>CM040123.1:226401283-229278467 GCA_022559845.1 Amorphophallus konjac | reverse complement strand
TTAGTTGTTTTATTAAGGTGGATTAGCATGAAGATTCGAGTGTTTTATTAGAAGAGTTTGTTGTGCAGGGCAGTTCAGTTTACTTCAGAGGCAGCTTCAGAGTTGGGCAGTTCTTGGCAGGAAGGAGTCCAGCTAGTTCACTTATTCCTGGCGAAAATTGGGCAGCACCTCCCCCGAACTGAAGCTTGCCAGAGAAGAATGGGGAACACCAAATAGATTGCTCCGGGGTGAACCTCAAAACTCGGAGTGAGGCCTCCGTTAACCCATAAGTGTGTGTGGAGACTCGAGGACCAGCCTTCAAGAGTTCCAGCAGCTTACATGTGATGATTTTATGGGCGGGACGAATGTGTGCCGCGAGAGGCTTTAGATGTTCATCCCTTCGATGGGTTCCCCTGAAGGCCATGCCACAGAGAGGCGGGTCTCCAAGGTCCCTGGATGACAAGAGAACCGGGAGAAAGGGGAGGAGATCAAGGCAGTAGAACACTACTCATGCCCATCAAAAATCATTCATTTTATTCATCCGCAAGGGAAAGGGGGGAAAAGAGATACGGGAGGGGATCTACCCCGAAGCAAGGAAAACACATCAGAGAAAGAGGACAGAAATACATCGGTGGGGGAGGGGGAACAGAGCACAAACTCCTCCCCCTCCGAGCTCACCTCTCTTCTCTCACGCTCAATCTCTCTTTTTTCTTCACCTCTCCGGCGTGGATGGATGGAGCTTCCTTCTCTTCGGGTGGCCTTCTCTTCTCTCTTCAGTCGCCCTCCGGGGGGGGGGGGGGGGGTTCGAGCTTCTCTCTTCTCTTTTCAATAGCCCATCCTCTTCTCTCTGTCGAACATGCAGAGTATATATAGCCGGCTGCCCTTTCTTCGCTCAGAAGGAAGGAACTCTCGCCATCTTCCTCCTCGTTTATTGAGGCATCCGAAGTTGACATGCCATGGTGTCGTCCGTTGATTTGCGCAGTACGCTGGCATTTATCCGAGGAAGGGATGTTCGCAGATTTGCCAAGGCCTACTTCGCCGTTGCCGCTTCTGTGCTGTCGAACGGAGGCAGAGACAGAGCGCCGGCCATTCAATGTTCTCTGCATGCCATAATGGTGCAAAATAGAGCATCGGCATGCCGACGGGATAGGATGGGGTTAAACCGGCGCGAGGGGTGAGCGCGTCGGATTAGCATCAGGATGAGGGGGAAAGGCTTAAAGCCCAAGCAATAGCAGTGCGCCGTATTAAGGCAACATCAAGGGCAAATGGGAAATGGGGCGCGCCGGTTTTGGGGGCGCCGGATTAAGATGTTGAGGCGGCGCGCCGGTTTAGAGTGCGTCGGTTTAAGGCCCTTCCACGCTGTTTTAAGCCTCAAATGGATTCTTTTCGAAGTTGTAGCCATTTATTCGAGTGTTGGCGCTCTTGGAATGTTCTAGTTGCAATGCATGGCCTCTATAATATTCCATTTGCAGCCTTTGGGGATTGGTCCCAGACTCTGCGTAACTTTCGGTGCATGCCGAGACTGTGCCGAAGTTCCCGATTTTTTCTCTAATTCAGCTCTCGGCATGACCGGTCAGAGAGTTGTGGCCGCATCTTCTGCCTAGGGGGGCTTCCTTAACGGGTATCAGACCACCAAGCGAGTTCTCATCCTGATCGGGTGAGGCACGAGGTTTATTCTGCATTTTCATTTTCGGCTCGCTCTCGAGTGTCGAGACATACATGCCGTATGATCCTCATCGACATTTCTTGACGTCCACACTTCCCCCCATGAGACGAGCCTGGACTATTGTACGGGCCAGATCTATACCTTCCTTCTGTCGTGGAATGGTAGGTTCCGCCTTCCCTTCGAACCTTTCATTCTTCAGCTTCTCAATTTTTTCCTATTGGTGCCCATTCAGTTGGTAGCCAAATCTTATCTTCTCCTTTCCGCCTTCCACATTCTCTGTCGCCAGTGCGGAGT
The DNA here is from genome assembly GCA_022559845.1 of Amorphophallus konjac. Lineage (NCBI taxonomy): Eukaryota > Viridiplantae > Streptophyta > Magnoliopsida > Alismatales > Araceae > Amorphophallus > Amorphophallus konjac. Next base: position 229,276,528 of record CM040123.1, on the reverse strand, counting down.
TCCTCCTTCCTTGGACCTCTTTCACTATTTCATTGAGTTGAAAGCACATCCTTCGGCCGGGAAGGGTTTCTATTTCATCCAAGCCAAGCAGAACAGGAGATGCATCTCCTTGGCGGCGAAGGATTCTTCGCATAAGGGGTGGAAAACTCAATTCTTCAGGGTGGGGATTTGTTCAGTGGAGGAAACCTGGAGGTGTCTAGTAATCCTCAATTTCCACCCGAATATCCCTCTCAGACAGGATGAGTTCCCTCCACATGTGGATAAATATGCGGCCATCTTGCTGAAGCACCGCCAATCCACCGAAGAGCTAGCTACTCCAGAGAATATCGAGCGGTGTGTTCTTACGCGGCTGCATCCGTCAGGCTCAAGTGCCACAAACTAGGTTCCCCTTTGGATGTTGGGATCATTTTTCTTTTCTTGAATATGTCTTCTTCTTCGTGCAGACACCAGGCGGGAGGCTTTGAAGGAGGCCGCAGAGGTGATCGAGCTTGGCGATGACTCGGCTGTTGATGAATCGGCTGCTCCCACGGGTCGCTCCCGAACCAGAGATAAGGGAAAGGGGGCGGCTGTGGACATGTAAAATTGCACTCCCGTATGCCCCAACTAGTCCAGCATCAACAACAACGTCAACTGAAGAAACTGTGAAGAAGGGAGGGCCATCCGGACTCTCCGAACGCACACACACTACCGTGAAGCCGTCTCCGGAGTCACGGTGGTGAAGAGAAATCAGCCACCAAGAGCCCCACAATCCATGGGCCTCGAAGAAAATCAAATGGGCCACAACTCGCGCTCACGACGGGCTCAGAACTGCCTATTTAGCCCCTTCAGCGGCACGCCCTATAGGCCTTCAGCGGCACGCCCCCAACGCCCTTCAGTGGCACGCCCCCAACGCACTTCAGCGGCATGCCCCAATGGCCTTCAGCGGCACGCCCTTTGGGCTCTTCAGCAGCACGCTTGCCGTGTCTTCCAGTGGCACGCCCTTTTGGCCCTCTCAGCGACACGCTTGTTTAGCCCGCCAGCGGCACAACGTTCAGGTATTTCAACGGCACGTCCGGCAGACCAAATCTCGTGCCCATGCCCTACAGATCTTTGGTGCGCAGTGGGCTGTCTGAGGTGTCGGCCGGAGGTTGGGCCACGCAGGCTACTCCCCTGACATCAAGGATGGGGGAAGTCAAACCCCATCATGACCGGTCGCCTCCCGCTTTCGGCTACCGTGTTCGAACGCTCCCGCCGTGTGGGGTATAAAAACCCCTCTTCTTCGGAACACAGAAAAAGAAGGAAGAGGAGGAAGGGGGAAGAAGATAGAAGAACACACAGACATACAGAGAGAGAGGGAAACAAAGAAGAGAAGAAGTGAAAAGAAAGAATAGGAGGGGAGGCTCTGGCTCCCCCCTGCTGCTCCGTCCACCGCCGTCCGTGCGAAGAGGAAGAGAAGAAGAGGGAGGCCCTCCAGCGACCACCGACGAGTGAGAGAGAGTAAGGGAGAACGAGAGAAAGAGAGATGTAGCAGTGGGAGTGGGGAAGGGCGGGGAGCCGTCGCCCCTGTTCGACCCCAAACTCCCCCATTTTTTTTCTCCTCCTTTTCTTCCTCCCCTTCTTCCACCGCTTGTATTTTGAACTCCGGTGTTTTTGAGGTGTACATGGCCGGTTATGGCCCTTCTCTCTTCATGAATGGAAATTCCTCCCTTCTTGGGTTTCTTGCTATCGTGTTTGATTTATGCCTGGAAATGTGTGTTTCAACCATTCTTCCTCCTCCCTCCGACGGTTTGGCCCCCAGTGGGGACCCTTCTTCCTCTCCGTCATGGCCCTTGTCATGGGGTCCCTGACCTTCAACCTCACCTACTTGCCTAAAGGGGGAGGCCCCTCTTCTTCTCCTGAACGCTCAGCCACCAGCACCGTCCCTGGCCCATCACACTTGGGAAGTCTTTGGCTCAGCCCCTCCAGTCCTTAGGCGATATACCTTGCTCAGTCCTCCACCGTCCACCCCTATCCCGGGGCAGCCTCCCCAGCTCCCAGCGGTACACCCCATTGAGCCCTTTGCCGACACACACTCATTGGGCCCTCGCCGGTGCACTCTTCAACACCCTTCACCGGCACAGCCTTGGATGCCCTCCTCGGCACGCCTATGATAGCCCCCGCCGGTACGCCCCCTTTGGGCCTTCCCCGGCACGGCCTTAGTGGCCTTCACCGGCACACCTTTGGCCTCCCTGGCCCGACACGCCTCTAAGTAGTTCTAGAGTTCCCCCCCCCTTTACCCATCGTTGCTTTCGGGTTTTCCGAGGCTCTATTAAAGGTGCTGCCGCCTTCGGGTGCCCACCTCCAGTTGTCGGGTTCCGCCACTCCATGTGGATGCATCCCCTTTATCTCCCTTACACTCGGGTCAAAGGGACATGCTGTCGAATTTTCGTTAGAAATAATAACACGTCGAGGAGATAAAAGGAAGCAACAAACAAATAGAATAATAACATACCAAAAGATAAAAAGAAGCAACGAACGAATGGAACGATCGGCGATAGAACATTCTAACCGGAATAAGGCACTGCGGATAACATGAGAAGAATTGGATTAAATGACTATGTGGTAAATTAAGTATTGAATCTGTAAAGAACAGGTTGCGAGAAGAGGGAGCAGAGATTTGTATAAAACTGCATAAAAACCAGAGAGAAGAAAAGAAAAGCCTTAAAAGAAGTGGAGGGGGAGTGGGCCATCACCAGGTATGCCTAATCCAGCCCTTCGCCGGTACACCTCCATCATCCTTCACCGGTACACCCTCCATTATCCTTCACTGACACGACCTTCGGCCCTTCGCCGGTACACCTTCCCCTTCCTTGGCCGGCACACTCCCCAACCATCTTCCCTCAGCGGCACACTCATTTTCTTCCTTCGCCGGCACGCCTGGCCAGGCCTTCGCCGGCACACCTTGATGCGGGACGAGACACGGACACGGCAAGCTCGCGATCGTCCCTTGATGAGGGAAGCGTCGGACGTGCACGGTTGAGAAACCGACAAGAGCTAGGGTGGTCGGCTCGCACTTTCGTGCCCGGATCGGGTCACGGGACGGTCTCGCTCACTCTCTCGCAGTAGCGGTGATATGAAATTATAGCAAGCTAAGTCCTAAAACATGCTCTTTAGCAGTGGCATAAACAAGCATATATGAAATAAGCGAAATGCCAAGTGTAGGAGCGAAGACGATACCTCCACGCGCTCGGCGTGGGGACGACGGACCCGGCCGAAACTCGTACTCCCGGAACAATATTACACAATATTACAGAAATGTAAGCCGCTGCCCACTCCACGCAGGGAGGTAAAGGGCTACACAATGGGGTCCGGGAGGACCGAATTCGGGTTGACGGGCGGCTTCTCGCGCTGTTTCGGCAACACCCGAACACGTGACGGTGGGGCCCACGTGCTGTCCGGAGGGGCCGTGTGGGACCCGGTGGCACCGCTGTAGTGGTGGATGCCCGGAGGGTCTCTCCTTGGGATGGCGGCGCGCTGGAACGCCGGCCGGAGGCCCGGCGGCTCCGTTCGGCACCGGTCGGAAAAACCGGCCACGGACCTGCACTTTCTGATTTTCAGCGCGCGCTCGGACGGGAACGGACGCTGCGATCAGATCCGATGTCGGATTGACACGAAATTAGCGCCGTTGGAAAGCTGACTCGAAGTACTTCAATGTAGGCCTAGATATCTGGCCTGGATCTTCGCTGATCTTGACTTATGGAATTTACAACCTCCTGTTGTACAGTAACTAAACACTCAGATCTGCAGAGCTGATCTCTGATAACTGCCGTTGACCGCTACGAAGAACTTGGATTCAGACTTCGACTTCTTCATGAAAGTTGTAGGATTTGGAGTTGGGCAGATGGCAAAGTTGGTTTGGACACGTTTGGATGTGTCTATGAATTTCTATGATTTGTTTACTGGAGAAAGGTCGGATCTAGGATCTGGCTGGAAGTACTGTAGCTCTGGTAGAACATGAATTTTGAAAAATAGGTAAAAGATTCAACAAAAATTAATAAAAATTTTGGAGGTAGGGAAAAATGGCCAGAATTCCCAGTTAAATTGGGAGGTCTAACAAAATTTAAAATGGTGGTAGAAGGGGACGAACTCAAAGGTTCTGTCACTGTAGATAGAGACAGATCTGATCTGAGTTTGGGGAATGAACGAAGTGGAAACACTATGAAACGGGGGAATTGGGACCTGAGTTTTTTTGTGAGGAAGGGACTATAAGATATAAACAAACCCTCAAAATTTCACGTCGATTGGAACTCGTGGCTGGCTTGAGGAATTTTTGAGCTGCACCTCTATCTAGCAGGACAGAACACCGAAGACGATCCCGTGGCTACTCGAAGGCGGCACGAACGGCGGCGGCGGCGGCACAGATGATCACCGGAGGTGAAGAGGGGATGATAGAAGATGAAATCACTCTAGAACTGGAGGTTGGAGGAGATAAACCAGAGGGAGAGAGGAGGGGCTCAAGAACACTCTTGATTTTCCAACAATTTTCTCTTCATTTCTTCATTTATCTCTAATGACACTATACATAGGCTTATATAGAAAATATCAAGGGGTGGGGGGGCTGATAATTTCGTGGGAAATATGTCATTTTCATCCCCCATGTGGTCAAAACTCAAAATAAATAAATTACATATGAATGGGCACTCCTTTGACTAGGTAGGTAAGGTAGGTGGCCTACCTTTGAAATTTTAACCCCTTTGTCTCCCATGTGGTCAATTAGCATTCAAACCTTCTAGATGGCCACCTAAGATGGTTGACCAGCCCCACATGGATGAGGTGGACCAATGGGGAAGGGGAGGGGGCCCCCTAGCTGGACCTACTACACATCTGCATAAAAACCCACACAATCCATGGGAATGACTCTTTGGCTTATAAAGCCTTACATTTGCGTACATACTTTCCCAAGGATATAAACACAAACTAAAAGGACATAAATACAAAATAAAAAGTACATGCTCGGCGTCGATTCCCATCAACTCTCCCCGGGTGGGAGGAACTCGACCCCGTCGAGTAGGGGTAAGGATGCTCGAATACTCCGGCGGATCCGTCACCGTGCCAAGTAACGCGGGTACGCTCCACTCCAAGCGATCGTCACCTGCTCATTCCATATATACTCGATATGCGAACTGCTATGGGCTAAAGGTGGTCACTCCGAAGGGGCACTCTCAAAAGGGAAGAAAACAGCTCGAAGACTCACTAGGAATCACCACTGAGTCCCTATAAGTGACTGATCCGGGTATAGATGTGGAACCGATCCCATACTCATCAAGTGAGTCCACTCGCCTCTTACTCATAAGAGAACGACAACAAGCTTGCACAAGACACATGCAGACTCACCATACAATACACACAAACCATGCAAACAAACCACACAAAACAAACCACACAAGGAAAACATACCGACTCATATATGACCCTAGACACACCTAATGTTAGTCCGACCCGTACATGGGTGACGGCGGACCAGGACACCCGAATGTGTGCCATGCATGCATCTGACATAACCGGTGGTTGACATCATACGGAAATCCTAGACCTCCTAAGGTGGGCCATGCATGCATATGGGATGTGGATGTGGGAGGGCCAAGAGTATCTCCCCTAGATGATGGTGTATCTTGTATGGGTACGGGCTTGGTGGGCATAGACGACCCGACCCGTGGGGAAGGGGTGTGGTAGCGGACTCCCTCGAAGAAGTGAAGTGAATGTGGAGGGTCTAAGGATCCACTAGGGAGTGGGTCAAAGGGATCAAAGAAGGTATGACCCCTTATGGTGGGTTCCCACAAGTCACGGTCCCACGTGTAGAAGTTTTGAAGGTGCGGATAGTCACCTTCTTGAATTGTGACGGGTGGGACGGGGATCATAGGCAAGAAGTATGATTCCTCCCTCGGACAAAAGGGTATGAATTCGGGCTCGTCCGGTAGCGGGAGAAGTAGAAGAACCTCCGTGGTGACACAACCCACGGTGCACTCGGAGGTAATGGACCCGAAGGCCGGATGGGTGAAGCTAAGACTAGCGGGTTGGTCAAAGCCTCGGGCCAAAAGATGCGTCAACTCCCATTGTAAATCTAATCCCATGACAAGATCATCCAACGTATCAACATGGTGACGGGATCCAAATGTGGTATGGAATGAGTTGACCGGCACTATAGGTAGGATGGGGTCCATGGATGGAAAGGGATGTGGGACCAAGCCATCCTTGAGCCAACTAAGAAGTGGCTCGGCTATGTAAAGTGTTCCCGTAAGAAACACGGGTGGCTCGGGCTTTGGTAGCTCCAAAGAAGATGGTTCCGAATAGAGCTCGGAAGGAGCGGGTGGTGATGGAGCACCTACGAGAGGTGAAGAAGCACTTATCCTCTCCAATAAATCCGAAATCATTTTCTTGCATTCCTCAAAGGAGCGGGTTGGAGTAGGGACCTTGGGGTGGACTCGCTCCTCGTCCCTCGACCTAGGTGTGGTCCTAGGCTCGGCTATAAGTGGGGCTTCCACTCGGTTGGAGGTACTTGAGGGGGTTGGGATGGGGGTGCCAAGGGGAGGTTGGTTGGAGGTGCTTGGGCTGGCCACTAGATTGGGGTCGCTTTGTTGGGCTTGGACGGCGGTGAAGGGGTGGGATTGGGTAGCGGTGTGGCCCACTTGGTTGTGGGTGAGTTGGTGGGGTGGGTGAGTGGTATGACCTCCGTGGTTGGAAGTAGGTGGGCGGGGCAAGTAGGCCCTCCTAAGCACTCTCTTCATTTCCCACCATGACTCGATGGGCCTTAGATCCCTATCCTCCCTCCAATATTTGATGTTCCTCCAAGTTGCGGCGGCTTCACCAAAAAGTCACCTTTTGGCAACATCGACTTGCATGGGCCCGTACATAATGTACACCTCGAAGTAATCATCCATGATGGCGAGGGTCTCTCCTTGGGATGGCGGCACGCTGGAACGCCGGCCGGAGGCCCGGCGGCTCCGTTCGGCACCGGTCGGAAAAACCGGCCACGGACCTGCACTTTCTGATTTTCAGCGCGCGCTCGGACGGGAACGGACGCTGCGATCAGATCCGATGTCGGATTGACACGAAATTAGCGCCGTTGGAAAGCTGACTCGAAGTACTTCAATGTAGGCCTAGATATCTGGCCTGGATCTTCGCTGATCTTGACTTATGGAATTTACAACCTCCTATTGTACAGTAACTAAACACTCAGATCTGCAGAGCTGATCTCTGATAACTGCCGTTGACCGCTAGGAAGAACTTGGATTCAGACTTCGACTTCTTCATGAAAGTTGTAGGATTTGGAGTTGGGCAGATGGCAAAGTTTGTTTGGACACGTTTGGATGTGTCTATGAATTTCTAGGATTTGTTTACTGGAGAAAGGTCGGATCTGGGATCTGGCTGGAAGTACTGTAGCTCTGGTAGAACATGAATTTTGCAAAATAGGTAAATGACTCAAAAAAAATTAATAAAAATTTTGGAGGTAGGGAAAAATGGACAGAATTCCCATTTAAATTGGGAGGTCTAACAAAATTTAAAATGGTGGTAGAAGGGGACGAACTCAAAGGTTCTGTCACTGTAGACAGAGACAGATCTGATCTGAGTTTGGGGAATGAACGAAGTGGAAACACTATGAAACGGGGGAATTGGGACCTGCATTTTTTTGTGGGGAAGGGACTATAAGATATAAATAAACCCTCAAAATTTCACGTCGATTGGAACTCGTGGATGGCTTGAGGAATTTTCGAGCTGCACCTCTGTCTAGCAGGACAGAACACCGAAGACGATCCCGTGGCGACTCAAAGGCGGCACGAACGGCGGCGGCGGCGGCACAGATGATCACCGGTGGTGAAGAGGGGATGATAGAAGATGAAATAACTCTAGAACTGGAGGTTGGAGGAGATAAACCAGAGGGAGAGAGGAGGGGCTCAAGAACACTCTTGATTTTCCAACAATTTTCTCTTCATTTCTTCATTTATCTCTAATGACACTATACATAGGCTTATATAGAAAATATCAAGGGGTGGGGGGGCTGATAATTTCGTGGGAAATATGTCATTTTCATCCCCCATGTGGTCAAAACTCAAAATAAATAAATTACATATGAATGGGCACTCCTTTGACTAGGTAGGTAAGGTAGGTGGCCTACCTTTGAAATTTTAACCCCTTTGTCTCCCATGTGGTCAATTAGCATTCAAACCTTCTAGATGGCCACCTAGGATGGTTGACCAGCCCCACATGGATGAGGTGGACCAATGGGGAAGGGGAGGGGGGCCCCTAGCTGGACCTACTACACATCTGCATAAAAACCCACACAATCCATAGGAATGACTCTTTGGCTTATAAAGCCTTACATTTGCGTACGTACTTTCCCAAGGATATAAACACAAACTAAAAGAACATAAATACAAAATAAAAAGTACATGCTCGGCGTCGATTCCCATCACACCTTCCTTGGTGCCTTCCCCGGTACACCTCCTTGGAACGTCTTCATCGGCACGCCACCCATCTCCCTCGCCGGTACACTACCCATGGCCTTCCCCGACGCACTCTATGCCGCCGTCGCCGGCACGCTATGTCACGCCCCGAGCGCGGAAGATACCCGGAGACGTGTGATGAGTTTATATCGATCATGTCAATCAGAGTATTAGTGTATTCGACACCAAATCAGAGATGCACAAGAGTAAAGATAACCCAATCCTTTATTCAATCACCACCTCAAAAGTACTCCTATTACAATTCACTTAATGAAAGTGCTAAGACCCAATAAAAGAAAAAGTACAATGGTTGACTTAAGAAATTTGAAAGATAAGACTAGTAGACGCTTGAATAGACGGAGAGCTCTACTCTCTTCACTCTTGACCTTCCCCGTCCGATTGAGTCTCGTCGTCGGACTTTCCTGAAAAGTAGGGAAAACACTAGGTGAGCGAACGCTCAGTAGGAAATTTATAACTCAAGAACTAGCAATGGGTTTAAGTAATTATAATTTATCACATGTAAATGTAATATGGCTATGCATGTAGAAATAACTAATCAATAAAATAACACGTCGTGTAAAACATCCAAGCGAGTCTTAAACAAGAAATGTTCATGAGAGACTTTATAGATTATTGGCTATTTTACGCAAGTACTTTGCCCGTGTCGGGCCACGCTAGTAAAGTCACGCAAGTCGAGTCACGCACGCAAGAAAGAGAGAGTTTGGAATGCCAATGATCAAGAGAAAGAGTACTTCGGTGCAATGCTTAGACACCGTGATCATTACAACTCCCATGGGCACTAGTACTTTTGGGTGCTCCTCCCAGGACCAGATCGGGCCCTTATATGCACAACATTAAAGATAGATCTAGACATCCACGATAATTTATAACCAATAAGGAGTTTCAAGAACAAGCTTTAATAGGATGATAAGATAAGATTATTATGGAATTCAAGGGCAAGGCCCTTGAGTAAGGACATACTGGTGATAAAATTCACGCAAAGCATATAAACCATGACATGTCGATAAACTGGGTGGAATTGATTCCCTAACCGGGTACCATAACAAATAAGTGCCCATATGTAGATGGTCACTCTTTTTATATAGAATTGAGGTCCACAAGAACAGCATATTAATGGCATGATGTCCTCATCCCATTAAGAATATTCTCATGATATCCACTTAGCATAACATGAGGGTCGGTATACCATATTTCTATAGAGTGACATGGCAAAATAGTGTAATAGGTTTTTATGGTACAACCAGCTCAATCGGCCTTGAGGGAATCCAAGGCTACGAGGAGACTTACGGAGGTCCCAATGACTAACTTGCTAGTCCAAAGGAACGGAATGTCCAATGGAGAGCTTGTATGTCACCGAGAGTTAGCGGGTAAACGATAAACCATTGGAAAACATGGGACTATATTCACGGACTGGAATATAGTGCCGATATATATATATATATATATATATATATCTCTATATATAAATATACATCTGAAACCCTCGGTTAACAGTAACAGTGTAAAATAGTATCACAGGAAAATAGCGACTTATCCTAAGTCACTACTTAATGAATTAACGCCTTTTACTGGGTCGTGTATTCATAATTTGACGGATTTTCCAGCAGTCATCCATTCTATATTTCTATTTTGCAGAAATTTCAATATTCTGAAATTTTAACAAAACGCGCCTTGGACAGGGGCGTTAACTTTAAATTAGCGCCCTTTAATGGGGCGTTAGATTCATAAGAGACGACCTTGGGAAGGTCGTTAATTAACTTTGGTTTTTCAGGAACATGAACAGTAAAGGTATTTCATGATAATTACTTTGCAAGAAACAAAACTGGACAAGAAAAATAGCAAGATTGAGTAGGTAGGATCATGCATAATATTAGATTCGTGGTTACATAGATATTGAATTTTAAAGATGGGTATTTATTGACTGTATGGAATTGACGACTCCTGGACAGGGCGTCATAACAAGAATTCGCGCCCTAGGTAGGGTCGCTTCTTTTGAAATCTCCCAGAAAACGTTGAAAAACGCAGTAAAACTATAGGCATGGATGACAGATGATAATATTAGGAATCTTAAACTAGTTTGGGCTACAGTTCTTGAGAAAACCTACCTGATGAATGTTCTGGTGTAGGAACGTGAAGAAGAATGATACTCTGTTCTTAAACAGAGTTCTCCCGAAGCTTATGGAAACAGCTTCCTTCTTGGAGGAAGAGATCGTCTTGATGAAGAACCTCCCATCCTTCAACTAGGCAGAAGAGTTACTACTTACGTCAGACTTCCTGCAGCAAAGATGATGAAGAACATCAATATTCTTCATGATTATGACCGAAGGCAAGGGAAGAAGAACAATACCTGTTCTTCACGCACGGCAGCAGCAGAGCTTTCCTTCGACCAAATAGCTTATTAGGGTTCGACAGGAAGGGTTATTTATAGGATTTTTGGAATCCCAATAGAGTTAGAATTCGATTGGAAGATATATTTCCATGATAGAGTCCTTCTATATTTAATCAAACACGTACTAATCCTAAAACTTACTCTGGATAGTCTCCTGGTTCGAATGGAACACAAATGTAATTAACGCCTTAGGTTAGGGCGTGCATTTTAATTGACGTCTTGACCGGTACCGTTTCTTTTGTAATTCGCACCCAAGAAGAGGGCGTTTCTTTCTCTTTCCCTTTATTCGTTTGAAATTTGACGGCCTTTGGTATAGGCGTCACTTTTTTAATTAACGCCTCAGGTGAAGATGTTTCTTATTTAAATAGCGCCTTGTTGAGAGGCGTTATTTACATTTGACTTATTATTTATCCATTTTGGTTCTTATCATTTACTTACTTAATCTTTCTTGAAATCTTCCTTTCATTTTACCAGGGTTGCTACACGCTGCCTACGACCTTCACCGACACGCTTCTCCAGCCCTCTTTTGGCCCTTCCGCGGTCCACTCTCTCCCCAGAGGTATGCGTGTAACATATAATATACAATGATAATAGTAATAATAGTAATAAATCAATGAAAATTATGATGACTAAATAAATCTGGATATATATATATATAATAAACAAAAAATGGTGAAATAATAATAACAGTGGTAAGAGAAATTTCTAATAATAATAATAATAAGCAGCATGGATGAATCATTCAGGAAAAATACACAAAAGGGAAATAAGTAATAAAAAAAAGGAATATATGTATATAGTTAGAAGCCCAGATAAAAGAAACGGTAAAATCTACATTGCGGCCCCGTCTCTCCTGTGACATGGTACTGAAGGGAATAACAATGCTGCCCCTGCAGGTCGGGCCTGAGTCGCGGGGACTGCCTCAGTACGACCACGACCCGACCTCGCCTCGGGCCGACATCCTGATTAGACTGGACCCGTCTCTCAAGACCGGACACATTTCGAGCCATCATTAAAATTGCCACGCGCTCGGGAGACATTTGAACGGATTCATCCTGGCTTCCATGGCGTTTCTATTACGGACCCTTGCCCGAACATGAAAAAGGTCCATGAGTGACCAATATAGCCCATGGCCCGTATCCCGATGCGGATCTCAATGTGATTTATTCCTGTTCCTTTCTTGCGCAGTTAGTATTAGTCCTTTCGGTCGCAAGGCCCCTAATTTTGATAATTAATCAAGGGTGTTCTCTCGTATGGGGGATGTAAATGACGTCGTGACCTTTACGGCACGACGGGATCTGGTCCCAACACGAACCGCACCATCATCTGACGAAGTCATGTCGAGCGCACCATGGGCTCTTCGCAGCCTGAATAAATCGTCACTCCGGTGACTGGCACGCCCATGCACTTAATGAACGCCAATGAACGAATAAACCGCCTTCCTGAATAAAAGTGCATCCACAAGTCTGGCACGTCCGGTGGGACCTGATCCACCCTTCATCTCTTTGCCGAAATCAGGGGCCCTGCAGTCCCCTTCTTGTAATACTAATTGCGCGACCTTTGCGAATGCAGGAACATCGCATTATGGTGCCAACAATGGCGGTTACCTGCGGCCCTCAGGTCGTCGAGAACCATGTTCAGGGTGGCTACCTCACGGTCCCCCTCAAGTTCGGGAGTTTCCCTCCAACGGTGGGCTTCCCCAACTTTATTGGGGTGGCCTTTGTCAATCTACTCGACGTGAAAGCATCTGATGAGCCCCAGACCAACGCTCCCATCTTGGGGGCCACTGAAGCCACTGTCGGCCGAGCTGTGGCCAAGAGCAACAATGGCATCCCGGCAACGACGCTGAGCTGCAACGTACACCATGTGCACCAGACCGCTAACACGTCCTACCAGGGGTCGGCATCTCACCGGAGGAGGCTCCGGAGGAACAACACCGGCGTCGTCTCGGGGTGCCGCATATCCAGCTCCGGGAAATCCATGGCTGTTGGGACCATCCGGGTCCACCTCGATGGGCAGAGGTCCTAGGTGATACCGGACTGCATCGTCCCGACCATCCCAGTCCGTAACTCTTTCTAAGGGCTGGAGAAGCTAAAAGAGAAGGTGACGCCCGTTGTCCCGGCCACGGCACCGAAGACCACGCCGGCTCACAGGCCGGCCAAATTGAAACAAATCTGGGTCCCCAAGGAGGCCCAACCCACTACTTATGCTCAGACGAGACCCAGCACTTCCCGCCCGAGGAGGGCCCGAAGAGATGAAAGGGTCGAAGTGACGACCCCAGCCTGCCAACCAGCACCCGTCATGCCGGTGCTGCCCGAGAATGCCCGCCGCCATCGCCGTGGGTGCCGACATAATGCTGCCCGCCCAGCTCCCAGGGTTTACTCCCCTCCTGTCACTACCATCGGCACACAACCACCGGCTGCTCTCCCCGAGCAGGAGTGGGAAGGGATCGAGCAGGCCATGAGAAACTACCTCCGGGGCCTAGGTAGCACTCCCTTGGGTCGCCAGAGACTGCTGGGAGCAGTGGCCTATGCTTTCCAAGAAGAAGAAGCCCGGCCCGCACCCAGTGCGGAGTCAAGGAATCGGTCGTAGGAGCCGCGCCAGTCCCCTTTTCGGGAGGAAGCGCCGCCCCGACGATCGGTCTTTGACAGGTTGGTATTCTTGGGAAGGTCATCCCGAAGAATGACAAAAAGAAATAGAAACTGGAGAGTCTCCACCTGCAATATGGCAGGAGTTCTTGGTCGGTACGGGGCCCTGCCCACCGACCCTGAAGAAGTGGCCAGACTCGCCGCCAGACCGGGGCCTCTCACTAGAAGGGGAAGGGAGCCAGGCGAAGCAGCACAGACAGGCGCCGAAGAAACCTTTCGCGAAGAACCTCCCGTGGCTCTCACGGCCAATGTAGTCAGCACCGGCGACACGAGCGGCGGACCCTCCACATCATCCGAGGACGCCCCAGCCGAAGAGATGGGGGGCATGCCCAGTCTCCCCACAACCGTACCCGGCAATGTTGTACATGATGCAATGATTCCAGTAAGAGATTGAGTTGCTGAAGAAGAAACTAAATGAGCGGAACACACAACCCTCGACGTCCGGACAGACCAAGGTTCTGCAAGAAGCGCCCGCGGGCAACAGGCAATCTTCAGAAGCAACTCTGCAAGCTGCAACTTCCCTAGCAACTCCCAGCTTCCCCGGGGGCATGCCCCCGCAACAAGCACAGTACGCAGCACCAGCTCCACCGCAGGCCCCGCCTTCCCAAGGGTCCCCCATGGCCCCTCAGGCGACTGTGCTGACCATTCCAAGTGCGCAGCCCGCCCATTTCTATCCATGTCCGGTCGACCCAATAGTAGTCAGCCGGTTGATGCTTGAACAAATGATAGACATGAAATTAGCAGAGAGAGGCGACGGGGATTAGACGCCGTTCGACGTCTACCGGGTGCCCTATCCGGCTCATTATGCCACAAAGAAGCTACCAGTTGGCGTCACCAAGCCACCGAAGTTTGAAAAGTTTAATGGTCAAGGGTCTCCCTGGGAGCACATTGCCTATTATGTGAATGTCATGGGAGATCTGGCTGTCGATGAGGCCTACCTCTTGAAGTTCTTCGGCTCTACACTCATTGGGCTTGCCTTTGAGTGGTACTCCAGCTTACAGCCCGGGTCTGTTGCTGATTGGCCTGACATGCAGAAAAAGTTCAAAGAAAGGTTCTACGTCGCTGAACGAGAAGTCACTGTGGTAGAGCTCTATGCCACGAGGCAGAGGAATGACGAGTCGGCCCTCGACTACATCAAAAGGTGGAGGAACCTCAGCATGAGATGTAGGTGTCCCCCGTATCAGGAGGATGCAGTGCAGATCTGCAAACAGAATTTGAAAAAGGAAATCCTGGAAAGAATGATTGGTGCTGAGGTCAAGACATTTGACCGCCTGAATAATATAGTGGCCGAGATTGAGGCATTTCTGGCCTGTTATTCCTCCACCCCGGCCGTATCAAACCAAAGAGCCAGGCAGGCCGAGAAGAAGCCAGCTCCCCCAAAAGTGCATGCACTAGATTTCCAGACCTTTGAGAAACAGAAGGAAAAAGCCAAAGGGGCAGCCAACTCTCCCCCGCCTAGAACTACGGAACGGCGGGAAGGCCCCTCGCTGAGGGAGAAGATGAGAAACAAGCTATATTCCTTCTCCCGAGACAAGTCTCGGCTCCTGTTCGAGTGGGCAACCAGCTACAGCAAAATCACGTTGCCAGAACCAAAGAGGCCCGACGACTTGAAGAAGAAAGACGACCCGCGCTTCTGCCTGTACCACCGGATGCTCGGGCACACTATTGACGACTACTTTGTCTTCAAGGACGTCATTGAGTCCTTAATCAAGAATGGGGAGCTGGACATGGGGGAGCACAAGGTAGACCCCCCGCAACCGCATGAGTTGCCCAACATAACCTCCACCGCCAACATGGTCTCATTATACCAGGAGCTGCCTGAGGAGTGGGCGGAGGCCAGCACCCGCGCCACTTATGAAACTTTTATTATGGCCCCGGCTCAAGACCAAGGGGGATGTCAGACTGTACCCAGGAAGAATAGAAGAGCACGGACCCCTCGGCCCATCCCAGGAGATCATGTGAGGGGTGTGACGCCCCGGCCAGCACCGCCCCCGGTGAACCCAGTCCGACATGACACGGCCCCTCGGCTAGTCATGAGGCGGCCAACTCACAACAAAAAGAAGTATGTCCCGATGCGGATGCACAAGAAGACCAGCCCAGCGGTTGAAAGACTCCAGGCTGTTATTGACGGGCTTGAAGATTATGAACAGCCTAAAATCTGGCCCGTGGAGCTAAAAGAGTATGTCCCCTGGGAGGAGTTCGAATCACTCGAATTGGCTCCAGGAGTAGAAGCTAAAGCAGAGAAAGAGCCTCCCCTGTGGGGTGAACTTCCCCAAGAGCAGCCATCGGCTACAGTAGGAGAGAAGAGGAAGAAGAGAAGGCCCAGGAGCAAGAAGAAAAAGGGGATCGTCATTGCCTGCAACACCCTCTCAGCGCTGTTTGATACCGCCCTCTCCATGGAAGAAGAAGAAGAAGAGCTACCCCATGAGCCGACAGAGGTGAACCAGGCTGAAGCATCCACTTCCCAACACGCCACCAGGTCGGGAAGGAAGTGGGGGCGCCCTCGTCAGGATAACCACAACATCATGCTCAGGGGGGAGCAGCCATACCAGGTCCCCGAGCCTAAGGTTCGAGGCACCGAGATCCCTCCCCCGTCGGGTCTCTATCCCGAAAGATCCAGGAGCCGGGGCACCCCTTCATTCGCCGAGTTCCTGTTAGCCCGAGCAGGGAGGCAGATGCGCCCCCAAGGGTCTCCTTCGACCAAAGAAGCAAGCGGTCCCCCAGCCCCAACAACAGTGACCCCTCCTCAGCCAGAGGAGGAATTTGACGGCATCCCAAACCTTGCCGAATTCATACAAGAAAAGGAGGAAGCCCAGCAGGCCCCACGGGCTCAACAGGCTGTAGCAGAGCCGGCAAACGAGGTGTCCCCTAATCTGACACCCCAGCTCCAAGGTGGGGGCAGGCGTGGCAAGGTCGAAGAGATGAAGTTACTCAAGGTGCAGGCTGCCGACCGAATAGTCAGACACCTCAAGAAGATTCCGGCCCGATTCACCGTATGGGAGATGCTGTCTTTGGATGAAGAAACACGACAAGCCATCATTGCCGCACTCCAGACGCCAGCACACCTTGAAGCCTGTCTGGCAGAGATATCACCTGAAGGGGCTGTGGCTTTCACAGAAGATGACATGCTCCTGCCCACCTGCAGTCATAACAGACCCCTCTACATGAAAGGGAAGCTGAATGGCCAGCCTATCAACAGGGTCTTGATTGACCCAGGGGCGGCAGTGAATATACTCCCCTACCGGTGTACCAAAAGAACTACTTTGACGTACACCTGGTTGAGGTCAAGAATGTCTAGATTGCTGGTTTCAACCAAAAATGCGAGGTGCCCATGGGGGTCGCAGAATTCAACTTGACCTTTGATGATTTCACCACCAAGATCCAGTTCCACGTCATCAACTCCAACACCTCCTATAAGGCATTGCTTGGCCGGCCCTGGTTACACCAAAACAGAGTGGTGCCTTCCACCCTACACCAATGCATCAAGTACCCTTGTGAGGGGAAGGAAGTCAGAATCTTCGCCGATCTCCACCCGTTCGAGGTGTTCTAATGTCATTTGTCAGATGCCAATCTATACTTAGAGAAGGCGAAGCAAGCTCCCCAAGCCGCCTAAGACAAGGGAAAGAAGAAGGTGGAGTCGGGCGGTTGGTTTCCTCCGCCACCCCCAGGCTATGTGGCTCCCCCACATGTACCATTCATTGCCCAAGAAGGAGGGGTATTCAAGGCAGCTCCTCTCGCCATCTATCCTACACCGGGGACACCTCGCCTCGAAGACCTGCTGGAAGATGTCAGGGTCCCACCGGGGATCATCAAGCCCATAACAGAAGTTGACTGCCAAGTAGCCGAGAAACTGAGAACCTTTTAGGTGCCTAACCCCGAAGGACCACCCACTATCTTTTATGTTGCCGGGGAAAAGCCAGTCAGGGAAGACGATGATTGCCGATTCCCTAACGAACTACATGACCCGTAAGTCCCCATCGCGGGACTTCCTTACATGACTGACCAGGCAATCAGAGTGGTTAGAAAGTAAAAGATTCCCCCCTACCAACCCTCCAACCGGAAGGAAATGTTTGAAAGGATGTGGAACCCGCCAAACTTGGATCGACAGCTGCTGCAAATCACCAAGCACCCTGGCCTAGGTTTTTCGCTAGGAGACTATTACGAAACTGATGTTATATCGGTTTTGGCCCTGTCCGGCGAGGACCCCGCGGAAGCTGCAGACTTGCAGGAAGCCCGGCAAGATGTATATTCCATGCCGTCGATTGAGGAGGCGCAAGACGAAGAAGTGTTCCTTTGGAACCCTCTCAGCCGCCGCTGCATGGGGAAGACTCCCTCCTTTTCTGAGGGGTTGACCTCGAAGGATCACATCACCGGGGCACCCTCACCTCGGCCAGCTGGCGAAGCGAGGAGCAGCAGCATGGGCCATGCTCTGGATTCTCCTCGATACAACCCCGTCATGTACGCCTTATACCATAGGCAGCAACGGGAGATCGAGATGTTAAAGGCACGGCTGGCTGAGTTAGCCTCGCTAGTGACCGACCTGATCCAGGGCTCTCTCCGCCCGTGGGGTGCCAACGTGTCTCGGCCCCGAGACACCAGTCTTGACGCCTCCGTCAGGTCGAGGAGGGAAGCAAGAGATACGGCGAGCCCTTTAACCGGGCAGCCAGCCAAGCGAGGCCTGACACTCCAAGAGAAGCTGCAGAGGCCCTACTCCTTCCCAAGAGAGAAGACTCGGGGTATCTTTGATTGGGCCTGCCACTATGGCAAGGTCTCCCTCCCGAGGTCCAAGAGGCCGCAGGATGCCCGAAGAAGTGGGGACCCACTGTTTTGTCCCTATCACCAGATATTGGGTCACGCCATTGAAGACTGCTATGTCTTCAAGGACATTGCTCAAGACCTCATTGACAGGGATGAGCTCAGAATGGGAGACTATGTGGTAGCCCCGCCGCGCCCCCACGTGACGGGCAGCCCCAGAAAAGGAGCCTATACAATATCTATTCAGTACCAGGCCCCTAAAGATGCAGCTGCCCCGACCCCCGCCGAGGTTGTCTATGATGAGTACACAGAGGGTCCCGAGGTGACCCTGTGCCCTTCTACACCAGGGAACCCCGGGGACCCACCGGTTATAGCCCAGGAGGAATGCGTGGTAAACGTAGCCTCCACACCCAATCACGAGGAACGAGAAGAAGGGGATGGCGTCCTCGAGCCCGAGGACAATGAAGACCAAGACTTTGTCGATTTGTCACCGGCCCCGCCGGAGACCGAAGATGGCGGCCGGGCCATCGTCGACGAATTGATTGAGATCAACCTTGGCACAGAAAGCGATCCCAGGCCGACCTTTCTGAGTGCTCTTATACCCCCATAGGAGAGAGAACAATACATGAAGCTACTGCAAGAATTCTGGGATTGCTTTGCCTGGAACTACAAAGAAATGCACGGACTCAGCCCTGGAGTGACCCAGCATATTTTGGCCATCGATCCCAAGATGGAGCCAGTAAAGCAGTCTCCCCGGCGTATGAGGCCGGAACTAATCAACCAGATCTGCAAAGAGGTTGACAAGCTCATAGATGTCGACTTCGTAGCAGAAAACCAATACACTACCTGGCTGGCCAACATCGTGTCGGTAAAGAAGAAGAATGGACAGATCAGGATCTACGTGGACTTTCACGACCTGAATAAAGCCTGCCCGAAAGATGACTTCCCAGTGCCCATCACCGAAGTGATGATTGATGTGACCACTGGCCATGAGGCCCTATCTTTTATGGACGGGTCGTCCGGCTATAATCAAATATGGATAGCCGACCACGACCGGATTCACACGGCCTTCAGGTCGCCTAAGGGGATATTCCACTACAAGAGGATGCCCTTCGGCCTCAAGAATGCCGGCGCCACATACCAGCGGGCAATGACCAAGATATTCGACGAGCTGCTATATAGCAAAGTCGAATGCTACATTGATGATCTGGTCGTCAAGACCAAGGAAAGGGGTGATCATCTGGATGACCTCAGGGTCGTCTTCCACAGGCTCCGACAGTACGGGCTGAAGATGAACCCCGTGAAGTGCGCCTTCGGTGTCTCCAGCAGGAAGTTCCTCGGCTTCATTGTCCGACATAGAGGGATCGAGATTGACCCCTTCAAGATAAAAGCCATCTAGGAGCTGCCTCCTCTGAAAAATCTGGGGGAGCTGAGGTCTCTACAGGGTCGGTTAGCTTACATCCGCAGGTTTATCTCCAACCTACCGGGGCGTTGCCAACCCTTTCATAGGCTGATGATGAAGAATGCCCCCTTTAGCTGGGGTCACGAATGTCGACATGCGTTCGACCAACTAAAAGAGTACCTGAAGACCCCGCCAGTCCTGGGGCACCCATCAAAGGCAGACCGCTTATTCTCTATATAGCGGCTACCGAATATTCCCTGGGGGCAATGCATGCCCATAATAATGACGAGGGGAAGGAGCGGGCTCTCTACTACCTCAGCCAAAGATTGGTGGGAGCAGAGGCCAAGTACACCCCGATTGAGAAGATTTGTCTTGCATTGGTCTTTGCAGTCAAGAAGCTGAGGCACTATATGCTGTCCCATGAAGTGAGTTTAATATCCAAAGCCGATCCCATCAAGCACATTCTCTCCCAGCCAGTCCCGAAGGGGCACCTGGGCAAATGGGCCGTACTGCTCATGGAGTTCGACATCACCTACGTGTCGCAGAAGGCCGTTTAGGGGCAAGCCATCGCGGACTTCATCGCAGCACACCCTATGTCCGAAGACTCCCCGTTGGCCACGGAGCTGCCCGAAGATGAAACACTGGAGGTGGACCATGTCCAACAAGCCGTTTGGCAGCTGTACTTCGACGGGGCCTCGAGAATAGAAGCGACCCCTTCCGGACGCGCCAAGATACGGGTCGGAGCCGGCATCATCCTCAAATCTCCAGATGGGGAGGTAGTGCACCCCTCCTGCTGCATCAGCAAGCCCTGCACAAATAATGAAGCAGAATATGAAGCTCTGATCATTGGCCACCAGGTGGCCCTCCAAATGGAGATCAAAATGCTCCAAGTATTCGACGACTCGCTGCTGGTCGTCAAGCAGGTCCAGGGGCAGTTTGACGTCCGGAAACCCGAGTTGCTCCCTTATCACAGTAAGGCGAAGGGGCTCATGGAACGGTTCTACCTCCTCGAGATAGGCCATGTCGCCAGAGGAGACAATGCACAAGCCGACGCCCTGGCAAAATTGGCGAGCTCACTAGCAGTGCTGCCAGATGGATTACTCAACATCCAAGTGATAAATTAGCGCCAGGTACCCAGCATGATAGAAGAAGAACTAGAAGAAGAAGAGCTGGAGGTCGCTGCAGCAGAAGCTATCGGCCTACCTAACTGGAGAGACCCTCTGATGCAGTGGTTCAAACACCGGCAACTGCCCAAGCAGAGAGAAGAGAAGATCAAGCTAATTAGAACCAAGGACTCTTATGAGCTCTGAAATGGAATATTATTCTGAATTGTGGCCGACGCCAAACAGAAATTACTCCTCCGATGCTTGTCCATTGAAGAAGCTTGGAGGGTCATGAAGGAAGTCCATGTCGGGAAAGCTGGTGCACACCAGGCAGGACCGAAAATGAAGATTGAAATAAAGAAGCTCGGCTACTATTGGCTAGCAATGTTCGACGACTGCTGCAAATATGCTAAGTCGTGTCAGAAGTGTCAGGAGCATGCCACCATACCTAGAAGGCCGCCCGTGCAGCTGCATCCAACGGTGCCCAGTTGGCCGTTTGCCTAATGGGGAACAGACGTCGTGGGTCCCTTACCCGCGTCATCCGCCGGCTGTAAGTACATTTTGGCGGCAACTGATTATTTCTCCCGTTGGGCAGAGGCCGTCACCTTAAGAGAGGTTACCGGACAGATCGTGGCCAGATTTATCCGCCATAACATCATATTCTGATTTGGCACCCCCGACCGGATTGTCTCAGACAATGGCAGCCACTTCCGCAACCAAAAGGTCTACCGGCTGGCGGAAAAGTACAAAATTGACTGGAGGACATCGACTCCTTACAAACCGTAAGCCAATGGGCTAGCTGAAGCCTTCAATAAAACACTATGCACTCTCCTGGCCAAGGTTGTTAGCTCTAACAAAAGGGACTGGGAAGAGAAGATGTACGAGGCGCTGTGGGCATACCGGACCGTATACAAGACCCCAACCGATTGCTCACCTTTCTCTCTAGTATACAGCTCGGAGGAAATTGTCCCCATTGAATTGGGGATACCTTCCCTCAGGGTCGCCATTTAGCACAGCCTTGTCCATGAAGGGCAGACCAACGCCGAGCGAAGGCTCGAAGAGCTCTCCAGTTTGGAAGGGAAGCGGCTTCAGGCCCAACAGAACATTCAGGTCTACCAGGCCCGGATAGCACGTGCCTTTGACAAGCTTGTCAAGGAATGTGAATTCAAGAAAGGTGACCTTGTCATGGTCAAGAGAAGAGATGTCATGACTGCCAACCCCAAGGGTAAGCTAAAAGAAAATTGGCTCGGACCCTACGTAGTCCAAAAAGTCTACGAGGGTGGAGCTTATGTAATTGTCAACCACCGCGGGGAAGTTCAATTCCCGCCGCTTAATGGGAGACACTTGAGGTTGTACCATGCTCCAGTGCCCCCATTCAATCAATAATATAATCCTTCACCCTATCTTGGGTGAATTTGCATGATTGCTGTCCGAATGACTTGATCGCCATCCACGTTCTCAAAAAAGGAACAAGAAAAAAAAGGAAAAAAGGGGGGGGGGAGAAAAAAGAAGAGAAAAAAAGAAAAGAGAAAAAAAAGAGAAGAGAAAAGAGAAGGAGAGGAGAGAAAGAAGAAAGAACAAGAAAAGAAAAAAGAAAAAAAAGGGAGAGAAGAAAGAAAGGGGAAGAGAAAAAAAGTGGGATAAGGAAAGGAGGGGTGGTCCCCCATCCTGAATCATCACCCCGCGTTGGCAGGGATATTAAAAAGTAGAGCGGCCACCTCGGCCCCGCCGCTTTGTTAACCCCGATAAATATTCCCTTTGGCTTGGACCTCCCGCCCAGATCATTGACTAAATAAACTCTTCTCTCCGTCCTCTCCGGGCGGTGGGTATCCTCTGGCTTGGACCTCCCGTCTGAGCTATTGACTAAACAAACTCTCCTCTCCGTCTCCTTCGGGCGGTGAATATTCCCTTTCACTTAGACCTCCCGTCTAGGTCATTGAATAAACAAACTCTTCTCTCCGTCCTCTCCGGGCGGTGAACATCCCTTTGACTTGGACCTCCCGTCCAGGCCATTGACTAAACAAACTCTCCTCTCCATCCTCTCCGGGCGATGAACATCCTTTTGACTTGGACCTCCCGTCCAGGCCATTGACTAAACAAACTCTTCTTTCCATCCTCTCCGGGCGGTGGGTATCCCTTTGGCATGGACCTCCTGTCCGAGCCATTGACTAAACAAACTCTCCTCTCCGTCTCCTTCGGGCAGTGAATATTCCCTTTGACTTGGACCTCCAGTCCAGGTCATTGAATAATCAAACTCTTCTCTCTGTCCTCTCCGGGCGGTGAACATCCCTTTGACTTGGACCTCCCGTCCAGGCCATTGACTAAACAAACTCTCCTCTCCGTCCTCTCCGGGCAGTGAACATCCCTTTGACTTGGACCTCCCGTCCAGGTCATTGACTAAACAAACTCTCCTCTCCGTCCTCTCCGGGCGGTGGGTATCCCTTTGGCTTGGACCTCCCGTCCGAGCCATTGACTAAACAAACTCTCCTCTCCATCTCCTTCGGGCGGTGAATATTCCCTTTGACTTGGACCTCCCGTCCAGGCCATTGACTAAACAAACTCTCCTCTCCGTCCTCTCCGGGCGGTGAACATCCCTTTGACTTGGACCTCGCGTCCAGGCCATTGACTAAACAAACTCTTCTTTCCATCCTCTCCGGGCGGTGGGTATCCCTTTGGCATGGACCACCCGTCCGAGCCATTGACTAAACAAACTCTCCTCTCCGTCTCCTTCGGGCAGTGAATATTCCCTTTGACTTGGACCTCCAGTCCAGGTCATTGAATAATCAAACTCTTCTCTCTGTCCTCTCCGGGCGGTGAACATCCCTTTGACTTGGACCTCCCGTCCAGGCCATTGACTAAACAAACTCTCCTCTCCGTCCTCTCCGGGCAGTGAACATCCCTTTGACTTGGACCTCCCGTCCAGGCCATTGACTAAACAAACTCTCCTCTCCGTCCTCTCCGGGCGGTGGGTATCCATTTGCCTTGGACCTCCCGTCCGAGCCATTGACTAAACAAACTCTCCTCTCCATCTCCTTCGGGCGGTGAATATTCCCTTTGACTTGGACCTCCCGTCCAGGTCATTGAATAAACAAACTCTTCTCTCCATCCTCTCTGGGCGGTGAACATCCCTTTGACTTGGACCTCCCATCTAGGCCATTTACTAAACAAACTCTCCTCTCTATCCACTCCGGGCGGTGGGTATCCCTTTGGCTTGGACCTCCCGCCCAGGCCATTGACTAAATAAACTCTTCTCTCCGTCCTCTCCGGACGGTGGGTATCCCTTTGACTTGGACCTCCCGTCCAGGCCATTGACTAAAACA
Source organism: Amorphophallus konjac (assembly GCA_022559845.1). Classification (NCBI taxonomy): domain Eukaryota; kingdom Viridiplantae; phylum Streptophyta; class Magnoliopsida; order Alismatales; family Araceae; genus Amorphophallus; species Amorphophallus konjac. The sequence goes on along the minus strand of CM040123.1, from coordinate 229,252,431 downwards.
AACTCCTCTCTCCGTCTCCTTCGGGCAGTGAATATTTCCTTCGATTTGGACCTCCCATCCGGATCATTGGTTAAGCAAGTTTCCGTTTGCCCCCCCCCTCCGAGCGACGAGAGGCCCGATCTCTCATCAAGGCCCCCGCCCGAAGCCAGTGCGCAGTCCCGACGTTGGGAGAGACCGGTAGTCCACCCATTTGGCATGGTGGAGTGGTCCCCTCGTCCTTCCCCTGGGAGGGCGAGCACTCTCCCGTGCCCCGACATGGGTTCCTGCCTGGTTCCCCCAGAACGGACTACCGCGAAGACTTACACTCCGCCAATGTGTTCCGACACTACAAAAAGGGAGAGAGAAAAGAGGGCAGAGGAAGAAGAAAATAATATATACAAGAAAAAGAGAGAGAAGAAAAGAGATCCCCTAGGGTGAATGCCACGCACACTAAAAGGACGCGTGAAATTGTAAGTGTTTTGTTCCATTCAAAAGAAAGGGGATTAAATGACATGTGCTTCGGGGCATACCCCTGTGTTACATTTCAAAAAGAAAAAGGGGGGGGGGAGCTAAGGGATGCAACGCTCAATCGATGCCCCTAAAGATGTCTTCGAGAGGGAGAATTCTGATGCAAGGGAAGTTTGTCATGTCGCACAGTCGGCCGCTCCGTTCTTCGAGGCGGGTAAGCTCGGTCTCTACGGACGCCGTCTCGGCCCGGGTGACGGCAAGTGCTTCGCCTTCCCACTCAACTACCCCTTCGGCTCTGGCAAGGTCAGACCTGGCTGTGGCAAGGTAGCCTTCCAGCCTCGCGATCCGGTTCCTGAGGGAGCGAACATCGCCTTGGCCTTCCTCCAGGGCCTTCCCGTGCTACTCTTCATTATTGCGCCGTGCCTCTAGGGTTTACAAATATTCGTCCGCCTGGGCATCGAGAACGGCGCGCTCGTCGGGAGCCTGGGTCTCGAGGAACTCACGGCGTTTAACATATTTCAGTAGCAACAAGACTCACCGTGACCACTCACCCAGCAGGCAGCCCAGCTGATGCGGGACGAGACCACGGACACGACAAGCTCGCGGTTGTCCCTTAACGAGGGAAGCGTCGGACGTGCACGGTTGAGAAACCGGCAAGAGCTAGGGTGGTCAATTCACACTTTCGTGTCCGGATCGGGTCACGGGACGGTAACGCTTTCTCTCGCAGCAGCGGTGATATAAATAGAAAGCGAGCTAATTACCCTATCATGCTCTCTAGCAGCGGCATAAACAAGCATCTATGAAATTAAGCAAAATGCCAAGTAAGGAGCGAGGATGATACCTCCACGCGCTCAGCGTGGGGACGACGGACCCGGCCGAAACTCGTACTCCCGGAACAATAATACACAAGATTACAGCAATACAAATCGCTACCCACTCCATGCAGGGAGGTAAAGGGCTACACAATGGGGTCCGGGAGGACCGAATTCGGGTTGATGGGCGTCTTCTTGCGTTGATTCGGCAGCACCCGAACACGTGACGGTGGGGCCCACGTGCTGTCCGGAGAGACCGTGCGGGACCCGGTGTCACCACTGTGGTGGGGACACTTGTGGAAGTGTTCCCTAGGCTGGCGGCACGCTGGTTCGCCGGCCGGAGGCCAGGCGGCTCCGTTCGGCACCGGTCGGAATGACCGGCCACGGATCTGCCGGTTCTGTTTTCCGGCGCGCGCTCCGGCGAGAACGGACGCTGCGATCAGCCCCGACGTCGGAATGGGATGAAACTGACGCCGTTGGAAAGCTGCTTCGAAGGGCTTCAACTCTCTGTGATTACAGAAAAATAACAAAGCCTGCACTTCCAATTGGCGAAATTTGAAGGTTGATGTTGTATAGTGGCTTAACTCTCAGATCTGCAAGGCTGTCATCTGAGAACTGTCGTTGACCGTAGGATAGATGTCCGATTCAGCTCTTGAGGTCTTCATCAAAGGTGTAGGAAATTGAGCTAGAAAGACGGTAAAACTAGTTTGGACAAGTTTGGATGTGACTACGAATTGATAGGATATTTTCACTAACAGTGGGTCGGATCTGGAATCTGACTAAAGGCACTATAGCAGAGATAGAACACGAATTTTGAAAAATGGATAGAGGGCTAAAAAATCAAGAAAAATGGTGGATGTAGGGGATGATGGAGAGAACTCCCAGTAAAATTGGGAGCCCTAACAAAAATCAAAAAGAAGGTCAGAGATGGGAAACTCAGAGCTGCTGTCACTGTAGACAAAGACAGGACAGATCTGGGAGTGATTGAAGACTGAAATTGCAAAAATATAAAACGAAGGGTTTTCGACCTGAATTTTTTTGTGGATAATAGGATGGAAGATAGGAACACACCATAAAAATTACAAATCACGAAGAGGCCATGGCTGGTATCAGGATTTTTGTGAAGACACCTATGTCCAGCAGGACAGAAAACTGAAGACGGATTCGCGGCGGCTCGAAGGCGGCACGAACGGCGGCGGCAGCGGCACAGATGAAGATCAGAGGTTGAGAGGGGGAGATAGAAGATTGATACACTCTAGAACTGGAGGTTTGAGGAGAGGAAACCAGGGGGAGAGGGCTGGGGCGCAAGAGCCTTCTTGGCATTCAACAAAATTTTTGAATTTTCACTAATTTTCACATAAAAATACACACTTATATTTGATAGGTATCAAATCTAATGTAGACCCTTGGATCTAGGGAGGGTGGATGAAGGGCTGGGATGAGGTTTGAACAACACACAAAAATTAATAAAAAAATTCAAGGGGAAGGGGGCGGCCTATTGACCATGGAAGAGGTAGGTGGGGTGGGTGTAGAATGTTGACATTCTTCACCCTTTGTCCCCCATGTGTCCATAAGACTAGTCCAACCTTCTAGATGTCTACCTAGGATGGTTGACCAGCCCCACAAGGTGACATGGACCAATGGGAAAGGGCTGAGGGCCCCCTAGCTGGACCTACTACAAAATTGCACAAAAACCCACACAATCCATGGGAATGACTCCTTGGCTTATAAAGCCTTACATTTGCGTACATACTTTCTCAAGGATATAAACACAAACTAAAAGGACATAAATGCAAAAGAAAAAGTACATGCTCGGTGTCGATTCCCATCAACTCTCCCCGGGTGGGAGGAACTCTACCCCGTCGAGTAGGGGTAGGGATGCTCGAGTATTCCGGCGGATCCGTCACCGTGCCAAGTAACGCGGGTACGCTCCACTCCAAGTGATCGTCACCTGATCATTCCATATATACTCGATATGCGCGAACAGCTATGGGCTAGAGGTGGACACTCTGGGTGGGGCACTCTCAAAAGGGAAGGGAGTAGGCTCGAAGACTCACTAGGAATCACCGCTGAGTCCCTATAGGTGACTGATCCGGGTATAGATGTGGAACCGATCCCATACTCATCGAATGAGTCCACTCGCCTCTTACGCATAAGAGAACGACAACGAGCTTGCACAAGACACATGCAGACTCACCAAACACTAACACACATATGCAAACAACACAAATAAGAAACGGACTCATGCATGACTATAGACAAAACTAGTCTTAGTCAGACACGTACATGGATGACGGCGGACCAGGACACCCGAATATGTGCCATACATGCATTTGACGTAACCGGAGATGGGTGGCATGGGGTACACCTAAATGTCCAAGTATGACCCAGTCATGCATGGACGGCCCTTTGGATTTGGGGAACTTGAGAGAGCTAGAAGACCCGGATGTGGAAGAACCGGGTGTGGGTGTATCGAGTATGGGTTTGGTGGGTATAGATGGCCCGACCTGTGGGAAAGGGGTGTGAAAGTGGACTTCCCCGATAAGGTATCATGGAAGTGATGGATCACTAGGCCCACTAGAGAAGGGGTCGAAGGGGTCCAAGAATGTGTGACCCTTTGATTCCTCCATTACATAGTCCCATGGGTGACATTCATGAAGGTGATGATCACCTCCATCCATCGTGATAGATGGGACCGTGCATAGGAGATATGACTCATCCCTCGGAAGAAAAGTAATGAAGTCGGGTTCATCCGGTTGCGGGAGAAGTAGAAGAACCTCTGTGGTAACACAACCCACGGTGCACTCAGAGGTAATGGACCCGAAGGCCGGATAGGTGAAGCTAAGACTAGCGGGTTGGTCAAAGCCTCAGGCCAAAAGATGCGTCAACTCCCATTGTGAATCTAATCCCATGACAAGATCGTCCAACGTATCAACATGGTGACGAGATCGAAATGTGGTATGGAAGGAGTTGACCGGCACTAAAGGGAGGATGGGGTCCATAGGTGGGAAGGAAGGTGGACCAAGCCATCCTTGAGCCAACTAAGAAGCGGCTCGGCTATGTATAGTGTACCCGTAAGAAACACGGGTGGCTCGGGGTGAGGTGGTTCCAAGCATGATGGTTCCGAATGTGGATCGGAAGGTAAGGGTGCTAACGGAGCACTCACGGGTAGTGAAGGCAATGGCGTAGGTCGTCCGATGGGCTCGGGACTTGGGTGGGACGTAGATGCTTGCCGAAGGGTAGCCAGGGCAGAATCGGCTCGTTGTAGGTCATCATTAAATGGAGACTCAAATGGCTCGACCTCAAGAGCGACCTTATGGGACAGCACTAGAGAGAATGCATCGCGGACAAGACACTGGATTTAAAAGTAAATCCGTAAACCTCTCCGGAACTGAAATGCGGTCGTGGTGCTCTCCTCTCCCAAGCCATATTCCAATCGGTACTTATCATAGTCCCGGATGTACTCGGACACGGACCTATCACCTTGGACGGGTCGACATGGGTTGGCCATTGGTGCCGAAAAGATGGGAATGGATCCTTAGGAATGGGTATGCAAGGCCATTTAGACAAGACACTAGACCGACTATGCACGGTTTGGGATGCATGCACACTAAGGAGAAGACACCAAGACTCGGTACGTGGCAGAGTTAATCGATCCGAAGATCACTCCCGCAAGTGTGCGGCCTCACCGATAGGCGTAGCCTAACGTTCGGACAACACCTTTTTATATACCGATTAATGGTATGCAAATGTAACTCCTAAGACCGACTTAGACACTTAGACTTAAATGACACTTTTTTTTTTGTTTTGGACACCCTAGACTCAACTCGCTCTAATACCAAATTGATGCGGGACGAGACCATGGACACGACAAGCTCGCGGTTGTCCCTTAACGAGGGAAGCGCCGGACGTGCACGGTTGAGAAACCGGCAAGAGCTAGGGTGGTCAATTAACGCTTTCTTGCCCGGATCGGGTCACGAGACGGTAACGCTTTCTCTCGCAGCAGCGGTGATATAAATAGAAAGCGAGCTAATTACCCTATCAAGCTCTCTAGCAGCGGCATAAATAAGCATACATGAAATTAAGTAAAATGCCAAGTAAGGAGCGAGGACGATACCTCCACGCGCTCGGCGTGGGGACGACGGACCCGACCGAAACTCGTACTCCCGGAACAATAATACACAAGATTACAGCAATACAAATCGCTGCCCACTCCACGCAGGGAGGTAAAGGGCTACACGATGGGGTCCGGGAGGACCGAATTCGGGTTGATGGGCGGCTTCTCGCGTTGATTCGGCAGCACCCGAACACGTGACGGTGGGACCCACGTGCTGTCCGGAGGGACCGTGCGGGACCCGGTGTCACCACTGTGGTGGGGACACTTGTAAGTGTTCCCTGGGCTGGCGGCATGCTGGTTCGCCGGCCGGAGGCCAGGTGGCTCCCTTCGGCACCGGTCGGAATGACCGACCACGGATCTGCCGGTTCTATTTTCCGGCGCGCGCTCCGGCGAGAACGGACGCTGCGATCAGCCCCAACGTCGGAATGTGACGAAACTGACGCCGTTGGAAAGCTGCTTTGAAGGGCTTCAACTCTCTATGATTACAGAAAAATAACAAAGCCTGCACTTCTAATTGGCGAATTTTGAAGGTTACTGTTGTACAGTGGCTTAACTCTCAGATCTGCAGGGCTGTCCTCTGAGAACTGTCATTGACTGCCAAGTAGATGTCCGATTCAGCTCTTGAGGTCTTCATCAAGGGTGTAGGAAATTGAGCTAGGAAGACGGCAAAACTAGTTTGGACAAGTTTGGATGTGACTACAAACGGATATGATATTTTCACTAACAGTGGGTCGGATCTGGAATATGACTAAAGGCACTGTAGCAGAGATAGAACACGAATTGTGAAAAATGGATAGGTGGTAGATAAAAATTCAAGAAAAATGGTGAATGTAGGGGATGATGGAGAGAACTCCCAGTAAAATTGGGAGTGATTGAAGACCGAAATTGCAAAAATATTAAATGAAGTATTTTCGACCTCAATTTTTTTGTCGATGATGGGATGGAAGATAGGAACACACCATAAAAATTACAAATCACAAAGAGGCCGTGGATGGTATCAGGATTTTTGTGAAGACACCTCTATCCAGCAGGACAGAAAATCAAAGACGGATTCACGGCGGCTCGAAGGCGGCACGAACGGCGGCGGCGGCGGCACAGATGAAGATCAGAGGTTGAGAGGGGGAGATAGAAGATTGATACACTCTAGAACTTGAGGTATGAGGAGAGGAAACCAGGGGGAGAGGGCTGGGGCGCAAGAGCCTTCTTGGCATTCAACAAAATTTCTGAATTTTCACTAATTTTCACATAAAAATACACACTTATATATGATAGGTATCAAATCTAATGTAGACCCTTGGATCTAGGGAGGGTGGATGAAGGGCTGGGATGAGGTTTGAACAACACACAAAAATTAATAAAAAAATTCAAGGGGAAGGGGGCGGCCTATTGACCATGGAAGAGGTAGGTGGGGTGGGTGTAGAATGTTGACATTCTTCACCCTTTGTCCCCCATGTGTCCATAAGACTAGTCCAACCTTCTAGATGTCCACCTAAGATGGTTGACCAGCCCCACAAGGTGACATGGACTAATGGGAAAGGGCTGAGGGTCCCCTAGCTGGACCTACTGTAAAATTGCACAAAAACCCACACAATCCATGGGAATGACTCCTTGGCTTATAAAGCCTTACATTTGCGTACATACTTTCCCAAGGATATAAACACAAACTAAAAGGACATAAATGCAAAAGAAAAAGTACATGCTCGGTGTCGATTCCCATCAACTCTCCCCGAGTGGGAGGAACTCGACCCCGTCGAGTAGGGGTAGGGATGCTCGAGTATTCCGGCCGATCCGTCACCGTGCCAAGTAACGCAGGTACGCTCCACTCCAAGTGATCGTCACCTGCTCATTCCATATATACTCGACATGCGCGAACTGCTATGGGCTAGAGGTGGACACTCTGGGTGGGGCACTCTCAAAAGGGAAGGGAGCAAGCTCGAAGACTCACTAGGAATCACCGCTGAGTCCCTATAGGTGACTGATCCGGGTATAGATGTGGAACTGATCCCATACTCATCGAATGAGTCCACTCGCCTCTTACGCATAAGATAACGACAACGAGCTTGCACAAGACACATGCAGACTCACCAAACACTAACACACATATGCAAACAACACAAATAAGAAACGGACTCATGCATGACTATAGATAAAACAAGTGTTAGTCAGACCCGTACATGGATGACGGCGGACCAGGACACCCGAATATGTGCCATACATGCATTTGACGTAACCGGAGATGGGTGGCATTGGGTACACCTAAATGTCCAAGTATGACCCAGTCATGCATGGACGGCCCTTTGGATTTGGGGAACTTGAGAGAGCTAGAAGACCCGGATGTGGAAGAGCCGGGTGTGGGTGTATCGAGTATGGGTTTTGTGGGTATAGATGGCCCGACCTGTGGGAAAGGGGTGTGAAAGTGGACTTCCCCGATAAGGTATGATGGAAGTGATGGATCACTAGGCCCACTAGAGAAGGGGTCGAATGGGTCCAAGAATGTGTGACCCTTTGATTCCTCCATTACATAGTCCCATGGGTGACATTCATGAAGGTGATGATCACCTCCATCCATCGTGATAGATGGGACCGTGCATAGGATATATGACTCATCCCTCGGAAGAAAAGTAATGAAGTCGGGTTCATCCGGTTGCGGGAGAAGTAGAAGAACCTCCGTGGTAACACAACCCACGGTGCACTCGGAGGTAATGGACCTGAAGGCCGGATGGGTGAAGCTAAGACTAGCGGGTTGGTCAAAGCCTCGGGTAAAAAGATGCGTCAACTCCCATTGTGAATCTAATCCCATGACAAGATCGTCCAACATATCAACATGGTGACGAGATCAAAATGTTGTATGGAAGGAGTTGACCGGCACTAAAGGGAGGATGGGGTCCATAGGTGGGAAGGAAGGTGGGACCAAGCCATCCTTGAGCCAACTAAGAAGCAGCTCGGCTATATATAGTGTACCCGTAAGAAACACGGGTGGCTCGGGGTGAGGTGGTTCCAAGCATGATGGTTCCGAATGTGGATCGGAAGGTAAGGGTGGTAACGGAGCACTCACGGGTGGTGAAGGCATTGGCGTAGGTAGTCTGATGGGCTCAGGACTTGGGTGGGAGGTAGATGCTTGCCAAAGGGTAGCCAGGGCAGCATCGGCTCGTTGTAGGTCATCATTAAATGGAGACTCAAATGGCTCGACCTCAAGAGCCACCTTATGGGACAGCGCTAGAGAGAATGCATCGCGGACAAGACATTGGATTTAAAAGTAAATCCGTAAACCTCTCCGGAATTGAAATGCGGTCGTGGTGCTCTCCTCTCCCAAGCCATATTCCAACCGGTACTTATCATTGTCCCGGATGTACTCGGACACGGACCTATCACCTTGGACCGGTCGACATGGGTTGGCCATTGGTGCCGAAAAGATGGGAATGGATCCCTAGGTATGCAAGGCCATTTAGACAAGACACTAGACCGACTATGCACGGTTTGGGATGCATGCACACTAAGGATAAGACACCAAGACTCGGTACGTGGCGGAGTTAATCGATCCGAAGATCACTCGCGCAAGTGTGCGGCCTTCCCGATAGGCGTAGCCTAATGTTCGGACAACACCTTTTTATATACCGATTAATGGTATGCAAATGTAACTCCTAAGACCGACTTAGACACTTAGACTTAAATGATATTTTTTTTTTATTTTGGACACCCTAGACTCAACTCGCTCTGATACCAAATTGATGCGGGACGAGACCACTGACACGACAAGCTCGCGGTTGTCCCTTAACGAGGGAAGCGTCGGACGTGCACGGTTGAGAAACCGGCAAGACCTAGGGTGGTCAATTCACACTTTTGTGCCCCGATCGGGTCACGGGACGGTAACGCTTTCTCTCGCAGCAGCGGTGATATAAATAGAAAGTGAGCTAATTACCCTATCATGCTCTCTAGCTGCGGCATAAACACGCATATATGAAATTAAGCAAAATGCCAAGTAAGGAGCGAGGACGATACCTCCACGCGCTCAGCGTGGGGATGACGGACCCGGCCGAAACTCGTACTCCCGGAACAATAATACACAAGATTACAGTAATGCAAAACGCTGCCCACTCCACGCTGGGAGGTAAAGGGCTACACAATGGGGTCCGGGAGGACCGAATTCGGGTTGATGGGCCGCTTATCGCGTTGATTCGGCAGCACCCGAACACGTGACGGTGGGGCCCACGTGCTGTCCGGAGGGACCGTGCGGGACCCGGTGTCACCACTGTGGTGGGGACACTTGTGGAAGTGTTCCCTGGGCTGGCGGCATGCTGGTTCGCCTGCCGGAGGTCAGGCGGCTCCGTTCGGCACCGGTCGGAATGACCGGCCACGGATCTGCCGGTTCTGTTTTCCGGCGCGCGCTCCGGCGAGAACGGACGCTGCGAGCAGCCCCGACGTCAGAATGTGACGAAACTGACGCCGTTGGAAAGCTTCTTCGAAGGGCTTCAACTCTCTGTGATTACAGAAAAATAACAAAACCTTCACTTCTAATTGGCGAATTTTGAAGGTTACTGTTGTACAGTGGCTTAACTCTCAGATATGCAGGGCTGTCCTCTGAGAACTGTCGTTGACCGCATGGTAGATGTCCGATTCAGCTCTTGAGGTCTTCATCAAAGGTGTAGAAAATTGAGCTAGCAAGATGGTAAAACTGGTTTGGACAAGTTTAGATGTGGCTACGAATTGATAAGATATTTTCACTAACATTGGGTCGGATCTGGAATATGACTAAAGGCACTGTAGCAGAGATAGAACACGAATTTTGAAAAATGGATAGATGGCAGATAAAAAATCAAGAAAATGGTGAATGTAGGGGATGATGGAGAAAACTCCCAGTAAAATTGGGAGCCCTAACAAAAATCAAAAAGAAGGTCTGAGATGGGAAACTCAGAGCTGCTGTCACTGTAGACAGAGACAGGACAGATCTGGGAGTGATTGAAGACCGAAATTGCAAAAATATCAAACGAAGGATTTTCGACCTGAATTTTTTTGTGGATGATGGGATGGAAGATAGGAACACACCATAAAAATTACAAACCACGAAGAGGCCGTGGATGGTAGCAGGATTTTTGTGAAGACACCTCTATCCAGCAGGATAGAAAACTGAAGACGGATTCGCGGCGGCTCGAAGGCGGCACGAACGGCGGCGGCGGCGGCACAGATGAAGATCAGAGGTTGAGAGGGGGAGATAGAAGATTGATACACTCTAGAACTTGAGGTTTGAGGCGAGGAAACCAGGGGGAGAGGGCGGGGGCGCAAGAGCCTTCTTGGCATTCAACAAAATTTCTGAATTTTCACTAATTTTCACATAAAAATACACACTTATATATGATAGGTATCAAATCTAATGTAGACCCTTGGATCTAGGGAGGGTGGATGAAGGGCTGGGATGAGGTTTGAATAACACACAAAAATTAATAAAAAAATTCAAGGGGAAGGGGGCGGCCTATTGACCATGGAAGAGGTAGGTGGGGTGGGTGTAGAATGTTGACATTCTTCACCCTTTGTCCCCCATGTGTCCATAAGACTAGTCCAACCTTCTAGATGTCCACCTAGGATGGTTGACAAGCCCCACAAGATGACATGGACCAATGGGAAAGGGCTGAGGGCCCCCTAGCTGGACCTACTACAAAATTGCACAAAAACCCACACAATCCATGGGAATGACTCCTTGGCTTATAAAGCCTTACATTTGCGTACATACTTTCCCAAGGATATAAACACAAACTAAAAGGACATAAATGTAAAAGAAAAAGTACATGCTCGGTGTCGATTCCCATCACCAGCACTTGCAGTGCCCCAATCAGCTGTGCCACTATGCTCTGCACCTCCCGGTATGACAAGGAGAGATTGGCAAGGAGCATTGTCCGCAGCGTCACCAGCATTTGTCGGTTTGGCGCATCCGATGAAGTATGGCCGACTGAAGGCACAGCCGGAGGAACAAAATCTATAGAGTTGTCCACCTCCGCCCATAAATCAGCGTCCACCGCGGCTGAAGAGGATGGAAGAGCAAGAGTCAAGTCGCCTGGCCCTCGGAGTTCGACGGAAGACTCCTGGCCAGCCACCGCTGGGAGAGTGGACAAGGTCACCGCCGAGTCACTCGGCGCCGGCATTATTCGGTGTTCTCTTGCCTCCTCTTCCTCCACCCGGTCTGTCTCCGCCACCATTTCACTGGACGGGGGTGCAAGTGCCGCTGCTTCAACCAAAGGAGGGGCTTCGAGCAAGGACGGGCCTGAAGCCATCGCCGATCGACCTCTCTCCTGCGTCTGGGACCCCTCCAGATGCGCACGGAGTCCCGCGAATATCTTCTTCAAGAGTAGGTTCTCCACCTGAGCCGGGATCTTCAGGAAAGGCAGAAGGGGGATCATCAACTGGGGCCTGCCTCCCGCTTGCACAAGTGCTACGAGGATACCCGCCGCGGGGCCAAGACCGAAGCCGGCCTCTCTACCGCTATCGGACCGGCAATCGACCTCCGTTTAGCGATGGCCTTGCGGACACGGGTAGATGTCTTCCCTGGCATCGGCGTTACCTAACCACATGGAGCAGAGTTAGCCATCCGCTACCTAAAACGGATCATGCGGGATCAAATGGTACGGAAAGAATCATAAGGCCCACATGCTTACTTCGGCCACCGGGATGATGCCGCCTTCCGGCGCGATCTCCCCCTCCTTCAAAGGCTCGTCCGCCATTCCAGGAGCACTCGAAGTCTCCGCAGCTGACTTCTGCTGCAAAGCCTTGAACAAGAGGGCTAGCTTACCCAGGCCCGCATCAGCTCCTGTTGAACTATCGATCGGTTTAGCCGGGATAGCCCCCTCCACGGCCTCCGGCTCAATTGGTTCCTGAAGATCAAGGGATAACAAGAATAAAGTCACAGATGATCACAATGGAAGGCCTGAACGAACAAGCTCACACTTACAATAGCCTCCTCCATTAGGCTCAGAGAGCTAGCGAGCGAAGGGACCTTAAAGATCGACTTGGGCGGCACAGATGCCTCAGGTACGCCCTCGCCAGATGCCACCTCCTTGGAAGAGTAATCATAATCTACCTCTTCGCTCGACGAAGACTCGACCGCCACGAGTTCTTCCCTTGCTGGCAAGGGGGCCTCCGCTTCGAGGTCGATGATCGGTGCATCCTCACGCGGGCCGGGCGAGGGTAGGACACCAGACTTCAACTTCTTCCTTGTGTACGTGCGCGTCGCCGGGAGATGCAAGCGGGGCCACAATAGCCCGCTGACTGCTGTGTCAACGGCTGCCACATAAAAGAAGAGGGTGGATCACACCAGAGCCGATGAGGCCTTAAGAATGAAAGAATTCAATTAACTGGACGTAGATAAATACCCCGTCCGGCTTCTACAACATGAGGCGGCTCAAGGGCTTCCTTGACAGGCGATGGTGCCCTAGGAGCCGCAGTCTCTCTCTCACCTGAGGTCGGTGTAGGTGGCGGCTCCTCTGTACCGGCTGAAAGGAAGAAGTACACATGTCATGTACGCATGAAAGCCCTACCCCGGGGAAGCAAATAAATCCCAAAGAGTACCAGCGGTCAACAAGTCTCACCAACGGGGCGGCTCGGTTCGGCCCGAGTGACTTCGAACTCCTCGAACGATAAAATGGGAGCAACCGGAGAGACAGCCGCCGAAGCCGAGGAGACCTCTACCCTCCTTCACTTTGCCTCTTGCCGCCCAGCCGCTTTGGCGGCGGCCAATGCTTTCTTAACAGGCGACTGCACCCGAGATCTCTCCTTGACTCGCAATGGGGGAGTCGGAGTCGGCGTTGAACTCTTCCCTGCTGCAACCGCGGCCTCTCCTATGTCAGGAATGCACACGGATGCTTGCTCTGCCACATCGGGGACGGGCACAGGAGCGGGCTCCTCCACGTCAGGAATGGGCGTGGGTGCAGGCTCTTCCACAGCAGTTGAGACAAAAAAAGAAGAGACATTCATGTGTCAAGGCCTTGCCTCGGAGTGAAAACAGACCTTAAAAGCACACTAATGGTTGGAGATTCCAACCGGTAGGTTGACTCGGCTTGGCCTGGGTGACTTCAAACTCCCCGAAAGATGGAATTCGTGGCGCCAGAGGAGCAGCCGCCGAAGCCTTAGCGGCCTCAATTTTTCGCCACATCGCGTCCCGCTGCTTGGCCAGCTTGGCAGCATCCACCGCCTTCTTCACAGGCGATTTTGCCCGGGGCCTCTTCGCTGCCTTGGGCAAGGGGGTCGTGGTCGGGGCCGGTAATGCGGCGTGAAAATAGGCGGGCTTCTGGACGAGCCGAAGAAGGTTCCGGTACGTCTCCATTTGTATGCTGTCGGGATGGTCTGTCAAAAAAATATATATGTGATCAGCATCCGATACCCTGCAAAGGTCACAATGATGATGGAGGAGAATAAAAGGAAGAGGGAAGATCAAATACCATGGGGGCCAGTATACAGCCGAAGTGTTATCGGCCAGTAGCTCATAGACAGCTCCTTGTCCCGACGCGCCGCCTCCCGGACTAGCCAGCACACGTCCTCGATTTTCTGGCAACGGTTAGTGAGGGCAGCCAGGTCCGCATGCTTCTTCGACGAAAGGTGGCAGAAAAGATTCAAGTGGTCCATGCCCCACCCGTCGACATAATAATACGAGACCTACAGGCGCTTGCCCAGAATGGGGGCCGTCTGATCCTCAATCTTCAGCCCGTTCACTCGGAAGAGGACATATAGCCATGTGGTGTCCTTATAATTTTTGGGCTTCCTCTCCTCCCGCCTCATGAATGTGCGGTACGGGCAGATCGGGTCCCTCTCCGGGCGCCAGCTCTTTGCGGGAGTCCCCTCTTCCTCCATAGGGAGCGGATAATTAATGAGCTCCAGGTGGTTGCTCTCAATCCGGCAGAGGTCCCTCAAAGTCTTCTTGAAGTCATCCTTGGCCACCGGGGGTAGCTTTGCCTGTGGTGTTTGCCTTGCTTCCCGAGCCTCCCGGCGAGTGGCCAGATACGCCGCCACCTCCTTATCCTACCTATTCTTGAGCCGAAGGAGGTGCTCCGGGTCGATGTCGAGCACTGGCACTGGTTGCCTGCTCAGGAACTTTCTCTCTGCCCCGTCCCAGCAATCGGTCTTATGCAACCGATAGAAGGCCGTCCAGGCGTTCCACCATTTTATGTACTCTGGGGTCACCCGAGGAATACGGCCTGGGGCTGGCACCCTGAAAGTCACGGAGTCCGCCCGATGAAAGAAGTCCCACCAGCTTCTGGCATGCTCGGCAGTCGAACTCCCCCGGAGACTTCATGAAGGCAGGCCGAACTGTGCATGATAAACAAGGATATGCTGATCATATCCAAAATTTTGGCCGAACCGGAAGGGGTATTATGGTTCTAGCAGTAAATTATCCCCCTTCCTGAATGCCAGCACGCTCGGGCGAATGGATAACGCCCAGTCCCTGAGCTCGGGTTCCAGCAATGGGCGGACTACATTCTTCTGGCTGATGCGGTGGACGTACTTCTCCACCTGATCATCTTTGCATTCCCTCTTATTATTCACCAGAGGGCTCGAATGTGCGGCCAACGCCCAGAAGTGGATGGTGCCGGCCGCGTCCCGCGGAACCGTCGTCAGCCGGCCCCGAATATCATATAGCCACTGGGAGGTAGATCCTGTCTCCGCACTAGCAAACTCCAACATCCTTGGTACCAGTCCCCAGTCTTGAAGAGCACGCGAGACAAACTCCAGAAACAGCGAGCAAACCCACGCATTGAAGAAATGCAGCGGGCACACGTATTGGGCTTGCCTCGGGAACTGATGGGTGCTGATGTCCCCCAGCACCTTGTATATCAGGTAAAGAGTTGCCGGGCACAAGGACAGCTTGATCCCCCACGCCATTTGACACGCGTGATAGATGGCATCCGGCCGAATGACGATCTCGTCCCCGTAAGGCATGGCAAATGAGCACAGCCAGTACGTCAGGAACACGACGCAATGTGTTAGAGGGTCGACCCCCATCAGGTTAGGGCCACTCCGACGTCCTCTGGAAGGGATCCTCATATCAGTCTTGGTCTTGGCGCGTTTCTTGCGAGCAACGGCGGTGCCGACACATGGAAACTCTGCATATTGCTTCAGCCCATCATAAAAATACTGCAGCCACAAAGTCATGCGGACCCTCTTACGGTCCCCACGGGGAGGCTGCCTCCCTTCGTGTGCCAGTTGGTACAGTTCCCGATAAGCCTTCATGAGATACCAGTATGAATAGACAAGGGAATAATAGCCATCCCCATTAGTTTCATCTTTGATTAGATCTGGGAGGCATACTTCTTCATAAGGCTCCCCGTCAATGGGCAAGCCGCTGAGCTGACTAAGACTCCACAAGTCGAGTGAAGTCTCACCTTCCGCTGTATAGAAGGTGTTGGTTTCAACACTGAACACCTCTATCATGCCGCAGCACAGGCCCTTGGAAATGGGGTAGCCGTAGCGGGAGGCGTAGATGCTGTGGTAAATGCCAGCTCAGACCAGTAACGGGGCGTAGTTGAACAGCACATACTCTATGAATTCTACTGCCCCTTCCCTGAAGCTGTGAGCATTCTGGAGCTTCAACTCCCCGAACCAGCCCAGCGCCAGCTCGTGCTTGAATCGGACGGCCAGGCAATCCAGGATGAATGGCTCCTCCCTATAGCCGCATTTTAGGGGAGCCAAGAATAAACCGAAGCGAGGCGGCTAGCCTTGTACCCGCCCAGCAGACATGTCCCATTTCGCTGGGGTGAATTGAGGTGCTCACACCAATCTATCTTCGGCCGGCAGCACTCCTTCGATCCCCAGGACAGGCTTTCATTCCCGGGCCTCCCCCACCAAATACATCGGGATGCTCCTCGGGACACTGTACAACAAACTATCGCGTGCCTGCAGGATCACTTGCTCGACCCCCCGCACAGCTCGTAACTCCCGCCTCTCCTGGGAGCGGAAGTACTTCAAAAACCGAATGAGATGCTTATCCTTCGGGAAGTCCTTCCGATATTCGCTGGTCCGGTCGAAGGTGAAGCGATTCTCGACCCAGGAAAGCCGATGATAGTCCATTGTCTCGGTCTCAGAGCCCGAGGACTCGGCCAGTGCCGCTACCTCGGCATGCTCCCTGTCTCGCTCCTCTACATTGAACCACGTAACGGCTGGCACCGGAGGCTGGGGAACAAGACCGGCACCGGCGGTGGTAGCGGAAGCAGAGGAACTGCTTGGGACAGCCATTAATCTGCAAAGATACAACAAAGAAAAGATCAGAACAAGCCACGGGTGAAGAGAAATGAAAACTGCAAAGGGGCTCTACTACAAGTAAAGTGAACAAGACGTTGCCAATTTCTGATGAAATTTCGGCAGAGTTTTCCTTAGGCCAGAAGCGTGAGGGAAAACACGGTTGCGCGTCCACAAGGAGTGACGGCCGCAACAAAGTCACGGTGGCCCCGAGGGACGACACCGGAAGTCCTCCCTTCTCCCCTTCACTAGCTCACTGCTTGGCAGCCCTTCGTCAGCACGCCCCAGGCAAGCTTCACCGGCACGCCTTGGCTGGCCTCCCCGGCACACCCTGTGGTGGCCTTCGCCGGCACGCCCTAGGCTGGCTTTCCCCGGCACACCCTATGGTGGCCTTCGCCGGCACGCCCCTATGTTCCTTCCCCCTATCGTCCTTCCCCGGCACACTTAGTGCCCGCTCCCCGACAGAGCTTGGTAAGCTCTACTAGGTGCCACCAACCCAAGGACATAGAATGAATGAAAAATGAAGGTGAAAGAATGAAGGAAAATGATGGGGAATGGAGACTACAAGGGGACTCTCCTGCAAGAAAAACAAACAAGACTCCGCTAATTTCGGACGAAATTTTGGCAGAGTTTCCCCTAGGCCAGAGGCATAAGGGAAAACACGGGTGCGCGTCCACAAGGAGTGACGGCCCTAACAAAGTCATGGTGGACCCCGAGAGGCAACACCAGAAGTCCTCCCATTGAAGAAGTCTCCCTTCCTCCTTTCGCTGGTGCACTGCCCAAAGTCCCTTGCCGGTACGCCCCTGGCATCTTCCCCGGCACGCTCGAGCATTGCTCCCCGACGCGCCTTGTGCCCTTCCCCGGCACGACCGAGTGCCACTCCCCCGGCACGCTCGGCCCCCACGTCAACGGCACACCATGTGCCCTCGTAGCCCGACACGCCTGGCGGCCTTCACCCCGGCAAGCCGGTGCCGCCCTCCTCTATACATGCCACGCCGGAGAGGGGGAAGAGAAGAGGAAAGAGTGGAAGAGAGAAGAAGGAAGAGGAGGAACGGGGGAGAAGAGGAAGTGGAGGGGGACTAGGGCTTTGTCGTTCCCGAGCGAAGAAGAAGGGGAAAAGGAGAAGAAAAGAGAAGAGGGGAAGGAGAAGAAAAGAGAAGAGGAGAAGGAGAAGGAAGAAGAGAAGAGAGAGGGAGGGAGAGCGCCTCCACGGCGGTGCCCTCACCACGGCGATGACGATGACGGCGGCGGTCGCGGCGCTCGGTGACGGAGAAGATGAAGAAGGAAGGGGGAAGAAGAGGGGAGCAGGGGGGGCTCGCCTGTTCGATCACCGAGGAGGGAGAAAGAGAGGGAAGAGGAAGAGTTTGAAAGCGGGGTGGCCCATTCGAGCCACCCTGCCCCTTTATATAGGGGGCAAAAAAAAGGGGAAAAAAGGGAAAATAGAAAAGGGGGGAGGGGAAGAAGAAGAATGAATGAAAAGAGGGGGGAAAACAAAAAGGGAGGAAGAAAAAGAGAGAGAGACGGGGGGAAATCTCGACAATAAAAAGAAAGAGAGAGAGAAAGGGGGGAAAAGGAGAAATAAAAAAAAAGAGAGAGAAAAAAGAGAGAAGAAAAAAAGGGGGAAAGAAGAAGAAGAATGAAAGTGGGGGGGACAAAAAGGGGAAGAGAAGAAAGGAGAAGGCAAAGAAGGAAAAAGGAGGATGAAATTATGGCATATATATATATATTAATAATAGTGAAGATGCTAAATAAATATAAATATATATATACCTATATATGTACATATATGTGAGGGTGCGCGTAAATAATGCACGATGACGAATGTCCCCGTGGGGATGGTCCGTCTGCACGCCCCTACGTATCAATGGGCATCCGCACGGGCAAAACCGACACCACCCCTATGTTGGCATTACCACCTCGCCAGCAGATAATTCCTTTTCCGGCACAAGGCTTCGTGCCTTAGCCACCTTCCATCACACAAAATCGCCATTGCAGGCCTTACGCCCGAATCGGCAGAATCTTTCTTCTTGCGCTGGCATTAGTCCCTTGCCAACGAATAAGTCCCTTTCCGGTGTAGGGCTTCGTGATGCGGGACGGACCACGGACACGACACCAATTGGGAATGCGATCCTGAGACTCTAAGCAAACTCGTGATTGTTCCTTAGCGAGGGAAACGTCGGACGTGCACGGTTGAGAAACCGGCAAGAGCTAGGGTGGTTCTCTCGTGCCCGGATCGGGTCACGGGATGGTCACTCTCTCTCTCGCAGCAACGATGATACAATAATATATATCAAGCTAACGGCCCTACAACATGCTCTCTAGCAGCGGCATAAGAGATATATATGAATAGAGCAAATGCCGAGTAAGGGAGCGAATACGATACCTCCACGCTCTGGGCGTGGGGAAGACGGACCCGGCCGAACTCGTACTCCTGGGACAGTTAATACATGAATATTACATCAATACAAGTTTGCTGCCCACTCCACACAGGGAGGTAAAGGGCTACACAAGTGGGTCCGGGAGGACCGATTTCGGGTTGACGGGCGACTTCTCGCGTAACTTCAGCGGCACACGAACTCGTGACTGTGGGGCCCACGTGCTAGCCGGAGGAACCGTGTGGGACCGGGTGGCACCGCTGTAGTAGGGGACGCTTGGAGGAGCGCTCCCTGGGGTGGCGGCGCGCTGGAATGCCGGTTGGAGGCCGGGCGGCTCCGATCGACACCCGCCGGAATAACCAGCCACGGACCTGCGCTTCCTATTTTCAGGCGCGTGACCCGGCAAGATCGCTGGTTGCGACCAATCCCGATGTCGGATCGACGATCAGGAGGTACCATTGGAAAGCTCTCTCAAAATCCTTCAAGATAGGACTAGAGAGAGAAGCTGGATCTTTACGGATCGGGGTCTTAACTATTTTTGAATTTGCTGTTGTACGGTACCCGAACTCTAAGAATATCAGGGAGTTTTCCTGAGAGTTGCCTTTGACCGCAAGGTAGATGTCCGATTCAGCTCCTGAGCTCTTCATCAAAGTTGTGGAGGGGAAAGAGAGGAAAACGGAAATATTTTTTTTGGAGGGATTCGTGGAGGATGCGATTTTCTATGAAATTGTCACTGACTGGTGGTCGGATCTAGAAATAGACTGATAGAACTATAGATGGATCGGAAAGGGAATTTCTAAAAATATGAAATGAGCTTTTAAAATTCCAAGAAAAATTGGAGGTAGAGAAGAATGTGGACAGAACTCCCAGTAAATTTAAGAGCTCCTGAAAAAATCAAGAAGAGGTCCGAAGACTAGAAACTCAGGGTGGAAGTGGATTTGGACTGAAAGCAGCCAGATCTGGAATGAAATGGGGAACGAAAATTGAAAAATAGATTTCGAGATCTGGAGACCAAACCAATTTTTTTGAGAGCTGGAGGGGACCTCTGGAACACGCCCTCAAAATCCCAGCTCAAGAAGATGTCGTGGCTAAGAGCAGAAATTCATGGAAGCAGCTACTATCCTGAATGGACAGAACTCCGACGATAGCTTCGCGGCGGATCGATGGCGGCACGAAAGGCGGCGGCGGCGGCAGAGACGATTACCGGAGGTGAAGAGGAGATGATAGAAGGGATACCACTCTAGAAATGGGGTTGGGGAAGATGAAAATAAGAGGGAGAGAGAGGGGGGGTCGAAATTCTCACAATGGAGCTCTTGGCAATTCAATTTTTTTCTTCTCATTAATTCAAACAAATGGAAATTACAAGCTATATATAATAAATGTAAAAAGACACTAAATGCCCATAGATCTGGGGTTTGGAAGGACATATTAGGGAGTTCCTAAAGTGGTCAAAAAAAATAAAATTAAACTAATCCTAGTGGGTTTGGGCGCCCCTTGACCATGGCCTCCAAGTTGGACTTTTTGGTCCCATTGTCCCCCATGTGGACAGTTGACTAGTTAAGGCTTCTAGATGCCACCTAGGCAAGTTTGACCAGCCCCACAAGGATGACATGGACCAATGGGAAAGGGGTGAGGGCCCTCTAGCTTGACCTACAACACAATTGTACAAAAATCCACACAATCTAAGGGAATGACGCATTGGCTTACAAAGCCTTACAATTGCGCATATACTTTCCCATGGATATAAAAATAAACTAAAGGACATAAATGCAAAATAAAATGTACATGCTCGGCGTCGATTCCCATCAACTCTCCCCGGGTGGGAGGAACTCGACCCCGTCGAGTAAGAGGTGCGGCTGCTCGAGTACTCCGGCGGATCCGTCACCGTGCCAAGTAACGCGGGTATGCTCCACTCCAAGTGACCATCACCTGCTCATTCCATATATACTCGATATGCACAAGCTGCTATAGGCTAGAGGTGGACACTCCGAGTGGGGCACTCTCAAAAGGGGAGGTGGCGGCTCGAAGACTCACTAGGAATCACCGCTGAGTCCCTGTAGGTGACTAGATCCGGGTGTAGATATAGAACCGATCCCATACTCATCGAGCGAGTCCACTCGCCTCTCACTCATAAGAGACCGTCAACGAGCTTGCACAAGACACATGCAGACTCACCAAGCACTAACACACGTATGCAAACCACACAAAGAAACAGACTGACTCATGCAAGACTCTAGACAAACCTATTGTTAGTCCGACCCGTACATGGGTGACGGCGGACCAGGACACCCGAACGTGTGCCATGCATGCATTTGACGTAACCGGAGGTTGACGTCATGGAGAACTCCTAGATATCCTATGATGCACCAATCATGGACATTGGTCTTGGATGTGGGAAGTCCGGGAAGTTCGGGTGGTTTTGATGGACCAGGGAAACCAAAGTCTTCATTATGCACAGATGATGGTTCGGACCTATGGTTATGTGGAGGTTGCTTGGCCCGAGTGGAGAAGGCGGGATAGTGAACTCCGCGGAGGAAATGGAGTGAAGATGGTAGCTTGGGAGGTTCACTAGTGAAGGGGTCAAAAAGGTCAAAAGGGTCAAAGAAGGTATGACCCAATGAGATGGATTCCCACATGACATGGTCCCAATTGTGAAATTCTTGAAGGTGTGGGTGGCCACCTTCATCCGTCATGGTGAATGGGACGGTGGTCATGTGAAAAAAATAAGATTCCTCCCTTGGGCAAAAGGGAATGAAGTCGGGTTCAGATGACACGGGGAGGAATAACAGAACCTCCGTGGTGATACAACCCACAGTGGTGCGGACACCCGAGCAGTTGAGCGGCGCGACACGCCGAGCCACCGGTACCGCACACGGAGCACGACTCGAGCCACCTCAGCATCCATCTGGCTCGGAGACAGCCTAGAGACTCCCCCATGAGTCCCGACATTTATCATATTTAGTTAGACTTTATTTGTATTTAATGTGTGTTTACTTCATTTTATTCGGTATGTAATTTTGATTGTAAGAGGGGCTTATTTGTAAAATGGGACCCCTGGACCCCACGGGACCCCCAGGCCCCCTCCCATTGATCCACCTCATCCCTAGGGCCCCATGTGGGGTCGGTCAACCATTCAAATGGTGGCTTCTAGAAGGGTGGGCCAAGTGGGGGACATTGGAATGAAAATGTCAACAATTCCAACCCACCCCCACCTACCAAGTCCCCCCTTGCCTGCCTAGTCAATGGGCCCCCCCCCCCCCCTTGTATTTTTAATTTTAATTTTTGTGGATGGTCACATGCAATCCCAGCCCTCCATCTCCCATCCCTAGATCCAACGGTTGAGAATTGATTAGACATGTAACCTATATATGCTTGTAATTTTCATTTTTGATGAATTAATGCATTTGAATTAGAAGAAATTCTTGGAGCTCCAGCTTGGTGCGCCTCTCTCCCTCTCCCCCTCTCCCCCTTGCAGCTGTGAAGGCTGTCTTCTGGAGGTGTGACTCCTCCCCTATCGGTTCCGGTCATCATCGCCGCCGCCACCGCACCGCCATCGCAACCGTCGGAGTTCTACCTTCTACCTGTAGCATCCCCTTCCACGAATTCTTTCTGTCTTCCATGAGCTCAGATCGATTTGGGATTTTGAGGGGATGTTCTAGAGGTGTTCCCCACGTCATAAAAAAATTGGTGGGTCATAAATCCTCCATTTGCTAATTTTCCATTTTCGTTCAATATTCCAATTCAGTTCTTCCAGTTTTCAGATCTGAATTTCATTTTTTTTGTGTTTCTCATCTCCGACCCATCTTTTGATTTTTTATGGAGCTCCGAATTTTACTAAGAGTTCTGTCCATCCATCCCTCCTTCCACGAATGTTCCTGATTTTTGATCAACCCTCCACCTATTTTTCATAATTCGTTCTCAGAGCAAGCTACAGTGTTGTCCACCTATTTCCAGATCCGACCTCTGTCCAGTGAAAAAATCATATCAATTTGTAGGCACCTCCAATCAGTCCAAAAAAAATATTTCCATCTTCCTTGTGCAAAATACTATAACTTTCGTGAAGAACTCAGGAGCTGAATCGGAGGTCTACTAGGCGGTCAACGGCAGTTCTCAGACAAGTTCCCTGCAGATCTGAGATTTTAGGTATTGTACAACAGGAACTTGAAAATTCAATAAAGTTCAGATCCGACCAGATCCAGCCGATCTCTCTAGATCTAGATTGAAGGATTTGAAGAGAGCTTTCCAACGATAGCTCATGCGTCCCGATCCGACGTCGGGATTGATCGCAGCGGCCATTCTCGCCAAAGCGCGCGCCAGAAAACAGAACCGGAACTCCGTGGGCTATTAGTTCAAGAGTTGGGAATCGTGGCCGATCGACCCCCGATCGATGTTTTCGACCGACCGCCATCCGTGGAGGCGCACCACCAGGGGTCCCCATCACAGTGGGTCCCACCCCAGCAGGCCGAGAGGACAGCGCCACCCGTGGGCCCCACAGACCCGCACAACCCACCGTCCGAAAAGCACAAAAACGCGGAGTTCGGCACCGCCGGGCGACATCAAGATGCTGCCCGTCAACCCGATTTACGTGATTCCCGGGCCCCACATGTGACCTTTTACCTCCCTGCGTGAAGTGGGTCAAATCATTATATTGCTGTAATATTATTTAATCGGGAGTCTGTATTTCGGCCGGGGTTGTCTTCGCCACGCCGGGTGCGTGGAGGTAACGGTCTCACCTTCTTGGCATTTACTTGCTTAGCTAGTATACGGTCTTATGCCACTGTCGAGAGTGTAGGTTCCGAGCCCGTGTGTCCATGTCACCGCTGTGAGCGTGAGAGTGACCCGTCCCGCGACTCGATCCGAGTCCGGAGGTTGAGTCAGACTACCTTGAACTCTGCCGGTTCCTTAACCGCGCACGATCCACGCTTTCCCTCGCATGGGACGACGAGTGAGTTTGCACTTCTGTTAGCGACTTGTAACCCCTAGGAGCTCTTAGTGTCAAGCCGAGGTCGCTCTAGTAGTCGTGTCATTGCTGGTCGAGTCGTGTCCATCTGTGGACGTCGAAAAATGTCGATGATGGTCATACGGCATGCACGTCTCGACACTCGAGAGCAAGCCGAAGACGGAAATGCCAAATAAACCTCATGCCTTGCCCGATCAGGATGAGGACTCGCTTGGTGGTCCGCTAGCCGATGAGGGAGCCCCCCGGGCAGAAGATACGACCACAACTCTACAGCCGGCCGTGCCGAGAGCTGAATCGAAGAAGAGTTGGGAACTCCGACACAGCCGGCGTACACCGAAAGTCACGCAAAGTATGGGACCGAGCCCCAGAGGCTACGAACGGAATATTACAGAGGCCATACATCGCAACCGGAACATCCTGGGAATGCCGACATTCATATAAACGGCCGTGACTTCGAGAAGAATCCGTTTAGTGCTTAAAACGGCACGAAGGGGCCTTAAAACGGCGCGCCTTAAAACGGCGCGCCCCCCTCTTAAAATGGCGCGCCCCTTTTCTTTTCTTTGGCTACACGGCGCGCTTGAAGGGGCCTCCATCTTTGATGCTTAAAACGGTGCCCCTTTGAATATGGCGCCGTCTTAACCCCTTTGATGCTTGAAACGGCGCCCCTTTGAATGTGGCGCAGTTTTAACCCCTAAACCTATTCTTTGAAGCGCTTCCCGGGCGTGCAATCGACCCATCCCGTCATCAATACTGTCCCCTGTTTCCTGCGAACAGCACGTCGACGAACTACTTAAAATGGCTAAATGTCTACTTCGATCCGTTGGGCATCCAAGCATGTTCTTCAAATGGAAATTCTCAAGCCCTGCACCGTCGAGCGCTCATTCCGTCAGTCGGCCGCCCATTACCCTGCAAATGATGAAAGCAACGTGGCTCGCGGTGGACATGCCAGCGAAGGAGGAGGCCATGCCTCAGCCCCTCTCCCGGTCACACTGTAGCTGAGGCGGAGGTGACGTCCACGACAGCAGCATTCGACACGGTGACCCCAGCAACGTCAGCAGCAACATCCGCATCCTCCCGTGAGCCAGTCACGGCAGCAATAGGACATCCGGGCAGCAACGTCAGCAACGGCAACTGCGAACAGAACAAAAAGCCACGGAAATGGGAAGCTTGCTTCCCTCCTCTCCCTATAAATACAAGCCCCAGGCAAGAAGCAAAAAAAAAGAGTGGGACGCTCTACTAGCGGTGAAGCCCTGCTCCGAAGTGTGGAGAAGAAGAAAGAAAGGGTGATGAAGAGTGAAACCCGGCCGTGTGAGGGTGGGTCATTGTCTTTCTCCTCTTCCATTGTATTCTGCTCGGCGACGTCCAGCCCCGATGTAGTTCTTTCTGTTTAAGTGGAAATGAAGCATGGGGCCTTTAACCCCGATCCTTTCTTATCCCCTAAATCTCCCTTCTGCCGTGTTCTTGTGTCGACTTCAGCTCTCACGCGGTCTTCAGCCACGCGATCACGGCAACCCTCGGGTCACCGGAGTTCCTTCGTAGGCTGGCCCTCAGGACCTCCGGCCCCGGACGGGGGGAGTCGATACGATCGCAACAACCCATGGGCCACCGGACTCCCTTGTAGGCTAGCCCTCGGGACCTCCGGCCCCAAATGGGGTAATTTTACTGGTGTCGTCGCTTATGCGCACACCGGGATGTTTCGGGGCCGTCGGAGTTCTCTCCATATGGCGCTCCCCATTTTTTCCCCTGGACCTTCGGATCTAGGGGAGATGTTGCCCAAATTTTGACAGGCGAATAACCCATAATAACGAACGAGCATAATAAACTCTGTGGGGAAGAGAACAGCATATGTCGAAAACCACTGAAACAAACCGAATGTCTGAGCTCTTGCATAAACTTTTCTGATAAAACATTTGAATCATCATGCTAATCCACCTGGATAATCAATTAAAACACTTAAATCTTCCTTCCACAAACATAATCCATCAATAAGATGAACTAGCCAATCAATAAATAAGTTCACAGTTGAAAGAAAGCAGAAACCGAATGAAATAAAACCACTTTGAAGCTGTCCCGGCGTGGCCCAATCCGGCACGGTCACTATTCACCGCGCCGATTTAACACCATTCTCGTAACCCCCCATTTCCTTTGAACGCTAAAACGGCGCGCCCTTCTCTCCTGGGCTTGGACCCCCCTAACCGGCGCGCCCTGTGGCACCTTCGTTTAACCGGCGCGCCCCCGTCGAAACCTCTACCTGGCGCGCCCCATGGCACCCCCCCTAACGTCCTTAAAACGGCGCGCCCCTATTCTCTCTTCTTGCACCCATTAAACCGGCATGCCTGAAAGGGAGAAAATGCTTAATCAAATGAGAGAAAAGAATTAAAGCTAATGAATAAAATTAATCAAAAGTTTCCCCTCCGCGTGCGAGGGCGCACATTACCAAGTTTTGGCTTTACACTTAACAACCCGCTCCCCCGGACTGCGTAATGATGCTCCGTGGTATTGGACGTGGACCTCGGGATCCCCGACATGGTCATGATCCGTGCACCTCTTGGGCCGATAGTTCATCAGCTTGGCCCACTTCTTCCGGGATCCGATCCCGCACCCACATGAAACGTGCCGTACCTACGGTAGATATCCGAATGTCTTTGTTGTTACCTCCGATGCTTCGAATACGGACTCTCGACCGAACACTAGATGGTCCGTTAGTGACTGATATACATATATACCGGGATCTAACCCCGCACTTGCATTAAATTTGCCGCACTCGCAGCAAGTATTCGTATGGTTTTGAACACCGTTTTGCATACCGATGCGGAGGGTTTAAATCATATCAACCCAACTCGCATGCTTTAATGAAAAATGATCTTTAGGTCATTTGACCCCTTTTCTTGGCGATTAATCAGAGGTCTTCCCCTCTCCGAGGGGATGTGATTAACGTCGCGGCCTTTATGGCGCGGCGGGTCTCCAGTCCCGACCCGATATCCACAATCGTCTGATTAGTCAGACGGAGCGCACCCCGGGCTTCGGACCACTCCAGTCTTGAAGCCCGAACACATTGTCACCTAGGTGACTGGCACGCCCTCGCACTAGATAAACCGATAAACTGATAAAAAGAACACCCCGATATCTTTCACGAACACGAAATCCAGTGTGTTCCACACCGTCTCATGTAGCGTCGTCTCCTCAGTCCGTCCCACATCAGTTTGGTATCAGAGCGAGTTGAGTCTAGGGTAGTCTTGCATAAGTCTTGCATGCATCATGGTCTAAGCCGAGTCTAGGATCATCATTATTTTTTAAAACAAAAAAAAGATGTTTTAAAATTGCATTTCACCCAATAGCCTGGTATATTAAAAGGTGTTGCCCGAACATTAGGTTATGCCTATCGGGAAGGTAGCGTACTTGTGCGAGTGATCTTCGGGTCGCTTATCTCCGCCACGTACCGGATATTGGTTAGGTCTAAGTGCATCATTGTTACATTAGTGAGTGTTTGCATTAGTCGGTGTCTTCTAGGTCGTGTGTCAGTTGCATGCCCACCCGTCGAGGTACCCAATACTCGCCACCACCACCTATGGCGGATTCCCAGGCCCGTAGCTCCGATGAGTGCTCGACGGCCGAGATGTTCCGAGCCATTATGAAACGTCTTGACACGCGTATGGATGGTCTTAGTACGCGTATGGATGGCATAGGAATGCGTCTAGAAGGGCGGATGAAAGTCCTCGAGGATCAGGCCGAGAATTCGGATCAGTCCACCAGGGCCTAGTTGGGAGAATTGCCGTCCTCGAGAGGGGCGCAGTAGCAGCGCAACCCGCGTCGACAAACGGCCAACAAGAGCCGGTTCAGCAACCTGCTGCACCAAGGGCTCAGGCGGAGAATGTTGGGGTACAACAGGTGCATGTGGTGGAAGATTATGCAATTGATAATGATCAAGGGGGTAACGGTCGTCGTAATCAACGACAGAATCGTGATGACGAGGATGACGACCGCATTCTTAGGGGCGTGCGTGCGGACCCTCCCACTTTTAGTGGGTCCTTGGACCCTAGGGTGTATTTAGATTGGGAGGCCGGCATGGACCGGTACTTCGAGTGGTTTGAGATGACGGACCACCGAAGAGTCTGATACGCAAAGATGAAGCTGCAAGGGCAGGCCCAAACTTATTGGACCAATGTGGAGAGCCTGCTCAACCAGCGACGTCAACCCCAAATCGGTACTTAGGATGATATGAAAATCAAATTGAGGGTGAAATACCTTCCCGCCTCATATCGCCAACGTCTCATAGACAAGTGGCAAAGCATCTCCCAAGGGAACCAATCCGTGACCGAGTACACCGCCGAGTTCGATGAGTATTACTTACGGTGTGCAGTCACGGAAGAAAGCACCATGACTATATCCCGCTTTCGAAGAGGTTTACGGCCCAATTATCAATATGAACTCTTTCGCCGCAATGCAACCACTTTGGAGCAGACATATCAGATAGCTCTCGAATTGGAGCAATTCAAGGCCGAGTTCGAGTCACCCCATCGGTTGGGCTCTTTTCCCCTTCGTAGTGTCGAGCCCCGTGGCTCATCTGGCACGTATCCGAGGGCCCCCATGGCTCGACCTCAGGAGCCCGCTCGCCCCGAGCCCTTTGCTCCTAGGCCTCGTCCTCCACCCCCGAGGGACCTTCCTCGTCCCCAGCATCTCACGGCTCCATCCACAGCCCGTCCACTGGCACCCGCACCTCCTGCACGTCCTTTGCTACCTACACCTCCTATCCGTCAGGAGGATAAGGGGAAAGGACCCATGATTGGGGAGCCTAGTGGATCACAGCAGTAGTGTTATCGCTGCAATGGGTTTGGCCACTTCGCCAACCAGTGTCCCACCCGCCCATCTCTTATCATTGGGGACACACAGGCTGAGGATACCACCCCTGCGGGCCTCGAGTTAGTCAGCTATGAGGCAGATCAAGAGCTAGCTGACGAGTACTATGAGTTGGGAGGTGATGCCTTGGATGCCCAGCATACTGATGATACCCACGTTGGGGTCGTCAGATGTATCCTCACCCAGCCACAGGTCAGTGATGACTGGCATCGGACCACTATCCTTCATACGTTCTGTAGGGTGGGAAAGATCATCTTTAAGGTGGTCATCGATAGTGGGAGTTGCATCAATGCAATCACCGCGGGCGCTATCACTCGTCTTGGACTTACGCCCGTGGACCATCCTTGCCCCTATCGAGTATCTTGGGTGGATTCCACCTCCATTCCGATCAGGCTGCGGTGTCTGGTCCCACTCCAGTTCCATGCCTACCGCGAAGAGATCTGGTGTGACGTCCACCTGTGGACACCAAAAAATTGCACACCAAACACCCTGCTTGGCCCAGCATCAACAACGGCGCCGAGTGAAGAACCCCCGGAGAGATTGGTCATCCAGACGCCCCCACATATGCACACTACCGTGGAGCCGTCCCCGGAGCCACGACAGCAAAGAGAAAACAACCCCAGGGAAGCTCACAATCCGTAGCCCCCGAAGAAAATCAAACGAATCATAACGCGTGCTCAAAACGGGCCCAAGTCAAGCTTCAGCGGCACGCCCAGGAGGGGCTTCAGCGGCACACCCCCTGGGTGTTCAGCGGCACAGCCCTTTGGGCCTTCAGCGGCACGCCCTTAAGCCTTCAGCGGCACGCCCTTTGGCCTTCAGCGGCACGCCCTTAAGCCTTCAGCGGCACGCCCTTTGGCCTTCAGCGGCACGGCCCCCAGGGTGTTCAGCGGCACACCCTTCAGGCCATTCAGCGGCACGCCCACAAAGCCTTCAGCGGCACGCCCGTTTGGCCCCTCAGCGGCACAGCCCCTGGCCTCAGCGGCACGCCCCATGGGCTTTCAGCGGCACGCCCATTCGGGCCCCCAGCGGTACACCCTTTTGGCTCCCCCGCGGCACGCTTGTTCAGCCCGCCAGCGGCACAGCGTGAAGCATCTTCAACGGAGCCCATGCCCTATGGATCCTTGGCGCGCAGTGGGCCGTCCGAGGTGTCGCCTGGGGAGAGGGCCACGCTGCCAATCCCCCTGCCACCCAGGACAATGGGGTCAACCCCCATTCAATACCCGTCGAATCGTTCCGGCCTTTGGACGCTCGCCGTGGCGGGGGTATAAGACCCCTCTTTGTCGCTACAAACGGGGACAGAGAGACAGAAGAGGGCAACAGATACACCCACACCCGGAGAGAAGAGAAGAGGAGAAGAGAAGAAGAAGAAGAGAAGAAGAAAAGAAGAAGAGGAGGGGAGGCTCCCCCCCCCGGCTACTCCGTCCATCGCCGTCCGCGTGAAGAGAAGAAGAGGAAGAGAAGAAGAGAAGAAGAAGAGGAGGGGAGGCCCCCCCCCCCTCGCTACTCCGTCTGCCGCCGTCCGTGCGAAGGGAAGAAGAAGAAGTGAAGAAGAGGAGAAGAGGAGGAGGGGAGGCTGCCCCCCCCCCCCCCTTTGCTGTTCCATCCTCCGCCGTCCACGCAAAGAGAAGAAGGGAAAAGGAAAGGAGGGGAAGAAGGAGAAGAGAAGAAGAGGGAAGAGAGGAAGAGAGGGAAGAGGGCCTGCTGCCCCTTCACCTCCCCGCTGTCGCATCTTCCCATTTGCCTGAGGGGAGACGCCCTTCCGTCTCTCCTTGGACACCCAGGCCCAACACCCCTTGAGCCTCTCTCCCTCCTCCTGCCAAGATTTCCTTCGGCCTAGCCAATCAACATCCCCGGTACACTTTTCTCGGCCCTCAGCGGCACACTCCATTGGCCCTCAGCGGCACACTTCCTTTGGCCCTCAGCGGTACACCCTTTTTGATCCTCAGCGGCACACCCAATGGCCCTTGGCCGGCACACCATCTAGGCCCCCAGCGGCACACCTCTTGGCCAAGCCCTAGCCCGTTGTTTGCCTTCGTGTTTTCCGAGGTTTTATAAAGGTGTTGCTGCCTCCGGGCACCCACCTCCAGTTGTCGGGTTCCGTCACTCCATGTGGGCGCGTTCCCTTTATCTCCCTTACGCCCCGGGTCAAGGGGAGATGTTGCCGAATTTTTGTGAGAAAATAACAAAATATTAAAGGACGTAAAAGGAAGCAATAAACGAGCAAAATAATTAATGATGAAACCTTCCAACTGATCAAGCCACTGCCGGCACCACGACAAGAGCTGGACCGATTGACAACTCGGCTGACCGAACTTCCGACTTATGGCAAAGAGACCGAACAAAACAAAACCAAGGAGAAGTTTATATAAAACTGCGTTAAAAAATCAAATTAAGAAGAAAAGAAAAGCCTTAAAACAAATAATTGAAGACCGACCGAACCTCCACCACTACGCCCTGATTGGTCCTTCGACGATGCACTCTAATCATCTTTCAGTGGCATGCTCATCCAACTCCTTCGCCGGCACACTCCTCCCAGCCGTCAACGGCACGCTTCGAAGCCTCCTCCCCGGCACACTACCTCTTCCCTCCAACAGCCTTTCGCCGGCACACTTTTCCCAGCTTTCAGCGGCACACCCCTTAGACCCCTCAGCGGTACACTCCTACTGCCCTCAGCGGCACACCCCCATTGGCCTTCAACGGTACACCCTTTTGACCCCAGCGGTACGCCCCTTTGGCCCTCAGCGGTACACTCCCAACCCCCAGCGGTACGCCCCCTTTGGCCCTCAGCGGTACACTCCCAACCCCCAGCGGTACGCCCCTTTGGCCCTCAGCGGTACACCCCATTGGCCCTCAGCGGTACACTCCCAACCCTCAGCGGTACACCCCACCAATCCTCAGCGGCACACCCAAAAAAAATAATGATATTAATAAGGATAATAAGCTAAAAGAAAACATAATAAATAAACAAATAATGATACAGAGCTTAAATAACGATAATAGCAACAAACTCAAAAGAAAATAGAGAAATAATAGAAAACAATAATGTTAAATAAAATAATAAATGATAATAAACCCAATAAAGTGGATAAATAAATAAGAATGATAAAGAAATAAGTAATAATGATAATAAGTTTAAAAGAAACAATAACAACGATAAATAGATAAATAAATGATAACCCAGGATAAATAATAACGACAAACTTAACTAAAAAAAAAGAAAACGCCAAGCAAACGAATGATAATATAAATGAACAAAAAATAATAATAAACATAATAATAACAATATTAAATGAATAAATCACAAGAAGAAATGAATAAATGATAATAAAGAATTCACCCAAATGTATCTATAAATTAACAAATGGTAATGATAACACTTCTTAAATAATAATAAAACAATGAGACCCGCTTCGCAGCCTCGTCTCTCCCGTGACCCGATGCCGAAGGAACAACAATATCGCCCCTACGAGTTGGGCCTGAGCCTAGGGAATCATCTCAAAATGGCCATAGCCTGACTTCGCCTCGGGCTGACATTCCGATTAAACCAGACTCGTTTCTCCGGCCGGATTCCTTCCGAGCCGCTACTGAAATTGCCGCACGTTCGGCAGACATTTGAACGGGTTCACGTCGATTCCCGCCGAGTTCTTAATACGGACCCATGTCCGAACATGAAAAGGCCCGTGAGTGACTTTCATAGCCGGTGGCTCCTACCCCAACATGGTTGTGAGCCGGCATTGCCCTGGGCCAATAGCTCACCAATTCCGACCCGTTCCTATCGGGATTTGCTCCCGCTCTTTCATTGAAATTGCCGTAAACTCGGCATACATTGGTACGGGGTCGCGTCCACCCCCGTCACGCTCTCAATACGGGCCCTTGCCCGAACATGGAAAGGTCCGCAAGTGACCGACAGAATCGGAATAGAACGAGACAGCTCTCGCCACCCCTGGACTCCTCCCATGGGAATATCAATAAGACCTCTGTGGGCCATATTTAGACCTCGGGCCCGTCCCGATCATGGTCATCGTCTGGCTCATATCTCCGGTCTACAGCCTGTTCCTCTCGAACACGTTTTCAGTTCCGAAGCCTAGTCCCGGGACTTTTCCCCGTTGCCCTCCGATACCAGAAATATTAACGCTGCCCACGCGAGCCCCGTTTGGATCACGGGAGGCGCCCCGGCATGGTCCCGACTCGATCTCTCACCGGGCCAATAGATTCACGGGTTTCCGGATAGAATAGCCGAGATTCAATCGAACGTTTTCAGTGTCTCGGAATAATAAAACTTGCCGTGTCCCGGCACACATACATTCTCGGTCTTTCTGCGACGATTACGATATTCCCAATATCGGACACCCGTCCGAACATTAAACGGTCTCCTGAATGACCGACACGTTTAGAACGCCCGCTTCTCCGGACATAGGGCTTTTCAGCCGATTCAAGGGATATTCCCTCGACGCCCCCTTAGCACCGGAAATATCAATGACGCTCATACAAGTCTTGTTTCGACCGCGGGGGGCCCACCGCAGTATGGTCGCAGCTTGCTCTTGCACCGGGCCAACAGATTTACCGGTTTCCGATCGCTCCAGCCGAGGTTTAGCCTAACGTTTTCCGTTCTTCTGAACAATAAATTGCCATATACTGGCATACATACGCTCCAGTTTTCCCGCGACAACCGTGATTTTATCGAGCCGGACATTCGTCCGAACATTAAATGGTCAACACATGACCGACATGACCGCGAATGGTTTTCTTCTCGCCCTCGTGTGAGGATTTCAATGCCGCGTAATAGACCTTTCATGCAATTAATTTCTTGGCCATGAGGCCCTGAATCTCGGCGATTAATCAAGGGTGTTCCCTCGTATGGGGGATGTAAATGACGCCGTGACCTTTATGGCGCGGCGGGTTTTGGTCCCGACACGAACCACACAATCGACTGACGAAGTCAGATCGAGCGCACCGTGGGCTCTTCGGAGCCCGAATAAATTGTCACCTCGGTGACTGGCACGTCCACGCACTTAATAAACCAATAAAAGAGCACAATAAACAAATAACCAAAACAGATAATAAAAAAAGTGCATCCACAAGTCTGGCACGCCCGGTGGGACCAAACCACCCTTCATCTCTTCGCCTAGATTAGGGCCTCATGGCCCCCTAATAAACGATGTTTGCCTGCTTTGATGAACTGCAGGTGCTGTCTTCGCCAGCCCTATGGGGAGAAAATCCAGACTCGATGCAGCTGCCTTCGCGGCCTCGAGGACGCTGCTTCGAAGCATATGCAACTTCCATGAATCATGGGGGGTGTTATAAAAAAAAAGAGAAGAGAAAGAGCAGAGAAGGGAGGGGGAAATCAAGCCCCCGTTTCCCTCAAGAAGAAAGAGAAGAAAAGAAGAAAAGAAGAAAAGAAGAAAAGAAGAAAAGAAGAAGAGAAAAAAAGAAGAGAGAGAAGAAAAAAAAGAAGAAAAAGGAATTGGCAAGAGAGGGTTGTGCGACCACGTCCGTCGAGACCCGTGCTGAACAAAGATTACCGCTGTGGGGTTGATGCGGTGGAGCGAACCACTCATCCCCTCCCTGAGGGGGTGAGCGCTCTCCTGCACCTCCACCCTGGTCAATCATACAAAAAGAAGAGAAGATGAGAAGGGACAAAAAAAAAGAAGAGAAAGAAAAGAAGAAGAAAAAAAAAAGAGAGAAGAAAGAAAGCAAAAAGGAAATAAGAAAAGTTGGCCAGCATCGCCAACCAAAAGAGTAAGAAGAAACCCGGCGTCCCGCCCGACTCTAGGAGGCTCCGAGTCTGTGGTGTAATGACCCGGCCTGTCCCTCCTTCCTGCTGCCTCATCCGATACAAAACGGCCCCCGAGTGGCTGTTAAAAGACCCAGCGAGTCACAATTGTAGCTTGGTGAATAGTTGTCCGCTGCGGGGAATGCTTTATAGCAATGAGGCCAAGCACGGCCGCCACTTCCGAAGAGAGCATGCACATACCCCGCCATGGGGGATGGGAAGAAGATATATACCCTGCTATGGGGGCATAGGAGGCAAAAAAAAGAAGAGGAGAAATACACCCCATTACCAGGGGCACATGAAGAGAATCCGCCCCAGCTGAGGGGCACACAAAGCAAAAGCTACACCCCAGCTTCGGGGCATTTGAAGAAGTGAATCCGCCCCAACCTGGGGACGTAAGAAGAAATAGAACTGCACCCCGGCTTAGGGGCATTTGAAGGGGAAATACACCTCGATATGGGGGCACCTGAAGTAAAAGACATACCCCGCCATGGGGGGGCATAAGAAGACAAGAATTCACCCCGGCCTGGGGACACTTGAAGAAAGAAGCACATCCCGCCACGGGGGCACATGAAGAGAACTCCTCCCGCCTCGGGAGTATAAGAAAGAGACGAATACACCCTGGTCCGGGGGCTTTTGAAGAAACAACACACCCCCCCCCCCATGGGAGACAAAGCTACACCCCGACCCGGGGACACATGCAGAGCATCCACCCCGCTCAGGGGGCACAAAAAATACGCTACGCCCCTGGCGCATAAGAAACAGAAGCATCTACCCTGATCCGGGGCACAGAAACGAAGAGACATGCATCCCGATCTGGGAGCATAAGAAGAAAGATATACTCCGCCCAAGCGGCATTTGAAGAAACAACATACCCTGCTTCCGGGGCACAGAAGCAAAGAGGCAAAACACACCCCTCGAGGGGGGATGCATACCAAGTGAAGCTACACCCCAACCTGGGGGCACATTAAGAGAAATGCACTCCAACATGGAAGCACTAGTGAGAAAAGAAGAGCAGAATAAAGAAAAAGGCACGCATGAGACAGGCGTGGTCCTCGAGCCCGCCTCATCACACAGAAAGAAGAGAAGAAAAAGAGACATGAGGCACACATGGTCCTTGCACCGGCCTCTCCACAAAAGAAGAAAAAAAAGAAGAGACATGAGGCAGACGTGGCCCTTGAGTCCGCCTCATCACACAAAAGAAGAAGAAGAAAAGACACATGAGACAGACGTGGCCCTCGAGCCCGCCTCACCAAACAAAAGAAGAGAAGAAAAGGAAAGAAGAGGCACATGAGGTAGACGTGGTCTTCGAGCCCGCCTCTTCACACAAGAAAAAAAGAAGGAAGAGCAGAATCAAAAGAATGGACATGAGGTGGATGTGGTCCTCGGGTCCACCTCATCACGCAAAAAAAGAGAAGAAAAAAAGAGACACGAGGCAAACATGGTCTTCGTACCTGCCTCCCTACAAAAGAAGAAGAGAAGAAAAAAAAAGATATGAGGCAAACATGGTCTTCGTACCTGCCTCCCTCAATAAAAGTGGAAGAAAAAAAAAGAAAAGAACAATCATGGGGCGAACATGGTCCTTGCACCTGTCTCCCCACAAAAGAAAAGAAGAAAAAAAAAGACATGAGGCAGCCGTGGTCCTCGAGCCCACCTCATTACATAAAAGAAGAAGAGAAGAAAAAAAAAGAGACCTGAGGCGAACATGGTCCCTGCACCCGCCTCTCTACACAAAAGAAGAAGAGAAGAAAAGAAAGAAATGATCACGAGGCAAACATGGTCCTTGCACCTGCCTCTCCATAAAAAAGGAAGAGAAGAAGAGAAAGAGCAATCATGAGGCAAACATGGTCTCTGCACCTGTCTCTCTACAAAAGAAGAATAGAAGAGAAAAAAAGAGACATGAGGCGAACATGATCCCTGCACCTGCCTCTCCATAAAAGAAGAATAGAAGAAGAGTCACGAGGCAGACGCGGTCTTCGCACCCGCCTCTCTACATAAAAGAAGAAGAGAAGAAAAGAAAGAAATGATCACGAGGCAAACATGGTCCTTGCACCTGCCTCTCCATAAAAAAGGAAGAGAAGAAGAGAAAGAGCAATCATGAGGCAAACATGGTCTCTGCACCTGCCTCTCTACAAAAGAAGAATAGAAGAGAAAAAAAGAGACATGAGGCGAACATGGTCCCTGCACCTGCCTCTCCATAAAAGAAGAATAGAAGAAGAGTCACGAGGCAGACGCGGTCTTCGCACCCGCCTCTCTACACAAAAGAAGAAGGGAAGAAAAGAAAGAAATGATCACGAGGTAAACATGGTCCTTGCACCTGCCTCTCCATAAAAAAGGAAGAGAAGAAGAGAAAGAGCAATCATGAGGCAAACATGGTCTCTGCACCTGCCTCTCTACAAAAGAAGAATAGAAGAGAAAAAAAGAGACATGAGGCGAACATGGTCCCTGCACCTGCCTCTCCATAAAAGAAGAATAGAAGAAGAGTCATGAGGCAGACGCGGTCTTCGCACCCGCCTCTCTACACAAAAGAAGAAGAGAAGAAAAGAAAGAAATGATCACGAGGCAAACATGGTCCTTGCACCTGCCTCTCCATAAAAGAAGAAGAGAAGAAGAGAAAGAGCAATCATGAGGCAAACATGGTCTCTGCACCTGCCTCTCTACAAAAGAAGAATAGAAGAAAAAAAAAGAGATGAGGCGAACATGGTCTCTGCACCTGCCTCTCTACAAAAGAAGAGAAGAAAAGAAAGAAAAGACATATGAGGCAGACATGGTCCTTGCACCCGCCTCTCCACAAAAGAAGAAAAAAAAAAGGGCACATGAGGCAGACGTGGTCACTGAACCCGCCTCTTTACACAGAAGAAGAGAAGAAGAAAAAAGAGCAATTATGAGGCGAACACGGTCTTTGCACCCGCCTCTCCACACAAAAGAAGAGAAGAAGAGAAAGAGCAGCAGCGAGGCAAACATGGTCTTTGTACCCGCCTTTCCACACAAAAGAAGAGAAGAAGAGAAAGAACAGCAGCGAGGTAAACATGGTCTTTGTACCCGCCTCTTCAAAAAATCTTTATGAGGTAAACTTCTACCTCCGACCTCCAACCATCAAACAAATAGAAACCAATCAGCATTCCGCCGACGGGGCGTTAAACCGACTAGACCTTCCGCCGGCGGGGCGTTAAACCGACTAGACCTTCCGCCGACGGAGCGTTGAACCGACTAGACTTTCCGCCGACGGGGCGTTAAACCGACCAACCCTAATCATCGGCTCCTAGCCGACAGCTACCTCATTATCGGCCTTCGGGTTGACAGCTATCTCATCATCGGCTCCCAGCCGACAGCTACCTAATCATCGGCTCCTAGCCGACAGCTACCTAATCATTGGCTCCTAGCCGACAGCTACCTCATCATCGGCTCCCAGCCGACAGCTACCTAATCATCGGCGCCTAGCCGACAGCTACCTCATTATCGGCCTTCGGGTCGATAGCTATCTCATCATTGGCCTCGGAGCCGACAGCTACCTCATCATTGGCTCCTAGCCGACAGCTATCTCATCATTGGCACCCCAGTCGACAGCTGCCCAGTCAAGAGAATAAACCTTTCGCTTTGGTCCGGACTCTCCCCCGACCAGAGAACAAAAGAGACCCTTCTCCTCGACTCTCACGTCCCACTACCCAACACCCCTCTGCAGGGCCATTTCGGCCGGGGCCCACTAGCAGGATTAATCCACCCGTCCCACTACGCTCTCCGATATCTTTTGGCTTCGCAGCCGACTTCTAACTTCCCTCGGCTCTTGCAGCCTGCTTCCCAGAATTCAGCCTTCATGGCCTGCTTCCCAGAATTTGGCCTTCACGGCCCGCTTCCCATAATTTCAGCTCTTACAGCCTGCTTCCCAATATCCTTGGCTCTTGCAGCCTGCTTCCCAGAATTCGGTCTTCATGACCTGCTTCCCAGTATTCGGCCTTCACGGCCCGCTTCCGTAACTTCGGCTCCTGCAGCCTGCTTCCCATAATTTAGCTCTCGCAACCCGCTCTTATTGACTTTTGGCTATTGTGGCCTACTTCCAATATCAATTTCAGGTTCTATAGCCCGCTTCCCTAATATCCTTTCAGCCCTTTGGCGGTCTGCCTCCCTAATATCTTTA
This sequence comes from Amorphophallus konjac, assembly GCA_022559845.1. Lineage (NCBI taxonomy): Eukaryota > Viridiplantae > Streptophyta > Magnoliopsida > Alismatales > Araceae > Amorphophallus > Amorphophallus konjac. The sequence continues at coordinate 229,213,741 of CM040123.1, read as the reverse complement.
CTACCACTACGCTTATACATAACAACAATATTTTCTTATGAAAAAAAAAAACAAACAAACAAAAACACATAGAAAAACAAACAAACAAACAAACACATACGCAAAAAAAAAAACAACAAATAACAAAAAAAAAAACAAAACAACAAGACAACAACACCACCAAAAAAAAAAACAAAACAAAAAAGGAAGAAAATTGAAACAAAAAGAAAAAGAGAATGCATGATTGCCCTGCTTGCGTGGTTGCTTAATATAGAATAATACACCTCCTTGGAATTTTTTAGGACCGTGTTTCCTTGCTAAATAATATCGCCCTAATTCCGGATGCACGCACGTCGCGGCGCACGCTCGAAGGGAACCCAATTATGGCAGGTGCACACGTCAAGGGGAAGAGTCATGGCTGAATCGCTAAGTCCAGCTCACAAAATAAACCCGGGGCAACGCTCCCACACTTCGCACTTAATGTGTCCAAAAGCCTTCAACTATAGGGATTGCCCGAATTTCTTTTAGCACTCTACGGAGACTTGAATTCCTGCACTCGCGTGAAAGGTAATCGTGAGGAAAAAGCTGCCTACCCCCACTGTTAAAAAAAAAGGAAGAGAAAAAAAAAGAGAGAAAAAAAAAGGGAAGAGAGAGAGAAACGTGAATCCGAGTAGCCGGGAATCCCCATTGAGACACATGAGGAGACTCGCGTAAAACGGTGAAGTGAATTATAATAAGGATGAATCCTAGTAGCCGGGAATCCCCATTGAGACACATGAGGAGACTCGCGCCGAACGGTGAAATCCGCTACAAAATAAACAGATGGGGGCTGTGTGAAGCTACCGAAAGTCGAAAACCTGGAACTAATGTGTAGGCGCTAGAGTGATCCTCGAGTGTCACCAGGAAAACCTGCATATCCCTATGGTTAGGGCCCTTTGTTCACACATTTGCACTGCCACGCCACAGAGAATTGCCTCGGGTGAAATGCGTGAATTTAGGCTATGCATGCAAGACATGCGATATCCTCTTGACGGGCGCACCACCCCTCAGTTGTGCCCTGTGGCCCGCGCCGCGTCTACGAATTACGGGCAATGTCCCTATCCTATCCCCTATAGAGGGAACTGCCTTACTTATATTTATGTTATGCCTGCTAATGAATGCTTGCATGATTAAAAAGAAAAAGAAAAAAGAAAAAAAATGATGATAAATATATATAAAAAACAACAACAACAACAACAAAAAATATAACAAAAAAAAAACAAACAAACAACATAAAAAAATAACAATAATGAAAATAATAAAATAACAAGAATGTGCGTATGCAATAAACTCAACTTTGGCTATTACAGCCTACTTTCCTAGCTCCGGCTCATAGAGCCCAATATCGGCCACCTTGCCCTCGCGGCCCATTAATCTCCCAACTTCGGCCCCCGCAGCCTGCTTCTAGCCACGGCTATTTTGGCCTCCCTCATCGGCCTTCGGGTCGACAGCTTTCCAATTATTGGCTCCCATGCCAACAGCTTTTCAATCATCGACCTTCGGGTCGACAACTTTTCAATTATTGGCTCCCATGCCAACAGCTTTCAATCATCGGCCCCTGAGCCGACAGCTTTCAGTCATCGACCTTCGGGTCGACAGCTTTTCAATTATTGGCTCCCATGCCAACAGCTTTCTAATTATTGGCTCCCATGCCAACAGCTTTTCAATCATCGACCTTCGGGTCGACAGCTTTTCAATTATTGGCTCCCATGCCAACAGCTTTCAATCATCGGCCCCTGAGCCGACAGCTTTCAGTCATCGACCTTCGGGTCGACAGCTTTCACTTGTTGGCTCCCACGCCAACAGCTTTCAATCATCGGCCACCGTGCCGACAGCTCTTATATCATTGGCATCCACGCCAGCAGCCACCCGGAGTTGTTCAAAAAAAAAGAGAAGAAAAAAAAAGAGGAGAAGAAGAAAAAAAAAGAAAAAAAAAGAAGAGAGACAAAACAACAACAAAAGAACCAAAAAAAAAAAGAGGGATGACAAAAGGAGAAGAGAAGGAAAAGAAGAGAAGAGAGAGAAAAAAAGAAAGAGAAAGAGACCAAGAGAACAACAGACCAGGCCAGCTCCCGACACCCTGTCGGCACTGGCGAAGAGACAAAGAGACAACAGACCAGGCCGGCTCCCGACACCCTGTCGGCGCTGGCGAAGAGAACAACAGACCAGGCCAGCTCCCGACACCCTGTCGGCATTGGCGAAGAGACAAAGAGACAACAGACCAGGCCAGCTCCCGACACCCTGTCGGCACTGACGAAGAGACCAAGAGACCAACAAACCGGGTCAGTTCCCGGCACCTTGCCGGCACGGACAAAGAGAAGAAAAGACAAACAGACCATGGCGGCTCCCGACGCCCTGTCGGTGATGATGAAAAAGAGAAGAAGAGACCAACATGCTACGGCAGCTCCTGACGCACTGTCAGCACTAACGAAGAGAAGAAGAGACCAACTTGTCAAGTCGGCTTCTGACACCCCGTCGGCATCGACAAAGAGAAAAGAGACAAGTACACCCACGGGCACCGCCCGGCTCATCCTTCGCCTGCGCTACCCGTGGGTGGGGGGCATTTGTGGACACCAAAAAATTGCACACCAAACACCCTGCTCGGCCCAGCATCAACAACGGCGCCGAGTGAAGAACCCCCGGAGAGATTGGTCATCCAGATGCCCCCACATATGCACACTACCGTGGAGCCGTCCCCGGAGCCACGACAGTAAAGAGAAACCAACCCCAGGGAAGCTCACAATCCGCGGCCCCCGAAGAAAATCAAACGAATCATAACGCGTGCTCAAAACGGGCCCAAGTCAAGCTTCAGCGGCACGCCCAGGAGGGGCTTCAGCGGCACACCCCCTGGGTGTTCAACGGCACAGCCCTTTGGGCCTTCAGCGGCACGCCCTTAAGCCTTCAGCGGCACGCCCTTTGGCCTTCAGCGGCACGCCCTTAAGCCTTCAGCGGCACGCCCTTTGGCCTTCAGCGGCACGACCCCCAGGGTGTTCAGGGGCACACCCTTCAGGCCATTCAGCGGCACGCCCACAAAGCCTTCAGCGGCACGCCCGTTTGGCCCCTCAGCGGCACAGCCCCTGGCCTCAGCGGCACGCCCCATGGGCTTTCAGCGGCACGCCCATTCGGGCCCCCAGCGGTACACCCTTTTGGCTCCCCCGCGGCACGCTTGTTCAGCCCGCCAGCGGCACAGCGTGAAGCATCTTCAACGGAGCCCATGCCCTACGGATCCTTGGCGCGCAGTGGGCCGTCCGAGGTGTCGCCTGGGGAGAGGGCCACGCTGCCTATCCCCCTGCCACCCAGGACAATGGGGTCAACCCCCATTCAATACCCGTCGAATCGTTCCGGCCTTTGGACGCTCGCCGTGGTGGGGGTATAAGACCCCTCTTCGTCGCTGTAAACGGGGACAGAGAGACAGAAGAGGGCAACAGATACACCCACACCCGGAGAGAAGAGAAGAGGAGAAGAGAAGAAGAAGAAGAGAAGAGAAAAGAAGAAGAGGAGGGGAGGCTCCCCCCCCCGGCTACTCCGTCCATCGCCGTCCGCGTGAAGAGAAGAAGAGGAAGAGAAGAAGAGAAGAAGAAGAGGAGGGGAGGCCCCCTCCCCCCTCGCTACTCCGTCTGCCGCCGTCCGTGCGAAGGGAAGAAGAAGAAGTGAAGAAGAGGAGAAGAGGAGGAGGGGAGGCTGCCCCCCCCCCTTTGCTGTTCCATCCTCCGCCGTCCACGCAAAGAGAAGAAGGGAAAAGGAAAGGAGGGGAAGAAGGAGAAGAGAAGAAGAGGGAAGAGAGGAAGAGAGGGAAGAGGGCCTGCTGCCCCTTCACCTCCCCGCTGCCGCATCTTCCCATTTGCCTGAGGGGAGACGCCCTTCCGTCTCTCCTTGGACACCCAGGCCCAACACCCCTTGAGCCTCTCTCCCTCCTCCTGCCAAGATTTCCTTCGGCCTAGCCAATCAACATCCCCGGTACACTTTTCTCGGCCCTCAGCGGCACACTCCATTGGCCCTCAGCGGCACACTTCCTTTGGCCCTCAGCGGTACACCCTTTTTGATCCTCAGCGGCACACCCAATGGCCCTTGGCCGGCACACCATCTAGGCCCCCAGCGGCACACCTCTTGGCCAAGCCCTAGCCCGTTGTTTGCCTTCGTGTTTTCTGAGGTTTTATAAAGGTGTTGCTGCCTCCGGGCGCCCACCTCCAGTTGTCGGGTTCCGCCACTCCATGTGGGCGCGTTCCCTTTATCTCCCTTACGCCCCGGGTCAAGGGGAGATGTTGCCGAATTTTTGTGAGAAAATAACAAAATATTAAAGGACGTAAAAGGAAGCAATAAACGAGCAAAATAATTAATGATGAAACCTTCCAACTGATCAAGCCACTGCCGGCACCACGACAAGAGCTGGACCGATTGACAGCTCGGCTGACCGAACTTCCGACTTATGGCAAAGAGGTCGAACAGAACAAAACCAAGGAGAAGTTTATATAAAACTGCGTTAAAAAATCAAATTAAGAAGAAAAGAAAAGCCTTAAAACAAATAATTGAAGACCGACCGAACCTCCACCACTACGCCCTGATTGGTCCTTCGACGATGCACTCTAATCATCTTTCAGTGGCATGCTCATCCAACTCCTTCGCCGGCACACTCCTCCCAGCCGTCAACGGCACGCTTCGAAGCCTCCTCTCCGGCACACTACCTCTTCCCTCCAACAGCCTTTCGCCGGCACACTTTTCCCAGCTTTCAGCGGCACACCCCTTAGACCCCTTAGCGGTACACTCCTACTGCCCTCAGCGGCACACCCCCATTGGCCTTCAACGGTACACCCTTTTGACCCCAGCGGTACGCCCCTTTGGCCCTCAGCGGTACACTCCCAACCCCCAGCGGTACGCCCCCTTTGGCCCTCAGCGGTACACTCCCAACCCCCAGCGGTACGCCCCTTTGGCCCTCAGCGGTACACCCCATTGGCCCTCAGCGGTACACTCCCAACCCTCAGCGGTACACCCCACCAATCCTCAGCGGCACACCCAAAAAAAATAATGATATTAATAAGGATAATAAACTAAAAGAAAACATAATAAATAAACAAATAATGATACAGAGCTTAAATAACGATAATAGCAACAAACTCAAAAGAAAATAGAGAAATAATAGAAAACAATAATGTTAAATAAAATAATAAATGATAATAAACCCAATAAAGTGGATAAATAAATAAGAATGATAAAGAAATAAGTAATAATGATAATAAGTTTAAAAGAAACAATAACAACGATAAATAGATAAATAAATGATAACCCAGGATAAATAATAACGACAAACTTAACTAAAAAAAAAGAAAACGCCAAGCAAACGAATGATAATATAAATGAACAAAAAATAATAATAAACCTAATAATAACAATATTAAATGAATAAATCACAAGAAGAAATGAATAAATGATAATAAAGAATTCACCCAAATGTATCTATAAATTAACAAATGGTAATGATAACACTTCTTAAATAATAATAAAACAATGAGACCCGCTTCGCAGCCTCGTCTCTCCCGTGACCCGATGCCGAAGGAACAACAATACCGCCCCTACGAGTTGGGCCTGAGCCTAGGGAATCATCTCAAAATGGCCATAGCCTGACTTCACCTCGGGCTGACATTCCGATTAAACCAGACTCGTTTCTCCGGCCGGATTCCTTCCGAGCCGCTACTGAAATTGCCGCACGTTCGGCAGACATTTGAACGGGTTCACGTCGATTCCCGCCGAGTTCTTAATACGGACCCATGTCCGAACATGAAAAGGCACGTGAGTGACTTTCATAGCCGGTGGCTCCTACCCCAACATGGTTGTGAGCCGGCATTGCCCTGGGCCAATAGCTCACCAATTCCGACCCGTTCCTATCGGGATTTGCTCCCGCTCTTTCATTGAAATTGCCGTAAACTCGGCATACATTGGTACGGGGTCGCGTCCACCCCCGTCACGCTCTCAATACGGGCCCTTGCCCGAACATGGAAAGGTCCGCAAGTGACCGACAGAATCGGAATAGAACGAGACAGCTCTCGCCACCCCTGGACTCCTCCCATGGGAATATCAATAAGACCTCCGTGGGCCATATTTAGACCTCGGGCCCGTCCCGATCATGGTCATCGTCTGGCTCATATCTCCGGTCTACAGCCTGTTCCTCTCGAACACGTTTTCAGTTCCGAAGCCTAGTCCCGGGACTTTTCCCCGTTGCCCTCCGATACCAGAAATATTAACGCTGCCCACGCGAGCCCCGTTTGGATCACGGGAGGCGCCCCGGCATGGTCTCGACTCGATCGCTCACCGGGCCAATAGATTCACGGGTTTCCGGATAGAATAGCCGAGATTCAATCGAACGTTTTCAGTGTCTCGGAATAATAAAACTTGCCGTGTCCCGGCACACATACATTCTCAGTCTTTCTGCGACGATTACGATATTCCCAATATCGGACACCCGTCCGAACATTAAACGGTCTCCTGAATGACCGACACGTTTAGAACGCCCGCTTCTCCGGACATAGGGCTTTTCAGCCGATTCAAGGGATATTCCCTCGACGCCCCCTTAGCACCGGAAATATCAATGATGCTCATACAAGTCTTGTTTCGACCGCGGGGGGCCCACCGCAGTATGGTCGCAGCTTGCTCTTGCACCGGGCCAACAGATTTACCGGTTTCCGACCGCTCCAGCCGAGGTTTAGCCTAACGTTTTCCGTTCTTCTGAACAATAAATTGCCATATACTGGCATACATACGCTCCAGTTTTCCCGCGACAACCGTGATTTTATCGAGCCGGACATTCGTCCGAACATTAAATGGTCAACACATGACCGACATGACCGCGAATGGTTTTCTTCTCGCCCTCGTGTGAGGATTTCAATGTCGCGTAATAGACCTTTCATGCAATTAATTTCTTGGCCATGAGGCCCTGAATCTCGGCGATTAATCAAGGGTGTTCCCTCGTATGGGGGATGTAAATGACGCCGTGACCTTTATGGCGCGGCGGGTTTTGGTCCCGACACGAACCACACAATCGACTGACGAAGTCAGATCGAGCACACCATGGGCTCTTCGGAGCCCGAATAAATTGTCACCTCGGTGACTGGCACGCCCACGCACTTAATAAACCAATAAAAGAGCACAATAAACAAATAACCAAAACAGGTAATAAAAAAAGTGCATCCACACCACCCTATGGAGGTTGGTAGTGATGTGACACAACTACGGGGTATGCAGCAAGCAGACGGAATCTTAGGACCTATTCCGCATTCACAACCACATAGCAATTAAGTTGATAAATCGGGGCCAAATCGCCGTCGCACACACACGAGCCCAGGGTGACAAAATGATGCTAAGGGAAGGTGATGGATCAAGACCCTTGCTGGTAGAGTGCCAGCCGGGCTAGGGTTGCCCTCCCGAGGGTACGTAGCCCACGCTTATGGGGCTGGCCGGTGCCAATTGGGGCACTAGGTCCCACTCTCTCACTGCCCACGATGACCGCTCGTAAGTGTGGCACGTGGGGTCGGACACTTTCTCGCTTGCACAACGGAGCTATGTCTACGGATATTAAATGAACAGACACTAAAGAGTAATGGAACAAAGTTTAGAGCTCACCTGGTTGGTTTGAAGAAACCAACCCCGTTCGGAGACGTGGGTGAGCGGGGAAGTGTGGATCCCGCACACTGCGCCGATGTAGCTTGAGCTGTTTATTACATACACTACTCCTCACGCAGGAGGGTTGGACTAAGGGTGGGGAAATAAAGCTTACATCCAAACACTACCTCCACGCAAGGAGGGGTGCTAAGCCGGCCAGGCGGGAGGGGGAAACTCGCCGAAGTTGTAGGAGAGGAAGCCAACGTTGGGTCTGCTCACTTGCTGTGAGAGGAGACAGGCAGCTGCTGTTGCAACCGTAGTTCTTACTCAGGAATTTTCCCGTCGACAAGACCAGGGGGAAATTCTTCGTAACAGGAACTGGGACGCCTCTGAATTTTACTGAATTCTTCTGACGTCGTCGCTGGCTGCGGCGGAGGCTCGAACAGGACGAAGGAATCTGGCGTTGACAGCTTCAGATCTGATGCAGCAGGATGTAGAGATTGTACCATTGGGTCCTGAGCTCCGAATCTCGAACCGTCAGAGTAGATGGAACCGTGGATGAACTCCCTTCACAGCAAAACTGGTGGGGAGGCCGTCTGAGGTCAGGATGGCCTCGGGGACGCCGATGAGTGGGTGCAGGTCGCTGAAGACTGGGGAAGGCAGATCCGCGCGACTGAAGGGGAAAAATCAGAACTTTGGCTCCCGGATGCCGAACGTAGTTCTACTTCTTGCTCCTGGTCGGGGACAGGTGGAGGAAGAACTTTGAAGAAGGAACGATGGTCTGAATCCGCCACTGTGAATCGTGGTTCAGCTTCTGGTTGAACTCTGGTGCTCTGCAGATGGAGCTTGGCGCAGTCGATGGAGAATGGCTCTCCCGGGTAGCCCCGAACTCGGAATGGTACGATTCTTTCTTGCCTGCGTAGTGGACTGGACGACCTTTCCGGAAATGTATGGTACGCCTCTGGATGTCGCCTTATGAATCCGGGGAAGCTTCTGCAAGTCGTAACTTTTTCTGCCACCTGCAGACTGTCAAGGTAAAGAGAAAGGATGGTGGTGGAACTAGTGATAGGGGTGGGGATTGGCAATGGAGGAGATGGTGGGGTGGATGGTTGATGGGAGAGGGGTGTGGAGGGGAGAGGAACAGGGGATTAAGGAGTCTTGGAGGGAGGTGGAGTGGAGGGGCCGCAGCTAGGAGATAGGGGGAGGGAGTGGTCGGCCAAGGTAAGAGGAGGGGGGTGAGTAGATGGAGAGGGGGTTCGCAAATGGTAGTGGGGGTGGGGGTTTGATTGCTTGGGGATATGAATGAGTGTGTGGAGGAGTGGAAGGGTTGCTTGGGAAAGAGGGATGGGTGCCTTGGAGGTGGAGAAGATGTATGGGGAATGGGAACAGTTGCTTGGGGAAGTGGAGGAATTGATGGGAGTTAAGGCTCTTGGGGAGGTGAAAGGGTGGAAGGGTGAGGTGGCTGGTGATGTGGCAAGGAGGGGGGGGGGGGAAAGGGCAGGTTCGCCCAAGGTAGAGAGAGAGAGGAGGGGGAAGAGAGAGAGAGGGGTTCGCCCCCTTAAGTGAGAGAGAGAAGATAGAGAGAAAGCTAGAGAGAGAGGGAGAGATGCACTTATGCTCAAAATACTCAAATTTTCATTACCCATCTCAAGGGGGGGTTGGGGTCCTATTTATAGGGATCCCAACATTTACAAAAAAGTCCCTGGTGAATATGCTAAAAGCAAATAAGCAAGGGGGTGTGGGAAGGAAGAGGGCGCCCATGGGCCAGGCCCATCTAATTGGGCCCATATGACCCCCTAGCCGATCAAACATAGATAAATAACGTGACGACCTAGGGACATGACTCAAAATAAAGACAAGTACATCAAAATGACTCAAGAAAGGAGAAAATACATCAATATGTCCTCAGTAATAAACTCCCGTGTCGCCGTGGGCCCATCAAGTCGTGCAGTCGCACACTACCCGTCTCCGGAAGGGAGAGAGGTGTCGAGCCAAAGGGAATTCTGGGTGATGTCCCCATCAACTCCCCCAGGCTGCGAAGAGCTCGACTTTGTCGAGAAAGGGTCCACTCGACTACGGTAATGCTCCCGGAGGTCGGGGTCCAGCTGCTGAAGATCCTCCCTACTCACCCATGAATCATCTGAAGGGGGCCGGCCCTTCCACCTGACCAAGTATCGCTCGTATGCTTTGCTCCGGGTGACAGTGACCTGTTCATCCAATATCCGCTCTATTTGCTCCCGTTGGCCCCTCTGGACTGGTGGAACTCTCTCATGGGTGGTGGCTCTCTCAGAAGGTGGAACAGGCTCAATTCCCTCACTAGGTGTCACCGTGGGACCCCAATATGGCACCAAGTCAGCCACATTGAATGTGGGACTTACTGCGTACTCCTCGGGGAGGTCCAACACGTAAGCGTTTATGCCAATCCTCCTCAGAACCTGGAAGGGGCCTGATCCACGCGACCTCAGTTTGGAGACATTTCCAGGGAAAAGCCTCTCAGTTCTTACCATCACATAGTCACCCACGTGAAACTCCTGGTGGCGTCGGTGGGAATCGACCGTATTTTTATACACCTCATTGCTTTTTTTAATGTGTTTGCGGATCTCCTCATGCAATTCTTTCATGTGTTGGGCAAACGACTCAGCACTAATAGACACTCTAGCATGCGGAGGCAAAGGAATGAGATCTATAGGCTTTCTAGGTTTGTACCCATGCACAGCTTCAAATGGGCTCATCCTATCGACCTATTTACTGAATTGTTGTATGCAAACTCTGCTTGGGGTAATATGAGATCCCAATTCCCGGGGCGATCCTCAACAAGACACCGGAGTAGATTCCCAAGACTCCTATTAATGACTTCGGTCTGGCTGTCGGTTTGAGGGTGATAGGCCGTGGAAAATTTGAGAAGGGTCCCCATTAGGTGCCAGAGGGTTTTCCAGAAATAGCTGGTGAATTTGACATCCCTATCAGAAATGATGGTCTTGGGTAGGCCATGAAGGCGAACTACCTCATCGAAGAATAGGCGGGCCACATGAGAGGCATCGGAGGTTTTAGAGCAGGGGATGAAATGGGCCATCTTTGAAAACCTATCCACTACGACAAAGATTGAATCATGCCTTTTTTGAGTCCTAGGTAGGCCTAAGACGAAGTCCATGCTTAAGTCCTACCAGGGACGATCAGGGACAGGGAGTGGGGTGTATAGGCCAGTGTTCTACCTTGTCTGTTTGGCTGAGGCACATATCCGGCACTGTCCTACAATTTTGTCTACGTCCCTTTTGAGACTTGGCCAGTAGAACTGACCCTCAACCAAAGCAATGGTCTTATGCACCCCAAAATGCCCAGCAAGGCCTCCTGCATGTAACTCCCAGACCAGGAAATCCCGTAGAGAGGTTCTAGGTATGCAAAGTCTATGGCCTTTGAAGATGAACCCGTCCTCTAAGATGAATCCTTGGTGTTCCCTGGGTGAGAGGGTGGACAGAGTGGTATGGATTGGACCAAAGTCCGGGCAATCAGAGTACTCTTCCTTGAGTCTTTCAAATCCTATGACTTCCACCCGAATGGTAGCAAGCAAGGAAATTCTCCTACTGAGGGCATCGGCAGCACGGTTTTCACTTCCGGCCTTATGTTTGATCACAAATGTGTAGGCCTGGATGTATTCGACCCATCGGGCATGCCGAGCATTCAGTTTCTGCTGGGAGTTGAGGTATTTCAGGGCCTCATGGTCGGAGAATATGACAAATTCTTTAGGCAAGAGATAGTGTCTCCAATGCCGGAGGGATTGCACCACGGCATAAAATTCCTTGTCGTAGGTGGAGTATTTCATCCTGGCATCACACAACTTCTCACTAAAGTAGGCCACTGGGTGCCCTTCCTGGCTGAGGATCCCGCCAATTCCTACCCCGGAGGCATCACAAGTCACCACAAAGACTTTGGAGAAGTCAGGGAGGCATAATATAGGGGCTTGGGTCATTCTTTCCTTGAGCTCTTGGAAGGCCCTAGATGCCGACTTGGTCCACACAAAGGTCCCCTTTTTAAGGCAGTCGGTGATAGGGGCTGTGATTGTGCTGAACCCACGGATGAACCGACGGTAAAAGGTGGCTAATCCATGAAAACTCCGGACTTCATGGAGAGTGCGGGGCTCCGGCCAATCGAGGATGACTTTGACCTTTTCAGGGTCCATGGATACCCCTTCGGTGGAGACAACATACCCAAGGAAGGTAATGGATTTTGTCATGAAGTGACATTTTCCAAAATTGGCAAAGAGGCTTTCCTTCCTAAGGGTGGTGCAGACTTGCCTTAGATGATTGAGGTGGGCTTCTTTGGACTGGCTGTAGATGAGGATATCATCAAAATAGACTACCAGGAAGACTCCAATGTAGGGCCTAAGGACCTCAGTCATAAGGCGCATAAAGGTGCTTGGGGCATTAGAGAGCCCAAAGGGCATCACCAGCCATTCATAGAGCCCATCCTTGGTTTTAAAGGTAGTTTTCCATTCATCCCCGAGCCTTATCCTAACCTGATGGTAGCCACTTTTGAGGTCTATCTTGGAGAAAATGGTGGCTCCAGCTAGCATGTCAAGCATATAGTCAAGTCTAGGTATGGGAAACCTATATTTGACCGTGATCTTGTTGATGGCCCTACTGTCGACACACATCCGCCATGTCCCATCTTTCTTTGGTGTGAGGAGGGCTGGGACAGCACAAGGACTTTTGCTAAGGCAGAGGAAGCCTTTTCTAATGAGTTCCTCCACTTGCCTCCCTAGTTCAGCATGCTCAGTGGGGTTGAGGCTGTAGTTGGGAAGGTTTGGGAGGGTGGCCCCTGGGACCAGGTCAATAGCATGTTGGACATCCCTCATGGGTGGCAGTTGATCGGGAAGCTCCTCGGGGAACACATCCTTGAATTCTTCTAGGAGAGGGTGTATTTCCACAGGGTGGGGATTGGAGGGTGTTGCCTCCCCTAGACAAAGGACAACAACACACAAGGGTGTTCCTTGAGCTAGTTCTTCCTCGAGTTCTTTCCTAGAGATGAGGTGGAGGCCCTTGACTGGCCCGGTGGGATTGTCAGGGGTGGAGTTTTGGGCTGTTGGTTGGGTTGGTGCAGGCGAGACCCTGGGGTTTTGTGGTGGTGTAGGAAGGATCCCCTTAGCGGGTGGTTCTTTTCGAGGAGGGGAGGGGTTGAGGCGGATAGTCTTCCCCTCGTGTTCAAAAGCGCATGTGTTCGTTTTCCCATAGATGGTAGCATTGACATCATATATCCAAGGTCTCCCCAGTAGGATGCTTCCTACAGCCATAGGTATGATGTCACACCATACTTGTCCTTGGTAGGCTGAAAAGGTGATGGGGATAAGACAACATGTGTTGACGGGTAGGGAGTGATTGTTTATCCATGATACCCGATATGGCTTGGGGTGGGGTGTCGGGGTAAGCCCTAGGAGCTTGACGGTGTCCGGGGACACGGCGTTGACACAACTGCCATTGTCTAGGATGACCTTCCTAACATGATCCCCGATTTTGATGAAGGTGTGAAAAATGGAAGTCCTCCGCCAGTCGTCCTCCTGAGGTTGGGTAAGGGTGCACCTTATTACCCCTAGGTGGGTGGAATGGGGGTTATCTTCTATACCTTCCTCAAAGAATTGATCTTCATACTCATCTTCCCACCCTAAACCAGCCTCGTATTCCACAACATTATCCTCATGGGTTTCCTGGGATGTGGTAGGTCCGCCCTCAATAACCAGGCTCGACAACCCTTTGGAAGGGCATTGGGAAGCTATGTGGCCATAACCATGGCACTGAAAACACTTAACCGTACTACTCCCTGGGGTCTTCCCTTTGGAAATTTCCTCCCTTCGGGGAGGAGGGTTAGGTGGAGTGACCTTTGTGGGGGTAGGGTTGGTTGCCTGGGGGTAGGGCCGAGTGGGAGTTCCTCCACTGGGAGGAGGTGTTCTTAACAGGGGAGGGAGGTTGGGACGCGGTCCCGGGCCCTTGGAAGGGGCAAACCTAGGGTTCCTAGAAAACCTTTCTACATCACGGGCTATTTGATAGGCAACCTCAAGGCTATGGGCTTCCCTCATGAAAAGTTCTCGTTTGATGTGGGGAAGGAGACCATTCCTAAACCGGGATAGAGTGACGGCGGGTTCTTCGACAACACCACACCTTAAGAGGTATGAGTCAAATTTCTCCACATATTCTTCCACGGTTTTTCCCTCTTGGGTAAGGCTTTGCCATTCATCAAGGAGAATTTGGCTATAGGAGTGGGGAAGATATTTGCTCCTAATCTGGACTTTCTTGTCCATCCAAGTGTCAATGGGTTCCTCACGCCTGATTCTCCTTTGGCTTTCTACCTTTAGCCAATAGGTCTTGGCTAATTTAAGAAGGTGCATCTTGGCCAACCTAACCTTTCTTTCCTCTGACATGGGGTACCAATCAAAGTGTTGGTCCATGCCATGCTCCCATTCTTTATAGGCACTAGGGTTATGTGACCCATCAAAATTAGGAGCTTCCACTTTGATCATTCTTAGTAGGAAGTCATCCGGATCCTCTCGTGGTCGCCTCTCATGGTACCGAGGTTGTGGGGCTCTCTCTTGCTCGCGATACCACTCATCCTCTAGGTCTTCCCTCTCATGTTCAGCCCGCGGGGGAGGAACCCTTTGGACATGGTTCCTAGGTGGGGCCCTAGCTTCTTCTAATCTCTCCAATCGGGTGGAAACACCATTCATTTGCTCCATGAGGGCTTGAATGGCAGCCTCAAGTCGATCCATAGGAGCTTGGGGAGCTTCCCTAGGGTTGTTTTGATTGCCTTGTAAATTGGGATCCATAGGTGGATTGGAATTAGAAGGATCAGCCCGGTATATGGTACCCCTACGGGTGGACATGCACAAAGATGACGACACGGGATAGAAATGCAATTGCCCTTGGACCTAGGCTTGTAGAGACAAGTCTAAAACTTGCTCTGATACCAACTGATGTGACACAACTACGGGGTATGCAGCAAGCAGACGGAATCTTAGGACCTATTCCGCATTCACAACCACATAGCAATTAAGTTGATAAATCGAGACCAAATCGCCGTCGCACACACATGAGCCCGGGGTGACAAAATGATGCTAAGGGGAGGTGATGGATCAAGACCCTTGCTGGTAGAGTGCCAGCCGGGCTAGGGTTGCCCTCCCGAGGGTACGTAGCCCACGCTTATGGGGTTGGCCGGTGCCAATTGGGGCACTAGGTCCCACTCTCTCACTACCCACGATGACCGCTCGTAAGTGTGGCACGTGGGGTCGGACACTCTCTCGCTTGCACAACAGAGCTATGTCTACGGATATTAAATGAACAGACACTAAAGAGTAATGGAGCAAAGTTTAGAGCTCACCTGGTTGGTTTGAAGAAACCAATCCCGTTCGAAGACGTGGGCGAGCGGGGAAGTGTGGATCCCGCACACTGCGCCGATGTAGCTTGAGCTGTTTATTACATACACTACTCCTCATGCAGGAGGGTTGGACTAAGGGTGGGGAAATAAAGCTTACATCCAAACACTACCTCCACGCAGGGAGGGGCGCTAAGCCGGCCAGGCGGGAGGGGGAAACTCGCCGAAGTTGTAGGAGAGGAAGCCAACGTTGGGTCTGCTCACTTGCTGTGAGAGGAGATAGGCAGCCGCTATTGCAACCGTAGTTCTTACTCAGGAATTTTCCCGTCGACAAGACCAGGGGGAAATTCTTTGTAACAGGAACCGGGACGCCTCTGAATTTTACTGAATTCTTATGACATCGTCGCTGGCTGCGGCGGAGGCTCGAACAGGACGAAGGAATCCGGGGTTGACAGCTTTAGATCTGATGCAGCAGGATGCAGAGATTGTACCAATGGCTCCCGAGCTCCGAATCTCGAACCGTCAGAGTAGCTGGAACCGTGGATGAACTCCCTTCACAGAAAAACCGGTGGGGAGGCCGTCTGAGGTCGGGATGGCCTGGGGGACGCCAATGAGTGGGTGCAGGTCACTGAAGACTGGGGAAGGTAGATCCGCGCGACTGAAGGGGAAAAATCAGAACTTTGGCTCCCGGATGCCGAACGTAGTTCTGCTTCTTGCTCCTGGTCGGGGACAGGTGGAGGAAGAACTTTGAAGAAGGAACCATGGTCTGAATCCTCCACTGTGAATCGTGGTTCAGCTTCTGGTTGAACTCTGGTGCTCTGCAGATGGAGCTTGGGGCAGTCGAGGGAGAATGGCTCTCCCGGGCAGCCCCGAACTTGGAATGGTACGATTCTTTCTCTCCTGCGTAGTGGACTGGACGACCTTTCTGGAAATTTATGGTACGCCTCTGGATGTCGCCTTATGAATCCGGGGAAGCTTCTGCAAGTCGTAACTTTTTCTGCCACCTGTTGACTGTCAAGGTAAAGAGAAAGGATGGTGGTGGAACTAGTGATAGGGGTGGGGATTGGCAATGGAGGAGATGGTGGGGTGGATGGTTGATGGGAGAGGGGTGTGGAGGGGTGTGGAGGGGAGAGGAACAGGGGATTAAGGAGTCTTGGAGGGAGGTGGAGTGGAGGGGCCGCAGCTAGGAGATAGGGGGAGGGAGTGGTCGGCCAAGGTAAGAGGAGGGGGGTGAGTAGATGGAGAGGGGGTTCGCAAATGGTAGTGGGGGTGGGGGTTTGATTGCTTGGGGATATGAATGAGTGTGTGGAGGAGTGGAAGGGTTGCTTGGGAAAGAGGGATGGGTGCCTTGGAGGTGGAGAAGATGTATGGGGAATGGGAAGAGTTGCTTGGGGAAGTGGAGGAATTGATGGGAGTTAAGGCTCTTGGGGAGGTGAAAGGGTGGAAGGGTGAGGTGGCTGGTGATGTGGCAAGGAGGGGGGGAAGGGGAAAGGGCAGGTTCGCCCAAGGTAGAGAGAGAGAGGAGGGGGAAGAGAGAGAGAGGGGTTCGCCCCCTTAAGTGAGAGAGAGAAGATAGAGAGAAAGCTAGAGAGAGAGGGAGAGATGCACTTATGCTCAAAATACTCAAAAATTCATTACCCATCTCAAGGGGGGGTTGGGGTCCTATTTATAGGGATCCCAACATTTACAAAAAAGTCCCTGGAGAATATGCTAAAAGAAAATAAGCAAGGGGGTGTGGGAAGGAAGAGGGCGCCCATGGGCCAGGCCCATCTAATTGGGCCCATATGACCCCCTAGCCGAACAAACATAGATAAATAACGTGACGACCTAGGGACATGACTCAAAATAAAGACAAGTACATCAAAATGACTCAAGAAAGGAGAAAATACATCAATATGTCCTCAGTTATAAACTCCCGTGTCGCCGTGGGCCCATCAAGTCATGTAGTCGCACACTACCCGTCTCCGGAAGGGAGAGAGGTGTCGAGCCAAAGGGAATTCTGGGTGATGTCCCCATCAGGTAGTGTCATTCTTGGTAGGCCATGGTTATTTGATAGGGATGCCACGCTCCATGGCCGGTCGAACACCTGTACCTTCGACCATGCTGGCCAACGGATTACCCTCTACCCCTCTCAGCCCAAGAAGCCCGCAGTCAGGGGTCCTACTGGCCCTAGTATTCCGAAGCCTTCCGTCCCCGGGCCTAGTACCCCATCCCCAGCTCGGGCTATGACCGTTTCCTCTGGCCCCGGAGAGCCCTCGACGAGGATATTGATGATGATTAGCTCCCAGGAAATGGCGCAGGAGCTTAGTCAGGGTTGTCCGGTGTTTGCCATTATGGTTCGAGAGGTGGGGCGGGACTCCGAGGGTGAGCTCCCACCCGAGGTTGTTCCCATTCTATAGGAGTTTGCTGATATCTTTCCCGATGAGCTTCCTGAGGGACTCCCACCTATATGGGATATTCAGCATGCCATCGACCTTGTTCCGGGCTCTTCTTTGCCCAACCTCCCTCATTATCGCATGAGTCCTATGGAGCATGCCGAGCTTAAACGGTAGGTCGATTAGTGCAGAGAGGGTTTGTTCGAGACAGCATGAGTCCATGTGTTGTACCTGCATTACTCGCCCCGAAGAAGGATGACACGTGGAGAATGTGCATTGATAGTCGTGCCATCAACAAAATCACCGTGAAGTACAGGTTCCTTATTCCCCGCCTGGATGACATGCTAGACATGATGGCAGGTGCCACTATCTTTTCGAAGATCGATCTTAAGAGTGGCCATCATCAGGTGAGGATTAGGCCAGGTGATGAGTGGAAGACTGCCTTTAAGACCAAGGATGGTCTATATGAGTGGTTGGTCATGCCTTTTGGGTTGACCAATGCCCCTAGCACTTTCATGCAGCTCATGAGTTAGGTCCTTCGACCTTTCATTGGAGTCTTTGTAGTGGTGTATTTTGACGATATCCTTATCTATAGTCTCACCACGGGGGACCACTTAGACCACCTTTGGCAGGTCTGTCTACTTCTTCGGCGAGAGCAGTTGTTTGCAAACCCACAGAATTGCGCCTTCATGACATCTCAGCTTACCTTCTTGGGTTTCATTGTGTCTAGTACTGGGGTCTCCGCCGATCCGGAGAAGGTCCGGGCCATTGTTGAGTGGCCGGAATCCCGTACGGTTCATGATGTCCGCAGATTTCATGGCCTTGTGACGTTCTATCGTCGCTTCATCCGCAGATTTAGCTCCGTCACCGCCCCGATCACAGATTGTATCCGAAAGGGCACATTTGTATGGACGAAGGCCACATCTTCCGCCTTCAAGGACATCAAGGAGCGCATGACCCAGACACCTATCCTTCGACTGCCTGATTTCTCGAAGGTGTTTGAGGTCTCTTGTGATGCGTCGGGTGTTTGGATAGGAGGTGTGTTGAGTCAGGAGGCCCACCCGGTAGCATATTTCAGTGAGAAGCTGAATGACGCGAAACTGCGATACTCCACATATGATAAGGAATTTTACGCAGTTGTTCAGGCTCTTAGGCATTGGAGGCATTACCTATTACATCAGGAGTTTGTCTTATACTCCGATCATGAGGCTTTGAGGTACCTCCATTCCCAAAAGAAGCTTAAGTCGTGTCACAGTCGTTGGGTCGAGTATCTCCAGCAGTTGACATTTGTGCTTAAACATAAGTGTTGACACCCGTATTATGACCAATAAGTCGGGTCATCTCTTTATTTCATTCTATATGATGCTCCAAGTTGTTCACTCTTCATTGAGTCTCTTGATTAGTTGAAGCCTATTTCTTGGGTCTTAACTCCTTGATCGGATATGGTTCATTGTGGCTACTTCATTGGATGAATCTTAGCAATGCCTCTATTCCTTTTTTGATCTCCATTTGATAATAACGGTCGGTCCTAGGCGCGTTGTTTCATTCTGACGGATGGGTCCTGGACCGTTACTCTTTGAAGAGTCCTAAGGATTAAGGCCTCGTTTTAAAGCTTATCCTTTTGGTTAAACGTTGATAATAACGGTCTGTCGTGCAGCCGTTGTTTCATTCTGACGCCCTATTCCTTGGCCGTTGCTTCCTTGAAGAGTCCAGCTTGGTGGGTCTTCTTCCCGTTGATCTTATCTTTTAGGGATAAGGTTGATAGTGACGGATGTTCCTTGGTGCGTTATTTCCAAGTAGCGGTCTGTCGTGCGGCCGTTACTTCCTTCAGAGAGTCCTGACAGTTCAAGCCTTTTCTCTGCTACTCCGTGGCCGAAGATAAGGGTTTGGATTGACGATATCTCTTTCAAATCTGATCCTCAGGACCTTCTGTTTGATTCTATGGACTCTTGTGTTGTGCATCCCTTGGTTTTGATGATGACAATAGGATATGTTTGATCAATCAAGTTCTATCTTGTTTCATAACAAATACAAGTGGTTTGATTGTTCCTTCAAAGTATTGGACTCATTCAATTTACCTCTGATAAGTTAAGTAATTTCAGGTCCACTGAAATCCAAGTGGAATCAACAAATCAGAAGAAGTGTCAAAGGCCGCTTATCGACCAGGGAAGTGGTTATGGTCGACCAACGAACTCAACCAGAAAAGCATCAGATCATCTGTCTTCTGGAAGCATCTTGGCTGTCGACCAAAGCCCCGCCTCTGGTCGACCACAGAAAAGACAGAAGCAACAGACAGAACTGCTGGCCATCTGGAAACTGCCCCCTGTCGACCAGCGACCAGGCTGTGGTCGACCAACGGGCGACGTGAGTTTCAGCCAGAAGAACCGGCCGTCTGGGGACTGCCCATTGTCGACCAGCGACAGGGTCATGGTCGACCACGGGTTTATATATCGTCCAAAACCGAACTCTAACCGAATTCTGTTTTGGTTCCTTAAAACCTGCAAATGGTTGTTGCAGGTTGTTGGGCTGCTCAGGAGATAAGATTCCGCACGGGAATCAAGGAAACAATCTTGCTTAGAAGTGGTCAAACTTGTTCTAACGATTGGATTTAAACAGATCCCTGTTTTCTAGCAGATTGGCGCTCGATCTGAAAATTGAGCGGGAAGAGTTTTACTCTTGATAAAAGGGCTGTATGAAAAACGAAAAGAACACATCACGAACAAGGGAGCGGTGAGAGAGCACGGAATAGAAGCCAAGGAAGATACACACAGAAGAGGAAGAAGGAGCTCTCCACCAATCAAAAATCTGCAGAAAGGTTAAAGGCAATCTCATTGCTGCAGAAGGAAGACTTAGCTCAAGACTGTGTGATCTCCAGCAGCAGAACAATCGAAGGCAACTGACTGGAAGATCAACAGGGAGTCTAGGCTTCTTCATAAGCGTGATCAAGTCCCAGGCTGAACACCTATTCTTCTATACACGCCAATATTCAGTCCTGTCTTTCATCACCTGTTCTTATCATCTTTTCATTTCTGATTACAATTATTGTCAAGCTGTGAGGCAGCAGAATCAAGCTGTGTGTCAGCAGGTACAAGCTGTGTGTCAGCTGTGTTTTGGTTGAGATCAGAGATTCTCATAGTGAAGCCTTGCTTGAGTTAAGCAAGGGGTGGATGTAAGTCTCAGGAAGAGACTGAACCACCTTAAAAATCCTTTCTTGTGGTGTGCTTGTGTGTGTTTGATTTCCTATACGTATGCTTGCATCTTTACTATCCGCATTAGTTCCATGATTCATTAATTACCAGTAGCTCATCTGGTCGATAGTCAGTAAATTATCAAAAGGGGGGAAAGATCTATTCACCCCCCCCTCTAGATCTATTCAGTCCGTATCCAACACGTGGTATCAGAGCAGGTTCTCCAAAAATGTGGTCTAACAACCAGGAGAGACCGGGCGGACTGAACTCTAAAAGCCTCATAGCTGAGGGGCACTCTGTAACTAGACCTCCATATTTTGATGGAACTGATTATTCTTATTGGAAAAATCGTATGCAGGTGTTCTTACGTGCGCAAGACCACGAGATGTGGAGGGTAGTGAGCCGCGGACCTTTTGAGCTACCGGAAGATGAAGAAACCTGGACCAGAGAACAGGTCAGGAAATCAACTGTCAACTGGGGAGCCATGAACGTGATGCAGTGCTCACTACACCCCACAGAATTCTCAAGAGTTTCCCAATGCGCAACAGCCAAAGAAATGTGGGATCGTCTAAAGGTAATCTACGAAGGTACTTCCGAGGTAAGAGAGACAAAAGCAAATATGCTAGTCTCAGAATATGAGATGTTTAGGATGAAAAATGATGAAAGTATTTCTGAGATGTATGCCAGATTAGTACAATTGACTAATGGCTTGAAGAGCTTAGGGAAGACATACAAAGAGCAGGAATTAGTGAGGAAGATTTTAAGGTCTCTCACATCGATGTGGCATACCAAGGCCACAGTCATTGAGGACTCAAAGGATCTCACAACAATGACAGTGGATGAGTTAGTAGGATCCCTGATGGCCTATGAGGTCAATCTGAAGAGAAAGGAAGATGAGGGCAAGAAAAAGAAGCAACTTGCCCTAAAGACTAAGACAAGCACCTCTGAGGTGTCTGACAATGATGACTCATCTAGCTCAGGTGAAGAATCTGGTGAGCTAGCCATGCTTACAAGAAAATTTAAAAAATTCCTGCGGAAGGAAGGTAAAGGATTCAGAAATCCAAAGGGCATGGTAAGGAAGTCATCCCAGTTTAAATCTGATAAACATAAGGCTCCTTCTAACAAACTCATTTGCTACAATTGCAGGCAGCCTGGACATATGAAGGCTGAATGTCCAGAAGCTCCTAAGAAATCAAGCTTCAAGTGGAAAGGCAAGAAACCCAAGGCGATGATTAGCACTTGGAGTGAGGAGGAAGAGAGCAGTGAAGAGGAAACAACTTCCGAGGAAGAAGAAGGAAAGCTCTGTCTGATGGCCAAGGGAGACAACAGTGATCTTGAGGTAAGTTCCCCATTTCAAGACTTCTCTAGTTCGGATTGGGAAGAAGTATATTCAGAATTGCTTGATACTTATGAAAGAATAAGAAAGGAAAATAAACATTTGAAGAAGAAGATCAGTCAACTAAATAAAGACAACAATTCAATGGAAAACAAAACTGAACTAGAAATGGAAATCAAGTCACTGAAAAACAAGCTGAATCAAATGGACTTAGATGAAGAAAACCACAAGAGAATGTCCGAGGAGAATGAAATGCTAAAAAACGACATTGATGAGTTAAAACTAAAGACTCAAGAATATGAACAGGAAACTAAGTTAAGTCAAGAAAGAAACAATTCACTCAAGGAAGAAAACAACCAACTCCTAAGAGAAATAGAAAGAATTAAGAGTGACCTGAAAAACAAACAGGAGACCTTGGAAAAAATGACTCAAGGTCAAGAAAACTTAAATGCTATCTTGGGAATAAAAGTAAACTTTCAAAAAGAAGGGTTAGGATACAATCCTACGGCTAAAAAGGAATTCCAAATAAAAACCGTAACTGGGATTGCTGACTCAAAAGGAAAAAGGCCCCTGATTAATCTATACCAAGATAAACAAGAGGATGTAGCTGAATGCTCCTCCAAAAGGAACAATGTCACCAAGGAAGAGAGAAATTTTAAAGAGAAAACAGTCAATCAATATAAGATTCAAAATAATAAACAAGAAACCCAAATTCACAGAAATCACCAAACAAACCAAGGACTAAACCAAGTTAAAAGACATAAATCTGGAAAACAAGATGTCTGGAGACAGGCTGGTCGACAACAGACCCTTCATCTGTCGACCAGAGGATCTGCCAGAACAGGCGCTGGTTACTGGAGAAGCAATGGTCGACCACAGGTACACCAGATGTCGACCAGAGGTGCTGCCAGAACAGACGCTGAGTTCTGGAGACGCAATGGTCGACCACAGACATACCAAAAGTCGACCATGGCCAGACAAGCAAACAGAAATCACAGGTTTTCTCGGGTAAAACAAAATGAAAACTTGAATACACAAAGGTGGACTCAGATTAAAGAAGCTTTAGAACAAAAGCAACCCAACCTGAACAAGTTCAGAAATAAAAATTTACACTGCTCTAACAGAATCTGGGTTCCCAAAGGATTACTGCAGCAATTTCATAATTTCACAAGCTATCTTGGACCCGGGTACCATTGGGGTCCAAAAGTTTCTGTGTAACTTGTGATGCAGGTGTGCTTGGCAGCTATACACAACAAGTGGTACTTAGATAGTGGCTGCTCAAGACATATGACAGGGGACAAGGCAAAATTCTCCGAGCTAAACTCAAAAGATGGAGGACATGTGACATTTGGAGGAAATAACAAAGGCAAGATCATTGGGAAAGGTAAGGTAGGTAAGACATCTACAAATTGCATTGAAGATGTACTGCTAGTGGATGGCCTGGAATATAATCTTCTAAGCATCAGTCAGCTATGCGACAAAGGCCATCAAGTAGTCTTTGATTCTAAGATCTGTAAAATTCTTGAACCAAAGTCGGCTAAAGTTAAGTTTATGGGCAAGAGAGTAAATAATGTCTACATGATAGACTTGGATGATCCAGCCCACTCCAACTTGTGCCTCACCGCCAAGAAGGAGGACCTGACTTGGTTGTGGCACCGAAGGCTAGGGCATGTTAGCTACAGGGTGCTGCACAAATTGGTTAAGAATAAAATGGTTTCTGGTTTACCTGAAATTTCGTTTGCTCAAAATGTCAAAGTATGTGAATCATGTACCCAAGGTAAGCAAACAAGAAAATCATTCAAAGGTAGAACTGAAAGTCAATCTTCTAGACCACTAGAACTTGTGCACATGGACCTTTTTGGCCCAACAAGAACTGCTAGTCTTAGTGGTAAGAGGTACGGTTATGTACTAGTTGATGATTTCTCTAGATTCACATGGGTAATGTTTTTATCACATAAAAATGATGCCTTTCATGAATTTCAGGATTTTTACAGAAGAATGAAGCAGGATGGTAAGTCCAAAGTGTGTTCAATAATATCTGATCATGGGGGAGAATTTGAAAATTCAGAGTTTGATGAATTCTGCAGGAACAAAGGAATAAATCACAGGTTCTCCTCACCAAGGACGCCAGAGCAAAATGGAGTGGTGGAAAGAAGGAATCGCACACTTGTTGAAATGGCCAGAACCTTGTTAGTTGAAGCCAATCTTCCAAGAAGATTTTGGGCTGAGGCGGTCAATACAGCATGTTATATTGTAAACAGGGCAATGGTAAGACCATCTAGTGCGAAAACTCCATATGAGGTGTTCAAAGGTAAGAAGCCATCTCTAGCTCATTTTAGGATCTTCGGTGTAAGGTGTTTTATTCATAACAATGACAAGAGATCATTGGACAAATTTGAACCAAAGAGTGACCCAGGAATCTTCTTGGGATACTCTGACCGATCAAGAGCCTATAGAGTCTACAACACCAAAGATCAGCTAGTTGAAGAATCCCCACATATCACATTTGATGAAAATAATGACTTTGACAAAACTGGACAGGTAGGCAAAGATGAAGATGGGGAATTTCTGGAAGGCAAAGAGGAACCAATGGAGACTGAAGCAGAACCAAAGCAAGGTGATTCCAATGATCAACCCGAAGGAGAGATCATCCCAGGTAACAATTCTGAAAATCTGAGATTTCTCAGAGATCATCCTCTAGATAACATCATTGGAGGAATTAATGAACCGAGGAAAACTAGATCTCAGCTTAAAACAGTTGATGAATTAGATCAGCTAGCCCTTGTATCTCAAGTTGAGCCTAAAAATGTAGAGGAAGCTTTAAGAGATGAATCTTGGATAAATGCCATGCATGAAGAATTAAATCAATTTGAAAGAAATCAGGTTTGGAAACTTGTTCCCAGACCCTCATCTCATCCTGTTATTGGAACCAAATGGGTTTATAAAAATAAGCTTAATGAAGAAGGAGTTGTTATGAGGAACAAGGCTCGGTTGGTGGCTAAGGGGTATAACCAAGAATTTGGAGTTGATTTTGAAGAATCCTATGCTCCAGTTGCAAGGTTAGAAGCCATTAGAATATTGTTAGCATTTGCGGCGTCCCATGGAATTAAATTGCAGCAAATGGATGTAAAAAGTGCCTTTCTAAATGGCTTTGTAAAGGAAGAAGTCTTTGTGGAACAACCCCCTGGTTTTGAAAATGATGATCTTCCTAATCATGTCTTTAAACTACATAAGGCTTTGTATGGTTTAAAGCAGGCTCCTAGGGCATGGTACGACAGATTGAGTTCATTCCTCACCAAAAAGGGCTACACAAGAGGTAAAATTGATCAAACATTATTCTCCAAGACCCAAGGTAAGAATATACTAATTGTGCAAATCTATGTGGATGATATTGTGTTTGGATCCACTGAAGCTTCATTATGTACTGAATTTGCAAATCTAATGACCAATGAGTTTGAAATGAGTTTAATGGGTGATTTACAGTTCTTTCTTGGATTGCAGATTCTACAATGTAGAGAAGGCTACTTCATAAATCAATCCAAGTACATAAAGGAGATGCTGAAAAAGTTTGGCATGGAGAGCTGCAAACCAATAGAGTCACCCATGGGGACAAATGCAACATTGGAGGCTGATGTAAAAGGTAACATGGTAGATGCCAAGAAATACAGAGGTATGATCGGATCCCTACTATATTTAACTGCCTCTAGGCCAGACATTCAGTTCAGTGTATGCATGTGTGCTAGATATCAATCTAGCCCTAGAGATTCACATTTAGGGGCTGTCAAGCGTATCCTTCGTTACCTTGCCGGTACCCAAGAATTGGGTTTATGGTATCCTACTTATTGCAAACTAGATTTAATTTCATATTCAGATGCTGATTATGCTGGTTGCAAAATTGATAGGAAGAGTACTAGTGGTTATTGTCAAATATTAGGTGGATGTTTAATATCATGGGCTTCTAAAAAACAGCATTCTGTGGCACTCTCCACTGCTGAGGCTGAGTATGTCACAGTAGGGAGCTGTGGTACACAGGTTTTGTGGATAAAACATCAACTCCAAGACTACAATGTAGATCTTGGATGTGCACCTATTTTCTGTGACAACACTAGTGCTATTAATTTGTCTAAAAACCCCATTCAACACTCTAGGACAAAACACATTGAGATCCGTCATCACTTTCTAAGAGATGAGGTCTCCAAAGGAAATTTCATGCTTCATTTTGTAGAAACTGAAAAACAACTGGCAGACATTTTCACAAAACCCCTTAACAATGACAGATTTTCAACTCTAAGAAGGGAGTTAGGAATTTGTAGAATTTCTCCTGAAAATTCTTGAAATAATCATATTCATGTGTTCATTGCATAGATTCTGTCATTTCTGTCTAAGTTATGTCAACTAGGTCTCTAGTACTGGTCAAGTTTTTGAGTTTGGAGGTTATAGTGTCGGGTGCTACTTCAGCAAGCTCTGAGGAACTCTGGTTTATCTACGGATTACTTCCCATGGTCGACCACAGACAAGGCGCTGGTCGACCAAGGCATCAGGACAGGAAATAGTTAGCTCTGGGAATTCGCAGCTGTCGACCACAGGCGATCCAATGGTCGACAACAGGTTTGTCAGAACGCAGTCTTCTCAACAGGCAGGTTCTGTGTCAGCACAAAGGTCGACCACAGGCCACTCCATGGTCGACAAAGGACCTGAAAAAGGGAAATTGGATCTAATCAAGCTGCTGGCTTTGGTGGGAAATCTTCTGAACTTTTTGGACTCTGAGCTCAGTTTTGCTTTACTCACTCATCCTTGTTCACACTTCCTATTCCTTGTGTCTCTATATCTCTTTGTGGCCAACTTATTGTTTTCTATCTTCAGCAAGGACTCACAAATTGAGGGGGAGTAAAAAGTGTAAACTCATTCCTTAATAAATCATTGAACAACCAAACCATATCTTACAAGAAAATCACCAAAGTCATCAATGAGAGTAAAGGTTAAGTGTAGTAATGAGAATTTGACCTGTACTACTGCAATAAATTCAAACCATAACTATGACTCTGACTCAAGACTATTGAGAACTTATGTTTTTAGTAATGAGACTGTTTCTCTACCTGTGTCTGTGTTGGACAGTGAAAATAAACGCTGCTATAGCATGAATGTATATGAAATACGCCATAATTCTGCCTTCTTGGTAGAGCAATGGACTGAGTTATGAGAAACTACTGTTCTCTATCACAAAGCAAAATTGGCTGAAAAATTAAGTGGGAGACATGTATGTCATGAAGACTCAATCTACCTCTGCCACTCTCAAAATTATTAATTGGGCATCCTGAGTAACTGGGGATATTGGCGTCTGATAAACGTATATCCTCACGGATAAAAAGTGTGTCCCAGTTAAAAATGGAATGGTTAGGCATGCTAAGTAGCCGGGGTTTCTGGCGTGTAAAAAGCGTGTCTCCTCGTGTGGAAAAGCATGTGATAAACCTGACCACAGCTCTTAAATATTTCAAAACGAAAAGGCAACAAAAATGGTTGACCTAATGCACTATATGCAAATAGAGGCATAAAACACTGTTCAGCTTGTTCAGCTAGTAAAATTATATCATGAACAATATTATAAGTTTAAGGAGCCGTGAGTAAGAAAGTGGATATGGGGAGTCAATTTATTGGGGCAATACTTTCAAATTCTTTGAACCACAAGACCCACTCGAATTTGTCACAAGGTGGTCTTTGAGAAAGGGAGGAAAGGTTACTTAAATGTCTTATTAAAGAAAGGGGGTACACTTCGATAATTTCCCAAAATATGAGTTATGCTGATTAAATCCTGACCGCTCGTTTGTTTCATCGCGTTGGTTCACTTTTTGCTGTTGACAAAGGGGGAGAGAGAAGCTTATGTGTCATTGTGTGCCTAGATGTGTGTCTAGATAGATGTGTGTCTAGATGTCAAGTTTACTTTGTCTACGTGTCCTCAGTGTCTTTATCCTTTTTTGAGTCTCTCATGTAATTAGTGCTATTGTTTTTGAAAGACACATCAAACGAATTGTCTGAATGAAATCTGTGCTATGATAGCCTTGCATGCAATATCAAATGAATTTTATAATCTGTTGTTTGTCACAATGACTCATGGTTGTCATCATCAAAAAGGGGGAGAATGTTGTGCATCCCTTGGTTTTGATGATGACAATAGGATATGTTTGATCAATCAAGTTCTATCTTGTTTCATAACAAATACAAGTGGTTTGATTGTTCCTTCAAAGTATTAGACTCATTCAATTTACCTCTGATAAGTTAAGTAATTTCAGGTCCACTGAAATCCAAGTGGAATCAACAAATCAGAAGAAGTGTCAAAGGCCGCTTGTCGACCAGGGAAGTGGTTATGGTCGATCAACGAACTCAACCAGAAAAGCATCAGATCATCTGTCTTCTGGAAGCATCTTGGCTGTCGACCAAAGCCCCGCCTCTGGTCGACCACAGAAAAGACAGAAGCAACAGACAGAACTGCTGGCCATCTGGAAACTGCCCCCTGTCGACCAGCGACCAGGCTGTGGTCGACCAACGGGCGACGTGAGTTTCAGCCAGAAGAACCGGCCGTCTGGGGACTGCCCATTGTCGACCAGCGACAGGGTCATGGTCGACCACGGGTTTATATATCGTCCAAAACCGAACTCTAACCGAATTCTGTTTTGGTTCCTTAAAACCTGCAAATGGTTGTTGCAGGTTGTTGGGCTGCTCAGGAGATAAGATTCCGCACGGGAATCAAGGAAACAATCTTGCTTAGAAGTGGTCAAACTTGTTCTAACGATTGGATTTAAACAGATCCCTGTTTTCTAGCAGATTGGCGCTCGATCTGAAAATTGAGCGGGAAGAGTTTTACTCTTGATAAAAGGGCTGTATGAAAAACGAAAAGAACACATCACGAACAAGGGAGCGGTGAGAGAGCACGGAATAGAAGCCAAGGAAGATACACACAGAAGAGGAAGAAGGAGCTCTCCACCAATCAAAAATCTGCAGAAAGGTTAAAGGCAATCTCATTGCTGCAGAAGGAAGACTTAGCTCAAGACTGTGTGATCTCCAGCAGCAGAACAATCGAAGGCAACTGACTGGAAGATCAACAGGGAGTCTAGGCTTCTTCATAAGCGTGATCAAGTCCCAGGCTGAACACCTATTCTTCTATACACGCCAATATTCAGTCCTGTCTTTCATCACCTGTTCTTATCATCTTTTCATTTCTGATTACAATTATTGTCAAGCTGTGAGGCAGCAGAATCAAGCTGTGTGTCAGCAGGTACAAGCTGTGTGTCAGCTGTGTTTTGGTTGAGATCAGAGATTCTCATAGTGAAGCCTTGCTTGAGTTAAGCAAGGGGTGGATGTAAGTCTCAGGAAGAGACTGAACCACCTTAAAAATCCTTTCTTGTGGTGTGCTTGTGTGTGTTTGATTTCCTATACGTATGCTTGCATCTTTACTATCCGCATTAGTTCCATGATTCATTAATTACCAGTAGCTCATCTGGTCGATAGTCAGTAAATTATCAAAAAGGGGGAAAGATCTATTCACCCCCCCCCCCTCTAGATCTATTCAGTCCGTATCCAACATCTTGGTGATATTATCTTCGAGGATTTGCGAAGAGTTATCCCTTTATCTTGCTGAATTATCCTCTGCTCGACCTAAGAGTTTGAGGGTCTATAAATAGAACCCTTGACTTCATGGCCCAAGGAGGAGGATTTTGAAATTCACGATGAAGTGCTGCCGAACTCAGGAGCTATCTTCATCCAAGAGGAACTGCTTCCCACGTTCATCCATCTCATAATCAAGGGAGTACTTTGATTTTAGTCTTTCAAGTTCATCATTGCATGCTTAAGTTCTTCCCTAGTTTTTCCTCAATCAAAGCATTGTCCCTCCTCTTTCTCCCTGTTTTCTCACTGTTCTCTAAGCATCCAAACATCCTCCTAATCTTTTAAAACGCCCAGAGGGGTTAAAAAACCAAAAAAACTCCCCGATTTACAGGTTCACCAGTACGAGGCCCAAGTCTTCTAGCCGGCTGGAAGAGTTGGAGTTAAAAGAATCTACACTTTGCTACTGCAGGTTATCTGACGGTCAGGTGCAGGCGCATCATCTCCTCCTGGCGGTCTATCGGGTGGCCGTTACTTTTTAAGTAACGCACAGGGTCCTGGCCGTTATTTCTAGTTGACCTGCAGATTTTCTTTGGTTTTCTCTCCCGTGGGCGGGTGCTTCATCCACCTATTTCCAAGGTATTTACAGGTCTTTTGCTTGTTTTTACTTTGGTGGCGATCACATCTTTCCTTAGTCTTGGGCATTAGCTTTCTCGTTCATCACATATCTCTTTTATTTTCTTGCTTATTCCACCCCTTGTGGTGTGTTTTTATTTACTCCTTGCTCTACGCCCCGGCGTGTGTTTTCCCTTTTCTCTAGCGTAGTTTGAGCGAGATAGCATGTCCATGCTAGAGCTAGCTTTGATTGTCTAGGTTCATGATCGCATGTTCATAGGTTAAGAGCAGATCTTTGATTACTTACTTGTCGTTTCATCATTCAAAACCCCAAAGAAAAGATAGACAGGCAAAATAAAATCAACAGATAATTTTTTGGCGATCACGGTCGGACAACTTGTGCCAATCGTGCTTTTGATTCCTGTTTAGACCTGCCATCATCTGCTTGTTGAGTTGCCCTTGGTTTCCCCCTTTACCTCCTGCTGATTCTGGTTTTCTGGGTGCTCCGACGGCCCCGTGTCCCTGCGTTACAGTTCTCTGACGCAGGGGCATTAGACCGCCACTTTGGTTCTGTTGTGTGAGTTTCCACGGGTTTTCCTGTTATTTCTGTCCGATTTTGGCTCTGGCTCATTTGACGGACCCATCCCCCTGCGTTATATCATTTCTGGTGGTCCGGCATTCGACCGTTATTTTATTCTGACGCAGGGTTCTTCGACCGTCATACTCCTGGCAGGTACGCATCCGAGGTGCATTTATTTCCACAGTTTCTGCTGTGACTTATTGCTTGGGTGGTACTGGACTTCCTCCTTGTTTTGTTCATATATTCATATCATTGTGTGCATCATTGATTGCTAGATTTTAGGCTAGACTTTGCATGCACTCCGGTGCACATAGGGTCATTCATCTTGTCATATCTTAGATTGCATTTTCCTACCTTGTTGTGAGGACCTCTCGTCTCCATATTCCTTGGAGCCGACCAGGAGGTCATAGCAGGGACCACCATAAGTCCCCGCGAGCCGTGGATTCCCACACGAACACCGGGCCGGTTGTACCTTTCCTAACCCGTGTCTAGGGTTGCATAAGTGAAGGAGTGATTATACTTAGAGTCAAACCAAGTCTCATACCCATCTCCTACTAGGAACCCATTGTTGAGAGCGCATATTAATCAATTCACTAAAGTTCCGAAGGAGGAATCACAAGAATTGGGTTGCATCATCTTAAACAACTTGGTTGCCTTTGAGTGTCTTCATCTTTTATCACTTGCATCTTGTTAGAATCACCTAAGTTTGGTTGCTTATTGTGTGTTTTTGTGTTGGTTGTTCTTGCATTTTATCAAGGTTGCTCGTTACATGTGGAGTTGTTTTCGTCCAGCCGAATCATCTCCTCAAGTCAATTCCTTCTTCACATTCTATTCCAATCCTCTTTTCGAGTCCACCATGGCATCCTTTAATCCTCCCGGCTCCCAAGAGGACTCCCTTCCTCAAGGGCTCCTTTAGAACCCTCCTAGGGTTGTTACCTTTTCCTCCGGGGAGGAGACTACCCCTCTTCCATCTCCTACTTCTATGGAAGGTGGTCAAGCTACCCCTTCTTTCTCCACTCCTTCCGTGGGCTCCGTCCTTCAGATGATGGCCCAATTGGATCCGGCCTAACTCCAAGTTCTTTATCAGACCATGCAAGGGTCCAATGCATCTCCTTCTACCATCATCTAAAATCAATCCAATCCTTCCACTGTTGGGCTCCCCGTTCAGCCCATTCCAATTGATCTTACCCCGGTCCAACCACGGACCATCACTTTCACGGGCATGGAAACGGGCCAGTCTTCCAATCCGGCCCAACAATCTTTCGATAAGGGAAAGTCACCCATCCCTTCTTTTGTTCAAATGGATCATCACATATCTGCTCCGGTACCCCCGCAAGTTCTCATGGGCCCTTCCGACTTCTTACGCTCTCAGCAAGGGGTGGCCCAAGCTTATCCTAATCCGGGTCAAGCTTATGCCCAATATCCTTCTTACGGGCCCCCCATCTCTACTGTTTATCCCTCCACTCCTTCCTGTGGGCACCTGCCTTCTGCCACAACCGTTCCATCTGCTCCCCACATTCAATCAGCATCTTTTGCCGCCCTTGCTCCCTCCCGAGAGTAGGACTTGCTCGATAAGTGGGCCGCCATGCAGCAGCAACTCGATTTCCTCCAGAAGCGGGTTGGCCCACAATCTTTGGCCGATATTCCTGTTCCGAGCTTCCAGAATATCCGATTCCCTCCTCAATCAGAGCTCCCCAACTACCGCAAGTACGACGGGAACAACAATCCCTTTATTCATGTGAGGGATTTTCTATATGAATCGGCGCAATTTCAGTATGATGATCGCCTTATGGCGTACTTATTCCGCCGATCTTTAGATGGTGTTGCTCTGGAATGGTTCTATTCCCTACCACTGGAAGAGGCTGAGAGTTTCAAGGTAGTCAAGGACAAGTTCATCCAGCGGTTTCAAGACAGGGTCGGCCCAGAATACTCGTTCACAGATCTGGTGGCCGAGAAGATGAAATCAGACGAGGAGTTTGCCACTTATGCAGACAGGTGGAGACAGATGGCCGCTAGAGTGCCTGGCCACATCCTGGAGGAAGAGAAGGCCAAGCTGTTGATTTCAAATGCTACTCCAACCTTCCGGAACATCCTGGCAATGAACGACATAGCCAACATGCATCAGCTCTACAGCCGGGCGCGCTTCATCCAGACCCAGTTTAAGGATTCCCCCATCCACTCTTTATTTGAAAACCAAAAGCCCAAGTACCACAAGAAGCCACAAGGGCCAGTTACCGAGGGGGTCCAGACAAATGAACAAGTGCAAGCCGTTGCCTTCCCATTCCAGTCCGCACCATTCCGCTTCCCCCAAAACCCCCGCAATTCCCAAAACCCCGCTCCACAAAACTTCCAGGCAACCCCACAAAACCCTCCGCCTACCTTTGTCACCCCACAAAATGCCTTCACCAATCCGCAGCAACCACCACCTCCGCAATACCACAATGTCCCTCCACCTAACGGCTATAACAACAACCCTAACAGCAAGCGCCCGGCTCCCAGGAGAGCTCAATACCCTCCATTGCCAGAGACACTTACAGATATCTTCTCCGCCCTCATGTCAGTGAATGCTATCCAACTTCCTCTAGAACGGTCTACTTGGAATCTAGCCGTTGATCAGACTAAATATTGTATGTTCCATAGGCAGCCGGGCCATACCATAGAAGGATGTTTTCAGTTTCGGGATCTGGTGTATGATCTCCATGAAGGGCAAATGATAGATTGGGCCGCAATGCATCGGGCCATTGTTGAGATCAAGGAGAAAAGAGGGCAGTAGCCGAGGCCGCAAGTGCAGCAGCAACAGGCACCGCAGCCGCAGCAGCCACCACAACAGCAACCACAGCAACCACAGGAAGTACAGGACCTGGGCATCCATCAGAATCCGATGCCAAATCACCCATCCGCTCCTCAGCAGCAGCCGCCAGCACCAGCACAAGTAAACGCGGTCCAACCACCGGCCCCCAATGCCGGATGGTCTTTTGATGATGACAGTACCGCACCACAAGTCATGGCCCTCCACCATAACCACCGCAATCCTCTCACTCCCTCCTTCGTCCTTCCCGCGCACCCAACATCCCCTCCATTCATCCTCCCAATTACACCCGCTTCAGCAAATTCCTTACCACCCACCGTTCCATCATACTCTCCACCACCTAACCCCGTCACCGTCATCACACCAGCATCCAACCCTTCATCCATCCTTACCCTTCTGCTAGCCTTCCCTCCACCCGCGTCGACACTCATCACCACCTTGCCTTCCACCAACCCTTCGCCCATCATCCGCTCATCACCCACTGCCACCACCAACCTTACGCTCCACCAAACCGTCTCCCCCGTACCACCTGTTCCACTCATCCACCCCGCAGGGCCCATCATACTATCTTTAGATGCTGCAGCGAATTGCGCTCTAAGGAGCGGGAAGATGCTCCATCGGAATTACCCCACTACTTCTAATCCCTAGTCCTCCCAGCCAACGGCCGAGCAAGAAGAAACTGAACCGCTGCCAGGTACTCAATATGACTTGTTACATCATCTAGACCGGGTGCCCGCTAAAATATCTGTGCTAGAGCTGATCAAAAGGTCTACCCTTCATCAGGATGCACTAAGAGACTTTTTACAGAAGGTAATGGTCAGTGAAGATATGGCAGTCGACAGCTTACCGACCCCACTGGCAACCATCTCCAAAGGGCCGGCAATTACATTTTCAGAAACTGAGCTAGCACCTCCAGAAGCTCGGCAAATGCCACTCTGCATTACAATCACTCTGAACAAGATCAGCATTGAAGCAGCGCTGGTTGACACAGGGGCTTCAATTAATGTTTGTCCACTTAGCACCCTCCGAGCATGCAACATATCTGAAGAGTTATTACGGCCTACCCTCACCACTATAGCAGCGTATGACAACTCGAGGCAAGCGTGTCACGGGGTGATCACCATTCAGGCAGAGCTCGGGCCCCTTACAATGGCCGTGGAATTCTATGTGCTCGATATCGACCCTATGTTCAAGGCTATCTTGGGTCGTCCGTGGATTGATACACTCGGTGCCGTGCCCTCCACCGCACATCAGTGCGTCAAATTCCCCTTCCAAGGGAGGGTCGTCAAGGTTAAAAGCTTGTCCGTGGTGCAGACAGTTAAGGCCATATTAGAGCAGGTTCTTCCCACACTTTGGCCAAGCAGCCGGCCCGTTATATCAGTGCTGGACTTGAACTTCCCCTGGGCGTATGCATCTCTCAAGCCCGTCACTACTCCAGTTAACATCAAAGTGAAGCCGCAGATTCGAGATTCCAAAGGCTGGAACATCATACTGAAACTAGGCTATCAACCGGGGAGAGGCCTCAGTGCGCAATTACAAGGAATGACCAAGCCCATACCCAAGAGAAGAAAGATGGGCAGGAGAGGTCTCGGTTACCGAGAGACTGCATTATCTATGATGGGTGATTCCGGGCCACTCACCTGGGATTATCGCCAGCATTTTGTCAAAGGGCCTCTCCAACCTGGCACATTAGCTTCAAAACAAGTCCAGCCAGAAAAAGATGCAGTCTGTCCGATTACCAACCCGCCCCCATTGCCGAGAGGGTC
The DNA here is from genome assembly GCA_022559845.1 of Amorphophallus konjac. Taxonomy (NCBI): domain Eukaryota; kingdom Viridiplantae; phylum Streptophyta; class Magnoliopsida; order Alismatales; family Araceae; genus Amorphophallus; species Amorphophallus konjac. The sequence goes on along the minus strand of CM040123.1, from coordinate 229,178,512 downwards.
AGATGATGATATGCTTGACTATGGTCAGGCCTTGCAGGGGCTCTTTCATGAGGAAGAATGTCAGAAGAAGCAAGAGGTTCGGCTTGTGCAGTGGAGGCCGAAGAAGCAGCCTATTGTTGATTTACAGAAGGAGGGGAGCTCTCCAATTGCCTTTTCTTGGTCTCCCTTACGCCTCCAATCTATTTTCCAGCAAGGGGACTTCATACCCCACCTTCCTCCTATCATAATAAATCCATCCTTTATTGATCCGCCAGAAATTCTATTTGTTCCTTGTGCTTGCGGGAGGTGCCCACCCATCAATCTATCCACTCTCTTCACTCCTCCTCCTCCCAACGCCCAACTCCACGAGATGTGGTTTTCTTCTTCCGATCCTTTCTTCGATTGCATTTTCCCCGAGCTGTTCCCTATGCAGCTCCCACCTCCTCCATCTTGCTGTGTAGTCTCCGCTGATCTCCAAAAAAAACGTCAAATTTGAAACGGAGATTTCAGTGGAAGATTACGCTATCCTGTCGCCATCCTCCTCCCAGGGGCACGAGTCCCCTGCTCCTTCCCTTCCACTAGGCTTCCTCTCTCCTAGGTTAGGATTAGGGCCCGTCGAGTCTAGGGAAGTAGAGTCAGTTAGGTCTAGAGAAGTAGGGTCTTGTTCCAGGTCGTCCAATCCTTCCTCTGCTGAGCTGCGCTTGCTGGCGCATCCTTCCCGATTTGTTCCTGATAGGTTCTTGCAAGATTTAGCTCAGCGTTGCCGTGCTCTTTTGAAGTGCCCGGAATTTGTGGCTACGACAATTGTGATTGAAGATGAAGAGGGAATAGAAGGGGTATGGAGCGATGACGGATTAGGCGTCTATGAAATCTTGGATAAAAAGGATCCAATTGATGAGGATAGCGATGTAGATGACACCGCCGACTTATATGCACAAGGATTGAAGAGATTCGACCAGCCATCGACGGCAGTGGATGAACCTACAAAGGAAATCAATCTAGGAACCGAAGAAGACCCAAGGCCCATCATGATTGCTGCTAATCTCCCTTCACAAGTAGAAGAGGAATTGATTAATGTTCTAAGGGAGTATAGCGATTCCTTCGCCTGGTCTTACGAGGACATGCCTGGTCTTGACCCCTCTTTAGTGGAACATCGACTTGTGCTTAAACCAGGGGCAACACCTGTGAAACAAAGGTCAAGAAGATTTCACCCCCACATGGCCTTAAGGATCAAAGAAGAGGTCGACAAGCTATACAAAGCCAGATTCATCAGAGCAGTTTTATATCCTCAGTGGGTGGCAAACATAGTCCCTGTTCTTAAGAAAGATGGAAAAGTGCGCATATGCATTGACTTCAGGGATCTTAACAAAGCATGTCCCAAAGATGATTTCCCGCTACCCCATGTAGACGTCCTAGTGGATAATACAGCCGGGTATGAAGCTCTCTCATTCATGGATGGATACTCGGGCTACAATCAGATCCGTCTCGCTCCGGAAGATCAAGAGAAAACTTCCTTCACCACGCCCTGGGGCACGTATTGTTATGTGATTATGCCATTCGGTCTAAAGAATGCAGGTGCCACCTATCAAAGGGCAATGATGGCCATCTTCCACGACATGATGCACATCTATATGGAAGCTTACGTGGATGACATCCTGGTGAAGTCTAGGACTAAGGAAGAACACCCCTCCATCCTGGCTAAGGTGCTGCAGAGAGCCAGGGAGTACAAGCTCAAGATGAATCCGAAGAAGTGCGTATTCGGAGTCTCCTCAGGGAAGCTGCTAGGGTTCATAGTAAGCAAACGGGGGATCCAGATTGATCCTAATAAAGCACAGGCCGTCATGGACATGCCTCCGCCAAAGAACATTACGGAACTTCGAGGATTGATTGGCAGATTGCAATTTATCAGAAGATTCATATCCCAGCATTCTCAAAGGTGCCGTCCGTTTTATGAATTGCTTAAGGCGGGGGTCAAGTTTGAATGGAATGAAGATTATCAGAAGGCCTATGAGGACCTCAAGGAATATCTATCCAATCCCCCAGCTTTGCAACCTCCTGTCCCTGGGAAACCCCTAATCCTATACATCTCGGTTATTGAGGACTCCCTAGGGGCAGTCTTAGCACAAGTAGATGACGAAGGAAAAGAGTGGGCTGCGTACTACCTTTCTCGGTTGTTTAATCCAGCTGAGTCCAAGTACACCGCTATGGAGAAAACTTGTGCCGCCTTAGTGTGGGTAGCTCAGAAGCTGAAACACTACTTCCTTGCCCACCCAGTTAGGTTGATCTCTAGAATGGACCCGATCCGTTATCTCTTAGAAAAGCCCGTCCTTTCTAGTAGATTAGCTCGCTGGCAGAGCTTCCTCTCTCAGTTCGACATCACCTTTGTTGTTCAGAAGGTAGTCAAAGGATATGCCATTGCTGAGCATCTCACCCATCTCCCCATCCCTCACACCGATTCCATTCAGGATGATTTCCATGATGAGCATCTTTCTGTTATCTCTCATCACCCCTTCTAGTCTCTGCACTTCGACGGTGCGCTCAACTCTCAAGGCCGAGGGATCGGTGCTGTTCTGCTTACCCCAGAGGGGGTAACCATTCCCTTTGCTTATCAACTTCGGTTTCCTGCTACCAACAACATCGCTGAGTATGAGGCCCTCCTGGCCGGCTTGAAGCACGCCTACCTCTTAGGTGCGCGTTATTTGAACATCATAGGAGACTCTCAGCTCGTCCTATGGCAAGTTCGATCCACTTACCGTACTCGTGACCCCAAGCTCAAGCCTTATCAAGATTTGGTCACGCTTCTCGCTAGGCAATTCTGTAAGCTGATCTATATCCACACTCCCCATTCTCAGAACATTCTAGCAGATGCTCTGGCATCTCTTGCTTCCTCCCTATCCTTCCCCCTCAGTCGGGATACTGAGACTATCATCGTCCAGAGATTGGACGCACCCTCTCTTCAGGATCCTTGGTACCTTAACCTTAGGAAATATGTAGAGGCGAAGGCTGAGAAGGAAGATCTCAAGGAAGTTTCACTAGCAGAGCTAGAGGAGATTCTGGACGAAGAGGAATTACCTTGGTATCATAAAATCGAGTTGTTTTGCAAAGAGGGGTCGTTCCCAAAAGGGGCAATAGCTGAGCAACGCAAGTCAATCAGAAGAGCCGCCGTAAGGTACACCGTTGTTGCAGGAGAACTGTACAGGCGCGCTACTAATGGAATGCTCATGAGATGCTTAGATGATGTTGAAGCTTGGAAGGTGGCTGAAGCAGCCCATTCTAGTGAGTGTGGGGGTCATGTCAATGGCCAGGCTCTAGCAAAGAATATCCTTAGGCAGGGCTACTACTGGCCCACTCTAGAGGAAGATTGCTCCCTCTATGTTCGGAGGTGTCTTAAATGCCAACTCTATGCTGATAAAATTCATTCTCCTGCTTCATCTCTCCATCCTATGACTGCTCCCTGGCCATTCTCTATGTGGGCTTTCGACGTGGTCGGCCCGCTCGGTGATGCTAATTCTCAGATCAAGCAGAAGTCCTTTATCCTTACCGCTACTGAGTACTTCACCAAATGGGCCGAAGCCAAGGCGTACGCAGAAATCAAAGCTACAATGGTGTGCCGCTTTATCATGAAGAATATTATCTCGCAGGTTCGGAGTGCCAAGCAGCATCATCACCGACAACGGACCCCAGTTTGTCTCTCAAGAGCTTAAGGACCTTTGTAAGAAGTTCAATATTGCATTGCATCATTCATCTCCATATTATCCTCAAGGCAACGGTCAAGCCTAGGCAACTAACAAAACCCTTCTTAAAATCATCAAGAAAACATGCGAAGCTCATAAGTTTTCTGATTGGCCAGAAAGATTAGTGGAAGTTCTGTGGGCTTACCGCACCTCCGTCCGTACCCCTACGGGACAAACTCCCTATTCTCTTATCTACGGGATGGAGGCGGTGCTCCCATATGAGATCCTGATCCCTTCCCTTAGAGTGCAACTCGATAAGGAACTTAATCTCGATGAACGTCGAGAGACGTTACTGGTCCAGCTGGAACTCTTAGATGAGAAGAGGATGAACGCGGCCGATCACGTATCCGTTTATCAAAATAGGGTTTCGCATTATTTTCAAAAGAAGGTAATCGAACGTAAATTTCAAAAGGGTGATATGGTTTTGAAACGCAAATTCATTCGGTCTGCAGGTCCAAGGTCTAAATTACAACCTAACTGGGAAGGACCGTTTGTCGTAAAAGAAGCTTATCCAGGGAATGCTTATCGTTTAATAAATGCGGAAGGTGAGGAGCTCTCTCACCCGTGGAATGGGTTGTATCTTAAGCATTTCTTTCCTTAGAGTCTAAGCCACGTGCTTCCCCGGTAGCAAGATGCTCCTTCCTGTTCTAAGAAGGGTCTCGAGTAAGGCAATCACACACTACACGACATCCCTGGTCAGGTTTTCCGATTCTAAAAGACACCGTTTCTCCTCGGCCATGCTTTAGGGGAAAATCGAAGTCCCTGTCCGCTTCATTCTTCGGCTAAATCCAGGGGCAAGAAGTAAATAAGGAGGCGACAACTAATCCAAACACCCTAACGAGAGGAGGTCTCAAATAGGGGCAAGTTCGTTATGACCTGACGCCACAAGAAACGAAAGGAAAAGAAAAAGGGTAATCTCTGCGACAAAATCAAAAGCATCATCTCAAAAGTTTACTATTCCAAAACTCCAGGAATGCAAAAATAGGAAAACTAGGCATGATAAGAGTGGCAGCATAGTTCCCCGCGGGACGTCATGAGCCCGGTCGAATGCATGCCTAGAGTGGACGAAGGTTCGATGACGGACACAAAGCCCCGGCACAACAGACCAAATCTCTAACATGGTTGTACGGTGAAGAAATCAAGTCCTAAAAAACTTCCATATCTGGGCTAAAGCTTACCCCCATGTTCCTTTTTTCTTTCAGGACCAAGATTAGTGCCTTGGGAATGGCCTTGTTAAAAACACCGTCATGAGAAGTAGGCCTTGGCCAGGGATTGTCACCCGTATTACACACCAACCTCGGGACTTCTGATTCTGAACAAGGAAGAGGTCGTGTTACTAGGGAGGCACTGGTTTTCAAAATCCAAAAACATCAAACATTTTCCAAAAATCCATAAACATCAAATATTGTTCAAAATTCAAAAACATCAAATATTATCAAAAATCCAAAAACACCAAATATTTCCAAAATCCGAAAAAAAAAACCAACTATGTGCAAAAATCCCACAAAAAAAAATTAGATGTTTTCCAAAACTCCATCATGTGCATAGCATACATTGCATTTTCATTATGCTTTCCGCCTATTTAATAAGGCTCCACCCCTTGGCCAAATATCAAGAAACGGTCATTATCTAACTTGCTTCAAGGCAAGGGGTTGAGTCTAAGAACAGATCTAACTTGTTTCATATTTGAGTGTGTACAGGCAGCAGGACAAGTTCGAAGTGATAATTCACAAAAATGCAGGTCAAAGGCTGTAACGCATCAATTCCAGACCGCCACATGAATACAACGGTCTCCCTTCGGCCGTCACTTCTGTCAGGCATGGGGCTTTTTTATTTCATCAACCATTATCTCTCTGACGGTCTGGTCTATACCGTCACTTCCATATAACGGCCCGTCTCCCATCCGTTACTTGCTTCAGAGAGCAGGATTGATAATGCTTTCGTTCTGACGGCTCATCGTCAGGCCATCGTTTCTTTACAGCGGCCCACCGCCCATCCGTTACATCCTCCAGAGGCCCTGCCTCTTCACATCACTCTGGCCATTCAAACCACAAAACTCACATCCGTTCAGTTGAAGCAATATCATCTCATCCAAGCAAGATTAAACGAAATATAACATTTATAAAGATTCCAACTTTGATTGTTAATAACAAACAACTTCTCTCATGAACAAAAGAAAATCAAGGCACATTCAATTTCTTATCCGCGAGAGGGCGGATTTTCCTCAACTCTTTCATGTAATCACGGCGTGCTGCGTCGTCCTCTTCAACTTCTTCTCGCCACGGGTGCACCTTGCTGATCTCCCACATGGTCAGCGCGGTCCGTACTGCTCTTTCGTCTTCCTCGGTCCCCATCTTCCTAGGTAGAAGGGGAGGGTAATGTGATAGTGCAGGAGCTTCGGTTCTTGGAAGTCCGATCTGAAGGTGGCACCGGTGCGGGTTTTAGATCGCCATGGTGGTATTCCCCACTAGCTGGAGGTCCAGGCCTTGACGCCGCGATATTTTGAGAAGAGTGCTCCGAAGGATTCTTGGTCGCATATTGAACATGTCTATTGGCAGAGCGTTGAAGAAGAGGCGCCATTCATCCCGCGTTTTCTTATCCGCCGTCTTGCATTCAACCTGTGGAGATTATCCGAACGCCCCTCCAATGAAGAAGAGAGGGTGGCTCCCGAAGATTCGGCTAGCGGAAGTTATGTCTCCCTTTTGTTGGAATTTGACTCTCACTCCTATCCAGCACTCAAGGAGTATCATGGAGCCGAACAAAAGTCCTCCTAGGCAAGCCGAGCTAAGTCCTTCATAGAGGTATGAGAGGACAGCTTGAGAGATAGACATTCCCCGCCACAGCCCGCTAATAATGCTAAGATTTTGGATGTCTAAGAGGTGGTCGGTCGTGGTAAAAAGGAAGACTCCGCATAGGCAAACCGCCACCGCCTTGGCTATTGCTTCATGTCTCTCCCACTTGTTTTTACAATGAGACACTATCCATTGCGCCAAGGGTATCAAGTGAATGTGGTGTGGGCTAGTCATGGTCCTCACATCCTTTGGATTATGAATGAAATCACTCAAGATCAAGAATGGGTCAATAGGCTCTATTGTGTAGCAAACCCGGTCTTCATCCCCCACCTTAGTCTTAGGAAGGGCTAGGTAGGTGTCTACCTCTTCTAAAAAGATTGTTGCTTCGAAGGAAGGGAAGATGAAGGTATGAGTTTATGGATGCCATAGTTCTACAAGAGCTGAAATACTTGGCCAATCTAAGGATAATTTCTGAAAATTTTTGCCCAAAACCAAGAGTGGTTGAAGGTGCCAAGCTTTAAGGATGGATGTGACATCTATAGGGAGGGCCTTTACCATGGGAGCCACCCACTTTAGATTAGAGTAGCATCTTGGGCCAGGAAGAGGCTTGAAGAAAGAAGGAGAAGAAGAGGTCATAAAACAAATTGAAGTGCAGAGTTTTCTGAACTTGGATGTGTTGTTGAGGGACTTACCACCCTTTGAACATTGGAGCTTAAGTGCTTGGGAATTGATGTCAGCCGTTGAAGCTCCCATGTTCTTTTCTGGCAGCTTTAGGTCCGCTGTAGACCCTCCCTTTCATAGCCATCACCTCGAAGCTTCTTTTCATCTCGATTTCTGCCCTTAGGAGAGGTTCTTCAACCTAAAGCAGAGGTTTTCAGCAAAGATACGATTTTGGTTAAGATCACAAGTTGTTAAGGCTTAAATTTGGCCTTGAAAGGATAAGACTTGAGTTGGAAGGCTTTATCTTCAATCTAGATAAGTTCTAGTAAGGGATTAGATGGCTAAACCTCGGGTTTAAGTTCTCACGGCTCAATCCGTCTCAGAATACAACCCAGGATCTAACGGTCTATCGTACGGCCGTTATTTCACTCCGACGCGTCTACCTTAGGCCGTCGCTGATGTGAGACGATCTTCCGAGTCTGAGATTTTCTCATCTTTCCATTTTTTTTCCAATTTTTTTTCACCACCTTTGCTGCATACTCATTTGTTAACTCTTTCTCAAACTAATTTAGCTTTCAAGGCCTTACTTAAAAGCTACACTAGTGGAGATCGCCGGTACAGCCTTGTGATATCTTTTCCAGCGAACTCTGCCACTTTAAGTGGAAGCGTAGTTCCCAACGGTGCACCTGCCACTGGCCACTAGTGTGGATAGCTTGACTTCGATAACAATGCCCTGCCAGAGGCGATCATGCCGCAGCGGGCTTTCTCTGCAGCTGCTTCTCAGAGGATGTTGATGGAGGGGATGAGTGGCTCGTAGAGGTGTTGCCATGCTGGAGTGGTGTATGATGGTGACGATGCAGTGGATAGCGCCGACGACGTGAATCTCAGATTTGCATAGGATCACATGATCCCTCTGGTCATACAACTTCTCTCATCTGCTCACTAGCTCAGTATAGCAAGCAAAGACTACTGGCAACATGAGCTTCAATTTCTCTTCATGAAAGGCATGCCGGATTGATAATTCTCCTGTGCATTGCCCACTATTCTCCATCATATCTTGCAAGACCCGTGTCCATATACTATGCAACAGGATCTGATCTTGGCTTTCCAAAGTGATCACACTTGTTAGACAGAACCTCCCTGATTAGAACGGGGTCCATAATGCTCATTCGAGGATGAGGCTCAACCCAAGTAATACTGATATTACAGTGAGAAAGCATAGGGAGAGAGGGATGCTGGTTGGGCAGCGGGCTCCACGGTGGGGAGGTGCAGCGACGACGGATGATGGGAATGTCCGGTCAGTCTTCTGACCAGTCATGGGGTTGACCAATCCTTCCGACCTTGATGGGACAGACGCACCAAACGGTGCTCTGTTATGAGCTCTCTCTCTCACTGTGGACATCCAAACTGAAATTGTAGCTGCCCTCTGAGAAGAGGGCCCAGTAGGAGGGAGCCGGTTGTATGGCGGCAATAGCTACGTGCATGTCTGGTCTGAGGTGCTCGCCTTACCTCCTTGCTTCACGAAGTAGCAGGACGGCGGGTGGTTCATGGCAGGAGGGATGAGGGGTTTGCTCAGAGGAGATGACTGCCATCACACTTGGACGGCTTCCAGCTCTGCGAGGGTTGCTCTGGGTGGTGTGGGGAAGCTTCTCGTTCTGTACGGCAGGAAGGCAGCACGGTGCGATGCCTTATGTGCTCGCCGTGCTCGAACGAGGCTGCTATCATGGTAGGGCGAGCACCGTGCCCAGACTCGGAGATGGCCGAGCTTGCTCGACGTGTTCGCAACTCCTTTGTTCCGTAGCCTGCGGGATCGATGAAGAAATGGGACCCTATTTAGGGAGGCTCTCATGCATGGCGATGGGAGCTTGGCGGTGGTGAGTTGGGTGCGATGGTGGCGAATTGCATGCTGTGTCGTGGAGAGGGGGAACCGTAGGGGGGCTAGGAATGAGGATGATTGTGGCTGTGTTGGTGGACGGTGGAAGCGGAGAGGTTGCATGCAGTGGAGGGGTCAGTGGCAACGGCGAGGCTGCATGCAGGGACTGCAGCGGGAGACGAAGGAGTTCGCCCCGTCGACGTTGCATGAAAGGACCATGGCGAGGGGAGTAGGCGCACGCTTCACTGCTACTGCGCTGGCGGGAGTTGGCCGTCTCTGGAAGCTAGCGTGGTGAGGGCAAGGCTGGTGGATGGCGATGGGAAGTTGGGTTTTCAGATGACCAGAGGAAGAGAGGAGTGGGGGAATGAGAAGAAGGGGGGGGGAAGGGGGTAGGAGGCACCTGCGGTGCCCCTGTTTCAAACAGGGGATCGCATGCGGGATTTGAGAGAGTGAGGGAGAGGAAGGAAAGAGATCATGGGGTTGGTGTTATGTGTGAGTGGGTGTACGCAGAGGAGAGAAGAGAGGTTGGCTGGCGGAGGGCGGCTACATGGGTGGATGCGAGAGTGGTAGAGAGGGAGGGGAATCCGTCTGGGGGAAAGGCTAAGAGAGATAGGGAGAGGAGGAGCAGTAGGAGGAAAGGGAGGGGATGATCTGGGTGTCGCACCCAGCAGGAGGGAGAGGGAGAGAGAGGGGCGTCGCACCCCTAGGAGAGAGGAGAGGGAGAGTGTAGGAGGGGGGATGAGTATAGGGGGAAGAGAGTGAGGGAATGTAGTGGTGGGGAGTCAGAGCGGGGCAAAGGAGAGAGAATGGGGAGGGGGAGGGGGCACCCGCGATGCCCTGTTCCAAACAGGGGATCGGCCACGGGTTCAGAGAGGGTAAGGGGGAGGGAGAAAGGGCCTTGGGCGGGGGGGTTACGTGAGTGGCCTGCGTGGGGAGATGCATGGGAAAGGGGGGGTTGGCCCGCGACTGTAGAGAGAGAGAGAAGAAGAGAGGAGTGCCGTGGCGGTGTTAGAGAGAGAAATAGGGTGGAGGTGAGGCTCCCGGTGATTCGAAGGCAAGAGAGAGAGAGGACTGAGGAAAGGAGAGGGTGAAGGGGAGAGAGGTAGAGGGAGAGAAGCAGGAGGGGGAAGGAAGCACCGCCTGGGGGAGGCCAAGAGGGGGGGTGGGAAAGACGACGGCGAGAAAGGGAGGGGGGGGCGCTGGTACGTGAGTGCATGGAGAGGGAGACCGCCTGAGGAACGAAGAGGGAGAGGGAGGTCGGCCTGGGGAAGACGGGGTAGGGAAAAGGGAGGTGGCGGCTTAGGAGAGAAAGGAGGGGGAAAGAGAGAAGAAGCCCCACAGTGAGGGCATCGATGCAGCGGTTGTCGTGCGAACGGGAGGTCATGCCTGTGAACAGTAGAGGTGAACGGAAGCAAGGGAGAGAGGGAGAGCTGCTATGTGAAGGAGAGAAAGAGAGAGGGAATGGGGAGAGAGAGGGAACCGTCCGATGCCTATAGAAGGGAGGACAACGCTGCATGCAGGAGTGCGCAGAGAACAGAAAGAGAGAGAGGGGGAGAGGAATGCCAGAGGAGGGGGAGGAGTGAGGAGATCGACGTGTGAAAGTGGAGGAGGAGAGATGAGAAAGAGAGAAAGGGGGGGAGGAGGAGAGAGCTGCCGGTGAGGGTATGGGCAAGGGAGAGTTATAGAGAGAAGGGGAGTTGTAGAGGGCAAGAAAAGAGAGGAAGAGATAAGAGGAAAGGGAGAGAGGGAGGTGAAGAGTGGTGGGAAGAGGAAGACGTGGGTAAAGACGCAATTTACGTGTGTGTGTGAGAGAAGGTGTGGTCGCGGTGGTGTTTGGGAGTTAGAGAGAGAAAGAGGATAAAACGTGGGAGAGAGAGGATGGGGAGAGAGGAGAGAAAGGTGGAGAGGGTAAGGGGCTACATCTTTCCAAAAATTAACTTCACTTCATTGCTTCAAATAAAGGTTACAGGACTCTTTTTATAGACTCCACAAGGAGACCAAAAGACAACTCATTACAACTTCAACTAATACCTAACACTCATTATACCTCTAATTGGAAGATTAAAAGACACTAAAAAAAAACTCTTTCTTGGATATAGTTTAAATCCTATAAAAAAGAAAACACACATATTAGGTCTATACATGTGACCCAATTAATATAAGTATTTATTTGATAATTTTGTTGAAGCCGCTTGCCGATCCCGTCAGTTTCAACCATGAATCTTGAATCTCGAACCGACGATCCCGTCAAACCCCTCTACTTGGAGGAGGTTCGACCTCGAACCTCGTAGCTCAGGATCCCGGTCTGATGGAACAACCCGGTTCCCTAAGCTCTGATACCATTTGATGTGAGACGATCTTCCGAGTCTGAGATTTTCTCATCTTTCCATTTTTTTTCCAATTTTTTTTCACCACCTTTGCTGCATACTCATTCGTTAACTCTTTCTCAAACTAATTTAGCTTTCAAGGCCTTACTTAAAAGCTACACTAGTGGAGATCGCCGGTACAGCCGTGTGATATCTTTTCCAGCGAACTCTGCCACTTTAAGTGGAAGGGTAGTTCCCAACGGTGCACCTGCCACTGGCCACTAGTGTGGATAGCTTGACTTCGATAACAATGCCCTGCCAGAGGCGATCATGCCGCAGCGGGCTTTCTTTGCAGCTGCTTCTCAGAGGATGTTGATGGAGGGGATGAGTGGCTCGTAGAGGTGCTGCCATGCTGGAGTGGTGTATGATGGTGACGATGCAGTGGATAGCGCCGACGACGTGAATCTCGGATTTGCATAGGATCACATGATCCCTCTGGTCATACAACTTCTCTCATCTGCTCACTAGCTCAGTATAGCAAGAGAAGACTACTGGCAACATGAGCTTCAATTTCTCTTCATGAAAGGCATGCCGGATTGATAATTCTCCTGTGCATTGCCCACTATTCTCCATCATATCTTGCAAGACCCGTGTCCATATACTATGCAACAGGATCTGATCTTGGCTTTCCAAAGTGATCACACTTGTTAGACAGAACCTCCCTGATTAGAACGGGGTCCATAATGCTCATTCGAGGATGAGGCTCAACCCAAGTAATACTGATATTACAGTGAGAAAGCATAGGGAGAGAGGGATGCTGGTTGGGCAGCGGGCTCCACGGTGGGGAGGTGCAGCGACGACGGATGATGGGAATGTCTGGTCAGTCTTCTGACCAGTCATGGGGTTGACCAATCCTTCCGACCTTGATGGGACAGACGCACCAAACGGTGCTCTGTTATGAGCTCTCTCTCTCACTGTGGACATCCAAACTGAAATTGTAGCTGCCCTCTGAGAAGAGGGCCCAGTAGGAGGGAGCCGGTTGTATGGCGGCAATAGCTACGTGCATGTCTGGTCTGAGGTGCTCGCCTTACCTCCTTGCTTCACGAAGTAGCAGGACGGCGGGTGGTTCATGGCAGGAGGGATGAGGGGTTTGCTCAGAGGAGATGACTGCCGTCACACTTGGACGGCTTCCAGCTCTGCGAGGGTTGCTCTGGGTGGCGTGGGGAAGCTTCTCGTTCTGTACGGCAGGAAGGCAGCACGATGCGATGCCTTATGTGCTCGCCGTGCTCGAACGAGGCTGCTATCATGGTAGGGCGAGCACCGTGCCCAGACTCGGAGATGGCCGGGCTTGCTCGACGTGTTCGCAACTCCTTTGTTCCGTAGCCTGCGGGATCGATGAAGAAATGGGACCCTATTTAGGGAGGCTCTCATGCATGGCGATGGGAGCTTGGCGGTGGTGAGTTGGGTGCGATGGTGGCGAATTGCATGCTGTGTCGTGGAGAGGGGGAACCGTAGGGGGGCTAGGAATGAGGATGACTGTGGCTGTGTTGGTGGACGGTGGAAGCGGAGAGGTTGCATGCAGTGGAGGGGTCAGTGGCAACGGCGAGGCTGCATGCAGGGACTGCAGCGGGAGACGAAGGAGTTCGCCCCGTCGACGTTGCATGAAAGGACCATGGCGAGGGGAGTAGGCGCACGCTTCACTGCTACTGCGCTGGCGGGAGTTGGCCGTCTCTGGAAGCTAGCGTGGTGAGGGCAAGGCTGGTGGATGGCGATGGGAAGTTGGGTTTTCAGATGACCAGAGGAAGAGAGGAGTGGGGGAATGAGAAGAAGGGGGGGGGGGGGAAGGGGGTAGGAGGCACCTGCGGTGCCCCTGTTTCAAACAGGGGATCGCATGCGGGATTTGAGAGAGTGAGGGAGAGGAAGGAAAGAGATCATGGGGTTGGTGTTATGTGTGAGTGGGTGTACGCAGAGGAGAGAAGAGAGGTTGGCTGGCGGAGGGCGGCTACATGGGTGGATGCGAGAGTGGTAGAGAGGGAGGGGAATCCGTCTGGGGGAAAGGCTAAGAGAGATAGGGAGAGGAGGAGCAGTAGGAGGAAAGGGAGGGGATGATCTGGGTGTCGCACCCAGCAGGAGGGAGAGGGAGAGAGAGGGGCGTCGCACCCCTAGGAGAGAGGAGAGGGAGAGTGTAGGAGGGGAGATGAGTATAGGGGGAAGAGAGTGAGGGGATGTAGTGGTGGGGAGTCAGAGCGGGGCAAAGGAGAGAGAATGGGGAGGGGGAGGGGGCACCCTCGATGCCCTGTTCCAAACAGGGGATCGGCCACGGGTTCAGAGAGGGTAAGGGGGAGGGAGAAAGGGCCTTGGGCGGGGGGGTTACGTGAGTGGCCTGCGTGGGGAGATGCATGGGAAAGGGGGGGTTGGCCCGCGACTGTAGAGAGAGAGAGAAGAAGAGAGGAGTGCCGCGGCGGTGTTAGAGAGAGAAATAGGGTGGAGGTGAGGCTCCCGGTGATTCGAAGGCAAGAGAGAGAGAGGACTGAGGAAAGGAGAGGGTGAAGGGGAGAGAGGTAGAGGGAGAGAAGCAGGAGGGGGAAGGAAGCACCGCCTGGGGGAGGCCAAGAGGGGGGGTGGGAAAGACGACGGCGAGAAAGGGAGGGGGGGCGCTGGTACGTGAGTGCATGGAGAGGGAGACCGCCTGAGGAAAGAAGAGGGAGAGGGAGGTCGGCCTGGGGAAGACGGGGTAGGGAAAAGGGAGGTGGCGGCTTAGGAGAGAAAGGAGGGGGAAAGAGAGAAGAAGCCCCACAGTGAGGGCATCGATGCAGCGGTTGTCGTGCGAACGGGAGGTCATGCCTGTGAACAGTAGAGGTGAACGGAAGCAAGGGAGAGAGGGAGAGCTGCTATGTGAAGGAGAGAAAGAGAGAGGGAATGGGGAGAGAGAGGGAACCGTCCGATGCCTATAGAAGGGAGGACAACGCTGCATGCAGGAGTGCGCAGAGAACAGAAAGAGAGAGAGGGGGAGAGGAATGCCAGAGGAGGGGGAGGAGTGAGGAGATCGACGTGTGAAAGTGGAGGAGGAGAGATGAGAAAGAGAGAAAGGGGGGGAGGAGGAGAGAGCCGCCGGTGAGGGTATGGGCAAGGGAGAGTTATAGAGAGAAGGGGAGTTGCAGAGGGCAAGAAAAGAGAGGAAGAGATAAGAGGAAAGGGAGAGAGGGAGGTGAAGAGTGGTGGGAAGAGGAAGACGTGGGTAAAGACGCAATTTACGTGTGTGTGTGAGAGAAGGTGTGGTCGCGGTGGTGTTTGGGAGTTAGAGAGAGAAAGAGGATAAACGTGGGAGAGAGAGGATGGGGAGAGAGGAGAAAAAGGTGGAGAGGGTAAGGGGCTACATCTTTCCAAAAATTAACTTCACTTCATTGCTTCAAATAAAGGTTACAGGACTCTTTTTATAGACTCCACAAGGAGACCAAAAGACAACTCATTACAACTTCAACTAATACCTAACACTCATTATACCTCTAATTGGAAGATTAAAAGACACTAAAAAAAACTCTTTCATGGATATAGTTTAAATCCTATAAAAAAGAAAACACACATATTAGGTCTATACATGTGACCCAATTAATATAAGTATTTATTTGATAATTTTGTTGAAGCCGCTTGCCGATCCCGTCAGTTTCAACCATGAATCTTGAATCTCGAACCGACGATCCCGTCAGTCGCATTTTCCTGTGGGTTTAATTTCCCTGATCATGTTCTGTGAAGATCAACAGTCTAAGGCCTGACCATCTTTTCTTGTAACGCGCAAACCCTCAGCCGTTACGCTCTCAACCACTCAATTCTTTCTACTCTGGGCTAAGCACTACCTGACGGTCCTGGTTGTGGCCGTTGTTTTATTCTGGCGCATCTACTTTAGGCCGTCGCATTTTCTGCTAGTCGCCCTGCAAACTATGGTTCTGCCACGATTAACGGTCCAGCTTTAGGCCGTTATTTGATGTTGACGCACTAGAGGTGGACCGTCATTTTTTCTACACCTCAGATTACAAATTTGGCCTCTGTTGTGTATAACGCCCTTCAACTAGTGCGTTATTTAATTAGGACGGTCTGATCCTAGACCGTTACTTTCTCTGCAGTTGAATTCAGGCTATTCCTTCTGCCCTTGCCTAGACCTGGCGGTCTCTCACATTGTACACCTCATTCTCTCTGCATTTTCACACACATACATTCCTGCAGATAACTCATGCACACATTTCTGCCTATGTCTCATACATTCATTCATACACACCTCATCCGCGCATGCATTTTCAAACATATAGTCACATGCCAAAACCATTCATTCATTCATTTCATCCGTCCCTGCACATTCAAACACGCATCCATTCATTCACATTCGCAAAATAAACAGAAAACCCAAAAAATATTTCATTCCATAAAGTTACATACAAGTAATAAGAAAACATACAAATACATCATTCGGCCAGCTTATCTGCCGGACCACCCTCATCCTCTCCATCCTCGGGTCTCCTTGCGGGTGGCGGCCCTATCGAAGCACTCTCCTCCTGCTGTCCCCGCTCTGCCCTCTCATTCCTCCGTTGGCCGGAGGAGCTGACAAGAAAATCCCCTACCGAGCCGCTCGGGGCAGCACTCCTCCGTGCCCCACTCTGGGAAGCACTCCGCTCCGGTCCCTGGCCCATCATCCGGACCGTCCGCTCCAGCGTCCGCAGCTCGATCTTCAGCGTGAAGATCTGACGCCGCGTCTCCCGTGCCTCGGTCCGATAGCGATCCAAGTCCGCTGTCCCGATCCGGAGCTTCTCCACCTCAGCTTGAGCCCGAGCTAACTCCGTCCGTAGTCGCTCCCCTTCTGCCTCATCCAAGCGTCGCGGGGTCTCCGCTCTCAGCCGGGCCATCTCTGCCCGTATAAGCTCTATCTCCGCTCGGGCTCGATCAGTCTCAGCCCGGCTTCTTTCTACCTCTATCCTCGCCTGCCTGGCCTCGGCCACTGCTGCTGCTAGCTCTCTCGCCTGTAGATTACATTCCATATAGTTAATCATAAGGCATTTTTAGGCAAGATCATAAGCATGAGCATTTTTAGCATCTTACCCGCTCCGCGAGGGTGGCCTCCGCCTCCTCGGCCCGGGCAACCGCCCGAGCAAAATCAGCCTCCTGCTCAGCCCTGCCTCCCGCAGGCTGTGAGGAAGACGATGGGGCATCCGGTCCGGCTCGTTGGGCTCTCTCGGCCCGCTGCATTTAGAAGACAGGGTTAGGAACCACGGTTAATCAGCATATGCATCATAAACATCAATTGTCATAATCATAAGCATTTTAAGTCTAGGTTTTAAAGTCTCACCAGGAGCTCCAGAGCAGTCCGGTACCCGTCCCGCTGCTGGATGGTGGAGTGGAGTAATCCCTCCAGCTCAGCTATCCGTCCCTCAGGGTCTAGCTGCATGTAGAAAGCATGAGTCAATACATCAATCCCATTACATTTTTGCATATAGAAAGAGTTTGAGTTTTTGCATACCGGTCGTCTGGTACCTCGGTACACCCGGTCGCCGTAGAGTCGAGCAAAGGCCTTCAGATATGCCTCGTCACTCTCGTCTCATTCCTTCACCGCTCGGCCCCGCCTGTTCCAGTCGTGGACGTACTTCACCTTCTGGGCGCACCAATCCACGTTGCCGCTGATACCCCGTGCCGACTTGCCTGGGTGGTCATCGCTGTGGCGTGGAAAGGTCACCTCGGGCTGATGTAGTCCCCGGGTCCGCAGGATCAGCCTGTAATGCAGAGGCTTGATGATGTGGATGCAGTGCAGCCATATGTCTCGTCCCCGGTACGACAAGGCCGCCTCTACCCACGGCTGTCCCGTGTAACTCTCGCCGCGGTATGGGGTCCATCTCACCTGAGAGCATTTAGTTCATTCATCAGCATTAGCATTTAAGAAGCATTTAGAAGCATATAGAAGCATATAGAAATCATTTTTGAGTTTTGGACTCACCGACGTATGTGGGAAGGAGTCCAGGTCATCCTGGATCGTCCGGGTCAGTCTGATGATCGACCCTGTGTCCCTCGCCACCAACCATCGCCTTGCGATCGGTATACGGCCGGTGATGGGGACATCCCTTACCCTTTCACTCCGTGGGGTCCTGCTACTCGCCACTTTGTTCGCCATCATTTTCTGAGTCTTGCCATGTAATTTTCACATTTTTCTTGAGTCATAATCATGTAATTTTGCCTTTTATTGAGTCTATTATCTAAGTTAGTTAGTCATTTACCTAAGTCCAAGGGTTCATTAAGTGGTTTAATAGGTTAGTGGGTTGTAGGCCTTAATGGGCCATTTCATTGGGCCTGGCCCATGGGCGCCCCCTTCCCCACCCCTTGGTCTTCTGTTATTAGTCCATTTTCCAGGGACTTCTATGTAATTGGGGATTCCCTATATATAGGACCCCAACTCCTCATTTTGAAGCTAATTGATGAATGCATGAAAATTGAAACCCACTTGAATCCCCCTTGAGTCTTCTCTCTCTCTCTAGCTCTCTCTCTCTCTCTAGTTCTCTCTCTCTCTCCTAGGGGCGAATTCCCCTCTCTCTCTCTAAATTTCGAATTCCCCCTCTCTCCTCACCCCTTGCCACCTCACTTGCCACCTAGGCAAGTCCCTTCAACTCCCAAGGCCCCATTACTCTCTCCATTACTCATTCCACCTCCCAAGCAACCATTCACCTTCCCTAGACAACCCTCCCTATTCCCCACACATCTTTCAACATCCAAGACAACCTTCCCTCTCCCCCAAGCAACCCTCCCACTTCCCCACACCCTCATTCACACCCCAAGCCATCAGTTTGTGCACCACTCCCCACCCCTCTAGCCTTGGCCGACCACTCCCCTCCCCCATCTCCTAGGTTCGGCCCCCCCACTTCCCTCCACCCCAGCACCCCATTCCACCAGCTCCACCCCTCTCTTCACCCCCACACATCCCTCCCCCATCTGCAAACACCTCCCCTTTCCCTCCATTAACAAACTTCAATCCCCCTTAACCTAACCCCACCACCATCCCATCCCTTTGGCCACATCTGCAGGTAATAGAAGATGGTCCGTATTTCAGAAGCTCCCCAGCGTTCATACGGCGACATCTGAGGGCATACCTTACCATTCTGGAAAGGTCGTCCTGTCCGCTTCGCAGGCGAGGTGGAATCGTCCAGTTCCGAGTTCGTGACCGCCCGTGAGAGCTGTTCTACCCTGACTGCACCAGACACCACCTGCAGCCAGCCTGAGCCCGATTGGAAGCTGCTTCACGACCAACGGTGGAGGAATCGGGCTGAAGTCTCTTCTTCAAAGTTCTTCCTCCCCCTGTCTACTTCCAGGAGAAGAAGGCGGAACTTAATTCGGCATCCGAGAGCCAGAGTTGCAAACGTTCTTCCTCAGTCGCATGGATCTGTCTCCTGCAGTCGGCAGCGACCAGTACCTACTCTTCAGGGCACACCAACCGCCCACGGCCTTTTATTGCAACCCCGTTGACTCCTTCTGAAAGCCACCTCAACCACGGAGACGACGCCACTGGTTTCGTGCCATTTGGAGCTCGGGAGTGCCCGTGACAGCGTCTGCAACCTGCTGCTACAGAACCTGGACCACGCGGTGCAGTCTCTGCAGAGAATCAGAACCAGCTTGCAAGCTCTGCCACGGCGAACCACGGCAGAATCAGGCTGAGGTTTCTTCTTCAAAGATCTTCCTCCCCCTGTCCCCGACCAGGAGCACGAAACATAAGTACAGTCGGCATCCGGGAGCCCAAGTTCTGATTTTTCTCCTTCAGTCGCGCGGGACTGCCCTCCCCAGTCTTCTACGGCCAACAGTCACTCATCGGTGTCCCCCAGGCCACCCTGACCTCCGGCGACCTCCCCGCCAGTTTTTCTGCAAAAAGGGTTCGACCACGGTTCCAGAACTTCTGACGGTTCGTGATTCGGCATCAAGGAGCGACCAGGTCCACTTCTGCAAGTTGTTGGCAGAAACAAGGAGCGGCTGCACCCAGGATCTGTCATCCTGCTCAAAGTCCAGCCCGAACCAGTACCCTCCCCAGAAGAAATCGGTAAAATTCTGAGGCATCCCCGGTTCAGTTACAAAGACGACGCAGCTGATCTCGTGTCCGGAAAAATTCCTGAACGTGATTTACGACCTCTACAGCGGCAGGCTGTCAGTGATCACAGCAAGCAGGGAACTCCGTTCGGCTTCACCGGCCCGACTTCAGGCGAATCTCCCGCCCCCGCTTGGCCGGCTCACCGCCCCTCCCTGCGTGGAGGTTGTGTTTGAATGTAATACAACTAATTCCCACCCCCGAGACCACCCTCCTGCGCGAGGTGTAGTGAATGTAAACTTAAACAGGTTTTTGAAGGTACATCGGCGCAGTGTGCGGGGACCACACTTCCCCGCTCGCCCTCGTCTCCGCCCGGGATCGGCGTCTTCACGCCGATCAGGTGAGCTCCTGGCCACTCTCCCTTGCTGGTTTTTACTGTTGCTTAGCTTAGTATCGCTCTTAGTTACCGTCGGAGGTGAGGCGAGTGTCCGATCCGCAATTCAATCCAATCGAGTGTTCACCGCGGGGCGAGTTGAGAGAGAGCCATTACATCCCACGCTCTCGGTGTGCCGACTACCCGTGAAATCGGGCATCCCTGGCCCATTGGGATCTATCCCTATCTGGCCGACCCTTGGAGCCACAAGGTCCAAACTCGGACCCTCACCACCATCGCCGGTCCTCCTACGGATCCGAGCGTGCTTCCGCGAGTGAAACCGCATGTGTGACGTTGCCGACTCATAGTGTTGCTTGCTATCCTAAGTCCAAGGGAGTCGCGTCACATCAAAATTTGGTATCATTATCCTCCGCTGCATTTGGTGTCACATCAGTTGGTATCAGAGCAGGTTTTAGACTTGCCTCTACGAGTCTAGTCCATGGGCACGCTTGCATTAGAGTCCCCGACAGACCGTCCCATGCATTGTCCACCACCCACTATCAATGAGTCTACGGACCAAATGATCCCACTCCCAATCATATCCCTTGCATACCTACCCAATGGAGAGCCTACGAAAATCGATTTTATTGACTTGGAGTCTGATAATTGGGTATCCCCCGATATCGTAGCCTCTCTTTCTAGGACCGGACAAATTGTGCATGACGGAGACCAAGTCTTCGTTGAATTCCATAAAAGGTTTGGGAAGACCACATACTGTGATGGAGCTTGGTGTCAAATTGGCACTTTGGCGGGCCCTTGCATAATCCTAGGTAGGAGATGGTTAGATGAAAGGAATGCCAACATTGACCCGACACGTCGGACTTGCCTAGTGCATCCGCCACACCTTCCGGGAGCCTTCCGATTCAACAACACCCATGTCCTCTCCCATCCACCGGAGTCCCCTCCTTGTTCACCACCCCGTGTGCATCACACACCGGCTAGCAACACCCCATCATCAAAAGACCTCCCCACCCCGTTGGCTTTAGAAGAAGTAGTTACCCCTACCCAAGGGGAACTTGAGGAGGTGATTGAAGTCCATGAAGCACCCCTTAGTTGGGAAGAAGAATATGAGGCACAATGTCAAGAGTCGGGTCGAGGGGAACCTGACCCCATCAACCTACTCCCACCCCAACCCACAATTTCCCATGAAACCCATACTCCACACTACCCCTTAGCCCCTATCACTACCCCTCAACTTTCCCCTGTAAGGGACACTCCACCCATGACTGGCCAACCCAAGCCACCCCACCCAACCCATCTTCCACTATCAACCACAACCCTACCCCAACCTAGGCCTCCACTTCTTCCCCTACCGATTCTGAATCAAATTTCCCTTTACCTTCCACCCCGGGGGTACCATACACCTACCCTCATCACTCCACCTTCAAAAGACCATCTCACTTCCTTGGTAGAGGAACCCATGACTCCCACACCCGACATCATAGTGGTCGACACCCTAGAACCACTCCCCACCTTGGAGGAAACCCTTGCCCAACCCAAGGAAAGAACTTCACCTTTTACACCACCCTCTCTAAATAGGAGTGAACTTTTCATAAGTGAGCCCCTGGCTAAATGGTTAGAAGAAAATACGGTTCACCCTATCTTGTCCCATGTTTGCCCTCCTATGGAACAAAACCTCCATATAGTACCCTTACCCACCTACCACACCACAATCCAATCATCCTATCAGGTGGAGACACTAGGGGACTTTCTTAAGGGTATAGCTTGGCAAATGGAGCTAACTGACCTGTTGACCACTGTAGCCGACCAACCTAGGAGCCTTGACCTCCTACACTTATGTGTCGGATCCATCTCCTCCACTTACACTATGGGTTGCTACACTAGTGACCTTCTGTTATTCCTCCCTACACCCGAGGAGCCCGATGCTCTCCACAAATTAGAGTTGCTTATTTCGGGTAGGATGCCAAGCCCTCCATTCATGGCCAACCAACCCGCCAAGGACTTCGATTCAAATATCACATTTGAGGAGGAGGACTCCCCATCATTTGAAGACCTTGAGGAGATAGAATACCCCTTCCTTGGTAACACATTCCATGACCCCTTTGATCCCTCCCTATGGAAGACATTGAACCCATGGGACCTAGCCGCCTTACCCACCACCCACTCCCTCCTACCCTCATCCACCATGTTGAACCCAACCCACCCATTCCACTACTTAGTTCACACTATGAGAGCCATGACCAAAGGTGACATCCACCTAGGAAATGAGGAATCAACCCATCCCAAGATGTCCACTTTCTGGGACCCCTTCGAATCCCATGAGTGGAGACCCCCAAACCAACCCTCACCAAAAGATGGGACCATCTTGATAGGAATGCATGTGCCACAACATTTTACCCCATCCGGTAGGGCTAATCATCTCATTTGTGTCACATACACACTAGGTCCAGTGCATGGCAGGTTCACATTTGGATATGTAGGTCCACCCCTATTCATCATCCATCTTATGCAAGTTAGGAGCATCCATGGTTGTCCGGGTCCTCCATCATTCATCACACTCACTCACAAGGGGGACACCTATGGATGCCCCAGTCCCCCCAAATTCTTCAAAGACATCATAACATCACTACATGATATGTCTACTTTTGGTTGCCCTGGTCCCCCTTTGCATACCACATACTTCCCACCCCCACCACACCATCACTCAAAGCATTCTCATTCAAGCAAGCATCCAACTATGGGTAGTGACGATCATAATAAGCGGGCTAAAACTCACGGGTGGCACTTTGAAATCCAAGGAGGTAACCTCGCGATGGTGGCATTGGAACGACTCTATCTTAGGGCCACCTTCAAATCGAGGGCACGAGGACTTGGACCTTTCATGTTCCAAGTGGCTTTGGCAAACCTGGCTTATGGATTAGATTTACTAATGGGCTATGGGATATACCCCAATTATCATGTGGCTGATCCGGCACCCTACATGGGCACCGCGGTGAATCCCAGTGAGTGTTTTGAGCCTATGCCTTCCTTTAAGAGGGACACCCCGGAGAGCTTCCACAAAATAGCCTTGAGAGTCCGGTGTGTACACAGAAGAGCAATACTATGCAAGCAGGGTTCCAACGCCAGCATGAGGGTGTGTCCGGGCCGCCTTGAGAGGATGAAGAGCTGCCCCAGGTGCAGGTTGAGTTTGGAGATTGCGGGTCGTCCTGAGCTGGTCCCCCAGTGGGCCCTTAACTCGACGGAGTCGAGTTCTCCGCACCCCAGGAGTATGATGGGGACATCCCTTACCCTTTCACTCCGTGGGGTCCTGCTACTCGCCACTTTGTTCGCCATCATTTTCTGAGTCTTGCCATGTAATTTCCACATTTTTCTTGAGTCATAATCATGTAATTTTGCCTTTTATTGAGTCTA
The DNA here is from genome assembly GCA_022559845.1 of Amorphophallus konjac. Classification (NCBI taxonomy): domain Eukaryota; kingdom Viridiplantae; phylum Streptophyta; class Magnoliopsida; order Alismatales; family Araceae; genus Amorphophallus; species Amorphophallus konjac. The sequence continues at coordinate 229,155,319 of CM040123.1, read as the reverse complement.
TTATCTAAGTTAGTTAGTCATTTACCTAAGTCCAAGGGTTCATTAAGTGGTTTAATAGGTTAGTGGGTTGTAGGCCTTAATGGGCCATTTCATTGGGCCTGGCCCATGGGCGCCCCCTTCCCCACCCCTTGGTCTTCTGTTATTAGTCCATTTTCCAGGGACTTCTATGTAATTGGGGATTCCCTATATATAGGACCCCAACTCCTCATTTTGAAGCTAATTGATGAATGCATGAAAATTGAAACCCACTTGAATCCCCCTTGAGTCTTCTCTCTCTCTCTAGCTCTCTCTCTCTCTCTAGTTCTCTCTCTCTCTCCTAGGGGTGAATTCCCCTCTCTCTCCTCCCTCTCTCTCTCTAAATTTCGAATTCCCCCTCTCTCCTCACCCCTTGCCACCTCACTTGCCACCTAGGCAAGTCCCTTCAACTCCCAAGGCCCCATTACTCTCTCCATTACTCATTCCACCTTCCCAAGCAACCATTCACCTTCCCTAGACAACCCTCCCTATTCCCCACACATCTTCCAACATCCAAGACAACCTTCCCTCTCCCCCAAGCAACCCTCCCACTTCCCCACACCCTCATTCACACCCCAAGCCATCAGTTTGTGCACCACTCCCCACCCCTCTAGCCTTGGCCGACCACTCCCCTCCCCCATCTCCTAGGTTTGGCCCCCCCACTTCCCTCCACCCCAGCACCCCATTCCACCAGCTCCACCCCTCTCTTCACCCCCACACATCCCTCCCCCATCTGCAAACACCTCCCCTTTCCCTCCATTAACAAACTTCAATCCCCCTTAACCTAACCCCACCACCATCCCATCCCTTTGGTCACATCTGCAGGTAACAGAAGACGGTCTGTCTTTCAGAAGCTCCCCAGCGTTCATACGGCGACATCTGAGGGCATACCTTACCATTCTGGAAAGGTCGTCTGTCCACTTCGCAGGCGAGGTGGAATCGTCCAGTTCCGAGTTCGTGACCGCCCGTGAGAGCTGTTCTACCCCGACTGCGCCAGACACCACCTGCAGCCAGCCTGAGCCCGATTGGAAGCTGCTTCACGACCAACGGTGGAGGAATCAGGCTGAACGTCTCTTCTTAAAAGTTCTTCCTCCCCCTGTCTACTTCCAGGATCAGAAGGCAGAACTTAATTCGGCATCCGAGAACCAGAGTTGCAAACGTTCTTCCTCAGTCGCACGGATCTGTCTCCTGCAGTTGGCAGCGACCAGTACCTACTCTTCAGGGCACACCAACCGCCCACGGCCTTTGATTGCAACCCCGTTGACTCCTGCTGAAAGCCACCTCAACCACGGAGACGACGCCACTGGTTTCGTGCCATTTGGAGCTCGGGAGTGCCCGTGACAGCGTCTGCAACCTGATGCTACAGAACCTGGACCACGCGGTGCAGTCTCTGCAGAGAATCAGAACCAGCTTGCAAGCTCTGCCACGGCGAACCACGGCGGAATCAGGCTGAGGTTTCTTCTTCAAAGATCTTTCTCCCCCTGTCCCCGACCAGGAGCATGAAACAGAAGTACATTCGGCATCCGGGAGCCCAAGTTCTTATTTTTCTCCTTCAGTCGCGCGGGACTGCCCTCCCAGGTCTTCTACGGCCAACAGTCACTCATCGGCGTCCCCCAGGCCACCCTGACCTCCGGCGACCTCCCTGCCAGTTTTGCTGCAAAAAGGGTTCGACCACGGTTCCATAACTTCTGACGGTTCGTGATTCAGCATCCAGGAGCGACCAGGTCCACTTCTGCAAGTTGTTGGCAGAAACAAGGAGCGGCTGCGCCCAGGATCTGTCATCCTGCTCAAAGTCCAGCCCGAACCAGTACCATCCCCAGAAGAAATCGGAAAAATTCTGAGGCATCCCCGGTTCAGTTACAAAGACGACGCAGCTGATCTCGTGTCCGAAAAAATTCCTGAACGTGATTTACGACCTCTACAGCGGCGGGCTGTCAGTGATCACAGCAAGCAGGGAACTCCGTTCGGCTTCACCGGCCCGACTTCCGGCGAATCTCCCGCCCCCGCTTGGCCGGCTCACCGCCCCTCCCTGCGTGGAGGTTGTGTTTGAATGTAATACAACTAATTCCCACCCCCGAGACCACCCTCCTGCGCGAGGTGTAGTGAATGTAAACTTAAACAGGTTTTTGAAGGTACATCGGCGCAGTGTGCGGGGACCACACTTCCCCGCTCGCCCTCGTCTCCGCCCAGGATCGGCATCTTCACGCCGATCAGGTGAGCTCCTGGCCACTCTCCCTTGCTGGTTTTTACTGTTGCTTAGCTTAGTATCGCTCTTAGTTACCGTCGGAGGTGAGGCGAGTGTCCGATCCGCAATTCAATCCAATCGAGTGTTCACCGAGGGGCGAGTTGAGAGAGAGCCATTACATCCCACGCCCTCGGCGTGCCGACTACCCGTGAAATCGGGCATCCCTGGCCCATTGGGATCTATCCCTATCCGGCCGACCCTTGGAGCCGCAAGGTCCAAACTCGGACCCTCACCACCATCGCCGGTCCTCCTACGGATCCGAGCGTGCTTCCGCGAGTGAAACCGCATGTGTGACGTTGCCGACTCATAGTGTTGCTTGCTATCCTAAGTCCAAGGGAGTCGCGTCACATCAAAATTTGGTATCATTATCCTCCGCTGCATTTGGTGTCACATCAGCCGGGATGGAATAGCGCGCCTCTCCCGATGCCCGGGAGGTACATATAGCTCCAAATCTGCATTTTTAGAAATCAAGTCAGTCACATGGCATATCATAAACATTTTGGCATAAAAGAAAGCATTTAAAGTGCATTTACCTGTAAGAAGGGCGAGAAGCCGCCCAGCATCATCTGCCGGTCCGTAGTGCTCAGGGACTCGAACAGGAATGTGAGCACTGCCGCTCCCCAAGCATATCTCCCAACTCTGTGCAAGTTCTCTATCATCGACAGCAGTCTGCAGCTGATGACGTCTGCCCGAGTCGCAAAGAGGAGCTTCCCGAATAACAGCATCAGGAAGCGTCTGAGCACTCTATCTCCCTCCAGTCCTGCCTCCGCCGCCACGCAAGGGCGCACCTGGTCTATCACTCTGCCCAGATGCTCCTCGGGTAGCTCTCCTACGGCTATCGCCGCTCCCTCAGTCCCAGGCTCTCCTGCAATACTGATCTCGAGAGCTGGGAGGAGGACTGTCCCGGCTTGATCAAATCAAGCCCGAGCAGCTGCTGTGCCATCTCCCAGTAATCGCCGTATGTCCATCCGGTCACTGCGGCTCCGTGGACTCTCAATCCCGTAATCCTCGCTACGTCTTCTAGCGTGGGGATCATGTGGCCCCACGGGAAGATGAAGGCTCTGCTGATCGGGTCCCATCTCTCGTGCAGCGCGTACAGTAGCAGAGTGTCCATCCAGATCACCTCGATGCTGAGCACCTCGGCGAATCCCATGCCAGCTAGCCGCTCCCTCTGGTAGTCGGGCAGTGCCTGATACACCGCCCGGACCTGCAGCTAGGAGATCCTTGATCTTCGCTTTCCCTGCATGTTATTTAGATCATAAGTCAGTTAATTACATCATAAAATCATTGCACATCATTTATAAAAACAAAACAAAACAAAAAACTGAATAATTGAAAACCTAAAAATTAGTTCTAGCCTCTGGTGCATGTGACGGCCCTGGGATGGGGTGTCACATGGCTCTAACGCATCTAGGGTGGCGCGTTAGGCTTGTGACGGTCACTGGAAGGACCGTCACATTCCCTGGTAGAAGGCGTTTTTCCCTTTGCATTCCCATGGCTTCTCACTTTGGCCAAAAGGCCTACAATCATTCCTAATGGGTTCGTAGACCCATTTTCTACCCCCCATTCCCACATGCATTCATACAAAAATACAAAAAAATTAAAATTTTGAAAATGGGGTGGGCGGCCTACCTCTCGGTCCATGCCTCTTTTCCTCTTCTTCTCTGGTTCTTTGGGTTCCTCTGCACCCAATGGGGCTTCCCCTTGGTCCCCCACGGCCGTGGGAGCGTCATCTTCCTCCCTTGGCTCTCTTCTCCTCGGTTCTTCTTCCGTGACCGGTGGGATCACCTCCTGTTCGAGCCGGCGGTGAAACCGCCGGATTGCTTTCTTCTTTCCCCTCTCCCTCCTCTGTGGTGGTGGCTGGGGAGCCTCGTCGCCGGCCATGGTAGTGGTGGGATGGTGGTCGCCGGTGGTTTTTTTCTCGGTTGGGTTTTTGGGTGTTGGATGTTGAATGGAATGGCCGTGACCGTTCGGTTGTTATTTTTTGAACGCTCAGCAAATGCGACAGTCTATCGACCGACCGTCACATCCTTCTGACGCATCTGTTTTCGACCGTTACATATGATTGGACTGTTTTATTGAAGAATGTGAACCGCCTGGTTTATGACGGACTAAGGATGGTCCGTTACTTGATGTAATGCCCTTTTCATCAGACCGTTACAAACTTGCAAGTTCCTTGATGAATTAAATGCTCTAATTGATGTCAAAATGGTTCCATTTTCTTCCATGTTGTTCATTATTGATGCCTCTCGCACGTACAAATGGTTATGCCTTGATTCATGATCATATTTATTTTTTTGGCTAACCTATCTTTTATGAAGGAATTTGTGAATGAAATCATGCTTTACCGTCCGTCCGGAAGATGGGTCAGGTATTTGTATCTCGTTCCTTATCCCTTAATGTATTATTATATGTTATCTATGATATTATCTCGAGAACCGGCTGGTCATTCGTGTGTTCCAGGATCTGATGTTCCCCTTAAACAAAAATGATGATGATCTAAGTTCACATGTTTATTCGTTGGATAGGCCGTTAGATTGGAATAAGTTTGGGGACGATGGTTCTGTCTTGCACGCCGTGGTTGCAGATGTTGTCCTGACCCTAATTTCTCTAGTCTAGCAATACTATTCTCGAGTATTTTCTATTTTTATCTTTCTTTGCGTTTGTTTTGAAGATTTCTTTTCCTTTAGCCCAGCATGCATCATGCGCATTCTTTGAGCATTCATATGCTTCATCTGTTCGAGGTATCTCAGTGATGGTGAATAGCTGTGTTCTTAATCTCGGATAAGCAGAATCATTCCACTCTGAATTAGAAGGGTTTTCCTTCGATCTGCTCACTTAATCTGGTTGGCTGAAGATTCCTGTCTGGAGTTTAGTCTCTTGTTCTTTCCGTTGCCTCCGGCGGCTAGCCGCGTTTCCTTTCCTTAGTTATTAGCTCCTCCAGACTTGCATCCTTTGGTTGGCTATTTCCTTGTGATCAGTTTTGAAGCTTTCCAGAAAATTTCTATCGCTTGTTGGCTGAGAACGGGTGTCGTTTACCTTAACGCCCTCTTTTTGGTCCACTCCGCTTCATTTTCCGCTTCATCTCCATGTTCCATTTCGATTTCGCTTCGCCTCCGCTCATTCCCCTGCAAAGAGGACGTTAAGGAGGGGCATCTGTTGACACCCGTTTTATGATAAATAAGTTGGGTTATCTCCTTATTTCATTCTATATGATGCTCCAAGTTGTTCACTCTTTATTGAGTCTCTTGATTAGTTGAAGCCTATTTCTTGGGTCTTAACTCCTTGATCGGATATGGTTCCTTGTGGCTACTTCATTGGATGAATCTTAGCAATGCCTCTATTCCTTTTTTGATCTCCATTTGATAATAACGGTCGGTCCTAGGCGCGTTGTTTCATTCTGACGGATGGGTCCTGGACCGTTACTCTTTGAAGAGTCCTAAGGCTTAAGGCCTCATTTTAAAGCTTATCCTTTTGGTTAAACGTTGATAATAACGGTCTGTCGTGCAGCTGTTGTTTCATTCTGATGCCCTATTCCTTGGCCGTTGCTTCCTTAAAGAGTCCAGCTTGTTGGGTCTTCTTCCCGTTCATCTTATCTTTTAGGGATAAGGTTGATAGTGACGGATGTTCCTTGGTGCGTTATTTCCAAGTAGCGGTCTGTCGTGCGGCCGTTACTTCCTTCAGAGAGTCCTGACAGTTCAGGCATTTTCTCTGCTACTCCGTGGCCGAAGATAAGGGTTTGGATTGACGATATCTCTTTCAAATCTGATCCTCAGGACCTTCTGTTTGATTCTATGGACTCTTGGTGATATTATCTTCGAGGATTTGCGAAGAGTTATCCCTTTATCTTGCTGAATTATCCTCTGCTCGACCTAAGAGTTTGAGGGTCTATAAATAGAACCCTTGACTTCATGGCCCAAGGAGGAGGATTTTGAAATTCACGACGAAGTGCTGCCGAACTCAGGAGCCATTTTCATCCAAGAGGAACTGCTTCCCACGTTCATCCATCTCATAATCAAGGGAGTACTTTAGTTTTAGTCTTTCAAGTTCATCATTGCATGCTTAAGTTCTTCCCTGGTTTTTCCTCAATCAAAGCATTGTCCCTCCTCTTTCTCCACATTTTCTCACTGTTCTCTAAGCATCCAAACATTCTCCTAATTTTTTAAAACGCCCAGAGGGGTTAAAAAAACCAAAAAAACTCCCCAGTTTACAGGTTCACCAGTACGAGGCCCAAGTCTTCTAGCCGACTGGAAGAGTTGGAGTTAAAAGAATCTACACTTTGCTACTGCAGGTTATCTGACGGTCTGGTGCAGGCGCGTCATCTCCTCCTAGCGATCTATCGGGTGCCTGTTACTTTCCAAGTAACGCACAGGGTCCTGGCCGTTATTTGTAGTTGACCTGCAGGTTTTCTTTGATTTTCTCTCCCGTGGGCGGGTGCTTCATCCACCTATTTCCAAGGTATTTACAGGTCTTTTGCTTGTTTTTACTTTGGTGGCGATCACATCTTTCCTTAGTCTTGGGCATTAGCTTTCTCGTTCATCACATATCTCTTTTATTTTCTTGCTTGCTCCACCCCTTGTGGTGTGTTTTTATTTACTCCTTGCTCCACGCCCCGGCGTGTGTTTTCCCTTTTCTCTAGCGTAGTTTGAGCGGGATAGCATGCCCATGCTAGAGCTAGCTTTGATTGCCTAGGTTCATGATCGCATGTTCATAGGTTAAGAGCAGATCTTTGATTACTTGCTTGTCGTTTCATCATTCAAAACCCCAAAGAAAAGATAGATAGGCAAAATAAAATCAACAATAAGGCTGGAGTGGAGAACAAGGTGGCTGATGCCTTGAGTCGGCGAGCATGTTTGCTTACCACCATGAGTGCCGAGGTCATAAGGTTAGAGAAGATGAGAGAGGCCTATGTTGATTGTCCTGACTTCGGTCAGATTTTTACCACTCTCCAGGCCGGACCCTCGAGAGACCTTGATGATTATGTGCTTCAGGAGGGATACCTCTTTCGAGGTAGTAGGCTATGTGTTCCCCGAACTTCGGTTCGAGATTTTTTAGTGTGGGAGCTACATGCGGGAGGTCTAGCCGGCCACTTTGGTCGGAATAAGACTATTGAGGCAGTGGAGCATCGATTTTATTGGCCGAGCTTGAAGCGCGATGTTGCTAGCATCGTGGCTCAATGCCGTACATGTGCTACGGCCAAGATGAAGAAGCAAAGCTCGGGCCTTTATATGCCTCTTCCCGTTCCTGATGCCCCGTGGCAGGATGTTAGCATGGACTTTATTTTGGGATTGCCACGTACCTCCAGGAAGCATGATTCGGTCTATGTGGTGGTTGACCGTTTCTCGAAGATGGCCCTCTTTATCCCTTGCTCGAAGACTTCGGATGCTTCTAGGGTAGCCCGCCTATTCCTTACTCATGTGGTGTGCAAGTTCAGGTTGCCTCGCCCTATAGTGTCTGACCGTGATGTTAGATTCACCTCCTATTTTTGGAAGACACTATGGCATATGATGGGTACTCACCTCAAATTTTCCACTGCATATCATCCCCAGACAGATGGTCAGACCGAGGTAGTCAATAGGAGTCTAGGCGATCTTTTGAGGTGTCTAGTTAGGGACCACATTGGGGATTGGGATCTCATTCTACCCATGGCTGAGTTTGCATACAATGATTCGGTGAATAGGTCTATCGGTATGAGTCTATTTGAGATTGTCACAGGTCGTAGGCCTAGGAAACCAGTTGACCTTGTCCCCATGCCTTTCCATGCTTGAGTGTCGGAGTCGGCCGAGTCGTTTGCTAGGCATGTTAGGAGTTTGCATGACGACATCCGTTATCACATTGAGACCAGCAATGCATGGTACAAAGAGTTAGCCAATGCCCACCGACACCACCGAGAGTTCCAAGAGGGCGAAGAGCGGTTTCCCTCCGGAACCGTTAAGAAGTTGCAAGCTTGCGGAGCCGGTCCATTCAGAGTGTTGAAACGCGTTGGATCCAATGCGTACGTTGTAGACTTGCCCGAGGAATACGGTATAAGCTCTACTTTCAATGTATCAGATCTAGTTGCATACAGGGACCCAGCGGCGATCCCTAGTGAGCCTTTCGAGCCATCTCCTCCCCTTGAGAGCGATCCCACACCTGAGTGTCCACCTCTAGCCCCCTTGTTATGGCAGCGTGAGCATATAAGTTATATACTGGATGAGCATGTGACTGTTACCAGGAGTGGATCCTACCCGCGCTACCTAGTGCGATGGAGAGGACGGCCCGCTACCGCGGACACGTGGATCACACATGGAGAGTTGCAGCGGATTGATCCGGACCTTCTGGAGCGATACAGGAGCGATGCAGACCCTTACTCGACAGGGTCGAGTTTCTCCCACCCGGGGAGAATTGGTGCGGACACCCGAGCAGTTGAGCGGCGGGACACGCCGTGCCACCGGTATCGCACACGGAGCACGACTCGAGCCACCTCAGCATCCATCTGGCTCGGAGACAGCCTGGAGACTCCCCCATGAGTCCCGGCATTTATCATATTTAGTTAGAATTTATTTGTGTTTAATGTGTGTTTACTTCATTTTATTCGGTATGTAATTTTGATTGTAAGAGGGGCTTATTTATAAAATGGGACTCCTGGGCCCCACAGGACCCCCAGGCCCCCTCCCATTGATCCACCTCATCCCTAGGGCCCCATGTGGGGTCGGTCAACCATTCAAATGGTGGCTTCTAGATGGGTGGGCCAAGTGGGGGACATTGGAATGAAAATGTCAACAATTCCAACCCACCCCCACCTACCATGTCCCCCCTTGCCTCACTAGTCAATGGGCCGCCCCCCCCTTGTATTTTTAATTTTAATTTTTTTGGATGGTCACATGCAATCCCAGCCCTCCATCTCCCATCCCTAGATCCAACGGTTGAGGATTGATTAGACATGTAACCTATATATGCTTGTAATTTTTATTTTTGATGAATTAATGCATTTGAATTAGAAGAAATTCTTGGAGCTCCAGCTTGGTGCGCCCCTCTCCCCCCCTTGCAGCTGTGAAGGCTGCCTTCTGGAGGTGTGACTCCTCCCCTATCGGTTCCGGTCATCATCGCCGCCGCCACGAGCCGCCACCGCACCGCCATCGCAACCGTCGGAGTTCTGCCTTCTACCTGCAGCAGCCCCTTCCATGAATTCTTTCTATCTTCCACAAGTTCAGATCGATTTGGGATTTTGAGGGGATGTTCTAGAGGTGTTCCCCACGTCCTACAAAAATTGGTGGGTCATAAATCCTCCATTTGCTAATTTCCCCTTTTCGTTCAATGTTCCAATTCAGTTCTGCCAGTTTTCAGATCTGAATTTCATTTTTCCCGAGTTTCTCATCTTCGACCATCTTTTGATTTTTTCTGGAGCTCCCAATTTTACTAGGAGTTCTTTCCACCCACCCATCCTTCCACGAATTTTCCTGATTTTTGATCGACCATCCACCTATTTCTCAAAATTTGTTCTCAGAGCTACCTACAGTGCTGTCCACCTGTTTCTAGACCCGACCTCTGTCTAGTGTAAAAATCATATCAATTCGTAGACACCTCCAAGAAGTCCACAAAAAATATTTCCATATTCCTTGTGCAAACTCCTATAACATTCGTGAAGAGCTCAGGAGCTGAATCGGAGGTCTACTAGGCGGTCAACGGCAGTTCACAGACAAGTTCCCTACAGATCTGAGATTTCGGGTACTATACAACAGGAACTTGAAAATTCAATAAAGTTCAGATCCGACCAGATCCAGCAGATCTCTCTGGATCTAGATTGACGTATTTGAAGAGAGCTTTCCAACAATAGCTCATGCGTCCCGATCCGACGTCGGGATTGATGGCCATTCTCGCCGGAGCGCGCGCCGGAAAAGAGAACCGGAAATCCGTGGGCTATTAGTTCAAGAGTTGAGAATCGGGGCCGATCGACCCCCGATCAGTGTTTCCGGCCGACCGCCGTCCGTGGAGGCGCGCCACCAGGGGTCCCCATCACAGTGGGTCCCACCCCAGCAGGCCGAGAGGACATCGCCATCCGGAAAGCACGAAAACGCGGAGTTCGGCACCGCCAGGCGACATCAGGATGCTGCCCGTCAACCCGATTTGCGTGATTCCCGGGCCCCACATGTGACCTTTTACCTCCCTACGTGGAGTGGGTCAAATCATTGTGATGAGGGCATCACTCACGATTCCCTCTGGCTCGAGACCTCCCTCCCCTCCGACGAGATCCAGGCCTGAGCTCCATCACTTCACCGTTCACTACAGCACCTTGAGGATCATCTTTGTGCACTTGTTATCTTTATTTTGAGTCATATTCATGTAATTTGCCTTTTATTCGAGTCTTGTACCTAGGTTATTAAGTCATTTCCCTAAGTTGAGTCTCATTAGGCTGTGGTGCTTACTATTGGGCCTACTTCCTTGGGCTAGGCCCATGGGCGCACCCCCCCTATCCCTTGGTTATCTATTAGTGTGGTAAGAGTCAGGGACTTATATGTAAAAGTCGGTTTCCTATAATAGGACTCCAATCCCTCTTTAGAAGGTTAATGAATATTTGAATATTTGAGCATAAGTGCACCCCTCTCTCTCTCTAGCTCTCTCATTCTCTCTCTCTCTCTCTCTCTCTCCTCCCCACCCCAAATTCGAAATTCACTCTCTCTCATCCCTATTCACCTCTAATTAAGACCCCTCCCCCTTCCCCATACCTCCCATTTAAGTCCCCTCCAATCCCTAGGTGGAATCCCTTTCTCCTAGGCACCTCTCCCTCTTCCAAGGCACCCCTTGGCATTCCCCATACACCCCCTCACTTCCCCAAGCACACCCTTCACCCCTCCCAAGCTAAAATTTGAATTTTCCTCCCTTTGGGGACTGCACCCCATTCATTCCCAGCCCCTTCACCTCCCTAGGTCGCAGCCCCCCAACCCCCTTCCCCATTGTTCTTCCATTAGCCTAGTTCCATCACTATCTCTTTCCCTTTGCCCAAGTCTGCAGGTGGCAGAGAAAGGGTCGACTTGCTGAAGAATCCACGGATTCATACGGTGTCATCTGAAGGCGTACCATACCATTCTGGAAAGGTCGTCCAGTTATCTTTGCAGGCAAGGCAATCTCGTCCCATTCTGAGTTCGGGGCTGTCCGGGAGAACCATTCTCCCCCGACTGCGCTGGGCTCCCTCTGCAGAGTACCTGAACCGGTTTTGAAGCTGTGCCACGGCGAACCCTTGCAGAATCAAGCCAAGGTCTCTTCATCAAAGTTCTTCCACGTCCTATCCTCTTCCAAGATCAGGAAGCAGAACTGCGTTCGGGTTCCGTGGGACGGAGTTATAGAGTTTCTCCTCCGACTGCTCCAAGCTGATTCCCCAAGTCTGCTACGACCTGTCAACACCTTCTTGGGTCTCCCGGTCTCCTCCGACCTCATCTGGCTTCCCCGTCAGTTTGGCTACGAAGTAGACTCGACCATGATTCCAGAAACTCTGACGGCTCATGATTCAGAGTTCGAGAGTGGCCGAGGTAGCTTCTGCAAGTCGCTGTCTGAATCAGATAGCTGCTGCGGCCAGAATCTGTCACTCGGTTCGAAGCTGCACCACGGCCGACGGTGGAAGATTCAAGTCATGAGTCCTTCTACAAATATCTTCCTCCACCTGTCCTCTTTCTGGATCAAGAAGCAGAGGTGTGTTCGGCTTCCGGAGGTCAGAGCTTTCGTTTTCCTCCCTCGACGGGTCGGGTCTGCCTCCCACAACCTGCAGTGACCTGCTGCCACTCATTGGCGTCCCCCAGTCCACCCTGACCTCAGACGGCTTCCCCACCAGTTTTCCCGCGAAGAGGGTCCATCCACGGTTCCAGCAACTTCGACGGTTTGTGATTTGGTACCCGGGAGCGGCCGGGACAACTTCTGCAAGTCACTGTTCGTGTCAGGTAGCTGTTGCGGCCAGAAACTGCCACCTTGTTCGAAGCTCGACCCAGACCAGCCACTGCAGCCGAAGAAATTGAGAAAATTCTGAAGCCTCCTGGTTCCAGATATGAAGATTTCCCAGCTGGTCTCATCTTCAGAGAAATTGTAGAACGTGATCTACGGCCTCTACAGTGACTGGCAGTCAGCCATCACAGCAAGCAGGGAATTTCCATTTCGGCTACACTGGCGCGTCCTCCGGCGAATCTCCCTCTCCCGCCTGGCCGGCTTACCGCCCCTCCCGGCGTGGAGGTAGTGTTTGAGTGTACTTAATTGACCCCACCCTAAGTTCACCCTCCTGCGTGAGGTGTAGTGATTGTAATCATTCAAAACAGGATTGAAGCTTCACCGGCGCAGTGTGCGGGGAACCACACTTCCCCGCTCGCCCTCGTCTCCGATCGGGGTTGGTTTCTTCAAACCAACCAGGTGAGCTCTACCCTTGCTCTTTACTCTTGTTCATTTAATATCTGCAAAACTTATTCGCTGGTTGGTGAGAGAGTGCCCGATCCCGGAACCACCACCCTTGTGTGGTCACCGTGGCCTTAGTGAGAGGAGTGTCCTAGTGCCCCCAAGGCACCCGGCTGCCCTCGTTTGTGGGCTTCATATCTTCGGGAGGGTCAACCTAAGTGGTGCTGGCCCTCTAGCCAGCCAGGGGCTTTCTCCACTATCTCGACTCGGCATCACCGAGTCACCACGGGAAACGGGTGTGCGCGGTGTAACGGCAACTCTCAAGTTGCTCTCGACTCTTGTGATTGTCATTGCGAATTAAGTCCAAGGGATCATTGTCGTTTACTGCCTTTGCATCATTGTGTCACATCAAGTGGTATCAGAGCAAGTTCTGGACTTGTCTCTACAAGCCTAGGTCCTAGGGTCTTTGCATTTTCATCATCCGTGTGCATGTCCACCCGTAGTGGTACCTTGTACCGAGCCGACCCCTCTACCTCGGTTCCCCCATGAATCCCATTCCCCAAGGTTACCCAAACATCCCTAGGGAGGCTCCCCAAGCTCCAATGGATCGACTTGAGGCTGCCATTCAAGCCCTCTCAGAGAAAATGAGTGGGATTTCCACCCGCCTAGAGAGACTCGATGAAGCTAGGGCCCCGCCTAGGAACCATGCCCAACGGGCACCCCCTCCACGAGTTGAACTTGATAGGGAGGACCTTGAGGATGACTTCCACTGTGAGTATGAGAGGCCCCGCCAACCTAGACATTTTGAAAGGCGACCACGGGAGGACCTGGATGACTACCTCTTGAGGATGATTAAGGTTGAGGCTCCTAACTTTGATGGGTCACATAATCCACATGTCTACCTAAAATGGGAGAGTGCTATGGACCGATACTTTGGTTGGTACCCTATGACGGAAGATAGGAAAGTTAGGCTCGCAAAAATGTAACTTACCAACCTTGCTAAGACCTATTGGATGAGTGTGGAAACTAGGAAGAGGATTAGGAGGGAAGAACCAATCCATACCTGGGAAGACATGAAGACCCAACTTAGGTTCAAATACCTCCCCAACTCCTACCGTGAGGACCATAACCCGAAGAGCACTCCCACTCCCTCTTTTCCTCCCAGTCAACCCAAGACTTCCCTTAGGACCCAAACTCCACCACCCCAAATGATTCCTATCCCGATCACCACCACCATTCAAACCAAAGTGACCCTCACTCCACCTAGGCCCATGACGGCCATCACCCAACCTAAAATTCTCCATCAAACCCACACCCCACAAGCTTCCACAGTCCCCACCACTACCCCTCCATCTTCCCCAAAAAGGGACACACCTCCCAAAATCAATCAACCCAATCCTCCTCGACCCACCCATCTTCCACTACCAACCCCAATCCTACCCCAACTTAGGTCTCCACTTCTTCCACTCCCAAACCCAACCCAAGTTCAAGCACCCTCACCACCCCGAGTGCACCATGCCCCAACCTTCATCACCCCATCCATAAAAGACCTTCCCATTCCCTTGGAAAGCAAAACCCCCACACCCCAAAAGGATGAGAACGTGATTGAGGAATATGAGGCTTCCCTAGATTGGGAGGAAGAATATGAAGCCCAATGCCAAAGGTTGGGTCAAGAAGGCTCCTCTTTATCCAAAGAGACCACAACGAGCCTAACTAGGAACATCCTCCCCCTTGAGTTGCCAGATGACCATCCAAGTCCCCCCACCCATCCTTCCATAAGACCTGTGATTTTAGGGGAACCCCTCATTGAGTGGCTAAAGCAAGACCTCCTCCTCCACATCATGCACCCCCTTATGGAAAATCATTACCCAATTGTGCCCACCTCTCCATTCCACACAACCTTCCAATCGTTCTCCTTTGTAGGAGCCATGAGGGACTTGGTTAGGAGTGTATTTTTGCAAATAGAGGTGACAAACATGTGGGCCTTAGAAGCAAGCAACATGGGGTACCTTAGTTTCTCACACCCCTCTATCGGGACCATCACCTCCATTTACACCAAGGGTCCTTGCACGAGTAAGCTCTTGTTGTTTCTACCTGAGCCTAATGAGTTTTACATCACCCCCTTGCCCTCCTACAAGGAGCCTTGCGTTGGGCCCCACCAGGATCATGACTTCCACTTCCCTATGTGTGCTAGGGACTCTAGGGCGATCACTTGGATTGAAACCCCCCGCCACATCACTCACCCCTTAACCCATCTTGATCTGTTTGGCCACTCCCTATGGGCTTCCAAGTACTCCTCACCCACCACCCACTCCCTCCTACCCTCACCCACCATGTCAAGCCTAACCCACCCATTCCGAAATTCCACCCACACTATGAGAGTCAATGCCAAGGGTGGCATCAACCTTGGAAATAAGGGAGTGACCCATCCCAAGATGTCCACCCCTTGGAACCGCTTCGATCCCCATGAGTGGAAACCCCCAAATCTCACAGATGGGACCATCTTGATAGGAATCCATGTATCACAACCTTTTACATCATGTGGTCAGGCTAGTCACATCATTTGTGTCATTCACACACTAGGTCCAGTGCATGATAGGCTTACATTTGGACAAGTTGGTCTTCCCCCTGTTGGATTTTGTGTCTTCCTTAAGCGTTTTGATGATGAGCAACACTATGTTAACTGTTGTTCTTCTTAATCAGATATCTTGCACTTGAATTATCCATGTTTTACAAGAAATAGCTGCTAAGAGGTAATACTACGCGTGTCCGTACTGTTTCTGTACTTCGTGTTGTTTCAGTTGTGTGCTGATGGTCTTCGAGCTGTTTCTTCTGAAGTAGCTCGAGTTGTTTCTGTATGAACCTCGTGTCGTTAGCATTCATGTTGTTCATCTCGAGTCATTCTGTATGATTGCTCTTGTGTTTTCATATCACTTAGTGTTGTTCCTCGAGTCGTTTCATGTCTGGGTTCACTGCTTCATCACGTGTCGTGATAGCCGTGTCTGTCCTTCGTCCTCGTGTTGTTGTTTTTACTTCATGCACTCTTCTCTAAGTTCAAGCGTTAAATATCTCAAGTCGAGTCTGTCAGTGCTGTCTCCATGTCGTCCACTTTGTGTCGATTTCTGTGTTGGTCTTCGTGTTGTGTCCGTGTCTTTCATATTATTTCAGTAGTTATGTCTTCGTGTTATGTTTATGCACTTCGTGTCATTTTCTTTGTATTTTGTCTTCGTGTTGGTTTTTCGCTTTAGACTTCGTGTCTTTCTCACCTTGACCACACTCCGTGTCGATTCTTGAGTTTCGTCTTCGTGTTGTTTTCAAACTCGTGTCAGTTTCTGTTTCACTTCGTGTTGTGTTTATGAACTTCGTGTCGTTTTCTTTATTTCGTGTTGTAGTCATCGTGTGTACCTCGTGTCGTTATTTCTCACCTCGTGCTGTTCTCATATTACTTTGAGTCGTTCATTCGAGCTATTTTGTGCTCGAGTTGCTCTTCTTATTTTTTCAAGGGTTATTTCACTTCGTGTCTTTCTCGCCTTGACCACACTTCGTGTTGCTTTCTGTAGACCTCGTGTCTTGCTTGTTTGCAACCACTTCGTGTCGGTTTCTGTTGTCAGCTCATGTCGTTTTCCTTGTTGTGTCTTCGTGTCGTTTTTGTTCTATTGCGTGCAGAACATTGCAGCACCTCGTGTTGCTTCCTGTGCCACCTCGTGTCGTTCTCTGTGTAGTGTGTGTTTTGGTCACCATTATACTTCGTGTCATTTTTCTCTGTAGTGTTAAGCATTATTAGTATGTATCTCGTGTCGTTCTTTTCTTAACTCGTGTAGTAGTCACGTCGTGTTGCTATTATATACCTCATGCAGCTTTGCTTTCTGTGGCCATACAGCTTGTTAATGGCTTTTAATATCATTACAGGTCCGAGGAAGAACATTCCACACACCTGGGCTGCACGTGATCCGAGATAAGAGGAACCAACCTGATAAAGGCACGTGGCAGGAAGATTCTGGATCGAGCGTGGGAGGCACACGCGTTTTGTGCCCTATCCACCTGCTGTTGCTGCTATAAATAGAACCCTTCGTCCTCAGATGAATGTGATCGAAGAAGAGAGGAATAGAAGAAAGAGCAGAAAACAGAGAGTCCTTCGATCCACAGAAAAAGAAAAGTAAGAAGAAAGAATAGCAGAGAGAAAGAGAGAGCAGAAGAGTGATCAGAAGAATTGTTCTGACTTGCGGATCAAATCCGAAGTCTATTGCTCAGTTTGAGCTACATTGTTTCCATTTTCTGGAATTTGATTTCCTTCGATCGTGGTTTTCGTTTCTTGTTCTTATCCTTCTTTAACTGTCCTCGTTTGTGTTTCCGATCCTCTGGACTGAGGTCGGGGTCCTCCTGTGAGATCAGGAGAAGGGAGATCTGATCTCCGGTTTGCAAGCAGCAGGTGGGCTGCTTGTGGGTTCCCTCCAGGTTTGGAGGAAGAGGGGTCTTCGACCTCTGGTTCACTAGTAGTGGGGTTGCTACTAGTGGGGTTCCCTCTTGGTAAAGAGGAAGAGAGACGTGAGTCTCTGGGTTCTAGTAACTGTGGGTTGCTAGAGGTTCCCTCCGGGTAGGAGGAAGAGGAGAGGTTGTTCTCCTGGGAAGCTGTGTATCAGCTTTTGTTTGGCAAGCTGTGTTGCCCAGCCGTTAGTGAAGCCACACTCGGTTTGAGTGTGGGGTGGATGTAGGTCTGAAGGACCGAACCACCTTAAAATCCTCTGAGTTCTTGTGTGATCGTTTGTGGTAATATTGTGGTGTGCCTTCTATTCTCTCGAGCTATTGTCTGCACTGCATTCTTTTTGATAGTTAGAGTTCGAGATTATTTGCGTTTAGCGAAATACACTGCAGTAATTTTTAATTCTTCGAAAAATAGTGATCTATTCATCCCCTCCCCTTCTAGATCGATTCATACTTTACTTATCAGTTGGTATCAGAGCGGGTTTTTCCCAGAATGTGGTCCAACGGCCAGGGAAACGGATCCACTGGTCCTCGCAGTTTCATAGCTGATGGGCAGTCTATCACCCGTCCCCCCTTCTTTGATGGTAATAATTACTTCTTTTGGAAGAACATGATGGAAGTTTTTATCAGGGCCCAAAGCCACAAGCTATGGAAAGTAATTACAGATGGTCCATACACCCTTCCACCGAACGAAGATATGTGGACAGAAGATCAGGTTAAACTCTCCGCACTGAATTGGACAGCTCTTAACATCATACAGTGCGCCGTCCACCCGGAAGAGTATTCGAGGATCTCAGCGTGCAAGACTGCAAAGAATATGTGGGATGAGTTGCAGTTAATTCATGAGGGCACATCTCAGGTGAAAGCTACCAAGATCAACATGCTTACAACTCAATATGAGTTATTTAAGATGAAGCCAGAGGAGTCGATCACAGAAATGTATGCCAGATTATCTGTGATCATCAACAGTCTGAAAGGCCTTGGAAAAGACATTCAACAAGAAGACATAGTCAGGAAGATCCTTAGGTCTCTAACTCCCATCTGGGATACTAAGGTGACTGTCATAGAGGAATCAAGAGATTTATCCATCATGACAGTAACCTAGCTGATTGGATCTCTCATGACCCATGAAATGAATTTCAAACAAGGAAACGATGGGCATGACAGAAAGGGAAAGAATGTTGCTCTGAAGGTCTCACGACATACTAAGAAGAGCAACAGCAGCAGCAGCAGCAGTGATGGTAGCAGCGAAGGCTCTGATGGATTCTCAGACCTGGACAAGGACGAGCAAGCTATGCTCACCAGGCAATTCAGAAAGTTCTTGAGAACTAAAGGAAGATTCAACAGGAGGAAGAAATTTAATGCTGCAAGGAAGTCTCTTGAACGAGAATTTGAGAAGCACAGGTTTGCTAAGAAGATCACTTGCTATCATTGTCAGAAACCCGGTCACCTGAAAAGTGAATGTCCAGAGCTGCAAGCTAAGGCTCCTGGACACCAGAAGAAGATGGTGCACAAGAAGAAGAAGGTCATGCTGTGCACGTGGAGCGATGAGGAGGAGGATCCAGAAGCCACTTCGTCCAGTGAAGGTGAAGAGAAGACTTGCCTCATGGCCGACCATGAGAAAGAGGTAACGAACTTATTTGAGAATTTTACTTTGGATGATTGGGAGGACGCCTATGGCGACCTGTTAAGTAAATATAATTTTTTAACCAAGGAACACAGATTGCTTAGACGTAAGTTTCATTCTCTTTCTGAGGAACACTCTACTGTTGTCACGGATAGCATGAAAAACAAGGAGATGGCCATTGAGCTAGACCAGGTTAAAGGTGAGATTGAGAAGTTGAGAATGGAAAGAGAGGAGAGTCTAGCTAGGATGAATGAACTGAAGGGTAAAGCTGAAGAGAGTAAAGGAGAGATTAGACAGATGGCTGAAAGATATGAGGCAGTTACAAAAGTTAATCAGGAACTCCAGGACCAATGTAATAAATTTCAGAAGGAGATTGAGGACAAAGAAAAAATACTTGAGAAATTTACAGAGGGGAGAAACAACTTGAATGCCCTTCTGGGGGCAAGGGTAAACTTCAATAGGGAGGGATTAGGATACAATCCCACTAGTAAAAAACCCTTTGAATTTAAAACTACCACGTTCTGCCCCGCCAAGGGCAAAGAGAAACTGGAAACACCATCCAGTTCCAAATCTGTCTCTACAATGAAGTTTTCGACCAGCAAATTCATTCAATCCACTGGTCAGCAGCCTAAGTCAGGAAATCCTTAGACAAGAACTGCTCCTGTGCAATAGGTGTGGAACAAAGGTTCTCACAGGACCAGTCCTATAGAGGTCACTAAAAGGGTGAAAAGTTTTGTTAAGAAAGCTCATCATGCTAGTTATCAAGGAGAGCATGCCAACATTCACCATTTTCAGCACAATTTTCATTGGAATAAAAATGCTTGCATGAATTATACTCAACACACACGCATATCCTCTAAGAGGCCAACCAACAATGTTTTTGTTCAGAAACAGCATAGTTCTACAAAGAATAGGTTCATTCAACACCCACCAAGAAATGCCAAAAGGGAAGAATTAACCCACATAAAACCACTGAAGAGAACAGTAAAACAAATGTGGGTTCCTAAGTGCCTTTTGCATAATCTGAAAACTGGTTTTGGACCCAATTTGAATTGGGTCCCACATTACTCTGTCTGAACACTTGCAGGTCAGCCTGGCAGCTGAGCATAACAAGTGGTATCTTGACAGCGGCTGTAGCAGGCACATGACAGGAGACCGGTCCAAATTCAACAGACTGAAAAAGAAGTTTGGGGGCCTGGTCAAATTTGGTGGAAATAACAGAGGAAGAATTATTGGAATTGGTACGGTTGGTAAGTCCTCTACTAACTCCATTGAAGATGTGTACCTTGTAGAAGCACTTCAGCACAACTTGATAAGTATAAGTCAACTTTGTGACAAAGGACACAAGGTACTTTTTGACCATAATTCTTGCACGGTTTTTTAGCTGAATTCTGATAACATCATGTTCAAAGGTCATAGAGTAAATAATGTGTACATCGTTGATCTGGATGATAATTCTGAAACAAACTTGTGTTTGTCTGCTAATTCTGAACAGGTTGCTTTTGACTGGCATAGGCGTCTAGGCCATGCTAGTGTGTCTACTTTGAATAAGCTGTCTAATCTTAACCTAGTTAGAGGTTTTCCCAGAATAAAATTCCAGTTAGGGTCCAAGCTCGGTGATGCTTGTGCTCAAGGTAAACAGACTCGTGCAGTTTTTAAATTGAGAACTGAGAGTCTCTCATCTAAACCACTACAGCACTTGCACATGGATCTCTTTGGTCCTACTTGAATACAAAGTCTGTCAGGTAAGAGATATGGTCTAGTCATAGTTGATGACTTCACTAGATTTTCTTGGTTGTTCTATTTAGCAAATAAAAATGATGCTTTTGTTCACTTTGAAGAACTTTTCAATAAAATCAAACAACAAAGTGAACATAATATCATTACAATTCAGTCTGACCATGGAGGAGAGTTTGAGAACTCTTCATTTTCTGAATTTTGCTCAAGAGAGAGAGTGACTCACAGATTCTCTTCTCCCAGGACACCGGAGCAGAATGGAATTGTTGAGAGAAGAAACAGGTCAATAATTGAAATGGCCAGGACTATGCTAATTGAGAGTGGACTTCCAAGGAGATTTTGGGCAGAAGCTGCAAATACAGCATGCTACATTTTAAATCGAGCTTTGGTAAGACCTACTCATAAGAAAACTCCTTATGAACTCCTCAAGGGTAAGCAGCCAAACATTTCTTACTTTAAAATCTTTGGTTCCAAATGTTTCATCCACAACAATGGTAAAAATGGTTTGGATAAGTTTGAAGCAAGAAGCTCTCCTGGAATTTTCCTCGGATATTCAGAAACCTCTAGGGCTTACAGAGTTTTCAATAAAGATGAGCAAACTGTTGAAGAAACACCTCATGTAGTGTTTGATGAGAATGTTCTATCTAACAAAATGATAAATGATGACAGGGAGCCATCTGATGAGGGAGACTTCTTGGAGAAAATTGAAGAAGAAGAGAGGCAGCCAGCTGCTCAACCAGAAAACTTACAACAAGAAGGAGCAACTGAGGTAGGTGAACCCTCAGGTGAGGTAATATTTCACAAAGACCACCCTAGTGAAAATGTCATAGGTAATTTGCATGATCCCCCTAGGACAAGGTCTCATTTTAGAATTGTCCAAGAACAGGACTTAGCTGCTTTGACATCTCAGGTAGAACCCAAGACTGTGGAAGAAGCTTTAAAACATGATTCTTGGGTATCCTCCATGGGTGAGGAATTAAATCAATTTGAGAAAAATAATGTATGGAAACTTGTTCCTAGACCTGAAAACACTCATGTCATTGGCACTAAATGGGTTTTCAAGAATAAGATTGATGAAAATGGAGCTATCTCTAGAAACAAAGCAAGACTTGTAGCTCAAGGCTACAGTCAGGAATTTGGTGTGGATTTTGATGAATCCTATGCTCCAGTGGCTAGGATGGAAGCTATAAGAATTCTGTTTGCATTTGCATGCTCTAGAAACATTCGGCTACAGCAGATGGATGTCAAAAGCGCATTTTTAAATGGGTTATTGAAGGAAGAGGTATATGTTGAACAACCTCCTGGGTTTAATTTCTCTATTCAGCCTAACATGGTTTTTAGGTTGAATAAAGCCCTCTATGGATTGAAGCAGGCTCCCCGAGCCTGGTATGAGAGACTTTTTGAATTCCTTTTGAGCAAGGGATACACTCGAGGTAAGGTTGACCAAACCCTCTTCACCAAAAATCTCGGAAAGGATTTAATAGTGGTCCAGGTATATGTTGATGATATCATCTTCGGATCTAACAATTCAAAATTATGTAAAGATTTTTCTGAGTCTATGTCCCAAGAATTTGAAATGAGTTTAGTTGGCGAACTAAAATATTTTCTTGGGCTGCAGGTCAAACAGATGGATGATGGTTGCTTCATAAATCAAACCAAGTATACTCTGGAGATGCTGAAAAGGTTCGGAATGACCAACCTCAAGACAATCTCAACACCCATGGGTTCCAGCTCCTCACTGGATTCAGACGAAAAAGGTAAAGAGGTGGATGCCAAATTATATAGAGGTATGATCGGTTCACTCCACTACTTAACAGCATCCAGGCCTGACATTCAATTTAGTGTAGGGATGTGTGCCAGATACCAGGCTAGACCTACTGAATTGCATATGGCAGCTGTAAAGAGAATCTTTAGATACTTATCTGCCACCCATGATCTAGGTCTCTGGTATCCTGCATCATGTAGTTTAGATCTCATTGCATACACTGATGCAGATTATGCAGGATGTAAATTGGACAGGAAGAGTACTAGTGGTCACTGCGAATTTCTAGGAGGGTGCTTAGTCTCTTGGGGATCCAAGAAGCAACACTCTGTGGCTCTCTCTACTGCTGAAGCTGAGTATGTGGCAGCAGGGAGCTGTGGCACACAGGTTATATGGATAAAACACCAGCTTCTGGATTACTCGGTTGAGCTAGGTTGTACTTCTATCTTTTGTGACAATACTAGTGCAATAAACATTACAAAGAATCCTGTACTTCATTCTCGAACTAAACACATTGAAATCAGGCATCATTTTATTCGAGATGAAGTAGCTAGGAAGACTTTTGAGTTGATCCATGTTGGCACTAACTCACAAATTGTAGATATTTTCCCTAAGCCACTGGATACTGAAAAATTTAGCACTTTGCGCAGAGAACTAGGTATTTACAGAATTTCATGATTGAACAACTGATTTCTGAATACCATGTCATGTGTTCTTATGCTTATCATATTCATTGTCTGTTGCTGAAAAATAACCTCATTATGAGTGATTGCTGACTCACTCCGTTTTGATTGAATAATCTGTTCTGATATCATGGTGTTTTCTTTGAGGTGTTTTGAGGCTTGTCTGGGTTAAGTCTGTGTTGGGGTCAAGGTCTCAGGGGGAGCTAGATTTATAATAGGTGTCTTGTTCTTTGGCCTAATCTGAACACATTTTGAACGGCATCTTGCTGACATTAAAAGAGAATCAGGTTGAGTAGGTGTATAAAAGAAAGTGTTGGATGCTTATCCTTTAAGACTGCTCATCTAATTTCTTGTTGGAATTTCAGCTGTTAGTCCCACTGAGATCAAAATCTGAATTCAAAGATTATCTTCCTACACTGTAACTGTCTTCTGATCTAGCCTGTACAGCATACCTACTTAGTCAATGTTGAGTCCGAAATGAGGTATTTTGTGCTTTAGTCTGAATCACCTTGGATCTGGTGTATTGTTCTCAAACGGACTCAAGCTTAATCAACAAGGTTCTAAGAGCTGGTTAATGAAAATTTTCATAAAAATTTTATCAACCTTGTTAACTGCTCATTGAGAAACTGGGACTTTCATCAATGAAGTGAAAGCATCCCATGTCATGAGATGGCAGTACATATCTGGTTTTATTAGTTGTCTTGATCATACAGAGCTATGGTACATATCTGGTTAGTAACTGGGGTGTCTGGCCTCTGATAAAGGTGTCACCTTAATGTCAACACCAGTTAGAATACTATCTCTGTCCTCTTGTCAGAAGGGGTAATGTGGTCCTGCCACCGAGTAACTGGGGATTCCTGCCTCTAAACAAGGTGTCTCCCTAATGTCAAAGGTGTACTTGACAGACTTACCTTTGGTCTTGACCATCTTTAAAGAAGATTTTCTCTCTCCTGGTATCAAGATCCTGTTCACTTGGAGTATAGCTCTTGGTTTGTTTGTTCTCAATACCACAGGTCTCTATGTTCTGACTTCCTTACTCTATACTCTCTAAGTAAAGACTTACTCTGACCATACTGGTATCTTGTACCTCACTTGCTTAGAATCTGGTTCTGTGTATGGAGCGAATCCTTATTCAATGTTTTTGCACAGTCTGACTAACTGATCTTCAAAATCCTCACATAAAATTAATGACCTTCTTAATTGTCTAAACATCTCAATATCTTCCATTTATCTGCCATACTCTATCCTATTTTCTCTCTACAGTCAGCAATTTTCCTTTCTCTATATATTCAAACTTGCCCCTAGTTTTGATGATGTCAAAGGGGGAGAGAATATTGTTGTTAAGGTTGAAGAGTTTTGTTGCCAAGGTTTTAAAGGGGTGTGCTTGCATGTCATTGTGTTGAGGGGGAGTTAGTTAACCAGTCTGAGGATATCTGTTGCTGTGTTCAGGGGGAGTGTTCTGGAGTCGTCAGAGGAAGCAAGTGCGTTGAGAGTCTGCATTAAATTTCTTGCAATGATCTGTTTTGCATTTCATCTCTTATACTTAATATAGTGTTGCCATCATCAAAAAGGGGGAGATTGTTGGATTTTGTGTCTTCCTTAAGCATTTTGATGATGAGCAACACTATGTTAACTGTTGTTCTTCTTAATCAGATATCTTGCACTTGAATTATCCATGTTTTACAAGAAATAGCTGCTAAGAGGTAATACTACGCGTGTCCGTACTGTTTCTGTACTTCGTGTTGTTTCAGTTGTGTGCTGATGGTCTTCGAGTTGTTTCTTCTGAAGTAGCTCGAGTTGTTTCTGTATGAACCTCGTGTCGTTAGCATTCATGTTGTTCATCTCGAGTCATTCTGTATGATTGCTCTTGTGTTTTCATATCACTTAGTGTTGTTCCTCGAGTCGTTTCATGTCTGGGTTCACTGCTTCATCACGTGTCGTGATAGCCGTGTCTATCCTTCGTCCTCGTGTTGTTGTTTTTACTTCGTGCACTCTTCTCTAAGTTCAAGCGTTAAATATCTCAAGTCGAGTCTGTCAGTGATGTCTCCATGTCGTCCACTTCGTGTCAGTTTCTGTGTTGGTCTCCGTGTTGTGTCCGTGTCTTTCATATTATTTCAGTAGTTATGTCTTCGTGTTATGTTTATGCACTTCGTGTCGTTTTCTTTGTATTCTGTCTTCGTGTTGGTTTTTCGCTTTAGACTTCGTGTCTTTCTCACCTTGAGCACACTCCGTGTCGATTCTTGAGTTTCATCTTCGTGTTGTTTTCAAACTCGTGTCGGTTTCTATTTCACTTCGTGTTGTGTTTATGAACTTCGTGTCGTTATTTCTCACCTCGTGCTGTTCTCATATTACTTCGAGTCGTTCATTCGAGCTATTTTGTGCTCGAGTTGTTCTTCTTATTTTTTCAAGGGTTATTTCACTTCGTGTTGCTTTCTGTAGACCTCGTGTCTTGCTTGTTTGCAACCACTTCGTGTCGGTTTCTGTTGTCAGCTCGTGTCGTTTTCCTTGTTGTGTCTTCATGTCATTTTTGTTCTATTGCGTGCAGAACATTGCAGCACCTCGTGTTGCTTCCTGTGCCACCTCGTGTCGTTCTCTGTGTAGTGTGTGTTTTGGTCACCACTATACTTCGTGTCGTTTTTCTCTGTAGTGTTAAGCGTTATTAGTATGTATCTCGTGTCGTTCTTTTCTTAACTCGTGTAGTAGTCACATCGTGTTGCTATTATATACCTCATGCAGCTTTGCTTTCTGTGGCCATACAACGTGTTAATGGCTTTTAATATCATTATAGGTCCGAGGAAGAACATTCCACACACCTGGGCTGGACGTGATCCGAGACAAGAGGAACCAACCTGATAAAGGCACGTGGCAGGAAGATTTTGGATCGAGCGTGGGAGGCACACGCGTTTTGTGCCCTATCCACCTGCTGTTGCTGCTATAAATAGAACCCTTCGTCCTCAGATGAAGGTGATCGAAGAAGAGAGGAATAGAAGAAAGAGCAGAAAACAGAGAGTCCTTCGATCCACAGAAAAAGAAAAGTAAGAAGAAAGAATAGCAGAGAGAAAGAGAGAGCAGAAGAGTGATTAGAAGAATTGTTCTGACTTGCGGATCAAATCCGAAGTCTATTGCTCAGTTTGAGCTACATTGTTTCCATTTTCTGGAATTTGATTTCCTTCGATCTGTTGTGCCTCTGTGGTTTTGATGATGGTTTTGATGATTGATTGTTGATGTGAGTTAATCAAATGTTCAGTCATCTTGCTGCTCAGTTTAGATTAACATATTTGATGTTCAGTCATGCTACATGTTATCTGACTGCATAAAGCTTTCATATGTATTTACAGAGTCTATACATTGATTGGCAGTAAGTCTGCACATTGAGCGTCTCATGGAAGTCCATACAGTGCATTGCATTGGCTAAGTGTATACACTGTCAGTCTCATTTAGAGTCAAAGTCCATACATTGGATTGTTACTCGCATCGCCTTCAGGCCTCCAAGTCTATACACAGGAGTCGTCAGCCGTGAGGACAACAAGTCTGTACACTGGCTTTCTTTCATGTTAAACTCCAAGTCTATACAGCCTGTGTCTCATGTAGCGTCAACGCTATAAGTGTGCACACCGCCTTCTCGTCACCAAGTCCATACATTGGTCCTTCCTGACAAAGTCTGTACAGCGTGAAGTCTACACTTTGGCACTGTAGCTCGCTCGTGCAAGTCTATACATTGGACTGTTCTTCCAAGTCTGTACATCAGACTGTACATCTTCTTCGTGCTGTTTCTACTAACACGAAAAGATCTCGTGTCGTCTGAGCTTACAACACTTCATGTTGACTTCCATGCTTTACAAGAAAAAAGCTGCTAAGAGGTAATACTTCGTGTGTCCGTACTGTTTCTGTCTTCGTGTTTGTTTCCTTGAACCTCATGTCATTCTTGCTTCGTGTCCACACCTCGTGTCAGTGTCTGTCTTCACCTTTGTGTTTAATTCAGCTCGTGTCATTTTTGTCTTCGAGTTGTTCTTCTACTTCCACCATTTCATCTCGTGTCGAGATAGCCGTGTTGTCGTCTGTCTTCGTGTTGTCTTTCACTTCGTGCAGCCTTTGTGACTGTGTTGTCTCCATGTCATCCTTAGTTCATGTCGTGCGTTTGTATTTCTGTCTTCGAGTCATTTTTCGCTGGGTCTTTAAGTCGGTCTAGGTTCAAGTGTCGTTTCACTTCGTGTCGTTCTCCTTGTTGATTGTCACCTTGTATTAGTTTTACACGTGTGTCTTCACGTTACTCTGTGTTTGGTCTTCATGTTGTGTCCGTGTCTTTTGTATTATTTCAGTAGTTATGTCTTCGTGTTGTGTTTATGTACTTCGTGTCGATCTCTAGTTTTCATCCTTGAGTTGTTGTCAGCCCGTGTCGTTTCACCTAGTGCTATTCTCACTGACTTCGTGTCGTTTTCCTTGTCTTCGTGTCTTCGTGTTGTTTTTGTCTTCGTGTCTTCGTGTTGTTTTTGTCTTCGTGTCTTCGTGTTGTTTTTGTCTTCGTGTCTTCGTGTTGTTTTTGTCTTCGTGTCTTCGTATTGTTTTTGTCTTCGTGTCCTCGTGTTGATTTTGCATTCGTGTCTCCGTGTTGTTACAGTGACACTTCGTGTTGTTCTCGTTTTACTTCGTGCTATTTTTTCATCTGACCTCGTGTCATGCTCTCCCTGTCTCGTACTGTAGTAATCTTGTCTACTTCATGTTATTTTCTTTCTACTAAGTGTTTGTTTTGTCACCACTGTATCTCGTGTCGTTCTCTATTTAGTGCACCTCTTGTCGTGTCCACATACCTCATGCAGTTCCAGTTCTTATGGCCATACAGCGTGTTAATGGTTTTAATCTCATTACAGGTCCGAGGAAGAACATTCCACACTCCTGGGCTGCACGTGATCCGAGATAAGAGAAACCAATCTGATAAGGGCACGTGGCAGGAAGATTCTGGATCGAGCGTGGGAGGCACACGCGTTCTGTGCCCTATCCACCTGCTGTTGCTGCTATAAATGGAACCCTTCGTCCTCAGATGAAGGTGATCGTAGAAGAAGGCTGAAGAGCAGAAATCCTTTCGATCCGGAAAAAGAACAAGGAGAAAAAGAGAAGAAGAGCAGAAGGAGAAGAAGAGAAAGAGAGAGATAGAAGTGTGAACCGAAGAGAATAGAGGAGCGGAGATTGAGAGAGTAAAAAGATTAGGAGAGCATAAGAGAAAGAAAGAGAGATAGAGAGAGAGCGAGAGAGCTCGTGAAGAAGAAGGAAGAAGTTGCTTGAAGATCTGTCTTCACTGGACCGTGGATCAAATCCAGGCCAGTCAGCTCCGTTGAGAGCCACATTGTGCATTTCGTTTTCAGCTTTCTGTTTGCTGAAGTTATTTTCGTTTATTGTTTTCCTTTGTCTTCTGGTCTGCTGTACTTCCGATCCTCTGGTCTGAGGTTGGGTTCCCTCCGGTTTGGAGGAAGGGAGACTTGTCTCCGGTTCTGGGCTTGTGGATTCAAGTCCAGGGGTCCCTCCGGTTGGAGGAAGAGAGGTCTTCGACCTCTGGTTTGCTGGTGACTGGAAGTCACCGGTTGGTTCCCTCCTGGTCTGGAGGAAGAGGGGAGGTTGTTCCCCTGGTCAAGCTGTGTGGCAACACCTGTTGCAGACTGTGTCTGCGGTTTCTAGCGTGAGCTAGTGGAAGCCACACTCGGGTTGAGTGTGGGGTGGATGTAGGTCTGCTGGACCGAACCACATAAAAAATCTACTGTGCAGTGGTTTGTTTTGTGCGTTAGCTCCTTGCCTCCTACCTCCCATTCACGGGTCATGCATGCTGGTTAGCTGTGTTATCTTGGATTATTTATATTGTTCCTATCAGCCGTTACCTTGAGCATTGCACTTTGCTAGGTGTGTTTGGGTTGCACTCTCTGTCTGCATTTCTAGTTTGATCAGGTGGCTGCATTGTTGCAGTCCAACTGGTTGATCAATTGGTTGATTATTATCTTATCTCAGAAAGCTCATTATCCATATTCCGCATATCCGAGCCTTAGAGTTTTTAATTTAGGCCATAATTTTTAGAGGGATACATTCACCCCCCTCTGTATCCGGGCCTTGCACCCTAACAGTTGGTATCAGAGCAGGTTCCCTAGGTCAACAGATCCAACGATCTGAAGGGGATCCTGCCATCTTGTGAGGTGTTTTTTCTGCTTGACTGTTGCTTGGATTCTTAATCGAACGCTTACTGATCGCTTGATCAAATGGCTCCATCCGTGATATTTGATGGTTCTAATTTCTGTGATTGGCTAGGCGGCCTTGTTGTCTACTTAAATTCCGTTGATCCAAATCTATGGAATCTTTTGTCTAGAGGCCCACATAAATTGTCTTACGATCAGACTAAATGGTCCAAGGAGGACAGACTGAAGAACCGTGAGAATCTCATGGCTCTTAATATTTTGTCAGCGGCAGTCAATACTGACCTTTTTCCATTTGTCTTCGAGTGCACATCTGGAGAGGAAATTTTTAATAAAGTGGCTGCCGTTCATGAAGAGCAAGATGATCACTGTTTGTTGGCCCATCGAAGCAATCATAGTGAAGATCAAAAGGATGACTCATCATCTCAGGTAAGCCCCGAACCTGAAGATTTATCTTATGATGAGCTATCAGATTTGTATGATGTCTGCATGATAGACGTTAACAATGTTAAAGAACAAAATGTTGCTTTAAAAGCTGAGAATCAAAACTGTCTAAACAAGATTATTGAATTAAAAGACAGTCTGAATGAGAAAGATATTGATCTCCTTAAGAGCATGCAAGATGTAATTGTGCTTAAATCCATGATGGATAATCTGAAATGTTACAGTGCTGAATGTCAAAAAGAAAATGAAAGATTAAAAGATGAAAATAAAAAACTGATGGTCTTGAACACAGTGATGGGACAACAATGGTTAACCATTGAAAAAGAAAAAGGTATTCAGAAGGAAGACTCATGCAATCAATGTACAGTTTTAGAGGATCTAGTTAAGGAAATCAAATTTGATGATAATTTTCAAAAGAATACAATCAGATCCTTAAGAGAAATGAATGAGTCATTGAAAAATTTGAATGATGTCCTGCAAAAACAGATTGTCATCTGTGAGGAAGAGTTAACAAAATCTGAATTGAAAATATCCTCCATGCAATCTGAAATTGTCTCTCTATCAAAAACTGTGAAAGGGAAAGAGAAAAAGATTGTCACCCTGAAGGATAAAGAATCAAATCAGAATTATGTGTGTTCATGCTCAACTTCATCCATGAATATCTCTGCTGAAACTGTGCATGACAATCATAGCCTTCATTCATCTTCACATGCACATATCTTTAAAGGATTGCTTGCTAAAAATTCTCAAGTCAAGAGTTTTTCTGATAAAAGGAAAAGTGTTAAATGCTTTTACTGTCATAGAATTGGTCATGTCATGCATAAATGTGATTTAATGAGACAAGATGACATAAAAGCCAAAAATTCTCATGCTAACAATCATGCTCATCTGAATAAAAGAACTAATTGCCTTGAATGTGGAAAAGTAGGTCATGCTGTTGCACAATGCTGGTGTGCTAGAAGTAAGAAAACATCACAGTCTTATCATGTTAATTTGAATGCTAAAATAAGAAATTCAATTGTCTGCTCTCACTGCTTGAGGCATGGCCATATAGAAGGAAACTGTTGGCATGTAAAGGGAAAGGTTTTTCATTCTAAATCTGTAAAATTCCCTGCTCCCCATGTTGCTGCTAGAAATGACTATGGCTTTAAAAGAAAAACACTTCCATGTCTTAACTATGGAATGCCAGGTCATAAAGCTAATCAAGGATGGTTGGCTGGAAATAAAAAACAAAATGTTCATATGGATAACAAAAACCTTCATGTGAATAGATTTCATGATCATACTAACATGCATGCTCAAAGGAACAAAAACTCTGTTGTCTCTTGCTATTATTGTGGTCAGTATGGACATTCCATGTCCAACTGTAAATTGATGACATCTGATGAACTTCATGCACAAAATTTGTCTAGAACACATGTTGGGGGTAATACAGGACCCGAGGCCGCTTGGGTCCCTGCTGGATCAAAATAACCCAGTTAATGCAGGTGTGCCTTGGAAAGAAATAAACAAGAAGGGGTAAATAAACCAAGGCACTCAAGTGAGAAGACCCCGGGTTACTACTTTGAAGGTCAGTTCTGAAAATTGTAATTAGAGTCTGCTCTATAATTTGCACTGCTATTATGATTGGATATCATGTTTAAATCTGATCAATTAGGAGCTTGTATCAGATTCTGTCACTTGCACTGTTAAACCTATCTGATGAGCTGCTCATGCACACACTGCCATAATGAATATCAATTGCATTCTCCTGCTCACTCATAAAAGTTCAATTGCTGAAATTGTATGGGTGCTACACTGTCATGCACGATCACCATGGATTAATTTGCCAAGTGTACATGGAACTGGTTAAGGGGAGGCTGAACAAACTGTCTGAAGATCTTGGAACTGTTAGTACTGAATTGATCTGCTCAGTCCTAATCAACCTGATGTTAGGTCTGCTCTTGAAAATCTGAAATTGTTTTAAATTAAACATCTGAGCTGT
Source organism: Amorphophallus konjac (assembly GCA_022559845.1). Classification (NCBI taxonomy): domain Eukaryota; kingdom Viridiplantae; phylum Streptophyta; class Magnoliopsida; order Alismatales; family Araceae; genus Amorphophallus; species Amorphophallus konjac. The sequence continues at coordinate 229,123,814 of CM040123.1, read as the reverse complement.
CAATTAAATCCTCATGCATGAAGACTTGCACTTGCAACTGATTGATGCATTATATTGCTTCATGCTTCATGTGGTTGAGAACTAAATAGTTATCAAGAGGGATCTAGGTATGTTACTAAGGTTCCATGAGTCATCATGCAAATAGGTCAGGTTGGATTATCATGAGCATTCGTCATGAAACCATGTATTGAATTCTCTCTGCACATTCCATATTTAGTCAGGGGGAGAAATGCATAAACATGCATGATTCTACTGCAAATCCCCTTATATTGAAAATGCCAAAAAGAGAGTTTGAATGCATATTGTAAGGGGGAGTCAATGCATTGCATATAGGTTGTCAAATGCATACATTTGTCAGAATTTATAGCATATCCTTTCTTATTGATTTTGTTGACAAACCTTGATCATATTCTGAAAACTTTGTGCTTCAAAAATCTCTCTTAACAATTGGTAATTCTCCTATCAATTGGTATCATTTGGCTTCAGAATTCTATCAGTCTTTCATGAAGATTTCAATGGGCTATCTCGATCATAAATCTGAAAACTCTTGAACTAGGAATCTTCTATTATACATTCTTAAGAATGACTGAAATAACTCATGTGGTTTAAGTTTAATGTTCATGGAGTTTGACTTTAAAATCTCTCAAAAATATCTGAAGCATGTTTAATAAACCTTAACCATATGTTTCATGCTATGTCTTGTGAAAAATTCTGAAATCTGCATTATTGAATTCATGGCTTCAATTGGTTAAGTACATGAAATTATTATTGACTTGAAGCAAAGGAATTTGTCTGAATTGTCTAAAGGGTAATTGTTTGTCAGAGCAATGACTTTGATCACTGAGAAACTATGTCCAAAGGACTATGTCATGAGGTGTCTTAGTCAACTCTGCAGAATAAATTTTATTGAAAATTCAGGCAGAGCAATGGCATGCACACTGAGAAATACAACTCACTCATCAAGAAATGATTTGGAGTGCATCATGATGTGTAAATGCTATCTCTGTTCACATATAGCATGACAGTTAGTCACACTAAGGGCTTAGGGATAGTGGCCTCTAATCAAGGTATATCCTCTAGTTCCAATGTGTGCACTGAACTAGAGTGCTTGTAAAATTTGTAGCATGAAAAATTGTTGAACAAATTGATATATCGGAATATTGATGCTCAAATCAAATTGCTACAACCCTAGACAAATTCATATGACTTCATAATTGCTTGATTTCAATAGAGATGCATGTAATTGAGAAAGAAGTCAATAACTTTGATTGTGTAAGAGAAAGGGAGATTTATCAAGATAAATATGAGGGCTTGGTTCACTTTTATTAAACCATGGTTTTAGATATCAATACAGAATTTTATTGATAAACTCTGCATACATCATGTTTAAACCATGCTATTCAATAAATGTCATTCATAAGCCCTTATGATAGAAGACTTTGAAAACTTATGCTTTAGATTTATGAGATTGATATCTCTTTGAAAATCTGGCTAAATTTCTTATGTTTGGAGCATCCTTAAAAAAAAAAAATCTGTTAACTGAATTTCTTCTGCTCATGTCCTTGGCTCAATGACCTGAACTTCTCCTTGTTTGCCCCTGTGGTCTCTTTCTCATTTATCTCATAAGAGTCCACTTATTGAGGGGGAGCTTCCATGTCATGCATCACTTGCATATAAATTGACATCTCTTCAGGGGGAGCATTCCTTGTCGTGCTGAATCATGTTCATATCATTTGTGACCTTGCATTCATATACTCAGGGGGGAGTATTGCATTTCTCTAACTCATGCTTTTGCTGAAACTATTAAAGGGGGAGAATCATGTTCTTGCAAGGGGGAGAATTTGACTGAACTTTTACACATGCTTTAATTTCTCAAATTATTTTCTTTTTGATGAAGTCAAAGGGGGAGAATAATTTGAGTCTTCAGAATGCCTCACATCATCAGAATGACTCAATATATTGAAAGTGTTGCCATCATCAAAAAGGGGGAGATTGTTGTGCCTCTGTGGTTTTGATGATGGTTTTGATGATTGATTGTTGATGTGAGTTAATCAAATGTTCAGTCATCTTGCTGCTCAGTTTAGATTAACATATTTGATGTTCAGTCATGCTACATGTTATCTGACTGCATAAAGCTTTCATATGTATTTACAGAGTCTATACATTGATTGGCAGTAAGTCTGCACATTGAGCGTCTCATGGAAGTCCATACAGTGCATTGCATTGGCTAAGTGTATACACTGTCAGTCTCATTTAGAGTCAAAGTCCATACATTGGATTGTTACTCGCATCGCCTTCAGGCCTCCAAGTCTATACACTGGAGTCGTCAGCCGTGAGGACAACAAGTCTGTACACTGGCTTTCTTTCATGTTAAACTCCAAGTCTATACAGCATGTGTCTCATGTAGCGTCAACGCTATAAGTGTGCACACCGCCTTCTCGTCACCAAGTCCATACATTGGTCCTTCCTGACAAAGTCTGTACAGCGTGAAGTCTACACTTTGGCACTGTAGCTCGCTCGTGCAAGTCTATACATTGGACTGTTCTTCCAAGTCTGTACATCAGACTGTACATCTTCTTCGTGCTGTTTCTACTAACACGAAAAGATCTCGTGTCGTCTGAGCTTACAACACTTCATGTTGACTTCCATGCTTTACAAGAAAAAAGCTGCTAAGAGGTAATACTTCGTGTGTCCGTACTGTTTCTGTCTTCGTGTTTGTTTCCTTGAACCTCATGTCATTCTTGCTTCGTGTCCACACCTCGTGTCAGTGTCTGTCTTCAGCTTTGTGTTTAATTCAGCTCGTGTCATTTTTGTCTTCGAGTTGTTCTTCTACTTCCACCATTTCATCTCGTGTCGAGATAGCCGTGTTGTCGTCTGTCTTCGTGTTGTCTTTCACTTCGTGCAGCCTTTGTGACTGTGTTGTCTCCATGTCATCCTTAGTTCATGTCGTGCGTTTGTATTTCTGTCTTCGAGTCATTTTTCGCTGGGTCTTTAAGTCGGTCTAGGTTCAAGTGTCGTTTCACTTCGTGTCGTTCTCCTTGTTGATTGTCACCTTGTATTAGTTTTACACGTGTGTCTTCACGTTACTCTGTGTTTGGTCTTCATGTTGTGTCCGTGTCTTTCGTATTATTTCAGTAGTTATGTCTTCGTGTTGTGTTTATGTACTTCGTGTCGATCTCTAGTTTTCATCCTTGAGTTGTTGTCAGCCCGTGTCGTTTCACCTCGTGCTATTCTCACTGACTTCGTGTCGTTTTCCTTGTCTTCGTGTCTTCGTGTTGTTTTTGTCTTCGTGTCTTCGTGTTGTTTTTGTCTTCGTGTCTTCGTGTTGTTTTTGTCTTCGTGTCTTCGTGTTGTTTTTGTCTTCGTGTCTTCGTGTTGTTTTTGTCTTCGTGTCTTCGTATTGTTTTTGTCTTCGTGTCCTCGTGTTGATTTTGCATTCGTGTCTCCGTGTTGTTACAGTGACACTTCGTGTTGTTCTCGTTTTACTTCGTGCTATTTTTTCATCTGACCTCGTGTCATGCTCTCCCTGTCTCGTACTGTAGTAATCTTGTCTACTTCGTGTTATTTTCTTTCTACTAAGTGTTTGTTTTGTCACCACTGTATCTCGTGTCGTTCTCTATTTAGTGCACCTCTTGTCGTGTCCACATACCTCATGCAGTTCCAGTTCTTATGGCCATACAGCGTGTTAATGGTTTTAATCTCATTACAGGTCCGAGGAAGAACATTCCACACTCCTGGGCTGCACGTGATCCGAGATAAGAGAAACCAATCTGATAAGGGCACGTGGCAGGAAGATTCTGGATCGAGCGTGGGAGGCACACGCGTTCTGTGCCCTATCCACCTGCTGTTGCTGCTATAAATGGAACCCTTCGTCCTCAGATGAAGGTGATCGTAGAAGAAGGCTGAAGAGCAGAAATCCTTTCGATCCGGAAAAAGAACAAGGAGAAAAAGAGAAGAAGAGCAGAAGGAGAAGAAGAGAAAGAGAGAGATAGAAGTGTGAACCGAAGAGAATAGAGGAGCAGAGATTGAGAGAGTAAAAAGATTAGGAGAGCATAAGAGAAAGAAAGAGAGATAGAGAGAGAGCGAGAGAGCTCGTGAAGAAGAAGGAAGAAGTTGCTTGAAGATCTGTCTTCACTGGACCGTGGATCAAATCCAGGCCAGTCAGCTCCGTTGAGAGCCACATTGTGCATTTCGTTTTCAGCTTTCTGTTTGCTGAAGTTATTTTCGTTTATTGTTTTCCTTTGTCTTCTGGTCTGCTGTACTTCCGATCCTCTGGTCTGAGGTTGGGTTCCCTCCGGTTTGGAGGAAGGGAGACTTGTCTCCGGTTCTGGGCTTGTGGATTCAAGTCCAGGGGTCCCTCCGGTTGGAGGAAGAGAGGTCTTCGACCTCTGGTTTGCTGGTGACTGGAAGTCACCGGTTGGTTCCCTCCTGGTCTGGAGGAAGAGGGGAGGTTGTTCCCCTGGTCAAGCTGTGTGGCAGCACCTGTTGCAGACTGTGTCTGCGGTTTCTAGCGTGAGCTAGTGGAAGCCACACTCGGGTTGAGTGTGGGGTGGATGTAGGTCTGCTGGACCGAACCACCTAAAAAATCTACTGTGCAGTGGTTTGTTTTGTGCGTTAGCTCCTTGCCTCCTACCTCCCATTCACGGGTCATGCATGCTGGTTAGCTGTGTTATCTTGGATTATTTATATTGTTCCTATCAGCCATTACCTTGAGCATTGCACTTTGCTAGGTGTGTTTGGGTTGCACTCTCTGTCTGCATTTCTAGTTTGATCAGGTGGCTGCATTGTTGCAGTCCAACTGGTTGATCAATTGGTTGATTATTATCTTATCTCAGAAAGCTCATTATCCATATTCCGCATATCCGAGCCTTAGAGTTTTTAATTTAGGCCATAATTTTTAGAGGGATACATTCACCCCCCTCTGTATCCGGGCCTTGCACCCTAACAGTTGTTTACAGGATCAAGCCCCTACCGTTGCGCTAAAAGCTCGAGCTGGTAGCGAAGGTTAGACCGTATTTCCTTATGGCAGCGCAGAACCCCACGTCTATGACGTGCTGTGGGCGGGCATGAGGGGCTTCGCATATGGACCCCATAATCCATGTGGCGGGTTGGGCTGCCAAGCACCGATGGTCCCATGTGGGTCCCATACCCCACATGGTACACACCAAATACAAGGAGACGCTGGAAATAAACGTTGGAATAAACCAACAATCTCCCCCCCAGCGGCACCTGGGATTTGAACCCGCGACCTCGCTCTGATACCAGTTTACAGGATCAAGCCCCTACCGTTGCGCTAAAAGCTCGAGCTGGTAGCGAAGGTTAGACCGTATTTCCTTATGGCAGTGCAGAACCCCACGTCTATGACGTGCTGTGGGCGGGCATGAGGGGCTTCGCACATGGACCCCATAATCCATGCGGCGGGTTGGGCTGCCAAGCACCGATGGTCCCATGTGGGTCCCATACCCCACATGGTACACACCAAATACAAGGAGACGCTGGAAATAAACGTTGGAATAAACCAACACGATCGTGGTTTTCGTTTCTTGTTCTTATCCTTCTTTAACTGTCCTCGTTTGTGTTTCCGATCCTCTAGACTGAGGTCGGGGTCCTCCTGTGAGATCAGGAGAAGGGAGATCTGATCTCCGGTTTGCAAGCAGCAGGTGGGCTACTTGTGGGTTCCCTCCGGGTTTTGAGGAAGAGGGGTCTTCGACCTCTGGTTCACTAGTAGTGGGGTTGCTACTAGTGGGGTTCGCTCTTGGTAAAGAGGAAGAGAGACGTGAGTCTCTGGGTTCTAGTAACTGTGGGTTGCTAGAGGTTCCCTCCGGGTAGGAGGAAGAGGAGAGGTTGTTCTCCTGGGAAGCTGTGTATCAGCTTTTGTTTGTCAAGCTGTGTTGCCCAGCCGTTAGTGAAGCCACACTCGGTTTGAGTGTGGGGTGGATGTAGGTCTGAAGGACCGAACCACCTTAAAATCCTCTGAGTTCTTGTGTGATCGTTTGTGATAATATTATGGTGTGCCTTCTATTCTCTCGAGCTATTGTCTGCACTGCATTCTTTTTGATAGTTAGAGTTCGAGATTATTTGCGTTTAGTGAAATACACTGCAGTAATTTTTAATTCTTCGAAAAATAGTGATCTATTCATCCCCTCCCCTTCTAGATCACTACATACTTTACTTATCACCCCCACTCTTCATCCGTCTCATGCATGATAGGGCCACTTGTGGCTGCCCCGGTCCACCTAAGTGCATCAAGGTCCACATGGTTTCTAAGCATGATAGGTCAATTCATGGATGCCCTGGTCCTCCTAAGTCTGTCAAAACCAATCTAACACTTGATAGGGCTAAATTTGGCTGTCCAGGCCCTCCCTTCATCCCTATAGGATCATCATTCATGACATTGCATAGTAATATTCGCAAAAACATCAACAAGAGCACATAGATTTACAAAAAGTCAGCTGATTCCCACCGCCGCCACCAAGAATTCCAAGTCGGTGATTTTGTGATGGTGAGAACTGAGAGGCTATTCCCTGGGAATACTTCAAAGTTGAGGTCTCGTGGAGCTGGCCCCTTCCAGGTGCTGAGACTACTTGGCACCAATGCTTATGTGTTGGACCTCCCTGAAGAATACGGAGTAAGTCCCACATTCAATGTGGCTGACCTGGTACCCTACAAGGGCCTCACGGTGACACCCAGTGAGGAACTCCAGCCTACTCCACCCCTTGAGAGCGCCCCCACACCTCAGAGAGCTCCACCCAGCTTGAGAAACCAGCGTGACAAAGTGGAGCGGATATTAGATGAACAGGTCACCAATACACGGAGCAAGGCGTATGAGCGATACCTGGTCAGGTGGAAGGGACGGCCCCCTTCGGATGACGCATGGGTGAGTCAGGAGGACCTCCAGCGGTTGGACCCCGACCTCTTGGAGCAGTATCACAGCAGGGAGGACCCCTACTCGACAGAGTGGAGCTCTTCGTGGCCCGGGGGAATTGATGAGGGCATCACTCACGATTCCCTCTGGCTCGGGACCTCCCTCCCCTCCGACGAGATCCAGGCCTGAGCTCCATCACTTCACCGTTCACTACAGCACCTTGAGGATCATCTTTGTGCACTTGTTATCTTTATTTTGAGTCATATTCATGTAATTTGCCTTTTATTCGAGTCTTGTACCTAGGTTATCAAGTCATTTCCCTAAGTTGAGTCTCATTAGGCTATGGTGCTTACTATTGGGCCTACTTCCTTGGGCTAGGCCCATGGGCGCACCCCCCCTATCCCTTGGTTATCTATTAGTGTGGTAAGAGTCAGGGACTTATATGTAAAAGTGGGTTTCCTATAAATAGGACCCCAATCCCTCTTTAGAAGGTTAATGAACATTTGAATATTTGAGCATAAGTGCACCCCTCTCTCTCTCTAGCTCTCTCATTCTCTCTCTCTCTCTCTCTCTCTCTCTCTCTCTCTCTCTCTCTCCTCCCCACCCCAAATTCGAAATTCACTCTCTCTCCTCCCTATTCACCTCTAATTAAGACCCCTCCCCCTTCCCCATACCTCCCATTTAAGTCCCCTTCAACCCCTAGGTGGAATCCCTTTCTTCTAGGCACCTCTTCCTCTTCCAAGGCACCCCTTGGCATTCCCCATACACCCCCTCACTTCCCCAAGCACACCCTTCACCCCTCCCAAGCTAAAATTCAAATTTTCCTCCCTTTGGGGACTGCACCCCATTCATTCCCAGCCCCTTCTGTGACGACCCGAGGATCCGAGTACCGGAAAGGAACCGGCGCGTCTCGAATCTCGGCCCGCCAACCCACGAGCCCGAAGACTCGGAAGGGTAGAAAGGAGTGGTGTGGGGTATAAGAGAAGCTGCAACGTCCACAGAGATAGCACAATAATCAAAAGGAAATGCACATAATAATAAATAATTCAAACTGCTACAAGGTCCACAGTGTCTCATGTCCAAAGAAAGTACAGTCAACAGGAAAGAAAGTACAACTACACGGGGCATCCCCCGGCTCTGGCAGACTGGCAACTAACCCTGGCTAGAAGAACCACGCTGAAACTCGGCCGCGCCTCCCGTCGACCCCGCCTCACCTGAAGAGCAGGGGTGAGCCTCATCTCATTGGCCCAGTAGGGATCCCGCGAATCCCCACCTCGCACGAAAAACGAGGAAGAAGAAGACAACCCTACCAACCGAGAGTACGGTAGAACCGACAAGCTAAAGTAAATAAACGGAAAAGTCGCCTACTCTAACGGTACCGTAGTACGGAACCTCGGTCCAACAAAACACGAGTCCACGCCTGCCAGTGAACAGGAGCACCATCCACAAGAAGAACGACCGGATGCGTCCCTTGACGTCTTACACCGCGTCACAAGTGTCTAGCTACAACGCCCCGGGCGTGAGACTCAGACACGCAACAAGTACCACAACAAGGACTAGCTGGGGTCGCACTCGTCAGTGCGTGCCCTAAGCCCCCAACTACGTGTGCACACACAGACCATCTGCTCTAGGTCGGGTCCTCTAGCTGGTTTTCCCCCCCACCGGACTCTGGTGGCAAAGGCAAGGGGCCCTACGGTAACCAGCCTAAAAACCGCGTCACACTGGGTCTCGCTCTCCACCACTCCCAAGTGGGTCCGCACACGCGTGCGCAGAAAGCTACGACTAGTGGACAGGTCACTGGAAGTAAGGACTAATCCACGGAAAACACCGACCAAGCACTAGCACAGACTCACGATGATCATACGATGGGCATAGATGCCAGGGACACGCATGAGGTCCAACCGTCCCTCAAGTCACGCGGCACCCTTACCGAGGTAACTGACTCTCCGGGGAACCCCGGGCGCCCCTGTGGCCCTCACTGGGTGCCCACGGCATCCCTAGGGCCACACGCCACAACCGGGTCTGCAACTCACCCAATCGGAGGTCACGCTATCCACAAAACACGGTTCGGGGGAGGGGATGGTCGCGCTAGGTATCCCTAGCGTGACACCGAAGAACGCGCTAGCTAAGGCTAGCACGATCTTCCATGTCGCGCCGCCCAAAGCCAGCGCGTTCACACCTGAACGCGCTAGTTTTGGGTAGCGCGATCTGGACATCGCGCTACCTGAACCAGGCGCGTTCCCCACCGCCTTACTGTTCGTCTTCTCAGACGGACACGCTCGGACGACATGGCGCGTTCATCAAGAACGCGCCACTGGACTATAGCGCGACATCGGGCCGAGCCCGGTTCGCGAACTACGGTCGGAAATCACAAAACCACGCCCATTCACCCCCTTTGGTGAAGGGAAAACAATGGGGAAACACCCCATAACACCCTAGCATGCATCTAGGACCCCCAAATCGATTAAAAACCTCACGAATCGACGGATCCGGCGCTCAACTCCCAAACATGGAAATAACCCTCCCGGCATGAATCTAGCCCCTCTCGGCCTCTCCATGGCCTAGAAATCGCGGGGGAATGCTAGAAAGAGGGTAAGGATTCGTCCCCCTACCTCAAGGAAGCTCGAAATCCACCGAAACACCGCCGAAATCAAAGATGAAGCTTTTACTCCCACGAACGCCCCGCCTCTTGCCGCGAAAAGCACGCCACCGGGACCGCCTTGCCGCCGCCGCCGCTGCCGCTGCCACGCCGTTGCCGGAGTGAGGGGGGCCGCGTCTCGGTCGCTCGGGGGGAAGAAGATCGGCCGCGGGGGAGGGGGAGCTCTCACGGTGAAGGAAGGAGGAAGAAGAAGAAAAGAAAAAGGTAAAAGAAAAGAAAAAGAATTGATATATATAGAAAATCCAGAAAATACCAAAAATACCGAAAAATAGAAAAAATACACCTCCTCGACCGTCTCGACGCGCTGATCGCAACGGTACCACTCGCGGGCTGGTGAACGACCCGGTTCACCCGCTACAGGGTTCCGAAGGATTCGCCGAAACCCGTACGCGGAAATCGGAAAACGCGCACGGAAAAGCCACGGACACATTCCGGGCCTCCGAAACGACTCCGGATCGCGCCGATCCGAACACGAAAGATGTCCGAAATGAAATTTCGGACACAACAGGGTCAGACACTCCGAAAAACCAGATCCGAGACCCATAACGAAGGATCCGAAAGATCCGGGACATCACAGCCCTCCCCCCTTAAACGAATTTCGTCCTCGAAATTCAAGGACAAGGCACAAGGACGGGGGAAAGACTTACACAAACAAATAAGGATACAGCTCCCGCATCTCATCCTCGCGCTCCCAAGACGCCTCGCCGCCAGAATGACGCTGCCAGACCACCTTAACCAAAGGAATAACCTTGTTCCGCAGGCGCTGCTCTCGCCGATCCTCAATGCGAACAGGAAACTCCGGAAGGGACAGATCTGGGGTCACATCAGGCCAAACGGCATCCTCGAGAACATGAGAGTCATCGGGCATATACTTCCGAAGCATCGACACGTGGAACACATCATGCACGGCGGAAAGCTCCGGAGGTAGCTGCAACCGATAAGCAACTTCCCCAACGCGCTCAACGATGGGAAAGGGACCAATGTAGCGGGGACTCAGCTTCCCACGCCTACCGAAGCGCATTACGCCCTTCATGGGAGACACTCTCAGGAAAACTCGATCTCCCACAATAAAGCTGAGGGGTCGCCTCCTCCGATCGGCATAACTCTTCTGCCGGCTTTGAGCTGCCAACATCTTCTGCCGAACGAGATGCACCACCTCAACACACTGCTGCACCAACTCTGGTCCGGTCAAGGCACGCTCGCCCACCTCGAACCAATCAAGCGGAGTCCGACAAGGTCGCCCATACAACGCCTCATAAGGAGCCATACCAATGCTCGAATGATAGCTGTTGTTGTAGGCAAATTCCACTAATGGCAAATGGTGGGTCCAACTCCCCTGCCATTCCAAGCAACATGCTCGCAACATGTCCTCCAAAGTCTGGATGGTCCGCTCAGACTGACCGTCCGACTGAGGATGATAGGCCGAGCTGAATGCCAACTCGGTGCCTAGAGCCTTCTGGAAGCTCCTCCAGAATCCAGAAGTGAAACGGGGGTCACGATCCGATACAATGGAGATAGGAAATCCATGCAACGGGACGATCCGCTCCACATACAACCGAGCCAAACGCTGTACGCTCCAACTGACTTTGACCGGCAGCAATCGCGCCGTCTTCGTCAGTCTATCCACTAGCAACCAGATACTATCCTCCCCACTAGACGTCCTTGGTAGCCCAACCACAAAATTAGTGGTCACATGGTCCCACTTCCAAGCAGGAACATCCAAGGGCTGAAGTGTGCCTCCTGGTCGCTGGTGCTCAGCCTTCACCTGCTAACAGGTCAAACACCTGGCCACAAATTCCGCAACATCTCTCTTCATGCCAGGCCACCAAAACTGCCTCTTCAGGTTCTGGTACATCTTAGCCGATCCGGGGTGCACGGCATACCGACTCCCATGAGCCTCGCGCAAAACCGTACGCCGTACCTGCCCCTCGGCTGGCACGTACAATCTACCTCTGAACCTCACAGCTCCATCCTCGCCAAACTCCACCTCAGCCATCGATAAAACACGAGGTAGCTCGGGGTCCGCTCGCTGGGCCTCAGTCACCTGTCGACGCACCGCGGGCGTGATAGTCAGACTCGCAAGGACAGCCGAACCCTGGTCCTGAGGGACCTTGAGCCTAAAAGTCATGGCCGGGACCTACTCCCAAAGCTTCCACTTCCTCAACAACATCTGACTGATCGTTACCCTCCTGCTCAGAGCATCAGCCACGACGTTCATCCTGCCAGGCTGATAAGACAGAGTAACGTCATAATCCTTCATGTACTCCATCCATCTCCTCTGTCTGAGGTTAAGGTCCTTCTGCGTGAACACATACCTCAAACTCTGGTGATCAGTGAAGAGCTCAAACCGCTCGCCGTACAAATAATGCCTCCAAATCTTCAGAGCGAAGATCACCGCTGCCAACTCAAGATCATGAGTAGGGTAGTTCGCCTCATGTGGCTTCAACTGCCGCGACGCATACGCCACAACTCTCCCATGCTGCATCAACACAGCACCGAGGCCTACCCCGGAAGCATCTGTACACACCACGAACCCACCCGAGCCAGATGGCAACACCAAAACCGGAGCAGTGGTAAGCAATCTCTTCAGCTCCACGAAGCTCCGCTCACACTCCTCCGTCCAGACGAACTGCACCTCCTTCCGCGTAAGCCTGGTCATCGGGGCCGCAATACGAGAGAAATCCTGAATAAACCGCCGATAATAACCTGCAAGCCCCAAGAAACTCTGAATCTCCGTGACAGAACTCGGCCTCGGCCACTGCACCACCGCCTCGACCTTGGCCGGGTCCACGGAAACACCATCACCAGAAATAACATGTCCCAGAAGGTGCACCTCTCGGAGCCAGAACTCGCACTTGCTGTACTTGGCATACAACTGGTGATCGCGCAGGGTCTGCAATACCGCTCTCAAATGCTGTACATGCTCCTCAGCAGACCGCGAATACACGAGGATATCGTCCACAAACATGACCACAAACTGGTCCAAGTACGGACGAAACACCCTATGCATCAAGTCCATGAATGCTGCGGGGGCATTGGTGAGCCCGAACGGCATCACCAAGAACTCATAATGCCCATACCTCGATCGGAACGCCGTCTTCTCCACGTCTGACTCTCGAATCCGCAGCTGGTAATAACCCGATCTCAAATCGATCCTCGAAAACACCTGGGCCGACTGAAGCTGATCGAACAAGTCATCAATCCGCGGCAACGGATACCTGTTCTTGACAGTCACCTGGTTTAACTGACGGTAGTCGATGCACAGCCTCAAACTACCATCCTTCTTCTTCACAAACAATACCGGCGCACCCCACGGGGAATAACTAGGACGAATATACCCCTTGGCCAGCAACTCCTGCAACTGCGCCTTCAGCTCTCGCAACTCAGCAGGCGCCATCCGATAAGGGGCCTTCGACATAGGCGCCGTACCCGGCACCACCTCAATCACGAAATCAATCTCTCGCTGCGGTGGCATCCCTGGTAGCTCCTCGGGGAAAACATCAGGAAACTCGCACACGACAGGAATGTCCTCTACCTCAGGACCCTGCCGCTCGACCAAAACTACGGATGCGAGAAAACCCTGACAACCTGCATCAAGCAAACGACGTGCACGGAAAGCCGAAATAAGCAAGCGGGAAGAGGAAGACCGAATACCTTGGAAATAGAAGGTGGGTCCACGGGGCTGTCGGAAGTAGACCTTCTTCGAGCCACAATCCACCAAGGCATGATGAGCCTCGAGCCAATCCATGCCCAAAATCACATCGAAGTCCTGGAGCGGTAACGCGTAGAGTCAAACCGGCATGTTCCGCCCTTCCACCCACACAGGTACCTTCTCAAAGCAGTACGGGGTGACCATGAAGTCACCGGTAGGCAACTCTACCGCCAAGTCACAGGACACATCGGTCATCAGGTCCTCCACGCTCTGAGCGAAAACCTCCGAGATGAACGAATGAGAAGCACCTGAATCGAACAAAACACGAGCCGCACAACCCAAAATCGAGAGAGTACCTTCCACCAAATGCGATGCCTCAGCCTCCGCCCTGGTCAGATGAGTCACTCTATCTCGGGATCTCTGCCCACCCATAGTAGCTGACCGTGCCAACTGAGGGAACTGTCCCTGCTGCTGGTACTGCTGCGGCTGTGCTGACGACTGCTGGGGCCGAAACTGCTGCTGCTGCTGAAACTCGTGCGGCTGGCGCGGTCTCTGCGGACAGTCACGTGCCATGTGCCCTGGCTGGTCGCACCTGAAGCAAATCACGGGCGCCGAACACGGTCTGCCTGGATGAGAACCACCGCACCTGGGACAGCCATCTCGCGAACCGGTCATCGAACTCTGACGCTGAAAAGCCGCAGGCTGCTGAACACTGCCCAACGACTCCTGCCCCGACTCCTTACGATCCTGACGCCTCTTGCTAAAACCAGCTTCCTTAAGCAACTTCTTAAGCTTCGACTTGAAGGATGAACCTGGCGCCGGAGCCGCAGTCTGTGTCGCCACTGATCCACCTGCTGAGAGTTGGGCGGTACTCTGCTGCTGCATCCCTGTCGGCTGGCTGAAATCTGCCTGCACCTGACTAGCACTGCTCTGCCCTCGAACCTTCTGCAAATCTCTCTCCAGCGCCGCTGCTGCCTTACATGCCGCATCCAAACTGGTCAAACCCGACGCAAGAAGATGATGCCTCAACTCTAGCCTCAGACCACTAACAAACTGATCAGTCTTTACCTCCTCGTCCGCCATGATATGAGGAGCATAACGGCCCAACTCGATAAACCTGGCACGGTACTCCATCACTGTCATGTCACCCTGAGTCAGCTCCATGAACTCTCGCAACCTCTGCGACCTGACAAAGGACGGACAGAAGGCTCGCTCGAAAGCCGTGACGAACTCCTGCCATGCAATCTACCGAAGAGGACGAGATCGAAACACTGAACCCCACTCCGATGTCCACCAAGTACGGGCCGATCCCTGAAGACGATGAGTGGCCAGCGCCACCTGCTCCTCCTCGGGGCACTCCATCGCACTGAAAATCCGCTGCACATCATCCAGCCACTCTCTGGCCACCTCAGGATCCGACTGCCCACCAAAAGAAGGAGGCTGATACAGCAAAAACTCCTTCAGCACACGACCGCGACCACCTCGAGCCTGATCCTCACCAGCTTCGCCACCCTGCTGCTGATGACCTCCCTGCTGCTGACCTCCCTGCCGCTGCTGAAACACATACTCAAACATGCCTCGGAAGAAATCGTCCATCCCTGGAGCTCTCGCATCTCTAGATACACCCTCAGAAATCGAAGCCCTGCTCTGCTCCTCCGGACCCCCACTAGACTCTCCCTGCTGGGCACGAGTCCTCCTCCGTGGCGCCATAACACACCTGGCATCAAAAGCACCGGAAATCAATAAAACACACGACCCTAAGCCAGTCGCCGACTGTACAGGACATTCATGGACCTTCTGGACCACTGCAATTCGTTCCAAGTTCCGATATACCTCCACAACCTCGCTCTGATACCAGCTGTGACGACCCGAGGATCCGAGTACCGGAAAGGAACCGGCGCGTCTCGAATCTCGGCCCGCCAACCCACGAGCCCGAAGACTCGGAAGGGTAGAAAGGAGTGGTGTGGGGTATAAGAGAAGCTGCAACGTCCACAGAGATAGCACAATAATCAAAAGGAAATGCACATAATAATAAATAATTCAAACTGCTACAAGGTCCACAGTGTCTCATGTCCAAAGAAAGTACAGTCAACAGGAAAGAAAGTACAACTACACGGGGCATCCCCCGGCGTACAACTACACGGGGCATCCCCCGGCTCTGGCAGACTGGCAACTAACCCTGGCTAGAAGAACCACGCTGAAACTCGGCCGCGCCTCCCGTCGACCCCGCCTCACCTGAAGAGCAGGGGTGAGCCTCATCTCATTGGCCCAGTAGGGATCCCGCGAATCCCCACCTCGCACGAAAAACGAGGAAGAAGAAGACAACCCTACCAACCGAGAGTACGGTAGAACCGACAAGCTAAAGTAAATAAACGGAAAAGTCGCCTACTCTAACGGTACCGTAGTACGGAACCTCGGTCCAACAAAACACGAGTCCACGCCTGCCAGTGAACAGGAGCACCATCCACAAGAAGAACGACCGGATGCGTCCCCTGACGTCTTACACCGCGTCACAAGTGTCTAGCTACAACGCCCCGGGCGTGAGACTCAGACACGCAACAAGTACCACAACAAGGACTAGCTGGGGTCGCACTCGTCAGTGCGTGCCCTAAGCCCCGAACTACGTGTGCATACACAGACCATCTGCTCTAGGTCGGGTCCTCTAGCTGGTTTTCCCCCCCACCGGACTCTGGTGGCAAAGGCAAGGGGCCCTACGGTAACCAGCCTAAAAACCGCGTCACACTGGGTCTCGCTCTCCACCACTCCCAGGTGGGTCCGCACACGCGTGCGCAGAAAGCTACGACTAGTGGACAGGTCACTGGAAGTAAGGACTAATCCACGGAAAACACCGACCAAGCACTAGCACAGACTCACGATGATCATACGATGGGCATAGATGCCGGGGACACGCATGAGGTCCAACCGTCCCTCAAGTCACACGGCACCCTTACCGAGGTAACTGACTCTCCGGGGAACCCCGGGCGCCCCTGTGGCCCTCACTGGGTGCCCACGGCATCCCTAGGGCCACACGCCACAACCGGGTCCGCAACTCACCCAACCGGAGGTCACGCTATCCACAAAACACGGTTCGGGGGAGGGGATGGTCGCGCTAGGTATCCCTAGCGCGACACCGAAGAACGCGCTAGCTAAGGCTAGCGCGATCTTCCATGTCGCGCCGCCCAAAGCCAGCGCGTTCACACCTGAACGCGCTAGTTTTGGGTAGCGCGATCTGGACATCGCGCTACCTGAACCAGGCGCGTTCCCCACCGCCTTACTGTTCGTCTTCTCAGACGGACACGCTCGGACGACATGGCGCGTTCATCAAGAACACGCCACTGGACTATAGCGCGACATCGGGCCGAGCCCGGTTCGCGAACTACGGCCGAAAATCACAAAACCACGCCCATTCACCCCCTTTGGTGAAGGGAAAACAATGGGGAAACACCCCATAACACCCTAGCATGCATCTAGGACCCCCAAATCGATTAAAAACCTCACGAATCGACGGATCCGGCGCTCAAACCCCAAACATGGAAATAACCCTCCCGGCATGAATCTAGCCCCTCTCGGCCTCTCCACGGCCTAGAAATCGCGGGGGAATGCTAGAAAGAGGGTAAGGATTCGTCCCCCTACCTCAAGGAAGCTCGAAATCCACCGAAACACCGCCGAAATCAAAGATGAAGCTTTTACTCCCACGAACGCCCCGCCTCTCGCCGCGAAAAGCACGCCACCGGGACCGCCTTGCCGCCGCCGCCGCTGCCACGCCGTTGCCGGAGTGAGGGGGGCCGCGTCTCGGTCGCTCGGGGGGAAGAAGATCGGCCGCGGGGGAGGGGGAGCTCTCACGGTGAAGGAAGGAGGAAGAAGAAGAAAAGAAAAAGGTAAAAGAAAAGAAAAAGAATTGATATATATAGAAAATCCAGAAAATACCAAAAATACCAAAAAATAGAAAAAATACACCTCCTCGACCGTCTCGACGCGCTGATCGCAACGGTACCACTCGCGGGCTGGTGAACGACCCGGTTCACCCGCTACAGGGTTCCGAAGGATTCGCCGAAACCCGTACGCGGAAATCGGAAAACGCGCACGGAAAAGCCACGGACACATTCCGGGCCTCCGAAACGACTCCGGATCGCGCCGATCCGAACACGAAAGATGTCCGAAATGAAATTTCGGACACAACAGGGTCAGACACTCCGAAAAACCAGATCCGAGACCCATAACGAAGGATCCGAAAGATCCGGGACATCACACCTTCACCTCCCTAGGTCGCAGCCCCCCAACCCCCTTCCCCATTGTTCTTCCATTAGCCTAGTTCCACCACTATCTCTTTCCCTTTGCCCAAGTCTGCAGGTGGCAGAGAAAGGGTCGACTTGCTGAAGAATCCACGGATTCATACGGCGTCATCTGAAGGCATACCATACCATTCTGGAAAGGTCGTCCAGTTATCTTTGCAGGCGAGGCAATCTCGTCCCATTCTGAGTTCGGGGCTGTCCGGGAGAACCATTCTCCCCCGACTGCGCTGGGCTCCCTCTGCAGAGTACCTGAACCGGTTTTGAAGCTGTGCCACGGCGAACCCTAGCAGAATCAAGCCAAGGTCTCTTCATCAAAGTTCTTCCACGTCCTATCCTCTTCCAAGATCAGGAAGCAGAACTGCGTTCGGGTTCCGTGGGACGGAGTTATAGAGTTTCTCCTCCGACTGCTCCAAGCTGATTCCCCAAGTCTGCTACGACCTGTCAACACCTTCTTGGGTCCCCCGGTCTCCTCCGACCTCATCTGGCTTCCCCGTCAGTTTGGATGCAAAGTAGACTTGACCACGATTCCAGAAACTCTGATGGATCATGATTCAGAGATCGAGAGTGGCCGGGGTAGCTTCTGCAAGTCGCTGTCTGAATCAGATAGCTGCTGCGGCCAGAATCTGTCACCCAGTTCGAAGCTGCACCACAGCCGACGGTGGAAGATTCAAGTCATGAGTCCTTCTACAAATATCTTCCTCCACTGTCCTCTTTCTGGATCAAGAAGCAGAAGTGCGTTCGGCTTCCGGAGGTCAGAGCTTTCGTTTTGCTCCCTCGACGGGTCGGGTCTGCCTCCCACAACCTGCAGTGACCTGCTGCCACTTATCGGCATCCCCCAGTCCACCCCGACCTCAGACGGCTTCCCCACTAGTTTTCCCGCGAAGAGGGTCCGTCCACGGTTCCAGCAACTTCAACGGTTCGTGATTTGGTGCCCGGGAGCGGCCGGGACAACTTCTGCAAGTCACTATTCGTGTCAGGTAGCTGTTGCGGCCAGAAACTGCCACCTTGTTCGAAGCTCGACCCAGACCAGCCACTGCAGCCGAAGAAATTGAGAAAATTCTGAAGCCTCCTGGTTCCAGATACGAAGATTTCCCAGCTGGTCTCGTCTTCAGCGAAATTCTAGAACGTGATCTACGTCCTCTACAGTGACTGGCAGTCAGCCATCACAGCAAGCAGGGAATTTCCATTTCGGCTACACCGGCGCGTCCTCCGGCGAATCTCCCTCTCCCGCCTGGCCGGCTTACCGCCCCTCCCTGCGTGGAGGTAGTGTTTGAGTGTACTTAATTGACCCCACCCTAAGTTCACCCTCCTGCGTGAGGTGTAGTGATTGTAATCATTCAAAACAGGATTGAAGCTTCACCGGCGCAGTGTGCGGGGAACCACACTTCTCCGCTCGCCCTCGTCTCCGATCGGGGTTGGTTTCTTCAAACCAACTAGGTGAGCTCTACCCTTGCTCTTTACTCTTGTTCATTTAATATCTGCAAAACTTATTCGCTGGTTGGTGAGAGAGTGCCCGATCCCGGAACCACCACCCTTGTGTGGTCACCGTGGCCTTAGTGAGAGGAGTGTCCTAGTGCCCCCAAGACACCCGGCTGCCCTCGTTTGTGGGCTTCATATCTTTGGGAGGGTCAACCTAAGTGGTGCTGGCCCTCTAGCCAGCCAGGGGCTTTCTCCACTACCTCGACTCGGCATCACCGAGTCACCAAGGGAAATGGGTGTGCGCGGTGTAACGGCGACTCTCAAGTTGCTCTCGACTCTTGTGATTATCATTGTGAATTAAGTCCAAGGGATCATTGTCGTTTGCTGCCTTTGCATCATTGTGTCACATCACATTGTATTGCTGTAATATTGTTTAACCGGGAGTCCGTATTTCGGCCGGGGTTGTCTTCGTCACGCCGGGTGCGTGGAGGTAACGGTCTCACCTTCTTGGCATTTACTTGCTTAGCTAGTATACGGTCTTATGCCGCTGTCGAGAGTGTAGGTTCCTAGCCCGTATGTCCATGTCACCGCTGTGAGCGTGAGAGTTACCCGTCCCACGACTCGATCAGAGTCCAGAGGTTGAGTCAGACTACCTTGAACTCTGCCGGTTCCTTAACCGTGCACATCCACGCTTTCCCTCACATGGGACGACGAGTGAGTTTGCACTTCTGTTAGCGACGTGTAACCCATAGGAGCTCTTAGTGTCGAGCCGAGGTCGCTCTAGTAGTCGTGTCATTGCTGGTCGAGTCGTGTCCATCTCATGTAGCGTCGTCTCCTCAGTCCGTCCCGCATCACACAGTGCACACGGAGGTAATGGACCCTAAGGCCGGATGGGTGAAGCTAAGACTAGTGGGTTAGTCGAAGCTTCGGGCCAACGAATGCGTCAACTTCCATTGCGTGTCTAATCCCATAATAAGGTCATCCAATGTATCAACATGGTGACTAGACCGAAAGGTAGTGTGGAAGGAATTGACGGGCACTAATTGTAAGGTGGGGTCCATAGAAGGGTAAGGACGTGGGACCAAGCCCTCCTTGAGCCAACTAAGAAGTGGCACGGCTATGTATAGCATCCCCGTAAGAAACACGGGTGGCACGGGGTGAGGTGGCTCCCAATATGATGGCTCCAGATGAGGATCGGAAGGTAAGGGTGGTAACGGAGGACTCACGGGTGGTGAAGGCAATGGGGTAGGTAGTCCGATCGGCTCGGGACTCGGTTGGGAGGTAGATGTTTGCCGAAGGGCAGCATCGGCTCGCTGTAGGTCGTCATTAAATTGAGACTCAAATGGCTCGACCTCCAGAGCGACCTTATAGGACTGCGCCAGAGAGAATGCATCGCGGCCAAGACATTGGATTCGAAAGTAAAGCCGCAAACCTCTCCGAAACTGAAAGGCAGTCATGGTGCTCTCCTCTCCAAGTCCATATTCCAACCGGTACTTATCATAGTCCCGGATGTACTCGGACACAGACCTATCACCTTGGACGGGTCGACATGGGTTGGCCATTGGAGCCGAAAAGATGGGAATTGATCCCTAGGAATGGATATGCAAGGCCTTTTAGACAAGAAACTAGACCGACTATGCAAGGTTTGGAATGCATGCACACTAAGGACAAGACACCAAGACTCGGTACGTGGCAGAGTTAATCGATTCGAAGATCACTCGCGCTAGTGTGCGGCCTTCCCGATAGGCGTAGCCTAACGTTCGGACAACACCTTTTTATATACCGGGTTATTGGGATGAAATGTAACCTAGACCGACTTAGACGATGACTAGACGTAAATGACACTCTTTTCCTTTTTTTATTTTTAGACACAAAGACTACCCTAGACTCAAACTCGCTCTGATACCAAATTGATGCGGGACGGACCACGGACACGACTCCAATTGGGAATGCGATCCTGAGACCCTAAGCAAACTCGTGATTGTCCCTTAGCTAGGGAAGCATCGGAGGTGCACGGTTGAGAAATCGGCAAGAGCTAGGATGGTCGGCTCTCTCTCGTGCCCGGATCGGGTCACGGGATGGTCACTCTCTCTCTCGCAGCAGTGATGATACAACAATATATATCAAGCTAACGCCCCTACAACATGCTCTCTAGCAGCGGCATAAGAGATATATATGAATAGAGTAAATGCCGAGTAAGGGAGCAAATACGATACCTCCACGCTCTCGGCGTGGGGAAGACGGACCCGGCCGAACTCGTACTCCCGGGACAGTTAATACATGAATATTATAGCAATACAAGTTTGTTGCCCACTCCACGCAGGGAGGTAAAGGGCTACACAAGTGGGTCCGGGAGGACCGATTTCGTGTTGACGGGCGGCTTCTCGCGTAACTTCAGCGGCACACGAACTCGTGACTGTGGGGCCCACGTGCTGGTCGGAGGGACCGGGTGGGACCGGGTGGCACCGCTGTAGTGGGGGACGCCTGGAGGAACCCTCCCTTGGGTGGCGGCATGCTGGAACGCCGGTCGAAGGCCGGGCGGCTCCGATCGACACCCGCCGGAATAACCGGCCACGGACCTGCGCTTACTATTTTCAGGCCTGCGACCCGACGAGATCGCTCGCTGCGACCAATCTCGATGTCGGATCGACGATCAGGAGGTACCGTTGGAAATCTCTCTCGAAATCCTTCAAGATAGCACTGAAGAGGGAAGCTGGATCTTCAAGGATCAGGGCCTTAACTATTTTTGAAGCTGATGTTGTACAGTACCCGAACTCTCAGAACAGCAGGGAGTTTTCCTCAGAGTTGCCTTTGACCGCGAGGTAGGTGTCCGATTCAGCTCCTGAGCTCTTCATCAAAGTTGTGGAGGGGAAAGAGAGGAAAACGGAAATATTTTTTGTGGAGAGATTCGTGGAGGATACGATTTTCTATGAAATTGTCACTGACTGGTGGTCGGATCTAGAAACAGACTGACAGAACTGTAGATGGATCGGAAAGGGAATTTCTAAAAATATGAAATGAGCTTTCAAAATTCCACGAAAAATTGGAGGTAGAGAGGAAGGTGGACAGAACTCCCAGTAAATTTAAGAGCTCCTGAAAAAATCAAGAAGAGGTCCGAAGACTGAAACTCAGGGTGGAAGTGGATCTGGACTGAAAGCAGCCAGATCTGGAATGAAATGGGGAACGAAAATTGAAATATAGATTTCGAGATCTGGAGACCAAACCAATTTTTTTGAGAGCTGGAGGGGACCTCTGGAACATGCCCTCAAAATCCCAGCTCAAGAAGATGTCGTGGCTGATAGCATAAATTCATGGAAGCAGCTACTGTCCTGAATGGACAGAACTCCGACGATAGCTTCGCGGCGGCTCGATGGCGGCACGAACGGCGGCGGCAGAGACGATTACCGGAGGTGAAGAGGAGATGATAGAAGGGATACCACTCTAGAAATGGGGTTCGGGAAGATGAAAACCAGAGGGAGAGAGAGGGGGGGTCGAAATTCTCACAAGGGAGCTCTTGGCAATTCAATTTTTTTCTTCTCATTAATTCAAACAAATGAAAATTACAAGCTATATATAATAAATGTAAAAAGACATTAAATGCCCATAGATCTGGGGTTTGGAAGGACATATTAGGGAGTTCCTAAAGTGGTCAAAAAAAATAAAATTAAACTAATCCTAGTGGGTTTGGGCCCCCCCTTGACCATGGCCTCCAAGTTGGACTTTTTGGTCCCATTGTCCCCCATGTGGACAATTGACTAGTCAAGACTTCTAGATGCCACCTAGGCAGGTTTGACCAGCCCCACAAGGATGACATGGACCAATGCGAAAGGGGTGAGGTCCCCTTAGCTGGACCTACTACACAATTGCACAAAAACCCACACAATCTAAGGGAATGACGCATTGGCTTACAAAGCCTTACAATTGCACATATACTTTCCCATGGATATAAATATAAACTAAAGGACATAAATGCAAAATAAAATATACATGCTCAGCGTCGATTCCCATCACTTCGTGCCTTAACCACCCGCTCTCACACAATATTGCCATTACGGACCTTACGTCTGAATCGGCAGAAATTCTCCCCTTGCGTTGGCATTATCTTCTTGCCAACGAATGAACATTATCTTTCGATGCAAGGCTTTGGGCCTTAGCCAGCAATTATATTTTATCCGCTCGTCAAAAAACAAAAAGAGAAAGGGGCTTAAAATAGAGGTGCCCCGCCGGACTTGCCCCTACACGGGGACAAGGGTAAAAATGGCAACAACCCAACTGTGCCGAAAACTCGAAAAGGGCGCTGCTGGCAAAATCGGGTACCCCGCTGCGTGAAAACCCGAGAGGGCGCGTGGGCAAAAGCAAGAGGGGGCTGGTGCCGGTGAAAACCCGAAAGGGCGCTTGTACCGGTAATGTGGTTAAAAAAATAAAAAAAGAGGAAAGAGGCAAAGAGACCAACATGCTACGTCAGTCCCCGACATCCCGTCGGCACTGATGAAGAGACAAAGAGACCAACACGCTACGTCAGTCCCCGGCACCCCGTCGGCACTGACGAAGAGACGAAGAGACCAACATACTACGTCAGTCCCCGGCACCCCGTCGGCACTGATGAAGAGACAAAGAGACCAACATACTACGTCAGTCCCCGGCACCCCATCGGCACTGACGAAGAGGCAAAGAGACCAACGTACTACGTCAGTCCCCGGCACCCCGTCGGCACTGACAAAGAGAAGAAGACACCAACATATCACGTCAGTTCCCGACACCTCGTCGGCACTGATGAAGAGACAAAGAGACTAACATACTACGTCAGTCCCCGGCACCCCGTCGGCACTGACGAAGAGAAGAAGAGACTAACATATCACATCAGTTCCTGACACCCCGTCGGCACTGATGAAGAGACAAAGAGACCAACATACCACGTCAGTCCTCGACACCCCGTCGGCACTGATGAAGACACAAAGAGACCGACATGCTACGTCAGTCCCCGACACCCCGTCGGCACTGATGAAGAGAAGAAGAGACAGATAAACCACGTCAGCGGCCGACACCCCGTCAGCACCAACGAAGGGAAGAAGAGACAAGTACACCCACGGGCACCGCCCGGCTCATCCTTCGCCTGCGCTACCCGTGGGTGGGGGGCATTTGTGGACATGCAAAATTGCAATACCGTATGTCCCAACTAGTCCAGCATCAACAACAACGTCAACAGAAGAAACTGTGAAGAAGGGAGGGCCATCCGGACTCCCCGAACGCACACACACTACCGTGAAGCCATCTCCGGAGTCACGACGGTGAAGAGAAATCAGCCACCAAGAGCCCCACAATCCATGGGCCTCGAAGAAAATCAAATGGGCCACAACTCGCACTCACGATGGGCTCAAAACTGCCTTTTTAGCCCCTTCAGCAGCACGCCCTATAGGCCTTCAGCGGCACGCCCCCAACACCCTTCAGCGGCACGCCCCCAACGCCCTTCAGCGGCATGCCCTTTTGGCCCTCTCAGCGACATGCTTGTTTAGCCCGCCAGCGGCACAACGTTCAGGCATTTCAACGGCACGTCCGGCAGACCAAATCTCATGTCCATGCCCTACAGATCTTTGGCGCGCAGTGGGCTGTCCGAGGTGTCGGCCGGAGGTTGGGCCACGCAGGCTACTCCCCTGACATCAAGGACGGAGGAAGTCAAACCCCATCATGACCGATCGCTTCCCGCTTCCGGCTACCGTGTTCGAACGCTCCCGCCGTGTGGGGTATAAAAACCCCTCTTCTTCGGAGCACAGAAAAAGAAGGAAGAGGAGGAAGGGGGAAGAAGACAGAAGCACACACAGACATACAGAGAGAGAGGGAGACGAAGAAGAGAAGAAGAGAAAAGAAAGAAGAGGAGGGGAGGCTCTGGCTCCCCCCTGCTGCTCCGTCCACCGCCGTCCGTGCGAAGAGGAAGAGAAGAAGAAGAAGAGAAGAAGAGGGAGGCCCTCCAGCGACCACCGACGAGTGAGAGAGAGCAAGGGAGAACGAGAGAAAGAGAGATGTAGCAGGGGGAGTGGGGAAGGGTAGGGAGCCGTCGCCCCTGTTCGACCCCAAACTCCCCCATTTTTTTCTCCTCCTTTTCTTCCTCCCCTTCTTCCACCGCTTGTATTTTGAACTCCGGTGTTTTTTAGGTGTACATGGCCGGTTATGGCCCTTCTCTCTTCATGAATGGAAATTCCCCCCTTCTTGGGTTTCTTGCTATCGTGTTTGATTTATGCCTGGAAATGTGCATTTCAACCATTCTTCTTCCTCCCTCCGACGGTTTGGCCCCCGGTGGGGACCCTTCTTCCTCTCCGTCATGGCCCTTGTCATGGGGTCCCTGACCTTCAACCTCACCTACTTGCATGAAGGGGGAGGCCCCTCTTCTTCTCCTGAACGCTCAACCACCAGCACCGTCCCTGGCCCTTTCCTCTTTGGCTCCATCACACTTGGGAAGTCTTTGGCCCAGCCCCTCCAGTCCTTAGGCGATATACCTTGCTCAGTCCTCCACCGGTCCACCCCTATCCCGATGCAGCCTCCCCAGCTCCCAGCGGTACACCCCATTGAGCCCTTCGCCGGTACACACTCATTGGGCCCTCGCCGGTGCACTCTTCAACACCCTTCGTCGGCACGGCCTTGGCTGCCCTCCCCCGGCACGCCTATGATACTCCCCCTTTGGGCCTTCCCCGGCACGGCCTTAGTGGCCTTCACCGGCACACCTTTGGCCTCCCTGGCCCGACACGCCTCTGAGTAGTTCTAGAGTTTTCCCCCCCCTTTACCCATCGTTGCTTTCAGGTTTTTCGAGGCTCTATTAAAGGTGCTGCCGCCTTCGGGTGCCCACCTCCAGTTGTCGGGTTCCGCCACTCCATGTGGGCGCGTCCCCTTTATCTCCCTTACGCTCGGGTCAAGGGGAGATGCTGCCGAATTTTCGTTATAAATAATAACACATTGAGGAGACAAAAGGAAGTAGCAAACAAATAGAATAATAACATACCAAAAGACAAAAAGAAGCAACGAACGAATGGAACGATCGGCGATAGAACATTCTAACCGGAATAAGGCACTGCGGATAACATGAGAAGAATTGGATTAAATGACTATGTGGTAAATTAAGTACTCAATCTGTAAAGAACAGGTTGCAAGAAGAGGGAGCAGAGATTTGTATAAAATTGCATAAAAACCAGAGAGAAGAAGAAAAGAAAAGTCTTAAAAGAAGTGGAGGGGGAGTGGGCCTTCACCAGGTATGCCTAATCCAGCCCTTCGTCGGTACACCTCCATCATCCTTCACCAGTACACCCTCCATTATCCTTCACCGGCACGACCTTCGGCCCTTCGCCGGTACACCTTCCCCTTCCTTGGCCGGCACACTCCCCAGCCATCTTCCCTCAGCGGCACACTCATTTTCTTCCTTCGCCGGCACGCCTGGCCAGGCCTTCGCCGGCACACATTCCTTGTTGCCTTCCCCGGTTGTCACGTCCCGAGCGCGGAAGATACTCGGATGCGTGCCGCGTCTATATAGATCGTGTCATTAGAGCAATATAATTTTTGATATACAAAATTTTCGGAGTGCGCAATTAACTAAAATCTAATACATTCCAATAGTCCAAATGATGTTTATTTGATTAATCAACGAAATAAAGGCAATCCATGACAATTTCTTAACTTAATTAGACAACACTAGGCTAAGTGCCTTAACATGGTTCGGATGATTAAAGTACAAATAGAACCCAAATAAAATCAAAGACACGACTAGCTAATGGTGAGTGACCGGCGTTCTAGCACTCTTCACTCGGTGTCAACCCCATTCCTGTCGCTATCTGAATCACCTGAAAATTTATGGAAATAACTTGATGAGTGAATCGCTCAGTAGGAATTACATCTCAAAATCTAGCAATCTTTAAGTTAATTACAATTTGCATGTAAATTCAGTATGGCTATGCATGATCTATGTATAGCAAAAATCAAGTGTACAGGTAAATCGAGATAGGAGGAATAAGAACTGTATAGAGAGAGTATAGCAAGAATTTCAAGTATGTACAAACAGTATTTCAAGAATTTACTGAAGTAGATGCCACTTTGGCAAGTATGGATTCGTGTACAAGTATAAACGCAAGTATGAGAAAGAACTCATGTACAAGTATATCAAGCAAGTCAAGCATGTACTGTCAAGCATGTATCAATAGAATTGGCTATTTTCATGTAAGTATTTTGCCCTTTCTCGGGCCACAAGTCAAGTATTGCCCATTCCGGGCCACGCAAGTCAAGCAAGTAAAGCGAGAGAGAAGGGTGGAATGTCTCAAGTCAAGCAAGTACTCCGGTGCAATGCCAAACACCGTGGTCAATAAACTCCCATGGGCACAAGTACCTTCGGGTGCTCCCCCCCAGGACCAGACCGGGCCCTATATGCACAGCATTTCATGTAATACCTTTGACATCCACTTTCATTTATAGCCAATATAGAATTTCAAGAATCTAGAAACGTAGTATTACAGACGAGATTAACTAGTCACTTGGTAATGGAGGATTCTAGAGGTGGCCCCTTTAGGCTCAAGAGGTGGCTCCCGTCGTGTAGCACTTTGCGCCGTACGGCCTCAAGAGGTGGCTCCTACAATGTAGCACTTTGCCCTACATGGCACTTAGTTCCTACACTCCCAAATGGTAGTTTAAGAGTTTCAAGGTTTGACCATGTAGGGAATAGAATTCAAGAATTGGTGAAAAACTCACGAGTATAATTAGGGTTTATGATGTTAGCCAATGTTTTCTAAAAATGAAATTGGTGCCCCCCAGCATGTCATTATTTAATTAACGACGGCTAGGCCGTCGTCAAATCAAGAATTGGCGCCCTGTCCTAGGGCGCTAGTCAAAGGGGCTATTTTATTCGATAAAAATGCGAAAAATGAATTGACGTCCCTTTAGAAGTCTTCCATTCTTCAATTAGCGCCCTTGTCAGGGGCACTATTTTCATTTATAAGAATTTCGGTTTAACAATTGTCCAAATCGACGTCTGGAAGAACGACTTTATTTCTGAAATTGACGCCCTGGTCAGGGACGCCAATTACAGTGAGTTGACTCCAGGTACAGATTACGTGTTTAATTTCATAATTACGAATTTTTTAAATGTGTTCCATTATTCTTTCTGGACAGAATTGACGACTATGCAATAACCCTTTAATTTATCAATTGACGCCCTGGTCAAGGGCGCTACTCTCAGAAATTTCAAATTGACGCCCTTTCCAGGGGCGTTATTTATAGTTCAATGAATCGTAATTAATGAAATATTATGTTCCGCTACCAATTGACGACTGTGGGAACAGTCTCAATTTTAAAATTGACGCCTTGGGTTGGGGCGTTAATTTCTTCACTTTTTATAATTGACGCCCTGGAGTGGGGCATTAATTACAGTCAGATTTAAATATAATCCGTGAAATATTTAAAATTGACGCCCTGATGTAGGGTGCTATTTATTGCCGGATTATCTAATTAATTTAACATTTCAGTTTATTTATCAAATTGACGACTGTTTTGACAGTCTTCAAATGTAAAATTCACGCCCTGGTCTGGGGCGTTAATTTTAGTCTGATTTTAATTTAATTAACATTTACAGTCATATTTTATTTCATGTACTGTCGACTGTTAAAACAGTCTTAATTTGTTTAATTGACGCCCTGATCGGGGGCGCTAATTTCAGCCAGATCTTTTGACGACTATGAAAACGGTCGTCCGTTTTGGAATTGACGCCCTGGTATGGGGCGCTACATTCAATCAGATATTTGATTTTTTTGTCGATTCCTTTAAATTGACGACTGTGTGACAGCCTTCAATTTTATAATTGACGCCCTTGTCTGGGGCATTAATTTCATAATGATTTTAATTAAAATCACAACTACTGTTATATTTCATTCGAGTAATTGACGACTGTTAAATAGTCTTAATTTGTTTAATTGACGCCCTTGTCTGGGGTGCTAATTCTGTCAGATCTTTTGACGACTGGTAGAACATTCGTCCATTGTTGAATTGACGCCCTTGTAAGGGGCGCTACTTACAATTGACGCCCTGTTAAGGGTCGTCCATTTTAATGATTATGACAGGAATTAACTGAGATAACTATGATGAAATAACTAATATAAATTCATAAAAACATGATAACTAGATAATTAAAGATGTAAAACATGGTATTAGTAAAAACATGATATATATATGATAACTATATATTAAGGATGTAAAACATGATATTAGTATATACAGATGATATCATGGTGTTTATGAGTTTATCTAACATGATATTTACAGATGTAAGATAAGGTATATTTATATATATATATTGCATGGTTACGTGATTTGTCTAACTCTAACATGCTCCAATTAACCTGTTAGCTACAGGTTAGGCAAGATTTGAGAAGACCTACCTTTGACGTGTGATACCGATTAGACCTGCAGTAGGATCCCAATAGTAGCAGGGGAGACAGAGCTTCTGCAGCACAATAGTAGCCTTCTCGCAGTGCTATGGATGCTATTTGATATAGGGAATCACAACACATTAGACAATGTCTTATGGGTCAGGCTGAGTGGGATTTGTCCCTGCCAGCTCGAAAGAGTCGTTCGTGTCTAGACATTCTAGAAGCATGTGTGAAAATGACGCCCGGGAGAAGGGGCGTCCATTTAATAAATGACGCCTTGCATGAAGGCGTCACTTTGTTGGGTGCATTATTGGGCAATTATTAAGGATAATGATGTCCTTACAGAGGGCGTTATTTGTTAGACACTGCTGCCCCACGCACGTGATTTTGTTTTGTTAAAATTAACGCCTCTATGCATGTCTTTAATTTGAAATTGACGCCCGGGAAAATGGTCTTCAATTTCACAATTGACGCCCTAGAGAGGGGCGTCAATTACTTTGGTGGTTCAAGGAATCTTACGGCGTATTGTTTGTGGCCCATATGTTTAAAACAAAATGACGCCTCAGGCCTCGTCTTCAATTTATAAATGGACGCCTATCAATACGGTCGTCCATTTTATAATTGATGCCATTGTAAGGGGCGTCATTTTATGACATTCATCAAATCAAAGTCTGTACTCCCTCTCAAGGTCTATACGTTGGCTTCACAAGTCTGTACATCCTCTCCATCACAAAGTCTGTACATCCTCTCAAAGTCTATACATTGGCTGGCTTCACAAGTCTGTACATCACAAAGATCACATCCTCTCAAAGTCTATACATTGGCTGGCTTCACAAGTCTGTACATCACAAAGATCACAAGGTCTGTACATCCTCTCAAAGTCTATACATCACAAAGTCTGTACATCCTCTTCATCACAAAGTCTATACATCACCCTCTCCATCACAAAGTCTGTACATCCTCTCCATCACAAAGTCTGTACATTGTAAATCCTCTCAAAGTCTATACATTGGCAACTCCAAGTCTATACATTGGCCATTTGTGCAAGTCTATACATTGCTAGCCTATAATGTATAATTAATTGGCACAAAAGGTAAATGGTGGATACTAGGATTTGAACCTTGGTCATTAGGTTGAAAGGCAAGTTACTTAACCAACTACATTAGGAAGCCACTTGTTAAGTAAATAATTTTTACATATGATAACTTTGTGTTCCAACTTCTTACTTAAGCTTCCTCTAGAGTTTATCTAATAGTTTTTTTGGAAAATATTATTAATAAATATATTTTTTTTATGCGGGGTGCTACACCTTCCCCTACTTAAAAGAATTTGGTCCCCAAATTCAACTATATTATACGAAAATAGGAGAGCTGTAGAGTTCTTACAATCAGAATAACTCTAGAAATCTTCTTTTCATGGATTCCTCAGTTTCCCATGTAGCTTCTTGTTCTAAACATCGATTCCATTAGATTTTCACCATAGGGATCGTCTTGTTTCTTAAAACTCGAACTTCTCGATCGAGGATCTTCAGTGGCTTCTGCTCGTAGGTAAGGTCCTTCTGTACCGCTAAATCATTATGGTCAATGACATGGGAGAAATCGTGTACATATTTCTTCAGCATAGAAACATGAAATACGTTGTGCACTTCTGACAGTTGTGGAGGTAGGGCGATACGATAAGCCACTTCACCTACCCTTTCCAGTACTTCGAATGGACCGATAAACCTTGGTGTCAGTTTCCCTTTAACACCAAATCTTCTAATGCCTCGGCCAGGAGATACCTTGAGGAAAACATGATCTCCGACTTGAAATTCCAGGTCTCGCCTCTTGTTGTCGGCATAAGATTTCTGCCTTGACTATGCTATCATTAACCTTTCTCTAATGCGTTGTATCTTCTTGGTAGAATCTCGCACCATGTCGAGGCCTAGAATTTGTTTTTCACCAACTTCATCCCAGCATATGGGAGATCGGCAACTCCTGCCATATAATGCCTCAAAAGGTGCCATTTGTATACTGGCTTGATAGCTGTTGTTATAAGCAAATTCAGCTAATGGTAAGTGGCCATGCCAACTACCACCGAAGTCTATAATGCATGCCCTTAACATATCTTCCACAACTTGATTTGTTCTCTCGGTCTGTCCATCTGTCTGGGGATGAAAAGTAGTGCTATAGTTGAGTTTCGTCCCCAATGAGTGTTGTAGGCTCTTCTAAAAATAAGAGGTGAAGCGCGGGTCTCGGTCAGACACGATCGAGATGGAACTCCATGCAATCTAACCATCTCCTTCATATACAGGGCGGCAAGTATGTCGACAGACTATCGGCCTTTGATGGGTAAGAAATGGGCCGATTTAGTTAGTCGGTCGATAATTACCCAAATTCCATCATATCCGCCCCTAGACTTGGGCAAACCCATGATAATGTCCATGCCAATGTCTTCCCACTTCCACTTTGGAATATCCAGCGGATGTAGCTTCCCGGCGGGTTTTTGATGTTCCGCTTTCACTTGTTGGCATGTGAGGCAACAAGACACAAAGTCTGCTACCTCCCTTTTCATGTTAGGCCACCAGAAAGTTATTTTCAAGTCTTGGTACATCTTGGTGGCTCCAGGGTGGATCGTGTACCTTGATCGATGAGCTTCTTCAAGAATCTTCTTCAATTCGGGACAGTCGGGCACACATGTTCGTTCATGAAATAGCAATCTGCCATCAGGTGCCAGCTTGAAATCCAGTCTCTCGTCCAGCTTGCTCTTTATCTCCACTAGTGAGGGATCTTCTACCTGTAGCTTCTTGATTTCAGGTAGCAGATCTAGATGTAGGGTCAAATGAGATAGAATAATACACATGTTCTTCTCATCTGTGTTGATATCAAGCTCAGAGAATTTCTCCAACAGCTTCCATTCTTGTATCATGCAGTTGGCTAATATTGTTCTCGGCTTTCGACTAAGAGCATCAGCTACGGAATTACCCTTACCAGGATGGTACTGTATAGTGATGTCGAAGTCCTTGAGATACTCGAGCCAACGCCTTTGCCGCATGTTCAGCTCCTTTTGGGAGAATAAGTACTTGAGGCTTTTATGATCGGAGTACATAGTGAATTGTTCTCTGTAGAGATAATGCCTCCAGATCTTTAAAGCGAATACTACTGCGGCTAGTTCTAAGTCGTGAACTGGGTAGTTCTCTTCATGTTTCTTCAATTGTCGGGAAGAGTATGCAATGACTCTCCCATTCTGCATCAATACACATCCGAGGCCAATACCAGAAGCATCGGTATATACCTCGTATTTTTCTCCTTCCATTGGTAATGATAAGACTGGAGCAGTGGTCAAGAGATCCTTCAAAGTTTGGAAACTCTTTTCACAGTCTTCCTTCCACTCATAAGGCACTTCCTTGCGGGTTAACCTGGTCAGAGGAACGGCAATCTTGGAGAAGTCCTTAATAAAACGCCGGTAGTAACCAGCTAGACCCAAGAAGCTTCGAATTTCTGTTATATTTGTGGGTCGATCCCAGTTCTTCACGGCTTCGACCTTGGATGGGTCAACAGCAATTCCATTCCTTGAAATAATATGGCCTAAGAAGGATACTTCCTTGGGCTAGAACTCGCATTTGCTGAATTTGGCATATAGCTTGTTTTCCCTTAATATCTGTAGTGCCTTCTTGAGATGTTCTTCATGGTCCTCTTTGGTCTTTGAATAGATTAGAATATCATCAATGAAGACCACAATAAATTGGTCTAAATAAGGTCTGAATATGCTATTCATTAACTGCATAAAAGCTGCGGGGGCATTTGTTAGTCCGAAAGGCATAATAGTAAATTCGTAATACCCATACCTGCTTCGGAATGCAGTTTTATGAATATCTTCTTCTTTGATCTTTAATTGGTGGTAACCAGAACGAAGATCAATCTTGGAGAAATATAAAGCTCCAGATAGTTGATCGAACAGCTCATCAATCCTTGGCAGTGGATACTTGTTCTTGATTGTAAGGTGATCTAGCTGTCGATAATCTATGCATAATCTCATCAATCCGTCCTTCTTTTTTGACGAATAGCACGGGTGCTCCCCATGGGGAAGTACTCGGCCTGATGAAACCCTTGTTCAATAACTCCATTAGTTTCTCCTTTAGTTCCTTCAGCTCAGCAGGGGACATTCTGTATCGTGCCCTGGTGTCACGCCCCGAGCGCAGAAGATACCCGGAGATGCGCGACGAGTTTATATCAATCATGTCAATCAGAGTATTAGTGTATTCGACACCAAAATCAGAGATGCGCAAAAGTAAAGATAACCCAATCCTTTATTCCTTCATAAGAATATGTCTATTACAAACCTTGAAGTACTAACTAAAATAAAGGAAAAATACAAGGTTGACTCAAGAAAATATGAAAAAGACTAGATAACACGGAAGAAGCTCTATCTCTTTCACTCTTGATTTTCCCCATCCGTTTGAGTTTCCTCATCGTCGGCCTTACCTGAAAAGCAGGGAAACACTAAGTGAGCGAAAGCTCAGTAGGAAATTATATCTCAAGAACTAGCAAGGGGTTTAAGTGATTACATCTTTCATGAATGCACTATAGCTACGGATGCTCGCATAAAACGACAAGATAGAAAGAGTGTATAACAATAAGATAGTGACGAGAACTAGTCATGAACTTTCAAGAATTTATATCAAAAGATATCAAGATGTTCAAGCAAGTGTATTCATCATGTCATGTTAAAATTTGGCTATCATGTTTCAAGCACGTAAGTATGAAATTACCCTTTTTCGGGCCACGCAAGTCATGTAATATCATGTCAAGTACAAGACTTGTGGAATGTTCAATCAAGCTAGTCATGCACTTCGGTATAATGCCAATACCGTGATCAATCAACTCCCATGGGCACAAGTACTTTCGGGTGCTCCTCCAAGGACCAGATCGGGCCCTATATGCGCAGGCATTAATCATGTATTTTAACATCCACTTTTGTGTATAGCCAATATGGAATTTCAAGAATAAAGCTCGTAGACATGTAGGATAAACTTGGATAGAGTAGAGTCCAAAAATATGACACTTGACATAGAATGACGATAATAACGGTATAATCACGATTATTGATAAAACTAGGTGGAATTGGTTCCCTAACTTGGGTACCATGACAAGCAAGTATGGACATTCTTTATATAGAATTGAGGTCCACAAGAATATCAAGTTTAATATAGAATTGGGGTTTACAAGAACATCATAACAATGTTGATATAGAATTGGGGTCTACAATAACATCACATTGATGGCATGCTTTCCCCGTTCATTAAGAAAATTCTCATATCATACTAATAGCATAATATGAGGGTCCGTATACCATGTTTCTTTAGAGTGACATGGCAAAGATTGTGTAATGGGCTTTTATGGTACAACCAGCTCAGTCGGCCTTGAGGGAATCCAAGGCTCGAGGAGTCTTACGGAGGTCTCTATGACTAACTTGCTAGTCCAAAGGAACGGAATGTCCAATGGAGAGTTTGTATGTCACCGAGAATTAGTGGGTAAATGATAAAACATCATGAAACATGGGACTATATTCACGGACTGGAATATAGTGCCGATATATATATAAGTATATATATGTATGAAACCCTCGGTTAACAGTAACAGTGTAAAATAGTATCACCGAAAATAGCGACTTAATATAAGTCGTTACTTATAAAATTAACGCCTTTCTCAGGGGAATTTATTTACAATTTGACGACTTATAAAGCAGTCGTCCATTCTGTATTTCTATTTTTATAGAATTTAGATAATTATGGAATATTAACAAAAATACGCCCTGGACAGGGGCGTTACTTTTCAATTAGCGCCCTGGTCTGGGGCGTCAGTTCAGTAGGAGACGACATAGACAAGGTCATGAATTCAAGAATTTACCAATTTTCAGATAATAAAATTTCAGGAAAAAGGGTACATGATCATGACAGGAAAAATAGTAGGATTTCACAGGTATACTCATGCAATATATTAGCTTCATGGTTACATAGATATTAAAATTTTAACGTGGGTATTTATTAATTACAGGCAATTGACGATTTCTGGGCAGGGCGTCAAAATAATAATTAGCGCCCTAGTGTGGGTCGCTTCTTTAAATTAGCGCCCTTGCCATGGGCGTTTCTTTTAGAAATTACATAGAAAACATCTGAAACCACAATAAAACTATATGCATGTTTGACAGAAGGTATTACTAGCAACTGGAGTTAGTTTGGGTTACGTTCTTGAGAAAACCTACCTTATGAAGATTTAACTGATGAACGGATGAAGGTTTGGAGAAGAAAACGATGCTCTGTTTGTAACAGAGTCTCCTGATCACCAGAAGAGGAAGAAGAAGAGGATGAAGAACCTCACGTTCTTCACTTCGACAGAGAGTTACTACAGACTTCCTACAGAAGAAATAATGAAGATCATTAATCATATAACCTAAGGTAAAAGAAAAAGAGGAAGAACACTACCGGTTCTTCACTGACGACAACAGCAACACAGAACGCCAAACAGTGGTCTGGGTCGAGTAGCAGGATATTTATAGGATTTTGAGGATCCTAATAGGGTTAGAGTTCTATTGGAAGTAATACTTCCATGATAGAGTCCTTACCATATTCCATCTTTGTCGTAGTTATCCAGAACTTGCTCTGGATAGACTCCTGGGTCGAACGAAACTCGAACTGAATTAACATCTTAAGCGAGGGCGTTAATTTGAATTGACGCCTTGTCAAGCGTCATTTCTTATGCGAAATGCGCCCATGTAGAGGGCGTTTCCTTTCCTTTCCTTAGTTTTATTTTCCCGTCGTTTAAAATTTGACACCCTAATGTGTAGGCGTCCTTTTTAAATTAACGCCTTAGACAGAGGCGTTTCCTTTTGAATCAGCACCTTGATAAAAGGCGTTATTTTCCTCTTGATTAATGATTTACTCATTTAGGCTCTTTGTCATCTATTTACTTATCTTTTATTTTAATTTGATTTATTTAAAAATCTTAATTTTTCCAGGGTTGTTACACCCTCCCCCACTTAAACGAATTTGGTCCCCAAATTCAATAGTACATATATATTTTGGAGAGTGTAGAGTATATACCTCCTAGAATAATTCTGGGAATCGCTTCCTCATGAATTCCTCGGTCTCCCATGTAGCTTCATGTTCGGAGTTCTTATTCCATTGTACCTTAAGCATGGGAATAACCTTATTCCTTAGGGTACGTACTTCATGATCTAGTATCTTTATGGGCTTCTGTTCATATGTGAGATCCTTCTGGATAACTAAGTCTCCATGTTCAATGATATGTGATGGATCGTGCACATACTTCTTCAACATAGATATGTGGAATACATTATGCACATCAGACAATTGAGGAGGCAATGTGATGCGATAAGCAACCTCGCCAACTCTTTCCAATATCTCAAAGGGTCCGATGAATATTGGTGTAAGCTTGCCCTTAACACCAAATCTCCGTATGCCACGTCTAGGCGATATCTTGAGAAATACATGATCTCCAACTTGGAATTCAAGATCTCTCCTTCTTGTATCAGCATAAGCCTTTTGCCTAGACTGAGCAACTTGCAGTCTTTCTCTAATCAATTGTATCTTCTCAGTGGTATCCCTTACCATGTCTGGTCCTAATAGTTATTTTTCTCCAACTTCGTCCCAGCATAAGGGTGATCGGCAACTCCTTCCGTATAAGGCTTCGAAAGGTGCCATTTGTATACTTGCCTGGTAGCTATTATTATATGCGAATTCAACCAGAGGCAAGTGATCATGCCAACTCCCACCAAAATCAATGATGCATGCCCTAAGCATATCTTCAATGACCTGATTAGTTCTCTCAGTCTGACCATCCGTTTGAGGATGAAAAGCTGTACTAAAGTTAAGCCTTGTTCCCAACGAATGTTGTAGTCCCTTCCAAAAATGAGAAGTAAAACGGGGATCTTTGTCAGACACGATTGAAATAGGAATACCGTGTAATCTGACTATGTCCTTCATGTATAATGCAGCCAACACATCAACTGACCATCGGCTCTTGATTGGCAAGAAATGCGCCGATTTAGTCAATCAGTCAATAATAACCCATATTCCATCATGTCCTCCTTTCGATTTAGATAAACCCATGATGAAATCCATACCAATATCCTCCCACTTCCATTTAGGGATATCTAGAGGATGTAGTTTTCCAGCAGGCTTTTGGTGTTCCGCCTTGACCTGTTGGCATGTGAGACAGCGCGACACGTAGTCCGCTATTTCCCTTTTCATGTTGGGCCACCAAAAATTTCTTTTCACATCTTGGTACATTTTGGTAGGTCCAGGATGAATCATGTACCTTGATCTATGAGCTTCATCTAAGATCTTCTTCTTTAACTCGGGACAATCCGGTATACAAGTTCTATTCCTGAACATTAATCTTCCTTCACAAGTTATTTGGAAATCAGATTGTCCTTCCAGTTTGCCTTTGATCTCTATTAATATTGGGTCATTATCTTGAAGCGCTCGTATTTCAGATAATAGGTCTGGATGAATGCTTATATGAGATAATGTGACACATCAAAAGTCTGTGTCCATGCTTATATTGAGTTCAGATAATTGCTCCAGCAATTTCCATTCTTGAATCATACAATTGGCTAACAGTGCTCTCGGCTTTCGACTAAGGGCATCTGCTACATGGTTACCCTTTCCGAGATGATATTGTATATTGAAGTCGAAGTCCTTGAGATATTCTAGCCAACGCCTTTGCCTCATATTTAGTTCCTTTTGAGAGAAAAGATACTTGAGACTCTTGTGATCGGAGTATACAGTAAACTGTACTCCATATAGATAATGCCTCCAGATCTTTAGTGCAAATACTACCGCGGCTAATTCTAAGTCATAGACGGGGTAGTTCTCTTCATGCTTCTTTAATTGACGAGAAGAGTAAGCTATAACATTTCCTTGTTGCATTAGAACACATCCGAGGCCAATGCCAGAAGCATCAGTGTATACCTCGAATTTCTCTCCTTCCATTGGTAAAGCTAAGACAGGAGCTGTAGTAAGATGATCCTTGAGAGTTTGGAAGCTTCTTTCACATTCCTCACTCCATTCGTAACGGATCTCCTTGCGAGTTAACCTCGTAAGTGGTATGGCGATCTTAGAGAAATCTTTGATGAATCGCCTGTAATAGCCAGCAAGACCTAAGAAACTTCGGATCTCGTTAGCATTGGTCGGTCTTTCCCAATTTCTTACAGCTTCAACTTTTGATGGATCTACTGATAAGCCATCCTTTGATATAACATGTCCGAGAAAAGTCACTTCCTCAAGCCAGAATTCACACTTGCTGAGTTTTGCATATAATTGGTTTGCCCTCAATATTTGTAATGCAATCCTTAAGTGCTCCTCATGCTCTTCCTTGGTCTCGGAATAAATCAATATATCATCAATAAAGACCACCACGAATTGATCCAAATAAGGCCTGAATATACTATTCATTAACTGCATAAAGGTAGCAGGGGCATTCGTTAGTCCGAAAGGCATAACAACAAATTCATAATGGCCGTACCTGCTTCTGAATGCAGTCTTATGAATGTCCTCATCCTTGATTCTTAACTGATGATATCCCGACCTAAGATCAATTTTGGAAAAGTAATTGGATCCTGAAATTTGATCAAACAACTCATCGATTCTCGGCAGTGGATACTTGTTCTTGATAGTGAGATGATTCAACTATCGATAGTCGATGCATAACCTCATGGATCCATCTTTCTTATTTACAAATAATACCGGCGCTCCCCATGGGGAAGTACTTGGTCTTATGAATCCTTTCTTAATGAGTTCCATCAATTGCTCCTTTAACTCCTTGAGTTCAGCAGGGGACATTCTATAAGGTGCCTTAGAAACTGGACCAGCACCAGGGACTAAGTCGATGGTGAAGGCCACTTCTCTTTGTGGGGGTAATCTAGGCAAATCTTCCGAAATACGTCCGAAAATTCTTGTACCACCAGAACATCTTCTATCTTAGTTTCCTTAGCCTCCTTAATCGTGACGAATGCAAGGAAAGATACACATCCTTTCCTGATGAGCTTGCTAGCTCGGAGAGCCGAAATAATAGGGGTTTTGCTCCGACTCTTGGGGCTAGTATAGACTAGTTCTGGAAAGTCCTTGAAAGTAACCTTGCTATTGCGGCAATCGACTGTTGCCTGGTATTTGGATAACCAATCCGCTCCTAGTATGACATCATACTCCTTTAGATCTAAACATATAAGATCAATAGGGAGATTCTTACCATGAACCAATACTTCACAGTTCTGGTAATGGTGTGTAATATCAGTCTCGTTTCCTAGAGGAGTAGACAAGACTAATTTTATCCATTCCGGTTCTAGGGGTAACGGATCAGCGAACTTCTTGGAAACAATTGAATGTGAAGCACCCGTATCAAATAAGACATATGCAGACTTGGAACAAACTTTCAGTGTACCTTCTACTAGTCCGCCTTCTTTTTCTTCGATCTCCTTAATTGCGTGAAGACGAGCGTTCTTGGTTACCGGGCACTTTCCGTCACCGGCTTGATCATTAAGTAATGGGCAATCGGGAATCCGATGCTCACGGCTCCCGCAACGGAGACATGCTCCTAGTTTCCTCCAGCATTCTTCTGCTCTATGGCCCGCCTTGTCACAGTGCTTGCACACTATATTTGATGGGGTAGTGGTGATGGAGAAGGGCTTGGTCTTCTTAAACTTCTGATCTTGTGAGGAAGTACCTCCATTGCTAGGCCTCTTCTTGAAGTTGGGTGTAAAGGAACCCGAACTTGTAACTTGTTCTTTCTTGTCCTTCCCACGGATTCTATCAGATAGTTCCGTGGCATCTTCTAGAAGCTGGGATCGACGTACTATCTCCGAATAGACTTGAATATCCATCGGCGCCAGTTGGGTAATATATTGGGGCCTGATCCCATTAAGGAACCTCCTAGCTTTCATCTTCTCGGTGCTAACTAAGTGCTTAGCATACCGAGACAATCTAGAAAATTGGGCCTCGTACTCGGCCACTGTCAAGGACCGTTGCTTCAGTGCAGCAAATTCTACAGCTTTCTTTTCCTGTACTCGGTCCGAAAAATATTTAGCGTTGAAATGTTCAACGAATTCTTCCCAAGTAACTTGGTCTTGATTTAAAGTAGCTTCTACTGATTCCCACCAGCATCGGGCATCCCTTTCTAGTTGGAAAGTAGCTAATAAGACTTTATCTTGATCCGTGCACTGCATAACACGGAATATACGCTCCGTCTCCCTGATCCAGTGCTCTGCGTCGTCCGGATCAGTAGAACCCGTGAATTTAGGCGGGTTCATGTTTTTAAAGACTTGGTGGAGACTCCCTGCTCATTGTGCTCCTCCTTGTGCTACCTGTTGCAGCACCTGAGTCATGCCTTGAAGTGTACGCTGCATGTTGCGTCACTGAGCACGTTCGGCAGCCATCGTCCTACAATTACAATAACTTGATTAATACGTGATTTCATTTAGAAGCTAACATTTTTATGTTAACTTTAACCCTTGGTTCTACCCAATCTCACCGGTTAAAGGTTTAAACCTATCCTTGGACTTGGGTTTTCCTAGGAATTGAATACCCTAGGCTCTGATACCATAAAAACTGTCACGCCCCGAGCGCGGAAGATACCCGGAGATGCGCGACGAGTTTATATCAATCATGTCAATCAGAGTATTAGTGTATTCGACACCAAAATCAGAGATGCACAAAAGTAAAGATAACCCAATCCTTCATTCCTTCATAAGAATATGTCTATTACAAACCTTGAAGTACTAACTAAAATAAAGGAAAAATACAAGGTTGACTCAAGAAAATATGAAAAAGACTAGATAACACGGAAGAAGCTCTATCTCTTTCACTCTTGATTTTCCCCATCCGTTTGAGTTTCCTCATCGTCGGACTTACCTGAAAAGTAGGGAAACACTAAGTGAGCGAACGCTCAGTAGAAAATTATATCTCAAGAACTAGCAAGGGGTTTAAGTGATTACATCTTTCATGAATGCACTATAGCTACGCATGCTCGCATAAAACGATAAGATAGAAAGAGTGTATAACAATAAGATAGTGATGAGAACTAGCCATGAACTTTCAAGAATTTATATCAAAAGATATCAAGATATTCAAGCAAGTGTATTCATCATGTCATGTTAAAATTTGGCTATCACGTTTCAAGCACGCAAGTATGAAATTACCCTTTTTCGGGCCACGCAAGTCATGTAATATCATGTCAAGTACAAGATTTGTGGAATGTTCAATCAAGCTAGTCATGCACTTCGGTATAATGCCAATACCGTGATCAATCAACTCCCATGGGCACAAGTACTTTCGGGTGCTCCTCCCAGGACCAGATCGGGCCCTATATGCGCAGGCATTAATCATGTACTTTAACATCCACTTTTGTGTATAGCCAATATGGAATTTCAAGAATAAAGCTCGTAGACATGTAGGATAAACTTGGATAGAGTAGAGTCCAAAAATATGACACTTGACATAGAATGGTGATAATAACGGTATAATCACGATTATCGATAAAACTAGGTGGAATTGGTTCCCTAACTTGGGTATCATGACAAGCAAGTATGGACATTCTTTATATAGAATTGAGGTCCACAAGAATATCAAGTTTAATATAGAATTGGGGTTTACAAGAACATCATAACAATGTTGATATAGAATTGGGGTCTACAATAACATCACATTGATGGCATGCTTTCCCCGTTCATTAAGAAAATTCTCATATCATACTAATAGCATAATATGAGGGTCGGTATACCATGTTTCTTTAGAGTGACATGGCAAAGATTGTGTAATGGGTTTTTATGGTACAACCACCTCAGCCGGCCTTGAGGGAATCCAAGGCTCGAGGAGTCTTACGAAGGTCTCTATGACTAACTTGCTTGTCCAAAGGAACGGAATGTCCAATGGAGAGTTTGTATGTCACCGAGAATTAGTGGGTAAACGATAAAATATCATGAAACATGGGACTAGATTCACGGACTGGAATATAGTGCCGATATATATATAAGTATATATATGTATGAAACCCTCGGTTAACAGTAACAGTGTAAAATAGTATCACAGGAAAATAGCGACTTAATATAGGTCGTTACTTATAAAATTAACGCCTTTCTCAGGGGCGTTTATTTACAATTTGGTGACTTAAAAAGCAGTCGTCCATTCTGTATTTCTATTTTTGCAGAATTTAGATAATTATGGAATATTAACAAAAACGCGCCCTGGACAGGGGCGTTACTTTTCAATTAGCGCCCTGGTCTGGGGCGTCAATTCAATAGGAGACGACCTAGACAAGGTCGTGAATTCAAGAATTTACCAATTTTCAGATAATAAAATTTTAGGAAAAAGGGTACATGATCATGACAGGAAAAATAGCAGGATTTCACAGGTATACTCATGCAATATATTAGCTTCATGGTTACATAGATATTAAAATTTTAACGTGAGTATTTATTAATTACAGGCAATTTACGACTTCTGGGCAGGGCGTCAAAACAATAATTAGCGCCCTAGTATGGGTCGCTTCTTTAAATTAGCGCCCTTGCCAAGGGCGTTTCTTTTTGAAATTACATAGAAAACATCTGAAACCACAATAAAACTATATGTATGTATGACAGAAGGTATTACTAGCAACTGGAGTTAGTTTGGGCTATGTTCTTGAGAAAACCTACCTTATGAAGATTTAACTGATGAACGGATGAAGGTTTGGAGAAGAAAAGGATGCTCTGTTTGTAGCAGAGTCTTCTGATCACCAGAAGAGGAAAAAGAAGAGGATGAAGAACCTCACGTTCTTCACTTCGACAGAGAGTTACTGTAGACTTCCTACAGAAGAAATAATGAAGATCATTAATCATATAACCTAAGGTAAAAGAAAAAGAGGAAGAACATTACCGGTTCTTCACTGACGACAACAGCAACACAGAACGCCAAACAACGGTCTGGGTCGAGTAGCAGGATATTTATAGGATTTTGGGGATCCTAATAGGGTTAGAGTTCTATTGGAAGTAATACTTCCATGATAGAGTCCTTACCATATTCCATCTTTGTCGTAGTTATCCAGAACTTGCTCTGGATAGACTCCTAGGTCGAACGAAACTCGAACTGAATTAACGACTTAAGCGAGGGCGTTAATTTGAATTGACGCCTTGTCAAGCGTCATTTCTTATGCGAAACGCGCCCATGTAGAGGGCGTTTCCTTTCCTTTCCTTAGTTTTATTTTCCCGTCGTTTGAAATTTGACGCCCTAATGTGTAG
The DNA here is from genome assembly GCA_022559845.1 of Amorphophallus konjac. Classification (NCBI taxonomy): domain Eukaryota; kingdom Viridiplantae; phylum Streptophyta; class Magnoliopsida; order Alismatales; family Araceae; genus Amorphophallus; species Amorphophallus konjac. The sequence goes on along the minus strand of CM040123.1, from coordinate 229,080,262 downwards.
GCATCCTTTTTAAATTAACGCCTTAGACAGAGGCGTTTCCTTTTGAATCAGCGCCTTGATAAAAGGCATTATTTTCCTCTTGATTAATGATTTACTCATTTAGGCTCTTTATCATCTATTTACTTATCTTTTATTTTAATTTGATTTATTTAAAAATCTTAATTTTTCTAGGGTTGTTACACCTGGAAACAGGACCAGCACCAGGGACAAGGTCGATTGTGAATGACACTTCCCTTTCCGGGGGTAAGCCGGTTAAATCTTCTGGAAAAACATCGGGAAAATCTCGAATTACCCGAATATCTTCAAGTTTAACCTTCTCGACTTCTGTGGCAATCACAAATGCTATGAAAGCCATGCATCCCTTATTTATAAGTTTACTAGCTCGGAGTGCTGATATAAGAAGTGATTTACTCCGAGGGCTAATGTAAACTAGCTCTGGGAAATCCACAAAAGTTACCTTACCATGCCGGCAATCTACAGTTACTTGGTATGTGGATAGCCAGTCGGCACCTAGTATGACGTCATAACCCTTCATATCTAGGCATATCAGGTCAGCAGGTAAATTGCTTTCCTTAATCATCACTTCACAATTTGGATAGTGATAAGTGATATCAGACTCATTCCCAAGAGGTGTAGATATGATCAAATCTAACAGTTCATATTTCTTAGAAAATGAAGCAGCAAAGTTCTTGGAAACGAATGAATGAGTTGCTCCAGTATCGAATAAAACTTGAGCAATTTTTGAACAAATAGTGAGAGTACCTTCCACAATTCCACCTTCAGTGGGTTCCGTCTCTCGGAGAGCTTGCAGACGGCCTTGTTTCTTTACCAGACGCTTCTCGTCTTTGATGTCCTACTCCTTCATCAGTGAGCAGTCTGGAATCCGATGCTCTCAGCTCCCGCATCGAAGACAAGCTCCTAACTTCCTCCAGCATTCCTCGGTCTTATGTCCAGCTTTATCATAATACTTGCAAATTTCCTTTGATGGTGTGGTGGTGGAGAATGGCATGTCATTCTTCTGAAATTTCTTTGCCTTGGAGGGCTCCCCTCCCATGAAGAACCGCTTCTTGTTGAAGGATTGTTTGAATTTTCCAGGGCTTGTGATGGGTTCCTTCTTGTCTCTTCCTCGGATTCTCTCAGATAATTCGGTGGCGTCTTCCAGCAGTTGAGCACGCCGAACCATCTCCAAATAGACTTGGATGTCCATCGGGGCAAGTTGTGTGATATAATGGGGCCGAAGCCCGTTGAGGAATCTTCTCGCCTTCATCTTTTCCGTACACACCAAGTGGGGTGCATACCTAGATAATCTAGAGAATTGGGCCTCATACTCGGCCACTTTCAAGCCCCGCTGTTTTAGAACGGCGAATTTCGTGGCTTTCTTTTCCTGGATATGATCGGAGAAGTACTTGTTGTTGAAATGCTCCGTGAATTCATCCCATGTGACATGGTATTCTGGCAGTGTTGCTTCTATGGATTCCCACCAACATCGAGCGTCCCGCTCCAGTTGGAATACGACCAGTAACACGTTCTCTTCATCCGAGCATTGCATCACACGTAAGATTCTTTCCAACTCCTTCAGCCAATTCTCGACATCCTCGGGGTCAGACGAACCCGTGAACCTCGGTGGGTTCATGTTACGGAAACTTCGGTGGAGATCTCCCGCTCCACGGTTTGCTCCGCCTTGGGCCACTTGTTGTAGTGCCTGGGAGAGGTTTTGCACGGTGCGCTGCATCTCGCGCCATTGTGCTCTTTCCGCAGCCATGATCCTATAAAAGAGTTAGGTATGATAAAGATCGGGTTTACTTGTAAGGTTAAAAGTCATTATAGAACTTAACCCATGGCTCTATCCATCTCACCGGGTAAGGTATATCTATCCTTGGACTCGGATTTTTCCTATCCTTGGACTCAAGTTCTTACTTACATTTCAATTTCTATCCTTTTATTTCTTCTAGTTCCCTAGGTTTAAAAACCTAGGCTCTGATATCACGAAGACTGTCAAAGGGGCTATTTTATTCGATAAAAATACGAAAAATGAATTGACGTCCCTTTAGAAGTCTTCCATTCTTCAATTAGCGCCCTTGTCAGGGGCACTATTTTCATTTATAAGAATTTTGGTTTAACAATTGTCCAAATCGATGTCTAGAAGAACGACTTTATTTCTGAAATTGACGCCCTGGTCAGGGACGCCAATTACAGTGAGTTGACTCCAGGTACAGATTACGTGTTTAATTTCATAATTACGAATTTTTTAAATGCGTTCCATTATTCTTTCTGGACAGAATTGACGACTATGCAATAACCCTTTAATTTATCAATTGACGCCCTGGTCAAGGGCGCTACTCTCAGAAATTTCAAATTGACGCCCTTTCCAGGGGCGTTATTTATAGTTCAATGAATCGTAATTAATGAAATATTATGTTCCGCTACCAATTGACGACTGTGGGAATAGTCTCAATTTTAAAATTGACGCCCTGGGTTGGGGCGTTAATTTCTTCACTTTTTATAATTGACGCCCTGGAGTGGGGCATTAATTACAGTCATATTTAAATATAATCCGTGAAATATTTAAAATTAACGCCCTAATGTAGGGTGCTATTTATTGCCGGATTATCTAATTAATTTAACATTTCAGTTTATTTATCAAATTGACGACTGTTTTGACAGTCTTCAAATGTAAAATTCACGCCCTGGTCTGGGGCGTTAATTTTAGTCTGATTTTAATTTAATTAACATTTACAGTCATATTTTATTTCATGTACTGTCGACTGTTAAAACAGTCTTAATTTGTTTAATTGACGCCCTGATCGGGGGCGCTAATTTCAGCCAGATCTTTTGACGACTATGAAAACGGTCGTCCATTTTGGAATTGACGCCCTGGTATGGGGCGCTACATTCAATCAGATATTTGATTTTTTTGTCGATTCCTTTAAATTGACGACTGTGTGACAGCCTTCAATTTTATAATTGACGCCCTTGTCTGGGGCATTAATTTCATAATGATTTTAATTAAAATCATAACTACTGTTATATTTCATTCGAGTAATTGACGATTGTTAAACAGTCTTAATTTGTTTAATTGACGCCCTTGTCTGGGGCGCTAATTCTGTCAGATCTTTTGACGACTGGTAGAACAGTCGTCCATTGTTGAATTGACGCCCTTGTAAGGGGCGCTACTTACAATTGACGCCCTGTTAAGGGTCGTCCATTTTAATGATTATGATAGGAATTAACTGAGATAACTATGATGAAATAACTAATATAAATTCATAAAAACATGATAACTAGATAATTAAAGATGTAAAACATGGTATTAGTAAAAACATGATATATATATGATAACTAGATATTAAGGATGTAAAACATGATATTAGTATATACAGATGATATCATGGTGTTTATGAGTTTATCTAACATGATATTTACAGATGTAAGATAAGGTATATGTATATATATATATTGCATGGTTACGTGATTTGTCTAACTCTAACATGCTCCAATTAACCTGTTAGCTACTGGTTAGGCAAGATTTGAGAAGACCTACCTTTGACGTGTGATACCGATTAGACCTGCAGCAGGATCCCAGTAGTAGCAGGGGAGACAGAGCTTCTGCAGCACAGCAGTAGCCTTCTCGTAGTGCTACGGATGCTATTTGATATAGGGAATCACAACACATTAGACAATGTCTTATGGGTCAGGCTGAGTGGGATTTGTCCCTGCCAGCTCGAAAGAGTCGTTCGTGTCTAGACATTCAAGAAGCATGTGTGAAAATGACGCCCGGGAGAAGGGGCGTCCATTTAATAAATGACGCCTTGCATGAGGGCGTCACTTTGTTGGGTGCATTATTGGGCAATTATTAAGGATAATGACGTCCTTACAGAGGGCGTTATTTGTTAGACACTGCTGCCCCACGCACGTAATTTTGTTTTGTTAAAATTAACGCCTCTATGCATGTCTTTAATTTCAAATTGACGCATGGGAAAACGGTCTTCAATTTCACAATTGACGCCCTAGAGAGGGGCGTCAATTACTTTGGTGGTTCAAGGAATCTTACGGCGTACTGTTTGTGGCCCATATGTTTAAAACAAAATGACGCCTCAGGCCTCGTCTTCAATTTATAAATGGACGCCTATCAATACGGTCGTCCATTTTATAATTGATGCCATTGTAAGGGGCGTCATTTTATGACATTCATCAAATCAAACTCTATACTCCCTCTCAAGGTCCATACGTTACGTTGGCTTCACAAGTCTGTACATCCTCTCCATCACAAAGTCTGTACATCCTCTCAAAGTCTATACATTGGCTGGCTTCACAAGTCTGTACATCACAAAGATCACATCCTCTCAAAGTCTATACATTGGCTGGCTTCACAAGTCTGTACATCACAAAGATCACAAGGTCTATACATCCTCTCAAAGCCTATACATCATAAAGTCTGTACATCCTCTTCATCACAAAGTCTATACATCACCCTCTCCATCACAAAGTCTGTACATCCTCTCCATCACAAAGTCTACACATCACAAAGTCTACACATCACAAAGTATGTACATTGTACATCCTCTCAAAGTCTATACATTGGCAACTCCAAGTCTATACATTGGCCATTTGTGCCAGTCTATACATTGCTGCAACTCCAAGTCTATACATTGCAGCTCAAGTCTATACATTGGCCATTTATGAAGTCTATACATTGCTGCAACTCCAACTCTATACATTGCAGCTCAAGTCTATACATTGGCCATTTGTGAAGTTTGTGAAGTCTATACATTGGCTTCCTCAAAGTCTATACATTGGTTATTTGTGAAGTCTATACATTGGCTTCACAAGTCTGTACATCCTCTCCCTCTCAAGGTCACATTGGCTTCCTCTCAAAGTCTGTACATTGCTAGCCTATAATGTATAATTAATTGGCACAAAAGGTAAATGGTGCATGCTAAGATTTGAACCCTGGTCATTACGTTGAAAGGCAAGTTACTTAACCAACTACACTAGGAAGCAACTTGTTAAGTAAATAATTTTTACATATGATAACTTTGTGTTCCAACTTCTTACTTAAGCTTCCTCTAGAGTTTATCTAATATTTTTTTTTATATGGGGTGCTACACCGGTACACCTCCTTGGAACGTCTTCATCGGCACGCCACCCATCTCCCTCGCCGATACACTGCCCATGGCCTTCCCCGACGCACTCTATGCCGCCGTCGCCAGCACGCTGCCTACGACCTTCATTGGTACGCTTCTCCAGCCCTCTTTTGGCCCTTTAGCGGTCCACTCTCTCCCCAGAGGTATGCGTGTAACATATAATATATAATGATAATAATAATAACAATAATAAATTAATAAAAATTATGATGACTAAATAAATCTGGATATATATATATAAATAATAATAAACAAAAAATGGTGAAATAATAATAACAGTGGTAAGAGACATTTCTAATAATAATAATAATAATAAGCAGCATGGACAAATCATTCAGAAAAATACATAAAAGGGAAATAAGCAATAAAAAAAAGAAATATATGTATATAGTTAGAAGCCCAGATAAAAGAAACGGTAAAATCTACATTGCAGCCACGGCTCTCCTGTGACATAGTGCTGAAGGGAATAACAATGCTACCCCTGCAGGTCGAGCCTGAGTCGCGGGGACTACCTCAGTACGACCACGACCCGACCTCGCCTCGAGCCGACATCCTGATTAGACCGGACCCGTCTCTCAAGATCGGACCCTTTCAAGCCATCATTAAAATTGCCGCGCGCTCGGTAGACATTTGAACGGATTCATCCCGACTTCCACCGCATTTCTATTACGGACCCTCGCCCGAACATGAAAAAGGTCCACGAGTGACCAATATAGCCCATGGCCCATATCCCGATGTTGATCTCAATGTGATTTATTCATGTTTCTTTCTTGCATAGTTAGTATTAGTCCTTTCGGCCGCAGGGCCCCTAATTTCGGCAATTAATCAAGGTTGTTCCCTCGTATGGGGGATGTAAATGACGTCGTGACCATTACGGCACGACGGGATCTGGTCCCAACACGAACCGCATAATCGTCTGACGAAGTCAAGTCGAGCGCACCATGGGCTCTTCGGAGCCCTAATAAATCGTCACTCCGGTGACTAGCATGCCCACGCACTTAATGAACGCCAATGAACGAATAAACCGCCTTCCTGAATAAAAGTGCGTCCACAGTGGCCCAGGGTGAATCCTCCAGGCCGCGGGGCTCCAAGCGTAAGGACCCCGTGGAAGGCATGATCCGGGCCGCTGCGAGGGCCAAGAAGCGGGCCAAGAAGGCCGGGGTCGTACCCGCAGTCGGAGGCGACCTTACCGCAGCTCGCCCCTCCGCCGAGCATGATGGGGTCGACCCTACCGGGCGAGCTCTCCCACCTGCTGAGCAAGAGGGGGCCGAGGAGGTTGGGGCTGCTCCTGCGGGCGGTGACGATGCGGGCTCGGCTCTTCCTTCGGCCGGGGCTACTCTTGCGACTGGCAATGGTGCTGGCCCGGCTCTCCCCTCGGTAGGAGCCGAGGGGGCCGTGGCCGAGGCGGGGGATGATGGGGCCGTGGCCGAGGCTGGCGCTTCAGGCGGTGGTGCAGGTGCCAAGCCGGTTCAGGTTGGGGGGCCGCAAGAAAATCCGGCCGAGGCACGAGGGGCGACCGAGGCCGGGGCTTGGTCCGAGCCACTCAGTGGGTCACCGGGCGATGGGGGGTTCTCTGTTCCGATGGCCTTGGAGCAGCTTGGTATCTCGGGCCCTCTGCACCGAGTATGCCGTGATATATCTGCGAAGGTGAGGGGGGGTGGTAGGTAGTACTCTCCGTCCACGGCCCTCACTGGGGTTTTGGAGGGCGGCCTGGCCCTGGCCCAGATGGGGGCCACTCTAGCAGAAGCGTACGCTCGGTCAGAGTGGGAGCGAGCGAATCTGGCCTGGACCCTTGGTGGGTCTGACAGGAGGTTGGCTCGGCTTGCCGAGGAGCGTGATGGGCTTCGGCGGGAGCTTACCTCAGTCAGGGAGCTGGTGCGGTTGAGCCAGGTGGGGACCCGGTCGATAACCGAGCAGCTAGCTAAGGCCCGCGAATCGCTCGAGAGGAAGAACATGCTTCTTGAAGAGGAGCGCCTTGCACACATTGAGCTGGATGGCCGGTGGGAAACCGAACGTGCAGAGCTGGTAGACCGAGCGGAGGAAGCCGAGTGCCTTCGGCGGGAGGCCGAGGTGGTGGAGGCCGAAAAGCGGACGGCTGAGGCCGAGCGGAAGTCTACCGAGGCGGAGCGGGAGAGGGCCGAGCTCGCTGGCAGGGTGGGATCGGCCGGGGCGGAGGCTCTCGAGCAGTACAAAAGCTCAGAGGCCTACCGGGTCGACCTCAAGGAGGTTGCCCTCCCCTACTACGAGTTGGCACTTCACCGGGGCATCTGCAAAGGGTTCAAGCAAGCCTACGACTGGGCCATCTCTTATGCTGAGGAGCAGGCTTCCGGGGTAGTTGACTTCCCGTCCGAGCAACATTACGACTCGGACTTGTCATCCTCCAGTTCCTCTGCTTCGGCACATGATGAAGAGGATCCCGGGGGCTCTTCGTTCGAGGGGTCGCCAACTCCGGATGCCTCGGGAGGGCACGCAACCGAGGCAGTTCCCATGCCTGTGGGGTCAGTGCCAGGGTCGGCCGTCGCCGAAGATGCCGGGGGCAGACCGTTTGAGCCCTCCACTTCCGGGCTTCAAGGTGGGCCGGACGCCTGATGTAGCTACTTTGCTTCCTCTTTTTGTATGTCTTTTTTCTTTTTGAAGAAAAAAGACTTCCTCTTTTGTGTAGAAAAATAGACAAGGTAGTAGCGTTATGATGAAGACTTATTTGTTCCGTATCGCCATTGCCGTATTTTGCTCAGCGTATCTGTAGTGGTTGGAAAGAGCCGATACTTTCTGCGTGGATCTCGCCTGATGGTTGAGTGAGCGTCTGACAGGGTGTCTTTCCGTTTTCTCATGCTATGAATGCCTGGCCACTTCGTGTATCCCGCTGGGGCGGAAAATGAGAAGTTTGAGGTGACCGTTCATAGGGAGAGATCCCTTTGGTGTGTTTTTTAGGAGAGAATCATTTAAGGAAAATAGCCTCCCTTTGCCTATAAAAGGTCTGAAGGGCGCCCCTTCCTCTCCACCGCTTAGGGGTTTCCCTGACAGTCTTTCCTCATTCTTTCTTCATGTAGTGTTGTGCCGTTGTATTTGGAGCATGGAAGACGCTCCGAAAGATGAGGCAACCGACGATAGGGGGCAGAGAGTTCTTGCTGCTTTGGGTTTAAAGAGGGTTCGACGGCCGCTGGACAGACTTAAAGAGGGTTCGACGTGTGGAGGCACGTCGTCTTCTTTTTATCAGTTCTGGCGGCGCTTGCAGGGGGGCGAGATGGTGGACGGATGGGGGCATTAGGCATCCCTGCCGCCCGTCTCTCCTTGCTCGCTCCATGGAGGGGGGAGGAAGCCAGCTAAGCTCTCACTTTTCCGGGCTTTCCCCTGGCTCCTCGTCCAGCTCTGCTGGTTTCTTTCTCCCCCCCGTAGCATCTTTTTCCCTCTTATGCTCTTCTCATCATTTCTTTCACTCTTCGAAGGGTGCCTGCACTCTCTTTCTTCCAAAGAGTTGGCAGGTTGGCGGGGAGGATGCTTTCATATGCATAGCCTTCTCCTTCCTAATCCCTCTGTCACCTTTGTCAACGGGGTCGACTATCCTTTATCCGAGCCAATTTCTACACGAGGCAGAGTCAGTGGCTAGACGCAAGAAGGTCACCTGAGTCAGCCGAGCGATGGGCTCATACAGCGGCGCCAGATGGATTTTTTGCTTTTTTGACATGTATTTTCCTGGCTTCGGCCATCCTGATGTACAAGCGAGTTGTTTGAATAAAATAAAGGAGCCTTTTTATCTCATGTCATTTGCACAATGCTCAGTATTCAAAAGTATAACTTGCGTAATGTAGTCACATTCCAGGTCCGAGGGATGAGCTCTCCTTCCATCGTGGATAGACGATATGCTCCTTTTCTGAGCGTCTCAACCACTCGGTAGGGGCCTTCCCAATTAGGGGATAACTTGCCCGCCGCCTCAAGTGGTCGAGAGGCTTCAGCTTTCCTGAGGATGAAGTCTCCCGGTTGAAAGTGTCTATCTCGGACTTTGGCGTTGTAGTATCGAGTGAGGCGGCGTCGGTATTCCGTTGCTCGGATGCTGGCAATCTCTCGGACTTCATCTGCTAGGTCGAGGTTTTCGAGCAGTTTCTGGTCATTTACCTCGGACGAGAAGCAGATGACTCGGAGGGAGGGGTTGCTGTTCTGGGAGTCGTTCTGTGTGACCAAAGTACGTTCGGCAATTCCTCAAGCCACCTGTCCATGGTTTTGCCGAGCCTAGTCTTGATGCCTTTTAAGATAGTCTTATTGGCATTTTCGACCAGTCCGTTAGCCTAAGGGTGGGCGACCGAGGTGAAGTGATTGCGAATGCCTAGGTCGGCACATCTGCCTCAGAAATAACGAGAACCAAATTATCGACCATTATCGATTACTATCGCCAGGGGGATGCCGTAATGACAGATGATCGACTTCCAGATGAAATTCCAGATGACTGTCTCGGTGATCCTTGCTGTGGCTTCGGCCTCGATCCACTTAGTGAAGTAATCGATGGCGACGATAATGAACTTCTTCTGGGCCTGGGCCATGGGGAATGGCCCGAGGATGTCGATTCCCCAGCGAGCGAAAGGATAAGGCTCGGCTAGGGTGATGAGCTCTGTTGCTGGCTGATGGACCAAGTGGTCAAATCGCTGGCACCGGTCGCAGTGTTGTGTGTAGGTCAAGCAGTCGCGCTGTAGAGTGGGCCACCAGTAACCTAGCCGTAGCAAGATCCTGGCGAGCGACCTACCTCCTAAATGCGCTCCGCACAGACCTTCGTGAACTTCTTTGATCGCTCGGTTGGCTTCGTCAGTGCTGAGGCACTTCAAGAGAGGACCGGAGAAGGATCTCCGGTAGAGAGCGCCATCCAGAGTGACGAATCATCGAGCTTGGTACTTCAATCTTCAGGCTTCCTAAGGATCGGGAGGTTCCTGGGAGTCTTGGAGCCACGATAGGTATGGGGTACGCCAGTCGCTTGGGGAGGCCGAGTCAACAGCTAGGAGCTCCGAATCGATGCTCGGCCGCTCTAGCTCTTCGAGAAGGATCGATCGAGTACCCTCGGGGTCAAGAGAGGAGGCCAGCTGAGAGAGAGCGCCCGCTCGAGAGTTTTCATCCCGAGCTATTCGGGCTACCTCAAAACTCTCGAACTGTTGTGCCACGATCTTGACCAGCTGGAGGTATTTGATCATCGGTGCTTCTCGAGCTTCATAACTGCCGTTCACCTGGCTAGCGACCAGTTGGGAGTCAAAGTGAATCCTGACTCGCTCAGCCCCTAACCGTCGGGCCATGCGGGCTCCCGATATGAGGGCCTCATACTCGGAAGCATTGTTAGATGCTTGGAAGTTGAACTTCAGGGCGTACTGTAGCTCTGCTCCTTCGGGGGACTTCAGGAGGATCCTGGCTACACTCCCGGCTGAGTTGGAGGATCCGTCGACGAACAGTTCCCAGGTCGGCCCGGACGCAGACATAGATCTTTCTTCAGTCGGGATGGTGCTCTCGGCGATGAAGTCAACGAGCGCCTAGCCTTTGATAGCCGAGCGTGGCCGATACGATATATCGTAGGCCCCGAGCATGATGGCCCACTTGACGAGGCATCCCGAGGCTTCAGGGTGAGCGAGGATCCTCTTTAACGGTTCACCGGTCAGCACGGTGATGGAGTGCCCTTGGAAATAGGGTCGGAGGAGATTGGCCGAGGTAACCAATGCTAGCACGATTCTCTCAATTGCGGGGTACCTTCTTTCAGCCTCATTGAGCACATTGTTGGTGTAGTAGACCGGTCTCTCGACTCCCGAGTCATTTATGACTAGGACCGGGCTAACTGTAGATGGAGTCGTCGAGAGATAGAGATGCAAGGTTTCACCTGGGACAGGCTTGGAAAGCACCGTGGGTGAAGCCAGGAACTCTTTAAGCTCGGCGAACGCTTTCTGGCATTCCTCATCCCATGTGAACGTAGCAGATGCCAACTTGGGCCCCCTGAATAACTTGAAGAAGGGCAGGCATCGTTCGGCCGCACGAGACATGAATCTGTTGAGTGCTGTAATGCGTCTAGTTACGTGTTGAACGTCTTTGACGCAGGTGGGTGGGCGCATGTCCAGGATGGCCTGGACCTTGTCGGGGTTGGCTTCGATCCCACGCTGGGTGACTAAGAAGCCCAAGAATTTCCAGGACCTTACTCTGAAGGCGCACTTGGCAGGATTGAGCTTCATGTTGTACTTTAGGAGGGTGTCGAAGGTTTTCGCTAGGTCGGCGAAGTGGTCCTCGGCCTTGGGGGTCTTCACGAGCATGTCGTCAATATAGGCCTCGGTATTCTGACTGAGCTGTCCCTCAAACATTTGATTGACCAGCCTCTGGTACGTGGCTCCAGCATTCTTCAACCCGAAAGGCATCCGGGTGTAGCAGTGTACGCAGAAGTCGGTGATAAAGGCGGTCTTCTTGATGTCTTCTAGATTCATTCTGATCTGATGGTAACCTGAATAGGCATCCAGGAAGCTGAGTATCTCGTTGCCCGAGGTTGAGTCAACCAGTTGGTCGATGCTCGGTAATGGATAGCAGTCCTTTGGAGTAGCCTTGTTCAAGTCGGTGAAGTCCACGCACATTCGCCACTTTTCCGAAGCTTTTGGCACCAGGACGACGTTAGCCAGCCACGTCGGGTACAAGACCGCTCTAAAAAGACCAGTCTTTTGCCCCTTGGTGACTTGCTCCTTGAGAATCGCCTGCTTCTCTGGCACGTGCTTCCTTCTGCGTTGTTGTACGGGCTTCATGGTTGGGTCGAGGTTGAGCTTATGCATCACCGTTTCTTCCGGTATCCCAGGGAGTTGATCATCATACCATGCGAAGACTCGGATGTACGCGGAAAGAAACTCTTTGTATTGCTGTTGGACTCCAGATGTTAGTTTGGCTCCGATCTTTACTCCTAGGGTCGGGTCGTCGTTTAAGAAAACCGCTAGCAATTCGCCTCCAGGCTCGGTGGTTGCGGATTTTTCCTCGACTTCCCGGGGGCCCTTGTTCTTCCCGTCCGGCCTTGTGGCTTCAACCGAGATATTGTAGCACCTTCTGGCCATGTCCTGGTTGCCTCGGACTTCCCCCAACCCATTTTTGGTGAGGAACTTCATCTTTTGGTGATAGGTAGAAGGCGCCACTTTCGTTCGGCTGAGGATTCCCCGCCCGAAGATTACGCTGTATGCTATCATACCTTTGATCACTATGAAGTCCACCATGACCGTAACAGTTTTGGGTGTGGTGCTGAGAGTAACCGGTAGGCTTAGGGCTCCCTCGGGATAAGTAGCCTGGCCATTGAACCCGCAAAGAGGGCTTCAGATCGTGCGAAGTCTAGACGGATCCTCCCCCATCTTAAGGAAACATTCATAGGATAATACATCAGGGGCACTTCCATTGTCAACTAGAATCATGTCTACGTTACAATGGTTTATTGTGGCCGATGTGACTAGGGCGTCGTCATGCGGGGTGCTTAGCCCTTCCAGGTCTTGGTCGGAGAAGACTATGACCCGGGGCTCACTCGGCGGGGCCCTGGGAGGCTCGATGGCTTGGCTCTCCCACTCAGCATGACGCTTCCTTCCTCGGCCGCTGTCTCCTCCTGATGCAGCTCCTCCGGCGATGACGTTGATGTGGACCCCTCGGGGGGCGTTGTCGATTTCCTCTAGGGCGCCTCGGTCTTCTTTGTGCCCGGTCACGAACCGGGAGAGGTGCCCCTGACGAATGAGATGCTCGATCTCATCTTGGAGCTGATGGCAGTCGCCGGTGTGATGTTCGTGGTCGCTGTGGAATAGGTAATGCTTGCTGCGATAGCGGTTCTTCGACCTCATTGGCTCGGGTTGGCGGAGGAGGCCCGAGCCTTTGATGTCCTCGTAGATCTCGTAAACCGGAGTGGTTAAGGGGGTGTGCCGCTCGTACTTCCGTGACAGTTCCTTGCGTTCCCTGTCTTGGTTCCGCCTTTTCTCCGGACCCGAGTTTGGCTCGGGTGACCGCTTCTTGTCCCCCTCCCGACCCAAGCCGGTTGCGTCTCGGCATGCGCTGAGCACTTCTTCGCACTCGGCATGGCGCAATGCTAGAGTCACTAGCGCAGCAAGGGTCGAGGGACGGTGGATGACAAGCTCGCGGTGGAGGTTCTCATCGCGGGTGCCCCCGGTCAGCGCGGTTATGGCCGAGGCGACGTCCAGGCGGGGGATCCTTAGGGCTTCCGATTTGAATCGAGTAATGTAAGCCCGAAGTTTCTCCCCTTGCGCCTGTTTGAGGGCCAAAAGCCCCGCTACTGACCTTGGGGGACCGCTGCCGGTGAAACTCTCCTTGAATACTCGCCCGAATTACTTGAAGTCCCGGATGGATCCGGGGGCGAGGGCCCGGAACCATGCTTGGGCGCCATGGACCAAGGTGGTCATAAAGGCTCAGCATTTGATGGCGTCGGACGCTCCCTGAAGGGTCATCAGGGCGTCGAAGCTGTCGAAGTGATCGGCCGGGTTGCCTTGGCTGTCATAGAGCTTGAAGGTCAGGATGGAGGTTCTAGGAGATACCTCTGCCCTCAGGATATAGTCGGAGAAAGGGGATTTCTCCTCATCCTCCGCAGAGGAGTCTTTCTACAGGGCATGTAGGGTGCGCTCCTGCTCTGCGAAACGCCTCTCGAATTCTCGCAGTCGGAGGGATAGCTCAAGCTGTCGCTGCGCCGTCGAGCTGGGGGGGCTGTATTGGCGCTCCCCAGGGACTTCAGTCTCTGGGTTCGGACGGCGCGCCCCAGGTTTTCCCTTCTTCGGCGTGGATGAGGCTTCCTGCTCCGGAGGGGGGGCTTGTGAAGGTCCTCCTGACCTGTTATGGATGATCTGCCGGCCCCGGAGGGTGAAGCGGCCTTCGGCGGTGTGCTGGGACACGTTCTCCCGGGGAGGGCTCTCCGGAGGGGCGTGTGACCTTCCATCTCTGGCCGCCTGGGTCCTCATGAGTTCCACGAGGACGTCCAATTTTGCGTTGAGGGCTTGGAATGCGTCAGCGCCGCCGTTAAGCGGCAGCCCTACCACCACGGGGGGAGGGGGAGGTCCATCGGCGGGAGTGCTGGCATTGGGGGGGAGATTTTGTGAGGCTTGAGAAGGGCCTTCTCCCGCCGCCACCATGGTCTTTCCCCTGTCGTCGGCGAACCTCCTCCCTGAACTTCTTCGCACCATACTGGCTCTTCGGTCGTTTCCCACAGACGGCGCCAGATGAAGGGGCGTGATCTCGTGCGCCTCCTGAACTGGGAGGATGATCACCGAACAGTGAACTGTAGAGAAAGGGAAATAGATCAAGGGGCCCAGGGGAGATTCCCTAGGGAAAACCCTCCGATGCCTAAGTCAGTAGAGCAATGGTGGAAGATAGGGAGGGAGGTAGAAAGAGGTGCACGAGATCCCCCTACACCAAGGTGGTGAAGTGGTTCCTGCTCAGGGGATTTTAGGTGTGTATTGCTCTTACCTTTCACTGGAGGGAGTCCCTGGTTTATATAGTGTGCTCACCTTATGAGTCCCGTAAGCTGAGGAGTTTCAGGCGGGAGTTACGTCCTCATCGTGGGATCTTTACGTCCTCATCATGGGATCTTCATAGCCATGAGGGATCATGGGTCTCTTATCCTCATAAACTCCTACTCATAAAGGGCTCTCAACGGCAGCGTCGATAAGCAGTCGTCGGTCGGTCCGAGCATAAAAGGTGCCAACCCTGTTCGGGCGATAGGCATAGCTCAGATGAAGATAGGTCGGAGTGGGCGCTGAGCGCTTGCCTCTATCCCGATGAGGGGATAACTCGGGCATAGGTCTTCCTCCGTTCTGACCGTCGCTCTGGCCTTCCGAGCCTAAGGGCCGCCGAGGAAGGATGAGATCCTGAGTAATCTTATTGGGCTTTTTAGCCTAAGTGGGCCCTATGGGGCTGTCACTTGGATGAGCTGAGCCTCGTTTGGTCCTGATGGACCTAGTTTGGCTGCTCTTAGATGGGCTATAGAAATCCCCCTCTCCAATATGTGTACTTGTATTACCCATGAATGTGCCATTTGGTTATACGTTTCCATCATCTATCACTGAATTACAGGGTGTAACCATGATCAAATTCCTTACAGATGGAGTATTGCTCAGAGAGATGATGGATGGTCCTCTTTTGACCAAGTATAGGTACAAATTGGAGTTCATATACATATAGTTTTTTACTTGACTAAATGAAGAAATAAGCTATAAAGTGCGTGCTATATTCTAAGAATATAGTTTCTTAATATTTCACTTTCGAAAATTTTCTTGAAATCTTTGTGAGGACGTATTTCTATTCATGTACCCAAGTGTAGACTAGCCTTGACTATTTGTTGTATTGCATAACAGAGAGAAGAGACAAGAAAGAGAGGCATAGAGAAAGAGGTGGCTGGAATAGGTTGTCCGCCTCCACTTCAAGTCAGACCCCACAACCCTTCATTTATATTTAGGGTTAACCACCTTAATTACACAGTTTGACCCTTTAACTCTCAAATTAGAGAGAACAGATAGAAAAGGGAAAAACCAGACTGTGCGCCAGACCAATAACACATAACTGGGTCTAAATAGACCCAATAACCCATTAACAGACAAATAATAACATATTTCCTACACTCCCCCTCAAGCTGATCATAGATTTCCATCATGCATAGCTTGCCAAGAACAGAATGAAACACTTCTCTTGTCAATCGTTTCGTAAGAATATCAGCTAGTTGATCTTTCAACAGACAAATAATAACCTATTTCTTATACTCACCCTCAACCTGAGCATAGATATCCATCATGCACAGCTTGCCGAGAATAGAATGAAACACTCCTCTTATCAATCCTTTTGTAAGAATATCAGCTAGCTGATCTCCAGAATGAACATAAGGTACACAGATTTGGCCTCCATTCAACTTTTTCGGGATAAGTGTCGGTCTATTTCAATGTGCTTGGTTCTATCATGTTGGATTGGGTTCGTAGCGATGTTGATAGCTGCCTTGTTATCACAGTATAACTTCATAGGTGGTTCAACATTGATTCCCAGATCTTGGAACAAAATTTTCAACCACACTAATTCTGTGATTCCTTGTGCCATTGCCCTATATTCAGCTTCTACACCAGATATAGCAGAGACACTTTGTTTCTTGCTTCGCCAAGTGACAAGATTTCCCCCTACAAATGTGCAATACCTAGAAGTGGACTGTCGATCATCATGTGAACCTGCCCAATCAGCATCGGTGTAGCCTTCAATCTATAGATGAGATTCCTTTCTGAACATTAAACCTCGTCCCAGTGTAGATTTCAAATAAGGCGGGATCCTCTCCATTGCTTTCACGTAAGAAGTGCGAGGGGCATGCATAAATTGACTTACCACGCCAATTGCATAACAAATATCAGGTTTGGTAAGTGTGATATAGTAATCTGCCAACCAGCTGTTGATATCGACTCTTTTGTGTATCAAAAAGGAGTTCACCAACACTTGCACTCAAGCCATGGCTCACCTCAATGGGAGTAGCTGCTGGCTTACAGCCCAATTTACCTGTCTCCTTGAGCAAATCAAGGGTATATTTATGTTGACAAATGTAGATTCCTTTCTTGAATCTTGCCACTTCCACTCCCAAGAAACATTTCAGATTTCCAAGGTCTTTGATCTCAAATTTCTTGGCCAACTTTGCTTTCAGTAGTTGAATTTTCTCTTCATTGTCACCCGTGAGAATCATATCATCAACATATACAATTAAGATAGCTACCTGGCCATCCTTCCACTTGACAAACATTGTATTGTCTGGTGTTATCCAAAACCAACCATAGCACATCTGAATCATTCGAACCATGCATGTAGAGATTGTTTCAATCCGTATAATGCCTTATTTAGCCTGCACAACTGCTTACCAGCATTAAGCCCAGGTGGGGGACTCATGTAAACTTCTTCAGTCAGGTGCCCATTTAAGAAGGCATTTTTTACGTCCAATTGATGCAACTTCCTTGAGAAATGGGCTGCAAGAGAAAGAATAACACTGATAGATTTGAATTTGGCTACTGGTGCAATGGTTTCTCCATAGTCTATACCATACGTTTGTGTAAATCCCTTGGCAACAAACTTTGCTTTGTACCTCTTAATAGTTTCATCTGCCCTGTATTTAATGGTGTACACCCACTTGGAGCCAACAGGTTTCTTTCCTCTTGGAAGCTCCACTAGCTCCCAAGTACCATACTTTTTTAGTGCTGTCATTTCTTCTTCCATTGCCTTCCTCCAATTTGGATCTCTCATAGCCTCTTTGTAAGAGGTTGGAGAAGTAGTGGAGGCCAAGGTGGTAACAAAGGATAAATAATTTAGAGAAACATAATTAAAGATAGGATATTTACCACAACTTCTGTTTCCGTTCCTGACCGCAATAGGAAGGTTAAGATCTATTTGTACAGCAATGGTACTGTCAAGGGTTGAATTTCCAAGAGTTGGAGTAGCTTCAGGACTTATTGACTTGGCTTCCGCTTGGGCTGGTAGTTCCATAGGAGATGCATTGTCACACATCTTCTTCCTGGAGTAGGTGATATGGTCAGTGTTTTGTTGGCTAGAAGGGTCTCCATTTCTTAAGTCTATCTCATTCTCAGTTGCAGAAATGTGGGAAGGTGGGGAGTCAAAAATTGAAGTTATAGGAACGAGAGTGAGAAGATGATACTCAGTTGGGAGGTTTTTCAGGTTCTAAATGTTCGCAGGATTCTTCCCCTGAGAATAAGTCTCATGAGTAATAGGATTCAGATTCTATAAAGGTGACATCCTTGAGACAGTAGTTTTTTTCCGAGTTCTATGATCTAGACATTTATACACCTTCCCTTCTGGGTAGGTGAATACCCAAGGAAGACACCCTTTATGGATCTTGGGTCAAGTTTTGAAGTTTGAGGACCAAGGGAGTGTATAAAGCAAAGGCAACCAAACACTCAAGAGATGACATTCATCCTCAACAAGGAGGACAAGATATACCTGTGAGGCTAATGGTACGGGAAGGTCCATTAAACCATAGAAGACATGCTATTGAGTCAAGCTCCTCACATCTTGGAGAGGACTCCTCTACTGTGGAAAAAGAAAGTTGTATAAATAATGACTCTAATCTCATAAATATTAAATGGTGTTAAAATTTATATTATTGGCATGCTAAATTTACATTATTGGCATGTCTCATATATGAGTTGGAGATCATATTGCCTCCTAGAATGGCAAGCTGCTCTCAGCTGGGGGTACATGGGAACTGAAGAGTCGTGATCTCGCGTGGTTCCTGAGCTGGGAGGATGATCACCGAATAGTGAACTGTAAAGAAAGGGAAACGGATCAAGGGGCCCAGGGATGGTTCCCTGGGGAAAACCCACCGATGCTTAAGTCAGTAGAGTAATGGTGGAAGATATGGAGGGAGGAAGAAAGAGGTGCACGAGACCCCCCTACACCAAGGTGGTGAAGTGGTTCTTGATCAGGGAGTTTAGGCGTGTATTGCCCTTACCTTTCATTAGAGGGAGTCCCAGGTTTAAATAGTGCACTGGCCTCATGAGTCCCGTAAGTTGAGGGGTTTCAGGCGGGGGTTACGTCCTCAACGTGGACTCTTTACGTCTTCATCGTGGGATCTTTATAGTCTTGAGGGATCATGGGTCCCTTATCCTCATAAACTACTGCTCATAAAGGGCTCTCAACGGCAACGTGGATAAGCAATCGTCAGTTAAACCCAAGCATGAAGGGTGCCAATCCTATCCGGGTGATAGGCATAGCTCAGATGAAGATAGGTCGGAGTGGGCGCTGAGCGCTTTCCTATATCCCGGTGAAGGGATAACTCAAGCATGAGTCTTCCTCCGTTCTGACCGACGTTCGGGCCTTCCGAGCCTAAGGGCCGCCGAGGAAGGGTTTGATCCCGAGTAATCTTATTAGGCTTTTTATTCTAAGTGGACCCTATGGGGCTGTCACTTGGATGAGCTGGGTCTCGTTTGGTCCTGACAGACCTAGTTTGGCTGCTCTAAGATGGGCTACAGAAATCCCCCTCTCCACTTGTCCCCCTCCTACTCCCGAGCTTTAGTAAGCTCGGAAGAGTAGCTGTTTAGGGTTTTGGACCAGCGTGGCTCAGGTGGGTGGAGATCTGGCTGTGTTAGTGAGCCACGTGTCGTGGTCACCTGGGCCCTTAATAATGATGATCCTGACGGATTTGAACTGAAGGGGCCCCCTTTTCTAAGAGGTTGAAACGACGCGTCACCTTCCGCGTGGGAACATAGGCGTTGTGCGCTTGCCGTTGCTCCAGACTCCCTCCGTTTTTAGGATTTGGCTCTCCTTCGTGCTTGCTTTTGGGGCCTTTTGATGCGTCGTGAAGACACGACGGAAGAGCAGAGGCTTGCAGCGGCGTTTGCGGAGTTGGCGGAGATAACTACAGAGGCAGTCCGACAGCTTCCTCTTCCTCCAGAGTCTTCGGGGTCCCGGGAGTATTTTTCTTCAAGTCCCTCTCTGGATTCCATGGTGGATCAACGTCCGAATGTCGAAGAGTGAGAGGGCGAGCCTGCGGTGAGGGCGGCGGTTCCAAACTATAGCGAACTAGGGGAGGCAAAGGTGAAACAGCTGGAGAACAAGTTTCGTCTGCCCCACAAGTTTTTCTTCACCGCAGCTGCCCCGCACGAGTCAAGCTTGGATTCTGGTACGGGCCACATCTGCACCTTTCTACTATCGTGGAAGGGTGGGTTACGCCTTCCCTTCGAGCCCTTTGTTCTCAAACTTCTCAATTTCTTTCAGTTGGCGCCCGTACAGTTGGTAGCCAACTCTTATCTTCTTCTTTCCGCCTTTCGCATCCTCTGCCGTCAATGCGGAGGTCCTCCATCCTTGGACCTCTTTCACTATTTTTTTGAGTTGAAGGTGCATCCCTCTGCCGGGAAGGGGTTCTATTTCATCCAGGCGAGGCGGAATAGGAGCTGTATTTCTTTGGCTGCGAAGGAGTCTTCGCATAAGGGGTGGAAAACTCAGTTCTTCTGAGTGGGGATTCTCTCGGTGGAGGAGACTTGGAGATGTCCCGTAAACCCCAATTTTCATCCGAACATTCCTCCGACGTAGGATGAGTTTTCTCTGGACGTGGAGGAGTACGCGATCATTTTGCTGAAGCGTCGTCAGTCCACGGAGGAGCTGGTTACTCCGGAGAACATCGAGCGATGTCTTCTTGCGCGGCTGCAGTCGGCAGGTTCGGTCGTCGTGAATCAGTTTCTTCTCCGGATGTTGAGACCATCTCCCTTTCCTAGTCATATCTTTCTTCTGTGCAGACACCAGGCGGACGGCTTTAGAGGAGGCCGCAGAGGTGATCGATCTCGGCGATGACTCGGCTGCTCCCACGGGTCGCTCCTGAGCCAGAGATAAGGGCAAGGGGTCGGCCCGGGATGAATCTTCCTGGCCGCGGGGGTCCAAGCACAAGGATCCCATCGAGGGCATGATCCGGGCCGCCGTGATGGCCAGGAAGCGGGCCAAGAAGGCCAGGGTCATTCTCATAGTCGAAGGCGACCTTGCCGCGGCTCACCCCTCTGCCGAGCATGATGGGGCCAACTCTACTGGGCGAGCTCTCCCACTCGCCGAGCAAGAGGGGGCCGAGGAGGTTGGGGCTGCTCCTACGGTCGGTGACGATGCTAGCTCGACTCCCCCTTCGGCCGGAGCCTACGGGGCCGAGGCTGCTTCTGCGATTGGCAACGGTGCTGGCCCGGCTCTCCCCTCGGTAGGATCCGAGGGGTCCGTAGATGAGGCAGGTGACGTTGGGACCACGATCGAGATTGGGGCGTTGACTGAGGTGGGCGACGCTCCAGGTGGCGGTGCGGGTGTCGAACCGGTCCAGGCTGGGGGGTCGCAAGAAAAGGTGACGCAGCCCCGATCGACTGAGGCACGAGGGGCGAATGAAGGCGCGGCTCGATCTGGGCCGTCCGGCGGGACGCCGACCGAAGAGGGGGTCTCTATTCCGGCGGCCTTGGAGTGGCTCGGCATCCAGGGCCCTCTGTATCAAATATGTCACGGTATAGCTGCGAAGGTGAAGGGGGGAGACAGGCAGCACTCCCCGTCCGTGGCCCTCGAGATGGTTATGGAGGGCGGCTTGGTCCTGGCCCAGATGGGGGCCACTCTGGCAGAAGCTTATGCTCGGTCAGAGTCAGAGCGGGCGAACCTGGCCTGGACCCTTGGTGGGTCTGGCAGGAAGATGGCTCGGCTCACCGAGGAGCGTGATGGGCTTCGGTGTGAGCTTTCCTCAGTTAGGGAGCTGGCGCGGGCGAGCCAGGTGGAGGCTCAGGAATTTTTCGAGCAACTAGCTAGGGCCCGCGAATCGCTTGAGAGGAAGAGCAGGCTTCTTAAAGAGGAGCGTGTTGCTCACGCCTAGCTAGATTGCCGGTGGGAGGCCGAGCGTGCCGAGCTGGTGGACCGAGCGGAGGAAGCCGAGCTCCTTCGGCACGAGGCCGAGGTTGATCGGGCTGAGGCGGAGAAGCAGGCAACGGATGTCGAAAAGTAGGCGGCTGAGGCCAAGCGGAGGTTAGCCGAGGCGGAGCGGGAGAAGGCTGAGCTCGCTGGTAGGGTGGGATCGGCCGGGGCGGAGGCGCTCGAGCAGTACAAATGCTCGGAGGCCTACCGAGTAGACCTTAAGGAGGCTGCCCTCTGTGAGCGACGTCACGCGGTTCGGGGAGCGGAGAGGACGCGGAGCACGCGGGCTCCTTCTTTTTGTTTGCTGCAACACAGAAATAAGAGAAAAGAGAAGGGGCCACCACGGGAGATTGCTCCGGCGGGGCGAGCGTGACAAATGTGATATAGCAAGATATGGGGGTTAAACGGCCATAGCGGGAAGTGACTCGCCGCGACCTCGGGGGACGGGAATGGTGCAGAAATTAAATAGCAGGAATTGAAACGGCCATTGGGGAAGTGACTCGCCGCGGCCTCGAGATTATGAGTAGATAAGAAGATAGCAAAATATAAAGAGAATATAAAGAGCGGAAATTTAAACGGCCATTGGGGAAGTGACTCGCCGCGGCCTCGAGAATATGAATAGATAAGAATATGATAGGATATAAAGAGAATTTAAACGGCCATTGGGGAAGTGACTCGCCGCGGCCTCGAGAACATGAATAAATAAGAATATAACATATAAGAACGGGAATTTAAACGGCCATTGGGGAAGTGACTCGCCGCGGCCTCGAGCATATGAGCAGAATATAACAGAATATAAAGAGAATATAAGAACGAAATTTAAACGGCCATTGGGGAAGTGACTCGCCGCGGCCTCGAGAACAAGATGTGATCGCCAGGGGCCGAAAGACCCCAAAATGAAGAAAGTGATCGCGCCTACCTCAAGAGCGGGAGATGGCGGGTTGCTTCTTCCTCCCCCTTCGGCCGGCCGACGGAGAGGGCTTTCCTTGGGTACCCTTGCAAAACAACGACAAACAAGTAACGAGTGGATTAGAAAGATGAAGGTGTAGTATTCAAATCCTTGCGATAAAAATAACGAAATGATGGCAAGACACACACCTGGTTGGTGTTGTCTTTTAAACCCCTCTCGGACTCGAGTAGGAGGAAAATGAGATGATGGATGCAAGAAGTATATAAGAAGAGGCGCCCTTATGAAGGGGGATAGATGATGCGAGATGATGAATGCAAAAGAACTAAGAAGAAAAGGAAAGGATTGGCTTATTGGATGTGCCGATGGTGAAATCCGGCGGAGCTCCGGCAGCGTAGGGATGGCGTGGAAGCGCGGTGGATGAAGACGACCTTCCTCTCGCGAGCGTGGGCACCCGAGAAGCCGGCAGAACCTCCACCTACAAAAGACCCCACGGGTTAGAAAATGACTCCGGTAGCCTCTGGGCTCCGGCAGCCTATCGGATCTCTTCGAAGCTCCTCCAGAACTGAGGGGGTGGGCCTCTATTTATAGGGCTCCGGAGGGTGGAGGCGTCCAGGACCCTGGACACCTCCATCAGGGCCGAACTAATATTTTATTCTATTTTTATTAATTTTTTTGGAATATTTTTGTGGAGGCGTCCAGGGCCCCGGACGCCTCCTAACAGGTCCACCGAAAACCGACGACGGCCGCACGCGGTTTGGCACAACGCGTGGTTTTGTGAGCGGCGCCTCGTGATTCAGAAATGGGCGCGTCCAGCGGGCTGGACGTCTCCATAATTTGGATTTTTTCACACACGACAAACCGTCGTTCGGTGGGCGGCGCCCGTGAGAGAGTTGATGGAGGCGTCCAGGGGCCTGGACGCCTCCATTAATATATTTTTTTATTTTTGTTTTGTCTTTTTATGCCAAGCTGGCATTATATATTTTTTATTTTTGTTTTTATGGAGGCGTCCAGGGGCCTGGACGCCTCCATTAATATATATTTTTTTTATTTTGTTTTGTCTTTTTATGCCAACTGGCATATATATATATTTTTTATATTTGTTTTTATGGAGGCGTCCAGGGGCCTGGACGCCTCCATTAATATATTATTTTTTATTTATTTTTGGGTTTTGAAAAATAAAATAAAATAAATTAAAAGAATGGGGGCGTCCAGGGGCCTGGACGCCCCCATTAAGACCCACCCGGGTCCTCGACAAGCGTTGGCGGCCGCCCGGCAGACACCCTTCTTGGTTCCGGAACCTCCTGATGCGTCTGACTGGTGTTGATGCCGTCCGAATGCCGTGACGAGACGATTCCGGATGCCGAAAAGGGCGGAAGAAGACTCAAGAAAAGGAAGCACTCAAGTGATTCAAAATGCGTAAGCCGTCGCGGGGCGTTGTATAGTAATATGAGACTTTCTCAGGAGACGTCAGGAATGGCGTGTCTACAGCTGCCCCGCCTTGGCGTCTGCTTTGCAAGGGAGCGACACGTAGTGGAATGGTATCGAAGTGGAGTGAAATGAAGTGGGAGCGGACTGATAAGTTGATGCCAAGGTGTGATGAGACACGCTTTTGACGTTACTGTTTGGAATCTTTCCTGAAGTTTCAATGAGGCGACCTTGAAGAAGGTCTTTCAAATATTGACGATTGCTTGGACGGAGATCAAATAAGGGAGGGTGAGATGTGCGCTCAGGCACGAAAAAAGGAGACCAACTTCTCGGTGTGGAAGTACCTGGGTCATAAACCTGCAGGTTTCACCTTTGGGGAGCGGTTACCAGCCAATGTGGAAGTGCTGCGGCCAAGGTGGGTCAAACAAGGTAAAAAGGAATATCTGAGGGTCTGTCCAAACAAGGGTCTCCTTTGGAAGAGCAACGTAGGGTCGTTTCAAGGAAACTCAGTATTTCATTCGGAGTGGAATATCTCATATTTGTAGGAATTGAAGCACAACGGCCTTCGCAATCGAATCACTTGAATGATCTTCCGCAATAAATCAAAATCCTATATGAATGCATGCTGGGTTAAAATAAAAATTTAAAACAAACTAAAATAGAAAATAGCCAAGGATAATATTGTCAACTTGTTAAGAACGGGTCAGGATACCGATCCGGTGAGCCGACACTGGGCTGGGGCCCGTTTATCCGCGCACCAACTCACTGAATGGAACCGTCGTCCCCATGCTACCACAAGTTAACGGCCTATCCGTACAACCCAAATTCTTCCGGGATCATCACTGTTTTTGTTGAAGGGGAACTCAAATCCCAGATTTGTTCGGGTCGCAAGGTCCTTGACATGTTCTAGTAGCGTAGGTATCGTATACTATGATGCATGACATGGTGGGACCAACCATTGAAAGGTGGGACAGGAGACTGGACAAAGACGTCCGTTAGTAAAACCTGCACAGACTAGCAAAGGTTAGCAACATCAGAAAGTAGCAGAATCACAGCAGAATCGCACCACAGTACAAAGGAGATCCAGACAAAATCTTGACAATGACCACTGATGTGACATGTTCGTCCTGTAGCGATCTTCCCTTCCTATAAGAACTCCCCTTAGGCTAGTTCATTCAAATGCACCAAGGTGGGTTTTGGAAGCTCAGGAGAGGAAGAGAGGAGAATCTAGAGATTTCAGGATGGAAGGAGAGTCTTCCCGCGTTATGAAGAGGAGCAGGCCTAGCAGCGAGATCAGGCGACTCTCCGACCTCGAGGGTCATTTGAGTGGGACGATCATGTCGCATATGGTAAGCTGATTCATTTCAAATTTCTCCACGTGAACCTTCTTCTTACTTCCTTCCTTTCTTCTTCTTTCTTTTCTCTTCCAGCCATATCCACTCTTCCCAGGCCCGAGGAAGTTTTCCAAACTGCCATGGCTTTCAAAGCTAACTTCCAACATCTCCATCGGCATGAGGGCCATACTCTCGAAGTGGCATCTGCAGGGGCTCCTTATTCACGCCAAACACTATGAGAAGATTCGTATGGACTGGGCGGCTATGGGCGCACTAGTGGAGATCTGGCATCCCCAGACCCACACTTTTATCTTCCCGACCTTCGAGGTGACCATCCTCCTCGAGGAGGTGGAACTTCTGCTCGGATTGAAGAAATTCAAGAGTGACGGGAAGGTGAAGGCTATGCGGATGCTGACACGGGTGACTTCCGAAAGCGTTCTTGGAAGCTTCATGCCGCCCGACGCAGCCAGAAAGGTCCGTACTCAAAAGGGGATCGATCTCCAAAAGCTTGCGGAGTGGGTCATGGACGCCCTGAGAGGGTCACCAGACGATGACTATTTGGAGGGAATCATGAAGGGGTTCACCATTTGTCTGGCGGGTGCTCTCTTGTTTCCTTATACCGACAACATGGTGGAGGAAGACCAACTGAGTGCTATCTGCGGGATCTGGCGTGGAAAAAGGGTGGGACCCGCTGTCCTCGCCTACCTGTATAGTGGCCTTACTGCCTCGAGCATGGGTAAGCCTCCTTTTGGTTGCGCACTTGTCCTGAATTGCTGGCTTGATTTGCACTTCAAATTCGACCACCGCGAGGGAATGCCAACTGCTTCGAAGCTCTTCCAACAAAGCCCTCTTCATCACATAGCCGACGTGTTAGGCTTCGGTGGTACTGTAGTGAACCGCGTTCCGTGGCTGAAGAAACGCGAAGACTGGCGGTCTCACTTCCGCACCGTGACACAAGGCTTCTTTACTTGCGCACCGGCATGTTTGCTTTCGCTAGATCTTCTCATGAGGCCTTCTCCCGAAGTTGATCTTCAACTGATCGGTGCGACCGAGTTCGTCCTTTATAATGTGCATCGGTGCTGCCTCCAGATTGGCATCCCACGCCATTCGTTCCCGCTACCGACTGGCATTGTTCCTTTGAAGAAGAGGGAGTTGGGCACTGAAGCGGATGCGAAGGAAGCGAAAGCTGTCAAAGCACCCTGGAAGACAAGTGTTGCGGGAAAGGCCTTAGCGCACGTGGGGGAAGAGTGTGATCTGTGGAGGGCTTATGTAACCGAACTGGGGAGGTTAAGGCCTAAGGCGCCTAAGCCCCTGATGTAGCTCATTCTGCTTTTCTGATAGAATAAAACCTGGCATGGATGTTTTGGGACCCCCGTCCCCTTAGTTATTATTATTTTTTTTTGGTTTTTCTTTTTCTTTGTGTTTTTTCTTTTGTTTGGATTATATACATATTCTTATCTTTTTTTTTCTTTTATTATATTTTTTTTAAAATTTTTTTATTATGGGGGCGTCCAGGGACCAGGACGCCCCTATTTTTTTATTAAAATTTTTTTCATTTTTTTGTTTTGGGGGCGTCCAGGGTCTTGGACGCCCCTATTTTTATTATATATTTTTTTTTGGTTTTTTTGTTTTGGGGGCGTCCAGGCGCCTGGACGCCCCTAAATTTTTGAATTTTGAAAAAAATAAAATAAAAAAGGTGGGGGCGTCCAGGCGCCTGGACGCCCCAATAAAGTGGATTCTATATATATGGGGGGGGCCTCACCCCCTGCTCATTTGTACTGTTCATTCTACGACCCAGTCACCAGACGACCCATTCTTAGTCCCAATGGAGCGAGGAGGATCGAGCCGGGGTCCAGAGAAGCGGAAACGACGGGCTCGTCGTCTGAGGAGGCTGAGGGATGATGCCGAGGGGGCTGCTGCGGCGGAGGAGATTGCCGCGGGTGGGGAGGCTCTTCCTTTGGCCTTGGAGGCTGCAGTGGATGCTGGCGACGCGGCAGAGGACGAGCACGATCGGTAAGCCCCTTAGACCTCCATTCTATTGGTTCACTGGGTTAAAAGGGCGGACGAGAGGCTGTGTGGAGAACGCCGGGTGTGAGGGAAGGAGGCGTCCAGGGGCCTGGACGCCTCCACATTTTCTTTTTTTTCTTTTTTAATTTATTTATTTTCATAAATAATAAAAAAAGAATTAAAAAAAAGGAGGCGTCCAGGGAATGGGACGCCTCCATGATAATATATATATATATTTTTATTTATTTTTGTTTTTGTTTTTGGGTTTTTCTAAAATTAAAATAAAGAAAATGTAATGGAGGCGTCCAAGGTGTTGGACGCCTCTAAAAAAAACATAAATATTTTTAAAAATAAAAATAAAATAAGATAAATAAGTAGTATATACAGTGTTATTGTTTATTACTATTCATAATGCTGATGTGTTCTTTTGTTGGTTTTGTGGTGTGCAGGGCGTGATGAAGGGCCGGATCAGCTGGTCCTTAGTGGTGGCAGCATACCGTGGGCTGCCAGACTTCCAGAGGGCGCGTGTGGACGCCATGGGCTTTGGAGCTTTCCTTAGGATCGAGCCCTTCCGGCTCGACCTTCCTCTTATCCAGGCATTGAGGGAGCGGTGGCACGCGCCGAGCCGAGCGTTTCTGATGCCCTGGGGGCACATGGTGCCGTCACTGGAGGACGTGGCTCGGATCACCGGGCTACGGGTGGACGGAGAGGCGGTGAGCGGGGTCACCTACCCCGACTACCGAGAGAGTGCCCTGGACCTGCTGTGGTTAGAGACGAGTGTGACTGACAGGGACAGCAGGGTAGTTGGCCGAGTGGAGATCATGGAGGCGCTCGGATTCGTTGACCCGCGCCAGCGGGTTAGCGAGACTGGAGCGGAGTTTCTGGCACGATTGGAGGGAGATGCCCGTGCAGCTTTCACCCAGGATCCGAGCGAGAGGGAGCTGGTGGATCTAGACCTCCGGAGGTTTCTTTTCTTCTTCTTGGGCCGCCTTCTGCTGGGGACGAAGGGGGATGGCATCCACTGCCGTTTCCTCGGGATCTTGGCGGATCTGGACAGAGTGGGACACTACGCGTGGGGAGCGGCTCTGCTTGCCCATTTGATTGCTGATCTCTCCCAGACTTCGGAGAAGGAGACGACAGTCAGCGGCTTCGCACCTTTTCTCCAGGTACACAATTTATTTATGCATTTTCACAGTTAAATATGCAATTATTGTACTAATGATGTATGATGAATGCAGGTGTGGAGCTATTACTATTTCCCGATGGGGAGGGCTAGGCATGGGAACAGGAGGGCCGTGCCTCTGGCGCGGCGGTGGAGGCCGGTCGTGGTTGCAGCACCCCACGGCTACCAGCTGGCGTCACTTCGTCGGGAGCTGAGCGAGTATCCCGAGGCCATGGTATGATGCGTATGGTTTTTTGTGTTTTCTTATGTGACTGAATGGCAACTAATATGATGTATGTATGGTGATGCAGGTGGTGTGGAGACCCTACCTGGGCATGGGCGACGCTGGCCAGCCTTGGGTTGTAGCGGGTCTTCCTCGTTTCAGGCGGGACGTGTGGGTCCATTGCCTGAACGAGATCGAGCCGCTTCGGCTGAGGCTGGTTATGAGGACGTTGGGGCTAGCCCAGGAGTGGGTTGATGTAGAAGAGCCGGCCCGCATCGGGCGGAAGACCAAGGGGAAGGCGAAGGTTGTGGACTGGCGTACGCGCTTCCCAGCACAGTACCAGGACTGGCAGCAGGGCGGGGTCCCAGTGGTGTCCCATGTACAGGACAGTACTGATTACCTGAGACGGTACCGGGCTACGTATGGGGACCGCCTCTTCCTTGGTGGTATGGCAGGGGTAAGTGAAATGAGAATGCTTCACTCTTTTATATGTATATGCATGTAACACTAACTTATGTACAATGTAGGATGCTCGTGATAACATGATCGCCGACCTGCGGGCCCAGTTGGCGGACGCCAGGCGGCAGTTGGTGGCCATCCGACAGGAGTTGGAGATCCTGGTGAGTTTATGCGATGCATTTTTTGTGACCTGGATTTTTTGATACTTGGCCTCTAACTGTCGTTCGCTCTGTGTTTCAGCGGGCCCACCAGACAGCGGCAGCCGGGATGGCTGGTGGAGCGGGTTCCAGTTCGCGGGGCCCTCCTCCGGAGGTTTCTGCCCTCCAGGAGCAGCTGGCGTATGCGGTGGCTCGGGCTGAGGAGGCCGAGCGTGACCGCGAGGCTCGAGTGAGCGTTTGCCTGACCTCGACTCTCCTTCTGGCTGCCCTCCTTCTATCACTGTTCTCTTACGGTGCATGCGTGCTTTGACAGGTGGCCGAGATCCGAGAGGCCCTGGCGCGTGCTGTTCGTGCCGAGCAGGAGCGCGACGCTCGGGTGGCGGAGCGTGACGCCCGGATTGCGAGCGTGACGCCCGATTGTGGAGCTGGAGGAGGAGCGTCGACGGGAGGCTGAGGAGCTCCCTCGTGACGTGCTGGATCTGCGGATCGCCCTCGAGCTGTCAAGGAGGGAGGCGATGAGGGAGAGAGAGGAGAGAGAGAGGGATAGGGAGAGCGTGGAGAGAGAGAGGGAGAGGGATAGGGAGGAGCGACAGCGGGATCAGACCGAGAGGAGGGCTCTGGAGACCCAGCTGCTGGAGCTCCGATTGAGTCTTGGCACGGCGGAGGGGAGGCTTCGGGAGAGCGAGGAGCGGTACCAGAGGGCGAAGGAACGCGGGGCGCGACTTCGTCAGTCTGGTTCTTTTTCCATGGGCAGCTATCTGGTTTCTTCGGCCGAGGAGCGTCGTCGCGCCTTCGAGGCTGGAGTGCCACCGCAGGGCGAGGCGAGCACGGCTTCTCAGGGTTCGCAGAGGCCCCCTAGGGATCCCCGGCAGAGGAGGGAGGAGAGAGATGACCAGGAGGGTGATGGTGAGAGTTAGAGAGTTGCTTGTACACGTCACCCTTCTCACTGTATGATGTACTTTCGGCTATTATATGAAATGAAAATGGCTTTCTTGTGTTGTGTGTACTTTTCTCTCTCCCACACTTTCTTCTTTGCACTGAGTTGTCCTTCGAGGCACGCTCCACGAGACCTTGCCCTGAACAGCGGGGAACTACGCTTTGCACGGGGGGATTCTGTTTCCTTTCTCCCCCTTTTGGGCGCGTCCAGGCGCGAGGACGCGTCTTAATCCTTGAATTCAAATTTAAAGCGTCGGGTGGCCTTTCTTCTCCCGTGCCTTACCCGCAAACGAGCCCGCCTTCCGCCGAAACTCGCTTGCCCCTTTTTCGTCTTCCTCCTCTTTTGATTGATGGAGTTCGGTGGGCCCGACCATGGTGAAGGTGGAGAGGGACGAGGAACTCCTCGCCCGAGGAGGGACACGCAAGAACATGGAACGACGTCCATGGAGGAGGAAGGGCCGCTTCGGGCCCCCGAGGGACCCGAGGGGCCCGATGTCGCGGAGGGAGGTGAACACGGTCTGGTAGGTCCTCCGATCTCTTCCTCTTTTAATTCATTTTGAGTTTTGAAGCGAGCCGCGCGAGGGGGGAAAGGGTTCGGCGAGTGTTGCACTCAAATGATGGACGCGTCCTAGACAGGGGACGCGTTCTTTGTTATGATGCGAGGCCCTTCTTTCTTGGTGCAGGACATGGCGAGGACCCTGGGCCTGGCCGATGAGTGGGCGAGTGCGGACGAGCCGAGCCGCGTCAGGAGGGAGAGTCGCGGCAAGGCGAGGCTCGAGGACTGGCACGTACGTCTCCCTGGACAGCAAGGGAGTGTATTGGTGCAGGACAGCGCCGACTTCCTGCGGCGGCAGAGAGAGAGTTATGCGGGGCTTCCCCAAGCTGGGGACACACGTGGCATCGGCGGCTCGCGCGCCCAACTATCAGAGGCTAGGCGGCAGCTGGCCGTCGCTCAGCATGAGCTGTCGCTCCTGGTAAGTTACGTGCCGCACTTTTATCTTCAGATTTTGGAGTTTCACTGACGGCCGTTGTTTATTTTGTTCCAGCGTGCCCAGCAGACAGCGGCGGCGGGGATGATTGGTGGTGCATCTTCCAGTTCCTCGGCCCCTTTTCTCGAGATTGCCTCCCTCCGGGAACAACTTGCCGGTGCGGTGGCCCGCGCGACCCGGGCGGAGGAGGAGCGTGATGCCTGGGTGGCGACTGTAGCGGAGCTGCGACATCGCGGTGAGGAGAGACCTTCTCCAGACATCCTGGAGTTAAGGGTTCTTCTGCAGATGATGAGGAGAGAGGCAGAGAGAGAGAAAGCTGAGAGAAGGTCCGAGCGACAGCGGGATCAGACCGAGAGGAGGGCTTTGGAGGCCCAAGTGAGGGAGCTCTAGCTGGGCCTTCAGGCCGTCGTGCAGAGACTAGGAGGGATGGAGACACGCTACGAGAGAGCGCGAGAGTTCGGGGAGCGACTCCGCCAGTCCGGTCGCTTTGCCGCTAGTGGCTTCTTCGCCACGCCAGGGGAGGAGCAGCGAGTCACTGCTGCGGAGCAGGCGCCAAGAGGCGAGGCAGGTGCTACTGCACGGGGATCCCGGAGGCTTCTGAGGGACCCTCACCTCGGGGGAGAGGAGAGGGACGCCTAGAGGGACGAGCATGAAAATAATGGCAAGAGCTGGCGAGCTAGTGGACCCGCCACCTCTCTATGATTGTAGTGTTTGTGACAGCTTATGTAGAATTATGAATGGAATGATTTGATTTTCTGCTGCTTGTTTGTTCTCTTGTGCGTTCCTTCTTCCCTACACTTCCTCTCCTTTGCACTGTTCCCATGTGATGGGTCTGCCGAGACTCCGCCCCGAGCGGAGAATCGCGTCTTGTTGTGACCATTTCCACAGGAATCTGTCGTCGAAGTTAATAATGACGGCCCTAGTCCCTTTTCCCGGATGTTGTGTCAAATTTTGCGGACGTCCTCCAAAACATGATAGGGTATCCCTAGACAACAGAGGGTGCTAGTCGTCATATTCTTCGTCCAATCAATCACCCTGTGCGAGCGGTGAAGTGACACACGGGACCGCATGGTAGGTGCCTCATCGCGAGGGCTACCATTAACAGGTGATGGAGGCAATCTTGGCCCGCACTCCTTCCATTTCTATAAATTCTTGTCCCTTTTATCCTCCCAGGTATATCGAGAGCTAACTCGAGGAGCACAAGTTCTCACGGGAGAGGAGGAGTTCAAAATTCCGAGAGTTGGATGGAGGGCGAATCTTCCCACTCCTCGAAGAGAAGCAGATCCAGTGGTAGTAGTTCCAGGAGGCTTTCGGACCTCGAAGGGCACTTTAGTGAAAGGGCCCAATCACAACTCGTAAGCCAAGTTTTCTTACCCTTTTTTCCATTCTTTTTTCTTCCTTTCTTTCTGACCAAACCTCATCTCCATTCCCTGCATGCGTAGAGTGTGATGAAATCACAGATCTCATGGGAGTTGGTAGTGGCAGCATACCGAGGTCTCCCAGATTTTCAGAAGGCCAGGCTAGACGTGATGGGTTTTGGCACCTTCCTTCGGATCGAGCCGATCCAGCTCGACCTGGTCCTGATCCAAGCCTTGTGTGAGAGATGGGACCCAGTGAGTCGGGCATTCCTGATGCCCTGGGGGCACATGGTGCCCAGCTTGGAAGATGTGGTCCGGATCACAAGCCTGAAGGTGGAGGGCGAGGCAGTGACCGGAGTCACTTACGCGGACTACAGAGAAGGTGCCCAGAAGTTACTGGGTTTGGACCTAGATGGTCGGAAAAATAGGTCGGTAGCTAGGGCGTCCCTCATGGATGCATTAGGGCTCACCGACACTCGTCGGCGGGACGATGAATCCTCAGAAGAGTTCATGGAAAGGATGGAAATAGGATGCCGTGCCGTGTACTGCACAGATTTCGGCGACTGGGAAAGATGCAACATAGATTTGAGGAGATTTCTCCTCTTCCTTTTGGGGAGATTGGTACTGAGCTCGAAAGGGGACGGTATCCAATGTCGCTTCCTGGAGCTGCTGTCAGACCTTGAAAGAGTAGGGTATTATGCCTGGGGAGCCGCCATGCTGGCACACTTGTTTGCAGGCCTATTCCAAGAAACGGATCGTGAGATGACTGTGAGTGGTTTCACACCATTCATCCAGGTATTTTTGGTTTTGCTTGTTTTGTATTTTTTTTGTGTTTTTGCAAGGTACTGATGACCTGTGCCGAGCAGCTGTGGAGCTATTATTACCTCCCTATGGGGAGAGCTCGGCATTGGCGACCCGTGATGGTGCCGCTAGCCAGGCGGTGGGAACCCATCATGAGTGCGGCACCCCTAACCTACCAACTGATGGTGCTAAGGCGGGAGCTACAGGAGTTCCCTACAGCGATGGTAAACTGGAGACCCTACTCAGACATGGTCGATGCCGACCAGCCGTGGGTTCTAGCAAGTCGTGCCCGGTTCGGACGGGAACTGTGGATGCACTGCCTGAATGAAATCGAGCCGCTTCGGCTACGATTAGTTATGAGGACTTTAGGACTGGCTCAAGAATGGGTGGATTCAGCTGTGCCACCTCGTGTCGGGAGAAAGACGCGGGGACCGGCGACCTGCATTGACTGGCGCGTGCGATTCCCCGAACAGTATGAGGACTGGCAACGGGGTGGCACGATTGTAGAATCACAGGCGCGGGATAGCGAGGACTACTTGCGTCTATATAGGACAAAGTACGCAGAGCGGTTCCAACCCCGGGGACTTGTGGAGGTAGGTTTCCCCTTTTTCTCTTTTCTTCTTTTCTTGGTTTTCTGGTGAAAAATGCTGACTCGTAAGGCTGCAGGATGTCCGGGATGCCATGATAGCGAATTTACGAACTCGCTTGGCAGAGATGGAACAACAGTTGGGTAATGCCCGCGGAGCTACGAGCGCCTTGGTAGGTGTACAGTACGTTCCTAATTAAAACCCCAGATTCTAGATGTTGGCTGCTAATTCACGCGGTCGTAGCATGCCCAGATTGGCGCGGCTTCCCCAGCGATGGGGGTAGGTGGTGCCTCTTCCAGGTTGTGGATTCCTACCTTAGAACTTGACTTGCTTCATGAGCAACTTGCTCACGCCACGCAGCGTGCTGCGGAGGCAGAAGGGATGCTCTCTATACAGGTAAGAGTCTCAGTGTTGAGTTCTCCTTGTTTATGCCTTATCGTGTATCTGAGATGGTACACTCGGCAGGAAAAGGAGACGGAAGAAGCGCTTGGCCAAGCTGCGCAGAAGGAGGCTAGGATAGCAGAACTGGAGAGGGAACTGCGGCGTCATCCTGATGACGACTCCTCTAGGGATGCTGTGGAACTGAGGATCACTCTCCAGTTGGAGAGGGAAGACCGTGAGAGAGAACGTGCAGAGAAAGAAAGAGACGCAGAGAGAGAAAGAGCCAACAGATTGACTGAAAGGGAGGAACGAAGGGCCATGGAGGCCCAACTATTCGAACTCCGAATCAGCCTTGGTCTTGCTGAACAGTGGCTGAGAGATGGTGAGGAGCGCTACCGAAGAGCACGAGAGCGTGGCTTTCGTGTTGGTAGCTTCTCTGCTGCTTCCGTAGATCAACGCCGGGATGTGGGAATAGGAAGAGGAGTACAGAGCGGTAGGAGTACCGCTTTTCGTAGTTGGGTAGCACCTTTGAGAGCGTTTTGCCCGGAGAGTAGTGGGACGAGTAATGCGGAGAGAGAGGGCGGAACTTGATGTAATTTTTTTGGTTTTTTGGAAAAAACTACAAGGTTTGGTTTGTTTGGTTTTCACCTTTGCTTCTGTTGCCTGGATCCCTGCACACATCACTGAAACAAACAAATCAGAATTTCTGTTCTGACTTGGCCCCTTGCTCAATAAGCAAATGGTCACTGCGACTGTCCTTGATAACTGGTCAAGGGGCCAAGCCTTTATTTAACGAAGGCAAGGGAAAGAAGTGATGATAAATGCGACAGGCAAGCACACGAATGCAAGCGGTATAGTGAGATGCTGTACGCAAATGCAATCATGTAAAATTGATTTGTTTTCTTTTTTATATTTGGCATTTTTTTGTTTTATCATAAAAAAGATTTTTTTTTGCAAATATGTACATTTTCTCTTTTCTTTTTTTTTGTTATTTTTATCATTTCAATTTTTTGTTGCTAACGCCCGGCAAGCACCCAAATGGCACCTAACCTACGTGAGAACAGGGGTTTCTTACTAACCTCCCAGGTATCCTAAGTGCACATCTAGGTTGATTTGGGCCTCTAGACCCCTCGAATGATGATCCCGCCGGCTAAGACTTACCCTGATGACAATACCGTCATGCCATGCTTAGGCTCCCAGTTGCTTCCGACCACAGGGATTCACCCAAAAGGTGTTCGAGGTAAATGATTTGCCCGACCCGGGTCTATTTCCTCACAACTCTAGATGGTATATGATGGAACACCCTGGAACCCTAACGACCAACCGCGCGACGCTGACCCGGAATCAGACGCCGTCGCACCCATAGGTGACGCGCTTGCATTGGCCTAAGCCCGAGGTTAAACAAGAAGACATCAAGGTGGTAAACAGGGGTCTTGACCAGCCAGAAACACGGAGACTCCTTCGCAGCGATAGCTTTTGCTTTTCAAAGTAGGCAACCAAATGTGTATATTAAAATAAGGTCGCAGACCCTGGGGAGTTTTCACCTTTCAGAAACTCCATCGAACCTTCATCTTTAGAGGAAGAAGGAAGAGCGTGGGGGATAAACCTCCTGAGAGGATCGGCAAAACCGTTAACCCGGCGAGCGAATAAGGGCCCATTAACTCTTTCCTTTCGGACAACTTCGGACCAAATCTCGAGCATTTACATTCCATAGCCCCCCTTTTGTGGATTCAGACTTTTGCTTTGAGGGGTTCCGTTTATCGCAACAGGCACGGTCACGACCAGGCTTTTCTCTTGATTTTGACTTTGTATTTCTTTTTGTGAGGGAGATATAGTCGTTTGACGTTTGTGGGCTCCCTTTTCGTATGCCTGCGGGGACACTGCCCTCTTCTCGTGCTCTGATCGATGCTCGAGGAAATGGATCCTACTCTTGCCTTTGGGGTTTGAGTTTCGGTTTCTCATGCTCAGCATTTTAAGGGCGCCGATTGTCTCATTTGGTCGAAGAGAAAAGAATAAAGATTACAGCTTCAGGAGATCTTCTGGGTGACGCTCCACCGTAGGTGATGCTATCGACTTTTGAATAAAATACATAAGTGAGCACATGTTGGCTTCCTTCGAGCGAGCATAGGCCGACGTGGCCGGACAGGGATCTCCACGGTTCTGGCAAACCAAGACCCGGTGCCTACCAAGCCTTAATGGGCCCTATCCTAACATGAAGGTTAGATGCAGGGACTTAACTACATGGTGACTGCCAGACATCGGCATTTTGAATTTTCCATATTTTTAGTGGTTTTCAATATTTCTTTATTTTTGATGTTTTTATCTTTTCATCATTTTTTTGTTTGTGCTAAGGGTAGTATTTCTTAAGATAAAGCCCATTCCAAGGGTGGGATAACTCGGTCCCTTCGGCGTTGACTAGCTTGTAGGCGTTGCCAGGGTACACGGCTTGAATTACAAATGGTCCTTCCCAATTGGGTTGGAGCTTAGAACGCGGACCTCCAGGTTTGACAAAAATTCTTTTTACGACCATCTCACCGACTTTGAATTTTCTCTCAACGACTTTCTTTTGGTAAAAGCGAGCGAGTCTATTTTGATACACACGCGCGTGTTCGGCAGCGGCCAGCCGTTTCTCATCCAAGAGTTCCAACTGGGCGAGGAGTGAATTACGACGATCGTCGAGGGGAAATTCCTCGTCCAATTGTACCCTGAGAGAAGGGATCAGAGTCTCGTACGGGACTACCGCTTCCATACCATAAGTAAGGGCAAATGGAGTCTGCCCGGTGGGGGTACGGATTGAAGTGCGATAGGCCCATAGAGCTTCGATAAGCTTTTCTGGCCAGTCTGAAAACTTACTAGACTCGCAGGTTTTTTTGATGATTTTGAGCAATGTTTTATTGGTGGCCTCCGCTTGACCGTTACCTTGTGGGTAATAAGGCGATGAATGATGCAATGCAATTGCGTACCTTTTGCAGAGGTCCTGTAGGTCCTGAGAAATGAACTGTGGCCCATTGTCGGTGACGATTGTGCTTGGGACGCCGAATCTGGCAAGGATGTTTTTCATGATGAACTTGTTGACTGTTGACGCCTTGATTTCCGCGTAAGCTTCGGCTTCGGCCCATTTGGTGAAGTATTCCGTCGCAGTAAGGATGAAAGATTTCTGCTTGGTGAGGGAATTGGGATCACCTAGGGGACCAATGATGCCGAATGCCCACATGGAGAAAGGCCACGGGGAAGATATTGGATGAAGTGAGGAAGATGGTGAATGGATTTTATCGGCGTGAAGTTGACACTTGACACACCTATGGACATAGACAGCACAATCTTCTTCCATAGTGGGCCAATAAAAGCCTTGGCGAATGATCTTCTTGGCGAGCATCTGACTATTCACGTGGCCACCGCATACGCCCGAGTGCGTCTCCTCTACACATTTCCAAACCTCATCGTCACCAAGACATCTTAACAGAATACCAGTAAGGCTCCTCCTATAGAGTAGACCTCCAGCCAAAGTATATTTCTGAGCCACCCTTCTTATGGCTTTCTTGTCCTCTGTGGTGGCCCCTTCAGGATAAGACTGATCTTGGCAGTATTTGACAATTTCATAGAACCATGGTTTCTCTTCATCAGCCAGTTCTTCTTCAACCTCTGCCAACATGATCTCCCTCTTCTCAAGGATATCTTCCTGCAGGATCTTTCTTGCTATCCTGTCTTTGATATTTATGTAGGAAGCATCATCGATTGCAGCGTGAAGTTTGTAGATGGAAATGGACTTAAACCATCTTCCTAGAGGGAACCTTATGGATGATGCCAACGAGGCGAGGGCATCGGCGAGAATGTTCTGATGGCAAGGGATATGGACAAAGATCAGTTTGGCGAACAGTTTGGCAAAGGCAGTAGTGAGTTCTTGGTATGGCTTGAGTTTGGGATCGCGAGTGCGATATTTAGTGAGCACCTGGCGAAGGATGAGTTGACTATCACCTACGACTCGCAACTCAGTGATACGAAAAGAATGAGCGAGTTCTAGGCCAGCTAGAAGAGCTTCATATTCGGCTATATTGTTGGTGACTGGAAATTTGCGTTGGTATGCCAATGGGAATGTGAGGCCTTCAGGCGACAGGAGGGCGATGCCGATTCATCTCCCTTGAGAATTCAGAGCTCCATCAAAATATAGCGTCCACATTGGCTCATCTGATTGGTTGACGGACATTAGTTCCTCATCTGGAAACTCTGATTGGACGGGATCGAACTTGGGAAGAGGATCGTGAGCGAGATGCTCGGCTATGGCATAGCCTTTAATCTCCTTTTGCTGGATGTAGGTGATGTCGAACTGAGAGAGAAAACTTTGCCAGCGTGCTAGCCTATCCGTAAGGACGGATTTCTCCAGAAGGAATTTGATAGGATTCATTCGAGCAATCAAGTGGACCTCGTGAGCCAAGAAGTAGTGCTTCAATTTTTGCACTACCCAAACGAGGGCAGCACAGGTTTTCTCCATGCCGGTGTACTTCTGCTCACAGGGATTGAGAAGTTTGGACAAGTAATAGGTTGCCCGTTCCTTGCCTTCTTCATCAGCTTGTGCGAGGATGACTCCCACGGAGTCATCCAAGACTGAGACGTAAAGGATCAGAGGTTTTTCTGGTTTGGGTGGAATGAGAACGGGTGGACTAGCCAGATATTCCTTTAACCCTTCAAAAGCTTTCTGACATTTAGAATTCCAGTGGAATTCTACTCCTGGCTTGGTCAACTCGTAGAGAGGTCTACACCTTTGTGAATGTTGGGACACAAACCGACGAATAAACTGCAACCTCCCGATTAAACCTCGGACTTCCCTCAAATTCTTGGGAGGCGGCATATCCCTGATGGCCTTAGCTTTGTCGGGATCTATCTCGATCCCCCTTTTGCTCACAATGAACCCCAGCAATTTACCCGACGACACACCAAACACACACTTTTTCGGGTTCATTTTCAATTGGAACTCTCTTGACCTTTGCAAGACCTTAGCCAAAACTTCTGGATGTTCCATCCTGGTCCTTGATTTTACCAATAAGTCATCCACATACACTTCCAGATATATGTGCATCATGTCATGAAATATGGCCATCATCGCCCTTTGGTAAGTAGCTCCAGCATTCTTTAATCCGAACGGCATGACCACATAACAGTATGTTCCCCAAGGGGTAGTGAATGACGTCTTCTCCTGATCCTCTTCTGCCAAACGAATTTGATTATATCCTGAAAATCCATCCATGAATGAGAGGGTCTCGTAACCTGCCGTGTTATCGATCAACACATCAATGTGAGGCAAGGAAAAATCATCCTTTGGACACGCGCGGTTAAGGTCCCGGAAGTCGATGCAAATCCTGACTTTCCCATCTTTCTTCATGACCGGGACAATGTTCGCCACCCATTGAGGATAAAGAACGACTCTAATGAACCTGGCTTTGTGGAGCTTATCGACCTCTTCTTTCATTTTCAAAGTCATTTGAGGGTGGAAACGCCTTAACCTTTGTTTTACCGAGACGGACCCTGGTTTTAGGGTTAAACGGTGTTCGACCAAGGTTGAATCCAGACCCGGCATATCCTCGTAGCTCCATGCAAACGTGTCCTTATATTCCTTGAGAACCTCAATTAATGCCTCTTCTTCAGAGGGTGGTAGGTTGTCACTTATGAGGATGATCCTAGGGTCTTCCTCAGTTCCCAAGTTGACTTCTTTGGTGGATTCTTCTACGGCGGTTGACGGCTCATCGAATCTCCTTATTCCACTAGCGTATGCGCCTGCCGCATCCTCATATTCTTCACCCTCATCTTCAGTGGGGCATTCTTCATTCGTGATCTCGTAGACTCCATACCCTTCATCAAATGCACAGTCGCCCTCACATTCTATTTCTGGTAGCCGGATGGGATTTTCTAACAACTGGGGGATGGCAAGGAGGTCTTGACACCTGGCGGCTAAATCCAGAAGGAATCGATGAGGGATCTGCCTACCCTTGGACTTCTTCCTAGGTACTACCCTTGGCCTATCATTCCTAAATTGACTGACAATATTTACAGAAGAAGAGGAAGACGAAGAGGATGGTGTAGAATGTACAGGAGAAGACCCCTCAGAGGAGGGGTAGAAAAGGTCGCTCATCGGACCTTGGACGGGTGGTCCGCAAGGCGGTACGCACCCGTGGGAGATGTAGGAGGTTTCCTCAACGAAGATGTGTTGTTGGGGAGTTTGAGAATTGACGTTTTTTTTTCGTTTTCATTTTTAATGACAAAGTAGTGAAAAGAGATTGGAGGAGAGAGAAAAGTGGTTATGGCTAGAGGATTGTGAGGCTCATAGAGCAGATCATGGTTGAAGACCTGGCGCGGGTTGAAAAGCTCGCGTAGGTATGTAAACAGAGAAGGGGATCTGGGAAGATCATCAGACAATTGTCTGGCCTAGGAAGAAGATATCAGCAAAGGCTGAGACGAGTGGATGGAGAAGATGGCGGCTAATGAGCCGTCGACGGCAATGTTGAGGACGGATGAAGATCCGTCGATGACAGAGTCCTTCTGGCGAGGACGAGGATAGTTTGGAACCTTGGCAAGAGTGGTAATATTCTCTGGTATTCCGGAGATCAATGGCGGTCCTTCAAGTTACGGAGACGAGAACATCCTTTCTAGTGCAACGGAAATGTCCCGTATGTCGAACCATTTGTTCCACTCGCATTCCGAATTTTTGATCTTGCCTCTTTTGGTGATCCTCGGACATTTTTCAGCCAAATATACAGCATGTGATCCCCCATATGCTTCTCGTGGGTAATCTCCCATCTGAACAACGGGCCCTCTGTTGAAGTGGTTTGATAGAGTCCATGTGAGGGGCTTCCAATCCGCCCTGAACGGTCCTTTGAAGCCTAGGCCAAACCTACGGTTCGGCCTAATTTCCTTTGGCGGTTTGAGCATACCCTGTAATTGTGCGCCCAGACCTTTACCCTGTTGATAGCCGATGTTCCTCATAATCTCCCAACCTTTGGAGTGAAAAGGGAGACATGATGTTGCGGTTGTCCTGACCGGCTCCTTTGGTGCTAGTGGAACGTGAGATGAATCACGTACATCCAGTAATGACAATATGGGCCGATGAGACGGCCAAACAGAGGACAGAGAGGTGTTGATAGCATCCACTGTGTGAAGGACAGGTGTACTGACCACTTTAATAATTCTCCCATTGTAAGGAAACTTCATGCACTGATGGTTGGTGGAAGGCACAGCGTCCATGGCTTCGATGTAAGGGCGACCCAGTATAGCCTTGAATGTGGGGTCCATGTCGAGGACATGGAATTCCATGGGAATTGACATGGGGCCTAGTTCTGCCTTCAGAATAATCATCCCCTGCGGCGGCCTTTTGCTATTGTCATAGGCCGTGACCGTGATCGAGGAAGGTCTTATTTGTTCCTCGTCGATCCCACACAACTGAAGAGTGCTCATGGAGATCACATTTATGGACGCACCCGTGTCCACAAGACACGGGTTTATGGATACCCCATTAATTTTTATTGAAATGCACAGTGCATATTTCTGAGCTTCCTTGGGAGCGAGCTCGTAGTTGTGGAACATGATGGCCGGTTGTGTGTCCGTTGCGGTCAGGACGGTAGAGATCTTTTCTACAGGGAGGTCCTCATTCACCATGACCCTTTGAAGGTACTCCATTAAGGCTGCCTGGTGGGATGTGGATCTTTGAAGAAGCTCCAGGATGGAGATCCAAGCAGGGGTCTTGTCCAAGTGTTTCAATAGATCATACTGTGTTCCAGGGATAGCTCTTTCTGGTTGTTCTCCATCATCCTTCTCTGGCTGAGATTGCTCAGAATTCTGACTGTTGTGGGGGAAAACCCTGTGGAAAATCCTTCCACTCCGGAGCACCATTGCCTACGGCTTTTGTACCTCTGCGGGGGTAGCAGTGGGTTTTAACAGGGGTTTGAGGGGTAGTGGTGGAGGAATGGTTGATGAAGCAGGGGTGATGACGGGAGCAGGGATTCTGATGAGGGGTTTGTTAGGTAGAGGCATGGAGGTAGAGGGGATATCGCGCGGATTATGAAGGATAAGGGGTCTGGAAGGTGGAGGTGGAGACGAAGTAGAAGTGGGTAGGGCTTGAAGCGGGCAATGATTTTGAGGTGGGTGAGGGGTAATGAGTGGTTTTGAAGGCATTAGTGGTGATACGGTGGAGAAAGACAGGGTTATGTATGGTTGACGGATGATAAGGGGTTTAGAAGGCGTAGGGGTAAATGTGGTAGAGGTGGATGGTAAAGTGGGGGAGTGAGAGAAGATGAGAGGGTGTGAAGGCGTAGTGGAGAGTGTCGGTTGATAGGAGATCGGGGTACGGATGAGAGGGCGTAATGGTAGTGGAAATGGTGAAGGCGATACTGACGCGGGTTGATGAGAGAGAGGTGCTACCCGGGCAAGGCGAGGGGGTTGCATGACGATGGGGTTGGAGGAAGAAAGAATAGAGGTACTTTCCTGGTGCCACACCTGCTCTCTCCCGACTTCTGGGAAGGAGGAGATGGGGTTAACCTGATGATTGGGCTGTTGGTGCTCCGGTAATGGATTCTGGATTATGCCCATGTCGGGCTGTTGTTGTGGGGCCTGCTGAGGCTGTTGTTGTTGTTGTGGTTGCTGCTGCTGCTGCTGTTGTAACTTCTGCTGTGGCCTATGAGGAGGTCTCCTAGCCTTAAGAGCGGCGACGTATCGTCTCATTTCATCCCAATCTATTTGATGTTCATCATTCATATCATGGATGTAATCTTTGAAATGGAAGCAGTAATCTACTGTGTGTCCTGACTGCCTGTGGTAGACGCAGTATTTGGAGGTATCAACATTTGGGGGCCACACGGGCCATTCTCTGGGTAGGGCGAGTTGGTTTGATGCCATGAGGGCATTAAAAATGTCTGCTAAGGTTTCTGGCAATGGTGGATAGTAGGCTCTCTTGGGACCGAGCGGCCTCCTTTGTTGCTGTTGGGGACCATAGTTCCCCGGGGGTGGAACTTGGTTGTACTGAAGCGGTGGTTGTTGTTGCTGAGGTTGTGGTTGTTGTTGCTGGGGTTGACGTAATGGAGGCATATTATCATGGGGTGGATTATTTTGGGGTGGAGGACGAAGAGGGAAAGGACCTGGTTGGAGGGGAAGTCGGGGCATTTGTGGAGGCCTTGGGTTGACTGCATAGTTGGCATTGTTGAGCGCACCCACTTGCTCATTTGTCACGACCCCTTCTGTGGCTCCGCCCGGGATACCAGCGCCTATCTTTCTGACCACTTTGGGCTTCGACGACTCAAACATGTTCATAATGGCGGAGTCTTTTAACTGGGTTTGGATGTATCAGGCCCTTTCATAGAGTTCCTCCATTGTAGTAAGTTTATTCATGGCCAGGACGTGTCTGAACTATGGGGTTGCATTAGACACAATCATCTTCACTTGTTCGGGCTCAGAGAGGGTATCCCTTATTCTTTCCGCCAGAGACCTCCATCTATCAGCATAGCGGACAAAATCCTCGTCGGGCTTCATCTTTTCGGCCACTAGGTCGGTAATGGAGAGTGAGGGACCGATCCTATCCCTATATTTCTGCAAGAACCTTCTCTGGACTATTTCAAAATTCTCGGCCTCGCGGGGCTCCAAGGAATAGAACCACTCAAGCGCGGGACAATCCAATGATCTCCGAAAGAGGTATGCCAGGGACCTCTGATCGTTTTGCCAATAGGAGGATTCATACATGAAATCCTTGAGGTGAATGAAGGGGTTGCCGGTACCATTGTATCTGCGGTACGTGGGCATTTCGGAGGGAGGAAGATGAATGACGGGAAGGATTGGCAAAGCAACCTCCGGGGTGGCTTTCACGTCCACCATCCTTCTCAGATTTTGAAACTGCTCGTCCATGCGATTGAACCTATTGAGGAGCGATTGGGCGAGCTCCTCTGGAGGTGAAGGTGGCACTTACCACTGGGGGAGAAACTGTCTCCCGGAGACTTGAGGGGGGAACCCGGAATGAGAGGGAGCTGTCGGACCGCCGACAGTTGGCCCTGGCTGAAGCGGTGCGTGGGGAACAATGGGAGTTTGAGATTGTGACGGGAACTGGAATGAGGGTGGTTGTTGGCTCGCTTGTCCTTGAAGCGAGGGAGACTGGATGGCTTGTGCCAACGAAGGAG
The DNA here is from genome assembly GCA_022559845.1 of Amorphophallus konjac. Taxonomy (NCBI): domain Eukaryota; kingdom Viridiplantae; phylum Streptophyta; class Magnoliopsida; order Alismatales; family Araceae; genus Amorphophallus; species Amorphophallus konjac. The sequence continues at coordinate 229,035,878 of CM040123.1, read as the reverse complement.
ATGGAATGGCCTGCACGGACTCTTGGAGAGGTGCGATGGCCGGAGTTGATTCCTGGGGCGTGGGGGAAACAGATTTCCCCTTCAGAATGGCCTGGAAGGCCCGGAGCTGTTCAGAGGTAAGCTCCGTGTTGGCGAGGACGCCCAGTAAGGAAGAGATATCCTGTGGTGGGGACGTGTCCCAGGCAATAACCTGCACCTTATGCGAGAGCTCATGAGAAGGACCCGAGTCCATAGCATAGACTCGCGGGTCGGCTGACAAACCACGACTAGGGTGATTTTCCTCAAAAGACTCGTGAGCCATGCTCACAGTTTTCCCAGAACGCAAAAACATACACTAGCAAGCAGGTAGCAGAGATTATCGAACAAGTTGATGCCTTTACGTCTTTTTTGTGTTTTGATTTTGATAATTTTTTTTTATGTTTTTAGCGAGATCCGAAGTTCACACAAAATGGGGACTCTAGTTTATTTTTGTTTTACCGCCGTGTCAGCTAGGGTCTCTCGTCTCACCACGAATGAAATGACTAACTTCGGGGAACTTCAATGGTACAACCAGCCCAGTGAATGAAGAGGAGATTCTTCGATGTCGGGGACTTACGGAGGTCCCAGTGGAGGAGATTCTAGTCTGTTGAGAGGAATTCTCAAACGGAGAGTCCTTCCTTCACCGGGAAAGGGTGATCCTCAAAAAAAATGAAAAAAGGATAGAAAAGAGGGATGGATGCATGCAATGAAATGCTGACAGAGATATGGAGTGGGAAAACAACAGAAATAACAGACATGTAATAAACAAACAACCAATCAAAACTGACAGTGCTGCCGTGAGCACAACGGGGGCGCGCGCGGGCGCCAAGGTGGAGAGGCACGGATGGTGCCGAACTTGCAAGGGTAGCCAGAAGGAAGCAGTAGACGTCCCACCGTGATTGCCAATCTGTGAGCGATGTCACGCGGTTCGGGGAGCGGAGAGGACGCGGAGCGCGCGGGCTCCTTCTTTTTGTTTGCTGCAACACAGAAATAAGAGAAAAGAGAAGGGGCCACCACGGGAGATTACTCCGGCGGGGCGAGCTTGACAAATGTGATATAGCAAGATATGGGGGTTAAACGGCCATAGCGGGAAGTGACTCGCCGCGACCTCGGGGGACGGGAATGGTGCAGAAATTAAATAGCAGGAATTGAAACGACCATTGGGGAAGTGACTCGCGGCGGCCTCGAGAATATGAGCAGATAAGAAGATAGCAGAATATAAAGAGAATATAAAGAGCGGGAATTTAAACGGCCATTGGGGAAGTGACTCGCCGCAGCCTCGAGAATATGAATAGATAAGAATATGACAGGATATAAAGGGAATTTAAACGGCCATTGGGGAAGTGACTCGCCGCGGCCTCGAGAACATGAATAAATAAGAATATACCATATAAGAACGAGAATTTAAACGGCCATTGGGGAAGTGACTCGCCGCGGCCTCGAGCATATGAGCAGAATATAACAGAATATAAAGAGAATATAAGAACAGAAATTTAAACGGCCATTGGGGAAGTGACTCGCCGCGGCCTCGAGAACAAGATGTGATCGCTAGGGGCCGAAAGGCCCCAAAATGAAGAAAGTGATCGCGCCTACCTCAAGAGCGGGAGATGGCGGGTTGCTTCTTCCTCCCCCTTCGGCCGGCCGACGGAGAGGGCTTTCCTTGGGTACCCTTGCAAAACAACGACAAACAAGTAACGAGTGGATTAGAAAGATGAAGGTGTAGTATTCAAATCCTTGCGATAAAAATAACGAAATGATGGTAAGACACACACCTGGTTGGTGTTGTCTTTTAAACCCCTCTCGGACTCGAGTAGGAGGAAAATGAGATGATGGATGCAAGAAGTATATAAGAAGATGCACCCTTATGAAGGGGGATAGATGATGCGAGATGATGAATGCAAAGGAACTAAAAGAAAAGGAAAGGATTGGCTTATTGGATGTGCCGATGGTGAAATTCGGCAGAGCTCCGGCAGCGTAGGGATGGAGTGGAAGCGCGGTGGATGAAGATGACCTTCCTCTCGCGAGCGTGGGCACCCGAGAAGCCGGCAGAACCTCCACCTACAAAAGACCCCACGGGTTAGAAAATGACTCCGGTAGCCTCTGGGCTCCGGCAGCCTATCGGATCTCTTCGAAGCTCCCCCAGAACTGAGGGGGTGGGCCTCTATTTACAGGGCTCCGGAGGGTGGAGGCGTCCAGGACCCTGGACACCTCCATCAGGGCCGAACTAATATTTTATTCTATTTTTATTAAATTTTTTCGGAATATTTTTGTGGAGGCGTCCAGGGCTCCGGATGCCCCTAATAGGTCCACCGAACACCACCGACGGCCGCACGCGGTTTGACACAATGCGTGGTTTTGTGAGCGGCGCCTCGTGATTTTGAAATGGGCGCGTCCAGCGGGCTGGACGTCTTCATAATTTGGCTTTTTTCACACACGACAAACCGTCGTTCGGTGGGCGGCGCCCGTGAGGAAGTTGATGGAGCCGTCCAGGGGCCTGGACGCCTCCATTAATATATTGTTTTTGTTTTTGTTTTGTCTTTTTATGCCAAAGCTGGCATTATATATTTTTTATTTTTGTTTTTATGGAGGCGTCCAGGGGCCTGGACGCCTCCATTAATATATCATTTTTTGTTATTTTGTTTTGTCTTTTTTATGCCAACTCGCATATATATATATTATTTTTTTATATTTGTTTTTATGGAGGCGTCCAGGGGTCTGGACGCCTCCATTAATATATTATTTTTTATTTGTGTTTTGGGTTTTGAAAAATAAAAATAAATTAAATTAAATTAAAAGAATGGGGGCGTCCAGGGGCCTGGACGCCCCCATTAAGACCCACCCGGGTCCTCGGACAAGCGTTGGTGGCCGCCCGACAGACACCCTTCTTGGTTCCGGAACCTCCTGATGCGTCTGACTGGTGTTGATGCCGTCCGAATGCCGTGACGAGACGATTCCGGATGCCGAAAAGGGCGGAAGAAGACTCAAGAAAAGGAAGCACTCGAGCAATTCAAAATGCGTAAGCCGTTGCGGGCGTTATATAGTAATATGAGACTTTCTCGGGAGACGTCAGGAATGGCGTGTCTACACCCTCCCCTACTACGAGTTAGCACTTCACCGAGGCATCCGCAAGGGGTTCAAGCAAGGCTACGACCGGGCCGTCTCTTATGCCGAGGAGCAGACGTCCGAGACAATCGATTTCCCATCCGGGTAATGCTATGACTCGGACTTGTCATCCTCCAATTCCTCTGCATCGGAGGAAGAAGATCAGGGCGCTCTTCGTCCGAGGGGTCGCCAACTCTGGATGTCTCGGGAGGGCGCCAACCGAGGCAGTTTCCACACCGGTGGGGTCAGTGCCAGGGTCGGCCGTCCCCAAGGGTGTCGGAGGTAGACCGTCTGAGCCTTCCACTTCCGAGCTTTAGGGTGGGCCAGAAGCCTATTGTATCTGCTTTGCTTTCTCATTTTGCATGTCTTTTCCTTTTCCGAAGGAAAACTTTTCTTGTTGGGTAGGAAAAAGGTAAGGCAGTAGCATTATGATGAAGACTTAGCTGTTTCGTATCGCCATTGCCGTATTTTTTTCAGCGTATCTACAGTAGTTGGAAAGTGCCGATACTTTCTGCGTGGATCTTGCCCGATGGTTGGGTGAGCGTCTGATATGGTGTCTTTCCGTTCTCGCATGCTTTGAATGTTTGGCCGCTTCGTGTGTCCCGCTGGGGCGGAAACGAGAAGTTTGAGGTGACCATTCGTAGGGAGAGGTCCCTTTGGCTTATTTTCGAGGGGAGAATCATTTAAGGTAAATAGCCTCCCTTCGCCTATAAAAGGTCTGAAGGGTGTCCCTTCCTCTTTACCGCTTAGGGTTTTCCCCGACAGTCTTTCCTCATTCTCTCTTCACGTAGCGTTGTGCCATTATATTTGAAGCATGGAAGACGCTCCGAAAGATGAGGCTACCGATGACGGGGGGCCGAGAGTTCTTGCTGCTTCGGGTTTAAAGAGGGTTCGACGGCTGGCGGATAGATTTAAAGAGGGTTCGACGTGCGGAGGCACTCTGTCTTCTTTTTATCAGTTCCGACGGCACTTGTAGGGGTGGGGCGTGATGGCGGACGGATGGGGGCATCAGGTGTGCCTGCCGCCCGTCCCTTCCCACTCGCCTCCTGGAGGGGATCTCTCTCGAGATTCCTCTCCACTTCCTGCTTCTCCTCTCTTCCACAACCTCTTTTTCCATCTTCTACCCGCCTCATCATTTCTTTCGCTCTTCGGAGGGTGCATGCACTCTCTGCCTTCCAAAGAGTTGGCAGATTGGTGGAGAGGAGGCCTTCGTTCGCACTCCCTCTTCCCCTTCCTCCATCTCTATCAACTTGGAAGGTAGCATTCTCCTTCCTAATCCCTCTGTCACCTTTGTTCCGAGCTACCCGAGCCAACGGGGTCGACTACCCTTTATCCGCGTTGAAGAGGTGAAATCTCGCGCTGTGTCCTGAGCAGGCTGTGGCTCACCAGAAGATGAACTGTAAGACAGGGAAACGTATCAGAGGGCCCAGGGGGTTTCCCTGGGGAAAAACCCTCCGATGGCTAAGTCAGTAGAGCTATGGTGGAAGCAATAATGGGGAGGAGAAAAACTAGTGCGCGAGATTCCTCTCCACCAGAGGGGTGAAGCGGATCTTGCTCAGGAGTTTGGGTGTATGTGTGCCTTGATGGCCCTTACCTTCCACCGGAGGGTATCCTTGGTTTAAATAGTGCGTCGCCTTCAGGAGTCCTGCAAGCTGAGGGGTTTCCGGCGAAAGTTACGTCCTCAACGTGGGCTTTCATGGCCTTATCGTGGGAACGTTATCACCTCGAAGTCCGGCGGCTTCTGTATTCCCTGTCCGTTGGGGACTCTTAACGGCAGTACGAGCGGATAATATTCGGTCTGGCCGAGCTTCTGAAACGCCAGCCCTGTCTGGGCGATGAGCGTAGCTCGGCGGAAGAGGGGTCGGATAGGTCGGCGAATGCCTGTCTCTCCCGGGCGGGGAAACGGCTTGGGCCGGACCCTCCTTGTGACCTGACCATTACTCGGGCCCTCCGAGCCTAGGGGCCGTCGGGGAGGGTTGGTTCCTCAAGTGTTTGTTCATTGGGCTTTTCCTCCCTAAGTGGGCCCTGTGGGCTGTCACTCAGGTGAGCTTGCCTCGTTGGACCCTGTTGGGTCTTGTTGGGCTGCTCTTTGAGTGGGCTGCAGAAATCCCCCTCTCAACTTGTCCCCCTCCTACTCCCGAGCCATGGAGGCTCGGTCGAGTAGTTTTTGAGGCTTTGGACCGGCGTGGCTCAGGTGGGTGGAATTCTGTTGGCGTTATGAAGCCACGTGTAGTGGTCGCCTGGGCACGTAATGATGATCCTGACGGATTTGAAACGAAGGGGCCCCCCTTTTCTCGGAGCACGGAACGACGCGCCGCCTTCCTCCAGGGTTTTATAGGCGTTGGGCGCTGTTCGTCGTTCTAGGCTTCTCAGGGTTTTAGGCTTTCCTTAGTTTCTTTGCTTCTGGGGCTCCTTGATGCGCCGTGAGAGCACAGTGGACACGCAAAGTCTTGCGGCGGCGTTTGAAGAGTTGGCGAGGGTAACCGCGAAGGCGGTCCGGCAACTTCCTTCCCCCCCGGAGTCTTCGAGCTCGCGCGAGGGATCATCTTCCAGCTCGATGGCGGATCTGCCTTTGGAAATCGGGCAGGTGAGGCGGGAGCCCGTCCCCAATTACAGTGAGTTGGGGGAAGCCGAGGTGAGGAAGCTGGAGCATCATTTTCGCTTGCCTCTCAGGTACAGCTTTGCTGCCGCCGCCCCGTATGAGACGAGTCTGGACAGTCGTACGGGGCACATTTGCACTTTTCTTCTAGCTTGGAAGAGTGGGTTCCGTCTTCCCTTCGAGCCTTTTGTACTTAAGCTTCTCGAGTTTTTCGGGTTGGCACCTATTTAGTTGGTGGCCAACTCGTATCTCCTTCTCCCCGCCTTTCGGATTCTCTGTCGTCAGCACGACATTTTTCCTTCCTTGGACCTCTTTCACTATTTTTTCGAGTTGAAAGCGCACCCGTCGGCGGGGAAGGGCTTCTACTTTATCCAGGTGAGGAGGAACAGGAGTTGCATCTCACTCGCAGCAAAGGACTCCTCGCGCAAGGGGTGGAAGACCAAATTCTTCTGGGTGAAGGTGGAGGCGACGGACGAGTCTTGGAGATGTCTGGTTTCGCCCAATTTTCATCCGAATGTTCCCCCTCGCCAGGACGAGTTCCCTCCCCACGTGGAGCGGCCGGCCGCTCGTCTGCTGGATAATCGCCAGTCGACCGAGGAGCTGGTGACGCCGGAGAACATCGAACGGTGTTTTCTTACGCGGTTGACGTCGACAGGTACCGCTCTCGAGGTTCTTCTCCTGGGGTGGTAGTTACTTTTCTTCTCCTGACCTGGTCTTCTTCCTTTATTACAGACGTGAGGCAGGAACCTCTGGAGGAAGCTGTCGAGGTCATCGATCTGGGAGAAGATGACTCGGCGGCCGACGAACCAGATGCTTCTGCGGGTCTCGCCCAAGCCCGAAGCGCAAGGATCCCATGGCGGGAAAGTTGCGGGAGGCCGCGAAGGCCAGGAAACGGGCCAAGAAGATAGGTCTTCCTTCTACCACCGGGGGTGACTCTGGCTCGGCGGTGCTCCCCTCTTGGGGGCAAGATGGGGCCGACCCCTCGGGGCCAGCTCCCCCACCTACCAGGCGAGAGGGGGCCGAGGAGACCGGGGGCCCTTCAGAGGGCGGCGATGGGTCGGCTCTCCCTCCCACGGGGGTAGAGGGGGCCGATGCCGAGGTAGTTGACACCGAGACCGGGGGATCGGTCGGAGGCGGTGATGTCTCGGTCGGCGAGGTGCGGGCCGAGACAGGTAGGGCTGAGAGTTCGCCCACGAGGGCGTTGCAGCCCCAGGTGCTTGAAGCTCCCGATGCGATCGGTCCCGCGGCGCCGGTCGAGGTTGGGGGTTCACCCGGGGAGGCGTCGCAACCCCAACCGACCGTGGCGCGCGAGGCGGTCGGCTCTATCGCTCGAGCAGAGCCTTCTGGCGGGGTGCCCAGGGCGGAGCGGTCCCCTCTACCGGAGCCCTTGGAAATGCTCGGTATTACGGGCGACCTGTATCGGGTCTACCGGTCGATCGCCACAAGGACGAAGGGGGGAGAAAGGCACAATACCCCCCCGGGATCCTTGATGTTCTGATGGAGGGCGGCCTGGTCATAGCTCGGTCAGCGGCTTTGATGTCGGAGGCGCACGCCCGGATGGAGGCGGAGCGGTCGAAACTCGCCTGGACCCTTGGGGGATGCGAGAGGAAGCTGGCCCGACTCAAGGGGGAGCATGAGGGGCTCCGGCAGAAGTTTTCCGCGTTCTGGGAGGTGGCGCGGCCGAGCCGACTGGAAGCCGGGGTGCTGACCGAACAGCTCGCCAAGACCCAAGAGTCTCTTGAGAGGACAAGCCGATCCTTGGAGGAGGAGCGTATATGTCGCCTCGAGCTAGACAATCGTTGGGAGCTCGAACGCGCCGAGCTGCTAGATCGGGCGGAGGTGGCGGAGCGCCTCCGAGCTGAGGCTGAGGTGGACCGGGCCCGGGCGGAGGAGCGTCTGGCGAGGATGGAGGAGCGTGCGGCCGAGGCGGAGCTGGCTCGGGTCGAGCTCGTCGGAAGGGCGGGGCAGATCGAGGCGGAGGCGATGGAGCGTTATAGGAGCTCGGATGCTTACTCGGCCGACCTGGTGGAAGCCGCCCTACCCTATTACGAGGTTGCACTTCGCCGGGGCGCTCGAAAGGGGTTCAAGTAAGGCTATCGCCGGGCGGTTAACTACGCCGACGAGCAAAACTCCGCGATCGAGTTCCCCTTTGGCCAGTGTTATGACTCGGATGAGTCGGTTTCAAGCTCCTCATCGTCAGTCGGGGAAGATTCGGTGGGGTCGCCTCCATCGGGGTCACCGGCTCTGGACGTTTCGGGAGGGCTCACGACCGAGACAGTTCTCGCACAAGCGAGGTCAGTGTTCGAGCCGGCCATCACCGAAGGTGCCGGGGATGACGCGTCCCCTTCCGCCGTTCTCGAGCGTCAAAGTGGGCCCGAGGCCTGATGTATTTTACCTTGTTTTGCCTCTTTCCCTTTTTGTCTCTCTTTCCTCTTTTTAGAGAGTTTCCTTTTTGTGTGATAATGAACGACTTACTTCGTTTGAGTACCATCTTTGCCGTGATTTGGTTGGCGTATCTGAAGTAGTTGGAAAGTGCCGATATGTTCTGCGCGGTTTTCGCATGCTGATTTGGTAGACTTCTGACGGGGCGTCCTTTCGTTCCTTCACGCTTTGAATGCCAGGCCGCTTCATGAATCCCGCTAGGGCGGGGATCGAGGAGTTGGAGGTGACCATTAAGGGGGATCCCTTGGCATGTTTTAAAGGGGGGAGTCATTTAAGGCGTGTGATGTCTGCTCGACAGTCGTTGTTAAAATTGCCGTGCCACACAAATTTCAAATATTTATAACCGCACTCACTCACTTATGGATTTGAAAACATGAGTATAATGGTAAGTACGGGTCGATCCCACGGGGAAGGAATTTGGTTATTTTTCTTAGTTGGAAAATATTCTTGTGTTTTGAAAAATCAATTGTTGGAATTTGGAGTGCGATTATGAAAACTTAAATTGGAAAACATAACAGAATTCAAGTGAAAATAGGGGTTGGAAGTAATGCATAACTTCAAATATAGACAGAATGAGAAGAAGTGTAAAACATGAAAGTTGTAGAGAATTGAAAAAGGAAGAACTTTTATGAAGAACACAGAAACAGAAAATGAAAGGAAGATAAGGAAAAACTTGAAAAACTATGACCTATTGGTTCGGATGAACAGTAATTGATAGAAAACCAGCACCTTGAAAACTTAATTCTAAAGCTCAAAAGAAGAGGAATTTGACAAAGTGCAAGAAGAATAAAACTTAGATATACAAGAGAGGAACAACTCTTATGAAGAACTCAGAGTTATTTGAGGACTAGAAAGAGTTCGAAATGAATAAATGGAAGAAGGTATCACCACGGATGAACAGTAAATGCACAGGACAGCACTTAAGAAAACGGACCAGAACTCTATGAAATAGGAAGAATTTGAGGAAATGATAAACAGAGAAGTTGAGGAAGACTTGTAAATAAACAACTTTTGTGAAGAAAGCAAATTGAAATAAAGATTACAACCATGCGAAATAAGGCTAAGAACAGGCTGAATTCAAAAATGAAACTTTTATTGAAATAAGAACAACTTATAACTTTGACTTCAAAAACTTTGAAAATACAACTTGATGCACTCAACAACTTCAGAAATGTAAAGAACAACTTACATTACAAGTGACCAAAGCTAGCTCTCCCCCTACTCAACCTTGCCATCTTGCTAATTCTACTTGCTAACTAACTTGCTAACTTCTCATTCAAGACCAATGCACCCTTTATATAGGGGTTACAAAAAACACTCCAAACAAGTGTACCCAATTTTAGCCTAAAATGGTAGGCAGGTAGGTTCTGCCCACTTTGCCATTTTTTTTGGATTTTTCTGAATTTATTTGGCATTTTTTTGGCCTTTTCTTCTCTTTTTTTCTTTCTCTCATTTTCTCTTCTGCCGGCGCGTTGCGCCGACCGGTTAGGCGGCCGAACCTGTGGGCCCGCCGTGCGCCCGCCCGCTTCTGCCTCGCCACGCGGCCGCCTGCGTGAATCACGCGGGCGCCCGCGCCCGCGCCCTGCTGCTGCCGCGGCTCGCCACGCGTCGCCTCCGCTCGCCGGCCACGACACCCCCCTCGCCTGCAGGTTGCCACGAGCCCCCCTCCGCGTTCGCCCTCCCGCCTCGTCGCCCGTGCCCGGGCGGCGAAGGCGGGGGCGGGGGGTGTTTGAACATTTTTTTTAAGTTTTTTTTAATATATATATATAATATATAAATATATATATAGCTATATAGCTATATATATGTCTATAAATAGTTAGAAAATTCTAAAAAAATAGTAAATAAAGTTATTTTTTATTCTAAAAATTTTTCTTTTCTTTTTGAACAAATCCTTGGGCTTTTGGCCCATTCAAAATAATATTTTTATTTTCTTTATTTTTTTTTCGTGGAGCTTTTCTCGTACTACGTGCCTGCATAAATACAAAAAATGTAATTAAAATTTATTTAATTTTAGAAAAATAAACATTTGATACAAAATCAATAAGAAGTGTGAGAAGTGTATATTGATCATAATTTAAGCTCATAAAAATGTGAATAATGATGAATTAACAAGGAAAAATACACACTTATCACACCCCCCAACTTACTCATTGCTAGTCCCTTAGCAATGCACATAATGAAAAATTTAGGACTAACAAGAGTTTAAAGATATTCAGGCCTCATTTCCAGTTCATCTTTCATAGAATTAACTAAAGATCAGGACTCTGGAGTAATTACCACAGACAAGCCTTATGTCGGAAATTCAGGTACATGATCAAGAATCTAATCAAAATTCAGTAACACTTGTGCATGTGTAATGCTAAGTCCACAGTAAAGACAATTGCATCCTCCACTTGCTATTCTGAACAAATGCCTTTCAATTCTGCACTTCTTACTTAGAGCGTTCAATGCACATTAGCTTTTTGTCTGCCTTATTGATATGTCCCTTTTGGGATCACTATATATATATTTTTTTCTTTTCTTTTCCTTTTTCCCTTTTTTTTTCTTTGCACACATGATGCTGCACTACCCTTCACTGTTTTACACGAACCTCAACACGTCTTAGGTGAAGGAGGCCCGGTTCCACAGATCAAAGTTCTCTTTTCCTTTTGACGCGAACCTCAACACGTCTTAAGTGAAGTAGGCCCGGTTACTCAGAATCGGAGCATTTTTCATGGTGTGTGTTTTTTTTTTCTCATACTTTTGTATGGCAGAAAGCTTCTAACATATCTCTTCTTCAGAAAATGCAGAATATCAGACAGTCTGTCAAAAATAACAGAAGGCTTGTCCTTCTTGTTTCATTAGCGTGCATCGTGATTTTATTTTTCTGTGAAAGTGCATCTGAACTTTTAAAGAGATTCTTTAAATCAGTTTTCCATGGCTAGAGTAAATAAATTATCCATCATCCGATTCTCTAGTAATTTCCATTCTAGAATCACTTTTCATGCGACATGAATCAAGAAATGCAACTCGGGGAAAACTGTTGTTTCACATGACAATTCAAGAAAGTAAAAAAAAAATTGTTGAAAGTTTTAGAAATTTTTGAATTTTTTTTTTGAATATCTCCCCTCCCAACTTAAATGACATTGTCCTCAATGGCATAAACAGTAGAAAGATTAGAGGACATGTAAAGAGATAATATAGTTGGGATGGAAGGATACAACCTGATGGCGGGGTAAAATGACGAGGGCGTCGGTGCAGCTTGGCCTGACAACTGAAAAATAAACATACTAAAACAAGAAATCAGATCAGAAGCCAGGAATTAACACAAGGAGTGGGACCCAATGTTCATGTATTTCAAAAGGAATCGACCAATGATGGCAACGTGAGTTACGGAGCCGGATTTCTCGCAGAAATGTCCCCTCAATGTGTGTGTTATGCGAAAGGTGGCCACAACGGGACAATAAACATAACGAATCTTTGGACCAACAAGAGAGAAAAAGTCAATAAAGCACGTCTCCGACTTGACCACTCCACATAGTAGAGTGGGTGCGAGATTAACGGGAGGATGACGTGTCGCAAAGGCTATGGCTAGGATGTGATGATGAGAGATGTAGATCACTTGCTCTCCAATCCTATAAATACCCCCCCTTCCCACTCGACTGGAGAACATCGAAGTTGTGAGAGTAGAGTCGAGTGAAAAGGTTGCAAAGGGGAGTAGTGAGTGTTGCTCAAGGTTCAGAATGGAGGGTGAATCGAGCTTCAGAGCTGAAGGGGAGTCGTCTCGCTCCTCGAAGAGGAGTAGATCGGGCAGTAGTGCCAGGAGATTCTCTGAAGTTGAAGGACTTGTGAGTGAAAGGACTCTACCACAGCTTGTAAGTGATTCCTTTCATTCCTTTCTTCTTCTCTGTTCTTTCTTTGGAAAGCTTCCCATTTCTCATTTCTGGCGTATGTGCAGAGTGTGATGAAGTCACACATCTCGTGGGAGCTGGTCGTGGCTGCATATCGAGGGCTCCCGGACTTCCAGAAAGCGAGGTTGGACGTGATGGGATTCGGGCCCTTTCTCAGAATTGAGCCACTCAAGATCGACCTTGCCTTGATCCAAGCTCTACGTGAAAGATGGGACCCGGTAAGTAGGGCATTCTGATGCCGTGGGGGCATATGGTACCCAGCTTGGAAGATGTGGTCCGAATCACGGGCCTCAAAGTGGATGGGGAAGCAGTGACTGGTGTCACCTACGCGGATTACCGTGAAGGTGCCCATAACTTGTTGGGGATGGACTTAGATAATCGGAAGAACAGGTCAGTAGCCAGGGCATCGATCATGGAAGCTTTAGGGCTTACTGACATGCGTCCGCGTGATGATGAGTCCATAGATGAATTTATGGAAAGGGCAGAAAGAGGTGCCCGTGCTATGTATTGTATGGATACCAGCAATTGGGAGCGGACCAATATGGATCTGAGGAGGTTCCTCCTCTTTCTATTAGGCAAGTTGTTGCTGGGGTCCAAGGGAGACAGTATCCACTGTCATTTCTTAGAACTGCTTGTAGACTTGGAAAGAGTAGGACAATACGCCTGGGGAGCTGCTGTGCTGGCACATCTGTTTACAAGTCTGTCGCAAAGGACAGATAAAGAGATGATACTAAATGGGTTTACGCCGTTAATCCAGGTAATGAAAATTTTTTGTTCTTTTTATTTTCTGCTTTTTGTTTGTGTTTTCATCAATGACACATGATGGTGTAGCTGTGGAGCTACTATTACCTTCCAATGGGGAGGGCTCGACATTGTCGACCACTGACGGTCCCTCTAGCGAGACGGTGACAACCCATCATGAGTACTGCACCTTTACCCTACCAACTGATGGTGTTCAGGCGAGAGTTGCAAGAGTTCCCTGCAACGATGGTAGGATAATTGTTTTCTCAATTTTTTTTTTCATTTTTTTTTTAACTGAGAAGATACGTGCAACCCATTAAAGGTGAACTGGAGGCCTTTCATGAACATGGTCGATGTTGACCAGCCTTGGGTAGCTGGAAGCCGCGCCCGATTTGGACGGGACCTCTGGCTCCATTGCTTAAATGAAATCGAGCCCCTCAGGCTGCGATTAGCTATGCGGACCCTAGGGCTGGCTCAAGAATGGGTGGATATGACCATGTCACCTAGTGTCGGAAGGCAGACGCGTGGACCAGCCACCTGTGTTGATTGGAGAGTGCGCTTCCCCGAACAATATGAAGATTGGCAACGGGGAGGCACACTCGTGGAATCTCAAGCACAAGATAGCGATGATTACCTACGCCTCTACAGAGCAATGTATGCAGAAAGGCTCCAGCCTGGAGGGCTTGTAGAGGTAAGGAAACCATGTTTGTATCTTCTACATTTTATTGTTTTTAATTTTTTTTTTCTTTGTTTGTGAACTCAAAAGCCATAACTGTAGGATGTCCGTGAGACTATAATAACGAACTTACGAGCTCGTCTGGCGGACACGGAGCAAGAGCTGAGTGATACCAGAGCGGCTCTAGGTTCATCAGTAAGTATTTCAGTACATATTCCGGGTAGGCTTTGAGATTCGGGGTGCTAACCACTTAATGTTACCACATGTGCAGCGTGCTCAGCTTGATGCAGTTTCTTCGGCGATGGGAGCAGATGGTGTTTCTTCCAGTCTATGGATTCCCACATCCGAGCTGGATCAACTCCACGAGCAACTTGCTCATGCCACACAACGGGCTGCAGAGGCAGAGGGATGCTTTCTGTACAGGTGAGGATTTCACCATTTAACATCCCTTATTCAAGTATTGCTATTTGCCTGAGATGAAATGTGTGGCAGGAGAAAGAAACACAAGAGGCACTTGCAAATGCCACTCAGAAGGAAGCTAGAATAACTGAGCTGGAAGAAGAACTACAGCGTCGTCCAGATGAGGATTCTTCAAGGGACGCTGTGGAGTTGAGAATCACCCTTCAATTAGAAAGAGAAGATAGAGAGAGAGAACGGGCTGAGAGAGAACAGGACAGAGACAGAGAGAAAGCCAAGAGATCGGCCGAGAAAGAGGAAAAGAGGGCCCTGGAGGCCCAACTTTTTGAATTGAGGACTAGTCTCGGCCTAGCCGAGCAATGGCTGAAGGATGGCGAAGAACGCTATCGAAGAGCACGAGAGCGTGGCTTTCGTGTCAGTAGCTTCTTTGCTGCCCCCTCAGATCGGCGTCCATAGTGCGGTAGTAATACCGCTGCTCTCGGCTTGGGAATACCCTCTAGAGAATCTTGCCCCAGAGAGCGGCAAGATAAGGAATGTGAAGAAAGAAGGTGGATTCCGATGTAATCTCTTTGTTTGCTTTTGTGTGTAATAAAATACTTTTTGCTTGGCTCTCCGTTTGTCCTTATCTCTCGAATCCCTAAACACAGCTAATTTCCCACAACAATTTATTACCACACAAAAATCACTTAGGTTGCCTCCTAAGAAGCGCTAACTTTTATGTCGTCAGCCAGACACCATGTAGCTCATTAGCTCATTAACCAACGCGTGGCATTCAGAATGAGCCACCACGTGATCTTGTCTTCCTTCAAATTCCAGCCCTTAATCCATTGGAAGACAAGAGTAGACATGTACGGACCGGAGCTAGAAAGAGGCAGGACTCGCACATGATTGTTTGTAACATTAACCCTGTGTGCGATCCAGTTTTCAGCTTTAGATATCAAAAAATGATCTATGGCCATTAATTTGTCAAGATCAAGGTATAACCCTTGCATGATATCAATCCATCGGTCCCTTTCACCTGTATCGTCCCTCCTGATGACCTCTTATTGACCACTGCCTCCTTGGGAACTTGGTCATCTAACGGTGGCTTAGGGATAAGAATGTCATTATTAGCCACAGTCTTCCCAGAAACAGCCTCATGTGTTAGAAGGGTACTAATCAACTTGTCTTCCTGATGGGGAGTTAAATCAAAAGTGAATATTGTTGGTCCATCCCCCTCAGGTCCCAGAATGTCATATGGAAGAGGCTCATCTGGTAGGGGTAGCACGAGCCCAGAATCAAATTGATCCAATGATTCAAATATGAGGGGATCGGGCTTAATGGGTAGATCAAATTGCAAAGTTTCTAATAAAACCCCTTTATCACTCTCATCATTTAATAGAAAATTGTGAATCAAATTTCCCAATAATGAACTGGGAAGATCAAATGTAAATTGTTCCAGTTCGGCCCCTTCATCAAAGGTAAGATCAAATGGGAATGTTTCAAAGTCGGAGCTTTCATCGTACTCATCACTCACCTGAAGATTCTCAATCAAGTTTTCTAAAAATGGGGTTGATAGATGAAATATAAACTTTTCGAACAAGGCCCCATCATCAAGTTCTTCCAAGGGAGGAGAATTAAGTTCCACTAAAGCAACATGATTATTAATCATAAAGCAATCCTCCTCGACATGTAGATCCTCAATTAAGTTATTTGGGCCTCTACTTTTCTCAGTGATATTCTCAATCTCAAAACATTCATAGAATGAGGTGATGATATCAATAGGATCATTTGTATTCTTTAATTCATCCCCTAATTCCGTCCCTTCCTTCATCATGGTATGGCTTGCGCACTCCCCCTCACTCCCAATAATGATATCTTGAGCCACAATGCCAGGCATCGGATCATCATCATCATCATTCACGTATCGAGGGGGTTGGTTGAATTTTGACGAAGGGTCATGGTAAGTAGACTGAGAGTACAAGCTTTGAGCTTCACAGTAGTGGCCCGGGGAATCACCCTTAGTATGGACATTGAGTCCGAAATCAGGGTGAGATGAGTTTAGATGAAGTTGAGTATACATGGGCTGCCCGTGAATTGCTTGGGGTAGAGGTGTAGACAAATGGGTTTGGATTGTTGAATCCATCCAAGGAAAATTTGTGTGATTACTCCAGCCAAGATTATCATCATCTGCAACATGCTTGAGCTGAGAGAATCCTAGGGAATTTTGGACCTGTGCTTGGATGGCGGGAGAGAGTCGGGCTATAGTAGGGCATTCACTCACATGGTGAGTGAGACTGGCACAGAATTCACACACTTCCATGAAAGTGTGGATTGGATTTTCCGCCTGTTTGACATGTCCTACCAGTTGTTGATGAGATGAGATAGAGGCACGATTTATTGAATTTTCACTCAAAATCTCAAATAGATCATATGCCTCATCTTCACTTTTGCTTAAAAATGCCCCTCCACAATATATATCCACCATCTGCCTATCAAAATTGGATAACCCCTCATAAAATGTAAAGATAATTTGCCATCTGGGCAACCCATGATGTGGACATTGACTTACTAGCTCCTTTAATCTCACCCAAGATTCATGAAGTTGCTCTCCCGGACGTTGAGTAAATCCTGTAATCGCCCTTCTCATCATGTTGGTTTGGCCTATGGGGTAAATTTTTTTTAAAAATTCTGACTGCATATCGTCCCAAGTCCTGATAATCTTTCGAAAACTCCTTAACCAACATTTTGCTTTATCTTTTAACGAGAATGGAAATAAAATTAATTTAAGGGCATCATCATTAAAATTCTGAATTTTGATCAGTGAGCAAACTTCTAAAAAATCATCTAGATGCCTATAAGGATTTTCATTGAGATTCCCATAAAAAGATGGGAGCATCTGGATGAGGCTAGGGCGAATCTCATATTGATCAACGTGAATATCGGGGAGTTGAATACAGGTGGAGGGCTTGTAAGAAGAAGGATAAAAATGCTCCTTCATAGGCGTGGGTTTCCCTCCAAGATGAATGGCCATAAAATGAATTTTTATTTTTACATTTTTTTTAAGTATTTCAAATTATATATATATTTTTTTCAATTTTTCAAAACTTTTTTCCAATTTTTTGCAAACACAAACAAGTTAACACAAATTATCCTAATGACCTAGATGCGACTCAGACCTACAAATGTGGTTTCACAAAGTGATTAAAATGAACTTAAATTCACCCTCAGTATGTCCACCGGCCAGGTAAGGGGTGGGGAAGTGGGAGGTTCCCCCTACTTTCGTAGGGACCTTATTATACAAAACCACAATCCCGCTTAAGGCGTTTGCCATCCGACCGTCTTGCCTTAGACACCAAACCTAAATATCACAGGAATCAAAGTGTGATCCTAGGGCCAACGTCTATTGGCTTTTATTAAGGCCTAGGTAATGCAGAGATGCAAGGAAAGTGTGGTTTTTCGGGCTAAGGGAGGGTGATGAAATCCCCACCTTATCTTGTAGGGGTGTTGCCCTTAAAGTATTTTGAAATGCAATGCACACTACAATTTCAAACAAGGGGTTCTTTATGCAAAAATGAATGCCAGACTGAGATCAGTAGAACGTACCTTGCCCCTTGCGATCTTCAAAATGCAATGCAGAAATTAAACAAAGACAAATTCTAAGCTAAATGATGCATGACCTAGAGCATGAAAGTGTAGTTTCTACTCTTGCAATGAGGTCTTTTATTTGGTACAAATGAAAAAAAAATTTGTTTTGTTTTTGTTTTTAGTTAATGAACCTAACTAACCAGCATGAAAATTTTTCTTTTGTTTTGATTGTTTTTTTTTATTGAGTTTTCAAGAAATTTTCAGATTTTTTGTAAATTTTTTTTTCAGAAAGTGGAAAGATAGAACCTGTTTCTTGATTTCAGCCCTTTAGCACTGCTGCCGGGCTTTCAACAACGTTTCATATCCTTGGAATTTCAGATTCGATCTTCCTCTTTCTTTGATTTTCAAATTTTTTTATTTTCCTGCACAAGTAAAGAAAGCAAAAATCAATATACAAATATACAAAGTAAACACAAGAGTATCCAACTATGAAAAGTATTTCCATCCCCGGCAACGGCGCCAAAAATTTGATGTCTGCTCGACAGTCGTTGTTAAAATTGCCGTGCCACACAAATTTCAAATATTTATAACCGCACTCACTCACTTATGGATTTGAAAACATGAGTATAATGGTAAGTACGGGTCGATCCCACGGGGAAGGAATTTGGTTATTTTTCTTAGTTGGAAAATATTCTTGTGTTTTGAAAAATCAATTGTTGGAATTTGGAGTGCGATTATGAAAACTTAAATTGGAAAACATAACAGAATTCAAGTGAAAATAGGGGTTGGAAGTAATGCATAACTTCAAATATAGACAGAATGAGAAGAAGTGTAAAACATGAAAGTTGTAGAGAATTGAAAAAGGAAGAACTTTTATGAAGAACACAGAAACAGAAAATGAAAGGAAGATAAGGAAAAACTTGAAAAACTATGACCTATTGGTTCGGATGAACAGTAATTGACAGAAAACCAGCACCTTGAAAACTTAATTCTAAAGCTCAAAAGAAGAGGAATTTGACAAAGTGCAAGAAGAATAAAACTTAGATATACAAGAGAGGAACAACTCTTATGAAGAACTCAGAGTTATTTGAGGACTAGAAAGAGTTCAAAATGAATAAATGGAAGAAGGTATCACCACGGATGAACAGTAAATGCACAGGACAGCACTTACGAAAACGGACCAGAACTCTATGAAATAGGAAGAATTTGAGGAAATGATAAACAGAGAAGTTGAAGAAGACTTGTAAATAAACAACTTTTGTGAAGAAAGCAAATTGA
Source organism: Amorphophallus konjac (assembly GCA_022559845.1). Classification (NCBI taxonomy): domain Eukaryota; kingdom Viridiplantae; phylum Streptophyta; class Magnoliopsida; order Alismatales; family Araceae; genus Amorphophallus; species Amorphophallus konjac. The sequence continues at coordinate 229,017,145 of CM040123.1, read as the reverse complement.
AATAAAGATTACAACCATGCGAAATAAGGCTAAGAACAGGCTGAATTCAAAAATGAAACTTTTATTGAAATAAGAACAACTTACAACTTTGACTTCAAAAACTTTGAAAATACAACTTGATGCACTCAACAACTTCAGAAATGTAAAGAACAACTTACATTACAAGTGACCAAAGCTAGCTCTCCCCCTACTCAACCTTGCCATCTTGCTAATTCTACTTGCTAACTAACTTGCTAACTTCTCATTCAAGACCAATGCACCCTTTATATAGGGGTTACAAAAAACACTCCAAACAAGTGTACCCAATTTTAGCCTAAAATGGTAGGCAAGTAGGTTCTGCCCACTTTGCCATTTTTTTCGGATTTTTCTGAATTTGTTTGGCATTTTTTTGGCCTTTTCTTCTCTTTTTTTCTTTCTCTCATTTTCTCTTCTGCCGGCGCGTTGCGCCGACCGGTTAGGCGGCCGAACCTGTGGGCCCGCCGTGCACCCGCCCGCTTCTGCCTCGCCACGCGGCCGCCTGTGTGAATCACGCCGGCGCACGCGCTCGCGCCCTGCTGCTGCCGCGGCTCGCCACGCGTCGCCTCTGCTCGCCGGCCACGACACCCCCCTCGCCTGCAGGTTGCCACGAGCCCCCCTCCGCGTTCGCCCTCCCGCCTCGTCGCCCGTGCCCGGGCGGCGAAGGCGGGAAGGCGGGGGCGGGGGGTGTTTGAACATTTTTTTTAGTTTTTTTTAATATATATATATAATATATAAATATATATATATATATATAGCGATATAGCTATATATATGTCTATAAATAGTTAGAAAATTCTAAAAAAATAGTAAATAAAGTTATTTTTTATTCTAAAATTTTTCTTTTCTTTTTGAACAAATCCTTGGGCTTTTGGCCCATTCAAAATAATATTTTTATTTTCTTTATTTTTTTTCGTGGAGCTTTTCTCGTACTACGTGCCTGCATAAATACAAAAAAATGTAATTAAAATTTATTTAATTTCAGAAAAATAAACATTTGATACAAAATCAATAAGAAGTGTGAGAAGTGTATATTGATCATAATTTAAGCTCATAAAAATGTGAATAATGATGAATTAACAAGGAAAAATACACACTTATCAGCGTGCGGCCTCCCTTGGCCTATAAGAGAGACCGAAGGGCGCTCCTTCCTCCTTAACGCTAAGGATTCTCGCCGACGATCTGTCCTTACTCCTTCTTCTTCACTCTGCGCTACGCCGCTGCAATCTAAGCATGGAGGGTCCCGCGGAGGGGGACGCTACCGACGACGGGGAGCGGCGGGCTCCCGCTGTCCTGGAATGTTGAACGGATCCCACGGTCGCTGTGCGTGCACGAGACGGGTCCGACGGTCGCCGCGCGGATCTGGGCAGGGCTACGGCGTGTGGAAGCACGCCGTTTGCCTCTTGTTAGCTCATGCGAGGCTTCCGGGTGGACGCCGAGGCGGAGGACGGATGGGGGTATCAGGGAAACCTGCCGCCACTCCCCCTCTGCATGGGGGGGGGGGGGCGCATCAAGCTCCCTCCTCACCGAAGCCTTCCTCCGTCCGCAGCCTCTTTTTCCCTCTTCTGCTCTTCATTTCTTTCACACTTCGGGGGCTGCTTGCTCTCTCCTTCCTTCCAAGGAGTTGGCAGATTGGAAGAGGGGAGGCCTTCACGGCGCTCCTTTTTCCTGGTTATTGCCAACTTGGGAGGTAGCTTTCCTCAACGTTTAAAGGTGACCTCCCTTCTGCAGTCCCTCTGTCACTTTTGTCACGGGCCACCCGAGCCAACTGGCTCGACCACCTTTTGTCCGAGCCAGTTTTCACACAAGGCAGAGTCAGTGGCTAGACGCGAGGAGATCAAGACCGAGTCAGCTGAGCGATGGCCCCTTGAAGCGGTGTTAGACGGATTTTTACTTTTTGCTATGTGATGCACTGGAATTTGCCTATCTCATGTACCAATGGTTTGGAATGAAAAGAAAAGGGATTTATTCTGTCCATCTTACTGTACAATTTCAAAAATAGTGGAGAGGGGGATTTCTGCAGCCCACTCAAAGAGCAGCCCAACAAGACCCAACAGGGTCCAACGAGGCAAGCTCACCTGAGTGACAGCCCACAGGGCCCACTTAGGGAGGAAAAGCCCAATGAACAAACACTCGAGGAACCAACCCTCCCCGGCGGCCCCTAGGCTCAGAGGGCCCGAGTAATGGTCAGGTCACAAGGAGGGTCCGGCCCAAGCCGTTTCCCCACCCGGGAGAGATAGGCATTTGCCGACCTATCCGACCCCTCTTCCGCCGAGCTACGCTCATCGCCCGGACAGGGCTGGCGTTTCAGAAGCTTGGACAGACTGATATTATCCGCTCGTGCTGCCGTTAAGAGTCCCCAACGGACAGGGGAATCCAGAAGCCGCCAGACCTCGAGGCGATAATGTTCCCACGATAGGGCCATGAAAGCCCACGTTGAGGACGTAACTTCCGCCGGAAACCCCTCAGCTTGCAGGACTCCTGAAGGCGGCGCACTATTTAAACCAAGGATACCCTCCGGTGGAAGGTAAGGGCCATCAAGGCACTCATACACCCAAACTCCTGAGCACGATCCGCTTCACCCCTCTGGTGGAGAGGAATCTCGCGCACTAGTTCTTCTCCTCCCCATTATTGCTTCTACCACAACTCTACTGACTTAGCCATCGGAGGGTTTTTCCCCAGGGAAACCCCCTGGGCCCTCTGATACATTTCCCTGTCTTGCAGTTCATCTTCTGGTGATCGATAGCCCGCTCAGGACACAGCGCGAGATTTCGCCTCTTCATCTTGCGCCGTCTGTGGGAAACGCACGAAGAGCCAAGATGGTGAGAAGAAGCTCAGGGAGGAGGTCCGCCGGCGAGAGGGGTAAGGCCATGGTGACGGCAGGAGATGGCCCCTCTAGGGCCTCACAGAACCCTCCCTCCAACGCCAGCGTCCCCACCAACGGGCCTCCGCCCCCTCCGACGGCGACAGGGGCCCCCCCTAACGGTGGCGACGAGGTCTTCCAGGCCCTCAATAAGAAGCTTGACATCCTCGTCAAGCTCATGAGGGCCTAGGCGGCAAGGGATGCCAGGTCCCGCGCCCCGTCCGGGAGCCCCCCCAGTCGAAGTGCGTCCCAGCATACCGCTGGGGGCCGCTTCACCCTCCGCGGCCAACAGCTCATCCGCAACAACGTGGGAGGACCCTCGCAAGCTCCGCCCCCGGAGCAAGAGGCTTCCTCCACGCCCAGAAAAGGGAAACAGGGGGCGAGGCCTTCGCGCCCGGGCACTGACGTTCCTGAGGATCGCCACGACGCTCCCCCCAGTCCCACGGCACGACCACAGCCGAAACTATCCCTCCGATTGAGGGATTTCGAAAGATGTTTTGCAGAGCAAGAGCGCGCCCTCCGCGCCCTGCAAAAAACCTCTTTCCCGGAGGACGAGGAGAAATCCCCTTTCTCCGAATACATCTTGAAGGTAGAGGTGTCTCCCAGAACCTCCATTCCGACCTTCAAGCTCTATGATGGCCAGGGCGACCCAGCCGACCACTACGATAGCTTCGACGCCCTAGTAACTCTGTATGGAATGCCGGATCCTATCAAATGTCGAGCCTTTGCGGCCACCCTGGTCCAAGGCGCTCAGGCATGGTTCCGGGCCCTCGCCCCTGGGTCCATCCGGGACTTCAGGCAATTCGGGCGAGTCTTCAAGGAGAGCTTCGTTGGAAGCGCCCCCCCAAGGTCAGTAGCGGGGCTCCTGGCCCTCAAGCAGGCGCAAGGGGAAAGGCTCCAGGCATATGTCCACCGATTTAAATCGGAAGCCCTCAGAAGTCCCCGCCTGGATGTGGCCTCGGCCACGACCGCTCTGACCGGGGCACCCGGGATGAGAATCTTCGCCGCGAGTTGGTCCTCTACCCTCCCTCGACCCTTGCCGAGCTAGTGACTCTGGCACTGTGCCACGTAGTACTGCCGAGACACAACCGGCTCGGGTCGGGAGGGGGACAAGAAGCGGGCCTCCGAGCCAAATCCTGGCTCGGGCAAGAAGCGCGATCGGGAAGGAGAGCGCAAACGGAAGTATGAGCGGTACACCCCGTTGACCGCGCCAGTCTACGAGATCTATGAAGACATCAAAGACTCGGGACTCCTCCGCCGGCCCTAACCAATGAGATCGAAGAACCGCAAGCGCGACAGGCATTGTCTGTTCCACGGCGACCACGGGCACCACACACGCGAATGTCACCAGCTCCAAGACGAGATCGAGCATCTCATCCGTCAGGGGCACCTGGCCCGGTTTGCAGCCGGACGCAAAGAAGACCGAGACGCCGCCAAAGAGATCGACAATACCCCCCGAGGGGTCCACATCAACGTCATCTCTGGAGGAACGGCATCGGGCGACGACACCAGCCGAGGAAGGAAGCGTCATGCCGAGCGGGCCAGCTAGGTCTTAGAGCCCTCCCGGGGCCCGCCGAGGGAGCCCCAGGTCATAGTCTTCTCCGACCAAGACCTGGAAGGGCTGAACACCCCGCATGATGATGCCCTCGTTATCTCGGCCACAATAAACCATTGTAACGTAGATAGAATTCTGGTTGACAATGGGAGCGCCCCCGATGTATTATCTTATGACTGTTTCCTCAAGATGGGGGAAGACCCATCCAAGCTCCGCCCGATCCGAACACCCCTTTGCGGGTTTAACGGCCTGGCCACCTACCCCGAGGGAGCCCTAAGCCTGCCGGTCACCATCGACACCCCACCCAAAACTGTTACGGTCATGGCGGACTTCATAGTGATCAAGGGTATGATAGCGTACAACGCCATTTTCGGCCGGAAAATTCTCAGCCGAATAAAGGCCGTACCATCTACCTATCACCAGAAAATGAAGTTTCCCACCAAAAACGGGTTGGGGGAAGTTCGAGGTAACCAGGCCACGGCTAGAAGGTGCTACAACATCTCGGTGGAAGCCTCAAGGCCGAACGGGAAGGATAAGGGCCCCAAGGGAATCGAGGGAAAGACCGTAACCACCGAGCCCGGTGGCGAATTGCTAACGGTATTCCTAAACGATGACCCGGCCCTCAGAGTAAGGATCGGAGCCGACCTACCACCTAAGGAACAGCAGCAATACAAGAAATTTCTTTCTGAGTACGTTCAGGTCTTTGCTTGGTCCGATGATCAACTCCCTGGCATACCAGAGAAGACCGTGGTGCACAAGCTAAACCTCGACCCTACCGTGAGGCCCGTACAGCAACGGAGAAGGAAGCATGCGCCCGAGAAACAGGCGATCATCAAGGCGCAGGTCACCAAGGGACAAGAGACTGGCCTCTTCAGACCAATCCGGTACCCAACGTGGCTAGCCAATGTCGTCCTGGTGCCAAAAACCACAGGTAAATGGCGAATGTGCGTGGACTTCACCGATCTGAATAAGGCTACCCCGAAGGACTGCTATCCGCTACCGAGCATCGACCAATTGGTTGATTCAACCTCGGGCAATGAGATACTTAGCTTCCTAGATGCCTATTCGGGTTATCACCAGATCAGAATGAATCCAGAAGACGTCGAGAAGACCGCCTTCATCACCGACTACGGCGTGTACTGCTACACCCGGATGCCCTTCGGGTTGAAGAACGCTGGAGCCACATATCAGGGACTGGTAAATCACATGTTCGAGGGACAGCTAGGTCGGAACGTCGCGGCTTACATCGACGACATGCTCGTCAAGACCCCCAAAGCCCAAGACCACTTCACCGACCTTGTCGAAACCTTCGGCACCCTCCTGAAGTACAACATGAAGCTCAACCCCGCCAAGTGCGTCTTTGGAGTAAAATCCGGGAAGTTCCTGGGTTTCCTGGTCACTCAGCGCGGGATCAAAGCCAACCCCGACAAAGTCCAGGCCATCCTGGACATGCGCCCGCCCACGTGCGTTAAAGACGTCCAGCGGCTGACAGGGCGTGTCGCCGCTCTCAGCCGTTTCCTGTCCCGTGCGGCCGAACGATGCTTGCCCTTCTTCAAACTGATGAGGGGACCCAAGCTAGCATCTGCTACGTTCGCATGGGACGAGGAATGCCAGACAGCATTCACCGAGCTTAAGAAGTTCTTGGCTTCGCCACCAGTGCTCTCCAAGCCCGTCCCAGGCAAAGTGTTGCTGCTCTACCTCTCGGCGACGCCATCCACGGTCAGCTCGGTCCTAGTCAGAAATGACTCGAGAATCGAAAGACCGGTCTACTACACCAGCAAGGTGCTTAATGAGGTCGAACGGAGGTACCCCGCAACCGAGAAACTCGTGCTAGTGTTGGTTACCTCCGCAAGGCGCCTCCGACCCTACTTCCAGGGGCACCCCATCACCGTGCTAACCGGCGAGCCGTTGAAGAAGATTCTGGCCCACCCCGAGGCCTCAGGGCGACTCGTCAAATGGGCCATTATGCTCGGAGCCTACGACATCTTGTACCGGCCACGATCAGCAATCAAAGGCCAAGCGCTCGCCGACTTCATTGCCGAAAGCACCATCCCGGCCGAAGACAAGCCTCCGACCACGACCGAGCCAACCTGGGAACTGTTCGTCGATGGATCGTCCAATTCGGCAGGCAGCGGTGTAGGGATCCTCATGAGGTCCCCCGAAGGGATAGAGCTACAGTACGCCTTGAAATTCAACTTTCAGGCATCCAACAATGCTTCCGAGTACGAGGCCCTTATCTCGGGAGCACGCATGGCCCGACGGTTGGGGGTCGAGCGAGTCAGGATCCACACCGACTCTCAGCTGGTCGCAGGTCAGGTCAACGGTGAGTATGAAGCTCGGGAGGCACCCATGATCAAATACCTTCAGTTGGTCCGGAGCCTGGCCCAACAGTTCGAGGAATTTGGGGTAGTCCGGATAGCTCGGGAGCAAAACTCTCGGGCGGACGCCCTCTCTCGGTTGGCCTCCTCCCTAGACCCAGAAGGTACACGATCGGTCCTCCTAGAAGAGCTAGAGCGCCCGAGCATCGACACGGAGCTCCTCGCTGTTGACTCGGCCACTCCAAGTGACTGGCGCTCCCCCTACCTGTCCTGGCTGCAGGACTCCCAAGAGCACTCCGACCCTCGAGAAGCCCGCCGAATGAAGTATCAAGCTCGGCGCTTCGTCATCCTCGACAACACTCTCTACCGAAGATCGTTCTCCGGTCCCCTCCTGAAGTGCCTTGGTCCCGACGAAGCAAGCCGAGCCATCCAAGAGATTCACCAAGGCCTGTGCGGAGCGCATGCAGGAGGTCGGCCGCTAGCCAGGATCCTGCTACGGCAGGGGTACTGGTGGCCCACCCTGTAGCGCGACTGCACGGCTCATGCACGGTAGTGCCACCGTTACCAGCGGTTCGACCATTTGGTCCATCAGCCGGCTACGGAACTTGTCACCCTAACCGAGCCTTACCCTTTCGCTCGGTGGGGAATCGATATCCTTGGGTCATTCCCGATGGCCCAGTCCCAGAAGAAGTTCATCATCGTCGCCATCGACTACTTCACCAAGTGGATCGAGGCCGAGGCTACGGCAAGGATCACCGAGACAGTCGTTTGGGGCTTTGTTTAGAAATCGATCATTTGTCGCTTTGCCATCCCCCGAGTGATAGTAAGCGATAACGGTCGGCAATTCGACTCTCGGTATTTCCGAGACAGATGCGCCGACCTAAATATCCGCAACCACTTCACTTCGGTCGCCCACCCTCAGGCCAACGGGCTCGTTGAAAATGCCAACAAGACTATCTTGAAAGGCATAAAAACTAGACTCGGCAAGGCTAAGGGTAGCTGGCTCGAGGAATTGCCTAGCGTACTATGGTCGCACCGAACGACCCCCAGGACGGTAACCGGTGAAAGCCCTTTTCAGTTGGTATATGGCACCGAAGCCGTCGTTCCATTAGAGATCGCCAATCCGTCTCTCCGAGTGATCAGCTTCTCACCCGAGGCAAATGGGCAAAAGTTGCTCGAGAACCTCGACCTGGCAGACGAACTCCGAGAGATCGCGAACGTCCGAGCAACGGAGTACCAGCGCCGCCTCACTCGATACTACAACGCCAAGGTCCGAGATAGACGTTTCCAACCGGGGGACTTCATCCTCAGGAAGGCCGAAGCCTCTCAACCACTAGAGGCGGCGGGCAAGCTATCCCCTAACTGGGAAGGCCCCTACCGAGTGGTCGAGACGCTCGGAAAAGGTGCGTACAGGTTAGCAACAATGGAAGGGGAACCCATTCCTCGGACATGGAACGCAGCCGCACTACGCAAATTCTATTTTTGAAATTGTACAGCAAGATGGACGGAATAAATCCCTTTTCTTTTCATTCCAAACCATTGGTACATCAGATAGGCAAATGTCAGTACATCACATAGCAAAAAGCAAAAATCAGTCTAACACTGCTTCAAGGGGCCATCACTCGGCTGACTCGGTCTTGATCTCCTCGCGTCCAGCCACTGACTCTGCCTCGTGTGGAAACTCGCTCGGACAAAAGGTGGTCGAGCCAGTTGGCTCGGGTGGCCCGTGACAAAGGTGACAGAGGGACTACAGAAGGGAGGACACCTTTAAACGTTGAGGAAAGCTACCTCCCAAGTTGGCAACAACCAGGAAAAAGGAGCGCCGTGAAGGCCTCCCCTCTTCCAATCTGCCAACTCCTTGGAAGGAAGGAGAGAGCAAGCAGCCCCCGAAGAGTGAAAGAAATGAAGAGCAGAAGAAGGAAAAAGAGGCTGCGGATGGAGGAAGGCTTCGGTGAGGAGGGAGCTTGATGCGCCCCCCCCCCCAAGCAGAGGGGGAGTGGCGGCAGGTTTCCCTGATACCCCCATCCGTCCTCCGCCCTGGCGTCCACCCGGAAGCCTCGCCGGAGCTAAGAAGAGGCAAACGGCGTGCTTCCACACGCCGTAGCCCTCCCCAGATCCGCGCGGCGACCGTCGGACCCGTCTCGTGCATGCGCGACGACCGTGGGATCCGTTCAACATTCCAGGACAGCGGGAGCCCGCCGCTCCCAGTCGTCGGCAGCGTCCCCCTCCGCGGGACCCTCCATGCTTAGATTGCAGCGGTGTAACGCAGAGTGAAGAAGAAGAAGTAAGGACAGATCGTCGACGAGAATCCTTAGCGTTAAGGAGGAAGGAGCGCCCTTCGGTCTCTCTTATAGGCCAAGGGAGGCCGCACGCCTTAAATGACTCCCCCCTTTAAAACACGCCAAGGGATCCCCCTTAATGGTAACCTCCAACTCCTCAATCCCCGCCCTAGCGGGATTCACGAAGCGGCCTGGCATTCAAAGCGTGAAGGAACGAAAGGACGCCCCGTCAGAAGTCTACCAAATCAGCATGCGAAAACCACGCAGAACATATCGGCACCTCCCAACTACTCCAGATACGCCAACCAAATCACGGCAAAGATGGTACTCAAACAAAGTAAGTCGTTCATTATCACACAAAAAAGAAAACTCTCTAAAAAGAGGAAAGAGAGACAAAAAGGGAAAGAGGCAAAACAAGGTAAAATACATCAGGCCTCGGGCCCACTTTGACGCTCGAGAACGGCGGAAGGGGACGCGTCATCCCCGGCACCTTCGGTGACGGCCGGCTCGGACACTGGCCTTGCTTGTGCGAGAACTGTCTCGGTCGTGAGCCCTCCCGAAATGTCCGGAGCCGGTGACCCCGATGGAGGCGACCCCACCGAATCTTCCCCGACTGACGATGAGGAGCTAGAAACCGACTCATCCGAGTCATAACACTGGCCAAAGGGGAACTCGATCGCGGAGTTTTGCTCGTCGGCGTAGTTAACCGCCCGGCGATAGCCTTACTTGAACCCCTTTCGAGCGCCCCGGCGAAGTGCAACCTCGTAATAGGGTAAGGCGGCTTCCACCAGGTCGGCCGAGTAAGCATCCGAGCTCCTATAACGCTCCATCGCCTCCGCCTCGATCTGCCCTGCCCTTCCGACGAGCTCGACCCGAGCCCGCTCCGCCTCGGCCGCACGCTCCTCCGCCCTCGCCAGACGCTCCTCCGCCCGGGCCTGGTCCACCTCAGCCTCAGCTCGGAGGCGCTCCGCCACCTCCGCCTGATCTAGCAGCTCGGCGCGTTCGAGCTCCCAGCGATTGTCTAGCTCGAGGCGACGCAGACGCTCCTGCTCCAAGTATCGGCTTGTCCTCTCAAGAGACTCTCGGGTCTTGGCGAGCTATTCGGTCAGCACCCCGGCTTCCAGTCAGCTCACCCGCGCCACCTCCCGGAACGCGAAAAAACTCCTGCTGGAGCCCCTCATGCTCCCCCTTGAGTCGGGCCAGCTTCCTCTCGCATCCCCCAAGGGTCCAGGCGAGGTTCGACCGCTCTGCCTCCATCCGGGCGTGCGCCTCCGACATCAAAGCCGCTGACCGAGCTATGACCAGGCCGCCCTCCATCAGAACATCAAGGATCCCGGGGGGGGTATTGCACCTTTCTCCCCCCTTCGTCCTTGCGGTGATCGACCGGCAGACCCGATACAGGTCACCCGTAATACCGAGCCTTTCCAAGGGCTCCGGCAGAGGGGACCGCTCCGCCCTGGGCACCCCGCCAGAAGGCTCTGCTCGAGCAACGGAGCCGACCGCCTCGCGCGCCACGGTCGGTTGGGGTTGCGACGCCTCCCCAGGCGAACCCCCAACCTCGACCGGCGCCGCGGGACCGACCGCACCGGGAGCGTCAAGCGCCTGGGGCTGCAACGCCCTCGCGGGTGAACCCCCAGCCCTGCCTGTCTCGGCCCGCACCTCGTCGACCGAGACATCACCGCCTCCGACCGATCCCCCGGTCACGGCGTCAACTACCTCGGCATCGGCCCCCTCTACCCCTGTGGGGGGGAGAGCCGACCCATCGCCGTCCTCTGAAGGGCCCCCGGTCTCCTCTGCCCCCTCTCGCCTGGCAGGTGGGGGCCCCGAGGGGTCGGCCCCATCTTGCCCCCGAGAGGGGAGCGCCGCCGAGCCAGAGTCACCCCCGGCGGTAGAAGGAAGACCTGTCTTCTTGGCCCATTTCCTGGCCTTCGCGGCCTCCCGCAACTTTCTCGCCATGGGATCCTTGCGCTTCGTACCAGTTGGTCGTGAAGATCCCCCGGGGGCCACCCCCTTGCCCTTATCTCAGGCTTGGGGGTGACCCGCAGAAGCATCTGGTTCGTCGGCCGTCGAGTCATCTTCTCCCATATCGATGACCTCAGCAGCTTCCTCCAGAGGTTCCCGCCTCACGTCTGCAACAAAGGAAGAAGACCCGGTCAGGAGAAGGAAAGTAACTACCACCCCAGGAGAAGAACCTCGAGAGCGGTACCTGTCGACGTCAACCGCGTAAGAAAACACCGTTCGATGTTCTCAGGCGTCACCACCTCCTCGGTCGACTGGCGATTATCCAGCAGACGAGCGGCCTGCCGCTCCACGTGGGGAGGGAACTCCTCCTGGCGAGGGGGAACATTGGGATGAAAATTGGGCGAAACCAGACATCTCCAAGACTCGTCCGTCGCCTCCGCCTGCACCCAGAAGAATTGGGTCTTCCACCCCTTGTGCGAGGAGTCCTTCACTGCGAGTGAGATGCAACTCCTGTTCCTCCTCGCCTGGATAAAGTAGAAGCTTTCAACTCGAAAAAATAGTGAAAGAGGTCCAAGGAAGGAAAAATGTCGTGCTGACGACAGAGAATCCGAAAGGCGGAGAGAAGGAGATACGAGTTGGCCACCAACTGAATAGGTGCCAACCGGAAAAACTCGAGAAGCTTAAGTATAAAAGGCTCGAAGGGAAGGCGGAACCCACTCTTCCAAGCCAGAAGAAAAGTGTAAATGTGCCCCGTACGGCTGTCCAGACTCGTCTCATACGGGGCGGCGGCAGCAAAGCTGTACCTGAGAGGCAAGCGAAAACGATGCTCCAGCTTCCTCACCTCGGCTTCCCCCAACTCACTGCAATTGGGGACGGGCTCCCGCCTCACCTGCCCGATTTCCAAAGGCAGATCCGCCATCGAGCTGGAAGATGATCCCTCGCGCGAGCTCGAAGACTCAGGGGGGGAAGGAAGTTGCCGGACCGCCTCCGCGGTTACCCTTGCCAACTCCTCAAACGCCGCCGCAAGACTTTGCGTCTCCACTGTGCTCTCATGGCGCATCAAGGAGCCCCAGAAGCAAAGAAACTAAGGAAAGCCTAAAACCCTGAGAAGCCTAGAACGATGAACAGTGCCCAACGCCTATAAAACCCTGGAGGAAGGCGGCGCGTCGTTCCGTGCTCCGAGAAAAGGGGGGGCCCATCGTTTCAAATCCGTCAGGAACATCATTACGGGCCCAGGCGACCACTACACGTGGCTTCATAACGCCAACAGAATTCCACACACCTGAGCCACGCCGGTCCAAAGCCTCAAAAACTACTCAACCGAGCCTCCATGGCTCGGGAGTAGGAGGGGGACAAGTGGAGAGGGGGATTTCTGCAGCCCACTCAAAGAGCAGCCCAACAACACCCAACAGGGTCCAACGAGGTAAGCTCACCTGAGTGACAGCCCATAGGGCCCACTTAGGGAGGAAAAGCCCAATGAACAAACACTCGAGGAACCAACCCTCCCCGGCGGCCCCTAGGCTCGGAGGGCCCGAGTAATGGTCAGGTCACAAGGAGGGTCCGGCCCAAGCCGTTTCCCCGCCCGGGAGAGATAGGCATTCGCCGACCTATCCGACCCCTCTTCCGCCGAGCTACGCTCATCGCCCGGATAGGGCTGGCGTTTCAGAAGCTCGGCCAGACCGGATATTATCCGCTCGTGCTGCCGTTAAGAGTCCCCAACGGACAGGGGAATCCAGAAGCCGACGGACTTCGAGGTGATAATGTTCCCACGATAGGGCCATGAAAGCCCACGTTGAGGACGTAACTTCCGCCGGAAACCCCTCAGCTTGCAGGACTCCTGAAGGCGACGCACTATTTAAACCAAGGATACCCTCCGGTGGAAGGTAAGGGCCATCAAGGCACTCATACACCCAAACTCCTGAGCACGATCCGCTTCACCCCTCTGGTGGAGAGGAATCTCGCGCACTAGTTCTTCTCCTCCCCATTATTACTTCCACCACAGCTCTACTGACCTAGCCATCGGAGGGTTTTTCCCCAGGGAAACCCCCTGGGCCCTCTGATACGTTTCCCTGTCTTGCTGTTCATCTTCTGGTGATCGACAGCCTGCTCAGGACACAGCGCGAGATTTCGCCTCTTCAAATAGAATTTGCGTAGTGCGGCTGCGTTCCATATCCGAGGAATGGGTTCCCCTTCCATTGTTGCTAACCTGTACGCACCTTTTCCGAGCGTCTCGACCACTCGGTAGGGGCCTTCCCAATTAGGGGACAGCTTGCCCGCCGCCTCTAGTGGTCGAGAGGCTTCGGCCTTCCTGAGGATGAAGTCCCCCGGTTGGAAACGCCTGTCTCGGACCTTGGCGTTGTAGTATCGAGTGAGGCGGCGCTGGTACTCCGTTGCTCGAACGTTCGTGATCTCTCGGAGTTCGTCTGCCAGGTCGAGGTTCTCGAGCAACTTTTGCCCGTTTGCCTCGGGTGAGAAGCTGATCACTCGGAGAGAGGGATTGGCGATCTCTAATGGAACGACGGCTTCGGTGCCATATACCAACTGAAAAGGGCTTTCACCGGTTGTCGTCCTGGGGGTCATTCGGTGCGACCATAGTACGCTAGGCAATTCCTCGAGCCAGCTACCCTTAGCCTTGCCGAGTCTGGTTTTTATGCCTTTCAAGATAGTCTTGTTGGCATTTTCAACCAGCCCGTTGGCCTGCGGGTGGGCGACCGAAGTGAAGTGGTTACGGATATTTAGGTCGGCGCATCTGTCTCGAAAATACCGAGAGTCGAATTGCCGACCGTTATCGCTTACTATCACTCGGGGGATGCCAAAGCGACAAATGATTGATTTCCAAACAAAGCCCCAAACGACTGTCTCGGTGATCCTTGCCGTAGCCTCGGCCTCGATCCACTTGGTGAAGTAGTCGATGGCGACGATGATGAACTTCTTCTGGGACTGGGCCGTCGGGAATGGACCAAGGATATCGATTCCCCACCGAGCGAAAGGGTAAGGCTCGGTTAGAGTGACAAGTTCCGTAGCCGGCTGATGGACCAAATGGTCGAACCGCTGGCAACGGTCGCACTGCCGTGCGTGAGCCGTGCAGTCGCGCTGCAGGGTGGGCCACCAGTACCCCTGCCGTAGCAGGATCCTGGCTAGCGGCCGACCTCCTGCATGCGCTCCGCACAGGCCTTGGTGAATCTCTTGGATGGCTCGGCTTGCTTCGTCGGGACCGAGGCACTTCAGGAGGGGACCGGAGAACGATCTTCGGTAGTGTTATCGAGGACGACGAAGCGCCGAGCTTGATACTTCATTCGGTGGGCTTCCCGAGGGTCGGAGGGATCTTGGGAGTCCTGTAGCCAGGACAGGTAGGGGGAGCGCCAGTCACTTGGAGTGGCCGAGTCAACAGCGAGGAGCTCCGTGTCGATGCTCGGGCGCTCTAGCTCTTCTAGGAGGACCGATCGTGTACCTTCTGGGTCTAGGGAGGAGGCCAACAGAGAGAGGGCGTCTACCCGAGAGTTTTGCTCCCGAGCTATCCGGACTACCCCAAATTCCTCGAAACTGTTGGGCTAGGCTCCGGACCAACTGAAGGTATTTGATCATGGGTGCCTCCCGAGCTTCATACTCACCGTTGACCTGACATGCGACCAGCTGAGAGTCGGTGTGGATCCTGACTCGCTCGACCCCCAACCGTCGGGCCATGCGTGCTCCCGAGATAAGGGCCTCGTACTCAGACGCATTGTTGGATGCCTGAAAGTTGAATTTTAAGGCGTACTGTAGCTCTATCCCTTCGGGGGACCTCAGGAGGATCCCTGCACCGCTGCCTGCCGAATTGGACGATCCATCGACGAACAGTTCCCAGGTTGGCTCGGTCGTGGTCGGAGGCCTGTCTTCGGCCGGGATGGTGCTTTAGGCAATGAAGTCGGCGAGCGCTTGGCCTTTGATTGCTGATCGTGGCCGGTACGAGATGTCGTAGGCTCCGAGCATAATGGCCCATTTGACGAGTCGCCCTGAGCCCTCGGGGTGGGCCAGAATCTTCTTCAACGGCTCGCCGGTTAGCACGGTGATGGGGTGCCCCTGCAAGTAGGGTCGGAGGCACCTTGCGGAGGTAACCAACGCTAGCACGAGTTTCTCGGTTGCGGGGTACCTCCGTTCGGCCTCATTGAGCACCTTGCTGGTGTAGTAGACCGGTCTTTCGATTCCCGAGTCATTTCTGACTAGGACCAAGCTGACCGTGGATGGCGTCGCCGAGAGGTAGAGCAGCAAAACTTCACCAGGGACGGGCTTGGAGAGCACTGGTGGCGAAGCTAGGAACTTCTTAAGCTCGGCGAATGCTGTCTGGCATTCCTCATCCAATGCGAACGTAGCAGATGCTCGCTTGGGTCCCCTCATCAGTTTGAAGAAGGGCAAGCATCGTTTGGCCGCACGGGACAGGAAACGGCTGAGAGCGGCGACACGCCCTGTCAGACGCTGGACATCTTTAACGCACGTGGGCGGGCGCATGTCCAGGATGGCCTGGACTTTGTCGGGGTTGGCTTTGATCCCGCGCTGAGTGACCAGGAAACCCAGGAACTTCCCGAATTTTACTCCAAAGACGCACTTGGCGGGGTTGAGCTTCATGTTGTACTTCAGGAGGGTGCCGAAGGTTTCGACAAGGTCGATGAAGTGGTCTTGGGCCTTGGGGGTCTTGACGAGCATATCGTCGATGTAAGCCGCGACGTTCCGACCTAGCTGTCCCTCGAACATGTGATTTACCAGTCCCTGATATGTGGCTCCAGCGTTCTTCAACTCGAAGGGCATCCGGGTGTAGTAGTACACGCCGTAGTCGGTGATGAAGGCGGTCTTCTCGACGTCTTCTGGATTCATTCTGATCTGGTGATAACCCGAATAGGCATCTAGGAAGCTAAGTATCTCATTGCCCGAGGTTGAATCAACCAATTGGTCGATGCTCGGTAGCGGATAGCAGTCCTTCGGGGTAGCCTTATTCAGATCGGTGAAGTCCACGCACATTCGCCATTTACCTGTGGTTTTTGGCACCAGGACGACATTGGCTAGCCACGTTGGGTACCAGATTGGTCTGAAGAGGCCAGTCTCTTGTCCCTTGGTGACCTGCGCCTTGATGATCGCCTGTTTCTCGGGCGCATGCTTCCTTCTCCGTTGCTGTACGGGCCTCACGGTAGGGTTGAGGTTGAGCTTGTCCACCACGGTCTTCTCTGGTATGCCAGGGAGTTGATCATCGGACCAAGCAAAGACCTGAACGTGCCCAGAAAGAAATTTCTTGTATTGCTGCTGTTCCTTAGGTGGTAGGTCGGCTCCGATCCTTACTCTGAGGGCCAGGTCATCGTTTAGGAATACCGTTAGCAATTCGCCACCGGGCTCGGTGGTTACGGTCTTTCCCTCGATTCCCTTGGGGCCCTTATCCTTCCCGTCCGGCCTTGAGGCTTCCACCGAGATGTTGTAGCACCTTCTAGCCGTGGCCTGGTTACCTCGGACTTCCCCCAACCCGTTTTTGGTGGGAAACTTCATTTTCTGGTGATAGGTAGATGGTACGGCCTTTATTCGGCTGAGGATTTTCCGGCCGAAAATGGCGTTGTACACTATCATACCCTTGATCACTATGAAGTCCGCCATGACCGTAACAGTTTTGGGTGGGGTGCCGATGGTGACCGGCAGGCTTAGGGCTCCCTCGGGGTAGGTGGCCAGGCCGTTAAACCCGCAAAGGGGTGTTCGGATCGGGCGGAGCTTGGATGGGTCTTCCCCCATCTTGAGGAAACAGTCATAAGATAATACATCGGGGGCGCTCCCATTGTCAACCAGAATTCTATCTACGTTACAATGGTTTATTGTCGCCGAGATAACGAGGGCATCATCATGTGGGGTGTTCAGCCCTTCCCGGTTTTGGTCAGAGAAGACTATGACCTGGGGCTCCCTCGGCGGGCCCCTGGAGGGCTCTAAGACCTGGTTAGCCCGCTCGGCATGACGCTTCCTTCCTCGACTGCTGTCACCGCCCGATGTCGTTCCTCCGGAGATGACGTTGATGTGGACCCCTCGGGGGACGTTGTCGATCTCTTCGGCGGCGTCTCGGTCTTCTTTACGCCCGGATGCAAACCGGGCCAGGTGCCCCTGACGGATGAGACGCTCGATCTTATCTTGGAGCTGGTGACAGTCGCCGGTGTGGTGCCCGTGGTCACCGTGGAACAGGCAATGCCTGTCGCGCTTGCGGTTCTTCGATCTCATTGGTTCGGGTCGGCGGAGGAGTCCCGAGTCTTTGATGTCTTCATAGATCTCATAGACTGGCGCGGTCAACGGGGTGTACCGCTTATACTTCCGTTTGCGCTCTCCTTCCCGATCGCGCTTCTTGCCCGAGCCAGGATTTGGCTCGGAGGCTCGCTTCTTGTCCCCCTCCCGACACGAGCCGGTTGGGTCTCGGCAGGTGCTGAGTACTTCCTCGCACTCGGCGTGGCGCAGTGACAGAGTCACTAGCTCGGCAAGGGTCGAGGGAGGGTGGAGGACCAGCTCGCGTCGGAGATTCTCGTCCCGGGTGCCCCCGGTTAGAGCGATCGTGGCCGAGGCCACATCCAGGCGGGGTGAGGGCTTCTGATTTAAATCGGTGGACATAAGCCCGGAGCCTTTCCCCTTGCGCCTGTTTGAGGGCCAGGAGTCCCGCTACTGACCTTGGGGGGGCGCTTTCGGCGAAGCTCTCCTTGAAGACTCGCCCGAATTGCCTGAAGTCCTGGATGGACCCAGGGGCGAGGGCCCGGAACCATGCATGAGCGCCTTGGACCAAGGTGGCCGCAAAGGCTCGGCATTTGATAGGATCTGGCGTTCCATGTAGAGTTACCAGGGCGTCGAAGCTGTCGTAGTGGTCAGCTAGGTCGCCCTGGCCATCATAGAGCTTGAAGGTCGGAATGGAGGTTCTGGGAGACACCTCTGCCTTCAAGATGTATTCAGAGAAAGGGGATTTCTCCTCGTCCTCCGGGAAAGAGGTTTTTTGCAGGGCGCGGAGGGAGCGCTCTTGCTCTGCAAAACGTCTTTCGAAATCCCTCAATCGGAGGGATAGTTCCGGCTGCGGTCGTGCCGTGGGACTGGGGGGAGCGTCGTGGCGATCCTCAGGAACGTCAGCGCCCGGGGGGAAGGCCTCGCCCCCTGTTTCCCTTTTCTGGGCGTGGAGGAAGCCTCTTGCTCCTGGGACGGAACTTGCGAGGGTCCTCCCACGTTGTTGCGGATGAGCTGTTGACCGCGGAGGGTGAAGCGGCCCCCAGCGGTGTGCTGGGACGCACTTAGACGGGGGGGGCTCCCGGACGGGGCGCGGGACCTGGCATCCCTTGCCGCCTGGGCCCTCATGAACTCCACGAGGACGTCAAGCTTCTTATTGAGGGCCTGGAAGACCTCGTCGCCACTGTTGGGGGGTGCCCCTGTCGCCGTCGGAGGGGGCGGCTGCCCGTTGGTGGGGACGCTGGCGTTGGAGGGAGGGTTCTATGAGGCCCTAGAGGGGCCATCTCCTGCCATCACCACGGCGTTACCCCTCTCGCCAGCGGACCTCCTCCCTGAGCTTCTTCTCACCATCTTGGCTCTTCGTGCGTTTCCCACAGACGGCGCCAGATGAGGAGGCAAAATCTCGCGCTGTGTCCTGAGCGGGCTGTGGCTCACCAGAAGATGAACTGCAAGATAGGGAAACGTATCAGAGGGCCTAGGGGGTTTCCCTGGGGAAAAACCCTCCGATGGCTAATTCAGTAGAGCTGTGGTGGAAGCAATAATGGGGAGGAGAAAAACTAGTGCGCGAGATTCCTCTCCACCAGAGGGGTGAAGCGGATCTTGCTCACGAGTTTGGGTGTATGAGTGCCTTGATGGCCCTTACCTTCCACCGGAGGGTATCCTTGGTTTAAATAGTGTGCCACCTTCAGGAGTCCTGCAAGCTGAGGGGTTTCTGGCGGAAGTTACATCCTCAACGTGGGCTTTCATGGCCTTATCGTGGGAACGTTATCACCTCGAAGTCCGGCGGCTTCTGGATTCCCCTGTTTGTTGGGGACTCTTAACGGCAGCACGAGCGGATAATATCAGGTCTGGCCGAGCTTCTGAAACGCCAGCCCTGTCCGGGCGATGAGCGTAGCTCGGCGGAAGAGGGGTCGGATAGGTCGGCGAATGCCTGTCTCTCCCGGGCGGGGAAACGGCTTGGGCCGGACCCTCCTTATGACCTGACCATTACTCGGGCCCTCCGAGCCTAGGGGCCGCCGGGGAGGGTTGGTTCCTCGAGTGTTTGTTCATTGGGCTTTTCCTCCCTAAGTGGGCCCTGTGGGCTGTCACTCAGGTGAGCTTGTCTCGTTGGACCCTGTTGGGTCTTGTTGGGCTGCTCTTTGAGTGGGCTGCAGAAACCCCCCTCTCCACACGCCAGTTTCTACACAAGGCAGAGTCAGTGGCTGGACGCAGGAAGGTCAACCGAGTCAGCCGAGCGATGGGCTCATACGGCGGCGCCAGATGGATTTTTTGCTTTTTTGACATGTATTTTCTTAGCTTCGGCCTTTCTGATGTACAAGCGAGTTGTTTGAATAAAGGAAAGGAGGCTTTCGTTTTATTTCATGTTATTTACACCATGCTCGGTATTCAGAAGTAGAAATTGCGTAGCATAGTCGCGTTCCACGTCTGAGGGATGTGTTCTCCTTCCATAGTAGATAGCCGGTATGCTCCTTTCCCGAGCGTCTCGACCACTCGGTAGGGGCCTTCCCAGTTAGGGGATAGCTTGCCCGCCGCCTCAAGTGGTCGAGAGGCTTCAGCTTTCCTGAGAACGAAGTCTCTCGACTGAAAGTGTCTGTCCCAGACTTTGGCGTTGTAGTATCGAGTTAGGCGGCGTTGATATTCCATTTCTTGGATGCTGGCAATCTCTCGGATTTCATCTGCTAGGTCGAGGTTTTCGAGTATTTTCTGGTAGTTTGCCTCGGACGAGAAGCAGATGACTCGGAGGGAGGGATTGCCAATCTCCAACGGGATCACGGCCTCGGTGCCGTACACCAACTGAAAGGGACTTTCACCGGTTGCCGTTCTGGGAGTCGTTCTGTGTGACCAAAGTACGTTCGACAATTCCTCGAGCCATCTGCCCTTGGCTTTACCGAGCCTAGTCTTAATCCCTTTCAAGATAGTCTTATTGGCATTTTCGACCAACCCGTTAGCCTGAGGGTGGGCGACTGAAGTGAAGTGATTACGAATATTAAGGTCGACACATCTGTCTTGGAAATAACGAGAATCAAATTGTCAGCCATTATCGCTCACTATCACCCGGGGGATTCCGTAGCGACAGAAGATCAATTTCCAGACGAAACTTCAGCCGACTGTCTCGGTGATCCTAGCGGTGGCTTCGGCCTCGATCCACTTAGTAAAATAGTCGATGGCGACGATGACGAACTTCTTCTGGGCTTGAGCCTTAGGGAACGGCCCAAGGATGTCAATTCCAAGCGAGCGAAAGGATATGGCTCGGCTAAGGTGATGAGCTCCATTGCTGGTTGATGGACCAAGTGGTCAAATCGCTGGCATCGGTCACAATGTTGTGTGTAAGTCGAGCAGTCGCACTGCAGAGTGGGACACTAATAACCTTGCCATAGCAAGATCCTGCCGAGCGACCTTCCTCCTAAATGCGCTCCGCACAGAACTTCGTTAACCTCTTGAATCGCTCGGTTGGCTTCATCAGTGCTGAGGCACTTCAGGAGGGGACCGGAGAAGGATCTCTGATAAAGAGTGCCGTCCAGGGTGATGAATCTCTGAGCTTGGTATTTTAATCTTCGGGCTTCCCGAGGGTCGGGAGGCTCCTGAGATTCTTGGAGCCACGACAGATAGGGGGTACGCCAGTCGCTTGGGGAGGTCGAGTCAACAGCTTGGAGCTCCAAATCAATGCTCGGTCGCTCTCGCTCTTCGAGAAGGACCGATCGAGTACCCTCGGGGTCAAGAGAGGAGGCCAGTCGAGAGAGGGCGTCCGTTCGGGAGTTTTCCTCTCGAGCTATTCGGACTACCTCAAAACTCTCGAACTATTGTGCCACGGTTTTGACCAGCTGGAGGTATTTGACCATCGGTGCTTCTCGAGCTTCGTAATCGCCGTTGACCTGGCTAGCGACCAGCTGGGAGTCGGAGTGAATTCTGACCCGCTCAGCCCCTAGTCGCCGGGCCATACGGGCTCCCGAGATGAGGGCCTCATACTCGGAAGCGTTGTTCGATGCCTGGAAGTTGAACTTCAGGGCGTACTGTAGCTCTGCTCCTTCGGGGGACTTCAGGAGGATTCCGGCGCCGCTTCCGGCTGAGTTGGAGGATCCGTCGACGAACAGTTCCCAGGTCAGCCCAGGCACGGACGGAGATCTTTCTTCAGTCGGGATGATGCTCTCGGCTATGAAGTCAGTGAGCGCCTGGCCTTTGATAGCCAAGCAAGGCCGGTATGATATATCGTAGGCCCCAAGCATGATGGCCCACTTGACGAGGCGTCCCGAGGCTTCGGGGTGAGCGAGGATCCTCTTTAATTGTTTGCCGGTCAGCACGGTGATGGAGTGCCCTTGGAAATAGGGTTGGAGGTGCTTGGCCGAGGTAACCAACGCTAACACGAGTCTCTCGGTTGCGGGGTACCTTCTTTCAGCGTCATTGAGTACCTTACTGGTATAGTAGACCGGTCTCTCGACTCGCGAGTCATTTCTGACCAGGACCGAGCTAACTGTAGATGGGGTTACCGAGAGATAGATATGTAGGGCTTCGCCTGGGACAGGCTTGGAAAGCACCGGGGGTGAAGCCAGGAACTCCTTAAGCTCGACGAACGCTTTCTGGCATTCCTCATCCCATGCGAACGTGGCAAATGCCAATTTGGGCCCCCTCAATAACTTGAAGAAGGGTAGGCATCGTTCGGCCGCATGGGACAGGAATCTGCTGAGTGCGGCAATGCGTACAGTCAGGCGTTGAATGTCTTTGACACAGGTGGGTGGGCTCATGTCCAGGATGGCCTGGACCTTGTCGGGGTTGGCCTCGATCCCACCCTGGGTGACTAAGAAGCCCAAGAATTTCCCGGACCTTACTCCGAAGGCGCACTTGGTGGGATTGAGCTTCATATTGTATTTCAGGAGGGTGTCGAAGGTCTCAGCTAGGTCGGCGAAGTGGTTCTTGGCCTTGGGGGTCTTGACGAGCATGTCATCAATATAGGCCTCGGTGTTTCGGCCGAGCTGTCCCTCGAACATAAGGTTGACCAACCTCTGATATGTTGCTCCAGCGTTCTTCAACCCGAAAGGCATCCGGGTGTAGCAGTATATGCCGAAGTCGGTGATAAAGGCGGTCTTCTCAATGTCCTCCGGATTCATTATGATCTGATTGTAACCTGAGTAGGCATCCAGGAAACTGAGTATCTCGTTGCCCGAGGTTGAGTCGACCAGTTGGTCGATGCTCGGTATCGGATAGCAGTCTTTGGGGGTGACCTTGTTTAAGTCGGTGAAGTCCACGCACATCCGCCATTTTCCTGAAGCTTTCGGCACCAGGACGACGTCAGTCAGCCACGTTGGGTACAGGACCTGTTTAAAAAGTCCAGTCTTCTGCCCCTTGGTGACTTGCTCCTTGATGATCGCCTTCTTCTCTGGCACGTGCTTCCTTCTGCGTTGTTGTACGGGCTTCACGGTCGGGTCGAGGTTGAGCTTATCCATTACCGTCTCTTCCGGTATTCCGGGGAGTTGATCACCAGACCATGCAAAAACTTGGGTATACACAGAAAGAAACTCTTTCTATTGTTGCTGAACCTTAGACGGTAGGTCAGCTCCAATCTTTACTCCTAGTGTCGGGTCGTCGTTTAGGAAAACCGTTAACAGCTCACCTCCAGGCTCGGAGGTTGATGGTTTTTCCTCGACTTCCTGGGAACCCTTGTTCTTCCCGTCCGACATTGTGGCTTCAACCGAGATATTATAGCACCTTCTGGCCGTCGGCTGGTTACCTCGGACTTCCCCCATCCCATTTTTGGTGGGGAACTTCATCTTTTGGTGATAGGTAGGGGGCACCGCTTTCGTTCGGCTAAGGATTCCTCGGCCAAAGATTGCGTTGTATGCTATCATACCCTTGATCACTATGAAGTCCACCATGACCGTAACGATTTTGGGTGAGGTGCCGAGAGTAACCGGCAAGCTTAGGGCCCCCTCGGGAAAAGTGGCCTGGCCATTGAACCTGCAAAGGGGGGTTCGGATCGGACGGAGTTTAGACGGATCCTCCCCCATCTTAAAGAAACATTCATAGGATAATACATCAGGGGCACTCCCATTGTCAACTAGAATCCTGTCTACGTTACAATGGTTTATTATGGCCGATATGACTAGGGCGTCGTCATGCGGAGTGGTCAGCCCTTCCAGGTCTTGGTTATAGAAGACCATGATTTGGGGAGCACTTGGCGGGGCTTTGGGAGGCTCGATGGCTCGGCTCGCCTGCTCAACATGACGCTTCCTTCCTCGGCCACTGTCTCCTCCTGATGTAGCTCCTCCAGCGATGACGTTGATATGGACCCCGCGAGGGGCGTTATCGATTTCCTCTGGGGCGCCTCGGTCTTCCTTGTGCCCGGCCATGAACCGGGAGAGGTGTCCCTGACGGATGAGGCGCTCGATCGCATCCTGGAGCTGATGGCAGTCACCGGTGTGATGCCCGTGGTCGCTGTGGAACAGGCAATGCTTGCTGCGACTGTGGTTCTTCGACCTCATTGGCTCGGGTTGGCGAAGGAGGCCCGAGCCTTTGATGTCCTCATATATCTCGTAAACCGGAGTGGTTAAGGGAGTGTACTGCTCGTACTTCCGTGATGGTTCCTTGCGTTTCCCGTCTTGGTTCCACCTTTTCCCTGGACCCGAGTTTGGCTCGAGTGCCCGCTTCTTGTCCCCCTCCCGACCCTAGTCGGTTGCATCTTGGCATGCGCTGAGCACTTCTTCGCACTCGGCGTGGCGCAAAGCCATAGTCACTAGCGCAGAAAGGGTCGAGGGAGGGTGGAGGACAAGTTCGCGGCGGAGGTTCTCGTCGCGGGTGCCCCTGGTCAGCGCGGTTATAGCCGAGGCGACGTCCAGGCGGGGGATCCTCAGGGCTTCCAATTTGAATCGAGTGATGTAAGCCCGAAGTTTCTCCCCTTGCGCCTGTTTGAGGGCTAAAAGCCCCGCTACCGACCTTGGGGGACCGCTACCGGCGAAACTCTCTTTGAATATTCGCCCGAATTGCTTGAAGTCCTGGATTGATCCAGGGGCGAGGGCCCGGAACCAGGCTTGGGCATCTCGGACCAGGGTGGTCACGAAGGTTCGGCATTTGATGGCGTCGGATGCTCCATGAAGGGTCATCAGAGCGTCGAAGCTGTTGAAGTGATCGGTCGGGTCGCCTTGGCCGTCATAAAGCTTGAAGGTCAGAATGGAGGTTCTGGGAGATACCTCTGCCTTCAAGATATAGTCGGAGAACGGGGATTTCTCCTCATCCTCCGTGGAGAAGACTTTCTGCAGGGCGCGTAGGGCGCGCTCCTGTTCTGTGAAGCGCCTCTCGATTTCACAGTCGGAGGGATAGCTCTGGTTGTCGCTGTGCCGTGGGACTGGGGAGGGCTGTCTTTGCATTCCCCAGGGACTTCGATCTTTGGGTTCAGATGGTGTGCCGTGGGTTTCCCCCTTTTCGGAGTGGAGGAGGCCTCTTGCTTCGGAGGAGGGGCTTGTGAAGATCCTCCTGACCTGTTACGGATGATCTGTCCGCCTCGGAGGGTGAAGCGGCCTCCGACGGTGTACTGGGACACGTTCTAGCGGGGGGGGCTCTCCGGAGGGGCGCGTCACCTTCCATCCCTGGCCGCCTGAGTCCTCATGAGTTCCACGAGGACATCCAGTTTCACGTTGAGGGCCTGGAAAGCGTCAGCGCCGTCGTTAAGTGGTAACCCCACCGCCGTGGGGGGAGGGGGTGGTCCGTCGGTGTGGGCGCTAGCATTGGAGGAGGGATTTTGTGAGGCTTGAGAGGGGCTTTCTCCCGCCGCCACCCTGGCATTTCCCCTGTCACCGGCGGACCTCCTCCCTGAACTCCTTCACACCATACTGGCTCTTTGGTCGTTTCCCACAGATGGCTCCAGATGAAGAGGCATGATCTCCCGCGGTTCCTGAGCTGGGAGGATGATCACCGAATAGTGAACTATAAAGAAAGGGAAACATATCATGGGGCCCAGGGATGGTTCCCTGGGGAAAACCCTTCGATGCTTAAGTCAGTAGAGCAATGGTGGAAGATATGGAGGGAGGAAGAAAGAGGTGCACGAGATCCCCCTACACCAAGGTGGTGAAGTGGTTCCTGCTCAGGGAGTTTAGGCGTGTATTTCCCTTACCTTTCATTAGAGGGAGTCCCAAGTTTAAATAGTGCACTGGCCTCATGAGTCCCGTAAGCTGAGGGGTTTCAGGCGGGGGTTACGTCCTCAACGTGGGCTCTTTACGTCCTCATCGTGGGATCTTTATAGCCTTGAGGGATTATGGGTGCCTTATCCTCATAAACTCCTGCTCATAAAGGGCTCTCAACGGCAGCGTGGATAAGCAATCGTCGGCTAAACCTAAGCATGAAGGGTGCCAACCCTGTCCGGGCGATAGGCATAGCTCGGATGAAGATAGGTCGGAGTGGGCGCTGAGAGCTTGCCTCTATCCCGGTGAGGGGATAACTCGGGTATGGGTCTTCCTCCGTTCTGACTGACGTTCGGGCCTTCCGAGCCTAAGGGCCGTCGAGGAAGGGTTTGATCCCGAGTAATCTTATTGGGCTTTTTATTCTAAGTGGACCCTGTGGGGCTGTCACTTGCATGAGTTGGGCCTCGGTTGGTCCTGACGGACCTAGTTCGGCTGCTCTTAGATGGGCTACAGAAATCCCCCTCTCCAGGAATTATCTAAAACAATACTTCCAAATATTGCTATATATTTCTGTCCATTTTCAAGGCACCAAAATTCTTTGTTGTAAGATTGAGTCCTGACAACACACCAAAATGCTGCTGGGAGACGAACAAGTGTCCATTGCAATGGTCTGCTCTAGACTCTCAATACCAGGGATGATATCGAAAACAACTTTGCATTTCAACTTAAGCTTATTTACTGCAATTCTTTTGTTCTTGCTTGATTCATGTTCTATATACTTTCCCCATCTTTTATATTCCTGTAGGCTATTCTAACAGAAATTAAAATTTATGTTGTCTCCTCTGATGTTAAGTTTTATTACAGTTGTAAACTCCTTTCACATCTCTTGACATTGCTTCTTGGTGGCCTCCTTTTTCAGCTTCTACATGCACCAGTGCCATCTCATCCTTTGAAAAGATTGATTTTCACAAGCTTCAAAATGGAAGGTATTCAAATCCTTGTGCCATTCACTAGTATACTAATCATCTTTTTTATAACAAGATATCAACTCATGGTGGTGGGAGTGGTGTTGTATGATATATAGATCTTTGTTACTCTGGAGGTCAAACTTTTGAACTGTGGCTGGTCAAAGTCATGTTTACAATATCAGTTTGAGATCCCTCCAAATAAACAGGAAATGGAGAAAGTAAATTGTTGATTTTCTTGCACGTTGGGAACATGCTTGATATTTGATCTTGAATTTTGATCTTATTAAAAAATCAGCTTAATCTCAATACACATGGAGTTCATGTTGTAGCATTGTTTCATTTGTGTAATTGTTCTAGCCGTCAAATTTATCTACGAGCATTAAAGAATTTGAACATCTTATTTCTTTCAAATGACTTCAAAAGATTTGTTCATTTTTAGACATACTAAATATCAGGATTGTAGGATTACTTGGGGGGCAACATACATATATTTTTGAAATTTTTTGTCTTTTCTTCTTTTGGGGAGGAGGGGTGGGGGGTTGGTGCATGGCTGCCATTTCTGAAATATTGTTTAGCACAGAAAATCATTTTGTATAAATTCATGGTCAAAAGTGGTGGATCTGAGAGCTCTCCTTAATGTAGTCTGACATATCATGAATCAGATTAGGTGATTGATATATCATTAATAATACTTACATGCTCGTAAATGCTAGGGTGCTTAGAAAATTTTTGCTTTTTGCATTCTTGAAACAATGTGACCTATATGTTAGTCATTGCTCTTGAAAAATTCTCATTAGTATTAAGGAGCATTTTTTTCACTTGTTATGGGAGTCATCCTGTGCACTTGTATATGTATCTAGATATTGCCCTTGTGTTCAAAAGAGGAGTTTTCATTATTTTTCTCTGATGCATTTCTTTTCAACTTGGAAACCTCAATCCGAGGCTCAAAATGATGTTCTTTTATTGTATTGCTATTTCTCTCACAAAAATAGTGTCTTGATTCCCAGAAAGAAAATAGTGAGCCTGGGATATCTTTAGTGGATCTCATTTGCAAGTGTGTTTTATGAGCCAGAATGTAGTGCTTGCGTTGCTATATATTATACATTACTTTTGTGAATGTTATTCATTGTTATGTTGCTCTATAGTATCTAGTCAGTTACAGGATAGACTATTGAATCTATACATTCAGGTGACATATGGTTGTGCATTTGTTGGTACTGCTATCAAAAAATAACTCTTCATGGTTGCAGGGAAATTTGGCAAAAGCTCTTGATATTTGTCTCTGACTATGAGAAAATAGTAGAAAATATTTCTAGTGCTTGCACAACCGAAGAGAGAACAGAGTCAAGCATCAGACATTCTCTTAGTCCCCGAAACATTCTTTCTGGCATATTTTCGACTCCCCCCCCCCCTCGCTAGTCAGGGAAAAAGAAGCTGATCCAACCATCATGTTAGAACCCGTCAATTTCAACCATTCTGCTGAAAGTGCAATGCGACATAGATGTAGTTCTGGAGTCAGAAGCAGACATTTGAGTGATGTAACATTTACAGTTTTTATTGCATACTTGTGCCTCTGTCTCTTATGATGTGGACTCTGCCAGGGGCATAAAAAAGACCATGGCTATTATCTTCACTCTGTAAAATCTGGTGGACAATAGAGAGGATGCAGTTTTTCCTGTTGTCCTTTGAATGAAGGACAACCATTCTATTTCTCAAACCAATCAACACTTTAGTTTCTATTGTATGAAGGAAACATTCTTGTTCACTAGGATTTTTTTCTGCAAGCAAAGCATCAACCACAACTTTCCTTCCATGCATTTGTAGGTAACTTCTGAATAGTAGCCCAATAACGATTTATTGCTTTCTTATGTATTACCCTTAGCTGACCTATCATTATGTCTTCAACAGACACCTCGCAGTCCTTTGTGACATTGCCAGATGATTTACTTGTCAGCTTCTTGACGACTGATGAGATAATATGACCAAAACTGTAACGATTCATATAATCACCAATATCTGCATGCTCTTGGGTTGTATTTTTCAATCTTCCCTGATGCCAATGCCATATGATCTACATTCTGATGTTCATTTTTGCTTTTCTTGCATGAGTACACTACATTTTGATGATAAATCTACATCACCATTACAGTGGAGTTGATAAGGCAATCTGCCTCAATTTTTTTGCAATGTCGGAATAATAATGTAATCATGGACTTTATCTGAAGCCTCAAAACCTTCAGGAAAAGCATTGCTACATGTAAGCCCATAAAGCTGAGTTGCAGCTGCTGGCCCAAACTTGGATGACCCTGAAGCTGTACAATGATGAGAATGGTCACGAGGTGGACTCGAATTGTTCCTTCTCCATCATGTTTTCCCCTTCAGCCATTTCATCTTTCAAAGATGACATCATTTGCAAAGCAAATTGGTGGACAGCATCCACATGCCCTCCATGACTGTTCCAGCCAATATGGGGTCCAAATCTAGTAGGCTGCCTCAGGTGACTCTGAACTTTATAAATTTGGCAGTTCTCAGCTTCTTCTCTTTCGAGTACAACTTTATTGCAGTGGCCAAAGGGTTCTGATCAGATTTTTTTTGAAAGGAGCGATGATAGTATTCTTTCCCTTCTGGGCATTTTTTTCTACTGTGCCAAAACTTTGACCTCTACCTTTAAGGCTTTCTTCTTTGTCTCCAGCAGAAGACATCGGCCATCAGAATTTGCTGAACTTGCCAATATGCCAGCCATCTCGCTGTTAGGCTTTCTATTGTTTTCATGAATATGAGAAATTCCTATCTCTAAGTTAGATATTTTATATATATATATATATTAAAGGGGTTTCTGGCATTGAGGAAGAGCAGTATCCTTATCAGCCCCTAACCCAGAGAGATTTTCTGTGATCTCAAATTTTCATTTTCACATTCAACTACATGATCATGTTCAACTTTGATCTGTATTTTTTACAGCCTGGTTTCCAGACAGTAACCCAAAAACTTCATCATGCAAATTTTTGTTCAATCAGCTTTGATGACTGCTGGTTCCAAAGGTATCCTTAATTTTCTATGTTTCATATAAACTACACTAATTCTCTGGCTTACCTTTTGGCTAGTAATTGGTGGTTCTGCTTGATCATATACTCTCTAATTTTTCACATTTCTTACGAACAGTTCTATACTTTTTATATTTTTATAAATACTTTTTTATTTTTTCCAGCTAGATCAGATTGCTTCCATGAGGTCAATTCAACTGCCTTGAGCCAATCCATCTCTGTGTTCCTTGTTTCCAACTTGTGCATTCTGATGTTTCGGGCACTTCACCTACTTCATCTCTGGAGTTCTACAGATATTATATCTGTTTTATTGATGGCTACTTTTTTTGCACATGGATTTACCTGATGAGTCTAGAGACCAAGGTTGTAGGTTTTTCCTCGTTCTGCTCCAAGGTGCCAGCTGCAACCTGTAAAAATTAGATGGGGAAAGGTAAAATTGCAAAAATTATACAAAACTCCTTGTCAAATAATGTAATAATAGAAAATATGTAAATAGCTATTGGAGATGTGATTTATGCAAAGAAGTAGCTTTAACAATCGTATCAACGGCACATTTGAAGCAGGAATAGTGGCACATGCATATGGTCGAGTGGATTCTTTAGTGTAAGTAATCTT
This sequence comes from Amorphophallus konjac, assembly GCA_022559845.1. Lineage (NCBI taxonomy): Eukaryota > Viridiplantae > Streptophyta > Magnoliopsida > Alismatales > Araceae > Amorphophallus > Amorphophallus konjac. The sequence goes on along the minus strand of CM040123.1, from coordinate 228,987,223 downwards.
GCCTTTCTCTTTCTATGGATTCCTATCATATATCTACAAGGATGTCAAGAGAGCACTAACATTTGTTGAATATGGAAAAGCACAGAGAACAGCTGTTGATAAAGTGAACCAGATGTGCAAGGGTGTCTTGAAAGGCCAGAGTTCGTCGACAAACTTCAATGTAGATGGTGGAAAGCTTGCTCCCATGTTTATTTCTGGACCCTCTACTAGTGCCCACCATCTGATATCTTCATGGGTTAATCATGGTGCATCCTACAGTCTTGAAATTCTATGATCATAACTAACCTCCTAGTCTGACCATTAGCAAGCTTTATCATCCCTGTAATGATAAGGCCATACAGCAGGTAAAGATGAGGTTTTTTTGTTGCTTATGACCATCTCTTTTTCAGATCTTAATGCAGAGTTAAGTCTGGGAACAGGGACGAAGTGATGATGGTTCTGAAGAGGGGCAATCTCGTGCTGATCCTGAGCTGGAGAAGATGATCACCGAATAGTGAACTGCAAGGAAGGGAAACGGATCAGGGGGCCCATGGGTGATTCCCTGGGGAAAATCCTCCGATGCCTAAGTCAGTAGAGCAGTGGTGGAAACTATGAAGGGAGGAGGAAAGAGATGCACGAGATCCCTCTCCACCAAGGTGGTGAAGTGGTTCATGCTCAGGGAGTGTAGGCGTGAGTTGGCCTTACCTTTCGCTGGAGGGAGTCCCAAGTTTAAATAGTGCGCCGGCCTCATGACTCCCGTAAGCTGAGGAGTTTCAGGCGGGAGTTACGTCCTCAACGTGGGCTCTTTACGTCATCATCGTGGGATCTTTATAGCCTTGAGGGGTCATGGGTCCCTTATCCTTGTGAACTCCTCCTCATAAAGGGCTCTCAACGGCAGCGTGGATAAGTAATTATCGGTCGATCCAAGCATAAAGAGTGCCAACCTTGTCCAGGCGATAGGCATAGCTCGGATGAGGCTTGGTCGGAGTGGGCGCTGAGCGCTAGCCTTTATCCTAGCGAGGGGATAGATCGGGCGTGGGTCTTCCTCTGACCTGACCGATGCTCGGGCCTTCCGAGCCTGATGGCCGCCGAGGAAGTGTTTGATCCCGAGTGATCTTTTTGGGCTTTTATGCTAAGTGGGCTCTGCGGGCGGTCACTTAGATGAGCTGGGCCTCATTTGGTCTTGATGGACCTAGTTCGGCCTGCTCTTAAATGGGCTACAGAAACCCCCCTCACCACTTGTCCCCCTTCTACTCCCGAGCCTTGGCAGGCTCGAAAGAGTAGTTATTGGGGTTTTGGACCAGCGTCGCTCGGGTGGGTGGAGATCTGGCGGTGTTAAGAAGCCACGTGTCGTGGTCACCTGGGCCCGTAATAATGATAATCCTGACAGATTAGAAATGAAGGGGCCCCTCTTTCTCGGAGGTCGGAACGACGCACCGCCTTCCACGTGGGAATATAGGCGTTGTGCGCTTGTTGTCGTTTCAGACTCCCTCTGTTTTAGGGTTTTGCTCTCCTTCGTGCTTACTTTTGGGGCTCTTTTATGCGTCGTGAGGACACGATAGAAGAGCAGAGACTTGCAGCGGTGTTCACAGAGTTGGCGGAGACAACCGCGGAGGTGGTTCGACAGCTTCCTCTTCCTCCAGAGTCTTCGGAGTCTCCGGAGCATTTCTCTTCAAGTTCCTCTTCTGATTCCATGGCGGATCAACATTTGGAGGTCGAAGAGTGGGAGGGTGAGCCTGAGGCGAGGGCGACGGTGATACCACCGGCTCCAAACCGCAGCGAGCTGGGGGAGGCGGAGGTGAAACGGCTGGAGCACCAGTTTCGCCTACCCTATCAGTTTTACTTCGCTGCGGCTGCCCCACATGAGACGAGCTTGGATTCTCGTACGGGCCATTTTTTCTCCTTCCTTCTGTCGTGGAAGGGAGGGTTCCGTCTTCCCTTCGAGCCTTTTATTCTTAAGCTTCTCCACTTTTTCCGGTGGGCTCCCATACAGCTGGTAGCCAACTCTTATCTTCGTCTCTCCGCCTTCCGCATCCTCTATCGTCAATGCGGGGTTCCTCCTTCCTTGGATCTCTTCCATTATTTTTTCGAGTTGAAGGTACATTCCTCGGCTGGGAAGGGCTTCTATTTCATCCAGGCGAGACGGAACATGAGCTGTGTCTCCTTAGCCGTGAAGGACTCCTCTCACAAGGGATGGAAAACTCAGTTCTTCTGGGTGGGGACTTTTTTGGTGGAGGAGACTTGGAGGTGTCCCGTAATCCCCAATTTTCACCCGAACATTCCTCCGAGGTAGGACGAGTTCTCTTCGGATGTGGAGGAGTACGCGGTCATTCTGATGAGACATCACCAATCCACGGAGGAGCTGGTGACTCCAGAGAACATCGAGCGGTGTCTTCTCACGCGGCTACGGCCGACAGGTACGGGTGCCACGAATCAGCTTCTTCATTGGATGATGAGACCATTTTCTTTTCCTGACCATATCTTCTTCTGCGTAGACGCCAGGCGGCCGGCTGAGGGGGAGGAGCCTACGACTGAGCGGGAGGTGATCGACCTAGGTGATGACTCGGCTGTCGATGAGTCGCGAGCTCCCGAGGGTCATTCCCGAGCCCGCGTTAAGGGCAAGGGGGTGACCCAGGAGGGGTCTTCTAGGCCGTGGGGGTCCAAGCGCAAAGATCCCATGGAGTGCATGATACGGGATGCCGTGAAGGCCAAGAAGCAGGCCAAGAAGGGTGGATCTGACCCCGCTGTCGAAGGTGACTCTGGCTCGGCTGCTCTCCCCTCTTCTGAGTGAGATAGGGCCGACCTTGTCAGGCCGACTCTCCCATCCACCTAGCAAGAGGGGGACGAGGAGGCCAGGGCCACTTCTGGTGGCGGCGGCGTTGGATCTGCTCTCCCCTCAGCAGGAGCCGAGGGGGCCGGGGCCGCTTCTGCTGGTGGCGGCGGCACTGGATCAGCTCTCCCCCCAGCAGGAGCCGAGGGGGCAGGGGCCGCTTCTGTTGGTGGCGGCGGCGCTAGATCGGCTCTCCCCTCAGCAGGAGCCGAGGGGGCCAGGGCCGAAGCGAGTGACTCCAGGACTACGGCCGAGGTTGGAGCGTCGAACGAGGCAGGCGATGCTCCGGGTGACGGTGTAGAGGTCGAGTCGGTCGAGGCCGAGGGGTCGCGAGGAGTGGCGACGCAGCCCCAACTGACGGAGGCAAGAGGGGTGGATGAAGTAGCGGCTCGATCTGGGCCGACCGGTGGGGCTTCGAGGGGATGTTGCTCGGAGGGGAGGTCCTTATTCTTGCAGCTCTGGAGAGGCTGGGCATCCAGGGCCCTCTATATCAGGCATGTTGCAGCGTAGCTGTGCAGGTGGTGAGGGGAGGAGATAGGCAATGCTCCCCGCCCGTAGCCCTCGAGCTGGTTATGGAGGGCGACTTGATCTTGGCCCAAATGGGGGCCTCTCTGGCTCAAGCTTACGCTCGGTCGGAGTCAGAACGGGCGAACCTTGCCTGGACCCTTGGCGCATCCGACGGGAAGGTAGCTCGGCTCACTGAGGAGTGTGACGGACTTCGACGGGAGCTCTCCTCGGCTAGAGAGCTAGCAAGGGCTAGCCAAGTGGTGGCCCGGACGCTGTCCGAACAACTAGCTCGGGCCCGCGAGTCGCTCGAGAGGAAGAGCCGCCTGTTGGAGGAGGAGCGCTTGGCCCGCGTCGAGCTAGATGGTAAGTGGGAGGCTAAGCGTGCCGAGCTGGTGGACCGGGTGGAGGAAGACGTGCGTCTTCGAATGGAGGCCGAGGCTGATCAGGCCGAGGCGGGGAAGCAGATGGCTGAGGCCGAGCGGAGGTTGGCCGAGGTGGAGCGGGAGAAGGCCGAGCTCGCTGGTAAGGTGGGATCGGCCTGTGCGAAGGCGCTCGAGCAGTACAAATGCTCAGAGGCCTACCGGGTCAACCTTAAGGAAGCTGCCCTCCCCTCCTATGAGTCAGCACTTCATCGGGGCAACCGCAAAGGATTCAAGCAAGGCTACAACCGGGCCATCTCTTATGCGGAAGAGCAGGCATCCAAGACTATCAATTTCCCATCCGGGAAACGTTATGACTCAGATTTGTCGACCTCCGATTCCACTAGTTCGATGTCGGGGGGCGATGCAGATGAGGGGGACTCGTCTCCGTCCGAGGGGTCACCAACTCTGGATGCCTCGGGAGGGCGCACAACCGAGGTAGTTCCCACACTGGTGGGGTCAGTGCCAGAGTCGCCAACTCCCTGACAGTCTTTCCTCCCCCCTTCTTCACGAAGTGTTGTGCGGTCATATTTGAAGCATGGAAGACGCTCTAGGAGACGAAACAGCCGACGATGGAGGGCAGAGAGTAACTTGATGCTTCGGGTCTGAAGGGGGTTCGACGCCCAGCGGGCAGGTTAGAAGGGGGTTCGACATGCGAAAGCACGTCACCTTCTTTTATCAGTTCCGGCAGCGCTTGCGGGGAGGGACGTAATAGCACACGGATGGGGATATCAGGCACCCCTTTCTCTCATCCCCGCCCGCTCACTCTCCGGAGGGGATCTCTCTCAAGATTCCTCTCCACTTCCTGCTTCTCCTCCCTTCTCCCGCAGCCTCTTTCTCTCTCTTCTGCCCTTCTTATCATTTATTTCACTCTTCAGAGGGTGCCTCTTGACATCTTCTTTTATTAGTTGGCTTCCTCTTCCCCTTAATCTTCCCTGCGCAACTTGGAAGATAGCCTTCCTCTGTCACCTTTGTTTCGAGTTGCCCGAGCCAACAGGATCAACTATCCTTTATCCGAGCCAGTTTCCGCACGAGGCAGAGTCAGTGGCTGGACGTAGGAAAGTAAACCGGGTCGGCCGAGCGATGGGCTCGTATGGTGGTGCCAGATGGATTTTTGCTTTTTTGACATGTACTGTATTGGCTTTGGCCTTTCTGATGTACAAATAATTGTTTGGATGAAAGAGGAATGAAATTTTTGCTTTATCTCATATTACTTACACGACTGGGGTGTTCAGAGATAGAACTTGCGTAATGTAGTCGCATTTCATGTTCGAGGGATGGGTTCTCCTTCCATAGTAGATAATCGGTACGCTCTCTTCCTGAGTGTCTCGACCACTCGGTAGGGGCCTTCCCAAATAGGGGATAACTTGCCCTCCGCCTCAAGTGGTCGAGAGGCTTCGGCTTTCTTGAGAACGAAGTCTCCGGCTGGAAGTGTCTGTCCCGGACTTTGGCGTTGTAGTATCGAATGAGGCGGTGTTGATATTCCGTTGCTCAGATACTGGCAATCTCTCGGAGTTCATCTGCTAGGTCGAGATTTTTGAGTTGTTTCTGGTCGTTTGCCTCGGGCGAGAAGCTGATGACTCGGAGGGAGGGATTGCCAATCTCCAACGGGATCACGGCCTCGGTGCCGTACACCAGTTGAAAGGGACTCTCATCGGTTGCCGATCAGGGAGTCGTTCTGTGCGACCAAAGTACGTTCGGCAATTCCTCGAGCCAGCTGCCCTTGGCTTTGCTGAGCCTAGTCTTAATGCCTTTTAAGATAGTCTTATTGGCATTTTCGACCAGCCCGTTAGCCTGACGGTGGGCGATCGAAGTGAAGTGATTGTGAATGTTCAGGTCAGCACATCTGTCTCGAAAATAATGAGAGTCAAACTGCCGACCATTATCGCTCACTATCACTCGGGGGATGCCGTAGCGACAAATGATCGACTTCTAGACGAAGCTCCACACGACTGTCTCGGTGATCCTAGCTGTAGCTTTGGCCTCGATCCACTTGGTAAAATAGTCGATGGCGACGATGATGAACTTCTTCTGGGCTTGAGCCGTAAGGAATGGCCCGAGTATGTCGATCCCCCACCGAGCGAAAGGATAAGGCTCGGCTAGGGTGACGAGCTCCATTGCCGGCTGATGGACCAAATGGTCAAATCGCTGGCATCGGTCACACTGTCGTACATACGTCGAGTAGTCGCGCTGTAGAGTGGGATACCAGTAACCCTGTCAAAGCAAGATCCTGGCGAGTGACCTTCCCCCTTGATGCGCTTCGCATAGGCCTTCGTGAACTTCTTGAATCGCTGAGTTGGCTTCGTCAGTACTGATGCACTTCAAGAGGGGACCGGAGAAGGATCTGCGGTATAAAGTGCCATCCAGAATGATGAATCACCGAGCTTGGTACTTCAATCTTCGGGCTTCTCGAGGGTCGGGAGGCTCCTGGGAGTCTTGGAGCCATGACAGATAAGGGGTACGCCAGTGGCTTGAGGAGGCCGAGTCAACAGCCATGAGCTTTGAATCAATGCTCGGTCGCTCTAGCTCTTCGAGAAGGACCGATCGAGTACTCTCTGGGTCAAGAGAGGAGGCCAGCCGAGAGAGGGCGTCTGCTCAGGAGTTTTCCTCCCGAGCTATTCGGACTACCTCAAAACTCTCGAACTGTTGTGCCACGGTCTTGACCAGCTGGAAGTATTTGACCATCAGTGCTTCCGGAGCTTCGTAATCACCGTTGACCTAGCTAGCGACCAGTTGGGAGTCAGTGTGGATTCTGACTCACTCATCCCCCAGCTGCCGGGCCATGCGGGCTCCCGAGATAAGGGCTTCATACTCGGAGGCGTTGTTGGATGCCTGGAAGTTGAACTTCAAGGCGTATTGCAGCTCTGCTCCTTCGGGGGACTTCAGGAGGATACCGGCACCGCTCCCGACCGAGTTGGAGGATCCGTCGATGAACAATTCCCAGGTTGGCCCGGGTGCGGACATAGATTTTTCTTCGGTCGGGATGGTGCTCTCGACTATGAAGTCAGTGAGCGCCTTCCCTTTGATGGCCGAGTGAGGTCGGTACGATATATCATAGGCCCCGAGCATAATGGCCCCCTTGACGAGGCGTCCTGAGGGTTCAGGGTGAGTGACGATCCTCTTTAGTGGTTCGTCGGTCAGCACGATGATGGAGTGCCCTTGTAAGTAGGGTCGAAGGCACTTGGCCGAGGTAACCAACGCTAGCACGAGTTTCTCGGTTGCAGGGTACCTTCTTTCAGCCTCGTTGAGCACCTTGCTGGTGTAGTAGACCGGTCTCTCGACTCCCGAGTCATTTCTGACCAGGATCGAGCTAATTGTGGATGGTGTTACCGAGAGGTAGAGATGTAGGGCTTCACTTGGAACGGGCTTGGACAGCACCGGGGGGAAGACAGGAACTCCTTAAGCTCAGTGAACGCCTTTTGACATTCCTCGTCCCATGCGAACGTAGCAGATGCCATTTTGGGCCCCCTCAACAGTTTGAAAAAGGGTAGGCATCGTTCGGCCGCACGGGATAGGAATCGGTTGAGCGCAGTAATGCGCCCGGTAAGGCATTGAACGTCCTTGGTGCAGGTGGGGGTCCGCATGTCCAGGATGGCCTGGACCTTGTCGGGGTTGGCCTCGATCCCATGCTGAGTCACCAAGGAACCTAGGAATTTCCCGGATCTTACTCCGAAGGCACACTTGGTGGGTTGAGCTTCATATTGTACCTCAAGAGAGTGTCGAAGGTCTCAGCTAGGTCGGTGATGTGGTCTTCGGCCTTGGGGGTGTTGACGAGCATGTCATCGATATAGGCCTCGACGTTCCAGCTGAGCTGCCCCTCGAACATATGGTTGACCAGCCGCTGGTACATTGCTCCGGCGTTCTTTAGCCTGAAGGGCATCCGGGTGTAGTAGTGCACGCCGAAGTCGGTGATGAATGTGGTCTTCTCAATATCTTTTGGATCCATTCTGATCTGGTGGTAGGCTGAATAGGCATCTAGGAAGTTGAGTATCTCGTTGCCCGAGGTTGAGTCAACCAGTTGGTCGATGCTCGGCAACGGATAGCAATCTTTTGGTGTGGCTTTGTTCAAGTCGGTTAAGTCCACGCACATTCGCCACTTTCCCGAAGCTTTTGGCACCAGGACGATGTTGGCGAGCCACGTCGGGTATAGGACCGATCTAAAAAGACCAGTATTTTTCCCATTGGTGACTTACTCCTTGATGACCATCTGCTTCTCTGGTGCATGCTTCCTTCTGCATTGTTGTACGGGCTTCACGGTCGGGTCAAGGTTGAGCTTATGCATCACTGTCTCTTCCGGTATCCCTGGGAGTTGATCATCAGACCATGCAAAGACTCGGATATACCCAGAAAGGAATTCTTTGTATTGCTACTGAACCTCAGATGGTAGGTCAGCTCCAATCTTTACTCCTAGGGTCGGGTAATCATTTAGGAAAACCATTAGCAACTCGCCTCCGGGCTCGGATGTTGCGGGTTTTTCGTCGACTTCTCGGGGGCCCTTATTCTTCCCGTCCGGCCTTGTGGCTTCAACCGAGATATTATAGCACCTTCTGGCCATCGCCTGGTTGCCCCGGACTTCCCCCACCCCATGTTTAGTGGGGAACTTCATCTTTTGGTGATAGGTAGAGGGCACCGCTTTCATTCGGCTGAGGATCCCCCGGTCGAAGATTACGTTGTATGCTATCATACACTATAACTGTAATGGTTTTGGGTGGGGTGCCGAGAGTAACTGGCAGGCTTAGGGCTCCCTCAGGATAAGTGACCTGGCCATTGAACCCGTAATGGGGGGTTCAGATCAGGCGGAGTTTAGACGGATTCTCCCCCATCTTAAGAAAACACTCATAAGACAATACATCAGGGGCACTTCCATTGTCAACTAGAATTCTATCTACGCTACAATGGTTTATCGTGGCCAATATAACTAGGGCATTGTCATTCGGGGTGGTCAGCCGTTCCAGGTCTTAATCGGAGAAGACTATGACCTGGGGCTCACTTGGCGGGGCCTTGGGAGGCTCAATGGCTCGGCTCGCCCGCTCAGCATGACGCTTCCTTCTTCGGCCACTATCTTCTCCTGATGCGGCTCCTCCAGCGATGACATTAATGTGGACCCCGCGAGGGGCGTTGTCGATCTCCTCTGGGGCGCCTCAGTCTTCCTTATGTCCGCAAATCGAAATAGGTGTCCCTGGCGGACGAGGCGCTCGATCTCATCTTGGAGCTGGTGGCAATCACCGGTATGATGCCCGTGATCACTGTGAAACAGGTAGTGCTTACTGCGATTGCGGCTCTTCGACCTCATTGGCTCGGGTTGGCGGAGGAGGCCCGAGCCTTTGATGTCTTCAAAGATCTCATACACCGGAGCGGTTAAGGGAGTGTACCACTCGTACTTCCAGGACGGTTCTTTGTGCTCCCCATCTCGGTTCCGCCTTTTTCCTTGGCCCAAGCTTGACTCGCTCGCTTCTTGTCCCCCTCCCGACCCGAGCCGGTTGCGCCTCGACATGCGCTAAGAACTTCTTCGCACTCAGCATGGCATAAAGCCAGAGTCACTAGCTCAGCAAGGGTCGAGGCAGGGTGGAGGACAAGTTCGTGGCGGAGGTTCTCGTCCCGGGTGCCTCCGGTCAGCGCGGTTATGGCCGAGGCTACATCCAGGCGGGGAATTCTCAGGGCTTCTGACTTAAATCGATTGATATAGGCCCGGAGTTTCTCCCCTTGTGCCTGTTTGAGAGCTAATATCCCTGCTCCCGACCTTGGGGGGCCGCTGCCGATGAAACTCTCCTTAAATACTCACCCAAAATGCTTGAAGTCTCGGATGGATTCGAGGGCGAGGGCCCGGAACCATGCTTGGGCGCCTTGGACCAGGGTGGTCACGAAGGCTCAGCATTTGATGGCGTCGGACGCTCAATGAAGAGTCATTAGGGCGTCGAAGCTGTCGAAGTGGTCGGTCGGGTCGCCCTGGCCGTCGTAAGGCTTGAAGGTCGGAATGGAGATTCTGAAAGATACCTCTGCTTTCAAGGTATAGTAGGAGAATGGGGATTTCTCCTCGTCCTCGGCTGGGGAGGTCTTCTGCAAGGCGCGTAAGGCGCGCTCCTGCTCTGTGAAGCGCCTCTCGAACTCTCACAGACAGAAGGATAACTCTGGCTGCCGTTGAACCGTGGGGCTAGGGGGACGCGATGGCAGGCTATCCTGGAGTTCCCTGGAGACTTCGGTCTCTGGATGCGGACGGCGTGCCCCAGGTTTTCCCCTTTTCGGCGTGGAGGAGGCCTCTTGCTACGGAGGAGGGGCTTGTGAAGGTCCTCCTGACCTGTTGCGAATAAGCTGCCGTCCTCGGAGGGTGAAGCGACCTCCGGTAGTGTGTTGGGACGCAGCTCCGTAGGGATGGCTTTCCGGAGGGACTCATGACCGTCCTTCCCTTGCCGCCTGGGTCCTCATGAGTTCCACGAGGACATCCAGTTTTACATTGAGGGCTTGGAAATCGTCAGCGCGCTCGTTGGGTAGTTGCCCTACCGCCGCGGGTGGAGGTGGTTCGTCGGCTGGGGTGCTGGTGTTGGAGGGGGGGTCTTGTGCGGCCTGAGAAGGGCCTTCTCCCCCCACTACCATGGCCTTCCCCCTATCACCGGCGGATCTCCTCCCTGTACTTCTTCGCACCATGCTGGCTCTTTGATCGTTTCCCACAGACGGTGCCAGATGAAGAGGGGCGATCTCGCGCTGATCCTGAGCTGGAGAAGATGATCACCGAACAGTGAACTGCAAGGAAGGGAAATGGATCAGGGGGCCCAGGGGTGATTCCCTGGGGAAAACCCCCCGATGCCTAAGTCAGTAGAGCAGTGGTGGAAACTATGAAGGGAGGAGGAAGGAGATGCACGAGATCCCTCTCCACCAAGGTGGTGAAGTGGTTCCTGCTCAGGGAGTGTAGGTGTGAGTTGGCCTTACCTTTCGCTGGAGGGAGTCCCAGGTTTAAATAGTGCGCTGGCCTCATGAGTCCCGTAAGCTGAGGAGTTTCAGGCAAAAGTTACGTCCTCAACGTGGGATCTTTACGTCCTCATCGTGGGATCTTTATAGCCTTGAGGGGTCATGGGTCCCTTATCCTTGTGAACTCCTACTCATAAAGGGCTCTCAACGGTAGCGTGGATAAGCAATCGTCGGTCGATCCAAGCATGAAGAGTGCCAACCCTGTCGGGCAATAGGCATAGCTCGGATGAGGCTCGGTCGGAGTGGGCGCTAAGCGCTAGCCTTTATCCCGGCGAGGGGATTGATCGGGCGTGGGTCTTCCTCCGACCTAACCGACGCTCGGGCCTTTCGAGCCTGATGGCCGTCGAGGAAGTGTTTGATCTCGAGTGATCCTATTGGGCTTTTATGTTAAGTGGGCCCTGCGGGCGGTCACCTAGATGAGTTGGGCCTCGTTTGGTCTTGATAGACCTAGTTCGGCCTGCTCTTAAATGGGCTACAGAAATCCCCCTCTCCAGGTTCCTTTTTTTCAGTTCCTATTTGATGTTTGTTCTCATTTTTTGGTTTCAAAGCTAGTTTCTATTTGTTCTGCCATTTGGCAATTCATGTGGTGAAGGACATTTTGACGGAAGCATCTCATTTTCGTAGCTTGTGGATTGTTAAAATAGAAAGTACTAAGTGAGATTGGATGAAGAGGTAAACATTTAATTTTAATTTTGTATCTTGAAGAAGCATTGTTTTTTCTACCCTTTTCTTTGTAGCTCCTTGTATTCCATATCTCTATGCCTCATTCAAAGAACACAGTCACCACTTCCTATAAAAGATGGTGGAACATAGTTCCAAAGTTCTTTCCCCCCTTTTTCTCTTTCATTGGCTTATTTCACTAAGATCAAGTGCAAGAACAATAAATTTAGGTCAACACTTAATGCTGTCCTATTCTTCTTTATTTAAGACTATTAGAACCCATGATAAGTGTACATGTTTCTCTAGTATTCAGAGTTTTGGTTTATGATGTCATGACCAAGCTAGTTAACATACTGAAATTCCAATAACCAGCAATGCTCCACAAGAGGCTATAAATACAAGGTCTTTAAGGATGTGAATGTAATTGTCCATATATTGCAAATTCATCTTTGAATGATGATTCAATCATATTAGATAATTGCATGTGTCTCTATGGCATCACTAACTAAGTTATCATTCAATTGGACACGCTTTATTAAGTGCCATGATTTCCAACATATCCTTCACTTACAGGAGTATCTACTCCATGCTCTCTCTCTCTCTCTCTCTCTATATATATATATATATATATATATCAGTCATGCACAAGTGCATAGAACCAAATATTTTTTTCCTCACTTTCCATCCTCTCATGCTTGTTCTATTCCTTTCTTTTCCTTTTTGTAGACAGATATGGATAGACCATCCTTCATTTATGGCGCTTGAATTTCTTGTGCTACGAAAATGAAAATTTCCACATGGTGGGTGGTGAGATTCTTGATTTTGTTGCTTATGTGCCTTTTTTTGCCTATACTACCTTGGCATTGGGTTCATATGCTTCTACCTTTTTTGTGTAGAGTTTTGCTTTTGGGGGGTGTGATTTCTGGTTCTTCTCATACTCTTTCTTGTCCATTAATGACATTGTGGAATCATCCACTTTCAAGAGAAAAGGAAATAAAGAGGAAGGCAGAAGGCAACCATCTAATAGAATATAGATTGTTTCTGACACACGAAATATTCTAAAGAACCTTGTCCATATTGAAGGTGCATCCAGCATATTCAATATAGCTCGACAAATAGCATCATCTGGTATGTGCATGCCAACATGCTTTAATTGGAGTATTAGGCAATGGGAAATGAGTGAAAACATTTGCCTTACAAATTTGCAATACTAAAATTGCATTTCCTTGAATATCAGATTGTACAGTAAGCATCAATGTTGAACCTCCCCCCACCTTTTTTGTGGGCTTCTGAGGATAATGTAGTTTGAAGTGCATTTGATGGGCCACTTTTAGAGCAGGTCGTGTGCACATTTAGTTGAAACTTTACTGAAGGTGACTATTTCATAATCTACCCAGAGTGTTTGAAGGAGGTTAAGACGTAGGAAAAGGCTCATAATCATTCGTTGGCATCTTTATTTTAATGCTTGCTATATAGCATCAAATTTACTTGTACAGTGTCAATATTATGTACCCTGCCTTCAGCAGCAGTTTGAGACACAAAGTGAATGGTATATTTTTCTTATGTTGAATTTTCTAAAATGAAGAGTGGACTATAGACCTTTCTGGCATCCACAAGCCTTGTATATACAAGTGGCATATCAATACCTTTATGGTACCTTTTTTTATCCTGTTGTGCAGCTTGTGCGATTATATTCTTTTACATTAAGAGGAATTATGTAATGCCTTGAAAACTCAGACATTATCAAGGACTAAATAAATGAGGAGCTATAAAAAATAAAAAGATTTATTTTCCCACCAATAACATCTATTATGCAACAAGTCATTGTATAATGGAATTGTAAATAAATATCCTATAACAAGAAATCCTGCATTAGCAAGATATCTTCCACCTTGTCTACCTCTTTGTGCAAAATCCCTATTTAGCCATAAAATTGGTGGTACAACCTTAATTTTTTCAAATAGAACATCTCTCTGTCTACCTCTGCATAATATCGTAGTGCCTTGATTTGGTCAAAGTTTTTGGGCATATTTTGTGTTTGCACATAACATGTTTATAGTATGTGTAAAGAGTGAGTGAGCAAGTGAACTATGCAGTGAGTCTTTGAGTAGGCAAACAAAGAGGGAAGGATAACATTGTTGATCTTCATGTCAGGTTTTGATATTAGATTCTAACTGAAGGCATCATATGTCGGTTATAAATTGCAAAACACGTTTCCTATGCATGAAAGTCCTTCAACGGTGAGACTTTCCAAATTCTTTGTGTTTTAGATATGTTTTGCCTTATAAGGGAGAAGGGAAACCTCCATGTCTGTGTTGGTATTGGTTAGTTTTGGGTTGCTAATGCTTTATAGATTTTCCGCCTCCCTCATAAAAGTTCTTTGTAATTCTGACATGCCCATTGGTTTTCTCAGTCTAGTGACTTATTCTTTTGCATATTCTACCCTGTTTTAGTTCTTCAGCTCTTCAGTTATGCTTATACTTGCTGTTTTTGTTGCAGGATAGTAGCTTTATCAACCACAACGTCTTTACGATGCATTGCTAGAGAGGAATGCAAGTGCTATGGCTACATGCCAAATCATCCAGCCAATTAACTTCCCTTACTATTTGTCCATTAGCAAGAAAATGTTTGTATCTAAAGAATACTAAGGGAAGACTATTTTTTTATATTTTATTTGCATAGTGAAAAATTGAGCCCCCATGATCTTAGTTGTATTTCAAAGTCATGGATGCTATATGTCTTGTGTAATTGGGATATTTCTCTAATTTTATTTTATAATATAGCTCTGTCAAGACATTATTTTTATGATATGTTTCTATTAAAAGGTGGACAAATTGATGTATGTGTTGTATAATGATAGGTGTTTGTGTATGTCAATGAAATACGAAGAACAAGATTTGTGTACTAATTGTATGTTAAGAATGTTGACCCTAATTTTGTATTTTATGATTATTATTTTGGTGCAATATTTAGAAAATAGACCCCCTACACATTGGTCATTTAGGGCACTTTGGTGAAGAAAATGCCCCTAAAACATATTATTTCAAGTGATTATTTAGGGTGGCTTTTATAAGACTATAATTAAAATAAGTTATTTACGGCAGTTTAAATAAGAAATTGCCCCTAAAACATGTTTATTGGAGGCACTTGATTAGTAAAATTGCCCCTATTAGAATATTTAGGGACATTTTTTTAGTGCCTCTAATGACAACATTAGGGGCATTTTTTAAAAAGTGCCCCAAAATCCTTTAGGGACCGAGGCAATAGGGGCACATTTTAAACTGCTCCTAAAACTCATCAAACTGCCCCTAAAGATTTTAAAGGCATTTATCTCTATTTTTTGGTGCAATTGTGAAATGCCCCTGAAGGTCTATTTTCTTGTAGTGCCTTTCCTAGCATGCATGTCAATATCAGCAAAATCATTTTTCTATTTTTGACCAGGGTTCATTTTCTTTTTCTTTTGAGCTACATGCGGTTTTGGGGGACCACAAGAGGTGCTGGCTTCATTTGAGCTAGAGACTAGAGAGGTGTACACCTTGCTTCCAAAGGATTTTTTTTTAACATGTTTATAGCCCAAGCCCTCTTTCTAAAGGTTCACTTTAGTCCCCAAAAATTCTGTCTAGATTTTCTTTACCGTGCACAAATTTTGACAAGGAGCTATTCAAGTCTTTGACTTCATCCTCCAATGAGGAGATGTGTAGTTCAGAACTGCCCGGATCCTCCTCACACGCAGGCAATTGCTCATTGAGCATGTCATTCACACTTTTATAATTCTCAATTTCTAACTCTAGGACATGCACTTTTTCAGAGCTATCATTCATGATAGACTTGCCTTTCTCACAAGTGCTCAGTTTATCAATCAGCAACTTGTTTTGTTCCTTTAGCTCTTCATTCCCCTGAAGTAGCCTCACATCATGGATTGACCCATCAAGTGTTGTTTGAGTTTTAGAGATTGATTTAGGTTGATTTTGAAGTTGTCTTGCAATCTCTTCTAGCCTGGTTATTTCAGATTGCAGGATACCATTTTCATCTCTCAAACATCCAATGCTTTCTCTATGTAGATCTAAGTCAACCATAAGGGTCTCATTGAGCTCTTCAAGAGTAAAACATCTTTTACAAGGAGAGGCATCAACAATATTGTCTTCAAACTTCTTTTTCAAATTTCTGTTTTCAGATTTTAGCCTCTTGTATTGTTTAGCCAACACATCATATGCATCCATTAATTCTTCAAAGGTAAAGTCTTCTGAGTCAGAGCTTACTTGAGATGTAGACGGATCACTTGGATTATCTGGACTATCGGCCATGAGGTAGTCATGCCTTTTCCTTTCTTTGTGGGTCCTGACCAGTCCATCTAGGATTTCCTTACCATTGCTACAGCTGTGGACAAAAGGAAACTTGGAAGCATCAACTACAGCTTTCATCATTTTGAGAGCAACAAGGTTGTCAACATTATTGGTCATTTGTTCAGTAGACCATTCAGATGAATCTGATGGCAGTCTGTGCGGACCATGGTATATGAGATTCCATAATTTTGTATCAATGGAGTTGAAAAAGGCACACATCTTCTCTAGCCACATGGTAAAATCAGAACCATCAAATATATGTGGGGAAATCATTAAAACTTGTTCAACGGTTGAAGCCATTAGATCTAATGCACCGGGATCTTTCTCTGCAAATCATTGGATCTGAGAATAACAGAGCTTTACTCTGATACCAATTGTTGGGTCCTAAGGGGTGCAACTGGATCTAGAAGTGGGGGTTGAATATATCCTACCAAAAACTTTGGACTAATTAAAACTCTTGGTTGATAAAAACATAAACCACTCCTATAAAGCAAATAAGACACTTAGACACAATGCACATAGGATCTAATAGGAATGGCTCAAATGGAAACGGCAAAGCGTAGTGCACAAGCTGCTGAGGTCGACACTCCCAAGTGGTGAGGTCGACACTCCTTCAACGGATCACAGCTATATAGAGAGCTGAGGTCGACACTACTATGTAGTGAGGTCGACACCCCTTTAGAGACGGTTAAGAACTAAGTGAGATCTATTGCTCTGGACAGCAGAGATCACAATACACATCAACTAAGTATGAATTGACTAGATGTGTATGTGTAATTTTGTGATCAAGCAGAATCTCATATATTGAGATTGGGTGCTTATCAAACCTCTAGTGTGTGTAGGTGCAATATGTTAATGTGTGCGATGGAAAACAATCAAGATTGCATACGTTTAAGCTAGCACACAAACCTGTGAATAGGGATGGAGAATATGGAGCAATTACACAAGATGCACAACCCACTACACATGGAGTTTTAAGGTGGTTCGGTTGCAAATTCGCAACTTATGTCCACCCCTCATCAAATTTGGTGATACTTTCTTAACACGAGGACAAAGTCCTCACCCCCCCCCACACACACACTAACAAAGAAAGCAAGCTACAACGTAAAGAACACTTCCAGTCTCTCAAGCAGAGCGCTAGACACACACTGTTAAATCAATTGTAAAATGAAAATTAAAGCACAAAGCAATGCAGGAAGAAGGCAACTGTAGCTTCAGATCAATGTTCATGAAGCACTAGCAAACTAGGCACCGCTGAAGGAGGACTGCACTCCTTTCTTCTTCTTTTCCTCTCAAGCTCTCTCCTTTTTCTTTCTCTCAGAACCACATGGTGGAGGGCTTAGGGCTGCTCACTCTTTTCTTCTTCTTCTCTCCTTTCTTCTTCCCTCCTTTTCTCATACAGTATTGGACTGGGATGACTAGATGCTGGGCTACTCTAACTCCCTTCCTTTCTTTCTCACAGGTTTTTCTATTGATTGCACAAGGGATGTTGGCTTCTTCTTCTGGCAGCATCTACAGCAGCAACAGCTTCTTCATTGGAGGCTTCACATATATATAGAAGATCCTTGCAGATAAATTTTCCCTCCAAAAGAGCTGCAATCAAAATTGACTGGAGTTCAAATGAAAGTAGCTTCTTTTGACCTCTGACCTTTCAGCAGTGCTTGAATTGATCCACCGGATATAAGGAAGTAGCAGGAGAGTCAAATTTCCCTCCAACATTTTTCCTTGTCCTGGTAGAAACTATTCTGAGGAATTTTATCTTGAGCTGTAGTGCTTTCCAGACTAGTCCTAGGATAGGACGGTGGTAGGCAGAAGGTAAAGTGTTTTGAAAATCTGTTGGTGGAGGAAATGGCTTGGTCCAATGTGCACTAGAGGCCAGACCTCCTAGGGTAGTCCTTTCTTAGGATAGAAGAGACAAAACTCTGGCAGATGGGACTTTTACAGATTTGGTAGCTGACTAAGTCATTTCCAAAAGGATGTTCTGAGCTGTCATAAAGAGATGGCAGAACCTCTGACCTGGGAGCCTTCTTCCAGACCTCAGGAATTTCCACTTGGAAACATCATAAAGAGATGACAGAAGTTAGAAGCTTCCTAGGCTTGGCAGGATATTATCGGAGGTTTATTAAAGATTTCTCCAAGATTGCGGTACCCTTAACAAGATTAACCCGCAAGGAGAATAAGTTTGATTGGACGGAAGATTGTGAGAAAAGCTTCCATACTTTGAAGGAATATTTAACTACTAGCCCTGTTTTAGCTTTACCATCTGGAGAAGGAGGCTTCGTGGTGTACACCGATGCTTCGGGAATTGGGTTAGGTTGCGTACTGATGTAGAACGAAAAAGTGATAGCCTATTCTTCCAGGCAGTTGAGAAAGCATGAGGAGAATTATCCTGTCCATGACTTGGAGCTAGCAGCCGTAGTTTTTGCCTTGAAGATATGGAGGCATTACTTATATGGAGAGACATTCACAGTATTTTCAGATCACAAGAGTTTGAAGTATTTATTTTCTCAGAAAGAGCTCAATATGAGGCAGAGGAGATGGTTGGAGTATCTAAAGGATTTTGACTTCTCCATAGAATATCATCTCGGGAAGGGTAATGTGGTGGCGGATGCCTTAAGTCGCAAGCCAATGGCTAAATTGTCAAGTCTCATGATGAAAGAATGGAAGTTGTTGGAGCAATTAGCCGGGTTGGATATTAATGTTGACAAGGATCGAGTCATGATTGCTCTGATTTAGCTTAAACCAGAAGTATTGACATAAATCAAGTCCTTGCAAGACAATGACCCAGAGTTGGTAGAAATCAAGGAGACCTTAAGTAGTAGACCGGAATTCATGATAGCTGACGATGGCAGACTGTTATTTCAGGGAAGGACTTGTGTACCTGATGTGGCTGAAGCTAAGAACAAGATCCTCGAGGAAGCTCATAGATCCCGATATACCATTCATCCTGGAGGTACGAAGATGTTTAAGGACTTGAAGAGATCTTTCTGGTGGCCAAATATGAAAAGGGAAATTGCAGAATTTGTGAGTAGATGCTTGGTGTGTCAGCAAGTTAAGGCCGAGCATTTCAGACCTGTAGGGAAGTTGAAACCACTAGACATACCTCAATGGAAGTGGGAGAGTATTGGCATGGATTTTATTATGGGTCTCCCTAGGACTCGTAGCGGATTTGATGCAATTTGGGTGATCATCGACAGATTGACAAAGTCCGCTCATTTCCTATCCATTAAATCTAAGTGGACTGTTGATGTTCTAGCAGCTTTATATATGAAGGAAGTGGTGCGACTCCATGGTATTCCGGTCAGTATTGTGTCTGATAGAGACCCCGGATTCACTTCACATTTTTGGAAGGGATTGCAACAATCTTTGGGAACCCGTCTGAATTTTAGTACTGCTTTTCATCCATAAACAGACGGACAGATGAAAAGAACCAACTAGATAGTGGAAGATATGTTGAGAGCCTGCATGATTGATTTCGGAGGCAGTTGGAGTGATCACTTGGCCTTGATTGAATTTTATTATAACAATAGTTATCAGTCCAGCATTCAGATGGCTCCGTTTAAAGCTCTGTATGGAAGAAGCTGTCGATCTCTATTATGTTGGAACGAGGTTGGTGAGAAGCAATGGCTGGGGTCAGATCTTATTTCTGAATCATCAAAGAATATTCGTATTATTAGAGACCGATTGCAAGTAGCACAATCGAGACAGAAGAGTTATGCAGACCACAGAAGGAGGGACTTGGAATTTCAAGTTGGTGAACATGTGTTTTTAAAAGTTTCTCCTACAAGAGGAATCCGAAGATTTGGCATTCAAGGTAAGCTAAGTCCCAGATATGTCAGTCCATTCGAGATTTTGGAAAGAGTGGGGGAGGTTGCGTACCGTCTGGCACTACCACCTCAGTTATCAGGAGTACACAATGTCTTCCATGTGTCGATGTTGAGAAAGTACCTATATGACCCTACTCATGTCATTCAGCATGCGGATCTTGAGTTAAAGGAAGATTTGACTTATGAAGAGAGACCTATTAAGATTCTGGATCGTAAGCAGCAACAGCTCAGGAACCGGTCAATACCTATGGTCAAGGTGCAATGGAGTCGCCGTGGAATTGAAGAAGCTACTTGGGAGTCAGAAGATACCATGCGAAAGCAGTATCCCGACTTGTTGTAGGTGAGTTGTTCCACTCCCCATCGTGTTGAAGTGCAGTGAATTTGGAGGACCAAATTCTTTGAAGTGGGGGAGGGTGTAATATCCCAATTTATTAACAAATAAAAATTTCTAGAAAATTTATAAGAAATTAATTAGAAAATTCTTAATAAATAGAATAAGTTAAATTTTGACTATTTCGTAAAAATCTAGAAAATTTAGAATCTTGTAGAGGATAAAATGTTTAATAATAGTATCTTCTGTGACCGACCAAAATAAAATCAGTAATTAGGCTAAATATTAAGGCCCAAATCCACAATTAATCTAATTGGACCTTAAAACGCGAAATTTGAGCCCAATACCCGATCATTTAGGCTGAGACCAGATCCAAATGGAAGGCTAGGATGGGAAGATTGTTTCCCCTCTTAGTTCTCCCCAAAAACCTAACCCTAGAAAGCGAATTTTGGATGAGAAGGCGGAGGCTAACCCTATCCGCGCGATTCGCGCACGTCCAACTTGATTGGACTCTATCTCCTCGAATAGAAGACTCTAAACCTTGTGTGACCTATAAAAATGACCCTCAGGAACTCTATTTTCATTTGGGTGCTGTGGCGGCCGACGAGGATCGTGGACGAGGGCGGATTCTAGCGATCACCGGCGAGGTGTTCTTAGCGTGTCGTCGTCCCTCTTCTTCCTTCTTCCTCCGTTTAAGGTAGGTTATAACAAGCCAAACCCTAAGTATTATATATGATTAGAACCAGCATCGAGAGCCCTTTCTATTGAATGCAAAAGCCCTAAAAGTTACTTAGTATCATGCGAGAATTTTAGGGTTTAGTAGAAGCATGTCAAATCTAGGGTTATACTTATTCCATCTCGTTTAAGTAGGGATTGCAGGCACTAAAGATTAAATTGAGCATGCTTTATTGTAAAACTTTTCATGCTCTTTCTTTTGAATCCAAAAGCCCTAATTATTATGCTATGTGCTATGCGTATTTAGCAATTATTTGTAACCCTAGCCAACTCGCCGAAGGCGGGTAGGGTGAAAGGGGGACTTGAGCGTTTTTGACTTGTACGGTCTCGCGATAGACCGCCCAACCTAGTTAGGCGGCATGTTACTGACCGTTTATGTTCTCTGGTTCGTGTTATGTTTCTAGGAAGAGACCGCCCTTCGGTCAGGCGGCCAGTTGTTGACCGTTCGTCTTCTCTAGCGGCTCATTACAGACCGCTCATCTCCAGAGGGTCTTCTGAACTGAGGGGGATAAACGGCCTATCGTGCGACCACTGAGGAGGATGAAAGGTCCATACTGGACCGTCCATCTTTACAGAATTTATTAAGTTATCTTTTTCGCATGATTTATGATGGTAGATTAATAGTTAAATGTAAGTTAGCAACATGCATAAAAACTCTGGAAAATTATAACAGTAATGATTATAAATCTTGATGATTTATTCAGCTTGACCTTGGATCATCTTTCTCAATGTTAATATTAATCGTGATTCATTATTAAATTGAAAATTTTATTAGGGTTGTATGACAGTCATTCTACTCCGGTAGGATTGACTGACCATCTCACTGGTTTCCGATGTTTTGTTAACCCTATTTCCTTGTAATGTTTGGGACTCTCTGCCGGATATTCCTTCTGTCGGACTAGGACCTTCATTAAGGGACCTCCGTAAGCCCCCGCGAGCCTGGGATTCCCACTAGGACGTTACGGGACCTCCGTAAGCCCCCGCGAGCCTGGGATTCCCACTAGGACGCCGGGCAGGTTGTACCATCAAGACCTGAATCTGTGTACATGATCGAATCGATTGAACTATCGTATTGTATGTCACGGCTCGACTTGGACCCTCTGAGAATTGCGCGGCCCGAAAAGACCGTTCATCTTATTGGGCGGCCCATAACGAACAGTACATCCCTGGCCAAGTGCCACTTACATTGGTCATTTAACCTTGATCTATCTTCGACCAATTTGTGTTTGGATCGACCCAATAAGCCCTAGGTTGACCAGTGGAGAGTGGGCTGGACCCTGGTTCAGTTCTGCCCCACTTATGGCCGAACGGAGCCCGTTTGGGTAGACTTCTAGTTATTTAAGTAGAACGGACCTACTGGAACCGCCCATGTTATAGCGCGGATCTTATTGGACCGTCTGTCTGTTGGACGGCCCTATATGGACCGTTTATCTTATTCTTGGGCTTCCAGCTCTACTAGTCTTGAGCGACCCATTTTCAACCGTTCAATTACTCGAGCGGCCCTACATGGACCGTGTATCCTTGACTTCGGTATGGCTAGTCCTAAGCCATCTCTATCCTGAACGGTCCAGTTTAGACCGTGCATTGCTTGAGCAGCCCTGTTATGACCGCTTATCATCCAGAAGTGATTTTCGTGATTTTTCGTGTTGAATCCAAGGACCTGATTGGTTCTTGATAACTTGAACTTTCTAGACATGATGTCTACTTCAACTTACCCTTGAAACTTTGGTAAGTTCCATATCTTGGAGTATTGGCCATTTAACTTGATTAATGTCTAGACATAACTTGGGATCTTGGATCCAACAAATCAATGCCAATGCATCATAAGGGCCCGGTCTGGTCTTGGGAGGAGCGCCCGAAAAGTACTTGTGCCCCGGGGAGTTTGAATGACATGGTGAGGCATTGCACCGAGTGCATGACTAGTGTGATGTCTAAGACAATAATCTCTTACTTGAATTCTCTTGACTTGGTTAGATCTTGCTTGTTGGCCAAATTCTCAGTTATATCATGTTCTTGCTTTCTTTTCATTATTTTGTTGCATAGTTATTTCCTTTCGTTCTTTTATTTACGCACTCAAACATGCAATTCAATTGGTTAATTACTTAAACTTGCCTGTTATTACCTACTGAGCATTCACTCACCAAGTTTTCCCCCCTTTTTCAGGTAGCTCAGGTGAGGACTCACAATCTGATGGGAACGAGCAAGAGTGACGACTGTGGAGTGAACCTGATAGAAGCTCGTGAAACTAGTTCTAGTTGTGGAGTCTATTTGTATTTAAGAGTATTTTGGAAGAGTTGTAATTTGAAGTTAGCCAATGTAATAGTGCTGAGTGGATGTTGTCCAAGATTATGTTAAGTGAGATCTTTGTAGTTTGGAACATGGTTTGGTTATGTGCTATTTAATGAATGGAGCAGTTTCTATTTATGGTGATGTGCGATCTTTTAGCTTTAACATATCATGTCTAGAAATAAACATATTATAATTATTACTCGTTTCTACTGCCAGTCCCGATATTCCGCATCGGGGCATGACAGTTAGGTGGTATCAGAGCCTAGGTTTCTAATATTCCTAGGTTATTTAGGTTCTAGGATTCTAAGTGTTGTCATAGAACCTATACCCTTGTTATGAGTCAAAGGACCAAACCTAGTCTGAATTTGGGTAGAGACTTGGGTTGAGTTAATAATCAACTCTAAACTCCTTCTCATAAATGAACTTAAGATAAATTATTTTTGTGCAGGATGTCCGATGGCAGCTGAGCGTGCGCAGTGGCGGGACATGCAGCGGACGGTCCAAGGACTTACGCGGGCCTTACAACAAGTGGCCCAAGGTGGAGCGGCAAATCATGGTGCTGGCGATCTACACCGGAATTTTTGTGGGATGAATCCCCCACGTTTTGGAGGTTCAACTGATCCCGATGAACCCGAACACTGGCTTAAGGAGATGGAGAGAATTTTTGAAGTTATGCGATGCAGCGACCAGAGCGTGTGCTTTTAACAACCTTCCAGTTGGAATGGGATGCTAGGACTTGGTGGGAGTCAGTAAAGGCGACCCTCGGTGACAGACAAATTTCGTGGAAGGAATTTGAAGAAGTCTTCAATAGCAAGTACTTTTCCGACAGAATCCAAGAGAAGAAAGCCGCTGAGTTTGCTACTCTGAAGCAGCGGAGTTTATCTATGGCGGAATATGAAGCTCAATTTTCTAGACTCTCTCGTTATGCTACACATTTGATTTCTATAGAGAAGATGAAGGTGAAACATTTTCTAAATGGGTTGAAGTTGCATTATATTAACCAGCTAGCGCCAATGGAGATTTAAACCTATGTAGAGATGGTAAGAAAAGCCCAAGTTTTAGAAGATACCTTGGAAATGACGGAGAAAATTCGTGGGAAGAATGTTAAAAAGGAGCAACCTACTGGTTCCGGGAGTGCTAAACCCGGGAATAACAAGAAGAGGCCCAATGGCGGGTCTGGTGCATGGAAGGGGAAAATGATAAAAAATGAAGACAAGAAGCCTGGCCCGATTATTCCATTTAAGGGCGTATGCAAGTATTGTGACCGCCCCGGTCACAAGATGGAAGAGTGCTGGCGCAAGTTGGGCGCCTGTTTGCGTTGCGGGAGTAGGGATCACCGCATTCTAGAATGTCCTCTCTTATCCGAGCAAGCTACCCCGACTAAACCTCAAGGCGGCAAGAAGCAGCAGGGCAAGCTCCAGGCCCTACAAGAGGAGGGTGCAGGCACCATCGATGAGGGTGGACTTGTGGAAGGTACTCTCATTGTTCATGGAAAGCCAACTTTTGTTCTTTTCGATACCGGTGCTACTCATTCATTTGTTTCTCGAAGTTTTGCTAAGACATTAGCTGTGAAGCCGATTTTGATGAATTCCCCCTTAGAGATATCAACTCCTATTGGTTCTAGATCAGCGATTAAATATTTTTATCCTTCTAGCAAGATTATGGTTATTGAACAGAATTTGCCGGCTGATTTAGTATGCATGGATATGAAGGATTATGATATAATTATAGGAGCGGATTGGTTGGCTAAGCATGAGGCCAATGTTCATTGTATTTCCAGCTCTATCTTTTTCTAGACACCCTGGACTTTCTTTCATAGGGGTTAGGCACCATAGATCTGTGCCACTTATCTCGACCATCCGAGCCGATAAGTTGATGAGGAGAGGATGTCATGCATTTTTAGCCTTTGTTTATGTGACCCTTGAGAAGAAGATCGAGATTAAGAACATTCCTATTGTCCGAGATTTTCTGGATATTTTTCCTGAGGAATTGCCAAGTCTTCCACCAGAGAGGGAGGTTGTGTTTTCTATTGATTTAATTCCTGGCGCGACCCCTGTTTCTAAGGCTCCTTATCATATGTCTCCTGCGGAGCTGAGGGAATTAAAGCAGCAATTAATGGAATTACTTGAGAAAGGGTTTATTCATCCAAGTACATCCCCGTGGGGGGCTCCAGTGTTATTTGTAAGGAAGAAGGATGGCTCAATGAGGTTGTGTATTGATTATCGGCAACTAAACCAGTTGACTATAAAGAATAAATATCCATTACCGAGGATTGATGAGTTATTTGATCAGATAGCAGGAGCTCAGTATTTCTCTAAGATTGATCTTCGATCAGGCTATCATTAGTTGCGGATTAACGAGGAGGATAATTATAAGATAGCTTTTCGTAGCAGGTATGGGCACTTTGAATTTATTGTAATGCCTTTTGGACTAACGAATGCACCTGCAGCTTTCATGCAGTTGATGAACGATGTATTCCGGCCCTATCTGGATCAATGGGTCGTAGTGTTTATTGATGACATTCTGATTTATTCCAAGAGTAAGGAAGAACATGCTGAACATTTGAGGATGGCATTATAATTATTGAGAGACCATCAGTTATACGCCAAGTTTAGCAAGTGTGAATTTTGGCTACAAGAGGTGTCCTTTCTAGGGCATATCATTACGAAAGAAGGTATTTCTGTTGATCCGTCGAAGGTAGAGGTAGTTAAAGATTGGGATAGGCCTACTAGTGTAACAGAAGTTAGAAGCTTCGTAGGCTTGGCAGGATATTATCGGAGGTTTATTAAAGATTTCTCCAAGATTGCGGTACCCTTAACAAGATTAACTAGCAAGGAGAATAAGTTTGATTGGACGGAAGATTGTGAGATTAGCTTCCATACTTTGAAGGAATGTTTAACTACTGGCCATGTTTTAGCTTTACCATCAGGAGAAGGAGGCTTCGTGGTGTACACCGATGCTTCGGGAATTGGGTTAGGTTGCGTACTGATGTAGCACGGGAAAGTGATAGCCTATTCTTCCAGGCAGTTGAGAAAGCATGAGGAGAACTATCCTATCCATGACTTGGAGCTAGCAGCCGTAGTTTTTGCCTTGAAGATATGGAGGCATTACGTATATGGAGAGACATTCACAGTATTTTCAAATCACAAGAGTTTGAAGTATTTATTTTCTCAGAAAGAGCTCAATATGAGGCAGAGGAGATGGTTGGCATATCTAAAGGATTTCGACTTCTCCATAGAATATCATCTTGGGAAGGGTAATGTGGTGGCGGATGCCTTAAGTCGCAAGCCAATGCCTAAATTGTCAAGTCTCATGATGCAAGAATGGAAGCTGTTGGAGCAATTAGCCGGGTTGGATATTAATGTTGACAAGGATCGAGTCATGATTGCTCAGATTCAGCTTAAACCAGAAGAATTGACAGAAGTCAAGTCCTTGCAAGACAATGACCCAGAGTTGGTAGAAATCAAGGAGAGCTTAAGTAGCAGACCGGAATTTATGATAGCTAACGATGGCAGACTGTTATTTCAGGGAAGGACATGTGTACCTGATGTGGCCGAAGCTAAGAACAAGATCCTCGAGGAAGCTCATAAATCCTGATATACCATTCATCCTGGAGGTACGAAGATGTTTAAGGACTTGAAGAGATCTTTCTGGTGGCCAAATATGAAAAGGGAAGTTACAGAATTTGTGAGTAGATGCTTGGTGTGTCAGCAAGTTAAGGCTGAGCATTTCAGACCTGTAGGGAAGTTGAAACCACTAGACATACCTCAATGGAAGTGGGGGAGTATTGGCATGGATTTCATTATGGGTCTCCCTAGGACTCGCAGCGGATTTGATGCAATTTGGGTGATCATCGACAGATTGACAAAGTCCGCTCATTTCCTATCCATTAAATCTAAGTGGACTGTTGATGTTCTAGCAGCTTTATATATGAAGGAAGTGGTGCGGCTCCATGGTATTCCGGTCAGTATTGTGTCTAATAGAGATCCCAAATTCACTTCATATTTTTGGAAGGGATTGCAAGAATCTTTGGAAACCCGTCTGAATTTTAGTACTGCTTTTCATCCACAAACAGACGGACAGATGAAAAGAACCAACCAGATAGTGAAAGATATGTTGAGAGCCTGCATGATTGATTTCGGAGGCAGTTGGAGTGATCACTTGGCCTTGATTGAATTTTTTTATAACAATAGTTATCAGTCCAGCATTCAGATGGCTCCGTTTGAAGCTCTATATGGAAGAAGCTGTCGATCTCCATTATGTTGGAACGAGGTTGGTGAGAAGCAATGGCTGCGGTCAGATCTTATTTCTGAATCATCAAAGAATATTCGTATTATTAGATACCGATTGCAAGTAGCACAATCGAGACAGAAGAGTTATGCAGACCATAGAAGGAGGGACTTGGAATTTCAAGTTGGTGAACATGTGTTTTTGAAAGTTTCTCCTACAAGAGGAATCTGAAGATTTGGCATTCAAGGCAAGCTAAGTCCCAGATATGTCGGTCCGTTCGAGATTTTGGAAAGAGTGGGGGAGGTTGCGTACCGTCTGGCACTACCACCTCAGTTATCTAGAGTACACAATGTCTTCCATGTGTCGATGTTGAGAAAGTACGTATATGACCCTACTCATGTCATTCAGCATGTGGATCTTGTGTTAAAGGAAGATTTGACTTATGAAGAGAGACCTGTTAAGATTCTGGATCGTAAGCAGCAACAGCTCAGGAACCGGTCTAAACCTATGGTCAAGGTGCAATGGAGTCGGCGTGGAACTAAAGAAGCTACTTGGGAGTCAGAAGATACCATGCGAAAGTAGTATCCCGACTTATTCTAGGTGAGTTGTTTCACTTGCCATCGTGTTGAAGTGCAGTGAATTTGGAGGACCAAATTATTTGAAGTGGGGGAGGGTGTAATATCCCGATTTATTAATAAATAAAAATTTCTATAAAATTTATAAGAAATTAATTAGAAAATCCTTAATAAATAGAATAAGTTAAATTTTGACTATTTCATAAAAATCTGAGAAAATTTAGAATCTTGTAGAGGATAAAATGTTTAATAATAGTATCTTCTGTGACCGACCCAAATAAAATCTGTAATTAGGCCAAATCAACTGATTAAGGCCCAAATCCACACTTAATCTAATTGGACCTTAAAATGCAAAATTTGAGTCCAATACCCGATCATTTAGGCTGAGACCGGATCCAAATGGAAGGCCAGGATGATAAGATCGTTTCCCCTCTTAGTTCTCCCCGAAACCCTAACCCTAGAAAGTGAATTTTGGATGAGAAGGTGGCGGCTAACCCTATCCGTGCGGTTCGCGCACGTCCAACTTGATTGGACTCTATCACCTCGAATAGAAGACTCTAGACCTTGTGTGACCTATAAAAATGACCCTCAGGAACCCTATTTTTGTTTGGGTGCTGTGGCGGCCGACGAGGATCGTTGACGAGGGTGGATTCCGACGATCACCGGCGAGGTGTTCTTAGTGTGTCGTCGTCCCTCTTCTTCCTTCTTCCTCCGTTTAAGGTAGGTTATAACAAGCCAAACCCTAAGTATTATATATGATTAGAACCAGCATCGAGAGCCCTTTCTATTGAATGCAAAAGCCCTAAAAGTTACTTAGTATCATGCGAGAATTTTAGGGTTTAGTAAAAGCATGTCATATCTAGGGTTATACTTGTTCCATCTCGTTAAAGTAGGGATTGCAGGCACTAAAGATTAAATTGAGCATGCTTTATTGTAAAACTTTTTGTGCTCTTTCTTTTGAATGCAGAAGCCCTAATTATTATGCTCTGTGCTATGCGTATTTAGCAATTCTTTGTAACCCTAGCCAACTCGCCGAAGGCGGGCAGAGCGAAAGGGGGACTTGAGCGTTTTTGACTTGTACGGTCTCGCGATAGTCCGCCCAACCTAGTTAGGCGGCATGTTATTGACCGTTTATGTTCTCTGGTTCATGTTATGTTTCTGGGAATAGTGGCTTCACCTAGACCGCCCTTCTGTCAGGCGGCCAGTTATTGACCATTCGTCTTCTCCAGCGGCTCATTACAGACCGCTCATCTCCAGAGGGTCTTCTGACCTGAGGGGGATAAACGGCCGGTCGTGCGACCGCTGAGGAGGATGAAGGGTCCTTACTAGACCGTCCATCTTTACAGAATTTATTAAGTTATCTTTTTCGCATGATTTATGATGGTAGATTAATGGTTAAATGTAAGTTAGCAACATGCATAAAAACTCTGGAAAATTATAACAGTAATGATTATAAATCTTGCTGATTTATTCATCTTGACCTTGGATCATCTTTCTCAATGTTAATATTAATCATGATTCATTATTAAATTGAAAATTTTATTAGGGTTGTATGACAGTCGTTCTACTCCGGTAGGATTGACTGACCGTCTCACTGGTTTTCGATGTTTTGTTAACCCTATTTCCTTGTAATGTTTGGGACTCTCCGCCGGATATTCCTTCCGTCGGACTAGGACCTTCATTACGGGACCTC
Organism: Amorphophallus konjac; assembly: GCA_022559845.1. Lineage (NCBI taxonomy): Eukaryota > Viridiplantae > Streptophyta > Magnoliopsida > Alismatales > Araceae > Amorphophallus > Amorphophallus konjac. The sequence goes on along the minus strand of CM040123.1, from coordinate 228,957,842 downwards.
CGTAAGCCCCCGCGAGCCTGGGATTCCCACTAGGATGCCTGGCAGGTTGTACCATCAAGACCTGAACCTGTGTATGTGATCAAATCGATTGAACTATCGTATTGTAAGTCACGGCTCGACTTGGACCCTCTGAGAATTGCGCGGCCCGAAAAGACCATTCATCTTATTGGGCGGCCCATAACGAACCGTACATCCCAGGCCAAGTGCCACTTACATTGGTCATTTAACCTTGATCTATCTTCGACCAATTTGTGTTTGGATCGACCCAATAAGCCCTAGGTTGACCAGTGGAGAGTGGGCTGGACCCTCGTTCAGTTCTGCCCCACTTATGGCAGCCCGGAGCCCGTTTGGGTAGACTTCTAGTTGTTTAAGTAGAATGGATCTACTGGAACCGCCCATGTTATAGCGCGGATCTTATTGGACCGTCTGTCTGTTGGATGGCCCTATATGGACCGTTTATCTTGTTCTTGGGCTTCCAGCTCTACTAGTCTTGAGCGACCCATTTTCAACCGTTCAATTACTCGAGCGGCCCTACATGGACCGTGTATCCTTCACTTCGGTATGGCTAGTCCTAAGCCATCTCTATCCTGAACAGTCCAGTTTAGACCGTGCATTGCTTGAGCGGCCCTGTTATGACCACTTATCATCCAGAAGTGATTTTCGTGATTTTTCGTGTTGAATCCAAGGACCTGATTGGTTCTTGATAACTTGAACTTTCCAGACATGATGTCTACTTCAACTTACCCTTGAAACTTTGGTAAGTTCCATATCTTGGTGTATTGGCCATTTAACTTGATTAATGTCTGGACATAACTTGGGATCTTGGATCCAACAAATCAATGCCAACGCATCATAAGGGCCCGGTCTGGTCCTGGGAGGAGCGCCGGAAAAGTACTTGTACCCCGGGGAGTTTGAATGACATGGTGAGGTATTACACCGAGTGCATGACTAGTGTGATGTCTAAGACAATAATCTCTTACTTGAATTCTCTTGACTTGGTTAGATCTTACTTGTTGGCCAAATTCTCGGTTATATCATGTTCTTGCTTTCTTTTCATTATTTTGTTGCATAGTTATTTCCTTTCATTCTTTTATTTACTCTCTCAAACATGCAATTCAATTGGTTAATTACTTAAACTTGCCTGTTATTACCTACTGAGCATTCGCTCACCTAGTTTTTCCCCCTTTTTCAGGTAGCTCAGGTGAGGACTCACAATCTGATGGGAACGGGCAAGAGTGACGAGTGTGGAGTGAACCTAATAGAATCCTATGAAACTAGTTCTAGTTGTGGAGTCTATTTGTATTTAAGAGTATTTTGGAAGAGTTGTAATTTGAAGTTAGCCAATGTAATAGTGTTGAGTGGATGTTGTCAAAGATTATGTTAAGTGAGATCTTTGTAGTTTGGAACATGGTTTGGTTATGTGCTATTTAATGAATGGAGCAGTTTCTATTTAGGTGATGTATGATCTTTTAGCTTTAACATATCATGTCTAGAAATAAACATATAATTATTATTACTCGTTTCTACTGCCAGTCCCAATATTCCGCATCGGGACGTGACAAGATGTGTAGTTCAAAACTGCCCAGATCCTCCTCACACGCAGGATATTGCTCATTGAGCATGGCATTCACACTTTTATAATTCTCAATTTCTAGCTCTAGGACATGCACTTTTTCAGAGCTATCATTCATGATAGACTTGCCTTTCTTACAAGTGCTCAGTTTATCAATCAGCAACTTGTTTTGTTCCTTTAGCTCTTCATTCCCCTGAAGTAGCCTCACATCATGGATTGACCCATCAAGCGTTGTTTGAGCTTTAGAGATTGATTTAGGTTGATTTTGAAGTTGTCTTGCAATCTCTTCTAGCCTGGTTATTTCAGATTGCAGGATACCATTTTCATCTCTCAAACATCCAATGCTTTCTCTATGTAGATCTAAGTCAACCATAAGGGTCTCATTGAGCTCTTCAAGACTAGAACATCTTTTACAAGGAGAGGCATCAACAATATTGTCTTCAAACTTATTTTTCAAATTTCTGTTTTCAGATTTTAGCCTCTTATATTGTTTAGCCAACACATCATATGCATCCATTAATTCTTCAAAGGTAAAGTCTTCTGAGTCAGAGCTTACTTGAGATATAGACGGATCACTTGGGTTATCTGGACTATCGGCCATGGGGCAGTCATGCCTTTTCCTTTCTTCGTGGGTCCTGACCAGTCCATCTAGGATTTCCTTAGCATTGCTACAGCTGTGGACAAAAGGAAACATGGAAGCATCAACTGCAGCTTTCATCATTTTGAGCGCAACAAGGTTGTCAACATTATTGGTCATTTGTTCAGTAGACCATTCAGATGAATCTGATGGCAGTCTGTGCGGACCATGGTATATGAGATTCCATAATTTTGTATCAATGGAGTTGACAAAGGCACACATCTTCCCTAGCCACATGGTAAAATCAGAACCATCAAATATAGGAGGGGAAATCATTAAAACTTGTTCAACGGTTGAAGCCATTAGATCTAATGCACCGGGATCTTTCTCCGTAGATCATTGGATCTGAGAATAACAGAGCTTTACTATGATACCAATTGTTGGGTCCCAAGGGGTGCAACTGGATCTAGAAGTGGGGGTTGAATAGATCCTACCAAAAACTTTGGCCTAATTAAAACTGTTGGTTGATAAAAACATAAACCACTCCTATAAAGCAAATAAGACACTTAGACACAATGCACATCGGATCTAATAGGAATGGCTCAAATGGAAATGGCAAAGCGCAGTGCACAGGCTGCTGAGGTCGACACTCCCAAGTGGTGAGGTCGACACTCCTTCAACGGATCACAGCTATATAGAGAGCTGAGGTCGACACTGCTATGTAGTGAGGTCGACACCCCTTTAGAGACGGTTAAGAACTAAGTGAGATCTATTGCTCTGGACAGTAGGGATCACAATACACATCAACTAAGTATGAATTGACTAGCTGTGTATGTGTGATTTTGTGATCAAGCAGAATCTCATATATTGAGATTGGGTGCTTATCAAACCTCCAGTGTGTGTAGGAGCAATATGTTAATGTGTGCGATGGAAAACAATCAAGATTGCATACGTTTAAGCTAGCACACAAACCTGTGAATGGGGATGGAGAATATGGAGCAATTACACAAGATGCACAACCCACTACACATGGAGTTTTAAGGTGGTTCGGTTGCATATTCGCAACTTATGTCCACCCCTCATCAAATTCGGTGATACTTTTTCCACACGAGGACGAAGTCCTCACCCCCCCCCCCCCATACACACACACTAACAAAGAAAGCAAGCTGCAGCGAAAAGAACACTTCCAGTCTCTCAAGCAGAGCGCTAGACACACACTGTTAAATCAATTGCAAAATGAAAATTAAAGCACAAAGCAATGCAGGAAGAAGGCAACTGTAGCTTCAGATCAATGTTCATGAAGCACTAGCAAACTAGGCACGGCTGAAGGAGGGCTGCACTCCTTTCTTCTTCTTTTCCTATCAAGCTCTCTCCTTTTTCTTTCTCTCAGAACCACATGGTGGAGGGCTGCTCACTCTTTTCTTCTTCTTCTCTCCTTTCTTCTTCCCTCCTTTTCCCTTACAGTATTGGACTGCGATGACTAGATACTGGGCTGCTCTCACTCCCTTCCTTTCTTTCTCACAGGTTTTTCTATTCATTGCACAAGGGATGTCGGCTTCTTCTTCTGGCGGCATCTACAGCAGCAGTAGCTTCTTCATTGGAGGCTTCACATATATATAGAAGATCCTTGCAGATAAATTTTCCCTCCAAAAGAGCTGCAATCAAAATTGACTGGAGTTCAAATTAAAGTAGCTTCTTTTGACCTCTGACCTTTCAGCAATGCTTGACTTCATCCACCGGATATAAGGAAGTAGCAGGAGAGTCAAATTTCCCTCCAACATTTTTCCTTGTCCTTGTAGAAACTATTCTGAGGATTTTTATTTTGAGCTGTAGTGCTTTCCAGACCAGTCCTAGGATATGACGATGGTAGGCAGAAGGTAAAGTGCTTTGAAAATCTGTTGTTGGAGGAAATGGCTTGGTCCAGTGTGCACTAGAGGCCAGACCTCCTAGGGTAGTCCTTTCTTAGGATAGAAGAGACAAAACTCTGGCAGATGGGACTTTTACAGATTTGGTAGCTGACCAAGTCATTTCCAAAAGGATGTTCTGAGCTGTCATAAAGAGATGGCAGAACCTCTGACCTGGGAGCCTTCTTCCAGACCTCGAAAGAGGTGTTTTTGGATGTTTGCCCCTTACATTAATGCTCTCTGGTCAATTTTTGAAAGGACAGATTTGACAGACTACTTTTGAGTTTCTTTTTCAGTGAGGTCGACCTGTTGAGAAATTGAGGTCGACACTTCTTTAAAAACGAGTGATTACAACAGCTTCTGGAATGATCCTAAGGTCGACCTCTTGTAGCAATGAGGTCGACACTTCTTGTGCTGGCCACTTTCCAGAGTGCTGGTTGCGATAGAGAGGTCGACACTTCTTATGGCGAGGTTGAGGCAGCCATGAAGAATAGCAGGTGAGCTGTCTGGTGTGTTGGTCTGAGGTCGACACTCTCAGAGACTGAGGTCGACACTTCTTTGCAGAACTTTGTTTATAACGGCTTCTGGAAGGACCTGAGGTCGACCTGCTATTAAAGTGAGGTCGACACTACTTTGGAAAAACCCATTTATAACACTTTCGGGGAGAGCCTGAGGTCGACCTTCTGATGGAGTAAGGTCCACCTATCTTTGAGCCGCTTGGGCTTTTCTTCCTTCTGTGAAGGCCTGAGGTCGACACTTGAAAGCCTGAGGTCGACCTATCTTTTAGATTCTGTTCAACCTTTGGAACTAAGTTCCACCATATTCATAGCTCCTTGTCCTTAAAGTACTTTCCACTTATTTTCAGCCTCATATCAATATGGGGAAAGCCCTTCTCACCAGTACAAGGCTTTCTCTGTTATGTTAGATGGACGCAGTCTATTACCACTGAGAGTGGATCTAGAGGGGGGTGAATAGATCTAATGTCTAATTTTAAAACACAGTTGAACTCTAATGCGGAATTAAAACAAGCAACTGTTGAATGACAGAAGGAACACTATGAAATCACACAAACAATATGTAATCACACAGTAGACACCGATCTTTAAGGTGGTTCGATCTCAATCCAGAGATCTACGTCCACCCCACACTCCAACTGGAATGTGGATCCTGCTGACTCACAGCTTGAACAGTTGGGATTCACAGCTTGCCAACAGACCGCTGATACACAGCTTCACTGGGCTTTACAGCTTGCCAACCAGAGGAACAAATCCTCTGCAACCGCTGGGCGATACAGCTTAGCCGTCTGAGAGCTGGTCTCGCCTGCTGAGGATTACAGCTTCACCTGTCCAGTGGAAACCTCCACTGCAATTGCTGGCTCACAGCTTGATAACAAAAGAGTTTCAAAAACAGTAAAGATAGAAACAAACGAAATGGAAAACCAAAACGAATGTAGCTCAACTGAGCAGTATCAGCTCTGGTATCTGAACCAAGAGACTGATTTACAAGACTTCGAAAAGACTCTCTCAACTCAACTCTCTCAATCTTCTCTTCTCTCTTTCTCTTCTTCGCTCTGAATCTTCTTCTCTCTTTTTCTTCTTCTCTGTGGATCATGCAGGCACTCACTCACTGTTCTTTTCTCTTAGCTCTGGCTGCTTCTATTCGATCTCGATCAGTCTTCTTCTGAGGATGAAGTATTCCTTTTATAGCAGCAGCAGCTAGGGCGTGTGCTCTCCATATTTCCCGCCCAAAGGCCTCAGTCCACGTGGCAGCTTCTCTGCATGTTGCTGTACACGTGTCACGATCCTGGGCACCTCATCCATCCTTGGATCACGTGCCTTCATTGAGCTTTTCGAAGGGTACCTATCAGACAGAGAGAAACTAATTAGTTTAATGTCGACACCTTGTACAGACTATATGAAGACAGCGCTGTGTAGACTTTGCGATGTATAGACTTTGTAGATGCGAATGCAGTGTGTAGACTTTGTGGTGCACAAAGTGAGAATGCATAAAGCAAAGTGTGTACATTGCAATTGGATGTATAGACTTGAATGACAGACTCAACGTGCAACAATGTATAGACTTGCTCATGACTGTCTGGACTCTGCATGCGTGCTATAGCAATGTGCAGACTTGGTTCAAGAAGCAAGGCAATGAGGAATGTATAGACTTTCACAATGAATGGACTTGCCAAAGGAATGATGGACGATGTACAGACTTGAGCTAAGCAAGGGTTGTACATACTTGAAAAGTTAAGCTGGTTAATGTACAGACTTCACCGATGTATAGACTTGAAAAGTGAACATATAATGCATCAAGCAAGACAATGCATGGAGAACATTATGCATACATGCTAGCAAATGGGTGTACAGACTTTATTCATGCAAGCGAGATAATGTCTAGACTTGACAATATATGACTAACATATGCTGTACAGACTTCGAAGTGAATGCATGGACTATGAACGTGTGTAATGCAGCGATGTACATACTTCGCATATGCATGAGATGCTAAGTGTATAGACTTTGAAGCTCAAGTGAGACGGTGGATGTACATACTTCAACTCCCAACTGAGACGGTAGATGTACAGGCTTCAAAATGCTGACGGACAATGTGTGGACTTGGCATAAGACGCTGCATGAGACGCTGGACGCTGTACAGGCTTGGAGACAATGCATGCTACAGTGTATAGACTTAGCATGTGCATGAGACGCTAAGTGAGACGGACGATGTATAGACTCAGTCGATGCAGACTTCGTCCGATGTACAGACTTTGCATTATGCAAGGCAATGTATGGACTTCAAGTGTGTAGACTTGTGTGTGTGCAATGTGTAGACCTGTGTGTGTGTGCATGATGATGTATAGACTCTTACTGCATAGAACATAGACAATCTGACAGAGATAGTTTCATCAAAACATAAACAGTTGTCAATCAATCAAAACAAGTTGTTGCCAATGAAATAAAGTTATTGTCAACATCATCAACACAGAGGAGTCACAACAATCTCCCCCTTTTTGATGATGGTAACACCCTATCATATGGAATAGCAACATCCTGTCATACAGATATATTTTTTATGAAAGACATGAATTATTAGTCAGATGTGTCATGCAGATGCTATGGATGCATGCTGAGAAATGAAAACAGCTCCCTGCCAACAAGATCTCCTCCTATGCCATAACATGATGCATACACTCCCCCTAGAATTCACCAAACACACAATAAATTCTCCCCCTTTGCCATCAACAAAGAGGAGGGAAAGTGTGTAGCAACCCTAATAAATGAATAATTGAAATGAATTAAAACATATATATTACAGAAGTAATATATATAAAAGAAATAGGGTTAATTGGACGAAATAAAACAAATTAAAAATAACGCCTCTTATTAGGGCGTTAATTCAATAAGAGACGCCTCTATAAAAGGCGTGACTAAAGAAAGGACGCCCACACATGCGGTCGTCAACTCTCACAACCAAATAGGCAAGTAAAAGAAACGCCCATATATGGGGCGTGTTTCAAAGACAAGGAACGCCCTTATCCAAGACGTTTCTTAAGAAACGACCTGAACTAGGTCGTCAATTCAAGAATCGATGCCCTGACCAAAGGCGTTAATTCCATTCGAGTTCCGTTCGACACGGGAGCTTATCCAGGGAAGGATTATGTTAATCCAGTAAGTATTTAATAGGGCAAGGACTCTATATTGGAAGCATTACTTCTACTAGAACACTAACTCTAATAGGACTTCCAAAGTCTTATAAATAAACTTGTTCGGCCAACCCTAAATCCATTTGATCGAACGTCTGCTGCTAGGTACGTGAAGAACAAACTGTTCTTCTTATTTTCTTTTGTTTTCTTTTTCTTGCTTCAGATTATGTGAAGAATAATTATTTTCTTCTTGTCCAGGAAACTCTGCTGGTGCCGAAGAATAGGTAATATTCTTCTATCTTCTTAAAACATCGATTACAACTATGAAGAATATTAACATCTTCATATTTTCTTCTTTTCTCTTCCTCTACAGGTTCTGTAGCGTGAAGATCTCTGAAGAACGATTGTTCTTCTCCTTGTTGTTGCTGCCACTGTTCGTAAGTCGCAGTAGAAGCCTCTTCATCAAAGCCATCATCTTCTGCTAGCCAAAAATCCCTCACGGTCATCTCCAGATCAACTCTTAAGGTAGGATTTTCTCAAGTCACTGTAGCCCAAACTAAATTAATACAGTACAATAATTATCATGCATATACATGGTTTGGTTTACTATAGTTTCTGAACGGTTTTCTGTTAATTTCTTGAAAGATACGTCCTTACCAAGGGCGTGACTACGAAATACACGCCCCGGACTAGGGCGCTACTTTGCAAGTCACGACCCTTCCCAGGTCGTCAATTTCATATTTGACGCCCTGTACACAGGCGTTAATTTCATGTAAATCATAAGAATTGATTATCCATGCAATTACATGAAATCAAAGCAATATTTGTTAACGATTAAAAGTCAATAAACATGAAACATCAAATCTGATATACTGCATGTGAATTCCTGCCAATTTTCCTGTCATGACTATATGATTGTTATCCTTGATTATCGTGCAAAATCTTGCTAATTCCTGATATTTCTTGAAATTCACGACTTAGACTAGGTCGTTTTCCATTTGGTAACGCCCCATCACAGGGCGTGAATTAAAAATAAACGCCCCTTACTAGGGCGCGTATCTGTTAAAATCCTGGAATATATATTCTGAGAAGATAAGAATTTATGATTAACGCCCCTGCCAAGGGCGCGTTTTTGATAATTTCTGAAAATAAATATGTTCTGAGAAATATTGTAAATAAAAGACGCCTGCTAGAGTAGTCGTCAACTCTTGAAGAAACGCCCCTGCCGAAGGCGCGTTTTAGATAAATTATTGAAATTATTGAAAATTCTGCAAAACGGACCATATGTAAACGCCCCTCTGTTAGGCGTTAATTAGTTGAGAAACGACTTGACCTAAGTCGTTATTTTACTGTAAACTAATTTTTCCTCTGATTTGATAACCGATGGTTTTATATATCATAATATATATATCGGCACTATTCTCCACTCCGTGAGTATAGTCCCACTTTTCACGGTGTTTTATCGATCACACTCAACTCTCATTGACATACAAGCTCTCCATTGGACATTCCGTTCCTTTGGACTAGCGAGTTAGTCATAGAGACCTCCGTAAGACTCCTCGTAGCCTTGGATTCCCTCAAGGCCGACTGAGCTGGTTGTACCCTAAAAACCCATTACACAGTTTTTGCCATGTCAATCTAAAGAAACATGGTATACCGGCCCTTATGATTATACAAAGAGTATATCATAAGAAATTCTTGATAGGATGATGATATCATGCCATATCGTGTCATTCTTGTAAACCCCAATTCTATGATAAGAATGAGGGTATCTTGCTTGATCTAATGTTCATGTGGACCTCAATTCTATATAAAGAATGTCCATATTGATTTGTCATGGTACCTAAGTTAAGGGAACCATATTCTACCTAGTTTTATCGATATCGTGATTATACCGTTATTATCGCCATTCTATGTCCTTTGTCATATTTTGGACTCTATTCTATCAAAGTTGTCATACGTGTCTACAAGCTTGATTATTGAAATTCTATATTGGCTATATAAACAAGAGTGGATGTCAAAACACATGATAAATGCCTGCGCATATAGGGCCCGATCTGGTCCTGGGAGGAGCACCCGAAAGTACTTGTGCCCATGGGAGTTAAAATGATAAGGTATCTGGCATTATACCGAGTACTTGACTTGCTTGATTGGACATTCCACACACATCTTGTACTTGAATCGTACTTGACTTTACATGAAATGCGTGGCCCGAAAAAGGGTAATTTACTTGCTTGATACATGATAGCCAAAGTTCTTGACATGACTTGTTAAACGTGCTTGCTTGAATATCTTGAATAACTTGTATCTTGTTGAAAGTTCATGAAAGTTCATCTTATTTCCTTGATATTACATTCTCTCTACCTTGTCGTTTCATGCGAGCATGCATAGCCTTATTGCATTCATGAAAATGTAATTACTTAAACCCCTTGCTAGTACTTGAGATATAATTTCCTACTGAGCGTTCGCTCATTCCGTTTGTCCCTTTCTACTTTTCAGGTAAGTCCGACGACGATGGAAGTCAATCGGATGGGAATGGTCAAGAGTGAAAGTGATAGAGCTTCTACAAGTGTCGTCTAGTCTTTTCCATAGTTTCTTGAGTCAAATATGTATTCTTTCTTTTTGTTAAACAGAGTATTGGATTTGTAATAGTCTATCTATTATGAAATAAAGGATTGGGTTATCTTGCTATTTTGCGCATCTCTGTCTTTGTGTCGAATACACGACCACTCTGATTGACATGATTGATATAGACACGTCGCGCATCTCCGGGTATCTTCCGCGCTCGGGGCGTGACAGTCTTTGTGGTATCAGAGCCTAAGGTATTCAATTCCTAGGAAACCCAAGTCCAAGGATAGGTTTCAAAACCTTTAACCAAGTGAGAGTGGGTAGAACCAAGGGTTAAATGATCAATGAGTCCTTTATAAGATCATAGTGATATAATACTAACATAGCTATTGTAATTGTAGGATAATGGCTGCCGAACGTGCTCAATGGCGCAACATGCAGCGTACCCTTCAAGGGATGACCCAAGTGCTACAACAGGTAGCACAAGGTGGTGCTCCACGAGCTGGAAGCTTACACCAAGCATTCAAGAATATGAATCCCCCGAAGTTCATGGGATCGACCGATCCAGACGATGCCGAGCATTGGGTTCGGGAGATTGAACGTATATTCCGTGTCATGCAATGCACGGATCAGGACAAAGTCTTATTAGCTACTTTCCAGTTAGAAAAGGATGCTAGATGCTGGTGGGAGTCGATTGAAGCTACTATTGACCCAACTCAAGTTACATGGGGTGAATTCGTTGAATATTTCAACGCCAAATATTTCTCTGATAGGGTCCAGGAAAAGAAGGCCGCCGAATTTGCCGCATTAAAGCAAAGATCTTTATCGGTGGCTGATTATGAAGCACAGTTCTCTAGACTGTCTAGATATGCTAAGCATTTAATTAGCACGGAAAAGATGAAAGCCCGTAGATTTCTTAATGGGCTTAGGCCCCACTACATTACTCAATTGGCGCCTATGGATATTCAAGTTTATACTGAAATAGTGCGCCGAGCTCAGTTGCTTGAAGATGCCACGGAACTATCTGATAGGATCCGTGGGAAAGACAAAAAGGAGCAAGTCACAAGTTCGGGTTCTTTTAAACCCAACTTTAAGAAGAGGCCCAATAATGGAGGTTCTTCCTCTCAAGATCAGAAATTCAAGAAGACCAAGCCTTTCTCTATCACCACTACCCCTTCGAATACAGTTTGCAAGCATTGTGACAAGGCTGGTCACAAAACAGAAGAATGTTGGAGGAAATTAGGAGCATGTCTCCGTTGTGGGAGTCGTGAACATCGGATTCCCGATTGTCCATTAATGAATGACCAAGACGGTGAGGGTAAACGCCCAGTGACAAGGAACGCGCGTCTTCATGCAATCCAAGAGACCGAACCAGAAGAAGAAGGCGGATTGGTGGAAGGTACATTAAAAATTTGTTCCAAATATGCACATGTCTTATTTGATACGGGTGCATCGCATTCCATTATTTCCAAGAAGTTTGCTGACCCATTACCTCTAGAACCAGAATGGATGAAGTTAATATTGTCTACTCCTCTCGGAAACGAGACGGATATCACACATCATTACCAAAACTGTGAGGTATTGGTTCGAGGAAAGAATTTTCCTATTGATCTTATCTGCTTAGATCTAAAAGAGTATGATGTTATACTAGGAGCAGATTGGTTATCCAAATACCAGGCAACGGTTGATTGCCGTGATAGCAAGATTGTTTTCAAGGAATTTCCGGAACTGACTTATATTAGTCCTAAGAGTCGAAGCAAATCCCCTCTTATTTCGGCTCTTCGAGCAAGCAAGCTCGTCAAGAAAGGATGTGTATCCTTCCTTGCTTTTGTCACTATTAAAGAAGCTAAAGAAACCAAGATAGAGGACATTCAGGTAGTGCGAGAATTTCCAGACGTATTTCCGGAAGATTTGCCGGGATTACCCCCTCAAAGGGATGTAGCCTTCACCATTGACTTAGTCCCTGGTGCTGGTCCCGTTTCAAAGGCACCATATAGAATGTCCCCTGCTGAACTCAAGGAGTTGAAGGAGCAGTTGCTGGAACTAATCCGAAAAGGGTTTATTAGACCAAGTACTTCCCCGTGGGGAGCACCAGTCTTATTTGTAAAGAAGAAGGATGGATCCATGAGATTGTGTATCGACTATCGACAGTTGAATCATCTTACTATCAAGAACAAGTATCCACTGCCGAGAATCGATGAGTTATTTGATCAGATTTCAGGATCCAAATATTTTTCCAAGATTGATCTTAGGTCGGGATATCATCAATTAAGAATCAAGGACGAGGACATTCATAAGACCGCATTCAGAAGCAGGTATGGCCATTACGAATTTGTTGTTATGCCTTTTGGACTAACAAATGCCCCTGCTGCCTTTATGCAGTTAATGAATAGCATATTCAGGCCTTACTTGGATCAATTTGTAGTAGTCTTCATTGATGATATATTGATATATTCCAAGACTAAGGAAGAACATGAAGAGCATTTGAGGATTGCATTGCAAGTCTTGAGGACAAATCAATTATATGCTAAACTCAGCAAATGCGAGTTCTGGCTTGAAGAAGTGGCTTTTCTCGGACATGTCATATCCAAGGACGGTTTATCTGTGGATCCGTCAAAAGTTGAAGCTGTGAGAAACTGGGAGAGACCCACTAATGCAAGCGAGATCAGAAGTTTCTTAGGTCTTGCAGGCTATTATCGGCGATTCATCAAAGATTTCTCTAAGATCGCCGTGCCCCTTACAAGGTTAACTCGTAAGGAGATCCGATATGAATGGAGTGAGGAATGTGAAAGCAGTTTCCAAACTCTCAAGGATCATCTCACTACAGCTCCGGTCTTAGCCCTACCAATTGAAGGAGAGAAATTCGAGGTCTACACTGATGCTTCTGGCATTGGCCTCGGATGTGTTCTAATGCAACAAGGAAAGGTCATAGCATACTCTTCACGTCAGCTGAAGAAGCATGAGGAGAATTACCCCGTCCATGACTTAGAACTGGCCGCGGTAGTATTTGCCCTAAAGATATGGAGACACTACTTATATGGAGCACAGTTTACTGTATACTCCGATCACAAAAGTCTCAAATATCTATTTTCACAAAAGGAGCTAAACATGAGACAAAGACGCTGGCTAGAATATCTCAAGGACTTCGACTTCAATATACAATACCATCCCGGAAAGGGTAATTATGTTGCTGACGCCCTTAGTCGAAAGCCGAGAGCAATGATAGCAAATTGTATGATGCAAGAATGGAGGTTACTTGAACAATTCTCCGAGCTCAATATAAGCTTGGACACGGAATCCAAATTTGTCACACTATCTCATGTAAGCATACAGTCAGATTTGTTATCTGAAATACAAACACTTCAGGATGATGATCCTATGTTAGTAGAAATCAAAGGCAGATTAGAAGGACAATCTGATTTTCAACTAACTTCTGATGGAAGATTATCGTTCAAAGATAGAACTTGTATACCCGATTGTCCGGAATTAAAGAAGAAGATCTTAGATGAAGCTCACCGATCAAGATACACTATTCATCCAGGATCAACCAAAATGTACCAAGATGTAAAGAGGAACTTTTGGTGGCCTAATATGAAAAGAGAAATAGCGACTATGTATCACGCTGTCTCACATGCCAACAGGTCAAGGCGGAACACCAAAAGCCTGCGGGAAAACTACATCCTCTAGATATTCCTAAGTGGAAATGGGAGGATATTGGTATGGACTTCATCATGGGTTTGTCTAAATCTAAAGGAGGACATGATGGAATCTGGGTTATCGTTGACCGATTGACTAAATCGGCACATTTCTTGCCAATCAAAAGCCGATGGTCAATTGATGTGCTAGCTGCACTATACATCAAAGAAATAGTCAGGATACATGGAATTCCTGTCTCAATCGTGTCTGATAGAGATCCCCGTTTTACTTCTCATTTTTGGAAGGGATTACAACATTCGTTGGGGACGAGACTCAACTTTAGTACTGCTTTTCACCCGCAAACGGATGGTCAGACCGAGCGAACTAATCAAGTTGTTGAAGATATGCTGAGAGCATGCATTATTGACTTTGAGGAAGCTGGCATGACCACTTACCTTTAGTTGAATTTGCATATAATAATAGCTACCAAGCTAGTATCCAAATGGCACCTTTCGAAGCCTTATACGGAAGGAGTTGCCGATCTCCCATATGTTGGAACGAAGTTGGAGAGAAACAACTATTAGGTCCAGACATGGTAAGGGATACAACCGAGAAGATACAAGTAATCAGGGAAAGATTACAAGTTGCTCAGACCAGGCAAAAGGCTTATGCAGATACAAGAAGAAGAGATCTTGAATTCCAAATCGGAGATCATGTATTTCTCAAGATATCCCCTGGACGTGGCATACGGAGATTTGGTGTTAAGGGCAAGCTTACGCCAAGATTCATCGGACCATTTGAGGTACTCGAAAGAGTTGGCGAGGTTGCTTATCGCATCGCGTTGCCTCCTCAGTTGTCCGAGGTACACAATGTATTTCACATATCTATGTTGAAGAAATATGTACACGATCCATCTCATATTATTGAACATGGAGATCTGGTGATCCAGAAAGATCTCACATATGAACAGAAGCCTATGAAGATATTAGATCGAGAAATACGAGCTCTAAGGAATAAGGTTATTCCCATGCTCAAGGTGCAATGGAATAAGAATCCTGAACGCGAAGCGACATGGGAGACCGAAGAATCTATGAAGAAACGATTTCCCGAGTTATTCTAAGAGGTATATGTTCTACGCTCTCCACATGTATAATTATATATATATTGAATTTGGGGACCAAATTCTTTTTAAGTGGGGGAGGGTGTAGCAACCCTAATAAATGAATAATTGAAATGAATTAAAACATATATATTACAGAAGTAATATATATAAAAGAAATAGGGTTAATTGGACGAAATAAAACAAATTAAAAATAACGCCTCTTATTAGGGCGTTAATTCAATAAGAGACGCCTCTATAAAAGGCGTGACTAAAGAAAGGACGCCCACACATGCGGTCGTCAACTCTCACAACCAAATAGGCAAGTAAAAGAAACGCCCATATATGGGGCGTGTTTCAAAGACAAGGAACGCCCTTATCCAAGACGTTTCTTAAGAAACGACCTGAACTAGGTCGTCAATTCAAGAATCGACGCCCTGACCAAAGGCGTTAATTCCATTCGAGTTCCGTTCGACACGGGAGCTTATCCAGGGAAGGATTATGTTAATCCAGTAAGTATTTAATAGGGCAAGGACTCTATATTGGAAGCATTACTTCTACTAGAACACTAACTCTAATAGGACTTCCAAAGTCTTATAAATAAACTTGTTCGGCCAACCCTAAATCCATTTGATCGAACGTCTGCTGCTAGGTACGTGAAGAACAAACTGTTCTTCTTATTTTCTTTTGTTTTCTTTTTCTTGCTTCAGATTATGTGAAGAATAATTATTTTCTTCTTGTCCAGGAAACTCTGCTGGTGCCGAAGAATAGGTAATATTCTTCTATCTTCTTAAAACATCGATTACAACTATGAAGAATATTAACATCTTCATATTTTCTTCTTTTCTCTTCCTCTACAGGTTCTGTAGCGTGAAGATCTCTGAAGAACGATTGTTCTTCTCCTTGTTGTTGCTGCCACTGTTCGTAAGTCGCAGTAGAAGCCTCTTCATCAAAGCCATCATCTTCTGCTAGCCAAAAACCCCTCACGGTCATCTCCAAATCAACTCTTAAGGTAGGATTTTCTCAAGTCACTGTAGCCCAAACTAAATTAATACAGTACAATAATTATCATGCATATACATGGTTTGGTTTACTATAGTTTCTGAACGGTTTTCTGTTAATTTCTTGAAAGATACGTCCTTACCAAGGGCGTGACTACGAAATACACGCCCCGGACTAGGGCGCTACTTTGCAAGTCACGACCCTTCCCAGGTCGTCAATTTCATATTTGACGCCCTGTACACAGGCGTTAATTTCATGTAAATCATAAGAATTGATTATCCATGCAATTACATGAAATCAAAGCAATATTTGTTAACGATTAAAAGTCAATAAACATGAAACATCAAATCTGATATACTGCATGTGAATTCCTGCCAATTTTCCTGTCATGACTATATGATTGTTATCCTTGATTATCGTGCAAAATCTTGCTAATTCCTGATATTTCTTGAAATTCACGACTTAGACTAGGTCGTTTTCCATTTGGTAACGCCCCATCACAGGGCGTGAATTAAAAATAAACGCCCCTTACTAGGGCGCGTATCTGTTAAAATCCTGGAATATATATTCTGAGAAGATAAGAATTTATGATTAACGCCCCTGCCAAGGGCGCGTTTTTGATAATTTCTGAAAATAAATATGTTCTGAGAAATATTGTAAATAAAAGACGCCTGCTAGAGTAGTCGTCAACTCTTGAAGAAACGCCCCTGCCGAAGGCGCGTTTTAGATAAATTATTGAAATTATTGAAAATTCTGCAAAACGGACCATATGTAAACGCCCCTCTGTTAGGCGTTAATTAGTTGAGAAACGACTTGACCTAAGTCGTTATTTTACTGTAAACTAATTTTTCCTCTGATTTGATAACCGATGGTTTTATATATCATAATATATATATCGGCACTATTCTCCACTCCGTGAGTATAGTCCCACTTTTCACGGTGTTTTATCGATCACACTCAACTCTCATTGACATACAAGCTCTCCATTGGACATTCCGTTCCTTTGGACTAGCGAGTTAGTCATAGAGACCTCCGTAAGACTCCTCGTAGCCTTGGATTCCCTCAAGGCCGACTGAGCTGGTTGTACCCTAAAAACCCATTACACAGTTTTTGCCATGTCAATCTAAAGAAACATGGTATACCGGCCCTTATGATTATACAAAGAGTATATCATAAGAAATTCTTGATAGGATGATGATATCATGCCATATCGTGTCATTCTTGTAAACCCCAATTCTATGATAAGAATGAGGGTATCTTGCTTGATCTAATGTTCATGTGGACCTCAATTCTATATAAAGAATGTCCATATTGATTTGTCATGGTACCTAAGTTAAGGGAACCATATTCTACCTAGTTTTATCGATATCGTGATTATACCGTTATTATCGCCATTCTATGTCCTTTGTCATATTTTGGACTCTATTCTATCAAAGTTGTCATACGTGTCTACAAGCTTGATTATTGAAATTCTATATTGGCTATATAAACAAGAGTGGATGTCAAAACACATGATAAATGCCTGCGCATATAGGGCCCGATCTGGTCCTGGGAGGAGCACCCGAAAGTACTTGTGCCCATGGGAGTTAAAATGATAAGGTATCTGGCATTATACCGAGTACTTGACTTGCTTGATTGGACATTCCACACACATCTTGTACTTGAATCGTACTTGACTTTACATGAAATGCGTGGCCCGAAAAAGGGTAATTTACTTGCTTGATACATGATAGCCAAAGTTCTTGACATGACTTGTTAAACGTGCTTGCTTGAATATCTTGAATAACTTGTATCTTGTTGAAAGTTCATGAAAGTTCATCTTATTTCCTTGATATTACATTCTCTCTACCTTGTCGTTTCATGCGAGCATGCATAGCCTTATTGCATTCATGAAAATGTAATTACTTAAACCCCTTGCTAGTACTTGAGATATAATTTCCTACTGAGCGTTCGCTCATTCCGTTTGTCCCTTTCTACTTTTCAGGTAAGTCCGACGACGATGGAAGTCAATCGGATGGGAATGGTCAAGAGTGAAAGTGATAGAGCTTCTACAAGTGTCGTCTAGTCTTTTCCATAGTTTCTTGAGTCAAATATGTATTCTTTTCTTTTTGTTAAACAGAGTATTGGATTTGTAATAGTCTATCTATTATGAAATAAAGGATTGGGTTATCTTGCTATTTTGCGCATCTCTGTCTTTGTGTCGAATACACGACCACTCTGATTGACATGATTGATATAGACACGTCGCGCATCTCCGGGTATCTTCCGCGCTCGGGGCGTGACAGTCTTTGTGGTATCAGAGCCTAAGGTATTCAATTCCTAGGAAACCCAAGTCCAAGGATAGGTTTCAAAACCTTTAACCAAGTGAGAGTGGGTAGAACCAAGGGTTAAATGATCAATGAGTCCTTTATAAGATCATAGTGATATAATACTAACATAGCTATTGTAATTGTAGGATAATGGCTGCCGAACGTGCTCAATGGCGCAACATGCAGCGTACCCTTCAAGGGATGACCCAAGTGCTACAACAGGTAGCACAAGGTGGTGCTCCACGAGCTGGAAGCTTACACCAAGCATTCAAGAATATGAATCCCCCGAAGTTCATGGGATCGACCGATCCAGACGATGCCGAGCATTGGGTTCGGGAGATTGAACGTATATTCCGTGTCATGCAATGCACGGATCAGGACAAAGTCTTATTAGCTACTTTCCAGTTAGAAAAGGATGCTAGATGCTGGTGGGAGTCGATTGAAGCTACTATTGACCCAACTCAAGTTACATGGGGTGAATTCGTTGAATATTTCAACGCCAAATATTTCTCTGATAGGGTCCAGGAAAAGAAGGCCGCCGAATTTGCCGCATTAAAGCAAAGATCTTTATCGGTGGCTGATTATGAAGCACAGTTCTCTAGACTGTCTAGATATGCTAAGCATTTAATTAGCACGGAAAAGATGAAAGCCCGTAGATTTCTTAATGGGCTTAGGCCCCACTACATTACTCAATTGGCGCCTATGGATATTCAAGTTTATACTGAAATAGTGCGCCGAGCTCAGTTGCTTGAAGATGCCACGGAACTATCTGATAGGATCCGTGGGAAAGACAAAAAGGAGCAAGTCACAAGTTCGGGTTCTTTTAAACCCAACTTTAAGAAGAGGCCCAATAATGGAGGTTCTTCCTCTCAAGATCAGAAATTCAAGAAGACCAAGCCTTTCTCTATCACCACTACCCCTTCGAATACAGTTTGCAAGCATTGTGACAAGGCTGGTCACAAAACAGAAGAATGTTGGAGGAAATTAGGAGCATGTCTCCGTTGTGGGAGTCGTGAACATCGGATTCCCGATTGTCCATTAATGAATGACCAAGACGGTGAGGGTAAACGCCCAGTGACAAGGAACGCGCGTCTTCATGCAATCCAAGAGACCGAACCAGAAGAAGAAGGCGGATTGGTGGAAGGTACATTAAAAATTTGTTCCAAATATGCACATGTCTTATTTGATACGGGTGCATCGCATTCCATTATTTCCAAGAAGTTTGCTGACCCATTACCTCTAGAACCAGAATGGATGAAGTTAATATTGTCTACTCCTCTCGGAAACGAGACGGATATCACACATCATTACCAAAACTGTGAGGTATTGGTTCGAGGAAAGAATTTTCCTATTGATCTTATCTGCTTAGATCTAAAAGAGTATGATGTTATACTAGGAGCAGATTGGTTATCCAAATACCAGGCAACGGTTGATTGCCGTGATAGCAAGATTGTTTTCAAGGAATTTCCGGAACTGACTTATATTAGTCCTAAGAGTCGAAGCAAATCCCCTCTTATTTCGGCTCTTCGAGCAAGCAAGCTCGTCAAGAAAGGATGTGTATCCTTCCTTGCTTTTGTCACTATTAAAGAAGCTAAAGAAACCAAGATAGAGGACATTCAGGTAGTGCGAGAATTTCCAGACGTATTTCCGGAAGATTTGCCGGGATTACCCCCTCAAAGGATGTAGCCTTCACCATTGACTTAGTCCCTGGTGCTGGTCCCGTTTCAAAGGCACCATATAGAATGTCCCCTGCTGAACTCAAGGAGTTGAAGGAGCAGTTGCTGGAACTAATCCGAAAAGGGTTTATTAGACCAAGTACTTCCCCGTGGGGAGCACCAGTCTTATTTGTAAAGAAGAAGGATGGATCCATGAGATTGTGTATCGACTATCGACAGTTGAATCATCTTACTATCAAGAACAAGTATCCACTGCCGAGAATCGATGAGTTATTTGATCAGATTTCAGGATCCAAATATTTTTCCAAGATTGATCTTAGGTCGGGATATCATCAATTAAGAATCAAGGACGAGGACATTCATAAGACCGCATTCAGAAGCAGGTATGGCCATTACGAATTTGTTGTTATGCCTTTTGGACTAACAAATGCCCCTGCTGCCTTTATGCAGTTAATGAATAGCATATTCAGGCCTTACTTGGATCAATTTGTAGTAGTCTTCATTGATGATATATTGATATATTCCAAGACTAAGGAAGAACATGAAGAGCATTTGAGGATTGCATTGCAAGTCTTGAGGACAAATCAATTATATGCTAAACTCAGCAAATGCGAGTTCTGGCTTGAAGAAGTGGCTTTTCTCGGACATGTCATATCCAAGGACGGTTTATCTGTGGATCCGTCAAAAGTTGAAGCTGTGAGAAACTGGGAGAGACCCACTAATGCAAGCGAGATCAGAAGTTTCTTAGGTCTTGCAGGCTATTATCGGCGATTCATCAAAGATTTCTCTAAGATCGCCGTGCCCCTTACAAGGTTAACTCGTAAGGAGATCCGATATGAATGGAGTGAGGAATGTGAAAGCAGTTTCCAAACTCTCAAGGATCATCTCACTACAGCTCCGGTCTTAGCCCTACCAATTGAAGGAGAGAAATTCGAGGTCTACACTGATGCTTCTGGCATTGGCCTCGGATGTGTTCTAATGCAACAAGGAAAGGTCATAGCATACTCTTCACGTCAGCTGAAGAAGCATGAGGAGAATTACCCCGTCCATGACTTAGAACTGGCCGCGGTAGTATTTGCCCTAAAGATATGGAGACACTACTTATATGGAGCACAGTTTACTGTATACTCCGATCACAAAAGTCTCAAATATCTATTTTCACAAAAGGAGCTAAACATGAGACAAAGACGCTGGCTAGAATATCTCAAGGACTTCGACTTCAATATACAATACCATCCCGGAAAGGGTAATTATGTTGCTGACGCCCTTAGTCGAAAGCCGAGAGCAATGATAGCAAATTGTATGATGCAAGAATGGAGGTTACTTGAACAATTCTCCGAGCTCAATATAAGCTTGGACACGGAATCCAAATTTGTCACACTATCTCATGTAAGCATACAGTCAGATTTGTTATCTGAAATACAAACACTTCAGGATGATGATCCTATGTTAGTAGAAATCAAAGGCAGATTAGAAGGACAATCTGATTTTCAACTAACTTCTGATGGAAGATTATCGTTCAAAGATAGAACTTGTATACCCGATTGTCCGGAATTAAAGAAGAAGATCTTAGATGAAGCTCACAGATCAAGATACACTATTCATCCTGGATCAACCAAAATGTACCAAGATGTAAAGAGGAACTTTTGGTGGCCTAATATGAAAAGAGAAATAGCGTACTATGTATCACGCTGTCTCACATGCCAACAGGTCAAGGCGGAACACCAAAAGCCTGCGGGAAAACTACATCCTCTAGATATTCCTAAGTGGAAATGGGAGGATATTGGTATGGACTTCATCATGGGTTTGTCTAAATCTAAAGGAGGACATGATGGAATCTGGGTTATCGTTGACCGATTGACTAAATCGGCACATTTCTTGCCAATCAAAAGCCGATGGTCAATTGATGTGCTAGCTGCACTATACATCAAAGAAATAGTCAGGATACATGGAATTCCTGTCTCAATCGTGTCTGATAGAGATCCCCGTTTTACTTCTCATTTTTGGAAGGGATTACAACATTCGTTGGGGACGAGACTCAACTTTAGTACTGCTTTTCACCCGCAAACGGATGGTCAGACCGAGCGAACTAATCAAGTTGTTGAAGATATGCTGAGAGCATGCATTATTGACTTTGAGGAAGCTGGCATGACCACTTACCTTTAGTTGAATTTGCATATAATAATAGCTACCAAGCTAGTATCCAAATGGCACCTTTCGAAGCCTTATACGGAAGGAGTTGCCGATCTCCCATATGTTGGAACGAAGTTGGAGAGAAACAACTATTAGGTCCAGACATGGTAAGGGATACAACCGAGAAGATACAAGTAATCAGGGAAAGATTACAAGTTGCTCAGACCAGGCAAAAGGCTTATGCAGATACAAGAAGAAGAGATCTTGAATTCCAAATCGGAGATCATGTATTTCTCAAGATATCCCCTGGACGTGGCATACGGAGATTTGGTGTTAAGGGCAAGCTTACGCCAAGATTCATCGGACCATTTGAGGTACTCGAAAGAGTTGGCGAGGTTGCTTATCGCATCGCGTTGCCTCCTCAGTTGTCCGAGGTACACAATGTATTTCACATATCTATGTTGAAGAAATATGTACACGATCCATCTCATATTATTGAACATGGAGATCTGGTGATCCAGAAAGATCTCACATATGAACAGAAGCCTATGAAGATATTAGATCGAGAAATACGAGCTCTAAGGAATAAGGTTATTCCCATGCTCAAGGTGCAATGGAATAAGAATCCTGAACGCGAAGCGACATGGGAGACCGAAGAATCTATGAAGAAACGATTTCCCGAGTTATTCTAAGAGGTATATGTTCTACGCTCTCCACATGTATAATTATATATATATTGAATTTGGGGACCAAATTCTTTTTAAGTGGGGGAGGGTGTAGCAACCCTAATAAATGAATAATTGAAATGAATTAAAACATATATATTACAGAAGTAATATATATAAAAGAAATAGGGTTAATTGGACGAAATAAAACAAATTAAAAATAACGCCTCTTATTAGGGCGTTAATTCAATAAGAGACGCCTCTATAAAAGGCGTGACTAAAGAAAGGACGCCCACACATGCGGTCGTCAACTCTCACAACCAAATAGGCAAGTAAAAGAAACGCCCATATATGGGGCGTGTTTCAAAGACAAGGAACGCCCTTATCCAAGACGTTTCTTAAGAAACGACCTGAACTAGGTCGTCAATTCAAGAATCGATGCCCTGACCAAAGGCGTTAATTCCATTCGAGTTCCGTTCGACACGGGAGCTTATCCAGGGAAGGATTATGTTAATCCAGTAAGTATTTAATAGGGCAAGGACTCTATATTGGAAGCATTACTTCTACTAGAACACTAACTCTAATAGGACTTCCAAAGTCTTATAAATAAACTTGTTCGGCCAACCCTAAATCCATTTGATCGAACGTCTGCTGCTAGGTACGTGAAGAACAAACTGTTCTTCTTATTTTCTTTTGTTTTCTTTTTCTTGCTTCAGATTATGTGAAGAATAATTATTTTCTTCTTGTCCAGGAAACTCTGCTGGTGCCGAAGAATAGGTAATATTCTTCTATCTTCTTAAAACATCGATTACAACTATGAAGAATATTAACATCTTCATATTTTCTTCTTTTCTCTTCCTCTACAGGTTCTGTAGCGTGAAGATCTCTGAAGAACGATTGTTCTTCTCCTTGTTGTTGCTGCCACTGTTCGTAAGTCGCAGTAGAAGCCTCTTCATCAAAGCCATCATCTTCTGCTAGCCAAAAACCCCTCACGGTCATCTCCAAATCAACTCTTAAGGTAGGATTTTCTCAAGTCACTGTAGCCCAAACTAAATTAATACAGTACAATAATTATCATGCATATACATGGTTTGGTTTACTATAGTTTCTGAACGGTTTTCTGTTAATTTCTTGAAAGATACGTCCTTACCAAGGGCGTGACTACGAAATACACGCCCCGGACTAGGGCGCTACTTTGCAAGTCACGACCCTTCCCAGGTCGTCAATTTCATATTTGACGCCCTGTACACAGGCGTTAATTTCATGTAAATCATAAGAATTGATTATCCATGCAATTACATGAAATCAAAGCAATATTTGTTAACGATTAAAAGTCAATAAACATGAAACATCAAATCTGATATACTGCATGTGAATTCCTGCCAATTTTCCTGTCATGACTATATGATTGTTATCCTTGATTATCGTGCAAAATCTTGCTAATTCCTGATATTTCTTGAATTCACGACTTAGACTAGGTCGTTTTCCATTTGGTAACGCCCCATCACAGGGCGTGAATTAAAAATAAACGCCCCTTACTAGGGCGCGTATCTGTTAAAATCCTGGAATATATATTCTGAGAAGATAAGAATTTATGATTAACGCCCCTGCCAAGGGCGCGTTTTTGATAATTTCTGAAAATAAATATGTTCTGAGAAATATTGTAAATAAAAGACGCCTGCTAGAGTAGTCGTCAACTCTTGAAGAAACGCCCCTGCCGAAGGCGCGTTTTAGATAAATTATTGAAATTATTGAAAATTCTGCAAAACGGACCATATGTAAACGCCCCTCTGTTAGGCGTTAATTAGTTGAGAAACGACTTGACCTAAGTCGTTATTTTACTGTAAACTAATTTTTCCTCTGATTTGATAACCGATGGTTTTATATATCATAATATATATATCGGCACTATTCTCCACTCCGTGAGTATAGTCCCACTTTTCACGGTGTTTTATCGATCACACTCAACTCTCATTGACATACAAGCTCTCCATTGGACATTCCGTTCCTTTGGACTAGCGAGTTAGTCATAGAGACCTCCGTAAGACTCCTCGTAGCCTTGGATTCCCTCAAGGCCGACTGAGCTGGTTGTACCCTAAAAACCCATTACACAGTTTTTGCCATGTCAATCTAAAGAAACATGGTATACCGGCCCTTATGATTATACAAAGAGTATATCATAAGAAATTCTTGATAGGATGATGATATCATGCCATATCGTGTCATTCTTGTAAACCCCAATTCTATGATAAGAATGAGGGTATCTTGCTTGATCTAATGTTCATGTGGACCTCAATTCTATATAAAGAATGTCCATATTGATTTGTCATGGTACCTAAGTTAAGGGAACCATATTCTACCTAGTTTTATCGATATCGTGATTATACCGTTATTATCGCCATTCTATGTCCTTTGTCATATTTTGGACTCTATTCTATCAAAGTTGTCATACGTGTCTACAAGCTTGATTATTGAAATTCTATATTGGCTATATAAACAAGAGTGGATGTCAAAACACATGATAAATGCCTGCGCATATAGGGCCCGATCTGGTCCTGGGAGGAGCACCCGAAAGTACTTGTGCCCATGGGAGTTAAAATGATAAGGTATCTGGCATTATACCGAGTACTTGACTTGCTTGATTGGACATTCCACACACATCTTGTACTTGAATCGTACTTGACTTTACATGAAATGCGTGGCCCGAAAAAGGGTAATTTACTTGCTTGATACATGATAGCCAAAGTTCTTGACATGACTTGTTAAACGTGCTTGCTTGAATATCTTGAATAACTTGTATCTTGTTGAAAGTTCATGAAAGTTCATCTTATTTCCTTGATATTACATTCTCTCTACCTTGTCGTTTCATGCGAGCATGCATAGCCTTATTGCATTCATGAAAATGTAATTACTTAAACCCCTTGCTAGTACTTGAGATATAATTTCCTACTGAGCGTTCGCTCATTCCGTTTGTCCATTTCTACTTTTCAGGTAAGTCCGACGACGATGGAAGTCAATCGGATGGGAATGGTCAAGAGTGAAAGTGATAGAGCTTCTACAAGTGTCGTCTAGTCTTTTCCATAGTTTCTTGAGTCAAATATGTATTCCTTTCTTTTTGTTAAACAGAGTATTGGATTTGTAATAGTCTATCTATTATGAAATAAAGGATTGGGTTATCTTGCTATTTTGCGCATCTCTGTCTTTGTGTCGAATACACGACCACTCTGATTGACATGATTGATATAGACACGTCGCGCATCTCCGGGAATCTTCCGCGCTCGGGGCGTGACAAAGTGATTACAAGGGAAGGAACAAGAGAGATCATCTGACTGGCATTCTGAACAAGTAGTTCAGGAATAAGTATTCTAAAGCACAGAATCTTCAGTCATATGAATTTAGAAACTGCTTTGAGATAGAATTCTGGTTTAAAGGTTATAAATTTTGAGTTCATGCACTACAATCAATGGATAAGTTTTCTGTGCATGATAAAATAATAAACCAGAATCACATTTGCATGAGAGATTCAGTTTCAAAATATCTTACTTTCATAGACTCAGAAAAAAATTGTTAAGAGTTACCAGGTCATGTATTGAAATTAAACAAATTGACATCCCTGAAATTTCTTTTGAAGGAACAGCATTTTCAATATTATTTCATTAAGGGCATTCAGGTACCATTTATCTTTTTGCGTAAGGGTATACGTTTATCAGACGCCAATACCCCTAGATACTCAACATGATGGACCATTCTGCCTATGATCAAACTCAATAAAATTGATTTACACCTTTTTGTGTGAGGGTACACGTTTATCAGAGGCCAGTTATCCCCAGGTACTCAGTGAAACCACCCTACTGTTTTGATCATTTTATACAGAGATAACTGATACACCTCATGACTTAAGTATTGTCCATTTCTTTGATGGATCACTTAGTTTCTCAATATTTTACCAGTCATTGCTCTGCCAATGTTATTTTTCAAATATTTTTCACGATTTTCATCATTTTCTTAGCTGTCCTTAACTTGTTTCAGAATGACTTGTTTAAGAACAATACACATACTTAGCCTTCTCTAACAGGATTTCAGGTGAGTTTTCATATTTCAGATACAATTAACTTTGTCTGACATGAAATAAGATAAGGGTTGAGAGCTTTATCAATTTTTAGCTTTCTTATTTACTGATTGCAATCTTTAAACTTTAAAGTTTATAAAATTTAAACCATTAAGTCAGTCTTCAAGCAATTAAAGTTCTTATAAATGAAGAAGTCTGTTTTCTATTGCTTAGGAATCAGAACTGACTAACAGATTGCCATATTGTCAGACTCAACTCATTCAGGTCAAAGAATTTGGATTTCAATAAAGTTGATGACCACTCTGAATTTCTAACAATACTCCCCCTGTCTATATGCATGTAGTTTTAAATGAGAGAGAGTTTAGACACAGTCATGACTAAATGATATGCAATGATGATCATGAGTGTGATGCCAAAAAATAATATGAATGTTATGCATGATCATGAGTCTGTTGCAACATTCAACATTCACAAGGTTTATTCAAGCCATCAGAGAGTTTATTCATTATGCTGAAATTTACACAAGCCAAGTTCTCTTCTAAGAAATTTAAACCTTTCATTCCCAAGAGGCTTAGTAAAAATATCAGCACTTTGTTTTTCAGTTTCAATGAAGTTCATTTCAATTTCCTTTTTATTTACAACATCTCTAAGAAAATGGTGTTTTATCTCTATATGCTTAGTCCTAGAATGATGAACAGGATTTTTAGCAAGGCATATAGCACTAGTATTGTCACACAAGGTTGGAATACATTCCAATTTTATCTGATAATCATCTAGTTGGTGCTTGATCCAAAGTACTTGGGTAGCATAATTACCAGCTACAACATATTCAGCCTCAGCTGTAGACAAGGCTACAGTGTGTTGCTTCTTGGATGCCCAAGATACTAGACAGCCACCAAAGAATTGACAGTAGCCACTAGTGCTTTTTCTATCTACTTGACACCCAGCATAATCTACATCAATGTAGGCTAGAAGTTCTAACTCACACTTGGCAGGATACCAAAGACCTAGCTCTTGGGTGCCTAGTAAATACCTAAAAATCCTTTTCACAGATTTAAGATGTGATTCTTTAGGACTAGCCTGAAATCTAGAGCATAAACACACTGCAAATTGAATGTCAGGCCTAGATGCTGTAAGATATAGAAGGGATCCGATCATAGCTCTATATAGCCTTTGGTCCACTAGTTTACCTTGAGGATCTTCATCTAAACTGGTTGAGGTACCCATTAGAGTAGCTATTTCCTTGAGGTTATCCATCTTGTACTTCTTCAATAAATCCCTTATGTACTTGGACTGAGAGATGAAAGTTCCATCTTTTGACTGTGTCACCTGCAGTCCAAGAAATAATTTGAGCTCACCCATTGAGCTCATTTCAAACTCATTAGACATTATCTGAGAGAATTCCTCACACAATTTGGGGTTAGTTGACCCAAAGATAATGTCATCCACATAAATTTGAATGATAAGAATATCTGAATGACTTACCTTAGTAAACAGGGTTTGATCAACTACAACTCTTGTGAAGTTCTTATCAGTGAGAAATTTGCTCAACCTGTCATATAGCTCTAGGAGCTTGCTTAAGACCATAGAGAGCTTTTCGAAGTTTATACACATGATTGGGGAAGTCTAAACATTCAAAGCGAGGAGGCTGCCTCACATAGACATCCTAACTGATTTCCCCATTCAGAAAAGTAGATTTTACATCCATCTGCTGGAGATTTATTCCTAGGGAACATGCATAAGCCAATAAAATTCTGATTACTTCTAACCTGGCTACAGGGGCAAAAGATTCTTCAAAGTCAATTCCAAATTCCTGGTTATACCCCTGAGCTACAAGTGTGGCCTTATTTTTAATGACATTCCCTAATTCATCAGTTTTATTTCTGAATACCCATTTAGTCCCTATGACTGTTTCATGATCAGGAGGTGGAACCAAGTGCCACACCTTATTCCTGTCAAATTGATTGAGCTCTTCATGCATGGCATTAATCCAATGCACATCCTTAAGAGCACAGTCAATGGACTTGGGTTCTACATTTGATACAAAGGCATATGCATTCAATTCATTTTGAATTCTTAAGTGCCCTCTAGTCCTAGGAGGGTCATGCAAATTGCCAATCACATTATCTACAGGATGATCTTTTAGATATCTAATGTTGACAATTGAATCATCATGATTTTCACTTACCTCCCCCTGACCTATAGGCTCTTCTCCATTAAGCTCTTCATTTTCTTACTCATCTTCGGATTTATCTGCAGGGTTCCCTTCTTTCAGAATATCACCATTGTCTTCATTCCTGCATTGACCAATATTAGTCTTTACCAAAGATTCATCAAAGACAATGTGTGGAGATTCTTCAACAGATTTGGAATTTAGATTATACACTCTATATGCTCGGGTGTTTTCAGAGTAACCAAGAAAAATTCATGGTTCACCTTTAGGTTCAAATTTATCAAGGTCTCTTTTATCATTTATATGAATAAAACATTTACAACCAAAAATCTTGAAATGAGCAATTGAAGGTTTCTTACCCTTTAAGATCTCATAAGGTGTTTTCTGGGTAGAAGGTCTTACCATAGCTCTGTTAATTACATAACAGGCAGTATTTACAGCTTCAGCCCAGAACTTCCTTGGCAGACCACCTTCAACCAAGAGTGTACGACCCATCTCCACCAGGGTTCTGTTTCTCCTCTCCACAACTCCATTCTGCTCGGGCGTCCTTGGTCAGGAGAACTTGTGATGAATACCATTTGTCCTGCAGAAATCCTCAAACTGTGAGTTTTCAAACTCACCTCCATGATCAGTTAAAATATTTTCAATTTTCTGGTATATCTTAAGATAGAACTCCTGAAATTCTGTGAATGCATCACTTTTTTGTGACAAGAAATATACCCAAGTGTACCTAGAGAAGTCATCTACCATGACAAACCCATACCTCCTCCCTGATAAGCTGACAGACCTGGTTGGCCCAAAAAGGTCCATATGTATCAGCTCATAGGGTTTAGAGGACAAATCTTATGTTCTACATTTGAATGACTTCCTAGTTAACTTGGACTGAGTACATGCATCATAAAGTTTATTTTCTTTCTTAAAGGAAACTTCAGGAAGTCCTCTAACCATGCTATGCTTATTCAATTTATGCAATACTGTGTAACTAGTATGGCCTAACCTACGATGCCATAAAAATGCTAAGTCCTCTCTGCTAGCAATAAGGCATAGGTTAGAATGTTGTATATCATCCAAGTCTATCATGTAAGTGTTATTTATCCTTTTACCAAAAAATTTAACAGTTTCGGAATCAGGTTCAAAAATTTTGCAGCATTGAGAGTCAAAAAGAACTTTGCATCACATAGTTGGCTGATGCTAAGTAAATTATATGCTAAACCTTCAACCAACATGACATCTTCAATGCAACAGGTAGTACACTTACCTACCTTACATGTCCCAACAATCTTACCCTTTGTGTTGCTACCAAAGGTGACAAGGCCTCCTTGTTTCTCTGTCAGCATGCAGAACTTGGCCTTATCTCCTGTCATATGCCTGGAGCAGCCACTATCCAAGTACCACAAATTGTTCTTGGCTACCAGGCATACCTGCACACACAATCAGGTAGAGAAGTTTGGAACCCAAGTCTGATTGGGCTCCAGAGAAGATGAAAAGTTATTAAAACAAGAAAGCAGACTTTTAGGAATCCACATTTGTTTGAAACAGTTCTGTTCAGTGGATTTTCCAGATTTCTTTTTGTTATGTTTTTTCTTGTTGACACTAGCATGATTATTTATAGATTGATTATTTCTGTGCCAGTGCCTTGGCCAGGGTGTATTCACGAAATTTTGGCCATAGTAATCATTGGGCTGGCTGTGGAAATGTTGGTTCCTAGGTGTCCAAGAGCCATACCCATTAACCCAATTTCTAGGGTAAGGTTTATAGGACTGTGTAGCCTGATGTCCATAACCTGTAAACCTTCCTTGAGTCCTAGTCCATCCTGACCTATTTGGATAGGTTGACTGTGCAAAGAAGTGGGACTGGGCTCTAGGTTGGTAGAAATGTTTGGGTTGAGCTCTAAAAGTATTCTGCCTCCCCTGCACCTTGGACCCTGCTGACCTATTCATAGGTGTGTATTGGGTCTTCTTCAGAGGTGGTGGTGATAGTGGAGACTTGGTGACCTTAATATGGGGTTTATAAGACTGTGTAGGTTGACCCCTAACCTGAGACTGAGTTTTGGGATTTTGCTTGGATGTGCTAGCTCTACTAGGCTCACTCAGTTTTGTTTGCCCTTCTCCTCAGCACTGGGCTTTTTCAGATTTACCGCTTTGTTCACTGAAATGTTTGACTTCATGTTGATTAGAGGTCCTTTCTCTTTTTGTGCGACAAATGAAATAGTTTTCATTCCAAAGCTTTTTGTTGCACTAGAATTAAATCCAAGGCCCTCTTTTCTGAAGTTGACTTTTGACCCTAACAAAGTATTTAGGTTATCTGAACCTTGGGTCATTTTCTCAATGGTTTTAAGCTTGTCCTCATTATCCTTTTGAATGTCTTCAATGGATTTTTTCAGTTTTGTATTCACACTTAGGACAGCTTGATATTTTTCATTCATAATTTTTATCTCACTTTCATATTTATGAATTTTCAACTTCCATTCATCAGCTTCTTTTTCTAACCTCTCATTATCTTCTTTAGAGGCTTTTGACTCATTCTTGATTTCTTCTAATTCAGAACATGTGAGTTTGAGTTTATTATTCTCAAATTCAAGACATGCAATTTTATCAGTTAGAGTTGTATCATTTTGCATGGAGTTAATCTTTCTTCTTAGATGCATATTTTCCCTTCTAATGTCATCTGCTTTATCAGCTATTTCATGATAGGCATCTACCCAATCAGCAATAGTAAAATTATCGAATCGAGAAGTTACCTCATCTGAATCCTCCTCTCTGTCTTCAGAGCTTGTTGCCATAAGGCAAATGGGCTTTTCAGATTTGGCATCACTGTCAGAGGTATTGCTCAAGGAGCCTTCATCTTCATCACTCCAGGTACTCGCCATAGCTTTCCCTTTCGTGTTCCTCTTCTTTGACTTGTCCTTGTATTTCTGATTCTCTGGACAATCAGCTTTCAGATGGCTTGTCTTCCTGCATTGATAACAAGTATTAGTTTCAATTTTCTTTGCAGGGTTATGTTTATACCTTTTATCCCTTCGGCCGCCACTATACTTCTTTTGGCTGAATCGTCCTCCTTCTTTCCTGAGGAACCGCCTGAACTCTCTGGTCATCATTGCCATCTCAGTACGAGTTATATCTTGTTCATTCAGGCTCTCCTCGAATGATGATCCACCAGAGCTGGTTCTGCTGGACTTACTGGATTTACTGGCACCAGCTTTCAGAGCGATTGGCTTCTTCTTCTTTTCAGCTTCCTCTATCTTTGGCAGATTAATCTCATTTGCCATCAGTGAGCCAATTAGCTCATCTGCCCTTGTATTTCGCAAATCCCTTGACTCCTCCATTACTGTAGCTTTAGTATGCCAAGCATGAGTCAGGGAACGTAATATCTTCCTCACTACATCGTATTCTGTCTAAGCCTTCCCGAGACCTCTAAGACCATTTGTGATGATAGTTAATCGAGAGTACATCTCCTTGATGGTCTCATTTGGCTTCATCTTGAAGGCTTCATATTTTGACACAAGGAAATTTGCCTTCGTCTCTCTAACCTGAGAAGTCCCTTCATGAATAACTTTCAGTGCATCCCACATCTCCTTAGCTGAGCTGCAAGCTGATACTCGAGAAACTTCCGTGGGGTGCAGAGGGCATTGAATAGCATTTATGGCGCTCCAGTTTAGAGTAGACCTTCTGATCTCCTCCTTGGTCCAGACTTCCTCATTAGGGGACAGCTCATAAGGTCCCTTGTTGACTACCTTCTAGATCTCATAATCCTTCGCCCTCAAAAATACTTGCATACGGTTCTTCCAGTATGCATAGTTAGATCCATCGAAGAAAGGGGGCTTGGTGGTTGAGTGTCCTTCAGCGATCATCCCTCGAGCATCCATCTGTACCTTCCTCTTCGGGCTGTAAGTCCCTGTAGAAGAGTTAGGCTCTGATACCAATTGTTATGTTAGATGGATGAAGTCTTTTACCACTGTGAGTGGATCTAGAGGGGGGTGAATAGATCTAATGTCTAATTTTAAAATACAGTTGAACTCTAATGCGGAATTAAAATAAGCAACTGTTGAACGACAGAAGGAACACTATGAAATCACACAAACAACATGCAATCACACAGTAGACACCAATCTTTAAGGTGGTTCGATCTCAATCCAGAGATCTACGTCCACCCCACACTCCAACTGGAATGTGGATCATGCTGACTCACAGCTTGAACAGTTGGGCTTCACAGCTTGCCAACAGACTGTGGATACACAGCTTCGCTGGGCTTTACAGCTTGCCGACCAGAGGAACAAATCCTCTGCAACCGCTGGGCGATACAGCTTAGCCGTCCGAGACTTGGTCTCGCCTACTGAGGATTACAGCTTCACCTGTCCAGTGGAAACCTCCACTGCAATTGCTGGCTCACAGCTTGATAACAAAAGAGTTTTGAAAACAGTAAAGACAGAAACAAACGAAATGGAAAACCAAAACGAATGTAGCTCAACTGAGCAGTATCAACTCTGGTATCTGAACCAAGAGACTGATTTACAAGACTTCGAAAAGACTCTCTCAACTCAACTCTCTCAATCTTGTCTTCTCTCTTTCTCTTCTTCTCTTTGAATCTTCTTCTCTCTTTTTCTTCTTCTCTGTGGATCGTGCAGGCACTCACTCTCTGTTCTTTTCTCATAGCTCTGGCTGCTTCTATTCGATCTCGATCAGTCTTCTTCTGAGGAAGAAGGCTTCCTTTTATAGCAGCAGCAGCTAGGGCCTGTGCTCTCCACATTTCCCGCCCAAAGGCCTCAGTCCACGTGGCAGCTTCTCTGCCTGTTGCTGTACACGTGTCACGATCCTGGGCACCTCGTCCATCCTTGGATCACGTGCCTTCATTGAGCTTCTCGAAGAGTACCTGTCAGATAGAGAGAAACTTATCAGTTTAATGTCGACACCTTGTACAGACTATATGAAGATAGCGCTGTGTAGACTTTGCGATGTATAGACTTTGTAGATGCGAATGCAGTGTGTAGACTTTGTGGTGCACAAAGTGGGAATGCATAAAGCAAAGTGTGTACATTGAAATTGGATGTATAGACTTGAATGACAGACTCAACGTGCAACAATGTATAGACTTGCTCATGACTGTCTGGACTCTGCATGCGTGCTATAGCAATGTGCAGACTTGGTTCATGAAGCAAGGCAATGAGGAATGTATAGACTTTCACAATGAATGGACTTGCCAAAAGAATGATGGACGATGTACAGACTTGAGCTAAGCAAGGGCTGTATAGACTTGAAAAGTTAAGCTGGTGAATGTACAGACTTCACCGATGTATAGACTTGAAAAGTGAACGTAGAATGCATCAAGCAAGACAATGCATGGAGAACATTGTGCATACATGCTAGCAAATGGATGTACAGACTTTATTCATGCAAGCGAGACAATGTCTAGACTTGACAATATATGACTAACATATGCTGTACAGACTTCGAAGTGAATGCATGGACTATGAACGTGTGTAATGCAGCGATGTACATACTTCGCATATGCATGAGACGCTAAGTGTATAGACTTTGAAGCTCAAGTGAGACGGTGGATGTACATACTTCAACTCCCAACTGAGACGGTGGATGTACAGGCTTCTAAATGCTGACGGACAATGTATGGACTTGGCATAAGACGCTACATGAGACGCTGGACGTTGTACAGACTTGGAGACAATGCATGCTGCAGTGTATAGACTTAGCATGTGCACGAGACGCTAAGTGAGACGGACGATGTATAGACTCAACCGATGCAGGCTTCGTCTGATGTACAGACTTTGCATTAAGCAAGGCAATGTATGGACTTCAAGTGTGTAGACTTGTGTGTGTGCAATGTGTAGACTTGTGTGTGTGTGCATGACGATGTATAGACTCTTACTGCATAGAACATAGACAATCTGATAGAGATAGTTTCATCAAAACATAAACAGTTGCCAATCAATCAAAACAAGCTGTTGCCAATGAAATAAAGTTATTGTCAACATCATCAACACAGTGGAGTCACAACATTCTCAAAGGGCTTTCTCACTTGGACTACCATTTTTGTGAAGACAAGAGGTCAGAATAGTGAAGCTTAGGTCGGAGCAGCTTGGCTATAAGGTCAATGCAGCCTTCTTGAGCTTGCTTATCTATCCCTTTGGACCTTGAGTTCCTTTCAACCTTGGTTGGCTTTCTATTCCTTTGAGAGAGCACTTGCAAAGCCAAAGCTCTCTACTGCAATCTCAATTCAACTTCTAAGGCAAAGGCATGTTGCTACTTCTGATCTGTCGTTGCTTGCAGTTGCTCCCCAAGTCCACTTGGCTGAGTGCCTTGTACTCAAGAGAGTCTTTTCATGATGAGCATAGCATGGAAGCATCAAAACATAGTTGAATCAATTCAATAGACTTGTAGTGAATAAAGCTCAGACATCATCAAAACAACATCTATCCAACATTGCTTGTGATGGTTTTAGTCCATTTAAAATAGCAGCAGGTAGTAGCCGAAGCACATGACCTGTCATCATAATTGCGTATAACTTACCTCCATGGTTGTCTATGAAGCAGTCATACTTCATGATGTCTCTTCTCATCGATGGTCCAAAATCCCCTGGTAACGACATTGATGTATATCTTCAACCGTTGATTGATGAGTTGAAAATCCTATGGGAATATGGAGTAGAGACATATGATGCAAATAGAAAAGAACTTTTCCATATGTGTGCTGCTATTTTGTAGACTATCAATGACTTTTCTACATATGGTATGTTGCCAAGTTGGAGCACTAAAGGATATATGGCGTGTCCTATTTGTCATATTCATCACGAATCTATACATCTCCCTTTTAGTCATAAATGCGTGTATATGAAGCATCATCATTTTTTGTCACCTGGCCATCCATGGAGAAATGACATCCGAACATTTAATGGCAAAGTTGAATATGAGTTGGCACCAATTTCCTTATCTGGAGAGGATGTGTTGAGGAGGTGGGAAGGTTACAATAATGTCATATTTGGAAAGGCTCCTAATGTTGCATGCCAAGCTAATAAGAATCAAGCACAACAATTACCAGCTGGTTTGAAGAAGATGAGTATCTTTTTTGAGCTCCCATATTGGAAAACTTTATTGGTGAGGCATAATCTAGATGTCATGCATGTTGAGAAAAATGTTTGTGATAAGATTTTGCATACAATTCTAGAAAAAGATGGAAAAAGTAAGGATAACATCAAAACACATCTTCATATGCAAAAGTTGAAAATAAGAAAGTCTTTACATCCATAGCCTTCTAAGAAGCATATTGGAAAATTTATACTACCTCATGCCGTATATAATATGAGTAATGCAGAGAAGGAGAGATTCTTAGAAGTACTTAAAAATTTGAAATTACCAGATGGGTTTTCCTCAAATATTTTTCAACAAGTGCGGGTTCAAGAATGAAAAATTGTAGGAATGAAGAATCATGATTGTCATGTTGTAATGCAACAACACCTTCCATTGGCTATGAGAACTACACTTCCAAAATCAGTGGCTCTTGCTTTGAATGAGTACTTCATCTTTTTTAGACAGTTGTGTGCTAAAGTTATTGATGTTAGAACATTGGAGAAACTTGAAAATTCAATCCCTGAAATTCTGCGTAAGTTGGAGATGATATTTCCTCCAACATTCTTCAACGTCATGGTACACTTAACTGTCCATCTTGCAACAGAGGCTAAACTTGCTGGGCCGGTGCAATATCGGTGGATGTATCCAATAGAGAGATACTTGCTTACACTTAAAAATTACATACGGAATAGAAATCGGCCTGAGGGTTCCATTGTTGAAGGATATCTTATGGAAGAAGTAACATTTTTTGTGCACGTTACTTGAATGATGTAGAGACCAAATTGAATAGGTCAGTGAGATTTGAAGAAATTATGTAAGTTTACTAGCATTTACTTATTTCTTTATTTTTAAAAGATATATAGTTAGTACTGTAGCGGCAGGAAAATGGTTCCTAGGCCACGTACCACCTTCTCTATTTATTTGTTGGGGAAGTCATCTTGCGCCCGTGGAGCCCTGCATACACCAAGAAACCAGAAGGGCGTCAGAAGGAGTCCCGGGTGTTACCCCAGGGGACAACCCTCCGATACTTAAGTCAGCAAGGGATTAATGAGCAATAGAGAGGAGCTAGGTGGGAGAGAAGTAGAGGCCGTAGTAGATGATCCAAGAGGCATGTAGGTCCTCCGCACGCGTGCTTGCTGCTCCCAGTGGGCTCTCGGAGAGTGCTCACTGGGTGGTAAGGCCGTGCAGGAGGAGGAAGCTTTCTGGTTGTAGCGGATGGCCTCTCTATCGTAGTTGTAGGTTGGGTTGCTCTCTTCTCCGTAGGAACCTCTAGTGACCGGAGTGCTCACTGTGTCTCCTCTTGCATAGTAGTATGGAGTTTAGTAGAAGAATCTACCGTCCCCTCTCTCTTCTGTCGATGTCCCATTTATATGGGTTGTCCTAGAGCGAGGGGCCTCATCCCTTGATAGGGAAGGGTTCGTTTAGTAGAGTAACGTTCCCCGCTATGTTGGCGGTAGTTTTCCATTGGAGGGCGATAGCCCCGACGTCGGCTAGTCCCTGGGTGAGTCTTACGGCACTCATGGCGCGTGCTCGCCCGTTACGGGGTCAAGGCTGACGTCGTGGGGGCAACGGTCGGTCATCAGAGTGTTCTCTGACGAGAACTGCGCTTGGGCCGATTCCATCGTGTGTCGTGGAATCTAATGCTCTACTGGGCCGATCCTCTTCTTGTTGGATCGGGCAAGCATGTTCGCCCCTTGTCTGGGCTTAGCTTGTCCAAACCTGAATGGGCCGCTTGTATTTGGGCCATTTCTTGGTCGGACCATATTTACCCTCCTAACTGCCCCCCTACTCTTAGTTACCGAGCACTTGCAGGGGACTGAGAGTAGCCCAAGAGAGGGTTCTTCCGGAGGGTGTGATCTGAAGATGATCTCCTCGTACCATGAGAGTTGGTGGTTTCGAGACCTGCTTGGCACGCAAGGCACCTCTGGCGATGGCAGAGGCCACGCTAGCAATTATGACGTCGGGTCTTGTCCTATTCTGGGGATGTGGGCGCAGAACGGTCACTTGGTCTTGGTAGCCGTACCACCGTAGCGGCAGGTGTCTCTTCACCTGACCCTCAGGGGACAACCGTTGATCCGTAGTGGGCGGTTATAAGAAGCGCTGCGAGGTTTCTCGCAAACCCTTCCCACTTCTTGCTGGCCGTCGCACTCTATCGTAGGCGTCTTCCCCCCTTTGCCTGGTGAGGATTCTTCTTTCTCTGTTCTTCTTCTCCTCGGTAGGGATGCCTCCACGTAGGAGAGCCCTTAGCGTCAAGTCTTTTCCTTTTTCCTCCTTGGCGTAGAGCTCTGGTAGCATAAAGATGCCTCTCTCTCTCCTTTTGTGTCTTTGCAAGACTAGCCTATTGGGGTGCCTCCGTTCGTCTCCCCTTCCTTTGGATCCAGTGAGGTCCTATTTATATAGGCCTTGGTGGTGCAGGTTGTTCCTCAGTTGGGAAATGACGTAGATTACAGAGTGACGTTTCCTTGATCGTGGGGGTTGCCCGTTATGCGCTTGCCCATTCCTGGAAGGGAGGCTTGTGGCGAGAATCTCGGCAGGGAGGGTGTGACCAAGTCCATGCGGGGGAAAGCCCTGTGATGACGGTGGCGGCGCTCATCTGTTGGAGAGAAATGTTGCGTCTAGATCCTGTATGCGCAGTAATTTCACATGTGGGCTCGCGGTCCTTTGCAGGCTCTGCCAAAGTGGGCTTTGCTAGATTTGGCAATAGTGGGCCGTGTTGTGTTTGGTGAGTTTTACCCTCCTTACAAGCCCCCCACTCCCGAGCGTCGAGTGTGCTCGACGCTTGGAAGGAATTATACGAGGCCCGATGAGGGAGAAATTTTGGTGAAGCCATCGTGAACCTTTTCGTCACCTGCTGCCTTTCTTGGTGTGCAAGGCAGCCCCCCTGCACATGTAGGATGATGTCCTCGGCATCACAGTAGCTCCATGTCACCTTTTGTATTTTGGAGGTGAGCGTACATTTGTCTCCTAAAGTGGAGGAGATTATTGCTCCCTCTTGGAAGCTGAAAAGCCACCCCTTGTATTTTGGAGGTGAGTGTACGTCTATCTCCTTAAGAGGAGAAGACTATTATTCCCTCTTGGAAGCTAAAAAGCCTCCTTTTGTTTCTGAGGGAAGCGGTGCTTGCCTCTAGGAAGTCTGTAGGCTACCTTTGTTTTCAAGGGGAGTGGTGCTCGCCTCTAGGGAGCTCGTAAGTGTTGACACCCGTTTTTTACAGATAAGTTGAGTCATTTCTTTTACCACCATTTATTGATGCCTCGAGTTGTCTATTACTCAGTAGGCTATTTCCAGACAGCTTATTGGGCCCATTTCATGGGTACCTCCCTCCCTGACCCGGTTTGCTTCAATTCAGGGCTTAATGGGCCTTGATTTTGCTTGCTTTATCACATTTTATCCAGATTTTTCAAGGTCTATATTTTGACCGTTCAGTCACTGCGCGGTTGATGATTAACCGTGTAACTATTTATTAGATATTATGGTGATTTTCTGAATTTCCACCGACAAGCTGTTAAACGGTCTGTGTATAGCCGTCTAATATAATTGAATGGTATGCGTATGACCATCTAGATTTCAGAGTCCCAGATTTGTTGGTTGTTCAAATAATTATCTAGTTATTGAATTTATTCTGATTTATCACTGACAAGTATTGAGCGGTTGTTTTATGGCCGTTCCACGTGTTGAGCGGTCCATTAAGGACCGTCCAATTCCCGAGAGTCCAACGGTGAAATAGTCGGTCAGTTCGATGGATATTTGGATAATATTTCTTATTTATTTGATTTCCACCGACGGGTTGGACGGTCTGGAAATAGGCCGCCCAATGGGCTAGGCGGTCTATCGCACGACCGCGTAATGGTCCGATTACTGAAAAACTAAGGGTTTTTCTCTCTCTATCCGTGGTTTTATCCTTGACTTGTTCCGCCCATTTCTCCGTGGATACTCCACCAAATGGGGTGCCGTTTGAACTGGTTGGAAGATAATTCTATTATTTATGGATTTTCTTTTGATATCTCAAGTTGATTTTCATTGGAGACCTTAATTTCGGGGCTAGCCTTTAAGCTCTATAAATGGGACCATAAGGCCAAGCTTTGAAAGGGGGGGAGATTTTAAGGTCACGGCGAAGCTCTGCCGAATTCTCAAGCGACCTACAGTCAGGGAGGGAGGCTTTCTACGTCTACACGAGCCTCCGGTTCAGGCAGTACTTGGTGTTTTGAGTCTTTGTTCTCATAGTCTTATCGTTTATTTGTCATTGCATGCATCATTTTCCTTTGTTCTTTGTCCACATTTTTCATCTTCACATTCCATTACACACACCATCCTATCTTTTGACGCCCCTAGGGGTTTAAAAACTCCCAAGTATCCCCCATTTCATGTTAGTTAGTTCATTTTTTGTATACCTTTATAGTTGCTACACTTTATAGTATTGACTTTGGGTTTTCTTTGTGTGTTCTATACTCTGTTTCATAGGTCAGCGGTATCCTAACACGAGGCCCATCCTTTCTGGCCGGCCGGAAAGGGTGGAGGTTGAGACCCCACGTTTCGGAGGTTGGCGCCACCGAGCGGTCGTGCTCTGTCCGTTTGAGGAATGGGGCGGTTTCATACGTGTCGTTCATCGTCTTCCAGCGGTTGGTTCTGAACCGTTTGGTCTTCTATCGATCTTCGTCCCGCGTTCGTCCCAGTGCTGTTGAGCGGTCTGTCGAGAGGTCACGCATCATCAGGGTGGTTCATCCAGAGCCGTGTATCTTCACAGTGCTGATTCAAGCGAGTGTCTCCATTTTCCAAGGTACGGTGTACTTGTTTACACTTAGGTATCTTGGTGGCGATCACACACACACACATTTGCATCCCTTCCCCCTTGTCATTTGCACTTCGTTTGTTTCTCGCATTAATATAGTAAAGGGATTTGGAAAGATACAAAAGGGCGCGGAAGGAAAAACATGTCAACACTCTCTTTTTTGGAGATCACGGTAGGACCCCTAGCATCCATCGTGTTAGTGTTTTGCTGACCTATTTGTGTGTTTCATTAGTTCTCTTCTTTGAGTATTTCAGGTTGCTCTTTGGTCCATCTTGCGTTTCTGTCCTCTGGAGTTGACGCGGTTCTCTGTGAGCCGCCTATATACTTGAACGGCTGGAGATTGGCCGTCTCGTGATCCTCACAAGAGCTGCTGTCGTGCCTACCATCCTGCAGTCCTTAGCAGACTATCCACTCCATTCCACGGTTTCTGTTCTTGTACGGGTTGTTTGCGATGATATTCAGCGATCTTTTCAGGGCCGTTTCATAGTCCGTGCGGTCTATCGATAGACTGCTCCGTCAGGTACGCTTCACTCCCCATCCCTTTTGCCCATTTCAGGTTTTGTTTGATAGTTTTATTACTCCCTGCTCCGGCACGGTCCATTCCAGACCGTTTGCTCTCCCTAAACGGTCCATTCCAGACCGTGTACGCACTCTAAGCGGTCTTCCTCAGACCGTGATTTACTGCTACAGTGCACCCGAGGCTAGCATTCTGCTCATTGTTCTATATCATTGCATAGATATTCGGTGCTATTCTGATCTCCCCCTGCTGTCGTTATATTGTTGCATGATTGTGTTCATTTCATTTTTCTCATACTTCCTTGATCATTGTCTGCTAGATCTAGGCTAGACTTTGCATGCACTTCAGTGCGCATAGGGGGATACATACTCTTCATAGTAGTTGCATTCCTACCGAGGTAGGGTTTCCTATCGTCTCCATATTCCTTGGAGCCGACAAGGTGACCTTGCTGAGGGCCTCCGCAAGTCATCGTGAGCCATGGATTCTCACACGGACGTCGGGCAGGTTGTACCGTACCCACCCCAAGTCTAAGGTTTGCATCCGCAAGAGAGAGTCCCTTAGAGTTGTTAGCGCAGCAAGAGTGATATAGAAGGGGGGGATGAATAGATCACTCCCAATTTGTAGAAACTTAGGCGGAATAAATTTTCTACTGCTAACGCACCTCCTTAAACCGTACACAGAGGGATGTAAATGAGAATGAAGAGCGAATCACATGGAAGCAAAGAGCCGAGCAGATGAAGAGCGTAGAGAACAATAGCAAACCACAGAGGAGGCACTCGGTTTTTAGGTGGTTCGATTGCAGTCCGCAATCTACATCCACCCCTCACTCCAACTAGAGTGAGGATTCCACTAGACGATGCTAGATCAATACAGACTCAGTCTGCGAACAACACGCTGCCACACAGTTTGAACACCAAGGGAGACAAAACCCTCAACCAAGTTCTGCTACCCACAGAACTTGAAACCGGTTCTAGCTCCCAGCTAGAACACGACCGGAGAAACCTCTCCCTTCCTCCACACAACGGAGGGAAACTGTTAATGACAACCAGTCACTAACACCACCAGAGATCACCGATCTCTCTTCCTCTGCAACACAGAGGGAAACCGGAGTGATACTCCCTTCCTCCACACACCGGAGGGACAACAACTCAGATCAGAATAGAAGGACAAAAAATAAACGAAAGTAAAGTGGAAAATGAAAAACAATGAGAAGGAATCGGTTCTGAAACCCAATACAAATGTAGCTTCAAATGAAGCAATTCATCAATCAGTACACACTCTCTCTCTCTCTCGACCAAACTCCTCTCAGATATTGAACTCTCTGCTCTTTTCCTTTCTCTTTCTTTCTCTCTGCACTTTTCTTTCCTTTTCTGGATCGAAGGACGTATATGCTCTCCAGGCTTCTTCTTCGATCAACCTTCATCTGAAGACGAAGGCTTCATTTTATACCTGGAGCAGCAGCAGGGCGCGTGTGGCTTCCACAGTTCCCGCCCTAAGAATTCAGACCACGTGGCAGCATCCAGTAGACTGTCAGAACACGTGTCCTCATCTGGGCATTCTCCTTATTTTCGGCTCACGTGCCCAGCACCAGTACGCTCAGCAACTAGAGGTAGATGGCGTCAACTCACTTGCTCCAAAGAGTTGACGCACCCATCATAGATCTTCAACCTTTTTAACCGCTACGTCGACTCCATCAGCCCGTGGCGTTGACGCATCGATGATCCAGTGATCAAGTCTTTAGCAGATGGGCGTGCTGCGTCGACGCCGCTCCACTGCTGTGTTGACGCTTTGTAGGCAGCCAGAGGTGAGTCGTTCCTTTCTTGGACTGCTGCGTCGACACTTCCAGTTGGTGGCGTTGATGCACGAACGTGTACATTTCTATACTGGCATCTCTTATTCCGCTGCGTCGATGCTTCTTGTTGATGGCGTTGACGTAGTGAAAGATTTCGTGATGGCTTCATCGCTTGTAAGAGTCTCTGCTACTTTAACTGTTGTGTCGACGCTGCTTGCTTGTGGCGTTGACGCAATAGAAGACGACGTGAAAGCTTCGTCTACTGATGCGTGGACGCTTTAAGCTTCAGGCATCGACCCTGCTCCCTTCAGCAACAAGAAAGAAGTGTATAGACTTAGTGTTAACGTTGAGCTCAATGTACAGACTCAATCAAATGAGGAGTTTCCAGTGTATGGACTTGCAATTCAAACAGCAATGAATAGACTTTAGAGAAATGAAGTCTAGTGTATAGACATGGAGAGCTGTTCAATGTGTTGGGTTGGCATTGTATAGACTTGGCTTTGAGCACTTGGGCTGAAGGCAATGTGCAGACTATGCGATGTATAGACTTTGCCCAAGGAACCGAATGTATAGACTTCGCCACAGTCTAAAGAGCATACTTTGCAAAAGTGAGCGAGCCAATGTGTAGACTTCACAATAAGCAGTCCGATGTACAGACTTCAAGAAGTCTTGACAACGAACACTGTTCATACTTTGCAAACACGAGACGATGTATAGACTTGCTAGTCTGAAGGCCAACTGTTTAGACTAGAATCGCTTGAAGCGATGTACATACTTGGTGAGGCTCAAGCAGTGTACAGAGTTGAAAGTCTCACAAACGAGCGTATAGACTTAAGCTTTTAACACAGTGTTTAACATGCTAAGTTGACGCTGCAGCCCAATGAGTTGACGCTGCAATGTATTACTGTTACGTTCAACTGATGATGTATAGACTTAATCAAATGAAGAACCTGAACAGAAGAGTCTACGCATCAGCACACTGAGTTGACGCACTGGTGTGAAGACTGTGCAGACAGAGTGAATAGACTTGAAGGAGTTATGCCAATGAACAGATGAGTCGACGCATCAGAAGGGGTGGGTCGACCCACTGCTATCAATACTAGCTAAGCAAAGTGTAGATAAAATCATGATAGCATGCTTATCTGACAACCAAATGAATTGTACTCACTCACATGATGAAACAACATTAATCTAGAGATAGAAGATTGATTTATAGTGTGAGACATCATCAAAACCATAGGAATGCAACACTCTCCCCCTTTTTGATGATGACAACACTATGAATCATGC
Organism: Amorphophallus konjac; assembly: GCA_022559845.1. Lineage (NCBI taxonomy): Eukaryota > Viridiplantae > Streptophyta > Magnoliopsida > Alismatales > Araceae > Amorphophallus > Amorphophallus konjac. The sequence continues at coordinate 228,913,348 of CM040123.1, read as the reverse complement.
AATATCAAGTTTCAACAAAAAGTTAATACCAGCTGCAACAAGCAGAATAAATTCAAGACATGCTCATGCAAATGAATTAAACATTCCCTACAACACACTCTCATCTCCCCCACAACTCATAACCATTTCTTCCACGAAGCAACATGACTCCCCTCAAAGCTCAAGACAAAACCAATACTCACTGAAATTGTAAACATTGCAAGCTTCTCTCCCCCTTTGACATCAGCAAAAAGAACTGCAGAATGTATGACAGTGCTGGAAACATGAGGACTAAGGGCAGTAACTTCTTAGTGCAGAAAGTCACGAGTAGGTCTTAAGAGAATAAGTGAGTTTCTAATCTCAAGAAAGGATTCTTTGGACTTCAGTACACAATAGAGAAGTAGAGTTATAGACAAGTTTATCAGAATACATAGTGGATGATTGAGAGCAGGAGTTGACAAGTATGGCCAGATATAGCTGATCATTCAACTATTTCACAAGACAGCAAGAGACTAAATCAGAGAGGTGTTCTCAAGGTATTGAAGACAAGCAATCCATTAGTTGCATAACAACAAGGAATTTTTGTTGGAGATGATTTTCAAGAAGATCAATGAGTAAGTTGGTAGTTCACTTCCTTTGACATTAGGGAGACACCTTGATTAGAGGCCTGAATACCCAGTTACTCAGAGTGAGTACCTCATTACTTCCTCCCCTTTTTTTTAATAAGGAACAGAGTTAGTAAATGTGGTTTTTGACATTAGGGAAACACCTTGATTAGAGGCCAGAGTCCCCAGTTACTCACCAGCAAGCCACCATTGCTCTGTCATGACTTTTCATTCATTTTAAGCATTTGACACCTCATGACTTGGGAGAAATATTCATTTCATTGATGAAGCTCCCAGTTTCCCAGTGATCAAAACAGAACATGTTTGTTCAGTTAAGCCCTTGAGTTAAAAAGATAGAATGATTGAAGACAATACCAAAAAGAACTTTTCTTGAATTGAGTCTTGAAGTCTAGATTTCAAGTTGATTGGGTCAGATAACAAGACATACAAGTTTTTGGCCTGAACCATAATCAATGACAATGTAGGAAGATATACTTTATGCAATTAGTCCAGATCTCTGAAGGAGTACCAAAGGAAGGATTCTAACTTGAAGATTAGAGTCACAGACTTATAGACTTAAGAGATAAGTGACACTCTATTTTCTGAGAGAACCACACTAAATCAGTCATGCAAAACCAGCAAAGGTACACATCTGGACAGCCCTTTTGAATCTGTCAGAGAACTTCTCTTCTCACATCACAACTCAGCTCCCCCTAAGACATAGCATATCTCAAAAACAATTCTAGCAAAAAAAATCTCAAAGCTCCCCCTTACCTAGAGCATTCTGAAGGCTAACCAATAAGGATTCAGAACTCCCTCTTAAACCAGCATGAAAGAAGGCTAAACAGCAGATATACACAACTCCCCCTCACAACAAGAACAGGCTCCATAACTAAGACAATTTGTATAAGCCTAATTCTCTTCTCAAAGTGGAAAATTTTTCATTATCCAGAGGTTTTGTGAATATGTCAGCAATCTAATTATCTGTGCCTACATGAATCAGTTCAAAATTATTCTTAGACACCTCATCTCTTATAAAATGATGTCTTATCTCTATGTGTTTGGTTCTTGAATGCAAAATATGATTTTTAGCAAGATTGATGGCACTAGTATTATCACAGTAAATAGGTGTGCACCCCAGGTCTACTTGGTAGTCCTGAAGCTGGTGTTTAATCCAAATGACTTGTGTTCCACAACTCCCTGCAGCCACATATTCAGCTTCTGCAGTGGAGAGGGCCACAGAATGTTGTTTCTTGGAGCCCCAAGACACTAAACACCCACCCAAGAATTCACAATGGCCACTAGTGCTTTTCCTGTCTAGTTTACAGCCGGCATAGTCAGCATCTGTATATGCTACTAGGTTAAGTGTGTGAGATGCAGGAAACCATAAACCTAGAGAATGACTAGCTGACAAATATCTGAAGATTCTTTTAACTATAGCTAAGTGTAGTTCAGTAGGTCTAGACTGATACCTTGCACACATTCCTACACTGAATTGTATATCAAGTCTAGAGGCTATCAAGTAAAGTAGTGATCCAATCATATCTCTATAAAGTTTGGCATTTACTTCTTTACCTGTCTCATCTGCATCCAATGAAGTATTGGTGCCCATGGGTGTAGTAATGTGCTTTAAGTTTTCCATGCCAAACCTTTTGAACAGTTCCATTGTGTATTTGGTTTGGTTGATGAAGCACCCATCTTCTAGCTGCTGTACCTGCAATCCAAGAAAATATTTTAGTTCACCAACCAAGCTCATTTCAAATTCAGCAGACATCATGGTAGAAAATTCATCACATAGTTCATGCTTAGTTGATCCAAATACAATGTCATATACATATACCTGAACTATGATGAGATCTTTATTCATGCCCTTGGTAAATAAGGTCTGATCAACTTTACCTCTTTTGTAGCCCTTGCTGATCAGAAATTCAGATAATCTTTCATACCAAGCTCTTGGAGCCTGCTTTAGACCATACAAGGCTTTGTTTAACCTGAAAACTTGGTTAGGTTGAGGAGAATATTGAAATCCAGGAGGTTGTTCAACAAAAACTTCTTCTTTAATAACTCCATTTAAAAAGGCACTTTTAACATCCATTTGTTGGAGTTTTATGTTCTTTGAGCATGCAAAGGCAAGCAACAATCTTATAGCATCCATCCTAGCAACATGTGCATAGGATTCATCAAAGTCCACACCGAATTCTTGACAGTAGTCTTTGGCTACTAGTCTGGCCTTATTCCTCGAGATAATTCCATCTTCGTTCATCTTATTTTTGAACACCCACTTGGTTCCTATGACATTAATACCATCTGGTCTTGGGACAAGCTCCCAGACATTATTCCTTTCAAACTGACCTAATTCCTCACTCATAGCATTGACCCAAGCTTGATCAGCTAAGGCCTCTTCTACTGTTTTGGGTTCAATTTGTGAGACTAATGCAATTAAGTCATCACTATTCACATTTCTAAAATGAGACCTAGTCCGAAGAGGATCTTCAGGATTGCCTATGACTTTATTTAAAGGATGGTCTTTAAGAAATCAAATATTTGTTGAAGACTCACCTGTTTCTCTTGGACCTTCCTGATTGGGGGAATTTGTTTCCCACTTGGCTGAGTGTTCTCTTCTTCCTGTTGGTCTTCTAGAAAATCTCCACCATGATTAGAATCCCTGTCAAGATTTTCAACATTACAAACATCTTTCTTTTCACTAAAAAGAATGTGTGGAGATTCTTCCACTTTCTGATCTGATACGTTAAATACCCTATATGCCCTTGACACTTCAGAGTAACCCAAGAATATTCCAAGTGAACTCTTGCCTTCAAACTTGTCTAAATCTTTCTTATCATTGTTATGAATAAAACATTTTGCTCCAAAAATTCTGAAATGAAACAAGTTTGGTTTCTTACCTTTTAGAAGCTCATAGGGTGTTTTCTTGTGTATGGGTCTTACCATGGCCCTATTGATTATGTAGGTTGCTGTATTGGCCGCTTCTGCCCAAAACCTTCTAGGTAACTTACTTTCAATCAACATGGTTCGGGCCATCTCCACCATTGTCCTATTTCTTCTCTCCACAATCCCATTTTGTTCAGGTGTCCTGGGAGAAGAAAACCTGTGAGTTAGTCCTTCTTTGTCACAAAGATCAGTAAACATTGAGTTTTCAAACTCACCTCTATGGTCAGATTGAATAGAACTAACCTTGTACTTCCCTTCTTGTTTGACCTTATTGAAAAACAGATTAAACTTTTGAAATGCATCACTCTTATTTGCTAAGAAAAATATCCATGAATATCTAGAGAAGTCATCTATGATGACATAGCCAAACCTGCTTCCATTAAGACTCTGAGTTCTAGTTGGACCGAAAAGGTCCATATGAAGAAGTTCCATTGGTCTCGAAGACAATGGCTCATATCTTAATTTAAAAGAGTTTCTGGTCTGTTTGCCTAGAGCACAGGCATCACATGCTTTTGATATAGCGTTGAATTTAATTCTAGGCATGCCTCTAACTAAATCATGCTTGACCAATTTATTTAAAGTTGAAAAGCTAGCATGACCTAGACGTCTATGCCATTCAAAGGCATCATTTTCAGAATTGGCAGATAAGTAAATAGTAGATTCAGAATTCTCATCTAAGTCTACAATGTAGACATTATTAACCCTGTTGGCTACAAATTTAACCATGTCAGAATTCGTTTCAAGGATTTTACATGAACTATCATCAAATACAACCCTGTGACCCCTGTCACATAATTGCCTAATGCTAATCAGGTTGTGTTGAAGCCCTTCCACAAGTAATACTTTTTCAATGGAATTTGTGGAAGACTTACCTACTGTGCCAACTCCAATTATTTTACCTTTGTTCTTTCCTCCAAACTTGACCAGACCCCCTGGCTTCATCTCTATCTTGCTGAACTTGGATCGGTCTCCTGTCATATGCCTGGAGCAGCCACTGTCGAGGTACCACTTGTTGTCTTTAGCTGCCAGGCCGACCTACACAAGTATATCAAGCAGAGTAATTTGGAACCCAAGATGAGTTGGGTCCAAGGACATTGTTTAAATCTCTGATCAAGTGTTTAGGTATCCAGATTTGTTTCAGCATTGTTTTCTCTGGCACCTTCCTTTCTGGTTTTTTAAAGTTCAATCCAGCTGAACTGGAGAAGTGAGTTCTATTCCTTTCATTGATTTTCCTATTCCTAGGAAATTTCCTGTAGGCTTGTTGATTTGCATATCTTTGACCATGAAAGTTATTCCTCCAGTAGGTCTTGTTTGGACCCATCTGATTGTTATAATTCCAGCTTTTATTCTGATTTGTTTTCTTGGTCCAGCTACCATTTGTGTTCTGGTGAATGGACTTAATGTTATTTTTCATAAAGTTCATTCAAATCTTAAATGGTTGTCCAGTACTGGTTTTTGTGTTTTCTTTAGGACTTTGAGTTTCCTTAGAGCTGTTTGAGCTGGATGGTGTGTCCAGCTTTTCTTTTCCCTTCTCTGGACAGAAGGTGATGGTCTTGAATTGCAATGGTCTCTTGTTGGTTGGGTCATAGCCTAGACCTTCCTTATTGAAATTGACCCTAGTCCCTAGTATAGCATCTAGGCTAGTCTTTCCTTGGACAAACTTTTCTAAGACTTTCTGTTTGTCTTCCAGCTCCTTTTGAAGATACTCAGAATTCTTTAGGAGTTCAGCATTTACTTTCTTCACAGCTTCATATTTCTTTGAATTTACTCTAATTTCATTCATGCCTTCTTCAATTTTAGCTTTAAATTCATTGAGCTGTTTTTGACTTTCTTGAATTTCTCCCTTAAGCTTATCATTCTCTTTCCTTAGTGAGGTCATTTCTTCTAGTTATTCTTTTAGCTTTTCATTTTCCACACATACCAGAGTTTGTTCTTCAACATTTGTGTTAAATTTTCTTTTCAGAACTCTGTGCTCTTTACTAAGAGAATTAAATTTATCTAACAAATCACCATAAGCATCCTCCCAGTCATCAATTGAGAAATTTTCAAAGACATTTATTACCTCCTCTTCACTGTTTGCCATAAGGCAAATTCCATCTTCATATTCTTCTGAGGAAGCATCTTCAGGGTCTTCTTCTTCCTCGCTCCATGTGCAGACCATCACCTGTGGCTTCTTCTTCTTCTGCACCATTATATTTTTCTTCTGAAGATAGGGACCCTTCTTCTGGAGGTCTGGGCATTCGCCTCTCATGTGTCCCTGTTTGTTACAATTAAAACAAGTCAGTTTCTTAGGATTTCTATCCCTGTAACTGGTAAATTCAGCATTCTTGTTAAAGGGTTGTGGCTTCTTCTTTCTAAAGGTCTTTCCCTTTTTCTTCAAAAATTTTCTGAACTGTCTAGTGAGCATTGCCTGCTCCTCCTGGTCGAGATTTGACAGACCTTCAAGCTCAGACTCGGACTCAGGGCTACTACTGCTGCTTCCACTGTTGCTACCCTTTTTGCGGGAAGCTCTTAGGGCTACATTTTTACCCTTCCTCTCACTTCCTTCTCCACCTCCTTGGAAATTCATCTCATAGGTCATCAGGGATCCTATGAGTTCATTCACAGTTAAGACAGTCAAATCTTTTGACTCCTCAATCACAATGGCCTTAGTGTGCCATGCCGGGGATAAAGATCTAAGGATTTTCCTGACTATATCTGCCTCAGCAAGATCCTTCCCTAGCCCTTTAAGAGTGTTAGTGATCAAGGATAACCTGGCATACATTTTGATTATATTCTCATCTGCATTCATCTTAAACATTTCATACTTAGAAGTGTAGAGGTTTACCTTCGAGGCTTTCACTTGAGTTGTACCTTCATAGATCAATTGCAGCTCATCCCACATTCGCTTGGCAGTTCTGTATGCAGATATACGAGCATATTCCTCTGGATGAACAGCACACTGGATTATGTTCAGCGCCGTCCAGTTGAGTGACGAGAGCTTCACATGATCATCTATCCAAGCATCCTCGTTTGGTGGCAGCTCATATGGCCCCACCGTGATTACTCTCCACAATTTATGACTCTGAGCTCTGATGAACACTTCCATCCTGTTCTTCCAAAACAGATAGTTACTACCATCGAAATAAGGAGGGCAACTAATGGATTGACCATCGGCCATGAAGGTTCTAGGACCACCACCATTTCCTTGACCGTTCGTCCACATGGCGTAAACCTGCTCTGATACCAGTTGTTAGCGCAGCAAGAGTGATATAGAAGGGGGGGATGAATAGATCACTCCCAATTTGTAGAAACTTAGGCGGAATAAATTTTCTACCGCTAACGCACCTCCTTAAACCGTACACAGAGGGATGTAAATGAGAATGAAGAGCGAATCACATGGAAGCAAAGAGCCGAGCAGATGAAGAGCGTAGAGAACAATAGCAAACCACAGAGGAGGCACTCAGTTTTTAGGTGGTTTGATTGCAGTCCGCAATCTACATCCACCCCTCACTCCAACTAGAGTGAGGATTCCACTAGACGATGCTAGATCAATGCAGACTCAGTCTGCGAACAACACGCTGCCACACAGCTTGAACACCAAGGGAGACAAAACCCTCAACCAAGTTCTGCTACCCACAGAACTTGAAACCGATTCTAGCTCCCAGCAAGAACACGACCGGAGAAACCTCTCCCTTCCTCCACACACTGGAGGGAAACTATTAATGACAACCAGTCACTAACACCACCAGAGATCACCGATCTCTCTTCCTCTGCAACACAGAGGGAAACTGGAGTGATACTCCCTTCCTCCACACACCGGAGGGACAACAACTCAGATCAGAATAGAAGGACAAAAAATAAACGAAAGCAAAGTGGAAAATGAAAAATAATGAGAAGGAATCGGTTCTGAAACCCAATACAAATGTAGCTTCAAATGAAGCAATTCATCAATCAGCACACACTCTCTCTCTCTCTCGACCAAACTCCTTTCAGATATTGAACTCTCTGCTCTTTTCCTTTCTCTTTCTTTCTCTCTGCACTTTTCTTTCCTTTTCTGGATCGAAGGACGTATATGCTCTCCAGGCTTCTTCTTCGATCAACCTTCATCTGAAGACGAAGACTTCATTTTATACCTAGAGCAGCAGCAGGGCGCGTGTGGCTTCCACAGTTCCCGCCCTAAGAATTCGGACCACGTGGCAGCATCCAGTAGACTGTCAGAACACGTGTCCTCATCTGGGCATTCTCCTTATCCTCGGATCACGTGCCCAGCACCAGTACGCTCAGCAACTGGAGGTAGATGGCATCAACTCACTTGCTCCAAAGAGTTGATGCACCCATCATAGATCTTCAACCTTTTTAACCGCTGCGTCGACTCCATCAGCCCATGGCGTTGACGCATCGATGATCTAGTGATCAAGTCTTTAGCAGATGGGCGTGCTGCGTCGACGCCGCTCCACTGCTGCGTTGACGCTTTGTAGGTAGCCAGAGGTGAGTCGTTCCTTTCTTGGACTGCTACGTCGACGCTGCCAGTCGGTGGCGTTGACGCACGAACGTGTACATTTCTATACTGGCATCTCTTATTCCGCTGCGTCGATGCTTCTTGTTGATGGCGTTGACGTAGTGAAAGATTTCGTGATGGCTTCATCGCTTGTAAGAGTCTCTTCTACTTTAACTGTTGCGTCGACGCTGCTTGCTTGTGGCGTTGACGCAATAGAAGACGACGTGAAAGCTTCGTCTACTGATGCGTGGACGCTTTAAGCTTCAGGCGTCGACCCTGCTTCCTTCAGCAACAAGAAAGAAGTGTATAGACTTAGTGTTAACGTTGAGCTCAATGTACAGACTCAATCAAATGAGGAGTTTCCAGTGTATGGACTGTTGTACCCCTGTGGTTTTGATGATGGTTTTGATGATTGGTTGCTGATGTGAGTTAATCAAATGTTCAGTCATCTTGCTGCTCAGTTTAGATTAACATATTTGATGTTCAGTCATGCTACATGTTAAACTGATGCATAAAGCATTCATTGCTGTGGTTTTGATGATTGGTGTTTGATGTTAATCACTATGAGTCATTTTGTTGTGTAAGTCATTGCATTTTAAGTTCAGACTGTTTATCTGCTGCATAAAGCTTTCATATGTATTTACAGAGTCTATACATTGATTGGCAGTAAGTCTGTACATTGAGCGTCTCATGAAAGTCTATACAGTGCAGCTCATATAACTAGCAAGTCTACACATTGTCTCAGCGTCATGCATCAGTCTTCAAAGTCCATACAATGCACTGTAGCATGTACGAAGCTAAGTCCATACATTGATTCACTGTTCACGCCTTCACTCAAAGTCTGTACAGCGGGCAGCGTGTCTGTCTCAAGTCATTTCTTCAAGTCTATACATTGGACTGTTATTCAAAGTCTGTACATCAGACTGTACATCGTCTTCGTGCTATTTCTGTATTTGAGTCTTCGTGTTGATTCCCCTCACTAACACGAAAAGATCTCGTGTCGTCTGAGCTTACAACACTTCGTGTTAATTTTTCATGGCTACCAGGTAAACTGCTATGAGGTTGTACGTCGTGTGTCCGTGTTGTTTCCTTCATATTTCGTGTCGTTTGTCCCTACAATACTTCGTGTTGTTCCATCCTTGTCTTCCAGTCTCCGAGTCTTATCTTCGGCTGTTTAAACTTCGTGTAGCTTCACTTTCTGTCCTCGTAATGTTTACTGAACCAGCTCGAACTGTTCTAACGAACTTCGAGTCATTTCCCTGTGAACCTCGTGTCGTTTCCTTAGTTTTTAAGTTGCTCATCCCGTGTCATCTTCGTCTTCGTGTTGTTTTTGTCTTTGTGTCTTCGTGTTGGTTTTTCTATTTTAGACCTCGTGTCCTTCTCGCCTTGACCACACTCCGTGTCAATTCTTGTGTTTCATCTTCGTGTTGTTTTCAACTCGTGTCGGTTTCTATTTTTGTCCTCGTGTTGTCTTTGTATTCGTGTCTTCGTGTTGTTTTTGTATTCGTCTTCGTGTTATTTTTGCATTCGTGTCTCCGTGTTGTTACAGTGACACTTCGTGTCGTTCTCATTTTACTTCGTGCTGTTCTCATCTGACCTCGTGTCGTTCATTTCGTTGTGTTTGGTTTGTTACAGTGACTTTGTGTCGTTCTCCTTGTTGTGACTTCGTGTCGTTCTCCTTGTTGTGTCTTCGTGTCGTTTTTGTTCCACTGCGTGCAGAACATTGCAGCACCTCGTGTTGCTTTCTGTACCACCTCGTGTCGTTTCTGTGTGAACCTCGTGTCGCTTCTCTCTGTCCTCTAGTTGCATCTCGTGTCATCTTTTATGTCTTGCTTGTTGTTGCAACCACTTCGTGTCGTTCTTCTTTTTACCTCGTGTTGTTTTATAACCTCACTTCGTGTCGTTCTCTTCGTTGTGTCTGTTCTGTCACAGTGTATCTCGTGTCATTTTTTCCTTACTTCGTGCTGCAGTCACCCTGTGTATCTCGTGTCGTTCTCAGTGCATCTAGTATTACTATTACATACCTCATGCAGCTTTAGTTCCTGTGGCCCTCAGTGTTAATGGTTTTAATCTCATTACAGGTCCGAGGAAGAACATTCCACACTCCTGGGCTGCACGTGATCTGAGACAAGAGGAACCAATCTGATAAGGACACGTGGCAGGACGATTTTGGATCGAGCGTGGGAGGCACACGCGTTTTGTGCCCTATCCACCTGCTGTTGCTGCTATAAATAGAACCCTTCGTCCTCAGATGAAGGTGATCGAGTTGGCAAGAAGAAAAGCTCATACAGAGAGCCCCGATCCAGGAAAAGGAAGAGAAGAAAGAAAAGAAGAGAGCAGAGAAGAGTAGAGAGTGAGAGATTAGGAGAGCAGAAGAAAGAAAAAGAGAGATCGTGAGTTGAGAAGAAGAAGAAGAGAAGTAGCAGAAGAAGCTCCTAGGAGAGTAGAAGAGAAAGAAAAGAGAGATAGAAAGTGAGCGAGAGAGCTCGTGGAGAACAAGGAAGAAGTTGCTTGAAGATCTGTCTTTACTGGACCGTGGATCAAATCCAGGCCAGTCAGCTCCATGCGAGCCACATTTGTGTTATCTGTCTTTACAACTTTCTGATCGCTGTGTTGTTTTCGTTTATTGTTTTCCTTAGTTTTCTGGTTTGCTGTATTCCGATACTCTGTAGAGAGGTCGGGGTTCCTCCTGTTAGTTCAGGAGAAGGGAGATTGCTATCTCCGGTTGCAAGTAGCTGGGTGCTACTTGTGGGTTCCCTCCAGTTTGGAGGAAGGGAGATCTGATCTCCGATTTGCAAGCAGCAGGTGGGCTGCTTGTGGGTTCCCTCCGGGTTTGGAGGAAGAGGGGTCTTCGACCTCTGGTTCACTAGTAGTGGGGTTGCTACTAGTGGGGTTCCCTCTTGGTAAAGAGGAAGAGAGACGTGAGTCTCTGGGTTCTAGTAACTGTGGGTTGCTAGAGGTTCCCTCCGGGTAGGAGGAAGAGGAGAGGTTGTTCTCCTGGGAAGCTGTGTATCAGCTTTTGTTTGGCAAGCTGTGTTGCCCAGCCGTTAGTGAAGCCACACTCTGTTTGAGTGTGGGGTGGATGTAGGTCTGCTGGACCGAACCACCTAAAAACCCTTGTGCATTGTGGTTTGATTTGTTCATTTGTGCTTCCGCTAGATGAATGCATAGGGGCGCTCTATGTGTCTGCTAACTGGTCGAACAGAATAGTTGATTAGTTTCAGATTTGGTAAATCTGTCTAGTTAGCATCATAGTTCCTTTTTGAGCGAAATTTTATATTGGGTGAAAGTTTTTATAGGCCATATTCATTCACCCCCCCCCTCTGCATACTAGCACCGAACCCAACAGTTGGTATCAGAGCGGTTTCTGCATACAAGGTCCAGCGACCTGCAGATCCGATCTTGCAGTCGTAGGTGCTAATTTGCTCTTAGTGCATCAATATTCTTGTTGCGTTAATCTGTGTGTTCTCATGGCTCATCCACCGATTTTCAGTGGTACGCATTTTAATGCATGGTTCGCTAGTTTGAAGAGTTATGTTAAATCAGTGAATCCAGACCTGTGGAAAGTAATTTCACATGGTCCTCATAAACTACCAAAGAAAAAGTCCAAATGGACTGACAGTCACGAATCTATGCATGAAGAAAATCAGATAGCAATAAGTCTAATGAAGGCAGCTACTGATAGAGCTTTTCATTCATGTTTCTTTGACTGCAGTTCTGCTAAAGATATACTGGATACACTGAAGCGAACTCAGGAGATAGATGTGGACAGCTGCGTGATGGCCAACAGAAGAAATCAAAGTGCCAGCGATCAAGGCAGAAATCAAACTGAAGAAGATGATGATGATGAGGTAAATCTCTTCGAGAATTTCTCTCTAGAAGATTGGGAGAATGCATATGCTGAATTATTTGAATCTCATGAACTGTTAAGAAAACAGTATAAAAAGTTGAAGAAGAGTACTCGGGTAGATAGTTCTAGCTCTCCATGTAAAAATTGTTCAAGTACGAAGCAATCTCATGATGCATGTCTGTCTGATAATCATATGTATAAAAACCAGAATGCAGAACTGAAGAAGGAACTTGAATGTGTTTACTCTGAACTGAACAATCTAAAATCTGAAGATGACTCTCTCAGAAAGTTCTCTAAAGAAAATGAAGAACAATCAGAGAAACTTAAACGAGAGAATGATTTGCTGATTGAAAATTTAATGCCATAAAATCTGTAAACATAGATTTACAGAAAGATTTTGAAAAACAACAAAAGGAATTGAGGGAGTTTGAAGCTAGGAGAGAAAGCATGGTTAACTTAGAAGATCAGCTTCTAATAAATGAGTTAATTCAAAATGATAAGCTTAAAGAAGAAGTTGAAAAATTAAAACTGTTAAACAGTGCCATGTCTGACAGACTTCTCACTTTGGAAAAAGGAAAAGCTATCTGTACAAACGAGACTGAAGAGGTAGATGAGCTGAGAAAGGAAATTGAAGAATACAAAACAGCTAACAAGGTTTTGAATGAAGCTGTCAATTGTAGTGAACAAGAGATCGCTAGTTATGAAATACACATTGCATCTCTTGAAAATGAAATTCAGGATTTGAAAGTTTCCTTGTCTAAATTTGTTGATGGACAGAAAAACCTAGACAAGCTGCTAGGTGTAAAAGTCAATGTCAAAAAGGAAGGTTTGGGCTACAATAATCTAAATAAGAAGGCTTTGCAGAACAAAGTAATGACATCCTTTGTAAATACTTCAAATGTAGCCACTACATCAAAAGACAAACAGCCCATTGTTCAGAAAATACTGGGAACAAAGATTAACTTTAACAAGGAAGGACTGGGTTACAGTCCAGTCATGAGGAAGGTTGATGGAGCCAACCTGAAAACTGTCTTTGTCAAATCTTCTGAACAGGAAAAGCCTTCTATCTCATTTCCACCTCAGTACAAGGCTAAGAAAACAGAAAAACAAAATAAAAATCATAAAACATCAAAAATTCAAAGGAACAATCTGCATGCTAAAAACTCATCAGATAAATGTCATGTTTTAAAGAAATCAATTGGCTCATGTCATTATTGTGGTAAGTATGGACATCTTATGAGTAACTGTTTTGTGATGGAAAACGATGACAACAAGCATGCTAGAAAATCTGTGTCTGGTCAGAAAAAGAATGTCACATGTTCTAATTATGATAAAGTAGGACACACTACTGCTCATTGTTGGTTTGCAAGTAGTAAGGAAAAATCATGTTCATATCATACAAAACACCTTGCAAATCAGCATGTCTTTAACAAGAACCAGCACATTATATGTTTTAATTGCAACAAAATTGGTCACAAGGCCTCTGAATGCTGGTCAGGTTCTTTTAAAAGAAATTCTATTTCATGCTTTGAATGTGGAAAGCATGGCCACAGGGCCATTGATTGTTGGCATGCTCAGGGTAGAAAATTCAATTCTAAAATTGTTAAATTCCCTGCCATTAATAGAAAGTCTTCTGCATGCTATCACTGTGGGAAGTATGGCCACACAGTCAAGGACTGTTGGCATGCCCAAGGGGGATATGGCAATAATGAACTCAATTTTAAAAAGAATGCCTTTTATTGCTCTCACTGTAGAAAGCATGGCCATACAGTCAAGGACTGTTGGCATATTCAGGGTAGAAGTGTGAATCTCAAACATGCTAAATTCCCTGTAAGACAATTTGCAAAACCTTCATGTTATAACTGTGGAAAGCCAGGCCACAGAGCTGGAAATTGTTGGCATGTTCAAAATAACCCTGCTAAACTCCATGTTGCGAAATTTACATGTCATCATTGTGGGAAGCCAGGTCACAGGGCTGAAACCTGTTGGCTGGCAGGATATCAAAACCAAACTGGTTTTGGTAAACAGAATTTTTATTCTGTTAACAGAAAATCTCATGTGTATGCACATAGAATTCATGCTAATAAGAATGTGCATAAATCAGATTTGAAAACTGCTGTCTCTTGCCATCATTATGGCAAATCTGGACATTTGATGGATAGTCATCCTCTGATGAAATTTAATGGCTATCAAGTTAAAAATGTGCTGAGAAAACCTGCTAGGAGTGATAATGTCATGTCAGGACCCAAGACTTCTTGGGTACCTGTTTGTGCAAAATAAACTTTGTTTTGCAGGTGTGCCTTGGGACTGGAATAAAAGGGGTAATGATCCAAGGCACTCAAGAATGAAAACCCCATTCTCACACTGTTCAGGTAATCTCTCTGCATTTCCCATTTTGAAACTTATTGCATATCTGGTTTGATGTATTCTTGCATATTCATTCATCATCTGCCAGTTGCATTATTTTCTGATCATGCACTCTGAAATTTCTAAAAATCTGAACTGAATGTGAATGCTGTTTGAAAACTGTCTGTTGCATAATTCATTGAAAACCTGAATTGCATATAGGACTGTTGAGTTTACCTTGTTATTCATGACCTCGATGGTATATCAAATGGTAAGCTACCAAAAGGCAGGGAAATCTGTCCGGAGGTCCTTACTATGTGAGAGCTGGTCTTTTAGACCAAGTGCTCCGCCTAGTACCATGGGTCATGTTGCTTGATAGGGCAGTCTGAATGTGCATGTATCATTTGGAATCATATGTTCAGTTTTCAGTGCAAGCATTGCATGTTTTCAGGGGGAGTCACTTGCATATCCTTGCATAACAATTCAATGTTGAGTCTTTGCATGTCCCTGCATGCATATAGTGCATTGCATCTCCCTGTATTGAAAATGCCAAAAAGAGAGTTTGAATGCATATTGTGAGGGGGAGTCATTGCAATTGCATAAAGGTTGTCAAATGCATACATGGGTCAGAACTCATTGCATATCCTCTCTTACTGATTTTGTTGACAAGCCTTGATCATAATTTGAAAACACTAAGCTTCAAAATCTCTCCTATCAATTGGTAACAATTGGTATCGCTTGGCTTCAGAATTCTATCAGTCTTTCATGAAGATTTCAATGGGCTATCTCGATCATAAATCTGAAAATTTTGAACTAGAAATCTTCTATTATACATTTTTATGAATGACTAAAATAACTCATGTGGTTTAAGTTCAATGTATTCAATGAGTTTGACTTTAAAATCTCTTAAAAAATATCTGAAGCATGTTTAATAAACCTTAACCATCTGTTTCATGCTGTATCTTGAAAACTTCTGAAATCTGTATTATTGAATTCATGGCTTCAATTGGTTAAGTACATGAAATTATTATTGACTTGAAGCAAAGGAATTTGTCTGTTTTGTCTAAAGGGTAATTGTTGTCAGAGCAATGACTTTGATCACTGAGAAACCATGTCCAAAGGACTATGTCATGAGGTGTCTTAGTCAACTCTGCAGAATAAATTTTATTAAAAATTCAGGCAGAGCAATGGCATGCACACTGAGAAATACAACTCACTCATCAAGAAATGATTTGGAGTGCATCATGATGTGTAAATGCTATCTCTGTTCATATATAGCATGACAGTTAGTCACACTAAGTGCTTAGGGATATTGGCCTCTAATCAAGGTATATCCTCTAGCTACAAGGTGTGAACTGAACTAGAGTGCTCGTAAAATTGTAGCAAGAAAATTATTCAAAAGATTGAAATATCTGAATATTGATGCTAAATCAAATTGCTACCCTAGACAAAATAATATGACTTCATAATTGCTTGATTTCAATACTAGTGCATGTAATTCTGAAAGAAGTCAATAGATTTGATTGTGTAAGATAAAGGGAGGATAATCAAGATAAATATGAGGGCTTGGTTCAATTTTATTAAAACATGGCTTTAGATATCAATACAGAATTTTATTGATAAACTCTGCATACATCATGTTTAAACCATGTTGTTCAAATAAATGTCATTCATAAGCCCTTATGATAGAAGACTTTGAAAACTTATGCTTTAAATTTATGAGATTGATATCTCTTTGAAAAAACTGACTAAATTTCTTGTGTTTGGAGCATCCTTGAAAAATCTGTCTGGCTGAATTTCTTCTGCTCATGTTATTGGTTCACTGAACTGAACTTCTCCTTGTTTGCCCCTGTGGTCTCCTTCTCATTCATCTCATAAGATTCCACTTATTGAGGGGGAGATTCCATGTCTTGCATCAATTTCATATCAATTGGCATCTATTCAGGGGGAGCATTCCTTGTCACACTGAATCATGTTCATATCATTTGTGACCTTGCATTCATATACTCAGGGGAAAGTATTGCATTTCTTGCTGCATCTGCATCTACCATGGTTTATCTTGATTATACCAAAGGGGGAGATTGTTGGCCAAAAAGGCAGAATCATGTTCTTGTAAGGGGGAGAAATTGACTGCACTTTTACACCTGCTTTAATTTCTCAAATTATTTTCTTTTTGATGAAGTCAAAGGGGGAGAATAATTTGAGTCTTCAGATTGCCTCACATCATCAGAATGACTCATTGTAGTGAAAGTGTTGCCATCGTCAAAAAGGAGGAGATTGTTGTACCCCTGTGGTTTTGATGATGGTTTTGATGATTGGTTGTTGATGTGAGTTAATCAAATGTTCAGTCATCTTGCTGCTCAGTTTAGATTAACATATTTGATGTTCAGTCATGCTACATGTTAAACTGATGCATAAAGCATTCATTGCTGTGGTTTTGATGATTGGTGTTTGATGTTAATCACTGTGAGTCATTTTGTTGTGTAAGTCATTGCATTTTAAGTTCAGACTGTTTATTTGCTGCATAAAGCTTTCATATGCATTTACAGAGTCTATACATTGATTGGCAGTAAGTCTGTACATTGAGCGTCTCATGAAAGTCTATACAGTGCAGCTCATATAACTAGCAAGTCTACACATTATCTCAGCGTCATGCATCAGTCTTCAAAGTCCATACAATGCACTGTAGCATGTACGAAGCTAAGTCCATACATTGATTCACTGTTCACGCCTTCACTCAAAGTCTGTACAGCGGGCAGCGTGTCTGTCTCAAGTCATTTCTTCAAGTCTATACATTGGACTGTTATTCAAAGTCTGTACATCAGACTGTACATCATCTTCGTGCTGTTTCTGTATTTGAGTCTTCGTGTTGATTCCCCTCACTAACACGAAAAGATCTCGTGTCGTCTGAGCTTACAACACTTCGTGTTAATTTTTCATGGCTACCAGGTACACTGCTATGAGGTTGTACGTCGTGTGTCCGTGTTGTTTCCTTCATATTTCGTGTCGTTTGTCCCTACAATACTTCGTGTTGTTCCATCCTTGTCTTCCAGTCTCCGAGTCTTATCTTCGGCTGTTTAAACTTCGTGTAGCTTCACTTTCTGTCCTCGTAATGTTTACTGAACCAGCTCGAACTGTTCTAATGAACTTCGAGTCATTTCCCTGTGAACCTCGTGTCGTTTCCTTAGTTTTTAAGTTGCTCATCCCGTGTCATCTTCATCTTCGTGTTGTTTTTGTCTTTGTGTCTTCGTGTTGGTTTTTCTATTTTAGACCTCGTGTCCTTCTCCCCTTGACCACACTCCGTGTCAATTCTTGTGTTTCATCTTCGTATTGTTTTCAACTCGTGTCGGTTTCTATTTTTGTCCTCGTGCTGTCTTTGTATTCGTGTCTTCGTGTTGTTTTTTTATTCGTCTTCGTGTTATTTTTGCATTCGTGTCTCCGTGTTGTTACAGCGACACTTCGTGTCGTTCTCGTTTTACTTCGTGCTGTTCTCATCTGACCTCGTGTCGTTCATTTCGTAGTGTTTGGTTTGTTACAGTGACTTCGTGTCGTTCTCCTTGTTGTGACTTCGTGTCGTTCTCCTTGTTGTGTCTTCGTGTCATTTTTATTCCACTGCGTGCAGAACATTGCAGTACCTCGTGTTACTTTCTGTACCACCTCGTGTCGTTTCTGTGTGAACCTCGTGTCGCTTCTCTCTGTCCTCTAGTTGCATCTCGTGTCATCTTTTATGTCTTGCTTGTTGTTGCAACCACTTCGTGTCGTTCTTCTTTTTACCTCGTGTTGTTTTATAACCTCACTTCGTGTTGTTCTCTTCGTTGTGTCTGTTCTGTCACAGTGTATCTCGTGTCATTTTTTCCTTACTTCGTGCTGTAGTCACCATGTGTATCTCGTGTCGTTCTCAGTGCATCTAGTATTACTATTACATACCTCATGCAGCTTTAGTTCCTGTGGCCCTCAGTGTTAATGGTTTTAATCTCATTACAGGTCCGAGGAAGAACATTCCACACTCCTGGGCTGCACGTGATCCGAGACAAGAGGAACCAATCTGATAAGGACACGTGGCAGGAAGATTCTGGATCGAGCGTGGGAGGCACACGCGTTTTGTGCCCTATCCACCTGCTGTTGCTGCTATAAATAGAACCCTTCGTCCTCAGATGAAGGTGATCGAGTTGGCAAGAAGAAAAGCTCATACAGAGAGCCCCGATCTAGGAAAAGGAAGAGAAGAAAGAAAATAAGAGAGCAGAGAAGAGTAGAGAGTGAGAGATTAGGAGAGCAGAAGAAAGAAAAAGAGAGATCGTGAGTTGAGAAGAAGAAGAAGAGAAGTAGCAGAAGAAGCTCCTAGGAGAGTAGAAGAGAAAGAAAAGAGAGATAGAAAGTGAGCGAGAGAGCTCATGGAGAACAAGGAAGAAGTTGCTTGAAGATCTGTCTTTACTGGACCGTGGATCAAATCCAGGCCAGTCAGCTCCATGCGAGCCACATTTGTGTTATCTATCTTTACATCTTTCTGATCACTGTGTTGTTTTCGTTTATTGTTTTCCTTAGTTTTCTCGTTTGTGTTTCCGATCCTCTGTAGAGAGGTCGGGGTTCCTCCTGTTAGTTCAGGAGAAGGGAGATTGCTATCTCCGGTTGCAAGTAGCTGGGTGCTACTTGTGGGTTACCTCCAGTTTGGAGGAAGGGAGATCTGATCTCCGGTTTGCAAGCAGCAGGTGGGCTGCTTGTGGGTTCCCTCCGGGTTTGGAGGAAGAGGGGTCTTCGACCTCTGGTTCACTAGTAGTGGGGTTGCTACTAGTGGGGTTCCCTCTTGGTAAAGAGGAAGAGAGACGTGAGTCTCTGGGTTCTAGTAACTGTGGGTTGCTAGAGGTTCCCTCCGGGTAGGAGGAAGAGGATAGGTTGTTCTCCTGGGAAGCTGTGTATCAGCTTTTGTTTGGCAAGCTGTGTTGCCCAGCCGTTAGTGAAGCCACACTCTGTTTGAGTGTGGGGTGGATGTAGGTCTGCTGGACCGAACCACCTAAAAACCCTTGTGCATTGTGGTTTGATTTGTTCATTTGTGCTTCCGCTAGATGAATGCATAGGGGCGCTCCATGTGTCTGCTAACTGGTCGAACAGAATAGTTGATTAGTTTCAGATTTGGTAAATCTGTCTAGTTAGCATCATAGTTCCTTTTTGAGCGAAATTTTATATTGGGTGAAAGTTTTTATAGGCCATATTCATTCACCCCCCCCTCTGAATACTAGCACCGAACCCAACATGGACTTGCAATTCAAACAGCAATGAATAGACTTTAGAGAAATGAAGTCTAGTGTGTAGACATGGAGAGCTGTTCAATGTGTTGGGTTGGCGTTGTATAGACTTGGCTTTGAGCACTTGGGCTGAAGGCAATGTGCAGACTATGCGATGTATAGACTTTGCCCAAGGAACCGAATGTATAGACTTCGCCACAGTCTAAAGAGCATACTTTGCAAAAGTGAGCGAGCCAATGTGTAGACTTCACAATAAGCAGTCCGATGTACAGACTTCAAGAAGTCTTGACAACGAACACTGTTCAGACTTTGCAAACATGAGACGATGTATAGACTTGCTAGTCTGAAGGCCAACTGTTTAGACTAGAATCGCTTGAAGCGATGTACATACTTGGTGAGGCTCAAGCAGTGTACAGAGTTGAAAGTCTCACAAACGAGTGTATAGACTTAGGCTTTTAACAAAGTGTTTAACATGCTGAGTTGACGCTGCAGCCCAATGAGTTGACGCTGCAACGTATTACTGTTACGTTCAACTGATGATGTATAGACTTAATCAAATGAAGAACCTGAACAGAAGAGTCTACGCATCAGCACACTGAGTTGACGCACTGGTGTGAAGACTGTGCAGACAGAGTGAATAGACTTGAAGGAGTTATGCCAATGAACAGATGAGTCGACGCATCAGAAGGGGTGGGTCGACCCACTGCTATCAATACTAGCTAAGCAGAGTGTAGATAAAATCATGATAGCATGCTTATCTGACAACCAAATGAACTGTACTCACTCACATGATGAAACAACATTAATCTAGAGATAGAAGATTGATTTAGAGTGTGAGACATCATCAAAACCATAGGAATGCAACAAGAGTCAGATAGTTCCCCATTTCTCACCCTAGTTAGGTACCTTGTGGTTGAGTGAACTCACATCTAAATTAATCCACTAAGGTCCTAAAAAGAAAATTTCATAAGATCTGTCGCACATCATTAATAATTTGGGTGTTTACTTGGTTGACTCTCTTCTCATCCCTTCCCTCTCTTGTGTGCATTGCTTGATTGTTATTTAGATTTTGGTTAGGATTGTTTGCCTCTTCTCCCCAGGTGCTCTAGTGTATGTGGAGTTGTTTTTCCCCATAGGATCGTCTCCTAGGGGCAACTCTCATTTCATCTCTTACTTCAATCCCCTGTTCGATTCACCTCCAGCTATGTCATCCTACAACTTCTCCCATTCCCATGAGGATTCTCTCCCTCGGGGACTTCTAGAGGACCCGTCTAGGGTCGCTCATGTGCAAGGGGGAGAGGAGACTGTCCCTCCTCTCCCGACCATTGTCGTCGAGGGTGCCCAACCCTCCCTCTCAGATTCATCCACTCACAACTTGGCTAGTCAGGTTCTCCATATGATGGCCCAGCTGGATCCAACTCAACTTCATCTTCTGAAATAGGCTCTGCAACGGGCAGATGCCCCACCGTCAATGCTCCTTTCTGGCATGACTACTGCCGCCACTTCTACATCTCTGATTGCTGGCTCAGGGGCCACCTCTGTAGCCCCTATTGATCTTACTCCCATTCTTCCTCAGGTTCTTCGATTCTCCACCATGGAAGCGGGCCAGGCTTCTACCTCAGCCCATCAGCCTCTAGATAAGGGGAAGACCCAGATCCCCTCTAGTTCTTATGTTGATCCTTACACCACTATCTCTCCAGCACCGCAGGCCCTCGTGGCCCCGACTGATTTCACTCGTCTGCAACCAGGGGCCGCCCAGTTGGCTCATGCCGATATGGGCCCTTCCTTCGCCCATTATCCATCTTATGGGTTGCCGCCTCAG
Source organism: Amorphophallus konjac (assembly GCA_022559845.1). NCBI lineage: Eukaryota > Viridiplantae > Streptophyta > Magnoliopsida > Alismatales > Araceae > Amorphophallus > Amorphophallus konjac. Next base: position 228,892,077 of record CM040123.1, on the reverse strand, counting down.
TCGGTTTACCCTTCAGCTCCATACTCTGGTTCTGTCTTTCCTGCTGTATCTCCTCCTTCCCGGGAACGGGAACTTCTCGACAAATGGGCTACCATGCAGCAACAGATTGACCTCCTTATCAACCGGGTCGGCCCGCAGTCTTTAGCCGATGTCCCCATTCCTAATTTCTGGGACATTCGTTTCCCACCTCAGTCTGAGCTCCCTGTATACCAGAAATATGACAGGAATGGCAACCCGTTTATTCATGTCAGGGAGTTCCTCTATGAATCGACGCAGTTCCAACATGACGACAGCCTGATGGCGTATTTGTTCCACCGATCCTTGGATGGGGTCGCCCTTGAATGGTTCTACACCTTGCCTCTGGAGGTGGCAGAAAGTTTCAAGACCGTGAAGGAGAAGTTTATCCAGAGATTTCAGGATCGGGTTGGTCCCGAGTATTCTTTTACATACTTAGTTGTAGAAAAAATGAAGCCAGATGAGGACTTTGCTGCATATGTAGATCGATGGAGGCAGATGGCCTCGCGTGTGCCCGGGCAGATCCCGGAAGAAGAAAAAGTCAAGTTGTTGATTTCTAATGCCACTCCGACATTCTGGAACATATTGGCAATGAACGACATTTCAAACATGCATCAGTTGTACAGTCGGGCCCGATTTATCCAGACCCAATTCAAAGACTCCCCCATCCATTCCCTTTTCGAGGCCCAGAATTCTAAAACCACCTTAAAATCCCAAGGCCCAGTTACTGAGGGAGTACAAACTAATGAGCAGGTCCAGGCTGTTCAATTCCCTAACCAGCCCGCTTCACCTCGTTTCTAGCAACCCCCACGTAACCCCCAGTTCTCCGCTCCACAAGCTCCCCGACCCACTTTCCAAGCTCCTCAGCACCCACAACAACCACCTCCACCACCACAGCCTCAACAGCCACCCCAATACCATAACGTTCCTCCTCTCGCTGGTTATGGGCCTACTCGGCCGGGACCCAAGAGAGTCAATTACCCGCCACTTCCAGAAACACTCCCTGACATCTTTTCGGCCTTGATGTACATTGGTGACATTCAATTGCCTCCGGAGCATCAGAATTGGAATCTGGCAACCGACCAGTCAAGGTATTGCATATACTATCGACAACCTAGGCACACCATAGAGAGATGCTACCAGTTCAGAGATTTGGTGTATGATCTGCATGAGGGCCAGAGGATTGATTGGGCCCAAATACACAAATTAATTGAAGATATCAAGGAAAGAAGAAGACAAGCCAGGCCGCAGCAGGCGACGCCTCAACAGCAGCAGTTTCAGCAACCTCTCCAACAACAACAACCTCCACAGCAGCAGCAGCAGCACCAAGACCTCGGGATTCATCAGAATCCCATGCCCAAACATCTGCCCGCTCCACAGTAGCAACAGCAACAACAGCCGCCGGCACCGGCCCAAGTGAATGTAGTTCACCGCCCAGCCCCTAACGTTGGGTGGTCTTTCCGCTCACCTCTTGGCCTTCCACCACACCAACTTCCCTGCACCTTCTGTTCCTTCCATTCTCTGGCCCACCACCATGGCCGCCGCTCCACCCACTGTCCTCTCCCAATCACCTATTGCAACCCCCACGTTCCCCACCGTTCCACCAACCCTTCCACCATCACCCGCCATGCCCTCCATCATCACCCCTCCATTTAACCCTTGACCAATCATCATTCCGCCACGGCCCGTCAAGCCAGCCTCCACCATCCTCACCCCCATTTCTACCCCTTCCCCTTACCCTACCGTGCAAATCTGGAGTCCATCGGATGCCGTGCTGGCATGACAATGCGCCCTCCGGAGCGGGCATCCATTCCACAGAAGTTACCCTTTCCCTAGTGCATCTGCACCCAACCCTCAAGTTCCTTCCTCAACAGTCGAAGCAGAAGAAGTAGACCCCGTGCCCGGCATGAAATATGACTTGCTACAACATTTGGACCGAATGTCAGCCAAAATATCAGTTCTGGAGTTAATAAAAAGGTCCACGCTACATCAAGATGCTCTAAGGGTTTTTTTGCAGAAAGTTATGGTTAGCGAGAACGTGGCGGTAGATAGTTTGCCATCGGTCTTGGCAACAATTATAAGGGGGCCTTCCATTTCATTCTCTGAGTCAGAACTGGCACCCCCAGAGGCACGGCAGATGCAACTCTGCATTACTATTTCTTTGAACAAAGTCATAGTTGAATCAGCCCTTGAGGACATGGGAGCGTCGATAAATGTGTGTCCGCTAAGTACACTACGTGCCTGTAATATTTCAGAAGATATACTTAGGCCGACGCCAACCACAATTGCGGCATATGATAACTCCAGACGAGCTTGCCATGGGGTCGTGACAGTTCAGGCCAAGCTAGGGCCTTTGGTGATGGACGTGGAGTTTTATGTACTGGACATAGACCCGATGTTCAAGGCAATTCTAGGTCGTCCATGGATAGATAGCCTGAATACTGTACCCTCAACTGCCCACCAATGCCTTAAGTTCCCATTTCAAGGCCGGGTAGTTAAGGTGAAGAGTATCTCCACCGTCCAATCTGTTGATGCGATTGCAGATAAGATTCTTCCTACTTGTGGCCGAGCAACAGGCCAGTCCTTTCTGTTATGGACTTAAACTACTCATGGGCATATGCATCACGCAAGCCCGCCACTACACCGGTGAATGTCAAAATTAAGTCCAAGATTCGAGATTCAAAAGGGTGGCATATGATTTTGAAATTAGGCTATCAGTCAGGTCTCGGCCTCGGCGCACAATTGTAGGGGCGAACTAAGCCCGTCCCTAAAGGTAGGAAAATGAGCCGGAGAGGCCTTGGCTATTGGGAGTCAGCACTGTCCATACTGGGAGACTCCGGGCCACTAACTTGGGACTACCGTCAACACTTTGTGAAAGGCCCGTTACAGCCAGGCACTTTGAAGAAGCCGCCATCCTATTCTGATATGAAGACTGATGCCGCTCATGTTGTTGCTGACCCACCGCCGCCACTGAAGGGGCTGGTGGGTGACATGGAAGACTTTTGTGGTTGCTTTGAGAAGCTATTCCAAGAAGAAGAGGCTCATCCGAAGAAGACGGAGATGCAGCTGGTGAAGCATTCTCCAACTGAGCTAGTTCACCGGAGGCCGCGGGAAGTGGGGAGCTCCATCACTATCTCTTCCTTGTCCCCATCCCGTCTTGCCTCCTTGCTTCAGCAATCGGGGTTTGTTCCCCGTTCCCCTCCGATCATGGTCGACCCGTACTTCACGGAAAGACCATTTGAAGTTCTATTTGTTCCTTGCGCATGTGGGCGCTGCCCACCCGTTGACTTATCAACTCTGTTTACTCCTCCTTCCCCCGCTGCCCAACTCCACGAAATGTGGTTTTCATCTTCCGACCCATTCTTCGATTGCAGCTTCCCCTCTCTGTTTCCCATGCAACTCCCTCCTCCCCCATCTTCTTCTTCCTATTGCGTGATCTCCTCCGACTTTCAAAAAAAATGCCAATTTTAAAACGGAGGTTTCAATGGAGGATTACGCAACGTTCTACCCATTTTCCCAGGGCATGAAACCCATGCTCCTTTCCCTGTAGACTTCTTATCTCCTAGGTTAGATGTACATTCTGCAGAGTCTCCTAGGTTGGTAGAGTCAGTTGGGGTAGAGTCTAATTCTAGTGTTGTCAGCCCCTCCACATCTGCGGCGCTCCCTGTGATGCATCATTTTAAATCCGTTCCAGATAGGTTCCTCCAAGATTTAGCTCAGAGATGTCATGCCCTTCTCAAATGCCCTGAGTTTGTAGAGACCGCCATAGTGTTGGAGGATGATGAGGAAGTAGAAGGGGTGTGGAGCAATGATGGATTAGGTGTATATGAAGTCATAGGTGAGAAGGACCCAGTCGATGATGAGGAAAGCGATGTGGATGACACTGCCGATCTGTACGCATAAGGTTTAAAGAAGTTTGATGAACCGTCGTCGGCGGTGGATGAACCCACTAAAGAGATCAACCTTGGAATGGAAGAGGACCCCAGGCCCATAATCATTTCTGCTAGTCTCCCTCCTCAGGTTGAAGATGAGCTGATCAAGGTTTTGAGGGAGTACATCGATTCATTTGTCTGGTCCTATGAGGACATGTCGGGTCTTGACCCCGCTTTGGTTGAACACCGACTTATTCTTAAACCAGGGGCAACACCTGTTAAGAAAAAAGCAAGTAGGTTCCACCCGCAGATGGCCTTAAGGATAAAGGAGGAAGTTGATAAATTGCATAAGGCTAGATTTATTAGAGTTGTATTATATACGCAATGGGTGGCGAACATAGTCCCGGTAATGAAAAAGGATAGAAAAATCTGGATTTGTATCGATTTCAGGGACTTAAATAAGGCATGTCCGAAGGATGATTTCCCGCTTCCTCATATTGACGTGTTGGTGGACAACACGGCTGGGTATGAGGCCCTCTCATTCATGGATGGGTATTCTGATTATAATCAAATCCATCTTGCTCCCGAGGATCAAGAGAAGACCTCTTTCACCACGTCTTGGGGCACGTACTGCTATGTCATTATGCCATTCAGATTAAAGAATGCAGGTGCCACATACCAGCGGGCAATGATGGCCATCTTCCACGACATGATGCATGTGTACTTGGAAGCCTACGTGGATGATATCCTGGTAAAGTCGCTGTCCAAAGAAGAGCACCCCGCCATTTTAGCCAAGGTGTTGCAAAGGGCTAGGGAGTACAAGCTGAAAATGAATCCAAAGAAATGTGTATTTGGAGTTGCGTCAGGGAAATTGCTTGGGTTTATAGTTAGTAAACGGGGGATTCAGATTGATCCGAATAAAGCAAAGGCCGTTATGGAGATGCTGCCCCCTAAAAACATCATGGAACTCAGAGGTTTGATTGGGCGCTTGCAATTCATTAGAAGATTTATATCTCAACATTTGTAGAGATGCCGCCCATTCTATGAATTGTTGAAGATAGGAGCCAAGTTTGAATGGAACGAACAATGTCAGAAGGCCTACGAGGATCTTAAGGTTTATCTTTCTAATCCTCCGGTTCTGCAACCACCCGTCCCTGGGAAACCCCTGATATTATACATTTCTATTATTGAGGACTCCCTAGGAGCTGTCCTGGCTTAGGTGGATGATGAAGGAAGGGAAAGGGCAGCATACTACCTTTCAAGGTTGTTTAACCCTGCTGAATCTAAGTATACTACTATGGAGAAGACCTGTGCAGTGCTAGTGTGGGTAGCTCAGGAACTCAAACACTATTTCCTGGCCCACGAGGTTAAGCTGATCTCCAGAATGGACCCCATTCGTTACCTCTTAGAAAAACCTATCCTTTCTAGCCGATTAGCTCCCTGGCAGAGCTTTCTTTCCCAATTTGATATCACCTTCGTTGTTCAGAAAGGGATCAAGGGATACGCGATTGCTGAACATCTTGCTCATTCTCCTATCCCTCGCACTGATTCAATCCAGGATGAATTTCCTGATGAACACTTGGCTGTACTTACTCATCTTCCATTTTGGTCTCTTCATTTCGACGGTGCTCTCAATTCTCAGGGCCGAGGAATCGGCGTCGTTCTTCTCACTCCGGAAGGAGTGACCATCCCTATCGCTTATCAGCTCTCTTTTCTTGCCACTAATAACATAGCCGAGTATGAGGCTCTCCTTGCTGAACTGAAGCACGCCTACCTCATGGGCGCGTGATACCTTAACATCATAGGAGACTCTCAATTGGTGCTGCGTCAAGTTCTGTCAACTTACCGCACCCGTGACCCCAAACTCAAGCCTTATCAAGATTTGGTCACACTCTTGGCTAGGTAATTCCGGAAGCTCATCTACATTCATATTCCTCGTTCTCAGAACATTCTGGCCAATGCACTTGCATCGCTTGCTTCTTCTCTTTCATTCCCCCTTAGTCGCGCCACTGAGACCATTGTGGTCCAATGGATGGACGCTCCCTCTCTTCAGGATCCTTGGTTCGACAACCTTAGGAAGGCTGTAGAGAAGAAAGCGGAGAAGGAAGATTTGAAAGAAGTTTCATTGACTGAGCTTGAGGAAATTATAGAAGAAGAGGAATTGCCGTGGTACCATGAGATAGAGCAATACTGCAGGGATGGTTCCTTTCCTGAGATGGCGAATGCCGAGCAGCACAAGGCCATTAGAAGAGTCGCCTCCAGATACACGATTATCGCAGGAGAATTGTACAGGCGGGCTCTCAATGGAGTTCTAATGAGTTGTTTGGATGACGATGAGGCTTGGAAGGTAGTAGAAGCTGCTCACTCCAGTGAGTGTGGAGGGCACGTAAATGGGCAGGCGTTGGCGAAGAAGATTCTTAGGCAGGGCTATTAATGGCCAACCCTAGAAGAAGACTGTTCCACCTATGTCCGTAGGTGTCTTCAATGCCAACTTCATGCCCCCAAAATCCATGCTCCGGCTTCTTCTCTTCATCCTCTCTCTACTCCCTGGCCATTCTCTCTATGGGCCTTTGATATTGTTCGACCACTTGGTGACCCTAATGCTCAGGTTAAACAAAAATCTTTCATTCTGACGGCTACGAAGTACTTCACTAAGTGGGCGGAAGCTGAAGCTTATGCAAAAATCAAAGCCACCACAGTGTGCCGCTTCATCCTCAAGAATATCATCTCGTGGTTTGGAGTGCCAAGTGGTATCGTCACCGACAATGGGCCTCAATTTATTTCTCAAGAACTTCGCGACCTCTGTAAGAAATTTAATATTTCATTGCATTATTCATCACCATACTACCCTCAAGGTAATGGCCAAGCCGAGGCCACGAACAAAACCCTTATTAAAATCATTAAGAAAACATGCGAGTGACACAAATTTGCTGATTGGGCCGATAAACTGATAGAAGCTCTATGGACTTATCGCACCTCCGTCCGTACTCCCACAGGGCAGACTCCTTTTACCCTCATGATGTGACAACACCTTGGGGTGATAGTCACAAGACCGAATGCCCTTGGACCTATAATTGCAAGCAAACAACTTGGACGATGAAGTTACTCGAGCGAGCTCACTCGCTTAGCGGACACTATTGCCCGTGGGCAAATTGGCAATGGTGGGGAGGGTCCAAAGTGGGACCTTGATGTTCCGAGGCTAGGCTTCACTATGGCTGACCCCCTAAGGGGCTGGGATACCCAATTTAGTGGGCGGTCAGCATGCCCAAGGCATGGGTTGTAGGGTCGCTCTTACCTCACTCCGCAGTGGCCACTCAATTGAAGGGAAATTTGGATCAAGCACTCACTTACCGTCCGACGGAGCTAAAGACAATGCTAAATAAACATGAATAAACTAGCGAGGGAAGTATCCCGGAGCTCACCTGATCGGTGTGAGAACACCGATCCCGGCCGAAAGATGAGGGCGAGCGGGGAGGCGTGGATACGCACCCGGACGCCGCGCCGATGCCGCTTGACCTGTTTAAGTGATTACAACACTACGCCTCTCGCAGGAGGGGGATCTTGGGGTGAGGGTTAACTATTAATACATCCAAAACTACCTCCACACAGGGAGGGGCCTTCAGCCGGCCAAGCAAAAAAGGGGGGAAATCGGGCTAGAAACAAAGAATGGTAGGCGATGCCGATTCTGTCCACTATCTGCGCTTCATGATAGGCAGTTGGTTCTCTGGACGCTGCGGCCACTCCAGAATTTTTCCGATGACGAAACTAGTTTGAAGCTCTTCATAGTTGGGTCAGGATGTCATCTGAATTTTGTTGATTTCTTTGGTCGCCGGTGCTGGTTGGAGCAGGACTGCAAATAGGGCCTTTGATCTCTATCTCTGGTGGCTGGAGCACCACAGCAGCAGGAAGAAGAGAACACCACGGATGTTCCTGAACTCCAATTTGAGCGTGGCTGGTACCGATGCGATCGTGCTCGAGTCCTCTTTCCGTTGGTATCAGCAGCGTTGTTGGCGGATGTCGGAGATGGTCATGAAGCCCCGAACAGTAGAGATGTATCAGTTCTGGCTTCCAAAAACTGACCTGACACACTTGGAGTAGAAAATTTATAACTCTTGATGCCGATGTCCAAACTTGGCTCTGCTTCTTGGGGATGAAAGGGGACTTGAGAGGGAAGCTCTCAGGAAAGTCTTGCGCCAAGATCTTCAAGGGAGAGGCCGTGGTCGAACCGGATCTGTAGCTCTGGTCCTCTGCCTGAGTGGTTCTGCGCAGTCGAGGAAGAAACGCTCCCACGGGCAGCTCGGTGCTCAGATGAAGACGAAACCACCTCGGATGCGAAGCTGACTGGACGAAGATTCCAACGGCATATGATACACCTCTTGAAGCCTCACTATGATGCCGTGGAACTCTCTGCAATCTGCGGGTGGTCTGCTGCTTGCGAACCAGAATAGGGCCTGGTAGGGGGTGGAGGTAAGAGAGGGGAGAATGGGGAAGGAGGGCTGATGGCTGGCTGTGGGTGCGACCCAGGTGGTGGGGTGTGATAGGGAGGGGAGGGGAGCAGTTAGAAAGGGTAGGGAAATTCAAATTTGGCCTAGGATTTGAGCCCCTTCAGCCTTGGGGAGATGGAAGGGTGCTTAGGAAAGGGTAGTGGGTGGTTGGGGGTTGGAGGGTGGCTTAGAGATTGGTGGGTTCTATCTTGGGGGTTGGGGGGACTTGAATGAGGGTATGGGGAAGGGGGGAATATTAATGAAGAGTGAATGGGAGGAGAGAGAAGAAGGTTTGAAATTTGGGGTAGGGAAGAGAGAGAGAGAGGGGGGGACCCCTTAGAGAGAGAGAGAGTGAGAGAGAGGGGAATCCACCCCTTAGAGAGAGAGAGGGAGAGAGAGATAGAGAATCCACTCCAATTGCACTAGAACACTCAATTTTTGATTGACCAAAAGATTACATATGAGGGAGTGGGGTGGCCTATTTATAGGCACTCATATTTTCCTAGGACTAAAATGACCATGACTAAACAACTAATGACCAAAGTAGTCCAAGGGAGGGTGACCCTGGGCCAAGCCCACTAGTTGGGCCCAAATGACTATCAAACTGACCCATTAACCTATTAACTGACTCAAATAAAGAAAGATTACACATCTATGACTCAAATAAGATGAAAATTACATGCTACTACTCAAAATTAAGTGATGAAGATGATGATGCACCGATGGCGAGCAACCGGAGTCTCGAAAAAGATGGAGTGACTGGGGATGTCCCCATCATACCCCCAGGGTGGGAAGAACTCGACCCCGTCGAGTGTGGGTCCTCTGGGGTAGCAGTACACGAAAGCAGATTCGGGTGCAGAGCGTCTTCCCAACTCAACCCTGCCTCCGTAGCCGAGGGATGGCTCTTCCACTTCTCAGGATAGCGCGGGCACACCCTCTTCCTGGCGATGGTACCTTGCTTATCTAGTATTGCCTCCATGTGCTCATGTCGGGATCTCGGGCTGATATGTGGAGGCTCTCCGGTGGTGTCACTCACAAAGGTAAGTGTAGGCTCAAGATGCTTACTAGGTTCCACCGCGGGGCCCTTATAGGGTGCTAGATCTGCCACACGAAAAGTCGGGTGTGTCCCAGAATCTGTTGGAAAGTTCAGACCAAAAGCATGTTTGCCAATGCTACTCAGAATTCGGGAAGGTCCAAGTCCTTGTGCCCTCGGTTTGGAGATAGCCCTAGGGTAGAGCCACTTCAATGTCACCATTACCAAGTTGTCTACTTAGAATCCCAAGTGCCACTTACAAGCTATTGCCTACCTTTTGTGATCCTCACCGCTCGTTGCTAGATGCTTGCGAGAATGCATATGCCATGCACTACGATGCGATATTGGTGTGGAAAGTATGGTGTGCAAAGGTGGACCGGGGCAGCCAAATGTAGACCGATCATACTTTGATGCCATAAAGACTGTGACAGACTTAGGAGGGCCGGGACATCCATAGATGAACCTTTTATGCATGGGTGTGACAAATGTCGGGGGACCCGGACATCCATGTATGCTCCTCTCATGCTTAAGACTCATGATGAATGAAGGTGGGCCAATACATCCGAATATGGTCCACTTATGCTTCCTACTTGACATGTGGGTGATGTGAATGAATGTACCCGACTTATGAATCATGCCAAATGGTGCGGTAAGCCTAGACACATGCATGTTTATCCCAAAGGTGACTTCCATGTGCATAGATGTGGGATGACTTTTGAACTTCCATGTGAATGGGTCGAAGGGATCTAAGAAGGTGGGCATTATGGAGAGGAGCTCTTCCTTGTTTCCTAGGCATATGTTGTTTATGGCGATGGTTCCCTTTGTGGGGCCCGAGTCTTGGAAGAGGTGGTCTTGGTCCAACATGGTTGGTTGGGATAAAGAAAGGTGGGTTGTGGGTAAGGTGGGTAGGTCACATGGGTAACTAGGCTCCCATTGGAAGGGATCAAAGGGGTCATGGATTGGGCTTCCTAGAGGAAGGAACTCTATGTTCACAAGGTCCATACAAGGTGGGTCATCCTCCTCTAATGAAGTAATTGGGCCGAAGTTCTTGGGAGGTAGATCGACCATGAGGGGAGGGCTTGGCTTTCTACCCGAGATAAGAAGCTCCAATTTGAGGTGAAGGTCGGGCTCATCGGGTGTGGGGAGGAATAATAAAAGGTCACTAGTGTAGCAACCAATGGTGCACATTGATGTGATAGACCCAACACATAGGTGTAGGAGGTCAAGGCTCCTAGGTTGTTCGATCATGGGGGTCAACATGCCAGTCAACTCTAATTGCAATGCTAAGCCCTTGAGAAGGTCCCCTAGTGTCTCCACTTGATAAGATGATTGGATGGTGGTGCGATAGGAGTTGAAGAGCCTTATGGGTAGGTGTCGCTCCAAGGAAGGGTAGGCCATGATCGGGTGAGCTGGGCTCTCTTTTAACCATCTAGCCAAGGACCCACTTATGATAAGCTCACTCCCTACTAGAGGAGAGGGCATAGAGTGAAGATCGTAATGCAAGGCTTTGTCCTCATCTTAAGCATGTGTTTCTTTTAAAGTGGGGGTTGGATCTGGGGTGTTCACCACTATGGGGTTAGGTGTCAGGATTATGGGTTCTTCTACCAAGGAGGTGGGTAGGTACTTTGTGGGTGGGGTGATGATGATTGGCGCATGGTGCATCCGGGGTGGTGAACGAGGTCGGACTTGGATTGGGGATGGAAGTGGAAGTAGCGGTGGCCTAGGTTGGGGTAAGATTGGGGTTGGAAGAGGAAGGTGGGGTGGGTGTGGAGGCTTGGTTTGATTGGTTTTTGGAGGTGTGTCCCTTTTAGGGGGTGAAGGAGGGGTAGTGGTGGGGGCTAAGGGGGTTTGTGGGGTATGGGTTTGGTGAGGGATTTTGGGTTTGGGGGTGGTGGCCATCATGGGCTTCGGTGGAGGAGTGGACACGGAGTCCACTTGGGCCGGTGGAGCTATGGTTGTGGCGTGTGTTAGCTAGGTGCGATTGATAAACACTGATCCAGAGGGGGGGTGAATAGATCTTTCAAAGAATTCTACCCAATTTAAAGTTTGCATGAGATGATAACAACTAGATCAGTGGACAATTGATCAAACAAGATATACAAACTCAATTAAACTCTAGGATGTAGATAATCAATTAAATCACGGTCCTAGCATGCATCTAGCGGAAGCAGGCAATCGAACAAACCACTGCACAATGATTTTTTAGGTGGTTCGTTCCAAAGACCTACATCCACCCCTCACTCCCAACCGGAGTGAGGCTTCCACTAGTAACACTAGCATAGCAGACTCAGTCTGCAACAAATGCTGCCAAACAGCTTGACCAGGGGAACAACCTCCCCTCTTCCTCCCAACCGGAGGGAACAACTAGTGACACCAGTCACTAGCAAACCAGAGACGCAAGTCTCTCTTCCTCCAGACCGGAGGGAACACCTAGTCTTGCAACCCACAAGACTAGAACCGGAGGACCAATCCTCCCTTCCTCCAAACCGGAGGGGAACCTAGAGACCCAAGTCTCTCTTCCTCTGAACTCCAGAGGGAAGCACAAGTGACACTACGTCACCTGCAACCCAGAGGTCTAGGACCTCTCTTCCTCCCAACCGGAGGGACCCCTGGACTTGAAACCTACAAGCCCAGAACTGGAGGATGAGCCTCCCTTCCTCTAACCAGAGGGAAACCACAAGTAGCACCCAGCTACTTGCAACCGGAGATGGCAATCTCCCTTCTCCTGAACCAACAGGAGGGACCCCGACCTCTCTACAGAGAATCGGAAAAACAGCAAATGAATAGATCAAAAGAAAAAAACAAAACCCAGCAACGGAAAGCTGAAAAGATAAAATCAAATGTGGCTCTCACAGGAGCTGGCTGGCCTGGATTTGATCCACGGTCCAGCAGGAACAGATCTTCAGTTGAAGCTTCTATCACTCTAGCTCTCTCTTCTTCTCTATTCTTCTTCCTCTTCTTCTCTTCACACTCTGCTATCTCGATCTCTTACTCAAGCTCTCTTTCTTTCTCTTTCTCACTCCCTTTCTCCTCTTCTTTTTCCTTTTCTTCTTCTCTGTCTGGATCGTGGCTCTCTGTATGGACTTCACCTTTCGCCCACTCAAAAAATTTTCCCTTTCTTTGGAAGAAGGTTCATATATATATAGCAGGAGCAGCAGCAGCAGCGGCAGCCCCGACGTGAGACCTCCACACTTTCAGCCCTAAATATTAGGACCACGTGGCAGTCTCTCAGCAGGCTTCATTCCAGCCTCGGATCACGTGCTACCCAGACACTGGGAAGTGTTCTTCGGACCACCTTCTTCTTCTTCTCCTGCAAGGAATTAGCACGATTAGAACTCAGGGCCACAATAACTAAAGCTGCACGAGGTATGTGGTAGCAGTTCTAGAAATGCACTGAAAACGACACGAGATACATAAGGTGACTGAAGCACGAGGTAGGAAATGAGCGAAACGAGATACAATGAACAAGGCTAACACAACAAGGAAGATGACACGAGGTCAGAGAAGAACGGCACGAGGTGAGAAGAAAAATGACACGAGGTAAGAGGATATAACACAGAGTGAAACAATAGTAGAACATACATACGAAGACAACACGAAGACACGAATATGAAAGCAACACGAAGACAACTCGAGTGCAAAACTACTCGAACATTACGAGCAACTCGAAAATGAGGACGACACGGGTTGAAAGCAACCCGAAGATGAGAAACAGAGACCGACACGAAGTGTGGTCATGAGGCGAGAAAGACACGAAGATGAAAAATAAGAATCGACACGAGGTGAGGTCAAGGCGAGAAAGACACGAGGTGTAATGAGAAAGACCAACACGAAGACAGTGAAAATAGCACGAAGTAAAGAACAACGACACGACGTGTCCCTGTAACAAAACAAACACTACGAAGAGAATCGACACGTGATACATACTAATAACGCTTAACACTACAGAGGAAAAACGACACGAAGTATTGTGGTGACAGAAACACGCACTACACAGAGAACGACACGAGGTGGCACAGAAAGCAACACGAGGTGCTGCGATGTCCTGCACGCAATAGAACAGAAGCGACACGAAGACATAACAAGCAGAACGACACGAAGTCAATGAGAACGGCACGAGGTGAAACGACACGAGCTAACAACAACTCAAGGACGAAAAATAGAAACCGACACGAAGTATAGTGGTTACAAAAACAAAAAGGACACGAGGTCTTAGGAAAAACAACACGAAGACATAATACGTAAACGACACGAAGTGAAACAACACTTGAAAGCATAAGAAAAACAACTCGAGCACAAAATAGCTCGAATGAACGACTCGAAGAACAACAGTAAATGACACGAAGACATAAAAGCAAACATAAAGAGGATGACACGAGATGAGCAACTAAATAAAGAAGAAACGACACGAAGTAAACTCAACACGAAGACAGATCAACATGAAGACACAAATACTAAAACAACACGAAGACGATGGTTGCTGCAGTGCAATGTCTAGACATGAAATCCAAAGCAAGCGGCTGTACAGACTTGAAAAATGAGTCAATGTATAGACTTGACTTTGAGTGAGGGCTGTATGTACTTCAGGCTGAACGTGTGCATGAACAAATGGCGTTGTATAGACTTGGCCAGAACTAAGGGAAAAACACCAATGTACAGACATGAAATGCATGAGCAAACAGCAAACAATTAGCCACTACGTTGCCCCAATCTAGCCATATTCATGAATTAGCTATTCAAGCAAACAGTCAGATATTCAGGCAGTCAAACAGTCATCTATAAGAATCTAGCACACCTCAGTGTGACTCATGGTGTGTCAGCCATCATCAAAACCACACAGGGGCACAACAGTGTGGACTTGGAGGGAGGGTGTAGATGTAGTGGTGGGAGAGATGGGAATTGGGTGATTAGGGTCTTGGGTTGGCCAAGGGGAAATGAAGGAGTTGAAATGCTATTTGGGCTTCGATGTTCAGAATGGGAGGGGAAAATATATCTAGCCCTAAGTTGTTCCTTCATGTCCCTCCATGTTGTGAGGGGAGCTTCCCTTCTAATTATCCTTAAGCCTTCAATGTTCAACCAATGAGTTTGGGCCCGTTTGGTAAGTTGCAATTTAGCAAATCGAACTTTCTCATCCTCGGACATGGGATACCAAGTGAAGTAATGGTCCATTGAGACTTCCCAATCTAAATAGTCAATAGGATGAGTTCCATCAAAGATGGGAGGTGGGGGAGGAGCCCTACTATCATCCGCCCTTGGGGTGGGCCCATTTTCTCCTAGTTGCTCAAGTCGACCCGATAGATTATCAAGCCACTCATTGGCATAGGTAAAGGCCTTCATGAGCTAGTTGACATGGCCAGGGAGGTCATGTGTGTTAGTGGTAGGCATCCCTTGGGGGTTTGGACTCATCGAGAGGGCCGATGGGTAAGATCGGTAAGAGGTGGCCATGCTAGTGGACAAAAGAGATGCAACCGGGGACTCTAAATGCATAAACACGCCCTAGGACCAACTTGATAGAGACAAGTTGTGAACTTGCTCTGATACAACTTGATGTGACACCACCTTGGGGTGATAGTCACAAGACCGAATGCCCTTGGACCTATAATTGCAAGCAAACAACTTGGACGATGAAGTTACTCGGGCGAGCTCACTCGCTTAGCGGACAATATTGCCTGTGGGCAAATTGGCAATGGTGGGAGGGTCCAAAGTGGGACCTTGACGTTCCGAGGCTAGGCTTCACTATGGCTGACCCCCTAAGGGGCTGGGATACCCAATTTAGTGGGCGGTCAGCATGCCCAAGGCATGGGTTGTAGGGTCGCTCTTACCTCACTCCGTGGTGGCCACTCAATTGAAGGGAAATTTGGATCAAGCACTCACTTACCGTCCGACGGAGCTAAAGACAATACTAAATAAGGATGAATAAACAAGCGAGGGAAGTATCTCGGAGCTCACCTGATCGGTGTGAGAACACCGATCCCGGTTGAAAGACGAGGGCGAGCGGGGAGGCGTGGATATGCACCCGCACGCCGCGCCGATGCCGCTTGACCCTGTTTAAGTGATTACAACACTACGCCTCTCGCAGGAGGGGGATCTTGGGGTGGGGGTTAGCTATTAATACATCCAAAACTACCTCCACACAGGGAGGGGCCTTCAGCCGGCCAAGCAAAAAAGGGGGAAAATCGGGCTAGAAACAAAGAATGGTAGCCGATGCCGATTCTATCCACTATCTACGCTTCAGGATAGGCAGTTGGTTATTTGGACGCTGCGGCCACTCCAGAATTTTTCCAATGACGAAACCAGTTGAAAATTCTTCATAGCTGGGTCAGAATGCCGTCTGAATTTTTTTGATTTCTTTGGTTTCCGGTGCTGGTCGGAGTAGGACTGCAAATAGGGCCTTTGATCTCTGTCTCTGGTGGCTGGAGCACCATAGCAGCAGGAAGAAGAGAACACCACGGATGTTCCTGAACTCCAATTTGAGTGTGGCTGGTACTGATGCGATCGTGCTCGAGTCCTCTTTCCGTTGGTACCAGCAGCGTTGTCGGCCGATGTCGGAGATGATCGTGAAGCCCCGAACAGTAGAGATGTATCAGTTCTGGCTCCCAAATACTGACCTAACACACTTGGAGTAGAAAATTTATAACTCTTGATGTCGATGTCCAAACTTGGCTCTGCTTCTTGGGGATGAAAGGGGACTTGAGAGGGAAGCTCTCAGGAAAGTCTTGCGCCAAGATCTGCAAGGGATAGGCCATGGTCGAACCGGATCTGCAGCTCTGGTCCTCTGCCTGAGTTGTTCTGCGCAGTCGAGGAAGAAACGCTCCCACGGGCAGCTCGGTGCTCGGATGAAGACGAAACCACCTCGGATGCGAAGCTGACTGGACGACGATTCCAACGGTATATGGTACACCTCCTGAAGCCTCACTATGACCCCGTGGAACTCTCTACAATCTGCTGGTGGTCTGCTGCTTGCGAACCAGAATAGGGCCTGGTAGGGGGTGGAGGTAAGAGATGGGAGAATGGGGAAGGAGGGCTGATGGCTGGCTGTGGGTGCGACTCAGGTGGTGGGGGGTGATGGGGAGGGGAGGGGAGCAGTTAGAAAGGGGAGGGAAATTTAAATTTGGCCTAGGGTTTTAGCCCCTTCAGCCTTGGGGAGATGGAAGGGTGCTTAGGAAAGGGTAGTGGGTGGTTGGGGGTTGGAGGGTGGCTTAGAGATTGGTGGGTTCTATCTTGGGGGTTGGGGGGACTTGAATGAGGGTATGGGGAAGGGGGGAATATTAATGAAGAGTGAATGGGAGGAGAGAGAAAAAAATTTGAAATTTGGGGTAGGGAAGAGAGAGAGAGAGAGGGGGGACCCCTTAGAGAGAGTGAGAGAGTGAGAGAGAGGGGAATCCACCCCTTAGAGAGAGAGAGGGAGAGAGAGATGGAGAATCCACTCCAATTCCACTAGAACACTCAATTTTTGATTGACCAAAAGATTACATATGAGGGAGTGGGGTGGCCTATTTATAGGCACTCATATTTTCCTAGGACTAAAATGACCATGACTAAACAACTAATGACCAAAGTAGTCCAAGGGAGGGTGCCCCTGGGCCAAGCCCACTAGTTGGGCCCAAATGACTATCAAACTGACCCATTAACCTATTAACTGACTCAAATAAAGAAAGATTACACATCTATGACTCAAATAGGATGAAAATTACATGCTACTACTCAAATTTAAGTGATTGAGATGATGATGCACCGATGGCGAGCAACCGGAGTCTCGAAAAAGATGGAGTGACTGGGGATGTCCCCATCACCTCACCTATGGGATGGAGGCGGTACTCCCATACAAGTTCTTAATCCCTTCCGTAAGAGTGCAGCTAGACAAAGAACTTAATCTCGACGAGCATCGAGAGACGTTGCTAGTCCAACTGGAACTCTTAGACGAGAAGAGGCTTAATGCGGCCAATCACGTCTCGATTTATCAAAAATGTGTCTCGCTGTATTTTCAAAAGAATTTTATCGAAAGGAAATTTCAAGTGGGTAATATGGTTTTAAAACGTAAATTTATCAGATCAGCAGGTCCTAGGTCTAAGCTGCAACCTAATTGGGAAGGGCCGTTTGTAATTAAGGAAATCTATCTTGGTAACGCGTACCGTTTAATTAACGCTGAAGGTGAAGAATTGCCAAATCCTTAGAATGGGTTGTATTTAAAACGTTTTTATCCATAGCGTCAAGCCAGCAACGGCCCGGCTGTGGGGTATGCCTCTACTTGATCACGAAGGGAGATCCCCGGTCCAACATTCACACACTACGCGACCCCCTGTGATTCGGTTTTCCTCTTTTTACGTAACACCGTTTCTCCCTTGACCATGCTTAGGGTGTCACGTCCCGACGCGGAATATCGAGGGCGTGACGAGTCGTAAACAATCGTGTCGATCAGAGCATGTACAATTTTATTTCTAAAGATAGAAATGAATGGGAAAATGGTACCTTTATTCCATCAAAATGAAGTTTACAACACTAATTGATAAGCCATAAAGGTAAATTACAACTTTCAATCCCAAAGTACATCATTCTTGTAAAAACACTAATGATCTACATAAACCTAGGTAAAAAGGAAAATCACTCTCTCACTCTTGTTCATTCCCTTGTTCATTTTCATTTCCTGTAACAATTAACCAAAACGTAGGTTGAGCTAAAAGCTCAGTAGGATTTTATATCTCTAAAAACCAGGCAATCTTTAAGTATTAACAATTTAAGTAATTTTTGAAGTTGTATCGAGAAGTGTATAAACATGAATGGAATTTCCAAGTAATGACTTTGAACAAGTAAAGACTTTCATGTAATTGGCCATTTTCACGCAAGTCAAGTAATTCATGTAAACAAGTAATCAAATACCAATAACGAAATGTGGAATGCCGTATCAAGTAAATCTATCATGCACTTCGGTGCAATGTCACACCGTGGTCAATCAACTCCCATGGGCACAAGTACTTTCGGGCGCTCCCCCCAAGACCAGACTGGGCCCCATTAATGCCAGGCATTGAGTCATATGGATCCGAATATCTTAAGTACGTTTAGACATCCACTTTAATGTATATGGCCAATGATTTTCAAGAAAATGTTGTTTGTAATAAGCACAGATTTGACCAAATTTCAAAAGTTGCAAGAAAAGTAGATAACAATTTAAGGCATCATGTTTAACGACATTAAGTCGTGGAGTTCAAAAATGAACGGTAAGTAGGAAGAAAATTCAAGATAGTAATTTTATTAGAATTATTTATTTTTTAAATATCTTAGCTTAATATCATAATCATAAAACATCGAGTTTTAGTTATGAAAATATATGCTTTATGAATTACAATCATGAGTCTAATCATACATTAATTAACCATATGATAAGAAAATAGAATTTTATGTCGAAAATAACTCTAACTCATTAAAAATAATCTTAACATGCTAAAAATGATTTTCGTATGTTACTTTACTGATAAGATGATAAAAATAAAATTTTCATGCTGGATTTAATTTTTAACATGCTAGAAATTAATATTTAACATGCTAAAATGTATACTTAACATGCTAAAATAATTCTCATACATTAACTTACTGATAGCATGATAAGATAAGTTTACCGTGCTGATTACAAAAATTTTCTGATAACAACATAAATTTTATCATACTAAAAATTATTTTTCTACATTTATTTACTAATTATTTGAAAAAAAAATAGAATTATAATGCTGAAAAATAGTTTTAATTTATTGAAAGTAATTCTAATATGCTAAAAATAATTCAATCATGTTGAAAATAATTTTATCATGCTAGAAGTAATTTTGACATGCCGGAAATATTTTTAATGTATCAATGTACTAATTACTTAATAGGAAATTAGGTTTAACAAGCATAAAAATAGTTTAAATAGATTTCAGCATTCTGAAAATAATTTTCATATCTCAGTATGTATAAAATAATTTTATCATGCTGGAAGTAATTTTTAACATGCTGAAAATAATTTTCACGGATTAATTGACTAATTACATCATAAAAAAATAAGTTTAACATAAAAAAATAATTTTTCCTGATAATATGATAGAAAAGATTTTTACCATGCTGAAAATAATTTCAATATATCAATTTTCTAATAACCAGATTTTTAGAAGCTAGAAATAATTTTCATGCATTAATTGACCAATTATTTGATTGAAAAATAGATTTTTTATGCTGAAAAAAAGTATTTAATTAGATTTGTCATGCTAAAAATAGTTTGCAGACTTTACTATGAATAAAATCATTTTTACCATTTTGAAAGTAATTTTTAGCATGCTATAAATATTTTTCATGCATCAATTACTAATAATATGCTAAGGATAGGTTTTTCATGCTAAAAAAATATTTTTATTCCACAAAAATAAATTTTAACATGCTTTAAATATTTTAACATGTTAATATGGATTTCCAACATTTTTGGTTACTGTCTATGAACGCGTCCGGGAGTCTAGACGTTTTCTGTAGACACGTCCCTAGTTCTGGACATTTTATAAAAATTATTTTTACGTTTTATATCAATTTCTTTGAGACGTTTAAGCATGTGGACGCCTTTATAAATTTATTTTAATAAAATTTAATTTTTTGTTTTTATTTTTATTATTTTGTTATGGAGCGTCCAATCATTTGGACGCCTTTATAAATTTAATCTAATAAAATTTTAATTTTTTTATATTGAGGCGTCTAAACTATTGGACGTCTTTATAAATTTATTTTAATAAAATTTTAATTTTTTATAGAGCCGTCCAGTTACAAGGACGCCTTCTTTAAACTATTTTAATATTTTTTTTTTGAATTTAGGGCGGAGGGAAAAGTATATCTGAGCGCGTCTTATTTGGATGACGTGCTTTGTTGACGCGTCCAGATGGCTAGACGCCTTCTTTTTATTATTATTATTATTTTTATTTTTAAATTCCGGTTGGTGTAAAAGCATTTGAGAACGCGTCTTATCGAGGAGACGCGTTCATTAACGCTGACTGAGTTTTAACGGCCACGGTTTTCTTAGGAAAAATGTGAATACCCTTCAATAAAATGCTAATAACTTGCTCATTTCTCAAGAAAATTTAGGGAAACATATATCAATAGAAAGAGCATTGAAAAATACACAAGATAGCATGCTTTAATTGAAGTTTAGCCTGAGAGACACCTACCTTTGAGCGGATTTAAGGAAGAAGTAAGAAAATCCCCAATTTGATATGAAAACTTTTAATTCTCCAAATCTTTCCTTCAAATCTCCCTTAATCTTCAGAGTAGCATAGCCTAGGCCACCAATGATGATTTGAGGGTCGAATGGGGATCTATTTATAGCCCAAATTTAGCCAATTTTGTCAAAATTTCTTACATAATTCCACCAAACCCATTAACTCCGAATTAGAAGAAAGTTCATATTTCTCCTCTTAATATAGCCTCAAATTGGTGTGAAACCAATGTAAAAACGGCTGGTCTAAAGTTATAAGTTAGGTATGGGTTGATTTTTGAGTCAATCTTCTAAAAATTGAGTTATTTTAATCCCTTAAATGTCATATTAAACACATGTTACGAATTTAAGGTTATTTATCCTTTATTAAATCCTTTAATCTATTAATACAACCCATTATGGATTATCCAATGGGCCAATTGTGATCCTAGTCCATTATATGGACTTTTATTGGGCTTACTATGATTTATCTAAGGCCTAAAGTAATTAATTTTCTATTTACTTCAAGTAAATTCAATAAACTAGATTATTTCATATAGTAAAAATGTAATTTGATTATTTCATGAAAATTTTAATTACATAATAAAATTAAAATTTTTCTTTCTCATTTTTAATTATTGGGTTTCTACATCCTCCCCCACTTAAAAGAATTTGGTCCTCCAAATTCACATTATATAACTAAAAGTCAAAGATTCGAGTAGAAAGTTTGAATTTCTAACCTGAGATTAAATCTGGGTATTTCTTCTTGATGGATTCTTCTAATTCCCAGGTTGCTTCCTCGAATTCACGCTTACTCCATTGGACTTTCACCATCGGTATGGCCCGATTCCTCAGTTAGTGCAATTTTCGATCCAATATTTTGATCGGTCTTTCTTCATATGATAGGTCCTTTTGGAGTTTCAATTCTTCAAATTGAATCACATGTGAAGGATCATAGACATATTTCCTTAGCATGGATACATGGAATTCGTCATGTACATCGGCCAGTTGAGGAGGTAAAGCTAGCTTGTATGCTACCTCTCTCTTCATATTCAGTCACAAGAATGTTCTCTTGAGGTCTTGGTACATTTTTGTAGCACCGGGGTGAATAGTGTACCTTGACCGATGTGCTTCCTCCAAGATTTTTCCCTTGATAGTAGAACAATCGGGTATACAAGTTCTTCCTTTGAATAATAACCTTCCATCATCAGCCAGAAGGAAATCCGATCGTTGATCTAGTTTCTCTTTAATTTCAACGATCATCGGATCATCATCTTGCCGTTCATTAACTTCCAAGAGTAACTCGGGTTGGAGTCGAATATTAGCAATAAAGACTCTGCCTTCCTTCTCCTCCATATTGAGGTTTAAGTTGGCCATTTTCTCAAGTAGATGCCATTCTTTAACCATCAAGCTCGATAATAAAGCCATCGGCTTCTTGCTAAGTGCATCAGCTACGGCATTACCTTTTCCGGGATGATATTGTATAGAGAAATCAAAATCCTTTAAATATTCCAACCACCGTCTTTGTCTCATATTGAGCTCCTTTTGAAAGAATAAATATTTGAGACTCTTGTGAACAGAATACACCGTAACGGCTTCGCCATAGAGGTAATGTCGCCAGATCTTCAAAGAAAAGACCACAGCTGCCAGTTCTAGGTCATGTACGGGATAATTTTCCTCGTGCTTCTTCAATTGCCGTGAGGAATAAGCTATGACCTTGCCATGTTGCATTAATACGCAACCTAGGCCAATTCCAGATGCATCATCATATACTTCAAATCCTCCTCCTTCCGTAGGTAATGTGAGAATAGGAGCAGTCGTCAGACAATCCTTTAAAGTTTGAAAGTTTTTCTCGCATTCCTCGGACCATATAAAAAGATTCTCCTTCCTTGTCAATCTTGTTAAAGATATTGCGATCTTTGAGAAATCTTTGATAAATCTTCGATAATATCCAGCCAATCCCAAGAAGCTTTGGATTTTCATCACACTAGTAGGTCTTTCCTAGTTCTTTACAGTCTCGACCTTTGAAGGATCGACGGCGATACCGTTCCGGAAAATTATGTGACCTTGAAAAGAAACTTCCTCCAACCAGAAATCACACTTACTTAATTTGGCATAAAGCTTCTGATCTCTTAATAATTGAAGGGCCTTCTTGAGATGTTCTTCCTTGGACTTGGAGTAGATCAAAATGTCATCGATGAATACAACCACAAATTGATCGAGATACGGCCTGAATACGTTATTCATCAATTGCATAAATGCGGCAGGCGCATTTGTTAAGCCGAAAGGCATAACGGTGAACTCATAATGACCATACCGACTTCGGAATGCCGTCTTGTGAATATCACTTTCCTTGATCTTCAATTGATGATAACCAGATCGAAGGTCGATCTTTGAGAAATATCAAGCTCCGGAAATCTGGTCGAATAATTCATCAATCCTCGGTAAAGGATATTTATTCTTGATGGTGAGTTGATTCAATTGCCGATAATCAACATATAACCTCATCGAACTATCCTTCTTCATGACAAATAAGACCGGGGCTCCCCAAGGTGAAGTACTTGGTCGGATAAACCCCTTCTCCAATAATTCCAATAATTGATCCTTTAATTCTTTCATTTCTACGGCAGACATCCGATATGGAGCTTTAGAAATTGGTGCCGCTCCCGGAATTAAATCAATAGAGAAAACCACTTCTCTCTCGGGAGGAATACTAGGCAACTCGTCCGGAAATACATCAGAATAATCCCGAACGATAGGAATGTCATTTAGAACGGGTTCCGTATGCTCGGTCATAGTGATAGAAACTAAGAAACCGGCACAACCCTTCCTTAATAATTTCTCGGCTTTGAGGGCCGAAATGGGAGGTATGTGCTTGGAATGCCTGATACCCAAAAATAGAAGGTCGGGGTAACCCATGAAAGTTACCATCCCCAACTTGCAATTTACACTAGCTCCATGTGTAGATAGCCAATCGGCACCCAAAATAACATCATATCCTTCCATCTCCATGCATACCAAATTAGCGGGTAAGTTATAACCGCTAATTAGAATTTCACTATCAGGATAGAAATATTTGATTTCCGTTCCCATTCCAATAGGTGTAGTAATGGTAAGTGTAGAATCTAATAGAACAGGCTTCATAGGTAAAAGACCAGCAAATCTTCTAGATATAAATGAATGTGTAGCTCCAGTGTCAAATAAGACAGAGGCAGGCTTGGAGTATATGAAAAGAGTACCTTCCACGACTCCTCCTTCCTTGGTAGGTTCTGCATTCATTAGAGCTTGGAGTCTCCCTTGCTTCTTTGCAATAATTGGAAGCTTTGTCGGTGATGGAGCTTGCTCATTAAGAAGAGGGTAATTCGGGATCCTATGCTCCCGACTCCCGCATCGAAGACATGTGCCGAGTTTTCTCCAGCATTCCTCATCTTTGTGTCCGGGCTTCTCGCAATATTTGCATAATTCCTTGGATGGCGTAGAGAAGGGAATAATTTGTTTGTCGAAAGTCCTCGGCTTCTTGTCCCCTTAGAAATTACGTCCACCCTTGCTGAAATTACACCCATCCTTGTTGAAGTTACGCCCGTCATTGGATCTTTTCTTCCCGAAGGAAGGTTTGAAACTTCCGGACCCAGTAACTTGCCCTCTTGACTTCCCATCCTCGGATGCGATCCGATAACTCCGTTGCATCTTCTAGGAGTTGAGCTCTTCGTACCATATCAGAATATAATTAAATATCCATTGGGGCGAGTTGAGTAATATATTGCGGCTTAAGGCCATTTAAGAATCTCCTTGCCTTCGTTTTCTCGGTACCCATGAGATGTGGAGCGTACCTAGATAACCTTGAAAATTGCGCTTCATATTCGGCGACCGATAATCCCCTTTGCTTTAAGGCGGCAAACTCGGCGGCCTTCCTTTCTTGCACCCGGTCGGAGAAATACTTGCTATTGAAGTGTTCCACGAACTCTTACCATATAATTTGGTCGTGCGATAAAGTAGCCTCGACCGATTCCCACCAGACATACGCATCTCTTTCCAGTTGGAAAGTAGCAAGTAAGACCTTCTCCTCGTCGGCACATTGCCTGACTTGAAAAATCATCTTGATCTCCTTAATCCAATGTTCGGCCTCGTCCGGGTCCGTAGATCCCGCGAACCGGGGAGGGTTCATGCTCCGAAAATTCCTATGTAGATCACCCCCTCCCCGGTTTGCTCCTCCCTGAGCAACCTGTTGGAGAGCTTGGGTTAAGCCTTGAACGGTGCGTTACATCTCGCGTCATTGAGCTCTCTCGGCGGCCATTTGCGAGAATTAACCTGCAACCACAATTACAAGGTTTAATTGTTTTATTCATTTGTTTATGTCTTGATAAATCTTTTTCTTTAAAACTAAACCCGTGTTTCTACCCGTGCTTACCGGGAAAGTTTAAGTCCTTATCCAAGTTTCTATATATTGATCTAAAACCTAACCTAAGTTTAAGAATAAACGTAAAATTGTGAAACCTAGGATTTTATGTAACCTAAGCTCTGATACCACAAAGACTGTCATGCCCCGACGCGGAATATCGAGGGCGCGACGAGTCGTAAACAATCGTGTCGATCAGAGTATGTACAATTTTATTTCTAAAGATAGAAATGAATGGGAAAATGGTACCTTTATTCCATCAAAATGAAGTTTACAACACTAATTGATAAGCCATAAAGGCAAATTACAACTTTCAATCCCAAAGTACATCATTCTTGTAAAAACACTAATGATCTACATAAACCTAAGTAAAAAGGAAAATCACTCTCTCACTCTTGTCCATTCTCTTGTTCATTTTCATTTCCTGCAACAATTAACCAAAACGTAGGGTAAGCTAAAAGCTCAGTAGGATTTTATATCTCTAAAAAGCGGGCAATCTTTAAGTATTAACAATTTAAGTAATTTTTGAAGTTATATCGAGAAGTGTATAAACATGAAAGGAATTTCCAAGTAATGACTTTGAACAAGTAAAGACTTTCATGTAATTGGCCATTTTCACGCAAGTCAAGTAATTCATGTAAACAAGTAATCAAATACCAATAACGAAATGTGGAATGTCGTATCAAGTAAATCTATCATGCACTTCGGTGTAATGCCACACCGTGGTCAATCAACTCCCATGGGCACAAGTACTTTCGGGCGCTCTCCCTAGGACCAGACCGAGTCCCATTAATGCCAGGCATTGAGTCATATGGATCCGAAGATCCCAAGTACGTTTAGACATCCACTTTAATGTATATGGCCAATGATTTTCACGAAAATATTGTTTGTAATAAGCACAGATTTGACCAAATTTCAAAAGTTGTAAGAAAAGTATATAACAATTTAAGGCATCATATTTAACGGCATTAAGTCATGGAGTTCAAAAATGAACGGTAAGCAGGAAGAAAATTTAAGATAGTAATTTTATTAGAATTATTTTTTTTAAATATCTTAGCTTAATATCATAATCGTAAAACATCAAGTTTTAGTTATGAAAATATATGCTTTATGAATTACAATCATGAGTTTAATCATACATTAATTAACCATATGATAAGAAAATAGAATTTTATGTCAAAAATAACTCTAACTCGCTGAAAATAATCTTAACATTCTGAAAATGATTTTCATATGTTAATTTACTGATAAGATGATAAAAATAAAATTTTCATGCTGGATTTAATTTTTAACATGCTAGAAATTAATATTTAACATGCTAAAATTTATACTTAACATGCTAAAATAATTCTCATACATTAACTTACTGATAGCATGATAAGATAAGTTTACCGTGCCGATTATAGAAATTTTCTGATAACAACATAAATTTTATCATACTAAAAATTATTTTTCTCCATTTATTTACTAATTATTTGAAAGAAAAATAGAATTATCATGCTGAAAAATAGTTTTAATTTACTAAAAATAATTCTAATATGCTAAAAATAATTCAATCATGCTGGAAATAATTTTATCATGCTAGAAGTAATTTTAACATGCTGGAAATATTTTTCATGTATCAATTTACTAATTACTTAATAGGAAATTAGGTTTAACATGCATAAAAATAGTTTAAATAGATTTTAGTTTTCTGAAAATAATTTTCATATCTCAGTATGTTTAAAATAGATTTATCATGCTGGAAGTAATTTTTAACATGCTGAAAATAATTTTCATACATTAATTTACTAATTACTTCATAAAAAAATAAGTTTAACATAAAAAAATAAATTTTCCTGATAATATGATAGAAAGGATTTTTATCATGCTGAAAATAATTTCAATATATCAATTTTCTGATAACCAGATTTTTAGAAGTTAGAAATAATTTCCATGCATTAATTGACCAATTATTTGATAGAAAAATAAAGTTTTCATGTTGAAAAATAGTATTTAATTATATTTGTCATGCAAAAATAGTTTTCAGATTTTAGTATGAATAAGATCAATTTTACCATTCTGGAAGTAATTTTTAGCATGCTGTAAATATTTTTCATGCATCAATTACTAATAATATGCTAAAAATAGGTTTTTCATGCTAAAAAAATATTTTTCTTCCACAAAAATAAATTTTAACATGTTGTAAATATTTTAACATGTTAATATGGATTTCCAACATTTTTGGCTACTGTCTATGAACGCGTCTAGGAGTCTGGACGTATTTTGTAGACACGTCCCTGGTTCTAGACATTTTATAAAAATTATTTTTACGTTTGATATCAATTTCTTTGAGGCGTCTAAGCATGTGGACGCCTTTACAAATTTATTTTAATAAAATTTAATTTTTTTATTTTTAATTTTATTATTTTGTTATGGAGGCGTTCAATCATTTGGATGCCTTTATAAATTTAATCTAATAAAATTTTAAATTTTTTATATTGAGGCGTCTAAACTATTGGACGTCTTTATAAATTTATTTTAATAAAATTTTAATTCTTTATAGAGGCGTCCAGTTACAAGGACGCCTTCTTTAAATTATTTTAATATTTTTTTTTGAATTTAGGGCGGAGGGAAAAGTATATCTGAGCGCGTCTTATTTGGATGACGTGCTCTGTTGACACGTCTAGATGGCTGGACGCCTTCTTTTTATTATTTTTATATTTTTATTTTTGAATTTCGGTTGGTGTAAAAGCATCTGAGAACCCGTCTTATCGAGGAGACGCGTTCATTAACACTGACTGAGTTTTAACAGCCACGGTTTTCTTAGGAAAAATATGAATACCGTTCAATAAAACGCTAATAACTTGCTCATTTCTCAATAAAATTTAGGGAAACATATATCAATAGAAAGAGCATTGAAAAATACACAAGATAGCATGCTTTAATTGAAGTTTAGCCTGAGAGACACCTACCTTTGAGCGGATTTAAGGAAGAAGTAAGAAAATCCCCAATTTGATATGAAAACCCTTAATTCTCCAAATCTTTCCTTCAAATCTCCCTTAATCTTCAGAGTAGCATAGCCTAGGCCACCAATGATGATTTGAGGGTCGAATGGGTCTCTATTTATAGCCAAAACTTGACCAATTTTATCAAAATTACTTACCTAATTCCACCAAACCCATTAACTCCGAATTAGAAGAAAATTCATATTTCTCCTCTTAATCTAGCCTCAAATTGGTGTGAAACCAATGTAAAAACGGCTGGTCTAAAGTTATAAGTTAGGTATGGGTTGATTTTTGAGTCAATCTTCTAGAAATTGGGTTATTTTAATCCCTTAAATGTCATATTAAACACAGGTTACGAATTTAAGGTTATTTATCCTTTATTAAATCCTTTAATCCATTAATCCAATCCATTATGGATTATCCAATGAGTCATAATCCAATTATGATCCAAGTCCATTATATGGACTTTTATTGGGCTTACTATGATTTATCTAAGGCCTAAAGTAATTAATTTTCTATTTACTTCAAGTAAATTCAATTAAATTCAATAAACTAGCTTATCTCATATAGTAAAAATGTAATTTGATTATTTCATGATAATTTTAATTACATAATGAAATTAAAAATTTTATTTCTCATTTTTAATTATTGGGTTTCTACATAGGGGAAAGTGAAGATCCTTATTTTTCTCCTTTCTCGGCTGAAAATAGGGGCAAGAAGCAAATAAGGGGGCGAGAACTGATCTAGACATCCCAATAAAAGAGGTCTCAAATAGGGGCAGTCCGTTATGACCTTATTCCGCAATTGTAAGAGCAAAAAGAAAAAAGAAGAAGAAAAATATACGGAGACAAGGGGCAAAATCAAAGACAAAGCTAAAAGCTCATCCAAAGCTCGAAGCTCAAAAGCCTAAAAGACCCCACAACAATGAAACTAGGCATGACAAGATTGGCAGTACAGTTTCCCCGCGGGACGTTATGAGCCCGGTCGTATACGTGCCTAGAGCGGATGTAGGTTCGATGACGGACACAAAGTCCCGGCATAACAGACCAAAAATTCTTTGAAAAGGGGTGTCGCGAGAAGAACTTAAGTCCTAAAAATCTCTTGCCTATTGCCAGTTTTTCTATCAAGCTCTCTTTTATTTTCCAAGGAATGGATCCCACCCCGGGTATGGCCTCGGTAGAGGCACCGTTAAGCGAAATTGGACCCCAGCCATGGGCGGTCACCCATAATGCACGTCGAATTTGGGAGACCCCTAATGAGAATAAGGTTCCCCGTCGTCGGGTTTAAGCTGATTTCAAAATCAAAAAAAATCAAATATTTCAAAATCCAAAAAAATCAAATATTTCAAAACCAAAAAAAATCAAATATTTCAAAATCCAAAAAAATCAAATATTTCAAAATAAAAAAAATCAAATATTTCAAAATCTAAAAAAATCTAAATATTTTTGAAATCACAAAAAAAGATTTTCATCATCATGATTTACATTCCATGGCATGCATTGCATTCATTTTCATTTTGTTATTTGCCTGTTTGATAAGGCTTACCCCCTTGACCAAAAATCCAGAACTGGTCATTTCCTAACTTGCTACAGGCAAGGGGTTAAGTCTAAAACAGATTTAATCTGTTTTCTTTGTTTGTGTATGTGCAGGGGCAGGTTGAAGCTCAAGGTTCAGCACTTCAATCAGAAAACGGTCCTTTGGCGACCGTCCTACTCCTTTCAACGGCCATGGTCAGACCGTCCAACCATTCACACGGTTTCATATAGACCGTTCCAATCTCAGGCTCCTCCAAATATATGTGGTTTTCATTAGACCGTTCAAATGATATGAACGGTAGATTCTTGAACATTTAACCATGTTCTAAGGGAGTCGTTCTACTCTCTGAGCGGTCAGATTCTAACCATTTCTTCAACTGAGCGGTCTATGTGAGACCGTGTGCATTCTAAGATCATGCCCAAACTCCTTCAATTACGCATAAAAAAGGCCAAGCTCAAGTCGAACAAAACCGTCAATTTTATTCATTCATATACCAAACTTTCTAAGCATAAGTCTCTACATCAACATCATGGAAGAAAAGGAAAATCACTTAGTCCTCCGCTGGGCATCCCCGCGGGGACGTATCTCTCTCAGCTCTCTAACATAAGCCTGGCGTGCCGCTGGAATCTCTACAACCTCTGCTAGAAGGGTAAGCACCCTGCTCACTTCCCACATGATCAGGGCACTCCTGACCGCCTGCTCGTCCTCCTCCGTACCGATCATCCTCGCCTGTAGTGCGGGAAGGTGGGGTAGTGCTGGAAGAACGGTCCTAGGTAGTCCAACCTATAGGTAGCACTGGTGCGGGCTGTACATCGCCGGTGCAATGCCGCTCACGAGCTTCAGATCCAAGCCTGGCCTCTTAGGCACCCTGATAGTGGTGTCGTGGAGGAAGTCAGGGCGCATCACAAACCAATCCAGG
The DNA here is from genome assembly GCA_022559845.1 of Amorphophallus konjac. Lineage (NCBI taxonomy): Eukaryota > Viridiplantae > Streptophyta > Magnoliopsida > Alismatales > Araceae > Amorphophallus > Amorphophallus konjac. The sequence continues at coordinate 228,861,632 of CM040123.1, read as the reverse complement.
GGCAATCTATTGAGGTGCAGTCACCACTCGTCCCTGGTCTTCTTTTCTGCTGTCCTGCACTCTACCTGTGGAGAGAACCCGAAGGCGCCACCTATGAAGAAGAGGGGGTGGCTCCCGAAGATCTGACTGGCTGAGGTAACATCCTCCTTATAAATGAATTTCTTCCTGACACCCATCTAGCACTCTAAAAGTATCATGGAACCAAAGAGAGGACCTCCTAGAGTTGCTGAGGTAAGGCCCTCGTACAAGTAGGTAAGGATGACCTGGGAAATAGAAAGATCCTGCCACAGGCCGCCGATGGTACTAAGGATGGGAGTCACTAGGACATGGTCGACAGAAGGGAACAAGATGGCCCCGCACAAGCAAATAGATGCGGCCTTGGCTATGGCCTCATCCCACCCACACCTATTCCGACAATGTTCAATTACCCACTGGCTAAGAGGAAGAAGATGGATCTGACGTGGGCCTATGAAGGTGTGGATGTCCTTGCTGTCAGGTATGAACTCTCCCAAGATGAGCCTAGGGTCAATAGGGGCCACGGTGTAACACACTAAGTCCTCCTCACCCACCTTAGACCTAGGAAAGTAAAAATAGGTCTCTACCTCCTCTAGTAGGATAGTGGCTTCAAAAGATGGAAAAATGAGCGTGTGGGTCTGAGGGTGCCAGATCTCTACCAAGGCTGAGATGTTGTGCCAGTCAAAGGACAACTTTGGGTAATTTTGGCCTAGTACCAAGAGTGGGTGTAAGTGCCAAGACTTCAGGATGGATGTCACTCCTAGGGGCAATGCACGGATCATGGGAGCCATCCACTTCAAAGTGGAATAGTGTCTGAAGCTGTGATGGAGGGAAAGAAAAAGAAAAGTAGAAAGATAGGAAGAACGTGTAAGTAATGGAATAAATTGATTTGCGTGAAATCATGCTAACATACCTCTCTCAAAGGGCTCGAGCTGAGATGACGAGGGATCATAGTCAGCCATTGGAGCACTTCACGCTCCTTCCTTGCCGGCTTTGGCCCTTCATAAGATGCCCCCTCCATGGAACTCCCCTCAAAGGATCTTTTCATGATGATTTGATGAAGAAAAACAAAGGTTTGAGGCCTAGAAAGAGGGGTGTGGTGTGAGTTACGAATTTAGAGCCCCCTCCTACTTATAGGGCTTAGATAGAGGCCTAAACCCACTAGAAGTGAGGTAGGATAGGCCTAGATCGGGTTGGGATAGAGCTTAGGTCGGTTTGGGACGTCTATCTTCGGGTCGGGACTCTCCAAGAGAGTCCCGTTTGAACTCTCAGGTCGTGTGTCTGCACGGTCTATCGATAGACCGCCCTAAGGTTGGACGGTCTAATTGAGACCGTTCAGAGTCTTCTACACGATTCGAATGATGGCTTTGAAACGGTCAAACATTGACCGTTCCCTTCATAAAGCGGCCTCCTGTGAACCGTTCTATCCTTTGAGTGGCCAACGATGGACCGTTTACTCATATCTGTGGGTTTTGGCCGAGTGACTATAAACGGTTTATTGGAAGACCGTGTGATCTATTTGAGCGGTACCATTTCAACCGCTTAGATACCTGAAGCCCTGTTTTTAACCTTTTGCACCTGTACCACTCAAACTTAGTTTGGCGTCTCTCTCTCACTCAGTTTGGAGTCTCTCTCTCACTCTGAGTCGGTGTCTCTCTCTCACTCTGTTTGGCGTCTCTCTCTCACTCAGTTTGGCATCTCTCTCTCACTCTGAGTCGGTGTCTCTCTCTCACTCAGTTTGGCATCTCTCTCTCACTCTAAGTCAGCGTCTCTCCCACTCACTCTGTCGTGTCTCTTTCACCTCCTCACTCGCTCACTCGCGTCGTCTCTCTCTTGCACGTATTCGTCTCACTCGTGTCGAGTTAGTGGTTGTAGTTAGTAAGTCAGTGTCAAACAGTCACATTCATACATTTATCCACAAAGCCAAAAAAGCATGTCATATCACTATCATATCATGTACAAAAGTCGAGTCCCAAGTACAAAGAGTCAGGCCTATCCCTCTCCCTGGCCCCCGTCACTGTCATCAATACCCTTGTGCCTCTTTGGTGGAGGCATCGCCGAGGTCGCCTCGTCACGCTGTCGCCGGCGCCACTGGTCATCCTCCCCGTTCCTCCAGTGGCCGGAGGAACCTGTAAAGTAACTCCTCACCGAGCTGTGGGTGCCGTGAGTGCTGTCGCCCGGAGTCCCGCTGCGCGCTGATCGTCGGCTCATCTCCTTGTAGGCCTACAGCTCCCCACTTAGCCTGGACGCCTTGATCAGAGCACGGTCCCGCTCCGCTCGAACCCGCACCAGCTCCTCTGCTCCAGCCCGAAGCTGCTCCAGCTCGGCCCGTAGAAGTGCCGTCTCAAGTGCGTCCGCCTGTCGACTCTGCGCTGCCTCCTCTCGTAAGCGAACCACCTCCTCCCTAGCCGCTGCCCGGCTCTGCTCAAGCTCTGCCCTCAGTCGGGTCAGCTCGATCGTCTGCATATGCATTTTCACGATTAGTCGATAGCATTTCATACATTTCATAATCATAAGCATAATTAATAAGGAAAGTGTAGTGGTTACGTACCCTCTCAGTAAGTGCCTCCTCGGCTGCCTTCGCCCGCGATACCATCTAGGCGAAATCGGCATCCCGCTCGGCTCGGTCTGCGGGAGTCTGCGAAGAAGAGGAAGGAGCGTCGGCCCCCTAGCGCTGGGTCCCCTCGGCTCGCTGCATCCAAAACTCCAGGCCAGTTACATGCATAATCATAATCATAAGCATTTGCATAATTCAAAGAGTTTAGGGTTTAAAAAACTCACCAGTAGGGCTAGCGCCTGTCGGGCCTCGTCGCGCTCGCGGATAGTCGCGTGGAGGAGCCCCTGTAGCTCCGCGATCCGTCCCTTAGGGTCGATCTGCATTTAGAAAGTCCAAACATCAGTGCATAGGCATACATGAAGCATAATAGAAATAGCATTTAGGGTTTAGAAGTCGCACTGGTCGGCAAGCACCACGGAAGACCTGGTCCCGGTAGTGCCTGGCGTATGCCGTGTAGTACGCCGCGTCACTCTCTGCCCGGGCGGTCACCACCCACCCGTGTGCTGCCCAGTCGGTGATCTACTCAACAGCTCACTCTCTCCAGTCTAGCACGGTCGTTGCACCCCGTGGGTGTCACCCTACGCGCTCTCCCGACGCCGGGAACTCCACGGCTGGCTGGTGGACGCCGATCGTCCTCATCACCAACCTGAAGTAGAGTGGCTCCACCACGTTCATGCAGTGCAGCCACACATCGCGTCCTGAGAAGGTAAGGGCCCCTGCTACCCAGGGCTGACCGTCGTGCCCCTCCTCTGCATAAGGAGTCCACCGTACCTGCAAAAATAGCGAGTCGCATCAGCATCATCACATAGAATTGCATTTAATTTAAAAGGTCTAAGTTTAGAGTCGTACCGAGGTGTACGGTAGAGTGTCCATGTCATCCTGGAGCTCCTGGACCTGTCTCTGGAGACCTCCACTCTCTCGAGGTGCGGTCCACCTCCTGGCAATAGGTAGTCGATCTGGGTGGGTCTCCTCACCTCGCCCGAGCCCACATAGATACACGTAGGCCCATACCTACATTGCATTTCACCAAGAGTCAGCATATAGCAGTCGTAGAAGTCCTATAGTTAAAATGCATAGTAGGAGTCAGAGTCGTACCTGGAGTAGAGGGGAGAAGCCCCCAAGCATCGTCCGTCGGGACATCGAGCTCAAAGTGTCGAATAGAAACGCGAGGACAGCAGCTCCCCACGCGTAATCGCCCACATGGTCGAGGTCCTGGAGCAGCGGCAAGAAACAACAACTGATGACGTCCCCTCTCGTCGCAAACAGCAGTCGGCCGAACAGCAGCATCAAGAACCTCCGCAGTACTCGATCTGCCTCCGGTCTCACCTCCGCTGCAACTCGTGGTCTGGCTCGGTCCACGAGTCTCTCAAGGTGCTGCTCGGGCAGCTCTCCTGTCACGATCCCCGCTCGTCGAAGTCCCAGGCTGTCCTGAAGTGCCGCCCGAGTCAGGGTGGTGGACTGCCGCTCATGGTGCAGCAAGTCCAGTCCCAAGAGCTCCTGGGCCATCTTCTGGTAGTCGGAGTATGTGCTCCCGCTAACCGGAGACCCATGCACGCGTAGGCCAATAAGTCGGGCCACGTCCTCAAGCGTGGGGACCATGTGTCCCCACGGAAAGAGAAACGTGCGACTCACTGGGTTCCAGCGGTCGTGCAGAGCCTAGAGTAGTAGTGTGTCAAACCGACTCACCTCCATGCTTAGGAACTCTGAGAATCCCATGACTCTCAGCCTCTCACGCTGGAAGTCGGGCAGCGCAAGGTACACTGCCCGAACCTGCAACCATGAGATCCGGGTCCTACGCTTTCCCTGCATACATTTAGGATAATTGCATTTTAGTTTAGGGTCTTGAATTTTATTCAATAAGTTCACACTCTGCTCACCAAACGGTCACCCCTACGCCGTTCCCCCACCCAACAGTTGGATTCCAACCATATCAATAAGTCCCACTGTTCACCATGAACCGTTCTGCTATCTGTGCGGCCCTCTGAGGACCACGCCTCTATCTGATGATTGCCTTGGAACGGACCATTCTTGGCCGTTTAGTAATCACACGGTCCCCTCTTGACCGTGTCCCTCCCTTTTCAAGTGATTAATCGCCTGGATTTGCACGGTCTGTCGACTGGCCGTGTGGTTTTTAACGGTCTGATTTTAGCCGTTCTGTCCCTTGGTGCTTTAGTTTCTAAGCGGACCAGAGAAAGCCGTTCCCTGTTTCAACGGTTTGATCTAAACCGTTATATTCCTATGAGCTTCAGTTTCTCAACCGGACCATGACGGGCCGTCTTATATTTCACGGTCTGATGAAGTCCGCTTTGTTCTCATTCTGAATGGTCCAATAGGGACCGCCCTAATTTTGAGCGGCTCTCCTAAGACTGTGCTGTGATGTCGGTTCAGCTTCCTTTAAGCGGCCAATCTTCGGCCGTGTGTTCTTTGAACGGTTCTATAGGAACCGCGTTGTTTGGTAGTGCGGTCACTGTTAGACCGTGCCATTACCGTTGTTCCCGACGACGTTAAACCCCTCCTCGCCGGCGGCGAGGCCTCCCAACCAGCTCCTAAGGGGACCTAGGTCCTTGTTCTCCCCTTATGGCTAACATGCATGCTCTAAAAACTGGAAGTAGGGGGGGTTCTAAGGCCACCTACCTCGGGGTCCCGTGGGGACTTGGCCGCCGTTTCCAGAGTCACCTCCGGCGCCAGTGGATCTTCCTCGGCATCCACGGCCCCTCCCTCGATCGCCGGTGTCGCCTCCGCGGTCGCAGGTGGCAGACTGGGCTCTCCTTCCGTGACGGACGGCGTCTCGGGAGCTTCATCTACAGTGGCCGCCGGTGGCGGCGCTTGGTTCTCCCCCTCGGCCGTGTGTCGGGCGAGGTGTCATAGGGCCCGATGCTTCAATTGCATGAGAGATGGGGGGGAATGGAGAGAATGAGGGAGATCAAGAGCGTGGGAGACGGGGGATCAGGGAACGGTGGCGTTTTTCCTTCCCTCCCGCCGTCGGTTACGGTGGGGAGGGAGGGAGATGAAAGATTTTGTTTTTTTAAACGTCGCAGGTATTGCGCGGTCTATCGCCAGACCGCTCACATTTTGGACGGCCCAAATATAACCGTTTAACCACCAATGGCACTTTTGCATTGAGCGGCTAGAATCTGGCCGTTCACTTTCTTGCACGGTCTACATATGGGCCGCGTGGCTTCACATTCAGGTTCAAATCGCTCATGATTGAATGGTCTCCGGTGAGCCGTTCTATGGTCTGAGCGGTCTACTTTTGACCGTTCATGTGCTTGAATGATGTTGTTTGACCCCCTTTTTTTTGATGCTGCATTATGTGATTCGTTGGTGAATTTTGATAAATATTGCAAATCCTGCTCGTGGTTCTTCTTGCAGCATCACTTTCAAATGCCGTTTCGCCTGCACAGGTAAGACAGGTTTGGTTTTTTATCCCTTATCCCTTATTGCATTACTATATGGTACTATGTTATATTATCTCGAGAACCAGTTGGTTATCTACGTGTTCCAGGATCTGATGTTCCCCTTTAACAAAAATGATGATGATCTAGGTTCACGTGTTTAATCATCGGATAGGCCGTTAGGTTAGGAAAATTTGGGGAGGATGGTTCTATACTGCACGCTGTGATTGCGGATAGTGTCTTGACTTTGATTCTCCCAGTCTAGAGATACTATTCTCGAGTATTTTCTATTTTATCCTTTCTTTACATTTGTTTTAATGATTTCTTTTATTTTAGCCCAGCATGCATCATACGCATCTTTTGAGCATTCATGACCCATGATTTTCCTGCAAATGTCCCTTCAGTAATGGATAGCTGTGCGTTCGATGTTTGGGTAAGAGGAATAATTCCATTCGGAGTTGGAAGGTTCTCTCTGGTCAGTTCACCTGGTCTGGTTGGCTAAGAGTCCCTGTCTGGAGTTTAGTCCATTTCTTTACTTTTGCTGGTCTCCTTACTGGTCCGAGGGATTGTGTCCCCCATGAGGTTGATCGTGTGTTTCCTTTTATTTAGTTAGTTCCTCCAGGTCGGTGTCACTTTTAGTCTGACTATTCCTTGTGTATGGTTCGGAGTTTTCTAGAAGATTCCAATCGCTCGTTGGCAAAACGTGTGTCGTTTTACCTTAATGCCTGCTTTTCAGTCTGCTCCGCTTCGTTTTCGCTTCATCTTCATGTTCCATTTCACTTTCGCTTCACCTCCGCTCGCACCCCTGCAAAGAGGACGTTAAGGAGGGGCATCTGTTGACACCTATTTTTTACCGATAAGTTGAGTCATTTCTCTTACCACCATTTATTGATGCCTCGAGTTGTCTGTTGCTCAGTGGGCTATTTCCAGGTAGCTTATTGGGCCCATTTCATGGGTACCTCCCTCCCTGACCCGGTTTGCTTCAATTGGGGCTTAATGGGCCTTGTTTTTGCTTGATTTATCACATTTTATCTAGATTTTGCGCGGTCTGTATTTTGACCGTTTAGCCACTGCGCGGTTGATGATTAACCATGTAACAATTTATTGGATATTAAGGTGATTTTCTGAATTTTCACCGACAAGCTTTTAAACGGTCTATGTATAGCCGTCCAACATAATTGAACGGTATGCGTATGACCGTCCAGATTTCAGAGTCCCAGATTTGTTGGTTGTTGAGATAATTATCTAGTTATTGAATTTATTCTAATTTATCACTGACAGGTATTGAGTGGTTGTTTTATGGCCGTTCCACGTATTGAGCAGTCCATTACGGACCGTCCAATTCCCGAGAGTCCAACGGTTAAATAGTCGGTCAATTCGATGGATATTTGGATAATATTTCTTATTTATTTGATTTCCACCGACTGGTTGGACGGTCTGGAAATAGGCCACCCAATGGGCTAGGCGGTCTATCGCACGACCGCGTAATGGTCCGATTATTGAAAAGCTAAGGGTTTTTCTCTCTCTATCCATGGTTTTATCCTTGACTTGTTCCGCCCATTTCTCCGTGGATACTCCACCAAATGGGGTGCCGTTTTAACTGGTTGGAAGATAATTCTATTATTTATAGATTTTCTTTTGATATCTCGAGCTGATTTTCATTGGAGACCCTAATTTTGGTGCTGGCTTTTAAGCTCTATAAATGGGACCATAAGGCCAAGCTTTGAAAGGGGGGGAGATTTTAAGGTCATGGCGAAGCTCTGCCGAATTCTCAAGCGACCTACATTCAGGGAGGGAGGCTTTCTATGTCCACACGAGCCTCTGGTTCAGGGAGTACTTGGTGTTTTGAGTCTTTGTTCTCATAGTCTTACCGTTTGTTTGTCATTGCATGCATCGTTTTCCTTTGTTCTTTGTCCACATTTTTCATTATCACATTCCATTACACACACCCTCCTATCTTTTGACGCCCCTAGGGGTTTAAAAACTTCCAGGTATCCCCCATTTCATGTTAGTTAGTTCATTTTTCGTATTCCTTTATAGTTTCTACACTTTATAGTATTGACTTTGGGTTTTCTTTGTGTGTTCTATACTCTGTTTCGCAGGTCAGCGGTATCCTAACACGAGGCCCATCCTTTCTGGCCGGCTGAAAAGGGTGGAGGTTGAGACCCCACATTTCGGAGGTTGGCGCCACCGAGCGGTCGTGCTCTGTCCGTTTGAGGAATGGGGCGATTTCATACGTGCCGTTCATCGTCTTCCAGGGGCTAGTTCTGAACCATTTGGTCATCTATCGATCTTCGTCCCGCATTCGTCCCAGCGCTATTGAGCTGTCTATCGAGAGGCCGCGCATCATCAGGGTGGTTCATCCAGAGCCGCGTATCTTCGCAGTGCTGATTCAGGCGAGTGTCTACATTTTCCAAGGTACGGTGTACTTGTTTACACTTAGGTATCTTGGTGGCGATCACACACACACACGTTTGTATCCCTTCCCCCTTGTCATTTGCACTTCGTTTGTTTCTCGCATTGATATAGTAAAGGGATTTGGAAAGATACAAAAGGGTGCGGGAGGAAAATTATGTCAACAGTAAGCTACCTGGGTTTTCAAGGGGAGCGGTGCTCACCTCTAGGAAGCCCGTAGGCTACCTTTGTTTTCAAGGGGTGCGGTGCTCACCTCTAGGAAGCCCGTAGGCTACCTTCATTTTCAAGGGGAGCGGTGCTCGACTCTACGGAGCTTGTAAGCTACCTGGGCTTTCAAGGGCAGCGGTGCTCCCCTCTAGGGAGCCCGTAGGCTACCTTCATTTTCAAGGGGAGCGGTGCTCGCCTCTAGGGGGCTCGTAAGCTACCTGGGTTTTCTAGGGGAGCGGTGCTCGCCTCTAGGGAGCTCGTAAGCTACCTGGGTTTTCAAGGGGAGCGGTGCTCACCTCTAGGAAGCCCGTAGGCTACCTTCATTTTCAAGGGGAGTGGTGCTCGTCTCTAGGTAGCTCGTAAGCTCCCTGGGTTTTCAAGGGGAGCGGTGCTCACCTCTAGGGAGCCCGTAGACTACCTTCATTTTCAAGGGGAGTGATGCTCGCCTCTAGGGAGATCGTAAGCTACCTGAGTTTTCAAGGGGAGCGGTGCTCGCCTATAGGGAGCTCGTAGGCTACCTTTATTTTCAAGGGGAGCGCTGCTCCCTCTAGGGACCTCGTAAGCTACATGGGTTTTCAAGGGGAGCGGTGCTCACCTCTAGGAAGCTTGTAGGCTACCTTCATTTTCAAGGGGAGCAGTGCTCGCCTCTAGGGAGCTCGTAAGCTACCTGGGTTTTCAAGGGGAGCGGTGCTCACCTCTAGGAAGCCTATAGGCTACCTTCATTTTCAAGGGGAACGGTGCTCGCCACTAGGGAGCTCGTAAGCTACCTGAGTTTTCAAGGAGAGCGATGCTCGCCTCTAGAAAGCTCATAAGCTACCTTTATTTTCAAGGGGAGCGGTGATCGCCTCTAGAGAGCTCGTAAGCTTCCTTAGCTTCTGAGAGAGCGGTGCTCACCTCTTGGGGGCTCGTTGGCGGCAACCGCTGGTGGTAAACGGGGGGAGGATGAAGCCTCCTGAGATCCTCGCCGAGAACCAGGGGCCTGATGAGAACTGCGCCCATGGTTGCTGGTGTTGCGAAGGCTTCCACGAGGTGCCATAGCCTTTTGATCTGATTCCCACAGACGGCGCCAAGAAGTGTAGCGGCAGGAAAATTGTTCCTAGGCCACGTACCACGTTCTCTATTTATTTGTTAGGGAAGTCATCTCGCGCCCGTGGAGCCCTGCACACACCAAGAAACCAGAAGGGCGTCCGAAGGAGTCCCGGGTGTTACCCTAGGGGACAACCCTCCAATGCTTAAGTTAGCAAGGGATTAATGAGCAATAGAGAGGAGCTAGGTGGGAGTAAAGTAGAGGTCGTAGTAGATGATCCGAGAGGTGTGTAGGTCCTCCACACGCGTGCTCGCCGCTCCCAGTGGGCGCTTGGTGGGTGGTAAGGCCGTGCAGGAGGAGGAAGCTTTCTGGTTATAGCGGATGGCCTCTCTGTCGTAGTTGCAGGTTGGGTTGCTCTCTTCTCAGTAGGAAGCTCTAGTGGCCGGAGTGCTCACTGTGTCTCCTCTTGCATAGTAGTATGAAGTTTAGTAGAAGAATCTACCGTCCCCTCTCTCTTCTGTCGATGTCCCTTTTATATGGGTTGTCCTGGAGCGAGGGACCTCATCCCTTGATAGGGAAGGGTCCGTTTAGTAGAGTAACGTTCCCCGCTATGTTGGCGGGAGTTTCCCGTTAGAGGGTGATAGCCCCGGCATCGGCTGGTCCCTGGGCGAGTCTTACGGCACTCATGGCGCGTGCTCGCCTGTTACGGGGTCAAGGCCGACGTCGTGGGGGCAACGGTCAATCGTCGGAGTGTTCTCCGACGAGAACTGCGGTTGGACCGGTTCTATCGTGCGTCGTGGAATCCGATGCTCTGCTGGGCCGGTCCTCTTCTTGTTGGATCGGACAAGCATGTTCGCCCCTTGTCTGGGCTTAACTTGTCCAAACCTTGATGGGCCGCTCATATTGGGCCGTTTCTGGGTCGGACCATATTTACCCTCTTCAAGTACTGTTTTAACAAATTCATGTATCTTGTGTTTTTAGATTGATGAATTAAGAGGTCAAATGGTTCTACCCGAAGAAATTGTAAGTTTAGCTCGATGTCCAAAACATAGCATCATGTCATATCAATGTTTTTTATAAATGGGTATAAATTTGGAATCAATTCAGTAGACAATGCACATGTTACTCAGAATAGTGGCATTGTAACAGTTGGTGACTATGTAAATACCTTTTATGGTGTTTTAAAAAATATAATAGAGCTTCACTTTGGAATTATGTCACCTACATTTTTGTTCAAGTGTATTTGGTATGATATGAATGAGGGATCTGGTCTTGTAGTGGATGATTTCAAACTCATTACTACTGTGAATACAACACGGTTTACTTTTGAAGATGAGTCATTTATTTTTCCATCACGAGCACAACAAGTTTATTACATTAAGGATTCTGTAAAGGGAAGGACACCACCAGAAAAAGTGGGATTTCAGATGGCCATATTCCGTGTGAAATCCGTCTGAAAATCCGTGAGAAGACACTTTTGTAACGGATTTCATACAGCTTTCAGACGGAATACGGCCGTCACATATTCTTGGTTACAAATTTCGGACAGTTCAATATTTCGTCACAAATACTGTCTGAAATTTCAAACGGACTTTTTTGTGTATTTCCGTCTGAAATTACAAATTTCAGACAGATTAATATCAGTCACAGGAACCGTCTGCAATTTCAAACGGAAACTTTTTCGTATGAAATTCCGTCTGCAATTATCCGTCCCAAATACGGTCACAATTCCCGTCTGAAATTTCAAACGAAAATCTGTCCGTGTGAAATACCGTCTGAAACTATCCGTGCCAAAGACCGTTCCAATGTCCGTCTGAATTTCAAACAAATTATTTTGTCTCTATTACAGACGGTGTCATGTTATATTCCGTCTGAAATTTCAGACGGTTAATATTTCGTCTCATATTCCGTCTGAGATTTCAGACGGATCCGTTTGAAAATTCGTCTGAAATCTCAAAAATCATTTTTTAAAAAAATTTAAATTATTATAAAAAACATGTTAAAAATACATCAAATAATCAAACACCACCGAAAAAAAACTCAACACCCTGCTCATCAAATATCATCAAACCAACGTACAGAAAATAAAACACATAATAAACTCAAGAAATATCTTGATCATCGTCCATATCCTCCTCCCTGCCCAGCTCATCTCCTCTGTCGCCGCCCGCAGAAGGATCCTCCTACATTAAAAATATAATAACATTCATTCATAGATAAAAAAATTAGTGCGAAGATAAATTAGCATAAATTGAAATATGTCTGAAAATATCAAATTGAAATAAAACATATCAAATTGATAACTGATTTTAGAACCCCGAACCCAACTTCTTTAGTAAGTGCATTTACAAAATACACTTTTGAGCGTCGGGCCCACATCGAGTATCCGATTTGGATTCCACCAGTTCCCACAAGTCACTTTTACCTCTCAGGTCGTGTTGGAACGATCGACATGTCGATCAGACATGTATTTCAGATTTTAGACTCCCCAACCCTATTTATCTATCTTTTAAATTAATTACATTTAGAGAATGCACTTTTGAGCGTCAAGCCCAAACTAGATATCCGATTTGGATTCCGTTAGTTCTGACAAGTCACTTTCATCTCCCAAGTTGTGTTGGAATGATCGGCACACCGATCAGATCGATATTTCAGATTTTAGACCCCCGAACCTGACTTCTTTAATTTTAAACTAAGTGTATTTAGAAAATTCACTTTTGAGCGCTGGTGCCAAATCGGATATTCGATTTGGATTCCGTCAGTTCTGACAAGTCACTTTCATATCCCAGGTCGTGTTGAAATGATCGGCACGTCGATCAGACCGGTATTTCAGATTTTAGACCCCCGGACCCGACTTGGGAGAAATTTAAACTAAGTGTATTTACAAAACAAGCTTTTGAGCGCTGGGGCCAAACCGGGTATCCGATTTGGATTCCGTCAGTTTTGACAAGTCACTTTCATCTCCTAGGTCGTGTTGGAATGATCGACATGTCGATCAGACTGGTATTTCATATTTTAGACCCCCAGACACGACTTGGGAGAAATTTAAACTACGTGTATTTAGAAAATGCACTTTTGAACGCTGGGGCCAAACCGGGTATCCGATTTGGATTCCGTCAGTTCTGACAAGTCAATTTCATCTCCCAAGTCATGTTGGAATGATCGGCACATCGATCAGACTGGTATTTCATATTTTAGACCCTCGGACCCGACTTTGGAGAAATTTAAACTAAGTGTATTTAGAAAATGCACTTTTGAGCGCTGGGGCCAAACCGGGTATCCGATTTAGATTCCGTCAGTTCTGACAAGTCAATTTCATCTGCCAGGTTATGTTGGAATGATCAGCATGCCGATCAGACCGATATTTCAGATTTTAAACCCCTGAACCCGACTTGAGAGAAATTTAAAAAGTAAGTGCATTTATAATATACACTTTTGAGCGTCGGGCTCAAACCGAGTATCCGATTTGGATTTCGTCAGTTCTAACAAGTCACTTTCATCTCCCAAGTCCTGTTGGAAGGATCGGCATGCCGATCAGATCGATATTTCACATTTTAGACCCCCCAATCCCTATTTATCTGTCTTTTAAATTAATTACATTTAGAGACTGCACTTTTGAGCGTTGGGTCAAAATCGGGTATCCGATTTAGATTCCACCAGTTCTCACAAGTCACTTTTATCTCCCAACTCATGTTGGCCACAGGGCTTATTGACGCGGGGTTCAGAGGTAACTCTTTTACCTGGTCGAATAATCAATAGCTAGCAAGGCCAATCAGCCTGTTAAGAAATCAGCGGCATCAGATCAAGCTGATCTGTCAAGAAATCAATAGTCAGGAGATGTTCCCTTTTCAGAAACTTTTGATTTCATGTGGGTCTATGTTGTAGCGACCCGGATTCCGGATACCCGGTGCACCCGGTATAAATACCGAATACACGTGATACCACATGGGACCCGCGAGGCCTCCCAAGCGCGGGAAAGCGCCGAAGGGAAAAAGGAGTGTGTGGAATACATTGAAGTCAGCAGATATAATAGTAAGTAATTAAATTTCATTACAATGGATTGCTAAAGTAGCAGAAATAAAATTACATTTTCAATAATAATTTCAACAATTATAATTATACCCCAGAGTCAAGTCCTAAGGAAAGACAACAAGTACAGTCTAACAGAAAAGAAACGTACACAGAAGTCGGGAGAAGCCCGACGCAGGTACAGCTGGCAGCTACAGCAAACGCGCACCTCCAAGAGCAGCAGAGGCAGACGGCGAAACCCACCTGAAAAGTAGGGGTGAGTGTAAGGCCCGTGCCTTAATGGATCCTTCATGGTATTTGTTCTATTAATTGTTCTGGAATTTCTGACTATTTTCCTGATTTTTAGGAATTTGTCTGGTATTTTTCCGGATATATTCGGAGCTGTTTGAGGGTTATTGGAATATTAATAAGATTTTTATATATATAATGATTAAATTATATATATATTAATTTTATTTTTATTTTTTTTTATTAATCCCTCACCCCCTCTCTCTCTCTTCTCCCCGTCGATCACTCTCTCTTTCCCTTTCTCTCTCTCTCTTTCTCTCGCGCGATCGCCTCTCTCCTCCTTGTAGGGATCGCGGCCGAGACGAGGACGGATCGAGACGAGGTTGGCGCCGTTGGATTCCTCGCGTCGAGGCGAACGCGTGGGTACCCATTTCGGCGTGGATCGGTGGACGTGGGAGCGTGTTGGAGCTTGAAGGCTCGGCGAGCCTACCTCGGTGCATGCGGCCTTTTCGCGCGATTCGGCTTGCAAGAGGTAGGGGGATGGAATTCTTAGCTCGCTAGGAGCATTTCCTATAGCTCATTCTGTTGATTAGCGCCCCGTAGTATGCATGTTGTCCATTTTCCATATTTGGGGTTTTGGCCATGTTCTTCGCGTTTGATCGGTTATAGGCGATGCATGTGCTAGATTAATTGTTAAACTGTTGTATACACTGCGTGGTTTGGCAGGTTACAGATTTTTTCGTCGTTACCCGGCGTTTTCAACCGTCCGGGGGGGCTTCGGTTTACAAACCGTACCCGCCCGTAACCCAGGTGGAGTGACGGTCCTGCCAGGGACCGTCACTTGCCTAACGGTCCAAGATGGACGCGTCACTTACCAAATAACGGCCTATCGAGGGGCGTCGTTTGGAGAGTAACGGTGGGAACCCCATCCGTTACTCGATCGTTGTTTTCCGTTAGCCCGGTGAGGCGGTGAGCCCAGCGGTCTGTCGACCGGCCGTCGCTTCCGAGCGACGCGCCGAGACCGGGGCGTCGCTTCGTCTGCTATCATTTTTTTAGAACGATGTTAGTTGGTTTGAGCCTCGGGTGAAAGTAACGGCGGAGTTCCCGCGCGTCGCTTGGAAGCAACGCATAGGACCCCCACCGTCACTCTCCCCTTCATGGCCTTTGAGTTTGGTACTCGGGAGGATGTAACGGCGGTGACCTACCGCGCCGCTTGGAAGCGACGCGCGGGGCCCCTACCGTCACATTCCCCCCTGCACCTGTGAGTTGGAACTCGGGAGGGAGTAACGGCTGGAGACCAGCGCGTCACTCTTGATGTAACGCACTAGTCCCCGACCGTCACTTCCAAGTAGCGCGTGGGCCTCCGACCGCCGCTTGCCCGTCAGTTTGGTTATGTTCCCAGCCCATTGCTTATGCGTTCCGTTCTATACTCATGCCATAGTTGTATTGTTTTACTATATTGTGGCGTGTTTTATATGCCAATAGAGTAGCTCTTCTTTCCATGCAATGGAGCCACTGTTGTTGCCCTAAGGTCTGTTGAGTACCGACCCGCTTGAGGATGGCGGAGGGGTATGTTTCCCATTCACGGTTTGTAAGCTAGTTCCGTGGGCTCCCAGCCAATGGTAGCGTCCTGCCAAGGGAGAAAACTAGTTAGAGGGCCTGGCTCAGGCTAGAGTCAGTGTGTGCACACGTGGTCGGAGACTGTGGACTGACACCGACGGGTGCCACTCCGACTGGTCACTTGGTTTGGTACTGTTTACGCGCTTAGCTTGTCGCTTCGTCGACTGCGAGTGCTTGAGACGCAGTGTAAGCCGTCAGTGGACGCTTCTGGTTTCTGCTCCAGTGGTTGTCCGTCCTTGTTGTCTAGATTAGTTGCAGCTTATCCTATTTGGTAGTTTTGGGTTCAATCGCTTGCATTTAATTAGTAGTGGCATGTGTTAGCTGTTATACCTGCTTAGATAGAGCTTACAGCTTTCTTGTGATTAGATATTCTTGCCATTGCCTATGTATTTATTTAAATGCATGCTTTAATTGCTGTTATTTATGCATGTTCACTTGTTTAGTGCGAGGTAGGGATCCGCGTGACCCCTACTGAGTCTGGCTGTGACTCACCCTTCTCCTTTCAGGTGAGCCACGCCCGACGTCTCCCGGAGTTTAGCGTGCTGTTTCGGGACCGTCCCTAGCTGCCAGCTGAGCACGAGCTGCCTTTTTGAGGCTTGTGTTGTACTTTTGCCGGGGTATGCCCCGCGTAGTTGTACTTGAGGACTAGTGTTTGTCACTCTGGACTAGTTATATATGTATCACTCTGGTTATTTTAAATTCCTTCCGCTCTTGTGTTTAAATCTTAATACTTAATTGTATTGCGCGCCCCAATTCGTAATTAATTATGCATATTTCTCAGCTAACCCCCACTAACCCTTCAGGGGCCTCATCAGCCTCTTGGGTGGCCTCCCCAGTTCTTGGTATCGGTGTATCGATGTTATCGGTATATCGGTATCCTGAACTCTGGGTCGTCACAGCTGGTATCAGAGCGTAAGTTGAGGATTTGCGTAAGGAATTGGAATTGACGCTTGTCCAGAGCTAGTCCTGTTGTCGTCTCCTGCTGGCATAGGATGTTTTCCGTATGATTGATGGATTTTATTGTTGATTGTGTTTGCGTTTTGGCAGCATAATTATGCCGCCTCGTCGAGGAAGACCTCCTCGAGCTCCGCGTGTTCCTCGAGATGCGCCCAGGGAAGATAGTGGTTCTGCACCTCCTCCTACAGTTCCCGCTGTTCCTGTCGTTCCAGTTGCTCCTCCAGTGCCGATCGTTCAAGCTGAAGTGCCTGGCAGTCGAGGCAAGGCTTTGAAAGAATTTCTTATGTTCAATCCGCCTGCTTTCGATGGTCAAGCTGATCCAAAGGTGGCAAGGCAATGGCTGGATGCGATAGAGCGTGTGTTTGTCTCGATGGAGTGTGCTGAAGATGAGAAAGTCATGCTTGCTGCTTTTCAACTCCAGGGTACATCCATCACGTGGTGGAAAGCCGAGTGGCAGGTTGCTTTTCGTTCCAGACCTCTTCGGCAGATCACTTGGGTAGAGTTTGTTGCTGCTTTTGAGCGTGCCTATACTCCTGCTTGCTTACAGATGGACAAGATGTATCGGTTTATGGAATTGACTCAGGACAGTATGACCGTGCTTCAGTACAGGAATAAGTTCTTGGAATTGGGTCAGTATGCGCCCCATGTGCTGGCCAGTGAAGCTTTGAAGACCCAGCAGTTCTTGCGAGGGTTGAGGCCAGAGTTGAAGATGCCGTTGATAGCGAGTCGTGTTGCGGATCTTGATATTGCGTGTCAGACAGCTGTAGCTTTAGAGCTGGAGATGGCGAGACCGGGTCGATATCCCCAGGCAGGGTCAGTGCAGCCGGTAGCTCAGGTTCAGCAGACTTACCGACAGCCCGTGCCAGGTGTTCCTTCGGTTCGGTCAGAGGTTTCCAGCGCTTCCTCTCCTTCCAAGCCCAAGTTTAAAAGGTTCAAGAAGAAGAAGAAGTTTTTTCAGCAGCCGACAGCACCTTCTTTTCAGACTCGACAGAGTTCAGCTTCAAGTCAGCCGTGGACGTGTCGGAGATGCGGTGGTCATCACAAGGGCCAGCCGTGTTCTCTTCCTATTGTTTGCTTTAGGTGTGACCAGCCAGGTCATGTGGTTCGGGATTGCCCGCTGAGGCCGAATCCATTGCAAGCTCCTCAGTTTTTTCAACCTCAGCCGCAGTTTAGACCTCCTGCACCTCAAGCTCCACAACAATTCTTCTCTCAGGTGTCGGCGTCTTCTCAGCAATCTTCAGCTGGTTCTAAGAAGCAGAAAGGCAAAGTTTCTCATTTGACTAGAGCTGATGCTGCTGCGTCCCATCTTGTGGAAGGTACGATTATGCTTTATGGTCATTCAGCCCATGTCTTATTTGATTCTGGTGCTTCTCACTCTTTTATTTCTGAGGATTTCATGACCTGTATTGAGGAACCGACTTCCGAGGTGTCTTGTGAGTTATTTGTGGAATTGCCTTCTGGAGATTTCATGGTTACTCCTCTGTGTTTGGAAGAATCTCCTGTTATGATTGATAGTCATCAGTTGCCGGCAAGACTGTATGCGTTGCAGCTGGCAGATTATGATGTTATTCTGGGAATGGATTGGTTGGAGCATTATGGAGCTGTAGTTGACTGCAGATCGAAGAAAGTCTATTTTCAGCCCCAGGGAAAATCAGCCTTTTATTTTCAAGGTATTCGATCCCGATCTTCTCGTATGATTATTTCTGCTATTCGAGCCTACAGGTTGCTTAGCGCAGGTTGTCAGGGATTCCTTGCTTCAGTGGTAGCTGTTGAAAAACCACGACGGGATGTTTGTGATATTCCGGTTGTCTGTGAGTTCCCTGATGTGTTTCCTGACGAGTTGCCAGGCTTGCCCCCAGAGCGAGAGATTGAGATGGTGATTGAATTGATTCCAGGTACTGGCCCCTTGGCAAAGCCGCCGTACCGAATGGCCCCAGCTGAATTGAAAGTACTGCGTGCATAGCTACTAGAGTTACTGGAGAAAGGTTATATTCGCCCCAGTTTTTCTCCGTGGAGTGCCCCAGTGCTGTTTGTGAAAAAGAAAGATGGAAACCTGAGGCTTTGTATTGATTACAGGCAGCTGAATCAGGCGACTATCAAGAATAAGTATCCGCACCCCAGAATTGATGATTTGTTTGACCAGTTACAGTCTGCTACTGTCTTTTCACGGATTGATCTCCGGTCTGGCTATTTTCAATTGCGGATCCGGGAATCTGATGTGGAGAAGACTGCTTTCAGCACTCGATATGGTCACTTTGAATTTTTAGTCATGCCGTTTGGTTTGACTAATGCCCCAGCAGCTTTTATGGACCTAATGCAGCGTATCTTTCGTCTATTTCTGGACCAGTTTGTGGTGATCTTTGTTGATGATATCTTGATTTATTCTGCCTCTGTTGATGATCATGTGCAGCATTTGAGGATCGTTCTGCAGACTCTAAGAGATCACGAGCTTTATGCGAAGCTCAGTAAATGTGAATTCTGGCTTCTGGAGATTCATTTTCTTGGCCATGTGATTTCTGGTGATGGAGTGGCAGTAGACCCTGCAAAGATTGATGCCGTTTTGAGTTGGCAGAGACCGAGGGCCATCACTGAGATACGAAGTTTTTTAGGATTGGCTGGGTATTACCGCAGATTCATTCAGGATTTTGCGAAGATTGCAGCACCAATGACTAAATTGACACGAAAGGATGTGCCATTTGTCTGGTCGGATCAGTGTGAGGCTAGCTTTGTTGAATTGAAAAGGCTATTGACTTCTTCTCCAGTGTTGACTTTGCCTTCCGACTCGGGTGGTTTTCTTGTTTGTACGGATGCGTCTCGAGTAGGGTTGGGTGCAGTGCTGATGCAACATGGTAAGGTTATCGCATATGCATCTCGGCAATTGAAACAGCATGAAGGAAATTATCCCACTCACGATCTGGAGCTAGCTGTAGTTATTTTTGCCTTGAAGATCTGGAGACATTATCTGTATGGTGAGAAATTTCAGATTCTTACTGATCATCAGAGTTTACAGTATATTTTCTCCCAGAAGGATCTGAATCTCAGGCAGAGGCGATGGGTGGAATACATGAAAGATTATGACTTTACACTCTCCTATCAGCCAGGTAAAATGAATGTTGTGGCCGATGCTCTAAGCAGGAAAGTAAAGGTCAACCATTTGTTGCTTCATGAATGGAAATTATGGGAACAGCTTCCGAGCGAGGCATTGTGTGTAGAGATTCCTGCCGATCCGAAGATGGCAGTTTGTGCTAGCTTAGTTTTGGGTTCAGCTTTGTATCAGCAGATTTTAGAAGCCCAGCAAGCTGATTCTGATTTGGCCCGTGTTATATCAAGATATGATGTGGAATTTGATGACGAGCTGGTTGTCAGTTTCCGGGGCAGATTGTATATTCCTGTTAATAATGATTTGAGGAATGAGATTCTGAGTGAAGCCCATGGTTCCCGTTTTGCTATTCACCCTGGTGTCACCACGATGTATCAGAATTTGAAGAAGCAGTTCTGGTGGCCCGGCATGAAGAAGGACATGGCTATTTTTGTTTCTAAGTGCTTGACTTGTCAGTTAGTTAAAGCCGAACATCAAAAGCCAGGTGGTCCGCTTCAGCCCTTAGAGATTCCGATGTGGAAATGGGACCATGTTACTACAGATTTTGTGGTGGGTTTGCCTCGAACTTCTCAAGGTTTTGATGGGATCTGGCTGCTTGTCGACAGATTGACGAAAACCGCCAGATTGTTGCTGATTAAAGTTACTTGGAGTGTGCAGAGATTGGCCGAGCTCTATGTACAGAAGATCATGCCGCTACATGGAATTCCTGTTTCACTTGTGTCAGATCGTGACCCGCGTTTTACCTCTAGCTTCTGGCGTAGTTTCCAGAAAGCTTTGGGCACTGAGTTAGCTTTCATTTCAGCGTATCACCCACAGTCGGATGGACAGTCAGAGAGAACTATTTAGACTCTGGAGGACATGCTGAGATCGTGTTGCCTTGATTGGCAAGGTTCGTGGGGTCAGCATTTGCCACTTGTTGAATTTGCTTATAATAACAGTTTTCACTCCAGTATTGGTATGGCTCCTTATGAAGCGTTGTATGGTCGTCCTTGTCGTACTCCTCTGAACTGGTTTGATATTGGGGACCGACTGTTGACGGGACCGGACTTGGTACAACAGTGTTCTGATGTGGTTCGTCTGATCAGGCAGAGATTGTTGACGGCTCAGAGTCGACAGAAGAGTTATGCAGATCAACGCAGACGTCCACTACAATTTGAACCGGGAGATATGGTGTTTGTTAAAATATCTCCGATGAAAGGTGTTTCCAGATTTGGGAAGCGTGGAAAGCTTAGTCCGCGGTATGTTGGCCCTTTTCCGATTGTTGAAGCTATTGGTTCAGTGGCTTATCGTTTGCAACTGCCGGCGGCCATGCAAGCTATTCATGATGTGTTCCACGTGTCTCAGTTGAGGAAATATGTGCCCGATGCTTCTCATGTTCTCGATGATTCAGTGTGGCCCGAGGTGACTGCTGATTTGTCCACACCAGAGTTTCCTATCCGAATTGAAGACCGTCGTGAGCAGCGGTTGAGAAATAAGGTTATTCCTCTGGTAAGGGTTGCTTGGCAGCGTCACTCTGGTAACGAGTCTACTTGGGAGCGTGAAAATGAGATGCGTCAGCTTTTTCCTTTCTTATTCCAGTGAGGTATGTGTCCTTTCTCAGTTTCCTCTTTATCCTTGTTGTCGTAAATTTCGAGGGCGAAATTTCTGTAAGGAGGGAGGGACTGTAAGGCCCGTGCCTTAATGCATCCTTCGTGGTATTTGTTCTATTAATTGTTCTGGAATTTCTGACTATTTTCTTGGATTTTTAGGAATTTGTCTGGTATTTTTCCGGATTTATTCGGAGCTGTTTGAGGGTTATTGGAATATTAATAAGATTTATATATATATAATGATTAAATTATATATATATTAATTTTATTTTTATTTTTTTTATTAATCCCTCACCCCCTCTCTCTCTCTTCTCCCCGTCGATCACTCTCTCTTTCCCTTTCTCTCTCTCTCTTTCTCTCGCGCGATCGCCTTTCTCCTCCTTGTAGGGATCGCAGCCGAGACGAGGACGGATCGAGACGAGGTTGGCGCCGTTGGATTCCTCGCGTCGAGGCGAACGCGTGGGTACCCATTTCGGCGTGGATCGGTGGACGTCGGAGCGTGTTGGAGCTTGAAGGCTCGGCGAGCCTACCTCGGTGCATGCGGCCTTTTCGCGCGATTCGGCTTGCAAGAGGTAGGGGGATGGAATCCTTAGCTCGCTAGGAGCATTTCCTATAGCTCTTTCTGTTGATTAGCACCCCGTAGTATGCATGTTGTCCATTTTCCATATTTGGGGTTTTGGCCATGTTCTTCGCGTTTGATCGGTTATAGGCGATGCATGTGCTAGATTAATTGTTAAATTGTTGTATACACTGCGTGGTTTGGCAGGTTACAGGTTTTTTCGTTGTTACCCGGCGTTTTCAACCGTCTGGGGGGGCTTCGGTTTACAAACCGTACCCGCCCGTAACCCAGGTGGAGTGACGGTCCTGCCAGGGACCGTCACTTGCCTGACGGTCCAAGATGGACGCGTCACTTACCAAATAACGGCCTATCGAGGGGCGTCGTTTGGAGAGTAACGGTGGGAACCCCACCCGTTACTCGATCGTTGTTTTCCGTTAGCCCGGTGAGGCGGTGAGCCCAGCGGTCTGTCGACCGGCCGTCGCTTCCGAGCGACGCGCCGAGACCGGGGCGTCGCTTCGTCTGCTATCATTTTTTTAGAACGCTGTTAGTTGGTTTGAGCCTCGGGTGAAAGTAACGGCGGAGTTCCCGCGCGTCGCTTGGAAGCAACGCATAGGACCCCCACCGTCACTCTCCCCTTCATGGCCTTTGGGTTTGGTACTCGGGAGGATGTAACGGCGGTGACCTACCGCGCCGCTTGGAAGCGACGCGCGGGGCCCCTACCGTCACATTCCCCCCTGCACCTGTGAGTTGGAACTCGGGAGGGAGTAATGGCTAGAGACCAGTGCGTCACTCTTGATGTAACGCACTAGTCCCCGACCGTCACTTCCAAGTAGCGCGTGGGCCTCCGACCGCCGCTTGCCCGTCAGTTTGGTTATGTTCCCAGCCCATTGCTTATGCGTTCCGTTCTATACTCATGCCATAGTTGTATTGTTTTACTATATTGTGGCGTGTTTTATATGCCAATAGAGTAGCTCTTCTTTCCATGCAATGGAGCCACTGTTGTTGCCCTAAGGTCTGTTGAGTACCGACCCGCTTGAGGATGGCGGAGGGGTATGTTTCCCATTCACGGTTTGTAAGCTAGTTCCGTGGGCTCCCAGCCAATGGTAGCGTCCTGCCAAGGGAGAAAACTAGTTAGAGGGCCTGGCTCAGGCTAGAGTCAGTGTGTGCACACGTGGTCGGAGACTGTGGACTGACACCGACGGGTACCACTCCGACTGGTCACTTGGTTTGGTACTGTTTACGCGCTTAGCTTGTCACTTCGTCGACTGCGAGTGCTTGAGACGCAGTGTAAGCCGTCAGTGGACGCTTCTGGTTTCTGCTCCAGTGGTTGTCCGTCCTTGTTGCCTGGATTAGTTGCAGCTTATCCTATTTGGTAGTTTTGGCTTCAATCGCTTGCATTTAATTAGTAGTGGCATGTGTTAGCTGTTATACCTGCTTAGATAGAGCTTACAGCTTTCTTGTGATTAGATATTCATGCCATTGCCTGTGTATTTATTTAAATGCATGCTTTAATTGCTGTTATTTATGCATGTTCGCTTGTTTAGTGCGAGGTAGGGATCCGCGTGACCCCTACTGAGTCTGGCTGTGACTCACCCTTCTCCTTTCAGGTGAGCCACGCCCGACGTCTCCCGGAGTTTATCGTGCTGTTTCGGGACTGTCCCTAGCTGCCAGCTGAGCACGAGCTGCCTTTTTGAGGCTTGTGTTGTACTTTTGCTGGGGTATGCCCCGCGTAGTTGTACTTTGAGGACTAGTGTTTGTCACTCTGGACTAGTTATATATGTATCACTCTGGTTATTTTAAATTGCTTCCGCTCTTGTGTTTAAATCTTAATACTTAATTGTATTGCGCGCCCCAATTCGCAATTAATTATGCATATTCCTCAGCTAACCCCCACTAACCCTTCAGGGGCCTCATCAGCCTCTTGGGTGGCCTCCCCAGTTCTTGGTATCGGTGTATCGATGTTATCGGTATATCGGTATTCTGAACTCTGGGTCGTCACAGTGAGTCTCAACAGAAACTCAGTAGGGGTCACGCGGATCCCCACTGGAAAATGCACAGAGCAACGGAAGCAACTACGGAAACAACAAGTGCAGCAAAGCAGGAAAGGCTACACTAAAAAGCTGTAAACAGACAGGGCACAGCAGGAGTAGGGAACAGGCTAAGAGCAAGGGGAGCTCAACAACAAAGAAGAGCGAGGCCGTAAAACACGGGACAACGGCCACCAAGGAGAACTCGGCACCCTAAGCTACTCCAAGCGGCAACAGACGGTCAACCCCAAACTCACACAGTAGGGTGACCCAGTCCGACAGCCAAAGCAAAGGCGAAGGCAGACGCCGACGCCAAAAACACAGACAAAACACGACAGGAGACGTCGTGCACGTAGCTCCACGCATGACAAGAATGTCATGCCAACGACGGAACACTGACCTCGAGTACAGCCTCGAGAGGGCAACTCACAAAGGTCACAGCGCACAAGAAAACGCGAGAGCCACAGCATCGAGTGACAGGAGCACCCTCCTCCCAGAAGAACAGCCAGAAGCGTCCACTGACGACTTACACTGCGCCACAAGTGTCATGTCACTCAAGGACAAGACACACCAAGAACCAAGTCCGAGGAACAACAGTTCCAAGGAAACATGGTACCACAGCATAAAACTACAGCACCAACTGTGAGTGACTAGTCAGGGCCACGCCCGTCGGCGCAAGTCCCCAGTCCCTGACCACGTGTGCACACACCGACCTCTACCTAGGTCAGGCCTCTAGCTAGTATTCCCCTCGGTAGGACGCTACCGTTGGCCGGGGCCTACGGAACTAGCTAAAGAACCGTACGTACCAAACGCAACAGGAAAACCCCTCCACCACTCCCGGTGGGTCGGCAAGAGCCTAGGGCTACAACTAGTGGAGGCTCACAAGGCACAGACACAAAAACACAGGTGCTAAAGCACAGACAGTCTAAGAAAGACCCGTCTCGTGCACCACAAAGCACCATGGCAGCTAAACAACCGCCAACCGACTCAGGACCAGGCAACTAGACCTACGACGTAACGATCCCTGAGTCAAACGACTCAAAGGCAAGATCGTCACAAGCAGCGAAACAAGCCGCCAATCGGTCTAATCCTAAGCCAGCAAAACAACGCTCCGTAGAAAATGACACACGGAGACCTGAGGGAAACACCAAGAACCCTCAACACACCTGGACACGCAAACCGAGGTAAGGCAACACCTCGAGGCATCCAGAAGCAATGTCTCGAGCCGGACGCAACCATCGAGACACACACACACAAGGCCACATGTCAACCACTGGGTCACACCGGGTTGACCTGAACCCAACAGCAATACAAGCAAAAGTAGGATAAACAATCCTATCGCAAGTAAGAAGACTCCTGGCCACCTTACAACGTAGTCTTAGCCCTCATAGGACGTCAAGAAACATCCACGGGACAACGGGCAGACCACAAGGCCAAGCCAAGACACACAGGAATCAACGGGCGGAAAACAAAGGCACAAGGAATGCAACGCACCAGCCTTAGACCGCTACAAGCAAGCGACGGTCTAGCCTAGGGCCGTTACTTCCCAAACAACAGACGGGAATCAATCCGTCACACACACCACCCTGACAAACCTACAAAACCACACTAAAGCCAAGTAACGCACAACACCAGGCGCGTTACAACCAAATGACGCACGGGGGTAGGCGCGTTATTCTCAACGTGCACAGCCACCCTCAACCAAAGCGAAGTAACGCGTAACGTCAGGCGCGTTACAACCAAACGACGCGGCAGGGGAGGGGCGTCAGAGCCAAACGACGCACGGGGGGAGGCGCGTTACTCTCAACGTGCACAGCCACCCTCAACCCAGCACAAAACAACAAACGACGGCCAGGAGCAGGCGCGTTGTACCACAACGACGCATGGGGGCACAACCGCTACATCCAACGGGCACAGCCACCCAAGCTCGGCCAAAACAGAATGTAACGGCCAGGGGCAGGGGCGTTACACTCAAACAACGCACGGGGGCACGACCGCTGGAGGCACCGCCTCAACAGGTCAAACGTCGATCAAACAGCAAGTAACGGCCAGGACCAGGCGCGTCACTTTCCTCTAACGCGCTGGGTCAAGCGCGTTAGATCAACCGACTCAACCCCAAAACAAAACGACAAAAAGGAAGTAACGCGCTAACCTAGGCGCATTACAAGGAAACGACGCGCCACCCTAGGGCCGTCATGTGACGACCCAGAGTTCAGGACACCGATATACCGATAACATCGATACACCGACACCAAGAACTGGGGAGGCCACCCAAGAGGCTGATGAGGCCCCTGAAGGGTTAGTGGGGGTTAGCTGAGGAATATGCATAATTAATTGCGAATTGGGGCGCGCAATACAATTAAGTATTAAGATTTAAACACAAGAGCGGAAGCAATTTAAAATAGCCAGAGTGATATATATATAAAACTAGTCCAGAGTCACAACACACTAGTCCTCAAGGTACAACTACGCGGGGCATACCCCGGCAAAAGTACAACACAAGCCTCAAAAAGGCAGCTCGTGCACAGCTGGCAGCTAGGAACGGTCCCGAAACAGCACGCTAAACTCCGGGAGACGTCGGGCGTAGCTCACCTGAAAGGAGAAGGGTGAGTCACAGCCAGACTCAGTAGGGGTCACGCGGATCCCTACCTCGCACTAAACAAGCGAACATGCATAAATAAAGCAAGTAGAGCATGCATTTAAATAAACACACAGGCAATGGCATGAATAACCAATCACAAGAAAGCTGTAAACTCTAGCTAAGCAAGTATAACAGCTAACACATGCCACTACTACTTAAATGCAAGCGATTAAAGCTAAAACTACCAAATAGAAGGAGCTGCAACTAATCCAAGCAACAAGGAAGGACAACCACTGGAGCAGAAACCAGATGCGTCCACTGACGGCTTACACTGCGTCTCAAGCACTCGCAGTCGACGAAGCGACAAGCTAAGCGCGTAAACAGTACCAAACCAAGTGACCAGTCGGAGTGGCACCCGTCGGTGTCAGTCCACAGTCTCCGACCACGTGTGCACACACTGACTCTAGCCTGAGCCAGGCCCTCTAACTAGTTTTCTCCCTTGGCAGGACGCTACCATTGGCTGGGAGCCCACGGAACTAGCTTACAAACCGTGAATGGGAAACATACCCCTCCGCCATCCTCAAGCGGGTCGGTACTCAACAGACCTTAGGGCAACGACAGTGGCTCCATTGCATGGAAAGAAAAGCTACTCTATTGGTATAAAACACGCCACAATATATTTAAAACAATGCGAATATGGCATGAATATAGAAAGAAGCGCATAACAGATGGGCTGGGAATATATTGCAGCCATCAGGGAAGCGGCGGTCAAAGACCCACGCGCCACATGCAAACGACGGTCGGGGGCCGGCGCGTTACTTCAAGAATGACGCCCCAGTCCCTATCTGTCACTCCCTTCAGGGTTCCAGCTCAAGAGGCACTAAAGGGCTTGTAACGGTGGGGGCCCTGCGCGTTACTTCGAAGCAACGCGTGGGGTCACCGCCGTCACATCCACCCGAGGCTCAAACCACCTATCAGCGTTCTAAATGATAGCAGACGAAGTGACGCCCCGGTCTAGGCGCGTCGGACCGAAACGACGGTCGGCCGACTGGCCGTCGGGCGCATCGCCTGACCAAAACTACGGAAAACAGTTGATGAGTAACGGATGGGAGCCCCACCGTTACTCTCCAAGTAACGCACCCCCAATGGGCCGCTATTTGGAAGTGACGCGTCCGCTATGGACCGTCAGGCAAGTGACGGTTCCTGGCAGGACCGTCACTGCACCTGGGTTACGGGCGGGTACGGTTTGTAAACCGAAGCCCTCCCGGACGGCTGAAAACGCCGGGTATCGACGAAAAACCTGATAACCTGTCAAACCACGCATGCTAGACAACAATTTAACATCTAAATCTAGCACATGCAAGGCCTAAAA
This sequence comes from Amorphophallus konjac, assembly GCA_022559845.1. NCBI lineage: Eukaryota > Viridiplantae > Streptophyta > Magnoliopsida > Alismatales > Araceae > Amorphophallus > Amorphophallus konjac. The sequence continues at coordinate 228,833,954 of CM040123.1, read as the reverse complement.
CGCATTAAACTCAAGATTTAGGCTAAAACCCCAAAAATGGAAATATACACATCACGCATGCTACGGGGTGCTAATCATCAAGCAGGCTAAGGGAAACGATCCTAGCAAGATCGAGATTCCATCCCCCTACCTTTCGCAAGCCGAAACCGTCGAACGGGCCGCATGCAAGGAGGAAGAGCCACGGAGCTTCCACGCTCCACCTCGCTCCCACGATCACCGATCCACGCCGAAGTGGACACCCACGCGCACTACTCGACGCGAGGAATCCAACGGTGCCAACCTCGCCTCAATCCGATCTCGTTTCGCCCGAGTTCCCTAGGAGAGGGAGGGGACGATCGTGAGAAGAGAGAGAGGGAGAGGGTGAGAGTGAGATCGACGGGAAGGGAGAGAGAGAGAGAGGGAGAGGTTATAAAAAAAATAAAAATAAAAATAATATATATATAATATAATCATTATATATATAAAAATCTTATTAATATTCAATAACCCTCAATTAGCCCCAAATAAATCCAGAAAAATACCAGACAAATTCCTAAAAATCCAGGAAAATAGCCGAAAATTCCAGAACAATTAATAGAACAAATACCACGAAGGATCCATTAAGGCACGGGCCTTACAGTCCCTCCCTCCTTACAGAAATTTCGCCCTCGAAATTTACAACAACCGAAAAGGAGGAAACTGAGAAAGGACTTATACCTCACTGGAACAAGAAAGGAAAAAGCTGACGCATCTCATCTTCACGCTCCCAAGTAGACTCTTTACCAGAGTGACGCTGCCATGCAACCCTTACCAGAGGAATAACCTTATTTCTCAACCGCTGCTCACGACGGTCTTCAATTCGGATAGGAAACTCTGGTGTGGACAAATCAGCAGTCACCTCGGGCCACACTGAATCATCGAGAACATGAGAAGCATCAGGCACACATTTCCTCAACTGAGACACGTGGAACACGTCATGAATAGCTTGCATGGTCGCCGGCAGTTGCAAACGATAAGCCACTGAACCAATAGCTTCAACAATCGGAAAAGGGCCAACATACCGCGGACTAAGCTTTCCACGCTTCCCAAACCTGGAAACACCTTTCATCGGAGATATTTTAACAAACACCATATCTCCAGGCTCAAATTGTAGTGGACGTCTGCGTTGATCTGCATAACTCTTCTGTCGACTCTGAGCCGTCAACAATCTCTGTCTGATCAGACGAACCACATCAGAACACTGCTGTACCATGTCCGGTCCTGTCAACAGTCGGTCCCCAACATCAAACCAGTTCAGAGGAGTACGACAAGGACGACCATACAGCGCTTCATAAGGAGCCATGCCAATACTGGAGTGAAAACTATTATTATAAGCAAACTCAACAAGTGGCAAATGCTGACCCCACGAACCTTGCCAATCAAGGCAACACGATCTCAGCATGTCCTCCAAAGTCTGAATAGTTCTCTCTGACTGTCCATCTGACTGTGGGTGATACGCTGAACTGAAAGCTAACTCAGTGCCCAAAGCTTTCTGGAAACTACGCCAGAAGCCAGAGGTAAAACGTGGGTCACGATCTGACACAAGTGAAACAGGAATTCCATGCAGCGGCACGATCTTCTGCACATAGAGCTCGGCCAATCTCTGCACACTCCAAGTAACTTTAATTGGCAACAATCTGGCGGTTTTCGTCAATCTGTCGACAAGCAGCCAGATTCCATCAAAACATTGAGAAGTTCGAGGCAAACCCACCACAAAATCTGTAGTAACATGGTCCCATTTCCACATCGGAATCTCTAATGGCTGAAGCAGACCACCTGGCTTTTGATGTTCGGCTTTAACTAACTGACAAGTCAAGCACTTAGAAACAAAAATAGCTACGTCCTTCTTCATGCCGGGCCACCAGAACTGTTTCTTCAAATTCTGATACATCTTAGTGACACCAGGGTGAATAGCAAAACGGGAACCATGGGCTTCACTCAGAATCTCATTCCTCAAATCATTATCAACAGGAATATACAATCTGCCCTGGAAACTGACAACCAGCTCGTCATCAAATTCCACATCATATCTTGATATAACACGGGCCAAATCAGAATCAGCTTGCTGGGCTTCTAAAATCTGCTGATACAAAGCTGAACCCAAAACCAAGCTAGCACAAACTGCCATCTTCGGATCGGCAGGAATCTCTACACACAATGCCTCGCTCGGAAGCTGTTCCCACAATTTCCATTCGTGAAGCAACAAATGGCTGACCTGCACTTTCCTGCTCAAAGCATCGGCCACAACATTCATTTTACCTGGCTGATAGGAGAGTGTAAAGTCATAATCTTTCATGTATTCCATCCATCGCCTCTGCCTGAGGTTCAGATCTTTCTGGGAGAAAATATACTGTAAACTCTGATGATCAGTAAGAATCTGAAATTTCTCACCATACAGATAATGTCTCCAGATCTTCAAGGCAAAAATAACTGCAGCTAGCTCTAGATCATGAGTGGGATAATTCCCTTCATGCTGTTTCAATTGCCGAGATGCATATGCGATAACCTTACCATGTTGCATCAGCACTGCACCCAAACCTACTCGAGACGCATCTGTACAAACAAGAAAACCACCCGAGTCGGAAGGCAAAGTCAACACTGGAGAAGAAGTCAATAGCCTTTTCAATTCAACAAAGCTAGCCTCACACTGATCCGACCAGACAAATGGCACATCCTTCCGTGTCAATTTAGTCATCGGTGCTGCAATCTTCGCAAAATCCTGAATGAATCTGCGGTAATACCCAGCCAATCCTAAAAAACTTCGTATCTCCGTGATGGTCCTCGGTCTCTGCCAATTCAAAACGGCATTAATCTTTGCAGGGTCTACTGCCACTCCATCACCAGAAATCACATGGCCAAGAAAATGAATCTCCCGAAGCCAGAATTCACATTTACTGAGCTTCGCATAAAGCTCGTGATCTCTTAGAGTCTGCAGAACGATCCTCAAATGCTGCACATGATCATCAACAGAGGCAGAATATATCAAGATATCATCAACAAAGATCACCACAAACTGGTCCAGAAATGGACGAAAGATACGTTGCATTAGGTCCATGAAAGCTGCTGGGGCATTAGTCAAACCAAACGGCATGACTAAAAATTCAAAGTGACCATATCGAGTACTGAAAGCAGTCTTCTCCACATCAGATTCCCGGATCCGTAACTGAAAATAGCCAGACCGGAGATCAATTCGTGAAAAGACAGTAGCAGACTGTAACTGGTCAAACAAATCATCAATCCTGGGGAGCGGATACTTATTCTTGATAGTCGCCTGATTCAGCTGCCTGTAATCAATACAAAGCCTCAGGTTTCCATCTTTCTTTTTCACAAACAGCACTGGGGCACTCCACGGAGAAAAACTGGGACGAATATAACCTTTCTCCAGTAACTCTAGTAGCTGTGCACGCAGTACTTTCAATTCAGCTGGAGCCATACGGTACGGCGGCTTTGCTAAGGGGCCAGTACCTGGAATCAGTTCAATCACCATCTCAATCTCTCGCTCTGGGGGCAAGCCTGGCAACTCGTCAGGAAACACATCAGGGAACTCACAAACAACCGGAATATCACAAACATCCCGTCGTGGTTTTTCAACAACCACCACTGAAGCAAGGAATCCCTGACAACCTGCGCTAAGCAACCTATAGGCTCGAATAGCAGAAATAACCATACGAGAAGATCGGGATCGAATACCTTGAAAATAAAAGGCTGATTTTCCCTGGGGCTGAAAATAGACTTTCTTCGATCTGCAGTCAACCACAGCTCCATAATGCTCCAACCAATCCATTCCCAGAATAACATCATAATCTGCCAGCTGCAACGCATACAATCTCGCCGGCAACTGGTGATTATCAATCATCACAGGAGACTCATCCAAACACAGAGGAGTAACCATGAAATCTCCAGAAGGCAATTGCACAAATAACTCACAAGACAGCTCAGAAGTCGGTTCCTCAATACAAGCCATGAAATCCTCAGAAATAAAAGAGTGAGAAGCACCAGAATCAAATAAGACATGAGCTGAATGTCCATAAAGCATAATCGTACCTTCCACAAGATGGGACGCAGCAGCATCAGCTCTTGTCAAATGAGAAACTTTGCCTTTCTGCTTCTTGGAACCAGCTGAAGATTGCTGAGAAGACGCCGACGCTTGAGAGAAAAATTGTTGTGGAGCTTGAGGTACAGGAGGTCTAAACTGCGGCTGAGGTTGAGACAACTGAGGAGCTTGCAATTGAGTCGGCCTCAGCGGGCAATCCCGAACCACATGACCTGGCTGGTCACACCTAAAGCACACAATAGGAAGAGAACACGGCTGGCCCTTGTGATGACCACCGCATCTCCGACACGTCCACGGCTGACTAGCAGCTGAGCTCTGCCGAGTCTGAGAAGAAGGTGCTGTCGGCTGCTGAACAGAATCTGTACCGGACGGCTGCTGAAAAAACTTCTTCTTCTTCTTGAACCTTTTAAACTTGGGCTTAGAAGGAGAGGAAGCACTGGAAACCTCTGACTGGACCGAAGGAACACCAGGCACGGGCTGTCGGTAAGACTGCTGAACCTGAGCTACCGGCTGCACTGACCCTGCCTGGGGATACCCACCCGGTCTCGCCATCTCCAGCTCTAAAGCTACAGCTGTCTGACACGCAGTATCGAGATCCGCAACACGACTCGCTATCAGCGGCATCTTCAACTCTGGCCTCAACCCACGCAAGAATTGCTGGGTCTTCAAAGCTTCACTGGCCAGCACATGGGGCGCATACTGACCCAATTCCAAGAACTTATTCCTGTACTGAAGCACGGTCATACAGCCCTGGGTCAATTCCATAAACTGGTACATCTTATCCATCTGCAAGCAGGCAGGAGTATAGGCACGCTCAAAAGCAGCAACGAACTCTGCCCAAGTGATTTGCCGAAGAGGTCTGGATCGAAAGGAAATCTGCCACTCGGCTTTCCACCACGCAATGGATGTACCCTGGAGTTGAAAAGCAGCGAGCATGACTTTCTCATCTTCAGCACACTCCATCGAGACAAACACACGCTCTATCGCGTCCAACCATTGCCTCGCGACTTCTGGATCAGCTTGGCCATCGAAAGCAGGCGGATTGAACATCAGAAATTCCTTCAACGCCTTGCCTCGACTGCCAGGCACTTCAGCTTGAACGATCGGCACTGGAGGAGCAACTGGAACGACAGGAACAGCGGGAACTGCAGGAGGAGGTGCAGAACCGCTATCTTCCCTGGGCGCATCTCGAGGAACACGAGGAGGTCTTCCTCGACGAGGCGGCATAACTATGCTACCAAAAACACAATCAACAATAAAATCCATCAATCATACGGAAAACATCCTATGCCAGCAAGAGACGACAACAGGACTACCTCTGGACAAAGCGTCAATTCCAATTCTTTACACAACTCCTCAACTTACGCTCTGATACCATCTGTGACGACCCAGAGTTCAGGACACCGATATACCGATAACATCGATACACCGACACCAAGAACTGGGGAGGCCACCCAAGAGGCTGATGAGGCCCCTGAAGGGTTAGTGGGGGTTAGCTGAGGAATATGCATAATTAATTGCGAATTGGGGCGCGCAATACAATTAAGTATTAAGATTTAAACACAAGAGCGGAAGCAATTTAAAATAGCCAGAGTGATATATATATAAAACTAGTCCAGAGTCACAACACACTAGTCCTCAAGGTACAACTACGCGGGGCATACCCCGGCAAAAGTACAACACAAGCCTCAAAAAGGCAGCTCGTGCACAGCTGGCAGCTAGGAACGGTCCCGAAACAGCACGCTAAACTCCGGGAGACGTCGGGCGTAGCTCACCTGAAAGGAGAAGGGTGAGTCACAGCCAGACTCAGTAGGGGTCACGTGGATCCCTACCTCGCACTAAACAAGCGAACATGCATAAATAAAGCAAGTAGAGCATGCATTTAAATAAACACACAGGCAATGGCATGAATAACCAATCACAAGAAAGCTGTAAACTCTAGCTAAGCAAGTATAACAGCTAACACATGCCACTACTACTTAAATGCAAGCGATTAAAGCTAAAACTACCAAATAGAAGGAGCTGCAACTAATCCAAGAAACAAGGAAGGACAACCACTGGAGCAGAAACCAGATGCGTCCACTGACGGCTTACACTGCGTCTCAAGCACTCGCAGTCGACGAAGCGACAAGCTAAGCGCGTAAACAGTACCAAACCAAGTGACCAGTCGGAGTGGCACCCGTCGGTGTCAGTCCACAGTCTCCGACCACGTGTGCACACACTGACTCTAGCCTGAGCCAGGCCCTCTAACTAGTTTTCTCCCTTGGCAGGACGCTACCATTGGCTGGGAGCCCACGGAACTAGCTTACAAACTGTGAATGGGAAACATACCCCTCCGCCATCCTCAAGCGGGTCGGTACTCAACAGACCTTAGGGCAACGACAGTGGCTCCATTGCATGGAAAGAAAAGCTACTCTATTGGTATAAAACACGCCACAATATATTTAAAACAATGCGAATATGGCATGAATATAGAAAGAAGCGCATAACAGATGGGCTGGGAATATATTGCAGCCATCAGGGAAGCGGCAGTCAAAGACCCACGCGCCACATGCAAACGACGGTCGGGGGCCGGCGCGTTACTTCAAGAATGACGCCCCAGTCCCTATCCGTCACTCCCTTCAGGGTTCCAGCTCAAGAGGCACTAAAGGGCTTGTAACGGTGGGGGCCCTACGCGTTACTTCGAAGCAACGCGTGGGGTCACCGCCGTCACATCCACCCGAGGCTCAAACCACCTATCAGCGTTCTAAATGATAGCAGACGAAGTGACGCCCCGGTCTAGGCGCGTCGGACCGAAACGACGGTCGGCCGACTGGCCGTCGGGCGCATCGCCTGACCAAAACTACGGAAAACAGTTGATGAGTAACGGATGGGAGCCCCACCGTTACTCTCCAAGTAACGCACCCCCAATGGGCCGCTATTTGGAAGTGACGCGTCCGCTATGGACCGTCAGGCAAGTGACGGTTCCTGGCAGGACCGTCACTCCACCTGGGTTACGAGCGGGTACGGTTTGTAAACCGAAGCCCTCCCGGACGGCTGAAAACGCCGGGTATCGACGAAAAACCTGATAACCTGTCAAACCACGCATGCTAGACAACAATTTAACATCTAAATCTAGCACATGCAAGGCCTAAAACGCATTAAACTCAAGATTTAGGCTAAAACCCCAAAAATGGAAATATACATATCACGCATGCTACGGGGTGCTAATCATCAAGCAGGCTAAGGGAAACGATCCTAGCAAGATCGAGATTCCATCCCCCTACCTTTCGCAAGCCGAAACCGTCGAACGGGCCGCATGCAAGGAGGAAGAGCCACGGAGCTTCCACGCTCCACCTCGCTCCCACGATCACCGATCCACGCCGAAGTGGACACCCACGCGCACTACTCGACGCGAGGAATCCAACGGTGCCAACCTCGCCTCAATCCGATCTCGTTTCGCCCGAGTTCCCTAGGAGAGGGAGGGGACGATCGTGAGAAGAGAGAGAGGGAGAGGGTGAGAGTGAGATCGACGGGAAGGGAGAGAGAGAGAGAGGGAGAGGTTATAAAAAAAAATAAAAAAAAATTAATATATATATAATATAATCATTATATATATAAAAATCTTATTAATATTCAATAACCCTCAATTAGCCCCAAATAAATCCGAAAAATACCAGACAAATTCCTAAAAATCCAGGAAAATAGCCAGAAATTCCAGAACAATTAATAGAACAAATACCACGAAGGATCCATTAAGGCACGGGCCTTACACGTCACATTCCCAAAAGCCTGAAAACTCAAAAACGCCTAATCAAATGGCGGTCTATCGTAGGGCCGTCAGAGCCAAGTAACGGCCACTGAAACGACCGCTACATCGGTCACGGCGAGAAAACAGAGGAACGGCCAAACGGGCCCATTCCACGCCCCATTCACGCCGAAACGCAGGGGAAACAAACCACAACGATGAATAACAACATCAGGGGACAAAAACTCCCACATGCAAGCTCAAAAACGCACTATCTGGGCGATTCCAACGAATCCACCCAAAGTGGGTCACCGAGGTTCCCGGGCTTCTACCGGCCTCGAATGAACACCAAACCACACGAAACTCACGTGGACGGGATCCTAACATCCCTGCGGTTAGTTGGAAGCTAACTACGCCGCAAACGGTCGCCGTTTACCGGTCGACCCTAAAAACCACGAAAATCACGGTTTAGGCAAACCAAGCCCAAACTCGACCGTTTCCTAGCCGAACGCCGTGCAATGGCAGGGAAAACGGAGAGGACGAAGTAAGGATCAGTCACCCTACCTCCACCGAAGAAACCGTGCCCCGAAGGGATTAAACCACGCCGAAATCCACTCGCGAACCGATTTCGCCGGCTTTGAATCCACCGTTCGGGATCGCGTCAGAATCGATCCGATCCTTGCTCCATCGCGCACCTCGACAACTCCACGGCCTCGCCACCTCGCCCACGATCGCCTCCGTCTGCAGCCGGATCCGGAAAGGGGAGAGAACGAGAGAGAACGGGAGAGAGAGAGAGGAACGGCGAATGAGAAGGAGGAGAGAGGAAAGGAAAAGGAAAGGAAAGAAATTAGGAAATTTTCCTAATTTCTGAAAATTCCAAAAATGCGCCGAAAATGCACAAATTCAGAAAAATACGCAAAAATAGTCGAAACGACCGGCTCGAAGAGTACTTCGTCGCTGCAGCATTCACGAGTTCGAGAATTGACAAACAAACTCACCGTAGGGTTCCGTAACTAGTACGAGAGAAAAACCCATACGGCTCGTCAAACTCACTCGGAAGCCACAAAAGCGAACCGAAACTCAACGAAACCAATCCGAAACAGATCTGAAAGATCCAACGAAGATCCAACAAGACCTGCAAAGGATCCAGCAAAGATCCACCAAGGATCCAGGGCATTACATATGTACTTAAAATTTTTATTTAGTCTTCCTAGATCCCATTAATATCCTTTTTTATTTATCAACTTTCTTTCTATTCCTCAATGGCTCAACATGGCTCTTATATATCTTCATGTCTCAACAATCCTGGGTTGCAGGGAGAATTCAGAACCTCAGGAGATCACTACTTAAATTGGTTGAGACAGTAGAAATCTTTTTCTGATCTTTGGTTTCATCAACGGCACATCTCTTTGGTGTTTTAACTAATAGGTGAATACGGATAGCTCGTAGATTATCCAAGCTAGGGCTTGATATGTCTATTCTCAATTTGCTTCTGTATTTATGTATTATTGTGCCTTGCGAAATTGTGTTTGAAATGAGTTTTTATGTGTTTTCCCCTATTTATCTATATTTTAGATGTTGACCTGTTAGGTGAGTATTCTCTTGCCGGGTACTGCTAGGGAACCTATGGCTGGAGTGGCAGAGGCATGATGTTGTAGAGGTGGGAGAAAGTTAAACTTTGAATTCTTGTGGTATCTTCATGAAGAGGAAATCATGGAGTTTGTTATGTTGCTGCTAATGATTGTGGACAGAGGATGCTTGGAGCTCAGGGGTCTAGCACTTGGAGGTGGATGAATTATGGCAGCTTTTTAGTTAGATCGGTATACTTCTTTCTTGGTGAAGGAGGGATTTGCTAACCCGTGAGGATTCAGTGTTGGTACCACTGCTTGCCTTTGGAAGGTGCAAGTCTTGTTGGGCCAAGAGAAATTGTGATATCTGTAATGGGTAGTGTTGGGCCATTTAGCAAAATAAGCAGATTCAACTTGTTCTTCTGCTTCCCTACTTTGTTGGTCCATCCAATAGATGTTCTATTCATTTCTGGACGATAACTGATATTTTGCTCTTCTCTTAACTTGCTACTTGCTATTTACCACACACCATCTTGAACTAGTGTCGTATTTGAGCGTTGGGCTCAAACCGGATATCCGATTTGGAATTCGTCAGCTCTCACAACTCACGTCTACCTCGCCAGTCGTGTTGGAAGGATCGGCACGCCGATCAAGCCAATATTTTACATTTAGGACCCCCGAACCCCGGATTTTCTCAATTCTTCTAAACTAAGTTAGTTTTGAAAACTAGGGAGTTTTGATATTTCAAATGAACATAATTGAGTAATTCCATCAAAATAAAAACATAATAAACACTCACCTGTGCGGCCTGTGCTGTGGTGGTAGTGGATCGATGAGGGACCATTCCCGCCTGGGAGAGGAGGCCACTGATTGCTTGCAAAATGATTGCCTACTGGCTAGAGATCTCCTATTGGAACTACTGTTGCTACCGCTGCAAATCAGAAATCTACGATCGGACGATGTCTATGATGTCGCTGGCAGAAGTACTGGGGGTAGGTGGAGGTATAGTGAAGGCACTGCTACTGGTTTGGGCAGAGCTTGAACTCGCACACGATGATATCACCGCGCTAGCGTCCAGGCTCTCCCCAAAACCATATAGTCGGCCTTTCTTCGGTACGCCAACTATTGCCACCCACCCCACCGGATCGAACTTCGACTGGTGCGTGTCTCCCTCCCCGTACTTCTCTATCACTGCTTTGCTATATGTTTCCTACAAATTGAATAAAATATCTAGTCAATTTCATATGAATTTCATGCCGATTTATATGAACGGTAGAAGTTGCATATGTAGATAAACGTACCGCTACTGACTTAGCTCTCTCACTCACAAATTGATATGTCCCCAATTTTTTTATGTGTGTTCTGTTGAACACCTCGAGGAACGACGGAGCTCGATTAAGCTCCACAGCCTGTTATACAATTCATAGTAAAAAAAAGTCCAATATATAAATAAATGTAAGAAGATAAATTGAAACATTGCTTACCAATTTTTGTTTATGAGCTGCGTAAGAGATGGACCCACTCGTATGCAAATTTGTGCCCAGTTTTGACGCTCTGTTTGTTTTGGCTTTTTTAGACTTTTGTATCTACTTGGGGTCGGCAAAATGGTCACAGGATATCTCCCAATCCTCCTTCCTCATCCATAGAGGGCGGTGCTCCTTCCACAGTTGTCGATCTTCACTCCCACCACTCAATTTTTTAGCGTGTGCTCGGACCTCATGTATTTTCCTTCGGTAACTTGACTTCATACTAGACTCCCAGGCACGACGACATCTCGCCGCGTCATGTCCACACGTGAATTGATAAAACCGTTGTAAATCAATTAAGTTTCACACTTAGTATACTGTTGTGAATTGAGTTTGAAAAATACTTGAATTAAATGACGTAAGTACTTACTAAGAACATGTTGTACAATGAATCACGGACGGCCATCGGAAATTCTTTGAAAGACGATAGTGGCCCGGGCACATGTGCCAACATGAGTTCGGAGGAATGATGGACAGCATCGTGGGGTTCTATTTTCTTACTGCAATTGCAAATGTCAAAATATTCATATTAGACAATTCATGGCTAAATAATGAATGTAATAACCTTATAGATTTACCCGGAGATCTAGCACAGGCAACGCCCATCATGGGCTGTGCCTCCCTCGTGATGAATGTCGGCATCGTCAAGTGGCTGAGTGGTGGGGGTGTGTCCTGTACAAGTGCAAGGTGGTGGGAGGGCACTGGGACCGGTAAGAATAGATTTTCACAAGTAAAACGAATATTTTGCTGATCTTTAAGAAATAACATAATTAAGTAAGGAGGGCACTGGGACCTATACATACCTACAGCGGGAGGTGGTGGGGGTGGCGTCTGCACAACAGGAGACAGGCCACTGAGACATGCAAGAATTAATTTTCAAAAGTAAAATAAATATTAGGAACTTTAAATTAAAATATACATACCTGCAGCGGGAGGTGGTGGGGGTGGCGTCTGCACAACAGGTGGGAGGCCACTGAGACCTGCAAGAATTAATTTCGTAAGTAAAATAAATATTAGAAACTTTAAATTAAAATATACATACCTACAGCGGGAGGTGGTGGGGGTGGCGTCTGCACAACAGGTGGGAGGCCATTGAGACATGCAAGAATTAATTTTCATAAGTCAAACAAATATTGGGAACTTTAAATTAAAATATACTTACCTGCAGTGAGAGGTGGTGGGGGTGGCGTCTACACAACAGGTGGGAGGCCATTGAGACCTGCAAGAATTAATTTTCATAAGTAAAACGAATATTTGGAACTTTAAATTAAAATATACATACCTGCAGCGGGAGGTGGTGGGGGTGACGTCTGCACAACAGGTGGGAGGCCACTGAGACCTGCAAGAATTAATTTTCATAAGTAAAACGAATATTGTAGATTATAATATAAAATATACATACCTGCAGCGGGAGGTGGTGGGGGTGACATCTGCACAACAGGTGGGAGGCCACTGAGACCTACAAGAATTAATTTTCATAAGTAAAACGAATATTGTGAATTATAAATTAAAATATACATACCTGCAGCGGGAGGTGGTGGGGTGGCGCCTGTACAACAGGTGGAGGCCACTGAGACCTGCAATAATTAATTTTCATAAGTAAAACAAATATTTGGAACTTTAAATTAAAACATACATACCTGCAGCGGGAGGTGGTGGGGGTGGCGTATGTACAACTCGGAACGAGCCGACACTTGAACCTAAAAAAAATTCTTTTAAGCTAGTAAATGATGTAAACATTTATATGGCTAACTTTTTTAATAGATATACATGTGCCCGAAGAAGACACCAAAGAGGAGGGAGTAGAGCCCATGTCACTGCCCTGTCTCCTCCCACTCCCAGTACGACCTCCTCGAACCATTTCTCTATTACTAACAAAACAATTAATACATATTAATTCTCAATTACATAAGGCTAGAATCTCTGTTATTAAAAATTATGCAAAAAGGTAAGGATATCTCACTAAATTATCAAAACGTGCCTCTCTCATGCTGATGATATATCTAACTCATCATCATCTTCGTCATCCATAGTAGCCTCATCAGATTCAAACTCTTCCTCTTTATCTGATTCTTCCTCCCCTCTAACATCAACATTTAGCTCAATCGGATCGACTTCTTCCACTTCATCTCCCATACGTAATGACAGTGGCTCATCAGATTCGTCCATATTAAACCTCGAGGAACCGACAACGCCAACTTCGTCTGATTGATAATATTCAGCACTAGAAACCTCTGAGAAATCTTCACTCATATTTAACTCATAAGTGGGAAAGAGTTTTGAATTAACCCTGCAAACTGTCCACCAATCTTTATTCTTGGATGATGGATAGCTTGAATAATACACTTGCTGGGCTTGTGCGGCTAAAATGAATGGTTCATAGGTCTTAAGTTTAGACCTATGTTTGACATCGACAATGTAGCGACCCGGATCCCGGATACCAGTTATACCCGGTAGGACTACCGAATACACGTGATACCACTTGAAACCCGCGAGGCCTCCCAAGAGCGGGAAAGCTCCGAAGGGATAAAGGCATGTGTGGAGTACATTGAAGCCACAGAGATATAACAGAAGCAATTAAATTTCATTAGATCAGTTTGCTAAAGTAGCAGAAATAAAATTACTTTTTAATTAATAGTTTTATTTTAACAATTATACACCAGAGTCAAGTCCAAACCTAAAGATAACAAGTCTAGCACAGTACAGTCGACAGAAAAGAAAGACGTACCGTGAAGTCGGGGGAAGCCCGACGCAGGAACCAGCTGGCCACAACGACACGCCACGAGCAAGTGCTCCAGGAACCACGCAGAAGCAGAACGAAAGACGTCACCCCACCTGAAAAGCAGGGGTGAGCCTCGTGTCACTGGCTCAATAAGGGTCACGCGGATCCCCACTGAAAAACACGCAGTAACACGGAACAGCAAAACAACAGGAAAAATAGCAGGTGTAGCAAAGCGGGAAAACTACACTACAAAGCTGTAAAGCTACTCTAGAAGCCGTCGAGAACAGACGGGGAGTAGGAGTAGGGAGCAAGTAAGAAAGGGGAAAAACCCGCGCCAGACAAGTGGCGACCGAACTAACCTCGGCACCCCAAACTACTCCAAGCAGCGACAAGAGGGCGACTCTGATCTAACAAAGTCAGAAGTTACCGATCTGCCAACTCGGCACCAGGCCTAAGACGAAGACCTGCACGAATAGATAAAAGGTCTAGAAAAGATCTAGACAGACGATGGACAAACATGACCGCACACATGACTAGAACGTTGTGTACACAATGTAACACAGACCTCGAGTAGGGCCACGAGAGGGCTAACTCGAAAAAGGTCACGACGCACAAGAAACGCCGAGAGTCACGTGTCACGTGACGGAAGCACCTCCTCACACGAAGAACAGTCAGCTACGTACACTGACGTCTTATGCTGCGCCACAAGTGTCTCGCCTACGGTACTGCTGAAACCACGGCAGAGTCGCAGACATGCACTGAACCAAACAGGAACAATAGCAACGACAGAACAAGAGGACAAGTAACTAGTCAGGGTCACGTCCATCGGCGTAAGTCCTCAGTCCCTGACAACGTGTGCACACAATGGCTCTAGCCTAAGCCATGTTCTCTAGCTAGTTTTCTCCCTTGGTAGGACGCTACCGCTGGCTGGGAGCCCACGGAACTAGCTTACAAACCGCATCACGGGAACACCCCTCCGCTATCCGCTAGCGGGTCGGCAACTCAAAGGCCTTAGGGATACAACAAGCGGAGGCTCACAAGACACAAAGACTCAAAACACAAGTGCTGAAGTACAGGTAGGCAAGAACGCCCGACGGCATGCACTTCGAAGCACCAACGGCAACACAACCACTGCCGACAAACTCAGGACAAGGCAACTAGACGTACCACGTAACGATCCTTGAGTCAGATGACTCGGAGGCAAGATCATCACAAACAGCAGAACAAGCCGCCAATCGATCTAATCCTAAGCCAGAGGAAATGACACTCCGTAGGAAACGACTCACGTAGACCTGAGGGAACACCGAAGGCCCTCAGACACGCCTAGACACGCGAACCAAGGTAAAACAATACCTCGAGGCATCCAGAACCAGTATCTTGGACTGGACAGAATCGCCAAGACACTCACACAAGGTCACCTATCAACCACTGGGTCACCCCGGGTTGACCGGAACCACACAACGATGACTCAACAGTAGGAAAGAGAATCCTACCACAAGCAAGAAGACTCCTGGCCACGTCACAACGTAGTCTTAGCCCTCATAGGGTGTCAGGAGACATCCACGGGAAAGCGGGCAGACCACAAGGATAAGCCAAGACAGTCAGAAACCAGAACCACGGAAATTGGAGCAGAAGGACTGTAACGCACCACCCTTAGACCGTTACATGAATGTGACGGTCTAACGCTAGGCCGTTACACTCCAACTATGGCGGTCTACAACAGACGCGCTACAGCAACGTGACGGTCAGGAGGAGAGCTGTCACACACACCGCCCTAACCAAGATCTAAAACACACAAGGCACGTAACGGCCTACACCAGGCGCGTTACACCGCTCTTACGTGCCCGACCCGGGCCGTCAGGGCCAACAGACCTCAAACTTAAAATGACAACTCGAACCACGTAACGTGCTAGACCAGGCGCGTTACACAGCCTAACGCAGCAAAGCAGGCGCGTCAGGGCCAACTGGCTCAAGTCAAGAAAACACTGGCCGAAAGGCATATAACGGTCCATCACGGACGCGTTACACAAGCCTAACGCACGAGGGCGTGGCCGTTAGAGCCAACGGCACAACCACCCAACTCGGCCAGAACAGCACGTAACGGCCTGGGGCAGGCGCGTTACAACGCTGTGACGCACGGGGACACCACCGTTACACAAACCGACTCAAACGGTCAAAATCGGTCAAACTGAAAGTAACGGCCTGGGGCAGGCGCGTTACACAAGCCTGACGCACAAGGGCAGGCGCGTCAGGGGAACCGACTTACCCAAAACATAAAATGACAAAATAAGCATAACACATCACACCGAATGCGTCAGAGAGCTGTGACGCGCCACCCCTAGGCCGTCACACTCCCAAAGCCACGAAGAACTAAAAATGCCCAGACGTTGTGACGGTCTGTCGTAGGGTCGTCAGACACCTCTGGCGATCACTGAAACGACCGCTACACCGGTCACGGCGGGAAAACAGTAGATTGGCCAAATCGAACCGTTCCACGCCCCATTCACGCCGAAGCGCAGGGGAAACAAGACTAGACGATGAAATACAACACTAGGAGGCTAAAAAGCCCACATGCACGCATTAAAACGCTAGATCGGGGTGATTTAGATAAATCGACTCTAAACGAGTCACCGACGTTCCCGGACTCCTACCGGCCTCGAATGACCACCGATCGACACGAAACTAGCATGGATGGGATCCAGACATCCCAGCGGTCAGTTGGACACTAACCACACCACGAATGGTTGCCGTTTTCCGGCGAACCCTGAAAACCCCAAAAACCATGATTTTCACAAAACCGGCCCGATCTCCCCAGATCGAGCACCAAATCATGCACAGAAACAGAGGAAACGTGCAGAACAAGGTGGCGGTCCGTCTCCCTACCTCCACCGAAGAAACCGTGGCCCGAAGGGACTAAACTGCGCCGAAAACCACGCCGCGAGCTCAAACACCGGCTTTGAATCCACCGTTCAGGATCGCGCCAAAACCACTCCATCCTCGCCCTATCGCACACCCAGTCGGCTCCACAGCATCCCCAACACGCGCCCCTAGGTCCTTCGTTTGCAGCTGGAGCCGAGGAAGCTCGAGAGGAGAGAAAATGGGAGAGAGAGACGGCGGCGGTGAAATGAGAAGGGAGGAGAGAGGAAGGAAAAGGAAAAGGAAAAGAAATTAGGAATTTTTTTAATTTCTAAAAAATCTGATTTCTGGCCCTATCTCCGAAACATACGTAAAAATAGTCGAAACGACCGGCTCGGAGAGTACATCGTCGCTGCAGCATTCACGAGTCGAGGAACTGACAACCAAACTCACCGTAGGGTTCCGTAACTAGTACGAGAGAAAAACCCACATGGCTCGTAAAGCTCAACTCGGAAGCCACAAAAGCGAACCGAAACAAATCCGAAAGATCCAATAAAAATCTACCAAGGATCTAGGGCATTACAGATAATCCCATAATTTGTGTCATGTCGAACAGAACTAGGATCAAACCAATGACACTTAAATATGTATACATGATTGTCTCATCCCAAATACTGAAGTTCTAAGACTTCTTCAAGAATACCATAGTAGTCCAATTCCACTTCATTGTATAAACTTCCCTTAACAGATACGCCGTTGCTCATCGTAGACTTACTTCATCCATAATCCCTTGTATGAAATCTGTATCCATTCACAATATTTCCTGGATAGGCACGTGCAACGTTCGAGGGGCCATAACTTATCTGCTGTACTCTTTGATCAGTAATGAGACCTTGTTCAACCTATATGTAAATTAGAGTAGTTAAAATAATAACAATTACCTCAACATACATAAATACAAACATATATATTCAATGATCGACACTAACTTGGTTTCTCAGCCATTTGGCAAAAACCTTCTCGCGTTCTTTTTCAATCTCCATGTCCTGGATATTTGGACATTTTTCAGCTAATTCTGAATCAAATTGCCTACAATATTGTTTGACACATTTATTTTATTTAGTTTATTTTATTTATTTATTGATTTATTTATTTATTGGCGTGCCAGTCACCGAAGTGACGATTTCATTGTGCGCTCGATCTGACTTGGTCAGTCGATTGTGAGTGATCGTGTCTGGACTAGAAGTCCGTCATACCATAAAGGCTATGACGTTAATTACGCCCTTCCAAGGAAGGACAACCCTTGATTAAACGCTAAAGGTAGGAGGATGACAGCGATAAAGCCACATGCTCAAGAGAGACGGAAGTCGTTCATTTGCAAGACGTTAAATGGATTAGACGGAGCAGGGGTTGGTTATTTTCGGGATAAAACCGACGGCATATTCCCACCATCTTGGACCATGTCGAGTGGGGAATAGCGAACCACCCATGCAGTGGCAGGGTGGGATCCGTAAAAGATCGGGCATAACTGACCCAGAATCCGAGTAAGCACCGGCATGACATGACGCGCCCTGTGCGTACGCGATGTTGCATCTATATCCCCCCTTCAAAGGACCATCGGAGAGCATGTAGGGACATAGCTCCGTGGGCCAACGGGGTTGAGAGGTAGGACATCACAGCTATCTGGCAAGGTATGTGTAAATTTCGGCAGCATGTCCCCTCAACTTGGATTATGCCAAGAGAGGATAGGTCATCATCCACGGAGTGCCGGGATGACAACCGAACGAGGATGGGCGTCGGGCCCCGGGACATTGCTTACCTTTATTCCATCGTTTAATATCCCCTTGAAATCCCTCGGAACTCATGTAATGACATGGCCCTTTGGGTTCATAAGGGTGAAATCTGGATCGGGAATGAAGACTGTAGGGGAGGCCTTCCCCATTACTATGTCTTCTCAAGGCATTCATGATGATATATGAACATCCCCGGGGCATGTGTGTATGGAGACCAAAGATTGAAGGATGTCAGTGTAGAAGAGGGCCTCTGACTGGGTTTCATCGGCCGAAGAAGGAGGGGCTCTCGGCACGGTTTTGGTTGGCCGAAAGGAGGCTTCTCGGCATGGTTTTAGTTGGCCAAAAGGAAGGTCTCAGCGTGGCTTTATTGGCCAGGAAGGGGGCTTCTCGGCATGGTTTTAATTGGCCAAAAGGAGGGTCTCGGAGTGGCTTTGTTGGCCAAGAAGGGGGCTTCTCGGCGGCGGCTTCCCGGCGCGCTCATGGCCACGCCGAGAAGGTGGCGCCGAGTCAAGCTTGCATGAGGGGTTTGCCTTGGCCTATAGGGGAAGGGGTCTCGGCGTAGGGCTTCCCGGTGTGCTCCTGGCCGCGCCGGGAGTCTGGCGCCGGGAGGCTTGCACAGAGACTCACATGAAAAGGGTTGAAACAGCTTGGTTTGTCGTTTAGCTGAAGAGGGGGACCTCTCGGCTGGATAGTTCTCGGCGGGGAAATGTGCACGCCGAGAAGGTGAAATCGCTGTAGGGTTTCAGGGTTTACAGAGTTCATACGATGCTCTGCTTCTGGGATTTCTGAGTTTTCTGGCTGCGATTGAAGTTGAATTTGAAGTATAGGAAGGGGGATTTCATGGATATTTCCCTGAGAAAGGGCCAAGGGGGGATCTGGAGGGCATGATTGATGGGGAATGAGACCTTGGCCTGGATATCTGAAGACTTCTGCCGCCGGCCGTCTGGGGATCAAGAGATGACTGTCTCTTATCCCCTGGACGAACCTAATGGCATCTGAATCCCGGTGGCTGAGGAACCTTTGGCATCGAACTCCAGACCCTAATCATCCAAGGGATTAGGATGGAGGGTCGAGAGATCGAGATAGTCATTCACTGGCATCCACGGAATAGCAGCGATCCAAGGAATCGATATACCCTCGTATAGCCAGTGGTTCAGGGGACCAAGAGATTGATGTCTCTGGTCCCTGAACAGCACAAGGAGGGGCCCGGTTTCCATGCCTCTAAAGCAAAGATTCATATGAACTATTAAATATTTTTTGCATAAACGATGAATGTATAAAGATAAGCGGAGAGCAGGCATTTCGATCAAAGGAGAACAAACATCTGAATCGATAGATCCCCAAATGGGCAATCGTTGACATTTCATTACATCGCATCAAAGCCTTACATCGATGTGAAATAGAAATGCAAAGCAGAAAGGTAGAGATTGAGACTGGAACTGGCCGGCTACCTTCGATAAATCAAGACAAAAGCCCAGTAATTACATCAGTAGAAAAGAAAAGACAGGATGGGGAGGGCGGAGCATTGACTCCTCTCCCTCCCCCTAGCAGCCCACCCGGAGCCCCTCTTCTTCTTCTTTTCTTCTGCTTCTTTTCTTCTGCTTCCTCTCTTCTCTCAGCCGAGGGGGACTCTCTCTTGGCAGGACTCCCTCTCTATTCTTTCTTTTCTGGCTTCTTTTTCTCTTCTTCTTCTTTCTATTCTCCTTCTATCTCTTTCGTCTATTCTTCTTTTTTTTTTATCCTCCTCTTTGTCTATCTCTCTTCTCTTCTGTTCGAAGGGAGGGGGGCTTTTATAGCCACTTTTCTCCCTCTCTCGGCAGCAGCATCACGGCGCCCCCAAATGGAGCTTCCCGGCGCGCATTTGACCAGGCTCTCGGCGCCCTCTGTTGGGCTTCGGCAAATGGCTCTCGGTGCCCTCTTTGCAGGCCCAATTAAAGCCTTTTTTAGCCACTTTCACAGACCCATTTGGGTCTTTCAAGGACATCATCACCCGAAAGGGCCTTTCATTGATGACATATCTTGTATCGAGATCATCATTACGGTTTTCATCAGTCCATAGATCGGGATTTCATCAGTCCGTAGACAGGGGTTTCATCAGTCCGTAGACAAGGGTTTCATCAGTCCGTGGACAGGGGTTTCATCAGTCCGTAGACAAGGGTTTCATCAGTCCGTAGATAAGGGTTTCATCAGAATTGCCATCTGAACGGTGACAAGATCAGGTATTATCTTATCGATATCGTCACTTGAATGGTGACGAGCTCGGGCATTAGCTTTAGTCCGGAAAGACTTCTGCTGGGAGTATAACCTGTGGAGACCATTCTTCTTCTGTTCTGACTTTGCAAAGCCTTTGCCATCTTCATCTGCCGGTACCGGCTTCATCTTCATCTCCTATTACATCTGTCAGTAAGCCGACATCTGACTTACCCTGACATATCATCCGTGGATTCTTGGGCGAAACGGTAGTACAGCTCTCATTAAAGGGCTGGAAGGTCTCATCAGTCGAGTGACTGCTGCTTTATCAGTGCTGCCGTCTGAGTGACATTGGCACCGGGCATCAGCTTTGCCGACAAGGGCTTCAGCCGAGCAGACAGCTGATGAGCTTCATCATTGGTCTTTCATTGTTGGTCCGACCCTCTTTTTAATTATGTTTTCACCCTTGTTCATTTTCCAGGTGTCAACAAATGCCCCCCACCTGCGGGCGGCGTAAGTGCAGAATAAGCGGCAAGGGGCTCGCAGGTGTCTCTCATCATTCGAGGGTATCTTCCTCAATTTTTTCTTTAATCGGGTTCTCAGACCCTGATCATCTTGATGCAACAATATTTTGCACTCTTGTCTTCCCTTTTCACATTTTCATTCTTCATATTTTCTTTATTTTCAGCAATTTGGAGCTTCTTAGCACAGGGCATGGACTTCTCGGCGTGAGCCTCTGCGTGAAGGGCCTCTCGGCGTGAAGCTTCTCGGCTTGGAGCTCTCGGCGTGGAGGGCCTTGGGCAGGGCTTCTCGGCGCGCCTCTGACCGGGCTCTCGGCCTGGACCTCTCGGCGTGCCCTGGCGGAAGGGGGCCTCAGCCTGGGGTTCTCGGCCTGGGGTTCTCGGCGCGCCTTCTGGCCGCCGGGGGCTCTCGGCCTGGGCGGTTCTCGGCGCGCAATTCTTCACGCCGAGAGCTGCTCGCTTGGGCCTCTATTTGAGGCACCGAGACTTGTTTTTTTCTCATTCTCACCATTTCTTTCTCTTTCTTCATCTTCTGATTTCTTCTTCCATTTTCTTTCATCGGCGGGAGCTTCGTCTCCTCTCGGTCGCCCTCGTCTCTCTTCCCGTTTGGTCGGATCTCACCTGGGTAGGACAATACTAGGGATTTAATCCCTTTTTATTTCGGGATCACCCCCTCTTGGTTGGTGATTCCCTATTCTTTTTGGGCAGACCCTGAATAAGGGGAGATGCTGCCAAAATTTTTATAGAATCTCATATTACAATCTACACAAGACTGGCCTTTAATTCACACTTTTTCTTCGACCGCAGGCGCTGAAATGGCTTCCAGTTCTGATGTTGCATCTTCCGGAGCTGTTGGTGCTAGCTCATCGGCCCAGCCAGACATATCTCGAGCCACAGTGAATTGGCTGAATGTGCATAACCTGGATTTCGGTTATGACAGGATTGCTTCATTTGACGAATCATCTGACTCTGAAACGGACACCGTGTCGACAGCCCGGGTATACTCCATGGCGACTGAGACATGCTTCAGGCGAGATGGTAACTATCGGCCAGACCTCCCGAAGGACCGACATTTGATGCCGTTCATCCGGACTTTCACAGTGGGCGGCATGCGAGATTACCGGATAGCTCGCGTAGTTGAAGCTGCCATCCTTGCTGAGCGAGATAGCCTGAAGGACTCAGTGTATCGCAGCAAGGCCATCTATCTTCCTGGGGAAAAGCGCGACTGGGATGCCATCCTTGGTATATCGGAGCTAGAACCAGAGAAGAAGATGCTGGTCCGGGCCCCGGAATTCACACCAGCCCGGTGGGATAATGCTAGCGGCCAAGTTCATAGGGAGAAGCCCGGCTATGGTATGTTGTTGGCACCATTAAAGTGGGGATATCGCGAAGAACCCTTCGTGCTGAATTGTTCGGCCGTTCAGTTCAAGTACCTTCTGGCCGCTGGCTGGTTCGGAGACACCAAAATCACTGACGCCCACCTATTCCGAGTGGGGGCAGTGGAGTTTACAGAGTTTGTTCTGTTAGAATATACCCCCCTGTTAATCAGAGCAGGGGTGTACCACAGTGTCTTCGCTTCTAGATTCCGGTATCCCATATCCCGAGGGCTGTGCTGTGGAATGTTTGAAGTGTTCTGCCCTTTATTCAACACTTTCTATACAGCAGAGGGGGAGACATCCTTGGATCTCTGGAGTTTATCATAGCTCTTCGGCCTGCCCATTGATGGCGAGCCGTATGAGGAGGTTTGCTTGTCAGATTCCGAGAAGGATAGCTCTGATGGCGAGGGCAAGTATTCCATCGGCTTCTCATATCAATATCTGATGAAGGTGTACCGCTCCATCTGTCTGGCGTACAGCAGGGGGTCCTCTAAAGGCTATCAACCCCGAGAGAAAGGCAGTAAAATGAGGGTCCGGATAGGGCAGTGGATCCAGTATTTCTTTGACGGTCCCCTGAAGTATGCAGACTTTCCTTCTATGGGTCCGGCTGCTAGCAGGTAGGTAAGGGCTCCCCGTTATAAGTCGGCGCTACCCTCCTCATTGCGCCGTGCAGGCAGCGGTGGTCCCAACCCAGCAGGCGTAGACCCCATCACACACTGCGCAGCTTATTTCACATTTTGGCTGTGCACTTTTGCTCTCCCACAAGGGGACGAGACAGTCATTCGGCCAGAGGCCATATATCCGGCTTGTCAGATGGCATGGGGGATGAAGCTGTCGCTCTGCCCAGTGGCCCTGTGTTTGATATATAAATCTTTGGGGGACCTGTACAAGCATCGGACTCCCCATTCTTTGAGGACCGTGGGTCCTTTTCATTTCTTCAACGCCTGGGTCTGCAGTATATTCCCCGAATTAGCTCCGAGAACCTTGCAGGCGGATACAGTGTCACCCAGGATGGTTGAATTTGCCAGCGCTGAGCCTGGTCCCTTTTATGATCAGCTATTTAAAATAAGGGGCCGACTAATAAAAGTACCAGTGGACGCCCCTGGCAGCATACATTTCTGGAGCTTGGCAGCAGGTTTAGCTCCTTTGATTGATCCTCAGAGAGAGTGCAAGCTGGAGGAGATAGAGACATATATCCACCCTGTCTCAGGGGTCAACACTGCTCGGCCAATCCTGGAACCGGAGCTGGTGAGATGGGCCATGGCAATTCGGCCCAGTGTTTTAGTTTACAGAAAGGGTGGCCTGCTTCTGTTGGAGCCATACTATCCGTTCCGCTTTGGGCGAAACTTCGGCTACGATCAGCATATTCCTACCTCAGCTGCCCAATTTCCCCTAGATAGCCGGGCCAAGCACGGGTCCATCATTGTTGGCGAGGGCCGGTTGTGGTGGGATTTCTATCATCGCCAGGATGATGTAGTGTTCAGGGTGCCCACTGTTTCTAACCGTGTTCCCCGGGTAACACCAGAATATATCAAATGGTGGAATATCCGGACCGGCTTTTATAGGGACGGTAGGGGTGCCTTCTGGGAGGTGGCAGAGCGCTCCTTCTTGAAACAGCAACCTAGGCCAGTGTTTGATATTTCTGAGGCCCACTTGAAAAAACTTTACTCACAGCATCTGAGGGAGGCGGAGAATTATCTGACTCAGCGGCGGGCCTTGAAGGAAAAGAGTTCCGAGCCGCTTGCTCCTGTCTTCGCTGCTATCAACGAGGACACCTTTATGCAGAGTTTGAAACATCTGAGCCATGTAGGGGGCGCTCGCTTGGAAGTGCAGCAATACCCATTTCTTGTCGAAGAGCCGCTCCCGACAGTAGCTTCCTGGAGGGGTCCAGTTGATAAATTTCATCCATATAGGACGTTTGTACGCCGAGAAGATAGAACTCAGACGTACTATAGACAAACGTCCTGGCTGTTCATTCTGTTGAATTTGCATGGATTATCTGCAGAAAGCCCGATAGCTGGCATTTTGAACAAGCCACTATTTATATCATTTCATTATGTCGATGGCTGGGGCATGGACCACCTTGACTTGTTTCGATGCCTTGAATTTCGCGACCATAATGATCTGGCAGCTTTGGTAGAGAAGTGCCAGCTATTTGGTGATGTGTGCTGGCTCATCAAGGAGGCTGCTTCCCGCTCCAAGGAGGTAGCTTACATGTACTGGCCACTTTCTGTATTCTATGATGGCCCGGCAGGTAAGATTTCTTCTTTTCTGATTGCAGTGTTTTCTGCTTAGCATCTGACTTTTACATCCGCTGATCCCATCATCCTTCTGCCATTCTTAACAGATCGGCCTGATATAAAGCGGCAGGGGCTCTATAGAAAGATTATTGCGCAGGCCGAGAAGCCCACTTATTTTGAAGTCCCTGTTGCAGCACCAACCACTACTCCCCTGCCTCCTGGCAAGAAGAGGAAGGTTTCCGCAGTCAAGACTGCAGTTGGGAAGGCCAGGAAGGCCAAAAAGGCCCACATTCAACAGTCGACTTCGGTGGAGATGGATACTGGGACCCCTCTCCCTGACATTCCATCATTCGATGAGTTTGAGCTGCAAAGGGAGGCTGCTTCGACACCGGTTCAGGGTAACATCAATAGCTTGCATTTGCATTCTTCACTGTCTTCCGCAGGATCTCAAAGAAGTCCTTGAATCTGACCCATTCTTTTTGCACAGCCGAAGAGACAGTCATAGCACCTTCCGTGGCGGAGACCAGATTGCCTTCTCCTACGCCGGCTAGTGAGGCGAGGGTTAAGTGTATCTTCTCATCTGTCTCATGCCTGTATTTGTTTTCTTTGCTACATTTCTCAGAGGTCTCTTTTTGCATCAGCGGCAGGTGAGGAGCAGACTGAGGCTGTGGTGACAGAAGAGTTGCTTCAACCACAGGAAGGTCACAAGGCCCAGTCGAAGCAGCGTGCCGTTCCGGCCAGGCGCATAATTACCCGGTCTACATCTCGGCATGTTTTAGAGGCGGCCCCACAGCGTATAGCTAGTGTGGAAATATCCTCAGGCGGTTCTAAGACCGCCTCTGATGAGGAGGAAGCAACCTTCAGCGACAGTGAGGGAGATGCTCCTGAATCAGAGGCCCCACTTGTATTTGTAAAGGGGGTTCCGTCTTTTCAGCCTGCTAAGCTGGTGGTGCTATCTCCTGAGGAGGAGTTGCAAGAGGAGTTTGCCGGGCTCGATACCGAGATTGACATAACTTTACCATTTGTCATTCCGACTACGGAGCTTCCTTCTCTTTCACCCCACTTCGAGGATGTGGACCCTGCTTCAAGGGTGGGTTCCTTTTCATGTTTGTTGCTTCATCTGCCCCTTCTTCTTTCATATCTAGCACTGAAGTTGCTTTGTTTTGGTCTCAGGGCATTGCCATTGCTAGCTCAGACACAACTGCGGCTATCACGGACATTTCCTCCATAAACTGGGCTATTATCCCTTTTCAGCCTTTAACTTGCACGAGAATTCCCGAGATCATTCGCCCTGTGCCGGCGCGGATACAGTCCTCGACAGATTTAGCATCGTTGGACTTAGGATCACCAGGAGAGATTTCCATCCTTGTCAGGGCCTCAGAGTTCAGAGCCGAAGTAGACCCATCCAGAAGCTCTACTTTCATACCGGCTGCCATAATGTCAACTGCGCCTGAGTCAGCAGTCCCCGCCACAGTGGTTATAGAAACTGGATTTCTGCCTTTACGGACTAGAGACCCTTCGCCCCCATTATCAGGAAGAGTAGCTGAAGATGAAGCCCTTATTCAGAAGATTCATGAAGAGATAGCTCCATCATTCATCGGTCCTCCCTCCGCTGATGTTCAAGCCATAGCGCCCGAGACGGAGGGGGAATCTTCAGTTCAGCCAGAGGGCACAGAGAGGGACCGGCCAGTTCTTCCAGCAGATTTACCATCTTCATCCTCTTAGCCGGATGTCGCACTGTGGGCCGACATCGATAGCGAAGTGACCTTCGAAGTGATCCCCTCTGCTTCTTTTGGCTTTGCATCGTCCGAGAGCTTTGTCTGGCAGAACCTGGATATGCTGCGCCAGTTGGTAGAATCTCAGCCTGGCTTGACATATTTGCAGCTGAAGGAAATTGCTGATCGCTTCACTGTCGGTCTGCAGGCTATGGGTTGCCCTCTGGACACATGGGCTCAGCGGGTCTTGCTTTTGCTTAAATTCGTGCATCGGAGGGATTTCTTAGCACGGACCATGGTTGATAAGCTAACGGCGCTGAAATTGTAGAGGTCGGAATGCAAATCCGAGTTGGGGAAGCTGACACTTATGCTTGATGGACGCCGGGCTGAGCTAGAAGGTGCTATTCAGCGGGAAGAAGCCGTGCGGGACCGGATAGCCCTACTGGAGATGGAACTCACCGGACTTCGAGCCGAACTGCAGCAACTCTCCTTTTTCCGGCTGCAGTTTGAAGAGGAGGTAGCCTCGCTGGAGGGACGGGTGGTGTCTCTTCAGGACATGTCCATTGGGCTTCAGGAGGAGGAGGCGCGCCTTCATGAGCTAGGAGCTGCCCCTTATGTGGGTCTTCTGGCCTTCGAAGATATATTCCGACGGCCGTGAATTGTTTATCCCTCCCTTTTTTTGTTTTCTTCTGTAATGTGATGTCCCCTCGGGGCCCTTCATGTATTCCCTTTTTATTGGAAAGGAATCTCTTGGCTTCCAGCGTCTCCATGTTACTTTGCATATGGTTTTATCACTTTGGGAAGTGAGGTAGCGGTTTTGACAATCCCTCATGCGAACGGCTCGTACTTGGCAGGAGAGCGTCCACCCCTTCAGAGAAAGGATGGGGGACTCGCTCCACCGCGTGACGGCATCCGAAGAGGTGCTTAAACCGGATTTTGTGAGTGGCAGCAAAAATCCTTCCGGCCATGTGCGCCGTAAAGGAGACAATTTGCAGGAGTGTGAAAGGAGAGGTTCCATCAGAATAGACGTGAGGTCTAGACTGGGTAGGGGTTATAGTAGGTGGGACAATTAAAGGATATGTGGTTTTCATCAAGACAGACGTAGGGTCTGAACTGGATAGGGTTTCATCCTTGATCGGGCGAAATGCCAGTCGATCAATAGTTGGTTTCATCATCGACATTGGGTTTATATCGATGCAAAGGGTTTTATAAGTTTCATCGGAATATACGAAAGGTCTAAACTGGGTAGGGTTTCATCATTGATCGGGCGAGGTGCCAGTCGATCAACAGTTGATTTCATCATCGATATTGGGTTGATATTGATGCAGAGGGTTTTATAAGTTTCATCAGAATAGACGAAAGGTCTAAACTTGGTAGGGTTTCATCATTGATCGGGCGAGGTGCCAATCGATCAACAGTTGGTTTCATCATCGATATTGGGTTGATATCGATGCAGATGGTTTTATAAGTTTCATCAGAATAGACGAAAGATCTAAACTGGGTAGGGTTTCATCATTGATCGGGTGAGGTGCCAATCGATCAACAGTTGGTTTCATCATCGATATTGGGTTGATATCGATGCAAAGGGTTTTATAAGTTTCATCAGAATAGACGAAAGGTCTAAACTGGGTAGGGTTTCATCATTGATCGGGCGAGGTGCCAATCGATCAACGGAGGGAAGCGTGTGAAGGTGTAGGTCTTATCAGGATAGACGTAGGGTCTATTCCAATAGGTTTTATCGCAGGTGGGACTTCGCCAAGAAATGCGTAGATTTTATCAGGACAGACGTGAGGTCTGAACTGGATCGGCTTTAGCAAAATGGTGATGGGTTTCATCGTCGGTGGGACGTTTGAAAGAGGGTGCGTAGATTTCACCAGGACAGACGCAAGGTCTACCCTAGAAAGGTTTTATCATCGGTGGGGCTTGGAACCAGTTGACCGACGGAAGGCTTCATCAATAGAAGGGAGGTAAAGGTAGCGTGCCGGTTGGCATGGAACTTTTTAAATTACCACATTACTGACCCAAGTGCCCTTTCGGGTTTTCACCGGAGCCAGCCCCCTCTTGCTTTTGCCCACGCGCCCTTTCGGGTTTTCACGTGACGGGGTACCCGATTTTGCCTACAGTGCCCTTTCGGGTTTTCACCACAGCTGGGTTTTTGGCCATTTTTGCCCTTATCCGGGATGTCCGAACAAGTCTGGCGGGGTATCTCTATTTTTAACCCCATTTTTTTTTATATGTATACATATGTTTCCTGAATTGGGACTTCAGCACGGATCAGGCGATGTGCTGCTTCATTAGTGCATGCTCTTATCATCGGTATTGGGTATATACCGACGCAAGGATTTTATAGGTTTCATCAGGGTAGACGTAAGGTCTATACTGGGCTGGTTTTATCATTGATCGGGCAAGGTGCCGATCGACCAATGGTAGGTTTCATCACGGCGGGACGTAAAGGGGTATGCAGATTTGATAGGACGGGTTTCTTTGTCCATCGGGCAGGATGCCCATTGATCAAAGGTGGGTTTCATCATCGGTATTGAGTTTATACCAATGCAAGGATCCTATGAATCTCATCAGAATAGACGTAAGGTCTACCCTGGGCTGGTTTTATTGTTGATCGGGCAGGGTGCCAATCGACCAACAGCAGGTTTCATCATCGGTATTGGGTTTATACCAATGCAAAGATTTCATAGGTTTCATCAAGACAGACGTAAGGTCTAAGCCGGATAGGTTTCATCATTGACCGGGCAGTGCGCCTAATCGGTCAACAGCTGGTTTCATCATCGGTATTGGGTTTATACCAATGCAAAAATTTCATAGGTTTCATCGGGATAGACGTAAGGTCTAAGCCGGATAGGTTTCATCATTGACCGGACAGTGCGCCTAATCGGTCAACAGCTGGTTTCATCATCGGTATTGGGTTTATACCAATGCAAAGATTTCATAGGTTTCATCGGGATAGACGTAAGGTCTAAGCCGGATAGGTTTCATCATTGACCGGACAGTGCGCCTAATCGGTCAAGTGCTAGTTTCATCATCGGTATTGGGTTTATACCAATGCAAAGATTTTATAAGTTTCATCAGAATAGATGAAAGGTCTAAGCCGGATAGGTTTCATCATTGACCGGGCAGTGCGCCAAATCGGTCAACAGCTGGTTTCATCATCGGTATTGGGTTTATACCAATGCAAAGATTTTATAAGTTTCATCGGGATAGACGTAAGGCCTAAGCTGGATGGGTTTCATCATTGACCGGGCAGTGCGCCTAATCGGTCAAGTGCTGGTTTCATCATCGGTATTGGGTTTATACCAACGCAAAGATTTTATAAGTTTCATCAGAATAGACGAAAGGTCTAAGCCGGATAGGTTTCATCATTGACCGGGCAGTGCGCCAAATCGGTCAACAGCTGGTTTCATCATCGGTATTGGGTTTATACCAATGCAAAGATTTTATAAGTTTCATCGGGATAGACGTAAGGCCTAAGCCGGATGGGTTTCATCATTGACCGGGCAGTGCGCCTAATCGGTCAACAGCTGGTTTCATCATCGGTATTGGGTTTATACCAATGTAAAGATTTTATAAGTTTCATCGGGATAGACGTAAGGCCTAAGCCAGATGGGTTTCATCATTCACCGGGCAGTGCGCCTAATCGGTCAACAGCTGGTTTCATCATCGGTATTGGGTTTATACCAATGCAAAGATTTTATAAGTTTCATCGGGATAGACGTAAGGCTAAGCCGGATGGGTTTCATCATTGACCGGGCAGTGCGCCTAATCGGTCAAGTGCTAGTTTCATCATCGGTATTGGGTTTATACCAATGCAAAGATTTTATAGGTTTCATCGGGATAGACGTAAGGTCTAAGCCGGATAGGTTTCATCATTGACCGAGCAGTGCGCCTAATCGGTCAACAGCTGGTTTCATCATCGGTATTAGGTTTATACCAATGCAAAGATTTCATAGGTTTCATCGGGATAGACGTGAGGTCTAAGTCGGATAGGTTTCATCATTGACCGGGCAGTGCGCCTAATCGGTCAACAGCTAGTTTCATCATCGGTATTGGGTTTATACCAATGCAAAGATTTCATAGGTTTCATCGGGATAGACGTAAGGTCTAAGCCGGATAGGTTTCATCATTGACCGGACAGTGCGCCTAATCGGTCAACAGCTGGTTTCATCATCGGTATTGGGTTTATACCAATGCAAAGATTTCATTGGTTTCATCGGGATAGACGTAAGGTCTAAGCCGGATAGGTTTCATCATTGACCGGGCAGTGCGCCAAATTGGTCAACAGCTGGTTTCATCATCGGTATTGGGTTTATACCAATGCAAAGATTTTATAAGTTTCATCGGGATAGACGTAAGGCCTAAGCCGGATGGGTTTCATCATTCACCGGGCAGTGCGCCTAATCGGTCAACAGCTGGTTTCATCATCGGTATTGGGTTTATACCAATGCAAAGATTTCATAGGTTTCATCGGGATAGACGTAAGGTCTAAGCCGGATAGGTTTCATCATTGACCGGGCAGTGCGCCTAATCGGTCAACAACTGGTTTCATCATCGGTATTGGGTTTATACCAATGCAAAGATTTCATAGGTTTCATCGGGATAGACGTAAGGTCTAAGCCGGATAGGTTTCACCATTGACCGGGCAGTGCGCCTAATCGGTCAACAGCTGGTTTCATCATCGGTATTGGGTTTATACCAATGCAAAGATTTCATAGGTTTCATCAGGATAGACGTAAGGTCTAAGCCGGATAGGTTTCATCATTGACCGGGCAGTGCGCCTAATCGGTCAACAGCTGGTTTCATCGTCGGTATTGGGTTTATACCAATGCAAAGATTTTATAAGTTTCATCAGAATAGACGAAAGGTCTATACTGGGTAGGGTTTCATCATTGATCGGGCGAGGTGCCAATCGATCAACGAGAAGTTTATGACGGGAGGCGAGGTTTTCTTTAGGATCACCATATTACTGGCCCAAGCGCCCTTTCGAGTTTTCACCGGAGCCAGCCCCCTCTTGCTTTTGCCCACGCGCCCTTCCGGGTTTTCACGTGGCGGGGTACCCGATTTTACCTGCAGTGCCCTTTCGAGTTTTCACCATAGCTGGGTATTAGCCATTTTTGCTCTTGCTCAGAAAACCTGAACAAGACTGGCGGGGTATCTCTATTTTTAACCCCATTTTTTTTACTTATTTATTTTCATTCTTTTATTCTCTCTTCCCCTCTTTTTGGGAGGGTAACAAGTCGGACTGTCATTAGATCATGATGAGAGATGGCTTGGCTAGGGCGGAGTGCCGCTAGACCAAGGAAGAAGGGTAGCTCGGTTAGGGCGGAGTGCCGCTAGACCAAGGAAGAAGGGTAGCTTGGTTAGGGCGGAGCGCCGCTAGACCAAGGAAAAGGGTAGCTTGGTTAGGGCGGAGTGCTGCTAGACCAAGGAAAAGGGTAGCTTGGTTAGGACAGGGTGTCGCTAGACCAAGGAAGAGGGTAGCTTGGTTAGGGCGGAGTGCCGCTAGACCAAGGAAAAGGGTAGCTTGGTTAGGGCGGAGTGCCGCCAGACCAAGGAAGAGGGTAGCTTGGTTAGGATAGGGTGTCGCTAGACCAAGGAAGAGGGTAGCTTGGTTAGGGCGGAGTGCCACTAGACCAAGGAAAAGGGTAGCTTGGTTAGGGCGGAGTGCCACTAGACCAAGGAAAATGGTAGCTTGGTTAGGATAGAGTGTCGTTAGACCAAGGAAATGGGTAGCTTGGTTAGGACAGAGTGTCGCTAGACCAAGGAAATGGGTAGCTTGGTTAGGACGGAATGTCACTAGACCAAGGAAATGGGTAGCTTGGTTAGGACGGCATGTCACTAGACCAAGGAAAAGGGTAGCTTGGTTAGGGCGGAGTGCCGCTAGACCAAGGAAAAGGGTAGCTTGGTTAGGACAGAGTGTCGCTAGACCAAGGAAATGGGTAGCTTGGTTAGGACGGAATGTCACTAGACCAAGGAAGAGGGTAGCTTGGTTAGGGCGGAGCGCCGCTAGACCAAGGAAAAGGTAACTTTTAGCCTGATTACTGGGGGAATATTGGTTGGGCAGCATGATATAGCTTTAGGTGTCTACCGTTGAGTGGTGAGAATTGGATTTCCCCTCGATGGTTAACAACCATGTAGGCCCCTCCTTCGTAGACCCTATATATCACATAAGGACCTTCCCAATCATGATTCAGCTTTCCTTTTGGGTTGGACGCCATGACTTCTTTTTTCTTGACCATGACAAGGTCACCATTCTTAAATTCTCGTCCTTTTACGAGTTTATTGAACGCAGTGGCCATGCGGGCCTGATACATCTGGATATTCTTCTGAGCTTGGAGGCGCTTTCCTTCCAATTCAGCCAATTCTTGTAATCTTCTTTCTGCATTGGTTTGTTCGCCATGGGCCAGGTCATATTGGACTGCCACTCTGAGTGACGGGACTTCCAGCTCTAATGGAACTACTGTCTCTGAGCCGTATACCAGTGAGTATGGCGAGCACCCTGTAGGTGTCTTGAAGACAGTGCGGTATGCCCACAGAGCTTCATACATCTTTTCTTCCCAGTCCTTCTTATTAGAACTGACGACTTTAGCCAACAAGGTGCATAAAGTTTTGTTGAAGGCTTCTGCCAATCCATTTGCCTGTGGATTGTACGGAGTGGAAGTCCTCCATTCGATCTAATACTTCTCGGCAAGCCGATAGATCTTTTGATTTCTAAAATGACTTCCATTATCAGATATTATCCGGCTGGGGATCCCAAACCGAAGATAATGTTCTGCTTGATGAATCTGGCAACCAGCTCACCAGTCACTTCTCGTAATGCTATAGCTTCCGCCCATCGGGAGAAGTAATCTGTTATTGCCAGTATGTATTTATGTCCGGCCGATGAGGTCGGTAGTGGGCCGACTACATCAATTCCCCATTGTGCAAACGGCCAGCTAGGGACTGTAGGGTGCAGAACGGCGGGTGGCCTTCTAGGCACAACAGCATGCTCCTGACATTTCTGGCATGACTTTGCAAACTTGCAACAGTCTTCAAACATAGTGGGCCAATAGTAGCCCAGCTTCTTGATTTCTATCTTCATCTTAGGGCCAGCTTGATGAGCGCCTGCCGTCCCAGCATGTATTTCTTTCATTGCTTGCCAAGCTTCCTCAGTAGACAGACAGCGGAGCAAAATCTTCTTGCGTGCATCTGCCATTATTCGGAACAGAGTTCCATTTCTGAATTCATAAGAATCTTTGATCCTTAGAAGTTTCATCTTTTCTTCTCTTTTCTGCGGCAGCTGTTGGTGTGAAAACCATTGTAGCAGGTGTTGTCTCCAATCAGATGCCTGTTCTGTACTGATCATGGCGACTTCATTTTCTTCGGGGCAGCCTTCTAGCATGCTGGGGACTTGCCGCCGGTTTATAACAACAATGTTCAGTGTCTCATCTGGTGGGACTGCTATTGAGCTGGCTAGCTTTGCCAATGCATCAGCCTGGGCATTATGTGCACGGCCCACATGCTTGAGCTCAATATGATAGAATTTCGCCATGAGGCGCACAGCTTTTTGGTGGTAGGGGTTCAACTCCGGCTTTCGCACTTCGAACTCCCCTTGGATTTGCTTTATTATCAACATTGAATCCCCAAATACCTGAAGCATCTGGATGCCCATGTTGAGGCTGATGTGCAACCCGATTATCAGAGCTTCATACTCGGCTTCATTATTAGTGCAGGGCTTGTTTATAGAACAGGAAGTATGCACAACCTCCCCCTCTGGCGATCTTAGCACAATACCGGCTCCGGCCCGTATTCTGGTCTTTCCATCGGAGTTCGTCTCTGTTCTAGATGCTCCATCAAAGAATAGCTGCCACATAGTTGACTGAGCCTGGCAGGCTTCCAGTGTTTCATCATCGGGTAACTCAGTCCCCAACATATCATTCTCTGGCACAGGATGCTCTGCGAAGAAATCGGCCATGGCCTGTCCTTTTATTGCCCTCTGGGGTATATATGTGATATCGAATTCCATCAGAATTACTGCCCATTTGCCCAACCGGCCTTTCAGTACTGGCTGAGTCAATATGTATTTGAGCGGATCTGCTGCAGATATCAATCTGATTTCGTGTGACAGCATATAGTGCCGGAGCTTTTTAACGGCAAAGACTAGTGCCAAGCATGTCTTTTCTATATTGGTGTAGCTTTCTTCAGTTCTAATCAGCCTCCGACTCAGGTAGTATTTGCCTTCTTCATTTATCTGTGCTAGCATTGCCCCCAGGGAACAGTGTGTGGCTGCAATGTATAGTATCAGGGGCTTGCCCTTAAAAGGTGCCCCCAGCACTGGAGGGGTCTTGAGATATTCTTTCAGCTTCTCAAAGGCTTCCTGACAGCCATCGTCCCAGAGGAACGGTACATCTTTCATCATGAGCTTGTGAAAAGGGTGGCATCTCCCCGACAGATTTGATATGAATAGTCGGATGTAGGCCAAACGCCCTTGTAGAGATCTCAGCTCGTGGAGATTCCTTGGTGGAGGGAGCTCCTGGATAGCTTTAATCTTGGATGGGTCGATCTCAATGCCCCTATGACGGACAATGAACCCAAGGAATTTTCCACTGGACACGCCGAAGGCACATTTCATAGGATTCATCTTGAGTTCATATCTGCGCAGCCTCTGGGACACTATCCTCAGGTCTTGCAGATGATCTTCTCTTCTACTGGTTTTCACCACCAGGTCATCGATGTAGCACTCCACTTTCTTGAAGAGTAAATCATCAAAGATCTTTGTCATAGCTCTTTGATAAGTAGCGCCGGCATTCTTGAGGCCGAACGGCATCCTTTTGTAGTGAAATATCTCCTTCGGGGTGCGGAATGCAGTGTGCACTCTGTCTTCTTCAGCAATCCAGATCTGGTTGTATCCGGACGACCCATCCATGAATGACAGGGCTTCATGGCCAGTGGTTGCATCGATCATTACTTCAGTGATTGGCACTGGGAAATCATCTTTCGGGCAAGCCTTATTCAGGTCCCTGAAATTCACACATATTCTGATCTGCCCATTTTTCTTCTTCACGGGCACTATATTGGCCAGCCACGTAGTATACTGGTTCTCTTCAACAAAGCCCACATCGATCAGCTTGTCGACCTCTTTGTTGATCTGATTTATCAGTTCGGGGCGCATTCTCCTGGAAGGCTGCTTCACAGGGCTTGCCTCTGGGTTTATCGCCAATCGGTGCTGTGCCACATCAGAACTCAGTCCTGGCAATTCATCATATGTCCATGCGAAGCAGTCTCGGAATTCTTTCAAAAAACTGAATATACTGTTCTTTGACAGCTGGCTCCAGCAGTGCACTGAGGAATGTAGGCCTTGGCTCCTCTGCTGACCCCAGATTCACTTCTATCAGCTCATCGACGGTGGCTTGGCCTCCGTCTTCAACTTCGGGTGGGGCTTCTTGTAAATCAATAAAGCCTCCCGGGATATAATCTTCTTCGTTCTCATGATTTTCTATTTCATCAGATTGGTCATCTGCAGATGCTGGTGCATCGTATAAGGCCAATACGGCCGGATTCTGTTCAGTCTGCCCCGAGGACGTGACTGGCTCAGCGGAAAACTTCGAAGTGGAACCTTCCGTGCTTAGAGGCTCTTCTGATGTGGGCTCCCCCGAGAGGTCATCATTATGTAGAGCTCGGAATTCTTCTAGAATGCACCCAAACTCCAGGCACTCTTGCAGCTCTCTGGCTACTTGATCTTCATCCAGGGTTCCCGTGTCAAATTTCGCTTCATCCTGGAACAGATCCTCCTTGCAAGATAGATCTTCCCAGTACCAATCTCTCTTTGTCTCGTCAGGTATCCCCACCCCTGGCAGATTGTCTGGGATTTCATTGCCACTACGGACTGATAAATGATTTCTTCATCTTCCGAAGGGTATTGGTCATAGCCCATCCCAGGGGAATCTTCATGCTGGTAGAAGGCAGAGATGACATCTACCTCAGCTTCATAGTATTCTTGCAGGGTATAGCCCAGTCCCGGGTGCTGTGTGATCTTCCTCAATTCTTTATTATCTCGAGGTGGATCCCATAGCTCCTTGAATGCTTTCTTCTGGGCTGCAGATTGTATTGAAGGCATTTGCATCTTGGAGAACATTTGCGAAACCCGTTGGGTAGTGTACTCTAGGCCTGTAATTGGCACCATCCGGTTTGCGGCTTCTTCAGGGACCATGCAATCTCGATCGTCTTCTTCGACTACCCCCCCGGTGTAGAATATGATAGGAGGTTCGCAGAAGCGAGGGATTTTCATAGTCTTCAGTGGTAGCACCGTCTGGTATTCTATGCCGGCTATGGGCTTGACTAGACCCTGAGGAACTTCCACCTGTGTGTATTTTTCTTTCATCTTTTCTTCAGTATCATCTGGGTGTATGCCAGGAGGAGTGATCCGAGCAAAATCACCAGCATAAGAGATGTGAGATACCCCATGCTTTTTAATGTAGCCCTTTGGCGGCGGCGGAGACCAATTTCTTGCTTTTGTCGTCGACTTTTCCTGGCTGACCACAGCTTCTTTTCCTTTATCCTTTTGTGACACTTCGGTGTAGTAGGATGCATCGAGCATATGGCACTCGAACACTTCGAAGGGATGTAGGTCTGCAAACACCCTTTCTTCTTTTCCTTCATGGCAGTATTTTATGTATTGGTGGAGCGTGGATGGCACTATCTGATATTCGTGCAGCCACGGTCTTCCCAGTAGGGCCTTATATGTGGTGTTGGAGTCGATTACATAGAATCGTACCACTGTAGTGAGGTCGCCCAGTGTGAGATTGAAATCAGCTACCCCGAGAGGTGTTTCACATTTTTGGTTGAATCTTGCAATCTTCATGTCTCTGACCTTGGTGAGCTGCAGATCAAAGTAATATTTCTGATAGATGCGGTATGGGAGAATATTCACAGCAGCCCCTGGATCTATCAGTATTCTGCTTATCGGCTGACAGTTCAGGGAACCCCTCATATACAGCGGTCTATTATGGCTGGAATTTGGGATTAGCATATCATCCTCCGTGAATGTGACTGATGGCCCAGCATTCACTTCTGCCAAGAGTGCTTCACATTGTGCCGGGGACTGCAGGGCATCCATAATTGCTTGGCGAGCTTCTTCACTCAGAGAGAGAATTTCCCAGATGGAGAATCTGGTAGGGAGCTTCTTCAGCATTTTCATGACTCGACTGCCCACCCGGACGTTAGATAGTCTCATCTCCTCTGCCCATCGGGGTCTTGGAGGTTCATGTGGTGCCTGTGGCCTTGGCTGCCCAGTCCCAATTTTATCTTCTTCATCGGTCTCCCGGAAGGCCTCTTCTGTAGCGACTGCCCCTGGTTTTGCTAGAGGATTACCTTCTTCATCTTCTTCATGCTGTTTCTGCTTTCCAGCCGCTGTCTGCTGGCATTTATTGCTTTTATCTGGAGCAGTATGAGCCGGTTGCTCATTTTCTAAGCTGGACAGGAACTCCAGGAATGAAGGGGCTTCATCTGCCTTCTTTTTGTCTTGGTACAGACTGGCAGGGGGAGGAACCTGGACACCTCGTATCTCTGGTTCCGGGATTTGATAGGGTTGCTCCCCTCTGAACATGATATTATGGTTGGCTGGTGGTGGGCGCCCCCATCTTCTCCTAGAACGTGTTGCATGGGCCGAGGTAGAGGCTTCGGCATGGTTAGCTTCTAGCGGAGCGTTGGATGCCTCCGGCTCATCATCCTCCCCGGGAAAGGAAAAGAGTACTGACAGAGTGTTACATTGTACTGTCGTGACCTTCTTTCCTTTCTTGGATTTGGGCCGTTTCTTCTTCTTTTGGGAATTTGGCTTTGCTGGCTCCTGCCCCCAGAAGGGTTCATTCTCAACGTTTTCTTGTTCTGCCTCTGGCTGTTCTTTGATTTTCAATTCTTCGAGTTGTTCCCAGAGTATACAGTCTTTCATCAGCAGATGCTTAGGCTTCTTCTGTTCGTACTCATCAAGCTCATTAATATATTGCTGCAGACGCCTGGCTGCAGGGCTTACCTCTTTATGCGTAGGGAGGGGAGTTTGTCTCCTCCGGTTGTGAGTAGGGATCCGGATGACTGGTCCGGTCTCAGCTGTATGCCATATTGGCTTTATTGGAGGCGGCTCGGGCCTTGGGGTAACACCCCGGATAACTGCTCCGCTGGTACTGGCTGCAGGAGTCTTCTTTCTGCTTTTTATGGGTATCATCCGCCATCCTTCCTGATCCTTCTGTGGGGTGAGGAAGCAAGCTTCATAGGTATGCTTGGTGCATTCTTTAACGGCTTCCTTGGGCAACTGTTGGTAGACTGAGATCATATTGGCAGCCACTCTCCAGGGTGGAGGCTCATGTGGATGGGGCGGCTTTACCTGGTAATCTCCCAGCTACAGCTCACCTTTCTTGACCATTCCTTCCATGATATCTTTGAAGACATAACAATCTTCAATTGCGTGCCCCAGCGCACGGTGAAATGGACAGAACAGCGGATCATCTTTCTTTGCTGCATCTGCTGGTCTTTTGGGTTCAGGCAATGTTACCTTATTGAACTTGTATGCCCAGTTGAACAGTGCGGCCGTCTTATCTTTTGGGAAGGAATATGCTTTTCTCATCTTGTCTCTCAGAGAGACTTTATCTTTTCTTTCTGCTGTATCTGCCAACGGGGGAGCTTCATCTGCCCCTTTCTTCCCCTTCTGTTGCTCGAAGGTTCTGAAATCGACGGTGTTGGCCTCAGAGTGTGATGGTCGTCGCTCATTGGATTTTCCCTACGGCATGGTGGGAACATTGGCGATCGGACATTTGGACAAGAACGTCTCGACTTCTGCCACTATATTGTTCAGTCGGTCAAATGTTCTGACATCTGCACCGATCATTTTTTCTAGCACCTCCATCCTGAGGCTCTGCTTGCATATCTGCACCGCATCTTCTTGATGAGGAGGTCTTCGGCATCTCATGGCTAAGTTTCTCCACCTTTTGATGTAGTCCAGTGCAGTTTCATCTTGCTTCTGCCTAGTTGCATATAGCTCTGCTATCGTGATTTCCCTTTCTGTGACATGAAATCTGTCGCGGAATTTTCTCTGCATATCAGGCCAATCAACCACAGACCCAGCTGGCAGGCTTGAGTACCATTCAAAGGCCAACCCAGTGAGGGATGAGCCAAAGAACTCGAGCAGATAAGCTTCATCGACTGCTAGGTCGCCCATGATTGTAGTGTAGTAGGCTATATGCTCCCTAGGGGAGCCTTGGCCATTAAATTTCTCAAACTTCGGCGGCTTACTGACGCCTGGGGGTAGTTTCTTGGCAGCATACTGGGGAGGATACGGTACCTTGTACACATCATAAGTACCCGCATCACCACCAGTCTTTTCTGACAGCTTCATTTCCACAATTCTTTCAATCATCTGCTTGTGGGCTACAGCTGGATCTATCTCTTCTGGGAAGAAGTGAGCTTATTGCTGGCTGTGAGGAGTTGTCATCACAGTGGCGCGCAAGATGGGCGCGGTAGGCTGTGTCTGAGACACAGAGGGCTGAGCTGCTGTTTGCTGTGGAACAGGTTGGCTCGGTGTCTTGCCCTTATCAGCTAGGAGAGGGTTAGCTGGGATAGCCGTCTCTGCTGAGCTGGATGTTTGCCCCGCAGGTTCAGCTTGCTTTAAGACTGATGTAGCTTCATGTCTCTCATTGAGCTGTCTTCGGAGAGCACTGATCTCCTGCTGATATCTCCTGAACATCATCTGGATCATGGGATCCAAGGTTGATGGGATTTGCATATCTTCAGAAGTCCCTTCAGCATCATCAACAAAGGGATTGTCTTCATCCTGTGCCGTCACCACATTGACTGTCATAGTGGTGATCTTGCGGGCTTCATCATATTTCTTTATTTTATCTTTTACGGCCTGGCCTCTTCTTGTGACAGGACCAGGTCTAGTAGCCAACCTGAGCAGTTCATTTGGCTGAGTTGGTAGTATATCTTGCCCCCTGGCGAGTCCAGCCATGTTGCAGGCGAAGATTTATATTTTTCCCTTCCGCCTGTAGACCTTTCTTTTCACCTGGTCAGGATATCTGAGCTGGTCAAAGACCGATATTCTTTCTTTGGCTTCTTCCCGGTACAGGTCTTCTTTATCATATCCGGGCTTGAGGCCTTCTTCATAGTGGTTTGAATCGGAGGAAGAGGCTCCGATCATCGTTTCCTGAAGTGTTTCTTCTTTTTCTTCACCTCTGGTGCCCAAGGCACGGGATAGTCTTTGTTGACTGAGGGCAGAGCTCCCCAGGTAGTGGAAGTAGTTTTGGACTATCTGCTTCATCTCTTCAGAGTTCTGCCTCTGTGGCTCAGGTTGGAGTATCAATCTGTCCTGGCTCTTCTGCTGATAAGCCAGTCTTGCCACCCGAGCATTCAAATGCTCGGCTTTGGAGTATCTGTAGATATCAGCCTGTCTGGCACAGGCTCTCGGTCTTCTTGTAGTAACCACAGTGACTGGTTTACTTCTTCTCATATTGCCAACTTGGCAACGGTCGGCAGCAGCATTGTAGATCTTCTCTTCCCATCTCTTGCCCTTGGCCATGGGATGGGTAGTAGTGAAGTTTTCCCTTGTCTGGTATCTTCTGCCCCTCATCATGGGGCGAATAGCAGTCATATTTCTTTCCTGACCCTCAACCTCATCTCTCCTCCCCCGGGTCCTGGGGTAGATAGTAGTAGCATTTCTTTCATCTTTCTTCACTTCCCTTCTGCCCCCTGCTCTGAGGCGGGCAATAGTGACATCAATAAGGTTCTCCCTGTCCTGAGCTGGGGCCCAGCTTTGGATCTTCTTCGGCCGCCAGACCTGTTTGTATTTTGCTGGCTTGGGCGCCAGCGGCTTCTTTTCATTAGCCTCCCAATTGGCCTGCCTGGTGGTCAGAGTTTGGAATCTGTTGGCAGTGGGCACCATCGGGACGATCACGTCCGGCTTGACCGCCCTTGGGCAACCGTTCATGTTTGCCCGGACACCACCGATCATCATTGTCTTTCCGGAGTTGGAAAGACGGCGGTCAACAGCAACATACCGGCTCCTCCGGTTGGTTCTTCTCCCCTTCTGAGCAGCAGCGGGGACCACGTCCCTTTTTTGGACGTGATGGACGTAGCAGGCGACGGCCGTGGGGGCCGTGTTCTCCGGTAAGATGTTCTTCTGGTCGGTGATCTTCACCGGGGCACTTGCAGCAGTGCCTTGCTCATTGTCATCGACCTGTAGAAGGTCAGTGAAGACGACGCCCAAGTAGTTAGGCAGCCCAACGGCAGGCGGCAGTGATCCGAACGCGAGGGGTACCGCCAGGTAGCCTTCGCGCACATGCATGTCAATCGGCTGCTGGTCGAAGCAAACGAACATGATTCCAGCTGTCATTGTAGATTCCTGAAAATAAGGAAAGTACACAGAATCAGAAGTTTCAGGGGGGCCCGCCGGGCCTCCTACTTTAGCGTAAAGATGAAGGGAGACTAGGTCCCACCGAGCGTGCCAGACTTGTTTGACACATTTATTTTATTTAGTTTATTTTATTTATTTATTGATTTATTTATTTATTGGCGTGCCAGTCACCGAAGTGACGATTTCATTGTGCGCTCGATCTGACTTGGTCAGTCGATTGTGAGTGATCGTGTCTGGACTAGAAGTCCGTCATACCATAAAGGCTATGACGTTAATTACGCCCTTCCAAGGAAGGACAACCCTTGATTAAACGCTAAAGGTAGGAGGATGACAGCGATAAAGCCACATGCTCAAGAGAGACGGAAGTCGTTCATTTGCAAGACGTTAAATGGATTAGACGGAGCAGGGGTTGGTTATTTTCGGGATAAAACCGACGGCATATTCCCACCATCTTGGACCATGTCGAGTGGGGAATAGGGAACCACCCATGCAGTGGCAGGGTGGGATCCGTAAAAGATCGGGCATAACTGACCCAGAATTTGAGTAAGCACTGGCATGACATGACGCGCCCTGTGCGTACGCGATGTTGCATCTATATCCCCCCTTCAAAGGACCATCGGAGAGCATGTAGGGACATAGCTCCGTGGGCCAACGGGGTTGAGAGGTAGGACATCACAGCTACCTGGCAAGGTATGTGTAAATTTCGGCAGCATGTCCCCTCAACTTGGATTATGCCAAGAGAGGATAGGTCATCATCCACGGAGTGCCGGGATGACAACCGAACGAGGATGGGCGTCGGGCCCCGGGACATTGCTTACCTTTATTCCATCGTTTAATATCCCCTTGAAATCCCTCGAAACTCATGTAATGACATGGCCCTTTGGGTTCATAAGGGTGAAATCTGGATCGGGAATG
Organism: Amorphophallus konjac; assembly: GCA_022559845.1. Taxonomy (NCBI): domain Eukaryota; kingdom Viridiplantae; phylum Streptophyta; class Magnoliopsida; order Alismatales; family Araceae; genus Amorphophallus; species Amorphophallus konjac. The sequence continues at coordinate 228,791,348 of CM040123.1, read as the reverse complement.
AAGACTGTAGGGGAGGCCTTCCCCATTACTATGTCTTCTCAAGGCATTCATGACGATATATGAACATCCCCGGGGCATGTGTGTATGGAGACCAAAGATTGAAGGATGTCAGTGTAGAAGAGGGCCTCTGACTGGGTTTCATCGGCCGAAGAAGGAGGGGCTCTCGGCACGGTTTTGGTTGGCCGAAAGGAGGCTTCTCGGCATGGTTTTAGTTGGCCAAAAGGAAGGTCTCGGCGAGGCTTTATTGGCCAGGAAGGGGGCTTCTCGGCATGGTTTTAATTGGCCAAAAGGAGGGTCTCGGCGTGGCTTTATTGGCCAAGAAGGGGGCTTCTCGGCGGCAGCTTCCCGGCGCACTCATGGCCGCGCCGAGAAGGTGGCGCCGAGTCAAGCTTGCATGAGGGGTTTGCCTTGGCCTATAGGGGAAGGGGTCTCGGCGTAGGGCTTCCCGGCGCGCTCCTGGCCGCGCCGGGAGTCTGGCGCCGGGAGGCTTGCACAGAGACTCACATGAAAAGGGTTGAAACAGCTTGGTTTGTCGTTTAGCTAAAGAGGGGGACCTCTCGGCTGGATAGTTCTCAGCGGGGAAATGTGCACGCCGAGAAGGTGAAATCGCTGTAGGGTTTCAGGGTTTACAGAGTTCTCTGCTTCTGGGATTTCTGAGTTTTCTGGCTGCGATTGAAGTTGAATTTGAAGTATAGGAAGGGGGATTTCATCGATATTTCCCTGAGAAAGGGCCAAGGGGGGATCTGGAGGGCAGGATTGATGGGGAATGAGACCATCGCCTAGATCTCTGAAGACTTTGTTTTATTTCTGCCGCCGGCCGTCTGGGGATCAAGAGATGACTATCTCTGATCCCCTGGATGAACCCAATGGCATCTGAAACCCGGTGACTGAGGAACCTTTGGCATCGAACTCCAGACCCTAATCATCCAAGGGATTAGGATGGAGGGTCGAGAGATCGAGATAGTCATTCACTGGCATCCACGGAATAGCAGCGATCCAAGGAATCGATATACCCTCGTATAGCCAGTGGTTCAGGGGACCAAGAGATTGATGTCTCTGGTCCCTGAACAACACAAGGAGGGGCCCGGTTTCCAAGCCTCTAAAGCAAAGATTCATATGAACTATTAAATATTTTTTGCATAAACGATGAACGTATAAAGATAAGCGGAGAGCAGGCATTTCGATCAAAGGAGAACAAACATCTGAATCGATAGATCCCCAAATGGGCAATCGTTTACATTTCATTGCATCACATCAAAGCCTTACATCGATGTGAAATAGAAATGCAAAGCAGAAAGGTAGAGATTGAGACCGGAACTGGCCGGCTACCTTCGATAAATCAAGACAAAAGCCCAGTAAATTACATCAGTAGAAAAGAAAAGACAGGATGGGGAGGGAGGAGCATTGACTCCTCTCCCTCCCCCTAGCAGCCCACCTGGAGCCCCTCTTCTTCTTCTTTTCTTCTGCTTCTTCTCTTCTGCTTCCTCTCTTCTCTCAGCCGAGGGGGACTCTCTCTTGGCAGGACTCCCTCTCTATTCTTTCTTTTCTGGCTTCTTTTTCTCTTCTTCTTCTTTCTATTCTCCTTCTATCTCTTTCGTCTATTCTTCTTTTTTTTTATCCTCCTCTTTGTCTGTCTCTCTTCTCTTCTGTTCGAAGGGAGGGGGGCTTTTATAGCCACTTTTCTCCCTCTCTCGGCAGCAGCATCACGGCGCCCCCAAATGGAGCTTCCCGGCGCGCATTTGACCAGGCTCTCGGCGCCCTCTGTTGGGCTTCGGCAAATGGCTCTCGGCGCCCTCTTTGCAGGCCCAATTAAAGCCTTTTTTAGCCACTTTCACAGACCCATTTGGGTCTTTCAAGGACATCATCACCCGAAAGGGCCTTTCATTGATGACATATCTTGTATCGAGATCATCATTACGGTTTTCATCAGTCCGTAGACCAGGATTTCATCAGTCCGTAGACAGGGGTTTCATCAGTCTGTAGACAAGGGTTTCATCAGTCCGTGGACAGGGGTTTCATCAGTCCGTAGATAAGGGTTTCATCAGTCCGTAGATAAGGGTTTCATCAGAATTGCCATCTGAACGGTGACAAGACCGGGTATTATCTTATCGATATCGTCACTTGAATGGTGACGAGCTCGGGCATTAGCTTTAGTCAGGAAAGACTTCTGCCGGGAGTATAACCTGTGGAGACCATTCTTCTTCTGTTCTGACTTTGCAAAGCCTTTGCCATCTTCATCTGCCGGTACCGGCTTCATCTTCATCTCCTATTGCATCTGTCAGTAAGCCGACATCTGACTTACCCTGACATATCATCCGTGGATTCTTGGGCGAAACGGTAGTACAGCTCTCATTAAAGGGCTAGAAGGTCTCATCAGTCGAGTGACTGCTGCTTTATCAGTGCTGCCGTCTAAGTGACATTGGCACCGGGCATCAGCTTTGCCGACAAGGGCTTCAGCCGAGCAGACAGCTGATGAGCTTCATCATTGGTCTTTCATTGTTGGTCCGACCCTCTTTTTAATTATGTTTTCACCCTTGTTCATTTTCCAGGTGTCAACAAATATAAATACACTACTACTTTAAATGAACTGTAGAAGAAGGATGAACAACTTATGGACTTGCTGAAAATGTGAGTTAAGAACTTACTCAACAAAAGGTTCAATCTCGAGGCAATTCAGAAGAATATATATCTCAGCGGCGTACAACTCTCTATCTTCGAGCGTGCGAGTCAAGCAACGTCCGAACGCACATCCAGAATGTTTAAATATAAAGAGCCGATCGGACGATTCATCCACTCCCCCATCATCATTACGTGGAGGTCGAGTACGATAAGTTAGAATCTCTGGCTCAAAGTACATACTACAGAAGTTTGAAATTTCTTTAAGAATATATGCCTCAGCAATCAAACCCTCCACTTTCGCCTCGTTGTGAACTTTCATTTTTAATTCATGCATGCACCTATAACAACAAGTCAGATGGCAACGACATGTACCGGCCATGGATGACATGTACCTTAACAAAAATTCTCACATACCTCTCAAATGGATACATCCATCGAAATTGTACTGGCCCTCCGACAATAGCCTCGTACGGCAAATGAACGACCAGGTGCTCCATCAAATCAAAGAATGCCGGAAGAAATATCTTCTCTTACTTGCAAACGGTTGTGACCATTTTTTTTCGATAGTTTGTACATCCCGAAATCTGAGTTCCGATGCACATAAAATCTTGAAAAATTGACTCAGCTCAGCTAGTGCTCCCCATATCGGCTTTGGCAACAAATCATGAAATGCAACGGGCACTAGCCTCTCCATGAACACATGACAGTCGTGACTTTTCATACCACATATTTTTCCCTCATTAACATTTACACAACGGGCTATGTTGGATGTATATCCATCTGGGAATCTCAACTGTTTCAACCACTGGCACACTTCCTTGATCTATGTATCATGAAGCACGTAAGTTACTTTAGGCTGCATAGTTTTTCCATTTACATTCTGTAGTTCCAGTTCTGGACGTTTACAAAACATCTTTAAGTCCATACGCACTTTGGTGTTGTCCTTTATTTTACCTTTAACATTCATGATTGTATTGAACACATTATCAAAAAATTTCTTCTCGGTATGCATGACATCCAGATTGTGTCGTATAAGAAGAGTTGACCAATAAGGTAATTCCCAAAAAATACTTTTCTTGTTCTAGTTGTGATCCTTTTCAAAACTAGGGAGTTGGCGTGTGCTACCAGACAATTGTACTGCATCTGGTAAATTGTGCACCCGTGTCGCCATATGTCGACCCGACACCCGTTGCAAGTCAGCATCATCCATTTCAACAGTATTTTTTTTAAACGAGTCTTTTTACCTTCGAAAAGGATGGTCACTTGGTAGCAACCGTCGATGGCAATCAAACCAGCATGCTTTCCCACCATGTTTCAATACAAATGATTTGGTATCTTCCATACAGGAAGGACATGCTAACCTCCCATGTGTGCTTCAACCAGATAGCATTCTATATGCAGGAAAGTCACTTATTGTCCAGATCAGTGCAGCCTTCATAACGAAATTTTACTTCCTACATGCATCATAAATAACAACTCCATCAGTCCATAAAAATTTGAGCTCATCAATCAACAGCCTGAGATATATGTCCAAATTTTTTTCGGGACTTTTTGGACCAGGAATTAGTAAGGACAAAAATAGATTTTCTCGCTTCATGCACATGTGCGGCGGAAGGTTGTACGGTGTCATGAATAGTAGCCAACAAGAATAAGATGCCACTGAACCACCAAATGGATTAAAACCATCTGTGCATAAACCCAATCGAACATTACGTGACTCCTCTGAAAAAGTAAGATGAGTACAACTAAAGTGAGTCCAAGCTTCACCATCGGTAGGATGACTGATTATATCATCGGCACGACGTACTCTTTCAGTGTGCCATGTCATATGTTGAGCCGCCTTTGAGGACATATACAGCCACTACAGCCTAGGCACAACAGGGAAGTATCGCAATGCCTTGTAAGGTACATCTTTTCGCTTTGAATTGACCCCTCCCTTAAGTTTGAATCTGTCATGGCCACAAATAGAACATGATATCTTATCTGCATCATCTTTATAATATAACATACAATGATTCGGACATGCATCTATTTTCACATATCCAAGCCCTAACTCATTGATCATCTTTTTTGCACGATAAAACGTTTCTGGCAACTTCTCGTCTCGAGGCAACATACTCTTGATCAAGAGGAGGAGATGGTCAAAACAAGTCTCACTGATGTGAAATTCATATTTCAAGTTCAACAACTATGACACTGTAGACAACCGAGTGTGCTTTTCACAACAATCCCACAGCGGCTCATCAGCATCCCTAAGTAGTTCATAAAATCTTCCGGTTGTCTTATTCGGCGCTTCTTTCATGTTACATGTTCCTCATGAACATTAAAACTAGGACCAGCAGCATCTACAACCATATCCACATACCCACTTGTGCCTACAATATTGTCGGGCTCGTACCTCAAGAATTGCTCACCATGACACGTCTAATTCGTATAACCATCCACGAATCCTTTCGTGTACAAATGATGTTGCACATCCCATGTTGAACGCCACCTCAAGTTTCTACAACTTGAACAAGGGCATCGAATGTGACCGTCACATTCTATTGCTGTAATTCGATTCCCCAATGCAAATTGAATGAAACTCTAAACTCCATGCTTAAAGTCATCTGACACCACCCGGTCAACTATTCTACGATACATCCATGAACGATCTGTCAACATTTTACCTGCACCCAATAAATGTCAATACACATCCTAACTTTCAAATCATTACTCCTGATATTACACCCGACCCTTTCCTCCCATCGTTCGCCATAGACCATTTGCAGTTGGAGGAGGACTATTAATTAGATTATCACTTTTTAACCCATCCATGAAGGTTTGATCGCACAATCACTTATTATATGTGTTACACGATTTGCTAAAAATTTCGATAGCATCTCCCCATACTTCTCCGATATACCAAAAATATTTATTGATTTTGAAATTTTCTTAAACACTTACAAGTAAGTGGTTAAGAAAACACTCAAAATCAATAATGGTATATCATAGAAGAGTGAGGAGACGCAACCGAAATTCTCAATAAACCATAAAACACATATAGTAAATGACTGCCTATGTAACGACCTAGAGTTCAGGATACCGATATACCGATAACATCGATACACCGATACCAAGAACTGGGGAAGCCACCCAAGAGGCTGGTGAGGCCCCTGAAGGATTAGAAAAAAAAAGGTGCTGAGGGGTATGCATAACGAATTGGAATTTGGAACGCGCAATTTACAATTAAGTAAAGAAATTAACACAAGTGCGGAAGCAATTCAGAAATAACTGGAGTGATATTCATATACTAGTCCAGACAAACAAGAGTACTAGTCCACAAGGTACAACTACGCGGGGCATACCCCGGCAAAAGTACGAACAAGCCTCAAAAGGCGCCTCGACTAAAGCTGGCAGCTAACACGGTCTCCAAAATAGCTCACGAAGCACCGGGAGACGACGGGCGCGGCTCACCTGAAAGGAGAAAGGGTGAGTCACAGCCAGACTCAGTAGGGGTCACGCGGATCCCTACCTCGCACTAAATGAACATACATGCATAAATAAGGCAAGTAGAGCATGCATTTAAATACGCTAACAGGCAATGGCGTGAATAACTACTCAAGTAAAGCTGTAAACTCTAACTAAACAGGTATAACAGCCAAAGTATGCCACAGTTAACTAAATGCAAGCGATTAAAACTAAAGCTACCAAATAGAATAAGTCTCAACTAATCCAAGCAACAAGGAAGGACAACCACTGGAGCAGAAACCAGAAGCGTCCACTGACGACTTACACTGCGTCTCAAGCACTCGCAGTCGACGAAGCGACAAGCTAAGCGCGTAAACAGTACCAAACCAAGTGACCAGTCGGAGTGGCACCCGTCGGTGTCAGTCCACAGTCTCCGACCACGTGTGCACACACTGACTCTAGCCTGAGCCAGGCCCTCTAGCTAGTTTTCCCCCTTGGTAGGACGCTACCATTGGCTGGGAGCCCACGGAACTAGCTTATAAACTGTGCATGGGAAACACACCCCTCCGCCATCCTCAAGCGGGTCGGCACTCAACAGACCTTAGGGCAACAACAGTGGCTCCATTGCGTGGAAAGAAAGGCTACTCTAATGGTAATAAAACACGCCACTAAACATTTAAAACAATACGAATATGGCATGAGTATAAAAAGGAACGCATAACAAATGGGCTGGCAACATATTAAAACCATCAGGGAAGCGGCGGTCGAATACCCACGCGCTACTTGAAAGTGACGGTCGGGGACTGGCGCGTTACACCAAGAACGACGCGCTGGTCTCCATCCGTTACTTCCACCTGAGTTCCAGCTCAAAGGACCTAAGAGGGAGAGTGACGGTGGGGGTCCTATGCGTTGCTTCGAAGCAACGCGCGGGAGCACCGCCGTTACTTTCACCCGAGGCCAAAAACCAACGTACAGCGTTTAAATCAATCGCAGGCGAAACGACGCCCCAGTCTCGGCGCGTCGCTTGGAAACGACGGCCGGCCGACTGGCCGTCGGGCGCACCGCCTGACCAAACCAACGTAAATCAACGAGGGAGCGACGGCTGGAAGCCCTACCGTTACTCTCAATGTAACGCACCCACGATGGGCCGTTACATTGAAGTAACGCGCTCACGAAAGACCGTCGGAGATGTGACGGTTCCTGGCGAGACCGTCACTTCACCTGGGTCGCGGACGGGTTATATCTAAAAATCGGTTCCCTCCCGGACGATCTGAATCGCCGGGTAACGACGTAAAACCTGTAACCTGTCAAACCATGCAACCCATACGACAATATAACAACTAAAAACATCACATGCAAGGCCTAATAAGCATTAATCACAAGAATTTCATTAAAACCCTACAAATGGAAGAAATGAACATTATGCATGCCACGGGCTCTAATCAACAGAACGAGCCACAGGAAATGATCCTAGCAAGATCAGGATTCCATACCCCTACCTCTCGCAAGCCGAAACCGAAGAAAAGACCGCATGCAAGGAGGAAGAGCTACGAAGCCTTCACGCTCCACCTCGCTCCCACGATCACCGAACCATGCCGAAGTGGGTACCCACGCGTTCCTCTCGACGCGAGGAATCCACCGGCGCCAACCACGCCTCAATCCGACCTCGTCTCGCCCGCGTTCCCTAAGGAGGAGAGAAGGGCGATCGCAAGAGGAGAGAGAGAGAGTGAGGGCGAATGAGAGATCGACGGGGGAGAGAGGGTGAGAGAGGGATTAAAAGAAAAAAAAGAAATTAAAATATATATAATATAATTATTATATATATTAAAATCTCATTAATTCTAATAACCCTCAATAACTCCAAATAAATCCGGAAAAAATACCAGACAAATTCCTAAAAATCAAGAAAATAGCCGGAAATTCCAGAACAAATAATAGAACAAAAACCATCAGGGATCCATTAAGGCGCGGGCCTTACAGTCCCTCCCTCCTTACAGAAATTTCGCCCACGAAATTTACAACAACCGAAAAGGAGGAAACTGAGAAAGGACTTATACCTCACTAGAATAAAAAGGGAAAAAGCTGACGCATCTCATCTTCACGCTCCCAAGTAGACTCATTACCGGAGTGACGCTGCCAAGCAATTCTTACCAGAGGAATAACCTTATTTCTCAACCGCTGCTCGCGACGGTCTTCAATTCTGATAGGAAATTCTGGTGTGGACAAATCAGCAGTCACCTCAGGCCACACTGAATCATCAAGAACACGAGAAGCATCTGGCACATATTTCCTCAATTGAGACACGTGGAACACATCGTGAATAGCTTGCATAGCCGCAGGAAGTTGCAAACGATAAGCCACCTGACCAATAGTTTCAACAATAGGAAAAGGGCCTACATACCATGGGCTAAGCTTTCCACGCTTCCCAAATCTGGAAACACCTTTCATCGGAGATATTTTAACAAACACCATATCCCCAGGTTCAAATTGTAGTGGACGTCTGCGCTGATCTGCGTAGCTTTTCTGTCGACTCTGAGCCGTCAACAATCTCTGCCTGATCAGACGAACCACATCAGAACATTGCTGCACCATGTCCGGTCCTGTCAACAATCTGTCCCCAACATCAAACCAGTTCAAAGGAGTTCGACAAGGACGACCATAAAGTGCTTCATAAGGAGCCACAATACTGGAGTGAAAATTGTTATTATAAGCAAATTCAACAAGTGGCAAATGCTGACTCCACGAACCCTGCCAATCAAGGCAACACAATCTCAGCATGTCCTCCAAAGTCTGAATAGTCCTTTCTGACTGTCCATCTGACTAAGGGTGATACGCTGAACTGAAAGCTAACTCAGTGCCCAAAGCTTTTTGGAAACTACGCCAGAAGCCGGAGGTAAAACGTGGGTCACGATCTGACACAAGTGAAACAGGAATTCCATGCAGTGGCACGATCTTCTGCACATACAGCTCGGCCAATCTCTGCACATTCCAAGTAACTTAATCGGCAACAATCTGGCAGTTTTAGTCAATCTGTCGACTAACAACCAAATGCCATCAAAACCCTGAGAAGTCTGAGGCAAACCCACCACAAAATCTGTAGTAACATGGTCCCATTTCCACATCGGAATCTCTAACGGCTGAAGCAAACCACCTGGCTTTTGATGTTCGGCTTTAACTAACTGACAAATCAAGCACTTAGAAACAAACACAGCCTCGTCTTTCTTCATACCTGGCCACCAGAACTGCTTCTTCAAATTCTGATACATCTTGGTGACACCCGGATGAATGGCAAAACGAGAACCATGGGCCTCACTCAGAATCTCAAGTCTTAATTCATCATCAGCGGGAATATACCATCTGCCTTGAAGACTGACAACTAGCTCGTATCAAAATCCACATCATAGCTTGATATAACACAAGCCAAATCAGAATCAGCCTGCTGGGCATCTTTAATCTGATGATATAAAGCTGAACCCAAAACTAAGCTAGCACAAACTGCCATCTTCGGATCAGCAGGAAACTCTGCACTGAATGCCTCACTTGGAAGCTGTTCCCATAATTTCCATTCATGAAGCAACAAATGACTGACCTGCACTTTCCTGCTCAGAGCATCAGCCACTACATTCATTTTACCAGGCTGATAGGAGAGTGTAAAGTCATAATCTTTCATGAATTCCATCCATCGCCTCTGCCTGAGATTCAGATCTTTCTGGGAGAAAATATACCGTAAACTCTGATGATCGGTGAAAATCTGAAATTTCTCACCATACAGATAATGTCTCCAGATCTTTAAGGCAAAAACAACTGCAGCTAGCTCTAGATCATGCGTGGGATAATTTCCTTCATGTTGTTTCAACTGTCGGGACGCATATGCAATAACCTTACCATGTTGCATTAGCACTGCACCCAAACCTACTCGAGAAGCATCTGTACAGACCATAAATCCACCCGAGCCGGAAGGCAAAGTCAACACAGGAGAAGAAGTCAATAGCCTTTTCAATTCAACAAAGCTAGCCTCACACTGATCCGACCAGACAAAAGACACATCTTTATGAGTCAATCTAGTCATCGGGGCTGCAATTTTCGCAAAGTCTTGAATGAATCTGCGGTAATACCCAGCCAAACCTAGAAAACTTCGAATCTCTGTTACAGTTCTCGGTCTCTGCCAACTCAAAATAGCATCGATCTTTGCAGGGTCCACTGCCACTCCATCACCAGAAATCACATGACCAAGAAAATGAATTTCCTGAAGCCAGAATTCACATTTACTGAGCTTCGCAAAAAGCTCGTGATCCCTTAGAGTCTGCAGAACGATCCTCAAATGCTGCACATGATCATTATCAGAGGCAGAATAGATCAGAATATCATCAACAAAGATCACCACGAACTGGTCCAGAAATGGACGAAAGATACGCTGCATCAGGTCCATGAAAGCTGCTGGGGCATTAGTCAACCCAAACGGCATGACTAAAAATTCAAAATGACCATAACGAGTGCTGAACGCAGTCTTCTCCACATCAGATTCCCGGATCCGTAACTGAAAGTAGCCAGATCTGAGATCAATCCGTGAAAAGACAGTAGCAGACTGTAACTGGTCAAACAAATCATCAATCCTGGGAAGCGATACTTATTCTTGATAGTCACCTGATTCAACTGCCTGTAATCAATACAAAGTCTCAGGCTTCCATCTTTCTTTTTCACAAACAGCACTGGGGCACTCCACGGAGAAAAATTGGGACGAATATAACCTTTTTCCAGTAACTCTAGTAGATGTGCTCGCAGTACGTTCAATTCAGCTGGGGCCATTCGGTATGGCGGCTTTGCTAAGGGGCCGGTACCTGGAATCAGTTCAATCACCATCTCTATCTCTCGCTCTGGGGGCAAGCCTGGCAACTCGTCAGGAAACACATCAGGGAATTCACAGACAACCGGAATATCACAAACATCCCGTCGTGATTTTTCAACAATAACCACTGAAGCAAGGAATCCCTGGCAACCTGCGCTAAGCAACCTATAGGCTCGAATAGCAGAAATAATCATACGAGAAGATCGGGATCGAATACCTTGAAAATAAAAGGCTGATTTTCCTTGTGGCTGAAAATAGACTTTCTTCGATCTGCAGTCAACCACAGCTCCATAATGCTCCAACCAATCCATTCCCAGAATAACATCATAATCTGCCAGCTGCAACGCATACAATCTCGCCGGCAACTGGTGATTATCAATCATCACAGGAGATTCTTCCAGGCACAAAGGTGTAACCAAGAAATCTCCAGAAGGCAATTCAACAAACATCTCATAAGATACCTCGGAAGTCGGTTCCTCAATACAGGCCATGAAATCCTCAGAAATAAAAGAGTGAGAAGCACCAGAATCAAATAAGACACGAGCTGAATGACCATAAAGCATAATCATACCTTCCACAAGATGGGACGCAACAGCATCAGCTCTAGTCAAATGAGAAACCTTGCCTTTCTGCTTCTTAGAACCAGCTGAAGATTGCTGAGAAGACGCCGACGCTTGAGAGTAAAATTGCTGAGCTTGAGGTGCAGTCGGAGGTCTGAATTGCGGCTGCTGAGGTTGAGAAAACTGAGGAACTTGGAATTGCTTCGGCCTCAGCGGGCAATCACGAACCACATGACCCGGCTGATCACACCTAAAGCAAACAACAGGAAGAGAACACGGCTGGCCCTTGTGATGACCACCGCATCTCCTACACGTCCATGGCTGACTGACAGCTGAGCTCTGCCGAGTCTGAGAAGAAGGTGCTGTCGGCTGCTGAACAGAATCTGTATCGGACGGCTGTTGGAAAAACTTCTTCTTCTTCTTGAACCGCTTGAACTTGGGCTTGGAAGGAGAGGAAGCACTAGAAATCTCTGACTGGACCGAGGGAATACCTGGCACTGGCAGTCGGTAAGTCTGCTGCGACTGAGCTACCGGCTGCACTGACCCTGCCTGAGGATATCCACCAGGTCTCGTCATCTCCAGCTCTAAAGCCACCGCTGTCTGGCACGCACTATCAAGATCCGCAACACGACTGGCGATAAGAGGCATCTTCAATTCAGGCCTCAAACCTCGCAAAAATTGCTGAGTCTTCAAAGCTTCACTAGCCAGCACATGAGGCGCATACTGACCCAATTCCATAAACCTATTCCGGTACTGAAGCACAGTCATACCGCCCTGAGTCAGCTCCATAAATTGATACATCTTGTCCATCTGAAGACAGGCGGGAGTATAGGCACGCTCGAAAGCAGCAACAAACTCTGCCCAAGTGATCTGCCGAAGAGGTCTTGAACGGAAGGCAATCTGCCACTCGGCTTTCCACCACGTGATGGATGTACCCTGGAGTTGAAAAGCAGGAAGCATAACTTTTTCATCTTCAGCACACTCCATCGATACGAACACACGCTCGATCGCATCCAACCATTGCCTTGCCACCTCTGGATCAGCTTGACCATCGAAAGCAGGCGGATTGAACATAAGAAATTCTTTCAATGCCTTGCCTCGACTGCCAGGCTGCTTCAACAGGAGGAGCAACAATCGGCGCTGGAGGAGGAACAACTGGAACAGCAGGAACTGCAGGAGGAGGTGCAGAACCACTATCTTCCCTGGGCGCATCTCGAGGAACACGAGGAGCTCGAGGGGGTCTTCCTCGACGGGGAGGCATAATTACACTGCCAAAACACAAATCAATCGCAATTAATCAATCATACGGAAAACATCCTATGCCAGCAATAGACGACAACAGGACTAGCTCTGGACAAGCGCAAATTTCAATTCCTTATACAATTCCTCAACTAATGCTCTGATACCAACTGTAACGACCCAGAGTTCAGGATACCGATATACCGATAACATCGATACACCGATACCAAGAACTGGGGAAGCCACCCAAGAGGCTGATGAGGCCCCTGAAGGGTTAAAAGAAAAGTGCTGAGGGATATGCATAACGAATTGGAATTTGGAACGCGCAATTTACAATTGAGTAAAGAAATTAACACAAGTGCGGAAGTAATTCAAAAATAACTAGAGTGATATTCATATACTAGTCCAGAGAAACAAGAGTACTAGTCCACAAGATACAACTACGCGGGGCATACCCCGGCAAAAGTACGAACAAGCCTCAAAAGGCGCCTCGACTAAAGGTGGCAGCTAAGCACGGTCTCCGAAACGGCTCACGAAGCACCGGGAGACGACGGGCGTGGCTCACCTAAAAGGAGAAAGGGTGAGTCACAGCCAGACTCAGTAGGGGTCACGCGGATCCCTACCTCGCACTAAACGAACATACATGCATAAATAAGGCAAGTAGAGCATGCATTTAAATACGCTAACAGGCAATGGCGTGAATAACTACTCAAGTAAAGCTGTAAACTCTAACTAAACAGGTATAACAGCCAAAGTATGCCACAGTTAACTAAATGCAAGCGATTAAAACTAAAGCTACCAAATAGAATAAGTCTTAACTAATCCAAGCAACAAGGAAGGACAATCACTGGAGCAGAAACCAGAAGCGTCCACTGATGACTTACACTGCGTCTCAAGCACTCGCAGTCGACGAAGCGACAAGCTAAGCGCGTAAGCAGTACCAAACCAAGTTACCAGTCGGAGTGGCACCCGTCGGTGTCAGTCCACAGTCTCCGACTACGTGTGCACACACTGACTCTAGCCTGAGCCAGGCCCTCTAGCTAGTTTTCCCCCTTGGTAGGACGCTACCATTGGCTGGGAGCCCACGGAACTAGCTTATAAACCGTGCATGGGAAGCATACCCCTCCGCCATCCTCAAGCGGGTCGGCACTCAATAGACCTTAGGGCAACAACAGTGGCTCCATTGCATGGAAAGAAAGGCTACTCTAATGGTAATAAAACACGCCACTAAACATTTAAAACAATACGAATATGGCATGAGCATAAAAAGGAACGCATAACAAATGGGCTGGCAACATATTAAAATCATCAGGGAAGCGGCGGTCTAATACCCACGCGCTACTTGAAAGTGACGGTCGGGGACTGGCGCATTACACCAAGAACGACGCGCTGGTCTCCATCCTTTACTTCCACCTGAGTTCCAGCTCAAGGACCTAAGAGGGAGAGTGACGGTGGGGGTCCTATGCGTTGCTTCGAAGCGACACGCGGGAGCACCGCCATTACTTTCACCCGAGGCCAAAAACCAACGTACAGCGTTTAAATCAATCGCAGGCGAAACGACGCCCCAATCTCGGCACGTCGCTTGGAAACGACGGCCGGCCGACTGGCCGTCGGGCGCACCGCCTGACCAAACCAACGTAAATCAACGAGAGAGCGACGGTTGGAATCCCTACCGTTACTCTCAATGTAACGCACCCACGATGGGCCGTTACATTGAAGTAACGCGCTCACGAAAGACCGTCGGAGATGTGACGGTTCCTGGCGAGACCGTCACTTCACCTGGGTCGCGGACGGGTTATATCTAAAAATCGGTTCCCTCCCGGACGATCTGAATCGCCGGGTAACGACGTAAAACCTGTAACCTATCAAACCATGCAACCCATACGACAATATAACAACTAAAAACATCACATGCAAGGCCTAATAAGCATTAATCACAAGAATTTCATTAAAACCCTACAAATGGAAGAAATGAACATTATGCATGCCACGGGCTCTAATCAACAGAACGAGCCACAGGAAATGATCCTAGCGAGATCAGGATTCCATCCCCCTACCTCTCGCAAGCCGAAACCGAAGAAAAGATCGCATGCAAGGAGGAAGAGCTACGAAGCCTTCACGCTCCACCTCGCTCCCACGATCACCGAACCATGCCGAAGTGGGTACCCACGCGTTCCTCTCGACGCGAGGAATCCACCGGCGCCAACCACGCCTCAATCCGACCTCGTCTCGCCCGCGTTCCCTAAGGAGGAGAGAAGGGCGATCGCAAGAGGAGAGAGAGAGAGTGAGGGCGAATGAGAGATAGACGGGGGAGAGAGGGTGAGAGAGGGATTAAAAGGAAAAAAAAGAAATTAAAAATATATATAATATAATTATTATATATATTAAAATCTCATTAATTCTAATAACCCTCAATAAACTCCAAATAAATCCGGAAAAATACCAGACAAATTCCTAAAAATACAGGAAAATAGCCAGAAATTCCAGAACAAATAATAGAACAAAAACCATCAAGGATCCATTAAGGCACGGGCCTTACAGCCTAAGTGCGATCAAACATTCACAGACTGTCACGCCACGACGCGGAATATCGAGGGCGTGACGAGTCATAAACAATCGTGTCAATCAGAGCATGTACAATTTTATTCTAAAGACAGAAATGAATAGAAAAAATGATACTTTTATTCCATCAAAATGAAGTTTACAACACTAATTGATAAGCCATAAAGGTAATTACAAACTTCTAATCCCAAAGTACATCATTCTTGTAAAAACACTAATGATCTACATAAACCTAGGTAAAAAGGTAAATCACTCTCTCACTCTTGTCTATTCCCTTGTTCATTTTCATTTCCTGCAACAATTAACCAAAACGTAGGGTGAGCTAAAAGCTCAGTATGATTTTATATCTCTAAGAACCAGGCAATCTTTAAGTATTAACAATTTAAATAATTTTCTAACTTGTATCGGGAAGTGTATAAACATGAATGGAATTTCCAAGTAATTGAGATAATATGATATCAAGATGAATTTCCAAGTAATGACTTTGAACAAGTAAAGAATTTCATGTAATTGCCCATTTCACGCAAGTCAAGTAATTCATGTAACTTTTCAAGTAATCATGTAAACTAGTAAACAAGTACGAGTAGTGGAATGCCGTATCAAGTAAATCTATCATGCACTTCGGTGCAATGCCACACCATTGGTCAATCAACTCTCATGGGCACAAGTACTTTCGGGCGCTCCCCCTAGGACCAGACCGGGCCCCATTAATGCCAGGCATTGAGTCATATGGATCCGAAGATCCCAAGTACGTTTAGACATCCACTTTAATGTATATGGCCAATGATTGTTAAGAATATGTTGTTTGTAATAAGCACAGATTTGACAAAATTTCAGAAGTTGCAAGAAAAGTAGATAACAATTTAAGGCCTCATGTTTAACGACATTAAGTCGTGGAGTTCAAAAATGAACGGTAAGTAGGAAGAAAAATTAAGATAGTAGTTTTATTTTTAAATATCTTAGCTTAATCTCAGAATCATAAAACATCAAGTTTTAGTTATGGAAATATATGCTTATGAATTAAAATCATGATTTTAGATATGAGTATTTAATCATACATTAATTAACCATATGATAAGAAAATAGATTTAACATGCTGAAAGTAGTTTTTATACATCAATATGTTAGAAAATACTTTTTTACATTCTGAAATAATTTTCGTACGTCACTATGATAAAAATAGAATAGTTATAGGCTGAAAAGATGTTACTGTCTGTAAACGCGCTATATCTCAGGGTCGCGTTCATACAACATATATAAATACAGTATATATATATTCAAAATATTATATTTTTAATCACCAAAATTTTTGGGAAATTTTTTTATGAACGCGCTATACATACCTGGCGCGATCTTCAAGAACGCGCTGGCCAAGGGTGGCGCGTTCAATAACATATGTATATATTTAAAAATTATAAAAATTAAATGAAATAGATAGATTCTGTATAAACCATAAGAGATATAGACACATGATATATATATAAATACTTTATGTATATGTATTTATATTAGAAGTATTATACTTTTGATTTCTGGTCATCTGGGGTTAAGGGTATAAACGCGCTAGCCGAGACTAGCGCGTTCATGAAGAACGCGCTGGGTCGGGCTCGCGCGTTCAGAATGTGCTACTGAGGTATAGCACGTTCTGGACCTGATGAAAAAACGGGAATACCCCTCCAATAAAATGACAATAACTTGCTTATTTCATAACGGAATTTAATAAATGAGCTATCAAGGGAAAGAGGATAGAAAAATAAAAAAGATGGCATGATTTAATTAGAGTTTAGCCTGAGAGACACCTACCTTTAGGCGGATCTAAAGAAATATCCCCAAATATAAGAAAACCCTTTGATTTTCTAAATCTTCCTTCAAATCTCCACCAATCTTCGCAGCAGCATATACTTAACCTCCAGGGATGGTTTGAGAGTCGAATGTGGTTCTATTTATAGCAAAAACTTGGCCAAATTTGTCAAGATTCCTCACCTAATTCCACCAAACCCATTAAGTCCGAATTAGAAGAAAAATGGCATTTCTCCTCTTAATCTAGCCCATCTTATGTGTGAAAATAATGTAAAAATGGCTGGTCCAAGGTGGGCTGTTAGGTAAGGGTTGATTCTTGAGTCAATCTTATAGAAATAGGGTTATTTTAATCCCTTAAATATCATATTAAACGCATGTTAAGAATTTAAGTCAATTTAATCTTTAATAAATCCTTTAATCTATTAATCCAGTCCATTATGGATTATCCAATGGGCCAATTGTGATCCCAGTCCATTATATGGACTTTTATTGGGCTTACTATGATTTATCTAAGGTTTAAAGCATTTAATATCTATTTACTTCTAGTTAATTCAAGTAAATTCAATAAACTAGCTTATTTCATATAGGAAAAATGTAATTTGATTATTTCATGAAAATTTTAATTACATAATGAAATTCAAAAACTTATTTCTCATTTTTAATTATCGGGTTTCTACATCCTCCCCCACTTAAAAGAATTTGGTCCTCCAAATTCACATTATATAACTAAAAGTCAAAGATTCGAGTAGAAATGTCAAATATCTAACCTGAGATTAAATCCGGATATTTCTTCTTGATGGATTCTTCCAATTCCCAGGTTGCTTCCTCGAATCCACGCTAGCTCTATTGGACTTTCACCATCGGTATGGCCCGATTTCTCAGTTGGTGTAATTTCCGATCCAGTATCTTGATCGGTCTTTCTTCATAAGATAAGTCCTTTTGGAGTTTCAATTCTTCAAATTGAATCACATGTGAAGGATCATAGATGTATTTCCTTAGCATGGATACATGGAATACGTCGTGTACACCGGCCAGTTGAGGAGGTAAGGTCAGCTTGTATGCTACCTCGCCAATTCTCTCCAGAATCTCGAAAGGGCCAATAAATCTCGGACTTAGCTTTCCTTTGATGTTGAATCTTCTAATTCACGGGTGGGTGAGATCTTTAAGAAGACATGCTCTCCCACTTAGAATTCAAGGTCTCTCCTCCGATTGTCGGCATAGCTCTTTTGCCTTGATTGGGCGACCTTTAGCCTTTCTTGTATTAACTGGATTTTGTTGGTTGTGTCTTGTACAATGTCGGGACCAAGCAATCCCTTGTCACCAACCTCGCTCCAGCATAGAGGCGATCTACAACTTCAGCCATATAATACTTCGAATGGTGCCATTTGAATACTCGACTGATAGCTATTGTTATAAGCGAACTCAGTCAGCGGTAAGTGTTCATGCCAACTACCACCGAAGTCAATAATGCAGGCTCTCAACATATCTTCAATAATTTGATTCATCCTCTCGGTTTGTCCATCCGTATGAGGGTGAAAAGCAGTACTAAACCTTAGTCTAGTACCCATAGACGATTGTAAACCCATCCAGAAATGAGAGGTGAATCTCAGATCTCGGTCCGAAATAATAGAGCTTGGAATACCGTGCAGCCTTACGATCTCCTTGATATATAAGGTGGCTAGAACATCCACGGTCCATTTAATCTTGATAGGTAAGAAGTGAGCAGACTTGGTTAACCTGTCCACAATTACCCATATAGCATCGAAACCACTTCGGGTCTTCGGTAATCTAACAATGAAGTCCATACCGATACTATCTCATTTCCATTCCGGTATTTCGAGAGGCTTGAGTTTACCAGCCGGTTTGAGGTGCTCGACTTTAACTTGTTGACATACCAAGCATCGACTTACGAACTCAACTACCTCTCTCTTCATATTCAGCCACCAGAATGTTCTCTTGAGGTCTTGGTACATTTTTGTAGCACCGGGGTGAATATTGTACCTTGACCGATGTGCTTCCTCTATGATTTTACCCTTGATAGTAGAACAATCGGGTATACAAGTTCTTCCTTTGAATAATAGCCTTCCATCATTAGCTAGAAGGAAATCCGGTCGTTGATCTAATTTATCTTTAATTTCCACGATCAACGGATCATCAACTTGCTGTTCCTTGATTTCCGAGAGTAACTTGGGTTGGAGTCGAATATTTGTAATAAAGACTCCGCCTTCCTTCTCCTCCATATTGAGGTTTAAGTTCGCCATGTGCCCAAGTAGATGCCATTCTTTAACCATCATGCTCGATAATAAAGCCATTGGCTTCCTGCTAAGTGCATCAGCTATGGCATTACCTTTTCCAGGATGATATTGTATAGAGAAATCAAAATCCTTTAAATATTCCAACCACCGTCTTTGTCTCATATTGAGCTCCTTTTGAGAGAATAAATATTTGAGACTCTTGTGATCAGAATACACCGTAAAGGCTTCGCCATAGAGGTAATGTCGCCAGATCTTCAAAGCAAAGACCACAGCTGCCAGTTCTAGGTCATGTACGGGATAATTTTCCTCGTGTTTCTTCAATTGCCGTGAAGAATAAGCTATGACCTTGCCGTGTTGCATTAATACGTAACCTAGGCCAAATCTAGATGCATCAGCATACACTTCAAATCCTCCTCCTTCCATAGGTAATGTGAGAATAGGAGCAGTCGTCAGATAATCCTTTAAAGTTTGAAAGTTTTTCTCGCATTCCTCGGACCATATAAAAGGATTCTCCTTCCTTGTCAATCTTGTTAAAGATATTACGATCTTTAAGAAATCTTTGATAAATCTTCGATAATATCCAGCCAATCCCAAGAAGCTTCGGATTTCCACCACACTAGTAGGTCTTTCCCAGTTCTTTACAGCCTTGACCTTTGAAGGATCGACGGTGATACCGTTCCGGGAAATTATGTGACCGAGAAAAGAAACTTCCTCCAACCAGAAATCACACTTGCTTAATTTGGCATAAAGCTTGTGATCTCTTAATAATTGAAGGGCGTTCTTGAGATGTTCTTCCTTGGACTTGGAGTAGATCAAAATGTCGTCGATGAATACAACCACAAATTGATCGAGGTACGGCCTGAATACGTTGTTCATCAATTGCATAAATGCGGTAGGCGCATTTGTTAAGCCGAAAGGCATAACGGTGAACTCATAATGACCATACTGACTTCGGAATGCCGTCTTGTGAATATCACTTTCCTTGATCTTCAATTGATGATAACCAGATCGAAGGGCGATCTTTGAGAAATATCAAGCTCCGGAAATCTGGTTGAATAATTCATCAATCCTCGATAAAGGATATTTGTTCTTGATGGTGAGTTGATTCAATTGCCGATAATCAACACATAGTCTCATCGAACCATCTTTCTTTTTAACAAAGAGAACCGGGGCTCCCCAAGGTGAAGTACTTGGTCGGATAAACCCCCTTCTCCAGTAATTCTAATAATTGATCCTTTAATTCTTTCATTTCCACGGCAGACATCCAATATGGAGCTTTAGAAACTGGTGCCGCTCCCGAAATTAAATCAATAGAGAAAACCACTTCTCTCTCGGGAGGAATACCAGGCAAATCGTCCGAAAATACATCAGAATAATCCCGAACGATAGGAATGTCATTTAGAACAGGTTTCGTAAGCTCGGTCATAGTGATAGAAACTAAGAAATCGGCACAACCCTTCCTTAATAATTTCTCGGCTTTGAGGGCCGAAATGAGAGGTATGTGCTTGGAATGCCTGATACCCGAAAATAGAAGGTCGGGGTAACCCATGAAAGTTAACATCCCCAACTTGCAATTTACACTAGCTCCATGTGTAGATTGCCAATCGGCACCCAAAATAACATCGTATCCTTCCATCTCCATGCATACCAAATTAGCGGGTAAGTTATTACCACTAATTAGAATTTCACTATCAGGATAGAAGTGTTTAATCTCCGTTCCCGTTCTAATAGGGGTAGTGATAGTGAGTGTAGAATCTAACGGAACAGGCTTCATAGGTAAAAGAGCAGCAAATCTTCTAGATATAAATGAATGCGTAGCTCCGGTGTCAAATAAGACATAGGCAGGCTTGGCGTATATGAAAAGAGTTCCTTCCACGATGCCTCCTTCCTCGGTAGGTTCCGTACCCATAAGGGCTTGAAGTCTTCCTGGCTTCTTAGCAATAATAGGAAGCTTTGCCGGTGATGGAGCTTGCTCGTTGAGAAGAGGGCAATTCGGGATCCTATGCTCCCGACTCCCGCATCGAAGACATGCACCAAGTTTTCTCCAGCATTCCTCGACTTTGTGTCCGGGCTTCTCGCAATATTTGCATAATTCCTTGATGGCGTAGAGAAAGGAACAATTTGTTTGTCGAAAGTCCTCGGCTTCTTGTCCCCTTGGAAATTACATCCACCCTTGCTGAAATTACGCCCATCCTTGTTGAAGTTACACCCGTCATTGGGCCTTTTCTTCTCGAAGGAAGGTTTGAAACTTCCGGACCCAGTAACTTGCTCTCTCTTGGCTTCCCTTCCTCGGATGCGATCTGATAACTCCGTTGCATCTTCTAGGAGTTGAGCTCTTCGTACCATATCAGAATATAATTGAATATCCATCGAGGCGAGTTGAGTAATATATTGCGGCTTAAGGCCATTTAAGAATCTCCTTGCCTTCATTTTCTCGGTACCCACGAGATGTGGAGCATACCTAGATAACCTTGAAAATTGTGCTTCATATTCGACGACCGATAATCCCCTTTGCTTTAAGGCGGCAAACTCGGCAGCCTTCCTTTCTTGCACCCGGTCGGAGAAATACTTGCTATTGAAGTGTTCCACGAACTCTTCTCATAGAATTTGATCGTGCGGTAAAGTAGCTTCGATCGATTCCCACCAGGCACGTGCATCCCTTTCCAGTTGGAAAGTAGCGAGTAGGACCTTTTCCTCGTCAGTGCATTGCATGACGCGGAATATCCTCTCGATCTCCTTAATCCAGTGTTCGGCTTCATCCTGATCCATAGATCCAGCGAACTTGGGAGGGTTCATGCTTCAGAAATTCCTATGCAAATCTCCGGCTCCTCGGTTTGCTCCTCCCTGAGCAACCTGTTGGAGGGCTTGGGTTAAGCCTTGAACAGTGCGCTGCATCTCGCGCCATTGAGCTCTCTCGGCTTCCATTTGCGAGAATTAGCATGAAACCATAATTCCAAGGTTTATTATTTTTGTTTTGATATTTATTTCCTGATAATTCCCTTTTTTCTAAAACTTAACCCGTGTTTCTACCCAAATCTTATCGAGAAAGTTCAAGATCTATCAAATTTATAGATATTGATCTAGAACCTATGTTTGAGGGAAAACTATGTTTTAAGAATGAACCTATAATTGTGAAACCTAGGATTTTATGTAACCTAGGCTCTGATACCACAAAGACTGTCACGCCCCGACGCGGAATATCGAGGACGTGACGAGTCGTAAACAATTGTGTCAATCAGAGCATGTACAATTTTATTCTAAAGATAGAAATGAATGGGAAAATGGTACTTTTATTCCATCAAAATGAAGTTTACAACACTAATTGATAAGCCATAAAGGTAATTACAAACTTCCAATCCCAAAGTCCATCATTCTTGTAAAAACACTAATGATCTACATAAACCTGGGTAAAAAAGAAAATCACTCTCTCACTCTTGTCCATTCCCTTGTTCATTTTCATTTCCTGCAACAATTAACCAAAACGTAGAGTGAGCTAAAAGCTCAGTAGGATTTTATATCTCTAAGAACCAAGCAATCTTTAAGTATTAACAATTTAAATAATTTTCTAACTGTATCAGGAAGCGTATAAACATGAATGGAATTTCCAAGTAATTGAGATAATATGATATCAAGATGAATTTTCAAGTAATGACTTTAAACAAGTAAAGAATTTCATGTAATTGGCCATTTCACGCAAGTCAAGTAATTCATGTAACTTTTCAAGTAATCATGTAAACAAGTAAACAAGTACGAGTAGTGGAATGCCGTATCAAGTAAATCTATCATGCACTTCGATGCAATGCCACACCATTGGTCAATCAACTCCCATGGACACAAGTACTTTCGGGTGCTCCCCCCAGGACCAGATCGGGCCACATTAATGTCAGACATTGAGTCATATGGATCTGAAGATCCCAAGTACATTTAGACATCCACTTTAATGTATATGGCCAATGATTTTCAAGAATATGTTGTTTGTAATAAACACAGATTTGATAAAATTTCAGAAGTTGCAAGAAAAGTAGATAACAATTTAAGGCCTCATGTTTAACGACATTAAGTCGTTGAGTTCAAAAATGAACGGTAAGTAGGAAGAAAAATTAAGATAGTAGTTTTATTTTTAAATATCTTAGCTTAATCTCAGAATCATAAAACATCATGTTTTAGTTATGGAAATATATGCTTATGAATTAAAATCATGAGTTTAGATATAAGTATTTAATCATACATTAATTAACCATATGATAAGAAAATAGATTTAACATGCTGAAAGTAATTTTTATACATCAATATGATAGAAAATACTTTTTTACATTCTGAAATAATTTTCGTACGTCACTATGATAAAAATAGAATAGTTATAGGCTGAAAAGATGTTACCGTCTGTGAACGCGCTATATCTCAGGGTCGCGTTCATACAACATATATAAATACAGTATATATATATTCAAAATATTATATTTTTAATCACCAAAATTTTCGGGAAAATTTTTTATGAACGCGCTATACATACCTGGCGCGATCTTCAAGAACGCGCTGGCCAAGGGTGGCGCGTTCGATAACATATGTATATATTTAAAAATTATAAAATCTAAATGAAATAGATAGGTTCTGTATAAACCATAAGAGATATAGACACCTGATATATATATAAACACTTTATGTATATGTATTTATATTAGAAGTATTATACTTTTGATTTCTGGTCATCCGGGGTTAAGGGTATGAACGCGCTAGCAGAGACTAGCGCGTTCATGAAGAACGCACTGGGTCGGGCTCGCGCGTTCAGAACGTGCTATTGAGGTATAGCACGTTCTGGACCTGATGAAAAAATGGGAATACCCCTCCAATAAAATGACCACAACTTGCTCATTTCATAACGGAATTTAATAAATGAGCTATCAATGGAAAGAGGACAGAAAAATAAACAAGATGGCATGATTTAATTAGAGTTTAGCCTGAGAGACACCTACCTTTAGGCGGATCTAAAGAAATATCCCCAAATATAAGAAAACCCTTTGATCTTCCAAATCTTCTTTCAAATCTCCACCAATCTTCACAGCAGCATATACTTAACCTCCAGGGATGGTTTGAGGGTCGAATGGGATTCTATTTATAGCAAAAACTTGGCCAAATTTGTCAAGATTCCTCACCTAATTCTACCAAACCCATTAAGTCTGAATTAGAAGAAAAATGTCATTTCTCCTCTTAATCTATCCCATCTTAGGTGTGAAAACAATGTAAAAACGGCTGGTCCAAGGTGGGCTGTTAGGTAAGGGTTGATTCTTGAGTCAATCTTCTAGAAATGAGGTTATTTTAATCCCTTAAATATCATATTAAACACATGTTACGAATTTAGGTCAATTTAACCTTTAATAAATCCTTTAATCTATTAATCCAGTCCATTATGGATTATCCAATGGGGCAATTGTGATCCCAGTCCATTATATGGACTTTTATTGGGCTTACTATGATTTATCTAAGGTTTAAAGTATTTAATATCTGTTTATTTCTAGTTAATTCAAGTAAATTCAATAAACGAGCTTATTTTATATAGGAAAATTGTAATTTAATTATTTCATAAAAAATTTAATTACATAATGAAATTCAAAAACTTATTTCTCATTTTTAATTATCGGGTTTCTACACAGACTGTCCAAACGGGATAATTCAAGACTTTGAGATAGATATATACATTCTCATAAATAAATGAGAACATACACATCAATCCCAAAGTCTTGAACGGGAAGACACATTGACACGGTTATAACACACTCTCCTGAGGTGCGTGTAATGTTAGGTCGCACACACGCACCTCAACTCACAGGAAATACCCCATGTATTTATATAACATAAAATTAAATAATAATGCAATTATCATTATGCATATATCAAATTAAATAACACCCAAATTACAAAAATTTTCAAACGAAGAACATAAAAGCTAAACAATCCACATTTTTGAGTCAGATCAACATCAAATTTCTGTTAAAATCAGATTTAAAAATACATTTATATGCAATTAAAATCCACAAAGTTTGAAATCACAAGCAGAATTTTTTGAGTATTTACCTATTGCTATAAGTCGACTATTGTTGTGGGCGCACTAAATTTTCAAAAAAAATTATTCCTTTATTTACTGGTAGATGCATTTAGAAACAAATTTATGTATTTATGTATATGTGAACCTTCTCCGAACTTAGCCATACGCCAATGGGACCTCTAAGTTCATGCACTAAGTTCGCATTTCTAATTTCTTGTATGTAGAACGAACCCCCCTGGGGCTTATTCATGGCAAAGTATGCTTGAACTCAGGCATGTAGAATGAAATTCTTGAATTCGTGCATGTGAGATGACGTTTACACCGTCTGAACTTGAGTTCCCAGTTTTCCCATTTTAAGAACTAAACCCACCTTTACGGTTGTAATTCATACATTCAGTTTGAATCTTTGGAGCATGGCACAATAATGTTGTCCGATGCTGGTTATGTGGGTTCTAAGTATACATGGCACAATAATCAACAAGGCAAGAAGGGGATTTGGGCTACTTTGGACAGGGTTCTCATTAATACTAATTGGCTGAATTTGTACCCCATCACGGTGCAACACTTATCTAGAGAGGCCTCAGATCACGCGCCTCTACTTATTAAATTGATGTTGCCCAACAAATTCAAGAGCAAATTTTACTTTTAGCAAATGTGGACTAGCCATGAGCTTTTTCTTAAGGTTGTTGATCAATGTTGGAGAACCAGCCCTATTGCTTCATCTGCTATCACTACTTTTTGTCTTAAACTTAAATCCTTAAGATACATGCTCCGAGAATGGATTGGCTAGCTGCTAAGGACCAAATTCTAAAACACAGCAGATTCTTCAAAGGCCTTAGGCTATTTTCATTCTAGAAAGATACATGGCTTGGTGATAAACCCCTCAGGGACCTTATTTTACCCAGTCAATGGAGGCTCATCGAGGACAAAAACATCACCATTCAAGATTTGAGTAATACTCTCAATCCAAATTGGAATGTTATTCGGTATGTTCTTCTACAAAACATTGCTCGGGCAGCCACATTTTATATCAACAAAGATCCTTTTCCCAATGATACAAGGGTATGGTCTCTCACTGCAGCAGGAGATTTTACTATCAGCTCATGGAGGAAGCACTTGACTATTGATGATCAATTCTTTCCATACTCTCTGTCACGCCCCGAGCGCAGAAGATTACCCGGAGGCGTGACACGTCTATATAGATCGTGTCAATCATGTAAATATCAGAGTGCGCAAATAACTAAGATTTAACTCGAAATTAATACAAATAGTACGAGCTGACAATTGTCACAACTAATCAAAGGACAATTACATATGTTCCCAGAGTCCAACGACTAGGCTTCAAATCTTAAGCAGTTCTAATCAAGTTGACTAATACAATGACATAGATGAATTGATACAACTAACATAAGTGAACTAATACAATAACACAAAGGACATGACAATTTGATAACTTCACTCTAACACTCATCACTCAGTCTCATTCCCTTCCGAGTGTTGGTTGACATCCAAATTACCTGAAAATATTAGAAAACAACTAGATGAGCGAATCGCTCAGTAGGAATTACATCTCAAGATTTAACATGCTTTAAGTGGTTTACAAGTTCAATTAATGTCAGTAAAGCTATGCATGTAGATGAGTAGATATTAAGGATTGTAAAAATCGACAAGAACAGTGAAGGAATAACAAGTGAGAGTATAAGGATTCCAACTTCAATGCAGCAATAGCAAGAGATTCAAGTTTGGAATTAACAAAATCTTTCCAAGAGAGTAAGAACTCATGTCAAACAAGTAATAGAAAGTAATATAAATTCAAGCATGTAAAACTGGAATTGACTATTTATCAATTTCATTCAAGCAAAAACTTTACCCTTCTGCGGGTCTCATGTCAAATCAATCAAGTAATATCACGAGAATGAGTGGAATGTCTAAAGCCAAGCAAGCAAGTACTCCGGTGCAATGCCAAACACCGTGGTCAATAAACTCCCATGGGCACAAGTACCTTCGGGTGCTCCTCCCAGGACCAGACCGGGCCCTATATGCACAGCATTAATCATGTTTGTTGACATCCGCTCTCATTTATAGCCAATATGAAATTTCGAGGGTTGACCCGGTAGGATGTTTATAAGGTGGATTATAGAATAGAATCCAAGGCGTATTGTTTTGTAGGGACGAACTAGGAGTAAAACCCGTAACGTTCGATACATGCTAATGACAATAGGGGTTTGAGACTAACTTGCTGGTGTTAACACAAATGTCGATATTAGTTTTATATATATATATATATATATATATATATATATATATATATATATATATATATATATATATCTGATTATAAAATTCTGTCCAATATAATGGAGATTATAGGTATGTATATCCTCTGTCCGATATAGATATATGGGTTAGCCAAAATGGTGATTTATTATAATAATCAGAATTTAATTATGAAAATAAGTTTTTTATGTTGAAAATAATTCTAACTTGCTAAAAATAATATTAACACGCTGAGAATGAGTTTCATATGTTACTTTACTGGTAAGATGATAAAAATAAAATTTTCAAGCTGGATTTAGTTTTTTTTTTACATGCTGAAAATTAATTATTAACATGCTAAAATTAATGCTTAACATGCTAAAATAATTAACTTACTGATAGGATGATAAGATAAGGTTGCCATGCTGATTAGAGAAATTTTCTGATAACAACATAATTTTTATCATGCTAAAAATTATTTTTCTACATTTATTTTCTAATTATTTGATAGGAAATAGAATTATCATGTTGAAAAATAGTTTTAATACACTGAAAATAATTATAACATGCCAAAAATAATTATAACATGCTGAAAATAATGTTTATATCTCAGTATGTATAAAATAATTCTATCATATTGGAAGTCACTCTTAACATGCTGGAAATAGTTTTAACATGTTGGAGATAATTTTTAGTATGTGGTGAAAATTAGATATATATATATAAGGTGGTTTGTATATACATATATTCTTGTCTAACAATATATAGTGAAGGTGCTTTGTATATACAATTAATGGAAGTATATATATGAATTTATATACAGTGTTCTATATACACTTCGATTATATAGAGAATATAGATATATGATAATAAGTGTCGACATTTGTAAGGGGTATTATATGTAGGTGTCAACACTTGTAGGGGCGTTATATGCAGGTGTCGACACTTTTATATGGAAGTGTCGACACTTCCAATTAGGAGGTGTCGACACTTGTATATATGTTATATTTTTTTTTCTTAAAAGATATATGGAGGTTATATATATATATTTTTTTAAAGATATATGGAGGTGTTGTGTCGGGTGTATATATGCCGGTGTCGACACTTGCATATGCAGGTGTCGGGCATTTGACTATAAATATATATATATATTGCTGTTATATGTTTAGGTATGGAAGTGTAGGTGTATAAATTGTTCACATTTTATTTCTGTTGTTTGTCAACATGTTTCTGCAACATTTGTAAATAGCTTTGAGGTGTCGACATTTACTCTATATATGCTGCTGGAAGTGTCGACATCTGTGCAAAATACTGTATAACAGAAACGAAAAATGAATAGTAAATGTGACCCTTGGTGTCACATTGAAGTGTCGACATTTGTATGGAATATGTACGGAAGTGTTGACACCAGGTGTCAACACTTGCGTTATATATATAAGGACATTGAAGTGTTGACATTTGTATGGAATATGTATGGAAGTGTTGACACCAGGTGTCAACACTTGCGTTATACATTGAAGTGTCGACACCTATATGTGAGGTGTCGACATTAGCTATATGGAAGTGTAATGTGAGGTGTTGACAATGAGTGATTTGGTAGATTAGCAGGTTAATTAAGCATGCTAATAGATTAGGTATGCTATTAGATTAGCTAATAAAGCTAATTCATGTTAGTTATCTAGGGCATGAGACTAATACTTGCTAATTGTCCCAGATTGAAGCTGTTGCATGCTAATTATCCTGGTTGTGAAACTAATTACTTTACTAATTTTACTACTTTTCTTAGATTAAAGCTAATACATGATAACTACGAGGCTAACACATGTTGTATAAATACGAAATATCACATGGAGATGAGCCTAAGACTAACGACCTAGACTAATCATCCTAGATTAACTACTAGTTTAGTTAAAAATTGAGAACACCTACTTGTTGGAAGATCGTAGCAGCAGAACCCTTCTTTGTAATCCCTGCAGAGCTTTGCCCCAACCTTAGCTAGCGTAGAATGGGGGTAGCAAAGGGGTATGTTATAGGGTCTAGTATGACCGGATAGGGGGGGCAAGATCTGGAATAATGGGGCTTTACAGCTTGTACAGGCTGGAGAGATAAGGGATAATGTAAGGCCCGTGCCTTAATGGATCCTTCGTGGTATTTGTTCTATTAATTGTTCTGGAATTTCCGGCTATTTTCCTGGATTTTTAGGAATTTGTCTGGTATTTTTCCGGATTTATTTGGGGCTAATTGGGGGTTATTGAAATTAATAAGATTTTTATATATATAATGATTATATTATATATATATTAATTTTATTTTTTTATAACCTCTCCCTCTCTCTCTCTCCCTTCCCGTCGATCTCACTCTCACCCTCTCCCTCTCTCTCTTCTCACGATCGTCCCCTCCCTCTCCTAGGGAACTCGGGCGAAACGAGATCGGATTGAGGCGAGGTTGGCACCGTTGGATTCCTCGCGTCGAGTAGTGCGCGTGGGTGTCCACTTCGGCGTGGATCGGTGATCGTAGGAGCGAGGTGGAGCGTGGAAGCTCCGTGGCTCTTCCTCCTTGCATGCGGCCCGTTCGACGGTTTCGGCTTGCGAAAGTTAAGGGGATGGAATCTCGATCTTGCTAGGATCGTTTCCCTTAGCCTGCTTGATGATTAGCACCCCGTAGCATGCGTGATGTGTATATTTCCATTTTTGAGGTTTTAGCCTAAATCTTGAGTTTAATGCGTTTTAGGCCTTGCATGTGCTAGATTTAGATGTTAAATTGTTGTCTGGCATGCGTGGTTTGACAGGTTATCAGGTTTTTTGTCGATACCCGGCGTTTTCAGCCGTCCGGGAGGGCTTCGGTTTACAAACTGTACCCGCCCGTAACCCAGGTGCAGTGACGGTCCTGCCAGGAACCGTCACTTGCCTGACGGTCCATAGCGGACGCGTCACTTCCAAATAGCGGCCCATTGGGGGTGCGTTACTGGAAGAGTAGCGGTGGGGCTCCCATCCATTACTCATCAACTGTTTTCCGTAGTGTTGGTCAGGCGATGCGCCCGACGGCCAGTCGGCCGACCGTCGTTTCGGTCCGACGCGCCTAGACCGGGGCGTCACTTCGTCTGCTATCATTTAGAACGCTGATAGGTGGTTTGAGCCTCGGGTGGATGTGACGGCGGTGACCCCACGCGTTGCTTCGAAGTAACGCGCAGGGCCCCCACCGTTACAAGCCCTTTAGTGCCTCTTGAGCTGGAACCCTGAAGGGAGTGACGGATAGGGACTGGGGCGTCATTCTTGAAGTAACGCGCCGGCCTCCGACCGTCGTTTGCATATGGCGCGTGGGTCTTTGACCGCCGCTTCCCTGATGGCTGCAATATATTCCCAGCCCATCTGTTATGCGCTTCTTTCTATATTCATGCCATATTCGCATTGTTTCAAATATATTGTGGCGTGTTTTATACCAATGGAGTAGCTTTTCTTTCCATGCAATGGAGCCACTGTCGTTGCCCTAAGGTCTATTGAGTACCGACCCGCTTGAGGATGGCGGAGGGGTATGTTTCCCATTCACGGTTTGTAAGCTAGTTCCGTGGGCTCCCAGCCAATGGTAGCGTCCTTCCAAGGGAGAAAACTAGTTAGAGGGCCTGGCTCAGGCTAGAGTCAGTGTGTGCACACGTGGTCGGAGACTGTGGACTGACACCGACGGGTGCCACTCCGACTGGTCACTTGGTTTGGTACTGTTTACGCGCTTAGCTTGTCGCTTCATCGACTGCGAGTGCTTGAGACGCAGTGTAAGCCGTCAGTGGACGCTTCTGGTTTCTGCTCCAGTGGTTGTCCTTCCTTGTTGTCTGGATTAGTTGCAGCTCCTTCTATTTGGTAGTTTTAGATTTAATCGCTCGCATTTAAGTAGTAGTGGCATGTGTTAGCTGTTATACTTGCTTAGCTAGAGTTTACAGCTTTCTTGTGATTAGTTATTCATGCCATTGCCTGTGTATTTATTTAAATGCATGCTTTAATTGCTTTATTTATGCATGTTCGCTTGTTTAGTGCGAGGTAGGGATCCGCGTGACCCCTACTGAGTCTGGCTGTGACTCACCCTTCTCCTTTCAGGTGAGCCACGCCCGACGTCTCCCGGAGTTTAGCGTGCTATTTCGGGACCGTCCCCTAGCTGCCAGCTGAGCACGAGCTGCCTTTTTGAGGCTTGTGTTGTACTTTTGCCGGGGTATGCCCCGCGTAGTTGTACCTTGAGGACTGGTGTTTGTGACTCTGGACAAGTTATACATATATCACTCTGGTTATTTTTAAATTGCTTCTGCACTTGTGTTTAAATCTTAAATACTTACTGTATTGCGCGCCCCAATTCGCAATTAATTATGCATATTCCTCAGCTAACCCCCACTAACCCTTCAGGGGCCTCATCAGCCTCTTGGGTGGCCTCCCCAGTTCTTGGCGTCGGTGTATCGATGTTATCGGTATATCGGTGTCCTGAACTCTGGGTCGTCATAGATAATGTTTGGACAGCCAATCCATGACCCAGATCGTAAAGTCTGTCTCCCACATTCATACACAATCCCTCTTCAATGTGCACACTTTCAAAGTCTGTACATCCTCAAAGTCTATACATTGACTTCACAAGGTCTGCATATCACAAAGTCTGTACATTGCTATTGCTAGCCTATTCACTAAGTCTGTACATCACAAGTCTGTACATCCTCTCCCTCTCAAAGTCTATACATTGGCTTCCTCTCAAAGTCTGTACATCACTTCCTCTCAAAGTCTGTACATCACAAAGTCTATACATTGGCTATTGCCACAAGTCTGTACATCCTCTCCCTCTCAAAGTCTATACATTGGCTTCCTCTCAAAGTCTGTACATCACTTCCTCTCAAAGTCTGTACATCACAAAGTCTACACATTGGCTATTGCTAGCCTATTCACAAAGTCTGTACATCACAAGTCTATACATCCTCTCCCTCTCAAAGTCTATACATTGGCTTCCCTCTCAAAGTCTATACATTGCCTGAGCATAGTCATGAAGTATGTACATTGCACTGTGCATCATTCTTCCAAGTCTATACAACGAGGTGAAGTCTGTACATCCATTAGTGATCTTCCAAGTATGTACATCCAACTGTTCAACTTCGAAGTCTGTACATTGGAAGTGTTACCTACGTTTCCCTTCAAGTCTATACATCGGTAGTTTTACCGTCGTTTCCCTTGAAGTCTATACACTGATTGCTTTACCGTCGTTTCTCTTGGAAGTCTATACATTCGCTGGCCTTGTTTTGCTCAAGTCTGTACAGCCTTTCCTTTGGAAAGTCTATACATCGTGAAGTCTTCACATTGACTGTTGAATGTTGTTCAAGTCTGTACATCGTGCATCTCTTAGTTGAAATCTATACAGACTTTGCTTGCCCAAGTATATACATTCGTTTCTAAGGCAAAGTTTATACATCACTGTAGCTTTCACGAGATGAAGTCTGTACATTGGACTGTTGGGTAAAGTCTATACATCCTCTAGCTGGAACTGTGCAAGTCTGTACATCGCTGCTTTGCCAAAGTCTGTACATTGGCATCTTTTCCTACGTTGCACTTCCAAGTCTGTACATTGCTAGCTTATAATGTATAATTAATTGGCACAAAAGGTGAATGGTGGATGCTAGGATTTGAACCCTGGTCATTTGAGTTGAAAGACAAGTTACTTAACCAACTACACTAGGAAGCCACTTGTTAAGTGAATACTCTTTACATATGATAACTACGTGTTCCAACTTCTTACTTAATCTAGAGTTTATCTAATATATTTTTTTTGGGGAAATATTATTAATAAATATATATATATATTTTTTATACGGGATGCTACACCCTCCCCCACTTAAAAGAATTTGGTCCCCAAATTCAATTACATTATACGGAGACAAGGAGGGTGAGAATTACTTACGGACTAGAATAATTCTGGAAATCTCCTTCTCATAGACTCCTCGGTTTCCCATGTAGCTTCTTGTTCTAAGCATCGATTCCATTGAATTTTTACCATAGGGATCGTCTTGTTCCTTAGAACTCAGATTTCTTGGTCGAGGATCTTTACTGGCCTTTGCTCATAGGTGAGGTCCTTCTGTATCACCAAGTCAGTGTGATTGATGACGTGTGAGAAATCGTGCACGTATTTCTTTAGCATAGAAACATGAAATACGTTGTGCACTTCTGACAGTTGTGGAGGTAGGGCGATACGATAAGCCACTTCGCCTACCCTTTCTAGTACTTCGAATGGACCGATAAACCTTGGTGTTAATTTGCCTTTAACACCGAATCTTCTAATGCCTCGGTCGGGAGATACCTTGAGGAAAACATGATCTCCGACTTGAAATTCCAGGTCTCGCCTTCTGTTATCGGCATAAGATTTCTGCCTGGACTGTGCTATCATTAACCTTTCTCTAATGAGTTGTATCTTCTCGGTAGAATCTCGCACCATGTCAGGACCTAGAATTTGTTTTTCACCGACTTCATCCCAGCATATGGGAGATCGATAACTCCTGCCATATAATGCCTCAAAAGGTGCCATTTGTATGCTGGCTTGATAGCTGTTGTTATATGCAAATTCGGCTAGTGGTAAGTGGTCATTCCAACTACCACCGAAGTCTATAATGCATGCCCTTAACATATCTTCCACAACTTGATTAGTCCTCTCGGTCTGTCCATCTGTCTGGGGATGAAAAGTAGTGCTGTAGTTGAGTCTCGTCTTCAAGGAGTGTTGCAGGCTCTTCCAAAAATAAGAGGTGAAGCGCGGGTCTCGGTCAGATACGATCGAGACGGGAACTCCATGCATTCTAACCATTTCCTTCATATATAGGGCAGCAAGTACGTCGACTGACCATCGACTTTTGATGGGTAAGAAATGGGCCGATTTAGTTAACCGGTCGATAATTACCCAAATTCCATCATATCCACCCCTAGACTTGGGCAAACCCATGATAAAGTTCATGCCAATGTCTTCCCACTTCCACTTGGGAATATCCAGCAGATGTAGCTTTCCGGCGGGTTTTTGATGTTCCGCCTTCACTTGTTGGCATGTGAGGCAACGAGACACAAAGTCTGCTACCTTCCTTTTCATGTTAGGCCACCAGAAAGTTCTTTTCAAGTCTTGGTACATCTTAGTGGCTCCAGGGTGGATTGTGTACCTCGATCTATGAGCTTCTTCAAGAATCTTCTTCTTCAATTCGGGACAGTCAGGCACACATGTCCGTTCATGAAATAGTAATCTGCCATCAGGTGCCAGCTTGAAATCCAGTCTCTCGTCCAGCTTGCTCTTTATCTCCACTAGCGAGGGATCCTCTTCTTGTAACTTCTTGATTTCAGGTAGCAAATCTGGATGTAGGCTCATATGAGATAGAATAATACACATGTTCTTCTCATCTGTGCTGATATCAAGCTCAGAGAATTTCTCCAGCAGTTTCCATTCTTATATCATGCAGTTGGCCAATATTGTTCTCGGCTTTCGACTAAGGGCATCAGCTACGGAATTACCCTTACCAGGATGGTACTGTATAGTGAAGTCGAAATCCTTGAGATACTCGAGCCAACGCCTTTGCCGCATGTTCAGCTCCTTTTGGGAGAATAAGTACTTGAGGCTTTTATGATCGGAGTACACAGTGAATTGTTCTCCGTAGAGATAGTGCCTCCAGATCTTTAAAGCGAATACTACTGCGGCCAGTTCTAAGTCGTGAACTGAGTAGTTCTCTTCATGTTTCTTCAATTGTCGGAAAGAGTATGCAATGACTCTCCCATTCTGCATCAATACACATCCGAGGCTAATACCAGAAGCATCGGTATATACCTCGTATTTTTCTCCTTCCATTGGTAATGATAAGACTGGGGCAGTGGTCAAGAGATCCTTCAAAGTTTGAAAACTCTTTTCACAATCTTCCTTCCACTCATAAGGCACTTCCTTGCGGGTTAACCTGGTTAGGGGAACAGCAATTTTGGAGAAGTCTTTTATAAAACGCCGGTAGTAACCAGCTAGACCCAAGAAGCTCCGAATCTCAGTTACATTTGTGGGTCGTTCCCAGTTCTTCATGGCTTCGACCTTTGATGGGTCAACAGCAATTCTGTTCTTCGAAATGATATGGCCTAAGAAGGATACTTCCTCGAGCCAAAACTCACATTTGCTGAATTTGGCATATAGCTTGTTTCCCCTTAATATCTGCAATGCCTTCTTGAGGTGTTCTTCATGATCCTCTTCGATCTTTGAATAGATCAAAATATCATCAATAAAGACCACAATAAATTGGTCTAAATAGGGCCTGAATATGCTGTTCATTAACTGCATAAAAGCTGCGGGGGCATTTGTTAGTCCGAAAGGCATAACAGTAAATTCGTAATGCCCATACCTACTTCGGAATGCAGTTTTATGAATATCTTCTTCTTTGATCTTCAATTGGTGGTAACCAGAACGAAGATCAATCTTGGAGAAATATAAAGCTCCAGATAGTTGATCGAACAGCTCATCAATCCTTGGCAGTGGATACTTGTTCTTGATTGTAAGGTGATTTAGCTGTCGATAATCTATGCATAATCTCATCGATCCGTCCTTCTTTTTGACGAATAGCACGGGTGCTCCCCATGGGGAAGTACTGGGCCTGATGAAACCCTTGTTCAATAACTCCATTAGCTGCTCTTTTAGTTCCTTCAGCTCAGCAGGGGACATTCTGTATGGTGCCCTGGAAATAGGACGAGCACCAGGGACAAGGTCGATTGTGAACGACACTTCCCTTTCTGGGGGTAAGCCGGTTAAATCTTCCGAAAAAACATCGGGAAAATCCTGAATCACACGGATGTCTTCAAGTTTAACCTTCTCGACTTCCGTGGCAGTCACGAATGCTATGAAAGTCATGCATCCCTTATTCATAAATTTACTAGCTCGGAGTGCGGATATAAGAAGTGATTTACTCCGAGGGCTATTGTAAACTAGCTCTGGGAAATCTACGAAAGTTACCTTGCCATGCCGGCAATCTACAGTTGCTTGGTATGTGGATAGCCAGTCGGCACCTAATATGACGTCATAACCCTTCATATCTAGGCATATCAGGTCAACAGGTAAATTATTTCCCTTAATCATCACTTCACAGTTTGGATAGTGATAAATGATATCAGACTCATTCCCAAGATGTGTAGATATGACCAAATCTAACAGTTCATGTTTCTTAGAAAATGAAGCAGCAAAGTTCTTGGAAACGAATGAATGAGTTGCTCCGGTATCGAATAAAACTTGAGCAGTTTTTGAACAAATAGTGAGAGTACCTTCCACAATTCCACCTTCAGTGGTTTCTGTCTCTCGGAGAGCTTGCAGACGGCCTTGTTTCTTAACCGGACGCTTCTCGTCTTTGATGTCCTGCTCCTTCATCAGTGGGCAGTCTGGAATCCGATGCTCTCGACTCCCGCATCGAAGGTAAGATCCTAACTTTCTCCAGCATTCCTCGGTCTTATGACCAGCTTTATCACAATACTTGCAAAGCTCCTTTGATGGTGTGGTGGTGGAGAATGGCCTATCATTCTTCTGGAATTTCTTTGCCTTGGAGGGCTCCCCTCCCATGAAGAATCGCTTCTTGTTGAAGGATTGTTTGAATTTTCTCGGGCTTGTAACGGGTTCCATCTTGTCTCTTCCTCGATTCTCTCAGATAATTCGGTGGCATCTTCCAACAGTTGAGCACACCGAACCATCTCCGAATAGACTTGGATGTCCATCGGGGCAAGTTGTGTGATATAATGGGGCCGAAGCCCGTTGAGGAATCTTCTTGCCTTCATCTTTTCCGTACACACCAAGTGGGGTGCATACCTAGATAATCTGGAGAATTGGGCCTCATACTCGGCCACTTTCAAGCCTCGTTGTTTTAGAACGGCGAATTCCGTGGCTTTCTTTTCCTGGATATGATCGGAGAAGTACTTGTTGTTGAAATGCTCAGTGAATTCATCCCATGTGACATGGTATTCTGGCAGTGTTGCTTCTATAGATTCCCACCAGCATCGAGCGTCCCGCTCTAGTTGGAATACGGCAAGTAAAACCTTCTCTTCATCTGCGCATTGCATCACACGGAAGATTCATTCCATCTCCTTTAGCCAATTCTCGGCATCCTCGGGGTCGGACGAACCCGTGAACCTCGGTGGGTTCATGTTACGGAAACTTCGGTGGAGATCTCCCGCTCCACGATTTGCTCCGCCTTGGGCCACTTGCTGTAGTGCCTGTGTGAGGCCTTGCACGGTGCGCTGCATCTCGCGCCATTGTGCTCTATCCGCAGCCATGATCCTACAAAAGAGTTAAGTATGATAAAGATCGGATTTACTTGTAAGGTCGAAAGTCATTGTAGAACTTAACCCATGGCTCTATCCATCTCACCGGGTAAGGTATATCTATCCGTGAACTTGGGTTTTACCTATCCATGGACTCAAGTTTTTACTTAGATTTTAATTTCTAACCGTTTATTTTTTTCTAGTTCCCTAGGTTTGAAAACCTAGGCTCTGATACCACGAAGACTGTCACGCCCCGAGCGCGGAAGATTACCCGGAGGCGTGACACGTCTATATAGATCGTGTCAATCATGTAAATATCAGAGTGCGCAAATAACTAAGATTTAACTCGAAATTAATACAAATAGTACGAGCTGACAATTGTCACAACTAATCAAAGGACAATTACATATGTTCCCAGAGTCCAATGACTAGGCTTCAAATCTTAAGCAGTTCTAATCAAGTTGACTAATACAATGACATAGATGAATTGATACGACTGACATAAGTGAACTAATACAATAACACAAAGGACATGACAATTTGATAACTTCACTCTAACACTCATCACTCAGTCTCATTCCCTTCCGTGATGAGGGCATCACTCACGATTCCCTCTGGCTCGGGACCTCCCTCCCCTCCAATGAGATCCAGTCCTGAGCTCCATCACTTCACCGCTCACTGCAGCACCTTGAGGATCATCTTTTGTGCACTTGTTATCTTTATTTTGAGTCATAATCATGTAATTTGCCGTTTATTTGAGTCTTATACCTAGGTTATTATGTCATTTCCCTAAGTTGAGTCTCATTGGGCTTGGGTGCTTACTATTGGGCCTACTTCCTTGGGCTAGGCCCATGGGCGCACCCCCCCATTCCTTGGTTATTTGTTAGTGTGTTAAGAGTCAGGGACTTATATGTAATAGTGGGTTTCCTATAAATAGGACCCCAATCCCTCTTTTGAAGGTTAATGAATATTTGAATATTTGAGCATAAATGCACCCTTCCTCTCTCTCTAGCTCTCTCATTCTCTCTCACTCTCTCTCCAGGGGGCGAACCCCTCTCTCTCTCTTCCCCCTTCTCTCTCTCTCTCCCTTGGGCGAACCTGCCCTTTCACCTCCCCCTTCCCCTGCCACCTCAGCTGCCACCTCACCCTCCAACCCTTCACCTCCCCTAGGCCATTTAATACTCCATCAATTCCCTCCACTTCCCAAGCAACCCCTCCTACTCCCCATACACCTTCCCCACCTCCAAGACAACCTTCCCTCTTCCCCACACAACCTTCCCTCTCCCCCACACAACTATTTCACTTCCCCACACCCTCCCATTCATAGCCCTTGTGCGACCCAAGCCCTCCCCCTACTTGCTGCGCACCCATCCTCATCAAACCCTCCCCCTCACCTTGGCCGACCCCTCCTTCACCCCCTCTCCCAGCTGCGTCTCCCCCTCCCCCATCCACCACTCCTAAGCACATCCTCCCCCTCCACCATCACTCACCTTCCACCACCACTAACACCCCCTCTCCATCCCACTTAGTTCTTCCACTTTAGATTCCTTTCTGCCCAATCTGCAGGTAGCAGAAAGAAGGGACGACTTGCAGAGGCGACCACGGTTCCCCACGGCAACACCTGAAGGCGTATCTTACATTGCTGGAAAGGTCGTCCAGTCCCCTACGCAGGTGAGGAAGAATCGTACCATTCCGAGTTCGGGGTCATCCGGGAGAACCAATCTCCCCCGACTGCGCAGAGCTCCGTCAGCAGAGTCCCTGAACCCTGTTCAAAGCTACACCACGGCCGACGGTGAAAGATTCAAGCAGCGAGTTCTTCTACAAATATCTTCCTCCACCAGTCCTCTTTCTGGATCAAGAAGCGGAAGTGCATTCGGCATCAGAGGTCAGAGTTTTGATCTTTCTTCCTCAGCTGGTCGGGTCTGTCTCCCACAGGTGGCAGTGACCTGCCTCCACTCAACGGCATCCCCCAATCCACCCTGACAACGGACGGCTTCCCCGTCAGTTTTGCAGCGCAGAGGGATTGTCCACGGTTCCAGAAACTCCGACAGTTAGAGATTTGGCATCCAGGAGCGGCCGGGACAACTTCTGCAATCCACTGTTTGTATCTGGTAGCTGCTGCGGCCAGACTCTGCAACCCGGTTCGTCGCTGCACCACGACTAACAGTGAAGGATTCCGACCAAGGGCCCTTCTTCAAAGTTCTTCCTCCACCTGTCTCCGACCAGAAGCAGGAAGCGAAACCACAGTCGGCGTCCGGGAGCCAACGTTCCGATTTTTCCCCTTCAGTCGCGTGGGTCTGCCTTGCCCAGTCTGCAGCGACCAGCTCCCATTCATCGGCGTCCCCCAGTCCACTCTGACATCGGACGGCTTCCCTGTCAGTTTTTCAGCACAGAGGGATTGTCCACGGTTCCTGCAACCCTGACGGTTCGTGATTCGGAGTCCGGGGGCCACCGGAGCAATCTCTGCAACCTGCCGCATCAGAACAGAAGCTGTCAACCCCAAGTTCCATCGTCCTATTCGAACCCCCGCCATGGCCAGCGACGACATTAGAAGAATTCCATAAAATTCAGAGGTGTCCTGGTTCCTGTTACAAAGAATTTCCTCCTGGTCTCGTCGTCAGAAAAATTCTTGAGTAGGAGCTACGGTTGCAACAGCGGCTTCATATCGCTTCTCACAGCAAGCGAGCAGATTCAACATCGGCTTCCTCTCCCACGATTTCGGCGAGTTTCCCCTCCCGCCTGGCCGGCTTAGCGCCCCTCCCTGCATGGAGGTAGTGTTTGCATGTAAACTTTACTTCCCCATCCCTAGTCCAACCCTCCTGTGTGAGGAGTAGTGTTTGTAATAAACAGCTCAAGCTTCATCGGCGCAGTGTGCGGGGAACCACACTTCCCCGCTCGCCCTCGTCTCCGTTCGGGGTTGGTTTCTTCAAACCAACCAGGTGAGCTCTACCCTTGCTCCTTATTCTTGTTCATTTAATATCTGCAAAACTTATTCGCTGGTTGGTGAGAGAGTGCCCGATCCCGTAACCACCACCCTTGTGTGGTCACCGTGGCGTTAGTGAGAGGAGTGTCCTAGTGCCCCCAAGGCACCCGGCTGCCCTTGTTTGTGGGCTTCCTATCTTCAGGAGGGTTAACTTTAGTGGTGTTGGTCCTCTAACCAGCCAGGGGCTTTCTCCACTACCTCAGCTCGGCATCATCGAGTCACCGCGGGAAACGGGTGTGTGCGGTGTAACGGCGACTCTCAAGTTGCTCTCAACCTTGTTGATTGTTGCGAATAAAGTCCAAAGGTCTTTTGCTTGCTGCATTATTTGTGTCACATCAAGTGGTATCAGGGCCAAGTTTTAGACTTGTCTCTACAAGCCTAGGTCCTAGGACATTTGCATTACCATCCCATACCGGTCACCTTGTCTTTGTGCATGTCCACCCGTAGGGGTACCACATACCGGACCGATCCTTCTACTTCCGATCCACCTATGGATCCCAATTTCCAAGGCAACCAAAACATCCCTAGGGAAGCTCCCCAAACTCCTATGGATCGACTCGAGGCTGCCATCCAAGTCCTCACGGAGCAAATGAATGGAATTTCCACCCGATTAGAGAGGTTAGAAGAAGCTAGGGCCCCACCTAGGAACCATGCCCAAAGGGCTCCTCATCCATGGGTTGAACATGAGAAGGAAGACCTAGATGATGAGTGGTATCGTGAGCAAGAGAGAGCCCCACAACCTCGATATCATGAGAGGCGACCACGTGAGGATCCGGATGACTTCCTACTAAGAATGATCAAAGTAGAAGCTCCTAATTTTGATGGGTCTCATAACCCTAGTGCCTATAAAGAATGGGAGCATGGCATGGACCAATACTTTGATTGGTACCCCATGTCCGAGGAGAGAAAGGTTAGGTTGGCCAAGATGCACCTCCTTAAACTAGCCAAAACCTATTGGGTAAAGGTAGAGAGCCAAAGGAGGATCAGGCGTGAGGAACCCATTGACACTTGGATAGACATGAAAGATCAACTTAGGAATAAATATCTTCCCATCTCCTATAGCCAACTTCTCCTTGATGAATGGCAAAGCCTTACCCAAGAGGGAAAGACCGTGGAAGAGTATATTGAGAAATTTGACTCATATCTCCTAAGGTGTGGTGTGGTCGAAGACCCAGCCGTCACTTTATCCCGGTTTAGGAATGGTCTCCTTCCCCACATCAAACGGGAGCTTTTTATGAGGGAAGTGCATAGCTTGGAGATTGTCTATCAAATAGCTCGTGATGTAGAGAGATTCTCTAGGAACCCAAGGTTTGCCCCCCCCAAGGGCCCGGGACCCCGTCCCAACCTGCCTCCTCTGTTAAGAACACCTCCTCTCAGTGGGGGAACCCCCACTCGGCCCTACCCCCAACCAACCACTCCCACCCCCACAAAGACCACTCCACTCAACCCTCCTCCCCGAAGGGAGGAAGCCTCCAAAGGAAAGACCCCAGGGAGTAGTACGATTAAATGTTTTCAGTGCCATGGTTATGGCCACATAGCCTCCCAATGCCCTTCCAAGGGGATGTCGAGCCTTGTTATTGAGGGCGGACCTACTACATCCCAAGAAACCCATGAGAATACCATTAAGGAACACGAGGCTACTTTAGAGTGGGAAGAGGAATACGAGGAGCAATTCTTTGAGGAAGGTGTAGAAGATGATCCCCACTCCACCCACTTAGGAGTAATAAGGTGCACCCTTACCCAACCTCAAGAGAATGATTGGAGGAGGACTTCCATTTTTCACACCTTCATCAAAATCGGGGACCATGTTAGGAAGGTTATCCTAGACAACGGAAGTTGTGTCAATGCCGTGTCCCCGGACACCGTCAAGCTCCTAGGACTTACCCCAACACCCCACCCCAAACCATATCGTGTCTCATGGATAAACAACCATTCCCTACCCGTCAACACATGTTGTCTTATCCCCATCACCTTCTCATCCTACCAAGAGCAAATATGGTGTGACATCATACCTATGGCTGTAGGAAGCATCCTGCTAGGGAGACCTTGGATATATGATGTTAATGCTACCATCTATGGGAAAACAAACACATGCATCTTTGAACATAAGGGGAAGATCATTCGCCTCAACCCTTCCCCACCCCGAAAGGACCCACCCTCCAAGGGAATTCTCCCCACACCACCTCAAAACCCAGGGGCCCCATCACCCCCAACCCAACCAACAAGTCAACTGTCCACCCATGAGAGTCCCATCAAAGGCCTACACCTCATCACTAAACAAGAACTCGAGGAAGAGGTAGCTCTCGGAACACCCATATACGCTGTGGTCATATGCCTAGGGGAATCCACCCCCTCCAACCCTCATCCCGTGGAAATACACCCTCTCCTAGAAGAATTCAAGGATGTGTTCCCCGAGGATCTCCCCGATCAACTGCCACCCATGAGGGATGTCCAACATGCTATTGACCATGTCCCAGGGGCCACCCTCCCAAACCTTCCCCACTATCGCCTCAACCCCACTGAACATGCTGAGCTGAGGAGACAAGTGGAGGAACTCATTAGAAAAGGCTTCCTTCGTCTTAGTAAAAGTCCTTGTGCTGTCCCAGCCCTCCT
Source organism: Amorphophallus konjac (assembly GCA_022559845.1). NCBI lineage: Eukaryota > Viridiplantae > Streptophyta > Magnoliopsida > Alismatales > Araceae > Amorphophallus > Amorphophallus konjac. The sequence goes on along the minus strand of CM040123.1, from coordinate 228,747,863 downwards.
CACACCAAAGAAAGATGGGACATGGCGAATGTGTATTGATAGCAGAGCCATCAACAAGATTACCGTCAAATATAGGTTCCCCATACCTAGACTTGACGATATGCTAGACATGCTAGCGGGAGCCACCATTTTTTCAAAGATAGACCTTAAGAGAGGCTATCACCAAGTAAGGATAAGGCTCAGGGATGAATGGAAAACAGCCTTCAAAACCAAAGATGGACTCTATGAATGGCTAGTGATGCCTTTTGGGCTCTCTAACGCCCCAAGCACATTTATGCGCCTTATGACCGAGGTCCTTAGGCCCTATATTGGAGTCTTCCTGGTAGTCTATTTTGATAATATCCTCATCTACAGCCAGTCCAAGGAAGCCCACCTCAGTCATCTTAGGCAAGTCTGTACCGCCCTTAGGAAGGAGAGTCTCTTTGCCAACTTGGGAAAATGTCACTTCATGACAAAGTCCATTACCTTCCTTGGGTATGTTGTCTCCACCGACGGGGTATCCATGGACCCTAAAAAGGTCCAAGCCATCCCCGATTGGCCAGAGCCCCGCACTCTCCATGAAGTCCAGAGCTTTCATGGGTTAGCCACCTTTTACCGTAGGTTCATCCGTGGGTTCAGCACAGTCACAGCCCCTATCACCGACTGCCTCAAAAAGGGGACCTTTCCTCCCTGATTTCTCCAAAGTTTTTGAGGTGACTTGTGATGCCTCTGGGGTAGGAATTGGCGGGATCCTTAGCCAGGAAGGACACCCAGTGGCCTACTTTAGTGAGAAGTTGTGTGATGCCAGGATGAGATACTCCACCTACGACAAGGAATTTTATGTCATGGTACAATCCCTCCGGCATTGGAGACACTATCTCTTGCCTAAAGAATTTGTCATATTTTCTGATCATGAGGCCCTAAAATACCTCAACTCCGAGCAGAAACTGAATGCCCGGCATGCCCGATGGGTCGAGTACAACCAGTCCTACACTTTTGTGATCAAACATAAGGCTGGAAGCGAGAATCGTGCCGTGGATGCGCTCAGTAGGAGAATCTCCTCGCTAGCTACCATTCGGGTGGAGGTCATAGGGTTTGAAAGGATCAAGGAAGAATATCCAAATTGTCCAGACTTTGGGCATGTCCATACCCTCTTGACCACCCAACCACTCCAGGAGCACCAAAGCTTTATCCTAGAGGATGGGTTCATTTTTAGGGGCCATAAGCTGTGCATACCTCGAACCTCACTGCGGGATTTGTTAGTCTGGGAGTTACATGCAGGAGGTTTGGCGGGACACTTTGGGGTTCATAAAACCATTGCATTGGTTGAGGGACAGTTCTACTGGCCAAGTCTCAAAAGGGATGTAGCCAAAATTGTGGGGCAGTGTCGTACTTGTGCTACAGCCAAGCAAGTAAAGCAGAATACTAGCCTATACACCCCTCTCCCTGTCCCAGACCGACCATGGTAGGATTTGAGTATGGACTTTGTCTTAGGCCTGCCTAGGACCCAGAGGAAGCATGATTCCATCTATGTCGTGGTGGATAGGTTCTTAAAAATGGCTCATTTTATCCCTTGCTCTAAGACTTCAGATGCCTCCCACGTAGCCCGCCTGTTCTTTGATGAGGTGGTCCGCCTCCATGACCTACCCAAGACCATCATTTCAGATAGGGATGTCAAATTCACTAGTTACTTTTGGAAGACCCTCTGGCATCTAATGGGGACCCTGCTTAAATTTTCCACGGCCTATCACCCTTAAACCGATGGCCAGACCGAAGTCGTCAATCGGAGCCTAGGGAATCTCTTGCGGTGCCTTGTTGAGGACCGCCCTGGAAATTGGGATCTCATCCTACCTCAGGCCGAGTTTGCATACAATAATTCCACCAATAGGTCCATAGGCATGAGTCCCTTCGAAGCTGTGCATGGCTACAAGCCTAGGAAGCCAACAGATCTCATTCCCCTACCCCCACATGCTAGGGTGTCCATCACTGCTGAGTCTTTTGCACAACACCTTAGAGAGTTGCATGAGGATATTCACAAAAACATCAACAAGAGCAATGAGATTTACAAGAGGTCAGCTGATTCCCACCGCCGCCACCAAGAATTCCAAGTAGGTGATTTTGTGATGGTGAGAACTAAGAGGCTATTCCCTGGGAATACATCTAAGTTGAGGTCTCGTGGAGCTGGCCCCTTCCAGGTGCTAAGACGACTTGGCACCAATGCTTATGTGTTAGACCTCCCTGAAGAATACGGAGTAAGTCCCACATTCAATGTGGCTGACCTGGTACCCTACAAGGGCCCCACGGTGACACCCAGTGAGGAACTCCAGCCTACTCCACCCCTTGAGAGCGCCCCCACACCTCAGAGAGCTCCACCCAGCTTGAGGAACCAGCGTGACAAAGTGGAGCGGATATTAGATGAACAGGTCACCAATACACGGAGCAAGGCGTATGAGCGATACCTGGTCAGGTGGAAGGGACGGCCCCCTTCGGATGACGCATGGGTGAGACGGGAGGACCTCTAGCGGTTGGACCCCGACCTCTTGGAGCAGTATCACAGCAGGGAGGACCCCAACTCGACAGAGTCGAGCTCTTCGCGGCCCGGGGGAATTGATGAGGGCATCACTCACGATTCCCTCTGGCTCGGGACCTCCCTCCCCTCTGATGAGATCCAGTCCTGAGCTCCATCACTTCACCGCTCACTGCAGCACCTTGAGGATCATCTTTTGTGCACTTGTTATCTTTATTTTGAGTCATAATCATGTAATTTGTCGTTTATTTGAGTCTTATACCTAGGTTATTATGTCATTTCCCTAAGTTGAGTCTCATTGGGCTTGGGTGCTTACTATTGGGCCTACTTCCTTGGGCTAGGCCCATGGGCACACCCCCCCATTCCTTGGTTATTTGTTAGTGTGTTAAGAGTCAGGGACTTATATGTAATAGTGGGTTTCCTATAAATAGGACCCCAATCCCACTTTTGAAGGTTAATGAATATTTGAATATTTGAGCATAAATGCACCCTTCCTCTCTCTCTAGCTCTCTCATTCTCTCTCACTCTCTCTCCAGGGGGCGAACCCCTCTCTCTCTCTTCCCCCTTCTCTCTCTCTCTCCCTTGGGCGAACCTGCCCTTTCACCTCCCCCTTCCCCTGCCACCTCAGCTGCCACCTCACCCTCCAACCCTTCACCTCCCCTAGGCCATTTAATACTCCATCAATTCCCTCCACTTCCCAAGCAACCCCTCCTACTCCCCATACACCTTCCCCACCTCCAAGACAACCTTCCCTCTTCCCCACACAACCTTCCCTCTCCCCCACACAACTATTCCACTTCCCCACACCCTCCCATTCATAGCCCTTGTGCGACCCAAGCCCTCCCCCTACTTGCTGCGCACCCATCCTCATCAAACCCTCCCCCTCACCTTGGCCGACCCCTCCTTCACCCCCTCTCCCAGCTGCGTCTCCCCCTCCCCCATCCACCACTCCTAAGCACATCCTCCCCCTCCACCATCACTCACCTTCCACCACCACTAACACACCCTCTCCATCCCACTTAGTTCTTCCACTTTAGATTCCTTTCTGCCCAATCTGCAGGTAGCAGAAAGAAGGGATGACTTGCAGAGGCAATCACGGTTCCCCCACGGCAACACCTGAAGGCGTATCTTACATTTCTGGAAAGGTCGTCCAGTCCCCTACGCAGGCGAGGAAGAATCATACCATTCCGAGTTCGGGGTCGTCCGGGAGAACCAATCTCCCCCGACTGCGCAGAGCTCCATCAGCAGAGTCCCTGAACCCTGTTCAAAGCTACACCACGGCCGACGGTGAAAGATTCAAGTGGCGAGTTCTTCTACAAATATCTTCCTCCACCAGTCCTCTTTCTGGATCAAGAAGCGGAAGTGCATTCGGCATCCAGAGGTCAGAGTTTTGGTCTTTCTTCCTCGGCTGGTCGGGTCTATCTCCCACAGGTGGCAGTGACCTGCCTCCACTCAACGGCATCCCCCAATCCACCCCGACAACGGACGGCTTCCCCATCAGTTTTGCAGCGCACAGGGATTGTCCACGGTTCCAGAAACTCTGACGGTTAGAGATTTGGCATCCGAGAGCGGCCGGGACAACTTCTGCAATCCACTGTTTGTATCTGGTAGCTACTGCGGCCAGACTCTGCAACCTGGTTCGTCGCTGCACCACGACTAACAGTGAAGGATTCCGACCAAGGGCCCTTCTTCAAAGTTCTTCCTCCACCTGTCGCCGACCAGAAGCAGGAAGCGGAACCACAGTCGGCGTCCGGGAGCCAACGTTCCGATTTTTCCCCTTCAGTCGCGCGGCTCTGCCTTGCCCAGTCTGCAGCGACCAGATCCCATTCATCGGCATCCCCCAGTCCACCCCTTCATCGGACGGCTTCCCCGTCAGTTTTTAAGCACAGAGGGATTGTCCACGGTTCCTGCAACCCTGACGGTTCGTGATTCGGAGTCTGGGGGCCACCGGAGCAATCTCTGCAACCTGCTGCATCAGAATAGAAGCTGTCAACCCCAAGTTCCATCACCCTATTCGAACCCCCGCCGTGGCCAGCGACGACATCAGAAGAATTCAATAAAATTCAGAGGTGTCCTGGTTCCTGTTACAAAGAATTTCCCCTGGTCTCGTCGTTAGCAAAATTCCTGAGTAGGAGCTACGGTGGCAACAGCGGCTTCCTATCGCTTCTCACAGCAAGCGAGCAGATTCAACATCGGCTTCCTCTCCCACGATTTCGGCGAGTTTCCCCTCCCGCCTGGCCGGCTTAGCGCCCCTCCCTGCGTAGAGGTAGTGTTTACATGTAAACTTTACTTCCCCATCCCTAGTCCAACCCTCCTGTGTGAGGAGTAGTGTTTGTAATAAACAGCTCAAGCTTCATCGGCGCAGTGTGCGGGGAACCACACTTCCCCGCTCGCCCTCGTCTCTGTTGGGGGTTGGTTTCTTCAAACCAACCAGGTGAGCTCTACCCTTGCTCCTTATTCTTGTTCATTTAATATCTGTAAAACTTATTCGCTGGTTGGTGAGAGAGTGCCCGATCCCGGAACCACCACCCTTGTGTGGTCACCGTGGCCTTAGTGAGAGGAGTGTCCTAGTGCCCCCAAGGCACCCGGCTGCCCTTGTTTGTGGGCTTCCTATCTTCGGGAGGGTTAACTTTAGTGGTGCTGGTCCTCTAACCAGCCAGGGGCTTTCTCCACTACCTCGGCTCGGCATCATCGAGTCACCGCGGGAAACGGGTGTGTGCGGTGTAACGGCGACTCTCAAGTTGCTCTCAACCTTGTTGATTGTTGCGAATAAAGTCCAAAGTTCTTTTGCTTGCTGCATTATTTGTGTCACATCATTCCGAGTGTTGGTTGACATCCAAATTACCTGAAAATATTAGAAAACAACTAGATGAGCGAATCGCTCAGTAGGAATTACATCTCAAGATTTAACTTGCTTTAAGTGGTTTACAAGTTCAATTAATGTCAGTAAAGCTATGCATGTAGATGAGTAGATATCAAGGATTGTAAAAATCGACAAGAGCAGTGAAGGAATAACAAGTGAGAGTATAAGGATTCCAACTTCAATGCAGCAATAGCAAGAGATTCAAGCTTGGAATTAACAAAATCTTTCCAAGAGAGTAAGAACTCATGTCAAACAAGTAATAGAAAGTAATATAAATTCAAGCATGTAAAATTGGAATTGGCTATTTATCAATTTCATTCAAGCAAAAACTTTACCCTTCTGCGGTTCTCAAGTCAAATCAATCAAGTAATATCACGAGAATGAGTGGAATGTCTAAAGCCAAGCAAGCAAGTACTCCGGTGCAATGCCAAACACCGTGGTCAATAAACTCCCATGGGCACAAGTACCTTCGGGTGCTCCTCCCAGGACCAGATCGGGCCCTATATGCACAGCATTAATCATGTTTGTTGACATCCACTCTTGTTTATAGCCAATATGGAATTTCGAGGGTTGACCCGGTAGGATGTTTATAAGGTGGATTATAGAATAGAATCCAAGGCGTATTATTTTGTAGGGACGAACTAGGAGTAAAACCCGTAACGTTCGATACATGCTAATGACAATAGGGGTTTGAAACTAACTTGCTGGTGTTACACAAATGTCGATATTAGTTATATATATATATTTTTATCCAATATGTATATATATATATATCCGATTATAAAATTCTGTCCAATATAATGGAGGTTATAGGTATGTATATCTTCTATCCGATATAGATATATGGGTTAGCCAAAATGGTGATTTATTATAATAATCAGAATTTAATTATGAAAATAAGTTTTTATGTTGAAAATAATTCTAACTTGCTAAAAATAATATTAACATGCTGAGAATGAGTTTCATATGTTACTTTACTGGTAAGATGATAAAAATAAAATTTTCAAGCTGGATTTAGTTTTTTTTACATGCTGAAAATTAATTATTAACATGCTAAAATTAATGCTTAACATGTTAAAATAATTAACTTACTGATAGGATGATAAGATAAGGTTGCCATGCTGATTAGAGAAATTTTCTGATAACAACATAATTTTTATCATGCTAAAAATTATTTTTCTACATTTATTTGCTAATTATTTGATAGGAAATAGAATTATCATGCTGAAAAATAGTTTTAATACACTGAAAATAATTATAACATGTCAAAAATAATTATAACATGCTGAAAATAATTTTTATATCTCAGTATGTATAAAATAATTCTATCATATTGGAAGTCACTTTTAACATGCTGGAAATAGTTTTAACATGTTGGAGATAATTTTTAGTATGTGGTGAAAATTAGATATATATATAAGGTGGTTTGTATATATATATATTCTTGTCTAACAATATATAGTGAAGGTGCTTTGTATATACAATTAATGGAAGTATATATATGAATTTATATACAGTGTTCTATATACACTTCGATTATATAGAGAATATAGAGATATGATAATAAGTGTCGACACTTGTAAGGGGTATTATATGCAGGTGTCGACACTTGTAGGGGCGTTATATGCAGGTGTCGACACTTTTATATGGAAGTGTCGACACTTCTAATTAGGAGGTGTCGACACTTGTATATATGTTATATATATATATTTTTTCTTAAAAGATATATGGAGGTTATATATATATATATTTTTTAAAGATATATGGAGGTGTTGTGTCGGGTGTATATATGCCGGTGTCGACACTTGCATATGCAGGTGTCGAGCATTTGACTATAAATATATATATATATTACTGTTATATGTTTAGGTATGGAAGTGTAGGTGTATAAATTGTTCACATTTTATTTCTGTTGTTTGTCAACATGTTTCTGCAACATTTGTAAATAGCTTTGAGGTGTCGACATTTACTATATATATGCTGCTGGAAGTGTCGACATCTGTGCAAAATACTGTATAACAGAAACGAAAAATGAATAGTAAATGTGACCCTTGGTGTCACATTGAAGTGTCGACATTTGTATGGAATATGTACGGAAGTGTTGACACCAGGTGTCAACACTTGCGTTATATATATAAGGACATTGAAGTGTTGACATTTGTATGGAATATGTATGGAAGTGTTGACACCAGGTGTCAACACTTGCGTTATACATTGAAGTGTCGACACCTATATGTGAGGTGTCGACATTAGCTATATGGAAGTGTAATGTGAGGTGTTGACAATGAGTGATTTGGTAGATTAGCAGGTTAATTAAGCATGCTAATAGATTAGGTATGCTATTAGATTAGCTAATAAAGCTAATTCATGTTAGTTATCTAGGGCATGAGACTAATACTTGCTAATTATCCCAGATTGAAGCTGTTGCATGCTAATTATCCTGGTTGTGAAACTAATTACTTTACTAATTTTACTACTTTTCTTAGATTAAAGCTAATACATGATAACTACGAGGCTAACACATGTTGTATAAATACGAAATATCACATGGAGATGAGCCTAAGACTAACGACCTAGACTAATCATCCTAGATTAACTACTAGTTTAGTTAAAAATTGAGAACACCTACTTGTTGGAAGATCGTAGCAGCAGAACCCTTCTTTGTAATCCCTGCAGAGCTTTGCCCCAACCTTAGCTAGCGTAGAATGGGGGTAGTAAAGGGGTATGTTATAGGGTCTGGTATGACCAGATAGGGGGGTAAAGATCTGGAATAATGGGGCTTTACAGCTTGTACAGGCTGGAGAGATAAGGGATAATGTTTGGACAGCCAATCCATGGCCCAGATCGTAAAGTCTGTCTCCCACATTCATACACGATCCCTCTTCAATGTGCACACTTTCAAAATCTGTACATCCTCAAAGTCTATACATTGGCTTCACAAGGTCTGCACATCACAAAGTCTGTACATTGCTATTGCTAGCCTATTCACTAAGTCTGTACATCACAAGTCTGTACATCTTCTCCCTCTCAAAGTCTATACATTGGCTTCCTCTCAAAGTCTGTACATCACTTCCTCTCAAAGTCTGTACATCACAAAGTCTATACATTGGCTATTGCCACAAGTCTGTACATCCTCTCCCTCTCAAAGTCTATACATTGGCTTCCTCTCAAAGTCTGTACATCACTTCCTCTCAAAGTCTGTACACCACAAAGTCTACACATTGGCTATTGCTAGCCTATTTACAAAGTATGTACATCACAAGTCTATACATCCTCTCTCTCTCAAAGTCTACACATTGGCTTCCCTCTCAAAGTCTATACATTGACTGAGCATAGTCATGAAGTCTATACATTGCACTGTGCATCATTCTTCCAAGTCTATATAACGAGGTGAAGTCTGTACATCCATTAGTGATCTTCCAAGTCTGTACATCCAACTGTTCAACTTCAAAGTCTGTACATTGGAAGTGTTACCTACGTTTCCCTTCAAGTCTATACATCGGTAGTTTTACCGTCGTTTCCCTTGAAGTCTATACACTGATTGCTTTACCGTCGTTTCTCTTGTAAGTCTATACATTCGCTGGCCTTGTTTTGCTAAAGTCTGTACAGCCTTTCCTTTGGAAAGTCTATACATCGTGAAGTCTTCACATTGACTGTTGAATGTTGTTCAAGTCTGTACATCGTGCATCTCTTAGTTGAAGTCTATACAGACTTTGCTTGCCCAAGTATATACATTCGTTTCTAAGGCAAAGTCTATACATCACTGTAGCTTTCACGAGACGAAGTCTGTACATTGGACTATTGGGTAAAGTCTATACATCCTCTATGTAAGGCCCGTGCCTTAATGGATCCTTCGTGGTATTTGTTCTGTTAATTGTTCTGGAATTTCCGGCTATTTTCCTGGATTTTTAGGAATTTGTCTGGTATTTTTCCGGATTTATTCGGGGCTATTTGAGGGTTATTAGAATTAATGAGATTTATATATATATAATAATTATATTATATATATATTAATCTTTTTTTTTCTTTTAATCCCTCACCCCCTCTCTCTCTCTTCCCCGTCGATCTCTTTCTCACCCTCACTCTCTCTTTCCCTTTCTCTCTCTCTCTTTCTCTCGCGCGATCGCCTCTCTCCTCCTTGTAGGGATCGCGGCCGAGACGAGGACGGATCGAGACGAGGTTGGCACCGTTGGATTCCTCGCGTCGAGGCGAACGCGTGGGTACCCATTTCGGCGTGGATCGGTGGACGTGGGAGCGTGTTGGAGCTTGAAGGCTCGGCGAGCCTACCTCGGTGCATGCGGCCTTTTCGCGCGATTCGGCTTGCAAGAGGTAGGGGGATGGAATCCTTAGCTCGCTAGGAACATTTCCTATAGCTCATTCTGTTGATTAGCGCCCCGTAGTATGCATGTTGTCCATTTTCCATATTTGGGGTTTTGGCCATGTTCTTCGCGTTTGATCGGTTATAGGCGATGCATGTGCTAGATTAGTTGTTAAACTGTTGTATACACTGCGTGGTTTGGCAGGTTACAGGTTTTTTCGTCGTTACCCGGCATTTTCAGCCGTCCGGGGGGGCTTCGGTTTACAAACCGTACCCGCCCGTAACCCAGGTGGAGTGACGGTCCTGCCAGGAACCGTCACTTGCCTGACGGTCCAAGATGGACGCGTCACTTCCCAAATAGCGGCCTATCGAGGGGCGTCGTTTGGAGAGTAATGGTGGGAACCCCATCCGTTACTCGATCGTTGTTTTCCGTTAGCCCGGTGAGGCGGTGAGCCCGGCGGTCTGTCGACCGGCCGTCGCTTCATCTGCTATCGCTTTGGAACGTGGTGTGTTGTTTTGAGCCTCGGGTGAAAGTAACGGCGGAGTTCCTGCGCGTTGCTTGGAAGCAACGCATAGGACCCCTACCGTCACTCTCCCCTTCATGGCCTTTGGGTTTGGTACTCGGGAGGATGTAACGGCGGTGACCTACCGCGCCGCTTGGAAGCGACGCGCAGGGCCCCTACCGTCACATTCCCCCCTACACCTGTGAGTTGGAACTCGGGAGGGAGTAACGGCTGGAGACCAGCGCGTCACTCTGGATGTAACGCACTAGTCCCCGACCGTCACTTCCAAGTAGAGCGTGGGCCTCCGACCGCCGCTTGCCCGTCAGTTTGGTTATGTTCCCAACCCATTGCTTATGCGTTCCGTTCTATACTCATGCCATAGTTGTATTGTTTTACTATATTGTGGCGTGTTTTATATGCCAATAGAGTAGCTTTTCTTTCCATGCAATGGAGCCACTGTTGTTGCCCTAAGTTCTATTGAGTACCGACCCGCTTGAGGATGGCGGAGGGGTATGTTTCCCATTCATGATTTGTAAGCTAGTTCCGTGGGCTCCCAGCCAATGGTAGCGTCCTGCCAAGGGAGAAAACTAGTTAGAGGGCCTGGCTCAGGCTAGAGTCAGTGTGTGCACACGTGGTCGGAGACTGTGGACTGACACCGACGGGTGCCACTCCGACTGGTCACTTGGTTTGGTACTGTTTACGCGCTTAGCTTGTCGCTTCGTCGACTGCGAGTGCTTGAGACGCAGCGTAAGCCGTCAGTGGACGCTTCTGGTTTCTGCTCCAGTGGTTGTCCGTCCTTGTTGTCTGGATTAGTTGCAGCTTATCCTATTTGGTAGTTTTGGCTTCAATCGCTTGCATTTAATTAGTAGTGGCATGTGTTAGCTGTTATACCTGCTTAGATAGAGCTTACAGCTTTCTTGTGATTAGATATTCATGCCATTGCTTGTGTATTTATTTAAATGCATGCTTTAATTGCTGTTATTTATGCATGTTCGCTTGTTTAGTGCGAGGTAGGGATCCGCGTGACCCCTACTGAGTCTGGCTGTGACTCACCCTTCTCCTTTCAGGTGAGCCACGCCCGACGTCTCCCAGAGTTTAGCGTGCTGTTTCGGGACCGTCCCTAGCTGCCAGCTGAGCACGAGCTGCCTTTTTGAGGCTTGTGTTGTACTTTTGCCGGGGTATGCCCCGCGTAGTTGTACTTTGAGGACTAGTGTTTGTCACTCTGGACTAGTTATATATGTATCACTCTGGTTATTTTATATTGCTTCCGTACTTGTGTTTAACTTTAATACTTAATTGTATTACGCGCCCCAATTCGCAATTTATTATGCATATCCCTCAGCTAACCCCCACTAACCCTTCAGGGGCCTCATCAGCCTCTTGGGTGGCCTCCCCAGTTCTTGGTATCGGTGTATCGATGTTATCGGTATATCGGTATCCTGAACTCTAGGTCGTCACAGCTGGTATCAGAGCGTAAGTTGAGGATTTGCGTAAGGAATTGGAATTGACGCTTGTCCAGAGCTAGTCCTGTTGTCGTCTCCTGCTGGCATAGGATGTTTTCCGTATGATTGATGGATTTTATTGTTGATTGTGTTTGCATTTTTGGCAGCATAATTATGCCGCCTTGTCGAGGAAGACCTCCTCGAGCTCCGCGTGTTCCTCGAGATGCGCCCAGGGAAGATAGCGGTTCTGCACCTCCTCCTGCAGTTCCCGCTGTTCCTGTCGTTCCAGTTGCTCCTCCAGTACCGATCGTTCAAGCTGAAGTGCCTGGCAGTCGAGGCAAGACTTTGAAAGAATTTCTTATGTTCAATCCGCCTGCTTTCGATGGTCAAGCTGATCCAGAGGTGGCAAGGCAATGGCTGGATGCGATAGAGCGTGTGTTTGTCTCGATGGAGTGTGCTGAAGATGAGAAAGTCATGCTTGCTGCTTTTCAACTCCAGGGTACATCCATCACGTGGTGGAAAGCCGAGTGGCAGGTTGCTTTTCATTCCAGACCTCTTTGGCAGATCACTTGGGCAGAGTTTGTTGCTGCTTTTGAGCGTGCCTATACTCCTGCTTGCTTACAGATGGACAAGATGTATCGGTTTATGGAATTGACTCAGGACAGTATGACCGTGCTTCAGTACAGGAATAAGTTCTTGGAATTGGGTCAGTATGCGCCCCATGTGCTGGCCAGTGAAGCTTTGAAGACCCAGCAGTTCTTGCGAGGGTTGAGGCCAGAGTTGAAGATGCCGTTGATAGCGAGTCGTGTTGCGGATCTCGATACTGTGTGTCAGACAGCTGCAGCTTTAGAGCTGGAGATGGCGAGACCGGGTGGATATCCCCAGGCCGGGTCAGTGCAGCCGGTAGCTCAGGTTCAGCAGACTTACCGACAGCCCGTGCCAAGTGTTCCTTCGGTTCAGTCAGAGGTTTCCAGTGCTTCCTCTCCTTCCAAGCCCAAGTTTAAAAGGTTCAAGAAGAAGAAGAAGTTTTTTCAGCAGCCGTTCGGTATAGATTCTGTTCAGCAGCCGACAGCACCTCCTTCTCAGACTCGGTAGAGTTCAGCTTCAAGTCAGCCGTGGACGTGTCGGAGATGCGGTGGTCATCACAAGGGCCAGCCGTGTTCTCTTCCTATTGTTTGCTTTAGGTGTGACCAGCCAGGTCATGTGGTTCGGGATTGCCCGCTGAGACCGAATCCATTGCAAGCTCCTCAGTTTTCTCAACCTCAGCCGCAGTTTAGACCTCCTGCACCTCAAGCTCCACAACAATTCTTCTCTCAGGCGTCGGCGTCTTCTCAGCAATCTTCAGCTGGTTCTAAGAAGCAGAAAGGCAAAGTTTCTCATTTGACTAGAGCTGATGCTGCTGCGTCCCGTCTTGTGGAAGGTACGATTATGCTTTATGGTCATTCAACTCGTGTCTTATTTGATTCTGGTGCTTCTCACTCTTTTATTTCTGAGGATTTCATGACCTGTATTGAGGAACCAACTTCTGAGTTGTCTTGTGAGTTGTTTGTGGAATTACCTTCTGGAGATTTCATGGTTACTCCTCTGTGTTTGGAAGAATCTCCTGTTTGGATTGATAATCACCAGTTGCCGGCAAGATTGTATGCGTTGCAGCTGGCAGATTATGATGTTATTCTGGGAATGGATTGGTTGGACCATTATGGAGCTATAGTTGACTGCAGATCGAAGAAAGTCTATTTTCAGCCCCAGGGAAAATCAGCCTTTTATTTTCAAGGTATTCGATCCCGATCTTCTCGTATGATTATTTCTGCTATTCGAGCCTACAGGTTGCTTAGCGCAGGTTGTCAGGGATTCCTTGCTTCAGTGGTAGCTGTTGAAAAACCACGATGGGATGTTTGTGATATTCCGGTTGTCTGTGAGTTCCCTGATGTGTTTCCTGACAAGTTGCCAGGCTTGCCCCCAGAGCGAGAGATTGAGATGGTGATTGAATTGATTCCAGGTACTGGCCCCTTGGCAAAGCCGCCGTACCGAATGGCCCCAGCTGAATTGAAAGTACTGCGTGCACAGCTACTAGAGTTACTGGAGAAAGGTTATATTCGCCCCAGTTTTTCTCCGTGGAGTGCCCCAGTGCTGTTTGTGAAAAAGAAAGATGGAAGCCTGAGACTTTGTATTGATTACCGGCAGCTGAATCAGGCGACTATCAAGAATAAGTATCCGCTCCCCAGAATTGATGATTTGTTTGACCAGTTACAGTTTGCTACTGTCTTTTCACTGATTGATCTCCGGTCTGGCTATTTTCAGTTGCGGATCCGGGAATCTGATGTGGAGAAGACTGCTTTCAACACTCGATATGGTCACTTTGAATTTTTAGTCATGCCGTTTGGTTTGACTAATGCCCCAGCAGCTTTTATGGACCTAATGCAGCGTATCTTTCGTCCATTTCTAGACCAGTTTGTGGTGATCTTTGTTGATGATATTTTGATCTATTCTGCCTCTGTTGATGATCATGTGTAGCATTTGAGGATCGTTCTGCAGACTCTAAGAGATCACGAGCTTTATGCGAAGCTTAGTAAATGTGAATTCTGGCTTCGGGAGATTCATTTTCTTGGCCATGTGATTTCTGGTGATGGAGTGGCAGTAGACCCTGCAAAGATTGATGCCGTTTTGAGTTGGCAGAGTCCGAGGACCATCACTGAGATACGAAGTTTTTTAGGATTGGCTGGGTATTACCGCAGATTCATTCAGGATTTTGCGAAGATTGCAGCACCAATGACTAAATTGACACGGAAGGATGTGCCATTTGTCTGGTCGGATCAGTGTGAGGCTAGCTTTGTTGAATTGAAAAGGCTATTGACTTCTTCTCCAGTGTTGACTTTGCCTTCCGACTCGGGTGGTTTTCTTGTTTGTACGGATGCGTCTCGAGTAGGGTTGGGTGCAGTGCTGATGCAACATGGTAAGGTTATCGCATATGCATCTCGGCAATTGAAACAGCATGAAGGAAATTATCCCACTCACGATCTGGAGCTAGCTGCAGTTATTTTTGCCTTAGGGATTTGGAGACATTATCTGTATGGTGAGGAATTTTAGATTCTTACTGATCATCAGAGTTTACAGTATATTTTCTCCCAGAAAGATCTGAATCTCAGGCAGAGGCGATGGGTGGAATACATGAAAGATTATGACTTCACACTCTCCTATCAGCCTGGTAAAATGAATGTTGTGGCCGATGCTCTGAGCAGGAAAGTAAAGGTCAACCATTTGTTGCTTCATGAATGGAAATTATGGGAACAGCTTCCGAGCGAGGCATTGTGTGTAGAGATTCCTGCCGATCCGAAGATGGCAGTTTGTGCTAGCTTGGTTTTGGGTTCAGCTTTGTATCAGTAGATTTTAGAAGCCCAGCAAGCTGATTCTGATTTGGCCCGTGTTATATCAAGATATGATGTAGAACTTGATGACGAGCTGGTTGTCAGTTTCCAGGGCAGATTGTATATTCCTGTTGATAATGATCAGTGGACGCTTCTGGTTTCTGCTCCAGTGGTTGTCCGTCCTTGTTGTCTGGATTAGTTGCAGCTTATCCTATTTGGTAGTTTTGGCTTCAATCGCTTGCATTTAATTAGTAGTGGCATGTGTTAGCTGTTATACCTGCTTAGATAGAGCTTACAGATTTCTTGTGATTAGATATTCATGCCATTGCTTGTGTATTTATTTAAATGCATGCTTTAATTGCTGTTATTTATGCATGTTCGCTTGTTTAGTGCGAGGTAGGGATCCGCGTGACCCCTACTGAGTCTGGCTGTGACTCACCCTTCTCCTTTCAGGTGAGCCACGCCCGACGTCTCCCGGAGTTTAGCGTGCTATTTCGGGACCGTCCCTAGCTGCCAGCTGAGCACGAGCTGCCTTTTTGAGGCTTGTGTTGTACTTTTGCCGGGGTATGCCCCGCGTAGTTGTACTTTGAGGACTAGTGTTTGTCACTCTGGACTAGTTATATATGTATCACTCTGGTTATTTTATATTGCTTCCGTACTTGTGTTTAACTTTAATACTTAATTGTATTGCGCGCCCCAATTCGCAATTTATTATGCATATCCCTCAGCTAACCCCCACTAACCCTTCAGGGGCCTCATCAGCCTCTTGGGTGGCCTCCCCAGTTCTTGGTATCGGTGTATCGATGTTATCGGTATATCGATATCCTGAACTCTGGGTCGTCACACTCTAGCTGGAACTGTGCAAGTCTGTACATCGCTGCTTTGCCAAAGTCTGTACATTGGCATCTTTTCCTACGTTGCACTTCCATGTTTGTACGTTGCTAGCTTATAATGTATAATTAATTGGCACAAAAGGTGAATGGTGGATGCTAGGATTTGAACCGTGGTCATTTGAGTTGAAAGATAAGTTACTTAACCAACTGTTAGGGTGCTTGGCCCGGATACAGAGGGGGGGTGAATGAATCTTCTACGAATAATGGCCAAATTTAAAAAACGGATGCTAGATAAAGAAACAGAATAGAACCAATTCTATTCTACTCAAATACAAACCCATTGAGCGCACTTATTCAAGCATTTAGCGGAAGCAAACCAAACAATCAAGCCACTGCTCAAAAGATTTTTTAGGTGGTTCGGTCCTTCAGACCTACATCCACCCCTCACTCCCAAACGGAGTGAGGCTTCACTAGCACACGCTAGAACCAAACAGACTCAGTCTGCAAACAATTGCTGCCACACAGCTTGACCAGGGGAACAACCTCCCCTCTTCCTCCAAACTGGAGGGAACCTCTGGACTTAAATCCACAAGCCCAGAGCCGGAGACAAGTCTCCCTTCCTCCAAACCGGAGGGAACCCACAAGTAGCTCCCAGCTACTTGCAACTGGAGATCAGATCTCCCTTCCTCCTAACCGGAGGGAACCCGACCTCAGACCAGAGGATCGGAAAGCACAGCAAACCAGAAAACAAAGAAAAGATAATAAACGAAAAATAGCTTCAGCAAACAGAAGCTGAAACACGAGATGCACAATTTGGCTCTCAACGGAGCTGACTGGCCTGGATTTGATCCACGGTCCAGTGAAGACAGATCTTCAGGTAAGCTTCTTTCTTCTTCTCCACGAACTCTCTCATTCACTCTCTCTCTAACTTTCTTTCTCTTAAACTCTCTTCCTCTTTCACACGATCACTATCTCTCTCTCTTTTCTTTTTTTTCTTCTGCTGGATCGAGCTCTCTATAACACTGCCTTTTCTTTCTTAGCTCTGATCGCCCTTCATCGGTGGGCGAAAGGTTTCTCTTTATAGCCGCAGCAGATGGATAGGGCACTGAACGCGTGTGCCTCCCACGCTCGATCCTAGAACCTTCCTGCCACGTGCCCTCTTTGTATTTGTTCCTTCAGCATCGGATCATGTGCACCCAGACATTGGTGAATGTTCTTCCTCGGACCTGCAACGAGATAAGAGCCATTAATATTGAGTGTCATAAAAACTAGAACTGCATGAGGTTAGTGGACACGACAAGAGGTACTAAACAGAGAACGACACGAGATAAGGTGGTGACACAATGAACATTACTAAGAGAACTTTACGAGGTAGACAGAAAAACAACGCAAAGACACGAAGACAAGAACAGAAACCAACACTAAGTATGGTTTCAATACAAGAAGGTCACGAGGACTAGGAAGAATAAAAACGACACGAAGATACAACAAGACAAATGACACGAAAGTGAAACAGGAAGCAACATGAAGTGCTGCGATGTCCTGTACGCACTAGAACAAACCCGACACGAAGAGACGAAAACAACACGAGGTGAAGACACAAGAAGACAACGACACGAGGTGTAGAAAAACACGACACGAAGTTATGAGAGGAGAAGCGACACGGAGTGTGGTCAATGTGATAAAGACACGAAGTCTAAATAACGAAAGATCAACACGAAGATAGAATACAAAGAAACAACACGAAGAAAGAACAGTGATCAGCACGAGGTGTGATTTCAACATAAGAGAGACACGGACTGATAACGATACGAAGTCGAAACAGTAATTGACACGGGGTAACACGACACGAGGTGAAAAACGACACAAAGACAAAATTGACACATACTGAAAACAACACGAAGTCGAAACAGTAATCGACACGAGTTGAAAACAACACGAAGTCAAAACGATAATCGACACGGGTTGAAAACCACACGAAGTGAAGTTGACATGAAATGAAAAAACAACACTAAGTATGATGAGAACAGAAAATAGACACGGAGTGAAAACAAGGATGACGCAGGAGGACAAAACAACACGGGGTTCACTGGGAAACGACTCGAAGTTCATCAAAACAGAAACCAACACGAAGTGTGGTTTCAACATAAGACAGACACGAAGTGAACTTTGACAGAACCACACACTACACGGAGAATGATATGAAGACGATGAAAACAACACGAAGTAAAGATCAAATGACACGAAAATGTCACTGAATCAAAACAAACACTTTAGAGAAAAACGACACGAGGACAAACAGTTCAACACGAGGTGTTATATACAAACATGACGAAGTGCCAATCAACACGAATACAGTCCCTGAAAAATACCTGAAGTGAAATGAAGGTTCATTCTTCAACAAACATGTTCTTTGTTCATTTTTCACAGAAAAAATATTTTTGTTAAATTTTCACATAGACATAATTTTTGAAGACCACTAAGACTTATAGTGTTGTCATCATCAAAACATGTAAAGATTCAACAAGACTCAACAATCTCCCCCTTTTTGATGGATGGCAACACTATGAGTCTTGAGTCTTTGCAGAGAAGGAAAAGACACTAGATAGCCATTCGCAATGAATATCACAATCATTTTTCCTGATTTCTCCCCCTTTGACATCATCAAAAAAAAATATGAAAACAAGAAGAATGCAACAACGCAAATGATATGAGTGAAGTTAATTTGTCCAAGAGTCTGAGGGAGAAGGCCTCAAAAGGGCAACAAAAATACAGAGTATCGACTTTTCAAGAAAAGTATCTGGCTTGTCTGCTAGAGGGGCCACGCGTCCTGCCTTGTGGTGGTCTCCCCCTTGGAGAAGCAGAAGAATGTTCTTGAGGTGGAGTTCTGCTGGAAGAGGCGTGACCAGGTGTAGAACCCAAGATAGACTGAAATTCCTTTAAATCATTTGATAGCTCAGCAAGCCAATACGCCACAGTGCTTCTGACATTTGCCACTTCAGAAATAATGTCGTCTTGGCGAACACTGACAGTTTCATATCTGTCAGTTAGAGTTGTCATTTCTGATATGAAGGCGACCAACTTATCATAGATTTTCTGAATGCCTGGACCTAGGGCACTTGAAGACTTCTTCAACAATTCTAAAGCTGTTCTGATCTCATAGCAATGATCTATTATGGTAGAAGACATTTTGAAGGAGGAAATATTAACATCATGTGACTCTCTCAGAGCTTTTGCAATTTTTGAACAAATTTCCTGTAATCCTTCCATCAAGGATTTGATTGCATCATCTGAAGCCCTTTTGTTTAGAAGGAATCGTCTCCATTCAGTGAGGAGAGATATCTCAAGCTTCAGTAATCTGGTATGTACCTGATTAATGTTGAGAGTGACAAATGTAAGCAGATCATCCAATTTCTTGTCTTGTTTTTGCATCTGCTGAGTCAGGTTTATGAGAAGCTCTTCAATGTTGGGCGCCCGAGTAGATTCTGCAGATAAGAGTCTAGGTGGACCTAGAGGTGTACCAAAAAACTCACTGCTAGGTGCAGTTCTCTCAGCTGCTTCCTCTTGTACTGGCATTTGACTGCTCTCAGCTGGGACCTGAACTTCATCTTCAGCTTGAGTTTCTTTCTGAGGGAATACATCTTCAGGTTCCTCTTCTTCACTTGAAGATTCTGTATCTAGTTCTATGACAGGAGCCTTTCCTCTATCTTCCATGAGTTCCTGATCAGTAGGTCTGTCAACAAAGGCCTGCTCAAGACTTTCAGATACGACCAAGTCGGTAGCCTCTTCCAAGCTTCGCTCAACAGTTTCCCTTAAAATTTCATTAACAAGAACAGCAAGATCTTGATCAGTACCGTCTTGCTCTTTAGCTGGCTGTTCTTCAGGCACTATTGCCTCTTCAGATGTCTTCCCAAACGAATCAAATAGCCCAGCAATGGTTGCATCTAGATCTGTTTGAATGCTTTCGTTAGACAATCTGATGTCCTCAGATGCAGCCTCAACTAGCCTCTGAAATGAGAAGGGTACTTCGATGGGTGCAGCTGGCAAGGTAGACCCTGGTGGTTCAGCTGGTGTTTCCTGTTGAGCAGTCTCAGAAACCAATTGCTCACCAGCTTGGGCTAAGACTTGAAATTCTTCTAAATGCTCCCCCTGAGATTGTGATTCCCTGGCCTTTTGGACCTTAGCTTGTCCCACCATAGAGGAGTCCTCTAACCCCAAGAATACTGAAACAAAGTTCATATTAAAAATGTTTCTGGCCTTCACTTCTGATGCGGCCTCTCCATCCAAGCAAATCTCAGAGTGCTTGAATATCTCAGTCAGATGGGCGGCATAGGGAAGATGTCTCTTGGATCCAATGCATCCCTTCATGACCGAAAAAATAATCTCTGGCAGATAAATCTTTACATTTTGAATCAGACAAAACAGTAGAAATCTCTGTGTGTCTGTAATTCTTCCTCTAGCCCCAGTCTGTGGAGTGATAATGGGAGCGATGACATTCTGAAGGAGCTTGTGAAGAGGAGGAAATGACGATGTCTGATAAGCTTTTAGCTTTAACTGCCCCTTATCATGAATATTACTGGGTTTACCAGTAATGACTGAGAAAGCTTCATGGAGACTGTATCGAAAGCTTCCCTCTACCTCCCCTTTATCTGGAACACCGAGGGCTTTGTGGAGGGACTCACATGTAACAGTTAACTCGACCCCTTTAACAGATGATAATAAGGCAGACTTGTCTCGGCTCAAAGACAAGTTATTATAAAATTCCATTACCGGCCTAGGGTAATAGACACGGTGATTTTCTAAGAAATCTCTCCACTCCTGAAACTCAAAGATTCTTAACAGTTCTGGGAACTTCGAGATCAAAGTTTCATCTCCGAAATCTATTAATCTAGGAGGAATGATTTTTCCACTTTCTACAAACACGGTAGACTGAGACATCCTGGTACCTTGTTCGGAAGATACTTCCGCAGCAGGTTCTGGCACAAGACATCTCTGTTGCTTAGATGAGGGCTCTTCAACAATTTCTTTTCCCTTCCTCTTCCTGTCACCCGGAGCTGCTAACCTTTGCTGATCCATCTGTCGGAACTTCCAGAGTATCAACTCTCTCTTGCAGGCTGTTATTGGACGCGATGCTAGACTGAAGAGAGGAATAGACCTCTGTGGGGGGAAGAAGGTGAGCGGGAAGAGATGGAGCGGCACGAGGATGAATAGGAAGCGGCAAGGGGAAATAAAGGGTTTGAGGTTGAAGGCGTGAGAAACAAAAAAGGTGTTGTCGAGTAGCTTTTTACTCTTATCACACTTTTTCTGTAAATACCCAAAATACCCTTAGTTCTGATGTAACACAGCTACACCATATTAAAGTTAGCTCTTCAATATGTGGACGGGTTATATTCTTCCAAAAACCAAGGTCAGTTAACTCAAGATATTAAATCAGCATAATCATAAAATTAGCTGTTAAAGTTGCTTAACCTAGAGAGAGACACGATTAAATTGCACCTTATGTTTGTCAAGCAACGAAATAACACAACAAAGTCAAGTAGATTTCATTTCTTCAATTAATGGACGAGAAGCCATACAGGGTCAACCAATTTGTTGAACACAAGGTAGAATAGTCCCTTTTTACACAAGGAGACATGTTTATCAGACACCAGAAACCCTGGTTACTCAGGACGAATTACCTTAATGCCAAAGATATTTTTCTTTTGAGGATTTTTTTTTATTTTAACATTTCTACACAGAGATAGCTAATTGTATCATGACAGAGACTCTGGACTTCATTGATCTAGAGTGTCTATTTCTCCACAAAAGCCATTGCTCTGCCACAAATAATGGCGTATTCCCTGGAAGCACTTCTCATGATTTTAGACAAAAAAAAATCTTACTTAACATAATTTTTATCTCAGAGCTCTCTTTACATAAGTTTCAGTTAAGTCGAGATCCTCAATAAGTTTTTCTCATTTAACAGGAAGTTTTATAATATGTTGACCAACACTTGAGAAGATAACTTAGAAGGATCAAGGACCAAATATAACCCCCAAACATTGAAATTCTTTATTAACAGGTGTAGATTGTTACACTTGATATAGGGTGGTTTAAGGTATACAGATCTTATCTGATAAGAGCAAGAAGACTGAAACCACAATTTCTTCGAGAGAGAATCTGAACCAATAGTGAGAGGTGAGAGATAATGAGGTGGCTGATTGAATAGAGAAAGATGAAATGAGATGAGCAGCACTCCTATCAGCAAGCCAACAAGTGAGAGATCACTCAAGACATTAAGCACTAAGGACATATCCAAATATAGTATTTTGAAGTAGTTCTGTCTCACAACCAGAGCAACTCTTGGACAACAGACTGCAACCTCTTGAGATGACTGATCTTAAAATCACATTAACTGCATCGGCTGACAAAAATCTTCAGAAACCAAATAGCCTGACAAGCTCCTCTTCAGCCCACTCAAGGACATCTCACACACGACTCTTGGAAGTGTTAATTATTTAATGAATGCAGTGTATGCCAAGAAAGAATTATGCAACATACAGTTTTCAACCAGCATTCGCTTTCAGTTAAAGATTTCAGAAATTTCAGAGTGCATGTTTTAGAAAAATAATGCAACTTGCAGATGATGAATGAATATGCAAGACCAGATTCAATATGCATGCACTAGATGAAACTAATAGCAAGATATGCAAGAATGCATCAAACCAGATATACAGTAAGTTTCAAAATGGGACATGTAGAGAGATTACCTGAAAATTGTGAGAATGGGGTTTTCATTCTTGAGTGCCTTGGATCATTACCCCTTTTATTTCAGTCCCAAGACACACCTGCAAAACAAGGTTTATTTTGCACAAACAGGTACCCAAGAGGTCTTGGGTCCTGACATGACATTATTATGTTTAGCAAGTTTTCTCAGCACATTTCCAGGAGTAGTTTTAAGATCTGATTTATGCACATTCTTATTAGCATGAATTGTATGTGCATTAGCATGGAAATTTCTGTTATTTGCATGACCAAACTGTTTTTCATAATCAACACATTCAAAGTTTTTCCTTTTGAAAACCACTTTGTTCTTTCTAAGAGCATTTGTACTAGCAGGAGATCTATACTTTTCAGAACTGAAATTTTTTCTTTGAGCATGCCAACAATCAATGGCCCTGTGGCCATACTTTCCACATTCAAAGCATGAGATAGAATTTCTTTTAAAAGAGCCTGACCAGCATTCAGAGACCTTGTGACCAATTTTGTTGCAATTAAAACATATAATGTGCTGGTTCTTGTTAAAGACATGCTGATTTGCAAAGTGTTTTGTATGATATGAGCATGATTTTTCCTTACTACTTGCAAACCAACAATGAGCAGTAGTGTGTCCTACTTTATCACAATTAGAACATTTGACATTCCTTTTCTGACCAGACACAGATTTTCTAGCATGCTTGTTGTCATCTTTTTCCATCACAAAACAATTACTCATAAGATGTCCATACTTACCACAATAATGACACGAGCCACTTGATTTCTTTAAAACATGACATTTATCTGATGAGTTCTTAGCATGCAGATTGTTCCTTTGAATTTTTGATGTTTTATGATTTTTATTTTGTTTTTCTGTTTTCTTAGCCTTGTACTGAGGTGGAGATGAGATAGAAGGCTTTTCCTGTTCAGAGGATTTGAGAAAAACAGTTTTCAGGTTGGCTCCATCAACCTTCCTCATGACTGGACTGTAACCCAGTCCTTCCTTGTTAAAGTTAATCTTTGTTCCCAGTATTTTCTGAACAATGGGCTGTTTGTCTTTTGATGTAGTGGCTACATTTGAAGTATTTACAAAGGATGTCATTACTTTGTTCTGCAAGGCCTTCTTATTGAGATTATTGTAGCCCAACCCTTCCTTTTTGACATTGACTTTTACACCTAGCAGCTTGTCTAGGTTTTTCTGCCCATCAACAAATTTAGACAAGGAAGCTTTCAAATCCTGAATTTCATTTTCAAGAGATGCAATGTGTATTTCATAACTAGTGATCTCTTGTTCACTACAATTGACAGCTTCATTCAAAACCTTGTTAGCTGTTTTGTATTCTTCAATTTCCTTTCTTAGCTCATCTACCTCTTCAGTCTCGTTTGTACAGATAGCTTTCCCTTTTTCCAATGTGAGAAGTCTTTCAGACATGGCACTGTTTAACAGTTTTAATTTTTCAACTTCTTCTTTAAGCTTATCATTTTGAATTAACTCATTTATTAGAAGCTGATCTTCTGAGTTAACCATGGTTTCTCTCCTAGCTTCAAACTCCCTCAAATCCTTTTGTTGTTTTTCAAAATCTTTCTGTAATTCCACGTTCACAAATTTTATGGCATTAAATTTTTCAATCAGCAACTCATTCTCTCGTTTAAGTTTCTTTAGTTGTTCATCATTTTCTTTAGAGAGCTTTCTGAGGAAGTCATCTTCAGATTTTAAATTGTTCAGCTCAGAGTGAACACATTCAAGTTCCTTCTTCAGTTCTGCATTCTGGTTTTTATACATATGATTATCAGACAGACATGCATCATGAGATTTCTTCGTATTTGAACAATTTTTACATGGAGAGCTAGAACTATCTACCCGAATATTCTTTTTCAACTTTTTATACTGTTTTCTTAACAGTTCATGAGATTCAAATAATTCAGCATATGCATTCTCCCAATCTTCTAGAGAGAAATTCTCGAAGATATTTACCTCATCATCATCATCTTCATTAGTTTGATTGCTTCCTTGATTGCTGGCACTTTGATTTCTTCTGTTGGCCATCATGCATCTATCCACATCTATCTCCTGAGTTCGCTTCAGTGCATCCAAAATATCTTTAGCAGAACTGGATTCAGAGAAACATGAATGAAAAGCTCTATCAGTAGCTGCCTTCATTAAATTTATTGCTATCTGATTTTCTTCATGCATGGATTTGTGACTGTCAGTCCATTTGGACTTTTTCCTAGGTAGTTCATGAGGACCATGTGAAATTACTTTCCACAGGTCTGGATTCACAGATTTAACATAATTCTTCAAAACAGCGAACCATGCATCAAAATGCGTACCACTGAAGATCGGTGGATGGGCCATGAGAACACACAGATTAACGCACAAGAATATTGATGCACTAAAAGGAAATAAGCACCTAAGATTGCAAGATCGATCTGCAGGTCGCTGGACCTTGTAAGCAGACACCCGCTCTGATACCAACTGTTAGGGTGCTTGGCCCGGATACAGAGGGGGGGTGAATGAATCCTTCTACGAATAATGGCCAAATTTAAAAAACGGATGCTAGATAAAGAAACAGAATAGAACCAATTCTATTCTACTCAAATACAAACCCATTGAGCGCACTTATTCAAGCATTTAGCGGAAGCAAACCAAACAATCAAGCCACTGCTCAAAAGATTTTTTAGGTGGTTCGGTCCTTCAGACCTACATCCACCCCTCACTCCCAAACGGAGTGAGGCTTCACTAGCACACGCTAGAACCAAACAGACTCAGTCTGCAAACAATTGCTGCCACACAGCTTGACCAGGGGAACAACCTCCCCTCTTCCTCCAAACTGGAGGGAACCTCTGGACTTAAATCCACAAGCCCAGAGCCGGAGACAAGTCTCCCTTCCTCCAAACCGGAGGGAACCCACAAGTAGCTCCCAGCTACTTGCAACTGGAGATCAGATCTCCCTTCCTCCTAACCGGAGGGAACCCGACCTCAGACCAGAGGATCGGAAAGCACAGCAAACCAGAAAACAAAGAAAAGATAATAAACGAAAAATAGCTTCAGCAAACAGAAGCTGAAACACTAGATGCACAATTTGGCTCTCAACGGAGCTGACTGGCCTGGATTTGATCCACGGTCCAGTGAAGACAGATCTTCAGGTAAGCTTCTTTCTTCTTCTCCACGAACTCTCTCATTCACTCTTTCTCTAACTTTCTTTCTCTTAAACTCTCTTCCTCTTTCACACGATCACTATCTCTCTCTCTTTTCTTTTTCTTCTTCTGCTAGATCGAGCTCTCTGTAACACTGCCTTTTCTTTCTTAGCTCTGATCGCCCTTCATCGGTGGGCGAAAGGTTTCTCTTTATAGCCGCAGCAGATGGATAGGGCACTGAACGCGTGTGCCTCCCACGCTCGATCCTAGAACCTTCCTGCCACGTGCCCTCTTTGTATTTGTTCCTTCAGCATCGGATCATGTGCACCCAGACATTGGTGAATGTTCTTCCTCGGACCTGCAACGAGATAAGAGCCATTAATATTGAGTGTCATAAAAACGAGAACTGCATGAGGTTAGTGGACACGACAAGAGGTACTAAACAGAGAACGACACGAGATAAGGTGGTGACACAATGAACATTACTAAGAGAACTTTACGAGGTAGACAGAAAAACAACGCAAAGACACGAAGACAAGAACAGAAACCAACACAAAGTATGGTTTCAATACAAGAAGGTCACGAGGACTAGGAAGAATAAAAATGACACGAAGATACAACAAGACAAATGACACGAAAGTGAAACAGGAAGCAACATGAAGTGCTGCGATGTCCTGTACGCACTAGAACAAACCCGACACGAAGAGACGAAAACAACACGAGGTGAAGACACAAGAAGACAACGACACGAGGTGTAGAAAAACATGACACGAAGTTATGAGAGGAGAAGCGACACGGAGTGTGGTCAATGTGATAAAGACACGAAGTCTAAATAACGAAAAATCAACACGAAGACAGAATACAAAGAAACAACACGAAGAAAGAACAGTGATCAGCACGAGGTGTGATTTCAACATAAGAGAGACACGGACTGATAACGATACGAAGTCGAAACAGTAATTGACACGGGGTAACACGACACGAGGTGAAAAATGACACGAAGACAAAATTGACACATACTGAAAACAACACGAAGTCGAAACAGTAATCGACACGAGTTGAAAACAACACGAAGTCAAAACGATAATCGACACGGGTTGAAAACCACACGAAGTGAAGTTGACATGAAATGAAAAAACAACACTAAGTATGATGAGAACAGAAAATAGACACGGAGTGAAAACAAGGATGACGCAGGAGGACAAAACAACACGGGGTTCACTGGGAAACGACTCGAAGTTCATCAAAACAGAAACCAACACGAAGTGTGGTTTCAACATAAGATAGACACGAAGTGAACTTTGACAGAACCACACATTACACGGAGAATGATACGAAGACGATGAAAACAACACGAAGTAAAGATCAAATGACACGAAAATGTCACTGAATCAAAACAAACACTTCAGAGAAAAACGACACGAGGACAAACAGTTCAACACGAGGTGTTATATACAAACATGACGAAGTGCCAATCAACACGAATACAGTCCCTGAAAAATACCTGAAGTGAAATGAAGGTTCATTCTTCAACAAACATGTTCTTTGTTCATTTTTCACAGAAAAAATATTTTTGTTAAATTTTCACATAGACATAATTTTTGAAGACCACTAAGACTTATAGTGTTGTCATCATCAAAACATGTAAAGATTCAACAAGACTCAACACCAACTACACTAGGAAGCCACTTGTTAAGTGAATACTCTTTACATATGATAACTACGTGTTCCAACTTCTTACTTAATCTAGAGTTTATCTAATATATATTTTTTTGGGAAATATTATTAATAAATATATATATATATATATATATATTTTATACGGGATGCTACACTCTCTCATTTGGTCTACCTTCATTCCCCCCAAAGTTTCTCTATTCCTGTTGAAGCTCATCCATGGAATTTTACCCACTGATAGAAGAGTCCAGCAGAGTGGAATATCTTTGTGTTATAAATACTTATGCTGTCCAAATGCTATGATTGAGTCAACCACTCACCTTCTCTTGCATAGCAAGCTGTCAGTTGCCACTTGGGCTCTGCTTAAGCCCTGCATTCATATGCATCCCCCTCATGATGGCTGCCAATGTCATCTTACTGGACCCCCCCTCCCCAGTCTCTTCCCACTGACCCCCACCACCCGCCAGTGTGGCTCCGGTGATCTTGCACCCCCACCCTTTGACCATAAGTCCTCCCAACCCCTCACTACCCCCTTTCTCCCTCTAGCAATATTAAGGCGAGCTCGCGGCCCCACACCCTCCCAGCCAACAGTCCCCACCCCGGACCCCTTGTAGCACCTCTCCCTGAACCCCCCACTCCCAGAGTAGCCCCCCTGGACCCGCCTGAACTCTCCTCCCCCAGACCCCCCACCCTCCCAGAGATGAGCCCCCACCCCAGTCCCCCTGCCGGATCCCCCCTCTCTGAACCACCCCACTCCCAGAGCAGCCCCCCCTCGGCCCTGCCGCAATCGAACCCTCCTCCCCCAGACCCCCCCCACTGGAACCCCGCACCCTCCCAGCCAGTAGCCCCCACCCCGGACCCCCTACCGGAGACCCCCTCCCTGAAATCCTCACTCCCAAAGCAACCCCTCACCCCCCGGAACCCTCCTCCGGACCCCCCATCGGAACCCCCCACCCTCCTAACCCGTAGCCCCCACCCTGGACTCCCTGCCGGATCCCCCTGTGCGCCTGAACCGCCCTCTGCTAGAGCCCCCCCCAGGCCCCTCCTATCCTTACCCTCCTCCCCTAAAATCACTGCTAGAACCCCTCCCCCTCCCAGACCAACCTCCCCCTCCCGGATCGGCTAGAACCCCCGCCCTCCCTGATGATCCCCAAGCTTTAAAAAAAAGGAACAACAAATGCAGCAATGGTGATAGTGGAGGTGCGGCCGGTAGGGAGAGTTTTATAGAGAGAGGGTAAGGGCTTACTAGACTGGAGAGGATGGCGACAACGCGACACCGACGGCGACGATGAGGACGGCTTCGATGGCAACGACGAGGATGGCTTCGACGGCGACGGTGAGGGCGGCTCTGCGGGGACGACGACGACGAGGAAGGCTTCGACGGCGACGACGAGGGTGGCTGTGGCGGCGATGACGACGACGAGGAAGGCTTCGACGGCGACGGCGAGGGCGGCTCTGGCCGCGACGGCGAGTACGGCATCGGCGGTCTCTCCTCGGCAAGGAGATAGTGGAAAGAGAGTGAGAGGGAGAGTGGGAGTGAGACGGAGATCGCGGGGGAAGGGGGGAAGAAGGGGGGAAAGCTCCGTCACGGGGGAAGGGGGGAAGGTTTCGTTGGAACATTTGTAACGGATTTCAGACGGAAAATTATTCCGTCTGAAATGTGTCTAAAATTACAGACGCATTTCGGACGAAAAACCTTCCGTCGCATGGATTGAATATTTCAGACTTTCGTCTGAAATAGAGACGGTATTTCAGACGGAAATAATTCATCTGAAATTTCCGTCTCTATTCCCGTAATTTCTTGTAGTGGGATGGAGTGTAATTTATTGATAGAAGCCAAGAGATACTTATGAAGTGACTATAATTGAAACTGAAGAAGAGGAAAATGAGGATGATACATTCTTTAGAAATATGTAGCCAACAATTTCAAATGACACTATAATGTCCAGTGACAATGAAGTTTCTTGGATGAGAAGGGAACTTGGAATTGGTACGTAAATAGATGAAAAAAAATTCACAGGATCACATAAAAAAATAAAGAATAAAAATAACACAGGTAATGACATTGTTATAATTTAAACATGCACTTTTGGATATAATTGCAATACATATTTTTTATTAATTTAAAATATAATTTTACAGAGACATGCTTCCACAAATCAAGTTCAAGTCTATGACAAATAATATACATAATGATGAGACAATAGTTTCAACTATTATCCCTCAAAATAGACATGCCTCTAGTCCTCTATCAGGCAACTTATATTATGATTTTTTATTTTAGATATACAAGTAGTTGTTGGTAAATGATTTCTTTATTCTTTTTAGATATATAGTCTCTTATAGATACTCCTCTTTATTTTAGATGTTCTAGCTAAATATTGCACATGAATATCCCCTCAAACTAAGTTTAAGCCAATGATAAATTTCATGCAAAATGAAACTGCCACAATTCCAGTAACTATCTCCCAAAATAGAGGTGCTTTGAGTCCTCCTTCAGATAACTTATATTATAATTTTTATTTTAAATATGTAAGTAGTTGTTGATAAATGATTTCTTTATTATTTTTAGATATTTACTCTCTTATAGATACTTCTCTTTATTTTAGATGCTCTAACCAAATATTGCATAGGAATGTCCCCTCAAACTAAGTTTAAGTCAATGACAAATGTTATGCATAATGAAAGTGCCTCAACTCCAGCAACTATCTCTCAAAATAAGAGTGCTTTGGGTCCTCTTTCAGGTAACTTATATTGTAATTTTTTATTTTAGATGTGTAAGTAGTTATTGGTAAATAATTTCTTTGTTCTTTTTAGATATATAGTCTCTTATAAATATTCTCCTTTATTTTAGATGTTCAAGCCAAATATTGCACAGGAATGTCCCCTCAAACCAAGTTTACGTCAATGACAAATATCATGCATAATGAAAGTGTCTCAACTTCAGCAACTATCTCTCAAAATAAGAGTGCTTTGGGTCCTCTTTCAGGTAACTTATACTGTAAATTTTTATTTTAGATGTGTAAGTAGTTGTTGGTAAATAATTTCTCTGTTTTTTTAGATATATAGTCTCTTATAGATATTCTCCTTTATTTTAGATGTTCAAGCCAAATATTACATAGGAATACCCTCTCAAACCAAGTTTAAGTTAATGACAAATTTCA
The DNA here is from genome assembly GCA_022559845.1 of Amorphophallus konjac. NCBI lineage: Eukaryota > Viridiplantae > Streptophyta > Magnoliopsida > Alismatales > Araceae > Amorphophallus > Amorphophallus konjac. Next base: position 228,717,319 of record CM040123.1, on the reverse strand, counting down.
TACAAAATGAAACTGTCTCAATTCCAACAACTATCTCGCAAAATGGAGATGCTTTAGGTCCTCTTTCATGTAACTTATATTATATTTTTTATTTTAGATATGCAAGTAGTTGTTGGTAAATGATTTCTTTATTCTTTTTTGATATATGGTCTCTTATAGATATTCTCATTTATTATAGATGTTCAAGTCAAATATTGCACAGGAATGCCCCCTCAAACCAATTTTAAGTCAACGGCAAATTTCATGCAAAATAAAACTGTCTCAATTCCAGCAACTATCTCCTAAAATAGAGATGCTTTAGGTCCTCTTTAAGGTAAGTTATATTATATTTTTTATTTTAGATATGCAAGTAGTTGTTGGTAAATGATTTTTTTATTCTTTTTAGATATATAGCCTCTTATAGATACTTCTCTTTATTTTAGATGCTCTACCTAAATATTGCACAGGAATGCCCCTTCAAACTAAGTTTAAGTCAATGACAAATTTTATGTAAAATGAAACTATCTCAATTCCAAAAACTATCTCCCAAAATAGAGGTGCTTTAGGTCCTCTTTCAGGTAAGCTATATTATAATTTTTTATTTTAAATATTGCATAACAATACTCTTCTTTATTTTAGATGCTCCGATAAAATATTGTACAGGAATTCTCCCTCAAACTAAGCCAAAGAGAGTGACGAATGTCGTACATAATGATAGGGCCTCAGCTCCAACTTCTATCTCCCAAAATAGGCGTGCGCCAATTCCTACTTTTGGTTAGTAATCATTTTTTTCTGTGTAAAAAATTATCAATTTTTTACAAATACAAATTATGATCCTCTTAGTTTCAGATGCTCTAGTGAAGAAAAGACGTTCATCTCATCAACAAAAGATACCTAGAGTTGACAATCCTATTGATAATGAAGTTAAAAATCTAGATGAAAGTCCTCTTGATAATGGAGCATATTCTAATGAATGTCATCCATCTAATAGAGTAGATGAGAGAGATTCTAATGATGTATATGAAAGTAATATACAAACATCCTCAACATCTATTTCTAAAGTGAGGAAGATAAGAGGGCCAACTCAAAAGATAGCATTTGATCCCCCCCCAAGGAATGAAGTGGACATGCATGTTCATTAGAAGCCAGCCAGTTAGAGAACCAGCATCAAAACTTACTGGAACACTTGGATTATATGCACGAAATGAGAGTTATTTCACTCCCTACAAAAAGTGGAAGCAACAATCCTTGCAAAATTTCAATGATGTCATGAAGGAAATAATGGCATGTTACTTGAATTTTCATTTCATGTTTCTGTATATCTCTTTACATGCATTTATGTGTATATTTGTTGATGATTTAATTGTAGCATGTAAACTTTGAGTTTGTGAATCAAGAGGGGATGTCTGCAAATATGGAAGATGCCAATAGATTTTGCTTGAAGTCAATACAGACTAAACTAAAAGAATGGCGATGCAATTTAAAAAAAAGGATATATGAAGGGCAATAATGAAGAATTATGTATGGAACCATCCGAACAAAGGATAACTCAAGCAACTTGGGATTGTCTTGTGCAATATTGGAGAACTGACGAGAAAATTCGAGAAGCTGAAAGAAATCAAAAGAATCGTGCACAGGAGCAAACAACACATACTCTTAGGGCAAAATTCAACGCCCGTCATAATCAAGAACAAGTATGTTATGTTTTATTTTGTTTATAGTATTCCTTTTCATGTAATCTTTACTAATTTGGAAGCAGTGAGAGAAATTAGGAGACAATTACATAACGCTTGGGGCATACATCAAAGCTCATCAAACAAAAAGTGGACATTATCCCAATGAGCACACTAGATCTATATGTGTATGTATATATAAACTAACCATTGTAGAATATGTGTTCATTTGCTTATATTTATAATCAATCTTGTATTGTAGGAGAAAGTTATAGAGGTATGTGAAGAGAAAGATCTCATGTCTAGTTCAGAGCCAGCAATGTTATCTCCTATACTAGATGTTGTTTGTAATAGACATCCTGGAGGATATGAGAGAGGTTGCGGGTTAGGATAGTCTAGAATGTCACGTTAGTGTGATATTGGAAACCAAGCCTCCAATGACAATATCAAACAACTTACCACCGAGTTACAAAATACAAAGGCTGAAATAGAAGCTCTACAAACTAGAGAGAGGAGAGATCAGAGGAGGCTATGCAAGCTAAAGAGAGAGAGAGAGAGAGAGAGAGGAGGTTATGCAGGCTAGAGAGAGGGAGATGTAAGCAAGGATGGAACGCATAGAAGCTATGCTATCTATGTATTTTTCTAATAGCTCGGTGAGTCTATTTATGTTATGTTAGAGTTTATGATTATATGATTTTCTAACTTGTCCTAGTTTCACATTCTCTTGTTGTAATTTGTTATCTCGTAATTATTAGTTAACTACAAAAAAAATTATAGCAGCTCTAAATAAAGATGTTTTGAAATGCTAGTTTCAATTTTTGTATTAGAAGTTTCTTGATTTTGTTATAGTTCCATGAAAATAATGTGAAATACTCTTCTATTTTATTGTAAATTAAATTAAATTAAATTTTTTTATTTTTTATAAGTTGGAGATTCAAAATGACACGATGGAATGTCCAACATCTATTTTGATAGAGATGCAACCTAATCCTCACAATGGCATCAACTAAAGCTTATAGCTAATATCTTTTAATTTTAAACTACAAAAAATAGTGTAGTTGTCTTTGGACATGTTGGATTAGACTTTGAATTTTGTATGGAGATTTATATTTAAGTTGTGTGGATTATAATTTGAATCTTATAATTTAAATAAATGTTCACAAAAGTCACATTTTGATATAGTACGTGGATGTGGATGTATATTTTGTGTAGAATGTGATTTTAAGAAAATATTTGAATGTATATGTCGATTTCTTTTGATATAACATATGGATGTATATCTTGCAAAGATTAATATTGAATTTATAAAATAGTGACAAAGGTGGCCTTAAATGAATGTTGAATATGATTGTGGATTTTGTTTGTAAAAATAAATATGTAAATGTGTATGTTACAGAGATTCATGAAACATGTGAATATATATGTTGTAGGTGAAAAATATCAATATGTCGATTTTAGGAAATAATGGTGAAAAAATAGTTTGGAAGAATGGCCGACAGTTTTTAAACCGTCGAGAATGATATTTTTGAGAAAAAAATAAAAAAGAATGGCCGACGATTTTTATACCACGACGGTTTAAAAACTGTCGTCCAAAGAATAGCTGACGTTATATTAGTCAACGGTAAAAAGACGACGGTTTGACCGTCGTCTAGACTTTAGCCGACGATAAATTATCGACTATTTAAGAACCGCCGACGATTTTAACCGTCGATAATAACCTACTTTGTACTAGTGTATATGTATGTCCATCTAATTAATGTGCTTGACTTTGTCCGTACAATTATCTAGCTGCAAATTAATGGAGATGTTTGATCTCCCTAGCTATATATATATATATATATTATCCTTCGTCTTCGCTGCACTGTACGTGAGAAATCGGCATGAAAGTGATAATAGTGTAATTATTCCGCTTCCGTGCTGTGATCAATTATGTTTGAATGGACAATTGGGAAATCTACTGGCTTTTGTAACCCTATCGTACGTAGACGAGGGTTGGTCACTTAATTAACACGTAGCTAGCCCTATGAACGGTCAAGAAGTTAATTAAGAGTGGGCATCAATGATCGATGATGGGCCTCACAAATAATTAAACCATTGACTTATTAGTTATTATCTTTTATATATATATATAGTCTTTTAATGTTAATTAACACGTACCCCCCCTCTCTCTCTCTCCCTCCCTCACATACACACAGAGGTGCGCCCGCACGTACACACACAGAGAGAGAGAGGCACACAAACGACGGCAGGATGAACAGTAGATAGCTGGTGAGATGGAGTAGGATCTTGTTTGTGGTCCTCAATCTCAATGTAGCCCAATCTTTTCTGGATCCTCCTTGTCTATATGAATCCATCCATGCAAAGGGCCATGCATGGACGGAGGAGGCAGCTAGGGTTGAGTTGTCACTAGCCAGTACTGTGTCCCAAACAGTTTATATGCCCTTTCTCTGTGTGGTCATTTTCATTGTATTTCATCTCGATCACGGCCCCGGCCCTGAATTTTGCACATTCCCTCCCCCTTCCCCCACCTCCTCCTCCTACTTAATTAATTAATACCACCTCTCTCTCTCTCTCTTAATCTCGTGTGTGTGTGTGTGTGTGTGTGTGTCTTGTGGGGACGTGGCTGATCAATTGATACCAGGCACATGCATGTTTACGTGTGTGTATATATATATATATATATATATATATATATAAATAAATGATATGTAATGTGGACAAAACAATGTGCATGTCCTCTCGTTATCGCTTCCAACAATACGTCCAGCAGCTGACTGTTGAATGCCCATCACGGAAGGAGTGTATTGACAAATGCATTTCCTGTCATCTCTCTCTCTCTCTCTCTCTCTCTCTCTCTCTCTCTCTCTCTCTCTTTTGGGGCATGCATGTGTATATGAATTTACTACTACGTTTGAATATGTGGAGATATTTATTACATATATAGCATATATAAACTTAACTTTAATTTCCTGATCGAGTGTGGCAAGTTTTATTGACCGATAAATTAATTAAGAAGGGGCTCCATGCATGTCACATCAGCAAGCTTCATATTTGGACTATGGATCTCCAAAAGAAATGTCAGTCATATTTCTCTAAGCGTTTTTTTTATGTGTATCTTAAAAATCAAAGTCGTCATCTTAAGAAAAAAAATATTTTCTTATAACACCTTGTGGCATCAGTGTATACATCTGTACGTGCAAAAATATTCTCATGTTAATTAATTGGCATGATCTATCTTTAATTAGCTCGACCATGTCTTGATTTGCCCTCAAGTATGTATACAGATGCTCAATTTTAGATAATACTGCTCTTCAATTGATAAGACGATTTATGCAAAGTTAATTGGCAACCTTAGAGATAAATATTCTAAAAGAAAACGGAGTGCGATGACAACTCGACGAGTGACACACCTTGCCATTACAAAGATGACATACATATGTACAAGAATCATACATACTATATATATATATATATATATATATATATATGTACGTGCATGCATGCATACATATGTAAACACATTAATATAACCACCTCTGCAATCAGAATTGCAGAATTTAATTAAATGTTATACACGTACAGTCCTGAGAAAAGTGTCATGTTTGAGCCAATGATGATACATACAAGTGAGTTTCATGGCACCACCACTTTTCCGCAACTACTCGAGACATATATATATATATATATATATATATATAATATCCAAAGAAAATTTGGTTAGGTTTTATGCTTTAAAATTTTAAAGTCTGAGACTTAATTGTGTTGTTTTGTCCCACGTTATAAGATACAAAAAAAAGTTCATCTACTTTTAGTTGAGACTCTAGACTTTAATTGTGTAATCATTAGGAGAGATTATATATGGAAATTAGATTATTTTAACTTGTGGACTCTTTAAGCCTTATCCTCTAACTCACAAGCATATGACACTCAATATTTATTTTTCTTTCATGTTTTTTTGAATAGTTACGGCTTAAGATTAATTTTCTCTCACCCGATGATTATCTCTCTCGTATTTCTCTCTCTCAATCTTTTTCTTCGTCGCCTAAAAGTCTACGGTCACAGTGGTATTTATCTCCGACAACGCGAGTTGGAGTGTACCTCGGTTTGGATCGTCGTATCTTGGGGAAAATTTTATTGTAAAATCTATTTATATCGGTGTAGGGGGAGGAGAACGACTCTAAAGAAAGCGACTACGTACTTCGACTTGAATTTGTATTTATTGATTGATTGATTTCTTTTAATTTCTGTACTTAAATCTAATAAAATATTTCTACCCGTACATAATTTTCCAACAAATTTCACGTCAAGTCATTGACGATACAACCTGATCCCATCATAGCGCCATTTTTCTACAGCCGTCAGAAACATCTTGATCAACTTACAAGCATGTGCATGAGGTGGCTGATCAGGGGGAGTCAAATAAATCATGGATTGCATGTGGTGGCCTGAAGTACGTAGGTGGATGACGATGTCTCACATGCTTAATGAAGATGGCAAAGTTATGCAGGATTTTTCTCCCACATTGTGTGCATGCACGAGCACATTCACTGGAGCATCAATGATCCTAAAGGTCACTTGAACAATCACAAGTGTTCTTCTCTCCTTGTGCTTCGTATGGAACACTTTAAAAGTCAGACCGTACTGTTGCCGACTATTGGCCGGGTAGGAAAAGTCAGAGCAGGAGGTCTTGCCAGTTTGACTGTTGGTCTCTCTCTCTCTCTCTCTCTCTCTCTCTCTCTCTCTATATATATATATATATATATATATATAACACTAATTAAGGATGAAATTAATTAATTATCATATTCTTATTTTCAATGACTCGTCACAGACATGCAGGGTTCATCGATCTTAACATGCATGTCAGGTTTTTTTTGTTTCCCAATATATGATGCAAGGACGAGGTGACATAGCACAGATCAAATGGAGGTAAACACCCCGTACGCGTATTTTAATGACTAGTCCTATCTATAGGATAACCCACCCTTATAGGGTGTTTGGGAGTATTCTTATTTTTGAAGTGATTTCACTCTATAAAATTAGTCTATCTCAAATTTTAACTTATTTTTTAAAAATAATGTAAATGACTACTAATCTGTTTGGCCAAATTGATATAATTTTTAAAACTAGTGTAGAGTTGTTTGGCCGGAGGAGGAAGATGGAGGAGAGGGTGTGCGAGAGGTGTGAAGGGGTTATACTACAAGAAAAATCGCGGATAGCGACCGACATATTCGGTCGCTATTCAGTCGTAGATCGGTCGCAAATCTTTATTGCGACCGAACAGACACTATCTAGCGACCGAATATGTCGGTCGCTATATCATAGTCGCTATATAGCGACCGACATAATTCGGTCGCAGTATCAGTCGTTACCAGAGACCGATTATAATCGGTCGCCTGACCGGTCGCTAATAATTCGGTCGCCATTCAGTCTCTATTCGGTCGCTACAATTGTTGTATTTTAAAAAATAAAATTAACCTATCGGATTAAGTCGGTCTCAATTCGGTCGCTATTCGGTCTCGAATTATGTTGTATTTTTAAAAATAAAATTAACCTATCGGATTTATTCGGTCTCAATTCGGTCGCTAGTCGGTCTCTAAATTTGTTTTATTTTTAAAAATAAAATAAACCTATCGGATTTATTCGGTGGCTAGTCGGTCGCTAGTCGGTCGCCAAGTATAATTATTTAATAAAAGAAATATAACGTATAGTCGCTATTCGGTCGCAATTCAGTCTCAATGCGGTCGCTAATTTTGCATTATTTTTTTTTTAAAAATTTATTTAAACTGATAAATAAATTACCTGATAAATAACAAATTCATAACATAAATATAAAATCAACTACACAGACAACAATATCGACAAATCTCAAATTCATCACATACAAACACCTGATAAATAACAATTTCATAAAACAATAATAAATCAACTACACGGATCACAATCTCCACGAACCTCAAATTACACACAATTAAAATAAAATCACAAATTAATCATACATCCATAATAATAAAATGACAACATACACAACTAAAATAAAATCACAAATCCTCCACATATGTCTCATCCTGGTCGTCGTCTCGTCCAACATCATCCTGGTCGTCGTCTCGTCCAACATCTCGCGACGGATGATCCTGTATATCATTTAAAAAAATTATAATCAAATCCTTAATAAAGAAATCAAGCATTAACAAGACTTAATAAAGAAATCAAGCATTAACAAGAGTATGCCAATAGTTTAAGCCAGCTCATTTTCATATATATAAATACACACACACAATATAAGTTCAAATTTCATCTTGTATTTTAAAAATGAAGTTTGAGCGCCGAGCTCAAACCGGGCATCCGATTTGGATTCCGTCAGTTCTGACAAGTCACTTTCATCTCCCCGGTCGTATTGGAATGATCGGCACGGCCATCCGACCGGTATTTCGAATTTTAGACCCCCGGACCCGTCCTAACAGTTCATTTGAACTAAGTGTATTTTAAAAATGAAGTTTGAGCGCCGAGCTCAAACCGGGCATCCGATTTGGATTCCGTCAGTTCTGACAAGTCACTTTCATCTCCCCGGTCGTATTGGAATGATCGGCACGGCCATCCGACCGGTATTTCGAATTTTAGAACCAAATGCCCCGTCCTAACAGTTCATTTGAACTAAGTGTATTTTAAAAATGAAGTTTGAGCGCCGAGCTCAAACCGGGCATCCGATTTGGATTCCGTCAGTTCTGACAAGTCACTTTCATCTCCCCGGTCGTATTGGAATGACCGGCACGGCCATCCGACCGGTATTTCAGATTTTAGACCCCCGGACCCGTCCTAACAGTTCATTTGAAATAAGTGTATTTTAAAAATGAAGTTTGAGCGCCGAGCTCAAACCGGGCATCCGATTTGGATTCCGTCAGTTCTGACAAGTCACTTTCATCTCCCCGGTCGTATTGGAATGATCGGCACGGCCATCCGACCGGTATTTCGAATTTTAGACCCCCGGACCCGTCCTAACAGTTCATTTGAACTAAGTGTATTTTAAAAATGAAGTTTGAGCGCCGAGCTCAAACCGGGCATCCGATTTGGATTCCGTCAGTTCTGACAAGTCACTTTCATCTCCCCGGTCGTATTGGAATGATCGGCACGGCCATCCGACCGGTATTTCAGATTTTAGAACCAAATGCCCCGTCCTAACAGTTCATTTGAACTAAGTGTATTTTAAAAATGAAGTTTGAGCGCCGAGCTCAAACCGGGCATCCGATTTGGATTCCGTCAGTTCTGACAAGTCACTTTCATCTCCCCGGTCGTATTGGAATGACCGGCACGGCCATCCGACCGGTATTTCAGATTTTAGACCCCCGGACCCGTCCTAACAGTTCATTTGAAATAAGTGTATTTTAAAAATGAAGTTTGAGCGCCGAGCTCAAACCGGGCATCCGATTTGGATTCCGTCAGTTCTGACAAGTCACTTTCATCTCCCCGGTCGTATTGGAATGATCGGCACGGCCATCCGACCGGTATTTCGAATTTTAGACCCCCGGACCCGTCCTAACAGTTCATTTGAACTAAGTGTATTTTAAAAATGAAGTTTGAGCGCCGAGCTCAAACCGGGCATCCGATTTGGATTCCGTCAGTTCTGACAAGTCACTTTCATCTCCCCGGTCGTATTGGAATGATCGGCACGGCCATCCGACCGGTATTTCAGATTTTAGAACCAAATGCCCCGTCCTAACAGTTCATTTGAACTAAGTGTATTTTAAAAATGAAGTTTGAGCGCCGAGCTCAAACCGGGCATCCGATTTGGATTCCGTCAGTTCTGACAAGTCACTTTCATCTCCCCGGTCGTATTGGAATGACCGGCACGGCCATCCGACCGGTATTTCAGATTTTAGACCCCCGGACCCGTCCTAACAGTTCATTTGAAATAAGTGTATTTTAAAAATGAAGTTTGAGCGCCGAGCTCAAACCGGGCATCCGATTTGGATTCCGTCAGTTCTGACAAGTCACTTTCATCTCCCCGGTCGTATTGGAATGATCGGCACGGCCATCCGACCGGTATTTCGAATTTTAGACCCCCGGACCCGTCCTAACAGTTCATTTGAACTAAGTGTATTTTAAAAATGAAGTTTGAGCGCCGAGCTCAAACCGGGCATCCGATTTGGATTCCGTCAGTTCTGACAAGTCACTTTCATCTCCCCGGTCGTATTGGAATGATCGGCACGACCATCCGACCGGTATTTCAGATTTTAGAACCAAATGCCCCGTCCTAACAGTTCATTTGAACTAAGTGTATTTTAAAAATGAAGTTTGAGCGCCGAGCTCAAACCGGGCATCCGATTTGGATTCCGTCAGTTCTGACAAGTCACTTTCATCTCCCCGGTCGTATTGGAATGATCGGCACGGCCATCCGACCGGTATTTCAGATTTTAGAACCAAATGCCCCGTCCTAACAGTTCATTTGAACTAAGTGTATTTTAAAAATGAAGTTTGAGCGCCGAGCTCAAACCGGGCATCCGATTTGGATTCCGTCAGTTCTGACAAGTCACTTTCATCTCCCCGGTCGTATTGGAATGACCGGCACGGCCATCCGACCGGTATTTCAGATTTTAGACCCCCGGACCCGTCCTAACAGTTCATTTGAAATAAGTGTATTTTAAAAATGAAGTTTGAGCGCCGAGCTCAAACCGGGCATCCGATTTGGATTCCGTCAGTTCTGACAAGTCACTTTCATCTCCCCGGTCGTATTGGAATGATCGGCACGGCCATCCGACCGGTATTTCGAATTTTAGACCCCCGGACCCGTCCTAACAGTTCATTTGAACTAAGTGTATTTTAAAAATGAAGTTTGAGCGCCGAGCTCAAACCGGGCATCCGATTTGGATTCCGTCAGTTCTGACAAGTCACTTTCATCTCCCCGGTCGTATTGGAATGATCGGCACGGCCATCCGACCGGTATTTCAGATTTTAGAACCAAATGCCCCGTCCTAACAGTTCATTTGAACTAAGTGTATTTTAAAAATGAAGTTTGAGCGCCGAGCTCAAACCGGGCATCCGATTTGGATTCCGTCAGTTCTGACAAGTCACTTTCATCTCCCCGGTCGTATTGGAATGACCGGCACGGCCATCCGACCGGTATTTCAGATTTTAGACCCCCGGACCCGTCCTAACAGTTCATTTGAAATAAGTGTATTTTAAAAATGAAGTTTGAGCGCCGAGCTCAAACCGGGCATCCGATTTGGATTCCGTCAGTTCTGACAAGTCACTTTCATCTCCCCGGTCGTATTGGAATGATCGGCACGGCCATCCGACCGGTATTTCGAATTTTAGACCCCCGGACCCGTCCTAACAGTTCATTTGAACTAAGTGTATTTTAAAAATGAAGTTTGAGCGCCGAGCTCAAACCGGGCATCCGATTTGGATTCCGTCAGTTCTGACAAGTCACTTTCATCTCCCCGGTCGTATTGGAATGATCGGCACGGCCATCCGACCGGTATTTCAGATTTTAGAACCAAATGCCCCGTCCTAACAGTTCATTTGAACTAAGTGTATTTTAAAAATGAAGTTTGAGCGCCGAGCTCAAACCGGGCATCCGATTTGGATTCCGTCAGTTCTGACAAGTCACTTTCATCTCCCCGGTCGTATTGGAATGATCGGCACGGCCATCCGACCGGTATTTCAGATTTTAGAACCAAATGCCCCGTCCTAACAGTTCATTTGAACTAAGTGTATTTTAAAAATGAAGTTTGAGCGCCGAGCTCAAACCGGGCATCCGATTTGGATTCCGTCAGTTCTGACAAGTCACTTTCATCTCCCCGGTCGTATTGGAATGACCGGCACGGCCATCCGACCGGTATTTCAGATTTTAGACCCCCGGACCCGTCCTAACAGTTCATTTGAAATAAGTGTATTTTAAAAATGAAGTTTGAGCGCCGAGCTCAAACCGGGCATCCGATTTGGATTCCGTCAGTTCTGACAAGTCACTTTCATCTCCCCGGTCGTATTGGAATGATCGGCACGGCCATCCGACCGGTATTTCGAATTTTAGACCCCCGGACCCGTCCTAACAGTTCATTTGAACTAAGTGTATTTTAAAAATGAAGTTTGAGCGCCGAGCTCAAACCGGGCATCCGATTTGGATTCCGTCAGTTCTGACAAGTCACTTTCATCTCCCCGGTCGTATTGGAATGATCGGCACGGCCATCCGACCGGTATTTCAGATTTTAGAACCAAATGCCCCGTCCTAACAGTTCATTTGAACTAAGTGTATTTTAAAAATGAAGTTTGAGCGCCGAGCTCAAACCGGGCATCCGATTTGGATTCCGTCAGTTCTGACAAGTCACTTTCATCTCCCCGGTCGTATTGGAATGACCGGCACGGCCATCCGACCGGTATTTCAGATTTTAGACCCCCGGACCCGTCCTAACAGTTCATTTGAAATAAGTGTATTTTAAAAATGAAGTTTGAGCGCCGAGCTCAAACCGGGCATCCGATTTGGATTCCGTCAGTTCTGACAAGTCACTTTCATCTCCCCGGTCGTATTGGAATGATCGGCACGGCCATCCGACCGGTATTTCGAATTTTAGACCCCCGGACCCGTCCTAACAGTTCATTTGAACTAAGTGTATTTTAAAAATGAAGTTTGAGCGCCGAGCTCAAACCGGGCATCCGATTTGGATTCCGTCAGTTCTGACAAGTCACTTTCATCTCCCCGGTCGTATTGGAATGATCGGCACGACCATCCGACCGGTATTTCAGATTTTAGAACCAAATGCCCCGTCCTAACAGTTCATTTGAACTAAGTGTATTTTAAAAATGAAGTTTGAGCGCCGAGCTCAAACCGGGCATCCGATTTGGATTCCGTCAGTTCTGACAAGTCACTTTCATCTCCCCGGTCGTATTGGAATGACCGGCACGGCCATCCGACCGGTATTTCAGATTTTAGACCCCCGGACCCGTCCTAACAGTTCATTTGAAATAAGTGTATTTTAAAAATGAAGTTTGAGCGCCGAGCTCAAACCGGGCATCCGATTTGGATTCCGTCAGTTCTGACAAGTCACTTTCATCTCCCCGGTCGTATTGGAATGATCGGCACGGCCATCCGACCGGTATTTCGAATTTTAGACCCCCGGACCCGTCCTAACAGTTCATTTGAACTAAGTGTATTTTAAAAATGAAGTTTGAGCGCCGAGCTCAAACCGGGCATCCGATTTGGATTCCGTCAGTTCTGACAAGTCACTTTCATCTCCCCGGTCGTATTGGAATGACCGGCACGGCCATCCGACCGGTATTTCAGATTTTAGACCCCCGGACCCGTCCTAACAGTTCATTTGAAATAAGTGTATTTTAAAAATGAAGTTTGAGCGCCGAGCTCAAACCGGGCATCCGATTTGGATTCCGTCAGTTCTGACAAGTCACTTTCATCTCCCCGGTCGTATTGGAATGATCGGCACGGCCATCCGACCGGTATTTCGAATTTTAGACCCCCGGACCCGTCCTAACAGTTCATTTGAACTAAGTGTATTTTAAAAATGAAGTTTGAGCGCCGAGCTCAAACCGGACATCCGATTTGGATTCCGTCAGTTCTGACAAGTCCCCACTGAAAATGAACTTCTTGTAACTTATGACCTATGCTCCTTTGTATGAACTGCCCTTCCTTTGCTTAGAGGTGCTGTTCCTGGCTTCCTGCCATGACAGTTACCAGACTTTGGGGAGATCTTTTCACCTAAATTGGCATATTTTATTCATGTCTACATGTTACTTTCCTTATATTATTCTAGCTTTATGAATATTTATAGATCTGTATCCTCCCCCACTCAAGTGAATAGAATTTATACATATCTTTTCACTTTCAGTTCTAACCAAAATCTCTATACACCTATGGAAAATCCTGCAGAACAGTCTGCCTGTTGATTCTAATATCCAGAGGATAGGTGTAAGATGATATTTAGAGGTAACGGTGCAGAGGTCGTGGGTCCTATGAAAATAAGAATCAGATAACACAAAAACATAAAGAATTATTTTCAACAAATACTACAATGCATTATACATGAAAGTATACATACCTACTACCGGTGGTAGCGGTGCAGAGGTCGGTCGTAACGGTGTAGAGGTCGTGGGTCCTGTGAAAATAATAATCAGATAACACAAATACATAATGAATTATTTTCAACAAATACTACAATGCATTATGAAGGGAAAGTATACATACCTACTACCGGTGGTAGCGGTGCAGAGGTCGGTGGTATATGTGCAGAGGTCGTGGGTCCTGTGAAAATAAGAATCAGATAACACAAAAACATAAAGAATTATTTTCAACAAATACTACAATGCATTATACATGAAAGTATACATACCTACTACCGGTGGTAGCGGTGCAGAGGTCGGTCGTAACGGTGTAGAGGTCGTGGGTCCTGTGAAAATAATAATCAGATAACACAAATACATAATGAATTATTTTCAACAAATACTACAATGCATTATGAAGGGAAAGTATACATACCTACTACCGGTGGTGAAACGGAAGTAAATCTCCTCCCGCTACCCTCTCCCCTCCCACCTCTGGGAGTCCCACGCCGTCCTCGAACCATATCTTCAACTGGTAATAAAATACATGCATATTCATCAAATAGTGAAAGAAAGAAAGTTACAGAGTATTAAAATTCCCAGATAAAATTGTATACCATTAATCAAACATTCTCCATTTCTTCTTCAGATGTTGGAGATATAACAAATTCAGCATTCACATCTTCATTATCAGATTCATTTTGATCACTAATATATTCCTCCTCTTCGGAGTCCCCCAACTGTATTTCTGGTTGTTCGATCTGGATCGACTTCCTCCACTTCATTCTCTTTAGATAAAGACGGTGCCTCCACAGATTCATCACTAGAAGCAGGCAAGTCTACATCATCACCCAAGTCTGATTGAAAGAATTCGGCATTCACATCCAACTGCTCTGTTTCAGTCAAATCCAACTCATAATCCGGGAAAAGCCTTGTCTTAACCTTGCAAACTGCCCACCAATCATTTCTTTCTTTATTTCTAGACGATGGATACTTTGTATAATAGACCTGCTGGGCTTGTGCGGCCAAAATGAATGGATCATAAGTATTCAATTTAGACTTATGTCTGATATCGACAATCCCATATGTTGTGTCATTTCGAACAGAATTAGGATCAAACCAATGACACTTTAACAGAAATATATGGTTGTCATCTCCGAGATATTGCAATTCTAAGATCTCCTCAATAATACCATAATAATCACATTCGTTTTCATTATATGTACTTCCTTTCACACATACCCCGCTGTTCATTGTTGACTTATTCTGCCCATATTGTCTAGTGTGAAATCTATACCCATTCACAATAAATGCTGGATATGTACGTGCAACTTTCGATGGGCCATAACTGATCACTCGAATTCTTTGATCAGTAATAAAATCATTTTCAACCTACATATGGACAGCACACTAGTCAGAATTTGTCATTGACCCAACAAGGAGAAAGAGTAGTAATAATACTTACACGATATTTCAGCCAAGAAGCGAATGATTTTTCTCGTTCTTTTTCAACCTCCATGTCAGTGAGATATGGACATCTTTGGATTAATTCTGAGTCAAATTGTCTGTATTACGACCATTGGAGCATTATAGATGGAATGAAAAATAATAAGTTATAGACACAATGTAATTTGAGCAGAGAACTTACGCAACATAAGGTTCAACCTCCATACAATTTAAAAGGATGTAAATTTCTGCACAGTGCAATTCTCTATCATTTAGCATCCGACTCGAGGAACGTCCATACGCACGTCCAGGATACTTAAATATCGACAGTCGCTCAGAGTGAACGGAGTCTCCCCCATCATCATTACGTGGTGGCCGAGTTCGACGAGTTTGTACCTCAGGTTCAAAGTACATTGAACAGAAATTTGATATTTCTTCCATAATGTACGCCTCGGCAATGGAACCCTCTACTTTTGCCTTGTTGCGAACTTTCATTTTCAATTCATGCATACACCTACCAGAATGTTCATAAGATAATGAAAAACACATCACCATGTAATTGAATTATGAGGAGAAAATATATATATATTACCTCTCAAATGGATACATCCATCTAAATTGTACTGGCCCTCCTACTTTAGCCTCATATGGTAAGTGTATAAGCAGGTGCTCCATTGAATCAAAGAATGATGGTGGAAATATCTTTTCCAATCTACAAACTGTCGTGATCACATTCTGTTCAATAGTTTCCACATCTTCATACCTGAGCTCTGATGCACATAAAATTTTGAAAAACTGACTTAACTCAGTCACTGCTCCCCATATCGCCTTCGGCATCATATCACGAAATACAATAGGTAACAACCTCTGCATGAACACATGACAGTCATGACTTTTCATTCCATATATTTTCCCCTCATTTGTATTCACGCAACGAGCAATGTTAGACACATAACCATCTGGAAATCTCAACTGTTTTAGCCAAGAGCATACTTCTTTAATCTGTGCAGCTCCAAGGGCGTAACTTGCTTTCGGTTTAACTGTTTTACCATTTCTATCAATAAGGTACAGTTCTGGACGTTTACAATGTATTTTCAAGTCTAAACGGGCATTCACATTATCCTTTGTTTTGCCTGTTATGTCCATAACAGTGTTGAACACATTATCAAAGACATTCTTCTCAACATGCATGACGTCGATGTTATGTCGTATAAGAAGAGTTGACCAATAAGGCAATTCCCAGAAGATACTTTTTTTGACCCAATTGTGATCCTTCCCAAATCCAGGGAGTTGTCTTGTGCTGCTCGACAATTGTGCTATATCTGGTAAGTTCTGTACACGTGCTGCTAAATGTGGACCAGACAACCGTTCAAAATCAGCTTCTTCCAATTCAATTCTGTTCTTTAAGAATGCATCTTTTTGCCTTCTAAACGGATGGTCCCTTGGTAGAAATCGTCGATGACAATCAAACCAGCATGACTTGCCACCATGCTTAAGTACAAATGATTTGGAACTGTCCATACAGTAAGGACATGCTAGTTTTCCATGAGTGCTCCAGCTAGATAACATTCCATATGCAGGAAAGTCGCTTATTGTCCACATCAATGCAGCCTTCATAGTGAAATTTTGTTTTCTGCATGCATCATAGGTAGTAACCCCATCAGTCCATAACAACTTCAACTCATCAATCAACGGCCTGAGATATATGTCTAATTTTTTCCCAGGACTTTTTGGACCAGGGATCAATAATGATAGAAATAAATGCTCTCGTTTCATGCACATATTTGGCGGAATATTATATGGTGTCACGAAAACTGGCCAGCAAGAGTAGGAAGTCACTGAACCTCCAAATGGATTGAATCCATCAGTACATAAACCCAGCCTTACATTACGCGACTCTTTTGAGAAAGTAGGGTGAGCACGGTTAAAGTGACTCCAAGCTTCGGCATCTGCAGGATGACTGATTACATTATGTTGTCGACGTACTCTTTCCGCATGCCATCTCATATGTTGAGCTATCTTTGGTGCCATATACATTCTCTGCAATCTCGGTGCAATAGGAAAATACCGCAATGACATATATGGTATATCTTTTTGCTTTGAATTGTCCCCTTTCTTAGGCTTGAATCTATCATGACCACATATGGAACATGATACCTTACTTTTAGCCTCATTATAATATAGCATGCAATGATTAGGACATGCATCTATTTTCTCATATCCAAGCCCTAAGTCAGTGACCATCTTCTTTGCACGATAAAAATTTTCAGGTAATTTCTCATCTTGTGGCAACATACTTTTGATAATCAGTAACAAACGATCAAAACAAATCTCACTGATGTGAAATTCAGATTTCAAGTTCAATAATTGTGACACCGCAGACAGTCGAGAGTGATTTTGACATCCAGTCCACAATGGCTCATCAGCATCTTTGAGTAGCTGATAAAATCTTTCAGCTGTCTTGTTTGGCGGTTCTTCATTATGTACATGCTCCTCGTGAACATTGAATCCTGGACCAGCAGCATCTATGACCATATCAACATATGAACTTCCACTTCCAACATTGGCAGGCTCGTAGGTCGACCACAATG
Organism: Amorphophallus konjac; assembly: GCA_022559845.1. Taxonomy (NCBI): domain Eukaryota; kingdom Viridiplantae; phylum Streptophyta; class Magnoliopsida; order Alismatales; family Araceae; genus Amorphophallus; species Amorphophallus konjac. The sequence goes on along the minus strand of CM040123.1, from coordinate 228,699,582 downwards.
TTTCACCATGACATATCCAGTTTGTATAATCTTTAACAAACCCCTTTCTGTATAAATGACGTTGTACATCCCATGTTGTCAGCCACTTCAAATTCTTACAGACTACACAAGGACATCGGATACGACCCTCACAATCTACAGCTTCAATAGAATTTCTCAAAGCAAACTGAATGAATCTCTCAACTCCATTTTTAAATTCTATAGACACCACCTGATCAACTACTCTACGGTACATCCATGAACGATCTTCAGACATTTTCCCTATGCGAATGAAATGTAAACACACAAAACTTTAACATGTTTAACAAAATAAAAAGTACAACCCTTACCTCACATCGTCCATGTCTGCCATTTTAAATAGGACGGAAATATCATTTAGATCTTCACTTTTTAACCCATCTGTGAAGGTTTGATCGCACGATTAATTACTATATGTGTTGTGTTGTTTGCTAAAAATTTCGGCAGCATCTCCCCACACCTCTCCGATATACCACAAAATATTTATTGATTAAGAAATTTTCTTAAACACTTACTAATAAGTGGTTAAGAAAATAATCAAAATCAATAAAGGTATATCAGAGAGGAGTGAGAAGACGCAGCCAAAATTTTTAACAAACAACACAAACACATATAGTAATTAACCACCTAAGTGCGATCAAACATTCACAGACTGTCCAAACGGGACAATTCAAGACTTTGAGTTAGATATACACATTCTCATCATTCAAAATGAGAACGTGCATATCAATCCCAAAGTCTTGAACGGGTAGGTTGATTGGCACGGGCTTAACACGCTCTCCTAAGATGCGTGCAATGTTAGGTTGCACCCACGCATCTCAGCTCACATACAACACCCAACTAATTAAATATTGACAAGATAATAACACAATCTAAAAACATAGCAGTAACATGTGAAATTGGCAATACATGTACACAATGAAAACATGAATTTTATTTTAACATCCAACATAAAGACAACACTTTCACTAGCTATTTAGCAGAAATAAAATATAGCATGATACTTTTTAGCTTAAAGACAACACTGTCACTAGCTATGCAGAAATCAAGTAAAGAAATTGATAGTATCGTCACTGAATAAGACAATAATAAAACACACTTTACTTTTCATCCAACACTATCCAAACAGTACTCTTAGCTAATGACATGTTTTAGATATTCTAAAATTAAGAAACTGAGCTACAATTCTAAAATGTCAATGTTTCTCTAATACTCATGTCATGTAAATTTAAACATATCAATAATTTATGAGGTTGTCAACCACGACTGCTAATCTTTTTTTTTTTTTGAAAATCTACAAGATGACTAGTAGCTTCCATTGACAGATTCCCCATTTTAAAAAGGCGCGGGTTTACATGATTTGCAACGTCTCGACAGTCCTCAACTATTGTGCCTAGAAGATATTATCTCGTAGGGGTATGTCTAAAATTATTGCAAATTCTGATGAAATGGCCCACATCTGGGTATTATGGAAAGACCATCTGCATGTTTCTCTGGTTACTAGAGATGATCAGCAAATTACTCTTCTCATGGGTCTTAATGGTCAAGTCCCTTTTCACTTAACTGCAGTATATGCAAAATGCAATGTGATTGAGAGAAAGGGTCTTTGGACTTCTTTAATTAACGTCCACTCTAACATTTCTGGTCCTTGGATGGTGGCAGGAGACTTCAACTACATTACTGATACAAAGGAAAAAATTGGTGGTAATGATCCTAATTCGATTGCAATGACTGATTTTAAGGACTGTATATCAAATTGTGCACTTTTGGATACTGGTTTCAAAGGATCTTCCTACACTTGGCATAACAATCAATCAGGAAGCAGGGGTATTTGGGCCAGACTGGATAGAATTCTAACCAATTCTGATTGGATGGCTCATTATGCCTTCTCCGTTGAACATCTTTCCAGGGAAGTCTCAGATCATGCCCCTCTACTTGTGTTGCAGACTCCCCAGATTAAAAGGAAAACCAGATTCTGTTTCCAAAAAATGTGGACTTATCATGACCATCTTCTTGCTGATGTTAAAAAGTGTTGGGATACTAGTCCTTTAGCTTCTTCACCTACCTTAACCCTTTATCTTAAGCTCAAGAGTCTCAGGCAAATGCTTAAAGTTTGGAATTATCAAGTCTTTGGTAATATTCATAATAATGTGGCAAAAGCGGAGGATGATGTTATTAAGGCAGAACACGCTTATGACACCCAGCCTTCCACTACAAATCAGACTGCCCTGGATGAGGCTAAACTTGTTCTGTCCAAAATGTTGCTTCAGGAGGAATGCTTTTGGAGACAGAAATCTAGAGTCCGATGGCTCACTGAAGGGGATAGAAATACCAGATTCTTTCACTCTACCACTTTAGCTAAGAGGAAAAAAATGTGCATATCTCAACTTCAAAACTCTGCAGGCCTTCTCACTTCGGACCCTGGGGAAATGACTTCAATTGCTGTGACACATTTTCAGGAAGCCTTCTCTTCCCAACATCATTTAGCAGATAGTACTGTTCTTGACTGTATTCCCTCTCTGGTTGATCAGTTAGACACTGACACCCTCTGCTCAATCCCTACTGCCGCAGAAATCCAAGACTTATGTCTTCAGGCTATCCCAAGATAGTGCACCGGGCCCTGACGGATTCACAGGTGCATTTTACCAATTTGCTTGGGGGATAATTGCCTCCACTGTGATAAGAGCTGTGCAGGAATTCTTTACTTCCCATGAAGACTTACCCAGATCTGTCACTGCTACCCTGGTTGCTCTCATTCCAAAACAAACAAATGCTACCAGAATTTCTGAGTTTAGACCTATTAGCCTGTGCAACTTCTTTTACAAAATTATTGCCTCTATCATTAATACTAGGCTTGCCAGCATTCTTCCTAAGATCATATCTCCTGAACAATCTGCATTTGTCAAAGGCAGAAATATTATTGAGAATATTGCTTTGGCCCAGGAACTTACCAATGAAATTGGCATGAAAATAAGGGGCTCTAATGTGATGATAAAGATTGATATGGCTAAGGCTTATGATAGGCTTGAATGGGATTTTCTCTTCAATGTTCTTAACAGGTTTGGATTTAATGACCAGTTCATCAGGCTTATTAGAAAAATGGTGCACAATAACTGGTTTTCTATTCTTATAAATGGTACCCCTGCTGGATTCTTCAAATCTTCAAGAGGGGTGCGTCAAGGTGATCCAATTGCTCCCTCACTATTTATCATTGCAGAAGAGGTACTCAGTAGATCTCTGACAAAAGCCTTCCAATGTGGCCTCATAGAATGGTATGCTAGTCCTAGACATTGCCCGAATATTTCACATCTTTTGTTTGCGGATGATACCATCATTTTTTGCAATGGCAATCTTATTTCAATAAGGAATCTCCTTAAGATACTACAAGATTATGAAAGAGCTTCAGGGCAGTCAATAAACACAGGTAAAAGTGGTTTTTTCATACACTCCAGGAATAATAACTCTACTGCCAGGAAAATTCAGGATGTCACTGGTTTTGTTAAACACTCCTTCCCTCATAAGTATCTTGGTTTTCCCCTGATCAAAGGAAGATGCAAGAAAATTCACTACACTGGTATTCTACACAATATTCAGAGGAGGATTTCAGGTTGGAAATGTGGGATGCTCTCCTAGGGAGCAAAACTAGTCCTTATCAAGCATGTCCTGATCTCATTGCCCATATACTTTCTTACATCTTCTTCACTGCATATTGGAACTCACCAAGCTATTGAAAAATCACTTGCCAATTTCTTCTGGGGTTCATCTGATCATGGTCACAGGAAGCACTGGAGAAAATGGAACAAAATCTGCACTCCTATCTCTTAAGGTGGACTGGGTATTATATCACTAAGGAATATGGAAACTCCCTTAAGTGTTAAAATGTTGTGGCAAGCTCTTCATTCAAATTCATTATGGGCCGAGTATTTCAGAGCCAAATATATTAGGAACTGTCCTCTCATCCAGGTTCAGTTTACAAATATGAAGGGTTTTGAAAGGAGAAGGTGGATCACTGCAAAAAATTTAATTATTCAGCATAAGAGGGTCATTATTGGAGATGGCAGCAGGACAAGCTTCTGGTATGACAGATGGATAGGCCAACACACCCTTGCTGATTTTGCATTGGCTGATAACACCATCAACCCTATGCTCTCTGTTCGGGACTTTATTGTACAGATGAATTCAGAAGACACAAATTGGCCTAACAGGTTTTTTACTGAAGAAATTAGCACTGCTTTGAAGCATGTTAAACTCAATCAGGAACATGACCTACCTGCTTGGAGCCTTTCTTCTTCGGGGAACTGTTCAGTCTCATCCACCCAAAAGGCTATTAGCAGGAACCAAGAGACTCAGACTTTCAATCAGTGGACTAGCATTTGGTCACCATGGCTGCCTTCCAAGATCTCCATTCATCTGTGGAAAATTATCAACAAGTGTCTTCCTCTGGATTGCAACATTCAGAAGATAGGGATTCCAATTTGTTCAAAATGCTGCTGCTGCAAGACCCCACAGACTGAAAATTATAACCACTTATTTATTTTCGGTGATTGGGCTTCTTACATATGGACATATTTCAGATCTAAGGGGTTGCAAATTGAAGAAAATTCAGCTACCTCAATGATACTCAACAATTTATGCTCCACTCAGAAAAAATCAATGTTTGGCCTATTTGGTCTAGCTGCTGTCGGAGTTAGTATGTGGGAGATTTGGTGTGCTAGAAATTCAGACAAATATGATGACTCCAAAACTTCCTGCCAGGGTCTCCTCCACAAAATCAGATACAAAGTCAAAGAAATATGTCAGATTTCCTCACTACCCGAAGCCAATCAGGAACATATCAGAATTCTGGATGCTCTAGGAATTCAATTTGCTAAACCAAAGCAGCTTAGAGCTATAGCCATTAAATGGTTTTGCCCTCCTTGGCCTTCTTTAAAACTAAATACTGATGGAGCATCTAAAGCCAATGGTGAATCTGGTGGAGGTGGGGTCATAAGAGATCACCTTGGAAATGTCATCCTAGCTTTCAGCCACTACTATGGATTCTCAAATAGCATCATTGCTGAGGCCCCTGCCCTATTAGATGGAATGAAGTATATCAAAATCACTGGTTCCACAGCAGCAATAATTGAATGTGACTCTCAAACTATTGTCAATATTATCAAAAGGAAAGCCACCTGCCCTTGGTCGATATTGTCCTATGTCAGGGAGATATGGAGCCTCCTTAATCCTGCAGATACCATTAATCACATCTTTAGAGAAGGGAACACTGTGGCTGATTCCTTAGCTTCTTTAGCTTGTAAGTTGAAATGTAATGCATCCTATTCCTCCTCTGAGCTTCCTACTCTCATTAGAGGTGCTGTTAGGCTTGATAAACTGGGTATGCCCAGTGTCCGCTTGATGTAATTTATCTTTACAATTGCTTTTACTCAATAAAATACCCACTGGTGGTTAGGTGGTAGAGTTCTTCTCTCAACCTTTCCACTAGGCAGGGCTTTCACATAAAAAAAAAAGAAGATAGTGAAACCCTTCAGTTTCAGAATGCTATAGGCAGTCTCCATGCATGCATGTGGAAATGACAATGTCTATAAAGCAAATTAAACCTTAAGTCAAAGTTTTGAATTCTTCAGCTAAAATCAATATGTAACTTCTACAGTCCACTGATAGTTTGCAGAGAGTTGAGTTGTTTGAACAAAGATTTATTGTTTTATGAATTTGGCACGTAAACTGTCGGGAGACATGTAATCACCTCTGCACGTGGATTGTGCTAGCTTTCACAGAAAAATTCCACACCTAAGTACATAACCATGCATGACTATGCATAAATCTTTGAAGTCGATTCTGCTGGTTCGGGTGCCGGAGGGGGTGACACAGAGAGAGAGGGATCAGAGAGAGAGAGGGTGCCAGGTGGAACCTTTAATGTTGTAGTCGGCGAGGGTGCGGCCGTCCTCCAGATGCTTCCCGGCGAAGATGAGATGCTGCTGGTTCGGGGAAATGCCCTCCTTGCCCTGGATCTTAGCCTTCACGTTGTCGATCGTGTCCGAGGAGTCGACCTCCAAGGTGAACTGTGCTTTGACCGCAGGGGGAGGGGGGGCTCCGGCGGAGGGGGGCTCGGGCGGGAGGCCGCAGGGGGAGGGGGGCTCGGGCGGAGGTTGGCTCGGGCGGGAGGCCGCAGGGGGAGGGGGGGCTCCGGCGGAGGGGGGCTCGGGCGGGAGGCCGCAGGGGGAGGGGGGCTCGGGCGGGAGGCCGCAGGGGGAGGGGGGGCTCCGGCGGAGGGGGGCGGAGGCCGCAGGGGGAGGGGGGCTCGGGCGGGAGGCCGCAGGGGGAGGGGGGCTCCGGCGGAGGGGGGCGGAGGCCGCAGGGGGAGGGGGGGCTCCGGCGGAAGGGGGCTCGGGCGGGAGGCCGCAGGGGGAGGGGGGCTCTGGCGGGAGGCCGCAGGGGGAGGGGGGGCTCCGGCGGAGGGGGGCTCGGGCGGGAGGGGCGTGGGGGGGCTAGGGCGGAGAGGGGGCCGCAGGGGGAGGGGGCTCGGGCGGGGGCTCGGGCGGGAGGGCTCGGGCGGGAGGGGGGGCTCGGGCGGAGAGGGGCTCGGGCGGGCGGGGGCCGCAGTGGGGAGTATAACGGGATCAGCGACTGATTGGAGACCGAAGTAAATTCGGTCGCAAGAACAGCGACCGATTGGAGACCGAACTAAATTCGGTCGCCAAAACGGTCTCACATATGCGACCGATTATTTCGGTCGCCGAATTGGTCTCTATTTGGGACCGACTAGCGACCGATTTAATCGGTCTCTAAGTCGGTCGCTATAGCCACTTTTTCTTGTAGTGTTAGGAGGAGAGAGAGAGTCGGGAGGGGGACTAGTGGAGAGGGCGTCGGGGAGAGGAGAGAGAGAGTCGGGGAGAGGAGAAGTGCCGGGGAAAGGGAGAGAGCACCGGGGAGAGGAGAGAGAGCGCCGGGGAGAGGAGAAGCGTTGGGGAGAGGAGGGAGCGCCGAGATGGTTGACTAGGTGCACTGGGAGAGAGAGAGAAAGAGAGGGAGGGAGCATAGGGAGAGGGAGGGAGCACGAGAGCGCCAGGGAGAGAGAGGAGAGATTTTAAAAAAATTTGGTCGACCCTTATTTTTATTCGGAGGAAATTTTTCAAAGGGTGAAACTTCATCCTAAAAATTAGGAGATAGGTTACTAAACACGTCTAAGTGAGTTCACTATTCTTATTTTTAAATTTAAGAAAAAAAGGAAAGAAAAAAGAGCAACCTAACATCGTATTAACTTTGATGCGCGTCCTCCAGACCAAAACAAAAGGATAATTAATTGCATCTCCATTAATTTTCCCTTGTTGGACTGGAAGTTAAGTGCCCCATGCATGCACGTGAAACACTAATTTTTTTGGTTGATCGATCCAGTTGGGATTCACCAACACGTACAAGAGATGAACAGATAATTATTCCCACGTGCATGTCACTCCTTTAAGCGTCAGTTATTAATTAATCCTTCAAAAGAAGAGAGAGAGAGAAATCTATGTATTCTCACCCAATGCAAAGGCAGGGCAGGTCAGAGTCCTCTCCGGGCAGCGGGGTACGTGTAGCACATGGCAGTCTGTCTTCATCGGTGGACCATTTGGGCAGGCAGCCCCGGACAGAACCAGTACAACAGATCTGAATAATAAAAATAGATATCATAGAGTAAATTATTGGAGAATTTAACCAGCTACTTTGTGGGGAGAGAGAGAGAGAGAGAGAGAGAGAGCCATGGATGGATGGGCACACGATTTGGGTGTTGGGGGAGGGGGGAATTGAAGGGGGCCAACCAAATAAATAAGAGGTGCATGCGTTGGGAGGAGGAAACGGGTAAAAAATTAAAAATAGGTAAAAGAAGAAGTGGAAGAAAAGAAAAAGAAAGCAGAAGGGGGGGGGATGGGCAAGGGAGGGGCATCGGGGATTATGCTCCTATCATAAGGGCTTCGTGCGTCTCCTGTGTCAGAAAAGTTAGAAAATACCCCCTTCCCTCCCTCTCACACTCAAACTCCAATCATAAAGCAATAGATTACAAAATCATGTCCCCTTCCCCCACACAAACCTCTCTCTCTCTCTCTCTCGGAAGAAACACACACATAAATGCCCGTCCTTTTCCCTCTCTCTGCCAGAAAGAACTCTGCCAACCTCTGCCAACTCCATTAATGCTCCATCTCTCTCTATCTCCGGAACTTTCTCTCGCTAAACTTCACCTTGGTATGCGGCCCCTCTTAGGGCTATGTTTCCTATTTAATAACAATATTGGGGAAAGTATTATATATGTCTCTAATAAAGATGCATGTTCCCATTTATCAGAGCATAACACGAGGACAATTAGGAAGCATAGTTTGGACTGATCCGTGCACATTTGACTCTACGTACACATGGATAAAAGCTTTTATGTTGTGTACAACAGCATTTAAAACAAACATTCTATTGATACCTACCAGAAAAGAAAAGAGCAAACTGGTGTTCTAGTGGACATCCACCAAGGCAGCTACTTAAAAGAGAAAAAAAGATGGACTACTCTGAACTTTCTGTCACCTTTAAATTGTCTTCATGAAAATAAATATTGAGTTTCAAAAGGTTTTAATGTCTGAAAGACAATATTACAGTACTGTACTCCACAACACAATTTTCTTTTTTTTTTCCTTTTTCTTTCTTTAGTATATAACAGCCCTAATTAATAGTTGTGGAACCCTAGCTAGCTAGCTAGCCAGGGGATCGATCGATGGGTTGTCTATTCAATTGACACGTGGCGAGATGAGATTGATCAATGGGATGACCAATGTCATACATGATCACAGAGGAGTCTAGCTGGTCGGCCTGATTTCAAAGGGGGTTGGTACATGTTGAACTCTCTGATTCTTCACACACACACACACACACACACACACACACACACACACACACACACACACACACACACACACATATATATATATATATAAATCCCCAAGAGAAAGGAAACTAACTGGATGGGGGATGGGTATATATATATATCCCCAAGAGAAAGGAAACTAACTGGATGGGGGATGGGGGTGTCGGTGTTTTGGGGGAGGGATGCTGATCGAGGATGGATGAAAAGACCAGGGCCACTTAACGTTAGATTCTTCTTCTTCCCCTTGCTTCCACTCCAACACCCCAAGCACCTCTCTCCACCATGCACCTTTTCCCCTCTCCCTTCGTCTCATTCTTTTGCAAGCACATGGACTTGCCCACATTTATTCTATGTGGGCGAAGGAAAGGTGGGTTGTGGCCCCACCCCATGCATCTCTCATGCATTTCTGAGGATCTTGATCTCCCCCCCAACTTTTTCCTTTCCCTTGCTGCATCACTTCCCCCCACACTGAATTAGGATTTTAGTCAATCAGTACGTGGATTCTGGTCTCTTTTGTTGGGAGGGGAGATTACTTACGCTGCAAAATGGCAATAAATGAACTGGTCATGCACCGAGGGACAGAGAGGAGGAGGAGAAGAAGAAGAAGAAGAAGGAAACAAACCTAGTCTTACCTTTAATGTTGATGTTGAGGTTGGGCTGATCGGTGACATGGGCATTCTGGCGACGTCAAATATCAGATCAAGATGAACATCGCATAATTATTAATGTGATAGATATGAGATCAGATTGCAAAGTAAATAGTCAACATGTAGCATCTGCTGTGCGCATGGTTCCAGCAGATTAAACATTTCTTTAACCTTGACAGGTTTTGAGGCAGAGGACAAAGGGAGGTTGGACCTTTTGGCTCCAATGATACCTTCGGCACCAACCACCCATCCCAACGTTCAAAGACTACCTTAACACCAAGGTTGAAAGGATGTTTTGCATTGTTCTTACGTACATTACTCTGGACTAAATTAAAGCTACAGAGGAGAGTCGGTGGGATAAAAAAAGCTTGTGGACACAGAAAGGCCATTCATGGCCTTCAAATGCAAAACTAATCTTGACCACACATATATGATCATCACAAGCCACCGATCCCCTTTGTCTACTAAAAAGTACACATTGGCTTCTTCTCTCCAATGCTGCCACTCATGAAGGATAGTACAGCTCACATGCAGATGGGAAAAAAATGGCAAACAGCGTCCACACGAGAAGGCATCGGCAAAGGCTGCAGAAACACAAAAGAAGATTTCATGCTAATCCCATCCCTTTAAGTCCCCTCCAACAGCATTCACACAATCCACCACGTCCCCTCCTCTTCACCCCAATCTCTCTCTCTCTCTCTCTTCATATATTACACCCCATCTCTTCACTTTTCACTTCTTTTCACTTGATTTGGATCAAACACCCTTCAGCAGATTCCAAGGCATTAACATCCCTTCCCAAGACTTATTACTTCATCCACTATAGGTTCCGAGCTTTCAAAGGACACTCTGCATTGATTCATAAAAATAGTCATGTCAGCAACTGTGAGGAATGTGTCAATACATGGGTCTTGGTGCACATTCACTGTATAATATAATAATAACTCATCCCCTCCATGCAGAGGGGAGAGAGAAGTCTAGAGAGAGAGGGTACTGCTGTCATGGGACAGTCCAAAAACAGCACACATTTTTACCGCAGGGGTGGTGAGGCTTAGGGATGTGGAGCGGCCTGTGGCCCTGTGCAGTGTAGAGTCGTGGGAATTGGAGAACAAAGTGAATGAACGATGAAGTAATCATCAATTTAATAATTTCTTCCTTCTTGTCAAGGGGAGCAGATGTCTCTCCTGCCCCCCCCCCCCCACAACTTACAATTCTGCCGGCAACATATATAGCATTCAATTCTTCCCATGCTACCTCTCTTTCCTTCTTGGCACTTCACATGTATATCCTCCTTGTTTGAATTCTAATTGCATATTTGGTACTACTAGAGGAACTTGCATGACTACTCAAAAGTTTGCCTTTTAAGCTTGTTAATTGATGGGCCGAAGCCCTTAGGAACGGGTGTCAATTAGGGCAACCCGTGTGGGCTGGCCATGCATCCATGACACGTTGCTGATGCCACTGCAGCCATGCAAGGATCCCACGTAGAGTGGCATCTGACTGCATTGCGGGGAGGGGAGGATGCGGGGAGGGGAGGATGATCGGCTGCAATCTCCAAGTCCTAGATAGACTTTCCTCACTTCCGAAGGCCGCGATCACCCTGACTTCTCCTTTCCCCATTCAGACTCGCCCCAGGCCGTGATGCTCTCTCCCTCTCCCATACAACCTCTTCTTCCATTCTCTATATAAACCCATTTGTGGGTTTAAGAGGTGGGTGTGTAAGAACATGAGAAACCTTAAAGAAGAGAGGTCACCATAGAGAGAGCCCTCTACATGTATGCTTGTGAGAGAGAGAGACCTTGAGAGAAACAGATGAACGCTAATGTTAGGGTTCTGCTTGTGAGGAATAGAGAGGCCACACCAGGGCAAAGGCAGCAGCCGACACTCCTTATCTACCTTTCTCTCTCCCCTTCCGTCTTCGTGTTCTCCCTCTCTACTTCACAGAGTGAACAGAGAGGGATAGTACCCTGAAGAGGAGAATGCACTCTACTTTGTGGTCGTGGAATGCTCATATTCCCACGACAATCTTGACTATATCTCTAGAGGGTCATCATTGTTGTCCCTAGGTTTTGAACCGAAGAGAACTTACGGTAGACTCTGGTAGCCTAACCCGTTACCTGTGCGATATCTCGTGAGTCCATTGCTTCCACTAACAAGGTATGCCTTGGACTCTGATGTTGTTATTACTTGGGGGTTATTGTTCAGCGACCTTTTTCTTTCTTTCGCGGGTCGATCGACCAACTGACTAACTGGTAGTCAAATGATCAATTAACGACGCGGGCGTGCCAGTCACGTGCGTGACGATTCTATTGTGCGCTCACCCTGACCTGTGTCGGGCGAATATGAGGTTCGGTCGGGACCAGCAGTCCGCCATACCATAAAGGCTATGGCGTTAATTACATCCCCCACGAGGAGGGAACACCTTTGATTAATTGCCGAGATAGCGGGCTGTCGAAGCCGGAAAAAAAGGAACTACATGATGATTATTAGTTGAGGGACTTGCATCCTTCTGTGATTAGCATAAGAAACCATCCCATAAGTGGGAAAAGGGTTAGAATGATGCGACGACACGATTCGGAACGGAACCGGTGCAGTGCGTGCGAAGACAGGGATCAAAACGCTTGAAACGGCGCCCTGAAACGTAGGTAAAAGGTTTAAAACGGCGCCATAACCGTAGGTAAAGGGGTAGGCCGTTAAAACGGCGCGGGAAGCCGGGGCGCGCCGGGAAGACCGCGCCGGGAAGGGCGCGCCGGGAAGAGCGCGCCGGGAAGGGCGCGCCGGGAAGGGCGCGCCGTTTTAAGGCGTGATCGCGCATGAACGCGCCGAATTAATCCGACTTCAAGGAAACAGGAGCTTCGTTAGTTTATTCATGGATTTATTAAGATTTTGAATGGTTTTGAGACTTTATTAAGTCAATTGTTCGTGGAATCGGTGCCGCGTCATTTAAAGGCCGAGTCACGGGCTCGCGTGAGGCGATTGTTCCGAGCTTAACTCGTTCGAGCCGAAATTTCGGCAGCATCTCCCCATCCCAAAGGATGGTCGGGGAGACGCAGGGAGTACTCACGTGGCGGAGTAAACCCCTAAAGAGCCGGGTGGCACAACGGCGGCCGGCAGACCCGAACGGATAGGGAGACCCCGAGGGCTAGCCTGCTAGGGGTACCGAGTCCGTGGGTAACGATGAGTGAGTGAGGTGACTCGATACGGGAGCGAAAACCCCGAGGGCTAGCCTACGAGGGGCATGCGACCCGAATCACCACACTACTCGAATCGGGACGACCGAGTAGAGAAGGGAACCCCGAGGGCCAGCCTACGAGGGGCACACGCGTCTCACGGCCACCACAAAGTCCCTTAGAGACTGTGGATTTGAGATGTCGGGACTAACCCGTTTATTATTCACTCATTAGTCCATGGGAGATTCATCAATGCTGGACGGTCCCCAGTGGACAGAGTGCTGTCAAAACGGAACAGTGGGGGATGTTCCCCCTCCCCGGGTTACCGATCCGCCCTAGTGAAATAGTAGAACGGGGCTGTGAGATCGTTCGCATAACCAACAGGCCGGAACTAATGCCTGTAGATATACGTGCGTTCATGCATATGCATGTTCATAAAGCAGCGAAATATTCGTCAAGAAATATTCAGAAAGTAATGACTGGAGTGTAGGGGCACCCATATTTCCCTCTGTTCATGGTCAAGAACAGAAAGGGTATTGCGAGGGCGGCCCAGACAGGTTGAAGGAACCCATATGTCGACCCACCTTACACGGTGAACACTCCTAGCATTCGATCGGAAGAGAAAACCCCCGGGGAGGGGAATCAATGTAGCCCTTGCCATAGCAGGGCATAAGGCGTCGGGAAGACGAAACAGGAAGGAAATCATTCACACATGAAACCCACGGTGCTCTGCATTCATCCTCCACGGCGCCGGCATCATCGCACGGCACCGTTTCACCGGCCGTAAGAAGAAAAGGGGGAGCTAACAGGGAAGAAAGAGAAGCGTGGCATTTGGCCAGAGACTCACATTCCATTCCTATTCATTCATATGAAAAATACAGACAGACAAGTAGAGAATATACATTCCGGCGCCGGCGTTGTCGCTCGGCCGCCGTTTCCATTAACAGAAGAATCCTATTACGATGAGAAGAGGGAAAGAAAATCATCGTGAGGGAGGGGAGGTGAGGCTCATATCATCGCCCCTCCCCTCCTTCACTTACATTCTGCCAGGAGGAAGAAACTCAAACGGAGCAGAGGGGTTCGCCGGATGAAACACGGACAAACCCACCTCGATAGATAAGAACGGGCGTTCTTCTTCTCCGATTCCGGGAGACTCCGGTGGAGCGGGATGAGGGCCGCCGAGAGCTCGGGCAGAGAACTCGTCCGATCGAAAAAACTCCTGGACCTCCCCCCTTTTTTTCTAATTCCCTTTTCTTTTCTTTTTGATTCCGCTCCCTCCTTGATCGGATCCCCCTTTGATCTCCTCTCTTTTTTTTTGATCTCTTCTGTCGACAGGCTATATATAGCCTTGGGGTTAAAACGGCGCCCCAGGAAGAAGCGTGCCGGGTTGACGGCGCCGGGGAAGGGCCCCATCTGGCTTTTGCGGGCCGGGTTGACGGCGCCGGGGAAGGGCCCCATCTGGCTTTTGCGCGCCGGATTGACGGCGCCGGGGAACACCCCCTTTGGTTCCTGGCGCGCCAGTTTGACGGCGCCGTTTTAACCTGTTCACTTGGTGTGTAGCCCGGTGGGCCCGGAGATGATTCCGGAAGCTCCCGTTGACTGTTCCTCTCACCCTGGCCATCGAAGGGCCTTGATGGGGTGTTTACGAAGCTCTTGATAGGACGAATGGCCTTAAATAAGACTTCGTGTGTGTCCGGTCCGAGCGCACGGGTGTCCTACTGACACAGTCTTCGGCACTGTGATTTATGCTTCTGGCTGAGACGGACTCGTGCTCGAAGCTTCCTTATAGGATGACGTTACATCCCGGACAATTCCACCTTGAATTGGTGATCAATCGGCCACTAACGGGCCCACTATGGCGAGAAGCCGAACCCGTGCCGGGTAATCGGGGTCTTCTGCTGACAGAACCCTTGGCCCCCTTGTTACGGATGGCCGAGGACATTCTTCCTCCTTAGGAGAGTAATTGGGCAGACCGTCGTCCTTGGTCGGGCGACGGATGTGGGGTAGCGGCACGACGAGGTCGATGCCGGGTCATTGGGCAGGCTTGATCGCGCTGCCGGTTGGTTGCGGGTTCACTTCGGCTCTCCTGAGGTAAAGTCCCCGACGTTCCCTTTGAGGTGGCTCGGGGCTTTGTCAGCTTGAGGGGTCCCCTTGATAAGTTGATCTTTATCGGCTTCTGTGCTTCAGTGGGCCGTATCATTCATCCTTGCGGCTTGGTTGCCAAAGGATCATATTTTGAGTGCCAACAAATGCCCCCCAGACGTAGGCGGTGCAAGTGAGGCAGGAATGCGGCAAGGCCTGCGGATGAGCTTCGTTTGGCTGACGGAGGCTCGACCAGCACTTAATTCTGACGTCGGATGTCGATCCGCGAGGCAGGAAGCCTGACGGCGTTGCTTAAAACGGCGCGGCCTTTGCTTCGAGAGTTAAAACGGCGCGGCCTTTACGGCGCGCCCTGGGCCTTCGGGGTTAAAACGGCGCGGCCTTTACGGCGTGCCCCGCCCCTTTCTGAAGTTAAAACGGCGTGCCCTCCCCGGCGCGCCATTTGCTTAAAACGGCGCGCTCCGGGGCGCGCCGTTTTAACGAGATGAGAGGGGGGGCCTATAAAAGGCTATCTTCTCCATTTTTTCTTCTTCAGTCTTCATTTGCAATATTTTTTTCTCTCTCCTCATTCCTTTCTCCACCTCTCGCGGCGCCGAGTAGATCTTGGGCTCGGGCGGTTTCGCCTGTGAGTGGGTGAGTTGAGTGATATTGTTCTTTGGGTTTTGAACCCATTCTTCGGGCCCCGGGAGGCTTCTCGTAGGACTTGTCCTCGGAGCTAGATCCCTCGGGTGTCCCATTCGGCCCTGGCTTAATGCCTATGGCTGCTTTTAGGGGCTGCTCCCTTTGTGGACGGCTTCCGCTTTCTTTTTGGCAAACCCTCGAGCTAAGGAGATGCTGCCGAAATTTTGTCAGAAATATTGTTTTGATCCACTAATTTCTGACTTTTGTTTGTTCTTTTCCGGGTGCTGTTTTGCAGATAACATGGCTTCCGGCTCTTCTTCCTCTGTATCTCGGGTCGCCGTGACATGGAGGGACGTCCATTCCCTTGATCGGGGACTCCGACGTGTAGCCGTGGTGGCTGAGTCTTCGGACTCAGAAACCGACACAGTCGACACCGGCCATTTGTTGATCCTCGACGGCAACCAATTCAGATATGACCGAGGGGACAACATCAGACGGGATCACCCCAAAGACAAGCACCTGATGGCGTTTCTCGAGCGCTTCAACCTCGGTGGGAAGCGTGATTTAATCCTGGTCCGCAGAGCTGAAGGAGCGCTGCTGGCGGAGCGGGACAGCCTGACTGAGTCAGTCACATATGGTATGCCCATGTACATCCCCGGGGAACCCAGGAAATGGGGGGTCGTGCTCGGAGTGCAGGAATTATCTCCCGAGGCCGGGATGCTGACGAGAGCGCCGCAATACACACCAGCTCGCTGGAATGAGACCGCCGGCCGTGTTGACAGGGAGAAGCCCATATATGGTCTATTCCTCGCACCGCTCCATTGGGGATACCGAGACGAGCCTTTTCTTTTGGACTGCTTGGCGGTCCGGTTCAAACATCAAATTTCAGTGGGGTGGTTTGGAGAGCTCAAAGCCACCGATGCTCACGCCTTCAGACCGGGAGCGGTTGAATTCACAGACTTTGTGTTGCGGCAATACGCCCCCATCTTGGTGCACGCCGGAATTTATCAGAGTGTATACGCTTCCCGGTATAGATACCCGATCTCCCGAGGCCTATGCTGCGGGATGATTGAAGTCTTCTGCCCAGAGTACAATACTTTCTACACCGCAGAAGGTGAAACTTCATTGGATTTATGGAGCCTTTCTCAGCTGAGCGGCCTGCCGATAGATGGAGAGCCGTATGAAGAAGTTTGCTTCGCAGACTGGCTGAAGGACCAGACAGATGGTGAAGGCAACTACTTCACGGGCTTCGCCTATCGTTATCTGATGAAGGCGTATCGCACCCTGCTGCGCCTGACACTTGACTCGCGGGAAGCGCGAAAGCCTGGTGAGAAGAGGCGCGTGCGGATGGGCACGTGGCTTCAATATTTCTTTGGTGGGGAACAGCACTATGAGGACTTCCCCACAGTGGTTCCGACAGCGGTGGCGCGGAAGAAGAGGGCTCGGCGCCAAGCAACATATCCTGCTATCTCAGGGAGAGGGCGGCAGGCCGGCCCGAATCCCACGGGAGTTGACGCAGTTACACACTGTGCTGCGTACTTGACATATTGGCTTTGTTCATTCGCCCTTCCTCAAGGAGATGAGACGGTGATCAGGCCGGAGGCGATTTACCCTGCCTGTTTGATGGCTTGGGGGACGAAGCTATCCCTGTGCCCTGTGGCTTTATGCCTTGTATACAAAATGTTGGGGGATTTGCACAAGTCGCGCATCCCCAGGAATTCGCGGACAGTTGGTCCCCTCCACTTTTTTAACGCCTGGGTCTGCACCCTATTTCCAGAAGCAGCTCCCCGGTCAATGCAGTCAGATCGTCCTTTGCCGCGGATGATCGAATTTGCCAGTGCTGAACCGTCTCCACTGGCGGACCAGCTTTTCGCCATTCGGGGGAAGTTGACGACAGTTCCAACAGATTCCCCTGGTGTTCTGCATTTCTGGAGTTTGGCTGCCAGCTCCAGCCCTCTTGTCAACAGGATGCGGCAATGCCGATTATTTGAGACAGAGGAATTTATTCATCAGCTGACCGGGTCGAAGAGCACAAGGCCAATCTTGGAGCCGGAACTGGTGGAATGGGCGTTGTCTATTCGCCCCAGTGTCCTAGTCTTCAGGAAAAGTGGCTTGCTGTGGCTGGAGCCGTATTATCCTTTCCGTTTCAGCCGGAATTTTGGGTATGACCAGCAAATTCCTTCTTCTTCAGCCCGATTCAATCTGCCGAATAGACACCGGGCTGGTCAGACGGCTACTGATGAAGCCCGTGGATGGTGGGACTACTTCCATCGCCGAGAGGATGTATCCTTCAGGGTGCCAACCCCGGCTCGCCTGCCCCGAGTGACTCCAGACTTCATCAAGTGGTGGAATGCACGGACGGGCTTTTATCGGAACTTCCGGAAGGATTGCTGGCATGCTGCCGAACGCCGTTTTTTAGACTCCCAGTGGGAGCCCATTCTGGATGTTGATCCAGCCTACTTGAAGAGACTGAAATCTTGGTCCAATGCTGAGGTGGCGGCATATGTAGAAGCCAGGAAAGCTGCGAAGGGCAAGTCGTCCCGAGCCGACCCGAAGATGCCAGAGATCCAGAGGGATGATTATATTAAGACTCTCTGGGGGCTGTGCCGGGTTAGTAGTGAGAGGGTCGCTCTCCAGACGATCCCCCTTCGGCGGAAGAACCTCTTCCCAGTACGGCGAGCTGGCGCCCGGAAGTCGACCATTTTCATCCTTATCGGACCTTCATCGGGAGGGAAAACAGGCGGGCTGACTTGTACACCACCACCCCCTGGATATTCGCCCTACTTCATTCTCATGGGCTTTCAGTTGACAGTCCGTTAGAAGCCATTCGGAACCATCAGCTTCAAATATCCTTCAAGTATGTCGACGGCTGGGGATTCGACCACCTGAGCTTATATCATCACTTGTCCTCCTGCGGCCATGAAGATTTGGCCCAACTGACGGAGAAAAGTGAAACAATTGGTGATGTGTGCTGGCTGATCCGCGAGGCGGCTTCCCGGGACAAGGCGCCAGTATTGCTTTACTGGCCACTCAGTCCTCGATATACGGGGATGCCAGGTAATGCTTGTTTTCTTCTTCAGCCCTGGAGCTGCTTCCCCTATATTCAGTGTGCATCTTCTTACTCATGTGTTTTTTTTTTTGCAGCCCGCCTTTCTGCGGGAGCGACTCGACACTGTAGGGAGCTGATATCTAAGGCGGAGAAGCCTTCATATTTCAACATTCCAGAGCCGGCTTCGACCACGACGCCATTACCCCCTGGGGACTCGCGGAAGCGGACCAGGTCTCAAGTCAGGGAGGCCATCAGCAGGGCTAAGAAAGCCAAGAGGGCAGAATCCCGTGCTACTCGGGCACGTCGGAGGAAGGCTGCTGAAGAGGAGTCTACGGTTCCCCTTCCTCGAGTTCCATCATTTTCTGAATTTGAGGTCGCCCGGACACAAGGGCCTGAAGGCGAAGGTGACTTCTTATTCTTGCATGGCTTATTTGCTTGTTTCGGCTGCCTGGGCTGACCATCTTTCTTTTCAGTAGCTGCCAGCACTATCCCTGCCGTTGTTGGGTTGGAGGCGGCAACCGGAGCTGCTGCTGGGGAGAGGGAGAGAGAAGTCCCCTTGACCTCTGTTGAGGGCGACTTGCCTTCACCGACACCTCATCGAGAAACAGAAGGTAATTTGCGGCTCGCCCGTAGAGCTGAGTGGCATGTTGTAATTTCAGTCAAGTCCTGATTGTTTATTGTCCTTTGACTCCAGTCGACATTCGGCCCATACTGCTCCCTGAGGTTGGTGCCTCGGCAGGGGTTGTCATCGGAGAGCAAGGGCTTCCCAGGGACCAACCCCTGGATACTTCGCCGATAGATGTTCCCGAGATGGCGATCGCCGAGGAGGTTCTGGATAGAGGGCCTCCTCTCAGCGGCCCGGTTCATGCTCAGGTCCTGGAGATCAGAGGACAAGCAGAAGAGTCATCCTCTTCTGAACAGGTTGATTACGGCGGCGGCTCCGGCGATGATGAGGGGTTCCCGATGGCGACCACCGAGGCTGAGGACGCCGGGGCTTCATCAGCTTATGAGAGCGACCTGCCAACGTTTAGCCCTCCGAGGCTATTGGGAACCGAGCACGGGCCATCATACCCGGCTACAGGAGAAGGGCCAGAATCTTCAGAGGTCACTTTGGGAGGCCTAAATATAGTGCCGGTCGAGGTAGGAAGTATTCCGATTCCCACTTGCAGCACTTCTTTTAATTTTCAAGCCAGCTGGCTGATGTACATATATGGAATGCAGGCTGAGGTGGTACCGCCGGCTATAATGATCCGCATACCCCTTCCAGATGTGGACATGGGTCAGTCGGCCTTCCCACCAGTTGTACGTCCCATTGCCCTGCGGCTTCCACGGACCTATGCTGCTGCAGCGGCCCCAGAGGAACCAGGTGCGACTGCCGAGGTCAGCGGCCCGCCCGAGGTTGCAGGGGCTCAAGCCCTGGTTGCCGGTGACGAGTCATTGCTGAAGCCGAGCGACCCCCCGAAAATAGAGGCAGGGGAGATTATTGCAGGCGAGGCCGATATCATTAAAACTCTGTCGATCACAGAGGGCTCTCCTGCCTCAGCGGCCGGTGAGACTGCTCAGAAAGAGCAAGCGCCCTCCGTCGCTGACACGGTTGTTGTAGCCTCACCACAACGGGCGGGCAAGGAAGCTGCCATCGTGGAGGTTCCTCCAGTTGATGCAGCCGCAATAGTCGGGCCGGATGTGGGCGTCGTACAGACTACGCCGTCGACGTCCCTCAGGGTGGCCGACGATATCTGGGCCGAGGTAGACAGCAGGGTAGACTTTCAGCTCCCCGAGACTTCGCCACTGGGCCTACAATTTTCTGGAGACATGGTGTGGCAGTCTCTGGATAACCTCCAGCGGGCCATGCTAGCTTCTCCGGACCTGACTTATCTTCAGCTGAGAAGCTTGATAGATCATCTCTCCCGATCGCTTTTAGCATTCGGCTGTCCAATGGATGATTGGACCCCGCGGGTTGTGATGTTGTTAAAACATGCCAACAGGCGGGAGTTCCTCAGTCGAGAGGTTTCTGATCAGCTGACTGCCGCGAAGCTGGAGAAGGCAGATTGCCGTACCGCCGTTAGTTCATTGAGGATGACCGTGGGACAGTTGAGAAATGTTGCCAGCAATATCTCGGAACGTCGGATGCTCCTCACGGCACGGATGGACGAGTTGCGCTCGGAACTTGCTAAGGTCGAAGCCGAGCTGCAGGAAGGAGAGCGCCTAGAGGTCCAGACAACGGAAGAGGCTGACCTGGCTGAGGGACAGCTTGCCTCACTAGACGAGAGGTTATTTCAGCTGACAGCCACCGAGACCCGTTTGCAAGAGTTGACACGATATCCTTCGCTGGGCCTTTTAGACTTGGCAGACATCTTCCGACGCCCTCTGCCGTGACCTCACTTTTTTTGTAATGCTCCTTTTGTCTTCGGAGCTCATGTACCCCCGGGGGATGCCCCGGGCAAAAGAATGTGTTCCACCCATTCTCATTAAATGGAAATATTTCTTTTTGTTGCCGTCAATCGCGACTTCTTTTCTTTTCTTTGTTCTGGATGGTCACCCGAACCTAGGGATACTTGCTGATGGCGCAGGAGAGTGCTCACGCCTTCAAGGAAGGGGTGAGGTGTTCGCTCCACCGCGATGTAGCCATTCCCGGAACGGGACCTTCGCTAATGTGGGGCATAGGCAGCGTAGGCAGATGCCCCTAGCGAACCTTGCCGATGATGATGAGAGGTGTGTTATGACCCTTGACATGGGTCAAATGTCGATGCCACGATGTTTTGTTGGTCAGTGAGGGCGGAAGGCCCAGGTTAGAGAGTAGTCGACCGATCTTGTCGATGGTGACAAGGGTCGAAAAGGGGTAGACGGTCTTGCCGGTGATGACAAAAACCGGATAGGTAGCGACCGATCTTGCCGATGGTGACAAGGGTCAAAAGGGTAGACGGTATTGCCGATGGTGACAAAAACCGGATAGGTAGTGACCGATCTTGCCGATGGTGACAAGGGTCGAAAGGGTAGACGGTATTGCCGATGGTGACAAAAACCGGATAAGGGTAGCGACCGATCTTGCCGATGGTGACAAGGGTCAAAAGGGTAGATGGTCTCGCCGATGGTGACAAAAACCGGATAGGTAGTGACCGATCTTGTCGATGGTGACAAGGGTCGAAAGGGTAGACGGTATTGCCGATGGTGACAAAAACCGGATAGGTAGTGACCGATCTTGTCGATGGTGACAAGGGTCGAAAGGGTAGACGGTATTGCCGATGGTGACAAAAACCGGATAGGTAGTGACCGATCTTGCCGATGGTGACAAGGGTCAAAAGGGTAGACAGTATTGCCGATGGTGACAAAAATCGGATGGGTGGCGACCGATCTTGCCGATGGTGACAAGGGTCGAAAGGGTAGACGGTATCGTCGATGGTGACAAAAACCGGATAAGGGTAGCGACCGATCTTGCCGATGGTGACAAGGGTCAAAAGGGTAGACGGTCTCGCCGATGGTGACAAAAACCGGATAGGTAGTGACCGATCTTGCCGATGGTGACAAGGGTCGAAAGGGTAGACGGTATTGCCGATGGTGACAAAAACTGGATAGGTAGTGACCGATCTTGCCGATGGTGACAAGGGTCAAAAGGGTAGAGACACTGGACGTGTATAAGTGGGATATCGGATGAAGATCCTCGTCACGACCTTGCAAGTGGCCTTTTGGACGGCGGATGGTTCATCACTATTCATCATTCAACATTTTTTATTCACATTACTGACCTAAGCACCCTTTCGGGTTTTCGCCGAGGCCAGCCCCCTCTTGCTTTTGCCCGCGCGCCCTTTCAGGTTTTCACGCGGCGGGGTACCCAATTTTGCCTGCGACGCCCTTTCGGGTTTTCGCCACAGCCGGGTTATAGCCATTTTTTGCACTTGTCCCGATGTGGGGGCAAATCTGGCGGGGTATCTCTATTTTTAACCCCAATTTCTCTTTTCTTTTTTTATTTGGAATGTGATCCGAGAGAGGGTAGCTTGATCAGGGCGAGATGCCACTAACCAAGGAGAAGTAGCTTGATTAGGGTGGAAAGCCGCTAGCCAAGGAGAAATAGTTTGATTAGGGCGGAATGCCACTAACCAAGGGAAAGTAGCTTGATTAGGGCGGAATGCCACTAACCCAGGAAAGGGTAGCTCGGTTAGGGCGGAGTGCCACTGACCAAGGAAAAGTAGCTCGATTAAGGCGGAGTGCCACTAACCAAGGAAAGGGTAGCTCGGTTAGGGCGGAGTGCCACTGACCAAGGAAAAGTAGCTCGATTAAGGCAGAGTGCCACTAACCAAGGAAAAGTAGCTCGATTAAGGCAGAGTGCCACTAACCAAGGAAAAGTAGCTCGGTTAGGGCGGAGTGCCACTGACCAAGGAAAAGGGTAGCTCGGTTAGGGCGGAGTGCCACTGACCAAGGGGAAGTAGCTCGGTTAGGGCGGAGTGCCACTAACCAAGGAAAAGGGTAGCTCGGTTAGGGCGGAGTGCCACTGACCAAGGGGAAGTAGCTCGGTTAGGGCGGAGTGCCACTAACCAAGGAAAAGGGTAGCTCGGTTAGGGCGGAGTGCCACTGACCAAGGGGAAGTAGCTCCGTTAGGGCGGAGTGCCACTAACCAAGGAAAAGGGTAGCTCGGTTAGGGCGGAGTGCCACTAACCAAGGAAAAGGGTATGCTCCGACCGATCACTCGGGGTGCGTCGGCTGTGCCGCATGATACAGCTTAATGTGTTTTCCGTTGAGGGGAGAGAACTGGACGGCTCCTTTGTGGTCTACAAGGACGTAGGCACCC
Organism: Amorphophallus konjac; assembly: GCA_022559845.1. Taxonomy (NCBI): domain Eukaryota; kingdom Viridiplantae; phylum Streptophyta; class Magnoliopsida; order Alismatales; family Araceae; genus Amorphophallus; species Amorphophallus konjac. Next base: position 228,676,313 of record CM040123.1, on the reverse strand, counting down.
CCTTCATATACTCGGCGGACGATATACGGTCCGACCCAGTTTTTGACCAGTTTCCCTTTGGGGTTAGAGGCCATCACTTCTCTTCTTTTGACCATCACCAGGTCTCCTTTCTTGAACTCTCGACCCTTGACTAACTTGTCAAAAGCACGGGCCATGCGAGCTTGGTAGAGTTGGATGTTTTGTTGCGCCTGGAGGCGTTTTCCTTCGAGCTCAGCGAGCTCTTCCAATCTTCTTTCTGCGTTGGTCTGCTCACCGCTGACTAATCCGTGCTGGATGGCAACTCGCAATGAAGGAACTTCAAGTTCAATCGGCACCACAGCTTCCGACCCATAGACAAGGGAGAAGGGTGAACAGCCGGTTGGGGTCTTGTAGACAGTACGATAAGCCCAAAGTGCTTCGTACATCATTTCTTCCCAATCCTTTTTGTTAGACTTGACAGTCTTCGCCAATAGTGTGCACAAGGTCTTGTTAAAGGCCTCTGCTAGTCCATTAGCTTGAGGGTTATAGGGGGACGATGTCCTCCAGTCAATTTTATATTTGTCGGCCAGCTGATAAACCTTCTGGTTCCGGAAATGGCTGCCGTTATCAGAGATGATTCGGCTGGGGATCCCGAACCGAAATATTACATTCTGCCGGAAGAATCTTGCAACTAGTTCTCCGGTCACATCTCTTAGTGTTACTGCCTCCGCCCACCTGGAGAAATAGTCTGTAGCTGCTAAGATGTATTTGCACCCTGATGAAGATGCTGGAAGTGGCCCTACCACGTCCGTGCCCCACTGAGCAAACAGCCAACTTGGTACAGTGGGATGTAGTGGCACTGGGGGTCTCCTCGCCACATTAGCATGCTCTTGACATTTCTGACAAGCCTTGGCGAACTTGCAGCAATCGTTGAATATAGTGGGACAATAGTAACCCAATTTCTTTATCTCTATCTTCATTTTCGGACCGGCCTGGTGTGCCCCAGCTGATCCTGCATGAACTTCTTGCATCACCTGTCCCGCTTCTGTTGAAGAGAAGCAACGGAGTAGGACTTTCCTTCGGGCATCTGCCATAATTCGGAACAAGGTCCCGCTTCTCATCTCGTAAGAATCCTTGATCCTCAGGAGCTTCATTCTTTGTTCCTTTTCTTTTAGAAGTTGCTGGTGTTGAAACCAGCGTAGGAGATGCTCTCGCCAGTCGGGCTGCTGAACCCCTTGGATGACTGCTACCTCCATCTCTTCTTCATCGGCCAGAACCTCTGTTACGCTGGGGACCTGTCGGCGGTTGATCACTGATATATTCAGGCTTGTGTCTGGCGGGACTGCCAATGAACTGGCCAACTTAGCGAGGGCGTCTGCCTGAGCATTCCGGCCTCGATTGATGTGCTTGATGCTGATGAAGTAGAATCTTGATATCAGGCGAGTTGCCAACTGGTGATAGGGGAGGAGCTCTTGCTTTCGCACCTCGAACTCTCCTTCTAGCTGTTTTATAACTAGCATGGAGTCTCCGAATGCTTCCAGCATCTGAATTCCCATGGACAGAGCAATCTGCAACCCGATTATCAGAGCTTCATATTCTGCTTCATTGTTTGTGCATTGTTTGTTTATGGAGCAGGAAGTATGCACCACTTCTCCTTCTGGGGACTTCAAGACTATGCCTGCTCCTGCTCTGACCCTGGATGATCCGGTAGCAGAGGTGTCAATTCTGGAAGCGCCATCAAAGTATAGCTGCCATGAGGAAGGCTGCACTTGGGCGGCTTCTAGGGTCTCATCCTCGGGAAGTTCCGGTTCCCACGGGCTTTCTCCGGGTATCGGATGTTCAGCAAAGAAATCTGCAATAGCTTGACCTTTGATGGCTTTGCGCGGTACGTAAGAGACATCAAACTCCATAAGGATTACCGCCCATTTACCCAGGCGGCCTTTGAGTGCTGGCTGGGACATGATGTATTTCAGGGGATCCTCCTTGGACACCAAGCTGATTTCATGCGACAACATATAGTGCCGGAGCTTTTTGACTGCGAAGACTAGTGCCAGGCAGATCTTCTCAATATAAGTGTATTTTTCTTCAGTTCTGACCAGTCTCCGACTGAGGTAATAGAGGGCTTGCTCTTTCCCTTCTTCATTGTTCTGGGCTAGCATTGCCCCCAGAGAGTTGTGTGTAGCTGCTATATACAGTATCAACGGCCGTCCTTTCCCCGGTGCGCCCAACACTGGAGGAGTCTTCAGATAGTCTTTTAGCTTGTCAAAGGCTGTCTGGCAAACTTCATCCCAATAAAAGGGAACATCTTTCATCATCAACTTGTGAAACGGCTGGCATCGCCCCGACAAATTGGAAATGAAACGCCGGATGTAAGCCAAGCGGCTTGTAGTGACCTCAGCTCGGAGATGTTCCTTGGTGGAGGTAACTCCTGAATTGCCTTGATCTTTGTGGGGTCTATCTCGATCCCCCGATATCGGACGACGAAGCCCAAGAATTTTCCGCTCGACACTCCGAACGCACATTTCATAGGATTCATTTTTAGCTCATGCTGCCTCAGCCTCTGGAAAATAATCCGGAGGTCTTGCAGGTGATCTTCTTTTCTTCTGGTTTTGACCACCAGGTCATCTATGTAGCACTCGACCTTGTGGTAGAGCAATTCATCAAAGATTTTGGTCATTGCGCGCTGATAGGTTGCGCCAGCATTCTTCAGTCCGAATGGCATTCTCTTGTAATGATAAATGCCTTTAGGAGTTCGGAAAGCAGTATGGACCCGGTCATGCTCCGCAATCCAAATCTGGTTGTAGCCGGACGACCCATCCATGAATGACAGGGCTTCATGGCCGGTTGTAGCATCGATCATGACCTCGGTTATTGGCACCGGGAAGTCATCTTTAGGGCAGGCTTTGTTTAGATCTCGGAAGTCGACACAAATCCGGATCTGTCCATTCTTCTTTTTCACGGGGACGATATTTGCCAGCCATGTGGTGTACTGATTTTCTTCAACAAATCCCACATCAATGAGCTTGTCAACTTCAGCACAGATTCGGGTGATGAGCTCTGGCCTCATACGCCGCGGCGGTTGCTTCACCGGCTCGGCTTCAGGGTTAATTGCCAGCTCATGTTGTGAGACGGCGGGACTTAGACCCGGCATCTCTTTATAAGTCCAGGCGAAGCAATCCCGGTATTCTAGCAGTAGTTGAATGTACAGCTCCCGTTCTTCCGGGGCTAGTTGGGCACTGAGGAAGGTAGGCCTAGGGTCCTTCTCATTTCCCAGGTTGACTTCTATCAGTTCATCGACTGTGGCTTGGCCTCCGTCTTCTATCTCCGGAGGTGCCGGTTGGAGGTCGACGAAGTCTGGAATACCATCTTGAGGGTCAAGTACTTCGACTTCCTCGTCAGACACCGCCAGAGCTTCATGGGGTCTCTTGATCTCTTGTGCTAGCGACTGTGTGGATGGATCCATTGATACTTCCATTGCCGTTGCAGCTCCTGAGGGTGAGGGAGCAGCTTCAGTGCTTGTAGATGAGGTTGCAGCCATGACAGGCCAGTAGTTGTTTGCCGCCGGACTCGGACAGCATATTGGATTTGTAGCAGAAGCTGAGGGAGTCTCGCCTTCTGGGATAGTTGTATCTTCCACAGAAGTGGCTTTTTCTTTTCTGGTAGCCGGCTCCCCTTGATTGGAGTAAATCGAGGCTCTGTTGACTGGCAGAAAGGGTGTTGAAGTCGTCATTAGCATGACCCCTGCGGAGGGAGAGACTTCTGCTTCTTGAGCATCTTCGGCTTCGCTGCTGCTAGCCGTATCAAATTCGGCTTGAAAGGCCGCTCCTTCTGGACGGACCTGCTCCCAGCATCGGCAGGAGATCAAGGTCTCCATTTGTTGATTCCCGGATAGGGTTAATTCAGCATGTTCGGCTTCCGCCGGATATTCATCAAAGGTTGCCCCCAGAGGGCTGTCTTCAGTTAGATAGAAGGTGGAGATGGTATCCACCTCGTACCGCCCACTGTAATAGTAGTCTTCCAGGGTGAAGCCCAGACCCGGATGTTGAGAGACACGTCTCATTTCTTTGTCCAGATTTACAGGATACCACATATTCTGGAAAACTTCCTTGCGTTTTTGAGGCTGATCGGGAGGGATGTGTTGCTTTTGAAACATCCTGGCCGTCCGATCAGTGGTGAATGCCAGGCCCTGCACAGGAACCCGTGGGTTGGCTAGATCTTCAGGGAGGCTGCAGTCTGTGTCTTCCTGAGTGGGATGCTCCTCGGCTGTATAGAATAAGCTGCTGGGCCCATCTTCCTGTGCCACCTCCCAAGCTTTGAAAGGTTCGACAGTGGGACCATCAAGGCCGGAGACTGGCTTGGTGAGGCCGGCTGGGACTACGATGCGGTCGTGCTGTCGGTCAACATGCACTTCCTTAGCTTTGGGGTATAATGCTGGGGGTGTCACCCTGCCGACATTTCCAGAAGCCGTGATGTGGGAGACCACCTTCGGCTTGATATATCCGCGCGGCGGTGGTGGATACCAACCGTCACCCGATCTATTCTTCGATGCCCCTACGGGGGCTTCAGTTTTAGAAATCTTCCGGGGAGACCCCGTATACAGATTGGCGTCCGCCAAGTGACACTCAAACACCTCGAATGGGTGGATGTCAGCAAATATCCTTTCCTCCTTCCCCTGGAGGCTGTATTTGATGCATTGGTGGAGTGTGGAGGGCACCACCAAGTTTTCATGCAGCCATGGGCGGCCGAGTAGTGCTTTGTAGGAGGTGCGAGAGTCAATGACGTGAAACTGCACCGTTGTAGTGAAATCTGCCAGAGTCAGTGTGAACTCTGCCACCCCCATAGATACTTCACATTTCTGGTTGAAGCCAGCGATACGCATATCCCCGGCTTTTTCGAGATGCACATTGAAGTGGTACCTCTCGTATATTCTATATGGCAAGATGTTGACTGCTGCGCCAGGATCGACCAGAATCCGGTTCAGTTCTCTTCCATTCAGGTGCCCTTTCATATATAGCGGCCTGTTGTGACTGGCAGTAGGCAGTAGCATGTCTTCTGGAGAGAAGGTCATACTGGCTTCTGGCATAGCCTTAGCTATGCAGGCTTCAAACTGGGCAGGCGTCTGCAGAGCAGTAATGATTGCCTGTCGAGTTTCTTCACTCAAAGAGAGAATTTCCCAGATCGTAAAACGAACAGGGAGCTTCTTGAGCAGCTTCATTATTCGGCTTCCAGCCCGGACATTGGAGAGCTTCATCTCCTCAACCCATCTGGGCTTAGGAAGGTTTTGATTTGTGGGTCCAGACGGACCTGCTTCATCTTCCTCGGACTCGGCACCCTCTTGACTGGTACCGACTGTCGGGTCTTCTTTATTGGTTGCTGTAGGGCAAGCCCCATCTGCATTTGCATCTTCAGTAGATTGCACTGGCCGAGGGTGATTGACCCCGGGTGTAGGGTTAGCGTCTTGACAAGGCTGCTTCCCCTTTGACATCTTCACGAATTCAAGGAATGGAGGGACTGTCTTGCCCCCGGTCTTGCTGTATAGACCTGACGGAGGAGGGATTTGGACTCCCTTAACTTTCGGCGGGGGTGTCTTGTAGGGTTGCTCCCCTCTGAACATAATGTTGTGATTGGGTGGTGGCTGGCGCCCCCATTTCCGACCTGACCGAGTGGCATGTGCAGCAGTTGCGGCTTCGGCCTTGCCTCCCCCAGCATGGGGTGTGAAGCAAATGTCTTCTTCTTCTTCTTCTCCTGGTAGGCTGAAGAGTGCTGACAGGGTATTGCAGGAGACGACCTGTGTTTTATGGGCCCTAGGGGCCTTTCTCTTCTTCTTCTTTTGCTTTTTCTTCTTTTTGATTTCCGCAGGCGCTTGTCCCCAGAACAGGTTGCTCTCTTGAGGTGGCGCCGCTTCAGCTTCATCCCCTCGCTTGAGCGAGAGTTGCTCCAGCTCTAGCCATGGGACGTGGTCCCGTACCAGCAGAGGTTTTAGTTCGGGCTGTACATATTCCTCTAGCCCTTCAATTAAGTGTTGCAATCGAAGGACCCCAGGGTTGGTTTCCTTGATTACTGGCAGCAGAGTTTGTCTCCTCCTGTTGGGTGTATATATTCTGACAGCTGCAGGTGGAGTGACCCATACGGGCGCTACCACTGGCGGAGCAGGCCGAGGTGTAATGCCACGGATATGTGCCCCCTCTTTTGGGCGGGGTGCCCTCTTCTTCTTGTGCTTCACAGGGACTTGCTGCCACCCCTGCTGTTCCTTCACGGGCTCCAGGAAATGGATTTCGTAGGTGCTCCGTGTGCTTGCTTCAGAGATCTCCTCAGGTAACGCCTGGTAGAGGGAGATCATGTTGACTGCTGCTCTTCGGGGGGGAGCTTCATGTGGCTGAGGAGGGTCTACTTTGTACTCTCCCAGCTCTATTTCATTCTTCTTCACCATTCCTTCAATGATGTCTTTGAAAACATAACAGTCTTCGATTGAATGTCCCAACATCTGGTGATAGGGGCAGAATCTTGGGCTGTCTCTTCTTTTGAGGTCCTCTGGTCTTCTTGGCTCAGGCAGAGTGACCATACTGTATTCTGTTACCCAGTCAAATAGGATCCGGGTCTTATCCTTAGGAAAGGAATAAGCCTTCTTCATTTTGTCCCTCAACGAAGGACCTTCTTTGTCATCTGGAGCTTTCGCAGGTTGCGGGGGAGCCGCTTTCTTGCCTTTCTCCTTCTGTTGTTCGAACGCCTTGATATCAAGCGCATTCGCTTCTTTAGGTGTGGGGCGCCGTTCCGCCGCCTTGCCTTTCTGGGCTGTGCTGGCAGCTGACGGCGGGACGGGCTTCGCTAGAAAAGCCTCTACCTCGGCCACCACATTATTCAGCCGGTCGAACGACCGTATTTCCATCCCGATCATTTTTTCCAAGACCTCCCTCCTGAGATTTTGCTTACATATTTGCACAGCGTCCTCCTGATGCGGGGGCCGCTTACATCTCATTCCGAGGTTCCTCCACCTCTTGATGTAGTCAAGGGCGGTCTCATCTGCCCTTTGTTTTGTCGAATAGAGTTCGGCCACTGTGACCTCCCTCTCTGTGACATGGAATCTTTCCCTGAATTTCCTCTGCATATCTGACCAGTCATTGATTGACCCGGCCGAGAGGCTGGAGTACCATTCAAATGCGAGCCCCGTCAGCGAGGACCCGAAGAATTTCAGCAGATATGACTCGTCGGTGGACAGATCACCCATAACGGTCATATAATATGCAATATGTTCTTTTGGGGAACCTTTCCCGTTGAATTTGTCAAATTTGGGCGGCTTGTTGACTCCCGGGGGAAGTCGCTTAGCCGCATGGTGTTGCGGGTAGGGCACCCGGTAGGCATCGAATGCGACGTAGTCGCCTTCGCTCTTCTCTACGAGCTTCAGCTCGATCATCCTCTCCACCATCATCCGGTTCACGACCGTGGGGTCGACTGGCTCCGGATAGAAGTGTGCTGGCTGCAGGTACGGGGTGACTAGGGTGGTCGCCTGTGGAGGATGCAGCAGCGGGGGTGTTGGGTGCACCTGAGGAAGCACCGGAGGCAGCAGCGACTGAGGCTGTGGCGGCCGCTGTTGTGCTGTCGTCACAGTTGGCTCTGACGGCTGGGGTAGTGTGCAAAGTGGTGGAGGGTCGTCTCGACGAGCCGCTCCCCGGGATGATTCACCTTGGACCTTGGGTGGTTTGGAGGCTGATGAGTGTTCAGTTTTCTCCATCAGCTGTTTCTTCAAGTAATCTATTTCCCGTTGATATCTTTGCAGCAGCATCAAGACTGATGGGTCTATAGTGGTGGGGACACCTTCTGTTGTTTCCCCGGACGTACCCTCGGGCAGGATATCGAGGAGTACGTCGTCTTCTTCTTCCGTCGTTACCACATTAGCGGTCAAGACGGGGGCTTTGTCATCCCAGTGGAGGTATGACTGGGGCTGTTTCTCTTTCATCGCTGTCAGAAGCCCTCTTGCTGCTTCTGTCCTGCGGGTAGCTGGTCCCGGCCGTACGGCCAACTGAGCCAGTTCTTGGGAGTCTTCATGAAGCTTCCCATATCGGCTGGACACGCCAGCCATGTTGCAAGTGAAAACCTGCATCCTCCTTCTTTGTCGATGGACCCTCCGCCTTGCTTGTTGCGGGAAGGTCAGCCTCTCGAACACAGAAATTCTTCTTCTTTCTTCCCGCTCGGGGAAGGCTTCATCGGCTTTGATCTCAGAGCCGTCATTGTGTCCGTTGTCATCGACCGACGACATCCTCATTATATCCTCCATTTCTTCTTCATCTGCCGTTGATGGGCAGTAATTTTCTTCAGTGGCGACTGTCTGCATCAGCCGCTGCTGTCCGAGTGAGGTGTTACCCAATCCTCGGAAATAGCTTCTGACCAGGCAGGCCATTTCTTCTTGACCCCGTTCTTGATGTAGCACGGGGGATAGTGGTCGACCTCCAGCAGGAGGAATGTAGGCCAGTCGAGCTCTGTCAGCTGGCTGTTGGAACCTTCGCCCCGTGGCAGGGACGTTGGCTTGACGGGCCACAGTCCGGAAACTTCTGTGACGCGGAGGATCCGCAACCACCTCTTCTTCATTCATCAGGGACAAGCCCCTTTCTCTTCTCGCTCTCGCCTCGTCGTTCATAGGACGATGGCGGGTGGGCGTTGGATGGTAGGCAGGTTGGGTCCGCTTGGGAACCCACACCTGTTTGAATTTCCTCGGCCTGAGCGCCGGGTTTTCTTGGCCATGGTGGCCGGCTTCTTCTCTTTCTGCCCTCCTTCCAGCGAGAGCTTGATAGTTGTTGTAGACAGGGACGTTTGGGATGACGCGATCTGGGGTCACCCGTGCCGTGCGCCCGTTGAGGAAGACACGCATACCTCCCACCAGCATTGATTTTCCGGACTGAGAGACAGTTCCGGTGATCACGGCAGTGTTCTTGCGAGCCTGGCGATGCTGACGTCCTCCAGGGGGCTTGTTGATATCAGTGGGATGCATCACCCGTACAAGGTGGTGCACCAGGCAGCTAGCGGCCGGAACCGGGTTCTTGAGCGAATCACCGCGGCAGGGGGCCTTCAGAGGCTCCATTTCCTTCACATCTTCCTTGACGGGTTCCATGGCTTCGACTTCCAGCATGTCGACAAAGGCCAACCCCAAGAAGTTGGGGAAGCCCACAGCAGGAGGAAAGCTACCAAATTCCATGGGCACCGCCAGGTACCCTTGCGCGTGTCCGGCGACTATCGATTGGTCGAAGTTGATGCCAGCTATTCCATGAGTCGTCATTGTCCCACTGAAAAGACAGACAGGAAAACAATCAGTAGTCTTTGAAAGGGCTTCGAAGCCCGAATATCTCGGCAAAGAGATGAAAGGTGACACCAGTCCCACCGGGCGTGCCAGACTTGTTCAGCGACCTTTTTCTTTCTTTCGCGGGTCGATCGACCAACTGACTAACTGGTATTCAAATGATCAATTAACGACGCGGGCGTGCCAGTCACGTGCGTGACGATTCTATTGTGCGCTCACCCTGACCTGTGTCGGGCGAATGTGAGGTTCGGTCGGGACCAGCAGTCCGCCATACCATAAAGGCTATGGCGTTAATTACATCCCCCACGAGGAGGGAACACCTTTGATTAATTGCCGAGATAGCGGGCTGTCGAAGCCGGAAAAAAAGGAACTACATGATGATTATTAGTTGAGGGACTTGCATCCTTCTGTGATTAGCATAAGAAACCATCCCATAAGTGGGAAAAGGGTTAGAATGATGCGACGACACGATTCGGAACGGAACCGGTGCAGTGCGTGCGAAGACAGGGATCAAAACGCTTGAAACGGCGCCCTGAAACGTAGGTAAAAGGTTTAAAACGGCGCCATAACCGTAGGTAAAGGGGTAGGCCGTTAAAACGGCGCGGGAAGCCGGGGCGCGCCGGGAAGACCGCGCCGGGAAGGGCGCGCCTGGAAGAGCGCGCCGGGAAGGGCGCGCCGGGAAGGGCGCGCCGTTTTAAGGCGTGATCGCGCATGAACGCGCCGAATTAATCCGACTTCAAGGAAACAGGAGCTTCGTTAGTTTATTCATGGATTTATTAAGATTTTGAATGGTTTTGAGACTTTATTAAGTCAATTGTTCGTGGAATCGGTGCCGCGTCATTTAAAGGCCGAGTCACGGGCTCGCGTGAGGCGATTGTTCCGAGCTTAACTCGTTCGAGCCGAAATTTCGGCAGCATCTCCCCATCCCAAAGGATGGTCGGGGAGACGCAGGGAGTACTCACGTGGCGGAGTAAACCCCTAAAGAGCCGGGTGGCACAACGGCGGCCGGCAGACCCGAACGGATAGGGAGACCCCGAGGGCTAGCCTGCTAGGGGTACCGAGTCCGTGGGTAACGATGAGTAAGTGAGGTGACTCGATACGGGAGCGAAAACCCCGAGGGCTAGCCTACGAGGGGCATGCGACCCGAATCACCACACTACTCGAATCGGGACGACCGAGTAGAGAAGGGAACCCCGAGGGCCAGCCTACGAGGGGCACACGCGTCTCACGGCCACCACAAAGTCCCTTAGAGACTGTGGATTTGAGATGTCGGGACTAACCCGTTTATTATTCACTCATTAGTCCATGGGAGATTCATCAATGCTGGACGGTCCCCAGTGGACAGAGTGCTGTCAAAACGGAACAGTGGGGGATGTTCCCCCTCCCCGGGTTACCGATCCGCCCTAGTGAAATAGTAGAACGGGGCTGTGAGATCGTTCGCATAACCAACAGGCCGGAACTAATGCCTGTAGATATACGTGCGTTCATGCATATGCATGTTCATAAAGCAGCGAAATATTCGTCAAGAAATATTCAGAAAGTAATGACTGGAGTGTAGGGGCACCCATATTTCCCTCTGTTCATGGTCAAGAACAGAAAGGGTATTGCGAGGGCGGCCCAGACAGGTTGAAGGAACCCATATGTCGACCCACCTTACACGGTGAACACTCCTAGCATTCGATCGGAAGAGAAAACCCCCGGGGAGGGGAATCAATGTAGCCCTTGCCATAGCAGGGCATAAGGCGTCGGGAAGACGAAACAGGAAGGAAATCATTCACACATGAAACCCACGGTGCTCTGCATTCATCCTCCACGGCGCCGGCATCATCGCACGGCACCGTTTCACTGGCCGTAAGAAGAAAAGGGGGAGCTAACAGGGAAGAAAGAGAAGCGTGGCATTTGGCCAGAGACTCACATTCCATTCCTATTCATTCATATGAAAAATACAGACAGACAAGTAGAGAATATACATTCCGGCGCCGGCGTTGTCGCTCGGCCGCCGTTTCCATTAACAGAAGAATCCTATTACGATGAGAAGAGGGAAAGAAAATCATCGTGAGGGAGGGGAGGTGAGGCTCATATCATCGCCCCTCCCCTCCTTCACTTACATTCTGCCAGGAGGAAGAAACTCAAAACGGAGCAGAGGGGTTCGCCGGATGAAACACGGACAAACCCACCTCGATAGATAAGAACGGGCGTTCTTCTTCTCCGATTTCGGGAGACTCCGGTGGAGCGGGATGAGGGCCGCCGAGAGCTCGGGCAGAGAACTCGTCCGATCGAAAAAACTCCTGGACCTCCCCCCTTTTTTTCTAATTCCATTTTCTTTTCTTTTTGATTCCGCTCCCTCCTTGATCGGATCCCCCTTTGATCTCCTCTCTCTTTTTTTGATCTCTTATGTCGACAGGCTATATATAGCCTTGGGGTTAAAACGGCGCCCCAGGAAGAAGCGCGCCGGGTTGACGGCGCCGGGGAAGGGCCCCATCTGGCTTTTGCGCGCCGGATTGACGGCGCCGGGGAACACCCCCTTTGGTTCCTGGCGCGCCGGTTTGACGGCGCCGTTTTAACCTGTTCACTTGGCGTGTAGCCCGGTGGGCCCGGAGATGATTCCGGAAGCTCCCGTTGACTGTTCCTCTCACCCTGGCCATCGAAGGGCCTTGATGGGGTGTTTACGAAGCTCTTGATAGGACGAATGGCCTTAAACAAGACTTCGTGTGTGTCCGGTCCGAGCGCACGGGTGTCCTACTGACACAGTATTCGGCACTGTGATTTATGCTTCTGGCTGAGACGGACTCGTGCTCAAAGCTTCCTTATAGGATGACGTTACATCCCGGACAATTCCACCTTGAATTGGTGATCAATCGGCCACTAACGGGCCCACTATGGCGAGAAGCCGAACCCGTGCCGGGTAATCGGGGTCTTCTACTGACAGAACCCTTGGCCCCCTTGTTACGGATGGCCGAGGACATTCTTCCTCCTTAGGAGAGTAATTGGGCAGACCGTCGTCCTTGGTCGGGCGACGGATGTGGGGTAGCGGCACGACGAGGTCGATGCCGGGTCATTGGGCAGGCTTGATCGCGCTGCCGGTTGGTTGCGGGTTCACTTCGGCTCTCCTGAGGTAAAGTCCCCGACGTTCCCTTTGAGGTGGCTCGGGGCTTTGTCAGCTTGAGGGGTCCCCTTGATAAGTTGATCTTTATCGGCTTCCGTGCTTTAGTGGGCCGTATCATTCATCTTTGCGGCTTGGTTGCCGAAGGATCATGTTTTGAGTGCCAACAGTTATCAACATTGATATTAGATGCAAGTTTTTCATGGTGTTTTTAATTTTATTTTAGACCATGGTAGAGTAGATAGTGCACCCATCTTTCTACCCTCCTCTAATCAGTGAGTCATCCTCAGAGTCTTCCTTAGAGGACTCCGTCACCGGTAGACAATGGTCCTCATCAAGAGAGAGTGACTCTGATACAGGACATATGGGTCCATCGTGGGAGGTTGTGAGGCCGAGACGATAGGCTTACCCCGGTGTTGAGATCCTTTGGATTGTCAATGGGTAGCTTTGCTAGCTTGTCACCATGGCACTGCTTGACAGTGTAATAATACGGAGCAACAGTCGGACTACCAGCACCATGGCGGTAGAGAGCGCCGATGGAGCAAGTGCCGCAGCCATCGGTGGCTTAGCCCTGCTCACTATCCCTGACCCCACCGCGATTGTCGTGGCTTGCACAGTCGCAGAGGCAGCCAACGAAGAAGTCGGTGACTCGGCGGCAAGAAGGCCACTTGCAAGTACCGGCCCGATCGTAGGAGGTGTCGTAACCACTCGTGGGTCACCATCGACACCTGCAGGTCTCCCTATGCATGTCCACACAGCTTCTATGCTTGACCCTAATAACTCCCGAGGGGTTGGAGGTGGTGGTTCGATGATACCTATGCTTGTTTTGATTTTTACCCTCACGGGCATGTAGTTAGACATGATTCTTGATTTTTTTTGGAAAATTTTAGATTTTTTCATGATGATTATTTTAATATCATTTTATGTCATCATGTTCATTTTTTTATACATGCATTTTGTATCATACATGTTTAAGAAAATAAATAGATGACAGGATAAATAATGAAGCGCTAGGTAGGTGAGCGCTAAGTGATTGTGTATTGCACAAGTGCAGATTATTGACGAGAGATGGTTATTCCTCTCCTGATGTCGATGAGAGAAGTTTGTTCCTCTCATAAGATTGTGTGAGATGTATATTCTTCTCACATGAGATAATTTGCTTGAAGTCGCTCTAACCCCGTTAAATAATCTTATATGAGTAGGAGATGATTGTAGTTTTTTAGATCTACTTTTGATCTCACTATATCAGAGATTTTAATATAATTATGATGTCATAATTTTTTAATAATTTTAAATATATATAAATTTTATAAATTTTTTGAATAATAATATAATATAATAAAATATTATATTATGCATGAAACAATGATTCTAAAGACTAAGACAATGAGAAATAAAATATAATGATCAAAATAAAAAAAAACATGTATGCATAATTATTATTCATGATTATGTAACTATACAAATAAAAAATAACAATAATATGGTTAATGCATACTGACCTTAGAATTTTGTAATACTCCATTGGTCTTCACTCTTCACAATTGACATATATGCTCCTTTAAACATTAAAACTTTAAATATAGCTAAAATAAAATGATAAATAACAATAAATTAATAATAATAAGATAATTTTTTTCACACATAAATATCATTTTGAATATCTAAACATTAATCTATAAATAATTAAATATAACCAAATGATATATCAACGCAACCGTAAAAAAAATAACATCATCAAGTTTTAAAGTTTACAAACATAAATTCATCACTTCATCAAAAGTCTAAGTTCAAAACTACATATATAATCAAAAAAAGTCTCGTATAATCTTCATCATTGAATTTCAACATGAGCTTCATCATTGAATTTCAACATGAGCTTCATCTTCTTCTTTAACACCAAAGTTCCTAGAAATACATACAAACAATTGAATATTAAGTTATTAACAAATCATAACATACTAAAAGAGTGATTAAATTTAATTTCTATAAAACTAAAATAGAATATCAAAGTCCTCGACATGTCTTGTAAACTCCGAACTATTTGGTTGATCCTTTTGAAGCTAATTATCAACATCTTCATTAGTAAATAGAGGAGACTCCTCTTCCACCACCCACTTTTCCATAACATCAATATCTTCTAATTAATGATATGGGATCAAAATATTACTTCTTCTTTTTCTTCCTACAAAAATATATAGTAGACTTCAATTATAAACCATTAAACTTAAAATGTAATGAAATTAATAGAAGTTATTTTTAGATTATAATACACTATTACACTTACATAATTTCTTACCTATCCAACAATTGTAGATTGTAATAAACATATACAAGGTCACATAATCTTTGATGCTCTAAGCGATTCCTCTTATTAGTGTGTATACGTTCAAAAACACTCCAATTATGTTCACATCCAGAAGAGCTGCATGTTTGGCTTAAAATTTTTACCGTAAAATTTTGTAAATTTGGAGCACGAGCTCCATAAATTTATCACCAAATAGTTGAAAACAAATTAGATATATTGGTTTAGCCATCTTACCCAAATTTATAATCAAAAATAATAATCTAAATAACAATACATAGAGCCAAGGAATAACGAGAAGCTATTGCGGCTGGACTTCCAAAATCATCATCTGCATATCTAAATTTATTTAGATCTGGATTAATTTTCACTAACATATCAACATTACCTTGACATACCCGATGAAGAGATTCATTAACCCCTTGCATTGTCAACACTCTTGTTTCATCATCCATATCATATTGAAATTGTGGATTAAGCCAATAGCCTACTAAATGAAGAGGTCGACTAAGTTGATGATTCCATCGAGAATCCACAATTGAGATGAAGGGGTCAATGTTCATCTTAAATTTCAAGAGTGTTTTCTTTATAGCATTCTTAACCCTCTGCATACTTTCAAATATGTATCACATAGATGGTCTTTCATCACTATCCACCATTCTTAATACACGAACAAGTGGCTCAAAGGCTTGCACAACTATCAAACATTTATCCCAGAATAAAGTAGATAGAATCAAATCAGATATAATAATGTCTTTCTGATTTTTGACCCATTTGCTTTGAACTCATTTTTTACTAGTCATCATAGTTCGCAATTGATTTTTACAACTCAACAAACTTTGAAGTGTAAGAAAGTGAGTTGCAAACCGAGTAATAGCTGGTCGAATAATTTCTTTCCCACCTAGAAATTTTCTCATCAAATTCAAAACAAAGCCATGATTATAAATGAAAGTGATAATACTCTGAGCTTGATTGATTAATTCTTTAACATCATCCATCTTAGCTATATCTTCTAACATCAAATCTTAGCTATATCGATATTGCTGATTCAATAAAAAACCTGCAAACTTGTAGTTGGCTACATTACCAGTCACTACTTGAACAACATTTTCAGCACCAACTTCTTCCACAACTCCAATAAGTAACTGAGCAAGTATTTCACCAATTTTTGCCTATTTAGAGGCATCAACTGACTTTAAAAATATAGTTCCCTTACCATAATACACCAAAAAATTTATCAAAGTCCTTCCCTTCTTATCTGTTCATCCATCAGCTATAATTGTACAACCAAACTCTTTCCATATTTTTTTGAATGAATCAATGCATTCTTTCAACTCTTCAACACTTTTTTTGAGTAAGAAACCACGCAAATCATGAAAAGTAGGTGCTTTATATCCATAACTAATCGTTAATGCAGAATCAAACATAGCTTGAAAATGTGAAGAATTTGCAGCATTAAACGGAATACATGACTCAAAATCATTTTGCAGCTTCTATATGTGCTCTTTCAGTGGAATCTTTGCCAGTCATGACACTTTTAATTGATGGTTGCTTGCCTCCTGCTAATCCCTTTATTTTTTTTGAATCACCTTCTGCATTTCTTTTCAAACTGGGACCCTGAACATTATCATCACCATCTTCATTAATGGTTACAAATGATGGAAATGGACTATGTTTCAGAGTATATGATTTTTTGATATGTGTTGAAATAGTGCTTCAAGATCCTCTTTTATCTCTAACAACACCTGTGGAAGAACTTTCTTACAAGAAGCAACATCACCTTTAATATTAGCTAGGTGTTTTTTCACCTTGTGAATCCCTCCACCACTAAAAATATTTCCACAATACAGACATTTCATTTTATTTTTTTCTAACTCCAAAACATGATTCCATGCAATATCAGTCCTTCCTCTTGTTGGACGGGATTCTGATTCTGTAGTACTAGTAGCAGAAGCAACCGAAGGTGTTGCATTTGAATCCGACGGGGTAGACTGGTTTTCAAATGGATTAGACATATTTTAAAAACCTACAAGTAGAATTCACATAATTATTCAAAGGTTCTGGTTCAAGAATAAAGAAAAAACACAGGTTAAATTACTAATTATTAGAATTTAAAAAATCATACATTTATAAAATAGAAAATATCAAAATATATATTTAAATTCTATAAAAAAATTAAAAATCTATTATTCACCGGAGGTCCGGAGCTGAAGACGGCGTGGTTGGTGCCTGTTCACGATCACGGTGACCGGATAAGGGGAAGATTGGTGCGGCCCTGGAGCGGCCCTGTTTACGATCACGGTGACCGGACACAGGGGAGAGCCAGAGAGTACAGCTTGGTGCAGCGTGTTCGTGGACACGGGGGAGAGTCGGAGAGGAGGCCTCAGCACCTGTTCGCGCTGGAGAGGAAGCCACAGCTGCGCCAGAGGAGGCCGCAACACCTGCTCGCACTTGTTCGCGCCAGAGAGGAGGCAGCAGCAGCGCCTGAGCGGAGGCTACATCACCTGTTCGTGCCGGCAAGGAGGCCGCAACACCTGTTTGGGAAGAGGAGAGCCGTAGAGGATGCCGCGTCGGAGAGGATGCCACGCTGGAGAGGAGGCCGCAACACCTGTTTAGGGAGAGGAGAGCCAGAGAGGATGCCGCGTCGGAGAGGAGGCCAGAGCCGGAGACGGAGGTCGCGCCGCACCTGTTCCCGATGACTGCCGGACACGGGGACACAGGTGCGGCCAGAGAGGAAGCCTGGGGTGCGATGACCGGAGATAGAGAGTACAGGCGGCTGGAGATGGAGAGGGCGGGGGCAACCGGAGACGGCGATGGCAGATGGGAGACCGGGAGAGGGCGGATGGGGGGAGACTTTGTACGGAGATGGGGGATTAGGGCACGACCGAATGGGTGAGAGAGGGGTTTTGTCATTTTCAATTTCATATTTTATTATTTTCATTATTCATTTAGATTTTTTAAATTGGCGAACCAGGTCGGATCGAGTTACCGGTTCGACCGCGGTTTGTCCTGTTCGGGCAGTTTTTAAGCTTTAAACCGAATCGGCTATAATCAAACCGGTGGTCCAACCGATCGGCAGTCGAACTGGTCGAACCGGCAAGTTCGGTCTGTTTTTAATAACATTGGCAGAAACACAAAATAAGATTTTATGCTAATCCCATCCCTTAAAGTCCCCTCCAACAGCTTTCACACAATCCACCACGCCCCCTCCTCTTCACCCCAATCTCTCTCTCTCTCTCTTCATATATTACACCCCATCTCTTCACTTTTCACTTCTTTTCACTTGATTTGGATCAAACACCCTTCAGCAGATTCCAAGGCATTAACATCTCTTCCCAAGATTTATTACTTCATCCACTATAGGATCCGAGCTTTCAAAGGACAATCTGCATTGATTCATAAAAATAGTCATGTCAGCCACTGTGAGGAATGTGTCAATACATGGGTATTGGTGCACATTCACTGCATAATATAATAATAACTCATCCCCTCCATGCAGAGGGGAGAGAGAAGCCTAGAGAAAGAGGGTGATGTCACAGGACAGTCCAAAAATAACATAAATTTTGACCGCATGGGGTGGTGAGGCTTAGGGATGTGGAGCTGCATGTGGCCCTATGCAGTGTAGAGTCATGGGAATTGGAGAACAAAGTGAATGAACAATGAAGTAATCATCCATTTAATAATTTCTTCCTTCTTGTCAAGGGGAGCACATGTTTGCCCTCCCCCCCACCCCCACCCCCACAACTTAAAATTCTGCCGGCAACATATATAACATTCAATTCTTCCCATACTACCTCTCTTTCCTTGTTGGCACTTCACATGTATATCCTCCTTGTTTGAATTCTAATTGCATATTTGGCACTACTAGAGGAACTTGCATGACTACTCAAAAGTTTGCCTTTTAAGCTTGTTAATTGATGGGCCGAAGCCCTTACGAACGGGTGTCAATTAGGGCAACCCGTGTGGGCTGGCCATGCATCCATGACATGTTGCTGATTCCACTGCAGCCATGCAAGGATCCCACGTAGAGTGGCATCTGACTACATTGCGGGGAGGGGAGGATGATCGGCTGCAATCTCCAAGCCCTAGATAGACTTTCCTCACTTCCGAAGGCCGTGATCACCCTGGCTTCTCCTTTCCCCATTCAGACTCGCCCCAGGCCGTGATGCTCTCTCCCTCTCCCTCTTCCTCTCCCATACAACCTCTTCTTCCATTCTCTATATAAACCCATTTGTAGGTTTAAGAGGTGGGTGTGTAAGAACATGAGAAACCATAATGAAGAGAGGTCGCCATAGAGAGAGCCCTCTACATGTATGCTTGTGAGAGAGAGAGACCTTGAGTGAAACACATGATCGCTAACGTTAGGGTTCTTGTTGTGAGGAATAGAGAGGCAACCCCAGGGCAAAGGCAGCAGTCGACACTCCCTATCTACCTTTCTCTCTCCCCTTCTCTCTTCGTGTTCTCCCTCTCTACTTCACAGAGTGAACAGAGAAGGATAGTGCCCTGAAGAGGAGAATGCACTCTACTTTGTGGTCGTGGAATGCTCATATTCCCACGACAATCTCGACTATATCTCTGGAGGGTCATCATTGTTGTTCCTAGGTCCTGAACTGAAGAGAACTTACGGTAGACTCTTGTAGCCTAACATGTTACCTGTGCGATATCTCGTGAGTCCATTGCTTCCACTAACAAGGTATGCCTTGGACTCTGATGTTGTTATTACTTGGGGGTTATCAACATTGATATTAGATGCAAGTTTTTCATGGTGTTTTTAATTTTATTTTAGACCATGGTAGAGTAGATAGTGCACCCATCTTTCTACCCTCCTCTAATCAGCGAGTCATCCTCAAAGTCTTCATTAGAGGACTCTGTCACTGGTAGACAATGGTCCTCGTCAAGAGAGAGTGACTCTGATACGGGACATATGGATCCATCGTGGGAGGTTGTGAGGCCGAGACGATAGGCTTACCACGGTGTTGAGATCCTTTGGATTGTCAATGGGTAGCTTTGCTAGCTTGTCACCATGGCACTACATGACAGTGTAAGAATACGGAGCAACAGTCAGACTACTAGCACCATGGCGGCAGAGAGCGCCGATGGAGCAAGTGCCACAGCCATCGGTGGCTTAGCCCTGCTCACTATCCCTGAACCCATCGCGATTGTCGTGGCTTGCACAGTCGTAGAGGCGGCCAATGAAGAAGTCGGTGACTCGGCGGCAGGCAGTACCGGCCCGATCGTAGGAGCTGTCTCAACCACTCATGGGTCACCACCGACACCTGCAGGTCTCCCTGTGCATGTCTACACAGCTTCTATGCTTGACCCTAATAACTCCCGAGGGGTTGGAGGTGGTGGTTTGAGGATACCTATGCTTGTTTTGATTTTTACCCTCATGAGCATGTAGTTAGACATAGTTGTTGATTTTTTTTTGGAAAATTTTAGATTTTTTCATGATGATTATTTTTTATATCATTTTATGTCATCATGTTCATTTTTTTATACATGCATTTTGTGTCATACATGTTTAAGAAAATAAATAGATGATATGATAAATAATGAAGCGCTAGGTGGGTGAGTACTAAGTGATTGTGTATTACACAAGTGCATATTATTGATGAGAGATGATTGTTCCTCTCCTGATGTCGATGAGAGAAGTTTGTTCCTCTCATGAGATTGTGTGAGATGTACATTCTTCTCACATGAGATAATTTGCTTGAAGTCGCTCTAACCCCGTTAAATAATCTTATATGAGTGGGAGATGACTGTAGTTTCCTAGATCTACTTTTGATCTCACTATATAAGAGAGTTTAATGTGTTTAATTTAGATTACTGGTAGCAAATTTAGACGATGCATAATAATGATGCCATTAAAACTCTCTATTTGATAATGTTGTGAATGGCCACCAAGAATGTGATTACTGACCTCATCAATGCTGATAAGTTGAATGGCACTAACTATGATATATGGCATTGTAAGATCCAATATTTATTGAATGAGCAGAGTTGCTCGACCATCTCACTTACACCATGACACTGTCCGAGGAGGAGAACATTGCGTAGCATCACCGGGACCAGGAAGTTTCTTGACTCTAGTTTAATAAAGATAATAACATGTGTTTTACTATGTTAAGCAGCATACAAGATGATTTAATAGGTGAGCATGAAATGTTTTCTACGGTGAAGGATATGTGGGATCAACTAAAGCTCTCCTTTCGGGGAACCTTCATTACCAGACTGAGAGCTCTGGTTCTAAAATTTGAGACCTTGAAATCCGCCACACAATGACTGACCATCTGAAGATGCTGTCGACAATGATTCATGACTTGATGGTAGTGGACCACTATATCACAAATGAGCACTAGGGGATATTTATGATTAGGTCAATTCCCGACTCGTGGATCTACATGAAGCAGATTCTAACTCATAACAAAAATATCATGTCTCTTTTTGATATTTATTGACATGTGGAGTTGGAAGCCAAGCGTAAAGAAGCCTATCACACCACTGCTAATGTCACCCAGGGTGGTAGTTTGGGAAGAAGCGACTACAAAGGAAGAGGAAAGGGTGAGATAAGGTGATGGAGACATCACCCACGACTCCCTTTGGCTCGGGTCCACTTCTTCACATTCGGGAGCTAGTTGAGTTTGGGCCTCACTCTATTAAGGCCCCTTATCCATTTTGTAGTTTTCCTTTGAGTCATTTTGATGTATTTCCATTTTATTTGAGTCATTTCCCTAAGTCTAGCACTTATTTTCCTATGTTTGGTATCATCATGATGTCTAATGTAAGCTATTGGGCCCCATTCGTTGGACTAGGCCCATTAGCACTCCCAACCCCCTTGGTTATTTGTAGTTGTTTATTTTGTCAGCGACTTATTGTAAAGAGTGGGTTGCCTATATATAGGACCCCACTCCCCTCATTTAAGTTAATGAATGATTACATCCTTTTGAGTTAAACTTCCATTTGAGTTCAAATTGGAGTGATTCCTCTAGTTTTTGGGTGAGAGACCCTAGGGGAGAGATTCCCCACCCATTCCCCTCTTAATCTCTCTATTTCACCCCTCTTTCTCTCTCCTCCAACCTCAAATCCGAATTTCCTTCTCTCTCCTCCCTTCTCCCATCCACTTCCAACCTCCAACCACCTCCTTTAATGCCCTCCACTTCCCCATGGCCTCCATTACTCCACTCCCTAGTTCCTAGGTAGAAGTCTCCCCATTCCAACACCTTCCTCCACCTTCCAACCAAATCTACCCCATTCCAATGCAAGCACTCCACTTCCCAACATAATCACCCACCTTCCAAGACCTTTTGAATTTGAAATCCACCCTTCCCTCCACTCACTTGTGCCCCCCTCACCTTCTCCTCTCACCCACCTTCCCCAAATTCGTAGCTCTTCCTCCTCCACCTGCTAGCACTTGCTTCCAGCCATTCTCCACCCCATTCCCCATCACCATTAGCTCCCTTCTCCACCCCACAAGAGCCCCCACTCTCCCTTAGGTCATTCCTACCATTTCCCTCCACGAAAGAAGCCACATCTCCCTCTCATTTCTTCTAGTAGGTTGGAGCTGTGCAGATCTGCAGAACAGCACTTGTTGTAGCGTCAACCACGGATTCATCCTAGTTCTTCAGAAGGCGTGGCCTACCTTTCTGGAAAGGCCTTCCAGTCTACTTCGCAGGCGAGGTGGAATCAACACGATCGGAGCTCGGAGCTGCCAGATAGAGCCATTCTCCTAATAGTGCGCAGAGAGGTCTTCATCCTAGACCAGAGCGTGGAAGATCCTTCTGCCACGACAAACCCCTGCGGATTCAGGCTGAATGCCCGTCATCAAAGTTCTTCCTCTACCGGTCATCTTTCAAGATCAAGAAACAGAACCCCGTTCGGCCACTGGAGGAAGAAGTTACGAATTTTCTCCCCCGATCTATCTAGTTCTGTTTTCTGCTATCTACTCCGACCAGTACCCACTCTTCTGGGTGTCCCGGCCATCCTCGACCTCTGAATGCATCTCTGTCACCTCCTGCTGAAAGCTATCTCGACCACGAAGATGATGCCGCTGGTTTCGTGCTGATCGGAGCTCAGGAGGGTGCTCAGTCACTTCTGCAACTTGCTGTTACAGTCCAGACAGTACCTACGGCCAGACAGAGGAGGCTACTTCCTGTTGCTGGTGCAGCCACCTCCGACCGTCTGAGCTTCCCCAAAAATTCTGGAGTCCACCTCATCCAGTCAGGAAGCTTCAGGAGCTGGTTTCGATCAATTTGGAGTCCGGACAAGCCCGACATAGCCATCACAGCAACCCCCCTGTCCAGAATTCCAGATTGAAGCTGCAACTTCCCTAGTTCTCATTTCTCTTCGTTTCGGTCCACCAACCCCTCCCCGCTTGGCCGGCTGAAGGCCCCACCCTGCGTGGTGGTAGTGTTTGAATGTATCATATTAACCCCTACCCCAAGGTCCCCCCTCCTGCGAGAGGAGTAGTTTTGTAAGTGGTTTGGCAGGTCAAGCGACACCGCCGCGGCGTGTGGGGAACCACCGCCTCCCCGCTCGCCCTCGTCTCCGACCGGGACCGGTTTCTTCAAACCGGTCGAGTAAGTGTCTCTTCCTTGCTCACCTAGTGTAGCTCTCTCAATATTTGATTCATGCATCGCTGAATTCGTGAGGAGCGCCCGATCTTCAAGTCCATGACTTAGAGTGATCGCCGTGGGTTAGTGTGACCCGGTGCCCGAGTGCACTTTGTCGGCCCCAATCGAATTGGGCAACCAACCTTGGGGAATCAATTCTTGGCCTTGCTGGCCCTCTACCAGCAAGGGTCCATTCCCATAAGTCACCCTTGGTATCACATAGTCACCCCGGGAATAGAGTGCAACGAAGAGAGCGGTGGCCCATTAAGGCCCATTTGGATGCTTAGATGTGCTTGTTTGACTAAGTCCGAGGTTGTGTCACATCAAGTGGTATCAGAGCAAGTTTACAACTTGTCTCTATCAAGTTGGTCCTAGGCCATTTTTATGCATTTAGAGTCCTCAGTTGCATCTCCCATGTCCACTAAAATGGCCGCTTCATACCCGTCATATCCATCCTCATCAACTTTCCCAAGAAGCCCAAATCCTCATGGAAGTTCCATTACCAACAAAGTGGGTAGCAACACCTCTATCATAGAAGCCCTACCTAATGTTCTTAATCGGCTTGAAGATATCATGTCTCGACTCGACCGACTTGAAGGAAATAGCCGTGCACCAAGAGTAAATGAGAGTGACCTTTGGGGAAATCTAGAAACCATATTTTTAGAACACTTGAAAATTAAAACCCCCCTTTGATGGATCCAATAGCCCAAGTCTTTACCTAGATTGGGAGATTTCTCTCGACCAATTCTTTAAAAGTTTCCCCTTGAACGAAGAAAGGAGAATGAGGCTAGCCAAGGCACACCTCTCCAAACAAGCTAAAACTCATTGGTTAGTTGTGGAAGGTTTGAGAAAGATCAGTAGGGAGGCTCCAATTAGCACTTGGGATGAGATGAAGACCGAGCTTAGAAAACCCTACACTCTCCAACCCTCTCCCTCCTACTCAAATCACCAAAGTCCAAGGAGCACTTCAACTCCATCATCCCCACCCGGTCAATCCAAGACCCTAATCGACCCAATCCCCTCCATGATGACCACCACTCAACCAACCATTCAAAACCAAGTGGACACCGTGTCCACCCCTCCACCTAGGCCCATGATTGTCACCACCCTCCAATCCAGAAGCTCCCACCAAACCCCTACCCCACAAAACCCCTTGGTCCCCACCACCACCCCTCCCTTGTCCCCGAAAAAGGACATTCCCCCCAAAACCAATCAACCCAAGCCACCCCAACCAACCCATCTCCCACTCCCTACCCCAAAAGTCCAAAGTACTAGGCTTCCACTACTTCCCCTCCCTATCCAAGCCAAAGTTTCCCATCACCCACCACCCTGGGTACACCATGCACCAACCATCATCACCCCACCCCCAATAGACCTTCCCATTCCCTTGAGAAAGGAGACCACAACCATCCACATGGGAGTAGATGAACCCATCCCCATCATTGAGGAAACCCAAGTTCATATCCGTGGTAAGGAAGAATCACAAATGTCCCCTAGCTTGGACCCCCAAGAGCCACAAGCCTTCACAAATAGCACCATAATCATAGATGGGCCCCTAGCTAGATGGCTAAAGGAGAGACCACTTCACCCCATCGTGTCCTATGTTTACCCACCCATGGAGAAAAACATTCCCATTGCACCCATTAACTCCTATCACACCATAATCCAAACATCCTACCAAGTGGAAACCTTAGAGAATCTTCTTAAGGGCGTAGCATGGTAAATTGAGTTCACTAGCATGTTGACCCCTATGGCCAAACCACCTAAGAGCCTTGGCCTCCTACACATATGCATAGGGTCTATCACCTCGATTTGCACCATTGGTTGCTACACTAGTGACCTCCTTCTATTCCTCCCTACACCCGATGAGCCCAACCTTCTCCTCGATTTAGAGCTTCTTATCTCGGGTAGAAAGCCTAGTCCTCCATTCATGGCCGACCATCCCACCAAAAACTTTGGCCCGATCACTTTACTAGAGGAGGAGAATCCACCATCAAGGGGTTGTGAGGACCAAAAGGACCTAGGGTTCCTCTCCTTAGGTGACCCTTACCATGACCCCTTCGATCCCTTCCTATACCCACCCATTAAGATCCCAAACACTTTGTTCGGCCAACCCACTAGAAAACTTGGCCCACTTACCTTGGAGGAGGATGACTCACAATTTGGGAACCTTGAAGACATAGAGTGCCTCCCTCTAGGAAGACCTTTCTACGACCCCTTTGATCCCTTCCTATGGGAGTCTAGTTCCCCATGTAACCCAACCATCTTACCCACCACCCACCCTTTCCTACCCTCACCCATCATATTGGGCCAAACCAATCTCATCCATGACCCGGGTTACACCTTGGGAGCCAAGACCTTGGGCCACATATCCCTAGGTAATAAAGTTGTGCCCCACCCCATGATGACCACCTTCTTAGATCCATTCGATCCGTTCCAATGGGAATTCAAAGGTTGTCCCACCCCTATACACATGGAAGTCACTTTTGGGAAAAGTATGCATGTGTCTAGGCTTTCCACACCCCTTGGCATGAACACTATGTTGGGTCTATTCATTCATATCACCCACATGTCAAGTAGAAAGCATGAGTGGTCCAAATTTAGATGTAGTGGTCCACCTTCATTCATCATGGGTCTTAAGCATATCAAAGGCATCTACGGATGTCCGGGTCCCCCGACATGCATCACCACTTTGCATGATAGATTCACATATGGTTGCCCCGGTCCACCTAAGCCCACCAAAGTCTACATGACAACATTGCATGATAAGTCCACATATGGTTGCCCCGGCCCACCAAGGCTCATCAAGGTCCATATGGCATCATGGCATAAATGGTCTATATATGGTTGTCCAGGTCCACCCATAACCACTAGAAGGTCAGCACTCACAAAATTGCATGAGGAAATCCGCAAGCACATTAGCATAAAAAATGAGGCTTATAAAAGGTTGGCTGACTCTCACCGGCGTCACTTAGAGTTCCAAGAGGGTGACTTTGTGATGGTAAGGACGGAGAGGCTCTCCCCAGGAGCCAACTCCAAGTTGAGACCACGTGGGACTGGGCCCTTCCAGGTCTTGAGGCGTATTGGTGCGAATGCTTATGAATTAGATCTCCCCGAGGATTATGGGGTAAGTCCTACATTCAATGTCGCCGACTTAGTGTCTTACAAGGGCCCCACGGTGAGACCTAGTGAGGAGATCGAGCCCACTCCCTCCTTTGAGAGAGCACCCACCCGAGAGGAGAGTCCACTAGCCAAAAGAGCTCAGCGTGATCGCATTGAACAAATATTGGATGAGCAGGTCACTACCACCCGGAGCAAGGTCTATGAGCGCTATCTCGTCAGGTGGAAGGATCGGCCTCCGTTGGAAGACTCATGGGTAAGTCGGGAGGACCTACAGCGATTGGATCCAGATCTCCTCGAGCGGTACCTTAGCCGGATGGACCCTTACTCGACGGAGTCGAGCTCTTTGCGGCCCAGGGGATTTGATGGAGGCATCACCCACGACTCCCTTTGGCTCGGGTCCACTTCTTCACATTCGGGAGCTAGTTGAGTTTGGGCCTCACTCTATTAAGGCCCCTTATCCATTTTGTAGTTTTCCTTTGAGTCATTTTGATGTATTTCCATTTTATTTGAGTCATTTCCCTAAGTCTAGCACTTATTTTCCTATGTTTGGTATCATCATGATGTCTAATGTAAGCTATTGGGCCCCATTCGTTGGACTAGGCCCATTAGCACTCCCAACCCCCTTGGTTATTTGTAGTTGTTTATTTTGTCAGCGACTTATTGTAAAGAGTGGGTTGCCTATATATAGGACCCCACTCCCCTCATTTGAAGTTAATGAATGATTACATCCTTTTGAGTTAAACTTGCCATTTGAGTTCAAATTGGAGTGATTCCTCTAGTTTTTGGGTGAGAGACCCTAGGGGAGAGATTCCCCACCCATTCCCCTCTTAATCTCTCTATTTCACCCCTCTTTCTCTCTCCTCCAACCTCAAATCCGAATTTCCTTCTCTCTCCTCCCTTCTCCCATCCACTTCCAACCTCCAACCACCTCCTTTAATGCCCTCCACTTCCCCATGGCCTCCATTACTCCACTCCCTAGTTCCTAGGTAGAAGTCTCCCCATTCCAACACCTTCCTCCACCTTCCAACCAAATCTACCCCATTCCAATGCAAGCACTCCACTTCCCAACATAATCACCCACCTTCCAAGACCTTTTGAATTTGAAATCCACCCTTCCCTCCACTCACTTGTGCCCCCCTCACCTTCTCCTCTCACCCACCTTCCCCAAATTCGTAGCTCTTCCTCCTCCACCTGCTAGCACTTGCTTCCAGCCATTCTCCACCCCATTCCCCATCACCATTAGCTCCCTTCTCCACCCCACAAGAGCCCCCACTCTCCCTTAGGTCATTCCTACCATTTCCCTCCACGAAAGAAGCCACATCTCCCTCTCATTTCTTCTAGTAGGTTGGAGCTGTGCAGATCTGCAGAACAGCCCTTGTTGCAGCGTAAACCACAGATTCATCCTAGTTCTTCAGAAGGCGTGGCCTACCTTTCTGGAAAGGCCTTCCAGTCTACTTCGCAGGCGAGGTGGAATCAACACGATCGGAGCTCGGAGCTGCCAGATAGAGCCATTCTCCCAACAGTGCGCAGAGAGGTCTTCATCCTGGACCAGAGCGTGGAAGATCCTTCTGCCACGACAAACCCCAGCGGATTCAGGCTGAATCCCCTTCATCAAAGTTCTTCCTCTACTGGTCATCTTTCAAGATCAAGAAACAGAACCCCGTTCGGCCACTGGAGGAAGAAGTTACGAATTTTCTCCCCCGATCTATCTAGTTCTGTTTTCTGCTGTCTACTCCGACCAGTACCCACTCTTCTGGGTGCCCCGGCCATCCTCGACCTCTGAATGCATCTCTGTCACCTCCTGCTGAAAGCTATCTCGACCATGAAGATGATGCCGCTGGTTTCGTGCTGATCGGAGCTCGGGAGGGTGCTCAGTCACTTCTGCAACTTGCTGTTACAGTCCAGACAGTACCTACGGCCAGACAGAGGAGGCTACTTCCTGTTGCTGGTGCAGCCACCTCCGACCGTCTGAGCTTCCCCAAAAATTCTGGAGTCCACCTCATCCAGTCAGGAAGCTTCAGGAGCTGGTTTCGATCAATTTGGAGTCCGGACAAGCCCGACATAGCCATCACAGCAACCCCCCTGTCCAGAATTCCAGATTGAAGCTGCAACTTCCCTAGTTCTCATTTCTCTTCGTTTCGGTCCACCAACCCCTCCCCGCTTGGCCGGCTGAAGGCCCCACCCTGCGTGGTGGTAGTGTTTGAATGTATCATATTAACCCCTACCCCAAGGTCCCCCCTCCTGCGAGAGGAGTAGTTTTGTAAGTGGTTTGGCAGGTCAAGCGACACCGCCGCGGCGTGTGGGGAACCACCGCCTCCCCGCTCGCCCTCGTCTCCGACCGGGACCGGTTTCTTCAAACCGGTCGAGTAAGTGTCTCTTCCTTGCTCACCTAGTGTAGCTCTCTCAATATTTGATTCATGCATCGCTGAATTCGTGAGGAGCGCCCGATCTTCAAGTCCATGACTTAGAGTGATCACCGTGGGTTAGTGTGACCCGGTGCCCGAGTGCACTTTGTCGGCCCCAATCGAATTGGGCAACCAACCTTGGGGAATCAATTCTTGGCCTTGCTGGCCCTCTACCAGCAAGGGTCCATTCCCATAAGTCACCCTTGGTATCACATAGTCACGCCGGGAATAGAGTGCAACGAAGAGAGCGGTGGCCCATTAAGGCCCATTTGGATGCTTAGATGTGCTTGTTTGACTAAGTCCGAGGTTGTGTCACATCAAGTGGTATCAGAGCAAGTTTACAACTTGTCTCTATCAAGTTGGTCCTAGGCCATTTTTATGCATTTAGAGTCCTCAGTTGCATCTCCCATGTCCACTAAAATGGCCGCTTCATACCCGTCATATCCATCCCCATCAACTTTCCCAAGAAGCCCAAATCCTCATGGAAGTTCCATTACCAACAAAGTGGGTAGCAACACCTCTATCATAGAAGCCCTACCTAATGTTCTTAATCGGCTTGAAGATATCATGTCTCGACTCGACCGACTTGAAGGAAATAGCCGTGCACCAAGAGTAAATGAGAGTGACCTTTGGGGAAATCTAGAAACCATATTTTTAGAACACTTGAAAATTAAAACCCCCCCTTTGATGGATCCAATAGCCCAAGTCTTTACCTAGATTGGGAGATTTCTCTCGACCAATTCTTTAAAAGTTTCCCCTTGAACGAAGAAAGGAGAATGAGGCTAGCCAAGGCACACCTCTCCAAACAAGCTAAAACTCATTGGTTAGTTGTGGAAGGTTTGAGAAAGATCCGTAGGGAGGCTCCAATTAGCACTTGGGATGAGATGAAGACCGAGCTTAGAAAACCCTACACTCTCCAACCCTCTCCCTCCTACTCAAATCACCAAAGTCCAAGGAGCACTTCAACTCCATCATCCCCACCCGGTCAATCCAAGACCCTAATCGACCCAATCCCCTCCATGATGACCACCACTCAACCAACCATTCAAAACCAAGTGGACACCGTGTCCACCCCTCCACCTAGGCCCATGATTGTCACCACCCTCCAATCCAGAAGCTCCCACCAAACCCCTACCCCACAAAACCCCTTGGTCCCCACCACCACCCCTCCCTTGTCCCCGAAAAAGGACATTCCCCCCAAAACCAATCAACCCAAGCCACCCCAACCAACCCATCTCCCACTCCCTACCCCAAAAGTCCAAAGTCCTAGGCTTCCACTACTTCCCCTCCCTATCCAAGCCAAAGTTTCCCATCACCCACCACCCCGGGTACACCATGCACCAACCATCATCACCCCACCCCCAATAGACCTTCCCATTCCCTTGAGAAAGGAGACCACAACCATCCACATGGGAGTAGATGAACCCATCCCCATCATTGAGGAAACCCAAGTTCATATCCGTGGTAAGGAAGAATCACAAATGTCCCCTAGCTTGGACCCCCAAGAGCCACAAGCCTTCACAAATAGCACCATAATCATAGATGGGCCCCTAGCTAGATGGCTAAAGGAGAGACCACTTCACCCCATCGTGTCCTATGTTTACCCACCCATGGAGAAAAACATTCCCATTGCACCCATTAACTCCTATCACACCATAATCCAAACATCCTACCAAGTGGAAACCTTAGAGAATCTTCTTAAGGGCGTAGCATGGTAAATTGAGTTCACTAGTATGTTGACCCCTATGGCCAAACCACCTAAGAGCCTTGGCCTCCTACACATATGCATAGGGTCTATCACCTCGATTTGCACCATTGGTTGCTACACTAGTGACCTCCTTCTATTCCTCCCTACACCCGATGAGCCCAACCTTCTCCTCGATTTAGAGCTTCTTATCTCGGGTAGAAAGCCTAGTCCTCCATTCATGGCCGACCATCCCACCAAAAACTTTGGCCCGATCACTTTACTAGAGGAGGAGAATCCACCATCAAGGGGTTGTGAGGACCAAAAGGACCTAGGGTTCCTCTCCTTAGGTGACCCTTACCATGACCCCTTCGATCCCTTCCTATACCCACCCATTAAGATCCCAAACACTTTGTTCGGCCAACCCACTAGAAAACTTGGCCCACTTACCTTG
The DNA here is from genome assembly GCA_022559845.1 of Amorphophallus konjac. NCBI lineage: Eukaryota > Viridiplantae > Streptophyta > Magnoliopsida > Alismatales > Araceae > Amorphophallus > Amorphophallus konjac. The sequence goes on along the minus strand of CM040123.1, from coordinate 228,645,383 downwards.
GAGGAGGATGACTCACAATTTGGGAACCTTGAAGACATAGAGTGCCTCCCTCTAGGAAGACCTTTCTACGACCCCTTTGATCCCTTCCTATGGGAGTCTAGTTCCCCATGTAACCCAACCATCTTACCCACCACCCACCCTTTCCTACCCTCACCCATCATATTGGGCCAAACCAATCTCATCCATGACCCGGGTTACACCTTGGGAGCCAAGACCTTGGGCCACATATCCCTAGGTAATAAAGTTGTGCCCCACCCCATGATGACCACCTTCTTAGATCCATTCGATCCGTTCCAATGGGAATTCAAAGGTTGTCCCACCCCTATACACATGGAAGTCACTTTTGGGAAAAGTATGCATGTGTCTAGGCTTTCCACACCCCTTGGCATGAACACTATGTTGGGTCCATTCATTCATATCACCCACATGTCAAGTAGAAAGCATGAGTGGTCCAAATTTAGATGTAGTGGTCCACCTTCATTCATCATGGGTCTTAAGCATATCAAAGGCATCTACGGATGTCCGGGTCCCCCGACATGCATCACCACTTTGCATGATAGATTCACATATGGTTGCCCCGGTCCACCTAAGCCCACCAAAGTCTACATGACAACATTGCATGATAAGTCCACATATGGTTGCCCCGGCCCACCAAGGCTCATCAAGGTCCATATGGCATCATGGCATAAATGGTCTATATATGGTTGTCCAGGTCCACCCATAACCACTAGAAGGTCAGCACTCACAAAATTGCATGAGGAAATCCGCAAGCACATTAGCATAAAAAATGAGGCTTATAAAAGGTTGGCTGACTCTCACCGGCGTCACTTAGAGTTCCAAGAGGGTGACTTTGTGATGGTAAGGACGGAGAGGCTCTCCCCAGGAGCCAACTCCAAGTTGAGACCACGTGGGACTGGGCCCTTCCAGGTCTTGAGGTGTATTGGTGCGAATGCTTATGAATTAGATCTCCCCGAGGATTATGGGGTAAGTCCTACATTCAATGTCGCCGACTTAGTGTCTTACAAGGGCCCCACGGTGAGACCTAGTGAGGAGATCGAGCCCACTCCCTCCTTTGAGAGAGCACCCACCCGAGAGGAGAGTCCACTAGCCAAAAGAGCTCAGCGTGATCGCATTGAACAAATATTGGATGAGCAGGTCACTACCACCCGGAGCAAGGTCTATGAGCGCTATCTCGTCAGGTGGAAGGATCGGCCTCCGTTGGAAGACTCATGGGTAAGTCGGGAGGACCTACAGCGATTGGATCCAGATCTCCTCGAGCGGTACCTTAGCCGGATGGACCCTTACTCGACGGAGTCGAGCTCTTTGCGGCCCAGGGGATTTGATGGAGGCATCACCCACGACTCCCTTTGGCTCGGGTCCACTTCTTCACATTCGGGAGCTAGTTGAGTTTGGGCCTCACTCTATTAAGGCCCCTTATCCTTTTTGTAGTTTTCCTTTGAGTCATTTTGATGTATTTCCATTTTATTTGAGTCATTTCCCTAAGTCTAGCACTTATTTTCCTATGTTTGGTATCATCATGATGTCTAATGTAAGCTATTGGGCCCCATTCGTTGGACTAGGCCCATTAGCACTCCCAACCCCCTTGGTTATTTGTAGTTGTTTATTTTGTCAGCGACTTATTGTAAAGAGTGGGTTGCCTATATATAGGACCCCACTCCCCTCATTTGAAGTTAATGAATGATTACATCCTTTTGAGTTAAACTTGCCATTTGAGTTCAAATTGGAGTGATTCCTCTAGTTTTTGGGTGAGAGACCCTAGGGGAGAGATTCCCCACCCATTCCCCTCTTAATCTCTCTATTTCACCCCTCTTTCTCTCTCCTCCAACCTCAAATCCGAATTTCCTTCTCTCTCCTCCCTCTCCCATCCACTTCCAACCTCCAACCACCTCCTTTAATGCCCTCCACTTCCCCATGGCCTCCATTACTCCACTCCCTAGTTCCTAGGTAGAAGTCTCCTCATTCCAACACCTTCCTCCACCTTCCAACCAAATCTACCCCATTCCAATGCAAGCACTCCACTTCCCAACATAATCACCCACCTTCCAAGACCTTTTGAATTTGAAATCCACCCTTCCCTCCACTCACTTGTGCCCCCCTCACCTTCTCCTCTCACCCACCTTCCCCAAATTCGTAGCTCTTCCTCCTCCACCTGCTAGCACTTGCTTCCAGCCATTCTCCACCCCATTCCCCATCACCATTAGCTCCCTTCTCCACCCCACAAGAGCCCCCACTCTCCCTTAGGTCATTCCTACCATTTCCCTCCACCAAAGAAGCCACATCTCCCTCTCATTTCTTCTAGTAGGTTGGAGCTGTGCAGATCTGCAGAACAGCCCTTGTTGCAGCGTCAACCACGGATTCATCCTAGTTCTTCAGAAGGCGTGGCCTACCTTTCTGGAAAGGTCTTCCAGTCTACTTCGCAGGCGAGGTGGAATCAACACGATCGGAGCTCGGAGCTGCCAGATAGAGCCATTCTCCCAACAGTGCGCAGAGACGTCTTCATCCTGGACCAGAGCGTTGAAGATCCTTCTGCCACGACAAACCCCAGCGGATTCAGGCTGAATCCCCTTCATCAAAGTTCTTCCTCTACCGGTCATCTTTCAAGATCAAGAAACAGAACCCCATTCGGCCACCGGAGGAAGAAGTTACGAATTTTCTCCCCCGATCTATCTAGTTCTGTTTTCTGCTGTCTACTCCGACCAGTACCCACTCTTCTGGGTGCCCCGGCCATCCTTGACCTCTGAATGCATCTCTGTCACCTCCTTCTGAAAGCTATCTTGACCACGAAGATGATGCCGCTGGTTTCGTGCTGATCGGAGCTCGGGAGGGTGCTCAGTCACTTCTACAACTTGCTGTTACAGTCCAGACAGTACCTACGGCCAGACAGAGGAGGCTACTTCCTGTTGCTGGTGCAGCCACCTCCGACCGTCTGAGCTTCCCCAAAAATTCTGGAGTCCACCTCATCCAGTCAGGAAGCTTCAGGAGCTGGTTTTGATCAATTTGGAGTCCGGACAAGCCCGACATAGCCATCACAGCCACCCCCCTGTCCAGAATTCCAGATTGAAGCTGCAACTTCCCTAGTTCTCATTTCTCTTCGTTTCGGTCCACCAACCCCTCCCCGCTTGGCCGGCTGAAGGCCCCGCCCTGCGTGGTGGTAGTGTTTGAATGTATCATATTAACCCCTACCCCAAGGTCCCCCCTCCTGCGAGAGGAGTAGTTTTGTAAGTGGTTTGGCAGGTCAAGCGACACCGCCGCGGCGTGTGGGGAACCACCGCCTCCCCGCTCGCCCTCGTCTCCGACCGGGACCGGTTTCTTCAAACCGGTCGAGTAAGTGTCTCTTCCTTGCTCACCTAGTGTAGCTCTCTCAATATTTGATTCATGCATCGCTAAATTCGTGAGGAGCGCCCGATCCTCAAGTCCATGACTTAGAGTGATCGCCGTGGGTTAGTGTGACCCGGTGCCCGAGTGCACTTTGTCGGCCCCAATCGAATTGGGCAACCAACCTTGGGGAATCAATTCTTGGCCTTGCTGGCCCTCTACCAGCAAGGGTCCATTCCCATAAGTCACCCTTGGTATCACATAGTCACCCCGGGAATAGAGTGCAACGAAGAGAGCGGTGGCCCATTAAGGCCCATTTGGATGCTTAGATGTGCTTGTTTGACTAAGTCCGAGGTTGTGTCACATCATAAGGCAATATGCACCTAGATCGAGCAGACATTCAAACGTCAATGAGCACTAGGGACTATTAGTGATTAGGTCAATGCGCGACTCATGGATCTACATGAAGCAAATTCTAACTCATATCAAAAATATCATGTTTTATTTTTATATTTATTGACATGTAGAGTTGGAAGCCAAGTGTAAAGAAGCCTATCGCACCACTGCTAATGTCACCCAAGGTGGCAGTTTGGGAAGAAGCAACTACAAAGGAAGAGGAAAGGGCGAGATAAGGCAATAGGCACCTAGATTGAGCAGACATTCAAACGACATCGAGACAAGCACATCAGAGATAAAAGTAAAGCCAGGAAATTGATATGCCCGAAATTCGTTGTTAAAAACATACACAACAACCAATCTCACAATACTGAACTCGCAATAAATAAAAAGGCATAGAATAACGGAAAGAATGGGTTGAATCCACAGGGAGATTGAGATCTTTAAATTGGTAGTGTTGAGTTTCTTTTAGAGCAAAATCGATGGTTGTTTCTTTTAGAATTTAGAATTAAAATAATTTAAAAAAAACCTATCTAATGAAATTGAGACGAAGTAAGAGAGAGAGAGTAAATCTAGAGAGAGAAAATAAGTAATTTTATTGCTTAAAATAAAGTGTACAATATGTCGAGATAAGATTACAACTAATGTATAGAAGTGAAAGCTAACAAACTATAAACTAAAAATAAAGGACACAAGAGCCTACAGCCGAGGTGGTTGTAGCAGCGATGGTGGAGATAGCGTCGTCTCTCCTTGAGCCTTGGTTCACGAGTCATCGGTGACCGCACTTGTCACCTACACCGGAGTAGAAGCTATTGCCCTTCTTGTGCTATCCTTGGAGGAAAGATTAGAGAGAGGAGGAAGAAGTGGAGATAGAAGATGAAAAAAGAAGAGGATATGGGGAAGATGTGTTCTACCCTACTCCCAACACTAAAGAGAAAAAAAAACTAAAACTAACTAAAAGAAAAAAGTCCCTTGCACAACCATCTCATGTCCTTTTTGTAGGGCACAAGCAATCCTTCCTCTTCACGCAACACCACCTCCCGAACTTTCAACTCGTAGGCCCATCTGGTCCCCCTTCTTCTAGCAATCACACCCGCCTCTCAATGACATGCAATGTAGCACCCCGTTAAAATAATGAGAATAAAATTCTTCCATAAATGGATTAATAAAATACATACTTGTATCCCAACCCAAAGGAGTTAATGAACCAACTCGACTAGCTAAATGGGCCAAACCCATTAAATCTAAACAAAACCCACGCCTTAAATCAGACCAAAAACCCTTCCTACCAGCCATTAACCCAAGAGAGGCTTTAATGGGCCTCACGAATTGGGTTTTAGGATAAACACATATATATCTATAGGGCTTTTCCCTTATTTCATTCAAAAGCTTGCATGGGAAAGGGACTCTAGGGTTTCTAAGCGAAACAGAGGAAAGCGGCTGTGGATATAGCAATGGAGAGATTATCACGGGAAGTTTTGAACCTATTAGGATTCTTACATGGGAAATTTAAATCCCATTAGGATGCAATGGACTCGTCGAAACCAAAACCTTATAAATAGAACCCCCAGAGCAATACAGAAGCATCCTTCTTGTTGCTGCTTCGTGACGGTGCGTCGACGTCCCCATGGTCCGCTGCCGATCGTGCCTTCTTCTTCCTGTTGCTGCAGCAGCTATTGTTGTTGAACGTCTTCCTCCTCCTCTTCTGCCTGCGTACATGAAGGAAGCTGCATCTTCTTCCTTCGTTATTCCTACTGCGACTGCAGTTGCTGACGTGCTGCTGCTATTCTTCTTTCTCTACTCTTATCTCCCTCCGTTCGTCTTCATTTTACACCTAAAAAGGTAGGTTTTCTCAAGAATATAAGCCCAAGATGATAATTAAGGAATATTGCATGCATATAAACCTGTATACTATGATTCCATGATCTCTGTTTTAAGTTTTTACGTAGATCTGTCACCTTGCTGTTTCATATGAAAATATTGACCAAAGCAGTGGCCACTTATTAATGAACGACCATGTAGAAGGCCGCCAATTCTTGAATTGGCGATAGTCTTCTGGCCGCCAATTAATGAGCGACCATCCAACTGACGTTATTTCTTTCAGTGTAATTAATAACCCATGTTTAAAATTTAATAACTGTAGAACCTAATTATGTTAATTCTGCATGAATATGTTTTTAGAGTCTCCATATTTTTCTCTACTTTTCCATGTCTTTAGTTTCTTAAAATTCCCTGTCAACATCAATACGTTACTGTTCATGTGCAATTGAAAGAAATGAATAGTGATTTCTATCTAGCCACGTACCTGCCTAATGTAGCATAGCATGTACATAGAAAGATATGGCATCTATTTCAACAGATGTTCATTCCTGAAATAGCGCCTCTTTAAAGGGTCACTGATTCCTATAAATTAGTTAAACAGTTAAATAAATGCACAAATTATTGAATTGACGTCCATCACTTGGACGCTATATCAAGATATAGTGCCTCCTTGAACGGACGCCCATTCATGAAAATTATATTTAAAAGTTAACGAATTTCTGATTTGGTGCCTCTCCGGAAGAACGCTCATTCTTTAAATGATGCTCTCTAATGGGACGCTATTTTTTGTCTCACATGTTTTATCAGGTGTTGACCCATATCGCGCGTCTTTTGGCACTCTTATCTCAAGTCTGAAGATAGAGTCCCTGTTTCACGTTGATTCACGCTTATACCTCAACTCTTGGTGATGATTGGACCCTGCGCGGGACATTCCTTCTTTCGGACTAGTACTTTTTTCATTGAGACCTCCGTAAGTCTACGCTAGCCTTGGATTCCCTCAAGGCAGCCGAGTAGGTTGTACCCTCAAAACCCTGGAACCATGTTTGTCATGTCACTCTGAAGAAACATGACGCCCTAGCCATCATAGAGCATTGTTTATAGTGTTCCGTGAGTGTCTGTCTATAATATCATAGATTCTTCGGATCGGAATCGGAGAGCTATCAGATCGCTTTCGTGAGTCTTGATACGTGTTTTACGATCCACGCGGGTTTTTCCCTTCTATAAGTTGCGGAACCCTGTGGAAAGTTGACCGTTGAGTTTTGCTACTCAAGGACACTACAGGTGCGTTGTGCTCGTTCCGAGGATCGCAAAGACTATTTTTTTCATATTTTTTTGAATTTATAGATTTTCATGCAGAAAAATTAGATTTTAAGAAAATTGTTAATTTTCCTATTTTCTTTTCCTTTTTATCTCTCTCACCTCTCACCTCCCTCTTCTCTCGCCGTTCACTCTCTCCCGTCCATTCTCTCTCCTCTTTCCCCCTCTGCTCCGGCTATAGACGGAGGAGGCCAGGGGATATTGTGGAGATGCCGTGGAGGTTTTGTGAAGCGTGTTGGCATTAAGAATGGAGCGTGGTGTTGGCACGATCCCATTCGGTGGATTCGAAGCTGACGTGTGGTTCGTGTGATGGTTTTCAGCGTATCGTGGCCGTTTCGGCGCGTGAGATCTTCGATGGAGGTAGAGGGATAGATGCCCTACTTATTTTCTGCGTTCTCTCGCGATTTGGAACCGAACGGTGGGAGTTTGAGCGAGTTTTGCTTCGGTTGGGCGAAACGCATGTTAGGGGGATGTGAGCCGTGTTCGCCATTCCAAGCAACGATTTCTAGTTTAAATGGTTTCATTTGAACCCCTGGCATGTTGGAAATCTTTTCCCACCAGTTTCATTGCATTTGATTGAGAATTGGAGCCGGTATATATGAGCCCGGCCATCCATGTGACTCATTTTGGGTCGATTCGTGGGAATCACCTATTTCTTGTCGTTTTAAGCGTGGATTGATCCCTTCCGACTAGTGGAAGGTGTATAACGTGTCTAAGGTTATTTCCCCGTTGTTTAGACGCGATTGGGGCGTGGAAATGCCAAGTTTTGAGCTTCCCTATGGTTTTGCCGCCGTATGGGAGTGGTGGTCTCAACAGAAACCGCTACTAAGGTGAGGCGGCCCAATGGGGACCGCTACCAACCTCCATGAATAGTGTATAGGTCGGTTAGGTGGTGCGGTCGGGTGATTGATCGCATGAGTCAGCTAGCGGCCCAGGACGGACCGCTAAGCTTTGCATAGCGGCCTGAGGAGGACCGCTAGCTAGGGTCTGAGTGGCGTCCCAAGTGTGACCGCGGCTTTTGATGTTATATTTGGCTAAGTCGGTTCACTGGGTAACGGCCATGCGATTGACCACCATTGAGGTGTTGCAGCCCATTTGTGACCGCCACCTGTCGTTTTAAGTCGGTTCGGGCTAGCGGTCTAGCTCCGACCGCATGGGTGTCCTTGGCGGCCTTGGGGTGACCGCCTAGCTTTGTGTAACAGTCCTAGGTAGACTGTTATGTTGGTTTTGACCAGTTGAGTCAGCTTAACTGTTGGGGGTTTGACTAGACTTAGCGGCCAGGTCGTGACCGCTAAGGTCCTGCTTGCGGCCCTGAGGAGCCCTGACTGCCACACTCAGGGGCGGCTATTGGTTGACCGCCTTTGGTATGGTGCGGCCTTGGTGTGACCGTCATTGCCTATGCTCTCTGTTAAGGTAGCGGCCCTTTGGATGACCGCCAGGTTGGTCTAGCGGCCAGGGTGAGACCACCACCTGCCCAGAGTGTTCTTTTATGTTGATTTGGTTTCTGGTTGATGTGGCTTTGACCCCTTGGTTAGCCCAATATTCCGTGGATGTCTTGGACGTCCTATGAGGGCTGTGACTGTGTTATAGGGTGTCTGAGAGGGCCATTGTACCGAGCAGTGTTTTGTACATTTCGAGAGTCATTATGGTTTCTGGTCAACCCGGTTGTGACCCAGTGGTTGACATGTGACCTCGTGAGTGTCTCGTCTATCCTGTGAGGATCGAGACATAGTTTTGGATGCTTAAAGGTAGTGCCTTTGTTTTATGTGCCATGTGGTTTGAGGGCTTTTGGTGATCCCTCGTGTTTCATGTTATACGAAATTATGAGTCCGTTGTGTGGCTCGGAGGCCGAGTGCTCATCATTAATGTCTTTCTCGTGGATTTTCGCTTAGGGACTAGGCTGATTAATAGCGTGTTGCTGTGATGTGCGGCGATCTTGACCCGAGTCTTGTGACTCAAGGATTGTTATCAGCAGGTCTAGTTGACTGTCTTGAGTCTGGTAGCAGTTGTGTACTACTTTGTGCTCCGTAGTACATGCGACATGTGTCTGCTTACACTGTCTGTACTTCGATGTTCGCTGTTTTGGAGTCTCTGTGTCTAGTGAGCCTCCACTAGTCGTAGCTTGACGACACTTTCCTGTGTGTCGGCCCACCTAGGAGTGGTGGCGGGACAGTTCCCGGTTGACGGTTTTTAGGCTAGTTTCCGTGGGCCCCCTTGCTTTGCGGTAGCGTCCTAGTGGGGGGAAAACTAGCTAAAGGCTTGGATCAAGGCATTGGGCTTGTGTGTGCACATGTGGTCAGGGGCGGTTGGATGAGCACCGACAGGCGTGACCCTGACTAGTCACTCATTACTGTAGTTCCTTAGTTCTTTATGAGTGTTTCAGTTACCGCCGTGCTAGGCGTGTACGAGATACTTGTGGCGCAGTGTAAGACACCAGTGGACGCATCTGGCTGTTCTTCAAGTGAGGAGGTGCTTCTGTCAAATGACACGATTACTTGTGTTTTCGTGACTTTCTCGAGTAGCCTGTGCTTGGCTTTACTCGAGATTATAGGTTCTCCGTAGCATACACGACAGTGAGCTCGTGTATGTTTGTGCCTTTGACTGTGTAGGTCTTTGGTAGGCTTTACCAGTTTCGGTAGGCTTTTCACGATAGGGTTTCATGATTCGACAATGGATCAATAACGCTCGACTTTGTGAGATCGGTATTCGCCTTTCTGTTGTTGTTAAGAGTAGTTTAGAGGGCCGAGGTTCCTTTGACTGCCGTGTTTCCATGTTATGGCTTTCCTCTTTACTTTTGTTGTACCTACTCCTATTATTACTGCTTGCTTTAGTGTAGCACTGTTGTTACTGCATTGCTTTGAGGTAGGGTTCTGTGGGAACCCTACTGAGCCAGTGACACGAGGCTCACCCCTGACTTTTCAGGTGTAGCTGTTCTGTCTTGTGGTTGGAGGTTCCGCTGTGCGGTAGTTCTATGTTGCCAGCGTTTGTCAGTGTCGGGCTTCCCCTGTCTTGAGGGTGCGTTTCCCTTTCTGTTGGATTGTACTTATCTTTCTTTGGACTGAACTCTGTTAGTTTAATTTGTTATAGAAAATGTAATTTTATTTCTCTATTTTAGCAATTCTGATCATTGAAATTTAATTGCTTACTACTTTATCTGGAAGTTCAATGTACTCTCACACACCTTTCTATCCCTTCGGAGCATTTCCGCTATTGGGAGGCCTCGCAGGTTCCAAGTGATATCGGGTTTACCTGGTATCTGGAGTCTGGGTTGTTACAGTTGGTATCAGAGCGAGAGTTCAGAGTTGTTCAAAATTTTTCTGAGCTAGCTGAGCTTTTATTTATGAAGTACATGGGAATTCGAGATATCGCAGTGCTCAGAGTCCTTAAGGTCCAGTACAGCCAGTAGCTGGCATTGGTTTTGCGATCGTTTATCGCGTTGCTTTCGCGTGAGATCTTGTGCATGCCGTGTTGACACTGTGCCAGATGGTTTTTGGTCTCGTCAGGATGTGGCGGAGTGTTCTTCTTCTGTCATGGTGTTTGTCTCGATTATGTTGTACTTGGCAGAGTTCACCGGCAGGCGTGAATCAGTGGTGCGGTGTTCAAGATTTTTCCATGGCTTGTCTAGGTGGTTGGTGACTTTATCGTTGGAGTGATGGCCGTGCACATTTTTATGTTATTTTGGTCATCCGAGCATGAGGTTTGGTCAGCCCCTGAGGTGTTTAGGTTGTCTTATAGTGGTCGATTGGATGCCTTGATTGAGAGAATGCTCAGGCGAACCAAGGATTTTCCTTCCTAGTGAGCTACTGTTAGTCAAGCTTGATTCTTCTCATCCCATTGGTGGCATCTTTTCGAGGTAAGATTTGGATGTGCTGTCTTTATGACGCCTTTGTCCTGTGTCTGCTTAAGTGTGGACTGTGTTTTTCTGAACCTGATTTGCTGTTGTTCGACGGTTGCTTGGCTTTGGACCCAGTTTGTGTGTTGGGGGCCGTTGTGCACCGTGTTTGACGTGCCATGTTTGGTGGCTGTTATGCTGTGAAGGTTCAATAATTGTTTCAGGACGTGAGGATAAGCTGAGATTAGCGTTCTTTAAGACTTGTGCTGAAGCTGGTGCTCTTCGTGGTTTGCACTCTAGCGACTTGTGATCAGTTGTTAGCAGGATTGGTACTCGAGGCATGGTATATTACAGTTTCGTGAATTGTGATGGCGTTGAGTGTGTGCTGAGATGCGGATGCTGAGTTATTTGTGATGCCTGAGTGCGTTGTGTGAGTGCGCAGCGGAAGCGTGTGGGCTTATAACCCACAGGTCGAGGATCATTGGTTGGAAGATTCTGATCGATCGAGAGGTTTATTTCCTCTGTTTGATTTTCATCTTGGCTATGTGTGCCTTGATGTTGTTGGTTGCCATGCCATTGCTTGAGGCATTCTGGTTGTTGGCACTGGCATTTATGAGAATTGAGGAATGTGTTGGCGATTATGCAGGTCTAGTACCCTTTTCTTTCTCTGAATTTCTTGGATGTTGTGCTCTTGGGAAGGATCGTGGTCCTAGAGATGCATTCTCCGAGATTGTTGTTGTTGTTGTGGGTCCTTGTTGGTAAGCTACTCGCAATGTGGCTTGTATGTATTAGCCATGTGTTCAGTTGTAATTGTGCCTTGATGTGACCTAGCTTACAGTTGTGTCCCGTGGTTCTGTGTTGAGAACGGAGCAGGGATTCTATAGGTGTTGTTGTTGTTGGTTGGTGGTTGTACTCAGCTTGGGAGGAGTTCCCTGTGAGTCTGATTTGGCATTGTGTGGATCGAGGTCTTGTCGGTTTGTTTTGATGCACTCTTCTATCGTGGTAGAGTTGGCAGGCGACTCGAATCAGATGTAATATCTGAGTGAGGACTGACTTGATTATGCTCGTGGTCCAACACTATCATTGGCATTCAGTGTGCCAGGTTTCGTTGTTGTTCTTGGCATGGAAACTGATGATTTGGAGCTATTAGTTGAGAGGACTATGTTTCCTTGTCTAAGCTGATGCTTGTTGTGTCTTCCGTGTGTTGTATCGGTAGTTGTTTTCGTGGCGTGGGTCGTGTCTCCTTTCCCTGTGAGACGTAAGCGATGTTGCCTTATTTTCGGAGGTGTCGAACTTGTGTTCACTGGTGTGCTATGCTCATTCTGTGGATCGATGTGTCTTGAGATCCGGAGCGTGTGCCTGTGATTGTGGTCTGGCAGTATCCCTCTGAATTATGTTTTTCGAGAATTGTGTTATCGTGCTTTGTGTTTTGAGGTTTGGCAGATGTTTGGAGTGCGTAGCCAGTGTTTGGGTTTGTTCTTCCTTGTTCACTTGTTGGTTCTTTAAATTTCTAGGATGAAATTCTTTTAAGGGGGGAGGACTGTAATATCCTGGATTCTTCGGATCAGAATCGGAGAGCTATCGGATCACTTTCGTGGGTCCTAATACGTGTTTTACGATCCACGCGGGTTTTTCCCTTGTATAACTTGCGGAACCCTGTGGAAAGTTGACCGTTGAGTTTTACTACTCAAGGATGCTACAGGTGCGTTGTGCTCGTTCCGAGGATCGTGAAGACTATTTTTTCATATTTTTCTAAATTTACAGATTTTCGTGTAGAAAAATCAGATTTTAGGAAAATGGTTAATTTTCTTATTTCCTTTTCTTTTTTATATCTCTCACCTCTCTCCTCTCTCTTCTCTCGCCGTGCACTCTCTCCCCCTCCGTTCTCTCTCCTCTTTCCCCCTCTGCTCCAACTACAGACGGAGGAGCCCCGGGGATGTTGTAGAGATGCCGTGGAGGTTCCGTGGAGCGTGCTGGAGTAAAGAATGGAGTGTGGTATTAGCGCGATCCCGTTCGGTGGATTCGAAGCCGACGTGCTATTCGTGTGAGGGTTTTAGGCATATCATGGCCATTTCGGCACGTGAGATCTTCGATGGAGGTAGGGGGACAGATGCCCTACTCTTTTCCTGCGTTCTCTTGCGATTTGGAGCCGAAGGGTGTGAGTTTGAGCGGGTTTTGCTTCGGTTGGGCGAAACGCATGTTCGGGGGATGTGGGCCGTGTTCGCCCTTCTAGGTGATGGTTTCAAGTTTAAATGGTTTCATTTGAACCCCTGGCATGTTGGGAATCTTTTCCCACCAGTTTCATTGCATTTGATTAAGAATCGGAGCCGGTATGAGCACGGCCATCCATGTGACTCATTTTGGGTCGATTCATGGGAATCGCCTATTTCTTGTCATTTTACGCGTGGATTGATCCCTTCCGGCTTGTGGAAGGTGTATAATGTGTTTAAGGTTATTTCCCCATCGTTTAGACGTGATTGGGGTGTGGAAATGCCAAGTTTTGAGCTTCCCTACGATTTTCCCGCCGTATGGGAGTGGTGGTCTCCACAGAAACTGCTACTAAGGTGAGGCTGCCCAATGGGGACCGCTACCAACCTCCATGAATAGTGTATAGGTCGGTTAGGTGGTGCGGTCGGGTGACTGACCGCATGAGTCAGCTAGCGGCCTAGGACGGACATCTAAGCTTTGCATAGAGGCCTGAGGAGGACCGCTAGCTAGGGTCTGAGTGGCGTCCCAAGTGTGACCGCGACTTTTGATGTTTTATTTGGCTAATTCAGTTCATTGGGTAACGGCCATGCGACTAACCGCCATTGAGGTGTTGCGACCCATTTGTGACCGCCACCTGTCGTTTTAAGTCGGTTCGGGCTAGCGGTCTAGCTCCGACCGCATGGGTGTCCTTGGCGGCCTTAGGGTGACCTCCCGGCTTTGTGTAACGGTCCTAGGTAGACCGTTACGTTGGTTTTGACCGGTTGAGTCGGTTTAACTGTTGGGGGTTTGACTGGACTTAGCGGCCAGGTCGTGACCGCTACGGTCCTACTTGCGGCCCTGAGGAGACCGCCTTATGCAAGTAGCGGCCTCAGCTCGACCGTAAACCCCTATGCTTTTCGTGGGCTTCTTCTCTGGAGTCTTCTGAGTGTAGCGGCATGCCCTGACCGCCACACTCAGGGGTGGCTATTGGTTGATCGCCTTTGGTATGGTGCGGCCTTGGTGTGACCGTCATTGCCTGTGCTCTCTGTTAAGGTAGCGGCCCTTTGGATGACCGCCAGGTTGGTCTAGCGGCTAGGGTGAGACCGCCACCTGCCCAGAGTGTTCTTTTATGTTGATTTGGTTTCCAGTTGATGTGGTTTTGACCCCTTGGTTAGCCCACTGTTCTGTGGATGTCTTGGACGTCCTATGAGGGCTTTGACTGTGTTATAGGGTGTCTGAGAGGGCCATTATATCGAGCGGTGTTTTGTATATTTCGAGGGTCATTATGGTTTCTGGTCAACCCGGCTGTGAACCAGTTGACAAGTGACCTCGTGAGTGTCTCGTCTATCCTGGAGGATCGAGACATGGTTTTGGATGCTTAGAGGTAGTGTCTTACCTCAGTTTACGTGCCATGTAGTTTGAGGGTGTTTGGTGGTCCCTCGTGTTCTGTGTTTCGTGTTATATGAAATTGTGAGTTCGTTGTGTGGCTCGAAGGCCGAGGACTCATCGTTAATATGTTTCTCGTGGATTTTGGCTAACGGACTAGGCTGATTAACAGCATGTTGCTATGATGTGCGGCGATCCTGACCCGAGTCTTGTGACTCAAGGATCATTGTCAGCAGGTCTAGTTGTCTTGAGTCTGGTAGTAGTTGTGTACTACTTTATACTCCATAGTACGTGCGATGGGTGTGTGCTTACACTATCTGTACTTCAGTGTTCGCTGTTTTAGAGTCTCTATGTCTAGTGAGCCTCCACTAGTCGTAGCTTGATGACACTTTCCTGTGTGTCGGCCCACCTAGGAGTGGTGGCGGGGCAGTTCCTGGTTGATGATTTTTAGGCTAGTTTCCGTGGGCCCCCTTGTTTTGCGGTAGCGTCCTCCTGGGGAGGAAAACTAGCTAGAGGCCGTGTATTGGGCTTGTGTGTGCACACTTGGTCAGGGGCGGTTGGACGAGCGCCGATAGGCATGACCCTAACTAGTCACTCCTTACTGTAGTTCCTTAGTTCTTTGTGAGTGTCTCAGTTACCGCCGTGCTAGGCGTGTGCGAGATACTTGTGGCGCAGTGTAAGACGTCAGTGGACGCATCTGGCTATTCTTCTTGTGAGGAGGTGCTTCTGTCACATGACACGATGACTTGTGTTTTCGTGACTTTCTCGAGTAGCCTGTGCTTGACTTTACTCAAGATTATGGGTTCTCCGCAGTATACACGATGATGAGCTCATGTATGTTTGTGACTTTCACTGCGTAGGTCTTTGGTAGGCTTTACCTGTTTCGGTAGGCTTTTCACGATAGGGTATCGTGATTCGATAATGGATTGGTGACACCCGACTTTGTGAGATTAGGGTTCGCCTTTCTGTTGCTATTAGGAGTAGTTTAGAGGGCCGAGGATCCTTCGGCTGCCGTGTTTTCGTGTTACGGCTTTCCTTTTTACTTTTGTTGTACTTGCTCCTGTTGTTACTTCTTTATTTTAGTGTAGCACTGTTGTTACTGCGTTGCTTTGAGGTAGGGTTCTGCGGGATCCCTACTGAGCCAGTGACACGAGGCTCACCCCTGACTTTTTAGGTGTAGCTGTTCTGCCTCGTGGCTGGTGGTTCCACTGTGCGGTAGTTCTATGTTGTCAGCATTTGCCAGTGTCGGGCTTCCCTCGACTTGAGGGTACATTTCCCTTTCTGTTGGACTGTACTTGCCTTTCTTTGGACTGGACTCTGTTAGTTTAATTTGTTATACACAATGTAATTTTATTTCTGCTATTTTAGCAATCTTGATCATTGAAATTTAAAAGCTTACTACTTTATCTGGAAGTTCAATGAACTCTCACACACCTTTCTATCCCTTCAGAGCTTTTCCGCTCTTGGGAGGCCTCGTAGGTTCCAAGTGGTATCAGGTTTACCTGGTATCCGGAGTCTGGGTCGTCACACTGTCTTTGTCTGGAATTGCTGAGCAGATAGTGGACGCTAATTGGATTAGCGCCTGTTTGAGTGGTCGCTATTTCTTCGTGCATGTGCTATTCCCAGAATTAGCGACCACCCCAGTGGGCGCCAATTTTGGAATTGGTGGCAGTCTGAGTGGATGCCAATTACCCAGTTTCACGAATTGTCTTAGTTTTTACGAGAGGCTTGTTGCTATGTCATACTTGTCCAAAGTTCTGTCCTTGAACTCCTTATTCCGTGAATCTATCTTATATTCCTACAATGACTTATTCTTTTGGAATTCTATTGGCTATAACTATAGTGGATGTCGAAATATTACATGACTCAATGTTGGTGTTAATGGGGCCCGATCTGGTCCTAGGAGGAGCACCCGAAAGTACTTGTGCCCATGAGAGCTATATTGACCACGGTGTGGCATTGCACCGAAGTGCATGACTTTCTAGATTCTAACATTCCATGATATCATGCTTGACTTAACATGACATGACTTGCGTGGGCTGGAATGGGTATTTACTTCCTACATTTAATAGCCAATTCTCATGACATGACTTGATATTACATGCTTGATATTTCTTGATACTTTACATGATTCCTCTTGACAAGTACTAGTTCGTCCTTGATAACTCTTGATATTCCTTCTCGACATTATCATCCGTTCATGCTTAGCTATACTTGCATTACAAGTAACTGGTAATTTACTTAAAGCTAGCTTGTTCTTGAGATATAATCCCTATTGAGCATTCGCTCACCTAGTGTTTTCCCCTATTTTTTAGATAATTTCGATAGCGAGACTCATTCGGACGGGGATGACCAAGAGTGATGACCGTAGAATCCGTCCAAGATATCTACACCGAGTCTTTTACATTTTCTTGAGTCTATCATTGTATTTTCCTCTTTATTGAGTCTAAGTGTCAATGGAATATTATTAGTCAATGGGTTATGTAATGAAAGCTATACCTTGGAATATGTGAAGTTATTAATGAATAAAATTAGACAGTTGGTTATTTCTTGTCTTTTGTGCACTCTGTCTATGTGTCAATTTTTTTCGTACTTTGATTGACATGATTGATATAAACTCGTCACGAATACCGGGTTCCTTCCGCGCTCGGGTCATGACAATTTTTATGGTATCAGAGCCTAGGATTTCAATTTATCTAGGTTACCAAAGTCCAAGGATAGGTTTTGTTTCCTTTACCCGGTGAGATGGGTAGAACCATGGGTTAAGTCAATATAGGACGTTAAAACCTTATTGTTTAGTCAAATATTAATTAAGTTTAAATTCCTTATAGGATCACGGGCGCCGAGAGAGCCCAGTGGCGCGACATGCAACGCACTGTCCAAGGCCTCACCCAAGCGCTGCAATAAGTGGCGCAAAGGGGCATGAACCGTGGAGTCGGAGATCTCCACCGAAGCTTTGGGAACATGAACCCGCCTAAGTTCCTCGGCTCTTCCGACCCGAATGATGCCAAGAATTGGATGAAGAAGATGGAACGTGTATTCCGTGTCATGCAATGCCCGGACGAAGAGAAGGTCTTATTAGTAACTTTCCAATTGGAGCGGGATGCTCGATTCTGGTGGGAATCTGTCGAAGCGACCTTGCCACATGATCACATCACATGGGGCGAGTTCGTGGAGTACTTTAACAACAAATACTTTTCGGATAGAATACAAGAGAAGAATCCCGCGGAATTTAATACGTTAAAGCAAAGGAGTTTATCAGTGGCCGAGTATGAGGCCCAATTTTCTAGACTTTCCTGATATGCATCGCATCTGGTGAGTACGGAAAAGATGAAGGCCCGAAGATTTCTTAATGGGCTTCTGTTGACACCTTGAAAATGAACAGGGGTGGAAGCATAACTGAAAGGAAGATCAGACCAACAGTGGAAGACCACTGATGAAGCTCGACAGCCGTTTACCCGGTTGAAGTCTCCGCCAACCGAGCTGATGTCCGGTGCCATCGTCAATCAAACGGCAGCACTGATAAAGCAGCAGTCATTCGACTGATAAGACCTCCAAGCACACCCTGATGAGAAGCCGGAGCCGACAAATGAAGATTGCGAAGGCTTTTGCAAAGTCAGGACAAATGAAGAATCCTCTCCACAGATTAT
The DNA here is from genome assembly GCA_022559845.1 of Amorphophallus konjac. Classification (NCBI taxonomy): domain Eukaryota; kingdom Viridiplantae; phylum Streptophyta; class Magnoliopsida; order Alismatales; family Araceae; genus Amorphophallus; species Amorphophallus konjac. Next base: position 228,627,458 of record CM040123.1, on the reverse strand, counting down.
ACACCCGGCCGAAGTCTTTTTCAGACTAAAGCTGATGTCCGGTCTTGTCACCGTTCGGATGACAATGCCGATGAAACATACCCGGTTTTGTCGTCATTCATACGGCAATACTGGTTAAACCCCAGTTCGTTCACTGATGGAACCTCGAGATGATCTCAACAAAGCTGTGTCACTACTAAAGGGGCCTCTTTCGGTTCTGATAAAAGTCAATACAAAATGACTAAGGGAAGCCAAGGCAAGTGTGAGGCCTAAAAGCACCAAATGGGCCGGCCGATTGGGCTTCTGAGAATGGCGCCGGGAACCTCAACGAAGGGCCGCTGGACGCGCCGGGAGCTGTGGCAAGCAAGCTGGCCACACCGACTGCCCTCCACCGAGAGCACAGAAGGATGAGACCTATATAAACATACCCCCTTTGAAAGAAAAGGGGATCGGAGGATCGGAAGCCAGACCATCGATCAAAAAAAGAAAAAAAAGAGAAGAGACCAGAGAGAGAGAGAGCCTCCTCCGCTGAAAAAGAAAGAGAGAAGAGACCCATCCCCAGGGAAGAAGCTCCAGGTGGGCATCCGGGGGAGGGAGAGGAGTCAATGCTCCGCCCTCCCCCATGTTTGTTTTCTCTTTTCTTCTGCTTCATGTAATCGTTTCAAGTCTCATCTTGATTCATATAATGTAGCCGAGACATCTCGGCATCTGTCTGTTCCCCTTTCCCTCACTCTCTCCCTGTAATCGGTTTGAGTATTGGAATGGTGTTTCATATGGGTTTTCTCACCATGTGTCTTCCGTGATGGGCATCGCCAAACGAATGGATATATATGTACGATGGGTTATAGTTTGAGCCTGATTTTTGCTTCTTCTGAAGCCCTATTGCCCTTCCCTGTGTTATCTGTAAACCAGTAGCATGACGATCCGATTTGCCTATTTCTTTTCTCTGCTTCGTAGCACCATTAGTGCTCACCTCGGAGCCCGGAACATACTATTCCTTGGCTGCTGGGATGAAGCCGTGCTGTGCAATGATCGAAGCTTGAGAAACTCCGGGGTTCCAAGCGTATGTGCTTCCTCCGTTGATGTCATCGAAGCCGCCTCTGGGGCCAGAGACAGCCATCTCTTGGTTCCCAGGGCGACGAATGACCATATCAAGCATGTCCCCAAGCTCTGCGTGACGATGGCGATGGACAGGGGCATTCAGACTTCGGCCTCCCAGATGCCTCTCGAATCCTAAAACTCCCTTGAATTTTAGGCCTAATCCAATTCAGAGTGGATGCCTTGAGCAGTTTAGAGTCCATAGAGTCCGTCAGTTCCTGCCAAAACCAACATGAAACCCAAAACAGAGTACCGTAAGCTCTGTTTCTTCTCCCGGCGCCCTCATAGCTCTCGGCCCCGCCAACAGTGAAACTGATGAACAGCCCTCGGCGCAAGCCTTCTTGCGCCGAGATCCCATCTTCCGGGCGCGCCGGGAGCCACCCATTCCACTTCTCACCATCGCGCCGGGGCCGACTTGTCTTCACGCCGGGAGGACCCCGTGCTGAGAGCCCCTTGGCCACCTTATTAGCGCACCGGGAAGCCCGCGCCGGGAACTCTTTGGCATCCTTGCCATTGACGCCGAGAGGCCTTCCTCTTGGCCAATCTGTAAACCTCAAGCCGTAAAACCCTTGCTACCATTGATAAACCCTGTAAATATCCTTGTGAGCTGCTCAACACAATCCGACCTTCTGTCAAGGGATGCCTTGGGTCGTCACACGCATTTCGAGGACGACAACCACTGGGAGCAACTCCCCTTCTTCTACGCGGTTCCTCGAACCCGATCGGCTTTTATAAACCCTCAGACCAAGGAAGCTCTGCCACTGCATAAGCTTCTACGGTCTCAAAAGGGATATCAAGATATTGCTCCAAGCATACACAGGCGCCAGGGGTTCCATACCCCTCTATTTTTGGCTTTCACCCCGACATTCAGTGGGTGATCGTCTATCATTCCCTGGCAAAATGTTAAGTCCAGGGGAGATGCTGTCAAAATTCTCCCAGGATGCCAGAGATGACATGAAACCCATCCCCGGGACCTTATCTATCAGTGGTGACAGAGGCTCCTTATCCCCTATTGTTCCCCTCCCACTCTTCTTATGTTCCCGGCCTTCCTTGGGAATCCATACCAAAACAGGTCGAAGTCCAGTGAATTGAGCCATTTTGACTCCTCAGGGTCCGTTTGCTTCAACCTGATCATCATGAAACCCAAAACAGAGTACCGTAAGCTCTGTTCTGGTCCCGGCGCCCTCACAGCTCTCGGCTCAGCCTACAGTAAACCGGGTGAATAGCTCCCGGCGCCACTTCTTCAGGCGCCGAGAACCCCCAGGAACAGCTCCTCCCCCTTTCATCCCCGCGCGCCGGGAGCCCATACGCCTTGGCCTTCTTCCCTGCGCGCCGGGAGCCCTCTCTGCATCCTCCGCGCCGGGAAGCCTTCTGCCCTTCGCGCCGGGAACCTGGCACTTTGGCCGCGCCGGGAGGCCCCCTCCCCTTTGGCTTAGCTGCGCCGAGAACCCCCCTTCTAGCACTTCTTCCTCGCGCCGGGAAGCCTGCGCCGAAGAGCTCCCCTTTTGCTTTTCTTTGTCGCGCCGGGAACCCAAGCCCTCTCGTCTTGGCGCCGGGAACCCCCGGCCTTCTTGTTATTGGCGCCGGAAGCCCTGGCCCTCCCATTTTGGGTCGTGCCGAGAGCCTGTGCCCATTCAGAGTGTGCCGAGAGCCCAATCTACCGCCCAATGAATTCCAACACCCAAAACGAACCCACAAAGGGATATCTGTGGATCACCCGATATGTCCCGGGGATAAAACTGAAGGGGAGTCATAACCCCTACGTTCCACCTAACTGCAACGGATTTACGAATAACCCTTTTGCTCGGGGGGATTCTGCCACTGCATGAATTCCGCTAGCGTTCCAAAGGGAAAATCATACATTGCCCTATAGCCCATATGTATACGGGTTGGGAGGTTCGGCCTCTCTATCTCTCGGCTTTCATCCCAGCATCCCGTGGGTGATAGCCTATTTCCCCCCTGGGCGTAACCCAGATTAAGAGGAAAGGCTGTCGAAATACCGATCGAAGCTTTAAACCTATATCATGGTCATGGCTCTGCCGTTCCGTGGTGGACATCTTCTATCTCCTTGTTCCCACCAAGTATAACTGTTTTGAGCCGCCAATCACACGATCTAGTCTGTTTCTGTGGTTGATGTTATTATCTTACCCGCCTCCCTGGCCCTGGTAGGAAGTTTAAAATTAAGCATGTGAATATCTGTTTGCCTCTCGAGGCCTCCTACTTTAGCGTTTAATCAAGGGTTGTCCTTCCCTGGAAGGACGTAATTAACGTCATAACGTTCATGGTATGACGGACTTCAGGTCCCGACACGATCACTCACAATCGACTGACCATGTCAGATCGAGCGCACAATAAAATTGTCACTTCGGTGACTGGCACGCCAATAAATCAATAAATAAATAAATAAACTAATAAATAATAAACAAAAAATAAACAAACGATAAAAAAATTACGCGTCCACAAGTCTGGCACGCCCGGTGGGACCGAGTCTCCCTTCATCTTTACGCTAAAGTAGTAGGCCCGGCAGGCCCCCCTGAAACTTCTGATTCTGTGTACTTTCCTTATTTCCAGGAATCTACAATGACAGCTGGAATCATGTCCGTTTGCTTCGACAAACAACCGGTGGACATGCATGTCCAGGAGGGATACTTGGCGGTACCACTGGCGTTCGGCTCGTTTCCCCCAGCTGTCGGGCTGCCCAACTGCTTGGGCGTCGTCTACACCGACCTTCTGAAGGTCGATAACAATGAGCAAGGCACTGCTGCGAGTGCCCCAATGAAGACCGCTGTCCAGAAGGACAGCTTGCCAGAGAAGACGGCCCCCACGGCCGTCGCCTGCTATGTCCACCACGTCCAGAAAAGGGACATGGTCCCCGCTGCTACTCAAAAGGGGAAGAGAACTAACCGGAGGAGCCGGTATGTTGCTGTTGAACGCCGTCTTTCCAACTCCGGAAAGACAATGATGATCGGGGGTGTCCGAGCGAACCTGAACGGTTGCCCGAGGGCGGTCAAGCCGGATGTGATCGTCCCGCAAGTGCCCACTACCAACAGATTCCAAACTCTGGCCACCAGGCATGCCAACTGGGAGGCCGATGAGAGGAAGCCGCTGGCGCCCAAGCCAGCAAAATACAAACAGGTCTGGCGACCGAAGAAGATGCAGAGCTGGGCTCCAGCTCAAGATGAGGAGAAGGCTACCAATGATGCTGTTGCCCGCTTCAGGGCGGGAAGCCAAAGAAGAGAGGGAAAAGAAACAGGAAATGCTATTGCTGCTCACCCCAGAGCCTGGGGTAGGAGAGATGAAAGAAATGATAGGGAAAGAAAACTGACTGTTGCTCGCCCCATGATGAGGGGTAGGAGACTTGAGAAGAAAGAAGACCTTGCTGTCACCCACCCCAGGGCCGGGGGCAGAAGATGGCAGAGAAAGAACCATGATGTTGCTGCCAACTGCTGCCGGAATGACGATGCGGGAATGTGTGAACCAGCCATGGTTGCCGTCCCAAGAAGATCGAGGGCCTGTGCCAGACAGGCCGACATCTTCAGATATTCCAAGGCCGAGCATTTGAATGCTCAGATAACAAGACTGGCCTATCAGCAAAGAAGCCAGGAAAGACTGATGTTCCAACCTGAGCCGCAAAGGCACGACTCTGAAGAGACAAAGCAAGTAGTCCAAGACTACTTCCACTACCTAGGGAGCTCTGCCCTAGGTCAACAAAGACTATCCCGTGCCTTGGGCACCAGGGATGATGAAGAAGAAGAAACCTTCCAAGAAATGATGATCGGAGCCTCCTCCTCCGATTCAAATGACTATGAAGAAGGCCTCAGGGCCAGATATAATGAAGAAGACCTGCACGGGGAAGAAGACAAAGAAAGAATATCGGTCTTTGACCGGCTCAGATATCCTAGCCAAATAAAAAGAAAGGTCTACGGGCGAAAAGGAAAGATGCAAATCTTCGCCTGCAACATGGCTGGACTGGCCAGGGGGCAAGATATACTACCAACTCAGCCAGATGAATTGCTCAGGCTGGCAACTAGACCTGGTCCTGTCACAAGAAGAGGCCAGGCCGCAAAGGATAAAATGAAAATTGATGATGAAGCTCGCAGGATTACCACTATGACAGTTAATGTGGTAACAGCGGAAGATGGAGACAACCCCTTCGGCGATGATGCTGAAGGGACTTCTGAAGACATACAAATCCCATCAACCATGGATCCCATGATCCAGATGATGTTCAGAAGATACCAGCAGGAGATCAATGCTCTCCGAAGACAGCTCAATGAGAGACAAGAAGCTACATCAGTCTCGAAGCAAGCTGAACCTACGGGGCAGACATCCAGCTCCACAGAAACAACTATCCTGGCTAATCCTCTCCTAGCTGATAAGGGCAAAGCACCAAGTCAACCTGTTCCACAGCAAACAACAGCTCAGCCCTCTGTGTCTCAGACACAGCCTACCGCGCCCATCTTGCGCGCCACTGTGATGACAACTCCTCACAGCCAGCAACAAGCTCACTTCTTCCCAGAAGAGATAGATCCAGCTGTGGCCCACAAGCAGATGATTGAAAGAATTGTGGAAATGAAGCTGTCAGAAAAGACTGGTGGTGATGCGGGTACTTATGATGTGTACAGGGTACCCTATCCTCCCCAGTATGCTGCCAAGAAACTACCCCCAGGCGTCAGTAAGCCGCCGAAGTTTGAGAAATTTAATGGTCAAGGCTCCCCTAGGGAGCATATAGCCTACTACACTACAATCATGGGCGACCTAGCAGTCGATGAAGCTTATCTGCTCAAGTTCTTTGGCTCATCCCTCACTGGGTTGGCCTTTGAATGGTACTCAAGCCTGCCAGCCGGGTCAGTGGTTGATTGGCCTGATATGCAAAGAAAGTTCCGCGACAGATTTCATGTCACGGAAAGGGAAATCACGATAGCAGAGCTATATGCAACCAGGCAGAAACAAGATGAGACTGCACTGGACTACATCAAAAGGTGGAGGAATTTAGCCATGAGATGCCGAAGGCCTCCTCATCAGGAAGATGCGGTGCAGATATGCAAGCAGAGCCTCAGGAGGGAGGTGCTAGAAAAGATGATCGGTGCAGATGTCAGAACATTCGACCGACTGAACAATATAGTGGCAGAGGTCGAGACGTTCTTGTCCAAGCGTCCGACCGCCAATGTTCTCACTATGCCGAAGGGAAAATCCAATGAACGACGGCCATCACACTCTGAGGCCAACACCGTCGATTTCAGAACCTTCGAGCAACAGAAGGGGAAGAAAGGGGCAGATGAAGCTCCCCCGCTGGCAGATACAGCAGAAAGAAAAGATAAAGTCTCTCTGAGAGACAAGATGAGAAAAGCATATTCCTTCCCAAAGGATAAGACGGCCGCACTGTTCAACTGGGCATACAAGTTCAATAAGGTAACATTGCCTGAACCCAAAAGACCAGCAGATGCAGCAAAGAAGGATGATCCGCTGTTCTGTCCATTTCACCGTGCGCTGGGGCACGCAATTGAAGATTGTTATGTCTTCAAAGATATCATGGAAGGAATGGTCAAGAAAGGTGAGCTGCAGCTGGGAGATTACCAGGTAAAGCCGCCTCATCCGCATGAGCCTCCACCCTGGAGAATGGCTGCCAATATGATCTCAGTCTACCAACAGCTGCCCAAGGAGGCCGTTGAAGAATGCACCAAGCATACCTATGAAGCTTGCTTCCTCACCCCGCAGAAAGATCAGGAAGGATGGCAGATGATACCCATAAAAAGCAGAAAGAAGACTCCTGCAGCCAGTACCAGCGGAGCAGTTGTCCGAGGTGTTACACCAAGGCCTGAGCCGCCTCCGATAAAGTCAATATGGCATACAACTGAGACTGGACCAGTCATCCGGATCCCTACTCACAACCGGAGGAGACAAACTCCCCTCCCTACACATAAAGAAGTAAGCCCTGCAGCCAGGCGTCTGCAGCAATATATTAATGAGCTCGATGAGTACGAGCAGAAGAAGCCCAAGCATCTGCTGATGAAAGACTGTATACTCTGGGAACAGTTCGAAGAATCGAAAATCAAAGAACAGCCAGAGGCAGAACAAGAAAAAGCTGAAAATGAGCCCTTCTGGGGGCAGGAGCCAGCAAAGTCAAATTCCCAAAAGAAGAAGAAACGGCCCAAATCCAAGAAAGGAAAGAAGGTCACGACAGTACAATGTAACACTCTGTCAGTACTCTTCTCCTTGCCCGGGGAGGATGATGAGCCGGAAGCATCCAACGCTCCGCTAGAAGCTAACCATGCCGAAGCCTCTACCTCGGCCCATGCAACACGTTCTGGGAGAAGATGGGGGCGCCCACCACCAGCCAACCATAATATCATGTTCAGAGGGGAGCAACCCTATCAAATCCCGGAACCAGAGATACGAGGTGTCCAGGTTCCTCCCCCTGCCAGTCTGTACCAGGACAAAAAGAAGGCAGATGAAGCCCCTTCGTTCCTGGAGTTCTTGTCCAGCTTAGAAGACGAGCAACCATCTCATACTGCTCCAGATAAGAGCAATAAATGCCAGCAGACAGCGGCTGGAAAGCAGAAACAGCATGAAGAAGATGAAGAAGGTAATCCTCTAGCAAAACCAGGGGCAGTCGCTACAGAAGAGGCCTTCCGGGAGACCGATGAAGAAGATAAAATTGGGACTGGGCAGCCAAGGCCACAGGCACCACATGAACCTCCAAGACCCCGATGGGCAGAGGAGATGAGACTATCTAATGTCCGGGTGGGCAGTCGAGTCATGAAAATGCTGAAGAAGCTCCCTACCAGATTCTCCATCTGGGAAATTCTCTCTCTGAGTGAAGAAGCTCGCCAAGCAATTGTGGATGCCCTGCAGTCCCCGGCACAATGTGAAGCACTCTTGACAGAGGTGAATGCCGGGCCATCAGTCACATTCACAGAGGATGATATGCTAATCCCAAATTCCGGCCATAATAGACCGCTATATATGAGGGGTTCCCTGAACTGTCAGCCGATAAGCAGAATACTAATAGATCCAGGGGCTGCTGTGAATATTCTCCCATACCGCATCTATCAGAAATATTACTTTGATCTACAGCTCACCAAGGTCAGAGACATGAAAATTGCAGGATTCAACCAGAAATGTGAAACACCTCTCGGGGTGGCTGATTTCAATCTCACACTGGGCGACCTCACTACAGTGGTACGATTCTATGTAATCGACTCCAACACCACATATAAGGCCCTGCTGGGAAGACCGTGGCTGCACGAATATCAGATAGTGCCATCCACGCTACACCAATGCATAAAATATTGCCATGAAGGAAAAGAGGAAAGGGTGTTTGCAGACCTACATCCCTTCGAAGTGTTCGAGTGCCATATGCTCGATGCATCCTATTACACCGAGGTGTCACAAAGGGATAAAGGAAAAGAAACTGTGGTCAGCCAAGAAAAGCCGGCGACGAAAGCAAGAAATTGGTCTCCGCCGCCGCCAAAGGGTTACATTAAAAAGCACGGGGTGTCTCACATCTCTTATGCTGGTGATTTTGCTCGGATCACTCCTCCTGGCATACACCCAGATGATACTGAAGAAAAGATGAAAGAAAAATACACACAGGTGGAAGTTCCTCAGGGTCTAGTCAAACCCATAGCCAGCACAGAATACCAGACAGTGCTGCCCCTAAAGACTATGGAAATCCCTCGCTTCGGCGAACCCCCTATCATATTCTACACCGGGGAGGCAGTCGAAGAAGATGATCAAGATTGCATGGCCCCTGAAGAAGCTGCAAACCTGATGGTACCAATTACGGGCCTGGATTATACTACCCAACGGGTTTCACAAATGTTCTCCAAGATGCAAATGCCATCGATACAGCCTGCTGCTCAGAAGAAAGCATTCAAGGAGTTATGGGATCCGCCTCGAGATAGCAAGGAGCTGAGGAAGGTCACACAGCACCCGGGACTGGGTTATACCCTGCAAGAATACTACGAAGCCGAGGTGGATGTCATCTCAGCCTTCTACCCGAATGAAGATTCCCCAGAAGTAGGGTATGATCAATACCCCTTTGAAGATGAAGAGATTATGTATCAATCCATAACAGACAATGAAGCCCAAGACAACCAGCCGGAGGCAAGGATGTCTGATGAGACCAAGAAGGGTTGGTGCTGGGAGAATCCGTCCTGCAAAGAGGATCTGTTCCAGGCCGAAGCACAATTTGACACCGGAACCCCGGATGAAGACCAAGTAGCCAGAGAGCTGCAAGAGTGCCTGGAGTTTGGGCGCATTCTAGAAGAGTTCCGAGCTCTACATAATGATGACCTCTCAGGGGAGCCCACATCAGAAGAGCCTCTAAGCACGGAAGACTCCACTTCGAAGTTTTCCGCTGAGCCAGTCACGTCCTCGGGGCAGACTGGACAGAATCCGGCCATATTGGCCTTATACGATGCACCAGCATCTGCTGATGATCAGTGTGATGAAGCAGAAAATCATGAGAATGAAGAAGATTATATCCCGGGAGGCTTTATTGATTTGCAAGAAGCCCCACCCGAAGTTGAGGACGGAGGCCAGGCCACCGTCGATGAGCTGATAGAAGTGAATCTGGGGTCAGCAGATGAGCCAAGGCCTACGTTCCTCAGTGCATTGCTGGAGCCAGCTGTCAAAGAACAGTATGTTCAGTTTCTGAAAGAATTCCGAGACTGCTTCGCGTGGACATATGATGAGATGCCGGGACTGAGTTCTGATGTGGCACAGCACCGATTGGCGATAAACCCAGAGGCAAGCCCTGTGAAGCAACCTGCCAGGAGAATGCGTCCCGAACTGATAAATCAGATCAACAAAGAAGTCGACAAGCTGATCGATGTGGGCTTTGTTGAAGAAAACCAATATACTACATGGCTGGCCAATATAGTGCCCGTGAAGAAGAAAAATGGGCAGATCAGAATATGTGTAGATTTCAGGGACCTGAATAAGGCTTGCCCGAAAGATGATTTCCCAGTGCCAATCACTGAAGTAATGATCGATGCAACCACTGGCCATGAAGCCCTGTCATTCATGGATGGGTCGTCCGGATACAACCAGATCTGGATTGCTGAAGAAGACAGAGTGCATACTGCATTCCGCACCCCGAAGGGGATATTTCACTACAAAAGGATGCCGTTCGGCCTCAAGAATGCCGGCGCTACTTATCAAAGAGCTATGACAAAGATCTTTGATGATTTACTCTTCAAGAAAGTGGAGTGCTACATCGATGACCTGGTGGTGAAAACCAGCAGAAGAGAAGATCATCTGCAAGATCTGAGGATAGTGTTCCAGAGGCTGCGCAGATATGAACTCAAGATGAATCCTATGAAATGTGCCTTCGGCGTGTCCAGTGGAAAATTCCTTGGGTTCGTTGTCCGTCATAGGGGCATTGAGATCGACCCATCCAAGATTAAAGCTATCCAGGAGCTCCCTCCACCAAGGAATCTCCACGAGCTGAGATCTCTACAAGGGCGTTTGGCCTACATCCGACGATTCATATCAAATCTGTCGGGGAGATGCCACCCTTTTCACAAGCTCATGATGAAAGATGTACCGTTCCTCTGGGACGAGGGCTGTCAGGAAGCTTTTGAGAAGCTGAAAGAATATCTCAAGACCCCTCCAGTACTGGGGGCACCTATTAAGGGCAAGCCCCTGATACTATACATTGCAGCCACACACTGTTCCCTGGGGGCAATGCTAGCACAGATAAATGAAGAAGGCAAAGAGCAGGCTCTATACTACCTGAGTCGGAGGCTGATTAGAACTGAAGAAAGCTACACCTATATAGAAAAGACATGCTTGGCACTAGTCTTTGCCGTTAAAAAGCTCCGGCACTATATGCTGTCACACGAAATCAGATTGATATCTACAGCAGATCCGCTCAAATACATATTGACTCAGCCAGTACTGAAAGGCCGGTTGGGCAAATGGGCAGTAATTCTGATGGAATTCGATATCACATATATACCCCAGAGGGCAATAAAAGGACAGGCCGTGGCCGATTTCTTCGCAGAGCATCCTGTGCCAGAGAATGATATGTTGGGGACTGAGTTACCCGATGATGAAACACTAGAAGCCTGCCAGGCTCAGTCAACTATGTGGCAGCTATTCTTTGATGGAGCATCTAGAACAGAGACGGACTCCGATGGAAAGACCAGAATACGGGCCGGAGCCGGTATTGTGCTAAGATCGCCAGAGGGGGAGGTTGTGCATACTTCCTGTTCTATAAACAAGCCCTGCACTAATAATGAAGCCGAGTATGAAGCTCTGATAATCGGGTTGCACATCAGCCTCAACATGGGCATCCAGATGCTTCAGGTATTCGGGGATTCAATGTTGATAATAAAGCAAATCCAAGGTGAGTTCGAAGTGCGAAAGCCGGAGTTGAACCCCTACCACCAAAAAGCTGTGCGCCTCATGGCGAAATTCTATCATATTGAGCTCAAGCATGTGGGCCGTGCACATAATGCCCAGGCTGATGCATTGGCAAAGCTAGCCAGCTCAATAGCAGTCCCACCGGATGAGACACTGAACATTGTTGTTATAAATCGGCGGCAAGTCCCCAGCATGCTAGAAGGCTGCCCCGAAGAAAATGAAGTCGCCACGATCAGTACAGAACAGGCATCTGATTGGAGACAGCACCTGCTACAATGGTTTTTACACCAACAGCTGCCACAGAAAAGAGAAGAAAAGATGAAACTTCTAAGGATCAAAGATTCTTATGAATTCAGAAATGGAACTCTGTTCCGAATAATGGCAGATGCACGCAAGAAGATTTTGCTCCGCTGCCTGTCCACTGAGGAAGCTTGGCAAGCAATGAAAGAAATACATGCTGGGACGGCAGGTGCTCACCAAGCTGGCCCTAAGATGAAGATAGAAATCAAGAAGCTGGGCTACTATTGGCCCACTATGTTTGAAGATTGCTGCAAGTTTGCGAAGTCATGTCAGAAATGTCAGGAGCATGCTGTTGTGCCTAGAAGGCCACCTGCCGTTCTGCACCCTACAGTCCCTAGCTGGCCGTTTGCACAATGGGGAACCGATGTAGTCGGCCCACTACCGACCTCCTCAGCCGGACATAAGTACATACTGGCAATAACAGATTACTTCTCTCGATGGGCGGAAGCTATAGCATTACGAGAAGTGACTGGTGAGCTGGTTGCCAGATTCATCAAACAGAACATTATCTTCCGGTTTGGGATCCCCAGCCGAATAATATCTGATAATGGAAGTCATTTCAGAAATCAAAAGATCTATCGGCTCGCCGAGAAGTATAAGATCGAGTGGAGGACTTCCACTCCTTACAATCCACAGGCAAATGGATTGGCAGAAGCCTTCAACAAAACGTTATGCACCTTGTTGGCTAAAGTCGTCAGTTCTAATAAGAAGGACTGGGAAGAAAAGATGTATGAAGCTCTATGGGCATACCGCACTGTCTTCAAGACACCTACAGGGTGCTCGCCATACTCACTGGTATACAGCTCAGAGGCAGTAGTTCCACTGGAGCTGGAAGTCCCGTCACTCAGGGTGGCAGTCCAATATGACCTGGCCCGTGGCGAACAAACCAATGCAGAAAGAAGATTACAAGAATTGGCTGAATTGGAAGGGAAGCGCCTCCAAGCTCAGAAGAATATCCAGATGTACCAGGCCCGCATGGCCACTGCATTCAACAAACTCGTGAAAGGACGAGAATTTAAGAAAGGTGACCTCGTCATGGTCAAGAAAAGAGAAGTTATGGCGTCCAACCCAAAAGGGAAGTTGAATCCTAATTGGGAAGGTCCTTATGTGATATATAGGGTCTACGAAGGAGGGGCCTACATGGTTGTTAACCACCGAGGGGAAATCCAATTCTCACCACTCAACGGTAGACACCTAAAGCTGTATCATGCCGCCCAACCAATATTCCCCGAGTAATCAGGCTAAAAGTCACCCATTTCCTTGGTCTAGCGGCACTCCGCCCTAATCGAGCTACCCTATCTCTTGGTCTAGCGGCACTCTGCCCTAACCGAGCTACCCTTTTCCTTGGTCTAGCGGCACTCCGCCCTAACCAAGCTACCCTGCTCCCTTGGTCTAGCGGCACTCCGCCCTAACCAGGCTACCCTGCTTCCTTAGTCTAGCGACACTCTGCCCTAACCGAGCTACCCTTCTTCCTTGGTATAGCGGCACTCCGCCCTAACGAGCTACCCTTCTTCCTCGGTCTAGCGGCACTCTGCCCTAACCGAGCTACCCTTTTTCTTGGTCTAGCGGCACTCTGCCCCAACCGAGCTACCCTTCCTCCTTGGTCTAGCGGCACTCCGCCCTAACCGAGCTACCCTTTTTCTTGGTCTAGCGGCACTCCGCCCTAACCAGGCTACCCTGCTTCCTTGGTCTAGCGGCACTCTGCCCTAACCGAGCTACCCTTTTCCTTGGTCTAGCGGCACTCCTCCCTAACCAAGCTACCCTTCTTCCTTGGTCTAGCGGCACTCTGCCCTAACCGAGCTACCCTTTTCCTTGGCCTAGCGGTACTCCGCCCTAACCAAGCTACCCTTATTCCTTGGTCTAGCGGCACTCCGCCCTAGCCGGGCCATCCCTTATCATGATCTGATGACAGTCCGACTTGTTACCCTCCCAAAAAGAGGGGAAGAGAGAATAAAAGAATGAAAATAAATAAAAATGGGGTTAAAAATAGAGATACCCTGCGGTCTTGTTCAGGTTTTCCGAGCAAGGGCAAAAATGGCTAAAACCCAGCTGTGGTGAAAACCCGAAAGGGCACTGCAGGCAAAATCGGGTACCCCGCCACGTGAAAACCCGGAAGGGCGCGTGGGCAAAAGCAAGAGGGGGCTGGCTCCGGTGAAAACCCGAAAGGGCGCTTGGGCCAGTAATATGGTGATCCTAAAGAAACCTCACCTCCCGTCATAAACTTCTCGTCGATCGGCCGGCACCTCGTCCGATCAATGATCAAACCCACCCAGTTCAGACCCTACGTCTGTCCTGATAAAACCCTCATACCTTGCCAAAATCCCACCATGGTGAAACCTGCTTTGATCGATTGGCGCACTGCCCGGTCAATGATGAAACCTATCCGGCTTAGACCTTACGTCTATCCTGATGAAACCTATGAAATCCCTGCATTGGTATAAACCCAATACCGATGATGAAACCTGCTGTTGATTGATTGGCACATTGCCCAATCAGCGATAAAACCTATCCAGTTTAGACCCTACGTCTATCCTGATGAAATCCATGATATCCTTGCATTGGTATACACCCAATACCGATGATGAAACCCATCTTTGGTCGACAGGGCACCCTGCCCGATCGGCGAAGAACCTGTCGGTCTAGACCTTACATCTGTTCCGACTAGAGCTGCGTGTCTCGCTATGTCCCACCGTGATGAAATCTACTGTTGATTAATGGGCACACTCGCCCGAGCAGCAATGAAACCTATCCGGCTTAGACCTTACGTCTATCCCGATGAAACCCATGAAACCTTTGCATTGGTATAAACCCAATACCGATGATGAAACCTGCTGTTGATCGATTGGCACCCTGCCCGATCAGCAACAAAACCAGCACAGGGTAGACCTTACGTCTATTCTGATGAAGATTCATAAGATCCTTGCATTGGTATAAACTCAATACCGATGATGAAACCCACCTTTGATCAATGGGCACCCTGCCCGATCAACGAAGAAACCCGTCCTATCAAATTTGCATATCCCTTTACGTCCCGCCGTGATGAAACCTACCATTGGTCGATCGGCACCCTGCCCGATCAATGATAAAACCAGCCCAGTGCAGACCTTACGTCTACCCTGATGAAACCTATAAAATCCTTGCATCGGTATATACCCAATACCGATGATAAGAGCATGCACTAATGAAGCAGCACATCACCCGATCCGTGCTGAAGTCCCAATTCAGGAAACATACGTATAAAAAAAATGGGGTTAAAAATAGAGATACCCCGCCAGACTTGTTCGGACATCCCGGATAAGGGCAAAAATGGCCAAAAACCCAGCTGTGGTGAAAACCCGAAAGGGCACCGCAGGCAAAATCGGGTACCCCGCCACGTGAAAACCCGAAAGGGCGCGTGGGCAAAAGCAAGAGGGGGCTGGCTCCGGTGAAAACCTGAAAGGGCACTTGGGTCAGTAATGTGGTAATTTAAAAGTTCCATGCCAACCGGCACGCTACCTTTACCTCCCCTTCACTGATGAAGCCTTCCGTCGGTCATCTGGCTCTATGCCCCACCGATGATAAAGCCTTCCCGGGGTGGACCTTACGTCTACCCTGATGAAACCTACATACCCACTTTCAAACGTCCCACCGTCGATCGATGGGCATCCTGCCCGATCAATGATGAAACCTTGTCCAGTTTAGACCTTTCGTCTATTCTGATGAAACTTATAAATCCCTTTGCATCGATATAAACCCAATATTGATGATGAAGCCAACCGTTGATCGATTGGCATCCTGCCCGATCAATGATGAAACCTTGTCCAGTTTAGACCTTTCGTCTATTCTGATGAAACTTATAAATCCCTTTGCATTGATATAAACCCAATATTGATGATGAAGCCAACCGTTGATCGATTGGCATCCTGCCCGATCAATGATGAAACCTTGTCCAGTTTAGACCTTTCATCTATTCTGATGAAACTTATGAAATCTCCTTGCATCGATATAAACCCAACATCGATGACGAAATCAATTGTTGATCGACCGTCACCTCGCCCGATCAATGATGAAACCCTACCCAGTTTAGACCTTTCGTCTATACTGATGAAACTTATAAAACCCTTTGCTTCGATATAAACCCAATATCGATGATGAAACCAACTATTGATCGACTGGCATTTCGCCCGATCAATGATAAAACCCTGTCCAGTTCAGACCCTACGTTTGTTCTGATGAAAACTATGCCCCCTTCAAATGTCCCACCTGCCATAACCTCTACCCAGTCTAGACTTTCCGTCTATTCTGATGAAACCCCTTCTTTCACATTCCTGCAAATTGTCTCCCTCATAGCACATATTGCCAAGAGGGACGTTTGCTGATACCAACACAATCCGGTTTAAGCACCTCTTCGGATGCCCGTTACGCAGTGGAGCGAGTTCCCCATCCTTTCTCTGAAGGGGTGGACGCTCTCCTGCTAGATACGAGCCATTCACATGAGGGGTTGCAAAAACCACTACCCTACTTCCCCGAAGTGATGAAACCACATGGTAAATAAGATGGATACACATGAAGCCAAAAGATTTCTTTTCATTACGAAGTGAGTACATAAGGGGCCCCGAGGGGACGCTGTGTCACAAAAAAAAGGGGAGAGAAAGAGATGGGAAGAGAAGAAAGAAAAGAAAAGAAAAGAAAGTGAAGATAATTCATGGCCGCCGAAAGATATCTTCAAAGGCCAGAAGACCAACATAGGGGGCGGCTCCTAACTCATGAAGGCGCGCTTCCTCCTCCTGAAGCCTCATGGACAGGTCCTGGAAGGACATCACCCGACCCTCCAGTAAAGCCACCTCCTCGGTGGACTGTGGCCGAATAGAAGATAATTGCTGCAGCTCGGCCCAAAGTTCAGTGAGCTCCGCCTCCAAAACGGCTACCCGTTTCTGGATAGCCTCCTCCCGCTGAATAATGCTCTGTAGCTCGGCCTGGCGTTCATCAAGTGTCAGCGTTAGCTTTTCCACCTCGGATTTGCATTCCGACCTCTGCAACTTCAACGCCGTCAGCCTGTCAACCATAATCCGTGCTAGGAAGTCTCTCCGATGCACGAATTTCAACAAAAGCAAGACCCGCTGAGCCCATGTGTCCAAAGGGCAGCCCATGGCTTGCAAGCCAGCGGTGAGGCGATTGGCGATTTCCTTCAGCTGTAGATATGTCAAGCCAGGCTGAGACTCTACTAGCTGGCGTAACATGTCCAGATGCTGCCAGACGAAGCTGTCAGGAGAAGTAAAGCCAAAGGAAGCAGATGCGACGACTTCGAAAGTCACCTCTCCGTCAATATCTGCCCATAGTCCAATGCCCGCTTGGGAGGACGAAGAAGGCAAATCTGCCGAAAGAGCTAGCCGGTATCTCTCTGTACTCCCCTGCTGGGCTGAAGACTCCTCCTCTGCTGCTGCCTCGGGAGCTACACCTTGAACATCCGCGGGAGGAGAATCAATGAATAATGGGGTTATCTCTGCAATGGAGGCTGCACCTTCAGCTGCTCTTTCTGGTGATGGGGACAGAGGTGCCTTAGACTGTGTAGGCAGGAATTCGGACTCTGTAGCCACTATGGCAGGAATTGCTAACTCGGGCGCGATTGACATTACTGCGGCCGGTATGAAAGCGGAGCTCCTAGCCGGATCTGCTTCGGCTCTAAGATCTGAAGCCCTAGCAGGGATGACACTTTCTTCTACAGCCCCCAAGTCTAATGATGCCAAGTCTGTCAAGGACTGTATCCGCACTGGCACAGGGCGAATGATCTCAGGAGCCCCCGTGCAAGTTAAAGGCAGAAAAGGAACAATAGCCAAATCTACAAGGGAAATGTCCATGAAGGATGTGGAGGTGGCCAAGGTAGCAGCAACAATACTCTGAGACCAAAGCAAAGCGACCTTCAGCACTAAATAAAAGAAACAAATGAAGCAGCATACATGAAGAACAAGCCACCTTTGGAGCAGGGTCCGCACCCTCAAAATGGGGCGAAAGAGAAGAAAGCTCCGTGGCCGAAATGGCGAGTGGTCGAGTTATGTCAATCTCAGTATCGAGCCCGGCAAACTCCTCCTGGAATTCTTCCTCAGGGGATAACACTGATAGTTCGGCGGGTCGGAGAGACGGAACACCTTTCGCAAGTGCAGGAGGGGCTTCTGACTCGGCAATACCTTCTTCTTCGCTGTCGCTGAAATCTACTTCCTCCTCATGGGAGGCGACCTGGGAGCTACCCGAAGATATTTCCACACTAGCTATATGCTGGGCCGGTACCTCTAAAGCATGACGGGATGTAGATCGAGTGA
Source organism: Amorphophallus konjac (assembly GCA_022559845.1). Classification (NCBI taxonomy): domain Eukaryota; kingdom Viridiplantae; phylum Streptophyta; class Magnoliopsida; order Alismatales; family Araceae; genus Amorphophallus; species Amorphophallus konjac. Next base: position 228,609,411 of record CM040123.1, on the reverse strand, counting down.
TTATGCGTCTGGCCGGAATAGTACTCTGCTTTGGCCGAGTCTTGTGACCCTCCTGTGGTCGAGGCAGCTCTTCTGTCATCATCATGGCCTCGGCTTGCTCCCCGACTGCCACTGCTACAAGAAAAGAAAACTTCTGAGAAGTATAGCAAAGAAAACAATGAAAGTATGAAACAAATGGAAAAAGCACATTTACCCTCCTCCTCGCCAACCGGGGTGGGAGAAGGCAGTCTTGTGTCTGTCTCCACAGGCGCTTCAACCTGCTCCTGGGCTGTATCAGATAAAAAGAAGCTCAGCCTCAAAGAACTCCCTAGGAGATTGGTCAAGACGACAAAGGAAGTTCCAGCTACAAGCTATCACTGTCACCTTCGGCAGATGCCTGTGCGGCCTCCCTCTGAGATGCGAATGCGTCAAATGAAGGGATATCCGGAAGAGGGGTTCCAGCTTCCTTCGCAGTCGAAGCCGACTTCCGGGTCCGAGCAACCTTGGCCTTCTTGGCCTTGGCAACTGCAACCTTCACCACAGAAGGCTTCCTCTTCTTGCCCGGAGGCAGGGGAGTGGTCGTAGGTGCTGCTTCAGGAATTTCAAAGTGGGCAGGTTTCTCAGCTTGAGCAATTATCTTCCTGTAAAGCCCCTGCCGCTTTATGTCTGGTCTATCTGTGCGAGACACGAGAAAGACAGTCATAGTCAACATATGCAAAACATGACAATAAGAAGAAAGAAGCCATGATCAAACAAACAAGGAGCACACCTGCTGGGCCGTCATAAAAAGTGGAAAGCGGCCAATACATATAAGCTACCTCCTTTGATCGGGAGGCGGCCTCCTTCACAAGCCAGCATACATCGCCAATAGTCTGACACTTCTCCGTCAGGGCGGCCAAGTCCTTATGGCCATGGAAATCAAGGCAATGAAATAGGCCGAGGTAATCTATGCACCAGGCGTCAACATAATGGAAAGAAACAAAAAGCTGCTTATTTAGAATGACAGCTACCGGGCTCTCCACTGTCAGCCCGTGGACATTTAACAGTACAAAAAGCCAGGAGGTGTGCTGATAATATGACTGGGTGCGGTCCTCCCTCCGCACAAAGGTCCTATAAGGATGAAACCTGTCTGCCGGACCCCTCCAAGAAGTAGCCTTCGAGAGTGGTTCCTCCGAGGGGAATGGATACTGCACCTCCAAATGAGTGTCCCCTATGTGGCCCAGCTGTCTCAAGTCTCTGGTGAAAGTGTCTACATCAACTTCAGAAAAGACAGGAGTGGGTAGTTCCGCACCCGCCTCCTTCAAAGACCGGCGGGCAGCGATATAAGCTTCTGCCTCCCTCTGGTGCTGGGAATAAAGCCTCCTCAGATGGACCTCGTCAATATCAAATACAGGCCCTGATTGCCGCTTCAAAAAGGAGCGCTCGGCCACATCCCAGAAAGCGCCTCTGCCATCTTTATAAAAATTGGTGCGTATGTTCCACCACTTGATATAGTCTGATGAGACCCGAGGGAGACGATTGGAGACGGTCGGGACCCTGAAAGTTGTGTCTTCCCGACGATGAAAGAAATCCCACCATATCCGACCGTCGCCGGCAATACTAGACCCGTGCTTGGCCCGGCTCTCCAGAGGAAACTGAGCAGCCGATGGAGGGATATGCTGGTCGTAACCAAAATTTCTGCCAAAGCGGAAGGGATAATAGGGCTCCAAAATGAGCAGGCCCCCCTTCCTGAAAACTAATACACTGGGCCGTATGGCCATGGCCCACCTCACCAATTCTGGTTCTAAAAGAGGCCGGGTGGCGGCGACCCCCGAAACAGGATGGACATAAACCTCCACCTCCTCCATTTTGCACTCCCTCTGAGGGTCCACCAAGGGAGCTGAACCTGCTGCCAAGCTCCAAAAGTGAATGCTGCCAGGTGCGTCTACAGGCACTCTTATTAGCCTACCCCTCATCTTGAACAGCTATTCTGAGAAAGGACCAGGTTCAGCGCTAGCGAACTCAATCATACGAGGGAGCAGTGTGTCTGACTACAAAGTTCTCGGGGCCAGCTCAGGGAAAATGCTGCAAACCCAGGCATTGAAGAAATGAAAGGGACCCACGGTCCTCGAAGAGCGGGGAGTCCGATGTCTATGCAAGTCCCCCAAGGATTTGTAAACTAAACACAGAGCCACTGGGCACAGAGACAATCGCATCCCCCAAGCCATCTGGCAGGCCGGATATATAGCCTCGGGTCTAATAATCGTCTCGTCCCCTTGAGGGAGAGCGAAAGTGCATAGCCAGAAAGTCAAATAGGCTGCACAATGGGTAATGGGATCAACCCCTGCTGGGTTCGGGCCATCCGCGTCGGTCCGACGCAATGAAGCTGGCAGTGCTGACTTGTAACGGGGGGCCCTGACCTGTTTACCGGAAGTCAGCCCTACGGAAGGAAAGTCTGCGTACCTCAAGGGACCCCCGAAGAAATATTGTATCCACTGCCCCGCACGGACTCTCAGTCGGCTGCTCTTTTCCCTGGCTTGATAGCCTTTGGAGGACCCCCTACTGTAGGCCAAACAGATGGACCGGTAAGCTTTCATCAGATACCGGTATGCATAACCAAAAGAATAGCTGCCCTCTCCATTAGAGGCGTCCTTGATGGAATCGTCCAGGCAGACCTCCTCATATGGCTCTCCGTCCATGGGTAGGCCAGAAAGCTGCGATAAACTCCAGAGGTCGAGGGATGTCTCGCCTTCCGTCGTATAGAATGTATTGAACTGCGGGCAGAACACTTCAAGCATGCCGCAACACAATCCCCGAGAGACGGGATAGCGGAACCTGGAGGCAAATACACTGTGGTATATCCCAGCTCTAACCAACAGAGGGGCATACTCCTTCAAAACATATTCTGTGAACTCCACTGCTCCAACCCTAAAAAGATGGGCGTCTGTCAACTTGGCATCTCCAAACCAGCCGGCAGCCAGCTGATATTTAAACTGAACGGCCAGGCAGTTAAGAACAAATGGCTCGTCTCTATAACCCCACTTCGCAGGCGCCAAAAAGAGTCCGAATGAGGTCTTCTCTCGGTGGACACGGCCAGTGGTATGGTCCCACCTTGCAGGGGTGAATTCTGGGGCCCGGGTCAGCATCTTCTTCTCGGATTCTAAATCGGAGATGCCCAGCACAGCATTCCAGTCCCTCTGTTCACCTGGGAGATATATGGCTCGGGCTCGATAGACAGAACCCTTCATGCTGTCTCTATCGGCAAGTATTGCCGCTTCCACGGAACGGGCAATAATAACATCCCGCATTCCGCGTATGGTGAAAGTCCGAACAAACGGCAGCAAATGACGATCCTTCGGCAAGTCCAGGCGGTAGTCAGCAGCTCTCCTGAATTCAGCACCTTCCAGGGAAGAATAAACTTCAGTAGTCGATACGGTGTCAGTTTCAGAATCGGAAGATTCGTCGACACTAGCAATCTGGTCATAGCCAAAGCTCAGGCTGTATACGTTCAACCAGTTGACTTTGGCCCGAGATATGTCCGGCTGAGCCGATGAACTTGTTCCAACGACTCTGGAAGATGCAACAGCAGAACTGGAAGCCATGTCAGCACCTGCAGTCAGAAAAAGACAAGAAAAGAAGCATCAGAAAGATGAATGGGCATGAAACAATAAGACAAACAAATTCTCAAAAATTTCGGCAGCATCTCCTCTTGTCCGAGGTATGCCCAAGAAGAATAGGGAGTCACCCACCAAGAGGGAGTGATCCCGAGAATAAAATGGGACTCAATCCCGTATATATAGCGGACCTACCCCAAAAAATCGGCAAAAAGGGGGGGGGGGATGACGCTCTCGGGGGGGGGGGGGGGGAAAGCTCACAGCTCACCGCCACCGCCGAGATGAAGAGAGAGAAAGAGAAGTAAGAAATGAGGGTAAAAAGCCCTCTCGCCGGGTTAAAAAGAAGAGGAGGAGGGGCTTCTCGACGCGAAGAAATGCGCGCCGGGAACCCCCCCTTCACCAAAGAAAAAGGCGCGCCGAGAGCGGCATGCGCCGAGAGCCCCCTAAGGCCATGGGCGCGCCGAGAAGCAACCGCCGAAAAGCCCTCACCCCGGGAAGCCCGGCGAGCGTGAGCGCGCCGAGAAGCCCCTGCCGAGACGGCCGCGCCGACAACGGTCGCGCCGAGAGCGCCATGCCGAGAAGTCCAAGGCAATGCCTAAAATCTCCAAACGGTGACAATGAAGTCAGGAAATGCAGAGACGAAAATATGAAAGTGAAAGATGGATATGCAGAAGGTTACTACAGCAACATGATCAAGCTGAAGGATAATGTCAAGGATCAAACTGAGGGATATACCCTCGAATGATGAAAGATACCTGCAGGCCCCGTGCCGCTTATTCTGCGCTTACGCCGCCCACAGGTGGGGGGCATTTGTTGACACCTTGAAAATGAACAGGGGTGGAAGCATAACTGAAAGGAAGATCAGACCAACAGTGGAAGACCACTGATGAAGCTCGACAGCCGTTTACCCGGTTGAAGTCTCCGCCAGCCGAGCTGATGTCCGGTGCCATCGTCAATCAAACGGCAGCACTGATAAAGCAGCAGTCATTCGACTGATAAGACCTCCAAGCACACCCTGATGAGAAGCCGGAGCCGACAAATGAAGATTGCGAAGGCTTTTGCAAAGTCAGGACAAATGAAGAATCCTCTCCACAGATTATACACCCGGCCGAAGTCTTTTTCAGACTAAAGCTGATGTCCGGTCTTGTCACCGTTCGGATGACAATGCCGATGAAACATACCCGATTTTGTCGTCATTCATACGGCAATACTGGTTAAACCCCAGTTCGTTCACTGATGGAACCTCGAGATGATCTCAACAAAGCTGTGTCACTACTAAAGGGGCCTCTTTCGGTTCTGATAAAAGTCAATACAAAATGACTAAGGGAAGCCAAGGCAAGTGTGAGGCCTAAAAGCACCAAATGGGCCGGCCGATTGGGCTTCTGAGAATGGCGCCGAGAACCTCAACGAAGGGCTGCTGGACGCGCCGGGAGCTGTGGCAAGCAAGCTGGCCACACCGACTGCCCTCCACCGAGAGCACAGAAGGATGAGACCTATATAAACATACCCCCTTTGAAAGAAAAGGGGATCGGAGGATCGGAAGCCAGACCATCGATCAAAAAAAAGAAAAAAAAGAGAAGAGACCAGAGAGAGAGAGAGCCTCCTCCGCTGAAAAAGAAAGAGAGAAGAGACCCATCCCCAGGGAAGAAGCTCCAGGTGGGCATCCGGGGGAGGGAGAGGAGTCAATGCTCCGCCCTCCCCCATGTTTGTTTTCTCTTTTCTTCTGCTTCATGTAATCGTTTCAAGTCTCATCTTGATTCATATAATGTAGCCGAGACATCTCGGCATCTGTCTGTTCCCCTTTCCCTCACTCTCTCCCTGTAATCGGTTTGAGTATTGGAATGGTGTTTCATATGGGTTTTCTCACCATGTGTCTTCCGTGATGGGCATCGCCAAACGAATGGATATATATCTACGATGGGTTATAGTTTGAGCCTGATTTTTGCTTCTTCTGAAGCCCTATTGCCCTTCCCTGTGTTATCTGTAAACTAGTAGCATGACGATCCGATTTGCCTATTTCTTTTCTTTGCTTCGTAGCACCATTAGTGCTCACCTCGGAGCCCGGAACATACTATTCCTTGGCTGCTGGGATGAAGCCGTGCTGTGCAATGATCGAAGCTTGAGAAACTCTGGGGTTCCAAGCGTATGTGCTTCCTCCGTTGATGTCATCGAAGCCGCCTCTGGGGCCAGAGACAGCCATCTCTTGGTTCCCAGGGCGACGAATGACCACATCAAGCATGTCCCCAAGCTTTGCGTGACGATGGCGATGGACAGGGGCATTCAGACTTCGGCCTCCCAGATGCCTATCGAATCCTAAAACTCCCTTGAATTTTAGGCCTAATCCAACTCAGAGTGGATGCCTTGAGTAGTTTAGAGCCCATAGAGTCCGTCAGTTCCTACCCAAACCAACATGAAACCCAAAACAGAGTATCGTAAGCTCTGTTTCTTCTCCCGGCGCCCTCATAGCTCTCGGCCCCGCCAACAGTGAAACTGATGAACAGCCCTCGGCGCAAGCCTTCTTGCGCCGAGATCCCATCTTCCGGGCGCGCCGGGAGCCACCCATTCCACTTCTCACCATCGCGCCGGGGCCGACTTGTCTTCACGCCGGGAGGACCCCGTGCTGAGAGCCCCTTGGCCACCTTATTAGCGCACCGGGAAGCCCGCGTCGGGAACTCTTTGGCATCCTTGCCATTGACGCCGAGAGGCCTTCCTCTTGGCCTATCTGTAAACGTCAAGCCGTAAAACCCTTGCTACCATTGATAAACCCTGTAAATATCCTTGTGAGCTGCTCAACACAATCCGACCTTCTGTCAAGGGATGCCTTGGGTCGTCACACGCATTTCGAGGATGACAACCACTGGGAGCAACTCCCCTTCTTCTACGCGGTTCCTCGAACCCGATCGGCTTTTATAAACCCTCAGACCAAGGAAGCTCTGCCACTGCATAAGCTTCTACGGTCTCAAAAGGGATATCAAGATATTGCTCCAAGCATACACAGGCGCCAGGGGTTCCATACCCCTCTATTTTTGGCTTTCACCCCGACATTCAGTGGGTGATCGTCTATCATTCCCTGGAAAAATGTTAAGTCCAGGGGAGATGCTGTCAAAATTCTCCCAGGATGCCAGAGATGACATGAAACCCATCCCCGGGACCTTATCTATCAGTGGTGACAGAGGCTCCTTATCCCCTATTGTTCCCCTCCCACTCTTCTTATGTTCCCGGCCTTCCTTGGGAATCCATACCAAAATAGGTCGAAGTCCTGTGAATTGAGCCATTTTGACTCCTCAGGGTCCGTTTGCTTCAACCTGATCATCATGAAACCCAAAACAGAGTACCGTAAGCTCTGTTCTGGTCCCGGCGCCCTCACAGCTCTCGGCTCAGCCTACAGTAAACCGGGTGAATAACTCCCGGCGCCACTTCTTCAGGCGCCGAGAACCCCCAGGAACAGCTCCTCCCCCTTTCATCCCCGCGCGCCGGGAGCCCATACGCCTTGGCCTTCTTCCCTGCGCGCCGAGAGCCCTCTCTGCATCCTCCGCGCCAGGAAGCCTTCTGCCCTTCGCGCCGGGAACCTGGCACTTTGGCCGCGCCGGGAGGCCCCCTCCCCTTTGGCTTAGCTGCGCCGAGAACCCCCCTTCTAGCACTTCTTCCTCGCGCCGGGAAGCCTGCGCCGAAGAGCTCCCCTTTTGCTTTTCTTTATCTCGCCGGGAACCCAAGCCCTCTCGTCTTGGCGCCGGGAACCCCCGGCCTTCTTGTTATTGGCGCCGAAAGCCCTGGCCCTCCCATTTTGGGTCGTGCGGAGAGCCTGTGCCCATTCAGAGTGTGCCGAGAGCTCAATCTACCGCCCAATGAATTCCAACACCCAAAACGAACCCACAAAGGGATATATGTGGATCACCCGATATGTCCTGGGGATAAAACTGAAGGGGAGTCATAACCCCTACGTTCCACCTAACTGCAACGGATTTACGAATAACCCTTTTGCTCGGGGGGATTCTGCCACTGCATGAATTCTGCTAGCGTTCCAAAGGGAAAATCATACATTGCCCTATAGCCCATATGTATACGGGTTGGGAGGTTCGGCCTCTCTATCTCTCGGCTTTCATCCCAGCATCCCGTGGGTGATAGCCTTTTCCCCCCTGGGCGTAACCCAGATTAAGAGGAAAGGCTGTCGAAATACCGATCGAAGCTTTAAACCTATATCATGGTCATGGCTCTGCCGTTCCATGGTGGACATCTTCTATCTCCTTGTTCCCACCAAGTATAACTGTTTTGAGCCGTCAATCACACGATCTAGTCTGTTTCTGTGGTTGATGTTATTATCTTACCCGCCTCCCTGGCCCTGGTAGGAAGTTTAAAATTAAGCATGTGAATATCTGTTTGCCTCTCGAGGCCTCCTACTTTAGCGTTTAATCAAGGGTTGTCCTTCCCTGGAAGGACGTAATTAACGTCATAACGTTCATGGTATGACGGACTTCAGGTCCCGACACGATCACTCACAATCGACTGACCATGTCAGATCGAGCGCACAATAAAATTGTCACTTCGGTGACTGGCACGCCAATAAATCAATAAATAAATAAATAAACTAATAAATAATAAACAAAAAATAAACAAACGATAAAAAAATTATGCGTCCACAGCTTCGACCCCAATATATTACATCACTAGCGCCGATGGACATACAAGTCTATTCGGAGATGGTGAGAAGGGCTCAACTACTTGAAGACGCCACAGAATTGTCTGACAAGATCCGTGGGCGAGATAAGAAGGAACAAGTCATTAGTTCAGGAACTTTCAAGCCCGTCTTTAACAAGAAAAGGTCAAATAATAGAGGTGATTCCTTCAATGAAAAGAAATTCAAGAAGAATGATAAGCCTTTCTCTATCACCACCACACCATCTAAGGAGGTGTGTAAACATTGCAACAAGGCCGGACATAAGGCTGAAGAATGCTGGCAAAGGTTGGGAGCTTGTCTCCGATGCGGGAGCCGTGACCATCGGATTCTCGATTGTCCCCTACTCAATGATCAAGCCTGAGACGAGAAGCGCCCGGTCAAAAAGTAAGCCCATCTCCAAGCTCTTCAAGAGGTGAAACAGAGTGAAGGGAGGTATCATGAAAGGTACGCTAAGAATTTGTTCTAAGAATGCTCACATCTTATTTGATACTGGCACGACTCATTCTTTTGTTTCCAAAAGATTCACTACTTCATTTTCTATGGAACCTATATGGTTAGACTTAGTTATTTCTACTCCTCTTGGAAGCGAATCCGAGATTTCACACCATTACCCGGATAGTGAAGTTATGGTTAAAGGGAAAAATCTACCTGCCGACTTGATATGCCTAGACATGAAAGGGTATGATGTCATATTAGGTGCCGATTGGCTATCCGCACACAAGGCAGCTATAGATTGCCGGAAGGGCAAAGTAACTTTTGAAGATTATCCAGAGCTGGTTTACACTAGTCCTCGGAGTCGGAACAAGTCACAAGTTATTTTGGCTCTTCGAGCCCGAAAGCTTGTAAGGAAAGGTTGCATGCCTTTCTTGCCCTTGTAACCATAGAGGAGGCTAAGGAGTCAAAGCTAGAAGACATCCACATAGTTTGGGACTTTCTCGATGTTTTTTCAGGAGATTTTCCTTGTTTACCCCCGGAGAGGGAGGTGTCGTTTACTATAGACCTTATCCCTGGTGCCGTCCTGTCTCTAAGGCACCCTATAGAATGTCCCCTGTTGAGTTAAAAGAACTAAAGGAGCAGTTGATGGAACTTTTGAGAAAGGGATTTATTAGGTAGAGTACTTCCCCGTGGGGAGTGTGAGCGACGTCACGCGGTTCGGAGTTCGATGGTGCGGGGAAGAGGATGCGGAGAGCGCGCGGGCTCTTCTTTTTGTTTGTTTTGCTGTTTGCTGCAACACAGAGATGAGAGAAGAGAGAGAAGGGGCCACCACGGGAGATTGCTCCGGCGGGGCGAGCGGGACAAGTATAATATAGCAAGATATGGGGTTCAAACGGCCATAGCGGGAAGTGACTCGCCGCGACCTCGGGGGGACGGGAATGGTGCAGAAATTAAATAACAAAAATTGAAACGACCATTGGGGAAGTGACTCGCCGCGGCCTCGAGAATATGAGCAGAATATAGCAGAATATAAAAGAGAATATAAGAACAGAGATTTAAACGGCCATTGGGGAAGTGACTCGCCGCGGCCTCGAGAATATGAGCAGAATATAACAGAATATAGAGAGAGTATAAGAACGGAAATTTAAACGGCCATTGGGGAAGTGACTCGCCGCGGCCTCGATGATATGAGCAGAATATAACAGAATATAGAGAGAATGTAAGAACGGAAATTTAAACGGCCATTGGGGAAGTGACTCGCCGCGGCCTAGATGATATGAGCAGAATATAATAGGATATAAAGAGAATATGAGAACAGAAATTTAAACGGCCATTGGGGAAGTGACTCGCCGCGGCCTCGATGATATGAACGAAATATAACAGGATATAAAGAGAATATGAGAACAGAAATTTAAACGGCCATTGGGGAAGTGACTCGCCGCGGCCTCGATGAAAAGATGTGATCGCCAGGGGCCGAAAGACCCCAAAATAAGAAAGTGATCGCGCCTACCTCAAGAGCGGGAGATGGCGGGTTGCTTCTTCCTCTCCTTCCGGCCGGCCGACGGAGAGGGCTTTCCTCGGCTACCCTTGCAAAACAACGACAAACAAATGACAAGTGGCTTAGAAAGATGAATGTGTAGTATTCATATCCTTGCAATAAAAATGACGAAATAACGGGAAGACACACACCTGGTTGGTGTTATCTTTTAAACCCCTCTCGGACTCGAGTAGGAGGAAAATGAGATGATGGATGCGAGATGATGAATGCAAAGAACTACGAAGAAAAGGAAAGAGTTGGCTTATTGGATGTGCCGGTGGTGAAATTCGGCGGAGCTCCGGCAGCGTGGGGACGACGTAGAAGCGCGGTGGATGAAGACGACCTTCCTCTCGCGAGCGTGGGCACCCGAGAAGCCGGCAGAACCTCCACCTACAAAAGATCCCACGGGTTAGAAGAATGACTCTGTAGCCTCTGGGCTCCGGCAGCCTATCGGATCACTGCTTAGCTCCCCTAGAACTGAGGGGGTGGGCCTCTATTTATAGAGCTCCGGAAGGTGGAGGCGTCCAGGACCCTGGACACCTCCATCAGGGCCGAAATAATATTTTATTCTATTTTTATTGATTTTTTGGAATACTTTTGTGGAGGCGTCCAGGGTCCCGGACGCCTCAAGCAGGTCCACCGAAAACTGACGACGGCCGCACGCGGTTCGGCACAACGCGTGGTTTTGTGAGCGGCGCCTCGTGATTCAGAAATGGGCGCGTCCAGCTGACCGGACGTCTCTATATTTTGGATTTTTTCACACACGACAAACCGTCGTTCGGTGGCCGGCGCCCGTGATGGAGTTAATGGAGGCGTCCATGGGCCTGGACGCCTCCAAAAATATATTATTTTATTGTTTCTTTGTCTTTTTATGATAGGGCTGGCATTTTTGATTTTTTTATTTGTTTTTATGGAGGCGTCCAGGGACCTGGACGCCTCCATCAAAATATATTATTATTATTTTTTTTTGTTTTATTTTATGCCAACTGGCATTTTGCAAACATATATATATTTTTTTGTTGTTGTTTTTTTATGGAGGCGTCCAGCGGCTTGGACGCCTCCATTAAAATATATATATTTTATATTTTTTTATTTGGTTTTGGGCCCTGAGAAAAATAATAAAAAGATTAAAAAGATGGGGGCGTCCAGGGACCTGGACGCCCCCATTAAGACCCAACTGGGTCCTCGGATCAGGCGTCGGTGGCCGCCCGGTAGACCCCCTTCTTGATTCCGGAACCTTTTGATGCGTCTAACTGGTGTTGATGCCGTCCGAATGCCGTGATGAGACGATTCCGGATGCCGGAAAGGGCGGAAGAAGACTCAAGAAAAGGAAGTACTCAAGTGATTCGAAATGCGTAAGCCGTCGCGGGGCGTCGTATAGTAATATGAGACTTTCTCAGGAGACGTCAGGAATGGCGTGTCTACAGCTGCCCCGCCTTGGCGTCTGCTTTGCAAGGGAGCGATACGTAGTGGAATGGTATCGAAGTGGAGTGAAATGGAGTGGGAGCGGACTGATAAGTCGATGCCAAGGTGTGATGAGACACGCTTTTGACGTTACTGTTTGGAATCTTTCCTTGGAGTTTCAATGAGGCGACCTTGAAGAAGATCTTTCAAATATTGACGATTGCTTGGACGGAGATCAAATAAGGGAGGGTGAGATGTGCGCTCAGGCACGAAACAAAAGGAGACCAACTTCTCGGTGTGGAAGTACCTGGGTCGTAAACCGGAGGTTTCACCTTTGGAGAGCGGTTACCAGCCAATGTGGAAGTGCTGCGGCCAAGGTGGGTAAAAAAAAAGGGTAAAGGAATATCTGAGGGTCTGTCCAAACAAGGGTCTCCTTTGGAAGAGCAGCGTAGGGCTGTCTCAAGGGAACTCAGTATTTCATTCGGAGTGGAATATCTCATATTTGTGGGAATTGAAACACAACAGCTTTCACAATCGAATCACTTGAATGATCTTCCGCAATAAATCAAGTCCTATATGAATGCATGCCGGGTTTAAAGAAAAATTCAAAACAAACTAAAATAGAAAATAGCCAAGGATAATATTGTTAACTTGTGAAGAACGGGTCAGGATACCGATCCGGTGAGCTGATACTGGGCTGGGGCCCGTTTATCCACGCACCAACTCACTGAACGGAACCGTCGTCCCCATGCTACCACAAATTAACGGCCTATCCGTACAACCCAAACTCTTCCGGGATCATCACCGTTTTTGTTGAAGGGGAACTCAAATCCCAGATTCGTTCGGGCCGCAAGGTCCTTGACATGTTCTAGTAGTGTAGGTATCATATACTATGATGCATGACATGGTGGGACCAACCAATGAAAGGTGGGACAGGAGATAGGACAAAGACGTCCGTTAGTAAAACCTGCACAGGCCAGCAAAGGTTAGCAACATCAAAAGGTAGCAGAATCGCACCACAGTTCAAAGGAGATCCAGACAAAATCTTGACAATGACCACTGATGTGACATGTTCTGTCATGTAGCACCCTTCCCTTCCTATAAGAACTCCCCTTAGGCTAGTTCATTCAAATGCACCAAGGTGGGTTTTGGAAGCTCAGGAGAGGAAGGAGAGGAGAATCTAGAGATCTTCAGGATGGAAGGAGAGTCTTCCCGCGTTATGAAGAGGAGCAAGCCTAGCAGCGAGATTAGGCGACTTTCCGACCTCGAGGGTCATCTGAGTGGGACGATCATGTCGCATATGGTAAGCTGACTCTTTTCAAATTTCTCCACGTGAACCTTCTTCTTACTTCCTTCATTTCTTCTTCTTTCCTCTTCCAGCCATATCCACTCTTCCCAGGCCCGAGGAAGTTTTCCAAGCTGCCATGGCTTTCAAAGCTGACTTCCAATATCTCCATTGGCATGAGGGCCATACTCTCGAAGTGGCATTTGCAGGGGCTCCTTATTCACGCCAAGCATTACGAGAAGATTCGTATGGACTGGGCGGCTATGGGCGCGCTAGTGGAGGTCTGGCATCCCCAGACCCACACTTTTATCTTCCCGACCTTCGAGGTGACCATCCTCCTCGAGGAGGTGGAACTTCTGCTTGGTTTGAAGAAATTCAAGAGTGACGGGAAGGTGAAGGCTATGCGGATGCTGACACGGGGTACTTCTGAAAGCGTCCTTGGAAGCTTCATGCCGCCCGACGCAGCTAGGAAGGTCCGTACTCAGAAGGGGATCGATCTCCAAAAGCTTGCGGAGTGGGTCATGAACGCCCTGAGAGGGTCACCAGACGATGACTATTTGGAGGGAATCATGAAGGGGTTCACTATCTGTCTGCCAGGTGCTCTCTTGTTTCCTTATACCGACAACATAGTGGAGGAAGACCAACTGAGTGCTATCTGTGGGATTTGGCGTGGAAAGAGGGTGGGACCCGCTGTCCTCGCCTACCTGTATAGTGGCCTTACTGCCTCGAGCATGGGTAAGCCTCCATTTGGTTGTGCACTTGTCTTGAATTGCTGGCTGGATTTGCATTTCAAATTCGATCACCGCGAGGGAATGCCAACTGCTTCGAAGCTCTTCCAACAAAGCCCGCTTCACCACATAGCCGACGTGTTAGGCTTCGGTGGTACTGTAGTGAACCGCGTTCCGTGGTTGAAGAAACGTGAAGACTGGCGGTCTCACTTCCGCACCGTGACACAAGGCTTCTTTACTTGCGCACCAGCATGTTTGCTTTCGCTTGATCTCCTCATGAGGCCTTCTCCCGAAGTTGATCTTCAACTGATCGGCGCGACCGAGTTTGTTCTTTACAACGCGCATCGGTGCTGCCTCCAGATTGGCATCCCACGCCATTCGTTCCCGCCACCGACTGGCATTGTTCTTTTGAAGAAAAGGGAGTTGGGCACTGAAGCGGACGCGAAGGAAGCGAAGGCCATTAAAGCTCCCTGGAAGACAAGTGTTGCGGGAAAAGTCTCAGCGCACGTGGTGGAAGAATGCGAGCCGTGGAGGGCTTATGTAACCGAACTGGGGAAGTTAAGGCCTAAAGCGCCTAAGCCCCTGATGTAGTTCACTCTGTTTTTCTGATGGAATAAAATCTGGCATGGATGTTTCGGACCCCCGTCCCCTTAATTATTATCTTTTTTATGGTTTTTCTTTTTCTTTGTGTTTTTTATTTTGTTCAGATTATATACATATTCTTATATAAATATATTTTTTAAAATTTTTTATTATTGGGGCGTCCAGGAGCCTGGACGCCCCTAATTTTATTTTATTATTTTTTTTGATAATTTATTTTTGGGGGCGTCCAGAGTCCTGGACGCCCCTATTTTGATTTTTTTATTTATTCTATTTTTGGGGGCGTCCAAGGTCGTGGACGCCTCTATTTTGATTTTTTGATTTTTTATTTATTTTATTTTTGGGGGCGTCCAGGCGCCTGGACGCCCCTATTTTTTTGAATTTTTGACAAAAAAAATAAAATAAAAATTGTGGGGGCGTCCAGGCGCCTGGACGCCCCAATAAAAGGTGATTCTATATATAGGGGGGGCCTCCCCCTGTTCACTTATACTGTTCATTCCGACCGTCCAGCCACTCCAAACGACCCATTCTTAGTCCCAATGGAGCGAGGAGGATCGAGTCAGGGTCTAGAGAAGCGGAAACGACTGGCTCGTCGTGCGAGGAGGTTGAGGGATGATGCCGAGGAGGCCGCAGCAGAGGAGGTTGCTGCGGGGGAGGAGATGGAGGTGCCTCTCCTGGCCGCGGAGGCCGCTGCGGATGCTGGTGACGCGGGAGAGGACGATCACGACCCGGTAAGTACCTCGGAATTCTCACTTTGTGGTTCAATAGGCTAAAACGGGTGTGCGAGAGGCTGTGAGAGAAAGGCGGGTAGTGAGAGAAGGAGGCGTCCAGGGGCCTGGACGCCTCCACATTTTCTTTTTATTTTTGGTTATTTATTTATTTACGAAAAGTAATAGAAATATAATAATAATAATAATAAGGAGGCGTCCTGGCTCCAGGACGCCTCCATGATAATATATATATTTTTAATATATTTTTCTTGTTTTGGCTTTGTTTTTTTTTAAAAAAAAACAAAATAAAGGGAAAAAAGAGGAGGCGTCCAGGGGCCTGGACGCCTCCACAAAAAAATATAAATATTTTTAATAAAATAAAAGAATAAGTAGTATATATATAGTGTTATTGTTTTATGACTGTTCATGATGCTGATGTGTTCTTTGTTGGTTTTGTGGTTTGCAGGGCGTGATGAAGGGCCGGATCAGCTGGTCCTTGGTGGTGGCAGCATACCGTGGGCTGCCGGATTTTCAGAGGGCGCGTGTGGACGCCATGGGCTTTGGAGCTTTCCTTAGGATCGAGCCCTTCCGGCTCGACCTTCCTCTTATCCAGGCATTGAGGGAGCGGTGGCACGCACCGAGCCGGGCGTTTCTGATGCCCTGGGGGCACATGGTGCCGTCACTGGAGGACGTGGCTCGGATCACCGGGCTACGAGTTGACGGAGAGGCAGTCAGCGGGGTCACCTACCCCGACTACCGAGAGAGTGCCCTGGACCTGCTGTGGTTAGAGACGAGCGTGACTGATAGAGACAGCAGGGTAGTCGGCCGAGTGGAGATCATGGAGGCGCTCGGATTCGTCGACCCGCGTCAGCGGGTTAGCGAGACTGGAGCGGAGTTCTTGGCTCGATTGGAGGGGGATGCTCGTGCAGCTTTCACCCAGGACCCGAGCGAGCGGGAGCTGGTGGATCTAGACCTTCGGAGGTTCCTTTTCTTCTTCCTGGGCCGCCTTCTGCTGGGGACGAAGGGGGATGGCATCCACTGCCGTTTCCTCGGGATCTTGGCGGATCTGGACAGAGTGGGGCACTATGCGTGGGGAGCGGCTCTGCTTGCCCATCTGATTGCCGATCTCTCCCAGACTTCGGAGAAGGAGACGACAGTCAGCGGCTTCGCACCTTTCCTCCAGGTAAACATTTTATTTATGCATTCCCACAATTAAATATGTAATTATTGTACTAATGATGTATGATGGATGCAGGTGTGGAGCTATTACTATTTCCCGATGGGGAGGGCTAGGCATGGGAACAGGAGGGCCGTGCCTCTGGCGCGGCAGTGGAGGCCGGTCGTGGTTGCATCACCCCACGGCTACCAGCTGGCGTCACTTCGTCGGGAGCTGAGCGAGTATCCCGAGGCCATGGTATGATGCGTATGATTTTTTTTGTGTTTATGCATGTGACTGAATGGTAACTAACATGATGTATGTATGGTGATGCAGGTGGTGTGGAGGCCCTACCTGGGCATGGGCGATGCTGGCCAGCCCTGGGTTGTAGCGGGTCTTCCTCGCTTCAGGCGGGACGTGTGGGTCCATTGCCTGAACGAGATTGAGCCGATGCGGCTTAGACTGGTCATGAGGACGTTGGGGCTGGCCCAGGAGTGGGTAGACGTAGATGCGCCGGCCCGCATTGGGCGGAAGACCAAGGGGAAGGCGAAGATCGTGGACTGGCGTACGCGCTTCCCAGCACAGTACCAGGACTGGCAGCAGGGCGGGGTCCCAGTAGTGTCCCACGTACAGGACAGCACAGACTACATGAGACGGTACCGAGCTACGTACGGGGACCGCCTCTCCTTGGGTGGTATGGCAGGGGTAAGTGAAATGAAACTGCTCCA
This sequence comes from Amorphophallus konjac, assembly GCA_022559845.1. NCBI lineage: Eukaryota > Viridiplantae > Streptophyta > Magnoliopsida > Alismatales > Araceae > Amorphophallus > Amorphophallus konjac. The sequence continues at coordinate 228,592,581 of CM040123.1, read as the reverse complement.
CCTTTCTATATGTATATGCATGGGATACTAACTTATGTGTAATGCAGGATGCTCGTGATACCATGATCGCCGACCTGCGGGCCCAGTTGGCGGACGCCAGGCGACAGTTGGTGGCCATCCGACAGGAGTTGGAGATCCTGGTGAGTTTATGCAATGCATTTTTTTTTGTGACCTGGATTTTTTGATGCTTAGCCTTTGACTGACGTTTGCCCCGTGTTTCAGCGGGCCCACCAGACAGCGGCAGCCGGGATGGCTGGTGGAGCGGGTTCCAGTTCGCGGGGCCCTCCTCCGGAGGTTTCTGCCCTCCAGGAGCAGCTGGCGTACGCGGTGGCTCGGGCTGAGGAGGCCGAGCGTGACCGCGAGGCTCGAGTGAGTGCTTGCTTGGCCGCGACCCTTTTCTAGCTACTTTCCTTCTATCACTGTTCTCTTACGGTGCATGCGTGCCTTGACAGGTGGCCGAGATCCAAGAGGCCCTGGCGCGTGCTGTTCGTGCCGAGCAGGAGCGCGACGCTCGGGTGGCGGAGCGTGACGCCCGGATTGCGGAGCGTGACGTCCGGATTGTGGAGCTGGAGGAGGAGCGTCGACGAGAGGCTGAGGAGCTCCCTCGTGACGTGCTGGATCTGCGGATCGCCCTCGAGTTGTCGAGGAGGGAGGCAGTGAGAGAGAGAGAGGAGAGGGAGAGAGAGAGGGAGGAGCGACAGCGGGATCAGACCGAGAGGAGGGCTCTGGAGGCCCAGCTGCTGGAGCTCCGATTGAGTCTTGGCACGGCGGAGGGGAGGCTTCGGGAGAGCGAGGAGCGGTACCAGAGGGCGAAGGAACGCGGGGCGCGACTTCGTCAGTCTGGTTCTTTTTCCATGGGCAGCTATCTGGTCTCTTCGGCCGAGGAGCGTCGTCGCGCCTTCGAGGCTGGAGTGCCACCGCAGGGCGAGGCGAGCACGGCTTCTCAGGGTTCACAGAGGTCGCGGAGGCCCCCTAGGGATCTCCGTCAGAGGAGGGAGGAAGGAGATGACCAGGAGGGTGACAGTGAGAGTTAGAGAGTTGCTTGTACGTCACCCTTCTCACTGTATGATGTACTTTCGGCTATTATATGAAATGGAAATGGCTTTTGTGTTGTGTGTACTTTTCTCTCTCCCACACTTTCTTTTTTGCACTGAGTTGTCCCTTGAGGCACGCTCCGCGAGACCTTGCCCTGAACAGCGGGGAACTACGCTTTGCACGGGGGGATTTTGTTTCCTTTTCCCCCTTTAGGGCGCGTCCAGGCGCGAGGACGCGTCTTAATCCTTGATTTTAAATTTAAAGCGACGGGTGGTCCTTTCTTCTCCCGTGCCTTACCCGCAAACGAGCCCGCCTTCCGCCGAAACGCGCTTGCCCCTTTTTCGTCTTCCTCCTCTTTTGATCGATGGAGTTCGGTGGGCCCGACCGTGGTGAAGGTGGAGAGGGACGAGGAAATCCTCGCCCAAGGAGGGACGCGCCCGAGCACGGAACGGCGTCCATGGAGGAGGAAGGGCCGCTTCGGGCCCCCGAGGGACCCGAGGGGCCCGATGGCGTGGGAGGAGGTGAACACGGTCCGGTAGGTCCTCCGATCTCTTCCTCTTTTAATTCATTTTGGGTTTTGAAGCGAGCCGTGCGAGGAGGAAAGGGTTCGGCGAGTGTTGCACTCAAATGATGGACGCGTCCTAGACAGGGGACGCGTTCCTTTTGACTGATATGGGACCTCTTTCTTGGTGCAGGACATGGCAAGGACCCTGGGCCTGGCCGATGAGTGGGCGAGTGCGGACGAGCCGAGCCGCGTCAGGAGGGAGAGTCGCGGCAAGGCGAGGCTCGAGGACTGGCCCGTACGTCTCCCTGGACAGCAAGGGGGTGTACTGGTGCAGGACAGTGCCGACTTCCTGCGGCGGCAGAGAGAGAGTTACGCGGGGCTTCCCCAAGCTGGGGACACGCGTGGCATCGGCGGCTCGCGCGCCCAGCTGTCAGAGACTAGGCGGCAACTGGCCGTCGCTCAACATGAGCTGTCGCTCCTGGTAAGTTACGTGCCGCCCTTTTAACTTCAGATTTTGGAGTTTCACTGACGGCCGTTGTTTATTTTGTTCCAGCGTGCCCAGCAGACAGCGACGGTGGGAGCGGCTGGCGGATCTTCTAGCTCCTCGGCCCCTTTTCTCGAGATTGCTTCCCTCCGGGAGCAACTTGCTGGTGCGGTGGCCCGTGCGACCCGGGCGGAAGAGGAGCGTGACGCCTGGGTGGCGACTGTAGCGGAGCTGCGGCATCGTGGTGAGGAGAGACCTTCTCCAGACATCCTGGAGTTAAGGGTTCTTCTGCAGATGATGAGGAGAGAGGTAGAGAGAGAGAAAGCCGAGAGAAGGTCCGAGCGACAGCGGGATCTGACCGAGAGGAGGGCCTTGGAGGCCCAAGTGAGGGAGCTCCAGCTGGGCCTTCAGGCCGTCGTGCAGAGGCTAGGAGGGATGGAGACGCGCTACGAGAGAGCGCGAGAGTTCGGGGAGCGACTCCGCCAGTCCGGTCGCTTTGTCGCCAGTGGCTTCTTCGCCACGCCAGGGGAGGAGCAGCGAGCCACTGCTGCGGAGCAGGTGCCCAGAGGCGAGGCAGGTGCTACTGCACGGGGATCCCGGAGGCTTCTGAGGGACCCTCACCTCGGGGGAGAGGAGGAGAGTGCCCAGAGAGACGAGTGATGGTGAGGATTGGCGGGCTAGTGGACCCGCCACCTCTTTATGTTTATGATGTTTTTGACAGCTTATGTAGAATTATGAATGGAGTGATTTGATTTTCTGATGCTTGTTTGTCCTCTTGTGCGTTCCTTCTTCCCTACACTTCTTCTCCTTTGCACTGTTCCCATGTGACGGATCTGTCGAGACTCCGCCTCGAGCGGAGAATCACGTCTTGTTGTGACCATTTTCCACGGGAATCTGCCGTCGAAGTCAATACTGACGGCCCTAGTTCCTTTTCCCGATGTTGTGCCAAATTTTGCGGGCGTCCTCCAAAACATGATAGGGTATCCCTAGACAACATAGGGGCTATTCGTCCTATTCTTCGTCCAGTCAATCACCCTGTGCGAGCGGTGAAGCGACACATGGGGCCGCTTGGCCGGTGTCTTATTGCGAGGGCTATCATCGACAGGTGATGGAGGCAATCTTGGCCCGCACTCCTTCCATTTCTATAAATTCTTGTCCCTTTTATCTTCCTAGGTATATCGAGGAATAACTCGAGGAGCACAAGTTCTTACGGGAGAGGAGGAGTTTAAAATTCTGAGAGTTGGATGGAGGGCGAATCTTCCCATTCCTCGAAGAGAAGCAGGTCCAGTGGTAGTAGTTCCAGGAGGCTTTCAGACTTTGAAGGGCACTTCAGCGAAAGGGCCCAATCACAACTCGTAAGCCAAGTTTTCTTGCCCTTTTCTCATTTTTTCTTCCTTTCTTCTGACCAAACCTCACCCCCATTCCTTGTATGTGTAGGTTGTGATGAAATCACAAATCTCATGGGAGTTGGTAGTAGCAGCGTACAGGGGCCTCCCAGATTTTCAGAAGGCGAGGCTAGACGTGATGGGATTTGGTACCTTCCTTCGGATCGAGCCGATCCAGCTTGACCTAGTCCTGATCCAAGCCTTGTGTGAGAGATGGGACCCAGTGAGCCGGGCATTCCTGATGCCCTGGGGGCACATGGTGCCCAGCTTGGAGGATGTGGTCCGGATCACAAGCCTGAAGGTAGAAGGCGAGGCAGTGACCGGAGTCACTTACGCGGACTACAGAGAAGGTGCCCAGAAGTTACTGGGTTTGGACCTAGATGGTCGGAAGAACAGGTCGGTAGCTAGGGCGTCCCTCATGGATGCATTAGGGCTCACCGACACTCGTCGGCGGGACGACGAATCCTCAGAAGAGTTCATGGAAAGGATGGAAATAGGATGCCGTGCCGTGTACTGCACAGATTTCGGCAACTGGGAAAGATGTAACATAGATTTGAGGAGATTTCTCCTCTTCCTTTTGGGGAGATTGGTACTGAGCTCGAAAGGGGATGGTATCCAATGTTGCTTCCTGGAGCTGCTGTCAGACCTTGAAAGAGTAGGGTACTATGCCTGGGGAGCTGCTATGCTGGCGCACTTGTTTGCAGGTCTATTCCAAGAAACGGATCGTGAGATGACTGTGAGTGGTTTCACACCATTCATCCAGGTATTTTTCGTTTTGCTTGTTTTGTATATTTTTTTTGTTGTTTTCGCAAGGTTCTGATGACCTGCGCTGAGCAGCTGTGGAGCTATTATTACCTCCCTATGGGGAGAGCTCGACATTGGCGACCCGTGATGGTGCCGCTAGCCAAGCGGTGGGAACCCGTCATGAGTGCGGCACCCTAACCTACCAACTGATGGTGTTAAGGCGGGAGCTACAGGAGTTCCCTACAGGGATGGTAAACTGGAGACCCTACTCAGACATGGTCGATGCCAACCAGCCGTGGGTTCTAGCAAGTCGTGCCCGGTTCAGACGGGAACTATGGATGCACTGCCTGAATGAAATCGAGCCGCTTCGGCTACGATTAGTTATGAGGACTTTAGGACTGGCTCAAGAATGGGTGGATTCAGCTGCGCCACCTCGTGTCAGGAGAAAGACGCGGGGACCGGCGACTTGCATTGACTGGCGCGTGCGATTCCCCGAACAGTATGAGGACTGGCAACGGGGTGACACGATTGTAGAATCACAGGCGCGGGACAGCGAGGACTACTTGCGTCTATATAGAACAAAGTACGCAGAACGGTTCCAACCCCGGGGACTTGTGGAGGTAGGTTTCCCCTTTTTCTCTTCTCTTCTTTCTCCTTTTCTTGGTTTTTCTGGTAAAAATGCTGACTTGTAAGGCTGCAGGATGTCCGGGATGCCATGATAGCGAATTTACGAACTCGCTTGGCAGAGATGGAACAACAGTTGGGTGATGCCCGCGGAGCTACGAGCGCCTTGGTAGGTGTATAGTACATTCCTAATTAAATCCCCAGATTTCAGATGTTGGCTGTTAATTCACATGGTCGTAGCATGCCCAGATTGGCGCGGCCTCCCCAGCGATGGGAGTAGGTGGTGCCTCTTCCAGCTTGTGGATTCCCACCTCAGAACTTGACTCGCTTCATGAGCAACTTGCTCACGCCACGCAGCGTGCTGCGGAGGCAGAAGGGATGCTCCGTATACAGGTAAAAGTTTCAGCGTTGAGTTCTCTTTGTTTACGCCTTATCGCGTATCTGAGATGGTACACTCGGCAGGAAAAGGAGACGGAAGAAGCGCTTGCCCAAGCTGCGCAGAAGGAGGCTAGGATAGCTGAACTGGAGAGGGAACTGTGGCGTCATCCTGATGACGACTCATCCAGGGATGCTATGGAACTGAGGATCACTCTCCAGTTGGAGAGGGAAGACCGTGAGAGAGAACGGGCAGAGAGGGAAAGAAACGCAGAGAGAGAAAGAGCCAACAGTTTGACTGAAAGGGAGGAGCGAAGGGCCATGGAGGCCCAACTATTCGAACTCCGAATCGGCCTTGGTCTTGCTGAACAGTGGCTGAGAGATGGTGAGGAGCGCTACCGAAAAGCACGAGAGCGTGGCTTTCGTGTTGGTAGCTTCTCTGCTGCTTCCATGGATCAACGCCGGGATGTGGGAATAGGAAGAGGAGTACAGAGCGGCAGGAGTACCGCTTTTCGTAGTTGGGTAGCACCTTTGAGAGTGTTTTGCCCGGAGAGTAGTGGGACGAGTAATGCAGAGAGAGAGGGCGGAACTTGATGTAATTTTTTTTTAGTTTTTTGGAATAAAACACAAGGTTTGGTTTGTTTGTTTTTCACCTTTGCTTCAGTTACCTGAATCCCTGCACATATCACTGAAACAAACAAATCAGAATTTCTGTTCTGACTTGGCCCCTTGCTCAATAAGTAAATGGTCACTGTGACTGTCCTTGATAACTGGTCAAGGGGCCAAGCCTTTATTTAACGAAGGCAAGGGAAAGATGCGGTGATGATGAATGCGACAGGCAAGCACACGAATGCAAGCGATATTAAAAATGAGATGATGCACGTAAATGCAATCATGCAAAATTGATTTGTTTTCTTTTTATATTTGACATTTTTTTTGTTTTATCATAAAAAGATTTTTTGTTTGCAAATATGTACATTTCTCTTTTCCATTTTTTTTGCTTTTATCATTTCAATTTTTTTATTGCTAACGCCCGGCAAGCACCCAAATGGCACCTAACCTACGTGAGACAGGGGTTTCTTACTAACCTCCCAGGTATCCTAAGTGCACATCTAGGTTGATTTGGGCCTCTAGACCCCTCGAATGACGATCCTGCCGGCTAAGACTTACCCTGATGACAATACCGTCATGCCATGCTTAGGCTCCCAGTTGCTTCCGACCACAGGGATTCACCCAAAAGGTGTTTGAGGTAGATGATTTGCCCGGCCCGGGTCTGTTTCCTCACAACTCTAGATGGTATAAGATGGAACACCCTGGAACCCTAACGACCAACCGCGCGACGCTGACCCGGAATCAGACGCCGTCGCACCCATAGGTGACGCGCTTGCATTGGCCTAAGCCCGAGGTTAAACAAGAAGACATCAAGGTGGTAAACAGGGGTCTTGACCAGCCAGAAACACGGAGACTCCTTCGCAGCGATAGCTTTTACTTTTTTTCAAAGTAGGCAACCAAAATGTGTATATTAAAATAAGGTTGCAGACCCTGGGCAGTTTTCACCTTTCAGAAACTCCATCGAACCTTCATCTTTAGAGGGAGAAGGAAGAGTGTAGGGGATAAACCTCCTGAGAGGACCGGCAAAGCCGTTAACCCAGCGAGCGAATAAGGGCCCATTAACTCTTTCCTTTCGGACAACTTCGGACCAAATCTCGAGCATTTACATTCCACGGCCCCCCTTTGTGGATTCAGATTTTTACTTTGAGGGGTTCCGTTTATCGCACCAGGCACGGTCACGACCAGGCTTTTCTCTTGATTTTGATTTTGTATATTTTTTTTGTGAGGGAGATATAGGCGTTTGACGTTTGTGGGCTCCCTTTTCGTATGCCTGCGGGGACACTGCCCTCTTCTCGTGCTCTGATCGATGCTCGAGGAAATGGATCCTACTCTTGTCCTTGGGGTTTGAGTTTCGGTTTCTCATGCTCAGCGTTTTAAGGGCGCCGACTGTCTCATTTGGTCGAAGAGAAAAGAATAAAGATTACAGCTTCCGGAGATCTTCTAGGTGTGGCCCTACCGTAGGTGATGCTACCAACTTTTTTGAATAAAATACATAAGTGAACACATGTTAGCTTCCTTCGAGCGAGCATAGGCCGACGTGGCCGGACAGGGGTCTCCACGGTTCTGACAAACCAAGACCCGGTGCCTACCAAGCCTTAATGGGCCCTATCCTAACATGAAGGTTAGATGCAGGGACTTAACTAGATGGTGCCTGCCAGGCATCGGCATTTTGAATTTTCCGTATTTTTAGTGGTTTTCAATATTTCCTTGTTTTTGATGTTTTTTATCTTTTCATCATTTTTTGTTTTGTGCTAAGGGTAGTATTTCTTAAGATAAAGCCCATTCCAAGGGTGGGATAACTCGGTCCCTTCGGCGTTGATTAGCTTGTAGGCGCTGCCAGGGTACACGGCTTGAATTACAAATGGTCCTTCCCAATTAGGTTGGAGCTTAGAACGCGGCCCTCCAGGTTTGACAAAAATTCTTTTTACGACCATCTCACCGACTTTGAATTTTCTCTCAACGACTTTCTTTTGGTAAAAGCGAGCGAGTCTATTTTGATACACACGCGCGTGATCGGCGGCGGCCAGCCGCTTCTCATCCAAGAGTTCCAACTGGGCGAGGAGTGAATTACGACGATCGTCGAGGGGAGATTCCTCCTCCAATTGTACCCTGAGAGAAGGGATCAGAGTCTCGTACGGGACTACCGCTTCCATACCATAAGTGAGGGCAAATGGAGTCTGCCCGGTGGGGGTACGGATTGAAGTGCGATAGGCCCATAGGGCTTCGATAAGCTTTTCTGGCCAGTCTGAAAACTTACTAGACTCGCAGGTTTTTTGATGATTTTGAGCAATGTTTTATTGGTGGCCTCCGCTTGGCCGTTACCTTGTGGGTAATAAGGCGATGAATGATGCAATGCAATTGCGTACCTTTTGCAGAGGTCCTGTAGGTCCTGAGAAATGAATTGTGGCCCATTGTCGGTGACGATCGTGCTTGGGACGCCGAATCTGGCGAGGATGTTCTTCATGATGAACTTGCAGACTGTTGATGCCTTGATTTCCGCGTAAGCTTCGGCTTCGGCCCATTTGGTGAAGTATTCCGTTGCAGTAAGGATGAAGGATTTCTGCTTGGTGAGGGAATTGGGATCACCTAGGGGACCAATGATGTCGAATGCCCACATGGAGAAAGGCTATGGGGAGGATATTGGATGAAGTGAGGAAGATGGTGAATGGATTTTATCGGCGTGAAGTTGACACTTGACACACTTACGGACGTAGACAGCACAATCTTCTTCCATGGTGGGCCAATAAAAGCCTTGACGAATGATCTTCTTGGCGAGCATCTGACTATTCACGTGGCCACCGCACACACCCGAGTGCGTCTCTTCTACACATTTTCAAACCTTATCGTCATCAAGACATCTTAACAGAATACCACTAAGGCTCCTTCTATAGAGTAGACCTCCAACCAATGTATATTTCTGAGCCACCCTTCTTATGGCTTTCTTGTCCTCTGTGGTGGCCCCTTCAAGATAAGACTGATTTTGGCAATATTTGACAATTTCATAGAACCATGGTTTCTCTTCATCAGCCAGTTCTTCTTCAGCCTCTGCCAACATGATCTCCCTCTTTTCAAGGATATCTTCCTGCAGGATCTTCCTTGCTATCCTGTCTTTGATGTTTACGTAGGAAGCATCATCGATTGCAGGAGCATGAAGTTTATAGATGGAAATGGACTTAAACCATCTTCCTAGAGGGAACCTTATGGATGATGCCAATGAGGCGAGGGCATCAGCGAGAATATTCTGATGACGAGGGATATGAACAAAGATCAGTTTTGTGAACAGTTTGGCGAAGGCAGCAGTGAGTTCTTGGTATGGCTTGAGTTTGGGATCGCGAGTGCGATACTTAGTGAGTACCTGGCGAAGGATGAGTTGACTATCACCTACGGCTCGCAACTCAGTGATACGAAAAGAATGAGCGAGTCCTAGGCCAGCTAGAAGAGCTTCATATTCGGCTATATTGTTGGTGACCGGAAATTTGAGCTGGTATGCCAATGGGAATGTGAGGCCTTCCGGCGACAGGAGGGCGATGCCGATTCCTCTCCCTTGAGAATTCAGAGCTCCATCAAAATATAGTGTCCACATTGGCTCATCTGATTGGTTGATGGACATTAGTTCCTCATCTGGAAACTCTGATTGGACGGGATCGAACTTGGGAAGAGGATGGTGAGCGAGATGCTCGGCTATGTCATAACCTTTAATCACCTTTTGCTGGATGTAGGTGATGTTGAGTTCGATGCAGTATTCAGAGGGGGGGTGAATGAAAATAGCCCTTTAAAAACTTTCACCCAATTTAAAACTAGAATACTAACAAGACTTTCGCTCAATATAAAATTTCACCCAAACTAGAACTATGATGCTAACTAGACAGATTTACCAAACCTGAAAGCTAATCAACTATTCAGTTCTACCAGTTAGCAAACACATGGAGTACCCCTATGCATTCATCTAGCGGAAGCACAAATGAACAAATCAAACCACAATGCACAAGGGGTTTTTAGGTGGTTCGGTCCTTCAGACCTACATCCACCCCACACTCAAACCGAGTGTGGCTTCCACTAGCTCACGCTAGAAACAGCAGACTCAGTCTGCAACAAACGCTGCCAAACAGCTTGACCAGGGGAACAACCTCCCCTCTTCCTCCCAACCAGAGGGAACCACTAGTGAGACCAGTCACTAGCAAACCAGAGACACAAGGTCTCTCTTCCTCCAGACCAGGAGGGAACCCCTGGACTTGAATCCACAAGCCCAGAACCGGAGACAAGTCTCCCTTCCTCCAAACCGGAGGGAATCAACAAGTAGCACCCAGCTATTTGCAACCGGAGATAGCAATCTCCCTTCTCCTGAACAAACAGGAGGAACCCACAAGTGACACCAGCCACTTGGAAACCAGAGACACACGGTCTCTCTTCCTCCACACACGGAGGGAACCACCGGACTTGCTACTCACAAGCCCAGAGCCGGAGGAACAAGCCTCCCTTCCTCCAACCCGGAGGGGAACCTAGAGACCCAAGTCTCTCTTCCTCTGAACCCCAGAGGGAAGCACAACCGGAGATAAATCTCCCTTCCTCCAACCCGGAGGGAAACAACCGATGACACCCTGTCAAAGGCAACTAGAGACGCAAGTCTCTCTTCCTCCACACGGGAGGGTACCAACCACAAGTAGCACCCAGCTACTTGCAAACCGAAGACACAAAGTCTCCCTTCTCCTGAACCCACAGGAGGAACCCCGACCTCTCTACAGAGGATCGGAAATACAGTAAATGGATAAAAATAAAAACGAAACCAGCAACAGAAGGCTGAGAAGATAAAAACAAATGTGGCTCTCGCAGGAGCTGGCTGGCCTGGATTTGATCCACGGTCCAGTAGACGAATCTTCAGGTAAGATCTTCTTTCTTCTCCACGAGCTCTCTCGCTCACTCTCTATCTTTCTTTCTCTTTCTTCTGCTCTCCTCTCACTCTCTGCTTCTTCTTCTCTTCACACTCTTCTCGAGCTCTCTACCTCTCTTCTTCTCCTTCTGCTCTTCTTCTTTCTCTTTTCTTCTTCTATCTGGATCGTGGCTCTCTGTATACGCTTTTCTTCTCGCCAACTCGATCACCTTCATCTATGGAAGAATGCTCATATATATAGCAGCAGCAGCAGCAGCATCAGCCACGACGTGTGACCTCCACATTTCCAGCCCTAAGAATTCGGACCACGTGGCAGTCTCTCAGCAGACTTTATTCTAGCCTCGGATCACGTGCCCTCCTTAAGCTTCACGATCAGAGCACCTGTAAAACAGGGTATCGGATAAGTCATCAGTTTAAAGAACAACTCTGTATAGACTTATCAGAAGAACAGCGTTTTAGAAGAAACCTGGACGAGGTTAGAACGAAACAACACGAGCTAACAAATAGCAACAACACGGAGACAACACGAAGACAGAACAAGGAAACGACACGAGGTACATACAAAGACAAGACAGAAACCAATCATGAAGTATGGTTTCAACAAACGAAAGACACAAGGTCTAGGAAGAACAACACGGGGTGACAGCAGAAACCGACACGAAGTGTTTGCAAACAAAGTAAGACACAAGGTCTACGTAAAGCAACACGAAGTGTGGTTAAAGCGAGAACGACACGAAGTGAAGTTATAAAACAACACGAGGTAAAAAGAAGAACGACACGAGATACATGGAGACAAAACAGAAACCAACACGAAGTGTGGTTTCAACACAAGAAAGACACAAGGTCTAAGAAGAACAAAAACGACACGAAGACACAGAAACAACAGTAACTGACACGAAGTAAGTACGACACCAAGACGAGGTTGACACGAAATGAAAACAACACGAGGTGAAGTTGACACGAAATGAAAACAACACGAAGTGAAAACAACAGTAACCGACACGAAGTACATGAGAGGAAAAATGACACGAAGTCATGAAAACAACAGTAACCGACACGAGGTGAGGTTACTAAAGCGACAACGACACGCGGTGTAGAAAACACGACACGAAGACCTGAGACGGAGAAACAACACGAAGTGTAACAGGAACGACACGAAGTAAAAACAGTGATCGACACGGGTTGAACACAACACGAAGACGAAATACAAAGAGACGACACGAAGTGAAGTTGACACGAAGTGAAAACAACACTAAGTGAAACAGTAATCGACACGCGGTGAAAACAACACGAAGATGAAATTGACACATACTGAAAACAACACGAAGTCACGAGTACACGGGAAACACGAAGACAACTTTGAGTACAAAGCTGCTCGAACATCCGAACGACTCGAAGACAAGGACGACACGGGGTGACAACAACTCGAAGATGACAACAGGAATTGACACGGAATATGACCAAGGCGAGAGGGACAGAAATAGCACGAAGACTCAAACGCAGAAATAACACGAAGACGTAAACACTAAAACAACACGAAGATGAAGACACTAAAACAACACGAGGACACGAAGACAAAACCAACACGAAGACACGACAAGGAAAACGACATGAAGTCTAACCTCATACAAGTTATCCTGTCACGCATGGAAATCAACACGAAGTGTTATAACCTTAGACGACACGAAATCTTTTCGTGTTAGTGAGGGGAAACAACACGAGGTGAGACTTCACGCTGTACAGAACTTGGAAGACCAGTGTTGAATGAGTAGACGTGTAGTATATCATGAAAGAAGGCCAGTGTACAGACTTGGAGGCCTGAAGGCGATGTGAGTAACAATCCAATGTATGGACTTTGACTCAAAATGAGACTGACAGTGTATACACTTAGCCAAGGCAATGCACTGTATGGACTTCCATGAGACGCTCAATGTGCAGACTTACTGCCAATCAATGTATAGACTCTGTAAATGCATATGAAAGCTTTATGCAGCAGATAATAGTCTGAAACTTCAATTACAATGATTCACAGTGTAAACAAATAAACTGACTGAGCATATGAAAGCCTGAATGAACATTTCAACAGGATGACTCACAGTGACTCACATCAAACACCAATCATCAAAACCAAATCAATCATTAAAACCACAGCAATGAATGCTTTATGCATCAGTTTAACATGTAGCATGACCTCACATCAAATATGTTAATCTAAACTGAGCAGCAGGATGACTGAACATGACTGAACATTTGATTAACTCACACCAACAATCAATCAACAAAACCATCATCAAAACCACATCAATCATCAAAACCATCATCAAAACCACAGGGACACAACAATCTCCCCCTTTTTGATGATGGCAACACTTTCAATATATTGAGTCATTCTGATGATGTGAGGTATTCTGAAGACTCAAATTATTCTCCCCCTTTGACTTCATCAAAAAGAAAATAATTTGAGAAATTAAAGCATGTATAAAAGTTCAGTCAATTTCTCCCCCTTTCAAGAACATGATTCTCCCTTTTTGGCAAACAATCTCCCCCTTTGATATAAACAAAATAAACCATGGGAAGGGTTAAATGCAAAAATGCAGATGCAACAAGGAATGCAATACTCCCCCTAAGTATGTGAATGCAAGGTCACAAATGATATGAACATGATTCAGCACGATTAGGAATGCTCCCCCTGAACAGATGCCAATTGATATGCAAGTGATGCATGACATGGAAGCTCCCCCTCAATAAATGGACTCTTATGAGATAAATGAGAAGGAGACCACAGGGGCAAACAAGGAGAAGTTCAGGTCATTGAGCCAATGACATGAGCAGAAGAAATTCAGTTAACAGATTTTTCAAGGATGCTCCAAACATAAGAAATTCAGCCAGATTTTCAAAGAGATATCAATCTCATAAATCTGAAACATAAGTTTTTCAAAGTCTTCTATCATAAGGGCTTATGAATGACATTTAATGAACAACATGGTTTAAACATGATGTATGCAGAGTTTATCAATAAAATTCTGTATTGATATCTAAAACCATGGTTTAATAAAAGTGAACCAAGCCCTCATATTTATCTTGATTATCCTCCCTTTGTCTTACACAATCAAATCTATTGACTTCTTTCAGAATTACATGTACTAGTATTGAAATCACGCAATTATGAAGTCATATGATTTTGTCTAGGGTGGTAGCAAATTGATTTTTGCATCAATATTCAGATATTTCAATTTTGTTCAATAATTTTCCATGCTACAAATTTTACGAGCACTCTAGTTCAGTTCACACCTTGTAACTAGAGGATATATACCTTGATCAGAGGCCAATATCCCAAAGCACTTAGTGTGACTGACTATCATGCTACATATATGAACAGAGATAGCATTTACACATCATGACATACTTGAAATCATTTCTGGATGAGTGAGTTGTATTTCTCAGTGTGCATGCCATTGCTCTGCCTGATTTTTTCAATGAATTCTCATTTTACAGAGTTAACTAAGGCACCTCATGACACAGTCCTTTGGACTTGTGTTTCTCAGTGACCAATGTCATTGCTCTGACAGATATTACCCTTTAGACATTTCAGAAACATTCATTTGCTTCAAAACAATATTAATCTCATGTACTTAACCAATTAAAGTCATGTATTCAAAAGTGCAGATTTCAGAAGTTTTTGCAAGACATAGCATGAAACAGTTGGTTAAGATTTATTAAACATGATTCAGATATGTTAAGAGATTTTGAAGTTAAACTCCATGAATACATTAAGCTTAAACCACATGAGTTATTTCAGTCATTCATAAGAATGTATAATAGAAGATTCCTAGTTCAAGAGTTTTCAGATTTATGATCGAGATAGCCCATTGAAATCTTCATGAAAGACTGATAGAATTCTGAAGCCAAATGATACCAATTGTTAGGAGAGATTTTGAAGCTTAGTGTTTTCCGAATATGATCAAGGTTTGTCAACAAAAGTGATAAGAAGGGATATGCAATGAATTCTGACAAATGTATGCATTTGACAACCTATATGCAATGCATTGACTCCCCCTTACAATATGCATCCAAACTCTCTTTTTGGCATTTTCAATATAAGGAGATGCAATGTACTATATGTATGCAGGGACATGCAAAGACTCAATCATTGAATGCTATGCAAGAATATGCAACTTACTCCCCCTGAAAACATGCAATGCTTGCACTGAAAACTGAACATATGATACCAAATGATATCGTGACTTGTGTACAATCAGACTGTCCTATCAGCAAAGTGACCCATGGTACTAGGCGGAGCACTTGGTCTAAAAGACCACCTCACACATAGTAAGAACGTCCAGACAAACTTCCCTGCCTTTTGGTACCTTACCATTTATATACCATTGAGGTCATGCATGATAATTCAACATGCAGTCCTATATGTAATTCAGAATGCTCAGTGAGCTATTGCAACACACAAGTTTCAAGTCACACTCATAGGCAGTTCAGATTTTTTTTTCCAGAAAATTCAAAATGCAATATGTTTTCAGAGTTTATGCATTTCAACAATTATCAACCACTTACAAATGGCAGATATGCAAGAATACATCAAACCAGATATGCAATAAGTTTCAAAATGGGAAATGCAGAGAGATTACCTAAACAGTGTGGGAGTGGGGTTTTCATTCTTGAGTGCCTTGGATCATTACCCCTTTTATTCCAGCTTCCAAGGCACACCTGTAGCAGATACATCATTTTAATGTAACAGGTACCCAAGAAACCTTGGGTCCTGGTTTAGCAGTGACACTCCTAGCAGGTTTTCTCAACAGATTTTTCGCATGTTTATCATCATAACACATGATATGACAATTATACATGGAATGCCCTACCTGCCCATAATGATAACAAGAAATAACAGATTTCATGTTCTCCTTGTATACATCAGCATTGGCGTGAACATGGTGTGAGTGAACATGATTAATTCTGTTATTGACATGAAAGATTTTCTTTTCATAACCGGCCAGCCAACAGTTAACAGCTCTGTGGCCTGGCTTTCCACATTCAAAACATACAGTGTATTTTCTTCTAGGACCAAACTTCTTTCCATCAATAATATTTTTATTAATAGGGAAATTAACAAATCCAGAGTTAGTTTTCTTTCCCTGAGCATGCCAGCAGAAGGCAGCAATGTGACCAAACTTTCCACAGCAATAGCATTGAATTTTCTTTTCCTGATCAGTAGAATGTTTCCTAAGATGATTTCTAGGATACTTTCCAACAGCATTTCTTTCATCATTCATCAATGCTACACAGTTATGCATAATGTGGCCAACTTTCCCACAATAGTGACATGTTATAGCCTTTTTATTCACATTCACTTGTTTGACAAGATTGATATTCTCATGAGAGTGTGAATGTGTGTGTGAGCAGTGAGCAGCATGCACATGAAAATCAGAGACATATTTGGACTTATCCAAATCAGCATTTTCCTTTTGTTTTTGAATCTTTTCCTGTTTCTTATCTGAATTTTCAGCCTTCTTAGCAGTGAATTGAAACATAGAAGAATTAGATTGATTAGCTTGTTCAGAGCTTTTCACGAATACAGTTGACTTCTTCTTTTCATTCACTTTCTTATTAGCATGCACATACCCAAGTCCTTCTTTCTGAAAATTCACTTTAGAACCAAGCAGCTTATTCAAATTGTCTTTTCCTTTAACGAATTTTGACAAAGAATTTTTCAGATCTTCAATCTCAGAATTCAATGAAGCAATACTCACTTCATACTTGGATAGCTCAGATTCACAAACAATCAGCTGTTGTTGCAAAGCATCATTCAGGTTCTTCAGAGTTTCATTTTCTTGTTGAACCATTATTTCAATGTTGTTCTCATTTCCCCTTACAACAGTTTTTCCTTTTTCAATTGACAACCATTTTTCAGAGAAGACAGTATTAAGAACCATTAGCTTTTTATTTTGATCTTTCAAGTAGACATTTTCTTCAATCAGCTTATCTTTTAATTTCTTAATTTCCTTCTTCTGAGTCAGCAGAGAATCATTTTCTTCTTTCAAGGAAGTGATTAAGTTTTTCTGTACATTATCATCAGAATGTAATTCTTCAATCAATTCCTTCAATTTAGATTTTAGATTTTCATTTTCAGCCTTTAGACATGTGATTTCAGTATTTTTCTCTTTTCTTAATTTTCTCTTTCCTGATTTGACTCTTTCATATTTATCTAGAAGATGCTCATGCATGGCAACTAACTCATCATGGCTAATATCCTCGGTCTCAGAGATTACCTGGGATGAGGACTCATCTGACTGATCACTCCTTCTTGCCATGAGACATTCTTCTCCCTGTTCCACGTGTGTTGTAGTCACTCTATCAAACATTTCCTTTGCAGTGCTACAATCTGAGAAGGAGGAAAAATCATCAGAACCGACTGCAGCCTTCATTAAATTTAGAGCTCTCACATTATCATCATTTTTTAATTTGTGAACATGAGTCCACTTGGACTTATCCTTAGGAAGTTCATGTGGACTGTGAGAGATAATCTTCCACAATTGTGGATTAATAGAGTTAACATGCTTGTGCATACGATATAGCCAGAATTTAATATTTAAACTACTGAATAGTGGAGGATAAGCCATGACAGCACAACAGATTAATGCAACATGAATATTGATGCACTAAAAGCAAATTAGCACCTAAGACCGCAAGATCGATCTGCAGGTCGCTGGACCTTGTAAGCAGACACCTGCTCTGATACCAGTTTGCAGGATCAAGCCCCTACCGTTGCGCTAAAAGCTCGAGCTGGTAGCGAAGGTTAGACCGTATTTCCTTATGGCAGCGCAGAGCCCCACGTCTATGACGTGCTGTGGGCGGGCATGAGGGGCTTCGCACATGGACCCCATAATCCATGCGACGGGTTGGGCTGCCAAGCACCGATGGTCCCACGTGGGTCCCATACCCCACATGGTACACACCAAATACAAGGAGACGCTGGAAATAAACGTTGGAATAAACCAACAATTCCCCCCCAGCGGCACCTGGGATTTGAACCCGTGACCTCGCTCTGATACCAGTTTGCAGGATCAAGCCCCTACTGTTGCGCTAAAAGCTCGAGCTGGTAGCGAAGGTTAGACCGTATTTCCTTATGGCAGCGCAGAGCCCCACGTCTATGACGTGCTGTGGGCGGGCATGAGGGGCTTCGCACATGGACCCCATAATCCATGCGACGGGTTGGGCTGCCAAGCACCGATGGTCCCACGTGGGTCCCATACCCCACATGGTACACACCAAATACAAGGAGACGCTGGAAATAAACGTTGGAATAAACCAACAGGTGATGTCGAACTGAGAGAGAAAACTTTGCCAGCGTGCTAGCCTATCCGTAAGGACGGCTTTCTCCAGAAGGAATTTGATAGGATTCATTCGAGCAATCAAGTGGACTTCGTGAGCCAAGAAGTAGTGCTTCAATTTCTGCACTACCCAAACGAGGGCAGCACAGGTTTTCTCCATGCCGGTGTACTTCTGCTCACAGGGATTGAGAAGTTTGGACAAGTAATAGGTTGCCCGTTCCTTGCCTTCTTCATCAGCTTGTGCGAGGACGGCTCCCACGGAGTCATCCAAGACTGAGATGTAAAGGATCAGAGGTTTTTCTGGTTTAGGTGGAATGAGAACGGGTGGACTAGCCAGATATTCCTTCAACCCTTCAAAAGCTTTCTGACATTTAGAATTCCAGTGAATTCTACTCCTGGCTTGGTCAACTCGTAGAGAGGTCTACACCTTTGTAAATGTTGAGACACAAATCGACGAATAAACTGCAGCCTACCGATTAAACCTCGGACTTCCCTCAAATTCTTGGGAGGCGGCATATCCCTGATAGCCTTGGCTTTGTCGGGATCTATCTCGATCCCTCTTTTACTCACAATGAACCCCAGCAATTTACCCGATGACACACCAAACACACACTTTTTCGGGTTCATTTTCAATTGGAATTCTCTTGACCTTTGCAAGACCTTAGCCAAAACTTCTGGATGTTCCATCCTGGTCCTTGATTTCACCAATAAGTCATCCACATACACTTCCAGATATATGTGCATCATGTCATGAAATATGGCCATCATCGCTCTTTGGTAAGTAGCTCCAGCATTCTTTAACCCAAACGGCATGACCACGTAACAATATGTTCCCCAAGGGGTAGTGAATGACGTCTTTTCCTGATCCTCTTTTGCCAAACGAATTTGATTGTATCTGAAAATCCATCCATGAAAGAGAGGGTTTCATAACCTGCCGTGTTATCAATCAACACATCAATGTGAGGCAAGGGAAAATCATCCTTTGGACACGCGCGGTTAAGGTCCCGGAAGTCAATGCAAATCCTGACTTTCCCATCTTTCTTCATGACCGGGACAATGTTCGCCACCCATTGAGGATAAAGAACGACTCTAATGAACCTGGCTTTGTGGAGCTTATCGACCTCTTCTTTCATTTTCAAAGCCATCTGAGGGTGGAAACGCCTTAACCTTTGTTTTACCGAGATGGACCCTGGTTTTAGGGTTAAACGGTGTTCGACCAAGGTTGAATCCAGACCCGGCATATCCTCGTAGCTCCATGCAAACGTGTCCTTATATTCCTTGAGGACCTCAATTAATGCCTCTTCTTCAGAGGGTGGTAGGTTGTCACTTATGAGGATGATCCTAGGGTCTTCCTCAGTCCCCAAGTTGACTTCTTTGGTGGATTCTTCTACGGCGGTTGACGGCTCGTCGAATCTCCTCATTCCGCTAGCGTATGCGCCCGCCGCATCCTCATATTCTTCACCCTCATCTTCAGTGGGGCATTCTTCATTCGTGATCTCGTAGACTCCATACCCTTCATCAGATGCACAGTCGCCCTCGCATTCTATTTCGGGTAGCTGGATGGGATTTTCTAACAACTGGGGGATGGCAAGAAGGGCCTGACACCTGGCGGCCAAATCCAGAAGGAATCGACGAGGGATCTGCCTACCCTTGGATTTCTTCCTAGGTACTACCCTTGGCCTATCATTCCTAGATTGATTGACAATATTTACAGAAGAAGAGGAAGACGAAGAGGATGGTGTAGAATGTACAGGAGAAGACCCCTCAGAGGAGGGGTAGAAAAGGTCGCTCATCGAACCTCGGACGGGTGGTCCGCAAGGCGGTACGCACCCGTGGGAGATGTAGGAGGTTTCCTCAACGAAGATGTGTTGTTGGGGAGTTTGAAAATTGACGTTTTTTTTTCGTTTTCATTTTTAATGACAAAGCAGTGAAAAGAGATTGGAGGAGAGAGAAAAGGGGTTATGGCTAGAGGATTGTGAGGCTCATAGAGCAGATCATGGTTGAAGACCTGACGCGGGTTGAAAAGCCCGCGTAGGTATGTAAGCAAAGAAGGGGACCTGGGAAGATCATCAGACAATTGTCTGGCCCAGGAAGAAGATATCAGCAAAGGCTGAGACGAGTGGATGGAGAGGATGGCAGCTAATGAGCCGTCGACGGTAATGTTGAGGACGGACGAAGATCCGTCGATGACAGAGTCCTTCTAGCGAGGACGAGGATAGTTTGGAACCTTGGCAAGAGTGGTAATATTCCCTGGTATTTCGGAGATCAGTGGTGGTCCTTCAAGCGGTGGAGACGAGAACATCCTTTCCAGTGCAACGGAAATGTCCCGTATGTCGAACCATTTGTCCCACTCACATTCCGGATCTTTGATCTTGCCTCTTTTGGTGATCCTCGGATATTTTTCAGCCAAATATACAGCATGTGATCCCCCATGTGCTTCTCGTGGGTGATCTCCCATCTGAACAACGGGTCCTCTGTTGAAGTGGTTTGATAGAGTCCACGTGAGGGGCTTCCAATCTGCCTTGAACGGTCCTTTGAAGCCTAGGCCAAACCTGCGATTCGGCCTAATTTCCTTTGGCGGTTTGAGCATACCCTGTGACTGTGCGCCCAGACCCTTTCCTTGTTGATAGCCGACGTTCCTCATAATCTCCCAACCTTTGGAGTGAAAAGGGAGACATGATGTTGCGGTTGCCCTGACCGGCTCCTTTGGTGCTAGTGGAATGTGAGATGGATCACGCACGTCCAGCAGTGATAATATGGGCCGATGAGATGGCCAAACGGAGGGCAGAGAGGTGTTGATAGCATCCACTGTGTGAAGGACCGGTGTACTGACCACTTTAATAATTCTCCCATTGTAAGGAAACTTCATGCACTGATGGTTGGTGGAAGGCACAGCGTCCATGGCTTCGATGTAAGGGCGACCCAGTATAGCCTTGAATGTGGGGTCCATGTCGAGGACATGGAATTCCGTGGGAATTGACATGGGGCCTAGTTCTGCCTTCAGAATAATCATCCCCTGCGGCGGCCTTTTGCTATTGTCATAAGCCGTGACCGTGATCGAGGAAGGTCTTATTTGTTCCTTGTCAACCCCACACAACTGAAGAGTGCTCATGGAGATCACATTTATGGACGCACCAGTGTCGACAAGACACGGGTTTATGGATACCCCATTAATTTTTATTGAAATGCACAATGCATATTTCCGAGCTTCCTTGGGAGCGAGCTCGTAGTTGTGGAACATGATGGCCGGTTGTGTGTCTGTTGGGGTCAGGACGGTCGAAATCTTCTCCACGGGGAGGTCTTCATTAACCATGACCTTTTGAAGATATTCCATCAAGGCCGCCTGGTGGGATGTGGATCTTTGAAGTAGCTCTAGGATGGAGATCCGGGCAGGCGTCTTGTCCAAGTGTTTCAGTAGATCATACTGTGTTCCAGGGATAGCTCTTTCTGGTTGTTCTGCATCATCCTTCTCTGGCTGAGATTGCTCGGGATTCTGACTGTTGTGGGGGAAAACCCTGTGGAAAATCCTTCCACTCCGGAGCACCATTGCCTACGGCTTTTGTACCTCTGTGGGGGTAGCAGTGGGTTTTAACAGGGGTTTGAGGGGTAGTAGTGGAGGAATGGTTGATGAAGCAGGGGTGATGACGGGAGCAGGGATTCTGATGAGGGGTTTGTTAGGTGGAGGCATGGCGGAGGTAGAGGGGATATCGCGCGGATTATGAAGGATAAGGGGTTTGGAAGGTGGAGGTGGAGGTAAGGTTTGAAATGGGTAAAGGTTTTGAGGTGGATGGTGGGTGATGAGTGGTTTTGAAGGCATTAGTGGTGATGTGGTCGAGAAAGACGGGGTCATGTATGGTGGACGGATGATAAGGGGTTTAGAAGGCGTAGGGGTAAATGTGGTAGAGGTGGATGGTAAAGTGGGGGAGTGGGAGAAGGTGAGAGGGTGTGAAGGCGTAGTAGAAAGTGTCGGTTGATAGGAGGTCGGGGTGCGGATGAGAGGGCGTAATGGTAGTGGAAATGGTGAAGGCGATACCGATGCGGGTTGATGAGAGAGAGGTGCTACCCGGGCAAGGTGAGGGGGTTG
The DNA here is from genome assembly GCA_022559845.1 of Amorphophallus konjac. Taxonomy (NCBI): domain Eukaryota; kingdom Viridiplantae; phylum Streptophyta; class Magnoliopsida; order Alismatales; family Araceae; genus Amorphophallus; species Amorphophallus konjac. The sequence continues at coordinate 228,570,505 of CM040123.1, read as the reverse complement.
CATGACGATAGGGTTGGAGGTATAAAGAATGGAGGTACTTTCCTGGTGCCACACCTGCTCTCTCCCGACTTCCGGGAAGGAGGAGATGGGGTTAACCTGATGATTGGGCTGTTGGTGCTCCGGTAGTGGATTCTGGATTATGCCCATGTCGGGCTGTTGTTGTGGGGCCTGCTGAGGCTGTTGTTGTTGTTGTGGTTGCTGCTGCTGCTGCTGTTGTAACTGCTGCTGTGGCCTCTGAGGAGGTCTCCTAGCCTTGAGAGCCGCGACGTACCGTCTCATCTCATCCCAATCTATTTGATGTTCATCATTCATATCATGGATGTAATCTTTGAAATGGAAGCAGTAATCCACTGTGTGTCCCGGCTGCCTGTGGTAGACGCAGTATTTGGAGGTATCAACATTGGGGGGCCAGGCGGGCCTTTCTCTGGGTAGGGCGAGTTGGTTTGATGCCATGAGGGCATTAAAAATATCTGCTAAGGTTTCTGGCAATGGTGGATAGTAGGCTCTCTTAGGACCGAGCGGCCTCCTTTGTTGCTGTTGGGGACCATAGTTCCCCGGGGGTGGAACTTGGTTGTACTGAAGCGGTGGTTGTTGTTGCTGAGGTTGTGGTTGTTGTTGCTGGGGTTGGCGTAATGGAGGCATATTATCCTGGGGTGGATTATTTTGGGGTGGAGGACGGAGAGGGAAGGGACCTGATTGAAGGGGTAGTCGGGGCATTTGTTGAGGCCTTGGGTTGACTGCATAGTTGGCATTGTTGACCGCACTGACTTGCTCATTTGTCACGACCCCTTCCGTGGCTCCGCCCGGGACACCAGCGCCTGTCTTTCTGACCACTTTGGGCTTCGGCGACTCAAACATGTTCATGATGGGGGAGTCTTTTAGCTGGGTTTGGATGTATCGGGCCCTTTCATAGAGTTCCTCCATTGTAGTAAGTTTATTCATGGCGAGGATGTGTCTGAACTGCGGGGTTGCATTAGACACAATCATTTTCACTTGTTCGGGCTCGGAGAGGGTATCCCTTATTCTTTCCGCCAGAGACCTCCATCTATCAGCATATCGGACAAAATCCTCGTCGGGTTTCATCTTTTCGGCCACTAGGTCGGTAATGGAGAGTGAGGGACCGACCCTATCCCTATATTTCTGCAAGAACCTTCTCTGCACTATTTCAAAATTCTCGGCCTCGCGGGGCTCCAGAGAATAGAACCACTCAAGCGCGGGACCATCCAATGATCTCCGAAAGAGGTATGCCAGGGACCTCTGATCGTTTTGCCAATAGGAGGACTCATACATGAAGTCCTTGAGGTGAATGAAGGGGTTGCCGGTACCATTGTATCTGCGGTACGTGGGCATTTCGGAGGGAGGAAGATGAATGACGGGGAGGATTGGCAAAGCAACCTCCGGGGTGGCTTTCACGTCCAACATTCTTCTCAGATTTTGAAACTGCTCGTCCATGCGATTGAACCTATTGAGGAGCGATTGGGCGAGCTCCTCTGGGGGTGAAGGTGGCACTTGCCATTGGGGGAGAAACTGTCTCCCGGAGACTTGAGGGGGAAACCCGGAATGAGATGGAACTGTCGGACCACCGACAGTTGGCCCTGGCTGAAACGGTGTGTGAGGAACACCGGGAGTTTGAGATTGTGACGGGAATTGGAATGAGGGAGGTTGTTGGCTCGCTTGTCCTTGAAGCGAGGGAGACTGGATGGCTTGCGCCAATGAAGGAGATGGAATGGCCTGCACGGACTCGTGGAGAGGTGCGATAGCCGGAGTTGACTCCTGGGGCGTGGGGGAAACAGATTTCCCCTTTAGAATGGCCTGGAAGGCCCGGAGCTGTTCAGAGGTAAGCTCCGTGTTGGCGAGGACGCCTAGTAAGGAAGTGATATCCTGTGGGGGGGACGTGTCCCCGGCAATAACCTGCACCTCATGCGAGGGGTCATGAGAAGGACCCGAGTCCATAGCATAGACTCGCGGGTCGGCTGTCAAACCACGGCTAGGGTGGTTCTCCTCAGAAGACTCGTGAGACATGCTCACAGTTCTCCCAGAACGCAAAAACATACACTAGCAAGTAGGTAGCAGAGATTATCAAACAAGTGGATGCCTTTACACCCTTTTTTTTGTTTTGATTTTGATGATTTTTTTGTGTGTTTTTAGCGAGATCCGAAGTTCACACAAGATAGGGACCCTAGTTTATTTTTGTTTCACCGCCGTGTCAGCTAGGGTCTCTCGTCTCACCACGAATGAAATGACTAACTTCGGGGAACTTCAATGGTACAACCAGCCCAGTGAACGAAGAGGAGATTCTTCGATGTCGGGGACTTACGGAGGTCCCAGTGTAGGAGATTCTAGTCCATTGAGAGGAATTCCCAAACGGAGAGTCCTTCCTTCACCGGGAAAGGGTGATCCTCAAAAAAAATGAAAAAAAGGATAGAAAAGAGGAATGGATGTATGCAATGGAATGCTGACAGATATATGGAGTGGGAAAACAACAGAAATAACAAACATATAAGAAACAAACAACGAATCACAACTGATAGTGCTGCCGTGAGCACAACGGGGGCGCGCGTGGGCGCCAAGGTGGAGAGGCACGGGTGGTGCCGAACTTGCAAGGGTAGCCGGGAGGAAGCAGTAGAAGTCCCACCGTGATCGCCAATCTGTGAGCGACGTCACGCGGTTCGGAGTTCGATGGTGCGGGGAAGAGGATGCGGAGAGCGCACGGGCTCTTCTTTTTGTTTGTTTTGCTGTTTGCTGCAACACAGAGATGAGAGAAGAGAGAGAAGGGGCCACCACGGGAGATTGCTCCGGCGGGGCGAGCGGGACAAGTATAATATAGCAAGATATGGGGTTCAAACGGCCATAGCGGGAAGTGACTCGCCGCGACCTCGGGGGGACGGGAATGGTGCAGAAATTAAATAATAAAAATTGAAACGGCCATTGGGGAAGTGACTCGCCGCGGCCTCGAGAATATGAGCAGAATATAGCAGAATATAAAAGAGAATATAAGAACAGAGATTTAAACGGCCATTGGGGAAGTGACTCGCCGCGGCCTCGAGAATATGAGCAGAATATAACAGAATATAGAGAGAGTATAAGAACGGAAATTTAAACGGCCATTGGGGAAGTGACTCGCTGCGGCCTCGATGATATGAGCAGAATATAACAGAATATAGAGAGAATGTAAGAACGGAAATTTAAACGGCCATTGGGGAAGTGACTCGCCGCGGCCTCGATGATATGAGCAGAATATAACAGGATATAAAGAGAATATGAGAACAGAAATTTAAACGGCCATTGGGGAAGTGACTCGCCGCGGCCTCGATGATATGAACGAAATATAACAGGATATAAAGAGAATATGAGAACAGAAATTTAAACGGCCATTGGGGAAGTGACTCGCCGCGGCCTCGATGAAAAGATGTGATCGCCAGGGGCCGAAAGACCCCAAAATAAGAAAGTGATCGCGCCTACCTCAAGAGCGGGAGATGGCGGGTTGCTTCTTCCTCTCCTTCCGGCCGGCCGACGGAGAGGGCTTTCCTCGGCTACCCTTGCAAAACAACGACAAACAAATGACAAGTGGCTTAGAAAGATGAATGTGTAGTATTCATATCCTTGCAATAAAAATGACGAAGTAACGGGAAGACACACACCTGGTTGGTGTTATCTTTTAAACCCCTCTCGGACTCGAGTAGGAGGAAAATGAGATGATGGATGCGAGATGATGAATGCAAAGAACTACGAAGAAAAGGAAAGAGTTGGCTTATTGGATGTGCCGGTGGTGAAATTCGGCGGAGCTCCGGCAGCGTGGGGACGACGTAGAAGCGCGGTGGATGAAGACGACCTTCCTCTCGCGAGCGTGGGCACTCGAGAAGCCGGCAGAACCTCCACCTACAAAAGACCCCACGGGTTAGAAGAATGACTCCGTAGCCTCTGGGCTCCGGCAGCCTATCGGATCACTGCTTAGCTCCCCTAGAACTGAGGGGGTGGGCCTCTATTTATAGAGCTCCGGAAGGTGGAGGCGTCCAGGACCCTGGACACCTCCATCAGGGCCGAAATAATATTTTATTCTATTTTTATTGATTTTTTGGAATATTTTTGTGGAGGCGTCCAGGGTCCCGGACGTCTCAAGCAGGTCCACCGAAAACCGACGACGGCCGCACGCGGTTCGGCACAACGCGTGGTTTTGTGAGCGGCGCCTCGTGATTCAGAAATGGGCGCGTCCAGCTGACCGGACGTCTCTATATTTTGGATTTTTTCACACACGACAAACCGTCGTTCGGTGGCCGGCGCCCGTGATGGAGTTAATGGAGGCGTCCATGGGCCTGGACGCCTCCAAAAATATATTATTTTATTGTTTCTTTGTCTTTTTATGATAGGGCTGGCATTTTTGATTTTTTTATTTGTTTTTATGGAGGCGTCCAGGGACTTGGACGCCTCCATCAAAATATATTATTATTATTATTATTTGTTTTATTTTATGCCAACTGGCATTTTGCAAACATATATATATATTTTTGTTGTTGTTTTTTTTATGGAGGCGTCCAGCGGCTTGGACGCCTCCATTAAAAAATATATATTTTATATTTTTTTATTTGGTTTTGGGCCCTGAGAAAAATAATAAAAAGATTAAAAAGATGGGGGCGTCCAGGGACCTGGACGCCCCCATTAAGACCCAACCGGGTCCTCGGATCAGGCGTCGGTGGCCGCCCGGTAGACCCCCTTCTTGATTCCGGAACCTTTTGATACGTCTAACTGGTGTTGATGCCGTCCGAATGCCGTGATGAGACGATTCCGGATGCCGGAAAGGGCGGAAGAAGACTCAAGAAAAGGAAGTACTCAAGTGATTCGAAATGCGTAAGCCGTCGCGGGGCGTCGTATAGTAATATGAGACTTTCTCAGGAGACGTCAGGAATGGCGTGTCTACAGGGAGCACCTGTGCTATTTGTCAAGAAGAAGGATGGAAAGATGAGACTTTGCATCGATTATCGGCAGTTGAATCAACATACTATCAAGAACAAGTACCCGCTATCGAGGATCGATGAGTTATTTGATCAAATGTCAGGAGCTAAATATTTCTCGAAGATTGATCTTAGATCGGGATACCACCAACTGAGGATCATGGATGAGGATATTCATAAGACCACATTTCAGAGCAGGTATGGGCATTATGAATTTACTGTTATGTCTTTTGGACTAACAAATGCCCCTGCAGCCTTTATGCAATTAATGAACAGTATATTCAGGCCTCATCTGGATCAATTCGTTGTGGTTTTCATTGATGATATATTGATATATTCAAAGGTTGAGGAAGATCATGAAGAGCACTTGAGGATTGCATTGCAAATATTGACGAACAATCAGCTTTATGCCGAATTAAGCAAGTGTTTCTGGCTCGAAGAAGTATCCTTCTTGGCGCATGTGATTTCAAAAGACGGGATTTCTGTTGATCCATCAAAGGTCGAGGCAGTGAAGGATTGGGAAAGACCTACAAATGCTACTGAGATCCGTAGTTTCTTGGGTCTGGCTAGTTATTATCGGTGATTTATAAAGGATTTCTCCAAGATTGCTGTCCCTTTTACCAGGCTGACACGAAAGGAGAATCCGTATGTCTAGTCTGAAGATTGTGAAGAGAGTTTCCAAATCTTAAAGGACCGTCTGACTACTACCCCTCACTACAAGAAAAGGCGATATTAGCGGCGGGAATTTCAAACGGAATTATTTGAGTCTCAATATCCGTCTGAATTTCAGACGGATAGATTCCGTCTGAAATTCCATCTCTATTTCAGACAGATAATTATCTGTCGCACTATCCGTCTCAATTTGAGACCTATATTCAGACGGAAACTATTCCGTCTGAATTTTATTAAAATTTCAGACGATAATATTATTCGTCTGAAATGCCATCTGAAAAGCACGAAATCCCCCGCCCAAATCGGCCCCTCCCCGCCACTCCCTGTCACTCACTTCCCCCCACTCTCCCTTTCATATTCTCTTTCGTCCATCTCCCTACCGCCGTCGCCGCAGGAGCCATCACCGCTGCTGCCGTCCTCCCCGTCGCCGCCGACTGTGGTAGTCCTCGCCGTCACCGTCTTCATCCTCGATCGCCGGCCGAAACTCACCGTCACCGTCCTCACTTCGGTAAGTAAACCCTCTCGATTCCTCTCCCTCTCCCTCTCTCTGTAACACTCTCCCTCTCCCTCTCCCTCTCCCCCTCTTAGTCTCCCTCACTCCCTCTCCCTCTCCCGCTCCATCACTCCCTCTCACGCACACTCTCGGTAGAGGAGGCGCTCACCCGGCAGAGGAGGCGACGGCCGGGGGTGGTCGACACCCTCCCTCTCCCGTTCTCCCTCCCCCTCTCACGGTCTTGTCCCTCTCCCTCTCTGTGTTGGAAGCCCCCTCCCTCGCCCTCTCTCCCTCTCCAGTTGGCCCCCCTCCCCTGACAGACACACGCACACACGCACACACAGACACAGACACACGCTCCGTTGGCCCCCCTCCCCCTCCCTGCTCCCGCCCTCTCTCCCTCTCCCGTTGGCCTCCCTCTCCCTCCCTGCTCCTGCCCTCTCTTACCCTCACTGTGTGAATTAGATAAATTAATTTTATTTTATATTATTCAATATATTTTTTATTCATGGTAGGATAATCAGTCAGAAGACGGGAACGAAAGAATCAGAGTTTTTTTGTGAATAAACAGTAAGTAAAAATTTGATTTTATTTTTATATGTTGTTTCAATTTATTTTAATTTATGTAATCTTAAATAGCTTTATTATTAGGGTGATGGGAGGGGCAAATAAAGCATGTAAATTAATTTATTAATTAGATTTTCTGGTAGTGTTACATCAATGTTAATCAAATGTAGGTATCCTTTGGATTCGGGAAAAGGAAGGTTTTTTTTATGACGAGAAATCTAGCGGAGTAGTTGGGCGATGAATAACGGTGGCTCTAGGGAGGATAGATAGGGGGCGGACCGATTCAATGAACTTTCATATTCGAGTACTAATACTTTTTGCAATGCTCAACAACTTCAAATCTCAATATAGGTGTGATCTTTTAACTCCGCTTAATACATAACACATACATCTAATTGTACGAACCCAGATTAATTATAGTACATACTACATTCATCGAATTCGCACAACCGTAGATTAATAAAAGTGGAGTATGAAAGAGGACACGGTACAAGTACACACGATGATATATGCAGTGAGTATTTCTCAAATGTAGTTAAGATCCAATGTTTGTGGAGTATATATCCGCCTTCAAATCTAGTTAATTTTTTTATCTTTCTCCCTTTCCCACCTTCACTGACATCCCATCCTCTATCTCACTTACTCAGTCTCTTTTTTATAAATACCTTAATTACACACACTCGAGTCTCTCTCTCTCTCTCTCTCTCTCTATATATATATATATATATATATATATATACTTGCCTGAATTATACTCTCTCTCTCTTTAGTTCATTGTTGTGATGAGAGAAGGTTCCCCACCCTTCTATAGGTAGGGAAATGAGAGTGTTACATTTTTTTCTTTGAATGTTATTTAATATATAAGTTAGATGTAAGATGATGCATGTCTTTATGGGAGGTTTTCATATGTAGAAAAATCACCTCAAGAATAATGCTCATTAGTTTGTAAGTGTTGACAATATACATGTAGGAAAAACTTTACATTTAGGGTCAATAGTGATTTGCACATGCGGGTAGCTTCTTACGCACACAGAGAGAGAAAATAAAGTCAAATTTAAGTATATATAGCACTTTAGATTCAGAACTTAAGTTATTAAAGTACTAGTTTGGTTTTACATATTTTACTAGTTTGTTCATTACAGTTGGAATGAGAACTAATTAAAGATGTCCCATTTCCGGACGCCCGGGACAAGTGTCGACTCTTGGAGACAACTCTTGTTCACGGGTGTTCTGTCAAAGAACAAAATCTGAACACATATTTCTAAAACTGAAAAAGGCCTTAAGCAATTCTCTTAAACTTCTCATATTTCTCGAAGTATCCTAGAAGTTTTTTCTATCTGGGACTCAGACACAATAGCGTAGTGAAATCAATGTGTCCTGACAACTCATCCAAGAATTCGCCTTCGTAGTAGTCCAAGACATCTCTGGTCATCTCCCGAAGGTCCTTTATGATAGAAATTCTCAATTTACAATGATCTTCATTTTGCAATGTTTCTTCCACTATATCAAAGAAAGCTGCCTCTGCATCAACTTTTAGGTGCCTCCTACTGCCACCTGATATACATGCTCTACTGAGGATACTTTCGTCTCATGGCATCTAGTGATGAGTCTCATGGCATCTCGTAATGGTATGTCTTGGGAGCTACACATTGGCAAGTAGAAGAACTTCCTTTGTATGACTTCTACTCTATTAAGGCTGACAATAGATCTCAGCAGCTTGATGTTCTCAAAAATGGGAGGAGAACATGAGTATTCCTTTCTTGGGCTATAAACAGTTTTGTAGAATTGTGTGCGATGTAGGAGATGAGATAAGGGCTGCATGTCAGGAGAGGTTAGTAAAGGTCCCTAGCCTTCTCATTTTAGATGAAGGCCATACTCCCAGAAATGAAGACACAAATAGTCTTTCTACGCTAGAAAAGGTGCAAACTCCCCGCAAGGTGGTCCTTTCATAGACACTATTTCAGAATCATGTCAAAGAAGTTTTTAATATATTGAATCTAGTGTGTCATAAGTTTTCCTGAATATGGACTCATCATGACAAGCACGTGTCGAGTCCATGTTCTCAAACTTACGACGCACTAGATTTAATATGTTAAAAACTTTTTTGACATGATTCTGAAATAGTGTCCCTGAAAGGACCATCTTACGGGGAGTTTGCACCTTTTCTAGCGTAGAAAGAATACTTGTGTCTTCATTTCTGGGAGTATGGCCTTCATCTAAAATGAGAAGGCTAGGGACCTTTAGTAACATCTCCTGACATGCAGCCCCTATCTCATCTCTTACATCGCACACAATTCTAGAAAACTGCTTATAGCCCTAGAAAAGAATACTCCTGTTCTCCTCCAATTTTTGAAGAACATCAAGCTGATGAGATCTATTGTTAGCCTTAACAGAGTAGAAGTCATACATAGGAAGTTCTTCTACTTGCCAATGATGGAACTCTCTTTCACGTTGGCAGAATTCCTTTAGGAATAATGATATTTAGCCAAAAAACTCTAAAGAATGCTAATGAGCATGAAAGTATTTCCTGACCCTGGTGCATGTGCCAAAATGCAGCCTCTAGGATTATCACCCACTAGGTATCTCACCAAGAAATTGAAGCCCTCTACCTGCTGTGGCTTCATTTATTTATTTTATCTTATTCAACTTTGATGTTTATCTGACTCAAAAATGTGGATTATTTTACTTTGATGTTCTTCATTTGGAAATTTTTAACAATTGGATGTTATTTAACTTGTTATATGCATAATGATAATTGCCTTATTATTTAATTTTATGTTATATAAATACATGGGGTATTCACTGTGAGCTGAGGTGCGTGGGTGCGACTTAACATTACACGCACCTCAGGAGAGAGTGTTAAAATTGTGTCAATGAACATTCCTGTTCAAGACTTTGGGATTGATGTGTATGTTCTCATTTTTTTACGAGAATGTATATATATACCTCAAAGTCTTGAATTGTCCCATTAGGACAGTCTGTGAATGTTTGATCGCACTTAGGCAGTCATTTACTATACGTGTTTGTAGGTTTGTTGAGAATTTCGGTTGCGTCTCCTCACTCTTCTCTGATATACCATTATTGATTTTGAGTGTTTTCTTAACCACTTACTTGTAAGTGTTTAAGAAAATTTCAAAATCAATAAATATTTTTGGTATATCGGAGAAGTGTGGGGAGATGCTGCCAAAATTTTCAGCAAATCGTGCAACACATATAGTAAGTGATTGTGCGATCAAACATTCATGGATTGGTTAAAAAGTGATAATCTAATTAATAGTCATCTTCCAACTGCAAATGGTCTATGGCGAACGATGTGAGAAAATGGTTGTGAATATTTTTAGGAGTAATGATTTCAAAGTTAGGATGTGTATTAACATTTATTGGGTGCAGGTAAAATGATGACAGATCATTCATGGATGTATCGTAGAATAGTTGATCGGGTGGTGTTGGATGACTTTAAGCATGGAGCTGAGAGTTTCATTGAATTTGCATTGGGTAATCCCAATGCAGCAACAGACCGTGAAGGTCACATTCGATGCCCTTGTTCAAATTGTAGAAACTTGAGGTGGCATTCACCATGGAATGTGCAACATCATTTGTACACGAAAGGGTTCGTGGATGGTTATACGAATTGGACGTGTCATGGTGAGCAATTCTTGAGGTACGAGCCTGACAATATTACAGGCACAAGTGGGTACGTGGATATGGTTGTAGATGCTGCTGGTCCTACTTTTAATGTTCATGAGGAACATGCAACATGGAAGAAACGCCGAATCAGACAGTCGGAAGATTTTATCAACTACTTAGGGATGCTGATGAGCCACTGTGGGATGGTTGTGAAAAGCACACTCGGTTGTCTGCAGTGTCACAATTATTGAATTTGAAATCTGAATTTCACATCAGTGAGACTTGTTTTGACCGTCTCCTCCTCTTGATCAAGAGTATGTTACCTCGAGACGAGAAGTTGCCAGAAACTTATTACCGTGCTAAAAAGATGGTCAATAACCTAGGGCTTGGATATGTGAAAATAGATGCATGCCCGAATCACTGTATGTTATATTACAAAGACGATACAGATAAGATATCATGTTCTATTTGTCACCATGACATATTCAAACCTAAGAGAGGGGGCAATTCAAAGCAAAAAGATGTACCTTACAAAGCATTGCGATACTTCTCTCTTGTGCCTAGGCTGCAGTGGCTGTATATGTCCTCAAATACGACTCGACATATGACATGGCACACCGAAAGAGTACGCCGTGTCGATGATATAATCAGTCATCCTGCCAATGGTGAAACTTGGACGCACTTCAGTCGTACCCATGTTGCTTTCTCAAAGGAGCCACGTAATGTTCGATTGGGTTTATGCACAGATGATTTTAATCCATTCGATGGTTCAGTGGCATCTTATTCTTGTTGGCCAGTGTTCATGACACCGTACAACCTTCCGCCGGACATGTGCATGAAGCGAGAAAATCTGTTTTTATCCTTAGTAATTCCTGGTCCAAAAAGTCCTGGAAAAAAATGGACATATATCTCAGGCCGTTGATTGATGAGCTCAATTTATTATGGACTGATGGAATTGTTACTTATGATGCATGTAGGAAGCAAAAATTTATAATGAAGGCTGCACTGATGTGGACAATAAGTGACTTCCCTGCATATGGAATGCTATCTGGTTGGAGTACACATGGGAGGTTAGCATGTCCTTACTGCATGGAAGATACCAAATCATTTGTATTGAAACATGGTGGGAAAGCATGTTGGTTTGATTGCCATCAGCGGTTGCTACCAACTGACCATCCCTTTCGAAGGTAAAAAGACTCCTTTAAAAAAAATACAGTTGAAATGGATGAAGCAGACTTGCAAAGTGTGTCGGGTCGACATATGGCGACACGAGTGCAAAATTTACCAGATGTAGTATAATCATCTGGTAGCACACGCCAACTCTCTGGCTTTGGAAAGGATCACAACTGGAACAAGAAAAGTATTTTCTGGGAATTACCTTATTGGCCAACTCTTCTTGTACGACACAATCTGGATGTTATGCATACCGAGAAGAATTTTTTGATAATGTGTTCAATACGATCGTGAATGTTAAAGGCAAAACAAAGGACAACGCCAAAGCACGTATGGACTTAAAGATGCTTTGTAAATGTTCAGAACTATAATTACAGCATGTAAATGGAAAAACTATGTAGCCTAAAGCAACTTACGTGCTTAATGATACACAGATCAAGGAAGTGTGCCAGTGGTTGAAACAGTTGAGATTCCCAGATGGATATGCATCCAACATAGCCCGTTGTGTGAATGTTAATGAGGGGAAAATATATGGTCTGAAAAGTCACGACCGTCATGTGTTCATGGAGAGACTTCTGCCCATTGCATTCCGTGACATATTGCCAAAGCCTATATGGGGAGCACTGACCGAGCTGAGTCAGTTTTTCAAGATTTTATGTGCATCAGAACTCAGACTGAGGGATGTACAAACTATCGAAGAAAATGTGGTCACAACCATTTGCAAGCTCGAGAAGATATTTCCTCCGGCATTCTTTGATTCGATGGAGCACCTGGTCGTCCATTTGCCATACGAGGCTATTGTCGGAGGACTAGTACAATTTTGATGGATGTATCCATTTGAGAGGTATGTCAAAATTTTTGTTAAGTTTCATATCGTCCATGGTTGGTACATTTCATTGCCATCTAACTTGTTCTTGTAGGTGCATGCATGAATTAAAAATGAAAGTTCGCAACAAGGCGAAGGTGGAGGGTTCGAGGCATATATTCTTGAAGAAATATCAAACTTCTGTTCCATGTACTTTGAGCCAGAGATTCTAACGCGTCGTACTCGACCTCCACGTAATGATGATGGGAGAGTTGATGATTTGTCCGACCGGCTCTCTATATTTAAGCATCCTGGACGTGCGTTCGGAAGTTGCTCGACGCGCACGCTCGAAGATAGAGAGTTGTATGCCGCTGAGATATATATTCTTCTGAATTGTATCGAGATTGAACCTTATGTTGAGTAAGTTCTTAACTCACATTTCCAGCGATATCCATAAGTTGTTCATTCTTGTTCTGTAGTTCATTTAAAGTAGTAGTGTATTTATATTACAGACAATTTGATTCAGAATTAGCACAAAAATGTCCAAATATCCAGAACGTGGAGATTGAAAAAGAACGAGAGAAGTTTTTTGCCAAATGGCTGAGACATCCGGTTAGTGTCTCTCGCTGAATATATATGTTTGTATTTATGTATGTTGAAGAGATTGAACCTTATTATAACTAATCATAATTTACATATAGGTTGAACAAAGTCTCATTACTGATCAAAGAGTACAACAGATCAGTTATGGCCCCTCGATAGTTGCACGTGCCTATCCAAGATATATTGTGAATGGATACAGATTTCATATGAGGGATTATGGACGAAGTAAGTCTATGATGAACAGTGGCGTATCTGTTAAGGGAAGTTTATACAACGAAGTGGAATTGGACTACTACGGTCTTCTTGACGAACTCTTAGAACTTCAGTATTTGGGACGAGATAATCACGTATACATATTTAAGTGTCATTGGTTTGATCCTAATTCTGTCTGACATGACACAACTTATGGGATTATCGATGTCAAACATAGGTCTAAACTTAATACCTATGAACCGTTCATTTTAGTCGCACAAGCCCAACAAGTGTATTATTAAAGCTACCCATCATCCAAGAATAAAGATTGGTGGGCAGTTTGCAGGGTTAAATCAAAACTCTTTCCCACTTATGAGTTAAATATGAGTGAAAATCCCTCAGAAGTTGCCAGTGCTGAATATTTTCAATCAGACGAAGTTGGTGTTGTCGATCGCACGCATATTAATCTGGACGAATCTGATTAGCCATTGTCATTACATAACGGAGATGAAGTGGAAGAAGTTGATCCGACAGAGCTAAATGTTGATGTTAGAGGGGAGGAGGAATTGCATGAAGAGGAAGAGTTCGAATCTGATGAGGCAAGTATGGATGACGAAGATGATGATGAGTTAGATATATCATCAGCATGATCGGGGGAGACACATTTTGATAATTCTGTAACATAACTGTTCATTTTTGCATAATTTTTAATAACATTGGTCTAGCCTTATCTAATTGAGTATTAATACGTATTCATTGTTTTGTTAGTAATAAAGAAATGGTCTGAGGAGGCCGTACTGGGAGTGGAAGGAGACAAGGCAGTGACAGGGGCTCTACTCCCTCCTCTTTGGCGTCTTCTTCGGGTACATGTATATCTATTAAAATAGTTAGCTATATAAGTGTTATAATCATTTACTAGCTTAAAAAAATGTTCTTATAGGTCCAAGTGTCGGCTCACGACCACCTGTTGTACAGACGCCACCCCCACCACCTCCCGCTACAGGTATGTATGTTTTAATTTTCAGCAAAAAATTTGTTTTACTTATGTTTATTAATTCTTACAGGTTCCAATACCCTCCTAGTTGTTTTATAGACGCCATCCCCACGACCTCCCGCTAAGAGGTATGTATGTTTTAATTTTCAGCAAAATATTCATTTTCTTATGTTTATTAATTCTTACAGGTCCCAATACCCTCCCACCTGTTGTACAGACGCCACCCCCACCACCTCCCACTACAGTTATGTATGTTTTAATTTTCAGCAAAAAATTCATTTTACTTATGTTTATTAATTCTTACAGGTCCCAATACCCTCCCAGTTGTTTTACAGACGCCATCCCCACGACCTCCCGCTACAGGTATGTATGTTTTAATTTTCAGCAAAATATTCGTTTTTCTTATGTTTATTAATTCTTATAGGTCCCAATACCCTCCCACCTGTTGTACAGACGCCATCCCCACTAGCTCCCGCTATAGGTATGTATGTTTTAATTTTGAGCAGAATATTTTATATTTTTTAGAAAGCCCTACTGTAATTTATAACCATATTTGATTTTCAGTAAAATATCAGTCTGATAACACTCTGCACAAGGATATTTGAATCACATTCAATGAGGGCCGGCTGGCTATTGATAGTTTGAAGATATTTAACTCCATCTAATGAGTTCTCTGGCTTCGGCTATGATGCTGTTAGAGAAACCTTCTGATATGATTTTAATAAAGCTTCTCAAATGATTTGTGAATTCATGTCTGTCTGCCTTGGAATAAATCTACTGATCTGACTGAAATTGGCTCATGATTTGTCTGTGTGAAAATCCATGTTTGAATAATTTATCTGAATTGCCTTATCAGTTTGAATTCACTAAACTGAATAAATGACCTGATATGGTTAAGAACGATTTTATGATTGACTGTTCCTTGCTTCTGAATAAAGATTCAGACCTTGTCTTGTGAATACTTGATTGACATCATACGTTTGTTATCTTGATTTCAGAGGTATATCAAATGATATAAGATGGAAGGATAAATTCTATTTGTCTGAAAGTCCATATCATGTGTTGAGGATTAACCTCCACCTAGTACCCTGAATCATGAGGTTGTCTCAGTACTACATCTAGGGTGGTCAAGGGACAACCCAAGGACCAGATCCATCAATCATGGTCTATCCCAAGGACTTTGGAATTAAACAAACCAATGATAATATCTCTTCTTGTCCATGGGAAAGAAGTCAAAGATTGCTGCCTCGAGGTGGCCGGTTGGCTGGACCCACAGGGGCAGTCGACCGAAAATTCTCTGACAGGGAGCTGGCAATTCCGGTCGACCGAGACTGATCCGGCGGTCAACCGTCAATGTCACAGGGCTGAGAGAATTGCTCTCTGGCAATTCCGGTCGACCGGCCCAGTGGCGACGGTCGATCGAAAGGTGACATAGGCTGAAAAAAAGGATAAATGGGCCATGGGCCCAACATAGCATACACAAAAGAATAGTACAAAGAAGGCATTTTTGAGTTTGTTTGAATACGAGAAATATGCTGCTCATCCCGACATAGCACAGAGAAATCCAATGATCCTTTCCAAAAAACCCAAATATGAGCCATAGAATCATTTATATCGTTTTACCTATGTTTATTAATTCTTACAGGTCCCAGTGCCCTCCCACATGTTATTTTACACACGCCATCCCCACCAGCTCCCGCTACAGGAATGTATGTTTTAATTTTCAGTAAAATATTCATTTTAATGATGTTTATTAATTCTTACAGGTCCCTGTGCCATCCCACATGTTGTACAGACGCCACCCCCACCACCTCCCACTGCAGGTATGTATGTTTTAATTTTCTACAATATATTCGTTTTACTTATGTTTAGTAATTCTTACAGTTCTCAGTATTTTCCCAATTCTATATATTTTAATTTTCAGCAAAATATTCATTTTACTTATGATAGTTAATTCTTATAGTTCACAGTCCCCTCCCCCTTGTCTTTAAACAGGGCACACCCCCACCACTCAGCCACTTGACGATGCCGGCAGTCGTCACGAGGGAGGCACGACCCGCGATAGACGTCACCTGTGCTGGATCTCCGGGTAAATTTATAGGGTTATTACATTCATTATTTAGCCTTCAACTGTCTAATATGAATATTTTGACATTTGCAATTGTAGTAAAAAATTTGAACCTCACGAGGCTGTCCATCATTCCAACTCTCTAGTAATGGCACATGTGCCCGGCCCAGCAACGTCTTTCAAAGAATTTCCAGTGGAAGTCCGCGATAACTTATGGGACATGTTCTTAGTACGTAATTATATCATTTAATTCAAGTATTTTCCAAACTCAATTCCCAACAGTATACTAAGTGTGAAACTTAATTTATTTACAGCGGACTTATCAATTCACGTGTGGAAATGACGCGATGAGATTTTCGAAGGAAAGTACATGAGGCCCGAGCACATGCTAAAACAGCGGCTGGTGGGAGTGAAGATCGATAGCTGTGGAAGGAGCACCGCCCTCTATGGATGAGGAAGGAGGATTGGGAGATAGCATGTGGCAAATTTGCCGATCCCAGCTGGATAGCTAAGTCCCAAAAAGCCAAAGCAAACAGGGCGTCAAAACCGGGCACAAATTTACATACGAGTGGGTGCATCTCTTTCGCGACTCATAAACAAAAAATGGTAAGTAATGTTTTAATTTATCTTCTTACATTTTGTTAATATATATGACGTTTTTTTGCTATGAATTGTATAACAGGCTGTGGAGCTTAATCGAGCTCCATCGTTCCTCGAGGTGTTCGATAGAACACACAAAAAGAAGGGGACAGATCAATTTGTGAGTAGAGAGCTCACTCAGTAGTGGTAAGTTTATCTACATATGCAACTTCTACCGTTCATTTAAATCGGATTGATTCATATGAAATTGACTAGTCAAGCTATTTAATTTGTAGGAAACATATAGCAGAGCTGTGACAGAGAAGTACGGGGAGGGAGACACGCAGCAGCCGGAGTTCGAACCTGCGGAATGGGTGGCAGCAGCTGGCGTATCGAAGAAAGGCCGGCTATATGGTTTTGGGGAGAGCCTGGACTCTAGCACGGTGATATCATCGTGTGTGAGTTCAGGCTCTGCCCAAACATGTAGCAGTGCATTCAGTGTACCTCCACCTGCCCCCAGTTCCCAAGCCAGCGATGTCATAGACATCATCCAAAAAAGGATTTCTGATTTGCAGCAGCAGATGTCGTGGCAGATCCGAGAGGAGATATCTAGCCAGCAGGCAACCATGTTGCAGGCAATCAGTGGCCTCCTCTCCCAGGCGGGAATTCTCCATCATGGATCTACCACCACCACGGCACAGGCCCATCAGGTTCGTGTTTATTATAGTTTTATTTTGACAGAATTACTCAATTATATTCATAATTAATTTAAAAACTAAGTTACTTTTCAAAAGTAACTTAATTTAGAAGAATTGGGAAAATTCAGGGTTCGGGGGTCCAAAATGTAAAATACTGGCCTGATCGACGTGCCGATCGTTCCAACACGACCTGCGAGGTAGACGTGAGTTGTAAGAGCTGAGTCAGCTGACGAATTACAAATCGGATATCCGGTTTGACCCTAATGCTCAAATAACTCAATTCAATACTAAGTATGTTTTCAAAACTAACTTAGTTTAGAAGAATTCATTTAATTTGGGGTTTCGGGGGTCTAAAATCTAAAATACCGATCTGATCGGCATGCCGATTGTTCCAACAGGACTTAGGAGATGAAAGTGACTTGTCAGAACTGACGGAATCTAAATCAGATATCTGGTTTCGGCCCGACGCTCAAAAGTGTGTTTTGTAAATGCGCTTAGTTTAAAATTAAAGACGTCGGATCCGGGGGTCTAAAATCTGAAATACCAGTCTGATCGATGTGCAGATCATTCCAATAGAACCTGGGAGATGAAAGTGACTTGTGGGAACTGACGGAATCCAAATCGGATACTCGGTTTAGCCCCAGCGCTCAAAAGTGCATTTTGTAAATACACTTAGTTTAAAATTATAGACGTCGGGTCCAGGGGTCTAAAATCTGAAATACCGATCTGATCGGCGTGTCGATTGTTCCAACAGTACCTGAGAGATAAAAATGACTTGTGAGAAATGGTGGAATCCAAATCGGATACCTGGTTTGACCCTAGGGCTCAAAAGTGTATTTTGTAAATGCACTTAGTTTAAAATTAAACATGTTGAGTTTCGGGGGTCTAAAATCTGAAATACCGATCTAATCGGTGTGTCGATCGTTCCAATAGGACTTGGGAGATGAAAGTGACTTGTGAGAACTGGCAGAATATAAATCGGATATCTCGTTTGGGCCTGACGCTCAAAAGTGTGTTTTGTAAATGCACTTAGTTTAAAATTAAAGACGTTAGATCCGGGGGTCTAAAATCTGAAATACCGATCTGATCGGCGTGCTGATCATTCCAACAGGACCTCGGAGATGAAAGTGACTTGTGAGAACTGACGGAATCCAAATCGGATACCCGGTTTGCCCTAACGCTCAAAAGTGCATTTTGTAAATACACTTAGTTTAAAATTAAACACGTCGGGTTCGAGGGTCTAAAATCTGAAATACCGATCTGATCGGTGTGCCGATTGTTCCAACAGGACCTGTGAGATAAAAGTGACTTGTGAGAACTGGTGGAATCCAAATCGGATACCGAGTTTGGCCACAGCGCTCAAAAGTGCATTTTGTAAATACACTTAGTTTAAAATTAAAGAAGTTGGGGTCCGGGGGTCTAAAATATGAAATACCGGTCAGATCGGCGTGTCGATTGTTCCAACAGGACCTGGGAGATAAAAGTGACTTTTAAGAACTGACGGAATCCAAATCGGATACCTAGTTTGGGCCCAATACTCAAAAGTGCAGTCTATAAATATAATTATCTTAAATTACTGATGACAGCTAGGTTAGTTGGGGTCTATAAAATCTATACAGTTATCGACTTGATATTATGTTTGATTTCAATTTATCTAATGTAATAAATAATTTAATTTATTTCCGCACTAATTTTTTTATCTATGAATGAATGTTATTATTTTGTTAACGTAGGAGGATCCTTCTGCGGGCGGCGACAGAGGAGATGAGCAGGGCAGGGACGAGGATATGAACGATGTGGAGGATGATATTTGATCAGCATATTTTTTTATCTATGAATGTTGAGTTTCTTATTTATGTGTTTTATTTTTAGTCATTGGTTTGAATTTTAACAGATTTTTTAAAATAATTTTGTATTTTTTAAAAAAATTAATGGAAGTTATTTCAAACGGATTTTTAGACGGATCCGTCTGAAATTTCAGACGGATAGCAGACGATATTTTAGATGACATATTTCCGTCTGAACGTACTCGTGCGTCTGCGTCTCAAATTTCAGACGGATTTTAGCCGCATACGTCTGAAATGTACATCTGAAATTTCAGATGGATAATGGAACGGTATTTAGGACGGATAATTTCATATGGTAATTCACACGGAATATTTTCTATGTGAAATTTCAGAAGGAATAAATTTCAGACGGTATTTCAAATGGAACATTTTCCGTGTCAAATTTCAGACATTTGTGACTGATATTAATCTGTCCGAAAGTTGTATTTACAGACGGGATTTCACACGGAATATTTTCGTTTGAAATTTCAGACGGAATTTGTGACAGATAATAAATTTATCCAAAGTTTGTAACTAAGAATATGAGACAGCCTCCTTCCGTCTGAAATCCGGTACAAAAGTCCCTTCCCACGGAATTTCAGACGGATTACAGACGGAAGCTGGCCGTCTGAAATCCCGCCTTTTCTAGTAGTGCCTGTCTTAGCATTGCCCATCGAAGGGGAGACATTTGAGGTATATACCAATGCATCAGGTATTGGCCTCGGATGTGTATTAATGCAACAAGGGAAGGTTATTGCCTACTCTTCCCGACAGTTAAAGAAGCATGAGGAGAACTACCCGGTTCACGACTTAGAGTTGGCCGCGGTGGTGTTTGCCTTAAAAATTTGGAGACACTATCTCTATGGAGAATAATTCACCGTGTACTCCGATCACAAAAGTCTCAAATATTTATTCTCTCAAAAGGAATTGAATATGAGACAAAGGCGCTGGTTAGAGTACCTCAAGGACTTCGACTTCACCATACAATATTATCTAGGAAAAGGTAATTCCGTAGCTGATGCCTTTAGTCGGAAGCCGAGAGCGTTACTGGCTAGCTGCATGATTCAAGAATGGAGAATGCTAGAATAATTCTCCAAGCTCAACATAAGTCTGGACGAGGAAAAGGGATGTGTCATTCTGTCACATATGAGTTCACATCCGGACTTACTCTCCGAGATCAAGGTATTACAAGATGATGACCCGATGCTAGTAGAAATAAAAGGCAAGTTAGATAAATAGCCTGACTTCAAGATAGCATCGGATGGAAAGTTATTATTTCATGAAAGGACTTGTATGCCGGATTTTCCAGAATTGAAAAACAAGATTTTAGAAGATGCACACTTATCAAAATATGGCATTCACCTTGGTGCCACCAAGATGTATCAAGACTTGAATAGAAATTTTTGGTGGACTAACATGAAGAGAGAGGTGGTGGAATTTATCTCTCACTGCCTTACTTGTCAAAGGATTAAGGGAAAACATCAAAGACTCACAGGTAAATTGCATGCCTTGGACATTTCTAAGTGGAAGTGGGAGAACATAGGTGTAGGTTTGAGTGAGATAGAAGATCTAGAGGGGGGTGTGTAACGACCCAGAGTTCAGGATACCGATATACCGATAACATCGATACACCGATACCAAGAACTGGGGAAGCCACCCAAGAGGCTGATGAGGCCCCTGAAGGGTTAGAAGAAAGGCGCTGAGGGTATGCACAACGAATTGGAATTTGGAACGCGCAATATAATTAAGTATTAAAATTAATACAAGTGCGGAAGTAATTCAAAATAACCAGAATGATATATACATAAGCTAGTCCAGAGTCACAAAGCACTAGTCCTCAAAAGTACAACTACACGGGGCATACCCCGGCAAAGGTACTACACAAGCCTCAAAAGGCAGCTCGTGCACAGCTGGCAGCTAAGAACGGTCCCGAAACAGCACACTAAACTCCGGGAGACGGCGGGCGCGGCTCACCTGAAAGGAGAAGGGTGAGTCACAGCCAGACTCAGTAGGGGTCACGCGGATCCCTACCTCGCACTAAACAAACAGACATGCATAAATAACAGCAATGGCATGATTAACTAATCACAAGAAAGTTGTAACTCTAACTAAGCAGGTATAACAGCTAACACATGCCAATAATAATTAAATGCAAGCGACTGAAACTAAAACTACCAAATAGAAGAAGCTGCGACTAATCCAAGCAACAAGGACGGACAACCACTGGGAGCAGAAACCCGATGCGTCCACTGACGACTTACACTACGTCTCAAGCACTCGCAGTCGGCGAACGACAAGCTGAGCGCGTAAACAGTACCAAACCAAGTGACCAGTCGGAGTGGCACCCGTCGGTGTCAGTCCTCAGTCTCCGACCACGTGTGCACACACTGACTCTAGCCCGGAGCCAGGCCCTCTAGCTAGTTTTCCCCCTTGGTAGGACGCTACCATTGGCCGGGAGCCCACGGAACTAGCTTACAAACCGTGAATGGGAAACACCCCTCCGCTATCCTCAAGCGGGTCGGCACTCAACAGACCTTAGGGCTACAACAGTGGCTCCATTGCATGGAAAGAAAAGCTATTCTATTGGTATAAAACATGCCACAATATATTAAAACAATGCGAATATGGCATGAGTATAAAAAGGAACGCATAACAAAAGGGCTGGGAACATATTACAATCATCAGGGAAGCGGCGGTCGAAGACCCACGCGCTATTTGAAAGTGACGGTCGGGGACTGGCGCGTTACATCACAAACGACGCGCTGGTCTCCAGCCGTTACTTCCACCTGAGTTCCAGCTCAAGGCCTTAAAGGGGAGAGTGACGGTGGGGGTCCTATGCGTTTCTTCGAAGAGACGCGCGGGAGCTCCGCCGTTACTTCCACCCGAGGCTCAAACCAACAAACAACGTTTAAAAATAACAGCAGCCGAAACGACGCCCCCGTCTCGGCGCGTCGCTTGGAAATGACGACCGGACGACTGACCGTCGGGCGCACCGCCTGACCAAGTCAACGTAAAACAATGTACAAACGACGGCCGGAGCCCTACCGTTACTCTCAATGTAACGCACCCACGATGGGCCGTTACATTGAAGTAACGCGCTCACCAGAGACCGTCGGGGAAGTGACGGTTCCTGGCGAGACCGTCACTTCACTTGGGTCGTGAACGGGTTATAACTGAAAACGGGTTCCCTCCCGGACGACCTAAACCGCCGGGTAATGTCGTAAAAACCTAAACCTGTCAAACCACGCATGCTAAACAACAATTTAACAACTTAATCTAGCACATGCAAGGCCTAAACGCATTAAACTCAAAGATTTAAGCTAAAACCCCAAATATGGAAACATGGACATCATGCATGCTACGGGGTGCTAATCAACAAGCGGGCTAAGGGGAACGATCCGAAAAGGGCCGAAACCGACGAACGGGCCGCATGCAAGGAGGAAGAGCCACGGAGCCTTCACGCTCTACCTCGCTCCCACGTTCACCTATCCATACCGAAAAGGGTACCTTTGCGCTCCTCTCGACGCAAGGAATCCAACGGCGCCAACCTCGTCTCAATTCGTCGTCGTCTCGACCACGATCCCTAAGAGGGGGGGAGAGGACGATCGCGAGAGGAGAGAGAGGGAGAGGGTGAGAATGAGAGATCGACGGGGAGAGAGAGAGAGAGTGAGGGAGGAATTAAAAGAAAAAAAAGAAATTAAAATATACATAATATAATCATTATATATATATTAAAATCTCATTAATTCTAATAACCCTCAAATAATTCCAAATAAATCCAGAAAAATACCAGACAAATTCCTAAAAATCCAGGAAAATCACCAGAAATTCCAGAATAAACAATAGAACAAAAACCAACGAGGATCCATTAAGGCACGGGCCTTACAGGGTGAATAGATCTACCCCAACTTTCGCTCTAATGCAGTAAAATGAATATGTGGAATTAAGATCTACAGCTATAGAACTAATAATTCGAACCTAAATGATTAACTAGCAAACAAGACAAACGAACACAGCCAATCACACACAAGAGGCAAGGCTTTTAAGGTGGTTCAATCTCAGTTCAGAGACCTACATCCACCCCTCACTCAATAGAGTGAGGCTTCCGCTGACTACAGCTTAGATCCGCTGAAAACATAGCTTACACCTGCTCACAAACAACTTGAATACACTCAATTCTAGCACTTCTCACTAGATTGAGATCCGCTGACTTACAACTTGAATCTGCTATCACACAGCTTGATTGAACAGACTTTCTAAACGAACATGAAAATAATGAAACTAGTCAAATGCAGATCTAGTTCAGAATTCCCCCAATGAGTATGAAGTCGATCTGCAGATAAATCTCTCGTTGATTCAGATCTCCTTACAGTATGATGGATCTGGAACTTCAAGCTTCTGATCCGAAGTCCGTCAGATGATCACGATCTTGCTCCCTCCGATCTTGCTCAGCCTTCTTTCCCAATTCAGCTCTATCAGATCCACCTTGCTCTCTCTCGAATTCTCCTTTCTATTCCCGCTCTTTTCACAATTCCACTCTCACTATTTCCCGCTCCATGTTTTCATTATCCTTCTCCGAAAGATGAAGTCCCTTAATTATAAGACAGAGATTTGAATTTTCTATAAAGCATTCAAATCTTTAGGGAATTTCTGATTGGTCCACATGTACAGAATAAAGTAGAAGAGCTTTTGGAAGTTGCCACGTGGCCTGGGATGGTGTGCCATGCATCTGCCTTTGAATACAAGAGTGAATAAAGCATTTCTAACAAGACTAGCTATTTGGTAGCCTTAGCAACCTATTATTCACCATTATCGAGCTATTATTCACCCATAGACACCTATTTGTCACCCTTAACCTTCAATAGCCTTCGCCTTGCTTTGTCACCTATTTGTCACCCTTAGTGGGTTATTTTTCACCCTTACTCACCTATTTGTCACCGTTACCTAGCTATTTGTCACCGATGCTTCACTTCATCATATGCCCATATATTGGCTCTGGCGTTCTGGCTGTGTCGACTTCAAAGCTTTCTTAAGTCGACTTGCCTTCTTCACATAACCTTCTTTAATGGGTATTTTACATGCTGAGCTATTTGTTACCAATGTGAAGCTATTTGTCACCCATGTAGAGCTATTTGTCACCCTTAACAGGGTATTATTCACCCTTAGCTGCAGGGCTCTTCCTGGTGACTCGATTGACAAAATCTTTGGGCATTTGAACTATGGACTTCAACTAGAGTTAGATCATGTTGCAGATCATCAGTGGCACCTTTACCATGATTTTTCTTGCCAAATCAAACATAGGAAATTATTATCATTAGCATTATAAACATATGCTCATCAGTGTGTTATAGAACATGCCATCATCAAAGACATATAAATGCTCATGAATGAAGACATATGAATGAATACTCATGCTGACACATACAGCTTTGGCATCATCAAAACCTAGGGACACAATATTCTCCCCCTTTTTGATGATGGCAACACTGGGTCAGGACAGCGCAAAGACAACACAAAAACACACGCTGACTCATCAATCTCTCTCCCCCTTTGACATCAACAAAAACAAATGAGATTGATACCTTTGGTAGAATAGTTAGGAGTGTGTATCACAAGAGGAAATATCAAACAAAAATGAGCAGAGTTATGCAGAATGACTATTAGAAAATCAAAGTGATAGGAAGAATTTTTACAATGACCAAGTGACAGTGCAGATAAGAATATCAATATGGGTGGCAGCAAATGATGATATTTTCACAAAATTTGAACAATAAGGAAGAATTGAGTGAATGATTTGCAAAATTATTTCAAGATGAACAAGCACACAACTGATCAGAAGAATCACAATCTGAAACACTAGTCATTAATTAAGCATTCCATTTTCAGATTCTTCAATTATAAGACATCTTCTGATGTAGCCCTTATTTTCTATATGATTTAAGAATGATAAATTTAGAGTTTATCAATTAAGCTCTTTAAAATATTTTGCACTCATACTTAATAGAAATGAACCAAGGCTACATATTAAAGTCTTGTTTAATCTCCCTTAATCCTACTCATTCCAAATCAATGATGCCCTTAGGTGTGATGAAAGATCAGTATTGAGATTAAACATAATCGACATTGTTGATTTTTACCTCAAGGTTACAACACTTTTTCTGACCTTTTGGTCACATTTTCTGAATTTTTTTATTTGGTTAATAATGATTCAGAACATTCAAGTATAGTTCACACCTTTTTACATAAGGGTGCACGTTGATTAGACGTCAGCACCCCTAGTTACTTAGTGAGACTCACTATCCTATTTCAATTTGAACAGAGATAACAAGAGCACTTCATGACTAAGTCTACTTCATTTCTTTGATGAAGGGCTTAATTTCTCAATGTATTCTTAGCCATTGCCTGCCTTTTGAGCTTTGATGCACAATTTTGATCATGTGCTGTCCTTTGGAATTTTTCAGATTATGTTATGTTTAAGAACAATACATAGTCCACATATCTCAACCAAGATTGCCATAAACTTTGATTTTTCAGATTCAAGAAGATTTCATTGGACACAATATGTGGGAGTTGGTTGAGATCTATTAAAGGCTTAGTATAATCATTTTCATTGAATTCAATCTTTAAACTCTTCAATTCATTAGGCTTAAACTAGCAATTTATTCTTGGCTCATCATAAATCCTTATTAAAGATGATTCCTTAATGTACTTGCTTAGGCTAATGAATTCATGAGCAGATTGTAATCATTCCAATCACAATGCGAGTTCATAGATTTCAGCACAATGTGGTTCAAAATTTTTAGCAAGATTCAATAATGAATGTAGTTTTTTAGGAATGTTCAAGCAGGAACATGAATTATTTGGATAACGAGAAGAAGTCGACTTCTGAAGACTTTAAGTCGACTTGTGTTATTCAGCCAGAAGTAGACATTCAGAGTGATCATCAGGAAAGTTGACTTATGCAGTTTTCAAGTCAACTTGAATCAATTAAAGTCAGATTAATACTAACTCCCCCTGACTAAATGTAATTTATGCATGGAACACAAATTCTAATTGAAGCATGAGACTCTTACTCCCGCTATCTAAATGCAATGCATGATAGATTTATGTATGAAAACCATTCAAGGAAAATGCAACACTACGAATGCAGAATTGACCCATGGTACATGGCGGAGATATGTCCTCACACATAGTGAAAGCTTCCAGACATGCCCAACCTGTCATTCTTTATGTCACCATTTTATATACCAACAGAGTCAATATTTATTGTATGTAACTCAATACATTTATTGACAACCTCAACCGCATGAATTACACTAAAGCTATATAGGCAAAAATTGCACATTATAAGTCTCAAACAAATCAACTATCATGCTGAGGTCTACACAATCCAAGTTCTCTTCTTAAAAATTTGAATCTTTCATTACAAAGAGGTTTTGTGAAAACATCAACAATCTGTTTTTCTGATTCAATGAAATGTAATTCAATTTCCTTTTTATTGACTACATCTCTCAAAAAATGGTGTCTTATCTCTATGTGCTTAGTCCTAAAATGCTGAATAGGATTCTTTGTCAATGAAATAGCACTGATGTCATCACACAATATTGGGATACATCCAAGATGTACATGATAATCTTGAAGTTGATGTTTTATCCAGAGTATCGGGACTGCACAACATCCTACTACAACATATTCTGCTTCAGCAGTGGACAGAGCAACAATATGTTATTTTTTAGAAGCCCAAGACACCAGACAACCTCCCAAGTACTGACAATAACCACTAGTACTTTTTCTATCTAATCTACATCCAGCATAGTCAGCATCAATGTAAGCTACAAGGTTTAACTCACACTGTGCAGGATACCATAACCCCAGATCAAGAGTGCATGCTAGATATCTGAAAATTCTCTTTACTACACTCAAATGGGATTCCCTAGGACTAGCCTGAAATCTAGCACAAAGACACACACTAAATTATATATCAGGACGAGAGGCCGTAAGATATAGTAGAGAACCAATCATACCTCAAAAAAATTTACTATCTACCATTTTACCTTTCGGGTCAGCATCTAGACTAGTTGTTATACCTATTGGAGCAGAAATGGCCTAGACACTTTCCATTTTGTATTTCTTCAATAGGTCCTTGAGGTATTTTGCTTGAGTTATAAAGCTACCTTCTGATGTTTAAGAAATCTGCAATCTAGGAAAGAATTTCAGTTCTCCCATTAAACTCATTTCAAATTCAATGGTCATTAGATTGGAAAACTCCTCACACATAGATGGTTTTATTGAACTAAACACTATATCATCTACATAGATTTGGACTAAAAGAATATCTTTCTTATCAATCTTGGTGAATAGAGTTTGGTCAACCTCACCTCTTATATACCCTTTACCTATGAAGAAAGTGCTCAATCTGTCATAGCAAGCCCCGGGAGCTTGCTTTAGCCCATATAAAGCCTTATCCAACTTATATACATGGTTAGAAAAATCAATGCATTCAAATCCAGGAGGTTGTTCAACAAAGACATCTTCTTTTATTAACCCATTCAAAAATGCACTCTTAACATCCATTTGCTGAAGTTTTATTCCTAAGCTACATGCAAATGCAAGCAAGATTCTGATAGCTTCTAGCCTGGCCACAGGAGCAAATGACTCTTCAAAATCTACACCAAATTCTTGGTTATAATCCTGTGCCACTAGCCTAGCCTTATTCCTTACAATTTTTCCTTCTTTATTTGTTTTATTTCTAAAAATCCATTTTGTGCCTATGACTGAACCATAAGATGGTCTGGGAACAAGGTGCCATACCTGATTCCTCTCAAATTGATACAGTTCATCATGCATTGCATTAATCCAATGTTCATCTTTTAAGACACATTCAACACTTTTTGGTTCAATTTGAGATACAAGAGTTAAGGTGTAACGTCCGAGAATTTTCTAAGAATTTTTTAGGATTAAATATAATTATTAAGTATTTAAAAAGACTTAATGGGCTACTAAAGTGCTTTAAAGATTAATTAAATAAATTTAAAGGCCCTACATTAACCAAAGGGCAAAGCCCAAATTAAATAGGCCCAAAAACCCAATTTTTATGGCCTTTTGACCCAAGCCCATTACTAGACACGTAATTTGTGTAATTTATAGATTTAAATATGATAAATAAGTCAATTAACGGGATAAATAGGGGGATATTATAAAAATCTAAAATTATCAGACTTAGCACCTAAACGCGGTCTATCGCGAGACCGCCTTCTCACCGTAGCGGTCGCGAGAGGACCGCTACTATGTTCCGTGAATGGAGGTGCTAGAAGCGTGGACAAATTGGATTTTTCCCATCCCAATCCCCATGATTCGAAGCTACCTGGCATGGAAACCTTGCCTAGGACTCTTAGGTATTAGTTCTACTCCTAAATGGGACTCCCAAATTGATCTAATTCCTCAAACCCTAGCAAACCCTATAAATAGGTCTCAGGTTCGACCTGCGCGAACCCTTGTTTAGGAGCGCGTAGTTACGGTAAGGAGACCTCATCTCAGGTTGATTCTTTAGAACTTTATGTTCTCCTTAGTTTTATATAACTCACCTCCAATTTTTGTGCTAGAAGACCCAGCCGTTGGAGAGCTAGAGCGTCTGCAAGTCTCTGGTTCGCTACAGGCTGGATAGGAAATAGTGCGCCGATCCATTGAAGATCAGGAGATTAGAAGCTCTAAACGAGGTTAGTTCAAGTTGAGTCTTTAGAGCTTTTTGTTCCCCTTTCTATCTTCTACCTACCCTCCAAATTTCACAAATTTAGGTCAAGAGGATCACGCGATAGAGGGGTGGGAAGTTGTGGTTTGACATAGGACGTGCAGAAGCTAGGTCGTCATTCCAATCCAAAATTTGAAGTCTAAAGCTTGTTACAGAGATATGTTATCTCATGAAAAGGCTTAAACATCAAGTTAGGAGTAGAAGCCCTTTGTTTCCATGTGATTTCATGTATTATACACGGAGTATTTCATGGTTTACTACGACTGCGCATCTTGGTTATTTCTGCATGCATAGTCTTGCACCTTCTAATTAAAGATAAGAACTTTGGCATGATCCATGTATTTCCATGCACCCTCTTCGTTATAAACATTCTCTTACATTTTATCCATTTATTTCCCATTCTTTTTACTCATTTATTGCTCTAGGATAGGCCTTACACGCATAAAATAGGTTCTGTCTGATGCAGTGTAGAAACGGTCACATAGAGACCGCTAAGCTCTAGTAGCGGTTCCCATAGGACCGCTACTGTATAGAAACGGTTCTATCCGAACCGCCTTTATGATTCCGATTTCTGATTTCTGTTAACTCTAAACAGAACACAGAACGGCCGTTATAAACGTATGTTAAGCCTAGGTAATTAGGGTTTATTCCTAGTTATGGCTTCACATTCCTGTTATTGGTTAGATTGTGCATCTAGTATGATAGACTGCATGCCCTTCATATATGTTAATCCTACTTTAAACTTATGATATTTTCATGTCAAAACTCTTATAATTTGTATTAAAGTTAATTCTACATGCTTCATGGACTTGACTTAATGTTGTTTTGATCGCTGTTTTATCACGGTCTCACTCTCATCTTTTGAGTCTTTTCTTAAGTACGTGGTACGTGTTCCGGTACGATGTCATTAGTTACACTTTGCACTTGATAGGCACACAATCTTGGACTTGTGATCCTCTCCGTTGGATATTCCTTCCACCAGATTAGGTGATCTTATTTCAAGGTCTCCATAAGTCTCTGCAAGCCTTGGATTCCCACTATGACGCCGAACTGGTTGTACCCTCAAAGCTCAATTATCTAGAAAGCACTTATCGGCATTTTTCTATGTCTGGGAAGTCGCGGCCATCAGGTGACCGCTACTGGCAATTACCGATCATCCCATGACCACGTTAGTCCATATTTCACCACTGCATCGGCTCTTCTTTCCTCATGCGTCGACTCGGTCTAGAAACGGTCTTGACTTGACAGCCTCTTCATATAAACGGTCCTAGCATGACTGCCTCTCAAAGAAACGGCCCCGATATGACCGTTTTATGTCTAAGTATTGATTAACCCAAGGTTTGACCCAAGGGTTGATTTTCCTATGCTCCTAGATAGTCTATTGATAATCTAGAACCTAACACCTTGTTCAATAAGTTATTAATGAATTATGAAAGTTAAGGAATATGCCGTTATGCTTCCGAATTCTTTCCGTAGTATGACCTTGTTATTAAATCATCCTTGATCTTATGATTTCAAGTTGGAACATTTTTACCTTGATATTGATTATCATGAACTTATTGTTGAATTGCACATTACTGGCCAAACTTTATTGATATTTCTCGTGGAAGTAGCTTGATTTATAACGTGAAGATGCAGACAAGGCATTGATTGTGTCCAAGAGCTCCATGCTAGCTCCCTCGGCTGATTGTCGAAAACATGATGAAAACTATGGGGTACGATGATACTAGCGTCGCATTACGCTGGGAGTACTTATTTTTATAGACGAGTGAAAACCACGAGACAATCTAGTGAAATTACATTCTTGTGTGTTAAGTGACTTTCTAGTGCATAGCTTTTATGGTTATGAAAAGTGCATTCTCGTTACATTTTTGTTCGTGAAAAGCCATATTTATATTCATGTTATATTCTTGCTTGATCATATTCCCAATCTACATGAACTCTCATATCTCATCTTGATCATGTCTTATTACAAATGTTACTTTGGTTTTATTCACATGTTTTACCATTTTTTCTTTTATCTCATTTCCTAGAGCTAAAATGTTAATTACTTAAACATTGCCTTCATGTTGATACGAAGTTACATACTGGGCAAGTGTGCTCATTCCCTACTTCTTTTCTAATCTTTTTAGGAAATTCTAGCGGGGATTCAGACTACTCAAGTGATGAGTCCGAGAGTGATTAAAGATCGAGAGAAGACCTAGTGGAGTCATGAGTCAAGTCGAGTCTATGTACTTTTCCATTTATTTGAGTCTAGTGAAAAGAATCAATTATCAATGTACTTTGAATATTATTCAATAAAGTGAAGTTTTGAGTATATCATCTTGTGCATTCCCTTTTATGTGTGAATGTGTTAGCGCTCTGATTATATTGCTCGCTTGCGACATACTAGCCGACTGTTTGCGTTCCTAATTAGTTCCACTGCATAATCTCGGGACGTGACAGTTAAAGTGGTATCAGAGCCTAGGCATAAGTAAGTCCTAGGAAAAAGTCATGGCATAGGCTAAGTTCAAGGTTTAAGGACCCACACCTATAAACTAGGAAAGTAATTTCCGAACCCATGAGAGATTGGATAGAACCCAAGATGAGATAGTTAATTAGAATTTATCTCTAGGATAACTCCCTTTCAATTCCATAAGAATTAATTGCTTGTTTATTTCTTCAGGCACTTTACTCTTACAATGGCCACTGAACGTGCTACAAATCATGCTAATTGGGAAGCAATGTAACAAACAGTTGCGGGTCTTACCCACGTCCTACAAACTGTAGCCCAAGCTAGCGCAAGGGCTAGCGTGGGTAACTTGCATGGGAATTTCTGGAGTATGAATCCTCTGAGATTCTCTAGATCCTCCAACCCATACGAAGCAGAGAATTGGATCGACGAGATGAACAGTATATTCGACGTCATGCAATGCACCGACCAAGAGAAAGTCCATCTCGCCACCTTTCAATTAAATAAAGATGCCCGTACGTGGTGGAAGGCTACTTCGGCACAACCTCAAAATGTCCAGCCTACATGGGACGAGTTCCTTACACTGTTCCGAGCAAAGTATTTCTCTGGGCATGTTAATGAGCGAAAGGCTGCGGAGTTCGCTTCTCTACGCCAAGGCATGATGTCGGTGGCAGAATATGAACTATAATTCACTCGTCTATCCCCTTATGCCCTACACCTGGAGGGCACGGATATCTTGAAGGCTAACCAATTTATGGACGATTTAAGGCCCGGCTTTATTCAACAACTGGGGCCTCAGAATATCCGTACATATACGGAGATGGTCCAATGGACGCATCTATGTGAAAGGACCTTAGAGAAGGTCAAAAAGTACAAAGGCGAGAGTGAGGAATCAAGCCGCAAGTTTGACAAACACGGACGAAAGGAAGAAAGATTCAGCATCACGGGCACTTACAACTCCCGTGATAACAAGAAGAGGTCCAGCAATGGGAATGGAAGGAATAATCACAAGAACAAGAAGGTAAAGGAGGAAGAAACGTAAGTCACAACGGCTTGCTCCTTCTGTGAGAAATTCGGCCACTCGGTCGAGGAATGCTGGAAGCACCTTGGCGCTTGCTTACGATGTGGAAGTCAGGAACACCGCATGCTGGATTGTCCCCTCATGAAGGGGCAAACTTCTAACGGTGGACGCATGCGGCAAGCTCGTCTTAATGCTGTTCTAGAAGATAATGAAGCGCCCAAGGATGATGGGCTAATAGAAGGTACCGTTCAAATTTATTCGTATCCTGCATTTGTACTATTCGATACTGGTGCCTCTCATTCCTTTATATCTACTGCCTTTGCAAAAACTTTATCAATTTCACCTGTTCCTCTACCATCGGACCTAGCTATCACTACACCTTTAGGCCCCGGAACAAAACTTACCACCCACTACCTAGATAGTGAGGTAACTATAGAGGGTCACAATCTTCCAGCAAATC
The DNA here is from genome assembly GCA_022559845.1 of Amorphophallus konjac. Taxonomy (NCBI): domain Eukaryota; kingdom Viridiplantae; phylum Streptophyta; class Magnoliopsida; order Alismatales; family Araceae; genus Amorphophallus; species Amorphophallus konjac. Next base: position 228,537,578 of record CM040123.1, on the reverse strand, counting down.
TCATATGCCTTGACATGGAAGGCTACGATGCCATCCTAGGTGTAGATTGACTTGTTGACCATGACACCTATATAAATTGTCGCAATAGGAGAATTTATTTTCAAAAACCAGGTCTCCCGCGATTCTCTTTCCTTGGTATCAAGTATAGGAAGCACCCTACCATCATCTCTTCTCTTCACGTTTGCAAACTCATTTCGCAAGGATGTGAAGCTTTTCTTGCTTCCGTAATCATGACCGAGTCCAAGGAAATCCTCATAGAAGAAATTCCTATTGTTAAGGAGTTTCCTGATGTATTTCCATCTTATTTACCCGGTTTATCACCCGAAAGGGAAGTAAACTTCTCCATTGAACTCATTCTTGGAGCATCACCTATTTCAATAGCTCCGTACAGGATGTCCCCTACGGAACTCAAAAAACTAAAGAGGTAACTTCAGGAGTTACTAGACAAGGGTTTCATTCAACCCAGCACATCCCCTTGAGGTGCGTCGGTCTTATTCATCAGGAAGAAAGATAGACCCCTCAGGTTATGCATCGACTACCGGTGACTTAATCAACTCACCATCAAGAACAAATATCCGTTGTCGCGTATCAACGAGTTGTTTGATCAAATTTCTAGAGCGGAATATTTCTCCAAGAACGACCTCAAGTTGGGATACCATCAGCTAATGATCAAAGATGAAGACATCTACAAGTCTACTTTTTGAAGCAGATATGGACATTATGAGTTCGTGGTGATGCCGTTCGGGTTAACCAACGCCCCTGCAGCATTTATGCAACTCATGAACAATGTTTTTAGGTCATATCTCGACCATTTTGTGGTAGTATTCATTGATGACATCCTTATTTATTCCAAGACAAAGGAAGAACACGAAGAGCACTTAAGAATAGCTTTGCAAGCTTTAAGGGAACACCAACTATATGCGAAGCTTAGCAAGTGTGAGTTTTGGCTAAAGGAGGTCTCTTTCCTCAGCCATATTATTTCAAAAGATGGCATCGCTGTTAATCCTTCTAAGGTAGAAGCTATCAAGAATTGGAGCCGACCAACGACCGTATCTGAAGTCAGGAGTTTTATCGGTTTGGCTGGCTATTATAGGTGATTCATCAGGGATTTCTCAAAGATCGCCGTCACTTTGTCTAGACTTACAAGAAAAGAAAATCCTTTTAATTGGTCAAAGGATTACGAAGAGAGTGTTTTAAATCTTAAAGAACATTTCACTATCACCCCTGTTCTGGCACTACCTATTAAAGGTGGGGGATTTGAAGTCTGCACGGATGCATCTGGCATTGGCCTCGGGTGCGTCCTTATGCAACATGGCAAAGTGATCCCGTCCATGATCTAGAGTTGGCTGCTATTTTATTCACCTTAAAAATATGGCGACATTACCTTTATGGGGAGAAGTTCACTATATTTTTGGATCATAAAAGTCTGAAATACCTTTTTACCCAAAAGGAACTTAACATGAGACAAAGAAGATGGCAAGAATACCTTAAGGATTTTGACTTCTCTATTCAGTATCATCTAGGCAAAGTAAATGTTGTAGCTGATGCTCTTAGCAGAAAACCAATGGCAACTCTAGCAAGCCTCAGGAAAGGTATGACTTATCTTATAGAGGATTTTACTCATTTAAATCTAGATATGGATGCAGAAGAAGGAAAGGGTATTATCGTCAATATCCGATCACAACCTACACTGATTGAAGATCTAGTCAAATTACAAGAAAATGACCCCACATTAATGGAGACCAAGGGTAATATTGATCAAAGGGCGGAGTTCTCTATCTCAACCGATGGAAGGTTATTATTCAAAGATTGAACTTGCGTGCTAGATCATGCTGACACTAAGAAATTGATCATGAAAGAAGCTCATAAATCAAGGTATGCTATTCACCTTGGTGCTAACAAGATGAACCAAGACCTAAAAAGGAACTTTTGGTGGCCCAATATGAAGAGAGAAATAGCGGACTTTGTATCATGCTACCTCACTTGTCAACAAGTTAAGGCGGAACATCAAAAGCCCGTTGGTAAGCTACATCCCTTAGAAATCCCCGAGTGGAAGTGGAAAAGTATGGGGATGGATTTCATCGTGGGTCTACCCAAGACAAGAGGTGGACATGATGGTATATGGGTGATCATAGACCGATTGACTAAATCGGCACACTTTCTACCTATAAAAAGTTGATGGTCTATGGATATTTTAGCAGCCTTATACATGAAGGAGACCGTCAAGCTACACAGTGTCCCAGTGACCATTATCTCTGATCGAGACCCTCGATTCACATCTCAATTCTGGAAGGGTCTACAACATTCATTGGGGACCCGACTCAATTTCAGCACTGCATTCCATCCACAGATTGATGGTCAAACTGAAAGGACAATCAGGTGGTGGAAGATATGCTCAAGGCATATGTTATTGATTTCGGTGGGAGTTGACATGACCATCTACCTCTAGTTGAATTTGCCTACAACAATAGCTAGCATTCAAATGGCGCTATTCGAGGCACTGTATGGAAGAAGCTGCCGCTCACCAATATGCTAGAGTGAAGTTGGAGAACGACAACTTCTAGGCCCTGAAATTATAAGAGATGCTACCGAGAAGATCAAACTCATTCGAGAGAGACTCCATATGCCTCAAGATAGATAAAAGTCTTATGCTGATAATCGAAGGCGAGATCTGAAATTACAAATAGGAGACCATGTATTTCTCAAGGTTTCTCCGGGTCGAGGTATTTGAAGATTCGACATTAAAGGTAAGCTCACTCCAAGATTAAAAGGGTGGGCGAGGTCGCATATCAAATAGCTTTACCCCCTCAATTAGCTGGAGTCCATGATGTATTTCATGTCTCAATGCTCAAAAGGTACGTCCCTGATCCATTCCATGTTATAAGCTATGACAACTTGGAGATTCAAAAGGATTTGACATATGAGCAAAAGCCAATCAAAATAATTGAACAAGAAGTACGTCAATTTCGAAATAAAACTATTCATATGGTCAAAGTCCAATGGAGCAAATCTTAGCCACCCGAGGCGACATGGGAAACGGAAGAGGTTATGCGGAAAAGATTTTCGGAGATATTTGAATGTAAGTACACTCTCCTAAAAAATTACATGCATTGAATTTGGGGACCAAATTGTTTTTAAGTGGGGGAGGGTGTAACGCCCGAGCATTTTCTAGGAATTTTTTGGGATTAAATATAATTATTAAATATTTTAAAAGGCTTAATGGGCTACTAAAGTATTTTAAGGATTAATTAAATCAATTTACAGGCCCTATATTAACCAAAGGGCTAAGCCCAAATTAAATAGGCATAAAAACACAATTTTTATGGCCTTTTTGTTAGGTTCGGTGCAGTATTCAGAGGGGGGGGTGAATGAATATGACTTTTAAAAAACTTTCGCCCAGTTAAAATTTCGCTCACTAAAAATGCTAGTTCGCAAACTAAACAAACTTGAAGGCTAAATGGCAGTTGTGGAACTAACCAAACACACAGTGAGATCACTGGAGTGCTAACAAGACAGATTTAGTCAATCTGAAAACTAATAAACTCTTCTGCTCAACCAGAAGCCAAACACATGGAGAGCCCCTATGCAATCACCTAGCGGAAGCACAAATAGACAAGTCAAACCACAGTGCATAAGGGGTTTTTAGGTGGTTCGGTCCAGCAGACCTACATCCACCCTACACTCAACCCGAGTGTGGCTTCCACTAGCTCACGCTAGAAACCGCAGACTCAGTCTGCAACAGGTGTTGCCACACAGCTTGACCAGGGGAACAACCTCCCATCTTCCTCCCAACCGGAGGGACACCCCAAGTGACTCCCAGCCACTTGGAAGCTAGAGACGCACAGTCTCTCTTCCTCCAAACCGGAGGGAACACACCAGTGACTCCCAGTCACCAGCAAACCAGAGGTCGAAGACCTCTCTTCCTCCAGACCAGGAGGGACACCTGGACTTGCAACCCACAAGCCCAGAACCGGAGATCAGATCTCCCTTCCTCCAAACCGGAGGGAACACACAAGTGACTTCCAGCCACTTGCAAACTAGAGGTCGCAGACCTCTCTTCCTCCAGACCAGGAGGGACCTGACCTCAGTCCAGAGGATCGGAAGTACAAAGCTAACCAAATGACAAAAGAAAAAATAAGAAAGGAAAAATACACAGCGATCAGAAAGCTGTAAAGAAAGATAACACAGATGTGGCTCGCATGGAGCTGACTGGCCTGGATTTGATACACGGTCCAGTAGACAGATCTTCAGGTAAGCTTCTCTTCCTCTTCTCTTCTCTCTCACTTTCTTTTTCTCTTTACCCTCACGAGCTCTCTAACTCTCTCTTTCTCTTCTTCTCCTTCTGCTCTTCTTCTCTTTCTTTTCTTCTTCATTCGCAGGCTCTCTCTGTCTCTTCTCTTCTTCTTCTGCTTTCTACTATAGATCTTTTCTTCTTCTGCTCTTTTACTCTCTCGATCTCTCCTCCTCTATTTTCTTCGGCTCACACTTCTTCTATTTCTTCTTCTTCTCTTTTTCTTCCTCTTTTCTTTTTCTGGATCGAAGGGCTTTCTGCTCTCCAGGCTTCTTCTTCGATCAGTCTTCATCTGTTGGATGAAGGCTTCCTTTTATAAGCAGCAGCCAGCAGGAGGGCAACACTGGGCGCGTGTGGCTTCCACATTTCCCGCCCAGAACTTGTGGCCACGTGTCAGTCTCTCAGCCAACTTCAGCACACGTGTCACAATCCTGTCTGCCCTTCCAGCCTCGGATCACGTGCCGCCCAGTCACTGGGAAATATTCTTCCTCGGACCACCTTCTTCTTTTTGTTTTTCTTCTTCTCTTGCAAAGAGATTAACACCATTAATACTCAGGGTTCTCTCTATATATATATACCTGAAATAAGCCGGTTGACACTCAAGCTAAAGCTGCACGAGGTGTGTAGGAACAACAATAGGTGCACTATACTGAGAACGACACGAGGTACATAAGATGACTACAGCATGAGATAAAGAGAGAACAACACGAGGTACCACAGTAACAAAGCTAACACTACAAAGAGAACGACACGAAGTCAGATGAGAACAGCACGAGGTAAATAGAGAACGACACGAGGTACCACAGTAATAAAGCTAACACTACAAAGGGAACGACACGAAGTCAGATGAGAACAGCACGAGGTGAGAAGGAAATAACACGGAGTAAAACAGTAGTAAAACACGCGATTAGAGGAAACCTGGACGTAGATAGAAGGAAGCAACACGAAGACATAAAAACAACACGAAGACACAAACACATAAATAACATGAAGACTCAAACACAGAAATAACACGAAGACGTAAAAACAACACGAAGACACAAACACAGAAATAACATGAGGACACAACAAGAAACGGTCAACGGGACGATGACTCTGTACAGACTTAAGCTAAAGCAAGACAATCGATGTATAGACTTAGAATCATGGAGGCAAATGTATAGACATCAACTCTGCACATCGAATGTATAGACTTCAAGTGTGAAGACCATTGTATAGACTTTGGATTCGAAGATCAATGTGCAGACTTTGGATTTCACTGTGGATGTACAGACTCTGAGGAAATGAAACGAGTCAGTGTACAGACTTCAAATTCCACCGACCAGTGTATGGACTTCAACAGTGAGCGGCTGTACATACTTCATGTGAAAAACCAATGTATAGACTTTGAATTCGAAGACCAATGTGCAGACTTCAAGTTTAATTGTGGATGTACAGACTTCAGGTGTGAAGACCATTGTGCAGACATTGGAGAACAGTTCAATGTATTGACTTAGCATTGTATAGACATGAAGATGAATGATCAGACAATGTATAGGCTTCACAGTTCAACAGCCATTGTATGGACTATGAAACAGCAAATGAATAAGTATGTACACTGAGTAGAAGAGGCAGGCTGTATAGACTTGGAGTTTAACATGCATGAAAACCAGTGTACAGACTTGCTGTCCTCACAGCTGACGACTGCAGTGTATAGACTTGCTGGCCTGAAGGCGATGAGCGTACTTGCTGAGTTGACGCTGCAGCCCAATGAGTTGACGCTGCAATGTATACACTTTACGTTCAACTGATGATGTGTAGACTTGAAGTTAGACAAACCAGACACTCAGTGTTCTGATGAGTCGACGCATCAGCAAGAGTGGGTCGACCCAGTACTGTTCATACTAACTAAGCAGAGTGTAGCAATGAATGCTTTATGCATCAGTTAACACGACTGAACATCAAAAATGTTAAACTAAACTGAGCAGCAAGATGACTGAACATTTGATAGACTGAATAACAGTATGATGACTCACACAGCAGGATGACTCACAGTGATTAACTCACATCAAAAATCAATCATCAAAACCATCATTAAAACCATCATCAAAACTAAAACCACATGGGCACAACAATCTCCCCCTTTTTGATGATGGCACCACTACACAGTGAGTCAGTCTGATGACTCAAACTATTCTCCCCCTTTGACTTCATCAAAAAGAAAATAGTTTGAGAAATTAAAGCATGTATAAAAATTCAATCAATTTCTCCCCCTTGCAAGAACATGATTCTCCCCCTTTAAGAGTATCAGCAAAAACATGAGTTAGAGATGATCAAAAGGAACCTGCATGCACTGGTTGAATGATATTCTCCCTCTTAGGCAAACAATCTCCCCCTTTGGTATAATAAAAATAAACCATGGGAAGGGGTATGAATGTAGATGCAGATACCAGAAATATGAATGCAAGGGCACAATTCTTCTCCTTCTATGCAGCATGATGCATATGACAAGGAGGCTCCCCCTCAATAAATGGAACCTTATGAAATGAATGAGAAGGAGACCACATGGGCAAACAGGGAGAAGTTCAGGTCAATTAGCAGAAGAGGTTCAATTAGCAGATTTTTAAAGAAGCTTCAACTACAAGAATTTCAGTCAGATTTTCAAGGAATTGTCATTCTCATAAATCCAAATCAGAATATTTCAAAGTCTTCCATTATAAGGGCTTATGAATGAATTTTATTGATCAGCATGGTTTAAACATGATGTATGCAGAGTTTTTCAATAAAATTCTATATTGATATCTAACAGCATGGTTTAATAAAAATGAACCAAGCCCTCATATTTATCTTGATAAATCTTCCTTTCTCTTACACAATCAACTTTATTGACTTCTTTCGAATTACATGCATCAGTATTGAAATCAAACAATTTTGAAGTCATATGATTTTGTCTAGGGTTGTAGCAATTTGATTTTAGCATCAATATTCAGATATTGAGATTTGTTCAACAATTTTTCATGCTACAAATTTTACGAGCACTCTAATTCAGTGCACACCTTGTAACTAGAGGATATACCTTGATCAGAGTCCAATATCCTTAAGCACTTAGTGTGACTAACTGTCATGCTTTATATGAACAGAGATAGTATTTACACATCATGACACACTGTAAATCATTTCTTGATGAGTGAGTTGTATTTCTCAGTGTGCATGCCATTGCTCTGCCTGATTTTCAATGAATTTTATGCAGAGTTAACTAAGGCACCTCATGACACAGTCCTTTGGACATGTGTTTCTCAGTCACCAAAGTCATTGCTCTGACAATTACTTTACCCTTTAGACAATTCAGAAACATTCATTTGCTTCAAAACAATAACAATTTCATGTACTTAACCAAATAAAGCCATGAATTCAATAATGCAGATTTTAGAAGATTTTACAAGACACAGCATGAAACAGATGGTTAAGGTTTATTAAACATGCTTCAGATATTTTTAAGAGATTTTAAAGCCAAACTCATTTAATACATTAAACTTAAACCACATGAGTTATTTCAGTCATTCATAAAAACGTATAATAGAAGATTTCTAGTTCAAGAATTTTCAGATTTATGATCGAGATAGTCCCATTGAAATCTTCATGAAAGACTGATGGAATTCTGAAGCCAGATGATACCAATTGATAGGAGAGATTTTTGAAGCTCAGTGTTTTCCGAATAAGATCAAGATTTGTAACTTAAAAACAATGAGGAAAAGGTTATGCACAACAAACAAGATATCAGGAGGTCTGGCAAGTTTCAGGATTTCCAAGGATAACATGCAGTGAATTCTGACAGAGATGTATGCACTTGACCACCTGCATGCAGTGCATTGACTCCCCCTGACACTATGCATTCAATTACCCTTTTTGGTATTTTCAATGCAGTAAAATGTAATGCAATTCGCTACATGCATGCAAAGACTCAACACTGAATGCTATGCAAGGACATGCAATTAACTCCCCCTGAAAACATACAATGTTTGTCATGAGACACTGATGAGGTCATGCATGATAATTCAACATGCAGTCCTATATCCAATTCAGAATGTTCAGTGAGCTATTGCAACACACAAATTTCAAACAATATTCACATTCAGTTCAGATTTTTAGAAATTTCAGAGTGCATGATTATAACATAATGCAATTGGCAGATGATGAATGAATATGCAAGAACAGATTTAATATGCATGCACTAGATGAAACTAAGAAGAGGATATGCAAGAATACATCAAACCAGATATGCAATGAGTTTCAAAATGGGAAATGCAGAGAATTTACCTGAACAGTTCAGAAGGGGTTTTTTCATTCTTGAGTGCCTTGGATTAATACCCCTTTTTATTCCATTCCAAGGCACACCTGCAAGGTAAAGTTTATTTTGCACAAACAGGCACCCAAGAAATCTTGGGTCCTGACATGACAGTATTATTTCTAGCAGGTTTTCTCAGCACATTTCTAGCAACATGGTCATCAGATTTCATCAAGTAGCAATTATTCATTGAATGACCAATTTGACCACAGTAATGACATGAATTATCAGATTTCAAATTCTTCTTATGCACATTACTGTTGTCATGAAGTTTATTGGCAGAGAGAGTTCTGTTTACTATAATGATAGTAAGATGCACCAGATTTCAGATTTAATCTATGCACATTCTTGTTAGCATGAAATCCATGTGTATATGCATGAGATTTTCTGTTAACAGAATAAAAATTCTGTTTACCAAAGCCAGTTTGGTTTTGATATCCTGCCAGCCAACAGGTTGCAGCCCTGTGACCTGGCTTCCCACAGTTATAACATGAAGGTTTTGCAAATTGTCTTACAGGGAATTTAGCATGTTTGAGATTCACATTTCTACCCTGAATATGCCAACAGTCCTTGACTGTATGGCCATGCTTTCTACAGTGAGAGCAATTGAGAGAATTTCTTCTAAAGGAACCTGACCAGCATTCAAAGGCCTTGGGACCATTTTTGTTGCAGCTAAAACAGATGATGTGCTGGTCCTTTGAAACAGATTTGTTCTTATTAAAAATATGCTGATTTGCAAAGTATTTTTTATGAAATGAACATGATTTTTTCTTACCACTTGCAAACCAGCAATGAGCAGTAGTGTGTCCTACTTTATCACAATTAAAGCATGTGACATTCTTTTTCTGAGGGACAGGGAACTTGACCTGCGAATCCCTACCATGCATTTTTCTAGCTTTCAGATCATCTGATTTCATTAAATTACATTCATGCATCAAGTGACCAATCTTGTGACAGTAATGACATTTCATGATTTCCCTTTTATGTGCATGTCTAGGTGTATCAGTGTGTTTTACAGCATGCACATTTTCAATGTGATTCAATCCTTTCTTCACATGACGGACCTTTTCCATTTTTCCAGTTTGTTTCTGATTCTTCTGAACATTTGGTTGTTTATTCTCTGAGGTGGTGGCTACATTTGAAGCTTTGATGAAAGATCTCATTAGCTTGTTTTTGAAAGCCCTTTTATTGACATTGTTGTAGCCTAGCCCTTCCTTTTGAGTATTAGCCTTAACTCCTAACAACCTGTCCAGATTTTCTTGTCCATCAACAAATTTAGACAAAGAGCTTTTCAGATCCTGAATTTCATTTTCAAGAGATGCAATGTGTATTTCATAACTAGAGATCCCTTGTTCACTACAATTGACAGCTTCATTCAAAACCTTGTTAGCTGTTTTGTATTCTTCAATTTCCTTTCTCAGTTCATCTACCTCTTCAGTCTCGTTTGTACATACGACTTTTCCTTTCTCCAAGGTGAGAAGTCTTTCAGACATGGCACTGTTTAACAATTTTAATTTTTCAACTTCTTCTTTAAGCTTATCATTTTGAACCAATTCATTTATTAGAAGCTGATCTTCTGAATTGGCTTCATGTTTTCTTCCAGCCTCAAATTCCTTCAATTCTTTTTGTTGTTTTTCCACATCTTTCTGTAATTGTAAGTTTACAGATTTTATGGCATTCAATTTTTTAATCAGCAATGTGTTCTCCTTTTTAAGTTTCTCTAAACTTTCTTCAATTTCTTTGGAGAAATTTTTGAGAGAATCCTTCTCACTTTTCAGCAATGAAATTTGTTTCTTTAGCATTTGAATATCAGACATACAAGTATCATGAACATTTTTTAGTTCAGCACAGTTTTCACATGGAGAATTGAAACTGTCTGACCTACTATTCTTCTTCAAATTTTTGTATTGTTTTCTTAACTGTTCATGAGATTCAAATAATTCAGCATATGCATTTTCCCAATCTTATAGAGAGAAATTCTCGAAGAGATTTACCTCATCATCATCATCTTCTTCAGTTTGATTGCTGCCTTGATCGCTACCACTTTGATTTCTTCTGTTGACCATCATGCAGCTGTCCACATCTATCTCCTGAGTTCGCTTCAGTGTATCCAGAATGTCTTTAGCAGAACTGCAATCAACGAAGCATGAGTGAAAGGCTCTATCAGTAGCTGCCTTCATTAGATTTATAGCTATCTGATTCTCTTCATGCATAGACTTGTGACTGTCAGTCCATTTGGACTTTTTCTTTGGCAGTTCATGAGGACCATGTGAAATTACTTTCCACAGATCTGGATTCACAGATTTGACATAATTCTTCAGACTGGTGAACCATGCATTAAAATACGTACCACTGAAAATCGGTGGATGAGCCATGAGAACACAACAGATTAATGCAACAGGAATATTGATGCACTAAAAACAAATTAGCACCTAAGACTACACGATCGAATCTGCAGGTCGCTGGACCTTGCATGCAGACACCGCTCTGATACCAAGTGTTAGGTTCGGTGCAGTATTCAGAGGGGGGGGGTGAATGAATATGACTTTTAAAAAACTTTCGCCCAGTTAAAATTTCGCTCACTAAAAATGCTAGTTCGCAAACTAAACAAACTTGAAGGCTAAATGGCAGTTGTGGAACTAACCAAACACACAGTGAGATCACTGGAGTGCTAACAAGACAGATTTAGTCAATCTGAAAACTAATAAACTCTTCTGCTCAACCAGAAGCCAAACACATGGAGCGCCCCTATGCAATCACCTAGCGAAAGCACAAATAGACAAGTCAAACCACAGTGCACAAGGGGTTTTTAGGTGGTTCGGTCCAGCAGACCTACATCCACCCCACACTCAACCCGAGTGTGGCTTCCACTAGCTCACGCTAGAAACCGCATACTCAGTCTGCAACAGGTGCTGCCACACAGCTTGACCAGGGGAACAACCTCCCCTCTTCCTCCCAACCGGAGGGACACCCCAAGTGACTCCCAGCCACTTGGAAGCTAGAGACGCACAGTCTCTCTTCCTCCAAATCGGAGGGAACACACCAGTGACTCCCAGTCACCAGCAAACCAGAGGTTGAAGACCTCTCTTCCTCCAGACCAGGAGGGACACCTGGACTTGCAACCCACAAGCCCAGAACCGAGATCAGATCTCCCTTCCTCCAAACCGGAGGGAACACACAAGTGACTTCCAGCCACTTGCAAACTAGAGGTCGCAGACCTCTCTTCCTCCAGACCAGGAGGGACCCGACCTCAGTCCAGAGGATCAGAAGTACAAAGCTAACCAAATGACAAAAGAAAAAATAAGAAAGGAAAAATACACAGCGATCAGAAAGTTGTAAAGAAAGATAACACAGATGTGGCTCGCATGGAGCTGACTGGCCTGGATTTGATCCACGGTCCAGTAGACAGATCTTCAGGTAAGCTTCTCTTCCTCATCTCTTCTCTCTCACTTTCTTTTTCTCTTTACCTTCACGAGCTCTCTAACTCTCTCTTTCTCTTCTTCTCCTTCTGCTCTTCTTCTCTTTCTTTTCTTCTTCTTTCGCAGGCTCTCTCTGTCTCTTCTCTTCTCTTCTTCTTCTTCTGCTTTCTACTGCAGATCTTTTCTTCTTCTGCTCTTATACTCTCTCGATCTCTGCTCCTCTATTTTCTTCGGCTCACACTTCTTCTATTTCTTCTTCTTCATCTCTTTTTCTTCCTCTTTTCTTTTTCTGGATCGAAGGGCTTTCTGCTCTCCAGGCTTCTTCTTCGATCAGTCTTCATCTGTTGGATGAAGGCTTCCTTTTATAAGCAGCAGCCAGCAGGAGGGCAGCACTGGGCGCGTGTGGCTTCCACATTTCCCGCCCAGAACTTGTGGCCACGTGTCAGTCTCTCAGCCAACTTCAGCACACGTGTCACAATCCTGTCTGCCCTTCCAGCCTCGGATCACGTGCCGCCCAGTCACTGGGGAATATTATTCCTCGGACCACCTTCTTCTTTTTGTTTTTCTTCTTCTCCTGTAAAGAGATTAACACCATTAATACTCAGGGTTCTCTCTCTATATATATATATACCTGAAATAAGTCGGTTGACACTCAAGCTAAAGCTGCACGAGGTGTGTAGGAACAACAATAGGTGCACTATACTGAGAACGACACGAGGTACATAAGATGACTACAGCACGAGATAAAGAGAGAACGACACGAGGTACCACAGTAACAAAGCTAACACTACAAAGAGAACGACACGAAGTCAGATGAGAACAGCACGAGGTAAATAGAGAACGACACGAGGTACCATAGTAACAAAGCTAACACTACAAAGGGAACGACACAAAGTCAGATGAGAACAGCACGAGGTGAGAAGGAAATAACACGGAGTAAAACGGTAGTAAAACACGCGATCAGAGGAAACCTGGACGTAGATAGAAAGAAGCAACACGAAGACATAAAAACAACACGAAGACATAAAAATAACACGAAGACACAAACATTGAAATAACATGAAGACTCAAACACAGAAATAACACGAAGACACAAACACAGAAATAACATGAGGACACAACAAGAGACGGTCAACGAGACGCTGACTCTGTACAGACTTAAGCTAAAGCAAGACAATCGATGTATAGACTTAGAATCATGGAGGCAAATGTATAGACATCAACTCTGCACATCGAATGTATAGACTTCAAGTGTGAAGACCATTGTATAGACTTTGGATTCGAAGATCAATGTGCAGACTTTGGATTTCACTGTGGATGTACAGACTCTGAGGAAATGAAACGAGTCAGTGTACAGACTTCAAATTCCACCGACCAGTGTATGGACTTCAACAGTGAACGGCTGTACATACTTCATGTGAAAAACTAATGTACAGACTTTGAATTCGAAGACCAATGTGCAGACTTCAAGTTTAACTGTGGATGTACAGACTTCAGGTGTGAAGACCATTGTGCAGACATTGGAGAACAGTTCAATGTATTGACTTAGCGTAGTATAGACATGAAGATGAATGATCAGACAATGTATAGGCTTCACAGTTCAACAGCCATTGTATGGACTATGAAACAGCAAATGAATAAGTATGTACACTGAGTAGAAGAGGCAGGCTGTATAGACTTGGAGTTTAACATGCATGAAAACCAGTGTACAGACTTGCTGTCCTCACAGCTGACGACTCCAGTGTATAGACTTGCTAGCCTGAAGGCGATGAGCATACTTGCTGAGTTGACGCTGCAGCCCAATGAGTTGACGCTGCAACGTATACACTTTACGTTCAACTGATGATGTGTAGACTTCAAGTTAGACAAACCAGACACTCAGTGTTCTGATGAGTCGACGCATCAGCAAGAGTGGGTCGACCCAGTACTGTTCATACTAACTAAGCAGAGTGTAGCAATGATTGCTTTATGCATCAGTTAACAAGACTGAACATCAAAAATGTTAAACTAAACTGAGCAGCAAGATGACTGAACATTTGATAGACTGAATAACAGCATGATGACTCACACAGCAGGATGACTCACAGTGATTAACTCACATCAAAAATCAATCATCAAAATCATCATTAAAACCATCATCAAAACCAAAACCACATGGGCACAACACTTTTGACCCAATCCCATTACTAGAAACATAATTTGGGCAGTTTATGGATTTAAATACGATAAATAAGCCAAATAACAGGATAAATAGGGGGATATTATAAAAATCCAAAATTTTCAGATTTAGCGCCTAGACAATTTCCCAGCAAAATCTTAAGGGATAAGGGTTTGGGAATTTCCTCGAACACCTTTAATGCACGGGCTACCCAGCCCCTCTTACAACTCGCCGGGCCAAATCAAGGGTCCCAACCAACTAACCGTGACATACGATGACATCAACAATTGATTGGGATTACTCCCGATCGCTTAGTTGCGGGCTTTTCCAGCGTTCTACATGGCCACCCAGGCCAACCAGGGGGCGCTCCGACTGAGAGCCGTGCCACACGGCACCCAGCAACAAGGCCGGGCCTACCCCAAGATGCCTTCTTCCAGCCCTTCGAGGCTAATGAGAGACCTAACTAAGTCAACCACAGGTTTTGGGGGCCTGCAGCACATATATCTCACATACGTGTGTCGGGCATTTCCCCAAACACCTTATGGGTGCATGGATCCCAGCCGTTCTAAAGCAAACCGCGGGCCGGCCCGCGGCTCCAACATATCGGTCGGGTTCTACAACAACCCTCTAGCAAGTCGGGGCCACCCTCAACCCTCAAACATGTGGTGATGAGCCGCTTATCCTTAGCTCTCGGGCAAACCCAGTACTACACTACCAACCTACCGTGCAACGTGACACACACCAAGAGGCCGGGCCCATGTACCCAAAGTCCCCTTCCCAGCTCCCACGAGCTCCTACCCTCAGCCCTAGGACAACTTTAAGGCCCCTTAGCTAGTTACTCAGGCTGTTCGACAACCCGAGATGTGTCAAAAATTTACCCTAACACCTTGCGAGCGACAACTACGACGCGACAACAACAGGCCCCCATGGGCCAATCCCAGCACCCTCGAGCACCCCGTCCTTCAGAGGACAATGTTAAACAATCCCATAAGGCCATCGGGACCAACCCCGCCGCCGCGGCTCGCCCCCGGGGTAGGTTCACCCCAGGGCGCGGTCGCACCCCAGGAAGGGTGAACCCCCTAGGGGCTGCGCCCTCCTCCCAGCCCAGGGTCCCATGGCCCCCGCCAGTCCTAGTTTCGGGCGAGGTTCGTTCACCATACCCGTGCGTGGAAGGAGTCGCGAAGGATGAAGCGAGGTCACCCCAAGATCACGCGGAAGCACGTGAGTCAACCTCCTCAGTCTACGCGCACGAGTGTCTAGCCAGCCAATCCAAGCCCGTATCCTTTATCTTCTCGCAGTCAAGTTGAGTCAAGGTGGGCCCAATTTAGTAAAAAACCTAGATTTTATAGAGGGGGACCCCTCTCTCTCTCCAGCCTGCGCAAAACCCCCTGGGGGGGTTAGGCGGACCAGACCCAGCCCATTGGCTGGTCCACCTAAACCCCCATTAAAATAAAAAAAATGTTTTTTTTTTGAAAAAGCCCCCAGTTCCCCTAAACCCCCATTAAAATAAAAAAATGTTTTTTAATAATAAAAAAACTTGCCCTCCGGTCCGCGTAAACCACCCTTGGGTGGGGGTTTAGGCGGACCAGACCAGCCCCCTAGTATGGTCTGCCTAAACACTCCCTCCCCCACTCAGACACACAAAAAAAATGTTTTCTCATGGGTTTACCCAAACCAGTTTTAGCCCTTAACCTGGTCCGCCTAAACCCTTCCCTGACCTTTCATCTTCCCCTATAAAAACCCCTTAGAAGCTCAAGGGGTGGGGGCAATACACAGCATGCAATCAAACCAACAGGCATACTCGGCTCCAGACGAACGCAAGGAGTGTGTGTGGTTGGCTTGTGAATCATCTTACACATGCCGAGGGTATGTCACTCGTACTCCCCTCACGCAGCGTTTAGCCATGCCACACAAGTCCATCCCTACTATACGCAAGGCATTATGACGACGGCAAACAAACCCGCATCCTGGGTCCGCCCTCGTATGTTGAGCCACGGAGGTCACACTTACGCCATGATGCTGCGCTTCCCCCCGCCACAGGGTCACAACCGACTGCTCGATCTGAGCCGCATCCGACCTGTAATGCCCTGGATCTTTCGGATCTTTATCGGAGAGCTTTCGGATCGCTTTTGTGGGTCCTGAGTTATATTTTACGATCCACGCGAGTTTTTATCTCGTACAAGTTATGAAACCCAATGGAGAGTTTATTGTTGAGTTCATCGACTCGTGGACGCTATAGTTGCATTGTGCTCCATCCGAGGATCGCTTAGACTATTTTTTCGTATTTTTTTGAATTAGTGCGTTTTTGGGCCAAAAATCAGATTTTTAGGAAATTACCTATTTTCCTATTTTATTTTCCATTTTTCTTCCCTTACCTCTCTCCTCTCTCTTCTCTCATCGTTCACTCTCTCCCCCTCCGTTCTCTCTCCTCTTTCCCCCTCTGCTCCGGCTACAGACGGAGGAGGCCTGGGGATGCTGTGGAGACGCCGTGGAGGTGGTCTGGAGCGTGCTGGCGTGAAGATTGGAGCGTGGTGTTGGCACGATCCCGTTCGGTGGATTCGAAGCACACGGTTGAGTTCGTGCGATGGTTTTTGCTGTGGTTTAGTCGCTTCAGCGCGCGAGAACTTCGGTGGAGGTAGGGAGATGGATGCCATGCTCCTGTTCTACGTTCCCTCGCGTTTTGGAGCCGAACAGTGCAAGAACGAGCGGGTTTTGCTTCGTTTAGGGCAAAGTATGCTTCGGGGAGGTGTGAGACGTGTTCGCCTCTTTCGGCGACGGTTTCTAGCCTAATTAGTTTTAATTGAACCCCTGGCATGTCAGCATTTCATTTTCGTGAGTTTCGTTGTGATTGGTTGTCATTTGGGACCGGTATGAGCCCGGGAACCCAGGTGACTCATTTTGGGTCGATTCGTTGGAATCGCCCGTTTCTTGTCATTTTGGCGTTGTTTGGATCCCTTCCGGACTGTGGAAGGTGTATATCGTGTTTAGGGTTGTTTCCCCTTCGTTTTAGTCCGAACGGGGCGTGGAAAGGCCAGATTTGGCATTCCCCTGGTTTTCTCGTCGTAACACCTTGGTGGTCCTTTCAGAGACCGCAAGGGGTCGTCTGGCGGTCCATTAGAGACCGCTAGGCTCTGGGGTTTGTCGGTTTCATGTTATGTCGGTTGAGGTTATCGCGGCCATGTGATAGACCATTTGTGACGGCTAGCGGCCCCTTGGAGGACCGCTAAGCTCTATGAAACGATCTATTGGAGACCGCTAGACTATGTGTGATATGTCGGTTTGGCCAAGCGGTCACGCGATAGACTGCAAGGCTGGCCTTGGCGGCCCTTTGGGAGACTGCTAGGCTTTGTTTATGTCGATTCAATGATTTTTAAGTCGGTTCGGGCAAGTGGTCCTAGCTCCGACCACATGGTGTCCTTGGCGGACCTTTGGGTGACCGCCAAGCTATGTTTGACTGGTTAAGTCGGTTTCACTGTTTGGGAGTTGACTAGGCATAGCGGTCTAAGGCGTGACCGCTAGGGTCCCCCCTGCGGCCCTGAGGTAGACTGCATGCCCCTATGGTTTTGTAGTTTTGTTCGTTTGAGTCTCTGAGTGTAGCGGCCATATCCTAGATCGCTTAGCTCAGTGAGACGGCCTATGTATAGACCGTTCATGACCTTGTGTAGCCTTTTACATGACCGCCAAGTGTCTGTATTCTCTGTGTAAGGATAGCGGCCCTTTGGCTGACCGCTTGGTTTGCCTTGCGGTCTGGCATGTTACCGTTTCCTTCCTGGAGTTCTATTTTCCTGATATGTTGGTCTCCAATTGTCTTGGCTTGACCTTATGGTTTGCCCATTGTTTTGTGGATGTCTTGGATATCCTATGAGAGCTATGACCATGTTCTAAGGTGGCCAGGAGTGCCATTTTGTCGAGTAGTGTTCCATACTGCTTCAGAGTCATTATTGGTTTCTGGTCAACCCGGTGTGATCCAGTGGTTGACATGTGACCTCGTGAATGTCTCGATGATCCTGTACGGGTCGAGACATGGTTTTGGATGCCTTGAGATACTATCTTACCTCGGTTTGCGTGTCCATATGCTATGAGAATCTTGGTGATCCCTCAGGTCTACGTGATTCATGTTATGCGGATGTATGGATCCGGCTGTCTTGTGTCATTTTTTTTATATGTGGTTTATCATGCTTTGGCTTAGGGACTAGGCTGATTGGCGGCTTGTTACCACTTTCGTGCGACGATCTTGACCCCGAGTCTCCTGACTCAAGGATCTTTGGGTCAGCAGGTCTAGTTGTCTGTCCTGAGTCTGGTGGCAGTCTGGTGTGCTACCTTGTGTCTTACGCTTAGTGCTTCGTGGTACATGTGATAGTGCATGTTTAGCATGTCCGTACTTCAGCACTGATGTTTTGGAGCTTTGTGTCTAGTAAACCTCCACTGGTCATAACCTGATGACACTTTCCTATGTGTCGGCCCACCTTGGAGTAGTGGCGGGGTGAGTTCCCGATATACGGTTTTTAAGCTAGTTTCCGTGGGCCCCCTTGCCTTGCGGTAGCGTCCTACTGGGATGGAAAGCTAGCGTGGTCAGGGGCATTTGGACAAGCGCCAACGGGCGTGACCCTGACTATTCACTAGTTACTGATGTTCCTTGTACTTGGTTCTATGAGTGTCTCAGTTACCGCCGTTCCCAGTGTGTGGGAGATACTTGTGGCGCAGTGTAAGACGTCAGTTGATGCATCTGGTTGTTCTCCTAGTGAGGAGATACTTCTGTCACCTGACACTTAACTCATTGTGTTTTCATGACTGGTTTCTGTCATGATAGACGTTACTTGTCAGGTAGTCTACGTTGGCTTCACCCGCGGTCTAGTCTTGTGTAGCGTACACGATGGTAAGTTCGTGTATGCATGTGCCCTTGACTATGTATGTCTTTGGTAGGCTTTCACCTGTTTTGGTAGGCTTTCGCCTTCCACGATAGGGTTTCGTGATTTGGCGATGGATCGGTAACGCCCGACTTTGTGAGATCGGGGTTCACCTTTCTGTTGCTGTTTGGAGTAGCTTAGAGAGCCGTGGTTCGATCAGATGCCGTGTTTCCTTGTTACGGCTTTACTCTTTCCTTTAGCTGTTCTTACTCCTGCTTTTTACAGCTTTACTGTTGTAGTTTAGTACTACTGTTACTTCTGCTCCTGCTTTACTATTTAGCGTTGTTGTTTAGCGTGTTACTGTGTTGTTTCCAGTGGGGATCCGCGTGACCCCTACTGAGCCAGTGACACGAGGCTCACCCCTATTTTTCAGGTGTGGTCGTTCTTCTTCCTCGTGGTTCGTGGTGTGGTGCGTTAGTTCGTAGTTACCAACGTTGCCTGCGTCGGGTTTCCCCGACTTCTGTGTACATTTTCTTTTCTGTTGGACTGTACTTGTCTTTATTTGGACTAGACTCTGTTAATTTAAATTATTAATTGAAAAAATAATTTTATTTCTGCTACTTTAGTAAACCTGATCAATGAAATATTAATTACTTATTACCTTTATCTGGGACTTCAATGTACTCCACACACACCTTTTTATCCCTTCGGAGCTTTACCGCTCTTGGGAGGCCTCGCATGATTCAAGTGGTATCGGGTTTACTCGGTATCTAGACCCTGGGTCGTCACAGTTAGTATTAGAGCTGTGTTGTGTGAAAGTACATGGGAATTTGAGATATTACAGTATGCAGAGTCCTTAAGGTCTAGTACAGTCGGTAGCTGGCGTTGGTTTGGCGATTGTTTATCGCTTTGTTTTCGCGTGTGGTTTTGTGCCTACTGTGTTGTCACTGTGAGAGATGGTTTTGCTCTCGTCAAGATGTGACGGAGTGCTCTTCTTTTGTCATGGTGTTTGTCTCGACTATGTTGTGCTTGGCAGAGTTCGTCGGTAGTCGTGAATTTGCGGTGCGGTGTTCAAGATTTTTCTGTGGCATTTTCAGGTGGCTGGTGAGTTTATCATTGGTGTGATGACCGTGCACATTTTTATGTTACTTTGGTCGTCCTAGTTTGAGATTTGTTCAGCCCTGAGGTGTTGAGGTGGTCGATTAGATGCCTTAATGGAGAGAATGCTCAGGTGAACCTAGGATTTTCCTTCCTAGTGGGCTACTAATAGTCGAGCTTGATTCTTCTCATCTTGTTTGGTGGCGTCTTTTCGAGGTAAGCCTTGGAAGTGCTATCTTGGTGAAGCCTTTGTCCTGTGTCTGCTTATGTGTGGACTGTGTTAGTTCTGAACCTGATTTACTCTTGTTCGACAGTTGCTTGGCTTTTGACCCAGATTTTGTGTTTGGGGACCGTTGTGCACCGTGTCCGACGTGCCGTGATTGGCGGCTGTTATGCTGCGAAGGTTCAGTGATCATATCAGGACATGAGGATAAGCTAAGACAGGTGTTTCTTGTGCTTTGTGCTCAAGCTGGTGCTCTTCTTGGTTTGCACTTTGGTGGCTTGTGATCGGCTGTTAGCAGGATCGGTACTCGAGGCGTGGTATATTGTAGTTTAAGAATTGCGATGGCGCCGAGTGTGTGCTGAGATGCGGATGCCGAGTTGTTCTTGATGCCCGTGTGCATTGTATGAGTGCGCAGCGGAAGCGTGTGGGCTTATAACCCACAGGTCGAGGATCGTTGGTTGGACGATTCTGGCCTACCGAGAGGTTTGTTTTCCTCGGTGTGATTATCGTCCTGGCTAGGTGTGCCTTGATATGGTTGGTTGTAGCGCCATTTCCTGGAGGCATTATGGTTGTTGGCACTGGCATGTGTGAGGATTAGGGGAATCTATCGGCATGTTTGCTAGTTGAGTACCCTTTCTTCTCTATAATTTTTCTTGTGAGTTGTGCTCTTGGGACATGATCGTGGTCGTTGTGCTCAGCTTGGGAGTGTTGACACCCATTTTTTGCCGATAAGTTGGGTCATTTCTCTTACCATCATTTATTGATGCCTCGAGTTGTCCATTACTCATTGGGCTATTTTTAGGCAGCTTATTGGGCCTTTTTTATGGGTACCTCCCTCCCTGACTAGGTTTGCTTCAAATCGGGGCTTAATGGGCCTTGATTTTTCTTGATTTATCACATTTCTTTGATTTTCGAGTGTCCAGCCATTGCGCGGTCTATCGCCTGACCGTTCAGTAATCGCGCGGTTGGTGATGAACTGTGTACCTATTTATTAGATACTAAGATGATTTTCTGAATTTCCACGGACAAGCTTTCGCACGGTCTATATGTAACCGTCCCACCTCATGGAACGGTAGGCATTTGACCGTCCGTATCTCAGAAGTCCCAGATTCGTTGGTTGTTCAGATAATTATCTAATTATATGATTTATTTTGATTTATCACCAACATGCCTTGGACGGCTGGTCTGTGGCCGTTCCATTGTCTGGGTGGTCCATTTGTAACCGCCCAATTCATGAGAGTCCAACAGTGAAATCATCGGGTAGTTCGATGGATATTTGGATAATATTTTCTTATTTACTTAATTTCCACCGACAGGTTGGACGGTCTTGTGGCCGGCCGCTCAATGTACGGAGCGGTCTATCGCGTGACCGCGCAATGGTTCGATTGCTGAAAAGCTAAGGGTTTTTCTCTCTTTACCCGTGGTATTATCCTTGATTTGTTCCAACCATTTCTCCACGGATATTCCACCAAATGGGGTGCCGTTTGAACTGGTTGGAAGATAATTATGTTATCTACGGATTTTATGTTGATATCTCGAGCTGATTTTTATTGGAAACCCTAATTTCGGGGTTGGCTTTCAAGGCTCTATAAATAGGACCCTAAGGCCAAGCTTTGAAAAGGGGGGGAGATTTCAAGGTCACGATGAAGCTCTGCCGAATTCTCAAGCAACCTGCAGTCAGGGAGGGAGGCTTTCTACATCCTTCTAAGCCTCCGGTTCAAGGGAGTAGTCATTTGATTTGAGTTTTTAATCATAATGTTGAGTCATTAGTTCGTTCATTGCATGCTTATTTCTCCACTTCTTTCCACGTTCTTTCACTACATCATATCATTTTCACACCCTCCCATTTGTTTTGATGCCCTATAGGGGTTTAAAAACCTCCCAGGTATCGCCCATTCCATGTTATCGCACTTATTTTCCATTTTTCTTTATAGTTGCTACACTCCTTAGGGCTAATTTGGGTATCATTTTCGTGTCTCCTACTTTGTTTTGCAGGTCAGCATCAACCTAACACGAGGCCCATCCCCTCTGGCTGGCCGAAAGGGGTGGAGGATTGGATCCTATGCTTTGGAGTTTGGCAGCATCCAACGGTCGTCGTCCGCCCGTCCACAGGTATACACGGCCCACATAGGACCGTGTAACGATTTATTGCGGCCGTCTGCGAACCGTGCTATCGCCCGACTCATCTTCGTCCCGCTTCCCACTTCGGCACTTTGAGCGGTTTGTAGAGAGACCGTCCTACCCACGGAGCAGATCTTCCAATACCGTCTGCACCTGTCAGCGCTGAACCTCAAGCGAGTGCTTTCTCCCCTTTTACAAGGTACGTCTTACCATCCGGTACTCGTGTCTTGGTGGGGATCACGATCACACACTTTTCCACCCTTTCTTTCTTCCTTCATCCCGCTTGTCTTTACACTTTGATTATTAGAAAAGGAAGGTAAGAAGGAGAAAAGGTGGAGAAAACATGTCAACACCCTCTTTTTTGGCGATCACGGTGGGACACCTAGTGCCCATCGTGTTAGTGTTTTGCTGACCCGTTTGTGTGTTTCGCAAGTTTCCTTCTTTGAGTATTTCAGGTTGATCCTTTGGCCCACCTTGCATTTCTATCCTCTGGAGTTTACGCGGTCCTTTGTGAGCCGCCTACGTTATTGAACGGCTGTAGATTGACCGTCCTGTGATCATCGAAGAACGCCTATCATGCCAGCACGTTACACCCAGTAGTTCTGTATAAACCGTCCACTTCCTCCCGCGTTCTGATACAGACCGTTGATCATTGCTGGCTCAGGTACGCTGTTGTGCTTACATTTGTGATTTCTGTTGATATTCCGCAGTTGTTTCAGGTCCGTTCCAGACTCTGAGCGGTCTATCGAAAGTCTACCCAGACAGGTATGCTTCTGTCACCATCCCTTTCATCCATTTCAGGTTCTGTTTGATTATTTCATTACTCCATGTTGATCCACGTTCCATTCCAGACCGTTCTCTCTCCCTGAACGGTCCATTCTAGACCGTCTACATATCCTAAGCGGTCTTCCTCAGACCGTTCTTCATTGCTACAGTGCGCCCGAGGCTACATTTTGCTCATTGATCTATATCATTACATATATATGTTTGGTGCTGTTTGGATCTCCCCCTGCTATTGTTATA
The DNA here is from genome assembly GCA_022559845.1 of Amorphophallus konjac. Taxonomy (NCBI): domain Eukaryota; kingdom Viridiplantae; phylum Streptophyta; class Magnoliopsida; order Alismatales; family Araceae; genus Amorphophallus; species Amorphophallus konjac. The sequence continues at coordinate 228,514,074 of CM040123.1, read as the reverse complement.
TTGTTGCATGATTGGGTTCATGTCCTTTTCTCATACTTGCTTGATCTTTGTCTGCTATGTTGAGTTCGGTGCAAGGATTCAGAGGGGGGGTGAATGAATACAACCCTTTAAAAAACTTTCGCCCAGTTAAATTATGATGCTCACTAGAATTACTAGTTTGCAAACTAGATAAGCTTAAAAGCTAATAATCAGTTGCAGACCAAAACAAGCATACAGTGAGATCACTAGGATGCTAACTAGCCTGAATTTGACAAGCAGACGCTCAACTGGAATTTCGCTCTCTTGACAAATTAAAACATTCTAAGAAGACTAATTAACTCTTCTTCTCAACCCGAAGCCAAACGCATGGAGCGCCCCTATGCATTCATCTAGCGGAAGCAAATCATAAGCAATCAAACCACAATGCAAGAGGGTTTTTAGGTGGTTCGGTCCTTCAGACCTACATCCACCCCACACTCAAACCGAGTGTGGTTTCACTAGCTCACGCTAGAAACAGCAGACTCAGTCTGCAACAAACGCTGCCAAACAGCTTGACCAGGGGAACAACCTCCCCTCTTCCTCCCAACCGGAGGGAACCACTAGTGACACCAGTCACTAGCAAACCAGAGACGCAAGTCTCTCTTCCTCCAGACCGGAGGGAACACCTAGTCCTGCAACCCACAAGACTAGAACCGGAGGGCCAGTCCTCCCTTCCTCCAAAACCGGAGGGAACCAACCGGTGACTTTCAGTCACCAGCAAACCAGAGGTCGAAGACCTCTCTTCCTCCAGACCAGGAGGGACCCCTGGACTTGCAATCCACAAGCCCAGAATCGGAGACAAGTCTCCCTTCTCCTGATCCACAGGAGGAACCCCGACCTCTCTACAGAGTATCGGAAAGCACAGCAAACCAGAAAACAAAGGAAAATAATAAACGAAAACAACACAGCAATCAGAAGGCTGTAAAATATGAAAACACAGATGTGGCTCTCAACGGAGCTGACTGGCCTGGATCTGATCCACGGTCCAGTGAAGACAGATCTTCAAGCAACTTCTTCCTTGTTCTCCACGAGCTCTCTCGCTCACTTTCTATCTCTCTTTTCTTTCTCTTCTACTCTCCTATGAGCTTCTTCTGCTACTTCTCTTCTTCTTCTTGTCAACTCACGATCTCTCTTTTTCTTTCTTCTGCTCTCCTAATCTCTCACTCTCTACTCTTCTCTTCTCTCTCTTTTTCTTCTTCTGCTCTTACTCTCACTCTCTTTTTCTTCTTCTGCTCTTACTCTCACTCTCTTCTCTGCTCTCTTCTTTTCTTCCTTCTCTTCCTTTTCCTGGATCGGGGCTCTCTGTATGAGCTTTTCTTCTTGCCAACTCGATCACCTTCATCTATGGACGAAGGTCTCATATATATAGCAGCAACATCAGCCACGACGTGTGACCTCCACATTTCCATCCCTAAGAATTCGGACCATGTGGCAGTCTCTCAGCAGGCTTCATTATAGCCTCGGATCACGTGCTGCCCAGTCACGTGGAAATATTTCTTCCTCGGACCTGCAAGGAGATGAAAAGCCATTAAAACTGAGGGCCACAATAACTAGATCTGCACGAAGTATGTAGTAGTAATTCTAGATGCACTGAGAACGACACGAAGAAGATGAAAACAACACGAGGTAATAAGAAGGACGACACGAGATACATTGTGACAGAACAGACACAACGAAGAGACCGACACGAAGTGAAACAAGAATGACACGAAATGGCAACAAGGAGAACGTTACGAGATACATACGATGACAAAGGCACGAAGTAAAGAAAACGACACGACGTAATAAACATCAAAGAGAACGGCTCGAGAACAACATGGACTGGCAACAGAAACCGACACGAAGTGGTTGCAAACAAGCAAGACACGAGGTCTACGTAAAGCAACACGAAGTGTGGTCAAAGCGAGAACGACACGAGGTCTAATGAGAAAGACCAACACGAAGACGGTGTAATCAGCACGAAGTGAAGAACAACGACACGAAGTATAGTGGTGACAAAAACACACACTACACAGAGAACGACACGAGGTGGTGACACAGAAAGCAACACGAAGTGCTGCAATGTTCTGCACGCAGTGGAACAAAAATGACACGGAGTGAATACGACATGGAGACAACAGTAACCGACACGAGGTGAGGTTACTAAGGCGACAACGACACGCGGTGTGGAAAACACGACACGAAGAACAGAAACAACAGTAACCAACACGAAGTGTGGTTACGAAACATGAACGAAGTCACAGAAACACTAACACGAGGTTATGAGAGGAAAAACGATACGAGGTCATGAAAACACAAGACAAAGACAAAAGATGAAATCGACACGGAGTGTAGGAACAACTCAAGACAGACACGGGGTGTGAAAAATAGACACGGCTTGTCACGACACGTGATGAAGCTATGTGAACAGTATAAAATGAATAAAATGACACGAGGAACAACAGTAACCGACTCGGGTTGAAAACAACACGAAGTCGAACAGTAATTGACACGGGGTAACACGACACGAAGATGAAATTGACACATACTGAAAAACAACACGAAGATGAAGGGAACAGTGCAATGTCTAGACTTGAAGTACAGTTAAGTGTACAGACTTCACCAATGAATCACTCACTGTACAGACTTGCTATAGCAGTATGATGTACAGACTTTGATGAACAGTCCAAAGTATGGACTTTCACTGCAAACAACAATGTGTAGACTTCATGTAAAAGCCCAATGTATGGACATTGAAATCGAAGACCGATGTGCAGACTTGACATTGAAGACTAGAGTGCAGACTTTAAGTCTAACTGTGGATGTACAGACTTGAAGAATAAACCAGTGTATAGACTTGAAGATTGAAGGTGATGTATAGATCATGCACATACCAGAAGTCTAACACACACAATATATCAGTCATACACGTGCATTCTCCAGATGATATACAAATCACAATCATGAAGCTATCATCAAAGCACAATGTCAGCAGATAAACTGAATGAGCATATGAAGTCCTGAATGAACATTTCAGCAGGATGACTCACAATGATTAACATCAAACACCAATCATCAAAACCAGATAAATCATTAAAACCACAGCAATGAATGCTTTATGCATCAGTTTAACATGTAGCATGACTGATCATCAAATATGACTCTAAATTGAGCAGCAGGATGACTGAACATTTGATTAACTCACACCAACAATCAATCAACAAAACCATCATCAAAACCACAAGGGCACAACAATCTCCCCCTTTTTGATGATGGCAACACTTTCAATATATTGAGTCATTCTGATGATGTGAGGCATTCTGAAGACTCAAATTATTCTCCCCCTTTGACTTCATCAAAAAGAAAATAATTTGAGAAGTTAAAGCATGTATAAAAGTTCAGACAAATTCTCCCTTTTGCAATACTCCCCCTGAGTATATGAATGCAAGGTCACAAATGATATGAGCATGATTCAGCATGACAAGGAATGCTCCCCCTGAAGAGATGCCAATTAATATGCAAGTGATGCATGACATGGAAGCTCCTCCTCAATAAGTGGACTCTTATGAGAAGGAGACCACAGGGGCAAACAAGAAGAGGTTCAGGTTAATGAGTCAATACCATGAGCAGAAGAGTTTCAATTAACAGATTTTTCAAGGATGTTCCAAACACAAGAAGTTCAGCCTGACTTTCAAAGAGATATCAATCTCATAAATCTAAAGCATAAGTTTTTCAAAGTCTTCTATCATAAGGGCTTATGAATGACATTTATTGAACATCATGGTTTAAACGTGATGTATGCAGAGTTTATCAATAAAATTCTGTAATGATATCTAAAACCATGGTTTAATAAAAATGAACCAAGCCCTCATATTTATCTTGATTATCCTCCCTTTGTCTTACACAATCAAATCTATTGACTTCTTTCAGAATTACATGTACTAGTATTGAAATCAAGCAATTATGAAGTCATATGATTTTGTCTAGGGTTGTAGCAATTTGATTTTTGGCATCAATATTCAGATATTTCAATTTATTCAACAATTGGTATCAGAGCCTGAACTAAGTAAATAGATCAGTGGCATTTATGCTGTTGACATTAGGTGTACACCTTGATCAGAGGCAGGTACCCCCAGCTACTAGGCATAAACTACTAGACCTATTTCAGATCAAAAACCCATAAGGAATAGTCTTCACTTTTGACATTAAGGGTATACCTTGATTAGAGGCCAGTACCCTCAGTTACTTGGTGAGGACTCCCCCTATAGATTTGACCCTATGAACAGAGGTAGTCTAAAGCACTTCATGACATGTGAATTTTCCTACTTCTGGATGAAGTAGCAATGTGAAGTTCATAACTGGCTATTTCCTGTTCACTGCAATTTACACATTCGCTTAGAACTTGGTTTGCAGTTTTATACTTCTCAATTTCTTGTTCTAGACTGTTCAAACTTTTTGAATTTTCATCATAAACAGCTTTTCCTTTTTCAATTGACAGCCATTTCTCAGAGAATACAGTATTAAGAACCATTAGCCTTTTATTTTGATCCTTTAAGTAGACATTTTCTTCTTTTAGAGATTTTATTTGTTCTTTTTGAAGAATGTCATCAGACTCAAACTCATTAATTATGTCTTCGAGAATGGCACAACCTTTACAAGAATTATCTTCTCTAATGTGCTCCTTTTCAGATTTCAAAGTTTTCACTTCTTTTCTCAATTTCTTGTTTTCAGATTTTAGTTTCTTGGATACTTTGAACAGATCTTTATACATTACTATCAATTCATCAAAAGTGTATCCATCTGATTCGGAGCTTACCTGAGATGAAGTTTCCTCACCATCACTTCCCCGGTTGGCCATTAAGCATATGGACTTTCTTCCTTCTCTATCAATGTCCGAGGTGTTCCCTTTGAGTTTCAATGCCTCTGGACAATCATCCTTTGTGTGGCCAGCCTTCCTGCATTTGTAGCAAACATTAGTGTCAGCAATCTTGGCAGGATTAGAGTTATACCTTGTTTGCTGTTTGCTACCGTCAAGCTTTCCTTCTCTTTTTCTCAGAAATTTCCTGAAGTTACTAATCATCATTCCAATGTGGTCTTCATCAATTTCAGACCGCGAGAGGCTACTTTTCTTGCTTGATGATCCACTGTGGCTGGATCTGTTTGCTTTGCTGGAGCTAGCCTTCAGCACGATTGGCTCCATTGCAAACAATCTGAAAGTTCAGAACAAACTGAAGCACCTAAACCAAATAAGCAAGACAAAGCACTAAGACGGAGAATCAAAGCTACGAACACAGAAAGCACACTCTGAAAAAAACACCAAACAAACCAGCAGGACCCTCTGCAGATTGTTAGATCAGATAGATCAGAGACCTGCTCTGATACCAATTGTTGAGTTCGGTGCAAGGATTCAGAGGGGGGGTGAATGAATACAACCCTTTAAAAAACTTTCGCCCAGTTAAATTATGATGCTCACTAGAATTACTAGTTTGCAAACTAGATAAGCTTAAAAGCTAATAATCAGTTGCAGACCAAAACAAGCATACAGTGAGATCACTAGGATGCTAACTAGCCTGAATTTGACAAGCAGACGCTCAACTGGAATTTCGCTCTCTTGACAAATTAAAACATTCTAAGAAGACTAATTAACTCTTCTTCTCAACCCGAAGCCAAACGCATGGAGCGCCCCTATGCATTCATCTAGCGGAAGCAAATCATAAGCAATCAAACCACAATGCAAGAGGGGTTTTTAGGTGGTTCGGTCCTTCAGACCTACATCCACCCCACACTCAAACCGAGTGTGGTTTCCACTAGCTCACGCTAGAAACAGCAGACTCAGTCTGCAACAAACTCTGCCAAACAGCTTGACCAGGGGAACAACCTCCCCTCTTCCTCCCAACCGGAGGGAACCACTAGTGACACCAGTCACTAGCAAACCAGAGACGCAAGTCTCTCTTCCTCCAGACCGGAGGGAACACCTAGTCTTGCAACCCACAAGACTAGAACCGGAGGGCCAGTTGACGCGGGACGGGGACCGACACGGACTAAGACTCACAAAAGACTCTAACTGAGGCCGGCAGTAGCACGCTCAAGGGTCGCCAAGTGGCTGACCACCGTGATATCCCACAGAATGAGGGACGTCTCTCAACAGAAACTCCGACCTCGGCCGTCCCAAGGAGGGAAGCGCACGTGTCTAGGCGTATAGTCGACCTCCAAAGACAAGGGGAGTCGAGTCCTAGCTCGGTGCTCGACTAGTGCTAGGGATGGATGCTCTCACTCATGATCCGCGGTGATGGCAATAAGTGGCTAGGCACCTACTCTCTCTCAAGCGGCATAATCGATCACATACTAAAAGAGCAAGCAAAAGGAGGGGAGTCGGAGCGCGTACCTCCACGCCTAGGCGTGGGGAAGGAACCCCGGCCGTGAACCAACAACCCCGATACACCAGAGGTCAATAAAATACAACCCAATAACGGCCCACTCCTCGCAGGGAGGTAAAAGGCTACAACCAATACGTTCGGGGCTGCCGGACACGGGTTGACGGGCCGCACTCGGTGACGGGTCGGCCACGAGGAGGTTCGGGTGCAACGCTGCAGAAACCGGTGTCGCGCGCGCCTGGGCGGAGGGGGGGCCTCACGGGCTGATACGACGCCCGTTTGAGGCACCGTCAGAGAGGACGCGTCGCTGACTGTTGGAGGAACGCTCTGGCCAAAGGGGACGCGCTGGATCCGCCGGTGGTGACCGTGGGCGCTGCTGAAAGTCAGATCAGGTTCTGTGGGCACAGAACTGCGCACGCCGACGGTAAAATCTGGAAATCGGCCTTCTGGTGCCCGAACAAGTCCGGGCCGGTTGGGGGTGAAAACTGACTGGCAGAGATCGCCCTCGGCCAAATGGCGCGGGCAGACGACGCCGGTGCGAGCCGCAGGAGTCGCTGAAAGTCGGGGCTGGTTCGCTGGGCGGACTGGGCAGACACGCTGGCGCAACCCCACGAGATCGACCGCCACGGACGGTGACGATGTCGAAACGCGACGCCGTCGGCGGCGTTGGAAAGTTGACTCGGAGATCTACGAACCCTGAAGAAACCAGGGCAAAAGACGCAGCGTGGAGGCCTGGGGAAAATTCGCAATCAGGGCCTCCCCGCTGGGCGAGCAGAGAAAGTGGTGCTGGCGCAGGTCGGCGGAGAAAATCGGTACGGGCGGTGCCGATCTCCGATTGATGCAAAACGGGCGCCGACGCGAAGCTGATCCGCAGACGTATCTCCAGGAAAATAGGTCGTGGCAAAACTCGTCCAAGAAGGGGGCGCGAGCTCTGCTACAAGTCGGGGCAGAAATCTGGAATCACGAACACGAACCGTCGAGGAAGAAGACGAGGATAAGAGGGAACCCCGGAGTCCACCGAGGGCTGAGGCGTCACACCTCGCCGTTCTCCCGTCGCAGGAGCAGAAAGAGAGAGAGAGAGGGGCGCAAAAAGCTTTTGCACAATACTCCACTTGTATTCAAATTCATGTGTAAACTGTAATCGGTACAAGGTGAGAACTACTTATAGGGGATGGGAAAACCCTAATCTAACTAGAAGGGGAGGGGTGCGCCCAGCTCCAAGGAGAGAAAGGCGGCCCATATTTCAGCAAGCTTAGAAAAATAAGAAAGGAATCTAAGTGGGAGAAGGAAGGGATGGAGTTGGGGAAAGGAGGAGAGGGGAAAAGGGGAAGGGAGAGGGGAGCGCCCCCCACCTTCCCTAGTAGAACTAGGAAGGGGTGGGCGGCTGCCTCCTCCTCCTCTAGATAGGGAGGGGGCCGCCCCCTAAACCCTAATGGGCTTCTTTTAAGTGGGCTTCAAGCCCCAATAAGCCCCTGACCCAATAACAAGATCCATTACCCCACAAAGCAACCCAACTGGCCACTATATGGCCCAATAAGTGCCCAAACAAGAAGATGTCCACGCAGGGACCAAAAGACAAGGCCCACAAGGCCTGAGCAAGTCCAGACTGAGGCCCAACATGGCCTAAATATGATGAAAAGATAACTAGAAGGTGCCGCCGTCGCCGAGCCACAAGGAGGTAGCGGTGTGCCGGGTGCTCCGTCGAGGATAGCGCCGTGTGTCCTCACCAATTCTCCCGGGTGGGAAGAACTCGACCCCGTCGAGTAAGGGTCACGGTCGCTGAGGTACCGCTCCAGCAGGTCCTGATCGATCCGCTCCAGCTCTCCACGTGTAATCCAGGTGTTGTCCGACTCGGGGCGCCCTCTCCAACGCACTAAGAAGCGTTGGTAGGCTCCGCTCCTGGTAGTAGTCACCTGCTCATCCAGTATGCAATCTATATGCTCGCGTTTTTGTAATGGGGCTGGAGGAGGTGGACTCTCAGTAGGTGTATCACTCACAACAGGAGGGTCAGGCCCAAATAACTCACTGGGTATCACCGCGGGATCCCGATAAGCTACCAGATCAGAGACATTGAACGTCGAACTGATCCCGTAGTCGTCTGGTAGCTCGATCTCATACGCGTTCGACCCAATACGCCTCAACACTCTGAATGGTCCTGCACCGCGGTCTTGGAGCTTCTTTACGGCTCCCGAAGGAAACCGTTCCGGTCTAACCCGGACCATGACGTACTCTCCCTCGCGGAACTCACGTGTGCGTCTGTGCGCGTCAGCTAACTCCTTGTAACGTGCGTTGCTGGCCTCTATATGACGACGGACATGGTCATGCAACTGTCTAATATGCTCCGCAAAAGACTCAGCTGACTCAGAGACTCGGGACTGAATGGGGGAGGGAATCAAATCAATCGGCTTCCTAGGTCTTCGACCAGTGACAATCTCAAATGGACTCAACCCTGTAGACCTATTGACCGAATCATTATATGCAAACTCTGCTAATGGTAAGACAAGGTCCCAATCTCCAACTCTATCACGCACTAAACACCTCAGAAGATCCCCTAGACTTCTATTGACTACCTCCGTCTGACCGTCAGTCTGGGGGTGGTATGCGGTGGAGAACTTCAACTGGGTGCCCATCATCCGCCAAAGGGTTTTCCAAAAATAGCTCGTAAAACGCACATCCCTATCAGAAACAATGGTACGCGGCAACCCAAACCTGGACACACAGTGGGTGAAGAACAACCTGGCAACTCTAGAGGCATCCGATGTCTTGGAACAAGGAATAAACAAGGCCATCTTGGAGAAGCGGTCAACCACAACAAAAATAGAATCATGCCGCCGTGCAGTACGGGGCAAACCAAGCACAAAGTCCATGCTGATATCCTGCCAAGGACTATCAGCGACAGGCAGAGGGGTATAAAGGCCAGTGTTCTGTTTCCTCTGCTTCGCTAGGGCACAAATACGACACTGGGCAACTATGCGGGCCACATCCCTCTTCAAACTGGGCCAGCAGAAACGGTGCTCAACAGCCTCTATGGTCTTGTTTCGGCCGAAGTGGCCGGCAAGACCTCCTGCATGAAGCTCCCACGTAAGAAAATCACGAACTGAAGTCCGTGGGATGCACAACCTATCACCTCGAAATAAGTGACCATCCTGAAGGACATACTCGCTAAACTCACGGGACGGTCCTGACTGAAGGGCAGAATAGATGGGACCGAAGTCCGGGCAATCAATGTAGGCCTCCTTCAACTTCTCTAAACCAACCACCTGAACATTCATGGTGGATATCAACATCACCCGCCGACTAAGAGCATCGGCCACCTTGTTCTCAGCACCTGCCTTGTGCTTGAGAACGAATGTAAACTCCTGCAAATATTCCACCCATCTACTATGTCTGGCATTCAACTTCTTTTGGGTGTGGAGAAATCTCAATGCCTCGTGGTCAGAAAAGAGCACGAACTCCTGGTGGAGGAGATAGTGCCTCCAATAGCGCAAAGCCTGGACAACTGCGTAGAATTCCTTGTCATAAGTAGAGTAACGCAGTTTGGCATCATTGAGTTTCTCACTGAAAAAGGCTATAGGGTGGGACTCCTGGCTAAGCACTCCCCCTATGCCTACACCTGAGGCATCACATGTAACCTCAAACACCTTAGAAAAGTCAGGAAGTGTAAGAACGGGTGCCTGGGTCATGCGATCCTTGATAGTCTGGAAGGCTGTGGCAGCAGCCTTCGTCCAGGTAAACTCGCCCTTACGGATGCAATCCGTGATCGGGGCGGTGATAGAACTGAACCCCCTAATGAAACGGCGATAGAATGTCGCCAGACCATGAAAGCTCCTAACATCGTGGAGTGAGCGGGGCTCGGGCCACTCCACTATGGCACGGATCTTCTCCGGATCAGCGGAGACTCCGTCACGGGACACAATGAACCCTAAGAAAGAAACCTGGTCAGTCATGAAGCTACACTTCTTAGGGTTGGCAAACAAGCTCTCCCGTCTCAGAACAACACACACCTGCCTAAGGTGGTCTAGGTGTAACTCCCTAGTGCGGCTATAAATCAAGATGTCGTCGAAGTAGACGACCACAAACACTCCAATCATAGGACGCAACACCTGCGTCATCACCCGCATGAAGGTGCTAGGGGCGTTAGTCAGCCCGAAGGGCATGACCAACCACTCGTAAAGACCATCCTTGGTCTTAAATGCAGTCTTCCACTCATCACCTGGTCTGATCCTCACCTGGTGATAGCCACTCCTAAGATCGATCTTCGAGAAAATCGTGGCTCCCGACATCATATCAAGCAAGTCATCCAGCCGGGGAATGGGAAACCTATACTTAACCGTGATTTTATTGATCGCACGGCTATCGATGCACATACGCCATGTGCCATCCTTCTTCGGCGCTAGCAGGGCGGGAACAGCACAGGGACTCTTGCTATCCCGAAGGGAACCCCTACTCATCAACTCATCAACCTGCCTCTGTAGCTCAGCGTGGTCCGCGGGACTCATCCTATAATGTGGAAGATTGGGCAAGGACGAGCCCGGGACAAGATCAATCTCGTGCTGAATGTCACGCAATGGTGGAAGGCCTTCGGGAAGGTCCTCCGGGAAAATATCAGCAAACTCTCGCAACATCTCAGCTAACTGAGGGTCTGTCACTCCTTTAGACTGGGGACCACCTCACCCGTCTCCCTGACAACCACAGCTAAGAGAGGGACACCACTAGCAACCTCTCTCTCCATCTCTCGGGGACTGATGATCATCAACCTCCTAGTCGGAGGGGCCTCTATGGTGAGGGTGGGAGAGGGGGTGGAAACTGACACCGGAGGTGGTGGTGGTGGTGGGCTGACCTTCCCCTGGTGAGGGGTGGTCGTGGCACTAGGGCCGGCTGGTCCCCTAACAGTAGGGTCCCTAGGTGGGGCTGGGTGGAGGGTGATCATGTGGCCGTTGTGATCAAATGTGCAAGTGTTTGCACGGCCCTGTAGGGTGGCATCCATGTCAAACAACCACGGCCTCCCTAAAATAATGCTACCTACCTCCATAGGTAGAACATCGCACCAAATTTCATCCTGATAGGTCTGGAACTGAAGGGGCACCAGGCAACGGAGCCTAACAGGAATGGAGGTAGAATCGACCCACGAAACCCTATAGGGGGCAGGGTGGTCAACTGGGGTCAACCCAAGGCGGGTAACAGTGCCAGTAGATATGGCGTTGATGCAACTCCCGCTATCAATGACAATCTTGCAAGCTTTACCCCCAAGCCTGCAGAAGGTGTGAAAAATGGTGGTGCGACGCCAGTCGTCACTCACCTGGGGCTGGGCTAGGATGCACCTAACTACCCCTAACTGTGGGTCACCCTGAAAGTGACTACCCTGGGCACCATCCTGCTCTCCTTCGAGCAGATCATCGAAGAACTCCTCAACCAAGTCCTGGTCTACCTCATAACTAACAGGAATAGGCTCAGTGGGGGACTCAGTGGAAGTGGGGTCTGCCATGACAAGGGCCTTCCTCTCTCGAGTGGGGCATCTATCAGCAAAGTGGCCAAATCCGCCACACCGGTAACAAGTAGTACGTGCGCCCGCACTGGATGAGGCTCCCGCGGTCATAGGACTCTTGCCCTTGTCATCATGACGGGGCGCGGGGAGTAAAGGCTGAGAATGCGCAGGGTGCGCGGGAGGTGGAAGTGTAGGGCGTGTGGGGGGGTAGGGCGGCTGCTGGCGAGGTGGAGGAAACGGGTCCCTAGGAAGGGGTGGACGAGGCCTGGGACCAGTGGGGTCCTGGCGAAGAGGCTCCGCGGGCCGAGCCGCCGGATATCGACCATACTGGGTGGAAGTGGAGCGAGGGTCAAGACCCCGCTGACTAGGCATCCCCTGACGAAAGGTGGGGCCAAACTCCAACTCAAATTGCTCTAACTCTAGGGCAACCTGGTAAGCCAGCTCTAAAGTGTCTACCTGGCGACGGTAGAGCTCATACTGATACTCGGGCCTCAAACCACGGCGAAAACGCGAAACAGGCATGCCCTTCTCCTCATCAACTCCACATCGCAAATAATACTCGTCAAACTCGGCGATGTACTCGGTCACGGACCGATCGCCCTGACTAAGGGTCTGCCATCGGTCGATGAGCCTCTGGCGGTAAGAAGGAGGGACATACTTCTCGCGGAGCTTACGCCGCATGTCAATCCAGGTTTCTATGGGTGGATCCTGCCTCTGCAACATCAGGCTCTCGACATTCCTCCAGTAGGTCTGGGCTCTCCCCACGAGCTTCATCTTGGCAAATCGGACTTGCCGAAGCTCAGACATCTCAACCCATTCGAAATACCTATCCATGCTATTCTCCCAGTCTATGTAGACTTTTGGGTCAAGGGACCCCTCGAAAGTGGGTGGATCGGCACGGACGGTCCTAAGGATCCTATCATCCTCATCCTGATGTGGTCGACGACCACGGTACTGGCGCCCATTCCCCTCAAAATCATTCTCGGACCCATAGTCATCAAAGTCGGGGGCTCGGGGACGTCGCTCCTGAGCCCGAGGGGCTTGAGCGGCAGCAACTGGAGGGGCTCGATCGGCTCTAGGAGGGTCCTGGTGGGGCACTTCATCAACTCTCCCAATCCGTCCAACAAGGCCCTGGATGGTTAAGTCAGACACTCTGGCACGATCCTCAATGATCTTCAGACGCCATCTAGATGCTCAGTCAACTCCTTGATGGACTGGTCGGACCTGTCCATACGGGTCATAAGTTGGGTAATCAGATCCTCTAGAGATGGGCGTCCCTGAGGTGGGTGTTGGTCACCCATGGCGTCCGGGCGATGGTAATCCGAACCACCCCGAGTGGGCATGCAAAGGAGACTAAGGGAAGGGTAGGCTGACACCCTAAGACCTAGAGGGACACGAATGCAATGAGATGCAAGACTCAAACAAGACACGTCCAAAACCTAGACACGACCCTAAGACCCAACCTGTAAGGACAAGTTGGTAACCATGCTCTGATACCAAATTTGACGCGGGACGGGGACCGACACGGACTAAGACTCACAAAAGACTCTAACTGAGGCCGGCAGTAGCACGCTCAAGGGTCGCCAAGTGGCTGACCACCGTGATATCCCACAGAATGAGGGACGTCTCTCAACAGAAACTCCGACCTCGGCCGTCCCAAGGAGGGAAGCGCACGTGTCTAGGCGTATAGTCGACCTCCAAAGACAAGGGGAGTCGAGTCCTAGCTCGGTGCTCGACTAGTGCTAGGGATGGATGCTCTCACTCATGATCCGCGGTGATGGCAATAAGTGGCTAGGCACCTACTCTCTCTCAAGCGGCATAATCGATCACATACTAAAAGAGCAAGCAAAAGGAGGGGAGTCGGAGCGCGTACCTCCACGCCTAGGCGTGGGGAAGGAACCCCGGCCGTGAACCAACAACCCCGATACACCAGAGGTCAATAAAATACAACCCAATAACGGCCCACTCCTCGCAGGGAGGTAAAAGGCTACAACCAATACGTTCGGGGCTGCCGGACACGGGTTGACGGGCCGCACTCGGTGACGGGTCGGCCACGAGGAGGTTCGGGTGCAACGCTGCAGAAACCGGTGTCGCGCGCGCCTGGGCGGAGGGGGGGTCTCACGGGCTGATACGACGCCCGTTTGAGGCACCGTCAGAGAGGACGCGTCGCTGACTGTTGGAGGAACGCTCCGGCCAAAGGGGGCGCGCTGGATCCGCCGGTGGTGACCGTGGGCGCTGCTGAAAGTCAGATCAGGTTCTGTGGGCACAGAACTGCGCACGCCGACGGTAAAATCTGGAAATCGGCCTTCTGGTGCCCGAACAAGTCCGGGCCGGTTGGGGGTGAAAACTGACTGGCAGAGATCGCCCTCGGCCAAATGGCGCGGGCAGACGACGCCGGTGCGAGCCGCAGGAGTCGCTGAAAGTCGGGGCTGGTTCGCTGGGCGGACTGGGCAGACACGCTGGCGCAACCCCACGAGATCGACCGCCACGGACGGTGACGATGTCGAAACGCGACGCCGTCGGCGGCGTTGGAAAGTTGACTCGGAGATCTACGAACCCTGAAGAAACCAGGGCAAAAGACGCAGCGTGGAGGCCTGGGGAAAATTCGCAATCAGGGCCTCCCCGCTGGGCGAGCAGAGAAAGTGGTGCTGGCGCAGGTCGGCGGAGAAAATCGGTACGGGCGGTGCCGATCTCCGATTGATGCAAAACGGGCGCCGACGCGAAGCTGATCCGCAGACGTATCTCCAGGAAAATAGGTCGTGGCAAAACTCGTCCAAGAAGGGGGCGCGAGCTCTGCTACAAGTCGGGGCAGAAATCTGGAATCACGAACACGAACCGTCGAGGAAGAAGACGAGGATAAGAGGGAACCCCGGAGTCCACCGAGGGCTGAGGCGTCACACCTCGCCGTTCTCCCGTCGCAGGAGCAGAAAGAGAGAGAGAGAGGGGCGCAAAAAGCTTTTGCACAATACTCCACTTGTATTCAAATTCATGTGTAAACTGTAATCGGTACAAGGTGAGAACTACTTATAGGGGATGGGAAAACCCTAATCTAACTAGAAGGGGAGGGGTGCGCCCAGCTCCAAGGAGAGAAAGGCGGCCCATATTTCAGCAAGCTTAGAAAAATAAGAAAGGAATCTAAGTGGGAGAAGGAAGGGATGGAGTTGGGGAAAGGAGGAGAGGGGAAAAGGGGAAGGGAGAGGGGAGCGCCCCCCACCTTCCCTAGTAGAACTAGGAAGGGGTGGGCGGCTGCCTCCTCCTCCTCTAGATAGGGAGGGGGCCGCCCCCTAAACCCTAATGGGCTTCTTTTAAGTGGGCTTCAAGCCCCAATAAGCCCCTGACCCAATAACAAGATCCATTACCCCACAAAGCAACCCAACTGGCCACTATATGGCCCAATAAGTGCCCAAACAAGAAGATGTCCACGCAGGGACCAAAAGACAAGGCCCACAAGGCCTGAGCAAGTCCAGACTGAGGCCCAACATGGCCTAAATATGATGAAAAGATAACTAGAAGGTGCCGCCGTCGCCGAGCCACAAGGAGGTAGCGGTGTGCCGGGTGCTCCGTCGAGGATAGCGCCGTGTGTCCTCACCACCAGTCCTCCCTTCCTCCAAAACCGGAGGGAACCAACCGGTGACTTTCAGTCACCAGCAAACCAGAGGTCGAAGACCTCTCTTCCTCCAGACCAGGAGGGACCCCTGGACTTGCAATCCACAAGCCCAGAATCGGAGACAAGTCTCCCTTCTCCTGATCCACAGGAGGAACCCCGACCTCTCTACAGAGTATCGGAAAGCACAGCAAACCAGAAAACAAAGGAAAATAATAAACGAAAACAACACAGCAATCAGAAGGCTGTAAAATATGAAAACACAGATGTGGCTCTCAACGGAGCTGACTGGCCTGGATCTGATCCACGGTCCAGTGAAGACAGATCTTCAAGCAACTTCTTCCTTGTTCTCCACGAGCTCTCTCGCTCACTTTCTATCTCTCTTTTCTTTCTCTTCTACTCTCCTAGGAGCTTCTTCTGCTACTTCTCTTCTTCTTCTTCTCAACTCACGATCTCTCTTTTTCTTTCTTCTGCTCTCCTAATCTCTCACTCTCTACTCTTCTCTTCTCTCTCTTTTTCTTCTTCTGCTCTTACTCTCACTCTCTTTTTCTTCTTCTGCTCTTACTCTCACTCTCTTCTCTGCTCTCTTCTTTTCTTCCTTCTCTTCCTTTTCCTGGATCGGGGCTCTCTGTATGAGCTTTTCTTCTTGCCAACTCGATCACCTTCATCTGTGGACAAAGGTCTCATATATATAGCAGCAACATCAGCCATGACGTGTGACCTCCACATTTCCATCCCTAAGAATTCGGACCATGTGGCAGTCTCTCAGCAGGCTTCATTATAGCCTCGGATCACGTGCTGCCCAGTCACGTGGAAATATTTCTTCCTCGGACCTGCAAGGAGATGAAAAGCCATTAAAACTGAGGGCCACAATAACTAGATCTGCACGAAGTATGTAGTAGTAATTCTAGATGCACTGAGAACGACACGAAGAAGATGAAAACAACACGAGGTAATAAGAAGGACGACACGAGATACATTGTGACAGAACAGACACAACGAAGAGACCGACACGAAGTGAAACAAGAATGACACGAAATGGCAACAAGGAGAACGTTACGAGATACATACGATGACAAAGGCACGAAGTAAAGAAAACGACACGACGTAATAAACATCAAAGAGAACGGCTCGAGAACAACATGGACTGGCAACAGAAACCGACACGAAGTGGTTGCAAACAAGCAAGACACGAGGTCTACGTAAAGCAACACGAAGTGTGGTCAAAGCGAGAACGACACGAGGTCTAATGAGAAAGACCAACACGAAGACGGTGTAATCAGCACGAAGTGAAGAACAACGACACGAAGTATAGTGGTGACAAAAACACACACTACACAGAGAACGACACGAGGTGGTGACACAGAAAGCAACACGAAGTGCTGCAATGTTCTGCACGCAGTGGAACAAAAACGACACGGAGTGAATACGACATGGAGACAACAGTAACCGACACGAGGTGAGGTTACTAAGGCGACAACGACACGCGGTGTGGAAAACACGACACGAAGAACAGAAACAACAGTAACCAACACGAAGTGTGGTTACGAAACATGAACGAAGTCACAGAAACACTAACACGAGGTTATGAGAGGAAAAACGATACGAGGTCATGAAAACACAAGACAAAGACAAAAGATGAAATCGACACGGAGTGTAGGAACAACTCAAGACAGACACGGGGTGTGAAAAATAGACACGGCTTGTCACGACACGTGATGAAGCTATGTGAACAGTATAAAACGAATAAAATGACACGAGGAACAACAGTAACCGACTCGGGTTGAAAACAACACGAAGTCGAACAGTAATTGACACGGGGTAACACGACACGAAGATGAAATTGACACATACTGAAAAACAACACGAAGATGAAGGGAACAGTGCAATGTCTAGACTTGAAGTACAGTTAAGTGTACAGACTTCACCAATGAATCACTCACTGTACAGACTTGCTATAGCAGTATGATGTACAGACTTTGATGAACAGTCCAAAGTATGGACTTTCACTGCAAACAACAATGTGTAGACTTCATGTAAAAGCCCAATGTATGGACATTGAAATCGAAGACCGATGTGCAGACTTGACATTGAAGACTAGAGTGCAGACTTTAAGTCTAACTGTGGATGTACAGACTTGAAGAATAAACCAGTGTATAGACTTGAAGATTGAAGGTGATGTATAGATCATGCACATACCAGAAGTCTAACACACACAATATATCAGTCATACACGTGCATTCTCCAGATGATATACAAATCACAATCATGAAGCTATCATCAAAGCACAATGTCAGCAGATAAACTGAATGAGCATATGAAGTCCTGAATGAACATTTCAGCAGGATGACTCACAATGATTAACATCAAACACCAATCATCAAAACCAGATAAATCATTAAAACCACAGCAATGAATGCTTTATGCATCAGTTTAACATGTAGCATGACTGATCATCAAATATGACTCTAAATTGAGCAGCAGGATGACTGAACATTTGATTAACTCACACCAACAATCAATCAACAAAACCATCATCAAAACCACAGGGGTACAACATGCTAGATCTAGGCTAGACTTTGCATGCACTCCGGTGTGCATAGGGGCATACATACTTTTCATTAGTAGTTCCATTCCTACCGAGGTAGGGTTTCCTCTCGTCTCCATATTCCTTAGAGCCGACTAGGGGACCTTGCCGAGGGCCTCCGTAAAGTCCCTGCGAGCCGTGGATTCTCACACGGACGTCGGGCAGGTTGTACCGTACCACCCCCCAGTCTAGGGTTTGCATCCGTGAGAGAGAGAGTCCCTTAGAGTCAGCCAGTTCCCCATTTCTCACCTTGGTTAGGTACCTTATGGTTGAGTGAACTCACATCTTAATCAATCCACTAAGGTCCTAAAAGGAAAGAGTCATAAAATCTGTCGTGCATCATCCATAATTTGGGGTGTTTCACTTGGTTGTCTGTCTTCTCATCCCTTCCCTCTGTTGTGTGCATTACCTGATTGTTGTTTAGATCTTGGTTAGGATTGTTTGCTTCTTTTTCCTAGGTGCTCTAGTGTATGTGGAGTTGCCTCACACCCTCAGGATCATCTCCTAGGGGCAGCTCGCATTTCCATTCCTATCTTAATCCCCTGTTCGACTCATCACCCACCATGTCATCCTACAACTTCTCTCATTCTCATGAGGATTCTCTCCCTCAGGGACTTCTCAAGGACCTGCCTAGGGTCGCCCATGTGCAGGGGGGAGGGGACTACCCCTCCTCTCCCGACCATTGTCATCGAGGGTCCTCATCCCTCCCTTTCTAGTTCCTCTTCACAAAATTCGGCCAGTCAGGTTCCCAACATGATGGCCCAACTTGATCCAACCCAACTCCACCTTCTGAAACATGCTTTGCAAGGGGCGGATGCCCCTCCTTCTATGCCCTTTTCTGGCGTGACTGCTATCGCCACTTCCATATCCCCGGTTATTAGATTAGGGGCCACCTCTGCGGCCCCCATTGATCTTACCCCCGTTGATCCTCAGGCTCTTCGGTTCTCCGCCATTGAAGCGGGCCAGGCTTCTACCTCGGCCCATCAGCTGCTTGATAAGGGGAAGACCCAGATCCCCTCCAGTTCTTATGTTGATCCTTACGCCACCTTCTCTTCAGCGCCGTAGGCCCCCGTAGCCCCGGCTGATTTCGTCCGTCTCCAACCAGGGGCCGCCCAGTTGGCTTATGCGGATGTGGGCCCTTCCTTGTCCCATTATCCATCTTATGGGCTGCCCCCTCAGTCAGTCTACCCTTCGGCTCCATACTCCGGTTCGGTCCTTCCGACCGTATCTCCTCCTTCTCGGGAACGGGAACTTCTGGACAAATGGGCTACCATGCAGCAGCAGATTGACCTCCTCCACAAGCGGGTCGGCCCGCAGTCTTTAGCCAATGTCCCCATTCCTAATTTCAGGGACACTCGCTTTCCTCCCCAGTCCAAGCTCCCCGTATACTGGTAAGACGACGGGAATGGCAACCCGTTCATTCATGTCAGGGAGTTCCTCTATGAATCGGCGCAATTCCAACATGATGACCGCTTGATGGCATATCTATTCCGCCGAACCTTGGACGAGGTCACCCTTGAATGGTTCTACACCATGCCTCTGGAGGAGGCAAAAAGTTTCAAGACCATGAAGAAGAAGTTTATTCAGAGATTCCAGGATTGGGTCGGGCCCGAGTATTCTTTTACAGACTTAGTTGCAGGAAAAATAAAGCATGATGAAGACTTTGCTGCATATGCAGATAGATGGAGGCAGATGGCCTCGCGTGTGCCCGGGCAGATCCCGGAAAAAGAAAAAGTCAAGTTGTTAATTTCTAATGCCACTCCGACATTCCGGAATATCTTGGCAATGAACGACATATCCAACATGCACCAGTTGTACAGTCGGGCTCGGTTCATACAAACCCAGTTCAAAGACTCTCCCATCCATTCATTATTTGAGGCCCAGAAATCCAAAACTACCCCAAAATCCCAAGGCCCAGTTACTGTTGGAGTCCAAATCAACGAGCAAGTCCAGGCTGTTCAATTCCCTAACCAGCCCGCTTCACCCCGTTTCCAGCAACCTCAACGCAACCCCCAGTTCTCCGCTCCACAAGCTCCCCGACCCACATTCCCTCCTCAGCACCCACAACAACCACCACCACCACAACAGCCACCCCAGTACCATAACATTCCTCCTCCTGCTGGTTATGGGCCTGTTTGGCCGGGACCCAAGAGAGTCAATTACCCGCCACTTCCAGAAACCCTCCCTAACATCTTTTCAGCCTTGATGTACACTGGTGACATTCAATTGCCTCCGGAGCGTCATAATTGGAATCGGGCGGCCGATCAGTCAAGGTATTGCATATACCATCGGCAGCCTGGGCACACCATAGAGAGATGCTACCAGTTTAGAGATTTGGTGTATGATCTGCATGAGGGCCAGAGAATTGATTGGGCCCAAATGCACAAGTTGTTGAAGATATCAAGGAGAGACGAAGACAAGCCAGGCTGCAGCAGGCGGCTCCTCAGCAACAATAGTTCCAGCAACCTTTCCAACAATAACAACCTCCGCAGCAGCAACAGCAGCACCAAGACCTTGGGATTCATCAAAATCCCATCCTAGAACATCCGCCCGCTCCCCAGCAGCAACAAGAACAACAGCCGCCGGCACCGGCTCAAGTGAATGCAGTCCACCGCCTAGCCCCTAATGCTGGGTGGTCTTTTGATGATGAAACCCCCGCTCACCTCTTAGCTTTTCACCACACCAATTCCCCCGCGCCTTCTGTTCCCCCCATCCTTTGACCCACCACTTTCACTACCGCTTCACCCACTATCCCTTCCCGACCACCTTTTTCACCCACCACATTCCCCACCATTCCGCCAATCCCCTCACCATCACCCGCCATACCCTCCATCATTACCCCTCCACTTAACCTTTCACCCATTACCACTCCGTCGGGGCCTGTCAGGCCGACCTCCATCATTCTCACCCCCATTTCTACCCCTTCTGATGGGACACAACTCCTTGGACCTAGATTCGCAAGCAACCGAACCGAACGGCGGACCAACTCAAGCGGGTTCACCCGCGTCGCGCACACCCGGGTCCGTAAGTGGACCGACGATAGTGGTGAGGGTCCGAGGATGGACCTGGCCTATCCGGGGATTTGACTAGCTTGGGCTGAACCCTTAAGGGCCTGGGATGCCCAATTCCGTGGGCGGCCAGTATGCCAAGGGCGTGGGTTGTAGGGTCGCTCTCTCAACTCCCTCCGCGGTGGTCGCTCAAATCGATGATATTTTGAGATCGGGCACTCACTCACAGACCGACGACACTAAGAGGTAATACTAAACAAGCAAAGCAATTACAGTAGAGTAGTGCAACCAGAAGCTCACCTGATCGGTATGAATACACCGATCCCAGCCGGAGATGAGGGCGAGCGGGGAAGCGTGGACTACCTGCACACCGCGCCGATGAAGCTTCAGCCGAAGACCTGCCAGTACAAAACTACTCCTCTCGCAGGAGGGTGATCGTGGGGTGGGGGAATAGTGGTTACATTCAAACACTACCTCCACGCAGGGAGGGGCGCTAAGCTGGCCAGGCGGGGAAGGGGAAAAACTTAATCGAAACCGAACCGGTGGGTGATGTCGATCCTGCCCGCCTTCAGGGATGGGGGACAGGCAGTTGGATATGTCGCAGCTGCGGCCACTCCCGAATTTTTCTGATGACGAGACTGGTTGGAACCTTTTCGTGGTTGGTTCAGGATGACTCCTGAAGTTTTCCGAATTCCATGAGTGCCGGTGCTGACCGTGGAGGGGTCGCCAACAGGCCCCTGATTCCTGATTCTGATAGCAGGGGTATCTCATCAGCAGGAAGCAGAGGTCATCACGAATGCTCCCAAACTCTAATTTGAACGCGGCCAGAGTCGTTGGAACCTTCATCGGGTCCTCTTCGAAACAGCACCTGCGGGAACACTGGCGGAGGTTGGAGCAGACCGAAGCAGTCCAAGAAGTGAACAGATGTCTGTTCAGTCCAGGAACGGACAGAACGGAGCACCTGGGGGAGAAAATTCAGAAAATGCACCTCCGAGTGCCGAATGGGACGCCGCTTTTTGGTGATGGTGGATGCCTTGTGGTAGAACCTCTTGGCCCTATGGCGCCTCCAGAATCTAAGGGATGTGGCCGTGGAGGCTCCAGGAAGTCGTCTCAGGTTGCTGGCCGTGCCTGATCTGCGCAGTCGGGGGAGAACGGCTCTCCCGGATGGCTCTAAACTCAGATTGAGGCGGGACCGCCTCGCCTGCGAAGCCGCTTCGAAGATATTTTAGGAAATATATGATAGACCATCGGAAAATAGGTGATGAAGACGTTGCAACCTCTTCAACCTCATGGTACTCTGCTACTACAAGTTCCAGATTGGTAGTAGAGAGAGATGCTGATCAAATGGAAGGGAATAGAGAGGATGACGTGGGGGAGAGGGGTGGGAGGTACTCCTAGTTGTGTGGGGTGAGGGATGGGGTTGTTCTCCAGGCTGTGGGGGTGGGAGGAAGGGCTGGGGGGCGGAGCTAGTAGGGGGGAGGGGTGGGGTGCGCAGGTTGCCTAGGTGGAGAGGGAGAGAGGGGGGGAATTCTCTCCCTTGGTTTGAATGGGTGGTTAATGGAGGGATTAATGTTGGTCTTGGGAATGGGAAGGGTTGTAATGCCCCGGATTTTTTGGATCCTTATTCGTGGGTCCCGGATCTGGTTTCTCGGAGTGTCTGACTCCGTTGTGTCCGAAATTTTATTTCGGACATCTTTCGCGTTCGGATCGGCGCGATCTGGAGCTGTTTCGGAGGCCCGGAAGCGTTCCGCGGCTTTTCCACGTGTGTTTTCCGATTCCCGATGTGTGTTTCGGTAATTCCTTCGGAACCTCGTTGCGGGTGAACCGGGCCGTTCACCTAGGTGAGTGTGGTACCGTTGCGATCGGTGCGTTCCGAGGATCGCGAGGGTGTGATTTTCTATTTTTTGGGATTTTTCCAAAAATCTGGATTTTCCTATATATAACCCTTTTCTCTCTCCCCTCTCATTCTCTCATTCTCACTCTCTCTCTTCTCTCACGCTCTCTTTCTCCCCTCTCTTCTCCGGTGGCCGACGGAGCGAGGTGGGGGCGAGGTGGAGGCGGCGCGGGCGAGGTGGAGGCGGCGCGGGCGAGGATGGGTGAGGATCGAGGCCGAGGCGGGTGCGATCCCTCGGTGGATTCCGAGATGACGTCGTTCGCGTTCCGAGCGATTTTCGGCGTGGATTAGTCGCTTCGGCGCGCGGTTTCTTCGGTGGAGGTAGGGTGACGGAACACTGTTGCGTTCTGCACGTTTTCCCTGCCATTGCACGTCGTTCGGCAAGGAAACGGCTGTGTTTGGGTCCGTTCTAGCGAAACTGTGGTTTTGTGGGTTTCATAGGGTCGATCGGGAAACGGCAACGGTTTCCAGATCGGTTACTGTCAACGGATTCCTTGGGGCGAGAGCGTTCTTTTCCCCCTGATTTCGTCTCGATTGGTGGTCTAGTTGGACCGGTAGAGCTCCAGGAAGCTCGGTAACCCTTTTTGGGTAACTTCGGTAGAATCGCTCGTTTCTCGCGATTCGTGCATCGTTTTGACTCCGGTCGGAGTCCATGTGATTGCCAGGGTGGTTGTGATTGTATCCCCTTCGTTTCGGCACGAACGGGGCGTGGGAAGGTCACCGTTGGGCCAACCCCCCGGTTTGCTCGCCGGGATGGTTAGGCGGTCGAACTAGGACCGTCCATCCCCATGGGCGGCCCCGTCTTGACCGTTCATCTGCTCGGCGTGCAGCGTTCGGCTTGGCGCACAGTGAGGGTTATGCGGTCTATCGTGCGACCGCATAACCTAGGTGCGGCCAAGGTCGAGCCATCCTTTCCCTCCGATTTTGACCGTTGCTGGGCTGTGCGGCTAGGGTCTGACCGCATAACCCTTTGTACGGCTATGAGTTGGCCGTACATCCCCTGGTGCCGTGGGCTGTTGTGCGGCCAGAGGTTGACCGCACAAGCCTTGCGCGGTGAGGTCCTAGCCGCCCGTTCCCTAGCGCGGCTAGGGGCTAGCCGCACATGTGTTCCCCGTTGGAGGACGAACGACCGTGTTGGACCGTTCATCCCCCAGTTGCGGCTGAGGGTCAGCCGTTCGACCTTGGTGCGGCTGGGGACCAGCCGCTTGTGCCTCGTTTGACCCAGGAGAAGAACGGCCTGCTGTTGGCCGTATATCCCCTGGTGCGGCCCCTTCCTGGCTGTACGTCCCTGAGCGGCCCAGCGTGGACCGCCCAAGGGACTGGTCTAATCGGCGTTTCCGTTTTGACCGGTTCGAGTCCCGAGCGTGTAGGTCTCGATCCACCTGCCGACCCGTGGCCTGACGGATGTTGTGCAGTTCGTCGGGGCAGGCGTCACGGTACAGTGTGGTCCCGGGTTGCCGTGTTCTCGACTTGTGACATCGTGCGTCGGTGTGAGTGCGGCGAGGGTTCCCCGCGCGCCGTGGGTTCTCCGGAAAGCGATTTCTGAGCAGGCCATGTGTGTGGCCTTAGCCCCTTAGAGTTCCCTTTCTGAGATAATGGTCTCGGCGGCTCGTGAGCTGTTTCGGTACTCGTGCTACCGTGGTTTTAGACTTAGAGATTGGACTAGATTGACGACCTTGTGCTACTGCGTACAACGGTCTTGACCTCGAGTCTTCTGACTCAAGGACCGTTGGCTGTAGTGCGTCTAGAGGACTGCCCAGAGCCCAGTGGCTTAGCACCACTTGAGTTTCCTCGACTCTCGCGCAGGGTGCATGCGTGACCAGGGACTGCGAGTCCCATTTCTTCTCCGACTGTGGTCGCTGTGCGACGGTGCTGGTACGTGGGATGGTCCCCGTACGTCGTCGGATTCAGATGTTGTTTTCCGTTGACTCGAGAGTCTACTCCTTTAGTAACCCTCCACTAGTCGTAGCCTACCAGTACGCAGTACCGGTCGCACCAGGGAGTGGTGTACGGGCTTACCCTTAGAGACGGTTTTTAGACTGGTTTTCGTCGGGCCCCACGTCTTGCAGCCAGAGTCCGGCTGAGGGGAAAACCAGTTAGAGGCCAGACCTGGGATGCATGGTCTGTGTGTGCACACGTGGTTGGGGGCGGTTGGACCCACGTCGACGGGCGTGACCCCAGCTAGTCACTTGTTTGTGGTTACTTGTTCGGTGTTCGTGCCTTTGGTAGGCGCTACCACATCTGGCAGTTCACCTGCGGTGCGGTGTAAGACGTCATGGGATGCTACCGACTGTGCTTCTAGTGGGAGGTACTCCTGTCGAGTTGGGAGTGACAGACTGTCAGTTTCCGTGACTTTGACCTTCGGGTTCCGGTCGTGTCGACCGTTGAGTTTCGGTTGTTTCGCCGTGGCGCGTGTGTTGGTTTTCGCGCCGTCAGACTAGTGCTTGTGGCTTTACCGAGGTTGCGTCTTGTCGTGCGGTACCCGTGACCAGGTGTCAGGGTTGCACTTTGGACAGCGTGTCCAGGTTGGCAGTGTTTTGGGAGACAGGCCTCTACGGCATGGTTGCCGTGTATTTTTACTTCGGTAAGCGGTACTAGTGCAGTTCGGTAGCCTCGACTGCGAGATCGGGGTGTGTTTCTGGTACAGTAGGAGTATTTGTAGCGCCGGGCTTCAACTGGCCACCAGGTTTACTATTCCTGCTGTTGCGGTTGCTCTTGTAGCCTTCCTTTCCGCTACCGCCGTTGTTTCCGGTTGGGGTTCCGCGGGATCCCTGCTGAGTCTCTATTTTGGAGACTCATTCCCTACTTTTCAGGTGAGGCGGTTCTTCTTCCTCGAGGTTCGAGGGCGCGGTGCGGAGGTTCTCAGCTGCCAGCTCGCCGGGCCGAGTGTTCACTCGGCATGTGGTACGTTTTTACTGCTTTAGACTATACTTTCTGTTGGACTGGACTCTGTTGTAGCTGTAGTTGTTCTTTCTTTCAGCTTGTTGTTGTTGGTTGTCCTACTTTATTTCCTATTTCTTTGTGCCTCCACACTCCTTTTAGCCCTTCCGAGCCCTCCCGGCTTGTGGGCGGCGGTGCGAGTCTCGGGTTATCGGGCCTTCCCGGTAATGGATTCTCGGGTCGTTACAGCTGGTATCAGAGCGGTGGTTGTGGACGTACATAGGAATTCGAAATATTACAGTGATCAGAGTCCGTAAGGTCCAATACAGTCGGCAGCTGGCTTAGGGTTTTGTGTTCGCTTTCCGCCCAGTTTCTCGCTTGAGAGCTTGAGTGCGCTGTGCGGCGCTGTGAAGGTGGTTACTGTCCGTGGCTTTCGTGCCAGCGTGGGGTCTAAGGATCGAGGTCGAGAGCTTTCTCCCTCATCGGTGATGGCCCTGGTTGTGCTGCGTTAGGCAAAGGTTGCTGGCAGGCGTGAGCTCGCGGTGCTGCGTTCGAGGAACCTGCAGCGTGGTCAGGTGGCTGGAGAAGATTGTTCGTGGTTAGGTGGCCGTGAGCGTGCTCTGAGGGAGTTGTTATTGGTGTTTGGTCACTCCAGCATTGGTTTTATCCAGCCCCTGAGGCGTTGAGGTTGTGGTTTAAGGTGGCAGAGCGGGTGTTCTACTTGAGAAGTGTGCTCGGGTGAGCGAGGATCTTCTCGGTGAGCTGCTGTTTCGTCGAGCCTGATGTCTTTGTCGTGCTCTGGGGCGTCAGAAATGACGTGTCGGTCCCGATGGTTTTTTGGATTTCGAGGCAAGATTGGGCTGTGGTGTCCCAGTAAGTCTTGCTCCTGCGCTCTTGTGTGCGATTGAGTTGTGTTCGCCCTGGAGTTGGCTTGAGATGTGAAGGCCCCAAGGCGAGTTTGGGACTCGAGGATGAGCGTTGACGATTGTCGATTATGGCTCGTGTTGCGGCTCTTGGCGTGGCGTGTTGCAGTTCGAGGAATTGCAGCGGTGGTGCATCGAGAGATGCTGTGTTTGTGGTCCGACGTGACACTCGCTGAGTGTGTCGAAGGCGTTGACCTGATGGAAGCGATGGTTTTCCTTGGTGCTGGATGGTGCTGTTTCCAGCATGCGCGAGGTTCGAGGTCAGGTCGAGCGTGGAGTTCTTCCGTTGGTCGGAAGTGCGCTGGTTTCTCCTTTGGTTGGAGAGATTGCGTTGGGCTAAGGTTCGTCGTCTTGCATTGCGTGTTCGGATTGGTTGGCCTTGTGTGCCATGAAGTCCGTGCGAGACGTGCTCCTTGTCTTGGCAAGGTGGTTGCCTGTGAGAAGCTGTGCCCGTTCCCTTGTCGTATAAGGGTGTTGGCACTTTTTCGAAGGACGAGTGCAGGTTGGGCGGTGTTTCCAAGAATTTGTGGCTGTGCGCGCGGATCAGAGTGCGCAGCGGTAGTCTGGTGGGCTTGTGACCCACTAGTTCAGGATCGTAGCGTTGGTTGCTACGGGTGGATTCCTGAGTTTGCGTTGAGCATTGGAGGATTAGTTCCTCTGTGCGAAACGCGTTGTTGCCGTGCCGTTGCCCGAGAAGTCGTGATTCTTGGCACTGGCAGGTTGGAGTGTTGGGGAATGTGCTGGATAGTGCGCTGCATGAGTACCCTATTCCTGTGTTGGAAGCCGTGTCAGGCGTCGGTGTTGGACCCGGATGGGGTTGTTGAGGATGTCGCCTGACGATGGTCGAGGACGTGTTGGTCAGAGTCGGTGGCCTGGTGCCCGACTTGTGTTCTCAGTCGTGTCCTCGGATGAGATCATTTTGAGAAGTGATCTCTGGCAGGTTGTGGGTTCCTGTTGGTAGCTGCGAGTGACTGGTAAGGCTAGTCTCGTAGCCAACCGCAGTGAGATATTTGTTGCTTTGGGGACCCGTGAGCATTGTTCAGGTGGTGTCCCGTGGCTCTATAGTAAGGGCAGAATCGGGATTGGCAGGTGTCCACTTGGATTGATCGAAGGATTTGATGAGACCAGATGGAAGAGTGACGCCTGTGGGCGGAGGCCTATTGTGAGATTGGCGTTGGATTGGTGGTCCTTGATAGGACGTTGGTGTCGCAATGGTTATCCCTGGTTTGGTGACCAGCATGGGATGGTTCCCCTGTAAGTCTGAGTCCAGTGAGGTGATGACTGAAGACACTAGGATCTTGTCATTGGTTTCGTCGTGCTCCCCGAGAGGGTCGAGTTGGTGCGATGTTCGAGCTCGGATGAGGAGTCCGAGAGGAGCGCGGCTCGAGGTGTGGCATCGGTCTGTGTGGGAGTCGACGGATGGCTTGCCAAGGGTTGGAATGTCTCCTTTGGACCCGGTGGAGGACCAGGAAAGAAGGAAGAACCTGAGCGAGCGGTTGGTGACCGTCGGCGTGTGGTCTTTTCACAGACAAGATGCTAGTTGTCGGGGCGCAAGCGTGGCGAGAGCCGTGTACCAGTGAGACCTTTTGGTGGTCGCTTCTGTGGTGTGCCTTTCCGGACGAGATCGGGACTTTGTCGAAGTTGTCCTCTGACAGAGTTGGCACAGTGTTATGTTTGGCTTTCAGCTTGCCATGTGTGAGGTGTTTTCTTGGTGCTGAGCCGATGTTCTGGTTGCGGTCTGCTGAGAGGACTGCTTGAGCAGGTGTTTTCATGAGAATCGAGGTTTTCTGTGCTGGGGCTCTGACAGCGAGTTAGTCGATTCAGTGTTCTTCCCCTGTGACTTTGTGCTCGGTCCTTAATTTCGAGGACGAAATTCTTTTAAGGGGGGAGGGATGTAATGCCCCGGATTTTTCGGATCCTTCTTCGTGGGTCCTGGATCTGGTTTCTCGGAGTGTCCGACTCCGTTGTGTCTGAAATTTCGTTTCGGACATCTTTCGCGTTCGGATCAGCGCGATCCGGAGCTGTTTCGGAGGCCCGGAAGCGTTCCGCGACTTTTCCGCGTGTGTTTTCCGATTCCCGGTGTGTGTTTCGGTAATTCCTTCGGAACCTCGTTGCGGGTGAACCGGGCCGTTCACCTAGGCGAGTGTGGTACCGTTGCGATCGGTGCGTTCCGAGGATCGCGAGGGTGTGATTTTCTATTTTTTGGGATTTTTTTGAAAATCCGGATTTTCCTATATATAACCCTTTTCTCTCTCCCCTCTCATTCTCTCATTCTCACTCTCTCTCTTCTCTCATGCTCTCTTTCTCCCCTCTCTTCTCCGGTGGCTGACGGAGCGAGGTGGGGGCGAGGTGGAGGCGGCGTAGGCGAGGATGCGGGCGAGGATGGGCGAGGATCGAGGCGGGGGCGGGCGCGATCCCTCGGTGGATTCCGAGATGACGTCGTTCGCGTTCCGGGCAATTTTCGGCGTGGATTAGTCGCTTCGGCGCGCGGTTTCTTCGGTGGAGGTAGGGTGACGGAACACTACTGCGTTCTGCTCATTTTCCCTGCCATTGCACGTCATTCGGCGCAGAAATGGCTATGTTTGGGTCCGTTCTAGCGAAACTGTGGTTTTGTGGGTTTCGTAGGGTCGGTCGGGAAACGGCGACGGTTTCCAGATCGGTTACTGTCAACGGATTCTGTGGGGCGAGAGCGTTCTTTTCCCCCTGATTTCGTCTCGATTGGTGGTCCCGTTGGACCGGTAGAGCTCCGGGAAGCTCGATAACGCTTTTTGGGTAACTTCGGTAGAATCACTCGTTTCTCGTGATTCGTGCGTCATTTTGACTCCGGTCGGAGTCCATGTGATTGCTAGGGTGGTTGTGATTGTATCCCCTTCGTTTCGGCACGAACGGGGCGTGGGAAGTTCACCGTTGGGCCAACCCCCGGTTTGCTCGCCGGGATGGTTAGGCGGTCGAACTAGGACCGTCCATCCCCATGGGCGGCCCCGTCTTGACCGTTCATCTGCTCGGCGCACAGCGTTCGGCTTGCCGCGCAGTGAGGGTTATGCGGTCTATCGTGCGACCGCATAACCTAGGTGCTGCCAGGGTCGAGCCGTCCTTTCCCTCCGGTTTTGACCGTTGCTGGGCTGTGCGGCTAGGGTCTGGCCGCATAACCCTTTGTACGGCTATGAGCTGGCCGTACATCCCCTGGTGCCGTGGGCTGTTGTGCGGCCAGAGGTTGACCGCACAAGCCTTGCGCGGTGAGGTTTTAGCCGCCCGTTCCCTCGCGCGGCTAGGGGCTAGCCGCACATGTGTTCCCCGTTGGAGGACGAACGACCGTGTTGGACCGTTCATCCCCCAGTTGCGGCTGAGGGTCAGCCGTTCGACCTTGGTGCGACTGGGGACCATCCGCTTGTGCCTCGTTTGACCCAGGAGAAGAACGGCCTGCTGTTGGCCGTATATCCCCTGGTGCGGCCCCTTCTTGGCCGTACGTCCCTGAGCGGCCCAGCGTGGACCGCCCAAGGGACTGGTCTAATCGGCGTTTCCGTTTTGACCGGTTCGAGTCCCGAGCGTGTAGGTCTCGATCCACCTTCCGACCCGTGGCCTGACGGATGCTGTGCAGTTCGTCGGGGCCAGGCGTCACGGTACGGTGTGGTCCCGGGTTGCCGTGTTCTCGACTTGTGACATCGTGCGTCGGTGTGAGTGCGGCGAGGGTTCCCCGCGCACCGTGGGTTTCTCCGGAAAGCGATTTTCGAGCAGGCCGTGTGTGTGGCCTTAGCCCCTTAGAGTTCCCTTTCTGAGATAATGGTCTCGGCGGCTCGTGAGCTGTTTCGGTACTCGTGCTATCGTGGTTTTAGACTTAGAGATTGGACTAGATTGACGGCCTTGTGCTGCTGCGTACAACGGTCTTGACCTCGAGTCTTCTGACTCAAGGACCGTTGGCTGTAGTGCGTCTAGAGGACTGCCCAGAGCCCAGTGGCTTAGCGCCACTTAAGTTTCCTCGACTCTCGCGCAGGGTGCATGCGTGACCGGGGACGGCGAGTCCCGTT
The DNA here is from genome assembly GCA_022559845.1 of Amorphophallus konjac. Lineage (NCBI taxonomy): Eukaryota > Viridiplantae > Streptophyta > Magnoliopsida > Alismatales > Araceae > Amorphophallus > Amorphophallus konjac. The sequence continues at coordinate 228,483,297 of CM040123.1, read as the reverse complement.
TCTTCTCTGACTGTGGTCGCCGTGCGACGGTGCTGGTACGTGGGATGGTCCCCGTACGTCGTCAGATTCGGATGTTGTTTTCCGTTGACTCGAGAGTCTACTCCTTTAGTGACCCTCCACTAGTCGTAGCCTACCAGTACGCGGTACCGGTCGCACCAGGGAGTGGTGTACGGGCTTACCCTTAGAGACTATTTTTGGACTGGTTTCCGTCGGGCCCCACGTCTTGCAGCCAGAGTCTGGCTGAGGGGAAAAGCAGTTAGAGGCCAGACCTGGGACGCATGGTCTGTGTGTGCACACGTGGTTGGGGGCGGTTGGACCCACGTCGACGGGCGTGACCCCAGCTAGTCACTTGTTTGTGGTTACTTGTTCGGTGTTCGTGTCTTTGGTAGGCGCTACCACGTCAGGCAGTTCACCTGCGGTGCGGTGTAAGTCGTCAGGGGACGCTACCGACTGTGCTTCTAGTGGGAGGTACTCCTGTCGAGTTGGGAGTGATAGACTGTCAGTTTCCGTGACTTTGACCTTCGGGTTCTGGTCGTGTCGACCGTTGAGTTTCGGTTATTTCGTCGTGGTGCGTGTGTTGGTTTTCGCACCGTCAGACATGTGCTTGTGGCTTTACTGAGGTTGCGTCTTATCGTGCGGTACCCGTGACCAGGTGTCAGGGTTGCACTTTGGACAGCGTGTCCAGGTTGGCAGTGTTTTGGGAGACAGGCCTCTACGGCATGGTTGCCGTGTGTTTTTACTTCGGTAAGCGGTACTAGTGCAGTTCGGTAGCCTCGACTGCGAGATCGGGGTGTGTTTCTGCTACAGTAGGAGTAGTTGTAGCGCCGGGCTTCGACCGGCCACCGGGTTTACTGTTCCTGCTGTTGCGGTTGCTCTTGTAGCCTTCCTTTCCGCTACTGCCGTTGTTTCCGATTGGGGTTCCGCAGGATCCCTGCTGAGTCTCTGTTTTGGAGACTCATTCCCTGCTTTTTAGGTGAGGCGGTTCTTCTTCCTCGAGGTTCGAGGGCGCGGTGCGGAGGTTCTCAGCTGCCAGCTCGCCGGGCCGAGTGTTCACTCGGCATGTGGTACGTTTTTACTACTTTAGACTGTACTTTCTGTTGGACTAGACTCTGTTGTAGCTGTAGTTGTTCTTTCTTTCAGCTTGTTGTTGTTGGTTGTCCTGCTTTATTTCCTATTTCTTTGTGCCTCCACACTCCTTTTAGCCCTTCCGAGCCCTCCCGGCTCGTGGGCGGCGGTGCGAGTCTCGGGTTATCGGGCCTTCCCGGTAATCGGATTCTCGGGTCGTTACAAGGGTTGTCTTGGGAATGTGAAGGGGTGCTTGGGAGATGGGATTCTCCCTTGGGAGATAAAAGGAATGGCTTGGGAATGGGGAAGGTTGCCTTGGAAGGTGAAAGGTTGCTTGGGGTTTGGTGAGATTAATAGAAGAGTTGATGGGTCTTGGGAAGGTGAAAGGTTGGGGCTGATGTGGAGGGTGAGGTGGCAAGCGGGAGAGGAGGGAGAGGATGGTGCGCCCTAGAGAGAGAGGGGGGGTCGCCCCTTTTAGAGAGAGAGAGAGAGAGAAAGAGAGAGAGGGGAATCCACCCCTTAGAGAGAGAGATATATTCTCACAATTGTAGTGGAATTTCAAATTTTCTTTCAATAATTCATTCATCCATTAGCTCCAAATGGTGGGAGTGGGGTCATATTTATAGGATTCCCACAATTTAACATAAGTCCCAGACTTTTGGACTAATAACAAGAAACCAAGGGGGGTGGGGGCGCCCCTGGGCCTAGCCCATTTAATTGGGTCCAATAACCAAACTAGGCAATCTATTGACACTTGACTTAGGTAAATAACTCTTATAGCTAGGTACTGGACTCAAATAAAAGAAAAATTACATAATTTATGACTCAATAAAATATAAAAATTACATGCCATGATTAAGAAAAATGCAGCGAACACGATGAAGCATAGATGGCGAGCAACGGGACCCTCGGAAAAATGGAGTAGTTGGAGATGTCACTATCATACCCCCGGGGTGCGGAGAACTCGACTCCGTCGAGTATGGGTCCACCGGGGAAGTGGTCCTCTAAAATAGCTCGGGATGAACCTTAATCTCCAAACTCAACCCTGCGTCCACAACCAGGGGACTGTCCTTCATCCTGTCACAGTGGCTTGGGCACACCCTCGTGCTGGCGATGGTACCCTACTTGCCCAGTATTACCTCCGTGTGCACACGTCGGACTATCAGGCTGATATGTGGACGCTCTCCGAGGGTATCACTCACAAAGGTGGGGGTAGGCTCAAGGTGCTCACTGGGTTCCACTGCAGTGCCCATATAGGGTGCTAGATCCGCCGCGCCAAAAGTTGGGTGTATCCCAAAACCCATTAGCAAGTCCAACCTGTAAGCCAGGTTGCCAAAGTCACTCGGAACTTTGTAAGGTCCAAGTTGTCACGCCCCGAGCGCGGAAGGAACCCAGAGTGCGTGACAAGTTTATATCGATCATGTCAATCAGAGCGTTAGTGTATTCAACACAAAGACAGAGTGCGCAAAATTAAAGATAACCTAATCCTTTATTCAATCACAACCTCAAAGTACTTCTATTACAAATGAAAATGCTAAGACTTAATAAAAGGAAAAAGTACAATGATTGACCCAAGAAATTAGATAGGTAAGACGCTTGGATGGATGGAGTAGCTCTAATAGAAGTCACTCTTGACCTACCCCATCCGATTGAATCTCGTCATCGGACTTACATGAAAAATAGGGGAAAACACTGAATGAGCGAACGCTCAGTAGGAATTATATCTCAAGAGCTAGCTTGCTTTAAGTAAATTACATGTTACATGAATGCAATAAAGCTATGCATGTTTGCGTAAAATGACAATAAATTTCAAGAAATTCAAGCAAGTATATTCATCATGTCATGTCAGGAATTGGCTATCACGTTTCAAGCAAGTATATAAATACCCTTTTCGGGTCACGCAAGTCATGTCATGTCAAGTCGAGTATGAGATGGTGGAATGTCTAATCAAGCTAGTCATGCACTTCGGTGCAATGCCACACCGTGATCATTACAACTCCCATGGGCACTAGTACTTTCGGGTGCTTCTCCCAGGACCAGATCGGGCCCTTATATGCGCAGGCATTGATCGTGTATTTTTCGACATCCACTATAGTTATAGCCAATATAGAGTTTCAATGGAATAAGCTTGTAGGGACTTTAAGGTAGATCTTGTGGAATAGAATTTCAAGATCTGAACATGATGTATAAAGACAACAATAACGGTATAATCACAATTAACGATAAAACTAGGTGGAATCGGCTCCCAAATGGGTGCCATGACAATAAGAATAAGCGGTCATATAGCGATGGTCGCTCGTTCTTGGACATGATAAGCTAGATAGAATTGAGGTCCACAAGTATGGCACCTAATTCATAAGAACACTAATGGCATGGTTTCCCATTCCATTAATTTAGAGTATTCTCATGACATCCTCTTAGTAAGTCATGAGGGCCGGTATACCATGTTTCTTTAGAGTGACATGGTAATCAAATAGTGACATAGGTATTAAGGGTACAACCAGCTCGGCTGTCTCGAGGGAATCTAAGGCTAGCGGAGTCTTACGGAGGTCTCTATGATAAAGTCACTAGTCCAAAGGAACGGAATGTCCTATGGAGAGTTCGTCTATCACCGAGAAATAATGGGTAATCGATAAAACAACGTGAAACATGGGACTATACTCACGGAATAGAATATAGTGCCAACACACATAACCCATTGTCAAAGGGTTACTGAAAAAACATGAAAATCAGAAAGTCATAACTATCAGTCAATTGATGTCTGGGCTTAAGTCTTCATTTTATGAATTGGCACCTTTGTCAGGGTCATCAGTTCAGTAAATGACGACTGTTCACGCAGTCGTTATATCCATGTCTTGTTAATATTAAAATCTATAAATATTCTAAAATTTCAGATATTATATAAATGACGTCTTACATTAAGGCTTCAATTTCGTAAACAGCGCCCTAGTCAGGGGCGTCATATATCAAAAAGATGGTAGGATGCATGTCATTATTTCAATATCTGGGAAATTATAAACATTTTCAGGAATTCTTGATTTATCACTAATTGACGCCTGCGTACAGGGGCATTTATTCGATTGACGACCTAGACATGGTCGTCATTTACTTGTCATATGATCAGGTACAATCACGGACATGGCTTTTGGCGTATTTCCAATCAAGAAACTAGAGACATGGGTAGATAGAGAAAAATGGCAGGAATTCACTAACATGATCATGCATTAGTTAACACATCAGGGTTTATAGTTATTAACTTTTGAACATTCGTCATTATTAATTAACTAGACAATTGACGCATGTTTTCACGGGCGTTAAATAAAAACAACGCCTTGATCTAGGGCGTCATTTTCAGTAAAATGATGAAATCATGAAAACTCATATGGTAGTCAGTCGCAGCACTAACAACCTACATGCATGCAATTGGCCTAATATCTATAAAATTTTACTTAACAGTTGAGAAAACCTACCTTTATCGATGATTTGAGTGATGAACGGTGAAGAACGATACTCTGTTTCTATCAGAGTTACTGGAAACAAGAGCAGCAACTCTTTAGCCAACGCAATAGCAACACCCTTCGGAAGAAAAAAGCGGCAGGATGATGAGGGTGATGATAGCTTCAGCAGTGCAGTAGGAACAAGAAAGAATAAGAGGATTCTTCCACGTTCCCGGTAGGAAGAAGATGGCAAGAGCAACAACACAGTAGCCCCTTTTGTCCAAAGAAATAGAGAAGCAGAGGGCTTCCCACGAACACCCAAAATCTTCAGAAGAAGAAGCTTTATGCTTCTCCACGGCAATACGTGAAGAACTGTCGAAGAAGCAGAAGAGGGCTTCTCCTTTCACAGTATTGGCAGCAAGAGGAAGAGAAAGAAGAAGATGAAGAACTGCTATGTTCTTCTCGTACACCACGGCAGGATGAAGAGCAACGCAGTAGCAGCACCAGGGAAACATCAACAGAAGGACGTCTTGGTTCGATGGAGGGGTTGGTATTTATAGGAGAAGGAACCCTGACGGGTTCTAGGAGTTCGATTAGGACTAAAACCACAGATATCCACTTAAGGATCCCTTTCCTTAATCCAAACTTACCCAGATAACATCCCTGTTCGAACCAAACACTGACTGTTCCTTTTGGAAATGACGCCTCATGTTGGGGCGTTATTTCAATAAATGACGCTTGTATACACAATCGTCAAAAATTAAATGACGACTTACTCGGAGGCGTCATTCACCTTTCCCTAGTTGTTAATTTAAGGTGTAACGATCTTTCTGAATTTTTATCTTTTTTTTTCTTGATGTGATCTGGATGGGAAATTTTAGGGGTACAAGTTTTCTATTTTTCTCTATTTTTCTATATAATTAGTTTTCCAAAATTCTTTAATTCAAAAACGGGCACTATTCATTTTAGAATAAAATAACGACTTTTATTAAGTCGTCACATTTGAAATCAACGCCTAAAGCAATGGCGTCAATTGCATTTTGGCATTTCTCCTTAACCTCCAAACGACTGATATTGTATAAATATCCCTATTATTTTATAATACTTTTAACTATATACTTTATTTGACTTTTGCTAATTTGTAAATAACGACTTGCATTAAGTCATCTTTCACGTTGGATACGCCTGTACGAAGAGGCGTCAATTGAGTTTTTGGCCTTTTCTTAATGCTCTTGAAAGAACCGAAATTGCATATATGCTCATTCTTTTATCTTTTTCATATCTTTAATGTAATCAAATCTTATATATATATCCTTCTCCCTTCTAATAAGATTATAATGTAATAAATGTGGATAATTAAAATTTCTAAATTAGTAAAAAAATATAAATTGACATTTTCTTCGAGATTTAATGATTCTTAATTCAATTAAAATTACGTTGTGCAATAAATGCTTACCTAAAAATAACATGTCATTCTTAAATTTATTATAATACAATAGTAGTGTCCATGAGTTCTTTTGTCAGACTTTTTAGGACGAGAGAGGGTCATGTACAAGGTCTGGACATTGTTTAATTATTATTTTTAATTTATTTAGACTTTCTAGTCCTTTAATTTACCAGGGTAGATACACCCTCCCCCACTTAAAAGAATTTGGTCCCCAAATTCAATCGTATATAGACGTGGAGAGTGTAGAGTACATACCTTTTTAGAATAATTCTGGGAATCGTTTCCTCATAGACTCCTCGGTCTCCCATGTGGCTTCATGTTCTGAACTTTTACTCCATTGCACCTTGACCATGGGAATAACTTTGCTCTTTAATGTTCGTACTTCGTGATCGAGGATCTTCATGGGCTTTTGTTCATAAGTGAGATCCCTTTGAATCACTAGGTCTCCATGATCGATGATATGTGTCGGATCGTGCACATACTTCTTCAACATGGATACGTGGAATACATTATGAACTTCAGACAATTGAGGAGGTAAAGCGACGTGGTAAGCAACCTCGCCAACTCTTTCTAGTATCTCAAAAGGTCCGATAAACCTTGGTGTAAGCTTGCCCTTAACACCAAATCTCCTTATTCCACGTCCAGGTGATATCTTGAGAAATACGTGATCTCCGACTTGGAATTCGAGATTTCTTCTTCTTATGTCAGCATAAGCCTTCTGTCTAGACTGAGCAACTTGAAGTCTTTCTCTAATCAACTGAATCTTTTCAGTGGTATCCCTTACCATGTCTAGGCCTAATAGTTGCTTTTCGCCAACTTCGTCCCATCACAAAGGCGATCGGTAACTCCTTCCGTATAAAGCTTCGAAAGGTGCCATTTGTATACTTGCCTGGTAGCTGTTGTTGTATGCAAACTCGACTAATGGCAAATGATCATGCCAGCTTCCCCCAAAATCGATGATGCAAGCTCTGAGCATATCTTCTACCACCTGATTCATTCTCTCGGTCTGACCATCCATCTGAGGATGAAAAGCAGTACTAAAATTAAGTCTCATTCCCAGCGAATGTTGTACACCCTTCTAGAAGTGTGAAGTAAATCGTGGGTCTTAGTCAGACACGATTGAGACAAGAACGCCATGTAGTATGACTATCTCCTTGATGTACAAAGCAGCAAGAACATCAACTGACCATCGACTTTTGATTGGCAAGAAGTGTGCCGATTTGGTCAATCGGTCGATGATAACCCATATTCCATCATGTCCTCCTTTTGATTTAGACAGACCCATAATGAAGTCCATACCGATATCCTCCCACTTCCATTTGGGAATATCTAGAGGATGTAGCTTACCGGCAGGCATTTGGTGTTATGCCTTGACTTGTTGGCACGTGAGACAACGAGACACAAAGTCTGCTACTTCTGTTTTCATATTGGACCACCAGAAGGTCCTTTTCAAATCTTGGTACATTTTGGTAGACCCTAGATGAATCGTGTACCTTGATCTGTGAGCTTCATCTAAGATTTTCTTCTTTAGCTCTGGATAATCCGGTATACATGTTCTATTCCTGAACATCAATCTTCCATCCGAGGCTATCTTGAAATCAGGTTGTTCTTCCATTTTGCCCTTGATTTCCACTAGTACGGGGTCACTATCTTGAAGTCCTTGTATTTCGGATAGCAAGTCTGGCTGTATGCTCATATGAGATAATGTGACACACCTACTGTCCTTGTCTATGCTAATATTAAGTTTAGAGAATTGTTCTAGCAACTTCCACTCCTGAATCATACAATTGGCTAATAGTGCTCTCGACTTCCGACTGAGGGCATCAGCTACAGGATTACCCTTTCCAGGATGATATTATATTGTGAAGTCGAAGTCCTTGAGATATTCTAGCCAACGTCTTTGCCTCATATTCAATTTCTTTTAAGAGAAAAGATACTTGAGACTCTTGTGATCGGAGTATACATCAAACTGCACTTCGTATAAGTAATGTCTCCATATCTTCAGCGCAAACACTACCGTAGCCAATTCTAAGTCATGGACTGGGTAGTTCTCCTCGTGCTTCTTCAATTGGCGAGAAGAGTAGGCTATAACTTTCCCTTGTTGCATTAAAACACATCCGAGACCAATGCCTGAGGCATCGGTGTATACCTCAAATTTCTCTCCTTCAATTGGCAAAGTTAATACTGGGGCAGCAGTTAGATGATCCTTGAGAGCTTGGAAGTTTCTTTCACATTCCTTACTCCATTCATAACGGATCTCCTTGCGAGTTAGCCTAGTGAGTGGTATGGCGATCTTGGAGAAATCCTTGATGAATCACCGGTAATAGCCTGCAAGACCTAAGAAACTTCGGATCTCGCTTGCGTTGGTCGGTCTTTCCCAATTTCTTATAGCTTCAACCTTTGATGGGTCTACGGATAAACCATCCTTTGATATAACATGCCCCAAGAAAGATACCTCTTCTAGCCAAAACTCACATTTACTAAGCTTTGCATATAACTGATTTGTCCTCAATATCTGTAATGCAATCCTCAAATGCTCCTTATGTTCCTCCTTGGTCTTGGAATAAATCAATATATCATCAATGAGAACGACCACGAACTGATCTAGATGAGGTCTGAATATACTATTCATTAACTGCATAAAGGCTGCAGGGCATTTGTTAGTCCAAAAGGTATAACAACAAATTCATAGTGCCTATACCTGCTTCTGAACGCGCTCTTATAAATGTCATCATCCTTGATCCTCAATTGGTGATATCCCGACTGGAGATCAATCTTCGAGAAATACTTGGATCCAGATATTTGATCAAATAATTCATCGATTCTCGGCAGTGGATACTTATTCTTGATAGTGAGATGATTCAACTATCGATAGTCGATGCATAACCTCATGGATCCATCTTTCTTCTTTACAAACAGCACAGGTGCTCCCCACGGGGAAGTGCTTGGTCTAATAAAACCCTTCTTAAGAAGTTCCACCAATTGCTCCTTCAGCTCCTTGAGTTCGGCAGAGGACATCCTATAAGGTGCCTTAGAAACTGGACCAGCACCAAGGACCAAATCGATGGTGAAGGCCACTTCTCTTTGTGGAGGTAATCCAGGCAAATCTTCCGAAAACACGTCCGGAAATTCTTGCACAACTGGGATGTCTTCTATCTTAGTCTCCTTAGTCTCCTTAATAGTGACAAACGCAAGGAAGGATACACATCCTTTCCTTATTAGCTTGCTATCTCGGAGAGCCGAAATAAGAGACGACTTGCTCCGACTCTTAGGGCTAGTATAGACCAGTTCCGGAAAGTCTTTGAAAGTAACTTTGCTATTACGGCAATCCACAGTTGTCTGATACTTGGATAACCAATCCGCTCCCAATATGACATCATATTCTTTTAGGTCTAAACATATGAGGTCGATAGGAAGATTTCTTCCCTTTACCAATACTTCACAGTTTTGATAATGGTGAGTAAGGTCAACTTCGCTTCCGAGAGGAGTTGAAAGAACTAATTTCATCCATTCCGGTTCCATGGGTAATGGATTAGCAAACTTCTTAGAAATAAAAGAATGCGAGGCACCAGTATCAAATAAGACATATGCAGACTTGGAACAAACTTTCAATGTACCTTCCACTAGTCCGCCTTCGTCTTGTTCTGTCTCCTTAATAGCTTGGAGACGTACATTCTTTGTCACCGGGCACTTTCCGTCACCGGCTTGATCATTGAGTAGGGGACAGTCGGGAATCCGATGATCACAGCTCCCACAACAGAGACAAGCTCCTAGTTTTCTCCAACATTCTTCGGCCTTGTGCCCGGCCTTATCACAATCTTACATACCACCGTAGTAGGTGTAGTGGTGATGGAGAAAGGTTTGGTCTTCTTGAACTTTTGCTCTTGGGAGGGAGTACCTCCATTACACGGCCTCTTCTTGAAATTGGGTTTGAAGGAACCCGAACTAGTGACTTGTTCTTCTTATCCTTCCCACGGATCCTATCAGATAGCTCCGTGGCATCTTCTAGTAACTGAGCTCGGCGTAGCATCTCCGAATAGACCTGTATGTCCATCGGCGCCAGCTGTGTGATATATTGGGGTCTGAGCCCATTTAGGAATCTCCTAACTTTCGTCTTCTCGGTACTAATTAGATGTTTAGCATATCGAGACAACCTGGAAAATTGTGCCTCATACTCAGCCACCGACAAAGATCGTTGTTTAAGTGCGGCGAACTCAGCGGCCTTCTCCTGGACTCGGTCTGAAAAATATTTATTGTTGAAATGTTCAACAAACTCCTCCCAAGTAACCTGTCCATGATCTAATGTGGCTTCTACCGACTCCCACCAGCAGCGGGCGTCCCTTTCCAATTGAAACGTTGCTAACAAGACCTTCTCTTGGTCCGTGCATTGCATAACCCGAAAGATATGTTCGGTCTCCCGGATCCAGTGCTCGGCGTCATCCGGATCAGTGGATCCCATGAACTTAGGAGGGTTCATGTTCTTGAAGCGTTGGTGGAGATTTCCTGCTCCACGATGCGCTCCTCCTTGTGCCACCTATTGAAGTGCCTGGGTCATGCCTTGCAGAGTGCGTTGCATGTTGCGCCACTGGACACGTTCGGCAGCCATTGTCCTATAATTACAATAACTATATTAATATGTGATTATGTTCAAAGGTTTTGATTCTAAGTTAACTTAACCCTTGGTTTGACCCAATCTCACTGGTTAAAGGTTTTAAACCTATCCTTGGACTTAGGTTTCCTAGGAATTGAATATCCTAGGCTCTGATACCATAAAAACTGTCACGCCCCAAGCGCGGAAGGAACCCGGAGTGCGTGACAAGTTTATATCGATCATGTCAATCAGAGCGTTAGTGTATTCAACACAAAGACAGAGTGCGCAAAAGTAAAGAGAACCCAATCCTTTATTAAATCACAACCTCAAAGTACTTCTATTACAAATGAAAATGCTAATACTCAACAAAAAGAAAAAGTACAATGATTGACTCAAGAAATTAGACAGATAAGACTAGTGACGCTTGGATGGATGGAGTAGCTCTAATCTCTTCACTCTTGACCTTCCCCATCTGATTGAGTCTCGTCATCAGACTTACCTGAAAAATAGGGGAAAACACTGAATGAGCGAACGCTCAGTAGGAATTATATCTCAAGAGCTAGCTTGCTTTAAGTAAATTACATGTTACATGAATGCAATAAAGCTATGTATGTTTGTGTAAAACGATAATAAATGTCAAGAAATTCAAGTAAGTATATTCATCATGTCATGTCGGGAATTGGCTATCACGTTTCAAGCAAGTATATAAATACCCTTTCCGGGTCACGCAAGTCATGTCATGTCAAGTCGAGTATGAGATGGTGGAATGTCTAATCAAGCTAGTCATGCACTTCGGTGTAATGCCACACCGTGATTATTACAACTCCCATGGGCACTAGTACTTTCGGGTGCTCCTCCCAGGACCAGATCAGGCCCTTATATGCGCAGGCATTGATCGTGTATTTTTCGACATCCACTATAGTTATAGCCAATATAGAGTTTCAATGGAATAAGCTTGTAGGGACTTTAAGGTAGATCTTGTGGAATAGAATTTCAAGGACTGAACATGATGTATAAAGACAACAATAATGGTATAATCATGATTAACGATAAAACTAGGTGGAATCGGCTCCCAAATGGGTGCCATGATAATAAGAATAAGCGGTCATATAGCGATGGTCGCTCGTTCTTGGACATAATAAGCTAGATAGAATTGAGGTCCACAAGTATGGCACCTAATTCATAAGAACACTAATGGCATGGTTTCCCATTCCATTAATTTAGAGTATTCTCATGACATCCTCTTAGCAAGTCATGAGGGCCGGTATACCATGTTTCTTTAGAGTGACATGGTAATCAAATAGTGACATAGGTTTTAAGGGTACAACTAGCTCGGCTGCCTCGAGGGAATCCAAGGCTAGCGGAGTCTTACGGAGGTCTCTATGATAAAGTCACTGGTCCAAAGGAACGGAATGTCCTATGGAGAGTTCGTCTATCACCGAGAAATAGTGGGTAATCGATAAAACAACGTGAAACATGGGACTATACTCACGGAATGGAATATAGTGCCAACACACATAACCCATTGTCAAAGGGTTACTGAAAAAACACGAAAATCAGAAAGTTAGAACTATCAGTCAATTGACGTCTGGGCTTAAGTCTTCATTTTATGAATTGACGCCCTTGTCAGGGTCGTTAGTTCAGTAAATGACGACTGTTCACGCAGTCGTTATATCCAGGTCTTGTTAATATTAAAATCTATAAATATTCTAAAATTTTAGATATTATATAAATGACGTCTTACATTAAGGCTTGAATTTCGTAAATAGTGTCCTAGTCAGGGGCGTCATATATCAAAAAGATGGTAGGATGCATGTCATTATTTCAATGTCTGGGAAATTATAAACATTTTCAGGAATTCTTGATTTATCACTAACTGACGCCTGCGCACAGGGGCGTTTATTCAATTGACGACCTAGACATGGTCGTCATTTACTTGTCATATGATCAGGTACAATCACAAACATGGCTTTTGGGGTATTTCCAATCAAGAAACTAGAGACATGGGTAGATAGAGAAAAATAGCAGGAATTCACTAACATGATCATGCATTAGTTAACACATCAGGGTTTCTAGTTATTAACTTTTGAACATTCGTCATTATTAATTAACTAGACAATTGACACCTGTTTTCACGGGCGTTAAATAAAAACAATGCCTTGATCTAGGGCGTCATTTTCAGTAAAATGATGAAATCATGAAAACTCATATGGCAGTCAGTCGCAGCACTAACAACCTACATGCATGCAATTGGCCTAATATCTATAAAATTGTTGGGTGCCGTAGAGCAGGAAGACGGATCTAGAGGGGGGGTGAATAGATCCGTCTACTAAAAACTATGTCCAATTAAAAACAAAACTACCACACAGCGGAATATATAAGATATAGTAATTTAATCTAAACTGGTTTAAACCAGATGCACTCAATCTCACCGAGCTCACACGATTGAACAAACAAATAGGATAGTGAACACACAATCACAAGAATCAAACCACAAGACACGGGGATTTTTAAGGTTGTTCGGGACCACGAAGGGCTCCCTACGTCCACCCCTCACCAAACCGGTGAGGCTTCACTACACGCTATAAAATGTAGCAACACGGGGACTAACCCCTGTTGTGCCCCTGGCCCCTGTGGCTTGTGGTATTGATGATTGGCTTTTGGGGTTTGTGATGATTGGTTTTAATGTGAGTTAATCACTGTGAGTCACCATGTTTTTATTCAGTCATTCTTATATTCAGTCTGTCTTTCAAATGTTCATTCAGTCTTTCATATGTTCAGTCAGTTTATCTGCTTACATTGTGAGTCATTGCATTTGAAATTCGGATTGTTCAATTTGCTGCATAAAGCATTCATATGCATTTATAGAGTCTGCACATTTGCATCAGGCAGCAAGTGTGTACAACGCCCTGTGTAGGCACGACAAGTCTATACACTGGTTGCACATTGCACAGCTGCATGCACTTCTAAGTCTACACATCGTGTAGCTTGCTGGCATAGTCTGTACACTCATCTGTCTGCATGTGTCACCAAGTCCACACAATGCATCATGTGTTTCTTCATGAAGTCTATACATTGGCATGCTGCATCTCTTGAAGTATGTACATCCTCTTCAAGCATTTCAAAGTCTATACATTCTTCAGCTGGAACTGTGCAAGTCTGTACATCGTTACTTGCCAAAGTTTGTACATTGACATCTGTTCCTACGTTGCACTTCCAAGTCTGCACATTGAGTTCTTTACCTACGTTTATCTTTAAAGTATGAACATTGGAAGTATTACCTACGTTGCACTTCAAAGTCTATACACTCACTGTCCTCCATTGTTTCAAGTCTGTACAGCCTTTCCATTGGAAAGTCTATACATTGGTCGTTGAATGATCTTCAAGTCTATACAGACCTTGACTCGCTCAAGTCTGTACATCGGCCTGCTATCTTTGACAAAGTCTTCACATCGCGAAGCCTATACACTCAACTCCTTCACACATCAACAAAGTCTGTACAGCGGCTGTCTTCACATAGGAAGTATGTACAGCCGTTCACCTCGTGAAGTCTAGACATTTGATGTGCATGGTCTTGAAGCATTTAGGAAGTCTGTACTTTGGTCTGCTTTGCATTGCATGAAGTATGTACATTGCACTGTAGCTACATTGTTTCAACTGAAGTCTGTACATCAGCCTGCGTGATTTCAAAGTATGTACATTGCACAGCATGCATCAACTCCAAGTAGGTACATCATCTGTTCATGAAGTATATACATTGCTACAGTAACGCAAGTTTATACATCGTCCGTCTCATGCATTGTCTTAGGCTAAGTCTATACAGTGAATTGTCTCATTCAGCGTCTCATATGCACATTTGAGTCAAAGTCTGTACAGCCCAAGTCTGTACACTGAGGACGCTTGTTAGCCTTCAAGGTCTAAGTCTACACACTCATGAGTGTCTCATCAAGTCCATACACTGGCCTTGAGCTGAGCAAGTCCATACATTGGCTGTTGTCCCTCTGAGTCTGTACATCGCAGTGAGTTGAAGGTTGACTAAGTCTGTACAGCCGTTGGCTTCTTATGTGAAGTCCATACATTGAGTAAAGTCTATACAGAGTTTGCATTGCATCTCATGAAGTCTACACATTAGTAAAGCTAGTGCATGCATTGTTCATCACCTGCCTTGTTCACTGCGTCGACGCTGACACTGGATGCGTTGACGCATTGGCCAGTTGCCAAGGGCGTGAGCATCTCGTTTGAGGAGTTGAGGTGACGCTGCACGTTGGAAGTGTTGATGCCTTGGGCTGATGTCCAAAAGTCTTTTGATCAACATCAAGTCTGTACAGCATGTAGTCTGTACATTGGTCTTTGTCTGAAACAGAAGGCCTAAGTCTACACACTCTCCCATTCTGTTAATGCATTCGTCCTCACAAGTATATACATTGCTTTTGCTTTATCTGCTAAAGTCTTCAAGTCTATACACTCTCTCATTGTACACACTTACTCACTTGCTGTTCTTCAAAGTATGCACATCGCATAGCTTCACATATTTGAAGTCCATACATTGGAGAGTTTGTACATTGCTGTCTGCCTACAACGTAGAGTCTGTACATTGCATGCTCGATGCATCATCAAGTCTATACACTTGCTAGATTGATTTCAAAGTCTATACAATGCTTTGCATTCACAGAGTCTGTACAGGGTGTTTGGACTTAAACTGATGACTTATCCGATGCTATCTCTGACAGTGATTCTTATCGAGATTGATGACCTGGCTCGTGATCCCAGGAGGACGAGGTATGTAGATGCTGACATGTGGATGAAGCTGCCTTGGTTCTGGCAAATTCCTTGGGCGGGAAAACATGGAAGCCACGCGCCCAGGAGCTGCTGCTGCTGCTGCTATATATATCAGCCTTCTTCCACTAAAGAAGGGGATCGAAGATCAAAAGAAAAGGAGCAAAGTCTATACATCCAGTCTGAGTGCAGCAGAGAGCATTCGATCCAGAGAAGAGAAGAGATAGAGAGAGAGCCTGCGAAAGAAGAAGAAAAGAAAGAGAAGAAGAGCAGAAGGAGAAGAAGAGTAAGAGAGAGTTAGAGAGCTCGTGAGGGTTAAGAGAATAAGAAAGTGAGAGAGAAGAGAAGAGGAAGAAGAAACTTCATCTGAAGACTAGTTCCTACTGGACCGTGGATCAGATCCAGGCCAGTCAGCTCCGTTGAGAGCCACATCTGTGTTTTCATCTTTACAGCCTTCTGATTGCTGTGTTATTTTCGTTTATTGTTTTCCTTTGTTTTTTGATTACCTTTGTACTTTCGATCCTCTGGACTGAGGTCGGGTCCCTCCTGGTCTGGAGGAAGAGTGGTCTGCGACCTCTAGTTTCCAAGTGGCTGGGAGTCACTTGGGTGTCCCTCCGGTTGGTAGGAAGAGGGGAGGCTGTTCCCCTGGTCAAGCTGTGTGACAGCAACTGTTTGCAGACTGAGTCTACTTGATTCTAGCGTTTGCTAGTGAAGCCTCACTCCGGTTGGGAGTGAGGGGTGGATGTAGGTCTGGAGGACCGAGCCACCTAAAAATCTCTTGTGCAGTGATCTGATTGTTTGCTTTGCTTCCGCTAGATGCTTGAATAGGCATGCTCCAAGTGTTTGTATTTGAGTTGAATCGAATTGGTTCTATTCTGTGTCTATCTCTAGCATCCAAGTTTTTATTTGGCCATTATTTATAGAGGGATACATTCACCCCCCCTCTGTATCCGGGCCTAGCACCATAACAGTTGGTATCAGAGCGGGTGTCTGCATTCAAGGTCCAGCGACCTGCAGATCGATCTTACAGTCTTAGGTGCTAATTTGTTTTAGTGCATCAATATTCTTGTTGCATTGAATCTATCTGCTATCTGTTTCAATGGCTTGTCCACCCGTCTTTAGTGGTTCTGATTTCAACCAGTGGCACAGTGCTTTACGTAGTTATGTTAATTCTGTTGATCCAGACCTGTGGAAAGTGATTTCACATGGTCCTCATGAATTACCAAAGAAAAGGTCCAAATGGACTGATAGTCACGAATCAATGTATGAGGAGAATCAGAGAGCTATAAATCTGATGAAAGCAGCCACTGACAAAGCCTTTCACTCATGTTTCCTTGATTGCAGATCTGCAAGGGATATGTTAGAGATGATGAAGAGAGCCGGGAAAGGAAATCAAACAAGCTGCATGATGGCCAATAGAAGAAATCAAAGTGGCAACGATCAAGGCAGCAATCAAACTGAAAAAGATGATGATGATGAGGTAAATCTCTTCGAGAATTTTTCTCTAGAAGATTGGGAGAATGCATATGCTGAATTATTTGAATCTCATGAACTGTTAAGAAAACAGTATAAAAAATTGAAGAAGGGTACTGGTTTAGATAGTTCAAGCTCTCCTTGTAGAAATTGTGTTGAATTGAAAAATATCCATGATGCCTGTATGTCTGATTTTCAAATATTGAAGAAACAAGCCTCATTATTGAAAATTGAAAATCAAAATCATATAAATATGATATCTGAACTCAAAGAAAAATTTGACTCAGATAATGATAATCAGACTCTTGTTGACTATCATGACCAGTATGAAAAATTGCTGAAAAACTTTGAAAGTGTGAACTCAGATTTAAACAAGCTGAAATCTGAAAATGATTCTCTAAGAATATCTGCTAATAAAAATGATAAAAAATTTGAAAAACTTGAGCAGGAGAAAAACTTGCTTGCTGAAAAACTTGAAGCCATCAAATCTGTGAATGTGGAATTACAGAAAAATATTGAAAAGAAGGAAAATGATTTGAAGGAATTCAAGGCTGGAAGAAAACTTGAAACTAATTCAGAAGATCAGCTTCTAATAAATGAATTAGTTCAGAATGACAAACTTAAGCAAGAAAATGAGAAATTGAAAATGCTGAACTCCACTATGTCTGAGAGACTTCTAGCTTTAGAAAGAGGTAAAAGTGTTTGCTTTGAAGATTCTGATAAACTGAGCAATCTGGAAAATGAAATTGAGAAATATAAAACTGCTAACAAAGTTTTGAATGAAGTTATGAATTACAGTGAGCAAGAGATTGCCAATTATGAGTTACAAATCACCTCTTTAGAAAATGAAATCCAAGACTTAAAGAACTCTCTGTCAAAGTTTGTAAGTGGACAAGAAAATCTGGACAGGTTGTTAGGAGTTAAGGTCAATACTCAAAGGGGAGGTTAGGCTACAATAATGTCAATAAAAAGGATTTTGAAAACAAGCTGACGACATCTTTTATCAAAGCATCAGATGTAGCCACCACCTCAGAAAATAAACAACCAAATGTTCAGAAGAATCAGAAACAAACTGAAAAATTGAAAAAGGTTGATGGATCCAACTTGAAAACCGTTTTTGTTAAATCTTCTGAACAGGAAAAGCTGATGAGGGCATCTCCCGACACCCCTCTAGCTTTGATCGCCTGCACACTCTTGATATGGATTGATCATGGTCTACACTTGTTATCTTCATTTCCCAAGTTTCATTTTATGTATTTTCTTTTTATTGAGTCCTATCTTATGTATTTTCCTTTATTAAGTCATATGGTTTTAGTCCATTTCCCTTGTTATGTTTAATTGGGCCTTATTGCTTTAGTTATGGGCCCATAGGATTGAGTCTAGGATATGCTCGGTCTTTTATCTTATTGTCAAGGGTATTTTGGTCATGTAAAGAATGGTTGCCTATATATAGGCCCCATCTCTCCTCTTGTATTCAACTTTTGATGAATATTGAAGAAAACCCTTTCAAACTCTCTCAATATCTCTCTCTCTCTCATTATCTCTCCATTCTCTCTCCTCCTCTCTCTAAATTTCGAAATTCACTCTCTCTCCTCCCCCTCTCAACCACTTCCAACCCCCACCTACCTCCATTAACTCCCCACAACTTCCCACAACCCCTCTTTAATCCTCACCTAGTCCCAAGGAAGTTCCACCACTCAAAACCCCACCCTCCAACCACCACCTACCCCTTTCACTTCCCTAAGCATATCTCCACCTTCCCAAGGCTGAATTAACTCATTCCAAAGCCCAAATTCGAATCTCCCCTTCCCTCCTTGCTTCCTAGGTCGCACCCCTCCTCTCCCCTCAAGCCAAGTTCACCCCCTCCTCTCTTCTCCACTCCAGCTTTGTGTGCAGGCCAACCTGCAGTTTAGCACTCTGTTGCAGCGACGTCCACGACTACATCCTGGTTCTTCTGGTGGCGTGGCCTAACTTTCTGGAAAGGCCTCCCTGTGCTCTTCGCAGGCGAGGTGGAATCACTCCATTCCGAGTTCGTGGCCGTCCGTGAAGGCTGTTCTTCCCCGACTGCGCAGAACCTCTTAGACCAGGAGCCAGAGCGGCAGAGAAGACTCTCCCACGACAAACCTTGAAGGAACCAGTCTTCGAGGTCTTCTACAAAGTTCTTCCTCCCCCTGTCAGCGTCCAGGAACAGAAGGCGGAACCCCGTTCGGCATCCGACAACCAGAGATACCAATTTTATACCACACCCATGCTGGTCTGCCTCCTCACAGTCTGCACCGACCACCGTCCACTTCTCTGGACACCCAGATCATCTCCAACATCAGAAGACTTCGCCGTTTGTTTTTCTGCAAAGTAGACTCGTCCACGATTCCAACGAGTCTAGCGGTGCCAAATTTGGAGCTCAGGAGCGATCGTGGCAGCTTCTGCAACCTGCTGTTTCAGACTGAGCTCGGCCAGAGACCAGAGCTGCATCCATCTTCCAGTCGCTGGAGCAGTCAGCCCCCAGATCAGAACGTCGTCCAAAAAATTCAAGCCACACCCCTCTCCTGTTAGCAAGCTTTTGGCGCAAGTTTCATGAGATTCCAAGTTTGGTGGAATTATTGGCAGCATCAACATCGGCCCTCTGTCCAGAATTACAGAAGCTAGGCAGAATCGGCAAAGCTCGGAAAGTCGACTCTATCTCGCTCGTCCCCTCCCCGCTTGGCCGGCTGAAGGCCCCTCCCTGCGTGGAGGTAATTTTTGGTTGTAATACATTAACCCCCACCCCAAGATCCCCCCCCTTGCAAGGGGCGTAGTGCTGTACCTCTTCACATTTTCAGGTCAAGCTCCATCGCCGCGGCGATCGGGTGTATACCCTCGCCTCCCGGCGCGCCCTCGTCTCCGAACGGGATCGGTGTCTTCACACCGATCAGGTGAGCTTCTGATCACACCCTTGTAGCTTCATTTCTGCAAATGTAGTATTGCCTTGAATGCCCGTCGGACGGTAAGAGAGTGCTCGGAATTCATTTTAAGCAATATCGTGCCCACCGCGGCCTGTGAGTGAGTGCCACCCCACACCCCGCCTTGCGGGCCAGCCACCCACAAAGTTGGGACTCCCAGGCCCATTGGAGGTCAGCCTTAGCATTGTAAGTCCATTAGAATAATTGGGTCCCGCCTCGGACCCTCACCATCATCTCCCGGACCCACCGGGTGAACGTGTGAACCGAGTGAGCAGAAATCGTCGTTGTGAGAATCATTGAGCGCTTGTATGCTTGCGGGTCTAAGTCCTAGGGTCACCTTATCATATTTAGTGGTCTTTGGGCTGTGCCACATCAAGTGGTATCAGAGCGGTCATAGGCTTGTCCTTACAAGTCTAGTCTTGGGTCACACTAAGTCTTTCATAGGTGCATCCGCACACCCTTGCATAGCCCACCCAACCTTGCATGACCACTCGTAGTGGTACTCGCTTTCAACCCAATACTACATCTTCCAATCCCACAATGAATCCAAAACCCCAAGGGATGCCTACCACTAACACTCATGACTTCAACTACTTCATGAAAGCCTTGACCTATGCCAATGAGCGGCTTGATAACATATCGGGCCGACTCAACCAACTTGGAAAAAATAGGCCCGCCCTAAGGACGGACGATAGGATGGCCCCTTTCCCACTTCCCACCTTTGATGGGACCTCTCCTAGCAAATATTTAGATTGGGAAGCTACAATGGACCAATACTTCAATTGGTATCATATTTCCGAGGATGAAAAGGCATGGGTTGCCAAAATACAACTAACCAAAAGGGCTCAAACTCATTGGTGTAAAATCGAGGGCTTAAGGATAATTAGACGGGAAGCTCCCCTCACCACATGGGAGGACATGAAGGATCAACTAAGGGCTAGGTATGTGTCCCCTTCCCACTCGGATCACCAAAACCCAAGGAGCACTCCCACTCCTCCCACCCCACCCGTCCAAACCCTTATCACTAAAACCCAAGTACCTAAGACCTCCACCTCCCCACCTAACCCCATGAGGTCCCCCACATCCCAACCAAAACCCCCTTCCCTAACCTACACTAGTCAAGCCCCTTTAGCCCCCACTTCCACCCCAAGTGATCCCAAGGGCAAGAGACCCCTAACCAACCCAATTCCCTCCATGGTGACCACCACTCATCCAACCCTCACCATTAAAAACCATGTGGACACCATGTCCACCCCTCCACCAAGGCCCATAATGGCCACCACCCCAAAACCCAAAACCCCTCACCCAACCCACCTCCCGCTTCCTACACCAATCTTACCCCAAATTAGGCCTCCACTACTTCCACTCCCAAGTCCAACCCATGTCCGACCTTGCTCACCTCCTCGAGTGCGCCATGCCTCGACTAACACCAACCCACCCACCATAGACCTTCCTACCCCATTGTCCTTAGGAGTTGCAACCCACACACCTACCCAAGTGGAGAGGGATACCAATTCGGATCCACCTCCCAAAATCAAGGAAATCCAAGGGCCATACAACTCACCCACCCCTCCTAACCTAGTTCCTCAAGAGCTATACACCCTTCCCCATGACACCATCACCATAGATAAGTCCATATTCCTATGGCTCAAGCGAGGCCTCACCATTCCTAGTTTACAACCAAGCCACCTACTCATGGGACATCAATCCCAACTCATTCCCACTCAGCCTCATGTCACTTATCAAACCTCCTATTGTGTAGAAGATTTGGGAGACTTAGTGGCCTACCTACATTGGCAAGTCCACTTGACCGATATGCTAGCCATGAGGCCATCAGAGTCTAGCACCATTAGCCTAGCTTACCCCACCATTGGCTCCATCACTTCCATCTACACCAATGGCCAATTTACAAGTGAGATCATACTCCTTCTTCCCATGGAGGAGGAACCCATCCTAGTCTACTCCCCAACCATTGAGATCCCAAGTACTTTGATTGGCCAACCCATTAGCAACCTTGGCCCAATTATCTTAGAGAGAGATGATTCGCCATTTGAGGACCTTGAGAACATGGAGTACCCCTACCTAGGTGACCCTTACCATAATCCCTTTGACCCTTTTCTATGGGAGCCTAAATCTCCATGTGACCCACTTTCCCTATTCACCACCCACCTCACCTTACCCACATCGCCCATGTCGACCCAAACTCCTCCCTTCCTAGAATCGGGTTACAACATGAGAGCCTTGACCTTAGGCAACAAACACCTTGGGATTGATGAAGTGCCCCACCCCATAACCACGTTCGTAGATCCCTTCGACCCATTCACGTGGACGTTCAAAAGTCATCCCACATCTATGCACATGGAAGTCACCTTTGGGATAAACATGCATGTGTCCAGGCCTACCACACCATTTGACATGATTCATAAGTCGGGTACATTCATCCACATCACCCACATGTCAAGTAGGCAGCATAAGTGGACCATATTCGGATGTATTGGCCCACCTTCATTCATCATGAGTCTTAAGCATGATAGGAGCATACATGGATGTCCGGGTCCCCCGACATTTATCACACCCATGCATAAAAGGTTCATCTATGGATGTCCCGGCCCTCCTAAGACTACCACAGTCTTCATAGCATCAAAGTGTGATCGGTCTACATTTGGCTGCCCAGGTCCACCTTGGCATACCATTCGTTTCGCACTAACATCGCATCATCATGCATGGCATACGCATTCTCGCAAGCATATAGGAAGGATCAATGAGACTTACAAAAGGCGGGCAGATGCTCATCGGCGCCACTACGAGTTCCAAGTGGGAGACTCGGTGATGGTGAGGACGGAGCAGCTCCTTCCGGGACCTGCCTCCAAGTTGAGGGCACGGGGTTCGGGACCCTTTCGAGTTCTACGACGACTTGGCAGCAATGCTTATGAGCTTGACCTACCAGAAAGCTATGGGGTGCACCCTACCTTCAGTGTGGCGGACCTGGTACCCCACAAAGGCCCCGCGGTGGAACCCAGTGAGGAGCTTGAGCCTTTACCCCCCCTTATGAGAGACACTCCCGGAGGGACTCCACTTTCTAGCTTGAGAGACCGACGAGAGCAGGTAGAGGCAATACTGGATGAGCAGAGTATCATTACGAGGCACAGGGTGTATCAGCGCTATCTGGTTAGGTGGAAGAGCCGTCCCCCGATCGAGGATACATGGGTGAGTCGGGAGGATTTGATATGCTTGGATCCCGACATGATGGAGCAGTACGACAGCCAGGCAGACCCATACTCGACAGGGTCGAGCTCTCCCCACCCCGGGGGATTTGATGAGGGCATCTCCCGACACCCCTCTAGCTTTGATCGCCTGCACACTCTTGATATGGATTGATCATGGTCTACACTTGTTATCTTCATTTCCCAAGTTTCATTTTATGTATTTTCTTTTTATTGAGTCCTATCTTATGTATTTTCCTTTATTGAGTCATATGGTTTTAGTCCATTTCCCTTGTTATGTTTAATTGGGCCTTATTACTTTAGTTATGGGCCCATAGGATTGAGTCTAGGATATGCTCGGTCTTTTATCTTATTGTCAAGGGTATTTTGGTCATGTAAAGAATGGTTGCCTATATATAGGCCCCATCTCTCCTCTTGTATTCAACTTTTGATGAATATTGAAGAAAACCCTTTCAAACTCTCTCAATATCTCTCTCTCTCTCATTATCTCTCCATTCTCTCTCCTCCTCTCTCTAAATTTCGAAATTCACTCTCTCTCCTCCCCCTCTCAACCACTTCCAACCCCCACCTACCTCCATTAACTCCCCACAACTTCCCACAACCCCTCTTTAATCCTCACCTAGTCCCAAGGAAGTTCCACCACTCAAAACCCCACCCTCCAACCACCACCTACCCCTTTCACTTCCCTAAGCATATCTCCACCTTCCCAAGGCTGAATTAACTCATTCCAAAGCCCAAATTCGAATCTCCCCTTCCCTCCTTGCTCCCTAGGTCGCACCCCTCCTCTCCCCTCAAGCCAAGTTCGCCCCCTCCTCTCTTCTCCACTCCAGCTTTGTGTGCAGGCCAACCTGCAGTTTAGCACTCTGTTGCAGCGACGTCCACGACTGCATCCTGGTTCTGCTGGTGGCGTGGCCTAACTTTCTGGAAAGGCCTCCCTGTGCTCTTCGCAGGCGAGGTGGAATCACTCCATTCCGAGTTCGTGGCCGTCCGTGAAGGCTGTTCTTCCCCGACTGCGCAGAACCTCTCAGACCAGGAGCCAGAGCGGCAGAGAAGACTCTCCCACGACGAACCTTGAAGGAACCAGTCTTCGAGGTCTTCTACAAAGTTCTTCCTCCCCCTGTCAGCGTCCAGGAACAGAAGGCGGAACCCCGTTCGGCATCCGACAACCAGAGATACCAATTTTATACCACACCCATGCTGGTCTGCCTCCTCACAGTCTGCACCGACCACCGTCCACTTCTCTGGACACCCAGCTCATCTCCAACATCAGAAGACTTCGCCGTTTGTTTTTCTGCAAAGTAGACTCGTCCACGATTCCAACGAGTCTAGCGGTGCCAAATTTGGAGCTCAGGAGCGATCGTGGCAGCTTCTGCAACCTGCTGTTTCAGACTGAGCTCGGCCAGAGACCAGAGCTGCATCCATCTTCCAGTCGCTGGAGCAGTCAGCCCCCAGATCAGAACGTCGTCCAAAAAATTCAAGCCACACCCCTCTCCTGTTAGCAAGCTTTTGGCGCAAGTTTCATGAGATTCCAAGTTTGGTGGAATTATTGGCAGCATCAACATCGGCCCTCTGTCCAGAATTACAGAAGCTAGGCAGAATCGGCAAAGCTCGGAAAGTCGACTCTATCTCGCTCGTCCCCTCCCCGCTTGGCCGGCTGAAGGCCCCTCCCTGCGTGGAGGTAATTTTTGGTTGTAATACATTAACCCCCACCCCAAGATCCCCCCCCTTGCAAGGGGCGTAGTGCTGTACCTCTTCACATTTTCAGGTCAAGCTCCATCGCCGCGGCGATCGGGTGTATACCCTCGCCTCCCGGCGCGCCCTCGTCTCCGAACGGGATCGGTGTCTTCACACCGATCAGGTGAGCTTCTGATCACACCCTTGTAGCTTCATTTCTGCAAATGTAGTATTGCCTTGAATGCCCGTCGGACGGTAAGAGAGTGCTCGGAATTCATTTTAAGCAATATCGTGCCCACCGCGGCCTGTGAGTGAGTGCCACCCCACACCCCGCCTTGCGGGCCAGCCACCCACAAAGTTGGGACTCCCAGGCCCATTGGAGGTCAGCCTTAGCATTGTAAGTCCATTAGAATAATTGGGTCCCGCCTCGGACCCTCACCATCATCTCCCGGACCCACCGGGTGAACGTGTGAACCGAGTGAGCAGAAATCGTCGTTGTGAGAATCATTGAGCGCTTGTATGCTTGCGGGTCTAAGTCCTAGGGTCACCTTATCATATTTAGTGGTCTTTGGGCTGTGCCACATCAAAAGCCTTCTACTACATCTTCAATTCAGTACAAGGCTAAGAAAACAGGAAAAGAGGATAAAAATCAGAAAAGGACTGTAAATCAGAAAATAAATGAAAATGGTTCATCAGTGTTTGCTGATCACAGTCCTCACACACACTCACATGATCTAAAAAGAAGATTATCTGTCATTACTGTCATAAAGCTGGTCATTTGATGCATGAGTGTAAGTTGATGGAGAAGGATGATAAGAATACTAGGAGATATCATGATAAAAATCCTTCATCTCAGAAAAGGAGAATTGAGTGTTTTCATTGTGGTAAACTAGGACACAAAATTTCACAATGCTGGTTTGTTAGTGATAAGAATAAATTTCATGCAAACGATCATGCTCTTAACAAGAACAAGTCTGTTCCAATAAACCAGCATATGACATGCTTTAATTGTGGAAAATTGGGTCATAAGAGATTTGAATGCTGGCTGAATGCTGGTAAGAAAAGTTCTAATTCATGCTTTCACTGTGGCAAGATGGGCCACATTTCAGCCCACTGTTAGCATGCTCAGGGTAGATAATTCAATTCTAAAACTGTTAAACTCCCTGCAAATGGAAATATTTTTGGAAGTAATATTTTTAGAGGCAAGCACAATGAGTGCTTCAAATGTGGGAAGTATGGCCATACAGTCAAGGACTGTTGGCATATTCAGGGTAGAAATATGAATCTCAAACATGCTAAATTTCCTGTAAGACAATTTGCAAAACTTTCATGTTATAACTGTGGGAAGCCAGGTCACAGGGCTGTAACCTGTTGGCTGGCAGGATATCAAAACCAAACTGGTTTTGGCAAACAGAATTTTTATTCTGTTAACAAGAAATCTCATGCTTATGCACATAGAATTCATGCTAACAAGAATGTGCATAAATCTGATCTGAAAACTGCTCCTAGAAATGTGCTGAGAAAACCTGCTAGGAGTAATACTGTTTTGTCATGACCCAAGACTTCTTGGGCACCTGTTTGTGCAAAATAACATTGCTATGCAGGTGTGCCTTGGGACTGGAATAAAAAGGGGTAATGATCCAAGGCACTCAAGAAGAAAATCCCATACTGAACTTTTCAGGTAAACTTCCTGCTCCTCTTGCTTTTAGTTTTAATGCATAGCAAGTTAAATCTGTTTTTGCATTTTCATTCATCATCTACCATGTGCATTATTTTCTGATCATGCATTTGCTGAGAGTTCTGTGCAAATATCAGATTAAAAAGGGTTGTCTGTATCTGATGCATACATAGGCTAATTGTAATTGCTTGATAATTGTGTTATGCATAAACTCTAAAAACAAATTGCATTTCAAATTTTCTGAAAAATCTGAACTGCTTATGAGTGTGACTTGAAACTTGTGTGTTGCAATAGCTCACTGAAATTCTGAATTGCATATAGGACTGCATGTTGAATAATTATGCATGACCTCAATGGTATATAAATGGTAAGGTACCAAAAGGCAGGGAGGTCTGTCTGGAGGTTCTTACTATGTGTGAGGTGGTCTATTAGACCAAGAGCTCCGCCTAGTACCATGGGTCATTTTGCTAGATAGGACAGTCTAAATGTGCATGAATCATTTGGTATCATATGTTCAGTTTTCAGTGCAAACATTGCATGTTTTCAGGGGGAGTTAGTTGCATATCCTTGCATAGCATTCAATGTGAGTCTTTGCATGTCCCTGCATACATATAGTGCATTGCATTTCCTTATATTGAAAATGCCAAAAAGAGAGTTTGAAGCATATTGTGAGGAGGAGTCAATGCATTGCATATAGGTTGTCAAATGCATATATGTGTCAGAACTAATTGCATATCCTCTCTTACTGATTTTGTTGATAAACCTTAATCATATTCTGAAAACTTTGAGCTTCACAATCTCTATTAACAATTGGTATTCCTCCTATCAATTGGTATCATTTGGGTTCAGAATTCCATCAATCCTTCATGAAGATTTCAATGGGCTATCTCGATCATAAATCTGAAAATTTTGAACTAGAAATCTTCTATTATACAGTTTTATGAATGTTTGAAATAACTCATGTGGTTTAAGTTTAATGTTCATAGAGTTTGACTTTAAAATCTCTTAAAAATATCTGAACCATTTTTAATAAACCTTAACCATTTGTTTCATGCTGTGTCTTGTGAAAAATTTCTGAAATCTGCACTTTTGAATACATGACTTTAATTGGTTAAGTACATGAAACTATTATTGATTTGAAGCAAATGAATGTCTCTGAAATGTCTAAAGGGTTATATCTGTCAGAGCAATGACATTGGTCACTGAGAAACACAAGTCCAAAGGACTGTGTCATGAGGTGCCTTAGTTAACTCTGCATAAAATTCATTGAAAATCAGGCAGAGCAATGGCATGCACACTGAGAAATACAACTCACTCATTAAAAAATGATTTGTAGTGTGTCATGATGTGTAAATGCTAACTCTGTTCACATAAAGCATGACAGTTAGTCACACTAAGTGCTTAGGGATATTGGCCTCTAATCAAGGTATATCCTCTAGTTACAATGTGTGCACTGAACTAGAGTGCTCGTAAAATTTGTAGCAAGAAAATTGTTGAACAAATCGAAATATCTGAATATTGATGCTAAAATCAAATTGCTATAACCCTAGACAAAATCATATGACTTCATAATTGTTTGATTTCAATACTGATGCATGTAATTCCGAAAGAAGTCCATAAATTTGATTGTGTAAGAGAAAGGGAGTTTTATCAAGATAAATATGAGGGCTTGGTTCATCTTTATTAAACCATGGTTTTAGATATCAATACAAAATTTTATTGATAAACTCTGCATACATCAAGTTTAAACCATGCTATTCAATAAAGCTCATTCATAAGCCCTTATAATAGAAGACTTTGAAAACTTATGTTTTAGATTTATGAGATTGCTATCTCTCTGAAAATCTGACTGAAGTTATTGAGATTGGAGCTTCTTTGAAAATCTGCTACTTGAAACTCTTCTGATCAATATCATTGATTCATTGACCTGAACCTCTCCTTGTTATCCATCTCATAAGATTCCACTTATTGAGGGGGAGCTTCCATGTTCTATGCATCATGCTGCATAAAAACTCTTAAAGGGGGAGCATTGTGTTCTTGCATTCATATTTTTAAGGGGAGCTCTTGCATCTTGGTATCAAAGGGGGAGATTTTTGCAAAGGGGAGAATTTTATTCAATCATTGCATGCTGTTTTGCTTTCACTTCTCAAACTATTTTCTTTTTGATGAAGTCAAAGGGGGAGAATAGTTTGAGTCATCAGAATGACTTTCATAAGAATGTATTACATCATCAAAATAACTCATCGTGTATTGTTGCCATCATCAAAAAGGGGAGATTGTTGTGCCCCTGGCCCCTGTGGCTTGTGGTTTTGATGATTGGATTTAGGGGTTTATGATGATTGGTTTTAATGTGAGTTAATCACTGTGAGTCACCATGTTTTTATTCAGTCATTCTTTATTCAGTCTGTCTTTCAAATGTTCATTCAGTCTTTCATATGTTCAGTCAGTTTATCTGCTTACATTGTGAGTCATTGCATTTGAAATTCAGATTGTTCAATTTGCTGCATAAAGCATTCATATGCATTTATAGAGTCTACACATTTGCATCAGGCAGCAAGTGTGTACAACGCCCTGTGTAGGCACGACAAGTCTATACACTGGTTGCACATTGCACAGCTGCAGGCACTTCTAAGTCTACACATCGTGTAGCTTGCTGGCATAGTCAGTACACTCATCTGTCTGCATGTGTCACCAAGTCTACACATTGCATCATGTGTTTCTTCATGAAGTCTATACATTGGCATGCTGCATCTCTTGAAGTATGTACATCCTCTTCAAGCATTTCAAAGTCTATACATTCTTCAGCTGGAACTGTGCAAGTCTGTACATCGTTACTTGCCAAAGTTTGTACATTGGCATCTGTTCCTACGTTGCACTTCCAAGTCTGCACATTGGGTTCTTTACCTACGTTCATCTTTGAAGTCTGAACATTGGAAGGTTTACCTACGTTGCACTTCAAAGTCTATACACTCACTGTCCTCCATTGTTTCAAGTCTATACAGCCTTTCCATTGGAAAGTCTATACATTGGTCGTTGAATGATCTTCAAGTCTATACAGACCTTGACTCGCTCAAGTCTGTGCATCGGCCTGCTATCTTTGACAAAGTCTTCACATCGCGAAGCCTATACACTCAACTCCTTCACACATCAACAAAGTCTGTACAGCGGTTGTCACTTGGGTGTCCCTCCGGTTGGTAGGAAGAGGGGAGGCTGTTCCCCTGGTCAAGCTGTGTGGCAGCAACTATTTGCAGACTGAGTCTGCTTGATTCTAGCGTTTGCTAGTGAAGCCTCACTCCGGTTGGGAGTGAGGGGTGGATGTAGGTCTGGAGGACCGAGCCACCTAAAAATCTCTTGTGCAGTGATCTGATTGTTTGCTTTGCTTCCGCTAGATGCTTGAATAGGCATGCTCCAAGTGTTTGTATTTGAGTTGAATCGAATTGGTTCTATTCTGTGTCTATCTCTAGCATCCAAGTTTTTATTTGGCCATTATTTATAGAGGGATACATTCACCCCCCCTCTGTATCCGGGCCTAGCACCATAACAACCCCAACACACACACGCTGCTTCCGCAGCAAACCACACACGAGGCCTTGCCTCAAACTACTGTCACAGCACACACACACACACACACACACACTGGGGAACACACCCAGAACAAAGTCCTCACACGGAGTCACAACTCCGTCCACACACACGTAAGGCAATGCCTACACAACCACACGAGATTAAACTCCTAACCATACACGCGGATATACTCCGCACAAATCGACACACATAAATCAACCCACACACTCGGAGACCCCTTTCTCCGAACACCCACACAAAGTATTATATGAACCAAAAGCACATGCTATGACCCTCCAAACAAATTATAGAGATGAAAACTAGACAGATGCATCAAGTATAAGGCTCCCCTATCTTCAGCAAAATCTGATTCTCCTTGCTCATTGACAGATGATCATGATTTAGACATCATCTTTTCATCTCCTCGAGATGCACGTCTTTACCTTCTTCCAATTTCTTCTTCACCTGAAAGAACAGATAGAAATGATAAGCTCAAACTTTAAGCTAATCTCAAACAAGACAATAGAAATGAACGGTTCAGAGATCCCCCTCTTCATCTTCATCCTATACAAGGATCACATGAGCATTAGGATTGTTGAATCACACAATTCGCAGCTCATATATATGTATGCAAGAGAGAGTGGATATAAGACTTATAAAACCATCCTAAGATGTCTTAAAGCAGATATTCAAGCTCTATCAACAACGATTTTGAGAAATCAGAATGAAGAAGATGTTGTAGTGATTAGAGCTCCTCCTTTCTCTCCTTTGAACATATTTGAATGCTTCTGCAGTATGAAACCCATTCTTGAAGAAGAATGATTGATTCTTGCATGGATGATGCTTGTAGCATGAATTTCTTCGCAACTTGTGGCAGAGGAATGGATGAGGACGTGAAGCTTTGTTCTTCCCTTCACACACAAGCTTAGATCAGCACTAGAGAAGCCTTGGAGCAGCTCCTTGCGTCCTGCACCTTCAAAGGTTAGTGATAGAATTGATTTTCGAAAATAGATCTCCACACCTTGGGTTTTTGGCCAAAGAGAGGGTTACATATATTTAGAATGGTTAAGGGACAGCTTAGAGACCAGATCCACGAATTAGGGAGACATTTAGGGCATTTGGAATTGATTGGTAGGACTTTTGGTGCAAGAAAATGGCGGTCAAACATCGTGGCTGGGCGTCTGACCGGAAGGGGTCGACCCCAGGGTCAACCCTCGGGCACACAGAAGCCAAACAGAACCTAAAATTTGGTTCTGGGTTACAGGGGTCGACCCCAGGGGTCGACCCTCTTGCTTCCAAAACCCAAACAGAACCAAAGCTGGTTCTGGGTTACATGGGTCGACCCCAGGGGTCGACCCTTTCAGGCAGATTACACCATTTAGGTTCTGTTTTGAATAGAACCTGAGAGGGTCGACCCCTTCTAGTTTGGGCCTGAAAAATAAGTAAAACCACCATCAAATCAATGGGAAACAATTGATTAAATATTACCATAATCCCATGAAGATCAACGATGATTTTTCATCTTGAAAAACATGATAAAGCAAGATGTTAGATGACAATCAAGATCTTTACATCAAGCATTAACACTATGACCATGTTCACAATAAATTACATCATTGAACCTATTCCAAGAGTGAAGGAGGAACGAGATATCCATTTAAATTCACATAGCAACACTTACCTCATTATTTTTCCTGAGTTCACATTGTCCTTAATTGCTTGTTCTTTTGTTGAATCGTTTATGTAAGAATCATGAAGTTCCAATATTTAATTACCATTGCATGATAAACAAATTTGGAATCAAAGCACGCAAAACAATATTGAGTCACATTCTATTTGATCAATCTCGAAGCTCATCAAACCACACATCACAAAGCAATCTCACCAAGTGTAGAGACAATGTGTATGCAATGTTTGTGCTAACCTCAAAGCACGTATGAGCCTTAATTCATCCACAGGATGATAAGCCTTATAGAATTACAATGCATCCACATGATGATATCCCAATAGAAACAGTTCATGATCATTTCCACATGACGACATGAACAACCATTCTCGCACACGGCCAAGCAACAAAGACATTTTGTAATCATCAAAATCACAATGCACAACAATTTTGCTTAACACTTGAGAAAACCTACCTTTATCGATGATTTGAGTGACGAACGGTGAAGAACGATACTCTGTTTCTATCAGAGTTACTGGAAACAAGAGCAGTAACTCTTTAGCCAATGCAATAGCAACACCCTTCGGAAGAAGAAAGCAGTAGGATGATGAGGGTGATGATAGCTTCAGCAGTGCAGTAGGAACAAGAAAGAAGAAGAGGATTCTTCTACGTTCCCGGCAGGAAGAAGATGCCAAGAGCAACAACACAGTAGCCCCTTTTGTCCAAAGAAATAGAGAAGCATAGGGCTTCCCATTAACACCCAAAACCTTCAGAAGAAGAAGCTTTATGCTTCTCCACGGCAATACGTGAAGAACTGTCGAAGAAGCAGAAGAGGGCTTCCTCCTTTCACAGTATTGGCAGCAAGAGGAAGAGGAAGAAGAAGATGAAGAACTGCTATGTTCTTCTCGTACACCACGGTAGGATAAAGAGCAACGCAGTAGCAGCACCAGGGAAATAGCAGCAGAAGGACGTCTTGGTTCGATGGAGGGGTTGGTATTTATAGGAGAAGGAATCCTGACGGGTTCTAGGAGTTCGATTAAGACTAAAACCGCAGATATCCACGTATGGATCCCTTTCCTTAATCAAACTTACCCAGATAACATCCCTGTTCGAACCAAACACCAAATGTTCTTTTGGAAATGACGTCTCATGTTGGGGCGTTATTTCAATAAATGACGCTTGTATACACAGTCGTCAAAAATTAAATGACGACTTGCTCGGATGCGTCATTCACCTTTCCCTATTTGTTAATTTAAGGTGTAACGATCTTTCTGGATTTTTATCTTTTTTTTTTTTGATGTGATCTAGATGAGAAATTTTAGGGGTACAAGTTTTCCATTTTTCTTTATTTTTCCATATAATTAGTTTTCCAAAATTCTTTAATTCAAAAATGGGCACTATTCATTTTAGAATAAAATAACGACTTTTATTAAGTCGTCACATTTGAAATCAACACCTAAAGCAATGGCGTCAATTGTATTTTGGCATTTCTCCTTAACCTCCAAAGGACCGATATTGTATAAATATCCGTATTATTTTATAATACTTTTAACTATATACTTTATTTGACTTTTGCTAATTTGTAAATAACGATTTGTATTAAGTTGTCTTTCACGTTGGATACGCCTGTACTAAGTGGCGTCAATTGAGTTTTTGGCCTTTTCTTAATGCTCTTGAAAGAATCGAAATTACATATATGCTCATTCTGTTATCTTTTACATATCTTTAATGTAATTAAATCTTATATATATATCCTTCTCCATTCTAATAAGATTATAATGTAATAAATGTTGAATATTAAATTTTCTAAATTAGTAAAAAAATACAAATTGACATTTTCTTCGAGATTTAATGATTCTTAATTCAATTAAAATTACGTTGTGCATTAAATGCTTACCTAAAAATAACATGTCATTCTTAAATATATTATAATACAATAGTAGTGTCCATGAGTTCTTTTGTCAGACTTTTTAGGACGAGAGAGGGTCATGTACAAGGTCTGGGCCTTATTTAATTATTATTTTTAATTTATTTAGACTTTCTAGTCCTTTAATTTACCAGGGTTGCTACACAAGTCCTCGTGCCCTCAAGTTGGAGGTGACTCTAGGGTACAGCCACTCCATGGCCACCATCGAGAGGTTGCCTACTTGGAATTCCAAGTGGCGCTCGCGAGCCTTTTCCCGCTCTTTGTGAACCTCACCGCTCGTTGCGATTTGCTTGCGTGTATGCTCCTGCCATGCATTATGATGCGGTGAGTGGTTGTGAAAGTGGGTAGTGTGCAAAGGTGGACCGGGGCAACCATAAATTGACATATCATGCTTTGATGCCATGTGGACCTTGATGAACTTAGGTGGACCGGGGCAGCCAAAAGTGGCCCTATCATGCATGGACTTCATAACAATGGTTGGAGGACCGGGGCATCCGTAGGGGAATCTATTGCGCATAGGTATAGTAAATGCCAGGGGTCCCGGACATCCGTGAATGTTCGTAACATGCTGAAGACCAATGATGAATGTGGGAGGACCTTTGGACCAATCATGCATCTGACTTGACATGTGGGTGTCATGTATGAAAGGACCCGACTTTCTATTCATGCCAAGTGGTGTGATATGCCAGGACATAGGAATTCCTGTCCCATAGGTGACTTCCTTGTGTGGGATGGTGGGTTGGCCTTCGAGCTTCCACTCAAAAGGGTCGTAGGGGTCAAAGAAGGTATGTGTCATGGAGTGGGGCACTTCATTGTTTCCTAGGTGTATTTCACCCATGGTCATGGTACCCTTGGTGTGGGCCGGGTCTTGAGAGAGGTGGGCTTGGTCCAACATGGTTGGTTGGGGTAGGAAAAGGTTGGTGGTGAGTAAGGTGGGTGGGTATAGGAAGGGATCGAAGGGGTCATGGTAAGGGTCACCTAGGGAGAGGAACTCTAGGTCCTCATGGTCCTCACAATATGGTGGTGGATCCTCCTCCTCTAGTAAAATGATTGAGCCAACGTTTTTGGTGGGTGGGTTTAGGAAGGGATCGTAGGGGTCATAGTAAGGGTCACCTAGGGAGAGGAACTCTAGGTCCAATAGTCCTCACATAGTGGTGAGTCATTCTCCCCTAATGGAACAATTGGGCCGAAGTTCTTGGTGGGATGGTCGGCCATGAATGGAGGGCTTGATGTTCTACCCGAGATAAGCAATTCTAGTTTATGGATAGCATCGGGCTCATCGGGTGTAGGGAGGAATAGAAGAAGGTCGCTAGTGTAGCAACCCACAGTGTAAATCGAGGAGATGGACCCGACACATAGGTGTAGGAGGTCAAGGCTCCTAGGTCGGTCGGCCACTGTGGTCAACATGCCAGTTAACTCTATTTGCCAAGATAGACCCTTAAGGAGATCCCCTAATGTCTCCACTTGATAAGATGATTGGATGGTGGTGTGATAGGAGGAGAAGGGTACTATGAGGAGGTCTAGCTCCATGGGTGGGCAAACATGGGCCATGATCTCTCTAATCGGGATCTCCCTTAGCCAACTAGCAAGGGGTTCTCCTAAGATGAGCTCGGCCCCAACTAGAGAGGGTGGTATAAGGTTAAGACCGCCATGTGAGGTTTCTTCTTCAACTTGGACATGGGTGGTCTCCTTGGTGGGGTTAAGGTCTGGAAGGGTGTTTGTCCCCATGTGGCCTAGAGTATGGGCCACTTCTTCCAATGCCAATGGGGTAGGAGGATCTAAGGTGGGTGGTTTGATGATAGCCGGCGCATGGCGCATCCGGGGTGGTGAGGGAGTTCGAACTTGGGTTCGGTTTGGGAGTGGAAGTAGTGGAGGCCTAAGTTGGGGTAGGATTGGGGTTGGTAGTGGAAGATGGGTGGGTTGAGGAGGATTGGGTTGATTGGTTTTGGGAGGAGTGTCCCTTTTAGGGGAAGATGGAGGGGTAGTGGTGGGGACCATGGAGGCTTGTGGGGTGTGGGTTTGATGAGGAAATTTGGGTTGGGTGGTGGCCGTCATGGGCCTGGGAGAAGGGGTGGACACGTTGTCCACTTGGGTTTGAAAGGTGAGGGTTGGTTGAGTGGCTTTGGGTTGGGGAGTGGTGGCCCTCATGGGGGGAACTGGGTCAATTAGGGGTCTTTTACCCTTGGGATCGGCCGGTTGGGGAGGAGCGAGGGTGGGGGCCAATTTGGTTTGAATGGTGGTGGTTGGGTAGAAAAGTGTAGAGGTGTTGATTGGGGTTGGAATTATTGGGGGTGGTGGAGTTTGGGCCCTAAGGGAGGTCTTTGGTTGATTGGGAGAGAAAGGAGGAGTGGGAGTGCTCCTCGAATTATGGTTCTCCAAGTAGGAGGGGGAAGGTCGGGGAGCGTAGATCTTCCTAAGCTCAATCTTCATCTCTTCCCATGAGATAATGGGTTCTTGCCTCCAAACCCTTCTTAAGCCCACTATGCGTTCCCACTCCTTCTTGGCTTGTCCCCGAAGTCGCCCCTTGGCCATGCGGACTCAAGCGTGTCCATAGACCATAGTCCTATCAAAGTTTTTATCCATGGTAGCCTCCCACTTTAGGTAGGCATTAGGACTAGATCCGTAAAAACTAAGGTCCCCATCTACAATGATTTCCAAGAGGAGGGGGTCAATCGAACCCTTGTGGAGGGCCGAGTTGTTGGGAGTTAACCAAAGAGGGGTATACATGATGATGCACTGGGTAGCTCGATGATAACTCTAAATGTGAATGCACCATAGGACCAACTTGTAGAGAGATAAGTTGTGAACTTGCTCTGATACCAAATTGATGTGACACGACCCTTCAGACCTAGATTAGCAAGCAACCGAACCGAACAGCGGACCCACTCAAGCGGGTTCACCCGCGTCGCGCACACCCGGGTCCGTAGGTGGACCGACGATAGTGGTGAGGGTAAGAGGATGGAGCTGGCCTATCCGGGGATTTGACTAGCTTGGGATGAACCCTTAAGGGCCTGGGATGCCCAATTCCGTGGGTGGCTAGTACGCCAAGGGCGTGGGTTGTAGGGTCGCTCTCTCAACTCCCTCCGCGGTGGTCGCTCAAATCGATGATATTTTGAGATCGGGCACTCACTCACTGACCGACGGCACTAAGAGGCAATACTAAACAAGCAAAGCAATTCCAGTAGAGTAGCGCAACCAGAAGCTCACCTGATCGGTGTGAATACACCGATCCCGGCCGGAGACGAGGGCGAGCGGGGAAGCGTGGACTACCCGCACGCCGCGCCGATGAAGCTTCAGCCGAAGACCTGCTAGTACAAAACTACTCCTCTCGCAGGAGGGTGATCATGGGGTGGGGGAATAGTGGTTACATTCAAACACTACCTCCTCGCAAGGAGGGGCGCTAAGCCGGCCAAGCGGGGAAGGGGAAAAACTTAATCGAAACCGAACCGGTGGGTGATGTCGATCCTGCCCGCCTTCAGGGATGGGGAACAGGCAGTTGGAGATGTCGGAGATGCGGCCACTCCCGAATTTTGCCGATGACGAGACTGGTTGGAATCTCTTCATGGTTGGTTCATGATGACGCCTGAATTTTTCCGAATTCCTTGAGTGCCGGTGCTAACCGTGGACGGGTCGCCAACAGAGCCCCTGATTCCTGATTCTGACAGCAGGGGTATCTCATCAGCAGGAAGGAGAGGTCATCACGAACGCTCCCGAACTCTGATTTGAACGCGGCCAAATTTGTTGGAACCGTTGTCAGGTCCTCTTCGAAACGGAGCCTACGGGAGCACTGGCGGTGGTCAGAGCAGACCGAGCAGTCCAAGAAGTGAAAAGATGTCTGTTCAGTCTAGGAACGGACAGAACGGAGCACCTGGGGGAGAAAATTCAGAAAATGCTCTTTCGGGTGCCGAATGGGACGCCGCTTTTTGGTGATGGTGTACGCCTTGTGGTAGAAGCTCTTGGTCAAGTGGTGCCTCCAGAATCCGAGGAATGTGGCCGTGGAAGCTCCAGGAAGTTGCCTCAGGTCGCTGGCTGGGCCTGATCTGCGTAGTCGGGGGAGAACGGCTCTCCCGGATGGCTCCGAACTCAGATTGAGGCGGGACCACCTCGCCTACGAAGCTGCTTCGAAGATCTTTCCGGAAATATAGGATAGATTACCGGAAAATGCATGATGAAGATGTTGCAACCTATGCAACCTCGTGGTACTCTGCTGCTACAAGTCCCAGACTGGTAGTAGAGAGAGATGGTGATCAAATGGAAGGGAATGGAGAGGATGACGTGGGGGAGAGGGGTGGGAGGTACTCCTAGGTGTGTGGGGTGAGGGATGGGGTTGTTCTTCAGGCTGTGGGGGTGGGAGGAAGGGCTGGGGGGTGGAGCTAGCAGGGAGGAGGGGTGGGGTGCGCAGGTTGCCTAGGTGGAGAGGGAGAGAGGGGGGGAATTCTCTCCCTTGGTTTGAATGGGTGGTTAATGGAGGGATTAATGTTGGTCTTGGGGATGGGAAGGGTTGTCTTGGGAATGTGAAGGGGTGCTTGGGAGATGGGATTCTCCCTTGGGAGATGGAAGGAGTGGCTTGGGAATGGGAAAGGTTGCCTTGGAAGGTGAAAGGTTGCTTGGGGTTTGGTGAGATTAATGGAAGAGTTGATGGGTCTTGGGAAGGTGAAAGGTTGGGGCTGATGTGGAGGGTGAGGTGGCAAGGGGGAGAGGAGGGAGAGGATGGTGCGCCCTAGAGAGAGAGGGGGGTCGCCCCTTTTAGAGAGAGAGAGAAGAGAGAGAGAAAGAGAGAGAGGGGAAACCACCCCTTAGAGAGAGAGAGAGAGAGAGATTCTCACAATTGTAGTGGAATTTCAAATTTTCTTTCAATAATTCATTCATCCATTAGCTCCAACTGGTGGGAGTGGGGTCTTATTTATAGGATTCCCATAATTTAACATAAGTCCCAGACTTTTGGACTAATAACAAGAAACCAAGGAGGGTGGGGGCGCTCCTGGGCCTAGCACATTTAATTGGGCCTAATAACCAAACTAGGCAATCTATTGACACTTGACTTAGGTAAATAACTCTTATACCTAGGTACTGGACTCAAATAAAAGGAAAATTACATAATTTATGACTCAAGAAAATATAAAAATTACATGCCATGATTAAGAAAAATGCAGCGAACACGATGAAGCATAGTTGGCGAGCAACGGGACCCTCGAAAAGATGGAGTAGTCAGAGATGTCCCCATCACCTTCCACTTACCCCACTGGGCCAATCGGGGGTCCATCTGATGCTGTGCTGGCACGACAATGCGCCCTCTAGAGCGGGCGTCCATTCCACCGCACTTACCCTTTCCCTGGTGCGTCTGCACCCAACCCTCAAGTTCCTTCCTCAACAGTCGAAGCAGAAGAAGTAGACCCCATGCCAGGCATGAAGTATGACTTGCTACAGCATGTAGACCGGATGCCGGCCAAAATATATGTTCTGGAGTCGATCAAAAGGTCCACGCTGCACCAGGGCGCCCTCAGGGCTTTTTTGTAGAAGGTTATGGTCAGCGAGGACGTGGCGATGGACAGTTTGCCGTCAGTGTTGGTGGCTTTTACAAGGGGGCCTTCCATTTCATTCTCTGAGTCAGAATTGGCACCCCCGGAGGCACGGCAGATGCCACTCTGCATTACCATTTCCTTGAACAAAGTGGTAGTTGAGCCAGCCCTTGTGGACACAGAAGCATCGATAAATGTGTGTCCGCTAAGTACACTGCGTGCCTGCAATATTTCAGAAGATATGCTTAGGCCAACGCCAACCATGATTACGGCATATGATAACTCCAGACGAGCATGCCACGGGGTTGTGACAGTCCAGGCCGAGCTAGGGCCTTTAGTAATGGATGTGGAGTTTTACGTTTTGGACATAGACCCGATGTTCAAAGCAATTCTGGGTCGTCCATGGATAGATAGTTTGAAGGCTGTGCCTTCAACCGCCCACCAATGCCTTAAGTTCCCATGTCAAGGCCGGGTGGTCAAGGTAAAGAGTGTTTCCAGTCTGTTGATGCCATTTCATATAAGATTCTTCCTACCTTGTGGCCAAGCAATTGGCCAGTTCTTTCTGTCATGGACTTAAATTATTCATGGGCATATGCTTCACGTAAGCCCGCCACTGCACCAGTAAATGTGAAAATTAAGTCCAAGATTAGAGATTCGAAAGGGTGGCGTATGATTTTAAAGTTGGGCTATCAGCCGGGCTTGGGCCTCGGTGCACAGTTGTAGGGGCGAACTAAGCCCGTCCCTAAAGGCAGGAAAATGAGTCGGAGAGGCCTTGGCTACCGGGAGTCAGCACTGTCTGTACTGGGAGGCTCCGAGCCACTGACATGGGACTACCATCAACACTTTGTGAAAGGCCCGTTACAGCCAGGCACTTTGAAGAAGCCACCGTTCTGTTCTGATATGAAGACTGATGCCACTCATGTTGTTGTTGACCCACCGCCGCCACTGAAGGGGCTGGTGGGTGACATGGAAGACTTTTGTAGTTGCTTTGAGAAGTTGTTCCGAGAAGAAGAAGCTCGTCCGAAGAAGACGGAGATGCAGCTGGTGAAGCGTTCTCCGACTGAGCTAGTGCAACAGAGGCCGCGAGAAGTGGGGAGCTCCATCACTACCTTTTCTTTGTCAACATCCCGTCTTGCCTCCTTGTTTCAACAACTGGGGTTTGTTCCCCGTTCCCCTCCGATCATGGTCGACCCGTACTTCACAGAAAGACCACCTGAAATCCTGTTTGTGCCATGTACATGTGGGCGTTGCCCACCCATTGATTTATCAACCCTGCTTACTCCTCTTTTCCCCACTGCCCAACTCCACGAAATGTGGTTTTCATCCTCCGACCCGTTCTTCGATTGCATCTTCCCTGATCTGTTTCCCATGCAACTCCCTCCACCCCCGTCTTCTTCTTCCTGTTGCATGATCACCTCCAACCTCCAAAAAAAATGCCAATTTTAAAACGGAGGTGTCAATGGAGGATTACGCTGTGTTCTACTCGTCTTCTCGGGGGCATGAGACCCCTACTCCTTTCCCTGTAGACTTCCTGTCTCCTAGTTTAGATGTACTATCTGCAGAGTCTCCTAGGTTGGTAGAGTCAGTTGGGGTAGAGTCTAGTTCTAGTGTGGTCAGCCCATCCACGTTTGCGGCACACCCTGTGATGCGTCATCCTAAATCCGTTCCAGATAGGTTCCTCCAAGACTTAGCTCAGAGATGTCATGCCCTTCTTAAATGCCCTGAGTTTGTAGAGACCGCGATTGTTTTAAAAGATGATGAGGAATTAGAAGGGGTGTGGAGCAATGACGGATTAGGTGTTTATGAGATCGTAGATGAGAAGGACCCAGTTGATGATGAGGAAAGCGATGTGGATGACACTGCTGATCTGTACGTGCAAGGTTTGAAGAGGTTTGATGAACCGTCATCGGCGATGGATGAACCCACCAAAGAAATTAATCTTGGAACGGAAGAGGACCCCAGGCCCATAATTATTTCTGATAATCTCCCTCCTCAGGTTGAAGAGGAACTGATCAAGGTTTTGAGGGAGTACAACGATTCATTTGCCTGGTCCTATGAGGACATGTCGGGTCTTGACCCCACGTTGGTTGAACACCGACTCATTCTTAAACCAGAGGCAACACCCGTTAAGCAAAAGGTGAGAAGGTTCCACCCGTAAATGGCCTTAAGGATAAAGAAAGAAGTTGATAAATTACACAAGGCCAGGTTCATCAGAGTGGTTTTATATCCGTAATGGGTGGCGAACATAGTCCCGGTAATGAAGAAAGATGAAAAAATTTGGATTTGTATCGATTTTAGGGACTTAAATAAGACATGTTCGAAGGATGATTTCCCGCTTCCTCACATTAATGTACTGGTGGACAACACGGTTGGGTATGAGGCCCTCTCATTTATGGATGGGTATTCTGGTTATGATCAAATCCGCCTTGCTCCTGAGGACCAAGAGAAGACCTCTTTCACCACACCCTGGGGCACGTACTACTATGTCGTTATGCCATTCGGATTAAAGAATGCAGGTGCCACATATCAACGGGCAATGATGACTATCTTCCATGACATGATGCATGTGCACTTAGAAGCTTACATGTATGATATCCTGGTAAAGTCGTGGTCCAAAGAAGAGCACCCCGCCATTTTAGCCAAGGTGTTGCAAAGGGCTAGGGAGTACAAATTGAAGATGAATCCAAAGAAATCTGTGTTCGGAGTCGCATCAAGGAAATTGCTTGGATTTATAGTTAGTAAACGGGGGATTCAGATTGATCTGAACAAAGCGAAGGCCGTTATGGAGATGCCGCCGCCTAAGAACATCACTGAACTCAGAGGTTGGATTGGGCGCTTGCAATTAATCAGAAGATTTATATCTCAACATTCGTAAAGGTGCCGCCCATTTTATGAATTGTTGAAGGCGGGAGCTAAGTTTGAATGGAACGAATAATGTCAGAAGGCCTATGAGGATCTTAAGGTTTACCTTTCTAATCCCCTGGTTTTGCGACCACCCGTCCCTGGGAAACCCATGATCCTATACATTTCTGTTATTGAGGACTCCCTAGGAGCTGTTCTGGCTCAGGTGGATGATGATGGAAGGGAAAGGCAGCATACTACCTTTCAAGGTTGTTCAACCCTACTGAATCTAGGTATACTACTATAGAGAAGACCTGTGCAGCGTTAGTATGGGTAGCTCAGAAGCTTAAACACTATTTTCTTACCCATGAGGTTAAATTGATCTCTAGAATGGACCCCATTCGTTACCTCTTAGAAAAACCTATCCTTTCTAGATGATTAGCTCACTGGCAGAGCTTCCTTTCCCAATTTGATATCACCTTCGTTGTTCAGAAAGCAATCAAGGGATACGCGATTGCTGAACACCTTGCTCATTCTCCTATCCCCCGCACTGATTCGATTCAGGACGAGTTTCCTGATGAACACTTGGCTGTAATCACCCATCTTCCTTTTTGGTCTCTTCACTTCGACGGTGCTCTCAACTCTCAGGGCCATGGAATCGGCACCGTTCTCCTCACTCCGGAAGGGGTGACCATCCCTATCGCTTATCAACTCTATTTTCCTGCCACTAATAATATAGCCGAGTATGAGGCTCTCCTTGCCGGTCTGAAGCATGCTTACCTTATGGGCGCGCGATACCTTAACATCATAGGAGACTCTCAATTGGTGCTGCGTCAAGTTTTGTCAACTTACCGCACCCGTGACCCCAAACTCAAGCCTTATCAAGATTTGGTCACGCTCTTGGCTAGGCAATTCCGAAAGCTCATCTACATTCATACTCCTCGTTCTCAGAACATTCTGGCTGATGCACTAGCATCGCTCGCCTCTTCTCTTTCATTCCCCCTCAGTCTCGCCACTAAGACCATTGTGGTCCAGCGGCTAGATGCTCCTTCCCTTCAGGATCCCTAGTTCGATAACCTTAGGAAGTCTGTAGAAAAGAGAGCGGAGAGGGAAGATTTGAAAGATGTTTCATTAACTGAGCTCAAGGAGATCATAGAAGAAGTGGAGTTGCCGTGCTACCATGAGATAGAGCAATATTGTAGGGATGGTTCCTTTCCCGAGATGGTGAATGTCGAGCGGCGCAAGGGCATTAGAAGAGTCGCCTCCAGATACACGATTATTGCTGGAGAATTGCATAGGCGGGCTCTGAATGAGGTTCTAATGAGGTGTTTGGATGACGATGAGGCTTGGAAGGTAGTTGAAGCCGCTCACTCCAGTGAGTGTGGAGGGCACGTAAATGGGCAGGCGTTGGTGAAGAAGATTCTTAGGCGGGCTATTATTGGCCAACCCTAGAAGAAGACTGTTCCACCTATGTCCATAGGTATCTTTAATGCCAGCTTCATGCCGATATAATTCATGCTCTGGCTTCTTCTCTCCATCCACTTTCTGCTCCTAACGCCCAGGTTAAACAGAAATCCTTCATTCTGACGGCTACAGAGTACTTCACCAAGTGGGCGGAAGCTGAAGCTTATGCAGAAATCAAAGCCACCATAGTATGTCGCTTCATCCTCAAGAATATCATCTCGCGGTTTGGAGTGCCAAGTGATATCGTCACCGATAATGGGCCTCAATTCGTTTCTCAAGAACTTCGGGACCTCTGTAAGAAATTTAATATCGCATTGCATCACTCATCGCCATACTACCTTCAAGGTAATGGCCAAGTTGAGGCCACGAACAAAACCTTCAAAAAATCATTAAGAAAACATGCGAATCACACAAATTTGCTGATTGGGCCGACAAACTGATAGAAGCTCTATGGGCTTATCACACCTCCGTTCATACTCCCACAGGGCAAACTCCTTTTGCTCTCACCTATGGGATGGAGGCGGTACTCCCGTACGAGATCTTGATCCCTTCCTTAAGAGTGCAACTAGACAAAGAACTTAATCTCGACGAGCGTCGAGAGGCGTTGCTAGTCCAACTGGAACTCTTAGACGAGAAGAGGCTTAATGCGGCTAATCACGTCTCAGTTTATCAAAAACATGTCTCGCGATATTTTCAAAAGAAGGTTATTGAGAGAAAATTCTAAGTCGGTAACATGGTTTTGAAACGTAAATTTATCAGATTAGCAGGTCCCAAGTCTAAGCTGCAACCCAACTGGGAAAGGCCATTTGTAGTTAAGGAAGCCTATCTTGGTAACGTGTATCGTTTAGTTAACGTAGAGGGTGAAGAATTACCGAATCCGTGGAATGGGCTATATTTAAAACGATTTTATCCATAGAGTCAAGCCAGCAATGGCCCGGCGGCGGGGCATGCCTCTACTTGATCACGAAGGGAGACCCCCAGTTCAACATACACACACTACACGACCCCTGTGGTTCGGTTCTCTTCTTTTGCACAACACCGTCTCTTCCTTGGCCATGCTTTGGAGAAAGTGAAAATTCTTATTTTTTCTCCTCTCTCGGTTGAAAGTAGGGGCAACTGACGAATAAGGGGGCGAGAACTGATCTAGACCCCCCGATAAAAGAGGTCTCAAATAGGGGCAATTCGTCATGACC
Source organism: Amorphophallus konjac (assembly GCA_022559845.1). NCBI lineage: Eukaryota > Viridiplantae > Streptophyta > Magnoliopsida > Alismatales > Araceae > Amorphophallus > Amorphophallus konjac. The sequence goes on along the minus strand of CM040123.1, from coordinate 228,438,819 downwards.
TTATTCCGCAGTTGTAAGAGCAAAGGAAAAAGAAAGAAAAGAAATAGAGAAAAGGGGCAAAATCAAAATCAAAAGCTAAAGGCTCGTCCACAAGCTCATAGTCCCCAAATAATGAAACTAGGCATGGCAAGAGTGGCAGTACAGTTTCCCCGCGGGACGTTATGAGCTCGGTCGTATGCGTGCCTAGAGCGGATGTAGGTTTGATGACGGACACAAAGCCCCGGCGCAACAGACCAAATACTTTGAAAAGGGGTGTCATGAGAAGAACTCAAGCCCTAAAAACCTCTATAGCTATCGTCAGCTTTTCTATCAAATTCTCTTTTATTTTCCAAGGAATGGATCACATCCCGAGTATGGCCGCGATAGAGGCACCGTTAAGCGAAATCGGCCCCGGCCACAGGCGGTCCTTTATAATGCACATTGAACCTAGGAGACCCCTAGTGAGATATGAGGTTCCCCGTCGTCAGGTTTAAGCTGGTTTCAAAATCCAAAAAAATCAAATATTTCAAAATCTAAAAAAATCAAATATTTTAAAATCCAAAAAAATCAAATATTTCAAAATCTAAAAAAATCAAATATTTCAAAATCTAAAATAATCAAATATTTCAAAATCCAAAAAAAGCAAATATTTAAAAATAAAAAAAATATTTCAAAATCCAAAAAAATCAAATGTTTTAAAATCTAAAAAAAATCAAATATTTCAAAATCTAAAAAATCAAATATTTCAAAATCTAACAAAATCAAATATTTTTAAAAAGATTTTCATGATTTGCATTCATAACATCCATAGCATTCGTTTTCATTTGCCATTTGCCCATTTAATAAGGCTTACCCCCCTTGACTAAAAATCAAGAGCTGGTCATTTCCTAACTTGTTACAGGCAAGGGGTTAAGCCTAAAACAGACTTAATTTGTTTTCTTTGTTTGTGTGTGCAGGGGCAGGTTGAAGTTGAAGGTTCAGTCAGTCCGTGATCGTGTGCATTTTGAAGTCATATCCCAAGCTCATTCAACTTCACATAAGAAAAAACCAAGCTCAAATCAATTAAATCATCAATTTTATTCATTCATATGGCAAACTTTCCAAAGCATAAGTCTCTACATCAGCATCATGAAAGAAAAAGAAAAATCACTCAGTCCTCCGCGGGGCATCCCCACGGGGACGTATCTCTCTCAGCTCTCTAACATAAGCCTAGCGTGTCGCTGGGATCTCTACAACCTCTGCGGGAAGGGTATACACCCTGCTCACCTCCCACATGATCAGGGCACTCCTGACCACCTGCTCATTCTCCTCTGAACCGATCCTCCTCGCCTGTAGAGCTGGAAGGTGGGGTAGTGCTGGGAAGAACGGTCCTGGGTAGTCCAACCTGTAGGTAGCACCGGTGCGGGCTGTACATCGCCAGTGCGGTGTCGCTCACCAGCCTCAGATCCAAGCCTGGCCTCCTAGGTACCCTGACAGTGGTGTCGTAGAGGAAGTCAGGTCGCATCACGAACCAATCCAAGGGCAGCCTGTTGATGTGCAATCGCCACTCATCCCTGGTCTTCTTCTCTGCTGTCCTGCACTCTACATGTGGAGAGAACCCAAATGCGCCACCTATGAAGAAGAGGGGGTGGCTCCCGTAGATCCTGCTGGCTGAAGTGACATTCTCCTTATGAATGAATTTCATCCTGACACCCATCCAGCACTCTAAGAGTATCATGGAACCAAAGAGAGGACCTCCTAGGGCTGCTGAGGTAAGACCCTCGTACAAGTAGGCAAGGATGGCCTGGGAAATAGAAAGACCCTGCCACAGGCCGCTGATGGTACTAACGATAGGAGTCTCTAGCACATGGTCAGCTGAGGGGAATAGGATAGCCCTATACAAGCAAATAGACGCGGCCTTGGCTACGGCATCATCCCACCCACACCTGTTCCTATAATGTTCAACTACCCATTTGCTAAGAGGAAGAAGGTGGATCTGGCGTGAGCCTATGAAGGTATGGATATCCCTGCTATCTGGTATAAACCCTCCCAAGATGAGCCTAGGGTCCACAGGTCCCACTGTATAACACACTAAGTCTTCCTCACCCACCTTAGACCTAGGAAGAGAAAAGTAGGTCTCTAACTCCTCTAGTAGGATAGTGGCCTCGAAAGATGGAAACACAAATGTATGGGTCTGAGGGTGCCATATTTCTACCAAGGCTGAGATGCTGTGCCAATCAAGGGAGAGCTTTGGGTAATTTTAGCCTAATACCAAGAGTGGGTGTAGGTGCCAGGACTTCAGGATGGATATCACTCCTAGGGGTAATGCATAGACCATGGGAGCCATCCACTTCAAAGTGGAATAGCATCTGGAGTCAGGGAGAAGCTGAGATGGAAAAGAGAAAAGGAGAAAGAGAGGAAATTTGTGTAAGTAAATGAACAAACTTATTTGAATAAAATCATACTAACATACCTCTCTCAAAGGGCTCGAGCTAAGATGACGGGGGATTGTGGTCAGCCGTTGGAGCACTTCTTGCTTCTTCTTGGCCGGCTTTGGCCCTTCATAAGTTGCCCCCTCCATGGAACTCCCCTCAAAGGACCTTTTCATGATGATTTGATGAAGAATAACAGAGGTTTGAGGCCTAGGAAGAGGGGTGTGGTGTGAGTTGAGAATTCAGAACCCCCTCCTACTAATGGGGCTTGGGTAGAGGCCTAAACCCACTAGAAGTGATGTAGGATAGGCCTAGATTGAGTTGGGATAAGGATTAGCTCAGTTTAGGACGTCTATCTTCGGGTTGGGACTCTCCAAGAGAGTCCCGCTCGTACTCTTAGGTCGCGCCATTGAGCGGTCTATCGACAGACCGCCCTAATACTTGGACGGCCTCCTTGAGACCGTTCTAAAGCTTCTACACGATTCAGATCCTGGAGGTAGAGTGGCCTAGAATCGACCGTTCTGTCAATCACACGGTCACGTAGGAATCATCCTATTCTTAGAGCGGCTAACATTAAACCGTTTTCTTACATCTATGAATCTCGGTCTAGTGGCTCTGAATGGTCTAAGAAAAGACCGTGTAGCCTGTTGAGCAGTCCCATGTCGACCATCTGGTTATCTGAAGCCTTCTTTTAACCTGTCTGCGTCTCTCTCTCACTCAGTTTAGCGCCTCTCTCTCACTCATTTTGGCGTCCCTCTCTCTCTCTCTCAGTTTGGCATCCCTCTCTCTCACTCATTTTGGCATCTCTCTCTCACTCATTTTTGGCATCTCTCTCTCTCCCACATGCTGAGTCAGCGTCTCTCACTCGTTTCTCTCTCACTCACTCGTGCCGTCTCCCTCTTGTACGTGTCCGTCTCACTCGAGTTAGGAGTCATAGTTAGTTAGTTAGTGTCAGTCATTTATGTTCATTCATGCATTCATACATCCACAAAACCAAAACAAAAGGCATATCATATCACTATCATATCATGTACAAAGTCGGGCCCTGAGTACAAGTCAGGCCTGTCCCTCCCCCTGTTCCCCATCGCTGTCATCAATACCCTCGTGCCTCTTTGGAGGAGGCATCGCTGAAGTCGCCTCGTCACGCTGACATCGTCGGCGCTGCTCGTCCTCCTCGTTCCTCTGGTGACCAGAGGAACCCGTGCAGTAACTCCTCATAGAGCCGTGAGTGCAGTGGCTGCCACTCGGAGTCCCGCTGCCCCCTGACCGCCGGCTCATCTCCTTGTAGGCCCGCAGCTCCCCACTCAGCCTGGACGCCTCGATCAGAGCCCGGTCTCGCTCCGCTCGGACCCGCACCAACTCCTCCGCTCCAGCCCGGAGTCGCTCCAGCTCTGCCCTAAGAAGTGCCGTCTCCAGTGCATCCGCCGGCCAGCTCTGTGCTGCCTCCTCTCGTAAGCGGGCCGCCTCCTCCCGAGCCGCTACCCGGCTCTGCTCAAGCTCGGCCCTCAGTTGGGTCAGCTCGGTCGTCTGCATATGCATTGTCATGGTTAGTCAATAGCATTTCATACATTTTACAATCATAAGCATAATCAATAGGGAAAGTGCAGTAGTTGCATACCCTCTCGGTGAGCGCCACCTCGGCCGCCTTGGCCCGCACCACCATCCGTGAGAAGTCGGCATATCGCTCAGCTCAGTCTACGGGAGTCCAGGCGGAAGAAGGAGCGTCTGTCCCCTAGCGCTGGGTCCCCTCGGCTCGCTGCATCCACAACTCTAGGTCAGTCACAGGCATAGTCATAATCATAAGCATTTGCATAATCTAAAGAGTTTAGGGTTTAGAAAACTCATCGCGCTCGCGGATCGTCGCATGGAAGAGCCCCTACAGCTCTGCGATCCATCCCTCAGGGTCGATTTGCATTTAGAAAGTTCAAACATCAGTGCATAGGCATGTAGGAAGCATAATAGGAAGATCATTTAGGTTTAGAAGTCGTACCGGTCGGCGGGCACCACGGAACACCTGGTCCCGGTAGTGCCCGGCGTACGCTGTGTAGTACGCCGCGTCGCTCTCTGCCTGGGCAGTCACCACTCGCCCGTGTGCTGTCCAATCTGTAATCGGCTTCACAGCTCGCTCTCTCCAGTCCACCACCGTCGCTGCTCCCCGCGGGTGCTGGCTGACGCGCTCCCCTGGCGCTGGAAGCTCCACCGCTGGCTGTGGGACGCCGGTCGTCCTCATCACCAATCTGTAGTGTAATGGCTCCACTATGTTCATGTAGTGTAGCCATACGTCGCATCCAGAGAAGGCAAGGGCCCCTGCCACCCAGGGCTGACCCTCATGCCCCTCCCCTGTGTAAGGAGTCCACCGTACCTGTCAAGATAAGGAGTCACATCAGCATCATAATCATATAGAATTGCATTTAATTAAAGGGTCTAAGTTTGGAGTCGTACCGAGGTGTACGGTAGAGTGTCCATGTCGTCCTGGAGCTCCCGGACCTGTCTTCGGTGACCTCCGCTCTCCCGAGGTGCAGTCCACCTCCGGGCAATAGGTAGTCGGTCCAGGTGGGTCTCCTCGCCTCGCCCGAGCCCGCGTAGGTACACGTAGGCCCACACCTACATTGCATTTCACTAAGAGTCAGCATATAGCAATCATAGAAGTCCTATAGCTAGATGCATAATAGGAGTCAGAGTCGTACCTGGAGTAGAGTGGAGAAGCCCCCAAGCATCGTCCGTCGGGACGTCGAGCTCTGAGTGTCGAACAAAAACGCGAGGACAGCCGCTCCCCACGCGTAGTCGCCCACATGATTGAGGTCCTGGAGCAACGGTAAGTAACGGCAGCTGATAACGTCCCCTCGTGTCGCGAACAGAAGTCGACCGAACAGCAACGTCAGGAACCGCAGTAGTACCCGGTCCACCTCCGGTCCCGCCTCCGCTGCAACTCGTGGTCTGGCTCACTCCACGAGTCTCTCGAGATGCAGCTCGGGCAGCTCTCCAGTCGCAATCCCCGCCCACCAAAGCCCCAGTGATGCGGGACGGACACGCGACCTGGGACTCTAGCTCGCGATCATCGCTATGCGAGGGAAACATGGGACCGTGCGCAGTTGAGAAACCGACAGTGAGTCTCGGGTATCGGCCTTTCCGCGTTAACTCGGGTCGAGTCACGGGACGGTCACTCACTCGCGCTCTCGCAGCGGTGATAAAATGATAACAAGCTAGATAATCTATCACTCATGCAGCGGCATATCCAAAAATATACGAGTAAAGCAATGCCTACGAGGAGGGTGGCGAGTGTACCTCCACGCTCCGGGCGTGGGGAAGACGTTCCCGGCCAAGTACGGTAACTCCCGGTAACAACGGTAAAAGTTAATTACAACAGTGAAATATATTGCCCACTCCACGCAGGGAGGTAAAGGGCTACAAGTGGGGCCCGAGAGGACCGACCCTGGGTTGACGGGCAGCAATCTGGAGGTGCGTACGGCACGAACTCGGCCTGCTGGTCCGACTCGGCACTATTCCAACTCGGTGCTGCGCCAACTCGGTTGCTGACTCACTGGACAGCAAGCAACGGTTTCCAAAGGAACGTCACCTTCCTGAGATCTTCCGGAGGCGCCGCATGGCTAGGATGATGGCAGGGCGTCCCTGAACGACTCCCTGAAGGGGCGGCTCCTGAAGTTGATTTTTGATATTTATTTCTGAATATCTTCTGGACTGTAATTTCAGACCTGCACAGGGAACAGATCTGCAGGCCTCAGTGACGATAATTACGACGCTCCGATCCGGAGGCCGATCGAGGCGTGGCTGGTACCGTTGGAAAGAGCACTCATAGATCTACAACATATATTTGTGACAGCTCCATCCACCAAACGGATTGAAAATGAATATGACTGTAACACTGTTTTGATTTCTGACTCGGACTGACAGACACACACGGCAGCAAGGGATCTGCCTGAAACTGACCTTTGACCGAGGGCGAAATGATTTTTCTAGACTCCAAGAAAGTTATGGTGGAAGGGGTTATATGTGAGCAACACGGAGGAATTTTTGTGATTTGTTTGGAAATTGATAAGTGGGTGGTAAAAATACAACCAGGTGACTCTGTCCTGTAGATCTGTAAAAGGGCAGATTACTGAGAGGACAAACAAAAATATGGGAAAAATACTAAATGACTTCCAAATGACACGAAATTTGATCTGGAGGTTAAGGGAGATGGACAGAACAAACCCTCAACATTAGGGCTCGAACAGATAACCATAAGAAAAGATAAAATTTCGTAGGTGAGGTTCTATCCTGATGGAGACAGAACTTCGACGACTGGCAGTGGGAGCCGCCCGGCCTCCGACCGGCGAACCAGCGTACCGTCATCCCAGGGAGCGCCCCTCCAGGCGTCCCCACCATAGTGGTGCCACCCCGGTCCCACACGGCCCCTCGGACCAGCACGTGGGTCCCACGATCGTGAGTACGTGTGCCGCCGAAGCTCCACAAGAAGCTGCCCGTCAACCCGAACCCGCTACTCCCTGGTCCCATTGTGTCGCCCTTTACCTCCCTGCGTGGAGTGGGCATTCATATTCATTGCTGTAATATTTGTGTAATAATTTTTCTGGGAGTATCAGTTCAGCCGGGGTCGTCTTCCCCACGCCGAGAGCGTGGATGTATCGTATTCGCTCACATCTCAGCATTTGTTTTATTTCGTATATATTTCTTTATGCCGCTGCTAGAGAGCATGCTAGGATCGTAGCTCTCTATACTTTTTATATCACTGCTGCTGCGAGAGAGAGCGAGACCGTCCCGTGACCCGATCCGGGCACGAATTTGTGAGTTGACCACCCTAGCTCATTGCCGATTTCTCAACCGTGCATGTCCGTACGCTTCCCTCGTTAGGGGTGATCGCGAGCTTGCTTAGAGTCTAAGGATCGCATATCCATTTGGAGTCGAGTCGCGTGTCCGTCCCGCATCAGTTTGGTATCAGAGCGTCAGTTGAGTCTAGGGTGTCTAAAAATAAAAAAAAAGTGTCATTTACGTCTAGTCATTGTCTAAGTCGGTCTAGGTTACATTTGCATCCCATTAATCAGTATATCAAAAGGTGTTGTCCGAACGTTAGGCTACGCCTATCGGGAAGGCCGCACACTTGCGTGAGTGATCTTCGGATCGATTAACTCCGCCACGTACCGAGTCTTGGTTTAAGTCTTGGGTCCTTAGTGTGCATTAGTTAGTGCCTTCCAACCTTGCATAGTCGGTCTAGTGTCTTGTCACCGTGTGCCTGCATGTCCACTACCCGCCACCCCCATGGCCGTTCCCCAAGACCATGCATCTGAGTGGTCATCCCTGGTGGCCCAATTCAATGCCTTCATGGCCCTACCCTTGGATTTCAACCATCTCATTACTAAAGCCACTCTACCCAATGGGTCCACAACGGAACTCCATTTCACTAATAGGGAGTTGGATAATTGGGTTTCTCTTGATATCGTAGAGTCCCTCTCCAAGACGGGTGAAATTATCCGCGACGGTGTTTTTGATTTTATCGAGTTCGAAAGGAGGATCAGCTTCGAATTTTACTGCGATGGTGCATGGTGCAATATTAGTACGTAAGCAGGACTGTGCATTGTATTAGGGCGACCATGGTTGGAAGAGAGGAGAGCGACCTTTGACCGGGATAGAAGGACCTGCACCTTATATCCACCTCACCTACCCGGCGAGTTCATCTTCCACGACCGCATTCAGCCGCCCACCTCTTTATCACCAACCTCCCACCCCTATCAGTCCGCTCCACCTACGGACTCATGTTCACCACCTCTCTCGGAGCCCAACCATGTGGTCCCTAGCCACTTCTCTGATCCGTGTCCTTCACATTCCCCTACCCTAGAGGACACACATACCGAGGATGTCCCACCCATGGTTATTCTAGTGGATTATGAGGCTGACCAAGAGTTGGTCGAGGAGTACCACGCTGATGTTTTTGGGCGAGAGAGTGAGCCAATAGAGGGACAGGTGCTGTCAGTCACCCCACTCCCACCGGTCATCCTAGATTTGTCTATCTTGCCCACCTTGTCCTCGGTGGACCCCGCCATCCCATTGATACCCGTCTCTCTTACGGTAGCGCAGCCACTAGTGACTACCGTACCACTGTCGATACCCTATGTTGACACGGTATGGTTTGATTTCTGCCATGCGTACGAGAAACAGTCTCCGGACTTCATTATTATCGTGCTTTACACTAGACGTCCGGATTACATTCCCATCACCCATCCCCTAATCCTCCCACACTTTCATACCCAAGGACGAGTCTTCTCGAACCAGAGACGGTTGACGAAGGATGGAACTCATGGCATTAAGTTGTGGGTTAGTCTCTCTTTACACGTAGTGTATGTAGACGGTGACCGTCATCCTTACCGAGTCATCCTTCGTGTGTCCCTTGTGTTGTGTCTCCGTGTCGTCAGTCATAGTAGTACTCAGAATGTTCAAGTTTGTCAAGAGTCATGCATGAGTCAGTTTGTTTTCTCTTTGCGTGGTTTGTTTTGTGTGACTTATTTGTGTGGTTTGCATATGTGTGTTAGTACATGGTGAGTCTGCATGTGTCTTGTGCAAGCTCGTTGTCGGTCTCTTATGAGTGAGAGGCGAGTGGACTCGCTCAAGGAGTATGGGATCAGCTCTACATCTATGCCCCAGATCTAGTCACCAACAGGGACCCAGCGGTGATTCTTAGTGAGTCTTCGCGCCGCCTCCTCCCCTTGAGAGTGACCCCACCCCGGAGTGTTCCACCACTAGCCTCTTCCCGTAGCAGCATTCGCATATCGAGTATATACGGAATGAGCAGGTGACGATCACTTGAGGTGGATCGTACCCGCGCTACTTGGTACGGTGACGGATTCACTGGAGCTACTCGAGCAGTAGCACCTCTTACTCAACGGGGTCAAGTTCCTCCCACCCGGGGAGAATTGATGGGGGCATCAAAGGCAAATGGCTTGTATTAGTGTGTTTATTTGGGTTTCTTTCATTTGGGCTCCTTTGTAAGGCTTTTAACAAGCCATTGGGCCACATTCCATGTAGAATACATCAATGGGTTGCATTTAGAAGAGTCCATTAAGGGGTTGTGTCATATTGGGTCATTAGGCTACATAATGGGTCATTAAATCACTTAAGACCCAAGTGGGCTTTTCTCTCTCATGGGCCATCTAGGTGGGAGAGTCCATAGGCTAAGCATGGTTGAATCGGCTTGATTGGATGGCCTTGGACCAGCTTGGCCCAAGAGAAGCCCATGAAGGGAGCGCCCCCTTCCTTGTCTTATTAGGCTTAGTAGGTGAAGTTTGAATAGAATTTGTTTAAGTTTGATTAGAATTTGTTTAATGTGTTTTGACCACATGGGAGAAATATTTTCTTCTATCCCCTTAGTGCCCCTTTCAACCCTAGATCTGAGGTCATTTTGAGTCTTTTTACATTTTGTATAAATGCTTGTATTTCCACATTTTGTTAGAATTAATGAGAAGAAAAATTGTGCAAGCATTGGAGTAAATTTGCGCCCACCTCTCTCTCCCTCTGGTTCCTTCCTCCTCCTTGAAGATTTCAGGGTATAAACCCCTTATATCTCAGCCCCTCTACATCTAGATTCTATCTCTGGTGCCGCCGCCGCCGTTCGTGCCGCCATCGAGCCGTCGCAAAGCCGCTTCCGAAGTTCTGTCCAAGGTTCTGTTCTACTGGATAGAGGTTCACTCCGGGATTTGTATCCTCCAACTCTGACATCATCTGGAGCTGAGATTTTCAGGGTTGGTTCCTCTCTTGATTCCCAACCTCCATTAAAAAAATCACATCATTTAGACTTCGTTTTATATTTTTCCATTTTCGTGCTTTCCAGTCCACCAGATCTGCCAGATCTCAGTCCTGTGTCACAGCCACTCTGAGTTTCATCCTTTTGACCCCCTTCATGATTTTTGTTTGAATCCCCAAATTTATTAGAGGTTCTATCCACCATCCCCATCCTCCACAAAGTTTCATCGAATTTCAAAAGCCCCCTACCTATTTTTAGAAATTGTGTCTTTTCCCCAAATTCAGTTTTATCTCTGCTGTCCAGATCCGACCCCGAGTCAATATAAAATCCCCAAAAAATCTAAACTTCCACCAAACCATTCATAAAGTATATCCCCGTTTTCCTCTCTTTGGCCTCTACAACGTTCATGAAGAGTTCATCTTCTGATTCGTAGGTCTACATTGCGGTCAATGCCAACTCTCAGGAAAACTTAGTTCTATCTTGAGTTTTCAGGTCCTGTCAACCAGCAGATTGAATATTCGACAAAGGCCATCAACGGGAAATTCAATTTTCTTTCTCTAGCTAAAGATCGAAGGATTTTGAGCTAGCTTTCCAACGATACCTTTTGTACGTCGATCCGACGTCGGGAGTGACTGAAGCAGCAGATTTCATCGGGACGCACGGGTCTGAAACAGCAGTTCAGATCCGTGGGCAGCAACTCCGACGAGTGAAGATCGGAGCCGCCCGGCGTCCGACTGGCAAACCAGTGTACCACCATCCCAGGGAGCACCCCTCCAGGCGTCCCCACCACAGTGGCGCCACCCCGGTCCCACACGGCCCCTCGGACCACACGTGGGTCCCACGATCGTGAGTACGTGTGCCGCCGAAGCTCCACAAGAAACTACCCGTCAACCCGAACCCGCTACTCCCAGGTCCCATTGTGTCACCCTTTATCTCCCTGTGTGGAGTGGGCATTCATATTCATTGTTGTAATATTTGTGTAATAATTGTTCTGGGAGTATCAGTTCGGCCGGGGTCGTCTTCCCCACGCTGAGAGAGTGGAGGTATCGTATTTGCTCACATCTCGACATTTATTTTATTTCGTATATATTTCTTTATGCCGCTGCTAGAGAGCATGCTGGGATCGTAGCTCGCTATACTTTTTATATCACCGCTACTGCGAGAGAGAGCGAGACCGTCCCGTGACCCGATCCGGGCACGCATTTGTGAGTTGACCACCCAAGCTCATTGCCGGTTTCTCAACCGTGCACGTCTGTATGCTTCTCTCGTTAGGGGCGATCGCGAGCTTGCTTAGAGTCCAAGGATCGCATATCCATTTGGAGTCGAGTCGCGTGTCCATCCTGCATCAGTCGTGAGAACTCCTAAGTGTGTGACCAAATACTACCTAGTGCTATTTCCATGAGAGGCGGTCATATCGTCATTATTTTCCCCTTAGTACATTGGCCAATCCTTTATAGTAATCTAGTGTTCATCGTGAAAGATCCGGAATTGCCATGTTAAGGGGCTATCATATCGTCGTGATTTCCTCTTAGTGTCTTGGCAATCCTTCGTAGTTCTAGTTACATGAAAGCTCTAGTGATAATGTCATCATAAAGAGAATATTGTACTAGTGTCATTAACCGCCCTCATGACAATGCTCGTCATAAAGGGAAGATTGTTATTGTCTCCTCATTATGAGAAGTACTTGATATTCTGACATGAAAGTTCTTGCTATACTCTCTTGTTATCATTGTCTCTATATTTCATAAATGTATATGGCATCTTGCTTACTCATCCTTGTGATTTTAATCAACATTGCTTTATAGTTACAACTCGTGCCATTATAATGCTCGATTTGCTTTACTTCTTGCATGACCTGCATGAGCATGATCAATTGTTAATCACTTAAAGCTAACATGGAGCATGAGATATTAAGTCCTACTGAGCATTCGCTCACCTTGTGTTTTCCAATATTTTTCAGGTAATGACCTTAGCGATGACGAGACCACACAAGATGGGCAATGGGAGGAGTGAAGAGTGCTTCGGCAAGCTAGATGAACCTCGTGGTCTTTATTATTATGTTCCTATCAAGTCTAGTTAGAGAGTCCAATGTAACTTTTCATTTATTGAGTCTTTCTTTATTTTTGTGTCCAAATTGTAATAAACTTATATTTGAAATAAAATTCTATTTTGTTCACTTATATATGTCAAATTATATTATGCTCTGATCGACTCGACTGTTTAACTGCCCCGTTCCGAGCAAACGACACGTTCCGCTGCTATCAATTCGGGACGTGACAGAAGGTGGTATCAGAGCTTCGGCTTTTCAACTCCTTAGGGCATTAAGTCCAAGAGATAGGTTGAGTATCCTTGTCAGTTATCCTATAGGAACCCAGTGAGAGTTAGGTAGAGCTATGGGTTAATCAATAAAATATGTCCATTTACGCTAGATTAATACCAAGATGTGGGTAATCATTAATTAAAAAAAAAACTTGTTTTGTAGGCTAGAATGGCCGCCGAGAGAGCTCAGTGGAGAGAGATGCAACGCACTGTCTAGGGATTAACACAAGTCTTACAACAAGTTGCACAGGGTGGAGCACGGCATGGAGCCGGGGATTTGTATTGGAAGTTCCAATAGATGAATCCCCCTAAGTTTAGTGGATCTACTGACCCGGATGAAGCAGGAATTAGGTGCAAGAAATAGAGAGAACCTTTAAGGTGATGCAATGCACCGACGAAGAGAAGGTACTATTAGGAACTTATCAATTAGAGAAGGATGCCCGAGTATGGTGGGGATCCGTGGATGCCATTTTGCCTAACGATCAAGTTTCTTGGGACGAGTTTTTAGAACACTTTAACAAGAAGTATTTCTCGAAAAGAATCCACGAGAAGAAGGCTATGGAATTTGCGGTATTGAAACAACGTAGTCTATCCGTAGTAGAGTATGAAGCGAAATTTTCTAGACTTGCCCGATATGCACCACACTTGGTTTCACGGAGAAAATGAGAGCAAAGAGATTTATGAATGGCTTGAAGGTGGAACTTATACCTCAACTAGCTCCACTAGAAATTCAAACATATACGAAGATGGTTAGAAAAGCTCAACTCTTGGAAGATGCTATGGATATGATGAAAAGAATCAAAGGAAAGGTCGCCAAGAAGGACTTACCAAATGGATCCAAGAACAAGGAAAACGTGAACGATAAGAAGAGAGGTAACAGTGGCAACAAATTCTTTGAAAATAAGAAACTCCGGAATAATGATCGACAAATTATTTTGGCCAAAAGGAAATGCGAGCATTGCAAGAAGGGTAGGTACAATCCGGACGAGTGTTGGAATAAACTCGGGAAATACATCCGATGTGGAAGCAAAGATCATAAGATCGCCTATTGTCCACTCTTAAAAGATGAAACATTGCAGATGTCAGACGGAAACTCTATGAACCTATCTCATCCATAATTGCATGAATTGAATACCGTGATCTTAGCACTTAGCATGCTATGAGAATGGATCTAGCTGGAATACATATTTTTGGATATGGTAATCTTACCCCACTAATTTTGGAAAGAAAATCAGTTGAATTTGGGAACCAAATTCTTTTAAGTGGGGGAGGGTGTAGCACCCCGGAAATTTAAATAGAGAATATATGAAAATAATCATGATTATTAGTCATAGAAAATTTTGAGAATTTAAAAATTTTGATAAAGAGTGAAACCAGTTATTTAGCATAAACGGTAATAAATGGGCATAAATAAAGTATAAATAAATGATCGAGAAATAAAAATTTAATATATCCTTTTATCTATTTATGGTTTAAATTAAACAAAAGGTGACTGGCGGCTGTATAAAGGGAAAGTGCAGTGCAACGGATGGGAAGGTTAAGACCTTGCCACCTTCGAAGCCGTCGAACCCACGAAGAACCCTCCAGAAACCTTGCTCTATAAAACCATGCTAACCCCACCAAAGCGCCTTCTCCCCTTTGCTTGCGAATACCCTGCCTACAACCGGAGGAGCGCCCTCCTCATCCTGTTGTAGATACGTGAAGCGTGGAGAAGGCCGACGTATTCTTCCTTCTTCCTCTCCTTCATCCTGCTATGAAGACCGAAGTCTTCCTCCTGCATGCTGTTGTTGCTGTGCGCAAGAGAAATCTTTTTCCCCTTCCTGCTTCTTCCCGTTGCGGTTTGCCTGTGTCAAAGGAAGCCAAGTCTTCTTCCTCCATCCTCTGTTCGTAACAGAGTGCTGGTTCCTCTGCAAAACTTTAACCTGTTCATCACTGTTTCTTCACTTAAAGGTAGGCAATCTCCCAAGCCTAACTATTAGTAATAAACAAATCTTGCATGATCTACGTTCTTGTTTAAGTAAAACACATTTAACCCGTGATTCAAAATTTTATAACCATCTAATCATGCATCAAAGATTCTGGATATATATACTTTTAAAACCCACATAATTTTCCCTTAATTTTCATGTATTTAGTTTCAGAAAAAAATTAGTATTTGAAATGGGTTACTATTCACGTGGTTAACACCCGTACAATCTTTGTCGATTTTTATCTTTTTATCCTGATGCAATAAAATTGTGATATTTCAGGGTTAAGATCCTTTGATTTTTCTCTTATTTATCATGTAATTAGTTTCTATAAAATCTTAATAAATAAAAAGTGTCACTGTTCATCCATGAAATGAAAAGTAACATGCATGTTTGATTAATCACGTTCAACCCCACCACCGCCAATTCATTATATATATATTTATATATATGTCTTGTGATTATCTCTTTGAAATTCTATATCTACTAAACTATATAACATAAAATTATAAAAAATTATATATTTGGAATCCTTTTATTTTTCTCCTAATTATCATATATTTTATTTCTCTAAATGTATATATATATAAATAAATGTGTCTTTGAATATATATTTTAAAATTATTCAATTAAATAGATATTGACATGAAATCTTGTTAAATAAATTAAGATAAAAATTATAGAATTAACGTCCCTCCTAATGGACGCTAATTAATGAATGACGCGACTCACGGGTATCAATTACGTTTATTTAATTATAGTTAATTTTAGAATTAGCGTCTCTCTTAATAGACGCAAATTATTTAATTAACACATTCATACATTTAAAAAAATGTGTTAATCAATCTACGCCTGGAATGACAGTCGTTATTTGTATTAGCGCCTGCCACACAGGACGTCATTTCTCTATCCGATTGTTTCACCGTGGTTCAACCCTTCACCGTGGGTATCGCTTGGCACTCTCATCTCAATCCGTAGATGGAGTCCCGGTTTTGATTTATATCGTTTACCCTTAACTCTCCGTGATGATTGAACCCTCCGCTGGACATTCTGTTCCTCCAGACTGGTGATTTCATCATAGAGACCTCCGTAAGTCTACGCTAGCCTTGGATTCCCTCAAGGCAGCCGAGCTGGTTGTACCCTAAAAACCTTTAACACTGTTTTACAGTCATGTCCCTCTGAAGAATCATGACCATCTAGCGCTCATAAAATGTTGTTTCTGGCTTTTATGAGAATGTAGTCCCTTTCTGGAATTTGCGTCCAGAATAGTGGACGCCAATCGTGAATGGCGCCTTGGGTGATGGATGCTATTTCTTCATGCATGTTATCTTATTCCAGAATGAGCGCCCATTACTATGGACGCGAATTCTAATCTGCGGCGATCTTAGTGGATGCAAATTTCCCTGGTTTCTCGAATTATCTTGGTTTTATGTACCATCTTACTAGATTTGTCTATCTCGAATAACTATTCAATGAAAATCTACCTTAATGTTCCTACATGTCTTGATCCTTGGAATTCTTGGCCATTAAAGTGGATTTAGTCTAGATCAATGTCAAGGGCTATGGGTCCCAATTTAATGATATTTTAAATGCTACGGGTCCCGATCTGACCCTATTGGGCGAGGCAAAGTCGAAACGTGTACCGGTATCATGATAATCGGGTGCTGGCATTCACCAACTCGGTCTACGGCAATAAGGGGCAATCATACAGTCGTGAGAACTCCTAAGTGTGTGACCAAATACTACCTAGTGCTATTTCCATGAGGGACGGTCATATCGTCGTGATTTTCTCCTTAGTACATTGGCCAATCCTTTATAGTAATCTAGTGTTCATCGTGAAAGATCCTGAATTGCCATGTTGAGGAGCTATCATATCGTCATGATTTCCTCTTAGTGTCTTGGCAATCCTTCATAGTACTAGTTACATGAAAGCTCTTGTGATAACGCCGTCATAAAGAGAATATTGTACTAGTGTCATTAACCGCCCTCGTGACAATGCTCGTCATAAAGGGAAGATTGTTATTGTTTCCTCATTATGAGAAGTACTTGATATTCTGACATGAAAGTTCTTGCTATACTCTATTGTTATCATTGTCTCTACATTTCATAAATGTATCTGGCATCTTGCTTACTCGTCCTTGTGATTTTAATCATCATTGCTTTATAGTTACAACTCGTGCCATTATAATGCTCGAATTGCTTTACTTCTTGCATGACCTGCATGAGCATGATAAATTGTTAATCACTTAAAGCTAGCATGGAGCATGAGATATTAAGTCCTACTGAGCATTCGCTAACCCTGCGTTTTCTAATATTTTTCAGGTAATGACCTTAGCGATGACGAGACCACACAAGATGGGCAAGGGCAAGAGTGAAGAGTGCTTCGGCAACGTAGATGAACCTCGTGGTCTTTATTATTATGTTCCTGTCAAGTCTAGTTAGAGAGTCTATTGTAACTTTTCATTTATTGAGTCTTTCTTTATTTTTGGGTCCAAATTGTAATAAACTTATGTTTGAAATAAAATTCTATTTTGTTCAATTATATGTGTCAAGTTGTATTTTGCTCTGATCGACTCGACTGTTTAACTGTCACGGTCCAAGCAAACGACATGTTCCGATGCTATCGGTTCGGGGCGTGATAGGTGACGACCGCCATAGTTGCTGGAGTGCCAGATGCTGCGGAGGTGACGGTCATTGATGGTCGCCAAGCACGGTCTGACAGTCGGAATGCGAGCTGGGAGCTGCTGGAAAATGCGCGCGAGTACCCTCCTCTGCCTCTCCTGCAAGGACAGGAAAAGTGCACCTGGGCTTCAGGGCTGGCACAGGCTTCTCTTCAGCAAAAAGAAGGAAGGCGGGAGACATCCCACCGGATATGCCATCCTTTTTGTTGCACGGGTTTTTATGTTGATGACCGGGATGAGGAAAGGAACATGGCGAGAAAGGAAAAAACAAGAGCTTGATGTATCTCGGGTATCCTCCTTCATGGCCGTAGGCCTCTCATGATCATGGTAGTACCGGGCACTCTCCTTTTACGGAAAGTCGAGAGGGGTCGAATGGCACGAGAAGTTTCTGGGGGTATAGGTTAACTGGACAAGGGTGCGGGCGTGCCAGTCAATTTCTCAACAATCACCCGTGTAACTGAGGGTTGACTAGGGAAGCGTCGCCAGGAGGCGGCATGAGTGCTCAAGAAGACGGGCGACATGTGGAGAGAGAACGTTCCGTGGGTGCAAGTGCGCAGGCGATTATGGGGAATCATGTACTGGACGTCTTTTCCCACCGACTGTAAGCAGTCAATGTTTATTTACATCAGATTGAATCCGAACACCTTCGTTCCATGCTAAACAGGAGTCTACATATATCTGAAGCCAAGGGTAGAGGGCCGGTGATGCGGGACAGGATGCGACTCGATGCCAATTTAAATGTGATCTTGAGACTCTGGGCAAACTCGCGACTCGTCCCTAGCGAGGGAAGCGTGCGGATGTGCGCGGTTGAGAAATCGACAATGATTCAGGGTGGTTTACTCATTCCCGTGCTCAGATTGAGTCATGGGACGGGTCTCGCACTCACTCTCGCAGTGGTGACTAAAATTGAAGGAGCTAATTATCCTATCACTCAAGCAGCGACATAAAAAAATAAATACAAAATAAGCAAATGAGACAGATAGGAAAGCGGAAACGATACCTCCACGCTCCGGGCATGGGGAAGACGATCCCGGCTAAGACCCGTACTCCCGGTACAAATAATTATCAATAATTAAAGAAATGATTTTACTGCCCACTCCACGCAGGGAGGTAAAGGGCTAGACGTGGGACCCAGGAGTATTGGACTTAGGTTGACGGGCGGCACGTCCATGAAGCACTCGGGACGGCAGCGGATTGCTGGTTCGGTTCGATTCTGCTCGGGCCCATAGGACAGCAAGCGGGTCCGGCTGCTGGGACGGCGGCATCCGGGCGTCTCCTTGCTGCGACGGCTGGATGGGACGATGTTGGGGGTCCCTGGTCGATCACCGGGAGCGGCGGTCGCTGGATCGGACCCGGGGATTTATGGGAGAATTAACTCCCAACTCTGTTCTGTAGTCCTGTCTCGGGACAGATCTGCGCGACTCCACGAGAATGATCACCACGACCAGATCCAGTGCCGGATCGAGGCGAGATCAGCTCCGTTAGAAAGTAGACTTAAAGATCTACAACATAGGTGAATTTCACATCCATCCAACAGTCTGATTTAAAATATAAAACTTTGTGCTCCGAAGTTATTTCTGGCTCATATTTTAGAACAGTCAGGATAGATTGGGATCTGTCTGAAAATGAATTTTGATCAAGGGGAATTTGGTGGATCTGAACTTTAAAAATTTTATGGGTGAAAGGGGTGGAAGTGAGGATCACGCACAAATATTTTTGGATTTTTCTGAGATGGTTTAAAGGGTGTGAAAAATAAAATAACAGGATACTATCCCGCAGATCTGTTGATGGGCAGACCGTCAGGGGTGGAAAGCAATTACTGGGAAGGGACTCAAATGGTAGCTGATTGACATGAAAATTACATTGGAGATGGGGGATGATGGGGGAAACAAACCGTTAAAATTTGAGGTCGATCAGACGGCTGGATTGGGTGAACCAACCTAATCTTTAAGCTTCTGTCTTGGATCTCAAAATCCTGGATAGCAGGTTGAAGACTGGGTTGTGGCGACTCGATGGCGGCATGAACGGAGGCGGCGGCGCCGACGGCTGGAAGTCGCATCCAGCAGAGGTGATAGATGTGAGAATCACTCCCAAAGAATGTGCTTCACACCCAGATTTGATGCAACTCTCACAGCTGCAAGAAGGGGGAGAGAGGAGAGAGTGGCACCCTTGGGCTCTCTTGGAGAAATTCCAATTTTTCTTTCATTAATTCTCAAAATATGAAAATACAATAGTTTTATCTGAAATGGAAATGACCTAAACTACCCTCAGATCTAGGGTTAGAGAGGGGCTTTTAAGGGATGGAAGAATCTTCTCCCACGTGGTCAAATTAATACAAACATAAAGAAATGGGTAAAATGGGGGGAGATTATTTAATCTCCCACATGGGGACAAGAGAGGGGGGCGCCCCCCTCTTGGTGGTCAACAAGGGTGGCTTGGTGCACCTTGGACCATGGATCACCCCTATGGGCCCTAGAGAATCAAGGTGGCCCAATGGGAGAGAGGGTGGGGGTCCTGCTGGGCCTACATGGCATTTTTGCAAAGAAACCCACTAATTCCTAAGGACTAACACATTGGCTTATAATTGCCTTACAATTGTAACCCATTTGGCTTAAGGATATAAATGCAAATAAAATGTTAGTGGCCTAGCTTTTATGTCCCATCTGTCGGGAGCATTCCACAGCTATGGGTACGCGTTCGACTGGGCGATGTTTGCTAAGGTCAGGGATATTGGACACACACGCCGAGTGGTGTGGGGAGAGAGCTAGGACCCGAATACGGGCGCGTGTGTTTTACTGGTTTTATACTTTATAGAAGCAACGAGAGCTTTACAGGTGGGCCGTAATGGCCAAATTACAACTAGCGCAGGGCACGAGACAATCTCGACATGTTGGTCGGTCCCCGAGTCAATGCGTGATTAGGCAGATACTCGTATGTTTTACAGAGGTTCTCCTCGAGGCAAGGGCCACCCCCAATTTGCCGAGGGAGGTCTAGACTGGGCGACCGGAGAAGGTATAAGCCGGTGACTGGGCAAGGGCCGTGTGACGACCCAGGGTGCGGATACCGAGTAAACCCTATACCACTTGGATCCTGCTAGGCCTCCCAAGAGCTGTAAAGCTCCGAAGGGAAAAAAATGTATGTGTGGAGTACATTGAAGTCTCATATAAAGGCGGTAAGTAATTAATATTTCATTGATTAGGTTTGCTAAAGTAGCAGAAATAAAATTACCCTTTCAATTAACAATTTAAATTAACAGAGTCCAGTCCAAATAAAGACAAGTACAGTCCAATAGAAAAGAGAACGTACACTGAAGTCGGGGAAACCTGACGCAGGTAACGCTGGCAACTACGAACTGACGCACCGCACCACGAACCATAAGGAAGAAGAACGACCACACCTGAAAAATATGGGTGAGCCTCGTGTCACTAGCTAAGTAGGGGTCACACGGATCCCCACTGGAAACAACACAGTAACACGCTAAACAACAGCGCTAAACAGTAAAGTAGGAGCAGAAGTAACAGCAGTACTAAACTACAACAGTAAAGCTGTAAAAAGCAGGAGTAACAACGGCTAAAGGAAAGAGTAAAGCCGTAACAAGGAAACACGACAGCCGATCGAACCACGGCTCTCTAAGCTACTCCAAACAGCAACAAAAAGGTGAACCCCGATCTCACAAAGTCGGGCGTTATCGATCCATCGTCAAATCACGAAACCCCATTGTGGAAGGCCTAAGCCTAACAAAATAGGCAAAAGCCTACCAAAGACCCACACAGTCAAAGGCACATGCATACATGAACTTACCGTCGTGTATGCTACACAAGACTAGACCGCGGGTGAAGCCAACATAGACTACCCGACAAGTCACGTCTATCATGACGGAAACCAGCCACGAAAACATAATGAGTTAAGTGTCAGGTGACAGAAGTACCTCCTCACTAGAAGAACAGCCAGATCCATCCACTGACGTCTTACACTGTGCTTGAAGTATCTCCCACACACTGGGAACGGCGGTAACTGAGACACTCACAGAACCAAGTACAAGGAACAATAGTAACGAGTGAATAGTCAGGGTTACGCCCATCGATGCTCGTCCAAACGCCCCTGACCACATGTGCACACACAAGCTCAATGCCTTGAGCCAGGCCTCTAGCTAGCTTTCCCCCCTAGTAGGATGCTACCGCAAGGCAAGGGGGCCCATGGAAACTAGCTTAAAAATCGTATATTAGGAACTCACCTTGCCACCACTCCTAGGTGGGCCGACACACAGGAAAGTGTCGTCAGGCTACGACGAGTGAAGGTTCACTAGACACAGAGCTCCAAAACATCAGTGCTGAAGTACAGACAGGCTAAACATGCACTATCGCACATACCACGAAGCACCAAGCGCAAGACACAAGGTAGCACATCAGACTGCCACCAGACTCAGGACAGAGAACTAGACCTGCTGACATAATGATCCTTGAGTCAGGAGACTCGGGGTCAAGATCATCGCACGAAGGTGGTAACAAGCCGCCAATCAGCCTAGTCCCTAAGCCAAAGCACGGTAAACCACATATAAAGGAAACGGCACAAGATAGCCGGATTCATACAACTGCATAACATGAATCACGGAGACCTGAGGAATCACCAAGACCCTCATAGCACATGGACATGCAAATCGAGGTAAGATGGTACCTTAAGGCATCCAAAACCATGTCTCGACTCGCACAGGATCACCAAGACATTCACGAGGTCACATGTCAACCACTGGATCACACCGGGTTGACTAGAAACCAATAATGACTCTGAAGTAGTACGAAACACTACTCGATATAATGGCACTCATGGCCACCTTACAACATGGTCATAGCCCTCATAGGATATCCAAGACATCCACAGGACAATGGGAAAACTACAAGGTCAAGCTAAGATAATTGGAGACCAACATATCAGGAAAATAGAACTCCAGGAAGGAAACGGTAACATGCCAAACCGCTAGGCAAACCAAGCGGTCAGCCAAAGGGCCGCTATCCTTACACAGAGAATACAGACACTTGGCGGTCATGTAAAAGGCCGCACAAGATTACAAACGGTCTATACATAGGTTGTCTCACTGAGCTAAGCGGTCTAGGATATGGCCGCTACACTCAGAGACTCAAACGAACAAAACTACAAAACCATAGGGGCATGCGGTCTACCTCAGGGCCGCAAGGGGGACCCTAGCGGTCACGCCTTAGACCGCTACACCCAGTCAACTCCCAAACAGTGAAACCGACTTAACCTATCAAACAGATCTTGGCGGTCACCAAAAGGGCCGCCAAGACACCATGCAGTCTGAGCTAGGACCGCTAGCCCAAACCGACTTAAAAATAGTTGAACCAACATAAAAAAAGCCTAGCGTTCTCCCAAAGGGCCGCCAAGGCCTGCCTTGCGGTCTATCCCATGACCGCTTGGCCAAACCGACATATCACACATAGTCTAGCGGTCTCCAATAGACCGTTTCACAGAGCTTATCGGTCCTCCAAGGGGCCGCTAGCCGTCACAAACGGTCTATTGCATGATCGCGAAGACCTCAACCGACATAACATGAAATCGACAAATCCCATAGCCTAGCGGTCTCCAATGGACCGCCAGACGACCCCTTGCGGTCTCTAAAAGGACCGCCAAGGCATTACGGCGAGAAAACCAGGGGAATGGCCAAATCTGGCCTTTCCACGCCCCGTTCGCCCTAAAACAAAGGGGAAATAACCCTAAACACGATATACACCTTCCACAGTCCAGAAGGGATCCAAACAACACCAAAATGACAAGAAACATGCGATTCCAACGAATCGACCCAAAATGAGTCACATGAGTTCCCAGGCTCATACCGGTCCCAAATGACAACCAATCACAACGAAACTAGCGGAAATGAAATGCTGACATGCCAGGGGTTCAATAAAAACTAATTAGGCTAGAAAATGTCACCGAATGAGGTGAACACGTCTCACACCCCCCCCCCCCCCCCCCCGAAGCATGCTTTGCCCTAAACGAAGCAAAACCCGCTCGTTCTCGCACCGTTCGGCTCCAAAACATGAGGGAACGTAGAATTGGAGCAGGGCATCCATCTCCCTACCTCCACCGATGTTCTCGCACGCCGAAGCGACTAAAACACGTTGAAAACCATCGCACAAACTCAACCATCGGCTTCGAATCCATCGAATGGGATCACGCCAACACCACGCTCCAATCATGACGCCAGCACGCTCCAGACCACCTCCACGGCGTCTCCACAGCATCCCCGGGCCTCCTCCGTCTGTAGCCGGAGCAAAGGGGGAAAGAGGAGAGAGAATGGAGGGGGTGATAGTGAACGGCGAGAGATGAGAGAGGAGAGAGGTGAGGGAAGAAAAAGGGGGAAAATAGGTAATTAGGCAATTTCTGAAAAATCCGATTTTTGGCCCGAAAATGCACTAATTCAAAAATACGAAAAAATAGTCTAAGTGATCCTCGGAAGGAGCACAATGCAACTGTAACATCCTCGAGTCGATGAACTCAACAATAAACTCTCCACTGGGTTCCGTAACTTGTACGAGAGAAAAACCCGCGTAGATCGTAAAACACAACTTAGGACCCACAAAAGCAATCCGAAAGCTCTCCGATAAAGATCCAAAAGACCCAGGGCATTACAGCCTCCCCTCCTTAGGAAACTTAGTCCTCGAAATTAAAGGAGTCAACAAGTGAACAAGGGAAGAACAAACCCAAAACATCGGCCATGCTCTCCAAGCATCAGCCAAACCTCAAACACAAAGCACGATAACACAATTCTCAAAAAACATAATTCAGAGGGACACTGCCAGACCACAATCACAGGCACACGCTCTGGATCTCAAGACACACCAATCCACAGAACGAGCATGACACCCAAGTGAACAAAAGTCCGACACCTCTAAAACAGGGCAACGTCGCTTCCGTCTCACAGGGAAAGGAGACACGACTCATGCCACGACAACAGCTACCGATAACACATGGCAGACACAGCAAACATCAGCTTAAACAAGGAAACATAATCCTCTCAGCTGACAACTCAAACCATCGGCTTTCGTGCCTAGAACAACAAAATTGGCACGCAAAACGCCAACGACAGCACTAGACCACGAGCACAATCAAGTTAGTCCTCACTTAGACATTACATCTGATTCGAGTCACATGCCCACTCTACCATGACAAAAGAGTATAGTAAAACCAACCGACAAGACCTCGGTCTACACAATGCCGAATCTGACTCACAGGGAACTCCTCCCTGTTGACATGTTTTCTCCACCTTTTCTCCTTCTTACCTTCCTTTTCTAATAATCAAAGTGTAAAGACAAGCGGGATGACGGAAGAAAGAAAGGGTGGAAAAGTGTGCGATCGTCATCGCCACCAAGACACGAGTACCGGATGGTAAGACGTACCTTGGAAAAGGGGAGAAAGTACTCGCATGAGGTTCATCGCTGACAGGTGCAGACGGTCTTGGAAGATCCGCTCTGTGGGTAGGACGGACTCTCGACAGACCGCTCAAAGTGCCGAAGTGGGAAGCGGGACGAAGATGAGTCGGGCGATAGCACGGTTCGCAGATGGCCGCAATAAAGCATTACACGGTCCTATGTGGGCCGTGCATACCTGTGGACGGGCGGACGACGACCGTTCGATGCTGCCAAACTCCAAAGCATAGGATCCAATCCTCCACCCCTTCCGGCCAGCCAGAGGGGATGGGCCTCGTGTTAGGATGATGCTGACCTGCAAAACAAAGTAGGAGACACGAAAATGATACCCAAATTAGCCCTAAGGAGTGTAGCAACTATGACGAAGAATGGAAAATAAGCGCGATAACATGGAATGGGCGATACCTGGGAGGTTTTGAAACCCCTATAGGGCGTCAAAACAAATGGGAGGGTGTGAAAATGATATGTAGTGAAAGAACGTGGAAAGAAGTGGAGAAATAAACATGCACTGAACGAACTAATTACTCAACGTTATGACTAAAAACTAACGTTATGACTAAAAACTCAAATCAAATGACTACTCCCTTGAACCGGAGGCTTATAAGCATGTAGAAAGCCTCCCTCCCTGACTGCAGGTTGCTTGAGAATTCGGTAGAGCTTCGTGACCTTGAAATCTCCCCCCCCCCCCCTTTTCAAAGCTTGGCCTTAGGGTCCTATTTATAGAGCCTTGAAAGCAAACCCCGAAATTAGGGTTTCCAATGAAAATCAACTCGAGATATCAACATAAAATCCGTAGATAATATAATTATCTTCAAACCAGTTCAAACGGCACCCCATTTGGTGGAATATCCGCGGAGAAATGGTTGGAACAAATCAAGGATAAAAGCACGGGTAGAGAGAGAAAACACTTAGCTTTTCAGCAATCGAACCATTGCGCGGCCACGCGATAGACCGCTTAGTACATTGAGCGGCCGGCCACAAGACCGTCCAACCTGTCGGTGGAAATTAAGTAAATAAGCAAATATTATCCAAATATCCATCGAACTGTCCGATGATTTCGCCGTTGGACTCTCATGAATTGGGCAGTTACAAATGGACCACCCAGACCATGAAACGGCCATAGACTAGCCGTCCAAGGCCTGTCGGTGATAAATCAAAATAAATCAGATAATTAGATAATTATCTGAACAACCAATGAATCTGGGACTTCTGAGATACGGACGGTCAAATGCCTATCGTTCCATGAGATGGGACGGTTACATATATGCCGTGCGAAAGCTTGTCCGTGGAAATTTAGAAAATCATCTTAGTATCTAATAAATAGGTACACGGTTCATCATCAACCGCGCGATTACTGAACGGTCAGGCGATAGACCGCGCAATGGCTGGACACTCAAAAATCAAAGAAATGTGATAAATCAAGCAAAATCAAGGCCCATTAAGCCCCGATTTTAAGCAAACCTAATCAGGGAGGGAGGTACCCATAAAAAAAGCCCAATAAGCTGCCTGATAATAGCCTAATGAGTAAGGGACAACTCGAGGCATCAATAAATGATGGTAAGAGAAATGACTCAACTTATCAGTAAAAAACGGGTGTCAACAGATGCCCCTCTTTAACGTCCTCTTTGCAGGGGAGCGAGCAGAGGTGAAGCGAAAGCGAAGTGGAACATGGAGATGAAGCGGAAGTGAAGCGGAGCGGACTGAAAAGCGGGCATTAAGGTAAAACAACACCCGTTTTGCCAACAAACGATAGGAATCTTTTGGAAAACTTTGAATCAACCATAAGGAGTTGTCAGACTAAAAGTGACACAAATCTGGAGGAACTAACTAAATAAAGGGAACACAAGATCAACCTCATGGGGGACACAATCCCGCGGACCAATGAGGAGACCAGAATAAGCAAAAGTAAAGAACGGACTAAAACTCTAGACGGGGACCTCTTAATCAACCAAACCGAGTGAATAAACCATAGAGAACCTTCCAACTCAGAGTGGAATTATTCCTCTTACTCAAACACTGAACACACAGCTATCCATCATTGGTGGGGCACTATCAGGCAAACCATAGGTTATGAATGCTCAAAAGATGCGTATGATGCATGCTGGGATAAAATAAAAGAAATCATTAAAATAAATATAAATAAAGCCATAAAATAGAAAATACTCGAGAATAATATTGCTAAGCCGGGAGAATCAGAGTCAAGACACCATCCGCAACCCCGACGTGCAGGATAGAACCATCCTCCGTAGGTTTTCCCAACCTAACGGCCTATCCGATGATTAAACACGTGAACCTTGATCATCATTATTTTTGTTAATGGGGAACATCAGATCGTAGAACACGTGAGCAACCAACTGGTTCTTGAGATAATATAGCATAGTACCATATAGTAATGCAATAAGAGATGTAGGGATAGAAAGCCATACCTGACTTACATGTGCAGGCGAAACGGCAAGCGATTGAAAGTGATGCTGCAAAGGTCGCTAAATTTATCAGTGAATCACATAATGCAGCACTAAAGGGGCCAAACCACATCATTCAAGCACATGTACGGTCAAAAATAGACCGCCCAGACCATAGAACGGCTCACCCAAAATCGTTCAATCATCAGTGATTTGAACATGAACGTGAACCTACACGGCCCAAGGTAGGCCGTTCAATTAATGAAACGGTCAAATTATAGCCGCCCAATACAAAGTACCATTGGTTTATAAATGGTCAGGCGTGGACCACGCAATGTTGGGACGGTCTGGCGATAGACTGCGCAATGCCGGTGATGTTTAAACAAAGAACATTTCATCTCCCTCTCTCCCCACTGTAACCGACGGCGGGAGGGAAGGAGAACACCACCGCGCCACACTCCCCTCTTCCACCCTCTCATCTCTTCCTCCTCCACTCTCCCTACTCCTTATTCTGCCCATCTTCCCCGTATGCATTCGAAGCATCAAGCTCGACGTCCATCCATGGCCGGAGAGGGTGAAGAGATGCCGCCGCCGACGACCACCGCGGCCGTGAGGACCGATGCACCACCGCCGGAGGAGGTGCCGGTGCCGCCAATGGCCGAGAGAGAGGCTCCCCCACCACCTCCCGAAGCTGGGGCCATTGTGCCCGGGGACGGAGACGCCGGGGAGGAGGCACCAGCGGAGAGGACGGCCAAAAAGCAAAGGGACCCCGAGGTAGGTGCACTAAACCCCCCCGCCCCATTTTCATTTTATTTCTTGCATGTTAGTTTTAGGGGATGATAGGGGCACACGACCCCTTATAAACACTATGTGAGGCCATTTGGGCCATGAACGGAGGAGGGGAGAGGTTCTCCCGTCGTCGGAGACGACGGTGATAGCACGGTTCAACAGTAACCGCTTCCCAAAATAACGCGGTTCACATAGAACCGCTAAAAGAACACACGGCCCGTGGGTGGCCGTTCAAAGGATACGAATCGACACCACAGAACGGCTCCATGTAAACCGTCTAAATGTAGGGCGGTCCATGTTGGTCCACTTAGAATATGAGACGTTGAAAATAAAACGGTCTCCATCAGACCGTGGAACATAGGACAGACCTACCTGGTCCACTCAGAACTTGGAACACATAGAGATAGAACGGCTAGACTGAAATCGTGAAATGAAGAACGGCCCTCCCTGGTCCGTTCTAAGGGGAAGCATCAGATAGAAAGATGGTCCAGGGTGAACCGTGGAGCTTATTGAAGCGGTTGGGAGGCAACCTGATGCGGGACGGACACGGGGACTGACTGTAAGTGATATGGACCTCGGACTCTAAATGCATACACGACCAGTAACATACGATGGGAGAGACATTAGGCCCGACACTAAGAGCTCCTATGGGCTATACGTCGCTAACAGAAACACAAGCTCACTCGTCGTCCCAAGCGAGAGAAACGCGGATCGTGCGCGGTTGAGAAACTGACAGAGTTAAGGGAAGTCCGACTCACTTCCGTGCTCAGATCGAGCCACGGGACGGGTCACTCTCTTACTCACAGCGGTGACATGGACTCACGGGCTAGAATTCTATGCTCGCACAGTGGCATATGACCATTGTGGACGTCGAAAAACGACGGTGTCGATCATACGGCATGCACGTCTCGATGCTCGAGAGCAAGTCGAAGATGGAAATGCCGAATAAACCTCATGTCTCGCCCGATCAGGACGAGAACTTGCTTGGTGGTCCGCTACCCGTTAAGGAAGCCCCTCGGGTGGAAGATACGGCCACAACTCTCCGACCAGTCATGCCGAGAGCTGAATCAGAGAAAAATTGGGAGCTCCGGCACAGTCTCGGAATGCACCGAAAGTTACGCAAAGTCTGGGACCAAGCCCCAGAGGCTACGAACAGAATATTATAGAGGCCATGCATTGCAACTAGAACATTCCAGGAGCGCCAGCATTCGAATAAATGGCTGTGACTTCGAAAAGAATCTATTTGAGGCTTGAAACAGCGCGGAAGGGTCTTAAACCGGCGCGCCCCTTTAACATCTTAATCCGGCGCCCCTAAAACCAGCGCGCCCCAATCTTGCTGTTGCCTTAATACCTTAATACGGCGTGCTTCTCTTTTTGTTCTAAACCGGCGCGCGCTCACCCCCCCCCCCCCCCCCCCGCGCCGTTTTACCTTCGAGGCATCCCATCCTGCATCCGATCCCCTATTTTCGGGTGTGAACAGAAGTAACTTACCTAAAGCGGGTGAGCAGCCTGCTCCTGACCGACGTGCAACCGCCTGAGCCCCTGCAGCTCCCAAGAATAGAGATCTTCGAGCTCCGCACCGAACATCGCTTCTCCGTCAGTCATCGTCGGCCAATCCCGTGGAGGCAACTTCCTTACGCTACTGCCTCCCCTACCCGCCGGCCGCTCAAGATCTTCGAGCAGGAGGAGGTGAAGAAGAAAAAGAAGGGAGGACCACTCCCATCCTGACTCTCATATAAAAAGGGAGGCATACTCCACTTGAGAAAGAGAGAGGGATTCATCCGAGAGAGAGGCTAGTTCGTTCGGCTAAGGTCTCCGGCGTCCGAAGAGAAGGAGAGTCTGTCTATCCGCCCGCGCCTGCAAGGTGAAGACAGAGAGGGAGGAGGAGGAGCTTGTGCTCCATTCCCTCTTCCCACCGGTGTATTCTTTCGTTTTCTCCCTTCAATGTACATCCTTCGGGATAAACTTCCTTGTACTTAAACATTCCCCCCCCCTTCTGTGGATGAATAAATAGCGCATCGTTGAAAGAACACATGCTTTTGTTAGCGTTCAGTCTCCTTTCTTCTTTTCTCTCTGTTTACTACTCACCCATGGTGCTTTGAAGCTTGCTCTTCCATAGCATGGTCTTCGAAGGAACCATCAGAAGGGTGGACATTCATGGCCACCAATGGCACATATTTATCTCGTTCCACAAAATCATCACC
Source organism: Amorphophallus konjac (assembly GCA_022559845.1). Taxonomy (NCBI): domain Eukaryota; kingdom Viridiplantae; phylum Streptophyta; class Magnoliopsida; order Alismatales; family Araceae; genus Amorphophallus; species Amorphophallus konjac. Next base: position 228,408,875 of record CM040123.1, on the reverse strand, counting down.
CGTGAGTTATGAGAGCTCTTGAAGGCTAGTCCTCGAGCTTTTCTACACTCACATCTGGGTTATCGGACCGCCATAAGGTCTGGATTTGAGGTTCACCCCAGAGTTATCTGTTTGGTGTCCCTCTATTTTCTCTGGCGAATCTCAGTCCGGGGGAAGTGCTGCCCGATTTTTGCCAGGGCCAAGAACAAGAGGAACAAGAACAAGAACACGTAAGAACGAACAAATGAAGCTTCCTCAGACTAAATTAACCCCACTCAGAAAACCCCCGCCAGAAATGAAACACAAACTAAACTACCCTACACAATAAACACTTCTAATAAAAATATCTAAAATTTCGTGCTAATTCACCTTAACAAATGATCAAACACTTTCTATCAACTCAATCCACCAATTCGATGAACAAACCAATTGACAAATTAACTTGAAATTGACAGAAAGAAGAAAAAGAATCAAACAGAATGAAATAAGCCTCTTTGGAGCTTAGCCCGGCGCGCCCTAATCCGGCGCGGGCTAATCCGGTGCGCTCCCCCCCTCGCCGGATTAGCTCCACACTCAAATCTACATTCAAATCCTTGGAATGAATAGTGCTTATTCCGGCGCGCCATACTATTCATTGGCCTTAATCTGGCACGCCCCCCCTTGTGCTTCCCTATCCGGCGCGCCCCACATCTCCTTAGTCCCAAACCGGCGCGCCCCTTGGCATCCTCTTATCCGGCGCGCCCTTTGTCTTCCTTAAATCGGCGCGCATCCCACTTTCCATCTAACCGGCACGCTCTATTGCACCTTCTAAACCGGCGCGCCCTATCTTCTCTTGGTGCCTCCTTGAACCGGCGTGCCCTATCTTCTCTTGGTGTCTCCTTGAATCGGCGTACCTAAAAGAGAAAGAATGATTAACCAACAAGAGAAAAGACTTTAAGCGAATGGGTAAAACAAATGAAAGGAGTATGAAGCCAATAATAAAAACATCGCCAATAATCAAAAGGTCGATCCGCGAGCGAGGGTGCACGTTGGCGAGTTTGGGCTTCACACCTAACAACCCGCTCCCCCGGGTTGTGCGTGAAGAGAAAAGTAATGATGCCCTATGATATCGGACGTGGACCTCGGGATCCCCGACATGGTCATGGTCCGGGCACCTTTTGGGCCGATAGTTCGTCAGCTTGACCCACTTCTTCCGGGATCTAATCTCGCACTCGCATTAAACTTGCCGTACTCACGGCAGACATCTGCGCGGTTTTGCCACCATCTCTTACGCTACAAACACGGACCTTCGTCCAAACATGAAGTGGCCCACGAGTGGCCGACATAGGCTGAACGTTCACGTCCCGATACGGGTTTCTAGCATAGTTCATCTTTCGTTATCTTCCTGCATTACTAGTATTCTCTTTAGGCCATAGGGCCCTTATTCTCGACAATCAATCAAGGGTGTTCCCCCGTATGGGGGATGTAAATAACGCCGTGGCCTTTACGGCACGGCGGGTTTCAATCCCGACACGAACTACACAATCGTCTGATTAGTCAGATCGAGCGCACAATAGATCGTCACTTCGTGACTAGCACGCCCACGCACTTAATAAACCCAATAAACAAATAAACAACGATCCTTAAATAAAAAGTGCGACCACAAGTCTGGCACGCCCGGTGGGACGGTAATAACCCTTCATCTCTTTGCTGGGACTAAGGGCCCTACGGCCCCTTTCTTGTAATACTAATTATTTAATTTGCAAATGCATGTTGCATTTCAGACATAAGGATGGCCCCCACGTTCGGCCAACAGGCCGTCGAGAGCCATGTTCGGAACGGCTACTTGGCTGTCCCCCTCAGCTTCGGGAGCTTCCCTCCCGCGGTAGGCTTCCCCAACTTCCTCGGGGTGGCCTTCAGGAACCTGCTGGATGTGGAAGCGTCTGACATGACTGAAAGCAGCGCTCCCATCCAGGGGGCCGCCAAAGCTGCTGTCGGCCGATCAATGGCCGAGACTTCCAAGACCCTCCCGACTGGGACGCTGAGCTGCAACGTGCACCACGTGCACCAAACTGCCGGCCCTTCTCAGCCAGGGTCGACCTCTCGCCAGAGGAGGCTCCGGAGGAGCCATGCGACAACATCATATCGAGGCCGGTTCTCCAGCACCGGCAGGTCGGCTGTCGTCGGGACTTTCCGGGTGCATCTTAACGGACAGCGTTCCGAGGTGATCCCGGATCGCATTGTACCCGCCGTACCAGTGCGCAACTCTTTTCAGGCACTGGAGAAGATGAAGGGCAAGATGACGCCCGCCACTCCGGCCCCAGCGCCGCGGCATCAGTCGGCCTCCAGGCCCACCAGAGCTAAGCAAGTTTGGGTTCCCAAGGGGGCCCGGTTCACCTCACCAGCCCAGGCGAGGCCCAGCACCTTCCGCCCGGCAAGGGCATAACAAGGAGATCGGGTCAAGACATCGGCCCCCGTCCGCTAGCCAGCAGTAACTACACCGGCCCCACCGGAGAACATCTACCGTCGACACTACCGACGTCACTATCAGGCTGCCCGTGTCGAGCCTGCAACCCACATGCCCGTTGCTGCCAATATGGCGACATCACCTGCTTCTCCTCTTGAGCAAGACTGGGAAGGAGTGGAGCAAGCCATGAGGAACTACTTACGGGGTCCGGGGAGCACTCCCCTGAGATCGGTCTTTGACAGATTGGTCTTCCCAGGTAAATCGGTCTTTGACAGATTGGTCTTTGACACGTAGATCGGTCTTTGACAGATTGGTCTTCCCAGGTAAGCCGTTGAGAAGAACGGCAAGAAGAGGCAGAGACCTGAGGGTCTATACTTGCAACATGGCAGGGGTATCAGGTCGGTACGGGGCTCTACCAACCGAGCCCGAAGAAGTGGCAAGGCTTGCCACAAGGCCAGGACCTCTTACCAGAAGAGGGAAAGCAGCAGCTGAGAAGACACAAGTCCACACTGGAGAAGTTGACACTGAGGAACCCTCAATGGCCATGGCTGCCAATGTTATTACAGAGGGCACCACTGGAGGACCGTCCACTTCATCCGAAGAGGCGCCGATCGAAGAAATAGAGAGCACCCCCAGCCTCTCCATGAACGACCCCGCGGTGTTACACATGATGCAGCAATATCAGCGGGAGATCGAATTGTTAAAGAAACAACTGACTGAAAGAGCCGCTCAGCCCTCAACATTCGGGCAGACTGAAGCATTGCCAGAGACCCCTTGGGGTAACGGTCAGGCCTCGGAAGCTTGTCCATAGGCCACGGTGTCTCCCCCAATACCTACCTACACTGGCGGCGTACCCCTGCATCAGCCACAACATATCACACCTGCCCCGCCACCGAACCTCCCATTCCAGGGGTCCACTATTGCACCTCAGGCGACAGTGTTAACAACGCCGCTGGCGCAACCGGCTCATTTCTATCCAAACCCGGTTGACCCGGCAACAGTGAGCAGACTAATGCTCGAGCAAATGATAGATATGAAGTTGGCAGAAAGGAGCGATGGTGATCACACGCCATTCGACGTATACCGGGTACCTTACCCGGCACACTATGCTGCCAAGAGGCTACCGGTCGGCATCACCAAGCCGCCGAAGTTTGAGAAATTTAATGGGCAAGGGTCTCCCGGGGAGCACATTGCCTATTATGTGAATGTTATGGGGGATCTAGCTGCGGATGAAGCTTATCTTCTTAAATTCTTTAGCTCGACGCTTACCGGACTCGCTTTCGAGTGGTATTCGAGCTTGCCCGCCGGGTCCATTGCAGACTGGCCCGATATGCAGAAGAAATTCAAGGAAAGGTTCTACATAGCTGAGCGGGAGGTAACCGTGGCAGAGCTTTACACCACAAGACAGAGAAATGATGAGTCAGCACTCGACTACATAAAGAGGTGGAGGAACCTCAGCATGAGATGCAAACGTCCCCCGCATCAAGAGGATGCAGTGCAGATCTGTAAACAGAATCTGAAGAAGTAAATCCTTGAGAGGATGATCGGTGCTGAAGTAAGGTCATTTGACCGCCTGAATAACATAGTGGGAGAGATCGAGGCATTCCTTGCTTGATACTCTTCTGCTCCAGCTGCATCGAGCCAGAGGGCCAGGCAGGTCGAGAAAAGACCAACACCGCCAGAAGTTCACACACTGGACTTTGAAGCTTTCGAGAAGCAAAGATAGAAAGCCAAAGAGATAGCCGACCCTCCTCCACCCAGGTCCACTGAACGGCGGGAAGGTCCCTCCCTGCGGGAGAAGATGAGGAATAAATTGTACTCTTTTCCTTGAGACAAAGCCCGGGTCCTGTTTGAATGGGCCACCAGGTACAACAAGATCACCCTACCAGATCCAAAGAGGCCTGGTGACTTGAAGAAGAAGGATGATCCTCGCTTTTACCCGTACCATCAGATGCTTGGGCATACCATTGAGGATTGTTACATATTCAAGGATGTCATTGAGTCCTTGATCAAGAAGGGAGAGCTGGACATGGGGGAGCTCAGAGTGGACCCTCCGCAGCCGCACGAGATGCCGAACATCGGAACCACTGTCAACATGGTATCTTTGTACCAGCAGCTGCCTGAAGAATGGGCGGAGGCCACTACATAGGCTACATATCAAGCCTTTGTCATGGCGCCAGCTCAAGACCAAGGAGGTTGGCAAGCCGCGCCGACAAAGAACAGAAGAAGAAGACAAGCTCCCCGGCACACTCCAGGAGTTCACATAAGAGGCATTACACCCCGACCAGCACCGCCACTGGTGACACCCATTTGGCATGACACAGCCCCCCGGCTGGTCATGAGACGACCCACTCACAATAAGAAGAAACACATCCCGATGCGGGTGCACAAGGAAACCAGTCCTGCGGTAGAAAGGCTCCAGGCCATTATTGACGGGCTTGAAGATTATGAGCAGCCGAAGATCCAGCCTGTGGAGTTGAAGGAGTATGTCCCTTGGGAGGAGTTCGAGTCACTCGAACCCCACGACCTGACCGCGCAGGTCGATCCGCGTGTGAGGGCGCACGTTGGCGAGTTTGGGCTTCACACCTAACAACCCGCTCCCTCGGACTGTGCGTGAAGAGAAAAGTAATGATGCCTTGTGATATCAGACGTGGACCTCGGGAACCCCGACATGGTCATGGTCCGGGCACCTTTTGGGCCGATAGTTCGTTAGCTTGACCCACTTCTTCCGGGATCTAATCCCGCACTCGCATTAAACTTGCCGTACTCACGGCAGACATCTGCATGGTTTTGCCACCGTCTCTTACGCTACAAACATGGACCTTCATCCAAACATGAAGTGGCCCATGAGTGGCCGACATAGGCTGAACGTTCACGTCCCGATACGGGTTTCTAGCATAGTTCATCTTTCGTTATCCTCCTGCATTACTAGTATTCTCTTTAGGCCGTAGGGCCCTTATTCTCGGCAATCAATCAAGGGTGTTCCCCCATATGGGGGATGTAAATAACGCCGTGGCCTTTACGGCACGGCGGGTTTCGGTCCCGACACGAACTACACAATCGTCTGATTAGTCAGATCGAGCGCACAATAGATCGTCACTTCGTGACTGGCAGGCCCACGCACTTAATAAACCCAATAAACAAATAAACAATGATCCTTAAATAAAAAGTGCGTCCACAACCATATACTAGCTAAGCAAAGTAATGCCGAGAAGTTATGATCGTACCTCCACGCACCCGGCTTGGGGAAGACAACCCCGGCCAAAACTGGACTCCCGGTTAACAAAATTTTACCGTGATAGAAAAATTTGACCCACTCCACGCAGGGAGGTAATAGGTCACATATGGGGCCCGGGAGTCACCCGGATTGGGTTGATGGGCAGCATCTTGATGTCGCTCCGTCGGTGCCGAAACCCGCGTTTAGTGCTGTCCGGACAGCGCGATCTACGGGTCTATGGGGCCCACGGACCGCTCTATCCTCCGGGTCTGCTGGGGTGGGTCTCGCTGTGATGGAGACTCCTGGTGGCGCGCCTCCCTGGAAGGCGTTCGGGCGGGAACGCCGGTCGGAGGCCGATCGGCTCCGATCTCCAAGCTTTGGAGTTGTTACCCACAGACTGGTTGCTTCTGTTTTCAGGCATGCGATCCGGCTAGATCGGTTACAGCGATCACTCCCGATGTTGGATCAACGCACAAGAGGTATCGTTGGAAAGCTCTCTCAAAGTCCTTCGACCCTGTGGGATTCAGAAAAATTCACCGGAGCTGTGCTTCTGATGGACGATTTTGGAACCGGCCTGCTCTCAGTTTCAGATCTGACTGGGCAGAAACAGAGTTTCCAGAGAGTTGGCATTGACATTAGGACAAACCTCCGAATCAGATCTTGAGCCCTTCATAAAGATTGTAGAGTGGAGAGAGAGGAAAACGGAAATAATTCTTATGATCGATTTGGTGGAGATTTGGATGGGGAAAACTATTTTAAACTGGCGGGTGGTCGGATCTGGATAGGAGTAGATAGAACTGAAGGGGATCTGAAAATAATTTTTAGAAAATAGTTTGAGGCCTGTGAAAATTTCACGAAAATTCTTGGGTGGTGGGGATGGTGGGTAGAACCTTTAGTAATTTGGGGGGTTCTAGAAAAAATCAAAAGATGGGTCGAAGATGGGAATATCAGGATTTCTGTCACAGTAGATAGAAACCTGGCAGATCTGGAAGGAAAAGATGGACGAAAATGGAAAAATCGAAATCGAAATCTAAAGGCCAAAAAAAAATTTCTGGAATGTGGGGGAAACCTCTGGAACGCACCCTGAAAGTTTGAGCTCAAGAAGATCTCATATCCGAGAGTTAAAATTCGTGGAAGGGGCTGCTGTTGGATGAAGCAGAACTTCGATAAGGTGGCGGTGCGACGGCGGCTCGATGGCGGCGGCGGCGATAGATTTGAGCTTCCCACTCAAAAGAGACTTGAAGGAGAGGCCTCACACATCTCGGAGCAACATTCACACATCAATGGCCATCCACAAGCCCATTCTACTCCAACCTAGGTGGTCCATGAGGAGGGGAGGCCCAATTGGGCCTTAAGTGGCTTAAGAACCCAATATGAAGCTTAATGAAGCCTCATAGCCCAATATGGCAATCACCCCTTAATAGACTCTAAAGGGCTTAACCCAAATGGCTTATTAAGAGCCTTACAATGAGCCCAAAATGAAAAACCCAAATAAAACACACATTACAAGCCCAAATACAATGCAAACAAGTGCTAAAACAATGCAGGTAAAAGCTAAAAGTGTCCAAGACTCAAGGCAGAGATTCTAGACTATCTCCGAGCCAAAGAGAAGCTGATGTAGCTCGAGTGGTGCTCCGCATACGGTACCGATGACTCGCCGGTTCGTGCTTCTCGCTCGCTCTGGTGTCTGCACCAATTCTCCCCGGGTGGGAGAAACTCGACCATGTCGAGTAAGGGTCTGCATCGCTCTGGTAGCGCTCCAGTAGATCCGGATCTATCCGCTGCAACTCTCCACAGGTGATCCAAGTATCCTCGGTGGCGGGTCGCCCTCTCCAACGCACTAGGTAGCGCGGGTAGGATCCACTCCTGGTAACTGTCACCTGCTCATCCAGTATATGATGGATATGCTCTCGCTGCTGTGGAAAAGGGGCTGGTGGTGGACACTCAGGTGTGGGATCACTCTCAATGGGAGGAGATGACTCGAAAGGCTCACTAGGGATCACCGCTGGGTCCCTATATGCAACTAGATCTGACACATTGAAAGTAGAGCTTATACCATATTCCTCGGGCAGGTCCATAACATACGCATTGGATCCAACGCGTTTCAACACTCTAAATGGACCGGCTCCGCGAGCTTGCAATTTCTTTACGGTTCCAGAGAGAAACTGTTCAGGTCTTACCCTGATCATGACATATTCACCCTCTTGGAACTCTCGATGGTGTCGGTGGGCATCGGCTAGCTCTTTGTACCGTGCATTGCTGGCCTTAATGTGACGATGTATGTCGTCATGCAAACTCCTAACATGCCTAGCAAACGACTCGGTAGACTCCGACACTCGTGCATGGATGGGCATGGGAACAAGATCCACTGGCTTCCTAGGCCTACGACTTGTGACAATCTCGAATGGACTCATACCAGTAGACCTGTTAATCGAATCATTATATGTAAATTCTGCCAATGGTAATATGAGATCCCAATCCCCTACACTGTCCCTGACAAGACACCTCAAAAGATCAGCCAGACTCCTATTGACCACCTCGATCTGACCATCTGTCTGGGGATGATATGTAGTGGAAAACTTGAGGTGAGTATCCAACATATGCCACAGTGTCTTCCAAAAATTACTGATGAATCTAACATCACGGTCAGACACTATGGTACGAGGCAACCCGAACTTGCACACCACATGAGTAAGGAATATGCGGGCTACCCTCGAAGCATCTGAAGTCTTCGAGCATGGAATAAAAAGGGCCATCTTCGAGAACCGGTTAACAACCACATAGACCGAATCGTGGTTCCTGGAGGTACGTGGCAATCCCAAGATAAAATCCATGCTAACATCCTGCCACGGGGCATCAGGCACGGGAAGAGGTGTATAAAGGCCCGAGCTTTGCTTCTTCATTTTGGCCGTAGCACATGTACGGCATTGAGCCACAATATGAGCAACATCGCGCTTCAAGCTCGGCTAATAAAATCTATGCTCAACAACCTCGATAGTCTTGTTCCGACCAAAGTGGCCGGCTAGACCTCCCTCATGTATCTCTCAGACTAAGAAGTCTCGAACTGAAGTTTGGGGAACACAAAGCCTGCCTCCATGAAAGAGGTAACCCTCCTGAAGTACATAATCATCAAGGTCTCTTGAGGGTCCGGCCTGGAGAGTGGTATAAATCTGACAGAAGTCAGGACAGTCAACATAGGTCTCTCTCATCTTCTCTAACCCTATGACCTCGGCACTCATGGTGGTAAGCAAACACGCTCGCCGACTCAAGGCATCGGCCACCTTGTTCTCCACTCCAGCCATATGTTTTAGCACAAATGTGAACTGCTGGAGATACTCAACCCAATGGCTGTGACGCGCATTAAGCTTCTTTTGGGAATGGAGGTACCTCAAAGCCTCATGATCGGAGTATAAGACAAACTCCTGGTGTAATAGATAGTGTCTCCAATGCCTAAGAGCCTGAACAACTGCGTAGAATTCCTTATCATAAGTGGAGTATCGCAGTTTCGCGTCATTCAGCTTCTCACTGAAATATGCGACTGGGTGGGTCTCCTGACTCAACACTCCTCCTATCCCAACACCCGACGCATCACAAGAGACCTCAAACACCTTCGAGAAATCCAGCAATCGAAGGATAGGTGTCTGGGTCATGCGCTCCTTGATGTCCTTGAAGGCAGCAGCTGCGGCCTTCGTCCACACGAATGTGCCCTTCCAGATATAATCCGTGATCGGGGCGGTGACGGAGCAAAATCCGCGGATGAAACGATGATAGAACGTCGCAAGGCCATGGAAGTTACGGACATCATGGACCGTACGGGGTTCCGGTGTCACGCCCCGACGCGGAATATCGGGACGTACTGTCAGTAACGAGCTAGAAATAACAATTTATTCTATACTAAACATTTACACGATTGCTAAGGAAGGAAATAATACTCTATTAATCGAGGGAAGATTCCAAACTTTTATTACAATGATCATCACTGATTAAACACGATCAAACATACCTTCCAAATTCAATCTAATGCGACAACTGTCTTATAACAATAACCAAATACTAATACAACTCTAAAGAAATAACTGGAAGTAAATACTATGCCATTAAGTAACTAGGTACAATAACTCTCATATTCACTCATGTCTCTCCCCGCTTGAATGAACGTCATCACCTGAATAGCCTGAAAAGGGGGGAAAACAACAACACTATGAGCTGACGCTCAGTAGGTAATAACAGACAATTTACGTAGTTAATATCTTAATCGCATGTTATATGCAAGGATAATCAAGGAAATAAATAATGAGATCAAGGACAATGTAGAAGATCTTGCAAGGTTAAGAATTTAAACAATGATAATCAACAATAATGACAGGTACAAGAAATTCAATAAGAACAATTTCAATAATTAATTGGCCAACAAGCACGTAATTTAAACATGAAATAAATTCACGATCAAGCACAAGTAATAATAATAGAATGGATGTCATAGACGTCTCACTAGTCAAGTACTCGGTGTAATGCCCCACCATGTCATTAACATCCCATGGGCTCACTTATTTTTCGGGCACTCTCCCCAGGACCAGACCGGGCCCCTATGATGCGATGGCATTGATTTATGGATCCAAGATCCCAAGTTGCCTAGACATTTTTCATGTAATTATGGCCAATGAATTTCAAGGATAAGCTAAATTGTAAAAAGTACAGATCTGACAAAATATCAGAATAACAAGAAGAGTGGAGAATTAATTTAGGCATCATGTTTAACGACAATTAAGTCGTGGAGTTCAAGAATGAACGGTAAGTAGGAAAATGTAATAATTAGAATACTTTTAATTCCATAGTTTAATGTTGTATTCTATTGTTTTAACAAGTTTTTATCATACTGGAAATTACTTAATTTAGTTGGATGCCAAAAATGCCAAAAATGATTTCTTTAGTATTATCTTAGTGAATTACTAAGAATTTAGTTTAATTCATGGAATTAAATCTTAACATGATGAAATATCTCTAATATAATTTAAATATTTCCAGCACATGATTCTACCGGTAAGATGACAGAAATATATATTTTTCTTGCTGGAGTGAATTTTTAACATATTAAATATATATTGTTAGACACTAAAATCAATGCTTAATGTACTATAATAAGTTTTCTACATAATTTCTGGATAAGTTAATAGGAGTAAGTCATCAGAATGATTACTCATTTTTCCTGATATCAATAAGATTTTTTATCATGCAGAAGTAATTTTCTATAATATTCTATCATGTATTTCATAGAAGAGATACGCTAAAAATTAGTTTAAGGTACTAAAACTCCTTTATATCTTACTGTTATCATTCTAAGATCCTGGAAGAATTTTTGTCATACTGTAAGGAATTTTATCATGCTGCAACAATTATTTTTAACATGCTAATATAATTTATATGCATTTATTTCCTAGTATATGGATAAAAATAGATTTCTATAATATAAAAATATCTATATTCCACAGAAAATTAACATTTACATGCTGATCCTATCAGCGTATATTATTCATAAATTTTCAGGCATTTGAAATATTTTAGCATGCTAACAAATATTTTATATGTGTTTACTTTCAATTATATGGAGAAAAAATAGAATTATATAACATAAAAATATCTATTTTTCACAGAAAATGAACTTTCACATGCTGATCATATCAGAGTAATTTTTTTATAAATTTTCAGACATTTGAAATATTTTATCATACTAACATATATTTTTTTGTAATATAGTTATTTCCAATTATATGGAGAGAAATAGATTTCTATAACTAAAAATATACTTAATCCACAGAAAAATAACTTTTTACATGCTGGTTATATAAGGTCAGGGTTTTCCATGTATTTTAGGTATTTATACAAATTTTAACTTGCTAATCATATTTCTCATACACAAAGGGTGAAATTTCATTTTCGATTTGTGTAACCCTTGGACTAAAATGCCTATAACTCCCTTAATCCCTGGTGGAATTAAGCAAATAAGCTATCAATGGAAAGCTAATGATGAATACTATCTAACAGTAGGATCAATTTCAGGTTTACACACAGTAATCGTGATTTATATTGACAGAAACAATGGAAACCTTAATTAGGACAGTCTGTTACAAAAATATGAAATTCTCTTTAGATACATGATAACTTTTAGGGCTTTTCATATCATTAGAAAGCTGACAGGAAGGGCTTTCCAACCATATAAGATACATGCTATGAATTTTAAGATTTAGGATTCGAAATCATGACTTAATCAGAATGAAGACGTTAAATCAACACCGAGACATGCTCATGTTTAAATCCTAAATTCTTTAAACAGGGTCAATAACAATTAGGGCTTTCTTCGTTAATTGAAAGGTAACATGATGAGGATTTCATTGATATATAACAATTAGGGTTTGGTCTGTTAAAACCTACCTGATTGAAGAGATCAATCTCGATCAATCTCGAGCTAAGAATACCCCACGAACTAAGAAGAATACCACAAAGATCTCCCGAAATCTCCTTCAATACCCTATGAAAATTGGGAATTTTCATCTCAGATGATAGATCTCATCGAGCTGACCAAAATCCACTACTTATTTGCCTAATTTGGTTGAGGGTACTAACCTTAATCGACGATTTAAACCTTGGAAAGAGGAAGATGACGGGAAGAAAACCTCTTCCACCAATTCGCTGATTCCTCTCCGGTCAGACCTCCTCTTCGAATGAGCCAGCTACCAAATGAAAGAAGATGAGTTAAGCTTTCATTTAAGAGTTTACTCACCTTCTGGATCCTTCCAGGAAGGGAGAATTTCGAGCTGCAAGAGGCGTGTTTGAAACGTCGCCGAAATATTTGACCTTGTTAAACTTCGCTTATGAGCTTCCTCTATGGTTAATCTCATTCGAAATTGATTGGGGAAAACTAAACTACCCATTAATACCTTTCATTTGCCCCTAACCCCATCTCATTTAGTTGAGAAATGAGCTCGAATTTAGGGTTTGAATGTGAGGGTTACTATTGCGTTCACTATTGGGGGTTGGTGGGTTTTAAGTTCTGATTAATCCTTTAATTTGACTGGTCTAATGATTTTATTAGGTTTAATCACAGAAGACTAAATTGCTAAACGAATTGCCTTCTATTTAATTACTATTTTTTTGGATTTTAATAAGGTTAACAAAATTTCACTTTCACTATTCATTAATAATATAACATTAAATTCAAAATTCAAACGTAAATCTCTGATTTGACCAGGTTAATAATTTTATTAGGCTTAATCACAGAAGATAAATTTGTTAAGTGAATGGCCTTTTACCAAATTACAATTTTTCAGGATTTTAATAAGGTTAATAAATTTTCACTTTCACTATTCATTAAATAATATAATATTAAATTCAAAATTCAAACTTCAAATTCACCCTTTACATTTCATTTTCATTCCAACCAAATTTTATTTGTGTTTCATTTCACCTAACCCTCATTTTCATTTAGGTTGCATTTCATTTTAATTTTATTTCAATTTTATTTAAATTATTAAAGGTTTATTTCAATTTCTTTCCATTTATTAATTCAACTAAATTCAAATAAATTCCTAAAATTTTTAATTTTGTCAATAAAAAATTAATTAAAAATTGATAATAAATTACGGGGTATTACACCCTCCCCTACTTAAAAGAATTCGGTCCTCCAAATTCACTGCACTATAATGCGAAAAATAAAGGATAACCAGCTCACCTAGAATAGGTCGGGATACTGCTTCCGCATAGTATCTTCGGATTCCCAGGTGGCTTCTTCAACTCCACGCCGACTCCACTGGATCTTAACCTTCGGTATGGACCGATTCCGGAGTTGCTGCTGCTTCCGGTCCAAAATCTTGATCGCTCTTTCTTCGTAGGTCAGATCTTTCTTCACCCCGAAGTCCACTTGCTGAATAATATGAGTGGGGTCGTACACGTACTTCCGTAACATAGATACATGGAAGACATTGTGTATGCCTGACAATTGAGGCGGTAACGCCAGTCGGTATGCAACTTCCCCCACTCTGTCCAGAATCTCGAACGGGCCAATATATCTCGGACTCAGCTTGCCATGAATACCAAATCTGCGAATCCCTCTTATAGGAGAGACCTTCAGAAATACATGATCACCAACTTGAAATTCCAATGCCCTTCTTCTGTTATCGACATAACTCTTTTGTCTCGACTGAGCCACTTGCAACCGGTCTCGAATAGTGCGGATATTCTGTGAAGATTCTGAAATAAGATCCGGTCCAAGCCATTGCTTCTCACCTATCTCATCCCAACACAATGGGGATCGACAGCTTCTGCCATACAAAGCCTCAAATGGTGCCATCTGAATACTGGACTGATAACTGTTGTTGTAGGCGAATTCAACCAATGGTAGATGTTCATTCCAGCTGCCTCCGAAATCAATCATGCAAGCTCTCAGCATATCCTCCACGATTTGGTTAGTCCTTTCCGTCTGCCGATCTGTCTGTGGATGAAATGCCGTACTGAAATTCAGACGAGTACCAAATGACTCTTGCAATCCTTTCCAGAAATGTGATGTGAATCTCGGGTCTCGGTCAGATACAATACTGACTGGAATACCATGCAATCTCACCACTTCTTTCATATACAATGTTGCTAGAACATCAACCGTCCATTTAGATTTAATGGATAAGAAATGAGCTGACTTCGTCAATCTGTCTACAATTACCCAGATTGCGTCAAATCCACCACGAGTTCTAGGGAAACCCATGATGAAATCCATGCCGATGCTCTCCCATTTCCATTGAGGTATGTCAAGTGGTTTCAACTTCCCTGCCGGTGTAAAATGCTCAGCCTTCACCTGCTGACATACCAAGCATCTGCTCACAAAGTCTGTAACCTCTCTCTTCATGTTGGGCCACCAAAAGGATCTTTTCAAATCCTTAAACATTTTAGTGCCTCCAGGGTGAATCGTGTATTTGGATCTATGTGCTTCGTCAAGAATTTTGTTCTTGATTTCAGCTACATCAGGTACACACGTTCGTCCTTGAAATAGCAGTCTTCCATCATCTATCATCATGAAATCCGATCTGCTGCTCAAGCTTCCCTTGATCTCTACTAGCTCAGGATCATTACCTTGCATAGACTTGATCTCCGTCAATAATTCAGGCTTGAGTTGCATTTGTGCAATCACAACCCGATCCTTGTCAATATTAAGATCCAGACTAGCCATTTGCTCCAATAGCTTCCATTCTTGTAACATAAGACTGGATAATTTTGCTATAGGCTTTCGACTCAAAGCATCTGCCACAACATTACCTTTACCAGGATGATACTCAATAGAAAAGTTGAAGTCCTTTAAATACCCCAACCATCTGCGCTACCGCATATTGAGTTCCTTCTGAGAGAATAAGTATTTCAAACTTTTGTGATCTGAAAATACAGTGAAGGATTCTCCATACAGATAATGCCTCCAGATCTTTAAGGCAAAAACAACTGCTGCCAGCTCCAGATCATGAACAGGGTAATTCTCTTCATGCTTCCTCAACTACCTAGAAGAATAAGTAATAACCTTCCCATGCTGCATAAGCACACAACCTAGACCAATACCTGAAGCATCGGTGTATACCACAAAACCTCCTTCACCAGAAGGTAAAGCTAATACAGGTGCTGAAGTCAGGCATTCCTTCAAAGTCTGAAAGCTTCGTTGACATGCTTCTGACCACTCAAACTTGTTCTCCTTGCGGGTTAATCTGGTAAGAGGTACCGCAATCTTGGAGAAGTCTTGAATGAATATGCGATAATAACCTGCCAGGCCTAAGAAGCTTTTGATTTCAGTCCCATTAGTAGGCTGCTCCCAATTCTTTACTGCCTCTACCTTAGAAGGATCAACAGAAATACCTTCTTTGGTAATAATGTGTCCTAGGAAGGACACCTCTCGAAGCCAGAAATCACACTTGCTGAACTTAGCGTACAGCTGATGATCTCTCAATAACTGCAATGCCATTCTTAGATGTTCGGCATGCTCTACTTCACTCTTAGAATATATTAAGATGTCATCAATAAACACCACGACCCATTGATCAAGATAGGGTTGAAACACGCTGTTCATTAACTGCATGAAAACTGCTGGTGCATTCGTTAAACCAAAAGGCATAACGACAAATTCAAAGTGACCATACCTGCTGCGGAGAGCCGTTTTATAAATATCCTCTTCTTTAATCCGCAACTGATGATACCCAGATCGAAGATCGATCTTAGAAAAGAATTGAGCTCCCGCTATCTGGTCAAATAACTCATCAATCCTCGGCAATGGATACTCGTTCTTGATAGTTAACTGATTTAGTTGCCGGTAATCGATGCACAGCCTCATTGAACCATCCTTCTTCCGAACAAATAATACAGGGGCTCCCCAAGGAGAAGTACTAGGACGAATAAAACCCTTCTCGAGTAATTCCATCAATTGCTGCTTCAATTCTCTCAGCTCCGCAGAAGACATACGATAAGGAGCCTTAGAAATAGGAGATGAGCCAGGAATCACATCGATAGAGAAAGTCACTTCCCGCTCAGGCGGAAGTCCAGGTAGCTCCTCAGGAAAAACATCAAGAAATTCTCGGACAATAGGAATGTCCTTAATCTCAATCTGCTGCTCAGGAGTCGCATAGACTAAGGCTAGAAATGCCTCGCATCCACGCCTCATCAACTTATCGGCACGAAGGGTCGAAATAAGCGAGACAGAGCTATGATGTCTAATTCCTATGAAAGACAGTTCCGGGTGCCTATTAAAAGACACAGAACTAGAACTGCAGTGAACATTGACCTCATACTTGGCCAACCAATCAGCTCCTAGGATTACATCATAATCCTTCATATTCATGCAGACTAAATCGGCTGGTAAGTTCTATTCACCAATCATAACCTTGCTAGAGGGATAATAATGCTGAATTGCTGATCTAGAACCAATAGGTGTAGATATTTCTAACGGAGAAGTCATCAAAACAGGTTTCATAGCTATAGACGTAGCAAATCTCCGAGAAATAAAAGAATGCGTTGCACCAGTATCAAAAAGAACAAAGGCTGGCTTGTTGAGTATAATAAGAGTACCTTCGACGAGTCCACCTTCCTCGGCTGTTTCTGCTTCATCAACATGAAGAGCTTGGAGCTTGCCTTGCGGTTTCTTGAAGACCTGAGGTTTCGCCGGTGTAACTTGCTCCGATAATAAAGGACAGTCTGGGATACGGTGCTCCCTACTTCCGTAATGCAGACAGGCGCCCAGCTTGCGCCAGCATTCTTCCATCTTGTGACTAGGACGATCATAATATCGGCACACGCCCTTAAAGGGAATAATAGGGCCAGACTTCTTATCTTCTTGCTTCGGCATCTTGCCCTTCCACGAACCAGATCCGGTCCACGAACTAGATCCACCCATGGGCCTCTTCTTGCCGGTGCTAGGTCCGGTCTTGACATTCTTGAAATTCTTTGGTTATTCTTTCTTAGTGCTTTTCCCATGGATACGCTCCGTCATCTCCAGGGTATCTTTTAGAACTTGCGCCTTCCTCACCATTTCGGAATATGTTGAAATCTCCATCGATGCCAGCTGATTAATATAGTGGAGCTTTAAACCATTCAAGAAACGCTTAGCCTTCATTTTCTCGGTGGAAATAAGATGTGTAGCATAACGGGATAACCGAGAAAATTGAGTTTCATACTCTGCTACGGACAAGCTTCGCTGCTTCAGAGCCGCAAACTCAGCTGCCTTCTTCTCTTGTACCCGGTCAGAAAAATACTTGCTGTTGAAATACTCCTCGAATTCTTCTCATGAGACCTGATGATCACCGAGGGTCGCCTTGACAGAATCCCACCAAGTGCGCGCATCTCGCTCCAGCTGGAAGGTCGAGAGAAGGACACGTTCTTGGTCGGTGCATTGCATCACTTCGAATATCCTCCCCATTTTATCCAGCCAGTGCTCGGCCTCGTCGGGATCGGTCGAACCAGAAAATCGAGGCGGATTCATCCCTCAGAAGTTCCGGTATAAGTCACCGGTGCCATGATTTGCCGCTCCAGCTTGAGCCACTTGCTGCAATGCCTGAGTAAGGCCTTGAACCGTGCACTGCAGGTTCCTCCATTCAGCACATTCAGCAGCCATTTCAATAGCCTACACATAAAATAAATCATTTAGGGTCATTAAGATAAATGATTTCACAATCAAGGTATTATCTTAACCCAAGCCTCTACCCAATCTCACCAGGACGGGTCCTTAAGTTTTAACAAGGTAAGGGGTCCTACGACGACACTTAAAACCCTAGAACTTTAGAAAAGCCTAGAATTTAAGGGAAAACCTAGGATTATTTAACCTAGGCTCTGATACCAACTAAACTGTCACGCCCCGACGCGGAATATCGGGACATACAGTCAGTAACGAGCTAGAAATAACAATTTATTCTATACTAAACATTTACACGATTGCTAAGGAAGGAAATAATACTCTATTAATCGAGGGAAGATTCCAAACTTTTATTACAATGATCATCACTGATTAAACACGATCAAACATACCTTCCAAATTCAATCTAATGCGACAACTGTCTTATACCAATAACCAAATACTAATACAACTCTAAAGAAATAACTAGAAGTAAATACTATGCCACTAAGTAACTAGGTACAATAACTCTCATATTCACTCATGTCTCTCCCCGCTTGAATGAACGTCATCACCTGAATAGCCTGGAAAGGGGGAGAAACAACAACACTGTGAGCTGACGCTCAGTAGGTAATAACAGACAATTTACGTAGTTAATATCTTAATCGCATGTTATATGCAAGGATAATCAAGGAAATAAATAATGAGATCAAGGACAATGTAGAAGATCTTGTAAGGTTAAGAATTTAAACAATGATAATCAACAATAATGACAGGTACAAGAAATTCAATAAGAACAATTTCAATAATTAATTTGCCAACAAGCACGTAATTTAAACATGAAATAAATTCACGATCAAGCACAAGTAATAATAATAGAATGGATGTCGTAGACGTCTCACTAGTCAAGTACTCGGTGCAATGCCCCACTATGTCATTAAGATCCCATGGGCTCACTTATTTTTCGGGCGCTCTCCCTAGGACCAGACCGGGCCCCTATGATGCGATGGCATTGATTTATGGATCCAAGATCCCAAGTTGTCTAGACATTTTTCATGTAATTATGGCCAATGAATTTCAAGGATAAGCTAAATTGTAAAAAGTACAGATCTGGCAAAATATCAGAATAACAAGAAGAGTGGAGAATTAATTTAGGCATCATGTTTAACGATAATTAAGTCGTGGAGTTCAAGAATGAACGGTAAGTAAGAAAATGTAATAATTAGAATATTTTTAATTCCATAGTTTAATGTTGTATTCTATTGTTTTAACAAGTTTTTATCATACTAAAAATTACTTAATTTAGTTGGATGCCAAAAAGGCCAAAAATGATTTCTTTAGTATTATCTTAGTGAATTACTAAGAATTTAGTTTAATTCATGGAATTAAATCCTAGCATGATGAAAATATCTCTAATATAATTTAAATATTTCCAGCACATGATTCTACCGGTAAGATGACAGAAATATATATTTTTCTTGCTGGAGTGAATTTTTAACATACTAAATATATATTGTTAGACACTAAAATCAATGCTTAATGTACTATAATACGTTTTCTACATAATTTCTGGATAAGTTAATAGGAGTAAGTCATCATACTGATTACTCATTTTTCTTGATAACAATAAGATTTTTTATCATGCATAAGTAGTTTTCTACAATAATCTATCATGTATTTCATAGAAGACATACGCTAAAAATTAGTTTAAGGTACTAAAACTCCTTTATATCTTGCTGTTATCATTTTAAGATGCTGGAAGAATTTTTGTCATACTGTAAGGAATTTTATCATGCTGCAACAATTATTTTTAACATACTAATATAATTTATATGCATTTATTTCCTAGTATATGGATAGAAATAGATTTCTATAAGATAAAAATATCTATATTCCACAGAAAATTAACATTTACATGTTGATCCTATCAGAGTATATTATTCATAAATTTTCAGGTATTTGAAATATTTAAGCGTGCTAACATATATTTTATATGTGTTTACTTTCAATTATATGGAGAAAGAAAAAAAGAATTCTATAAGATAAAAATATCTATTTTTCACAGAAAATGAACTTTCACATGCTGATCATATCAGAGTATTTTTTTTATAAATTTTCAGACATTTGAAATATTTTATCATACTAACATATATTTTTTTGTAATATAGTTATTTCCAATTATATGGAGAGAAATAGATTTCTATAACTAAAAATATACTTAATCCACAGAAAAATAACTTTTTACATGCTGGTTATGCTGGTTTATAAGGTCAGGGTTTTCCATGTATTTTAGGTATTTATACAAATTTTAACTTGCTAATCATATTTCTCATGCACAAAGGGTGAAATTTCATTTTCGATTTGTGTAACCCTTGGACTAAAATACCTATAACTCCCTTAATCCTTGATGGAATTAAGCAAATAAGCTATCAATGGAAAGCTAATGATGAATATTATCTAACAGTAGGATCAATTTCAGGTTTACACACAGTAATCGTGATTTATATTGACAGAAACAATGGAAACCCTAATTAGGACAGTCTGTTACAAAAATATGAAATTCTCTTTAGATACATGATAACATTTAGGGCTTTTTATATCATTGGAAAGCTGACAGGAAGGGCTTTCCAACCATATAAGATACATGCCATGAATTTTAAGATTTAGGATTCGAAATCATGACTTAATCAGAATGAAGACGTTAAATCAACACCGAGACATGCTCATGTTTAAATCCTAAATTCTTTAAACAGGGTGAATAACAATTAGGGCTTTCTTCATTAATTGAAAGGTAACATGATGAGGATTTCATTGATATATAACAATTAGGGTTTGGTCTATTAAAACCTACCTGATTGAAGAGATCAATCTTGATCAATCTCGAGCAAAGAATACCCCACGAACTAAGAAGAATACATCTCCCGAAATCTCCTTCAATACCCTATGAAAATTGGGGATTTTGAGCTCAGATGATAGATCTTATCGAGCTGATCAAAATCCACTACTTATTTGCCTAATTTGGTTGAGGGTACTAACCTTAATCGACGATTTAAACCTTGGAAAGAGGAAGACGACGGGAAGAAAACCTCTTCCACCAATTCGCTGATTCCTCTCCGGTCAGACCTCCTCTTCGAATGAGCCAGCTACCAAATGAAAGAAGATGAGCTAAGCTTTCATTTAAGAGTTTACTCACCTTCTGGATCCTTCCAGGAAGGGAGAATTTCAAGCTGCAAGAGGCGTGTTTGAAACACCGTCGAAATATTTGACCTAGTTAAACTTCGCTTATGAGCTTCCTCTATGGTTAATCTTATTCGAAATTGATTGGGGGAAACTAAACTACCCATTAATACCTTTCATTTGCCCCTAACCCCATCTCATTTAGTTGAGAAATGAGCTCGAATTTAGGGTTTGAATGTAAGGGTTACTATTGTGTTCATTATTGGGGGTTGGTGGGTTTTAAGTTCTGATTAATCCTTTAATTTGACTGGTCTAATGATTTTATTAGGTTTAATCATAGAAGACTAAGTTGCTAAACGAATTGCCTTCTATTTAATTACTATTTTTTTGGATTTTAATAAGGTTAACAAAATTTCACTTTCACTATTCATTGATAATATAATATTAAATTCGAAATTCAAACGTAAATATCTGATTTGACCAGGTTAATGATTTTATTAGGCTTAATCACAGAAGATAAATTTATTAAGTGAATGGCCTTTTGCGAAATTATAATTTTTCAGAATTTTAATAAGGTTAATGAAATTTCACTTTCACTATTCATTAAATAATATAATATTAAATTCAAAATTCAAACTTCAAATTCACCCTTTACATTTCATTTTCATTCCAACCAAATTTTATTTGTGTTTTATTTCACCTAACCCTCATTTTCATTTAGGTTGCATTTCATTTTAATTTTATTTCAATTTTATTTAAATTATTAAAGGTTTATTTCAATTTCTTTCCATTTATTAATTCAACTAAATTCAAATAAATTCTTAAAATTTTTAATTTCGTCAATAAAAAATCAATTAAAAATTGATAATAAATTACGGGGTATTACATCCGGCCACTCAACAATGGCCCGGACCTTCTCCGGATCGGCGGAGACACCAGTACTAGACACAACAAAACCCAACAAGATAAGCTGAGGTGTCATGAAGGCACACTTCTGTGGGTTCACATACAGCTGCTCTCACCTAAGATGTAGACAGACCTGTCGAAGGTGGTCTAAGTGGTCCCCCGTGGTGCGACTATAGATAGGAATATCATCAAAGTACACTACCATAAAGACTCCAATGAATGGTCGAAGGACCTGAGTCATGAGTCGCATGAAGGTGCTAGGGGCATTGGTCAACCCAAAGGGCATAACCAACCACTCATATAGACCATCCTTGGTCCTGAATGCGGTCTTCCACTCATCACATGGCCTAATCCTCACCTGATGGTAGCCACTCTTAAGATCGATCTTCGAGAAGATAGTGGCACCGGCCATCATGTCTAGCATATCATCTAAGCGAGGAATAGGTAACCTGTACTTCATGGTAATTTTGTTGATGGCACGACTATCAATGCACATTCTCCACGTGCCATCCTTCTTTGGGGTGAGTAATGTGGGAACATCACATGGACTCATGCTGTCCCGAACATACCCTCTCTGCATCAACTCATCGACCTGCCGTTTTAGCTAGGCATGTTCCGCGGGACTCATGCGATAATGAGGAAGATTGCGTAATGAGGAGCCCGGACTCGGGTCGATAGCATGCTGAATATCCCGCATGGGTGGGAGTCCCTCGGGAAGCTCCTCGGGAAAAATATCAGCAAACTCTTGCAGAATAGGAATGACATCGGGTGGGAGTTCACCCTCGGAGTTTGGCTCCACCTCTCGGACCGTAATAGCAAATACATGGCAGCCCCGACTAGCCTCCCGCTCCATTTCCCGGGAACTAATCATCATCAACCTCCTAGTCGAGGGCTCGCCTGGGCCAGATGTAACGGTCATAGCCCGAGCTGGGGATGGGGTACTGGGCCCGGGGATGGAAGACTCCGGAGTACTAGGGCCAGTAGGACCCCTAACTGATGGGCTCTTGGGCTGATAGGGGTGGAGAGTAATCTGTTGGCCAGCATGGTCGAAGGTACAGGTGTTCGACCGGCCATGGAGTGTGGCATCCCGATCAAATAACCACGGCCTGCCAAGAATAATGCTGCCCACCTCCATGGGGAGGACATCACACCAGATATCGTCACGGTAGGCACGAAACTGCAGTGGGACTAGACACCGCAGCCTGATCGAAATGGAGGTGGAATCCACCCATGATACTCGATAGGGGCAAGGATGATCCACGGGTGTGAGACCAAAACTGGAGACAGTGCCCGTGGAGATTGCATTAATGTAACTCCCACTATCGATGATCACCTTACAAACTTGCTTGCCCAGCCTACAGAATGTATGAAGGATAGTGGTCCGTCGCCAGTCATCACTGGCCTATGGCTGGGTGAGAATACACCTGACGACCCCCAAGTGGGTATCGTCCGGATGCTGGGCATCCTGAGCATTACCTTCGGCCTCATAGTACTCGTCAGCTAGCTCCGGATCTGCTTCATAGCTAACTAACTCGAGGTCCGTAGGGGTGGTATCCTCGGCCTGTGTGTCCCCAATGACAAGAGACTGGCGGGTAGGACACTGGTTGTCAAAATGGTCAAACCCATTGCAGCGATAACACTGCTGCCGTGATCCACTAGGCTCCCCAATCATGGGTCCTTTCCCCTTATCCTCCGGACGGATAGGAGGTGAAGGCAACAAAGGACGGGCCGGAGGTGCGGGTGCCGGTGGATGGGCTGTGGGTGCCGTAAGATGTTGGGGACGAGGAAGGTCCCTCGAGGGTGGAGGGCGAGGCCTAGGAGCGACGGGACGAGTGGGCTCCTGAGGTCGGGCCATGGGGGCCCACGGATACATGCCAGAAGAGCCACGGGGCTCGACACTATGAAGGGGAAAGGAGCCCAACCGATGGGGAGACTCAAACTCGGCCTCAAATTGCTCCAATTCAAGAGCAAACAGATACGCTTGTTCCAAAGTGGTCACATTGCGGTGAAAAAGTTCGTATTGATAGTTTGGCCGCAGATGATGTGACACCAAGCGGGGAGGGGAATTCGAGCTAGAAGTGTTGAAAAGGCCGCTGATGCCGATGCTGTCCACTCTCTACGCTTCAGGACAGACAGTCGGTTCTCTTGACACTGCGGCCACTCTGGATTTTTGCTGAAGACGAAACCAGTGGGAAACTCTTCGTATCTGGACCGGGAAGACACCAGAATTTTATTGATTTCTGTGGACGCCGATTCTGGTCGGGGAAGACGGTTGAAAAGAGTGGCAGGTCTATTGCACAGACTGTAACAGGTACTCAACAGTGCGAAGACGAGGATGCTGCGACCGCTCCCGAGCTTGAAATCAGGCACCGCTGAAGTCGTTGGTTCCGTTGACGAGTCGTCTTTGCAACGAAACTGAAGGGGCTGCCAGATATGGTTGGAGATGGCCGGTAGAGCTTGAACACTGAAGGTGATCGATGCCGATAGAGTGGAAGCAGAACTGCATGCCCGGTGGGAGAAAATTGATAACTTCTGGATCCGGACTCCAAACGGAGCTCTGCTTCTTTGGGATGAAAGAAGACTCAGATTAGAAGATTTTTTATGAAGGACTCCTACTCAGATTCCTAGGAGGTTGGCCGCTGCAGATCTTCCACTCCGGCTCTGGTCTTCTGTCCAAGCAGTTTTGCGCAGTCGAGGGAGAATGGACCTTCTGATCAGCCCGGTGCTCGGATGGAGACGAAACCACCTCTGTTGGAAAGCTCTCTGGACGAATTTTCCAGAGATGTATGCTTTGACACTAGAAGATTCAGGGAAATGTCGAAGATGATGCAGCTTCTAGGACCAAATTTGCTGCCTGCGACCTGCAATGAAGTTGAAACCTTGCGGTGGCAAATGGTGGTGGAATGAGATGGAGGGAAGGGGAGGGCGACCTTGGCTGGGTTGGGGCTGGAGTTGGGCGACCTAGGGTGTGGGGGGAATGGGAGAGGGGAGGGAATTTTGAATTTGGGCCTTGGGAAGAGTTATTTTAGCCTTGGGAAGGTGGTGGGATGCATGGGGAAGGAGAGTGGGGTAGTTGGGGGTTGGGAGGTGAGGAGAGGATTGGAGGAGAGCTCTTGGGGTTGGGGTGAGTTAATGGAAGGGTGTGGGAACTAGGGAAAGAGTTATTAGGGGAGGGGAAGAGAGAGAAAGTGGTTGGGAGGGGGAGGAGAGAGAAAGGGGCACACCCCTTAGAGAAAGAGAGAGATAATGAGAGAGAGAAAGAGAGAGAGAGAGGGGAATCCACCCCTTAGAGAGAGAGAAGTTAGAGAGAAAGAAAGAACCCAGGAGAATCCACTCCTAGAGAGAGAGCGAATATTGGAGAATCCACTCCAAAGAGAGAGAGATAGAAGGAGGGTAAGGGACATCATGTTGGAGGTAGTTTTCTAAATATTTTTGATTCACTTCATTGTTTTTAAAAGAGAGGTTACATGACACTTATATAGACTCCACTAAGAAGACCAAAAGACAACTCGCCTAACACATAACACCTACTCATCATAACTCTCTTAGGAAGACTAAAAGACACAAAATAAAAAAAGACTCTTACATAATAGTTGGAGACATAATTACTACAAAACATAAAACATGACCCATTAGGCCCATACATATGGCCCAATTAACATGAGACAACTAAAACATAAACATGAGACAACTAAAACATGAATATCTATTTAATAATTTTATTGAAGCCGCTTGCCGATCCCGTCAGCAGACCTCTCCGAAAGTGTGATATGGTCATGGTGCTCTTTTCCGTAACTCCACACCGTAAATAATACTCATCAAACTCAGCAGTGTACTCAGTCACGGATCGGTTCTCTTGAGAGAGACTTTGCCATTTGTCTATGAGACGTTGGCGATATGAGGCAGGAATGTACTTCTCCCTCAATTTCATTTTCATGTCATCCCAAGTACCGATCGGGGGTTGACGTCGCTGATTTAGCAAGCTCTCCACATTGGTCCAATAAGTTTGGGCCTGCCCATGCAGCTTCATCTTCACGTATCGAACTCTTCGGTGGTCCGTCATCTCAAACCACTCGAAGTACCTGTCCATGCCGGCCTCCCAATCTAAATATACCTTCGGGTCTAAGGACCAGCTAAAAGTGGGAGGGTCCGCATGCACGCCCCTAAGAATGCGGTCATCATCATTGTCATCACAATTTCATCGTTGATTCCGATGACCGTAACCCCCTTGCTCATTATCAGATGCATAATCATCCACCACATGCACCTGTTGCCTCCCAACATCTACCGCCTGAGCTCTTGGCGCAGCAGGTTGCTGAGCCGGCTCTTGTTGACCATTGGTCGGCGCGGGTTGAGCCACCGCTGGGGCACTCACGAGGACGGCAATCCTCCCTACAAGACCCTGGATGGACTGGTCCGAAGATTCGGCCCGATCCTCGATGGCTTTCATCCTTCCTTGTAGACGCGTCCCTATGTCATCTAGACGCGTACTAAGGCCATCCATACGCGTGTCAAGACGATCCATAATGGCTCGGAACATCTCGACCGTCGAGGACTCATCGGAGCTACGGGCTAGGGAATTCGCCATAGGTGGTGGTGGTGAGTATTGGGTACCTCGACGGGTGTGCATGCAAAGACACACGAACTAGGAGACACAAACTGATGCAAACACCGACTAATGTACCTAGACCTAAACTAATATCCGGTACGTGGCGAAGTTAATCGATCTGAAAATCACTCGCACAAGTGTGCGGGCTTCCCGATAGGCGTAGCCTAACGTTCGGACAACACCTTTTAAAATACCGAATTATCGGGATGAAATGCAATTTTAAAACACTTTTTTTTGTTTTGAAAGTAATGATGATCCTAGACTCGACTTAGACCATGCAAGACTTATGCAACGACTACCCTAGACTCGACTGGCTCTGATACCAAACTGATGCAGGACGGACACGGGGACCGACTCTAAGTGATATGGACCTCAGACTCTAAATGCACACATGACCAGAAACATACGATGGGAGAGACATTAGGCCCGACACTAAGATCTCCTATGGGCTATACGTCGCTAACAGAAATGCAAGCTCACTCGTCGTCCCAAGCGAGGGAAACGCGGATCGTGCGCGGTTGAGAAACCGGCAGAGTTAAGGGTAGTCCGACTTACTTCAGTGCTCAGATCGAGCCACGGGGCGGGTCACTCTCTTACTTACAGTGGTGACATGGAATCACAGGCTAGAATCCTACGCTCTCACAGTGGCATATGACCATATACTAGCTAAGCAAAGTAATGCCGAGAAGTTACGATCGTACCTCCACGCACCCGGCGTAGGGAAGACAACCCCGGCCAAAACTGGACTCCCAGTTAACAAAGTTATACCGTGATACAAAAATTTGACCCACTCCACACAGGGAGGTAACAGGTCACATGTGGGGCCCGGGAGTCACGCGAATTGGGTTGACGTGCAGCATCTTGATGTTGCTCCTTCGGTGCCGAAACCCGCGTTTAGTGCTGTCCGGACGGCGTGATCTACAGGTCCGTGGGGCCCATGGACCGCTCTGTCCTCCGGATCTGCTGGGGTGGGTCCCGCTGTGATGGAGACCCCTGGTGGCGCGCCTCCTTAGAAGGCGGTGGGGCGGGAACGCCGGTCAGAGGCCGATCGGCTCCGATCTCCAAGCTTTGGAGTTGTTACCCACGGACTAGTTGCTTCTATTTTCAGGTGCGCGATCCGGCGAGATCGGTTACTGTGATAACTCCCGATGTCGGATCGACGCACAAGAGGCATCGTTGGAAAGCTCTCTCAAATTCCTTCGACCCTGTGGGATTCAGAAAAATTCACCGGAGCTGCGCTTCTGATGGGCGATTTTAGAACCATCCTGCTCTCAGTTTCAGATCTGACTGGGCAGTAACTGAGTTTCCTGAGAGTTGGCATTGACCGTAAGACAAACCTCCGAATCATATCTTGAGCTCTTCATGAAGATTGTAGAGGGGAGAGAGAGGAAAACAGAAATAATTCTTATGATCGATTTGGTGGAGATTTGGATGGGGAAAGCTATTTTAAACTGGCGGGTGGTCGGATCTGGACAGGAGCAGACAGAACTGAAGGATATCTGAAAATGATTTTTAGAAAATAGGTGGAGGCCTGTGGAAATTCCATGAAACTTCTTGGGTGGTGGGGATGGTAGGTAGAACCTCCAGTAATTTTGGGAGTTCTAGCAAAAATCAAAAGATGGGTCGAAGATGGGAAGATCAGGGTTTCTGTCACAGTAGACAGAAACCTGGCAGATCTGGAAGGAAAAGATGGATGAAAGTGGAAAAATGGAAATCGGAATCTAAAGGCCAAACCAAATTTTCTGGAATGTGGGGGAAACCTCTGGAACTCACCCTGAAAGTTTGAGCTCAAGAAAATCTCAGATCCGAGAGTTAAAATTCTTGGAAGGGGCTACTATTGGATGAAGGCAAAACTTCGATAAGGTGGCGGTGGCGGTGCGACGGCGGCTCGATGGCGGCGGCGGCGATAGATCTGAGCTTCCCACTCAAAAGAGACTTGAAGGAGAGGCTTCACACCTCTGGGAGCAACCTTCACAGCTGCAAGAAGGGGGAGGAGAGAAGAGGAGGGCGCACCAAGCTTGGAGGCTCCAAGGAAATTCTGAATTTTTATGGCATTAGTTGTGTAAGAAATGAAAATTACAACTCTTTATATGACTTGACCTCCCATGGCAAATGACCTTCCATGCCCTCAGATCTAGGGTTGATGAGGGCATCTTGGGAAAGCTAGGATAATATTTCTCCCATGTGGTCAAAGAGAAGAAAAGAAAGAAAAGAAAATAAAACAACTAGCCTAATACTTCCAAAAGAGGGGGCGCCCCATTGGCCTCTCTTGGGCCTAGTTGGTCCAAGGCCATCAAAGGCCATCCACAAGCCCATTCTACTCCAACATAGGTGGTCCATGAGGAGGGGAGGCCCAATTGGGCCTTAAGTGGCTTAAGAACCCAATATGAAGCTTAATGAAGCCTCATAGCCCAATATGGCAATCACCCCTTAATAGACTCTAAAGGGCTTAACCCAAATGGCTTATTAAGAGCCTTACAATGAGCCCAAAATGAAAAACCCAAATAAAACACACATTAGAAGCCGAAATACAATGAAATAAGTGCTAAAACAATGCATGTAAATGCTAAAAGTGTCCAAGACTCAAGGCGGAGATTCCAGACTATCTCCGAGCCAAAGAGAAGCTAATGTAGCTAGAGTGGTGCTCCGCGTACGGTATCGACGACTCGCCGGCTCATGCTTCTCGCTCGCTCTGGTGTCCGCACCACAACCGTTGGATAGAAAACGGTTCATGGGTGACCGTTTAGAGACTAGAGAGTGAATTATGAATTAAATGCAAAATTCTACACTAAAATGCTATTAATCTAAATGTATGCAGGGAAAGCATAGGACCCAGATCTCATGCTTGCAGGTTCGGGCAGTGTACCTCGCGCTTCCCGACTTCCAGCGTGAGAATTTGAGAGTCATGGGATTCTCAGAGTTCCTGAGCGTGGAGGTCAGCCGATTTGACACATCGCTACTCTATGCTCTGCACCACTGCTGGGACCCAGTGAGTCGCACATTTCTCTTTCCGTGGGGGCACATGGTCCCCACGCTCGAGGACATGGCCCGACTTACTATCCTGCGCGTCCATGGGTCTTCGGTCAGCGGGAGCACATATCCTGACTACCGGGAGACAGCCTGACTCGGGCGGCGCTTCAGGACAGCCTGGGTGATGGGGGCATCAAAGGGAAATGGCTTGTATTAGTGTGTTTATTTGGGTTTCTTTCATTTGGGCTCCTTTGTAAGGCTTTTAACAAGCCATTGGGCCACATTCCATGTAGAATACATCAATGGGTTGCATTTAGAAGAGTTCATAAAGGGGTTGTGTCATATTGGGTCATTAGGCTTCATAATGGGTCATTAAATCACTTAAGGCCCAAGTGGGCTTTTCCCTCTCATGGGCCATCTAGGTGGGAGAGTCCATAGGATAAGCATGGTTGAATGGGCTTGATTAGATGGCCTTAGACCAGCTTGGCCCAAGAGAAGCCCATGAAGGGGGCGCCCCCTTCCTTGTCTTATTAGGCTTAGTAGGTGAAGTTTGAATAGAATTTGTTTAAGTTTGATTAGAATTTGTTTAATGTGTTTTGACCACATGGGAGAAATATTTTCTTCTATCCCCTTAGTGCCCCTTTCAACCCTAGATCTGAGGTCATTTTGAGTCTTTTTACATTTTGTATAAATGCTTGTATTTCCACATTTTGTTAGAATTAATGAGAAGAAAAATTATGCAAGCATTGGAGCAAATTTGCACCCCCTCTCTCTCCCTCTGGTTCCTTCCTCCTCCTTGAAGATTTCAGGGTGTAAACCCCTTCTATCTCAGCCCCTCTACATCTAGATTTTATCTCTGGTGCCGCCGCCGCCGTTCGTGCCGCCATCGAGCCGCCGTAAAGCCGCTTCCGAAGTTCTGTCCAAAGTTCTGTTCTGCTGGATAGAGGTTTACTCCGGCATTTTTAGCTTCCAACTCCGACATCATATGGAGCTGCGATTTTCAGGGTTGGTTCCTCTCTTGATTCTCAACCTCCAGTAAAAAAGTCACATCATTTAGATTTGCCAGATCTGCCAGATCTCAGTCCAGTGTCACAGCTACTCTGAGTTTTGCCCTTTTGACCCCCATCATGATTTTTGTTTGAATCCCCAAATTAATTGGAGGTTTTTTTCACCATCCCCATCCGCCACAAATTTTCGTCGAATTTCAAAAGCCCTCTACCTATTTTTAGAAATTGTGTCTTTTCCCCAAATTCAGTTCTATCTCTGCTGTCCAGATCCGACCCCGAGTCAATATAAAATTCCCAACAAATTGAAACTTCCACCAAACCTTTCATAAAGTATATCCCCGTTTTCCTCTCTTCGGCCTCTACAATGTTCATGAAGAGCTCATCTTCTGATTCGGAGGTCTACATTGCAGTCAATGCCAACTCTCATGAAAACTTAGTTCTGTCCTGAGTTTTCAGGTCCTGTCAACCAGCAGATTGAATATTCGACAAAGGCCATCAACGGGAAATTCAATTTTCTTTGTCTGGCATTAGATCGAAGGATTTCGAGCTAGCTTTCCAACGGTACCTCTTGTGCTTTGATTCGACATCGGGTGTGACTGCAGCAGCAGATTTCGTCGGGACGTGCAGGTCTGAAACAGCAGTTCAGATCCGTGGGCAGCAACTCCGACGAGTGAAGATCAGAGCCGCCGGGCGTCTGACCGGTGAACCAGCATACCTCTATCCCAGGGAGTGCCCCTCTAGGCTTCCCCACCATAGTGGTGTCACCCCGGTCCCACACGGCCCCTCGGACCAGCACGTGGGTCCCACGATCGTAAGTACGTGTGCCACCGAAGCTCCACAAGAAGCTACCCGTCAACCCAAACTCGCTACTCCCAGGTCCCATTGTGTCGCCCTTTACCTCCCTGCCTGGAGTGGGCATTCATATTCATTGCTGTAATATTTGTGTAATAATTGTTCCGGGAGTATCAGTTCGGCCGGGGTCGTCTTCCCCACGCTGAGAGCGTGGAGGTATCGTATTCGCTCACATCTCGGCATTTGTTTTATTTCGTATATATTTCTTTATGCCGCTGCTAGAGAGCATGCTAGGATCGTAGCTCGCTATACTTTTTGTATCGCCGCTGCTACGAGAGAGAGCGAGGCCGTCCCGTGACCCGATCCGGGCACGAATTTGTGAGTTGACCACCCTAGCTCTTTGCCGATTTCTCAACCGTTGTTAGGAGCGATCGCGAGCTTGCTTAGAGTCCAAGGATGGCATATCCATTTGGAGTCGAGTCGCGTGTCCGTCCCGCATCAACGACTGTATGATTGCCCCTAATTACAGTAGACCGAGTTGGTGAATGCCAGCACCCGATCATCATGATACCGGTACACGTTTGGACTTTGCCTCGCTCAATAGGGTCAGATCAAGACCCGTAGCATTTAAAATGTCATTAAATTGGGACCCATAGCCCCTCACATTGATCTAGACTAAATCCACTTTAATGGCCAAGAATTCCAAGGATCAAGGCATGTAGGAAAGGTAGATTTTCATTGAATAGTGATTCGAGATAGACAAATGTAGTAAGATGGTAAACAAATCCAAGATAATTCGAGAAACCAGGGAAATTGGCATCCACTAAGGTCGCCGCAGATTAGAATTCGCGTCCATAGTAATGGGCGCTCATTCTGGAATAAGATAACATGCATGAAGAAATAGCGTCCATCAACTAAGGCGCCATTCACGATTGGCATCCACTATTCTGGACGCAAATTCCAGAAAGGGACTACATTCTCATAAAAGCCAGAAGCAGCATTTTATAAGGGCTAGATGGTCATGTTTCTTCCGAGGGACATGACTGTAAAACGGTGTTAAGGGTTTTTAGGGTACAACCAGCTCGGCTGCCTTGAGGGAATCCAAGGCTAGCGTAGACTTACGGAGGTCTCTATGATGAAATCACCAGTCTGGAGGAACAGAATGTCCAGCGGAGGGTTCAATCATCACGGAGAGTTAAGGGTAAATGATATAAATCAAAACCGGGACTCCATCTACGGATGGAGATGAGAGCGCCAAGCGATACCCATGGTGAAGGGTTGAACCACGGTGAAACAATTGGACAGAGAAATGGCGTCCTGTGTGGCAGGCGCTAATACAAATAGCGGCTGTCATTCCAGGCACATATTGATTAACACATTTTTATTTAAATGTATGAATGTGTTAATTAAAGAATTTGTGTCCATTAAGAGAGACGCCAATTCTAAAATTAACTATAATTAAATAAATGTAATTGATACCCGTGAGTGGCATCATTCATTAATTAGCGTCCACTTGGAGGGGCGTTAATTCTATAATTTTTAGCTTAATTTATTTAACAAGATTTCATGTCAATATCTATTTAATTGAATAATTTCAAAATATATATTTAAAGACACATTTATTTATATATAAGAATTTAGAGAAATAAAATATATGATAATTAGGAGAAAAATATAAGGATTCCAAATATATAAATTTTTATAATTTTATGTTATATAGTTTAGTAGATATAGAATTTCAAAGAGATAATCACAAGATATATATATAAATATATATATAATGAATTAGCGGTGGTGGGGTTGAACATGATTAATCAAACATGCATGTTGCTGTTCATTTCATGGATGAATAGTGACACTTTTTATTTATTAAGATTTTATGGAAACTAATTACATGATAAATAAGAGAAAAATCTAAGTATCTTAACCCTGAAATATCATAATTTTATTGCATCAGGATAAAAAGATAAAAATCAACAAAGATTGTACGGGTGTTAACCACATGAACAGTAATCCGTTTCAAATACTTTTTTTTTGAAATTAAATACATGAAAATTAAAGGAAAATTATGTGGGTTTCAAAAGTATATATATCCAGAATCTTTGATATATGATTAGATGGTTATAAAATTTTAATCACGGGTTAAATGTGTTTTACTTAAACAAGAATATAGATCATGTAAGATTTGTTTATTACTAATAGTTAGGCTTAGGAGATTGCCTACCTTTTAGTGAAGAAACGTTGATGAATAGGTTAAAGTTTAGCAGAGGAACCGACACTCTATTACGAATAGAGGATGGAGGAAGAAGACTTGGCTTCCTTTGACGCAGGCAAACCGTAACAGGAAGAAGCAGGAAGGGGAAGAAGCTTTCTCCCACGCATAGCAACAACAGCATGCAGGAGGAAGACTTCGGTCTTCACAGCAGGATGAAGGAGAGGAAGAATGAAGAAGACGTCGGTCTTCCCCACACTTCACGTATCTGCAATAGGATGAGGAGGGCGCTCCTCCGGTTGTAGGCAGGGTATTCGCAAGCAGAGGGGAGAAGGCGCTTTAGTGGGGTTAGCATGGTTTTATAGAGCAAGGTTTCTGGAGGGTTCTTAGTGGGTTCGACGGCTTCAAAGGTGGCAAGGTCTTAACCTTCCCATCCGTTGCACTACACTTTCCCTTTATATAGCCGCCAATCACCTTTTGTTTTCCCAAAACCCTAACACCATGCAAACGTCCGAAACATGCATATGAGTCGGTCTTGGGGAGAAACTCACGTGGGTTGTATGAGTGAAGGGCTTTATGTGTGTTGCTCAAGTGAATAGTTTAAATATAACCATATATAGATACATGGTTCGCTGTTACGTGGGTTGTTATGCAGGTTGGCTTGTTTGGGCTTGGGTAGGCTTGTAAGAAGGCTCACGTATGTGGGCTATTTAGGTAGCATATGTGTTTAACATTTAAATCTTTAGTAAAGCCCATTTAACTTAGTATTATTTGGGTTAAGTTATAATATATTTATATATATATTACGTATAATTGTTTTAATGCAACATCCCACTAATTATATTTAGTAGACTAATAAATTGTTTTATCTAATTTAATTGGTAGAACTTTATACCTTATTTATCTTATTAATGTTGCATTGTTGTCCCGAGTATTAAAGTCGGGTTTGATCCTATGAGAGTCTTTATATAAGTATGTAAATATATTTTTGGAATGAGATTCCTTCTAAATACTAAAGTCATATTTTCTTTAATTTAAACCATAAATAGATAAAAAGATATATTAAATTTGTATTTCTCGATCATTTATTTATACTTTATTTGTGCCCATTTATTACCATTTAGGCTAAATAACTGGTTTCACTCTTTATCAAAATTTTTAAATTCTCAAAATTTTCTATGACTAATAATCATGATTATTTTCATATATTCTCTATTTAAATTTTCGGGGTGCTACATCACCTATAGTCCCATCGTCATTGCCACCCACGCACGGGTGGGCTACCTGGCGACGCCGATTGCCTTCGGCGACTTCGCCCTTGTCATCGGATCACCCTACTTCCTGGGTATGGTCCCCGTGGCTGTTCCACCGCTACTCTCAGCCTTCGTCCCTACCAGTGTGGTGAACATGCCATGCCGGTCTTCGGTATCAGTGGCCCGCTCGAGCATCAGACTTAGGCTGTCCATCACCGGCCCCCGTGGGGGTCCTAGATCATCCCCTACCCGGGCTAGCTTTCCCCCCCGGGCCCAGTTTCGGCCGACCTCCGGTACAGGCCTTGTGGCCTGGGTTTCGGCAACCACTACAGCATCTCGCTCGGGCCTCCAACCCTGAGCCCCCGTCAAGCCAGAATCCGACACGGGTTCTCACCCTCGGGTGCCCGGCTTCCCAGCACCCTACTCGGGCCTCCGGTCCGGAGTCCCAGCCTAGCCAGCTCCCCGCACAAGTTTCCCAACCCGGAAGCAAGTCTCCTCAGTACTCTGCTCGGGTCCTTTGACCCGAACCCTGAAAGAGCCGTCGTACGACACAGGTTCTCAACCCTGAGCTCGAGGCTCCCCAGCATCCTGATCGGGCACACAACGCCGGGATTTCTCAAGGTCGGTCCCCAGTGTGGACTCTCCACATCGGGCCCCGGGCCTCTCAGCTCTACTATGGGGTTCTTCCCCTTACCACCCAGTAACGCCGACTCCCAGCACAGGATTGCCTCTATCGGATGCGGCGATTCTCGTGTCGGCCATGGGTCCTTTGTCCTACACTCAAGCTACGCCAACGCTCGGTACGGGTTCACAACCTCCGGTGGCCGGCACCTCTGCACCTTCTACGACGTTGCTTCTCGATGCAAGAGTGTCACCTCGAGCATCGGCAACACTTCTATCGGCTCGGGCGAGGGCTTACACCCGACCCGCCCAGCCATTGGCTCTTGATATGGGTCTCGTACCCTGGGGGCCGATCCCAATACTTTCAACTAACAGCCCTACGCAGCCAACAAGCATAGGTCGGGTCTTCTCGATCTATCACCTTGGGGCATCGTCTTCCTTGGCCTCCCAGAAGAAGAGTCGCCACGGCCGCAAAGGCAGGCAACTCTGGCAAGACTATTCTCATCGGTGACTTGCGGATCCACCTCAACAGGGGTGAACCAATCATCCCCTAGGAACGGACCATCCTTACGGTTCCCACCTCCAACCGTTTCTACCTCCTGCAGCAAGCGCGAGAGGACACGACGAAACTCATTGGATCGGGCGCCCCAATAGCGGCCCGGGGGCACCCACACCAGCCCGACATACAGACTCCCAAGTCTCGTCCGAGGAACAACGATAAGGGAGATCAACAACTGAACTTGAGAAGAATCTGGGTCACCCCGGAAGAAGCTCAAGCTGTTCGGAGGGCGCGCACTAGAAACCCCCTTCGAGCACTCAGATGCAGCGTCAGGCAAGACATAACCAATTCTCCAACGGCACCGTATGATGAAGCCCGGCCATCCAATGTCACTCTCCTAAGTAAGCGGGAGCAAAGACGGGCTTGTCCCGGGGCCCTCCAGCAACCTGTCCCGAGTTCCCCTCAGGTTGACGTCGGGATGGAGGTTTGTTGGACGCACTCTAAATTCGGTGATAAAGATATCGGGTGTTCTTTGATTCGGTGTATGTATATCGTTTTATCTTTTATCGTTTTATCAGTTTATCATTTTATCAAGTGCGAGGGCCTGCCAGTCACATGCGTGACAAAATGTTCAGGCTTCGAGACTAGGGTGGTCCGAAGCCCAAGGTGCACTCCGTCTGATTGACCAGACGATTATCGGTATCGGGTCGGGACTGAAGACCCATCGTGCCGTAAAGGCCACGACGTTAATTACATTCCCTCGGAGAGGGGAAAACCTTTGATTAATCGCCAAGATTTGGGGCCTCATGGCCTAAAATCAAATTTCATTAAAGAATGCAAGTTCAGTTGAGATAATTGAAGCCTCGCGCGTCGGGGTGCAAGACGGTGTTCAAAACCATATCGGTCACATGTGGGCCATTTCATGTTCGGACGAGGGTGCCGGTGCGAGAAATATCCCAGGTATATGTGAGATATTGGGACGAGTATATGCCGAGGTACGAAAAATTTGATGTCTCAATAAATGAGGAGTCACGATCAAATCCCGGTTAAACGGTTAAAACATCGTGGGATATCGGCCCGGTGCCAAGTTAGGCCATGACCGTGAGGGGGTGGCCATGCTTATCTTGCGAGGGCGACTTTGGTATTCCCCCACGTGCAGGGTCAAAGGGGATGAGTTTCTGAACAAACCGCAGTTAATGTTAAGTTTATTTCTTTTAATGTATTACTTTCGTAGCATTTCCTTTATTATCGTGTTCTTTCATTTTATTTCCTTTCTATTTCTTCTTTTCTTTTTTTGTTGTTAGGTCAATGCCTCGTCACTTCCATTTATTCTGTATATCTTTTTATCATTTTTTCTTTTGGGATTTTTTTAATTGGCACCCACTCAATGGGCGCAAATTAGGGATTTTAAGAATTGGCGCCTCTGGTCTGGGTGCAGATTATCAGTTTTTCCTTTCTTTCTTTCCTTTTCAGTCATTTCTGAGGTTTTAAGAATTGACGCCCGCGCAGGCGGGCGTTCAAAACAATTAGCGACCTAGACCTGGGCGCAAATTTTGAGCTTTTTCATTTCTTTCTTTATTTCTTTTAATCTATTTCTGAGGAATTAGCGCCTGCACGAGCGGACGTTCATTAATTAGTGCCCCCATACTGGGCGCAGTTTCCTTCATTATCATTTTCTTTCCTTTTATTTTATCAGAGGGATTAGCGTCTTCCCAGTCATTAATTGGCGACTATTCACACGGTCGTTTATTTTGAGTTTCAATTCCTTATATCATTTTCTTAATTTTATGAATTAGCACCTCTGTGAGTGGTCATTGATTAAATGGCGACTGCTTAAGTGGTCATTGATTAAATTAATTAGCGGCACCTGTGGTGGGCGCTCATTCTTTTAGTCACAGAAAACCTCAGCCAGAGACTTAACCGTGGGTTTAAATTCCCTTTACAGATTCATATTTCTTGCATCTTTTTTTGATTTCCTTAGATGTGAATTGGTTCATAATGTCCTTAAACTTGGTCCAATTGTCATTTTTTTAAGTTCTTAGTTCTGCCGAAATTTCGGCAGCACCTCCCCTAGACTTCAGGCGTCGGGGGGTTGCAAATGGGGTCGCACCCTATGGAGAGAACTCTGACGGCCCCGAATAAAAAGGGATACGCGTGAAGCGACATGATCCCCGAGGTATGCGCGAAAGCGACAACACCCCGTCACCCATTGTGAGGCCGGAGATCTTGAGGGCTAGCCTACGAGGGACCCCACCGATCCACGGGCCGCCACGAACTCGTTGCCGTGATGTGGACTTCTTTTCACTTATTTTTTATCACAGTATAAGGCTTTGGATATCCACCTTCAAAAAGAGGAGTTACCGGGAAACACGCTATGACAAAGCGGACCCTCGGCAGTCCAAGAGTGGTTAAGAATCCAAAATCGGAAAGAGGGGAGTATTGGGCTTCCAATGGTCGGTGGCATCGGAGACATATCTATGGGTTTAGATAGACCCCGGGCCGGTGGCCATCATTATAAAAAATCACCGAATACATGGCTTTGAAGAAATAAAAATGGGTTCATCCTATCTACTGCAGTAGGGAGAGTAGAAGAAGAAGAGATATCACTGTGATCATGACAAAAGATGTAGAGAGATATGCATGAGTTCATGGATAAAGACGAAAGAAATCAGGGTTAAAGCCCTGCTTCATTTTATTTCAAACAGAGCTTATATCTAAACCGTGGAGAGGATCCCATCGCTTGTAAGGAGAGAAGAAAAAAGAAAAGAATGAAATAATAAAGAAAGCAAACACCCACCCTCAACGGGGGTTCTCCCTCTCTCTCAAGCTCTTTATCTTTCTCTCTTTCTGTTTCACTCTTCTCTCTCTTCACTTCACACGGTGGCGCTGAGCTTCAGGGATTCGGGCTTCAGGCTTTCACGAATCTAGGGATTGAAACTTCCAACCTTAAAAACTTCCAACCATCCAACGTTCCCCCTGGGGGGGTTTTATAGAGGCAGAGGGGGGCGTTCATCTTCAAATGGAGAAGCCTCTTGGCTTTCTCCCTTTCTTCTTCTTCTTCTTTTTTTCAGACCTGTTGCCGCAGGTGTTGCTGCCACAGGTGCCGCCGCTAGTCTACTGTAGGCAACTTGTTGCCTTGTTGTCGAGTTCAGAGGATGCCACGAGCTGGAGGAGGCATGGAGAAAGGTGGAGTAGGGGAGAGAGTCCCATGGCCTCTATAGGAGGTCACTGTTGCATGAGGGAGCCGTTTCTGAACAATCAATGCACGAGGAAGAAGTACAGTAAAACACTGTGAATTGGCGACTTGCCCTCTGCCATTCGTTCTTGAACTAGCGACTAGGTGACAGGTGCCCATTCCATTTCTCATACATTTCGCTAATTTTGAATATTCCCAAGAGTCAGTGACGTCATGGAAGGGCGTTCATCTGGGAATTAGCGCTTGCTTGCGTGGGCGCCCAGTCTTCAGATCTTCATATTGCAAAAATCCAAATTTCATAACGATTCAGTAAATGCCAAGAATTGGCGACACCATAGGAGGGCGCTCATCTCGAAAATGGTGCCCACGTGAAGGGGCGTTCATTCAATCTGTTGACGCGTTCATGGGCTGAGTCATCCCGATGAATTGGCACCTTCCTAGGAGGCGCCAATCGTGAATTGGCGACGGCGGTCGTGGCGCCATATATTTTTATTCATTTTTTTTGATGCCAACAAGTGCCCCCCACTCGTAGGTGTCGCAGGCAAGAGACAGGGGAGCGGGGCCTACGGGTGTAGCCCGTCTGAAAGCGTTCATATGTTATCGTGATCAAGAGATCGGAAAACTAGGCCGTAAGGGCCGAAGACGGGAAGCAGGCTGTGAGAGCCAAAATTGAGTAAGTAGGCTTTGGGAGCCAATCTTGGGGAGTAGGCTGCGAGAGCTAGGATTAGGAGAGCAGGCTGCGAGAGTCGAAATTCGGGAAAGAGGGCTACGGGAGCCGATATTTGGAGAGAAGGCTTTTTGGGCCGAAATTCAAGAAAGTAGGCTACGGGGGCCAACATTTTGGAAGGTAGGTTGCGAGAGCCAAAATTCGGAGAGCAGACTATGAGAGTCGACCTTAAGAGAGCAGGCCTTAAGAACTGAGATTAGGAAAGCAGACTTTAAGAGCCTAAATTTAGAAATTAGGAGAGCATGCTGCGAGAGCCGAAATCGGGAGAGCAAGTCGCGAGGACTCATTTTGGGAGAGCATGCTACGAGAGCCGGAATTAAGAGAGATTAGAGGAGCAGGCCACGAGAGCTGAAATCGGGAGAGCAGGTCTCGAGAACCCATTTTGGGATAGTAGGCTACGAGAGCCGAAATTGAGAGAGCAGGTCATGAGATCCCATTTTGGGAGAGCAGGCTACGAGAGCCACAATTGAGGAAGCGGGCTACGAGAGCCAAAAGATAGAGGGAAAGCAAGGTACGTGAGCTGAAATCATCTGGAAGCACGTTACGAGAACCAATGTCAGGGAAGCAGGCCGAATAGGCCAAAGGACAGCAGGGAAGCAGGCTGCGAAAGCCAACATTAGGGGAGTAGGGCGAGTAGGCCAAAGAACAGTGGGAAAGTAGGCTGTGAGAGCCGACATCTGGAAAGCGGGCCGGGAGAGCCAATAGACAGCGGGAAAGTAGGCAAAAAGCTAGGATCAGGGAAGCAGGCCGAGCAGGCCAAAGGGCAGCGGGAAAGCAGGCTGTAGGAGCCGACATCAGGGAAGCATGCCGAGTAGGCCAAGAGATAGTAGGAAAGCTGGCTATGAGAGCTGAAATTGGGAGAGTTTTCCTTCATTTATTCTATTTTGATTCGTTTATCATTTTCTTTTCATTCAAGCCTGCAAGCATCCATTGGCAACAAGCACACAAAAGTATATATATTGCATAGCTCCCCTCTATCGAGGATAGGATAAGAACAATGCCCACAACTCACAAGTAGAGTGCGGCCAATGAAACAGAACTAAAGGGGATGTGCGTTCATCAAGAGGATATTGCATAGCTTATGTATATAATTTAAATCATAATCTACACCGAGGTAATTTTTTTCTTTTTTTTGTGGTGTGAAGGTGCAAGCATATTAGCAGCGAACACTAAACATAGGGATATGCAGGCATTCTAAGCAACACTAGATGATTACTCTAGGACCAACACATACATTTCAGACTTTTGACTTT
Organism: Amorphophallus konjac; assembly: GCA_022559845.1. Taxonomy (NCBI): domain Eukaryota; kingdom Viridiplantae; phylum Streptophyta; class Magnoliopsida; order Alismatales; family Araceae; genus Amorphophallus; species Amorphophallus konjac. Next base: position 228,367,887 of record CM040123.1, on the reverse strand, counting down.
CAGTAGTTTCACACAGCCCCCTTGCTTATTTTGAATTCTGGATTTCACCGGTTGGCACGAGTTTCCTCATTTGTTTCAGTGGAGATTCCCTCTCGGCTACTTGGATTCATCCTTGTTGCAATTTATTTCACCATTTTCGCGCGAGTCTCCTCATTTGTTTCAGTGGGGATTCCCGACTACTCGGATCCACATTTCACTTTTTTCATCATTCATTTCATTCTTCTTTTATTTTTTTTAAAGGGGACAGGCAGCTTTTTCCTCACGATTACCTTTCGTGTGAGTGTAAGCATTCGAGCATCCCAAGAGTGTTAGGAAGAAATTCAGCGATCCTTGTGGTTAGAGACCATTGATCACATTGTTCATAAAGTGTGGGAGTTTTACCTCGGGTATATTTTATGAGTTACGCTAATAACATAGCTATGACTCTTCCCCTTGACGCATGCATCCGCCAATCCCTTTATTATTATTATTATTATTATTTAGAATGTGTCGTGATGCACACATATCCGGAATCGAGGCAGCATTATTTAGCGAGGAAGCAAGGTCCTAGAAAGTTTGAAGGTAGTGTATCAAATATAATAATAAACAAGCATGCAAGCAGGGCAAGCAAACATTCAAAAATCGAGAGCACTTCGGAGAGTTTTCTTTTGTTTTTTTTGTTTTGTTGTTGTTGTTTTTTTTTGGTGGATCCCGGTGGCACCAGGAATAGGACAGTAGGTTTTGACGAAAAGTCTAAGCGGAGAACAAGAGAGAGGGCTTTGGACGAAGCCCTGGCTGAAAATTGGAGAGCCAGCCGCGAGAGCCAAAGGATCGTGGAAGAGTAGGCTTTACAGAGTTGAAATCGAAAGGGCAGGCTGCATAAGCCCAATAATAGCTGGAGAGCAGGCCGTGTAAGGCCAAAGTTGGGGAGCAGGCTGTGAAAGCCCAAGGGTAATTGCAGGCTGTGAAAGCCCAAGGCTGTGAAGCGGGTTTATTGGTGGGATTGCCTGAGGTGTAATAATTGCCTCCTGGCGTGCCTGGGAAGTTGAGGGATGCGCCGAGGGCGCATGTTGCAGCTACTGAGGGAGGGTGCCCCCAACTTGGTCATACATCATTTGGGACATTGCTGGTGCCAGTGAGGTTTCGAGTGGCTTAGTACTGCCATGTAGAGCATCGGATGAGGGTCCTGCCCGCCCGAGTGTAGCTAGGTATAAACCCATCCTGCTTAATTCTTTTCTCAGCACTTTAGCTTCTTAGAGGTTTTGGTATAGCTTTACCACTAGGGCAAAATCAGATTCATAAGAGCCGGGAATGTTGCTTCCTGTCTTAACTTCGGGTGGGGCCAATGGCATCCTGTCATCATTTCCGGAAGCGTTTAGTCCCTCAACAGTTGAAGTTTCTGCCCCCGGGCCCTCATGCGGAGGAGGGGTGTAGCAGTACGCCTCTTCATTAGGCAGTGGAGAGTGCCCTCGGTTCTTTGGGGGCCAATCAGTATTTCGAGAAGTAGCGGGTTCAGCCTGGTCCACGCTTGCCGGCACAGGACATATCTTTTCATCATCTTTTTCCTCAGTAGCATGAGCTTCGGATACCTTATTGGGCGATTACCGATATATAGATATCATGTTGACAACGCACTTCAGGTCGGGAAGTTCGTGAGCGCGTGGAGGATCGACTTTGTATTCACCTATTTGGAGCTCCCCTTTCCTAATCAGCCTTTCAATAGCATCCTTGAGTGGATAGCAATCTTCAATGCAGTGCCCGATCATTTGGTGATACGGGCAAAAGCGGGGATCATCTTTTCTTCTAGCGTCTTCCGATCTCTTTGATTCTGGGAGAGTAATTTTGTTGTATTTAGTGTCCCATTTGAATAGGGCTTGAGTCCTTTCCTTGGGGAAGGAGTACAACTTCTTCATCTTGGTCCGCAGGGACGGTCCTTCTTCTTGTTCAGTGGGCTCAGCGAGGGAAAGGTTGACAACCCCCTTTTCTTTACCTGTTAGTTGGTTGAACGCCTTGAAGTCAACGGCGTATCAGCCGGTTTGGCTCTTTGGCTTGCAGCAACAAGAGTAGAGGACTGACTGGAGAGAAAGGCTTCAATCTCTGCCACCACATTGTTCAGCAGGTCCGAAGACTTGATTTCGATCCTGATCATTTTTTTAAGAATCTCTCGCTTCAGGTTTTACTTGCAAATTTGCACAGCATCTTCCTGGTGTGGCAGGCGCATGCACCTCATGTAGAGGTTTCGCCATATTTTAATGAATTCTAGAGCGGTTTCATCATTCTTCTACTTGGAAGCATATATGTCACGCCCCGAGCGCGGAAGATACCCGGAGATGCGCGACGTGTCTATATCAATCATATCAATCAGAGTGGTCGTGTATTCGACGCAAAGACAGAGATGCGCAAAATAGCAAGATAACCCAATCCTTTATTTCATAATGGATAGACTATTATAAATCTAATACTCTGTTTAATAAAAAGGAAAAGAATACATATTTGACTCAAGAAACTATAGGAAAGACTAGACGACACTTGAGCAGCTCTATCACTTTCACTCTTGAACATTCCCATCCGATTGACTTCCATCGTCGTCGGACTTACCTGAAAAGTACAAAGGGACAAACGGAATGAGCGAACGCTCAGTAGGAAATTATATCTCAAGTACTAGCAAGGGGTTTAAGTAATTACATCTTTCATGAATGCAATAAAGCTATGCATGCTCGCATAAAACGACAAGATAGAGAGAATGTAATATCAAGAAATAAGATGAACTTAATCATGAACTTCCAACAAGATGACAAGTGTATTCAAGGTATTCAAGCAAGCACGTTTTAACAAGTCATGTCAAGAACTTTGGCTATCATGTATCAAGCAAGTAAATTACTCTTTTTCGGGCCACTCATTTCATGTAAAGTCAAGTACGATTCAAGTACAAGATGTGTGTGGAATGTCCAATCAAGCAAGTCAAGTACTCGGTATAATGCCAGATACCTTATCATTTTAACTCCCATGGGCACAAGTACTTTCGGGTGCTCCTCCCAGGACCAGATCGGGCCCTATATGCACAGGCATTTATCATGTATTTTTGACATCCACTCTTGTTTATATAGCCAACATAGAGTTTCAATACTCAAGCTTGTAGACATGTATGACAACTTTGACAGAATAGAGTCCAAAAATATGACAAAGGACATAAATTGGCGATAATAACGGTAAAATCCTGATATCAATAAAACTAGGTAGAATATGGTTCTCTTAACTTAGGTCCCATGACAAATCAATATGGACATTCTTTATATAGAATTGAGGTCCACATAAACATTAGATCAAGCAAGATACCCTCATTCTTATCATAGAATTGAGGTTTACAAGAACGACATGATATGGCATGATATCATCATCCCATTAAGAATTTCTTATGATATACTCTTTGTATAATCATAAGGGCCGGTATACCATGTTTCTTTAGATTGACATGGTAAGGATCGTGTAATGGGTTTTTAGGGTACAACCAGCTCAGTCGACCTTGAGGGAATCCAAGGTACGAGGAGTCTTACGGAGGTCTCTATGACTAACTCGCTAGTCCAAAGGAACGGAATGTCCAATGGAGAGCTTGTATGTCAATGAGAGTTGAGTGTGATCGATAAAACAACGTGAAACGTGGGACTATACTCACGGAGTGGAGAATAGTGCCGATATATATATTATATAACATATGAAATCATCGGTTAACAAAAACAGGAAAAAATCAGTTTTACAGTAAAATAACGACTTAGGTCAAGTCGTTTCTCAAGTAATTAACGCCTAACAGAAGGGCGTTTAAATATTTCTATTTTACAGAATTTTCAATAATTTTATTAATTCATGAAAAACACGCCCTAGTCAGGAAATTATTGATTATTAGAATCGATATTTCATATTTATTGAATTTTAAACAGGATCAATTATTGACTACATGCGATTGTTCATGAAATTAACGCCTGTATACAAGGCGTATACTTTTAATTAACGACCACTGTGATGGTCGTTTCTTTTAAAGTAGCGCCTATTCAAGGGCGTTTCTTGAAAAATTTACAGAAAAACGTATTAAAACTACATGCAAACTGTATAAATATATCATGCATGGTGCTTCATATATTTATTTTTAGTTTGGGCTACGAGACTTGAGAAAATCATACCTTATGATCTGGATGAAGGAGATGAAAGGGCTTTGAAGCTTCAACTGCAACTTAATAGAAGAAGAACAATCGTTCTTCCGTCAACCTGGAGAGGAAACAAGAATATTAATTCTTCTCATGCTACGTTCATAAGAAAGGAACAGAAGAAGAAAATAGAAGAACATATGTTCTTCACGTACCTATGCAGTTCGATCGTCCAAATAGGTTTAGGGTTGTTCGATCAAGACTATTTATAGGATTTTTAGAGTCCTAACAAAAGTAGTGTTTAATTGAGGGTAACATATCCCTAATAGAGTCCTTACTCTAATAGACACTTACTAGATTAGGTTAATCTTTCCCTGGATAAGCTCTGGGTTCGAACGGGTCGCGAACTGAATTAACGCCTTTGGTCAGGGCGTTTATTCTTAAATTAACGACCTTGTTAAGGTCGTTTCTTAAGAAACGTCTTGTATAAGGGCGTTCCTTATTTTTGAAACACGCCTAAGACATGGGCGTTTATTTTACTTGCCTATTTGGTCGCGTGAGAGTTGACGACCACATGCGTGGGCGTCCTTTCTTTAGTCACGCCGTATGTAGAGGCGTTTATTTTTAAATTAACGCCTTACTCAGAGGCGTTATTTTTAATTTACTTTATTTTGTCTGTATTACTTCTGTACTATGTATGTTTTTATTTTTATTTCAATATTCATTTATCAGGGTTGCTACACCCTCCCCCACTTAAAAAGAATTTGGTCCCCAAATTCAATATATATAATTATACACGTGGAGAGTGTATATACCTCTTAGAATAACTCGGGAAATCGTTTCTTCATAGATTCCTCGGTCTCCCATGTCGCTTCGCGTTCGGGATGCTTAATCCATTGCACCTTGTGCATGGGAATAACCTTATTCCTTAGAGCTCGTATTTCTCGATCTAAGATCTTCATAGGCTTCTGTTCATAGGTGAGATCTTTCTGAATCACCAGATCTCTATGTTCAATAATATGAGATGGATCGTGCACATACTTCTTCAACATGGATATGTGAAATACATTATGTACCTCGGACAATTGAGGAGGCAATGCGATGCGATAAGCAACCTCGCCAACTCTTTCAAGTACCTCAAATGGTCCGATGAATCTTGGCGTAAGCTTGCCCTTAACACCAAATCTCCGTATGCCACGTCTAGGCGATATCTTGAGAAATACATGATCTCCGATTTGGAATTCAAGATCTCTCCTTCTTGTATCAGCATAAGCTTTTTGTCTCGTCTGAGCAACTTGCAATCTTTCTCTGATTACTTGTATCTTCTCAGTTGTATCCCTTACCATGTCTGGACCTAGCAGTTGTTTTTCTCCAACTTCGTTCCAGCATATGGGTGATCTGCAACTCCTTCCGTATAAGGCTTCGAAAGGTGCCATTTGGATACTAGCTTGGTAGCTATTATTATATGCAAATTCCACTAGTGGTAAATGATCGTGCCAGCATCCTCCAAAGTCAATGATGCATGCTCTAAGCATATCCTCAACAACCTGGTTAGTTCTCTCGGTCTGACCATCCGTTTGTGGGTGGAAAGCAGTACTAAAGTTGAGCCTTGTTCCTAACGAATGCTGTAATCCCTTCCAAAAATGAGAAGTAAAACGGGGATCTCTGTCAGACACGATTGAGACAGGAATTCCATGTATCCTGACTATTTCCTTGATGTACAGTGCAGCTAGCACATCAATTGACCATCGGCTTTTTATTGGCAAGAAATGCGCCGATTTAGTTAATCGGTCAATGATAACCCAGATTCCATCATGTCCTCCTTTAGATTTAGACAAACCCATGATGAAGTCCATACCAATATCCTCCCACTTCCACTTAGGAATATCTAGAGGGTGTAGTTTTTCAGTAGGCTTTTGGTGTTCCGCCTTGACCTGTTGGCATGTAAGACAGCGTGATACATAGTCCGCTATTTCTCTTTTCATATTGGGCCACCAAAAGTTCCTCTTTACATCTTGGTACATTTTAGTTGATCCAGGATGAATAGTGTACCTTGATCGGTGAGCTTCATCTAAGATCTTCTTCTTTAATTCCGGACAATCAGGTATACAAGTTCTACCTTTGAATAATAATCTTCCATCAGAAGTTAGTTGAAAATCAGATTGTCCTTCTAATCTGCCCTTGATTTCCACTAATATAGGATCATCACCCTGAAGTGCTTGTATCTCAGACAATAAATCTGACTGTATGCTTACATGAGATAATGTAACAAATTTGGATTCCGTGTCCAAGCTTATATTGAGCTCGGAGAATTGTTCAAGTAACCTCCATTCTTGTATCATACAATTGGCTATCATTGCTCTCGGCTTTCGACTAAGGGCATCAGCAACATAATTACCCTTTCCGGGATGGTATTGTATATTGAAGTCGAAGTCCTTGAGATATTCTAGCCAGCGTCTTTGTCTCATGTTTAGCTCCTTTTGTGAGAATAGATATTTGAGACTCTTGTGATCGGAGTAGACAGTGAACTGTACTCCATAGAGATAGTGTCTCCATATCTTTAGGGCAAATACTACCGCGGCCAGTTCTAAGTCATGGACGGGGTAATTCTCCTCATGCTTCTTCAGTTGACGTGAAGAGTATGCTATGACCTTTCCTTGTTGCATTAGGACACATCCGAGGCCAACGCCAGAAGCATCAGTGTAGACCTCGAATTTCTCTCCTTCTATTGGTAGAGCTAACACCGGAGCTGTAGTGAGATGATCCTTAAGAGTTTGGAAACTTCTTTCACATTCCTCATTCCATTCATATCGGATCTCCTTACGAGTTAACCTTGTAAGGGGCACGGCGATCTTAGAGAAATCTTTGATGAATCGCCGATAATAGCCTGCAAGACCTAAGAAACTTCTGATCTCACTTGCATTAGTGGGTCTTTCCCAGTTTCTTACAGCTTCAACCTTTGACGGATCTACAGATAAACCGTCCTTGGATATGACATGTCCGAGAAAAGCCACTTCTTCAAGCCAGAACTCGCATTTGCTGAGTTTAGCATATAATTGATTTGTCCTCAAGACTTGCAATGCAATCCTCAATGCTCTCCATGTTCTTCCTTAGTCTTAGAATATATCAATATATCATCAATGAAGACTACTATGAATTGATCCAAGTAAGGCCTGAATATGCTATTCATTAACTGCATAAAGGCAGCAGGGGCATTTGTTAGTCCAAAAGGCATAACAACAAATTCGTAATGGCCATACCTGCTTCTGAATGCGGTCTTGTGAATGTCATCATCCTTGATTCTTAACTGATGATATCTCGACCTGAGATCAATCTTGAAAAAATATTTGGATCCTGAAATTTGATCAAATAATTCATCGATTCTCGGCAGTGGATACTTGTTCTTGATAGTAAGATGATTCAACTGTCGATAGTCGATACACAATCTCATGGATCCATCCTTCTTCTTTACGAATAAGACTGGTGCTCCCCACGGGGAAGTACTTGGTCTAATAAACCCTTTTTGGATTAGTTCCATCAACTGCTCCTTCAACTCCTTGAGTTCCGCAGGGGACATTCTATATGGTGTCTTTGAAACAGGACCAGCACCAGGGACTAAGTCAATGGTGAAGGCCACTTCTCTTTGAGGGGGTAATCCCGGCAAATCTTCTGGAAATACGTCTGGGAATTCTCGCACTACCAGAACGTCTTCTATCTTGGTTTTCTTAGCTTCTTTAACAGTGACAAAAGCAAGGAAGGATACACATCCCTTCCTGACGAGCTTGCTTGCTCGAAGAGCCGAAATAAGAGGGGATTTGCTTCGACTCTTAGGACTAGTATAAGTCAGTTCTGGAAATTCTTTGAAAACGATCTTGCTATTACGGCAATCAACCGTTGCCTGGTACTTAGATAACCAATCTGCTCCTAGTATAACATCATATTCTTTTAGATCTAAACAGATAAGATCAATAGGAAAATTCTTTCCTCGAACCAATACCTCACAGTTTTGGTAATGATGCATGATATCCGTCTCGTTTCCGAGAGGAGTAGACAACACTATTTTCATCCATTCCGGTTCTAGAGGTAACGGGTCAGCAAACTTCTTAGAAACAATAGAATGCGATGCACCCGTATCAAATAAGACATGTGCATATTTGGAACAAATTTTCAATGTACCTTCCACTAATCCGCCTTCTTCTTCAGGTTCGGTCTCCTGTATTGCATGAAGACGAGCATTCTTTGTCACCAGGCGTTTACCATCGCCGGCTTGGTCGTTCATTAATGGACACTCGGGAATCCGATGCTCACGGCTTCCACAACGGAGACAAGCTCCTCATTTCCTCCAGCATTCTTCCGTCTTATGACCAGCCTTGTCACAATGCTTGCAGACTGTATTTGAAGGGGTAGTGGTGATAGAGAAAGGCTTGGTCTTCTTGAATTTCTGATCTTGAGAGGAAGAACCTCCATTATTGGGCCTCTTCTTAAAGTTGGGTTTGAAAGAACCCGAACCCGTGACTTGTTCCTTCTTGTCTTTTCCACGGATCCTATCAGATAGTTCCGTGGCATCTTCAAGTAATTGAGCTCAGCGCACTATTTCAGAATAAATTTGGATGTCCATAGGCGCCAATTGAGTAATATAGTGGGGCCTAAGCTCATTAAGAAATCTACGGGCTTTCATCTTCTCTATGCTAATAAGATGCTTAGCATATCTAGATAGCCTGGAGAACTGAGCTTCATAATCTGCTAATGATAAGGATCGTTGCTTTAATGCAGCGAATTCGGCAGCCTTCTTTTCTTGGACTCGGTCCGAGAAATATTTAGCATTGAAGTATTCCACGAATTCTTCCCATGTTACTTGAGTAGGATCGATGGTTGCTTCAATAGACTCCCACCAGCATCTAGCATCTTTCTCTAACTGGAATGTAGCTAATAGCACTTTGTCCTGGTCCGTGCATTGCATGACACAGAATATGCGTTCGGTTTCCTGAACCCAATGCTCGACATCGTCCGGATCGGTCGATCCCATAAACTTCAGGGGATTCATTTTCTTAAAGGCTTGGTGTAAGCTTCCAGCTCGTGGAGCACCACCTTGTGCTACCTGTTGTAGCACTTGGGTCATCCCTTGAAGGGTACGCTGCATGTTGCGCCATTGAGCACGTTCGGCAGCCATTATCCTACAATTACAATAACTATATTAGTACGTGATCGTATTTAAAGACTCGTATACTATGTTAAATCTAACCCTTGGTTCTACCCAATCTCACTGGTTTAAAGGTTCAACTTATCCTTGGACTTGGGTTTTTCCTAGGAATTGAATACCTTAGGCTCTGATACCACAAAGACTGTCACGCCCCGAGCGCGGAAGATATCCGGAGATGCGCGACGTGTCTATATCAATCATATCAATCAGAGTGGTCGTGTATTCGACGCAAAGATAGAGATGCGCAAAATAGGAAGATAACCCAATCCTTTATTTCATAATGGATAGACTATTACAAATCCAATACTCTGTTTAATAAAAAGGAAAAGAATACATATTTGACTCAAGAAACTATAGGAAAGACTAGACGACACTTGAGCAGCTCTATCACTTTCACTCTTGAACATTCCCATCCGATTGACTTCCATCGTCGTCGGACTTACCTGAAAAGTACAAAGGGACAAACGGAATGAGCGAACGCTCAGTAGGAAATTATATCTCAAGTACTAGCAAGGGGTTTAAGTAATTACATCTTTCATGAATGCAATAAAGCTATGCATGCTCGCATAAAACGACAAGATAGAGAGAATGTAATATCAAGAAATAAGATGAACTTAATCATGAACTTCCAACAAGATGACAAGTGTATTCAAGGTATTCAAGCAAGCACGTTTTAACAAGTCATGTCAAGAACTTTGGCTATCATGTATCAAGCAAGTAAATTACCCTTTTTCGGGCCACTCATTTCATGTAAAGTCAAGTACGATTCAAGTACAAGATGTGTGTGGAATGTCCAATCAAGCAAGTCAAGTACTCGGTATAATGCCAGATACCTTATCATTTTAACTCCCATGGGCACAAGTACTTTCGGGTGCTCCTCCCAGGACCAGATCGGGCCCTATATGCACAGGCATTTATCATGTATTTTTGACATCCACTCTTGTTTATATAGCCAATATAGAGTTTCAATACTCAAGCTTGTAGACATGTATGACAACTTTGACAGAATAGAGTCCAAAAATATGACAAAGGACATAGATTGGCGATAATAACGGTAAAATCCCGATATCAATAAAACTAGGTAGAATATGGTTCCCTTAACTTAGGTCCCATGACAAATCAATATGGACATTCTTTATATAGAATTGAGGTCCACATAAACATTAGATCAAGCAAGATACCCTCATTCTTATCATAGAATTGAGGTTTACAAGAACGACATGATATGGCATGATATCATCATCCCATTAAGAATTTCTTATGATATACTCTTTGTATAATCATAAGGGCCGGTATACCATGTTTCTTTAGATTGACATGGCAAGGATCGTGTAATGGGTTTTTAGGGTACAACCAGCTCAGTCGACCTTGAGGGAATCCAAGGTACGAGGAGTCTTACGGAGGTCTCTATGACTAACTCGCTAGTCCAAAGGAACGGAATGTCCAATGGAGAGCTTGTATGTCAATGAGAGTTGAGTGTGATCGATAAAACAACGTGAAACGTGGGACTATACTCACGGAGTGGAGAATAGTGCCGATATATATATTATATAACATATGAAATCATCGGTTAAAAAAAATAGGAAAAAATCAGTTTTACAGTAAAATAACGACTTAGGTCAAGTCGTTTCTCAAGTAATTAACGCCTAACAGAAGGGCGTTTAAATATTTCTATTTTACAGAATTTTTAATAATTTTATTAATTTATGAAAAATACGCCCTAGTCAGGGGCGTTAGTCAGGTAAGTAACGCCTAACATAAGGGCGTTTACATATGTTCCGTTTTGCAGAATTTCATTATTTCAATAATTTATATAAAATGCGCCCTGGACAGGGGCGTTTCTTCAGAGTTGACGACTATAAAAGCAGGCGTCTCATTATTTAAATATTTGACAGAATATAAATAATTTTCAGGATTTATTTAAAACACGCCCAGGAAAGGGGCGTTACTGTTTTAATTTTATTTTACAGGATATACATAGTTCAGGAATTTACAGAGAACGCGCCCTAGAAAGGGGCGTTTCTTTTCAATTTACGCCCTGTGATGGGGCGTTAACAGGTGTAAAACGACGTTGTCAAGGTCGTGAATTCAAGGAATTTACAATATTTTAACAAATAAATTTCCAAGACAGGAGACATGATCATGACAAGAAAATTAGCAGGAATTTACAGGTAGAGTCATGCAAGATATTAGAATCGATATTTCATATTTATTGAATTTTAAACAGGATCAATTATTGATTACATGCGATTGTTCATGAAATTAACGCCTGTATACAAGGCGTATACTTTTAATTAACGACCACTGTGATGGTCGTTTCTTTTAAAGTAGCGCCCTATTCAAGGGCGTTTCTTGAAAAATTTACAGAAAAACGTATTAAAACTACATGCAAACTGTATAAATATATCATGCATGGTGCTTCATATATTTATTTTTAGTTTGGGCTACGAGACTTGAGAAAATCATACCTTATGATCTGGATGAAGGAGATGAAAGGGCTTTGAAGCTTCAACTGCAACTTAATAGAAGAAGAACAATCGTTCTTCCGTCAACCTGGAGAGGAAACAAGAATATTAATTCTTCTCATGCTACGTTCATAAGAAAGGAACAGAAGAAGAAAATAGAAGAACATATGTTCTTCACGTACCTATGCAGTTCGATCGTCCAAATAGGTTTAGGGTTGTTCGATCAAGACTATTTATAGGATTTTTAGAGTCCTAACAAAAGTAGTGTTTAATTGAGGGTAACATATCCCTAATAGAGTCCTTACTCTAATAGACACTTACTAGATTAGGTTAATCTTTCCCTGGATAAGCTCTGGGTTCGAACGGGTCGCGAACTGAATTAACGCCTTTGGTCAGGGCGTTTATTCTTAAATTAACGACCTTGTTAAGGTCGTTTCTTAAGAAACGTCTTGTATAAGGGCGTTCCTTATTTTTGAAACACGCCTAAGACATGGGCATTTATTTTACTTGCCTATTTGGTCGCGTGAGAGTTGACGACCACATGCGTGGGCGTCCTTTCTTTAGTCACGCCGTATGTAGAGGCGTTTATTTTTAAATTAACGCCTTACTCAGAGGCGTTATTTTTAATTTGCTTTATTTTATCTGTATTACTTCTGTACTATGTATGTTTTTATTTTTATTTCAATATTCATCTATCAGGGTTGCTACAATATAATTCTGGTATGGTCACTTCTGTTTCGGCAACGTGAAATCGTTCTTGAAACTTTCTTTGCATATTTGGCCAGTCATTGCTGGATCCAGCCAGCAGGTTTGAGTACCACTCAAAAGCGAGTCCTGTGAGAGAGGACCCGAAGAACTTGAGTAGGAAGGATTCGTCGGTCGCCAGATCACCCATCACGTTGATGTAATAGGATATATGTTCTTTCGACGAACCTTATCCGTTGAATTTATCAAACTTCGGTGGTTTGTTGACGCCTAGCGGTAGTCTCTTAGCAGCGTGATGGACAGGGTATGGCACCCGGTACGCATCAAAAGCAGCATACTCATCATTGCCTCTGTCGGCTAGCGTCCTTTCAATCATTTGTTCTATCATTATTCTGTTCATTATGGCCGGCTCAAACGCGTTTGAGCAGGGTTGAGGTTGCTGCATCTGCGGCATCGCCACAACTGCCGGTTGAGGTAAGATAGCATGCCCTTAGGGTTGAGAAGTAAGTTGCGGGGTCATGCCCCCAATGTAATCGAAAGCCGGCTGAGGCGGCGCAATCGGAGGCAAGGCCTCCGATTCAGCTACGCCTTGCTGCGAGGGTCGAGGAGGGACCTCAAAGTGCTACAAGGGCGAAGCGTGCATATTCAGTTCGCTGACCTATTTTGTCAGCCTTTCAATTTCTTATCTGTATTCTTGGAGCAGTAGCATCATGGTAGCTGAATCGAGTGTAGGGGAGCTGGGAGCCTGACCTCCCCCTTCCACCGAAGCATTCATAGAAGGTAGTGGTCCCTCGCCATCATCTTCAGCAGTGATCACATTTACAGCCATCGTGACCAGCTCTGCATTTATTTCTGTAGTGCGGGCTTGTGCCGCCTCATCATTGTTCGTGGCCGAAGTCCCATAGCAGCCGGTCACCCCAGCCATATTGCAAGTGAGTATTCACAGTTGTCGACTTCTTTGGATGACCCTCCCAGCATCATATGAGTGAGTGCTAACCCACCGACCATAGGCTTGGAAGGTTGATTTGTGAGACGCCCTGGCAGGCATCTTGATCTTCTCTTTATTGTCTTCTTTTCTTGGAGCCGGGGCCAGTGCCTTGGGCACCCATATTTGTTTGAATCTAATTGGTTTAGGGGCCAATCTCCCCGTTGATTTTGACTCAAAGCGGCCCGTCTTGCTTTGGGCTAGTGCTTCGAATGAGTTGTGTGCTGGTACTGTGAAAACCACCATGTCGGGTGTGACCTTGGCCTATAGACCATTCAAAAAGGCTCGGGCACCTCCAATGAGCATGGACTTGCCTGAGGTTGAAAGCCGGCTCCTCAATGTGCCGTTGTTCTTCTTGGCTGCCCTCCTGGCAGCCGGGGTGCGCCTCTTGCTTGAGGCGGAGTGGTGAGCGGGGTAGACGTGGTTGCCCACCGCTTCGGTCTTCTTCGGTGTCGCCATTGCAGCAGCGAAGGGCTTCGTCTACTAGATGTTCAGGAGGTCCACGATGTTGGAACCCTGGTTTTGATAATGACAATCTTAGTCATGTGAGATTAATATAAATAAAAGTGTTTACATTTAATCTTACATCCATGGATCAATGCATTGCTTCATCCTTCGTATATGTATGTACAGTTAGTGCAGTGCTTCTCAAGTTTGTACAACCGTAGCTAGAATGCGTGGTTAAGTTCATGCATCAGATGCTTCATGCGTACACCAAGTCTGCACACTATTGCCTTAATGACTCAGCATGTCTATACATTCTGTTGCATACATACGTAAGGCAGTGTCATGCACTCAAAGTCTACACATGCACACACACAGTTTGTGCATTATGCATTCATGCTTAAACTCTAGGCATAGCAAGTCTGCACATTGGTTATCGCATGCATGCAAAGTCTATACATTCTTGAGAAGTATTCGCAGCGAAGTCTGTATAGCCCGTGTTCTTCATACATACACATAGTCGATGTATCTTGTGCCTATGCACAGGATTAAGTCTGAACAGAGTCTTGTTGCATCCTGTGTCTCATGTAGTTCCAAAGTCTATACATCGTCTGTCGCATAAAGTCTGTACATCGTTTGAACATCGCACATAAAGTATGTACACTCTCTGGTGGCAAGTCTATACATCGTCCTGTCGCATGCACATAAAGTCTGCACATCATTTGCACTTCGCACACAAAGTATGTACACTCGTTGGTGGCATGTTTGTGCACTCATATTCGATGTGCATACTTCTCCATATGCAAAATGCATTCAAAGTCTGTACACCCGTGGATGACATGTCCGTGCATTCATTCTCATTGTACACACTTTCTAATATGCACACTGCATTATGTGCATCAAATATGTACATGCTTAGACCAAATCTCGAACCAACTATGTGCTGTAACCTTTGCAGGATATCTGTTGGTCGAGGAACTTAAGAAGGGCACGTGATCTAAGAAGCCAGGATCGTGACACGTGGAACCATTGTGCTAGGACACTGCCACGTGGACTAAGGCCTCTGGGAGGGAATTGTGGAGGACACACGCCCACATCTCTGATGCTATAAAAAAGAGGACTTCTCCATCTGGAGAAGGTGATCGAAAAGTGTGAAGAGCATGCACGATCCAGACAGTAGAAAAAGAGAAATAGAGAGTTGAGAAGAAAGAGAAAATAGGCATCCGAAGACTTGTATCTACTGGTCCTTGGATCAAATCCAGACTAGTCAGATGTTGAGATCAACTTTGGTTTTTGTAGTGTTCAGTCCATGGTTAGAAGAGTAAAGATTGACCTAACCAGGTATTTTCTACACAAAGTTTTTCATATTCCGGAAGAAGGTCAGGTGGAAGGCGAATTCAATTTCGACCTACATGAGGCATACTCCGTCATTTCAGAAAAGCCCAGAGATCCCAGAGACCCAAAGAAGCAGGCATATCTCTCTCATTTTAATGCATGCAAGTTTTCCCTTCCGAGGAGATTAATTCATCACATTCTTACAATTATGATAACTCCACAAGTCGGAAGTAGAGGGAGAGTAATAGATTCACAGAGATTTATTCTCTTCTGCCTACTCAAAGGCATAAAGATATGTCTTCCAGCCATAATCCTTCAGACAATGAGTACTTTCAAAGAGTCCAACCGAAATTTACCCTATGCTGCTCATCTGACAGCAATCTTCAAAAAGATGAAAATTCCACTGGAAGGGGAATCATCAAAAGAAATTCACAAGGTGAACATCTATAATTTGGATTTTGTCAACAAGTACTTCAGGCCAAAGTCATCCAAAGGCAGTGATATGAAAGATGCCATTGAAGAAAGTAAAAAGCTTAAGGTCCGTCATGAAAGGGATCTCACAGAATCAGATGATCAGGACTTGGCTCCCTTGAAGAAGAGGAAGAAAACACATAAAAGAAGTAAATCAATTGCAGTACAATAAGAGGAGACCATTGCTGAACCTGCTCAGAAGAATCTCAAAGATCTTCTATTGCATCAAGAAGTTCATGAGCTGAATTTAACAGATGCTCAACAGACACAGCAGTTGGATCAAAACATTAGTCAGCTGTTTGATAATTTTGGGGCACAATTTGAACTGGAACAACATGAAGTCCAATAGGGACAAGTGGCAGATAAAGAAAAGGAAAGAAATGAAATTCCCGAAGAAAGTGTAAGAGCTGAATCCCCTCAAGAAAAAGGAAGTGAAACAGAGTCTTTTGTTGAAATAATCACTCAGATTATGAAAGAGACTGCTGAAGAAATCTATGAAGAACTTGCAGAGTCTGTAGTAAATGAAGAGGAGGATGTACCACAAAGAGTCCAAATATCTGCTGAAGAAACTCCACAGACAGCTGAAGAAGAAGTACAAGACTATGGTATAGGACTTGCTCCAGAATATGGTCCACATCATGGAGCGATAATTAGTCTTGGCGTCCTCCCTCCTCCACCTACTGAGCAATCTCATTCATATCAAGTTGAACTCCCTGATTCAAGTGCTTCCACTGCCAGCTCACATGAAGCGAGTACTGAACCTAACATTGTGCAGATGTTATCAAATTTGACAAAAATTGTACTCCATCAAAATGAACTGATGAATCAACAGCTTCTGTTACACACTATTCAACTGGATAAAGTCGACAGCCGATTGCAGTATCTAGAAAAGATAGTCAAAACTAAAGGGATAGAGCTTCTTACTGCCAAACGGAAAACTGATATAGCAGTACAACAGATTTTGGAATCCCTTATGGCTATTAACACTAGAATTGGTGAAATGGTAAGCAAAATTCAAGACCCCCAACTCTCCTTTATCAGTAAGATGGCTCAAATTCTTAGCCACACCTTTGATCTCAAAATTGAGTTTGAACTGTTTAAGGGAACATTGATCAAGATTGCTGCCAATCAACCTGATATCATAAATCGGTTTCAAGTGGTCCAGTCTAATTTACAAGCCCTTTCAGAAACTGTTAAAGTATCCATTTCAAAACAAGTGTCAACTACTTCCCTGGTGGACAGACTGGGAAGTACTGTGCATAACAAGCTCGACAAGCTGTCAGAATCCATTCGGGATCTCCACACTTCTATACTGAACAGACTCCCCTTTTCAGGTTCTAGCTCATAATCTATTCCACGAGACAGGGGGAGTTACAGAGGTTACTGATCACACCCCAATTTTTTTTGATAATGACAAAGGGGGAGAGTACGTGCACTTTCAGTGAACTTTTTTGACTTTTTGGACAGACAGTACAGTTTGTTTTCGGACAGTCAGATAGTTTTCCTTCTGAACAGACAATGTGCAATATTTGTTTTGCTGGATGGATTGTCTCTGCTGTGAGATATTTGTTGAAAGAGCTTTTCATTCAAACACTACCTTGTATCTTTCTGAAGTACACAGAAATGTCTATGTTATGTTGCATGGTTGCATTGAAGTATGAGTATATTGAATGCTTGATTCATTCTGACGATGAACTCAATTAATCTTACATGACTTATAGTTGTCATTATCAAAAAGGGTGAGATTGTTGGAACCCTGGTTTTGATAATGACAATCTGAGTCATGTGAGATTAATATAAATAAAAGTGTTTGCATTTAATCTTACATCCATGGATCAATGCATTGCTTCATCCTTCGTATATGTATGTACAGTTAGTGCAGTGCTTCTCAAGTTTGTACAACCGTAGCAAGAATGCGTGGTTAAGTTCATGCATCAGATGCTTCATGCGTACACCAAGTCCACACACGGTTGCCTTGATGACTAAGCATGTCTATACATTCTGTTGCATACATACATAAGGTAGTGTCATGCACTCAAAGTCTACATATGCACACACACAGTTTGTGCATTATGCATTCATGCTTAAACTCTAGGCATAGCAAGTCTACACATTGGTTGTCGCATGCACGCAAAGTCTATACATTCTTGAGAAGTATTCGCAGCGAAGTCTGTACAACCCGTGTTCTTCATAGATACACATAGTCGATGTATCTTGTGCCTATGCACAGGATTAAGTCTGAACAGAGTCTTGTTGCATCGTGTGTCTCATGTAGTTCCAAAGTCTATACATCGTCCTGTCGTATAAAGTCTGCACATCGTTTGAACATCGCACATAAAGTATGTACACTCTCTGGTGGCAAGTCTATACATCGTCCTGTCGCATGCACATAAAGTCTGCACATCGTTTGCACTTCGCACACAAAGTATGTACACTCGTTGGTGGCATGTTTGTGCACTCATCTTCGATGTGCATACTTCTCCATATGCAAAATGCATTCAAAGTCTGTACACCCGTGGATGACATGTCCGTGCATTCATTCTCGTTGTACACACTTTTTAATATGCACACTGTGTTATGTGCATCAAATATGTACATGCTTAGACCAAATCTCGAACCAACTATGTGCTTTAACCTTTGCAGGATATCTGTTGGTCGAGGAACTTAAGAAGGGCACGTGATCTAAGAAGCCAGGATCGTGACACGTGGAACCATTGTGCTAGGACACTGCCACGTGGACTAAGGCCTCTGGGAGGGAATTGTGGAGGACACACGCCCACATCTCTGATGCTATAAAAAAGAGGACTTCTCCATCTGGAGAAGGTGATCGAAAAGTGTGAAGAGCATGCACGATCCAGACAGTAGAAAAAGAGAAATAGAGAGTTGAGAAGAAAGAGAAAATAGGCATCCGAAGACTTGTATCTATTGGTCCTTGGATCAAATCCAGACCAGTCAGATGTTGAGATCAACTTTGGTTTTTGTAGTGTTCAGTCCATGGTTAGAAGAGTAAAGATTGACCTAACCAGGCATTTTCTACATAAAGTTTTTCATATTCCGGAAGAAGGTCAGGTGGAAGGCGAATTCAATTTCGACCTACATGAGGCATACTCCATCATTTCAGAAAAGCCCAGAGATCCCAGAGACCCAAAGAAGCAGGCATATCTCTCTCATTTTAATGCATGCAAGTTTTCCCTTCCGAGGAGATTAATTCATCACATTCTTACAACTATGATAACTCCACAAGTCGGAAGTAGAGGGAGAGTAATAGATTCACAGAGATTTATTCTCTTCTGCCTACTCAAAGGCATAAAGATATGTCTTCCAGCCATAATCCTTCAGACAATGAGTACTTTCAAAGAGTCCAACCGAAATTTACCCTATGCTGCTCATCTGACAGCAATCTTCAAAAAGATGAAAATTCCACTGGAAGGGGAATCATCAAAAGAAATTCACAAGGTGAACATCTATAATTTGGATTTTGTCAACAAGTACTTCAGGCCAAAGTCATCCAAAGGCAGTGATATGAAAGATGCCATTGAAGAAAGTAAAAAGCTTCAGGTCCGTCATGAAAGGGATCTCACAGAATCAGATGATCAGGACTTGGCTCCCTTGAAGAAGACGAAGAAAACACATAAAAGAAGTAAATCAATTGTAGTAGAACAAGAGGAGACCACTGCTGAACCTGCTCAGAAGAATCTCAAAGATCTTCTATTGCATCAAGAAGTTCATGAGCTGAATTTAACAGATGCTCAACAGACACAACAGTTGGATCAAAACATTAGTCAGCTGTTTGATAATTTTGTGGCACAATTTGAACTGGAACAACATGAAGTCCAACAGGGACAAGAGGCCGATAAAGAAAAGGAAAGAAATGAAATTCCCGAAGAAAGTGTAAGAGCTGAATCCCCTCAAGAAAAAGGAAGTGAAACAGAGTCTTTTGTTGAAATAATCACTCAGATTATGAAAGAGACTGCTGAAGAAATCTATGAAGAACTTGCAGAGTCTGTAGTAAATGAAGAGGAGGATGTACCACAAAGAGTCCAAATATCTGCTGAAGAAACTCCACAGACAGCTGAAGAAGAAGTACAAGACTATGGTATAGGACTTGCTCCAGAATATGGTCCACATCATGGAGCGATAATTAGTCTTGGCGTCCTCCCTCCTCCACCTACGGAGCAGTCTCATTCATATCAAGTTGAGCTCCCTGATTCAAGTGCTTCCACTGCCAGCTCACATGAAGCGAGTACTAAACCTAACATTGTGCAGATGTTATCAAATTTGACAAAAATTATACTCGATCAAAATGACATGATGAATCAACAGCTTCTGTTACACACTGTTCAACTGGATAAAGTCGACAGCCGATTGCAGTATCTAGAAAAGATAGTCAAAACTCAAGGGATAGAGTTTCTTACTGCCAAACGGAAAACTGATATAGCAGTACAATAGATTTTGGAATCCCTTATGGCTATTAACACTAGAATTGGTGAAATGGTAAGCAAAATTCAAGACACCCAACTCTCCTTTATCAGTAAGATGGCTCAAATTCTTAGCCACACCTTTGATCTCAAAATTGAGTTTGAACTGTTTAAGGGAACATTGATCAAGATTGCTGCCAATCAACCTGATATCATAAATCGGTTTCAAGTGGTCCAGTCTAATTTACAAGCCCTTTCAGAAACTGTTAAAGTATCCATTTCAAAACAAGAGTCAACTACTTCCCTGGTGGACAGACTGGGAAGTACTGTGCATAACAAGCTCGACAAGCTGTCAGAATCCATTCGGGATCTCCACACTTCTATACTGAACAGACTCCCCTTTTCAGGTTCTAGCTCATCATCTATTCCAGGAGACAGGGGGAGTTATAGAGGTTACTGATCACACCACAATTTTTTTTGATAATGACAAAGAGGGAGAGTACGTGTACTTTCAGTGAACTTTTTTGACTTTTTGGACAGATAGTACATTTTGTTTTCGGACAGTCAGACAGTTTTCCTTCTGGACAGACAATGTGCAATATTTGTTTTGCTGGATGGATTGTCTCTGCTGTGAGATATTTGTTGAAAGAGCTTTTCATTCAAACACTACCATGTATCTTTCTGAAGTACACAGAAATGTCTATGTTATGTTGCATGGTTGCATTGAAGTATGAGTATATTGAATGCTTGATTCATTCTGACGATGAACTTAATTAATCTTACATGACTTATAGTTGTCATTATCAAAAAGGGGGAGATTGTTGGAACCCTGATTTTGATAATGACAATCTGAGTCATGTGAGATTAATATAAATAAAAGTGTTTGCATTTAATCTTACATCCATGGATCAATGCATTGCTTCATCCTTCGTATATGTATGTATAGTTAGTGCAGTGCTTCTCAAGTTTGTACAACCGTAGCTAGAATGCGTGGTTAAGTTCATGCATCAGATGCTTCATGCGTACACCAAGTCTGCACACGGTTGCCTTGATGACTCAGCATGTCTATACATTCTGTTGCATACATACGTAAGGCAGTGTCATGCACTCAAAGTCTACACATGCACACACACAGTTTATGCATTATGCATTCATGCTTAAACTCTAGGCATAGCAAGTCTGCACATTGGTTGTCGCATGCACGTAAAGTCTATACATTCTTGAGAAGTATTCGCAGCGAAGTCTGTACAGCCCGTGTTCTTCATACATACACATAGTCGATGTATCTTGTGCCTATGCACATGATTAAGTCTGAACAGAGTCTTGTTGCATCGTGTGTCTCATGTAGTTTCAAAGTCTATACATCGTCCTGTCGCATAAAGTCTGCACATCGTTTGAACATCGCACATAAAGTATGTACACTCTCTGGTGGCAAGTCTATACATCATCCTATCGCATGCACATAAAGTCTGCACATCGTTTGCACTTCGCACACAAAGTATGTACACTCGTTGGTGGCATGTTTGTGCACTCATCTTTGATGTGCATACTTCTCCATATGCAAAATGCATTCAAAGTCTGTACACCCGTGGATGACATGTCCATGCATTCATTCTCGTTGTACACACTTTCTAATATGCACACTGCATTATGTGCATCAAATATGTACATGCTTAGACCAAATCTTGAACCAACTATGTGCTTTAACCTTTGCAGAATATCTGCTGGTCGAGGAACTTAAGAAGGGCACGTGATCTAAGAAGCCAGGATCGTGACACGTGGAACCATTGTGCTAGGACACTGCCACGTGGACTAAGGCCTCTGGGAGGGAATTGTGGAAGACACACGCCCACATCTCTGATGCTATAAAAAAGAGGACTTCTCCATCTGGAGAAGGTGATCGAAAAGTGTGAAGAGCCTTCCTGATCCAGACAGTAGATAAAGAGAGATAGAGAGTTGAGAAGAAAGAGAAAATAGGCATCCGAAGACTTGTATCTACTGGTTCTTGGATAAAATCCAGACCAGTCAGATGTTGAGATCAACTTTGGTTTTTGTAGTGTTCATCTTTCAGTTGCTGTATCTCTTCCATCTTTCATTTTACTTTTAATTCTTGTTTTCAATCCGTTTTGACAATAGAGCAAGCTGTGAAGCTCAGCTATTTGCAGAGGAGGATTCCTCTGGACGGGTTAAGCTGTAAGCCCCAGCAGTAGAATAGGTGTGGTATCCTCTGGATGGCTAAGCTGTATTGCCCAGCGGTAGCAAGCTGTAACGCTCAGCAGTTTATAGGTAAGCTGTGAAGCCCAGCAGTTAAGCTGTGTATCAGTAGGAATCCACACTCAGGTTGAGTGTGGGGTGGACGTAGATCTCTGGATAGAGATCGAACCACCTAAAAGTCTGGTGTGCTGTGATTTGTCAGATTTCTCTATCTTCGGTAGATGCATGCTTAGGTGCGGTTTAAGTGTTTGATTATTAGTCCAATAGATGATTCGATCGATTGGGTTTATAGGCAGTGATTCTTTAATCATTCAGTTGTAGCTCATTTGAAAATCATTTTTTGGGGGAAGTTGCATAAAAGATCCATTCACCCCCCCCTTTGGATCTAATTCAGTGTGTCACCTGCCACAACACACGAAGGCCACCCCCAAGAAGTTGGGGAAGCCAACAACCGGAGGGAAATTGCCGAATTGGGTTGACACAGTGAGGTAGCCATGGTCGGCATGGCTGGCAACCATGAGCGATCTGAACGTGACTGCCATTGATTTCTATGGGATTCGACCTTCAATTTAAAATTGAGGATGTTAGAATTTTAGGAGGAGGCCATGGGGCCCCAAATCTCGGCGAAGAGATGAAAGGTAGTTCAGTCCCACCGGGTGTGCCAACTTGTTGGACGCACACTAAATTCGGTGATAAAGATATCAGGTGTTCTTTGATTCGGTGTATGTATATCGTTTTATCTTTTATCACTTTATCAGTTTAGCATTTTATCAAGTGCGAGGGCATGCCAGTCACATGCGTGATAAAATGTTCGGGCTTCGAGACTGGGGTGGTCCGAAGCCCAAGGTGCACTCCGTCTGACTGACCAGACGATTGTGGGTATCGGGTCGGGACTGAAGACCCGACGTGCCGTAAAGGCCACGACATTAATTACATTCCCTCGGAGAGGAGAAAACCTTTGATTAATGGCCAAGATTTGGGGCCTCATGGCCTAAAATCAAATTTCATTAAAGAATGCAAGTTGAGTTGAGATAATTGAAGCCCGGCGCGTCGGGGTGCAGGACGGTGTTCAAAACCATATCGGTCACATGTGGGGCATTTCATGTTCGGACGAGGGTGCTGGTGCGAGAAATATCCCAAGTATATGTGAGATACAGAGATGAGTATATGCCGGGGTACGGCAAATTTGATGTCTCAATAAATGAGGAGTCACGATCAAATCTCGGTTAAACGGTTAAAACATCGGGGGATATCGGCCCGGTGCCAAGTTAGGCCATGACCGTGAGGGGGCGGCCACGCTTATCTTGCGAGGGCGACTTTGGTATTCCCCAACGTGCGGGGTCAAAGGGGAGGAGTTTCCGAACAAACCACCGTTTGTGTTAAGTTTATTTCTTTTATTGTAGTGCTTTCGTAGCATTTCTTTTATGATCGCATTATTTCATTTTATTTGCTTTCTATTTCTTCTTTTCTTTTTTTTTGTTGTTAGGTCAATGCCTCATCACTTCCATTTATTTTGTATATCTTTTTATCATTTTTTCTTTTGGGATTTTTTTAATTGGCGCCCACTCAGTGGGTGCAAATTAGGGGTTTTAAGAATTGGCGCCTCTGGTCTGGGCGCAAATTATCAATTTTTCCATTCTTTCTTTCCTTTTCAGTCATTTCTGAGGTTTTAAGAATTGTCGCCCGTGCAGGCGGGCGTTCAAAATAATTAGCAACCCAGACCTGGGCGTAGATTCTGAGCTTTTTCATTTCTTTCTTTATTTCTTTTAATCTATTTCTGAGGAATTAGCGCCTGCGCGAGCGGGCATTCATTAATTAGCACCCCCATACCGGGCGCAGTTTTCTTCATTATCATTTTCTTTCCTTTTTCTTTCTTTTTGTTTTATCAGAGGGATTAGCGTCTTTCCAAAAGGGCGTTCATTAATTGGCGACTGTTCACACGGTCGTTCATTATGAGTTCCATTTCGTTATATCATTTTCTTAATTTTATGAATTAGCACCTCTGTGAGTGGTCACTGATTAAATGGCGACTGTTTAAATGGTCATTGATTAAATTAGTTAGCAGCACTTGTGGTGGGCACCCATTCTTTTAGTCACAGAAAACATCAGCCAGAGACTTAACCGTGGGCTTAAATTCCCTTTACAAATTCAGATTTCTTGCATCTTTTTATCATTTCCTTAGACGTGAATTGGTTCATAATGTCTTTAAACTTGGTCCAATTGTCATTTTTTTTAAGTTCTTAGTTCTGGCGAAATTTCGACAGCACCTCCCCTAGACTTGAGGTGTAGGGGGTTGCAAATGGGGGCGCGCCCTATGGGGAGAACTTCGACGGCCCCGAACAAAAAGGGATACGCGCGAAGCGACGTGATCCACAGGGTATGCGAGAAAGTGACAACACCCCGTCACCCATTGTGGGGGCGGGGATCCCATGGGCTAGCCTACGAGGGACCCCACGGATCCATGGGCCGTCACGAAGTCGTCCTCAAGATTGAAGTCCCGCGATCAATGACACCCAAGAGGGGGGGTGAATTGGGTGTTTACAAACTTTTAACAAAATCTTGCCCAATTCAAACAAGTGTGAATAATAACCGTAATGAATTTCAGATCTATACGAAAACTCTCAGATCTAATAGAATCTATCGCACTCAACCGATCTTAGGTACGATGGCGGAGGTGGGAATCTGGAGATTCTATTCATGCAAGATGTTATCTTCCTGACAAGGTTTGCCTTGCCGATCCGAACCCACATGTTAATATACCCAAGATCTAATATGAGAACGATAAAATACACTAGATCTAACTCAAACAATGCAACCAAAATAATCTACGCGCGTGCTGCACAGAATGGAGATAGAAGACAAGGAACAAACCACACAATAGACAGCGATTTTTAGGTGGTTCGGATGCAACAATAGCAACCTACGTCCACCCCTCACGATCTGTGTGGATTCTCACACTCTCTTGTAAGAGATTACAAGATTAAAAAAAAACACACACACACACACACGTGAGGAGTTCGGAACTCCCACGAAGGTGCATAGGCACCGAATCACAGAGAGATGTGAGGAAACGAAGAAATCACACACATAGAGACACACACATGGATCTGCTTAGATCCACACACACAGAGGTGTTTGATATTACAAGAACACAAGATTAAAGCCCAACAAGAATAGAGGGAGAAAGTAGGAAATAAAAGTTAGATTCAAGCTGCCCCTTAGTGGATGAAGGTGATATTGGATGAAGCCAGCTCCCCAGCTTGATCTGTACTTGAATGGCCTGCAAATGGTCTTGAGAACCTTGCTCTTGAATGAAGAACTCTTCCACGTATCGCTGTTCACGAAGCTATAGTAGCACTCCTCTTTCTCCCTTTGATAGCCTCCTTAGCTTGCTTGAGTGATTAGGGTTTTTGGCCCCAAAGAGATGTTTTTATACATCTTGAATGGTCAAGAGACAAGCCAGGAACTAGATCCATAAATTATGGCATGTCTGGTGGCTTTGAAATTAAAAAATCCAAGGAGGAGGGCATCCCACGTTGAAGAAAACAAAGTCAACAATAGCTGCCTCGAAGGGGGTGGTCAACCGGAGGTAGGCGGTCGGTCGACCGGACTGTAAAAACCTGTTGAAGTTTCATCCCTAAAAATTCTGGTCGACCGGTCTGTAACGTTAGGTTGACCAGACTATAACAACTCTGTTCATTTTTGATTGCTGGAAAAACTGGTCGACTTGCCCTTGTCCGTTGGTCGACTGGACTGTTGAAAACCTACAAAAATGAGTTGTCAGCCCAGTGAATCATATCCATATGATGAAGGCTTGGATTGAACATATGTTGTTATTGATTTCAAGTCCATTTGAACACTTTTTACGCGTTTGGAAATGTATGAATATTGAAGCAAAATTCAAGAAGGAATTGGACTTTGATTGGGTACGAAGCTCATACTTAAGCACTAATACATGGCACGTGATAGAGCACATGTCTGGGATTTTGTTATCATCAAAATCACTTGGATATACTCAACAGAGATGTGGACTTCTTTTCCTTCTTTTTTTATCGTCGTATAATGCTTTAGATATCCACCTTCAAAAAGGGGAGTTACCAGGGAACACGCTATGACGAAGCGGACCCTCGGCGGTCCAAGAGTGGTTAAGAATCCAGAATCGGAAAGAGGCGAGTATTGGGATTCCGATGGTTGGTGGCCTCGGAGACATATCTATGGGTTTAGATAGACCCCGGGCCAGTGGCCATCGTGATGAAAAATCACCGAATAGGTGGCTTTGAAGAAATAAAAATGGCTTCGTCCTATCTACTACAGTAGGGAGAGTAGAAGAAGAAGAGATATCACTGTGATCATGACAAATGATGTAGCAAGATATGCATGAGTTCATGGAGAAAGACGAAAGAAATCAGGGTTAAAGCCCTGCTTCATTTTATTTCAAACAGAGCTTATATCTAAACCATGGGGAGGATCCCATCGCTTGTAAGGAGAGAAGAAAAAAGGAAAGAAAGAAAAAAAACAAAGAAAGCAAACACCCACCCTCAACGGGGGTTCTCCCTCTCTCTCAAGCTCTTTCTCTTTCTCTCTTTCTATTTCTCTCTTCTCTCTCTTCACTTCGCACGGTGGCGTTGAGCTTCAGGGCTTTGGGCTTCAGGCTTACACGAATCCAAGGATTCAAACTTCCAGCCTTAAAAGTTTCCAACCATCCAACGTTCCCCCTGGGGGGTTTTTATAGAGGTATAGTAAAACACGATGAATTGGCGACTTGCCCTCTGCCGTTCATTCTTGAACTGGCGCCTGGGTGATAGGCCCCCATTCCTTTTCTCATACATTTCGCTAATTTTGAATATTCCCAAGAATCAACGACTTCATGGAAGGGTGTTCATCTGGGAATTAGCGCCTGCTTGCATGGGCGCCCAGTCTTCAGATCTTCAGATTGCAAAAATCATAAAGATTCAGTAAACGCCAAGAATTGGCGACACCGTAGGAGGGCGCTCATCTCGAAAATGGCACCCATGTGGATGGGCGTTCATTCAATCTGTTGACTCGTTCGTGGGCTGAGTCATCCCGATGAATTGGCGCCTTCCCAGGAGGCACTAGTCATGAATTGGCGACGACGGTCGTGGCGCCATATATTTTTATTCATTTTTTTTGTTGCCAACAAGGCTCCTCTGTAACGCACCTCGATCTTCGATAGACTGGGGACACCCGTCCACCCTAAGGAACATCCCCGGAGGAAGCAGATGGCCCGGTTCATCAACGACGTAGTTAGGGTGTTCACGTGCTATGCCACCAGACACCAATCGGACACCCAGTCTGACGATTTGAACTAGCCTCTGGCCCATTTCAGGAGGCCGCGTCATCAGACTCAGCCTCCGGCCCCGACAGGTCACATTGGCACTTCCGCCGGACCGCAGGCATCGGAACGTGCATAAGAAGTTCC
Organism: Amorphophallus konjac; assembly: GCA_022559845.1. Taxonomy (NCBI): domain Eukaryota; kingdom Viridiplantae; phylum Streptophyta; class Magnoliopsida; order Alismatales; family Araceae; genus Amorphophallus; species Amorphophallus konjac. Next base: position 228,340,092 of record CM040123.1, on the reverse strand, counting down.
ATCTGAGGACCGTGACGCTCCTATCAACGCGGATCCAGTCAACAATGATCCCCCCGTGAACGAGGTTCAAGAGGTGACCCTCGAGACGCTCGTGAAGGAGAACCAACATTTGATGGCCCTCCTGCAAGATCTCCTTCAAGATCGGGACCTCCATCCTTAGCCACTTGGTAGGCCTCCGACCGAATCACCAGCCCCTCCAGGTGGGCATAATGGCGCCAATGCCTCAGCGGCATTTGCCCGAACCCCTACAGTAGCCGGGTTCAGCACCCCCCTTGCCGAAGCTCAGCCACGAGACTCCAACACGCCAGTGCCAGAAAATCTCATGGCACGATGCCAGATGATCGAGCGAATTGTCGCAACAATGCTCGCCCAGTATGGCGAAGGGGTTGCCACTATAGATCTCTTTAGTGCGCCCTTCCCGCTTCACCACAAGTTGAAAAAGCTCCCTTCGGAGTACGCCAAGCCCCCGAAGCTACAGAAGTTCTATGGGGAAGTGTCTCCACATGAGCACTTGGCTTACTATGTTACGGTAATGGGTGAGCTAGCATTGGATGAATCATATCACCTCTGCTACTTTGCTACTTCAGTTACGGGGACGGCCTTCCAATGGTATTCTAGCCTGAAGCAGAACTCAATGATCGACTGGGCAGATCTCCAGAAGAAGTTCCTTGACTGTTTCCAGATGGCCGAGCGAAAGATCTCCCTAGCCGAGCTCTGCTCCCTCCGACAGAAGAAGGGAGAGAGCGCCCTTGACTTCATCAAGAAATGGTGAGCCCTCAGCATGAGGTGTATCAATCCGACAGTCTAAGAGGATGCCATCACTGTATGCTATCGAGACTTGGCAGCCGAGGTCAGCGAAAAGCTTCTCAGCACCAACATCAAAGGCTTCGACCAGCTCAATTCGATAGTCGCCAAAATAGAGATGTTCTTCGCCGATAACCCGAGCTATACTTCAGCGAAGGGTAAATAAACGCGAGAATGCTAGCCCGGTAAGGATGTGAATATCATCAAGTTCACCCCCGCCGCAAAAGCCCGTAAGGAGGCCGAACCGAGCGGCCCTGACAAAAAGCCAGCGAACAAGTCGGTCGCTCCTTCATTCTCGGAGCGTATGAAGACACCCTTCTCCTTCAAGAAGGAACATACAAAGATGCTCTTCAACCTCTGCATGGCCTAGAAGATTGTCGAGCTGCCAGAAATTCGCAAGCCATACGAGGCCTAAAAGACCGACGATCGCAGCTATTGCCCATATCATCGCATGCAGCGTCACCCAATTGAAGATTGCTATGTTTTCAAGACTTAGGCACAGAAGCTGATCTGAGATGGCCTCATCCAAATGAAGAGTGGTCTCATCGATCCCCCGCAGCCGCATACGTGGTCCAGGCCAGCTAAGGTAGTGCGTGTGGTTCACTGCTCGGCCAACGTGATCTATATGATGGCCGCGTTCTCCCTCTCTAACGTCGAAGCAGAGGAGCCCAGCACCAGTCAAGGCGAGCATTCGCTCTGGTATCCGGTGTAGCAACCCTGGTAAATTAAAGGACTAGAAAGTCTAGATAAATTAAAGCCAACAATTAGTCAAGGCCCAGACCCTATACACAACCCCATGATCCCCTAATGGGCCTTACAATTGGATCTCATAGACCCTACCCTTAAATTCTAATGGATTAAGAATAAAACGCCATGTTTAAGTAGGATTTTAGTTCATATTGTAATTTTATTTGAATTAATAATAAATAAACCTAGGATAAAACATCAATTTATATTTTATTAAGAATTTAACAAATTTAATATTTAATATTTAATACATTATATCTTTATTTGAAGGAATATGAATAAATAAGATAGGTTTTAAGAAAAATTAAGGAAAGGGATGGCATATATACAATTTTGGTTAAATCGAGGGTGATAGGAAAAGCTATAAAAAGAAGGTGCGCCCTCTGTTCAGACGCGTATCACATGTAAACGACTTAATAAAAGTCGTTAATTCTAAAAATGTGAATAGTGCCGCTTTTTATTTTAAAAGAATTTTGTAAAATAAATTATATGAAAAATTAGAGAAAAATGGAAGGATCTTACCCATAAAACTTCACAACAAGATTCCATCAAATAAAAATGATAAAAATCTTTAAAGGTTGCAACAAGAACAATTAAGTGTAAAATGGTGAATAACGCCCGTATGAGGGGCGTTATTTCTTAAAAAGTGACTGTTAAATAGACGTTAATTCTTAAAAATGAGACTTTTTAATGGACGTTAATTATTAAAACGTGGCTTTTGAATGAACGCTATTTAAAAGTAACGAATTTATTAAATAGTGCGTCTCTTTGTTTGGGCGCTATTTAATAAATAGAAACTTTGATATGGACGTCAATTCCTTAAAGCTAAAATAAGGAAACCTCATGGCCGTATTTCACTCGAACTGGGAATTAGATGCCATCCGGGAAAGTATTAATTTAGTAGGATTAATATATGGGGAAGTTTCAATACTAATAGGACTCTTACTTATGAATTTTAAACCTTTTAGAACTCCAACTCTCTAGTAGTCTCTCTACACTATAAATACCCTGCCCCATCGACCAAACCCAACTATTATTTCTCTGTTGCCATACCCCATTAACTGGGGGGTTGTTCTGATTGCTTCTTCCCCGACGTATAAGAAGCCTGAGAAGTCTGCTACTGTAGCATTGAATTTCTCCTTCCCGACAACCACAACTTCTCGTTCGTCTCAGTTGACGGACTACTGCTTCTTCCTCTTCGATCTGATACTATCATCCTCTGATTGTTGAAGGGCTACAGTTGCTGTATCTTTTCCTTGGTTTCGTGAAGCTACAGTTGCAGACAATGTTATTGCGGTTCTTATTTTCTCTTCAAAACTCTTCACGTTCTATCAACCAAATCAATCCACAAGGTAGGTGTTCTCAAGTATTGAGTCTAAGATATTTAAATTTCTACCATGAGCATGCATATAGTGTTTTAGGGTTGGATTTCGTTGGTTTGACATGGGTTTTACTGAGTTTTTGAATAGTGCACCCATCTATGGGGAGCTATTCATCATCATACGACTGTTAAGCGGTCGTTAATTCCATTTAATTAGATACATCAACATGTTTAAAATTTAATAACTATGAACCCTTACCTCTAATCTAATGCATGGTCTTACTATTGGATTCCTGATATTTTTCTCTACCTATCCATATACTTGTTTCTGAAAAATTATTTTTAATCAAAAAGTGACACTATTCATGCCTTATTTTACTGGGTTGAACAACGCTTGATGTCATGCCACCCTTTTGAATAGGGCGCCCATGACATGGGCGCTAATTCTTGAACCATGACTTTGCCATGGGTGCTATTTAACCCATATTAGAAATGCCCAGGACCTGTTACGTAAATGAATATATAACACATGGAATATGATAACACGACTTAGCATAAATACTTTATTTAGTTAAATCAAGACTTGAGACTGGGCACTATTTCTTGAATCGTGGCTTAGACCAGGGCGCCATTTTCCCTACCCATGTAACTGAACATAATTCCAAGTTTTATTTACAGTAAAAGTTGAATGGGTTTTGAGAAATCATGGCTATATAGCAGGCGCCAATTCCCTGCTTACCGCTTTTCCTAGTTTTACTGTAAACCCATCACAGTGGGTTAACTTCTGGCACTATATTCCAGTCCGTGAGTATAGTCCCACATTTCTTGATGTTTTTGATTACCCACTATATTTCTCGGTGATAGATGAACCCTCTGCGGGATATTCCTTCCTTCGGACTGGTGATTTTATCATAGAGACCTCCGTACGTCTCCTCGTAGCCTTGGATTCCCTCAAGGCCGATTGAGCTGGTTATACCTCATTACCTAGATTTTCTGATTATGATGATTACTACAAATTCCATCATTGAAATCTATGTTTCAAGAAAAATCTATCTTAATGTTCCTACATGACTTGATCCTTGAAATTTTTGGCCATTAAAATGGAATTAATCTAGATAAATGTCAGGGGCTATGGGTCCCAATTAAATGACATTTAAATGCTTTAGTATAAAAATAAGGGGTCCTGATCTGATCTCATGGGTGAGGCAAAGTCCAAACATATACCGGTATTATGATGATCGGGTGCTGGCATTCACCAAACTCGGTCTACGACATTTAGGGGCTATCATATAGTCGTGAGAATCCCTAAGTGTGTAGCCAAATTCTACCTAGTGCTGTTCCATGAGGTGCTGTCATAACGTCGTGATTTCCCCTTAGTGCATTGGCCAATCCTACTTAGTGTTGGTAGAAGTGATTGCGCTACTTCTATATTGCTTAAAGTTAATCATGAATGTTCTTGAATTATCTTAACGATAGTACCTATTATCTCATCATGAAAGTTCTTCATATATTATTTTATCAAAATGTCCATCGTCTTGTTTACTCTCATGATCTTGAATTTTATCTCGTGCCATTATAGATCTTGATTTCTATATCTTGCATGACCTGCAAGAGCATGTTAAATTGTAATTGACTTAAAGCTAGCTTGACACTTGAGATATAATTCCTACTGAGCGTTCGCTCACCCAGTTTATTTCCAACGGTTTTCAGGTAATGACCTTAGTGGCGACGAGACCGAACATGAGGGGCAAGGGCAAGTGTGAAGAGAACTTTGACATCTACATGAACCTTCTAGTTTGGTTATCTTGCGTCTTATGATTAAGTCTAGTCGAGTGTCTTATTGTAAATTTTCCTTTACTGAGTCTTTTCTTTTATTGGCTCCAATTTGTAATAAACTTATGTTTGAAATAAAATTTTAATTATTTTTGTTCAAATTACATCTTGTCTTGACTATGTTCTGATTGACACGACTGCTTAACTGCCACGTTCTGAGTAAACGAACACGTTCTGCTGCTATCGGTTCGAGGCGTGACATCCGGGGTGGAGGCCCTAGCATGATCGCTTATCTCTCTCCTCTCCTAAGGAGAGGACCTGGCGACTCTTTCATGTCCTCGTCGAGAGGGGGCAAATCCTACCCCGCGACCCGTCGACAGACTACACTCACTGGGACTTCAGTCACCCCCAGTACTACCCTTTCCACGCTAGAATCTGCCACCCGATTGAGGCCTGTGAAGATGTTCAGTACCTCATCCAAGAACAGATCTAGTGGGAGCAGATTGATGCTGAGGGAAACTCCATGGCACTTCTGAGACTTCAACAGGCCGTCGAGGAAACCTTGAGCATCGCCAGAGATGCGCTAGAGCAGCCAGATCCTCCTCAAGAGAATGGGCACGGGCTACCTTACCAGCATACTCCAGAATAGCTCAAGTTTCAGACTTATAACCGAGAAGCGCTTGAGCGATTGCAAAGGCACAGGGAGCAGGAGGCCAGCCAAGAGACTAGGCCGAGTAACTTCTCGGTTAACGTCATCCATCCTCCTGCTACTCCGGCCCCTTCGAACTCCCAGACACCACCAGCCAGCCAGTCGGTCCCTGCCACTTTGGCCGTGCACTGGCGGCCCTGGCAGGAGCTGGAATCTCTCCCCTTCTCTAGAGAAGACACTGTGATGGGGGCATCTCTCGCCCTTCACATTTTTTCACAGCTCCGATTGCTCGCCAGCATGGTTCCATTGTGTCCGTCACACTTTTCAGAGTCAAGTCATGTAGTTTTTGTTAGGATGCAATGCCCGGATACAGAGGGGGGTGAATGTATCCTTTTACAATTAATGCCCAAATAAAAACTCAAGTGCTGGACGCAATCTCAGAATAAAATCAAATTCAATTAAACCAAGGAGCAAACACAAGAGACGCGCCTATTCAAGCATCTAGCGGAAGCACACTCACAATGCAAACCACTGCTCAAGATATTTTTAGGTGGTTCGGTCCTCCAGACCTACATCCACCCCACACTCAAACTAAGTGTGGCTTCACTAACAGCTGGGCAACACAGCTTGCCAACAGAAGCTGATACACAGCTTACCCAGGGGAACAGACTCCCCTCTTCCTCCAACCTGGAGGGAACCTCTAGCAACCCTCGGTCACTAGAAAACCAGAGACTAGCGTCTCTCTTCCTCTATACCAAGAGGGAACCCCTGGACTTGCAACCCACAAGCCCAGAACTGGAGATCAGATCTCCCTTCCTCCAAACCAGAGGGAACACACAAGTGACTTCCAGCCACTTGCAGACTAGAGGTCGAAGACCTCTCTTCCTCCAGACCAGGAGGGACCCGACCTCAGTCCAGAGGATCGGAAGTACAGAGCTAACCCAAATGAAAAATGGAAAAATAAGGAAGGGAAAAATACACAGCGATCAGAAAGCTGTAAAGATAGATAACACAAATGTAGCTCGCATGGAGCTGACTGGCCTGGATTTGATCCATGGTCCAGTAGTCAGATCTTCAGGTAAGCTTCTCTTCCTCTTCTCTTCTTTCTCACTTTCTTCTCTCTTTCTCTTCTCCTCTTCTTCTACTCTTTTTCTCACTCTCGATCTCTGCTCCTCTATTCCTTTTGGCTCATATGCTTACTATCTGCTTTATCAGCCTTTCTTCCATTTATATCAGCAGCCAGCAGGATGATAGGGTACAAAGTGCGTGTGCCTCCCACGCTTGATCCAGAACTTTCCTGCCACGTGCCCTTTTCATATTTGTTCCTCTAGCATAGGATCACGTGCATCCCAGTTATTGGGGAATACTCTTCCTCGGACCTGCAAGGAGATAAAAATTATTAATACTCAGGGTTTGCTCTATATATCTACCTGAAATGAGGTGGTTGACACTCAAGCTGAAACTGCACGAGGTATGTGGGAACGACAAGAGGTGCACTATACTGAGAACGACACGAGATACAGTGGTGACAAAACAAACACTACCAAGAGAACGACACGGAGTCCACGGGAGACAATACAGATACTACAAAGAGAACGACACGAGGTAGAGAGAGAACAACACGAGATATACAATAATAAAGCTGACACTACAAAGAGAACGACACGAAGTAGAAAGAGAACAGCACGAGGTAAAAAGGAAGACACGCGGTCAGAGGAAACCTGGATGAAGGTAGAAGCAAAACAACACGCGGACATAAACACAAGTGAAACACGAAAACAGAAACTGACACGAAGTGTGGTTTCAAAACAAGAAAGACACGAGGTCTAGGAAAAGCAACACGAAGATAGAAATAACAAAGAATCGACTCGAACTAAGGATGACATGGAGACAGCACAGTCAGACTCGACTTGAGACACTTAACGCTTGAACTTAGAGAAGAGTGCACGAAGTAAAATCAACATGAAGACAGAAGACAGAAATAACACGAAGACTCAAACACAAAAATAACACGAAGACATGAATACAAAAGCAACACGACATAACAAACAGTAAAGAGAACGGCACGAGAACAACATGGACTGAAACCAACTCGAAGACGAAAATAAAAACTGACACGAAGTGTGGTCACAAAGCAGAGAAGACACGGTGTCTAGGAAAGACAACACGAGGACAGAAGACAGGAACGGTTTCAATCGACACGTGATAAAACAAAGAAAGCAGGAAAACGACTCGAGTATCTACAGTAAATGACACGAAGACAAGCCCTGAAAATACTGTTTTAGACTTCACGCTGTACAGACTTTGAGGAGTCTGAACCAATGTACAGACTTTAAACCTATGAAGATGGAGTGTATAGACTTGAAAGTCTGAATGCGATGTGCATACTTGCTGAGTTGACGCTGCAGCCCAATGAGTTAACGCTGCAACGTATACACTATGCGTTCAACTGAAGGTGTATATACTTTGAAGTTTCAAGGCCACAATGTATAGACTTCAAAAGAAGCAGTCCGATGTACAGACTTCAAATGTGAAGACATTGTGACTGCAAATGCAGTGATCAGACTTCATTGTATAGACTTGGAGAACATGAGACAATGTGCATACTTGGGACGCCTGAAGACCAATATATAACATGACTGAACATAATCAATTATGCAAAGCCATATTAGAACTAATGAAGAACAGCATAATGATCAGAAAGTAGCGATTTGACTCACACAAGATGACTCACAGTGAATAGCTCACTACAAAGGCCAACCATCAAAACCACCATTAAAACCATCATCAAAACCACAGGGGCACAACAATCTCCCCCTTTTTGATGATGGCAACACTACATAGTGAGTCATTTGAGAAGTCTGATGACTCAAACTATTCTCCCCCTTTGACTTCATCAAAAAGAAAATAGTTTGAGAAATGAAAGCAACCAGCATGCTATAATTGAAAACCAATCTCCCCCTTGATATATCCAAGATGAATCATGGGATGATAAGAATTCATATGCACGTGGAGATTTCAAAAATGCAAGATCACAATTCTTCCCTTTGGCAACATCAAAAAGAAAGAGACAAAAGGAGACAGAAATGCAAATGATATGAGATATAATTAATCAAATCCAAGAGTGTGAAAGAGAGCCTCTAAATGGGCAACAAGATACAGATCATTGTCTTTTTAAGGATTAAAATATCTGGCTTGTCTGCTGGAAGGGCCACGCGGCCTGCCTGGTGGTGGTCTCCCCCTAGGAGCAGCAGAGGTATATTCTTGAGGTGGAGTTCTGCTAGAGGAAGCCTGGCCAGGAGCTGAACCCAAGGTAGAGTGAAATTCCTTCAGGTCATTGGACAATTCAGCTAGCCAATACACCACAGCGCTTCTGACATTTGCCACTTCAGAAATGATGTCGTCTTGGCGAATATTAACTGTTTCATATCTGTCAGTCAGAATAGTCATTTCTGTTAAGAAAGCGATCAGTTTGTCATAGATCTTCTGCACATCTGGACCTAGGGCACTGAATGACCCTTTCAAAACTTCTAAGGATGTCCTGATCTCAAAACAGTGATTTATAATGCTGGCAGAAGACTTAAAGGAGGAAATTTGAGCATCTTGTAGTTCACGAAGTGCTGTTGCAATCTTTGAACATGCCTCCTGCAAGCCTGTCATCAAGGACCTGTTGGCATCATCTGAAGCTTTCTTGTTTAACAGAAACCTTTTCCATTCAGTTAGGAGAGAGATCTCAAGCTTCAGTAGCCTGGAATGGACTTGATTGATGTTAAGAGAGACATACTTGAGCAGATCATCCATTTTCTTATCTTGTCTTTGCATTTGCTGAGTCAAATTTATAAGAAGTTCTTCAATATTTGGTGCCCTAGCAGATAGAAGTCAAGGTTAACCTAGAGGTGTACCAAAAGATTCACAGCCAGGTGCAGTTCTCTCATCTGTTTCTTCTTGCACTGGCGTTTGGTTGTTGACTGCTGGAGCCTGATCTTCATCTTCAGCTTGGATGTCTTTGTCAGGACCTACATTTTCATGTGCCTCTTCTTCACTAGATGATTCTGTTTCTAGGTCTATGATAGGAACTTTCTCATGACACTCATCCAGTAAATCTTCCATGAGATTATGATCTGCAGGACTTTCAATAGGTGCCTGTTCTAGAATTTCAGATGTAACTACGTTTTCAGCCTCTTCCAAACTTTTCTCCACAGCTTCTCTTAGAATGATATTAACAAAATCAGCAAGTTCTTGATCATTACTTACTTGCTCTTGATCAGGCTGTTCCACGGGCACCCTCACTTCGTCTGATGTCTTCCCAAAAGAGTCAAACAGACCATCAATGTTTGTATCTAGATCAGTCTGAATGCTGTTTTCAGACAACCTGACTTCTTCAGATGCAAACTCGACAAGCTTCTGAAAAGAAAAAGATACTTCAGTGGGTGCAGCAGACATAGTTGACTGTGGATGTTCAGATGGTGTTTCCTGTAGAGCAACCTCAGAAGCTGATGCTAAAACTGTTTGGGTTGAATCTTGAGGGTGTTCCAGAAGCTCCCCCTGAGCTTGTGATTCCTTAACTTTCTGGGCCTTAGCCTGCCCCAAGAGAGAAGAGCCCTCCAACCCCAAAAATACTGAAACAAAATTCATGTTAAAAATGTTTCGAGCCCTAACTTCTGACTTGGCCTCTCCATCCAAGGGAATCTTTGAGTACTTGAAGATGTCTGTCAAATGGGCGACGTAGGGCAGATGTCGTTTGGATCCAATACACCCCTTCATGACATTAAAAATAACTTCAGGCAGACAGATCTTTACATTCTGAATCAGGCAGAACAATAGGAACCTCTGTGTGTCTGTGATTCTTCCTCTAGCACCAGTCTGTGGGGTGACTATTGAAGCAATGATGTTCTGAAGAAGCTTGTGAAGAGGGGGAAATGACGAGGTTTGGTAAGCTTTCAGCTTCAACTGCCCCTTGTCATGAATGTTACTGGGTTTACCAGTAATAACCGAAAAGGCTTCATGCAGACTATATCTATATCCTCTCTCCACTTCCCCTTTTTCTGGAATACTAAGAGCTTTGTGGAGAGAGTCACATGTTACTGTCATCTCAACCCCTTTAACAGACGAGATCAAAGCAGATTTATCTCGGCTCAAAGACAAATTATTGTAAAATTCCATTACCAGGCTAGGGTAATAGACACAGTGGTTTTCTAGGAATTTCCTCCATTCCTGAAACTCAAGAATCCCCAAAAGTTCTGGAAACTTCAAAACCAGGGTTTCATCTCCGAAATCTACTATTCTTAGAGGAATGATTTTCCCACTCTCTAAAAACACGGTAGACTAAGAGGGCCTAGTACCTTGTGCTGAAGACATTTCTGCAGCTGATTCTGGTTCAAGACATCTTTGCTGCTTGGACGAAGGCTCCTCATCTATTTCTTTTCCCTTCCTCTTCCTTTCCACATGAGCGACGGATTCTGGCTGATCCATTTGTCGTAACTCTCAGAGTATCAACTCTTTCTTGCTGGTTGCTGCTGGAAATGAAGCTAGAGCCAAGAACGGAGGAGAACTCTGTGGTGGAGATGAGATTTTAGAGAAGAAGGATGAGCGGGAGATAAGGGTTTGAAGAAGCATGCAAGACGTATCGACACGAGGAGACACAGGAAGCGGCAGGGGCACGCGAAGGTTTATTTATGTAACCTTGAGGAACAAGAAGGGTTTTTGAGGGGTCACTTTTCACTCTTATCGTACTTTTTCAGGAAATGCCCAAACTACTCTTATTCAATATGTAACACAGCCGTTTCCCGTTAAAGTTCGCTCTTCAATATATGGAATTATTATATTCTTCCGAAAACCTTGGTCAGTTACCTCAAGACGTTAAATCAACATGATCACAAAACTAGCTGTTAAAGGTACTTAGCCTAGAGAAGGTTACGATTAAAATACTCCTTATGTTTGTCAGGCAAAGAAATACCAAACAGATAGTTAAGCACAGTTCATTACCTCATTTAAGGACAAGAGAGGGCATACAGAGTCAACCAATTTGTTGAGTACTAGGTAGAATTGTCCCTTTTTACACAAGGAGACATGTTTATAAGACACCAGAATCCCTGGTTACTCAGGACAAGCTACCTTTATGCCAATGAAAACCAATGAATTTTTTTTATTGACTTTTCTTTCCCCCCCTTTTTTTATTTCAACTTTTCCATAATATACAGAGATAGCTAACTGTATCATGATAGAACCTCTAGACTTATTTGATCTAGAAAATCTATTTCTCCACAATAGCCATTGCTCTGCCACAAGGAATGGCGTATTCCCTGGTAGCACCTCTCAAGATCTTAGACACAAGACAGAACCCTTACATAACACAATTTGTTATCTCACAGCCATCTTCACTTAAGTTTCAGTTAAGACGAAATCCTCAGCAAGGCTTTTCCATTTAACAGAAATTTTTACAATGTGTTGACCAACAATTGAGGAATACCTTGGAAGGATTAAAGGACAAAATATAACCCCCATACATTAAAGTTCTTTATTAACAGGTATAACTTGTTACAAAAGATTTTGGGTGGTTTAAGGAATTCTGATCAAATCTGATAAGAGTGACAAAGCTAAAAGAAGGAATTTTCCTTCAAGAGAATTCCTGAACTAAAGGGGATAAAACAAGGATAAGAAGGTGACAAACAAGATGGAGAGAGATGAGATGAGATGAGATGAGAAGCACTCCATACAGCAAAGCAGCAGGTGAGAGATAACTCTAGAGAGTAAAGTCCTAGGAGCTCACATAAAATCTTCCTAAGGAGATTCAATCTAGAAACCAGAGAGTGCTCTTGAGCAATAAGCTGCAACCTCATGAGATGACTGAACTCAGCACCAAATAACCACATTGGCAGACACAGGTTCTTCTGATACCAGATGACCTGACAAGCTCCTTTTTCAGTCCATGCAAGGGCATCTCACACACAACTCTTGGAAATATTAATTATTTGTATTTTTTTTAATAAGTGGAATGTAATGCAATGAGCATGAGTCAGTAAATTGACATAAAAATAGCATGCCTCCCCCTGACTATGAGCATGAAGCTTTTTCTGAGAGCAAGCAATGTTTGCCATGATCACTAAACAAATGAGTTTGTGATTCATGCACATTCAGGCTGCCCTGTTCAGTAGAATGACCTATGGTACTAGGCGGAGCACTTGGTCAGAAGGACCACCTCACACATAGTAAGCACCTCCAGACAGATTTTCCCTGCCCTTATGATAGCTTACTATTTGATATACCATAATGGTCAAACATGATGATCAAAGGGCATGCCAGACAAGTAAGATAATCATGTCTAGTTTAAAACAGGCAGTTTATATGTTCAACAACAATCATCAGTCTGATGGATTAAGAATTGAATTCAGATTAGGAAGGCAGCAGTAGATTTACCTGAGGCGTTCAGGCATGGGGTCGTTTTATGTACCCTGGTTTATTACCCCTTTATTCCATCCAAGGCACACCTGGTAGGCACCTTCCTATTTTCCACTAGCAGGTACCCAAGTGGTCTTGGGTCTTGCATAGTAATTGGCCCCTTTTGGGACTGCCTGCATCTTCTTCTATGCCAAATAGTCGTCAGAGTTCATGATAAAATAGTTATGCATTGAATGCCCAGACAGCCCACAATAGTGGCATGAACTAGCAGGTTTCATGTTCCTCTTATGTACACTAGCATGAACTTGAGCATTATAAGAGTGAGCATGAGGGTTTCTGTTATAATTATGAATTTTTTTTCTTTCATGACCAGCCACCCAATAAGCAGCAACGTGGTGGCCTGGTTTTCTGCAATTTGAGCAAACATGAATTCTTTTAAGAACATGTTCGTTCGTACCAAATCCTTTGAAATTTCTAGTCCTACCTTGGACATGCCAGCATTCCTTGACTGCATGCCCATGCTTCCCACAATGGGAGCAGAAAGGAGACTCTCTTCTAAAAAAGCTTGCCCAACATTCAGTGGCCTTGTGCCCAAGCTTGTTGCAATTAAAACATTTGACATGCTGGTTCAGAGAAGCAGTTTTGTTGATATTAAGAGCATGTTGGTTAGCATACGATTTAGCGTGATGTGAGAGTGGTTTTTTCTTTCCATTAGCAAACCAACATTGAACAAGGGTGTGGCCTAATCTACCGCAATGCGAGCATTCACTTTTCTTTGAATGAGCAGCAGGATTTCTATCATGATATTTCCCAGCATCCATCATTTCAGCATTTAAATCATCCAGTTCTTTTAATTCACACTCATGCATCAAATGGCCTATCTTGTGACAGTAATGACAATTCATGATTTCCCTCTTATGTGCATGTCTCGGTATACTAGTGTGTTTTACAGCATGCACATTTTCAGTGTGATCCAATCCTTTCTTCACATGACTGACCATATCAATAACTTTTGTTTGTTTCTGATTCTTCTGAACATTTGGTTGTTTATTTTTTGAGGTGGTGGCTGCATCATATGCTTTAGAAAAAGATGTCATTAGCTTATTTTTGAAAGCCTTTTTATTTATATCGTTGTAGCCTAACCCTTCCTTTTGAGTATTGACCTTAACACCTAGCAACCTGTCCAGATTTTCTTGTCCTTTCACAAATTTTGACAGGGATTTATTCAAATCGTCAATTTCATTTTGCAGAGAAACGATGTGTATTTCATAACTGGCAATTTCTTGTTCATTGCAATTTACACATTCGCTTAGCACTTTGTTTGCAATTTTGCAATCCTCAACTTCTTGTTCCAGATTTTTCATTTTTTCAGATTCTTCAAAGTAAACAAATTTTCCTTTTTCTAAAGCTAGAAGCCTCTCAGACATAGTGGAGTTCAGCACTTTTAACTTCTCATTTTCTTCCTTAAGCTTGTCATTCTGAATTAACTCATTTATTAATATCTGATCTTCTGAGTTAGTTTCAATTTTTCTTCCAGCCATAAATTTCTTCAAATCTTTTTCCTTCTCTTCAATATCTTTCTGTAATTCCACGTTTAGAAATTTTATGGCTTCAATTTTCTCAAACATGAGAATGTTCTCTTTTTTCAGTTTCTCTAAACTTTCTTCATTTTCTTTGGAGAACTTTCTAAGAGAATTATCTTCAGATTTCAGCTTATTTAGATCAGATTTTAGACATTCACATTCCTTCATCAAGTTTTTGTTCTGATTTTTATACCTACGAATATCAGATAGACAGGTATCATGATGTTGCTTGATACTGGAGCAATTTTCACATGGGGATCTAGACCTTTCTAACCCAGTATTCTTTTTCAACTTTTTATACTGACTTCTTAACCTCTCATGTGATTCTAGCAATTCAGCATATGCATTTTTCCAATCATCTACAGTATAATTTTCAAAAGGATTTACCTCATCATCTTCATCTTGAATGCTGCCTTGATTATTTCTATCAGCCATCATGCAGCTGTCCTTCTTTGTCTTCTGAATTCGCTTCAGCATGTTCAGAATATCTTTAGTAGAACTGCAATCATAAAGACAAGACCATAAGGCTCTGTCAGTAGCTGCTTTCATCAGATTAAAGGCTTTCTGATTCTCTTCATGCAAAGAGGTATGCCTGTAAGTCCATTTGGACTTTTTCTTTGGTAGTTCATGAGGACCGTGTGAAATTACTTTCCACAGGTCTGGATTAATAGATTTAGCATAACTCTTTAAATTAGCAAGCCATGCACTGAAGTGTGTACCACAAAAAATCGGTGGATTAGTCATGAGAACAAATAGCAGGTAGATTAGAGGCAACAAGAGTATTGATGCACTAAAACCAGATAAGTATCGAAGACTACACGATCGGATCTGCAGGTCGCTGGACCTTCTAGGCAAACACCCGCTCTGATACCAATTGTTAGGATGCAATGCCCGGATACAGAGGGGGGTGAATGTATCCTTTTACAATTAATGCCCAAATAAAAACTCAAGTGCTGGACGCAATCTCAGAATAAAACCAAATTCAATTAAACCAAGGAGCAAACACAAGAGACGCGCCTATTCAAGCATCTAGCGGAAGCACACTCACAATGCAAACCACTGCTCAAGATATTTTTAGGTGGTTCGGTCCTCCAGACCTACATCCACCCCACACTCAAACTAAGTGTGGCTTCACTAACAGCTGGGCAACACAGCTTGCCAACAGAAGCTGATACACAGCTTACCCAGGGGAACAGACTCCCCTCTTCCTCCAACCTGGAGGGAACCTCTAGCAACCCTTGGTCACTAGAAAACCAGAGACTAGCGTCTCTCTTCCTCTATACCAAGAGGGAACCCCTGGACTTGCAACCCACAAGCCCAGAACTGGAGATCAGATCTCCCTTCCTCCAAACCAGAGGGAACACACAAGTGACTTCCAGCCACTTGCAGACTAGAGGTCGAAGACCTCTCTTCCGCCAGACCAGGAGGGACCCGACCTCAGTCCAGAGGATCGGAAGTACAGAGCTAACCCAAATGAAAAACGGAAAAATAAGAAAGGGAAAAATACACAGCGATCAGAAAGCTGTAAAGACAGATAACACAAATGTGGCTCGCATGGAGCTGACTGGCCTGGATTTGATCCACGGTCCAGTAGTCAGATCTTCAGGTAAGCTTCTCTTCCTCTTCTCTTCTTTCTCACTTTCTTCTCTCTTTCTCTTCTCCTCTTCTTCTACTCTTTTTCTCACTCTCGATCTCTGCTCCTCTATTCCTTTTGGCTCATATGCTTACTATCTGCTTCATCAGCCTTTCTTCCATTTATATCAGCAGCCAGCAGGATGATAGGGTACAAAGTGCGTGTGCCTCCCACGCTTGATCCAGAACTTTCCTGCCACGTGCCCTTTTCGTATTTGTTCCTCTAGCATAGGATCACGTGCATCCCAGTTATTGGGGAATACTCTTCCTCGGACCTGCAAGGAGATAAAAACTATTAATACTCAGGGTTTGCTCTATATATCAACCTGAAATGAGGTGGTTGACACTCAAGCTGAAACTACACGAGGTATGTGGGAACGACAAGAGGTGCACTATACTGAGAACGACACGAGATACAGTGGTGACAAAACAAACACTACCAAGAGAACGACACGGAGTCCACGGGAGACAATACAGATACTACAAAGAGAACGACACGAGGTAGAGAGAGAACAACACGAGATATACAATAATAAAGCTGACACTACAAAGAGAACGACACGAAGTAGAAAGAGAACAGCACGAGGTAAAAAGGAAGACACGCGGTCAGAGGAAACCTGGACGAAGGTAGAAGTAAAACAACATGCTGACATAAACACAAGAGAAACACGAAAATAGAAACCGACACGAAGTGTGATTTCAAAACAAGAAAGACACGAGGTCTAGGAAAAGTAACACGAAGATAGAAATAACAAAGAACCGACTCGAACTAAGGACGACATGGAGACAGCACAGTCAGACTCGACTTGAGACACTTAACGCTTGAACTTAGAGAAGAGTGCACGAAGTAAAATCAACATGAAGACAGAAGACAGAAATAACACGAAGACTCAAACACAAAAATAACACGAAGACATGAATACAAAAGCAACACGACATAACAAACAGTAAAGAGAACGGCACGAGAACAACATGGACTGAAACCAACTCGAAGACGAAAACAAAAACTGACACGAAGTGTGGTCACAAAGCAGAGAAGACACGGGGTCTAGGAAAGACAACACGAGGACAGAAGACAGGAACGGTTAAAATCGACACGTGATAAAACAAAGAAAGCAGGAAAACGACTCGAGTATCTACAGTAAATGACACGAAGACAAGCCCTGAAAATACTATTTTAGACTTCACGCTGTACAGACTTTGAGGAGTCTGAACCAATGTACAGACTTTAAACCTATGAAGATGGAGTGTATAGACTTGAAAGACTGAATGCGATGTGCATACTTGCTGAGTTGACGCTGCAGCCCAATGAGTTAACGCTGCAACGTATACACTATGCGTTCAACTGAAGGTGTATATACTTTGAAGTTTCAAGGCCACAATGTATAGACTTCAAAAGAAGCAGTCTGATGTACAGACATCAAATGTGAAGACATTGTGACTGCAAATGCAGTGATCAGACTTCATTGTATAGACTTGGAGAACATGAGACAATGTGCATACTTGGGACGCCTGAAGACCAATATATAACATGACTGAACATAATCAATTATGCAAAGCCATATTAGAACTAATGAAGAACAGCATAATGATCAGAAAGTAGCGATTTGACTCACACAAGATGACTCACAGTGAATAGCTCACTACAAAGGCCAACCATCAAAACCACCATTAAAACCATCATCAAAACCACAGGGGCACAACCGTTTTCATATTTTCTTTGAGTCATAACTATGTAATTTTCCTTTTATTTGGGTCCAGTCCCTAGGTTAGACAGTCATTTACCTAAGTTGAGTGTCATTAGGTTAATTAGTCTGGTTTAATGGGCCGATTTCATTGGGCTTGGCCTAGGGGCACCCCCTTCCCCCTTGGTTATTTGTCATTGGTCCAAAATGCAGGGACTTATTGTAAAATGTGGGTTGCCTATAAATAGGACCGCATTTCTCCCATTTCAAGCTAATGAAGATCTAATATTGTGAGTCCATAAAATTGAGTTTCATTTGGTGAGAAGCCATTAGAGAGGAGTGAGAAGCTCCCCTCCCCTATCCCCCTCTCTCTCTCCCCCTCTCTCTCTCCTGCGCCCCCTTTCTCTCTCTAGCCCTCTCTCTAGACCGCCCCCTCCCCTCTCTCCTCTCCTCCTCCTCAGCCCAATCTCCTTTTGCCACATCACCCCTCACTTGCCACATCACCCTCCACATTACCAAGTGGCCCCTCAACTTCCCCACTCTCCGAAGCAACCTCTCCTCTCCCTAGGGAGAATTCTACTCCCAACACACCCTTTCATCCTCCAAGACACCCCTTCCCATCCCCAAGGCCAGCAGTAAACCCCCCATCAACTACTCATTCAAACCAAGGGAGAGAGATCTCTCTCTCCCTCTCCCTCTCCCTCTCAACACCAAATTCGTAGCTTCCCCTCCCTCCACCTGCTAGACCTTCTTCCAGCCCCCATTCTGCCACTCCCTCACCTTGGATCACCCCCTCCCAGACCCACTCACAGCCAGGGGTCGCCCCCACACTCATCCACCCCCATTTCACCCCACTCCTACTCCATTTCCCATCGACAAGTTGCAGACTCTGCCTCAGTTCACAGGCAGCAGAGGATCGCCATGTTGAGAGCCTGCCACATCTTCGTCCTGGAGCCCCTATGAGGACAAGAGGTACCGTTGGAAGCGTCGTCCAGTCTACTTCGCAAAGGAGGTGGTCCCGCCCTCACTTGAGTTTGTGGCTACCCGGAGGAGTCTTCACCGCCGGACTGCGCATTT
The DNA here is from genome assembly GCA_022559845.1 of Amorphophallus konjac. Classification (NCBI taxonomy): domain Eukaryota; kingdom Viridiplantae; phylum Streptophyta; class Magnoliopsida; order Alismatales; family Araceae; genus Amorphophallus; species Amorphophallus konjac. The sequence continues at coordinate 228,321,423 of CM040123.1, read as the reverse complement.
CCTTTCTGGCAGACACTCAACTATGTCTTGCAGAGGCTGCCACGACCAGTACGTTGAATATATTGGAGCGGCATTTGGCTGAACACTTTTGCTACAAGTCCCCTGTCATCCCCAAGAAGCAGGGCTCCGTTTGGATCTCAGAGCAGTAAGTTCCAAATTTTCTCCCTAGGGTGCGCTGGGTCAGTTCCCACTGGGATTGGCCAGATACCCTGTCACTGTTTATGGTCTCCCTATCTGCTCCAACCTGCGCCAGTGGCCCCGTGGGTCTCCATTCGAAGAGGACTTGACCATGAACGCGACGGTTCTGGTCTCGCCATCAACTGAGGTCAGGAGTGGTCGTGACAGCCTCCCCTTCCAACAACAGTGATCCAAGCACTGCCAGAAGCAGAGAGCAGCAGTCCTGATCCCGACCCTGCCTCGGCCGTCGTCATCACCAGGAAATTCTCCAATAATTCTGAGGTCCTCCTGGGCCAACCCAAGAGGTTTTGGTGCTAGTTTTGTCAACAACGGAAGTCAGGAGATCCAATAGCGGAGCCAACAACGACTGCCTATCTCGCTGTTCCAGAGGGTTGGCAGAACCGACGGTGTTCTTCCACTTCGGCTTCTAGCGTAGTTTTCCCCACCCCGCCTGGCTGGCTGACCGCCCTTCCCTGTGTGGAGGTACATTTTGGTTGTAAAACTAATCCCCACCCTAGTCCAACCCCCTTGCAAGGGGCGTAGTGCATTTAAACTGAATTTCCAGGTCGAAGCCTCTCTGGCGTAGCGTGCGGGTAAACCCACGCTTCCTCGCTTGCCCTCGTCTCCGACCGGGATCGGTGTCTTCACACCGATCAGGTGAGCTCCCTGAACACATTCCTCTGTTGGAATTATCTTGCTTAGTTTAGTATTTCTTCTGGCTGATCCGTCGGCGGAGAGTGAGCGCCCGATCCAAAATCGATCAAATTGAGTGTCCGCCGCGGAGTGAGTTGTGAGAGAGCACACCCTACAACCCACGCCCTTGGCGTGCTGGCCGCCCACGAGGTTGGGCATTCCGGACCCTTAGGGGTTCAGCCTAAGGCTATCCAAATCCCCTGGAGCGTCAATGTCCCACCTCGGACCCTCAACACTATCGCCGATTCACCTACGGGCACGGTGTGTGCTACACGGTTGAGTCCGCTTGAGTGATATCGCCAAGTACGTTGCATTGCTTGCGAGTGTAGGTCTGAGGGCATCAATCGAGTGGTTGCCACCCCAAGGGGTTGTGTCACATCACATTGCCAGGATCCTCCGGGTCCTTATTGGCCGAGAGAATGTCCTGGTGGGAGAGACCATGATGGGCTCCTCGAGTCCCTCTCGATCTCCTCCTGCCCTACCTCCATCTTCACCATCCGGGGATAGGGAGGGGAAGCAAAAGCAGAGTGAGGTCCCGGCCCAGCCGTGTCATGCCCACTTAGCAGGTGAGCCATCGTGTCCTCCCCGCTAGCCCAGTAACCCAATCCAGATCGCAAAGAAGACATCTTCGGAGTTTTCAGCGCCTTCAGCTCGTACGTCGGGCCCTCCGCCGCGAGGCCTAGTCAATGCACAAAGTCGGGGTAACTACTCGGAGCGGAGATACCCTACGGTACCTTCAGTGGCGGCCAGACCTTGCTGCCAGCCAGATTACAAAGGCAAGGCTAAGGAGCAGAAGGCTAAGTGCGCCTCTCAGGCTGTCTCTCAGCGAAAGACTCTGCCACCACGGCTAAGGCATCAAACCGTGCATACGTCTTCAGACGCAGGCTCCATTGTACCAGCTCAACAAAAGACACCTCATCCGCCACCGCGGCTAAGGCATCAAACCGCACATCCATCTTCAGACGCCAGCACCAGTCTGCCAGTTCCTTATGTACCTCTACTGCCACCGCGGGTAAGGCATCAAACTGCGCACTCATCTTCGGACGCCAGTCCAAGTATCCTAGTATACTAGGAGTTACCACCTGAGGTCATCGAGCAAGGGATTAACGCCACCTTCCAGATACAACAAGCAGAAGGCGCCTGGATCGAAATTTGGGAGAAGAAAAGTCATCGACCTCGCCCTGCCAAGGCACCGGCTCGGAGATACCCTCATTGGGATTTATCAACTCCGGCCCCAGTGCCTCTCCCTCCTACTCTCCTAGAGGTGGCCGTCGCCAAGAAACAGGAGAAAAATAGGAGGAAGAACCTCAAGAGGTGGCTCAAGAAGCAAGCTAAGCAGGCAGCCGTCTAACAGGCTCCAACCGAGCCAACCACTCTCCAGAGGCTCCAACGGCTCATTGACAACCTGGAGGAATTGACGCGGCGGCGACATGGAATAGATTATCGGCACTCCGAAAACATGAATGGGACGGGATAAGCACTGCCTCGCGCAGCTCGGTCTCACACCGGACGGTCTCTCACCGGGCAATCTCTCGAATCTCACAAAGGAGATGGAGGGAAGGGAAGCAGAAGGAGAAAAGCTCTCTTACGTGGGGTTAATTCAATCAATGAGAAAAGCCACACACTAGCCTCCTTTATATAAGGATGGCCAAATTACATTTGGACAAACATACCCCTAGATAATTCAACTAAGGACATCCATATCCTATGACTATTGGCCTAATAAAATAAAATACAATAACTTTTGACTATGGGCCAAAATAAACTAAAATACTTTGACTATGGGCCAAAATAAAATAAAATACTTTGACTAGTGGTTTAATAATACAATACCACCACAATACAAATAAAATACACACAAATAAAATACATAATCAAGATGCCAAGTCTCCGAGCCACAAGCTCAGTGGTGTCGGGGCGGTGCGGCGTCGGCTCCTTGTAACGGGTCCGGTGTCGCCACCAGGAATACATCCCTCCTCATCCTACCAGTGCTCTCCCACTCGACAGCTATATCTCGTGGGAAGAAATGCGGATGCGAGCCCACCTCAGAAGCTAGGTCCAAGAGATGATCCAGAAGACTAAGAACGACGAAAGGCTCCTGATCCCAGAAGAACTCTCCTTGTTCTATAAAGACAAGGAGATCACAATAGAGTGGCTGGAAGAAATGCTTCGTGGCTGCACCTGCAATATGGTGGCTATTCAACCCCCTGACAACGTCAACACTTCCCGATGAGGCGAACCGGTGGTCTTCCGAACTAGATAGAGGACTACGGCCCCGCTCGAGCTACAGCCAGCTCTAGAACACATAGGCCATGGCCGAGGTCATGGCCGAGGATACAGCAGGGGTCGCGGGAAGATTCCTGAGCTACCCCTTCACCCATCCACCTTCGACCCGGAGTGAATCATCCTCTTTCGAGGAGAGGAACTTTCCCCATTCCGGAGGTAGAAATTCAGAAAGGACCTGGCATTTTTGATCCTTCCGGCACGGAAGAAATTGCTACCAGCATCCCAGTCCCTGCACCAAGTTCGACTTCTTCTACGGAACAAGCGGGACCGTCCAGGAAGGATGGATCGGCCCGTCAGCCACCCCCAAAAGAGCCGTCACTGGTGCCCCTGTTCTAGGAATCCATGGTCGATCAGAGTCAGTATGATCCCAGTGGCAAAGGCAAGGCAGTGCAACTCCCCGACGGGGAACGACGCGGCAGCTCGCAGAAAGCTCAGGCTGGCATACTTCCCTCCTTATAGGATGCTCGAGCTCGAGTCGACCGAAAAGTCCTCCACCAGATGAAGCGCTTCCCCGCCAGCATTACCATCTGGGAAGCCATTGCTTGGAGTAAAGAGTTGAGGGAAACTCTTATCAAGATACTCCAAGAGCCAGAAGCTTATGAAGCACATGTCACGGAGATGAAGGCGGCTACCTATGAAGCCTTCACAGCCACTGTCTCCTTCATGTAGAAGGACATGCTGCTCTTCCCTCCGTGCCACAATCACCCTCTCTACATGAGGGGGAAGATCAACGGGCACGAGGTAAACCAGATTCTGGTGGACGCTGGTGCTGCTGTCAACATCATGCCACTCAAAACATTCAAGACCCTATATCTGACACCATACATGTAGAAGGTTCAGGCAGTCAAGATATTCGGCTTCAACCAAGACACCAAGGACGTCCTCGGCCAGGTGGACGTCGATTTGGTGCTCGATGATTTCACCTCTTAGGTGACATTCGACATCATCGATGCCAACACGTCCTATGAAGCTCTATTGGGTAGACGCTGGCTGCATGAAAATCGGGTCGTCCCTTCAACTCTCCATCAATGCATCAAATACGCTAAGGATGGAGAACAACACACAGTCTTTGCTGACCTATCACCATTCACTCCAGCGGAATGCAATCTCGTCGATGCTACACTCTACTTAGGGGGGATCAGTCCATACCCCGTGATCAAGAGCAAAAGCAACAGTTGGCTCTTAGAGGAAGATGGTGATGATCTCTTCTCCGTTGACGAGGAAAAGGCCAAGCTCCATCGGCTACGCCTCAGCTTGAAGTCAACCCCAGATCACCCCGAGAGGTGCAAGATCAATTTCGAGGCTAACCTTATTAGCCGAGCTATCAACAAGAGTGTATGCTTGCCGCCGGACTGCATCTAGTTGCCATGTGCATCGGAAGAGCACAGCGTTAAGTCACTGATGACATTTATTGTCACCTTCAAGCGACAATGCAGAAATAATAAGAAGGCTAACAGGGACAAACCCATTGTCTTCTACAAGGGAGACATGGTCCCTCAAGCTCCCCTAGACGATGACTTCAGTTGGTCCAAACAAGCCGATGATACCCTTGAAGTAGTCCAAGTATTGGATGACCTATCGCCGCACATTCGGAAGATGTGTCTGAAGCAACACATCCCCCAATGGCAAGCTTCCGCACAGCGGAGATACTTTCGCCAGCTATGGACCCCTTCTCAGGTTCGGGGGCAACCCCCATCCTTTCATAAGGATACTAGGGGACTTGGCTACGACCAAGACCCGACTTTCGTGTCTACTACGCGGTCAATGTCGTAGGTTTGACACAGCCAGTCAATGACCAGGCTAAAGTCACGGCAAAATTCGACAGCTCCGAGGACGAGGAAGAGGAGATCTTGATCCCAATCCCCGTCAAAGCCAGCACTCCATTCCAAGCAGTCGAGGAATTCTCCTCGCCTCCTTGCGAAGATGTCGAGGCTGAAGAAGCTCCTCCTGCCACCCAGCATGTCGAAGGATTCAGTTCGACAAACTCACCTAATGAGGGGGGGATCCAGGATACTAGCTGTGAAGGATTGTCAGCTTTAGCAGGCAACTCCAGGGAAACCTCAGCAACTCCAGTCGACAACTGATGGCAAGAAGCTAGCGGCCCAGATTAATCCTTGATGGATTCCAGGAATGACAACTTTCCAGTCCCATCGGCATCAACCGGTGGCTTTGAAAATCAAGAAATACACGGGCCGACACCGATGATGAGGATTTCATCGACTTCCAACCTGCTCCTCCCGAGATGGAGGATGGTGTCCAGGCAACCGTTGACAAACTTGTGGAGATCAACCTGGGCGAAGATGAAGCCCATCAGCCCACATTCGTCAGTGCTCTCCTCACCGAGATAGAAAGGCAGAATTACAAGCAACTCCTGCTCGAATACAAAGACTGCTTCACCTGGACATACAAGGAGATGCCAGGGCTAGACCCCTCCGTAGCGGAGCATGAGCTAGCTATTTTTCCCTCAGTCACCCCAGTCAAACAGCCACAGCGGCACATGCGCCATGAGCTAGAACTCCAAGTTTCGGCCGAAGTCAACAAAATGGCAAAGGTCGACTTTATCGAGCCGTGTATCTACCCGATCTCGCTCGACAACATAGTCCTAGTGAAAAAGAAAAGTTGTCAAGTTCGCATCTGCGTCGACTTCCGGGACCTCAACAAAGCCTGTCCGAAGGATGACTTCCCAGTTCCGATCAAAGAAACAGTGGTTGACTTGACCACCGGACATCAAGCCTTGTCTTCTATGGATGGGTCATCTGGTTATAACCAGATCCAGATGTCCATTAGAGACAAGCGCCACATAGCCTTTAGATCCCCTAAAGGGATTTTCAATTACAAGCACAAACACTTTAGTTTGAAGAATGCCGGCGCTACTTACCAGAGGGCCATGACTAAAATATTTGACGAGATGCTGCACAACATCGTCAAATGTTATGTCTACGATCTCATCGCCAAAACAAAAAAGTGCGAAGACCATCTGCGCAATCTACGCCAAGTCTTCGAGCGACTCCGACAATACTAGCTCAGGATGAACCCCATGAAATGCACCTTTGGCGTATCCAGTGGTAAGTTTCTCGGCTTCGTCGTTAGATACTGAGGAATCGAGGTGGATCCCAGCAAGATCAAGGCGATTGGGGAGCTTCCACCGCCCAGTAACCTCACCGAACTCAGGTCCTTCCAAGGAAGACTGGCCTACATTCGGAGATTCATCTCCAACCTCTCCGGTCCATGTGTGCCTTTCAACAACCTAATGAAGAAAGATGCCCCATTTATGTGCGACCCAGAATGCCAGATTGCCTTCGAACAAATCAAGGAGTATCTCCTTACTCCCTCAGTACTGGGGGCACCATTTGAGGGCAAACCCCTTATAATCTACATTGCTGCCATGTACGCTTCGCTAGGAGCTCTATTGGCGTAAATCAACGAGGAAGGTAAAGAGCAGCCGCTCTACTACCTCAGCCGGAAGCTGATTGGTGCCGAGCACCACTACTCGCCCATGGGAAAAGTGATGGGGACATCCCCAACCACTCCATCTTTTTTCGGGACTCCAGTTGCTCGCCATCGGCACATCATCATTTTCGTCACTTAATTTCGAGTCATAGCAAGTAAATTTCATTTTTATTTGAGTCATGTATGTGTAATCTTTCTTTATTTGAGTTAGTTAATAGGTTAATGGGTCAGTTTGATAGTCTAATGGGCCCAACTAGTGGGCTAAGCCCAGGGGCGCCCTCCCTTGGACTTGTCTAGTCATTTGTCTAAAAAGTCAGGGCTAGTTTGGTCATAGGAATTATGTAAGCCTATAAATAGGCCCCCACTCCTCTCAGATGGAGAACTTTTGAATATTTGAATAAAAAGAAAACCCTTTTGAGAAATTTTCTTCCCCCCTTCTGGAGTGAGACTCTCCAGATCTCTCTCTCTCTCTCTCTCCAAGAGGGGTCCGCCCCTTTCTCTCTCCTCCCCCTCCCACTTACTCTCTCTCTCTCCCCCCCTCATTCAAGAGTCACCATAACTTCCCACAACACCTCTTTACTCCACCCTAGCCCCAAGGTAGCATCCACCACTCCCCACCCCATCCTCTAACCACCAACCACTTACTCTCCTTCCCCAAGCACCCATCCATCTTCCCAAGGTTGAGGGGGCTCAAACCCTAGGCCCAAAATTTGAATCTCCCACCATTAGAGCTACGCCCCCAGCCTCTCCCCTTGCCCCTCCAGCCCCCATCAACCCCCCCAGCATCACCCTTCCCCATCCAAATTCCTCCCTCACCCCATCCCCTGCTGTACCCTCCCCTATTCCCCTTACTCACACCACGACAACCACCAGCTCTGCCCCAGTCCGCAGCAGCAGAAGAATTCCCAGTTTGCAGAGCTTCCCATGGGCCTACCACGAAGCTCCAGGAAGTCTAGTATACACCGTCAGAAGCGTCTTCCAGTCCACTTCACAACGGAGGTGGTCCCGCCGGCATCCAAGTTCGGTGCTATCCGGAGGAGCAGATCTTGCCAGACCGCGCATCCCATCCCTAGCTGGCGACTTGAAGCTTACTGTAGAGGATTCCACGACCAACTTGACAAAGATCCTGGCGCAGTCTTCGGAGGGTAGGAACTACGTCCAGTCCTCTTTCAATACCAAAAAGAAGGAGGCCATTAGCATGCCCGAGCACCCGGTTCCAGCCATTCTCATCAAAGTGCGCAGACTGCTCCTGTCTGTCCAGGTTGGACTGACCCCCACTCTTCTATTCTGAGTTTTCTTCCCCGACCTCTATTTGGGGTCCCGTCAATTTTTGTTCGAAGCTACTTCAACCACGGTCCTGGTGACACAATTCTCACCTCAATCGGAGTTCAGTAGAGTTTGTGGCAACTTCTGCAATAGTCCTCAGCGGCTCTGCACCATACAGAGATAGTTCGGATCAGTCATGTTCTCAGAGCTTCAGTGATCGTCATCGCTCTCCGTTCGACCCCAAAATCCTATGGCATCTTCTTGGACGTGTCCTGGTCATTTCAGTGCTGGTTTCGCTTCCATCATCATCTGGACGAGCTCGTGGTCATCTCAACTCCAGCACCCCATCTTGCTGTCCCTACAGGATTCTCTTCGACCACGTCAGGTTTCCTTTGTTGTTCTTCTAATCCCCGCCTCTTGCTTGGCCAGCTTACAGCCCCTCCCTATGTGGAGTTAGAGTTTGCATGAATTTTTTTAACCCCTACCCCTTGTTCAACCCTCCTGCGAGAGGAGTAGTGGTGTACACTTTAAACTTTCAGGTCAAGTGACACCGACACGACGTGCTGGTGCTTACCCACGCTTCCCTGCTCACCCTCGTCTTCGGCCGAGATCAGTGTCTTCACGCTGTTGGGTTCGGTGCAAGTATTCAGAGGGGGGGGGTGAATGAATATGGCCTATAAAAATTTCGCCCAATTAAAATCTAAAGCAATCAGAGATGCGGAATTAAAAAACTATTGCAGATATATATAGAGCGAACCTAAGCAAGTCTAAACAGTAGACTGAATCAATTCAACGGAGCTTGTGCCTTAAAGTATTCAGACAGAAAACCCAATTGAGGCGCCCTTTACATTCATCTAGCGAAATCAGATAAAAGAGATCAACCCACAGTCAAACATATAGTGTGCACAGCAAATAGATGAACACTTATAGAACATCAAACCAAATCGCCCCTAAGCATTCATCTAGCGCCAATCACACAAGAATTCAAACCACTACACAATGGGTTTTAGGTGGTTCGGTCCAGCAGACCTACATCCACCCCACACTCAAACCCGAGTGTGGATTACTGCAGCGTAACACAACTTGCGTCCGCTGGGCAATATAGCTTAGCCTACAACCGCTGGGCCTCACAACTTGCCGTCCAGTGGAATCCACCACTGCAACCGCTGGGGATTACAGCTTACCCGTCCAGTGGAAACCTCCACTGCCCGCTGAGCAACACAGCTTGCTGTCCGGAGAAGTCCTCCTCTGCAAACCGCTGACTAACAGCTTGAAAGAAAGTGTAAAAAGGAAAACGAAAGACAAGATAACAGCAGTCGGAAAGCTGTAAACGTAAAGCACAATGTGGCTCTTAAAGAGCTGACTGGCCTGGATTTGATCCACGGTCCAGTGAAGACAGATCTTCAAACAACCTCTCTCAGTCTCTTCTTCTCACGATCTCTTTCTTTCTTTTTCTTTCTCTCTGCACTTCTCTTCTTCTTTCGCTAATCTCTCACTCTCTGATCTTCTCTTCTCTCTGTTTTCTTTCCTCTCTTGTGCTGGATCGACAACTTCTTTTCACTCTGCCCTTTTTCTTTCTCTCTACCTCTCTTTCTTCTTCTTCTCCTGTCTGGATCGAAAGCTCTCTGGTGTATATACTTTGCTGCTCTTCTTTAGTCGATCGATCTTCTTCTGTGAAAGAAGTCTTGTATATATAGCAGCAGCATTAGGCACACTGGGCGCGTGTGGCTTCCACATTTCCTGCCCTAGAAATTCGGACCACGTGGCAGCATCCTGGTATCTCGTCCATCCTTGGATCACGAGCCAGGCACCTCGGATCACGTGCCCTTCATTAGTACGCTCAGCAACTGGAGTTGAGGTGGCGTCAACACACTTGCTCCAAAGGGTTGACGCAGCCTTCAAAGACATTCGACCAGCAAAACTCAAGTCTGCTGCGTTGACTCCATCAGCCTGCTGCGTTGACGCATCGGTGATCCAGTGATCAAGTCTTCAGCAGAGGGGCGTGCTGCGTCGATGCTCTCAACCAATGGCGTTAACGCAGTGAGGCATTCCAGTAAGCCATTAGCCTCGTCTCTTTAGCTGCTGTGTCGACGCTGCTCAATTGTGGCGTTGACGCAGTGGAATAGCCCGTGAAGGTCTCTGCTTCTTTAACTGCTGCGTCGACGCTGCTTGCTTGTGGCGTTGACGCAGTGGAAGATATCGTGAAGGCTTCGTCAACTGATGCGTGGACGCTTTAAGCTCCCAGCGTCGACCCTGTTCCTTTCAGCAACAAGAATGAAGTTATAAGATGTAAGTATGTACATTGCAGTGTGTACTTCGTTGTATAGACTTGGGCTTTGATGAACGAAGTATGGACAGTGAATCGTGAAGGCAGGCAGGCTGTATAGACTTAGCCTTTGATGAACGAAGGTTCAGTGTATAGAGTTGGAATGTTAGGCCCAAAGTATAGACTTCAAAGTCCACTGTGGATGTATAGACTTGGTAAAGTGAAGTCCAGTGTATAGACTTCAGTTAAGTTTAGGCCTCTAACAACGAGTGTGGTGAGGACACCAGGGCTCGAGACCGGCGCGACACAGCAGAGAGACGCTACCTTACGCGTAGCACTACCTGGGACATGCAGACTTCACTGTGGCTAGGAGAGGACTTGGAGAGCTATTCTTGAGTTGGATTTTCATCATTTTTTATCCATCTGGATTGTTTGTAGGCCGAGCTATGGCCATTGGACTTTATTTGCAGTTCTATTGCATTTGTTAGGTGATTTAGGGATTAGTGGGCCACTCTGCAAGCCCATTTGGGCTGGGCGCCTAGGAGAAAGCCCTTACTGGGCCTCTCCCACCTGGATCCAGTACCCAGACCCACTTACCAGGGTCCATTAGGGTTAGTAGAGATGGAGGGTGCGCCCCCCCATTCCATTCCTTAGGATGGGAGCCCCCCCCTCTCCCTATTAGGAAAGTCTTGGGCGAACCCCCCACTTTTGCTTGAATTTTGAATTCTTCCCCCTGTTTTTTTGTCCACCATTTAGGTAAGCTTCTAGGGTTTCCCCTCCCCCATTTATATATGTTGTAATCTTTTGGAGGTGGAATTAATGAAAAATTAAAGAGAAGAATTGTTGAGTTGGGCGCAACCCCCTTGCTCCTCTTGGGTGGGTGCGACTCCCTCCCCTCTCTCCCTCCCCACCTCTTCTTCTTCCTCTTCCTCTTAGGGTGCGACACCCTAGCCATTTTCTTGCAGGATCGTGGCCTTATTCCACTGCTGGAGGCGCATCTTCATCCACCATTCAAGCTTGGAACAGGGGTCAAGTGATGGTTTCAAGAATGGCAGAGAAGATCCAAGAACCCTGGCACCCAGATCTGGTCGCCTGCCTGCAAATCTGAGCCCGGAAGAATAGGTTGGTACCCCCACTTCCGGATCCCAAAACCCATAAACTCCTTCGGAAATTTTGCTCCTCTCCCTGTCCCCTAGATCCCCTCAAAATCCCGCACCCTAATTCGTCCAGAGTCAAAAGTTGGCTTTGTAAGCCTTTTGGGTGCGCTGGCTGCCCTTGTGCAGACCAGCCTGAGACCAGAGCCGCAAAGATCCACCCGGGACGCCGCCCTCCCGACCTCAGGCCACCCTGGCCCCTTCACAACATTTCGTCCCCTACCTGTTCCCAAACCAGGCACGCAAGTCTCACCTCAAAATTCGTTCAAAGGAGAAAGTTTCCTTTGGAGAGACTTTTGCTGCGCAGGCTGCCCTGAAACTACCCTAGCGGGACAGAGCTGCAAACCCTACAAAGGGACCCCCATCATACAATCTCAGATCGACCTGAGATTCTGAGGAGTGTCGCTACACACCCCAACCCTCTCCCAAGAATTTTTGTGCGACCCTAAACGCCCATTTAGGGTGCTGGCCACCTTCCCCTCCCCCTGTATCAGATCTGACTGCACTGAAGTTCAGAACTGAGACCACCATTACAGCCCCACCCACGCCCAAAGTTTCTACAGAAGGTCCCACCACCACTTGGCCCAAACCTACCCCCCACAGTTGGCCGTCCACCAGAGAAAACCCTGCCACAAAACCCATCCGGAAGCTCAGGTACCGGCCATTCTTCCGGCCCCTATCACCGTGACAGGCAGATTGGCAGAACGCGCAAGGGTTGTTCAGGAATTCACCACGGGTGCCTCCGACGTCGTCAGCGGCTCTCCTTCCACGGGCGTCCCTGGGATACCCCAGCCTACTCCCACACCAAATCTCGTGGCCATCGGACGACGTGAAGGTCACCTACCAGAATCGCCTTCCGGCTGTTCTTCGGCGTCTGCGCAGGTTGGACAGCAACCTGCCCTCCTTCGGTACGTGCATCGGAGGACCACTTCAGCATCGACGGCGACCATCTTCTTCCTGGAGGAGTGACCTCGCGTCAGCACACCACCAGGGGACCACAGCCACTCAGCATCCCCGGGAGTCGCCTTCCTTGTAGCAGCTCGCAGCGGTACCCATGGAATCCGAGCGCCACCGACCCCGTGCTCGTCACCCCTCGTCGCACAATTTCCGGGTTCTTGTGTAGCCTTTTACCTCCCTGCAAGGAGTGGGCATAATTGTGGGTTGTACTTAATAGTTCTTGTACCGGGGTCGTGTGTGACTTGGCCGGGCTTCTTCCCCACGCCCGAGCGTGGAGGTATGCTTCCATTCCCTCCTTGATAGCACTTGCTAGTTTAGTATCTACTCTTGACGCCGCTGCTAGAGAGCATGCTAGGACCTAGCCATATACATATATATATTCACTACTGTGGTGAGTGAGTGTGACCGTCCCATGACTCTTTGAGTTGTGAGTGTGGAGTCGACTACCCCATACGCCACCGGTTGTCACAACCGTGCGGATCGGCGCGCCTTCATCTTAGGGGTGCTTGTGAGCTAGTAGTCGCTTGTTGCTTTGGCATCATCCCTTCTTGGGAATGCTAGGTGTCGAGTTCACTCTATTCTATCAACGCTAATTGCTAGTCTCTTGTCTGTCTGGTCGCATTTCCATTTAGTACCCTAGCTTCCTAGGCATCCCGCACCAACTTTGGTATCAGAGCTTAGGGAACCAGTTTGTTCTAACAAATTGGGGTATTAGGTCATTTGAGTCTTTAGGTTGTCTTTGGTGCATTGAGTCTCTTAGTTCATCTAGGTAACCTACCATTGCATTGTCATTTTAGGTTTGTGTCCAGTTAGAGTCTTGGCCTTGTCCCTTAGAGTCTTGCATGCCCACTCGGCGTGGTACCGATTACCAACGCCCGATCCCAATGGCCGACCCTAGGAATCCCGCCCCTAGTGACTTATCCTTACAGGAGTCGCTGCAGACCCTCATGAGAAGCTTAGAGCTGACCAATCAGGCCCTTAGGGATCATACTGCACAAATGGAGGGCCGGATGAAGGCCATGGAGGATCGGAGGGGGGGCATGGAGGGCCGAATAGAGGCCTCTAACCGGACCATCCAAGGTCTGGTCGGGCGGCCCAACCAGGAGAGAGCTCCACTGATGATGTCCACGGGCAGGACCAAGACCCACTTGACCCTGCTCCTCAGCCCGCACACCCTAGGCCCGATGATAGGAGGCTGCGTGTTCAGGAGTTAGATGATTTCGGGTCCGATAATGAGGGTGAGGGTTATGGTCGTGCTCGGCGTGGTTACCGGCACCATAGGGATGTGGATGATGAGCGTGTCCTTAGGTCCGTACAGGTGGATCCTCCCACCTTCGATGGGTCCCTAGAGCCCAAGGTTTATCTTGATTGGGAGGCCAGTATGGATCATTATTTTGAGTGGTTCGAGATGTCCGACCACCGGAGAGTCCGATATGCCAAGATGAAGCTGCTTGGTCAGGCCCAAACCTATTGGACCAACGTTGAGAGTCTACTACGGCAGCAACATCAGCGCCCGATTGAGACTTGGATGGACATGAAAGACAGGCTCAGACAGAAGTATCTTCCTACCACCTACAAACAGCAACTCATTGATAGGTGGCAGAGTCTTAGTCAGGGGAATCGGACTGTGAGCGAGTACATCGCTGAATTTGATGAGTACTATCTCCGATGTGATCTCAAGGAGGAGAGTATCATGCTTATCTCTCGCTTCCGTCGGGGTCTACGGCAGAATCTTCAGTATGAGTTGTTCCGCCGCCATGTACAGTCCCTAGGGGAGGCCTACCAGGTCGCTCGCGAGGTAGAGGATTTTGAGTCTGAGTTTGCTCCGGTCCAGCGCCCGGGACCCACATACTCCCGTGGGTTGGACCCGCATGCTACTGCTGGATCTTATCCTCGGGGACCCGTGGCCCGTCCACAGGAGCCCACTCGTCAGGATTTGACTGCTCCTAGGCCGCGTCCTCCCCCTCCGAGGGACTATCTCCCTCGACCCCAGGCTCCGGCCCCTGCCCCTCGGCCTCAGCAGCCCACTATTCCTACGCGCCCACAACTTCCACCACCCCCGGCCCGTCGTGATGACAAGGGAAAGGGGCCGATGACCGGTGGAGCATCTCAGGGCTCCGGGTCTCGTCAGGAGTGTTACCGGTGCAGTGGAGTTGGCCACTATGCCGTTAGTTGTCCTACTAGGCCTACTTTGGTCATGGGGGACTCTTTGATGAATGAACCCACACCTGGGATTGTATCTGTCAGTTATGAGGCTGACCAGGAGCTCGCAGAGGAGTTTTTTGATGAGCTGTTAGAGGACGAGCAGTTAGATGACTAGGGCACGCAGCGCCATGATGATGTTCAGCTGGGTGTTGTTAGATGTGTTTTGACCCAGCCTTTGGTGAGTGATGACTGGCGTCGCACCACCATCTTTCATACCTTCTGTAGGCTGGGTGGGAAAGCCTGCAAGGTGATCATCGATAGCGGGAGCTGCATTAACGCTATCTCCACGGGTACAGTGAAACGCTTAGGGTTGACCCCCATGGACCACCCCTCCCCTTATCGTGTGTCATGGGTAGACTCCACATCTATTCTGGTCAGGCTGCGATGTCTGGTGCCATTGCAGTTCCATGCCTACCAGGACGAGATCTGGTGTGATGTGCTGCCTATGGAAGTAGGTAGTATTATCCTGGGGATGCCCTGGTTATTCGACCGGGATGCTACCCTCCATGGCCGGTCAAACACTTGCACATTCGACCATCATGGCCAGAGGATTACCCTTCACCCCTCCCAGCCGAGGAGTCCATCCATTCGGGGTCCCATTGGGCCTAGTACCCCGAGTCCTGCTATTCCAGGGCCCAGTACCCCATCACTGGCTCAGGCTACGACTGCACCTCCAGTTGTCCCCACTCCAAGTGCTCCTCCGACTAGGAGGTTGATGTTAGTCAGTCCCCGGGAGTTGGAGCGGGACTTCGTTAGAGGGGACCCCATTTTTGCCATCGTCGTCCGTGAGGTGGTTAGTGAGACGAAGGGCGATCTCCCATCTGATGTTACTGTTATCCTTCAGGAGTTTGCTGATGTGTTTCCCGAGGACTTACCTGAGGGTCTTCCACCCATGCGGGACATACAGCATGCTATTGACCTGATTCCAGGGTCCTCATTACCCAACTTGCCACATTACAGGATGAGCCCCGCTGATCACGCTGAGCTCCAGCATCAGGTTGAGGAGTTGATGTCTAGGGGATCCCTTCGTGAGAGTATGAGCCCTTGTGCCGTCCCTGTACTGCTAGCTCCTAAGAAGGACGGTACTTGGAGGATGTGTATTGACAGCCGTGCTATCAATAAGATCACGGTGAAGTATAGATTCCCCATTCCCCGCTTAGATGATATGCTTGATATGATGGCTGGAGCCACCTTATTTTCCAAGATTGATTTGAAGAGTGGCTATCACCAGGTGAGGATCAGGCCCGGTGACGAATGGAAGACAGTCTTTAAGACCAAGGACGGTCTTTATGAGTGGCTGGTCATGCCCTTTGGGTTGACCAATGCTCCCAGCACCTTTATGCGGTTGATGACCCAGGTCTTACGACCATTGATTGGGGCCTTTGTCGTGGTTTACTTTGATGATATCCTTATCTATAGCCACACCAGGGAGGACCACTTGACCCATCTTAGGCAGGTCTGTCTGATTCTGAGGAGAGAGAGCCTTTACGCCAACCGTAAGAAATGTGCTTTTATGACCTGTCAGGTCACCTTCTTGGGGTTCATAGTGTCTAGTGAGGGAGTCTCCGCTGATCCGGAGAAGGTGAGGGCTATAGTGGAGTGGCCCGAGCCTCGCACTCTTCATGATGTCCGCAGCTTTCATGGTCTGGCGACATTCTATCGCCGGTTTATTCGAGGCTTCAGTTCCATAACAACCCCCATAACTGATTGTATCCGAAAGGGGGCATTTGAGTGGACGAAGGCCGCATCAGCTGCATTCGCGCTCCTCAAAGAGCGCATGACTCAGGCACCTATTCTTAGACTTCCTGATTTCACGAAGGTGTTTGAGGTTTCTTGCGATGCCTCTGGGGTAGGCATTGGCGGTGTCTTGAGCTAGGAGACTCACCCCATTGCATATTTCAGCGAGAAATTGAGCGGTGCTAAACTGTGTTATTCTACGTATGACAAGGAGTTTTACGCAGTTGTGCAGGCCCTTCGGCATTGGAGACATTACTTGTTGCACCAGGAGTTTGTTTTATTTTCTGATCATGAGGCACTCAAGTATCTCCATGCCCAGAAGAAGCTCAATTCTCGTCATAGTCGCTGGGTAGAGTTTCTCCAGGATTATACCTTTGTGCTAAAGCACAAGGCCGGTGTGGAGAACCGGGTAGCTGATGCTTTGAGCCGTCGCGCTTATCTTTTGACCACCATGAGTATAGAGGTGGTAGGGATGGATAGGATGAATGAGGCTTATGCTGATTGTCCGGACTTTGGTCCGATCTACACCACCCTTCAGGCCGGACCGTCCCGAGAACATATTGAGTACACGCTGCAGGATGGTTATCTTTTTCGAGGGAGTCGCCTGTGTGTTCCGTGGACCTCGGTTCGTGATTTCCTCACTTGGGAGATGCATGCAGGAGGTCTAGCGGGCCACTTTGGTCGGAATAAGACCATTGAGATAGTCGAGCATTGCTTCTATTGGCCTAGTTTGAAGCGTGATGTTGCTCGCATCGTTGCCCAATGTCGCATATGCACTATGGCCAAGATGAGGAAGCAGGTCTCAGGCCCTTATACTCCTCTTCCTGTGCCTGATAGGCCGTGGTAGGACATCAGTATGGATTTTGTTTTAGGGTTGGCACAGACCGCTCGCCGGCATGATTCCATTTTTGTGGTGGTTGATAGATTCTCGAAGATGGCCCTCTTCATTCTTTGTTCGAAGACTTCTGATGCCACTAGGGTTGCCCGTTTATTCTTCTCAGGTGTGGTGAGCCGATTTGGACTCCCTAAGTCCATTGTGTCTGATCGTGATGTCAGGTTCACTAGCTACTTTTGGAAAACCCTTTGGCATATGTTGGGCACACAGCTCAAGTTCTCCATTGCATATCATCCCCAGACTGATGGGCAGACTGAGGTAGTTAATAGGAGTTTGGGGAACCTCTTGAGATGCTTGGTTAGGGAACGCGAGAGGGACTGGGATCTGGTTTTGCCACTTGCCGAGTTTGCATATAATGATTCAGTCAATAGGTCCACGAGCATGAGTCCTTTTGAGATTGTCACAGGATATAGACCTAGGAAGCAAGTGGATCTAGTTCCCTTGCCCATGCATGCTAGAGTGTCACAGTCTGCAGAGTCATTTGCCGAGCATGTTAGGGGTTTGCATGATGTCATTCGTCGCCATATTGAGACTAGCAACGCGCGATATAAAGAATTGGCTGACGCTCATAGACACCCCCGTGAGTTCCAGAAGGGAGATTATGTCATGATCGGGTCAGACCGGAACGGTTTCCTTCTGGAGCCGTGAAGAAACTACAGGCTAGTGGTGCTGGCCCCTTTAGAGTAGTGAGGCGAGTTGGTTCCAATGCATACGTTGTAGACTTGTCGGAGGACTATGGTATTAGCTCCACATTCAACATCTCGGACCTAGTCGCATATAGGGACCCAGCAGTGATCCCCAGGGAGTTGTTTGGGCCTTCTCCACCCCTTGTGAGCGAGCCACCCTATGAGAGTCCACTTCCAGCCTTGTCACCACAGCAGCGTGAGCGGATAGAGTCTATACTCGATGAGCAGGTGACTACCACCAGGAGTGGCGCGTACCACCGCTACTTGGTTCGTTGGAGAGGACGGCCCGCGTCTGAGGACACTTGGAACACCGGGGCAGAGCTTGAGAGGATAGATCCAGATTTGCTCGAGCGGTACCGGAGCGACAGAGACCCCTACTCGACAGGGTCGAGTTTTTCCCACCCGGGGAGAATTGGTGAGGACACCAGGGCTCAAGACCGGCGCGACACAGCAGAGAGACGCTACCTTACGCGCAGCACTACCTGGGACATGCAGACTTCACTGTGGCTAGGAGAGGACTTGGAGAGCTATTCTTGAGTTGGATTTTCATCATTTTTTATCCATTTGGATTGTTTGTAGGCCGAGCTATGGCCATTGGACTTTATTTGTAGTTCTATTGCATTTGTTAGGTGATTTAGGGATTAGTGGGCCACTCTGCAAGCCCATTTGGGCTGGGCGCCTAGGAGAAAGCCCTTACTGGGCCTCTCCCACCTGGATCCAGTACCCAGACCCACTTACCAGGGTCCATTAGGGTTAGTAGAGATGGAGGGTGCGCCCCCCCCCATTCCATTCCTTAGGATGGGTGCCGCCCCCCCCCCTCTCCCTATTAGGAAAGTCTTGGGCGAACCCCCCACTTTTGCTTGAATTTTGAATTCTTCCCCCCATTTTTTTTGTCCCCCATTTAGGTAAGCTTCTAGGGTTTCCCCTCCCCCATTTATATATGTTGTAATCTTTTGGAGGTGGAATTAATGAAAAATTGAAGAGAAGAATTGTTGATTTGGGCGCAACCCCCTTGCTCCTCTTCGGTGGGTGCGACTCCCTCCCCTCTCTCCCTCCCCACCTCTTCTTCTTCCTCTTCCTCTTAGGGTGCGACGCCCTAGCCATTTTCTTGCAGGATCGTGGCCTTATTTCACTGCTGGAGGCGCATCTTCATCCACCATTCAACCTTGGAACAGGGGTCAAGTGATGGTTTCAAGAATGGCGGAGAAGATCCAAGAACCCTGGCGCCCAGATCTGGTCGCCTGCCTGCAAATCTGAGCCCGGAAGAATAGGTTGGTACCCCCACTTCCGGATCCCAAAACCCATAAACTCCTTCAGAAATTTTGCTCCTCTCCCTGTCCCCTAGATCCCCTCAAAATCCCGCACCCTAATTCGTCCAGAGTCAAAAGTTGGCTTTGTAAGCCTTTTGGGTGCGCTGGCTGCCCTTGTGCTGACCAGCCTGAGACCAGAGCCGCAAAGATCCACCCGGGAGGCCGCCCTCCCGACCTCAGGCCACCCTGGCCCCTTCACAACTTTTAGTCCCCTACCTGTTCCAAAACCAGGCACGCAAGTCTCACCTCAAAATTCGTTCAAGGGAGAAAGTTTCCTTTGGAGAGACTTTTTCTGCGCAGGCTGCCCTGAAACTACCCTAGCGGGACAGAGCTGCAAAGCCTACAAAGGGACCCCCATCATACAATCTCAGATCGACCTGAGATTTTGCGGAGTGTCTCTACACACCCCAACCCTCTTCAAAGAATTTTTGTGCGACCCTAAACGCCCATTTAGGGTGCTGGCCACCTTCCCATCCCCCTGTATCAGTTCTGACTGCACTGAAGTGCAGAACTGAGACCACCATTACAGCCCCTCCCACGCCCAAAGTTTCTACATAAGGTCCCACCGCCACTTGGCCCAAACCTACCCCCTACAGTTGGCCGTTCACCAGAGAAAAACCTGCCACAAAACCCATCCGGAAGCTCAGGTACCGGCCATTCTTCCGGCCCCTATCACCGTGACAGGCAGATTGGCAGAACGCGCAAGGGTTGTTCAGAATTCACCACGGGTGCCTCCGACGTCGTCAGCAGCTTTCCTTCCACGGGCGTCCCTGGGATACCCCAGCCTACTCCCACACCAAATCTCATGGCCATCGGATGACGTGAAGATCACCTACCAGAATCGCCTTCCGGCTATTCTTTGGCATCTGCGCAGGTTGGACAGCAACCTGCCCTCCTTCGGTACGTGCATCGGAGGACCACTTCAGCATCGACGGCGACCGTCTTCTTCCTGGAGGAGTGACCTCGCGTCAGCACACCACCAGGGGACCACAGCCACTCAGCATCCCCGGGAGTCGCCTTCCTTGTAGCAGCTCGCAGCGGTACCCATGGACTCCGAGCGCCAACGACCCCGTGCTCGTCACCCCTCATCGCACAATCCCCGGGTTCTTGTGTAGCCTTTTACCTCCCTGCGAGGAGTGGGCATTATTATGGGTTGTACTTAATAGTTCTTGTACCGGGGTCGTGTGTGACTTGGCCGGGCTTCTTCCCCACGCCCGAGCGTGGAGGTATGCTTCCATTCCCTCCTTGATAGCACTTGCTAGTTTAGTATCTACTCTTGACGCCGCTGCTAGAGAGCATGCTAGGACCTAGCCATATACATATATATATTCACTACTGTGGTGAGTGAGTGTGACCGTCCCACGACTCTCCGAGTTGTGAGTGTGGAGTCGACTACCCCATACGCCGCCAGTTGTCACAACCGTGCGGATCGGCGCGCCTTCATCTTAGGGGTGCTTGTGAGCTAGTAGTCGCTTGTTGCTTTGGCATCATCCCTTCTTGGGAATGCTAGGTGTCGAGTTCACTCTATTCTATCAACGCCAATTGCTAGTCTCTTGTCTGTCTGGTCGCATTTCCATTTAGTACCCTAGCTTCCTAGGCATCCCGCACCAGAGTGTATAGACTTGGGTCTAACAAATGAATGTATAGGGTTGAAGACCTAACAATCGAGTGTATAGACTAAAGGTTTAACAACCGAATGTATAGAGTTGAAGCCTGACAACCCAATGTGTAGACTTGAAGCTTGAAGCAATGTACTGACTTGATGTTGATCAAAAGACCTTTGGACATCAACCCAAGGCGTCAACACATCCAGTGTCAGCGTCGACGCAATGAACAAGACAGCAAGTGAAAGACGCACAATTGCGTCTACGCAGTCAGCCAAGTGCGTCAACGCACTAAAAGCACAGAACCCATGAGGACAGACAGGCTGTACAGACTTTGATGCTCAAAGACGATTGTATAGACTTGGAGGATGCTGTGCAATGTATAGACATCCAATGAATGAAACGCTGTACAAGTGCTCAAGTCCGATGTATGCACTTGTATAAACCTGATGAATGAACTGAGGGGTCGACCCATTGAACAGGCTAACATAACCCAACCAGCTAAATGCAGATTCAAATAGATGATGACTTATAGTGTTTGCTATCATCAAAATCACAGGGACACAACAATCTCCCCCTTTTTGATGATGGCAACACTATGAGTCATACTGACTTGAACAAAAACATTTCTCCCCCTTTGACTTCAGCAAAAAGGTATGAGTTGAAGAGGAAAGAATAAGACTGTATAAAAAGAGGGAATTAAAAGCTCCCCCGTTTGACTAATCTGCCCCTTTTACTTTAGCAAAACGAATAATCCAGAGATGTCATATGAGACACTTAACATAGTTCAGCAGATGAGGACAACACAATATCAGAAGCAATTAAATCAATTCTCCCCCTTTGTTAAACAACTTATGCAGTGATGCATATGCAACAAATACTCCCCCTTTGACATGGCAGAAGATATAGAGCTAATGCAGTGATCAGACAATCTAGCACATTGTCCCCTTATGCAAATAGTCTCTCAAACAGACCAGAGAATCTTGCCCTTATGATCTATGATGCAAGAGAGATCCACAAGGATGAACTCTGGTTATCCAAAAACTGGAAGTGCACAAGGTAAACTGAGAGAAGTGCTTCTCAAAAATGACAACCCGTCTAATACCACTGAATCAAAACACAGTGATAAAGACCCATAGGATGAGCAGATTCAACAGTTAGTGAAAATTGAGATATTGAACTTTTCAGCAAGATATTAACTTCATAGAACAGAATTTTTAAGTTCTGGAGTCCTCCATTATAAAAGCTTATGAACCCTTGATTTTCAGATATGGTTTAAGAATGATGTAAACAAGTTTTTCAAAAAGAATTGTACTCATATCTGAACCAGCTCTTAATAAAAAGGAACTATAAGCTCATATAAAATTCTAGTTCAACCAACTTCCATCTTACTTAGTTTACTTTCCATGACAGTTTTAAGAGATACATAAGAGAATGCAACAGAATTTTACATTGTTCTTTCAGAATTTGATTTACACTTGTTCAATTTTCTTTTTAAATGAACAATTTTGGTTTATCAATACCTTTTGTCATGGGGAGACACCTTGATCAGAGGCCCGAAACCCCGGTTTCTCAATGTGACAGCCGTATTGCTTCTCCGATTTTGGAGAACAGAGGTAGCATTGGAAGTATCTTTGGCATGAGGATACACCTTGATTAGAGGCCAGAATCCCCAGTTACTCAATACAACAATGCCATTGCTCTGCCAAATTTTCACAGTATTTTCAATCATCTCTTTAAGCAGAGTTAACCATGGTACTTCATGACACAATCCTTTAGACATGTTTCTCAGTAACCACAGTTATTGCTATGTCCATGATTCAAAACAAGTTAAGTGTTTAAGAAAAATCACATACACTATATATCTCAGTCAACATAGACAAGGATATCAACTTTTCAGATGTCAGAAGCTCTTACATGAATTTACATGAAGCAGACAGTTAAAGTTTATTAAGAGATTGACTCAGATATTTCCAAGTTCCTTGTGTCCAAACATGGAGTACATAAGACTTAAACCAGTTCCAATTAACAAATGTTCTTAAGCATGTATAATGGAAGGTTCCTCATTGAAGATGTTTTAACTTTTATGAAGTAGTATTCAGGCTGAAGATTTACTTCATATCTCAGCTTAGTAATTCAAGTGAGAATATTCAACAGACAGCATGGATTCTGAAGAATTGTAGCAAACAAGCTGCTCTTGAGCAAAGAGGTTCAAAGTTGACTGAATAGAGGAAAAGCTCTCATTCAGCAGATTTAGGAGAGACAAACAGATACCAATAAGATATGCATTCAGATTATGAACAACTTCAGAAGTAGTCAAGAAATCATTTGATACCACTTTAAATGATGGAATCACTGACACTTCAGATATGACAAGATGAATCATATAGCTGGAGAGGAACGGATTAAGCATGCTCCCCCTATCTATATTCAGTGACATTTCCCTTCCCCTTTTTTTTGATTTTTCAAAGAAGTGATATGCTATGCAATGATTCCCTATAACTAAAAACACTGAATCATCCTATATGTCATGCAGACAATGTAGATGATGAATGACTATGCAACAACAGATTTAACATGCTATGCAGTAAATCTAAAAACAGTTGAGTGATTTCAGATGTATGAATAATGCTCCCCCTAAATGTATGCATTCAATCTATCTTTTTGGCATTTTCAATGTAAAGAAATACAATGCAATTATCTTCATGTATGTAGGGGCATGAAGCAAAATATTCACATGAAGATGCAGACATTCTCTGGTATGCAAATTTGACCTTTGGTACTTGGCGGAGAACTTGGCCTAAAAGACCATCTCACACATAGTAAGAACCTCCAGACAGATTTCCTCTGCCCTTCAGTAGCTTTCCATTTATATACCAAGTGGTCATGCATGACAATGCAATACAAATATTCCTATATGCATCAGATTTTCAATGATTGTATGTCATGTGCATGTTTATGCCATTCTCATATATGCTCACGGCTCACAGTACAAAAAAGAAAGCCCACAAAGATAAATGCAAGAGTCAAACCAATTAAAATAAAACATGTATGCATGAAGCTATGACTTCTCAGCTCAACCATAATTTTCATATGAACAGATTTGAGAAATTTACCTGAATGGGGTTTTATCAACTTGGGTGTCTTGGTTTATTTCCCCCTTTTTATTCTCCAGCTTCCAAGGCACACCTGTAAGTTAGCACACTATTTTGCATGGGCAGGTACCCAAACAGTCTTGGGTCCTACATGGTTAATAGTGACACCTTTGGTAGGTGTTCTAAACAACCTTTTAGCATTTAGGTCATCAGATCTTATCAGGTGACAATTATTCATTGAATGACCTAATATACCACAATGATGGCAAGAGGCAGCAGATTTCAGATTTGTTTTATGCACATTCTGATTAGCATGAGTTCTATGTGCATTTGCATGAAATTTTCTGTTATCAAAATTAAGATTCTGTTTACCAACATAAGCCAGCCAACAGTCAGTAGCTCTATGGCCTGGCTTCCCACATTCAAAACATGCAAGTGTTTTTCTTTCAAAAACAAATTCATTTCTATCAGAAATATTTCTATTGACAGTGAATTTACCAGATTTATTGTTAAACTTCCTTCCCTAAGCATGCCAACATTAGGCTGCAATGTGGCCCATCTTGCCACAATGAAAACACTATATTTTCCTTCTTTGAAAAACATGATTTCTAGTAGGAATTTTCTGTGCAGTAGTAGCAGCTAGGTCATCTAATTCAAACATCTTACACTCATGCATCATATGACCTATCTTATTACAATAGAAACACTGCATATTCTTTTTCTTTTTAAACTGAATTTTATGAGAAGATTTTTCACAGCAATTTTCCTTTTTCTTTTGTTCAGCCCTGTGCTTATTGTTATGAGATTTCTTAGATGAAATATATTTTGAAGTACTAGCACAGTCTGAACTTTTCACAAATGTAAGTTGTTCCTTCCCTTTAGCAAATTTTGACAGGGAGATTTTTAGATCTTCAATTTCAGAATTCAAATCAGCAGTATTAGCTTCAAAACCCGCAATCTCAGTTTCACAGGAAATAACTTGTTGATGCAAAGCATCATTTAGACTTTTAAGGATGTTGATTTCCTGTTTCAATCTTTGTTCAGATTCAGTTTTCTTTTCTTGCAATGATTCATTTTCAGATTTCAAATTATTCATTTCTTTTCTTATATTTTTATTTTCAGATTTTAATTTCTTGGACACTTTAAACAGATTTTCATACATCATTATCAATTAATCAAAAGAAACTCCTTCTGATCCGGAGCTTACCTGAGATGAGGTTTCCTTATCATCACTTCCCCGGTTGGCCATTAAGCATATTGACTTTCCTCCTTCTTTATCACTGTCTTCGATGTTTCCTTTGAATTTTGAGAATTTTGGATAGTCAGTCTTCACATGGCCAGCCTTCCTGCATGTGTAGCAAACGTTAGTGTCAACAATCTTGGCAGGATTAGAATTATACCTTGTTTGCTTTCTGTCATCACCATGCTTTCCTTCTCTTTTTCTCAGGAATTTCCTGAATTCACTGATTACCATTGCAATGTGGTCTCCATCAATTTCAGACCGCGAGAGGCTACTTTTCTCGCTTGATGATCCACTGTGGCTGGATCTGTTTGCTTTGCTGGAGCTAGCCTTCAGCACGATTGGCTCCATTGCAACCAATCTGAAAGCTCATAACAAACTGAAGCACCGAGACCAGATGAACAAGACAAGGCACAAAGTCGGTGAAACGAAACAACGAACACAGAAAGCACACTCTGAGATGCACCAACCAAATCAGCAGGATCCTCTGCAGATTGTTAGATCTGATAGATCAGAGACCCGCGCTGATACCAATTGTTGGGTTCGGTTCAAGTATTCAGAGGGGGGGGTGAATGAATATGGCCTATAAAAATTTTGCCCAATTAAAATCTAAAGCAATCAGAGATGCGGAATTAAAAAACTATTGCAGATATATAGAGAGCGAACCTAAGCAAGTCTAAACAGTAGACTGAATCAATTCAACAGAGCTTGTGCCTTAAAGCATTCATACAGAAAACCCAATTGAGGTGCCCTTTACATTCATCTAGCGAAATCAGATAAAAGAGATCAACCCACAGTCAAACATATAGTGTGCGCAGCAAATAGATGAACACTTATAGAACATCAAACCAAAGCGCCCCTAAGCATTCATCTAGCGCCAACCACATAAGAATTCAAACCACTACACAATGGGTTTTAGGTGGTTCGGTCCAGCAGACCTACATCCACCCCACACTCAAACCCGAGTGTGGATTACTGCTGCGCAACACAGCTTGCGTCCGCTGGGCAATACAGCTTAGCCTACAACCGCTGGGCCTCATAGCTTGCCGTCCAGTGGAATCCACCACTGCAACCGCTGGGGATTACAACTTACCCGTCCAGTGGAAACCTCCACTGCCCGCTGAGCAACACAGCTTGCTATCCAGAGGAGTCCTCCTCTGCAAACCGCTGACTAACAGCTTGAAAGAAAGTGTAAAAAGGAAAACGAAAGACAAGATAACAGCAGTCGGAAAGCTGTAAACGTAAAGCACAATGTGGCTCTTAAAGAGCTGACTGGCCTGGATTTGATCCACGGTCCAGTGAAGATAGATCTTCAAACAACCTCTCTCAGTCTCTTCTTCTCACGATCTCTTTCTTTCTTTTTCTTTCTCTCTGCACTTCTCTTCTTCTTTCGCTAATATCTCACTCTCTGCTCTTCTCTTCTCTCTCTTTTCTTTCCTCTCTTGTGCTGGATCGATAGCTTCTTTTCACTCTGCCTTTTTTCTTTCTCTCTGCCTCTCTTTCTTCTTCTTCTCCTGTCTGGATCGAAAGCTCTCTGGTGTATATACTTTGCTGCTCTTCTTTAGTCGATCGATCTTCTTCTGTGGAAGAAGTCTTATATATATAGCAGCAGCATTAGGCACACTGGGCGCGTATGGCTTCTGCATTTCTTGCCCTAGAAATTCGGAGCACGTGGCAGCATCCTGGTATCTCGTCCATCCTTGGATCACGAGCCAGGCACCTCGGATCACGTGCCCTTTATTAGTACGCTCAGCAACTGGAGTTGAGGTGGCGTCAACACACTTGCTCCAAAGGGTTGACGCAGCCTTCAAAGACATTCGACCAGCAAAACTCAAGTCTGCTGCGTTGACTCCATCAGCCTGCTGTGTTGACGCATCGGTGATCCAGTGATCAAGTCTTCAGCAGAGGGGCGTGCTGCGTTGGCGCTCTCAACCAATGGCGTTAACGCAGTGAGGCATTCCAGTAAGCCATTAGCCTCGTCTCTTTAGCTGCTGCGTCGACGCTACTCAATTGTGGCGTTGATGCAGTGGAATAGCCCGTGAAGGTCTCTGCTTCTTTAACTGCTGTGTCGACGCTGCTTGCTTGTGGCATTGACGCAGTGGAAGATATCGTGAAGGCTTCGTCAACTGATGCGTGGACGCTTTAAGCTCCTAGCATCGACCCTGTTCCCTTCAGAAACAAGAATGAAGTTATAAGATGTAAGTATGTACATTGCAGTGTGTACTTCGTTGTATAGACTTGGGCTTTGATGAACGAAGTATGGACAGTGAATCGTGAAGGCAGGCAGGCTGTATAGACTTAGCCTTTGATGAACGAAGGTTCAGTGTATAGAGTTGGAATGTTAGGCCCAAAGTATAGACTTCAAAGTCCACTGTGGATGTATAGACTTGGTAAAGTGAAGTCCAATGTATAGACTTCAGTTAAGTTTAGGCCTCTAACAACGAGTGTATAGACTTGGGCCTAACAAATGAATGTGTAGGGTTGAAGACCTAACAATCGAGTGTATAGACTCAAGGTTTAACAACCGAATGTATAGAGTTGAAGCCTGACAACCCAATGTGTAGACTTGAAGCTTGAAGCGATGTACAGACTTGATGTTGATCAAAAGACCTTTGGACATCAGCCCAAGGCATCAACGCATCCAGTGTCAGCGTCGACGCAATGAACAAGACAGCAAGTGAAAGACGCACATTTGCGTCTACGCAGTCAGCCAAGTGCGTCAACACACTAAAAGCACAGAACCCATGAGGACAGACAGGCTGTACAGACTTTGATGCTCAAAGATGATTGTATAGACTTGGAGGATGCTGTGCAATGTATAGACATCTAATGAATGAAACGCTGTACAAGTGCTCAAGTCCGATGTATGGACTTGTATAAACCTGATGAATGAACTGAGGGGTCGACCCATTGAATAGGCTAACATAACCCAACCAGTTAAATGCAGATTTAAATAGATGATGACTTATAGTGTTTGCTATCATCAAAATCACAGGGACACAACACACGCCGATCAGGTGAGCTCCTGGCCACATCCCTCGCTGGTTTACTATTGCTTATTTAGTATTGCCTTTAGCTCCGTCGGACGGTGAGTGAGCGCCCGATCCAAATTTTCCACCGATTGAGTGGCCACCGCGGAGTGAGGCGAGAGCGACCCTACAACCCATGCCTTCGGCGTTCTGGCCGCCCACTTGGGTATCCAAGCTCCTTAGGGGTCAACCATTGCAAAGCCAAGCCCCGAAATGTCAAGGTCCCACTTCGGGCCCTCCCCACCATTGCCAATTTGCCCACGGGCAATAGTGATCGGTACGTGAGTAAGCTCACCCGAGTGAGTTCGGTACTCATTCTTTGCTTGCTTATAAGTATAGGTCTTATGATCATTGAGTCACCCCGTGGCATCCTTGGCCCGTGCCAGATCAAGTGATATCAGTGTAAGTTCTCAACTTGTCTCTACAAGTTGGTCCTAGGGTGTGCATGTGCACTTAGAGTCATCCGGTGCATCACTCTTGTCCATTAGCATGGTCGCCTCATACCAACCTTACCCATCAGCCCTCTCCATGAGTCCCAACCCCCAAGGGAAGCCCACCACCAACACACATGACCTCCATGGCCGTGTCGACTACCTCATGGGGGCCATGACCAATGCCTTTTAGCGGCTTGATATCATAAAGGGCCGACTCAACCAATTTGGAGAAAATAGGGTCACCCCAAGGGCGATCGGTAAGAGTACACCTTCCCACCCACCCACCTTTGATGGGTCTAGCAATCTGAGCAACTATTTAGATTGAGAAGTCTCAATGGACAATTACTTCACTTGGTATCCCATGTCCGAGGATGAGAAGGTCTAGTTTGCCAAATTGCAACTTACCAAATAGGCTCAAACTCATTGGTTGCAAATTGTCGGGTTAAGGATGCTTAGAAAGGACGCTCCCATCACCACATAGGGGGACATGAAGGTGCAACTAAGAACTAGATATGTCTCCCCCTCCTACCCGGGTAGTCATAGTCCGAGGAGCACTACCACTCCTCCACTTCCACCCGGCCCGCCTAAGATCACCCCAATGGCCCGAACCCCACCGCTTCCTACCGATCCTACCACGACCACCTAACCCTCAACACTCATGCCCAAATGGTCCCACCCTCCACCCCTCCATCTACCCCCATGAAGAACACACCACCCCAACCGAAACCCCCTCACCCAACCCACCTCCCACTTCCTAATCCAACCCGACCCCAACATAGAACCCCACTACTTCCATTCCCTACCCCAATCCAATCCTACCCTAGCCCACCCCCACGGGTGCACCATGTGTCAACTATCACCACTCCACCACCAAAAGGCCTTCCCACCCCCTTTGTCGAGGAAACCACGATCCATACACCCGACCCCATAGTGGTGAACACCCCGGATCCACTCCCCACTTTTAAGGAAAAACATGCCCAAGTTGAGGAAGAAGTCTTGCACTTTGATCTTCACTCTATGCCATCCCCTCTAGTTGGTAGTGAAATCATCATAAGAGGGTCCCTGGCTAGATGGCTAAAGGAGAGACCGGTTCACCCTCTCACATCCCATGTCTACCCTCCCATGGAGCGACACCTCCCCATAGTGCCCTTCATCTCCTATCGCACCACCATCCAATCATACCACCAAGTGGAGACTTTGGAGGATCTTCTTAAGGGCCTAGCATCACAAATTGAGCTAACTGGTATGTTGACCCCAAGGATCGACCGACCTAAGAGCCTTGACCTCCTCCATCTATGTGTCAGGTCTATCACCTCGGTTTGCACCGTTGGTTGCTACACTAGCGACCTCCTTTTACTCCTTCCCACACCCGATGAGCCTGACTCCATCCACGTATTAGAGCTACTTGTCTTAGGTAGAAAGCCAGGCCATCCCCTCGAGACCGACACCCCATCTCCTATCACCCTTAGGGATGACCCACCACCTTTTGAGGACCTAGAAGGTATAGAGTTCCTCTCACTAAGTAGACCTTTCCATGATCCCTTTGACCCCTTCCCATGGGAGCTCGGGTGCCCAAGTGACCCACCTGCCTTATTCACCACCCACTACTTCCTACCCCCACCCACAATGTTTGACCGAACCCACCTCTTCCTAGACCCGAACCATACAAAGGAAGTCATGACCATGAACGACATACACCTAGAGCATGAGAAAGTGCCCCACCCCAAGATGTCCACCTTCCTAGACCCTTTTGACCCCTACGAGTGGAAACTCAAAGGCCATCCCATACCCCCACACATGGAAGTCATCTCTGGGATTGGAATGCATGTGTCATGGCATATCGCATCATCCGGCATGGTTAGTAATTTAAGCCGTCTGATACATGTCACTTCAGTTCGGATGCATGATTGGTCCACATTTGGGTGTGTCGGCCCTCCCTCGTCTGTCGTCATCAAAAAGATGGGTCTAGAACATGATAGGTACATACATGGCTGCCCTGATCCCCCAGCATTTGCCACATTCACGCATGATAGATTCACCTATGGATGCCCCGGCCCACCCAAGTCTGTCAAAGTCATTGCGAAACCAACACGTGATAGGTCCACATTTGGTTGTCCTGGTCCACCCTTGCACACCATAGTCTTCACACCTACATCGCATCATAATGCATGACATGAGCACTTAAGCAAGTAATTAGCAATGAGTGGCAAAGTTCACAAAGGGCGAGCAAAAACTCACGGGCGTCCCTTAGAGTGCCAAGTAGACAATGTGGTGATGGTGATATTGGAGTGGCTCTACCCTAGGGCCATCTCCAAACCGAGGGCACAAGGACTTGGACCTTCCCGAGTTCTGAGTGGCATTAGCAAACATGCTTATGGGCTGAACATACCAAAGGGATTATGGGATACACCCGACTTTCATGTGATGGATCTAGCACCCTATGAGGGGCCCGCGGTGGAACCTAGTAAGCACCTTGAACCTGCACTTACCTTTGTGAGTGACACCATCGAAGAGCCTCCACATATCAGCCCGAGAGCCCGACGTGGGCACATGGAGGCGATACTAGATAAGGAAGGTACCATCGCCAGGAAGAGGGTGTGCCCGGCTATCCTGAGAAGTGGAAGAACCATCCCCCAGCTACAGATGTAGGGTTGTACGTGCCTCACCCGGGATCCGCTTTGGTGTACCACTACCCCGGTGGACCCACACTCGACGGGGTCGAGTTCTTCCCACCCTGGGGGTATGATGGGGACATCCCCAGCCACTCCATCTTTTTTCAGGACTCCAGTTGTAAGACCCCAAATTCTTTAGAA
The DNA here is from genome assembly GCA_022559845.1 of Amorphophallus konjac. Classification (NCBI taxonomy): domain Eukaryota; kingdom Viridiplantae; phylum Streptophyta; class Magnoliopsida; order Alismatales; family Araceae; genus Amorphophallus; species Amorphophallus konjac. The sequence goes on along the minus strand of CM040123.1, from coordinate 228,290,126 downwards.
ATTTATTTAGAAAGTTATTTGTAATTATTTGGAATTTATTTGAAGTTATTCGAATTAATGAGAATTATCCAAATTAATTAGATTAATTAATTAATTAATAGAATAAGTCATTTTTCTTCTATTTTCTAAAAATCCCCAAAAATCACATCTTGTAGAATTAATTTTTTTTATCAACTTTGTCTTCTACAATTAAGCCTAATAAAATCGTTTCTTAAGCCGAATTAGCGAACTAAGTCTTCTGAACTTAATATTTAATTAATTACGGAATAGTAGAAGTGGAATTTTATCTACCATATAAAAATTCATAAAAATAGTAATTAAATAATAGATACTTCGACTAACACTTTTGTCTTCTTGGAGTAAGCCTAATTAAATCATTATCTAGGCCTAATTAGTGGATTAAGCCTGACTTACAACCCACCTAACCCAAATTCGTATTTACTATTCACCCAAACTTTGAACATCAAATTCGAGCTTGTTTCTCAACCAAATGGGGTGATTCCAGAGGCAAATGAAAGGTATTATATAGAGGAACATTTCCCCTCTCATAATGCCACAAAATCATTACCATATGGTAAGTATTGGGCGCGCAAGAGCTAGGTCAATGTTGGCGGCGGTGTTTGGAACACGCAACTTGTTTGGTCGAATTCTCCCTTCCGGGAAGGATCCAGAAGGAGTATGACCTATTAAAAGAAAGCTCTACGTGTCTAGATTCATTTGGTAGCTGTGGTGTTCGCAAAGAATTCAGATCTGAAGAGATCTCTTGTGATTATTGGAGGAGGGTCCAAGTTCGTGGGTTTTTCTTAGGCCTTTCTACTTCCTTCGATTGAGGTAGGTTTTCTTAACCACAATCAGCTTATGAATATAGCAAATTATACCTCTCATCGAGCTCTTTCCATTGGTGGCAAAAGCCCCAATTTTTCCTAGGTATCCGTGGAGATATCGAGGTTTTAGTGAGGTGCTGTCAAGTTGTTCTTTATTCTAGGTTTCGAGTTCCCCCTTCAATTTGAGGTAGGTTATAACAGCCCAACTTCTAATTAACATACATGAATGTAATCAATAGCATGTTAGCTTTCTTTTGACATCAAAATCTCTAATTTTTATAGATCATGCCTAGAGTATTTGGTGTGTTATTAGAAGCATGCTAGCAAGCTAGACTTTTCTTGTGTTCTTCATAGAATATGTTGTATTTCATTAGATTCCTATCGAAATTCATGATTTAAAATTATGTTTCATGACCCTAGGATGCATATTAATAACCCTAGAGTATATGGTTAAGATCCCAATACATTTAGACCCCAATTCTTGGAGTTTTTCATGTTTTTTTTGAAGCCTTTTGGGTCTGGAAACCCAGGGGTCGACCCACGGGTCGACCCATTTCACCCTGCAAGCAGCAGACTGCTGCCTTGCATGGGTCGACCCAATGGGTCGACCCACAGCCTGCAGGGGTCGACCCATGCGTCGACCCATGCAGCCAGGAGGGCTCCTGGAAGCCAGGGGTCGACCCAATGGGTCGACCCATACCTGGAATTTTTCCAGGGGTCGACCCAAAGGGTCGACCCATGCCTTGTAAACCCTTTTAAATGATTCTTTGACCCAGGGATCAATCCGGATCACCGGGGAAACAATCCATTCAACCTAATCACATTGAAAACTACATTTTTGAGGAACTAATGACCTATTCATGTACCCTTTTTAGTTCAATTACATAGGTCCATACATGCAAACTTAGTGTAAAAACACACCGTTTATCATCTTCATTTTCAATGCATACAAGGTTAAATAGAAACCCACATAATTAGTGGTTAATGGTGTAACTAAAATCTCTGTTAATGCATTCTATTTCACTCCCGTGGGAGTTGTTCTGTGCTTTATCATCTTGAATCAACTTCTTGGCATTTGTCTTAATGTAAATGATAATGGATAATCTTTGATATATTAACTTGGTAATTAGGATTAAGTTGATCGTTAAGTTGCTGTTTTAGTCTTGCTTACTCCAGTTGAATCGATTGCTTACACACCTGAACGGTATATTGTCGGCCGTTCCTTCTTGACCCCGTGGACCGAGTTTGGTCCAGTTCTTGTATTACGGTACCGAGGTGACCGTATAAACCGAGTTTTTGTTTTGAATCCAAGGACATGTTAGTCCTTAAATCTCATACTCTTGACAGAAATTCATCTGATTGATTGGCCATTAAAATTGACTGAATGTCTAGACGGATGGGACGTTGGGCCCAGTAAATCAATGCCATCGCATCATAAGGGCCCGGTCTGGTCCTGGGGAGAGCGCCCGAAAGTTAGTGAGTCCATGGGATGTTAATGACAAGGTGGGGCATTGCAACGAGTACTTGCTTGCGTGTTGCGTCTATGACAAAAATCTCTTGTTACTTGATCATGATTGGATTGATATTACTGCTTGTTGGCCAATTCTTTACTACTATCTCTTGTTATATCTCCTGTTCTAAATTCTTGTGTTTGTTATTCTTGTTAATCATTATCAATTATATTTCTTGACCTTGTAAGATCTTGTTACTACGTTGTTTCATTATATCATCATTATTCTTTTATTGCATTATCATTTGTAGCATGACATTTTGAAAATGTAATTAAACTGTTAATCACTTATACATATCTGTTATTTCCTACTGAGCATTAGCTCACACCCCGTTATTTCCCCCTTTCCAGGCTTCTCAGGTGACGCGCTTACCGACGGGGAAGGGCAGGAGTGATGTCTTGAGTGTATCAGTTCTAGTGTGTTAGCAGTGTGTTTATTGTTAGTTGTGTTTGGAGATCGTTTAGTTTCAGTTTGTTGTTGAGTCTTAGTGGTTGTTATTCCATGTAGTATTAAGTTACCTTTGAGATCATTGCATCAGTTTGGTTGTTTAATGATCATTTAGCATTTCCTTTCCATCTTGTAGTACTTGTGTATCATTTTAGATTTAGTTCCCTCTCTTGCCAGCGTGTCCCTAACTGTACGTCCCGATATTTCCGCCTTGTTCGGGGCGTGACAGTTTAGTTGGTATCAGAGCCCTAGGTTTCACATTCCTAGGTTTCCTAAGTTTAAGTTTTCTTGCATTGCATCCCAATAATTGGTATATCAAAAGGTGTTGTCCGAACGTTAGGCTACGCCTATCCGGAAGGTCGCACACTTACGCGAGTGGTCTTCGGACCGATTACCTCTGCCAGGTACCGAGTTTTTGGTCGTGTCTAGGTGCATTAGATCCCTAACCTTGTAAAAGTCTAGGACCTGACCTGGTAAGAATGGGTAGAACTTGGGTTAAGTTCGTTCCTTAATCGTGCTTTATCTATCTTATTGAACCTAGGTAACCTATTTCTCGTGTAGATGGCAGCTGATCGTGCTGAATGGAGGAACCTGCAGCGTACGGTTCAAGGCCTTACTCAGGCCCTTCAGCAAGTAGCTCAGGCAGGAGCGGCACAGCATGGCACCGGTGATCTATACCGGAACTTCCGCGGAATGAACCCGCCTAGATTCGCTGGTTCGACTGACCCTGACCAAGCCGAGCACTGGCTAGATGAGATGGGGAGAATCTTTGAAGTTATGCAATGCACCAACCAGGAGCGTGTCCTTTTGTCCACATTTCAATTGGAACATGATGCACGTACTTGGTGGGATTCTATCAAGGCAACTCTCGGTGATCGGCAAGTTATGTGGGAAGAGTTCGAGGAATTCTTTAACAACAAGTATTTTTCTGATAGAGTGCAAGAGAAGAAAGCGGCAGAGTTCGCGGCCTTGAAACAGCGAGGTTTGTCCGTGGCAGAGTATGAGGCTCAATTTGCACGGCTTTCTCGATATGCTACACATCTCATTTCCACCGAGAAGATGAAGGCGAAGCGCTTTCTCAATGGTTTGAAGCTTCATTATATCAACCAATTGGCACCGATGGAGATTTCCACTTATTCCGAGATGGTAAGGAAAGCGCAAGTTCTGGAGGATACTCTTGAGATGACGGAGAGAATCCGTGGGAAAGGCACCAAGAAAGAATTACCTACGGGTTCCGGGAGAGTCAAACCCAGGTATACCAAGAAGAGGCCTGTTAGTGGACCTGGTTCGTGGAGCGGGTCCGGATCGTGGAAGGGCAAGATGCCGAGGCATGAAGACAAGAAGCCTGGCCCTATTGTTCCATTCAAGGGCGTGTGCAACTATTGTGATCGTCCGGGTCACAAGATAGAGGAGTGCTGGCGCAAGCTAGGCGCCTGTTTGCGATGTGGAAGCAAGGAGCACCGTATCCCCAATTGTCCTATCATATCGGAACAAGTTACACCGGCAAAACCTCTAGTCTTCAAGAAACTACAAGGCAAGCTTCAAGCTTTACATGCAGAGGAAACTGGGATTTCTGATGATGGCGGACTCGTCGAAGGTACCCTTACTATAATCGATAAGCCCGCATTTGCTCTCTTTGATACTGGTGCAACACATTCTTTTATTTCACGGAGATTTGCTAAGTCATTAGCTGTGGAACCTGTTTTGATGAATACTCCATTAGAGATTTCAACCCCTATTGGCACTAGATCAACAATCCAGTATTTCTATCCTTCTAGTAAGGTTATGATTGGTGAACAGAACTTTCCAGCAGATTTGGTCTGCATGGATATGAAGGATTATGATGTAATCCTAGGAGCAGATTGGTTGGCCAAGTATGAGGCCAATGTTCACTGTAGTTCTAGCTCAGTGACTTTTACTGGACATTCTGGTTTATCTTTTACGGGAGTCAAGCACCATAACTCCGTACCGCTCATCTCGGCTCTTCGAGCTGATAAGCTTTTGAGCCATGGGTGTGAGGCTTTTCTAGCCTTTGTTTGTGCAACCCCTGAGCAACAGATTGAGATCAAGGACATTCCTGTTGTCCAAGATTTTCCTGATGTCTTTCCAGAGGAACTACCAGGACTTCCGCCTGAGCGGGAAGTTATCTTTTCTATTGATCTTATTCCTGGCACAGCTCCTATTTCTAAGGCTCCTTATCGTATGTCTCCTGCGGAACTGAGGGAACTGAAGCAGCAACTGATGGAATTACTCGAGAAGGGTTTTATTCGTCCTAGTACTTCTCCGTGGGGAGCCCCTGTGTTGTTCGTCAGGAAGAAAGATGGTTCGATGAGGTTGTGCATTGATTATCGGCAAATAAACCAGCAGACTGTCAAGAACAAATATCCCTTGCCGAGGATTGACGAGTTATTTGACCAGATAGCGGGAGCTCAATATTTCTCTAAAATCGATCTTCGATCTGGATATCACCAGTTGCGGATTAAGGAAGAGGACATTTATAAAATAGCTTTCCGCAGCAGGTATGGTCATTTTGAATTTGTCGTTATGCCTTTTGGTCTAACGAATGCTCCAGCAACTTTCATGCAGTTGATGAACAATGCATTTCGGCCCTATCTTGATCAGTGGGTCGTGGTATTTATTGATGACATCCTGATTTATTCTAAGAATGAGGAGGAGCATGCTGAGCATCTGAGAATGGCATTGCAACTGTTGAGAGATCATCAACTATATGCTAAGTTCAGTAAGTGTGAGTTCTGGATACAAGAGGTGTCCTTTCTAGGACATATCATTACGAAGAACGGTATTTCTGTTGATCCTTCGAAGGTTGAGGCAGTGAAGAATTGGGAACAGCCTACCAGTGTGACAGAAGTTAGAAGTTTTCTAGGCCTGGCAGGTTATTATCGAAGATTTATTCAAGACTTCTCTAAGATTGCGGTACCTCTTACAAGATTAACCCGCAAGGAAAATAAGTTTGATTGGTCAGATGATTGTCAGCGAAGCTTTCAGACTCTGAAGGAGTGTTTGACTATTGCACCTGTTTTGGCTTTACCTTCTGGTGAAGGAGGATTTGTTGTTTATACTGATGATTCAGGTATTGGCTTAGGCTGTGTACTCATGCAGCATGGGAAGGTGATTGCCTATTCCTCTAGGCAGTTGAGGAAGCACGAAGATAATTATCCTGTTCATGATTTGGAACTTGCTGCAGTCGTGTTTCCTTTGAAGATATGGAGGCATTACTTATATGGAGAAACCTTTACAGTGTTTTCAGATCATAAGAGTTTGAAGTATTTATTTTCTCAGAAGGAACTCAACATGAGGCAGCGGAGATGGTTGGAGTACTTGAAAGACTTCGACTTCTCGATTGAGTATCATCCTGGCAAAGGTAATGTTGTGGCAGATGCATTAAGCCGGAAGCCGGTAGCTAGATTGTCAAGTCTCATGTTACAAGAATGGAGATTGTTGGAACAATTATCTAGTCTGGATCTCAATATTGACAATGATCGGATCTTGATTGCTCAGATTCAACTTAAACCTGAATTATTGATAGAGATCAAGTCCTTGTAAGATAATGATCCCGAGTTGGTAGAGATCAAGGGAAGCTTGAGCAGCAGACCTGACTTCATGTTGGTCGATGATGGTAGATTATTATTTAAAGGCAGAACTTGTGTTCCGGATGAGGCTACAATAAAGAACAAAATTCTTGAGGAAGCTCATAGATCCAGATATACCATTCATCCTGGAGGCACTAAGATGTACCGAGATTTGAAAAGGTCCTTTTGGTGGCCGAATATGAAAAGAGAAGTTGCAGATTTTGTGAGCAGATGTTTGGTATGTCAGCAAGTTAAGGCCGAACATTTCAGACCAGCAGGGAAATTGAAACCACTCGACATACCCCAATGGAAGTGGGAAAGTATTGGCATGGATTTCATTATGGGTCTACCTAGGACTCGTGGTGGATTTGATGCGATATGGGTGATTGTTGATCGTTTGACAAAGTCGGCTCATTTCTTACCAATTAAGTCCAAGTGGACGATTGATGTATTGGCTGCTTTGTATATAAAGGAAGTGGTGAGATTGCATGGTATCCCAGTGAATATAGTATCTGATCGAGACCCCAGATTTACTTCACATTTCTGGAAGGGACTGCAAGAGTCTTTGGGTACTCGTCTGAATTTCAGTACTGCTTTTCATCCACAGACAGATGGACAAACTGAAAGAACCAATCAGATAGTGGAAGATATGCTGCGAGCTTGCATGATTGATTTCGGTGGTAATTGGAGTGAGCATTTGGCATTAATTGAATTTGCCTACAATAACAGCTATCAGTCTAGCATTCAGATGGCTCCTTTTGAAGCACTATATGATAGAAGTTGTCGTTCCCCGTTGTGTTGGGACGAGGTAGGTGTGAAACAGTGGCTTGGACCAGATCTTGTTTCGGAATCATCACAGAACATCCGTGTTATCCGAGACCGGTTACAGGTAGCCTAGTCAAGACAGAAGAGTTATGCCAATAACAGGAGAAGGGCATTGGAATTTCAGGTTGGCGAGCATGTGTTCTTAAAGGTCTCTCCGACGAGAGGGATCCGAAGATTTGGCATTCATGGCAAGCTGAGTCCGAGGTACATTGGTCCATTCGAGATTCTAGATAGAGTGGGAGAGGTGGCATACAGACTGGCTTTACCACCGCAATTGTCTGGCGTACACAACGTTTTCCATGTGTCGATGTTACGGAAATATGTGTACGATCCCACTCATATCATTCAGCAGGTGGATTTTGAACTGAAGGAAGATTTGACCTATGAGGAAAGACATGTCAAGATTCTGGACCGGAAGCATCAGCAACTCCGGAATCGTTCGATACCGATGGTCAAGATTCAGTGGAGTCGGCGTGGGACCGAAGAAGCTACATGGGAGTCTGAAGAGACTATGCGAAAGCGGTATCCCGATCTATTCTAGGTGAGTGATCTTTTTCTACTCTCAGTTTTAGTGCAGTGAATTTGGAGGACCAAATTCCTTTAAGTAGGGGAGGGTGTAAGACCCCAAATTCTTTAGAAATTTATTTAGAAAGTTATTTGTAATTATTTGGAATTTATTTGAAGTTATTCGAATTAATGAGAATTATCCAAATTAATTAGATTAATTAATTAATTAATAGAATAAGTCATTTTTCTTCTATTTTCTAAAAATCCCTAAAAATCACATCTTGTAGAATTAATTTTTTTTATCAACTTTGTCTTCTACAATTAAGTCTAATAAAATCGTTTCTTAAGCCGAATTAGCGAACTAAGTCTTCCGAACTTAATATTTAATTAATTACGGAATAGTAGAAGTGGAATTTTATCTACCATATAAAAATTCATAAAAATAGTAATTAAATAATAGATGCTTCGACTAACACTTTTGTCTTCTTGGAGTAAGCCTAATTAAATCATTATCTAGGCCTAATCAGTGGATTAAGCCTGACTTACAACCCACGTAACCCAAATTCGTATTTACTATTCACCCAAACTTTGAACATCAAATTCGAGCTTGTTTCTCAACCAAATGGGGTGATTCCAGAGGCAAATGAAAGGTATTACATAGAGGAACATTTCCCCTCTCATAATGCCACAAAATCATTACCATATGGTAAGTATTGGGCGCGCAAGAGCTAGGTCAACGTTGGCGGCGGTGTTTGGAACACGCAACTTGTTTGGTCGAATTCTCCCTTCCTGGAAGGATCCAGAAGGAGTATTACCTATTAAAAGAAAGCTCTACGTGTCTAGATTCATTTGGTAGCTGTGGTGTTCGCAGAGAATTCAGATCTGAAGAGATCTCTTGTGATTATTGGAGGAGGGTCCAAGTTCGTGGGTTTTTCTTAGGCCTTTGTACTTCCTTCGATTGAGGTAGGTTTCCTTAACCAAAATCAGCTTATAAATATAGAAAATTGTACTTCTCATCGAGCTCTTTCCATTGGTGGTAAAAGCCCCAATTTTTACTAGGTATCCGTGAAGATATCGAGGTTTTAGTGAGGTGCTATCAAGTTTTTCTTTATTCTAGGTTTCGAGTTCCCCCTTCAATTTGAGGTAGGTTATAACAGCCCAACTTCTAATTAACATACATGAATGTAATCAATAGCATGTTAGCTTTCTTTTGACATCAAAATCCCCAATTTTTATAGATCATGCCTAGAGTATTTCGTGTGTTATTAGAAGCATGCTAGCAAGCTAGACTTTTCTTGTGTTCTTCATAGAATAGGTTGTATTTCATTGGATTCCTATCGAAATTCATGATTTAAAATTATGTTTCATGACCCTAGGATGCATATTAATAGCCCTAGAGTATATGGTTAAGATCCCAATACATTTAGACCCCAATTCTTGGAGTTTTTCATATTTTTTTTGAAGCCTTTTGGGTCTGGAAACCCAGGGGTCGACCCACGGGTCGACCCATTTCACCCTGCAAGCAGCAGACTGCTGCCTTGCATGGGTCGACCCAATGGGTCGACCTACAGCCTGCAGGGGTCGACCCATGGGTCGACCCATGCATCCAGGAGGGCTCCTGGAAGCCAGGGGTCGACCCAATGGGTCGACCCATACCTGGAATTTTTCCAGGGGTCGACCCAAAGGGTCGACCCATGCCTTGTAAACCCGTTTTAAATGATTCTTTGACCCGGGGATCAATCCGGATCACCGGGGAATCAATCCATTCAACCTAATCACATTGAAAACTACATTTTTGAGGAACTAATGACCTATTCATGTACCCTTTTTAGTTCAATTACATAGGTCCATACATGCAAATTTAGTGTAAAAACACACCGTTTATCATCTTCATTTTCAATGCATACAAGGTTAAATAGAAACCCACATAATTAGTGGTTAATGGTGTAACTAAAATCTCTGTTAATGCATTCTATTTCACTCCCGTGGGAGTTGTTCTGTGCTTTATCATCTTGAATCAACTTCTTGGCATTTGTCTTAATGTAAATGATAATGGATAATCTTTGATATGTTAACTTGGTAATTAGGATTAAGTTGATCGTTAAGTTACTGTTTTAGTCTTGCTTACTCCAGTTGAATCGATTGCTTACACACCTGAACGGTATACTGTCGGCCGTTCCTTCTTGACCCCGTGGACCGAGTTTGGTCCAGTTCTTGTATTACGGTACCGAGGTGACCGTATAAACCGAGTTTTTGTTTTGAATCCAAGGACATGTTAGTCCTTAAATCTCATACTCTTGACAGAAATTCATCTGATTGATTGGCCATTAAAATTGATTGAATGTCTAGACGGATGGGACGTTGGGCCCAGTAAATCAATGCCATCGCATCATAAGGGCCCGGTCTGGTCCTGGGGAGAGCGCCCGAAAGTTAGTGTGCCCATGGGATGTTAATGACAAGGTGGGGCATTGCACCGAGTACTTGCTTGCGTGTTGCGTCTATGACAAAAATCTCTTGTTACTTGATCATGATTGGATTGATATTACTGCTTGTTGGCCAATTCTTTACTACTATCTCTTGTTATATCTCCTGTTCTAAATTCTTGTGTTTGTTATTCTTGTTAATCATTATCAATTATATTTCTTGACCTTGTAAGATCTTGTTACTACGTTGTTTCATTATATCATCATTATTCTTTTATTGCATTATCATTTGTAGCATGACATTTTGAAAATGTAATTAAACTGTTAATCACTTATACATGTCTGTTATTTCCTACTGAGCATTAGCTCACACCCCGTTATTTCCCCCTTTCCAGGCTTCTCAGGTGACGCGCTTACCGACGGGGAAGGGCAGGAGTGATATCTTGAGTGTATCAGTTCTAGTGTGTTAGCAGTGTGTTTATTGTTAGTTGTGTTTGGAGATCGTTTAGTTTCAGTTTGTTGTTGAGTCTTAGTGGTTGTTATTCCATGTAGTATTAAGTTACCTTTGAGATCATTGCATCAGTTTGGTTGTTTAATGATCATTTAGCATTTCCTTTCCATCTTGTAGTACTTGTGTATCATTTTAGATTTAGTTCCCTCTCTTGCCAGCGTGTCCCTAACTGTACGTCCCGATATTTCCGCCTTGTTCGGGGCGTGACACCAGTTGCTCGCAATCGGCGCATCATCATTTCCATCACTTAATTTCGAGTTATAGCATCCAATTTTCATTTTTATTTGAGTCATGTATGTGTAATCTTTCTTTATTTTAGTCAGTTAATAGGTTAATGGGTCAATTTAATAGTCGAATGGGCCCAACTAGTGGGCTAAGCCCAGGGGCGCCCTCCCTTGCACTTGTCTAGTCATTTGTCTAAAAAGTCAGGGCTAGTTTGGTCATAGGAATTATGTAAGCCTATAAATAGGCCCTCACTCTTCTCATATGGAGAACTTTTGAATATTTGAATAGAAAGAAAACCCTTTTGAGAAATTTTCTTCCCCCCTTCTGGAGTGGGACTCTCCACATCTCTCTCTCTCTCTCTAAGAGGGGTGCGCCCCTTTCTCTCTCCTCCCCCTCCCACATACTTTCTCTCTCTCCTCCCCTCATTCAAGAGTCACCACAACTTCCCACAACACCTCTTTACTCCACCCCAGCCCCAAGGTAGCATCCACCACTCCCCACCCCAACCTCCAACCACCAACCACCTACTCCCCTTCCCCAAGCACCCATCCATCTTCCCAAGGTTGAGGGGGCTCAAACCCTAGGCACGAAATTTGAATCTCCCACCATTAGAGCTGCGCCCCCAGCCTCTCACCTTGCCCCTCCAGCCCCCATCAACCACCCCCAGCATCACCGTTCCCCATCCACATTCCTCCCTCACCCCATCCCCTGTTGTACCCTCCCCTATTCCCCTTACTCACAACACTACAACCACTAGCTCGGCCCCAGTCCGTAGCAGCAGAAGAAGTCCCAGTTTGCAGAGCTTCCTACGGGCTTAGCACGAAGCTCCAGGAAGTCTACCATACACCATCGAAAGCATCTTCTAGTGAGCTTCGCAACGGAGGTGGTCCAACTGGTATCCAAGTTCGGAGATGTTCGGAGGAGCAGATCTCGCCAGACCGCGTATCCCATCCCTGGCTGGCGACCTTAAACTAAGTGCATAGGCTCCCACGACCAGCTCGACAAAGCTCTTGGCGCGATCTTCGGAGGGCAGGAACTACGTCCAGTCCTCTTTCAGTCCCAGAAAGAAAGAGGCAATTCGCCCGCCCTAGCACCGGGTTATAGCCATTCTCATCGAAGTGCGCAGACTGCTCCTGTCTATCCAGGTTGGACCGACCCCTAGTTTTCTGTTCAGAGTTTTCTTCCTCAACCTCTGTTTGGGGTCCCATCTATTTTTGTTCGATGCTACTTCAACCATGGTCGCGGAGACGCCAGTCTCACCTCCATCGGAGTTTGGTAGAGTTCGTGGCAACTTCTGCAATAGTCCTCAGCGGTTCTGAACTAGACAGAGACAGTTCAGATCGGTCCTGTTCTCAGAGCTGCAGCGACCGTCATCGCTTTCCGTTCGACCCCAAATCCTACGACGTCTTCCTGGATGTGTCCTGGTTGTTTCAGCGCTGGTCCCGCTTCCATCAACATCCGGACGAGCTCGTGTTCATCTCAACTCCAGCACCCTGTCGTGATGTCCCTACAGGATTCTCTTCGACCACGTTGGGTTTCCTTTGTCGTTCTTGTAATCCCCGCCCCTCGCCTGGCCGGCTTACAGCCCCTCCCCATGTGGAGGTGGAGATTGCATGTAATATTTTAACCCCTACCCCTTGTTCAACCCTCCTGCGAGAGGAGTAGTAGTGTACACTTTAAACTTTCAGGTCAAGGGACACCGACACGGCGTGCCGGTGCATACCCACGCTTCCCCGCTCGCCGTCATCTTCGGCCGGGATCGGTGTCTTCACGTCGATCAGGTGAGCTCCTGGCCACATCCCTCGCTGGTTTACTATTGCTTATTTAGTATTACCTTTAGCTCCGTCGGACGATGAGTGATCGCCCGATCCAAATTTCCCGCCAATTGAATGGCCACCGCGGAGTGAGGCGAGAGCGACCCTACAACCCATGCCTTTGGCGTGCTGGCCGCCCATAAAATTGGGTATCCCAGCCCCTTAGGGGTCAGCCATTGCAAAGCCAAGCCCCGAAACTTCAAGGTCCCACTTCTGACCCTCCCCACCATCGCCAATTTGACCAGGGGCAATAGTGATCGCTACGTGAGTAAGCTCGCCCAAGTGAGTTCGGTACTCGTTCTTTGCTTGCTTGTAAGTATAGGTCTTAGAATCATTGAGTCACCCCGTGGCATCCTTGGCCCGTGCCACATCAGAAAGTCTGCTTGGCATTGATATTTGCCATCAAGAAGTTGCGGCATTACCTCATGTCCCATCGGGTCGAGCTCATATCCAAGAATGACCCCCTGAAGTATCTCCTCAGACAGCCCATCCTCTCAGGCTGATTGGGAAAATGGGCTCTCTTACTAATGGAGTACGACATTACTTATGTCCCCATAAATGCGATCAAGGGTCAGGGCATGGCTGAACTCTTGGCAGCCCATCTAGTACCGGATAGCTCGCCTCTCAACACGGAGCTCCCTGACAAGGAGTCCCTTGCTGTCCAATCACGACAACCGGTTGAACAGAGCGGAGATGTCTTGCATTACTGGCATCAAAGCGCTCTCGCAGCCAATGTACCTTGCTGGGATCTCTACTTCGATGGCGCTTCCAGAGGGATTACTCGGAATAATCAAAATCCAGCCATCATGGCAGGCGCCGACATTGTTTTCCTGACTCCTCAGGGCGGAGTTTTGTGTAACTCATGTGCTCTCATGAAATCCCTGACCAACAATGAGGCCGAATATGAAGCTCTAATAATTGGGCTTCAAATGGCTCTCAACATGGGCATCAAATGCCTCAAAGCCTATGGGGACTCCTAGCTAATAGTCCGGTAAGTCCTCGGCCTCTACGACATGCAGAAGCTGGAGTTGATCTCGTACCACGCCGCCGTCACCAGACTGACCCATAAGTTCTATTTCTTTGAAATAGATCATGTTCCCAGAAGCAATAATGCCCAGGCAGATGCCCTGGCAAAATTGGCTGCGGCCATCAAGCTCCCGCCCGAGGGCGAAGTCGACATCACTATCAAGCACAGAAGACTGATGTCGGGCTCACTCGAAGGCAACACCGGCCTCACTATCTATGAGGTCCATGACCTCGACCAGGATGCTTGTCCAGAAGAGGAATATTGGCAGGAGCCTATCATTAAGTTCAAGAATGGGTTGCTCCCTTCTGGCCGAGCTCAGAGAGTCCAGCTACTACACTAAGCAACATCCTATGAGTTGATTGGCGACTCCCTGTACCGACTGGTCCACGAGAAGGACAAGTCGATTGTCTAGAGATGCATCTCCCTAGCTGAGACTTGAGCCATTATGCAGGAAGTTCACTCCGGACTGCGTGGCGCACACCAGGCCAGAGATCGAATGAAGCACAACATCAAGCTCAAAGGCTTCTATTGGCCAACCATGTACGTGGATTGCATCCAGTACGCCCGTACATGCCATCAATGCCAAGCCTTTGGCCTGGTACCCAGAAGACCTCATAATCCATTGCGTCCCACAGCCCCCACATGGCCATTCGCCGAGTGGGGCATGGACATTGCAGGACCTTTCCCGCCATCTTCTAAGGGCCATAAATACATCTTGGCCGCCACTGACTACTTCTCTTGTTGGGCGGAAGCCCTTCCAATGCCAGAGGTCACTGACGAAGTGGTGGCCAGATTTGTCCGGCACAACATCATCTACCGATTTGGTACTACCAGTCGCATAGTGTCCAACAATGGAACACCATTCAACAATAGGGCCGTATACCAACTAGCGGCCAAATTCCACATTGACTGGAGAACCTCATTGATCTACAATCCCCAGGGCAATTGTAATGCCCCTGATTTTTCAGATCATTGTTCGGATCAGGATCCGTGGGTTTCGGATCACTTTCGTGGGTCCCGGATTGAGTTTTGCGGTTCACACGTGTTTTTGTCTGTCAGACCTTCGAAATCCCGTGTAGGGTGAACCATTGTGTTCTCCGACTTTGGGACGTTGCCACCGCATTGTGCGTTTTCAGAGGATCATGGGGAGTATTTTCCCCATTTTTGATATTTTTTGGAAATTCTGGATTTAATAAATATAAAACCTCTTTTTCTCTCTCTCCCCATCTCTCCTTTCTCTCCCTCTTCCTCTCTCTTCTCTCACGTTCTCTCCTCTCCCCCTCTCCTCTCCGGTCGGCCGATGGAGGCAGACGAGGATGGGGCGGCGATGCTCTTGGGGCGTGGAGCGACGGGTATGGGACGAGGATCACGATGGTGGAGGTAGTTCGTGGGATCGCGAGCCGGTAGTGGATTAAACGGAATTTTCTTGGTGGATCAAAGTCCTCGATGCATGGAATCTTTTGTGGAGGTAGGGGGATGGTTCCCTAGCTTGAGTACCTCATTTCCCAAAAGTTTGGTAGCCCGAGGCGAGCCGAGTGGGTTTATTTCTCCGCCGAAGTGAAAATACATGATTTTGGGGTGTGCGCCGGATTTGGTGGTTTGATGGTGTTTTTGGGATTTGAATGGGTCCTCTCAGTGCTAGAGAGGTTGGGGAATGGTTTCCTTTTGTTTTCCCCTTTACATGGGTCTGAATGGGGCGTGGAATGGGTTTTTCCGCTAGATTCACCATTTTCGGCCTCAGGTTGAGATTGCGACCATCATAGTGGTCACGTTCTTCTGAGAAGGCGCCGTATCGTGGGGTCATGTTCATCGGAGGAGATGAACAGTGAGGCAATTAGGGTCACGGCGTAGAGACCAACTACGACCAGGTCGCGCCAGTCAGCTTTGGCGCGTTCAGCGTGTTGACGCGCCCAGGGGACCCGTCACGTTAGTTGGAGTCACGGTACTCCTGGGGGTTGCATTATCATCAGATCCTGACCAGGGTGTTGGGCACGTTATGATCGCGACCCAAGGTTGGTACGCGTTCTTCTTGATCGCGCCTGTGGTCGCAGGGGCATTAATGCTTGAAAGCGCCCAGGGTCGGTAGTGCGTTCATGTAGGGCTGCGGTTGAGGGGCCGGTGCGAGGGGAAGACGGCTGGGTGTGTTCTCCTTGGCCCGTTAGTGTCCCGGACATCCCGGGGGGTTCTGTGACTCTATCTTTGGGTGTCCAGAAGTACCGTGTTACCTCGATTAGTGTGCCCATGTGTATAGAGGGTCCAGGTGACCCTATGTGTGTTCCAAGCTTCTGTGTATTTGCTAGATCGAGTCGCCGTGAGTCTGCATGAGTGCGGAGGGCTGTTCCCGTACGTCGTGGGCTTTCTGGATAGTGTTTTTTGTGTGGGCCGTGAGCTAGGCCCTTGGACTATGAGTCTAGTCACCCAGCTTGGGGCTGGAGGTCTCTTGAGTTCCCTTGTTGAGGGAATGGTCTCAACAACTTGTGAGCTACCTTGGGAATCATGCTATCATGATTTCAGACCTAGGGATTAAGGTAGATTAACGGCGCTGAGCCATTATGTACGACGGACTTGACCCAAGTTTGTAACATAAGGACCGTTGGATTTAGTAGGTCTAGTGGGTTGTCCAGAGTCTGGTGGCATCGTACCACCTGTTAATCCGCGTTACTTACGATGGATACGTGCGTGGCTTTCCGTCTTCACCTTTAGTGACCTCTCACTGGTCGTAGCCTTCTTACAGCACACGTGTGCTGACCCACTCGGGATTGGTGGAGCGGCTTACCCGAGAGAGTCGATTTTTAGGCGGGTTACCGTAGGGCCCCCACACGTAGCCTGAGTGCGGGCTTCGGGGGAAGAAATAGCTAGAGGATCTAACCTAGGGCGCATGGTCTGTGTGTGCACACTTAGTTGGGGGCTGTCGGACCCGCGCTGATGACCGTCGCCCAAGCTAGTCCTTGTTCTTGGTACTGGTTACTATTGTGTCTCTGTCTCCGGCTGGGGCATCGCAGCGAAACACTTGAGGCGCGGACTAAGTCATCAGTGGAAGCATCCAGCTTTACTTCTGGTGGGCAGCACTCTTGTCACGTGACGTGAGATTCTCGTGACTCGAGGTCCCATTTCTCATCTGCGAGACATGGTTTTACGTGTAGTTCCGGGTGTGTTCCCGAGGTTGAGGTCTACGGTTCCGGTGAGCGTCACCGAGGGTTTTTTCTAGGCAGTGTGTGGTCCACAACAGGGTTGTCATGATGTCTCCCCTGGCAGTGTGACCAGGGTGGTTTGTTGTCTGGTGGTCCCCCGACTGCGAGATCGGGGGGCATTTTCCGGTACAGTAGGAGTAGCTGTAGCGCCGAGTTTTTACCGGCCACCGATTTGCTGTTCATGCTGTTGTTGCTGCTTTCCGCTACCGTCGATGTTCACGGTTGGGGTTCTGCGGGACCCCTACTGGGCTAGTGATAGGAGGCTCACCCCTATTTTTTGTTGTGCCCTTGTGGTTTTGATGATGTCAACCACTGTGAGTCATCTTGATCATTAGTCTAAATATGAATGTGGCTCTTATGTGAATGTGAATGTGGTTCTTATGCTTTGATGAATTTCTTTAAGTCATGTTCAACTTATCATGATTTTATCATGTATGCAAAGCATGTATATTCAGTAAGAAGATGTTCTGAAGAATGATCAAAAGAAGGGAAGACTGAGTTATTGCCTCAATACATCAAGCCAAGAAAGTATGAATAATTGTCTGAAAGGTGGACACAGTGAACAAAAGGAAAGAAAAGAAAAGTCTGAGCATCCGGTCAACAAGTCAAAGTCAACTGAGCAAAGGTCAAAGACTTTAACAAGCATAAGGTTAGAGCACCTTTTCCATGGTCGGAGCATATGTAGAAAGTGTTGCACGCTAAAGTCGGAGCACATGCTCACATAGGTCGGCACATATGTATTCCAAGTCCGAGCACATACATTTGAAGTATGTGCACTTGCATTACACAAGTCGATGCACATCCTGCTAGCACAAGTCAAGGTCTGAGCACCTTTCGCTAGCACACAGCCAAGGTCTGAGCACCTTGTCAACACGCAGCCAAAGTCCGAGCACCTCTTGCTAGCACAGTAACTGAGGTCGGTGCATGTTATATTTTAGTGTACAAGGTCTGTGCACATATGGTTTCAAGGTCGGTGCACATATGGTTTCAAAGTCGGTGCATGTTATATTTCAGTGCACAAGGTTTGTGCACATATGCTTTCAAGGTCGGTGCACATATGATTTGAAGGTCGGTGCACGTTATATTTCAGTGCACAAGGTCTGTGCACATATGGTTTCAAGGTGGGTGCACATATGGTATCAAGGTCAGTGCATGTTATATTTTAGTGCACAAAGTCTGTGCACATATGCTTTCAAGGTCGGTGCACATATGATTTGAAGGTCGGTGAATGTTATATTTCAGTGCACAAGGTCTGTGCACATATGTTTCAAGGTCGGTGCATATATGGCTCCAGGGTCCGTGCATGTCTGTCTTCAACGCATGAAGTCTGTGCACATCTTGTTTGACTCCATATAAGGTCGGTGCACATTTTGGTTTCAACATACAAGGTCTGTGCAACTTTGTAAACAAAGTCTGTGCAACATTGCGAACAAGGACGGTGCAACATTGCAAAGTCGATGCACATGAGGATCTAAGGTCGGTGCAGGTGAACAACTTATGGTAACAAGGTCGGAGCAGTTGAAGACGCAATGCTCACAAGCCTTTGTCCCGCAAAGAAGTCCAAATATCTAAATATTTTCAAGCCAGCTGAGGTTGTATGAAGTCATTAGCAGCAGCAGCAAAGGCATGTCTGAGCATCAGGCATTTCAGCAAACACCATATTGACAGCGGCAAACTCAATGGCCAGCATGAAATCTCAAGGCACGGGAGCTCGAACTAAGATGTGGCACATGATCCCAAGTTAACTAATGATGGGCACGTGATCCCGCGAATGACGAAAAGCTGGCATGTGGACTGAGGTAGCATGTCATGGGCACGTGATCACTTATCTAGTCATGTGCGATCAAAGTTATTTTTTTAACATCTCTTACCTGGCACCGAGCCAATCACAGCTCAAGATTCCTTTAGCGCGAAATGTCATAACCACGTGGCAGAGTCTCTGAGAGAACAATGATTGGGAATATTCTCAATTCCAGGTGGAATTAAATCATTGGCTGGCTATATAATCCGATACCCTATTTTGGGATATAAAAAGAAGGCATCACCTCAGAACTCGTGAGACGCTAACTTGAGAGAAGAACTGAAGAAGATAGAAAAGAAAGAGAGTGTTGCGAAGAAGAAGAAGTAGAGAACCAGTCAGTGAGCGAAGAAGAAGCAGAGAGCCAGAGTGAAAGAGAAGAAGAGAGAGAGAGTGAGAAGAGAGCCAACAGAAGAAAAGTGAAGAAGAAGAAAATCGTGAGAAGAAGAAAGGGTGTGCAACTTGCGCCACTATTGAAGATCTGTTCAAGCATTGACTCGTGGAGCAAATCCAGAGTCATTGTGCTCTTCGGAGCTATATTTGTTTTTGCTTCTCCTTTTTGTTTTTCAATTGTTCCTTCCAGTTCCTTTGTGCCTTCCCGATTTCCTGATTTGGGATCGGGGTTCCTCCTATGTTCAAGAGAAGGGAGACTTGGGTCTCCGGTTGTGAGTGACTGGGGTGTCACTCACGGTTTCCCTCTGTGGATTCAGAGGAAGGGAGGATCTAAACCTCTGGGTTTTGGTGAGCAGTGGGTTGCTATTCACGTCCCTTCTGTAGTAGCAGAAGAAGGGAGATTTATCTCGGGTTCCCCTCCGGTTTGGACGAAGGGAGGATTGATCCTTCAATTTCTGATCTTGTGGGTTGCAAGGTCAGGGTTCAGATCCTGTGGGTTGCAGGATCGGTGTTGAGGGATTTGTCTCCCTCAGGGCAAGCTGGTAGGCAACGTTTGTTTACAGACTGAGTCTGCTTCTTACGATTTGCAAGGGAATCCTCACGGGTTGAGTGAGGGGTGGACGTAGACAGACTGGAGGTCTGGCCGAACCACCTAAAAAATCTCCTATGCAGAGTGTGGTTGCTTGTGCCTTCATTCCTTATCATCTATCCCCCATTCGCTGGTCTATACACGAGCTAATATCATTTAAGTGCGAAATTTGTTTGATAAGGTAGTGTTCGATAGATGGTTTATTTGAATGAATGCTTAATTGATTTTGATTGATCACCTCCGTTAGTGTGTGACAAGGTCAGCGGGTGTTTTGCTCTTGCATACGACTATATGCGTGTTCGTGGTTCTATCTGAACTCTTGTTTATTGTTTGACTACATTTGGAGTGCTATAATCATGTCTCAAGTGTTCGAGCTCGGTTCCATGAGAACTGCTAGTCTTCCGTAAGCATTTGATTGTGGGCGCTTCCCTTCTTCCCATCTGCAGCTTTCCTATTTCAGTTAGCTTCATCTCGTTAAAATCTTTGTATTTCAAATTGGGCTAAATGTTTTGTAGTCAGATCCATTCACCCCCCCTCTGGATCCCTTCGTGCACCCATCTACTTCTTAACAATTGGTATTAGAGAGGTCTCTGATTCATCAGATCCAATGATCTACAGAGGATCCTGCTACTTCTTGGTGCACAGTAATTTCTAGTTCATTAGTCTGATTAGCTTCCATGGCTCATCCACCGGTTTTCAATGGCTCCAATTTCAATTCATGGTTTAGCTGCATACGTAGCTATGTTAAACTGACTGATCCTGATCTATGGAAACTTATCACTCATGCTCCACACAGATTGTCAAAGGACATGTCTATGTTGACAGACATACATAGATCTAGGAATTCTGAAAATCTTAGAGCATTAGTTTTAATGAAGGCAGCTACTAACAAGGCATTCCATTCTTGTTTTAATGATTGCAGGTCTGCAAAAGAGATATTGGATAGACTGAAAACCGCCGATAAAGGAAATGAAGACGAATGTCTAATGGCGGATAAAAGTGATCAAAGTAGCAATCAAAATGAAGAGGAGGACAATGATCAGGTAAACCCCTTCGATAACTTCACTTTAAATGACTGGGAGGATGCATATGGTGACTTGTTAGGAAGGTTGAAAGATTAAGTAGAAAAAATAAATACTTGAAAAAGAAATTACATGAAGATGCTAACTCCAACTCTGAAAATGTTGATATTGAGACACTGAAAACTCAGAATGAAATCTTCAGAAAACAACTAAACAAACTCGATTCAATAGATTCAGAATTGGAACAAAAAAAATTGAAAATGACAAACTGAGAAAACATGTAAAAGATGTGGACATTGTCAAAGCGGAAATGGATAATTTGCGATCTGAGAATGATTCACTTCAGAAACAAATTGAAAAAATCAAATCTGAAAATGCATGTTCTAATATGACTGCTTGTAATAAGTGTTTTCTTCTAAAAGAAATAAATGAATCTCTCCATTTTGATGTCGAATGGCATAAGGACTTAATTGCATCCATGAGGGAAGAGAACAAAAATTTGTTGAATAAAAACTTGGAAACTGAATAGAGAGAGGATGAAATAATTGAAGAGCTAAGTTCCATGTCTAATGATGGAAATCTTGCTGAATAGATCAACGAGTTAAAATCTGAAAATGAAAAATTGAAAGAAGTAAACAATGTCATATCTGATAGGTTGTTAACCCTGGAAAAAGGAAAATCAGCAATTAGTGATGAATCTGAACAGTTAAAATTGATGCAAAAAGAAAATGAAAATTTGAAGATGTTAAACAATACTATGTCTGAGAGGCTTCTTGCTTTAGGAAAAGGAAAATCTGTTTGTATAAAAGAGTCTGAAAAATTGCACAATCTGGAACAAGAAGTTGCGAACTATAAAACTGCAAACAAGGTGCTAAATGAGTATGTTAATTGCAGTGAACAAGAGATTGCTAGTTATGAGATACATATTGCATCTCTGGAAAATGAAATTAAGGATTTAAAAAATTCTTTATCTAAATTTGTTGAAGGTCAAGTTAACTTGGTTAAGGTGCTGGGGATGAAAGTGAATTTTCAGAAAGAGGGGCTATGGTATAATCTAGTAAATAAGAAGAGCTTTGGAAATAAAATTCATACATCATTTGTATGCAGCTCTAATCAAGCCAGCACCAAAATCCTCTAGTTTTTCAATTCACGGCTCAAAAGGATCCTAAGGATATTGTGAATCAGAAAACTCACAAACAAACTAAAAAAATAAAAAAGACCAGTCACTTGCAGAAAAAACTGAATCACACTTATGTTGAGAATGTGCATGCAGTAAATAACACTAACACAGCTATACATGCACACAAAAAGAAATTCATGGCATGTCATTTGTAACACCCGTGTCTTAGTTGGATCCTTAGAAATTTGGATCTTGGTTTTGTTAGGAGAATTTTGGCTATTTTTGCAGATTTTGAGGCGTTCGTTTGACATTTATTGGAATTAGTTAAAGATTAATTGAATAAAAAAAGGCATATTCACGATTTTTAAAACTTATAGGGTTTATTTGCAATTAGAGTTACTTTTTCAAAAAAAAAATATATAACAAAATTTTTATAAACTCTCGCATGCCTCTCTCTCCCCTCATTCTCTCTCGTTCTCTCTCTCTCTTTCTCTCTCCCACGCACGACGACGCCGCCCCCTCTCTCTATTCGTCCCTGTGCGGGTGCCGACCAGAGTGCAGGGGTAGTCAACGGGACCGGCAGGACGCAAGGATCGCGTAGGTGCCAGCCTTGTCGCGGATCGTCGGCCGTGGTGTCGCGTAGGTGCGAAGGATCATCGTGGTGGTTTCTCGAAGTTCGTGTAGTGTTTGTCGTCGGTTCCGCAAAAAAGGTAGAGGGATGGAATCCTTACCTCGCTAGGAATGCATTGGTAGCACATGCATCGTCATCCAAGGTCATTTTGATAGGTTTTCGTGCATTTTTCCATGTTAGTGTAATTTAGCCAGATTTTGGGAAAATCGATGATTTGGGCTTTATTTCGAGTTCTGATTGAATGTTTAGCTGTAGAATGGTTGTGTGGCTTGTGTAGTTCAGTTTATTTTTGTTTTCTGTACGTTTCGGCCCTTCCAGGCGGTGTTTCAACCGAGACTTAACCCGACCCACCGTCACGCCGCCAATGCGGTTGATGGGATACCTTCCATCGTTGAGCGGCCAACATTGGACCGTTTATCCTCCTTAGGCGGTAGAAGCTTGACCGTCCAAGACCTTAGGCGGTGTAGTGTGGACCGTCTAATTATGGGAACCCCTGTGAAGTTGTTTGCCCAACGGTCAACCCCAGACCGTTTATCACTTGTGCGGTCTTGCCCTAGACCGTATGGCTTACTTGTGCGGCCATGCGCAGGACCGTATATCACTTTGACCATTTATGGCGGTTCGTTTGAACGGCCTTTGACCTGACCGTCTGTCCCTTTATGCGGTCTATCATGAGACCATTGTGTATTTTCTGGTCTGTTTTATTTTCTATATGTTAGCTTAACTCGGTTAGTGGCTTGAGCGGCCAAAGGCTGACCGCTCAACCTGTTATGCGGCCACGTGGTGACCGTTTATGTGTTTTGTGTGGTGCTAGCAGAACCGCCCATCCTTTAGAGAGTTTTGTTATGCTGCTAAGAGCAAGCCGTTTATCTTGATCGTGCGGTCAATGGATGACCGTCTAACTCCTTTGAGCGGTCAGAGGAGGACCGTTTATGTTTTGAGCGGCCAAGGTTGGACCGCCCACCTATGCAGAGTTTGAAATGGGTTTTAATGTGTTTAATGATGCGAATAGGATTGTTTTCCTCACGTTCCTTGTGATAGAGCCACTAGTCGTAGCCCTACGACGCGGGTCGACCCACCAGGGAGGGGTGGTAGGGTATCCCATTCAACGGTTTCTAAGCTAGTTTCGTGGGCCCCCGGCTTGGCCGTAGCGTCCTGCGGAGGGGGAAAACTAGCTGGAAAACCTGGCTCAGGCAAGTGCCAGTGTGTGCACACGTGGTCAGAGACAGGGACTGGCACTGACGAGTGTCGCTCTAACTAGTTACTTGGTCTGGTACTGGTTTTGTTACGCCTCTCCATGTAGACTTGTACACGAGAGTTGCTGGAGGCCATAGAGTAAGTCGTCAGGGACGCATCTGGTCTCTTTCTTCTAGTGAGGCTCTATTTGTTCTACGACGGGGTAGACTTCTCCTGTCACTTGGAAGTCGTGAGTTAGATTTATTTTCTGCACTGATGTTTCATGGAATGTGGTATTTAGCGCTCGGTTAGCTACTTTATTTTACTGCATAGTTAGATTTACAGCTTTATTATTGTTTTAATTATGCCAATTGCCTGTTTAATTGCTAATGCATGCTTAGTTGCCTTTATATTTTGCATGCATGTTTGTTAGTGCGTGGTAGGGATCCGCGTGACCCCTATTGAGTCTGGCTGTGACTCACCCTTCACTTTTGCAGGTGAGCCGCCCCAGCCTCCCGCCGCTTCATCATCGCGTCCGTTTGGTGATCGAGTGTAGTGTCGCCAGCTGTAGTCGGTTTGTTTGTTGTACTTTTGGCCGGGGTATGCCCCGTGTAGTTGTACAGTGGACTTGTGCTCAGTTGTAAGTCTGGACTAGTGTATATATTTACCACTCTGATATTTTAAATTACTTCCGCATTAATATTAATTTCTGTTGCTAATTTTTTTATATTGCGTGTTGTAATTCCAATTCGTAATGCAATCCCTCAACAACCCTCACTAACCCTTACGGGGCCTCATCAGCCTCTTGGGTGGCTTCCCCAGTTCTTGGTATCGGTATAGCAATTTTATTGGTATATTGGTATCCTGAACTCTGGGTCATCTCAGTTGGTATCAGAGCATGTGTTGGGGAATTGTATTAGGAATTGAAATTGCTTGAGCGAGTCCAGAGCAAGTCCATCGAGTCGTCTATTGCTGGCTTAGGATGTTTTCCATGCTTACTAATGGATTTTTCGTTGGTTTGTTAGATTTAATATGCCGCCTCGTCGAGGAAGACCGCCTCGTGTCCCAAGGAATGTGCCACAAGATGTTCTGAGGTATATCCTAAGAGCAGAAAGTGGTGCCTCTCATCCTCCAGTTGTTCCTGCACCAGCCCCAGCTACTGTCCCGCAAGCTGATCCGCCGGGTGGTCGTGGCAGAGCTCTCAAGGAATTCCTACTTTTTAATCCACCAGCGTTCGAAGGTCAGTCAGATCCCGAGGTAGCAAGGCAATGGATTGATGCAACGGAGCGCGTATTTCTAGCAATGGTGTGCGCGGAGGACGAGAAGGCCATGTTGGCGACTTTTCAACTTCAAGGTACAGCTTTGACATGGTGGAAGGCTGAGTGGCAAGTTGCTTTCCATTCTCAGCCGCTTCGACAGATTACCTGGCCAGAGTTTGTTGCTGCTTTTGAACGTGCTTTCACCCCGGCTTGTCTCCAGATGGCTAAAGCGTACCAGTTCATGGAGCTGATTTAGGGTGATATGACCGTGGTGCAGTACCGTAATAAGTTTATGGAGTTAGGTCAATATGCGCCCCATGTCCTTGCGAATGAAGCTATGAAGACGCAGCAGTTTTTACGAGGTTTAAGGCCCGAGTTATGATTGCCGCTGTACGTGACCCGTGTAGCCGATTTGGATGGAGCGTACCAGGCAGCCGTGACTTTAGAGATGGAGTTAGCGAGATCTCGAGGGCAGCTTCCCATTACACTTTCACCGACTGTGCCGACCGTGAAGTTTCAGCAGGGCAGTCAGCAGCTTGCAGCAGGAGTTTAGTCCGTGGTTTCTGATACCGGTGGTTCTTCATCTTTTTATAAGCCGAGTTCTTCGTGGAAGCATAAGAAGTCGAAGAAGCGGTTTGACCAGCAGGCTCCTTTAGGCACTGTGCAACATACGTCTTCTTTTCAATCGCGCCAAGGATCCTTTGTTAGTCAGCCGAGGATGTGTTTGAGGTATGGTGGAAGTCATCCGGGTGTTCCGTGTTCTCTACCGATTGTTTGTTAGGCATGCAACCAGCCGGGTCACATTGCTCGAGATTGTCCGTAGAGGCCGAGGCCAGTGCAGTTCTCGCAAGTTACCCAACCGCAGTAGCAGTTTCATCTTCCTTTGCCTCAGTTACCTCCGCCGTCCTATCAGCAAGCGCCAGTGCCTTCACAGCAGTCTTCTGCCCCCAACCGTCAGTCGAGAGGTAGAGTTACCCATATCACGCGTGTAGAGGCTATCGCGTCAAATTTGGTGGAAGGTACTGTTTTGATTTTTGGAAGTCCAGCGCATGTCCTTTTCGATTCAGGTGCTACTCATTCGTTTATTTCTGAGGATTTTCTTGCTCGCGTTGAGGAACCGATGGTGGAAGTGTCTAGTAACTTGCTTGTTGAGCTACCATCGGGTGATTTCATGGCTACTCCAGTGTGCCTAGAAGATTCTCCAGTTGTCATTAGTGATCGAAAGATGCCAGCAAAGTTGTATGCGATGCAATTGGTCGATTACGATGCTATTCTGGGCATGGATGGGCTTGAGAAGCACGGTGCCGTGGTAGACTGCAGATGGAAGTGAGTCTTCTTCATGCCACAGGGGAAACCGGCTTTCTATTTTCAAGGTACGATTTGGTCCTTTCAGTTGCCTCCTTTTCCTTCCGTTTAAATTTCGGGGATGAAATTTCTTTAAGGAGGGAGGGACTGTAACGCCCGTGTCTTAGTTGGATCCTTAGCAGTTTGGATCTTGGTTTTGTTAGGAGAATTTTGGCTATTTTTGCGGATTTTTAGGCGTTCGTTTGACATTTATAGGAATTAGTTAAAGATTAATTGAATAAAAAGGGCATATTCACGATTTTTAAAACTTATAGAGTTTATTTGCAATTAGAGTTAATTTTTCAAAAAAAATATATAACAAAATTTTTATAAACTCTCGCATGCCTCTCTCTCTCCCCTCATTCTCTCTCGTTCTCTCTCTCTCTTTCTCTCTCCCACGCACGACGATGCCGCCCCCTCTCTCTGTTCGTGCCTGTGCGGGTGCCGGACCGGAGTGCAGGGGTAGTCAACGGGACCGGCTCGACGCATGGATCGCGTAGGTGCCAGCCTTGTCGCGGATCGTCGGTCGTGGTTTTGCGTAGGTGCAAAGGATCATCGTGGTGGTTTCTCGAACTTCGTGCAATGTTTGTCGTCTGTTCTGTGAAAAAGGTAGAGGGATGGAATCCTTACCTCGCTAGGAATGCATTGGTAGCACATGCATCGTCATCCAAGGTCATTTTTCTAGGTTTTCGTGCATTTTTCCATGTTAGTGTAATTTAGCCCGATTTTGGGAAAATCAATGATTTGGGCTTTATTTCGAGTTCCGATTGCATGTTTAGCTGTAGAATGGTTGTGTGGCTTGTGTAGTTCAGTTTATTTTTGTTTTCTGTACGTTTCGGCCCTTTCGGGCGGTGTTTCGACCGATACCGAACCCGACCCGCCGCCAGGCCGCCAATGCGGTTGATGGGAGACCGTCCATCGTTGAGCGGCCAACATTGACCGTTTATCCTCCTTGGGCGGTAGAACCTTGACCGTCCAAGACCTTAGGCGGTGTAGTGTGGACCATCCAATTATGGGAACCCCTGTGAAGTGGTTTGCCCAACGGCCAACCCCAGGCCGTTTATCACTTGTGCGGTCTTGCCCTAGACCGTATGACTTACTTGTGCGGCCCTACGCAGGACCGTATATCACTTTGACCATTTATGGCGGTTCGTTTGAACGGCCTTTGACCTGACCGTCTGTCCCTTTATGCGGTCTGTCGTGAGACCATTTATGTATTTTCTGGTGTGTTTTATTTTCTATATGTTAGCTTAACTCGGTTAGTGGCTTGAGCGGCCAAAGGCTGACCGCTCAACCTGTTATGCGGCCACGTGGTGACCGTTTATGTGTTTTGTGCGGTGCTAGCAGAACCGCCCATCCTTTAGAGAGTTTTGTTATGCTGCTAAGAGCAAGCCGTTTATCTTGATCGTGCGGTCAATGGATGACCGTCTAACTCCTTTGAGCGGTCAGAGGAGGACCGTTTATGTTTTGAGCGGCCAAGGTTGGACCGCCCACCTATGCAGAGTTTGAAATGGGTTTTAATGTGTTTAATGTTGCGAATAAGATTGTTTTCATCACGTTCCTTGTGATAGAGCCACTAGTCGTAGCCCTACGACGCGGGTCGACCCACCAGGGAGGGGTGGCAGGGTATCCCATTCAACGGTTTCTAAGCTAGTTTCGTGGGCCCCCGGCTTGGCCGTAGCGTCCTGCGGAGGGGGAAAACTAGCTGGAGGACCTGGCTCAGGCAAGAGCCAGTGTGTGCACACGTGGTCAGAGACAGGGACTGGCACTGACGAGTGTCGCTCTAACTAGTTACTCGGTCTGGTACTGGTTTTGTTACGCCTCTCCTTGTAGGCTTGTACACGAGAGTTGCTGGAGGCCGTAGAGTAAGTCGTAAGGGACGCATCTGGTCTCTTTCTTCTAGTGAGGCTCTCTTTGTTCTACGACGGGGTAGACTTCTCCTGTCACTTGGAAGTCGTGAGTTAGATTTATTTTCTGCACTGATGTTTCATGGAATGTGGTATTTAGCGCTCGGTTAGCTGTTTTATTTTACTGCATAGTTAGATTTACAACTTTATTATTGTTTTAATTATGCCAATTGCCTGTTTAATTGCTAATGCATGCTTAGTTGCCTTTATATTTTGCATGCATGTTTGTTAGTGCGCGGTAGGGATCCGCGTGACCCCTACTGAGTCTGGCTGTGACTCACCCTTCACTTTTCTAGGTGAGCGGCCCCAGCCTCCCGCCGCTTCGTCATCGCGTCCGTTTGGTGATCGAGTGTAGTGTCGCCAGCTGTAGTCGGTTCGTTTGTTGTACTTTTGGCCGGGGTATGCCCCGTGTAGTTGTACAGTGGACTTGTGCTCAGTTGTAAGTCTGGACTAGTGTATATATTTGCCACTCTGATATTTTAAATTACTTCCGCATTAATATTAATTTCTGTTGCTAATTTTTTTATATTGCGCGTTGTAATTCCAATTCGTAATGTAATCTCTCAACAACCCTCACTAACCCTTACGGGGCCTCATCAGCCTCTTGGGTGG
This sequence comes from Amorphophallus konjac, assembly GCA_022559845.1. Lineage (NCBI taxonomy): Eukaryota > Viridiplantae > Streptophyta > Magnoliopsida > Alismatales > Araceae > Amorphophallus > Amorphophallus konjac. The sequence continues at coordinate 228,261,380 of CM040123.1, read as the reverse complement.
CTTCCCCAGTTCTTGGTATCGATATAGCAATTTTATTGGTATATCGGTATCCTGAACTCTGGGTCGTCTCATCATTACTGTCACAAGGCAGGTCATCAAATGCATGAATGTAGATTGATGGAACAAGATGATCTGAATGCTTATACAATGCATGATAGGAAATCTCATCTTAAAAATCATGCATTTCAAAAAAAGGGAGTTCATTGTTTTTGTTGTGGCAAGGTAGGCCACATTGCTGCCCACTGTTGGTATAGGGAGGGCTCTCATCCAAATCATACGAAATTCCTTGTTAAAACAAACACTCTCGGCAAAAATGTGTCTGGTCTGAGAGGCAAGCGCATTGTGTGTTCTCATTGTGGTAAGAACGGCCATACAGTGCAGCACTGCTGGCATGCCCAGGGAAGGTATGTTCATCCTAGATCTGTTAGATTCCATGCAAAAGAGAATGTGTTTGGTAGAAATAATTTTATTTTTAAAAGAAGATCTCATGCATGCTTCGAGTGTGGAAAACCAAGTCACCAAGCGACTAATTGCTGGTTAGCTGAAAATCAAAGAAGGAATGCTCATGATAAAAATAAAACCATTCATGCTCATGCTTACAGATTACATGCTCCTGTTAATATGCATAAGAGGAACACAAAACTTGTTGTTTCATGCCATTATTGTGGGCAAGTTGTTCATTCCATGAATGACTGTTCTTTAATGATATTTGATGATGAAGAGGCGAGATCTTGCGCTGGTCCTGAGCGGATGGTGGATCACCGGATAGTGAACTGCAAGACAGGGAAACGGATCCGGGGGCCCAGGGGAAACCCTGGGGGAAACCCTCCGATGCTTAAGTCAGTGGAGCTATGGCGGGAGCAATAAAGGGAGGTGAGAGCTTGTGTGCGAGATCCCTCTCCACCAGAGGGTGAAGTGGTTCTTGCTCAAAAGCTTTGAGCGTATGAGTGCCCTTACCTTCATCGGAGGGTCTCCATGGTTTAAATAGTACGCCGTTTCCTGGAGTCCTGTAAGCCGAGGGGTTTTCAGGTGGGGGTTACGTCCTCATCGTGGGTTTTTATTGCCTTATCGTGGGAGCGTTATCACCTTGGGGAAGAAGAAGTCCCTTGCCTTCCTGAATTCCTGCCTGCTGTGGACTCTTAACGGCTGCAAAGGATAAGCAATCGTCAGCCGTTTCGAGCTCAGAGAGGCCAGCCCTATCGGGCGATAGGCTTAGCTCGGAAGAGGATGGGTCGGATGGGTCGGCATGCGCCTTCTTCTCCTGGGTGGAGATATGGCTTGGGCCGGACCTCTCCTGTGACCTGACCGACACTCAGGCCTTCCGAGCCTAGAGGCCGGCTAGGAAGGTTGTGTCCTCGAGTGATCTTTTCTTGGGCTTTCTTCCCTGAGTGGGCCCTGTGGGCTGTCACTTAGGCGAGCTTGGCCTCGTTGGGTCCTGTCGGGCCTAGTCAGGCTGCTCTTTAAATGGGCTACAGAAATCCCCCTCTCCACTTGTCCCCCTCCTACTCCCGAGCCAAAGAAGGCTCGGACGAGTAGTATTTGAGGGCTTTGGACCAGCGTGGCTCAGGTGGGTGGAGATCTGCCGGTGTTATGAAGCCACGTGCCGTGGTCACCTGGGCCCGTAATAATTGTGATCCTGACGGATTTGAAAAGAAAGGGCCCCCTTTTTCTCGGAGGTCGGAACGACGCGTCGCCTTCCCGCGAGGGTTTATAGGCGTTGGGCACTGGTTATCATTCTAGACTCTCTAGGGTTTTGGCTTTCCTTCACTCCTTTTCTTTCGGGGCTCCTTGATGCGCCGTGAAGACATAGCGGAGGAGCAGAGACTTGCAGCGTTGTTTGAGGAGTTGGCGAGGATAACTACGGAGGTGATCCGGTAGCTTCCTCCTCCCCCAGAATCTTCGAGATCCCTTGAAAATTCTTCCTCCAGCTCTTCCTCGGAATCCATGGCGGGCCAGCGCTTGTGTGTAGAAGGATGGGGCGACGAACCGGTGGCGAGAGCGCCCGTCCCGAATCGCAGTGAGCTGGGGGAAGCTGAGGTGAAGAGGCTGGAGCATAGGTTCCGTCTACCTTTTAGGTACAACTTTGTTGCTGCTGCCCCGTACGAGATGAGTCTGGACGACCGCACGGGCCACATCTGTACCTTTCTTCTGGCGTGGAAGAGCGGGTTTTGCCTCCCCTTCGAGCCCTTCATCCTCACACTCCTCAATTTTTTCCAGTTGGCACCCATTCAGTTGGTTGCCAACTCGTACCTCCTCCTTTCTGCCTTCCGAATTCTCTGCTGTCAGTGCGGGGTTCCTCCTTCTCTGGACCTTTTCCATTATTTCTTTGAGTTAAAGGCGCATCCGTCGGTGGGGAAAGATTTTTACTTCATCCAGGCGAGGAAGAACAGGAGCTGCATTTCGCTGGCGGCAAAGGATTCCTCGCATAAAGGGTGGAAGACCCAATTTTTCTGGGTGAAGATATATTCGGTGGAGGAAACTTGGGGATGCCAAGTGATGCCCAATTTTCACCAGAATATCCCTCCTCGGCAGGAGGAGTTCCCTTCAGATGTGGAGGAGTATGCCGCTCGCTTGCTGAAGAATCGTCAGTCTACCGAGGAGCTGGTGACGCCGGAGAACATCGAGCGGTGTCTTCTCACACGGCTGAAACCGTCAGGTACCACCATCTAGGTTTTTCTGTGGAGGTTGCCTTTCTTTTACTGATCACGCCTTCTCCTCTGTTGTAGACACTAGGCGGGAGCCTCTAGAGGAAGTTGCTGAGATCATTGATCTTGCCGACGACTCGGCGGCTGATGAGCCGGGCGTCCCGGTGGGTCGCTCCCAATCCCGAGATAAGGGCAAGGGGGTGGCTTCCGAGGGGGCCTCACGGTCGGGCGGCGCAAAGCTCAAGGATCCCATGGAGGGAAGGTTATGGGAAGCCGCAAAGGCTAGGAAACGGGCCAAGAAGGCCGGTCTCCTCATCACTGCCGAGGGCGACTCTGGTTCGGTGGCGCTCCCCTCTCGGGGGCAAGATGGGGCCGACCCAACCGGGCTGGCTCCCCCATCCGCCGAGCGAGAGAGGGCCGAGGTGACCAGGGGCCCCTTAAAGGATGGTGACGATGGGTCGGCTCTCCCCTCGGTGGGAACAGAGATGGCCGAAGTAGAAACAGCCGAGGCTGAGACCGGGGGGTCGGTCGGGGTAGGTGATGTCTCGGGTGGCGATGCGCGGGCCGAGACAGTTGAGATCGGGGGTTCGCCTGTAGAGGCGTCGCAGCCCCAAACGTCCGTGGTGCATGGGTCGGCTGAGCTCTCAGCGTCGGTCGAGGCCAGGGGTTCGCCCGTAGGGGCGTTGCAACCCCAGCCGACCGTTGTACGCGGAGCGGCTGAACCCACATCTCGATCCGGGCCTTCTGGCGAGGCACCGGGCGCGGAAGGGTTCCCCTGCCGGTGGCACTGGAAAGGCTCGGTATCTCGAGCAATATGTACAAGCTCTGCCGCGAGGTGTCCGTGAGGATAAAAGGTGGAGATAAGCGTCACTCCCCGACCGGGGTCCTCGACGTCATCATGGAGGGCGGCCTGGTCATGGCCCAGATGGGGGCCACGATGGCGGAGACCTATGCCCGGGCGGAGTCAGAGCGGTCGAACCTCGCTTGGACCCTCGGGGGGTGTGAGAGGAAGTTGGCTCAGCTCAATGAGGCGCACGGGGGGCTCCGGCGGGAGTTCTCCGCGATCAGGGCGTTGGCGCGGTCGAGCCGGCTGGAAGTCGACGCGTTGACTGAGCAGCTAGCCAAGGCCCGGGAATGCTTGAGAGAAAAGGCAAACTCCTTGAGGAGGAGCGCCTTCACCATCTCGAGCTGGCTGGCCGTTGGGAGGCTGAGCGCGTCGAGCTGGTGGACCGAGCGAAGGCAGCGGAGCGCCTCCGTTTTGAGGCCGAGGCCGACCGAACTGAGGCAGAGGAGCGATCGGCGGAGGCTGAGGAGCGGGCGGTCGAGGCTGAGCTGAAGTTGGCTGAGGCAGAGAGGCGATTAGCGGAGGCCGAGGAGCGTTCGGTCGAGGCGGAGCGGAAGGCGGCTGAGGCAGAGAGGCGATCAGCGGAGGCCGAGAAGCGTGCGGTCGAGGCGGAGCGGAAGGGGGCCGAGCTTGCCGAGAGAATGGGGCTGGTCGGAGCGGAGGCGATCGAGCAATACAGGGGCTCGGAGGCCTACCTAGCCGACCTGTAGGAAGCTGCCCTTCCACACTACGAGGCAGCACTTCACCGAGGCATCCGCAAAGGGTTCAAGCAGGGTTACCGCCGGGCCATTGCCTATGTCGAGGCACAAGATTCTGGGATCAACTTCCCTTCTGGCTAGTGCTATGACTCGGACGAGTCGTCTTCTAGCTCCTTTACATCGGGCGGGGAAGATCCAGCGAGCCCTTCTCCGGTGGGATCACCAACTCCGGCTGCCTTGGGAGGGCTCGCGGCAGAGGCAGTTCCCGCGCAGGCGGGGTCAGTGCCAAGGCCGGCCGTCACCGAGGGTGCCGGGGGTGAAATACCCGTGCCTTCCATTCTCGAGCTTCACAGTGGGCCCGAGGCCTGATGTATCGCTCTATTTTGCCTTCTTCCTTTGTTTGTCTCTTTTCCTTTTCTGAAAAAGAAAGACTTTCCTTTTTGCAAGGCAATAAATGACTTACTTGTTTCTTGCCTTTCTTGCCGTGGTTCGATTAGCGTATTTGCAGTAGTTGAAAATTGCCGATACGTCCTGCGTGGGTTTCGCATGCCGGTTGGACAGGCTCCTGACAGGGTGTCTTTCCGTTTCCTCACGCTTTGAATGCCTGGCTGCTTCGTGTATCCCGCTGAGGCGGGAAACGAGGGGTTTGAGGTGACCGTTCAGAGGGGAAAATTCCTTTGGCGTGTTTTTGAGGGGGGAGTCATTTAAGGCAAGTAGCCTCCCTTAGCCGATAAAAAGACCGAAGGGTGTCCCTTCCTCTGCATCGCTTAGGATTTTCACTACCAGTCTTTCCTCGCCCCTTCTTCATGTTGCGCTGTGCCGTTGTAGTCGGAGCATGGAGGATCCTTCGGAAGACGATGCTGCCAGTGATGGAGGAGCAGAGAGTTCTTGCTGCTTTGGGCTGTTGAGCAGCTCCGACGATCATCGCGCGGAGTTGAGACGGGTCCGATGGTCGTCGCGCAGATCTGGGGAAGGTTCGACGTGCGGAGGCACACCCCCTTTACCAGTTCCCGCGAGGCTTCCCGGGGGGCGCCGAGATGGAGGACGGATGGGGGCATCTGGGACACCCGCCGCCACTCTCTCTCTGCTCGCTCCAGGGGTGGGGAGGAAGCAAATTAAGCTCCCTCCTTTCTGGGCCATCCCCTGTCATTTCTTTCACTCTGCGGAGGCTGCTTGCTCTTTGTACGTTCCAAAGAATTGGCAGGTTGGGAAGGAGAAGGCCTTCATAGGCGTTCCTTCCCTCTTCCTCTTCCAAGTTCAACTTGGAAGGTAGCCTTCCTTCTTTTTAATCCCTCTGTCACCTTTGTCACGGGCCACCCGAGCCAATTGGGTCGACCGCCTCTTGTCCGAGCCAGTTTCTACACGAGGCAGAGTCAGTGGCTGGACGCGAGGAGATCAACACCGAGTCGGCCGAGCGATGGCCTCTTGCATTAGTGCTAGATGGATTTTTTACTTTTTGCTATGCGATGTACTGGCTTTGCCTTTCTGATGTACCAACAATTGTTTGAATGAAAAGAAGAAAGTTTTATTTCATCCAACTTGTTTGCACAAATTCAAAAGTAGAATCTGCGTAGTGTGGCTGCGTTCCAAGTCCGAGGGATGGGTTCCCCTTCCATTGTAGCTAGCCTGTACGCACCTTTCCCGAGCGTCTCGACCACTCGGTAGGGGCCCTCCCAGTTAGGGGATAGCTTGCCCGCCGCCTCTAGTGGTCGAGAGGCTTCGGCTTTCCTGAGGATGAAGTCTCCTGGTTGGAAGTGTCTGTCTTGGACTTTGGCGTTGTAGTATCGAGTGAGGTGGCGCTTGTATTCCGTTGCTCGGATGCTGGCGATCTCTCGGAGTTCATCTGCTAGCTCGAGATTCTCGAGTAACTTTTGCTCGTTTTCCTCGGGCGAGAAGCGGATGACTCGGAGAGAAGGGTTGGCAACCTTTAACGGAATAACGGCCTCAGTGCCATATATCAACTGGAAAGGACTCTCACTGGTTGACGTTCTGGGAGTCGTTCTGTGTGACCAAAGTACGCTAGGCAATTCCTCGAGCCAGCTACCCTTGGCCTTGCTGAGTCTGGTCTTTATGCCTTTTAAGATAGTCTTATTGGCATTTTCGACCAGCCCGTTGGCCTGAGGGTGGGCGACCGAGGTGAAGTGGTTGTGAATGCCTAGGTCGGCGCATCTATCTCGAAAATAGCGAGAATCAAATTACCGACCGTTGTCGCTCACTATCACCCGGGGGATGCCGTAACGATAAATGATCGACTTCCAGACGAAACTCCAGACGACTGTCTCGGTGATCCTCACCGTGGCTTCGGCCTCGATCCACTTGGTGAAGTAGTCGATGGCGACGATAATAAACTTCTTCTGGGCCTGAGCCGTGGGGAACGGCCCAAGGATGTCGATGAAGTCTCACGATCAATGGTACCCAAGAGGGGGGGTGAATTGGGTATGTTCAAAAACTATGAAAACTAATTACAGATTTAAAAACACTCACACGGTAAGCGATATAAGCGCAAAGGGGTCAGTCGAAGAATGCCTTTAAAGCAAGCATCAAAAGACTAATATAGAGGTTCTTTGGTACCGGGCGGAGTTCAGGAATCCAAGGATTCTCTCACGCAAGATACTTTCCTTCTGATGAGACTAACCACATCAATCAGAGGATATCTTTCAATATACCACAAGATAACCGCAAACAGAATGATGAACGAAGATTCGAGCAAGCGTCCGAAGCACACATAATGCTAGCTAAGTAGAGCAGAATGGAGATAGAAGAGAGGGATCAAACCATACAAGGGACAACAAATTTAAGGTGGTTCGGATGCACCAACATCAACCTACGTCCACCCCTCACAAAGTGAGGAACTACACACTATCTTGTATAGGATTACAAGATCGACACCACACACACAAACACACGTGAAGGATGTAAAACCCTTACAAGGATGCTCAACCCCACACACACACACACACAAAAAGAGACACTTAAAGATGTACACGCGAACACGGATCTATGAGGATCCACACACACAAGGGATTGCAAAAAGGCAAGAAGGCAAAAACCAGTTTGAGCACAAATTGAGAATGAATAACAAGGAGTAAGAACACAAGATAGCTCCCCCTTAATGAGTGATGAAGATTCAGGATGCAGCTTCCTCTGATCTTGATCTACGCTTGATTTGGATGAAGATTTGAACTTGAACACCTCTGATCTTTGATGAAGGATTCCCTCGGATCACTGTTCACATGAACAGTGCAGGCACTCTCCCCTTGTTCTATCACTTCAGCATTAGGGTTCTCTTGCCCCTTGAAGGAGATCTTTTATAGATCTAGGAAGGGCCTGAGACAAGTCCCAGACCAGATCCACAATTCACCCCTTGAAAGCTGGACTTAACCTTAAACAATTGGGGGAGAAAGACTCCACTCGAGCTTGGACAAACAAGTCAACAAAGGGGGCTTTTGAGGCTACCGGTTGACCGAAACTAGGGAGCCGGTCGACCTAAACCTGTAACAAATAGGATTTTTGATTCTGGCAAAACCGGTCGACCTGAACGCCAGGGGCGGTCGACCTAAAACCTGTAACCCATTGATCTCTTGGGTTCTGGGAAAACCGGTCGACCGGAAATCCGAGGGCGATCGACCTAAACCTGTAACAAGGAGAAAACTTCAATTCTGGAAAAACAGGTCGACCTATCTTTGAGAACTGGTCGACTGAAATGGTCCTGGCCTGCAGAGATGAGTTGTTAGCCCAGTAAGACATATCAAAACATAAATGTCATTAGATGAAAGATTGCTTCATGCATTACGGAGTTAAGGATTTAGATAACACATTACAACTCCATGGGAAGACATTTATGCATTAGCCTCCTTTGCTCGTGCTTGAAATCAAAAGCACGGATGACGATGAAATCATAACCCTGAGTTTTGTTATCATCAAAATCATTCGAGGAGACTCAACAATCTCCCCCTTTTTGATGATGACAAAACAAACAAAAAAAAACATGTCAGGGATGGATAGAGTTCTTCAAGCAGAAAAAGACAAAACAATACAACCAGAATCATTCCAACCATTCATATGCGCTCGATGTTGGAGATGTAATAAAAGATAGGAGAAGTGACCAAAATAGATAACAATCAGCAAGTGCCTAGCATTGTTTCATAACAAGGTTTCATAACAAGGTTGGAGTTACATGACAAGATGCAAATGCAAGGACACAAGACTCACATAATGCAAACGAACGTAGTGCCAAAAGACATACAACCAAACAGACACACAAGCACACAGCAGGCATAAAATAGATAGATAGACAAGGTGAAATTGCGACTTCTCCCCCTTTGACATCAACAAAAAGGGGAGTGGGATACAGAATTCGTGGACAGGAAAGACACAGTGGGGACACAGGGTCAGCTAAGAGGCAGGTGGATCAGGCGTCCCCTCTGCAGCATCATCACCCGAAGCACCGACGCCATCATGAGTAGCAGGAGCAGGAGGAGTTTCACGGTTAGCAGGAGGCAAGCGATCAGAAATGCCATGGAGAAGGTCATCATAATGAGACAACTGTGAATGCATGTGAAGAAGTGATTGATTTGTAATGCGAAAAGCTTCACGGTTATCTTCATGACTGGCATAAAGGGTGGCCAAGTGGAGAGAGATATCATCTAGAGCAAGGAAAACACCATCCATTCGTTCAGTCATAGTGCCCATGAATGTGTCCATCCGGTCAATGGAGGAGTGAATCCGGGATTCCAAGCCTAAGACACGACCCTCAAGAGTCTCATAGTCCGCCCTAGTGGGAGGACCAACACCCGGAGTGGAGGACTCCCCTTGAAAAAATTGTGGAGGAGGTGGCATCTCATGGTCCGCAGCCTGCACGGGAGGCTGATCCTCGGCCTGAACTGGAGGGGGTGCATCCCCAAGGTCCGACTGGTCCGGCTATAACGGTGGAACTGCAGCTGGAGCAAGCTGTGCGACATATGTGGGAACATCTCTAGTAAGCTCACCATCATCACCCCAGTAGTATCCAAGATCGAAGAAAATCTTGTGTTCATTATAGATATCATCTTGTCAAACTTGGAGTGATCTTTCGTTTGTCAAGTCTATCCCAGCATAGATAAAAACACCCGTCAACTGTGTAGCATAGGGTAAGGACCGCCTCAAGTTGGTGCGGCAAGAACTGATCAAATGTGTCATGAGTCGACCCATATTCACTAAATTCACATTCATGATATGGTAAAAGAGGAACTTATGGACTGTTGTGACTTCATTGCGACTGCCACTTTTAGGATAAAACACGGTGGTGATTATGTGATGTAGAATGCGCTGCAGCGGTGGGAAGTAGTTGGCGTTCAATTGAAGGCGATTGCTTACACGTTGAACAAACTCACACCCTGTCATGAGGAAGAAAGTGTCTGGCATTTCATCATGCCCCCACATTATGTCGGCACCCCAGTCCGAGACTCCCAAAGCAAGTTGGAAAAGTTTAGGTGCAATATGTATCTCCATGGCCTGAACAAAAGTATACAACTCTCCATTTCTCTCAACCAGGTTGCCATAGAATTCCTAGACTAGGTTCGGATAGTACCTAGTATATCGGGATGCAAAGTCTATCCAGCCATCCTGAACGGCAAAGAGAGCAAACGAATCTGGTAAAAGCTCAGTCACCTCCTGAAAGTCAACCAGGCGAGGGTTGATGATGGGCCGAGGAGGCTGACGGACTGCTGGAAGTGGTTCCGGTGCCCTCGATGGACGAGCTAGGGCCTCCCTTCTCTGGCCGCTGGCTTCCCCTAGATTGGAACGCCGAGAACTCCGTCAGGGCGGCATCGTTGGCTAGAAATCCGGCTGTGAAACCCTTCGAAGAGAAGGAGTTCGGCCCGTGGTATGGGGATGGACGAATGGAGCACTCTTGAATCCCTGGAAGATACTTCCCAAGCTCTGGAGTCAGGGAGAAAGGGTTGCGGCGGCACGGACGACAGTGAAGAATGCGTCCCGGAGGAATGACAGATCCGCCGGAGGGCGTATGGATGGAGGAGGGATGGAGATTTAGGCTAGTGGAAGAGAGGGTGTGTGGTCTAGGGTTTAGAAAGGGTGTTGGAAGGAGGATAGGAGGGATAGAATGAGAAGAAAGGGGGTGAGGGCCCTTTAAAAAGAAGGGCGGTCGGATCCCGGTTGGGCCGGTTCGCCTGTTTCGGTCGACCGGGACTGTGGGCCGGTCGACCGGAATGGTTGATTGCCCCCCAAAAGCTCAGAACAAGGAAAATGATAACCAGAAGAGCTCCAGAGCTGTTGCCTCAAGTGAACTCCTTATACAAGAAGGTATAAAATCCCTTTTTTTCTTTTTCTTTTTTTTTATATATGTGGGAAAAAGGAGATGACTTCTAACGAATCAACTAATGAGGTTGGTCTGAAGACTCCCCCTCAGTTGCTGCCCAGTGACCCAAGGTCATTTGTCCACGTTTATTGTTCAAGGAGTAAAAGGTTCTAGAAATAATTCAAGGAGGGGTATATAAATATAAGAACATATACAATCATGCAGGCAGGAAAATATCATACGGGAAAGAATACACACACACAATAGGATGATGCATGACTCACTGACTACCCTCAAGGTTCCTGAAATGCATCACTCCTTCTAATGCAGACTTAAAGGTGTATGCTCTCACCCTTGCACATGCCAAGTTCCCTTCTAATCTTGTTGAATTGCTCCTGGTTTAATGGCTTGGTGAAGATATCGGCCAGCTGGTTATGGGTATCAATAAAATGCAGCTCGAAAACACCCTTGCCTACATGATCTCTTAGGAAGTGATGACGAATGTCTATATGCTTGGTCCTAGAGTGTTGAACATGGTTTTTTGACAAGCTGATGGCACTAGTGTTGTCACATAAAATTGGAACACAATTTATTACAACATCCAAATCAAGCAGTTGATTTTTGATCCAAAGTACTTGGGCTCCACAACTTCCGGCGGCTACATACTCAGTCTCTGCCGTTGATAAGGCTACTGAATGTTGTTTCTTGGAGGCCCACGAAACTAGGCACCCGCCAAGAAATTGACAGTACCCACTAGTACTTTTCCGATCGACAATACAGCCAGCATAATCAGCATCGGTATATGCAATCAAGTCATATGAACTGCCGATTGGAAACCACAAGCCAAAGTCTAGAGTGCCAATAAGATACCGAAAAATTCGCTTAACAACCATAAGATGGGATTCCTTTGGGCAAGATTGAAAACGAGCACATAGGCACACACTGTACTGAATATCTGGGTGGCATGCTGTTAAATATAGTAGTGATCCGATCATACCTCGGTATAGTGTGGGATCGACTAGTTTACCATTTTCATTTTTGTCTAACTTGGTGGTTGTGCCATCAGAGTTGACATTGGTTTTGCTTCTGCCATCCCAAATTTCTTCAGCAGCTCCATCGTGTATTTGGCTTGGTTTATGAAAATCCCTTCGGGCGTTTGCTTCACCTGCAGTCCAAGAAAGAATGTTAGTTCACCCATTAGACTCATTTCAAACTCGCCCTGCATCATTCTTGCAAAATCATCACACAGGCCGTTGTTAGTGGCTCCAAAAATTATGTCATCAACGTACACTTGAACCACCAATATTTCTTTACCTGATTTTTTAGTGAAGAGTGTTTGGTCAACATTACCTCTTTTGAATCCATTTTGAGTCAGGAATGAAGTGAGTCTTTCATACCATGCCCTTGGTGCCTGCTTAAGCCCGTACAATGCCTTCTGGAGCTTGTACACATGTCGTGGGTGCTTTGAATCTTCAAATCCTGGAGGTTGTTCTACAAAAATATCCTCCTTGATGAACCCGTTAAGAAAAGCAGATTTAACATCCATCTGAAACAGTTTGAAGTTTAATGAGCATGCAAAAGACAGTAAAATCCGAACTGCTTCTAGTCTAGCCACTGGGGCAAAAGACTCATCAAAATCAATTCCCATTTCCTGGCTGTATCCTTTGGCCACAAGCCGTGCCTTATTTTGGATGACCACACCTGTATCATTCAGTTTGTTTCTAAAGACCCACCGAGTCCCTATCACAGGTTGATCTCTGGGACGGGGTACAAGTGTCCACACTTCGTTTCTCTCAAACTGATGCAGCTCTTCATGCATGGCTTGAATCCAGGATTCGTTTCGTAAGGCATCAATGATGTCTTTCGGTTCTTCCTGTGAGATAAGAGCTATCAAATCTTCTTCTTCTACTTGCCTTAATGAAGCTCTGGTTCTAACTCCATCTTGAGGATTACCGATGACGTTCCCGGCCGGATGATCCTTTGAGAATGTAGAGGTGCTTGGAAGGTCGGGGTGCTGTACTTGCTGCACCTGCAGCGTCTTGATTGAAGGATCTTCGCTTTCTTCACCCCTGCTGGATACTTCTTCCTTAGGTTCATCTTCAGCCTTTGGTGTTCCAACAATTGTTGAGCTTTTAGAGACTTCTCCTGTATCCACAAGTTGGACACATTGGTTTGTCAGTTTTGGTTCAGATTCGTCAAAAATTACATGAGGACTTTCTTCAACAACCAAAGTCCATTTATTAAAAACTCGATAGGCTCTAGAATTCAAAGCATAACCTAAAAATATTCCCTTGTCGCTTTTCTCATCAAACTTCCCTAGATTAGACTTACCATTATTCAGAATGAAGCACGAGCATCCAAAGGGTTTGAGATGGGAAATATTTGGTTTCTTACCCTTATATAGCTCGTAGGGAGTTTCCTTTAGGATAGGCCTTACCATAGCCCTGTTGATGATGTAGCATGCCGTACTTACTGCCTCAGCCTAAAAGTATTTTGGTAAAGAGTTTTCACTTAACATGGTACGTGCCATGTCTATCAACGTTCTGTTTTTCCTTTCTACAACTCCATTCTGTTGAGGTGTCCTTGGTGAAGAAAAGTTATGTGTGTACCCCTGCTCTTCGCAGAACTCAGTGAATTCTTGATTCTCAAACTCTCCACCGTGATCACTCTGAATGATAGTGATAGGATAACTTTTATCATTCTGAACTTTCCTGAAAAAAACTTGAAATTCCGTCACGGCATCATTTTTATTGGCTAAGAATAACACCCATGTAAATCTGGAATAGTCATCAACAATCACAAAACCATAAGACTTTCCTCCTAGGCTAGAAGTCCTAGTTGGACCAAAAAGATCAAGATGTAACAATTCCAGAGGTCTAGCAGAGGATACAATATTCTTATTTTTGAAGGAGATTCGTGTTTGCTTGCCTTTTGCGCAAGTTTCACAGACTCGATCACTTTCAAACTTTAATTTGGGCAATCCGTTCACTAAATCATGTCTAGACAACTTGGAGATTACTCCAAAACTAGCATGACCCAATCTTCGGTGCCATAACCAATCATTTTCATGATTGTTTGCTAACAGACACAAATCATCACAAGAAACATTATCAATATCAACAGTGTAGACATTGTTGTTTCTATTTCCAATGAATTTTATTTCCTGAGTGCTTTTGTTCATGACGATGCAGTGAGTTTCATCAAAAATAATTTTAAAGCCTTTATCGCACAGTTGGCTGATGCTTAGCAGGTTGTGATTTAGACCTTTCACCAAAAGTACATCTTCAATGAGAATTTCAGAATTCTTACCTATTTTGCCGATCCTGATGATCTTACCTTTGTCTTTGCCTCCAAAGACCACAGAGCCTCCATCCTTATCCTGCAATGATGAGAACACTTCCTTGTCCCCTGTCCTATGCCTTGAACAACCGCTGTCTAGGTACCACTTGCTCCCCCTAGCTTTAAGACATATATGCAAGAACGAAGATTCTCATGCAATTATTTTTGGTACCCAAACTAGTTTGGGTCCATAAGAGTTAGTCTCATTCTGTGCATATCCTTTTTTGGCCCTAAAATTGTGATTCCTGGACAAGTTTTGCCTGACCCAACAGTTTGCAATGGTATGACCAAATCTATCACAGTGATAGCAGTTGACTGGAGCAAATTTCCTTTGAGGTTTTGGTGACTTGAATTGCATACGTTTGGATTGTGTGTTGGAAGATGAGACGTGGTTGTTCTCATGCACAAATGATGTGGTAATCTTATGCTCAAAGGATTTTTTGTTTTCAGGAGTGTATCCCAAACCTTCCTTTTAGAAGTTAGCTTTAACCCCCAACAAGTTGTCCAGGTTTTGTTTTCCTTTGACGAACCTAGTCAAAGTGGACTGGAGTTCAACCACTTCCTCACTCAAGATCCCATTTTTCTTCTCAAGTTCTGAATTTGCGAACCTCAGAATTTCTCCTTCCCTTTTTAATGTTTCACACATTTTTTCAATCTCAGCCATTTTGCATGCCATCTCTTCTTTGGTTTTTTCACTGTCTGAAATGATTTGCAACATGTTTTCTTTTTCTTCGGTTAGCTCGAACCATTCTTGTTCCAAATTCTCAAATCTTGCGAAAATGTCCTCATCAACCTTTTTTTAAATCTTTATTTTCATACCTAATTTTTTTATATTTCAAGTAAAGTTTCTCATATTCGGATTCCCATTGCTCATTTGAAATGAGGTCAGAGTCAGAGTTTACCTCCAGAGATTCATCTCCGTGTGCCATAAGACATAGACTTCCCACCAGTTCTTGAATTTCCTCATCGGATGGTTCATCTTCCTCATCGCTCCACGTAGCGACCATGGCCTTGGGTTTCTTGAAGATGTCCTTCTTGAATTTCTTTTTCAGATCTGGGCACTCACCTCTCATGTGCCCAGGCTTCTTGCATTCATAGCATATGATGCTGTTTGGTTTGCTCGACTCACCTTTGGGTTGAATGGGCTTCCTTTGCCCCTTCCTGAAATTTCCCTGAAAGTTCCTTTTCTTGTTTAGAAATCTTCTCACTTGTCGGGTGATCATTGCAAGTTCTTCTTCTTCGTTGCTTCCATCGCTGGTTTCTTCTTCTTGAGAGTCGTCATTGGGTTGATGAGCTTTCAATCCAATCACCTTTTTCTTCTTGCTATCTTCTTCGGCTATCCTTTTCATATTTATCTCATAGGTCATGAGTGACCCTATGAGTTCATCAAGCGTGAGTGTCGACAGATTTTTTGAGTCTTCAATGACGGTAGCCTTTGTGTGCCACGCGGGGGTGAGGGATCTCAAGACTTTCCTTACGAGCTCAGAGTTGGTGTAATCTTTCCCAAGGCTTTTGAGGCCATTTGTGATCTCAGTTAGCCTTGCGAGTATTTCTGAGATAGTTTCCTCCGGCTTCATTTTGAACAGCTCGTAATCGCTTACGAGCAGATTGGCCTTCGTCTCTTTGACCTCCGAGGTTCCTTCATAAATGAGTCGTAGTTTGTCCCACATCTCTTTGGCTGAGCTGCACATTGATACACGAGAGAACTCATTAGGATGTATAGCACACTGCATAATATTCATGGCATTATAGTTAATAGTGCATTTCTTAATTTCTTCTGGGGTCCATTTTTCTTCATCAGCCCCGAGTTTGTAAGGACCCTTGTCCACAACTTTCCACACTTCGTACTCTTGAGCTCTCAAGAAGACATGCATTCTGTTTTTCCAGTACGAGTAGTTCGAACCATCAAAAAAAGGAGGTCGGCTGATGGAGTGACCCTCAGGTATCATTCCCTTGTTAGCCATTGATCCGGATCTTACTCAAGATCGTTAGATCTGGAAGGAAAAAGAGCCTTAGCTCTGATACCAATTGAAGTCCCACGATCAATGGTACCCAAGAGGGGGGGTGAATTGGGTATGTTCAAAAACTATGAAAACTAATTACAGATTTAAAAACACTCACACGGTAAGGGATACAAGCGCAAAGGGGTCAGTCGAAGAATGCCTTTAAAGCAAGCATCAACAGACTAAACCAGAGGTTCTTTGGTACCGGGCGGAGTTCAGGAATCCAAGGATTCTCTTACGCAAGATACTTTCCTTCTGATGAGACTAACCACATCAATCAGAGGATATCTTTCAATATACCACAAGATAACCACAAACAGAATGATGAACGAAGATTCGAGCAAGCGTCCGAAGCACACACAATGCTAGCAAAGTAGAGCAGAATGGAGATAGAAGAGAGGGATCAAACCATACAAGGGACAACAAATTTAAGGTGGTTCGGATGCACCAACAGCAACCTACGTCCACCCCTCACAAAGTGAGGAACTACACACTATCTTGTATAGGATTACAAGATCGACACCACACACACAAACACACGTGAAGGATGTAAAACCCTTACAAGGATGCTCAACCACACACACACACACACACAAAAAGAGACACTTAAAGATGTACACGCGAACACGGATCTATGAGGATCCACACACACAAGGGATTGCAAAAAGGCAAGAGGCAAAAACCAGTTTGAGCACAAATTGAGAATGAATAACAAGGAGTAAGAACACAAGCTTCGGGATGAGGATCCACACACACAAGGGATTTGAACTTGAACACCTCTGATCTTTGATGAAGGATTCCCTCGGATCACTGTTCACGTGAACAGTGCAGGCACTCTCCCCTTGTTCTATCACTTCAGCATTAGGGTTCTCTTGCCCCTTGAAGGAGATCTTTTATAGATCTAGGAAGGGCCTGAGACAAGTCCCAGACCAGATCCACAATTCACTCCTTGAAAGCTGGACTTAACCTTAAACAATTGGGGGAGAAAGACTCCACTCGAGCTTGGACAAACAAGTCAACAAAGGGGGCTTTCGAGGCTACCGGTTGACCGGAACCAGGGAGCCGGTCGACCTAAACCTGTAACAAGTAGGATTTTTGATTCTGGCAAACCCGGTCGACCTGAACGCCAGGGGCGGTCGACCTAAAACCTGTAACTGAAATGGTCCTGGCCTGCAGAGATGAGTTGTTAGCCCAGTAAGACATATCAAAACATAAATGTCATTAGATGAAAGATTGCTTCATGCATTACGGAGTTAAGGATTTAGATAACACAGTACAACTCCATGGGAAGACATTTATGCATTAGCCTCCTTTGCTCGTGCTTGAAATCAAAAGCACGGATGACGATGAAATCATAACC
Organism: Amorphophallus konjac; assembly: GCA_022559845.1. Lineage (NCBI taxonomy): Eukaryota > Viridiplantae > Streptophyta > Magnoliopsida > Alismatales > Araceae > Amorphophallus > Amorphophallus konjac. The sequence continues at coordinate 228,244,196 of CM040123.1, read as the reverse complement.
CTGAGTTTTGTTATCATCAAAACTATTCGAGGAGACTCAACAGTCGATACCCCACTGAGCCAAGGGATATGGCTCGGTCAGGGTGACGAGCTCCGTAGCCGGCTGATGGACTAAGTGGTCGAATCGCTGGCATCGGTCGCACTGTTGTACGTGGACCGTGCAGTCGCGCTGCAGGGTGGGCCACCAGTAACCCTACCGTAGCAGGAACCTGGCGGGCGATCTTCCTCATGAATGCGCTCCGCACAGACCTTCATGAATCTCTTGGATGGCTCGGCTGGCTTCGTCGGCGCCGAGACACTTCTGGAGGGGACCGGAGAAAGATCTCCGGTAGAGAGTGTCGTCTAGAATGACGAAGCGCCGGGCTTGGTACTTCATTCTGCGAGCTTCTCGAGGGTCGGGAGGTTCTTGGGAGTCCCGGAGCCACGACAAGTAGGGGGCACGCCAGTCGCTGAGAATGGCCGAGTCAACAGCAAGGAGCTCCGAGTCAATGCTCAGGCACTCTAGCTCTTCAAGGAGGACCGATCGGGTGCCTTCAGGATCGAGAGAAAAGGCCAACCGAGAGAGGGCGTCCGCCCGGGAGTTTTCCTCCTAAGCTATTCGGACTACCTCGAATCCCTCGAACTGTTGGGCCAGGTCTCTGACCAATTGGAGGTATTTGATCATTGGTACCTCTCGAGCTTCATACTCGCCGTTGATTTGGCTAGCGACCAGCTGGGAGTCAGTGTGGATTTTGACTCTCTCAGCCCCCAGCCGTCGGGCCATGCGTGCTCCCGAGATAAGGGCCTCGTACTCGGAAGCGTTGTTGGATGCTGGGAAGTTGAACTTCAAGGCGTACTGTAGCTCGGCTCCTTCGGGGGACTTCAGGAGGATCCCGGCACCACTACTGACCGAATTGGAGGATCCGTCGACGAACAACTCCCAGGTTGGCCCTGGTGCGGACGGAGATCTTTCTTCAGTCGGGACGGTGCTCTCGGCGATGAAGTCGGCGAGCGCTTGGCCTTTCACAGCTAAGCGCGGCCGATAGGATATATCGTAGGCCCCGAGCAGGATGGCCCATTTGATGAGTCACCCAGAAGCTTCGGGATGGGTCAGAATCTTCTTCAATGGTTCGCCGGTCAGCACAGTGATGGGGTGGCCCTGGAAATAGGGTCGGAGGCGCTTGGCGGAGGTAACCAACGCTAGCATGAGTTTCTCGGTTGCGGGGTACCTCCTCTCAGCCTTGTTGAGCACCTTGCTGGTGTAGTAGACCGGCCTCTCGACTCCCGAGTCATTTCTGACTAGCACCGAGCTGACTGTGGATGGTGCTGCCGAGAGATAGAGCAGCAAGGCTTCGCCCGAAACGGGCTTGGAGAGCACCGGGGGCGAGGCCAGGAACTCCTTAAGCTCGATGAACGCTCTCTGGCATTCCTCATCCCATGCGAACGTAGTAGATGCCAACTTGGGCCCCCTCAATAGCTTGAAGAAGGTCAAGCATCATTCGGCCGCACGGGACAGGAAGCGGCTGAGAGCGGCGACACGCCCAGTTAGGCGCTGGACGTCCTTGATGCTGATGGGCGGACGCATGTCTTGGATGGCCTGGACCTTGTCGGGGTTGGCTTCGATCCCACGCTGAGTGACCAAGAAACCCAGGAACTTCTCAGATCTCACTCCGAAGGTGCACTTGGCAGGATTGAGCTTCATGTTGTACTTCAGGAGGGTAACGAAGGTTTCAGCGAGGTCAGGGAAGTGGTCTTGGGCCTTGGGGGTCTTGACGAGCATGTCGTCAGTGTAGGCTTCGACGTTCCGACCTAGTTGCTCCTCGAACATGTGATTGACCAGCCTTTGATACGTAGCTCCAGCATTCTTCAACCCGAAAGGCATTCGGGTGTAGCAGTATATGCCGTAGTCGGTGATGAAGGCGGTCTTCTCGATATCTTCTAGGTCCATCCTGATCTGATGGTAACCTGAATAGGCGTCTAGGAAACTGAGTATCTCATTGCCCGAGGTTGAGTCAACCAATTGGTCGATGCTCGGTAACGGATAGCAGTCCTTAGGAGTGGCCTTATTCAGATCGGTGAAGTCTACGCACATCCGCCATTTGCCTGAAGCTTTAGGCACCAGGACGACATTGGCTAGCCACGTCGGGTACAGGACCGGTCTGAAGAGGCCAGTCTCTTGTCCCTTGGGGACCTGGACCTTGATGATCACCTGCTTCTCTGGTGCATGCTTCCTTCTGCGTTGCTGAACGGGCTTCACGGCGGAGTCGAGGTTGAGCTTGTCCATTACAGTCTCCTCTGGTATCCCAGGGAGTTGATCATCAGACCAAGCAAAAACTCGGATGTACTCAGAAAGGAATTTCTTATATTGCTACTGAACATTGGGTGGTAGGTCGGCTCCGATTCTTACTCCTAGGGTCGGGTCATCGTTTAGGAAAACCGTCATTAATTCGCCACCAGGATCGGTGATTGCAGTTTTATCCTCGACTCCCTGGGGGCCCTTGTCCTTCCCGTCCGGCCTTGTGACCTTTACCGAGATATTGTAGCACCTTCTGGCCGTGGCTTGGTTACCTCGTACTTCCCCCAACCCATTTTTGGTGGGGAACTTCACTTTTTGGTGATAGGTAGATGGTACGGCCTTTATCCGGCTGAGGATGCCCCGGCCAAAGATGGCGTTGTACGCTATCATACCTTTAATCACTATGAAGTCCATCATGACCCTAACGGTTTTGGGTGGGGTGCCGAGGGTAACTGGCAAGCTTAGGGCTCCCTCGGGATAGGTGGCAAGGCCATTAAACCCGCAGAGGGGGGTTCGGACCGGGCGGAGTTTGGAAGGATCCTCCCCCATCTTAAGGAAACAGTCATAAGACCGTACATCAGGGGCACTCCCATTGTCAACTAGAATTCTATCTACGTTACAATGGTTCATCGTAGTAGAGATCACGAGGGCGTCGTCATGCGGGGTGCTCAGCCCTTCCAGGTCTCGGTCGGAGAAGACTATAACCAGGGGCTCACTTGGCGGGGCCTTGGGAGGCTCTATGGCTCGGCTCGCCCGCTCGGCATGACGCTTCCTTCCTCGGCTGCTGTCACCTCCTGATGCCGTCCCTCCAGACATGACGTCGATGTGGACCCCTCGGGGGGCGTTGTCAATCTCCTCCGCGGTGCCTCGATCTTCTTTATGCTCGGCAACGAATCGAGCTAGGTGACCCAGACGGATGAGGCGCTCGATCTCGTCCTGGAGCTTGTGGCAGTCACCGGTGTGGTGCCCGTGATCGCCGTGGAATAAGCAATGCTTGCCGTGGCTGCGGTTCTTTGACCTCATCGGCTCGGGTTGGCGGAGAAGTCCCGAGTCTTTGATGTCTTCATGTATCTCATAGACCGGTGCGGCTAGTGGGGTGTACCGCTCGTACTTCCGCTTGCGCTCCCCATCACGGTCTCTCTTTTTCCCCGGGCCCGAGTTTGGCTCGGGAGCCCGCTTCTTGTCCCCCTCCTGACTCGGGCCGGTTGCGTCTCGGCAAGTGCTGAGCACCTCTTCGCACTCGGTGTGGCGCAAAGCCAGAGTCACTAGCTCGGCGAGGGTCGAGGGAGGGTGGAGGACAAGCTCGTGGCGGAGATTCTCGTCCCGGGTGCCCCCAGTCAGTGCGGTTATGGATGAGGCCACGTCCAGGCGGGGGATTCTCAGGGCTTCCGACTTAAATCGGTGAATATAGGCCCAGAGTCTTTCCCCTTGCGCCTGTTTGAGGGCCAGGAGCCCCGCTACTGACCTCGGGGGGGCACTTCCGGCGAAACTCTCTTTGAAGACTCGCCCGAATTGCTTGAAGTCTCGGATGGATCCGGGGGCGAGGGCCCGAAACCATGCTTGAGCGCCATGGACCAGGGTGGTCACGAAGGCTCAGCACTTGATGGCGTCGGACGCTCCGTGCAGGGTCATTAGAGCGTCGAAGCTGTCGTAATGATCGGCCGGGTCGCCCTGGCCATCGTAGGGCTTGAAGGTAGGGATGGAGGTTCTGGGAGATACCTCTGCCTTCAAGATGTACTCGGAGAACGGGGATTTCTCCTCATCCTCCGTAAAAGAGGTCTTCTGCAGGGTGTGAAGGGCGCGCTCCTGTTCTGCGAATCGCCTCTCAAAATCTCGTAGTCGGAGGGATAACTCCGGCTGCTGCCGCGTCGTGGGGCTGGGGGGAGCGTCTTGGCGATCTCCGGGGACGTCAGTCTCTTGGTTCGGACGGCGCGCCCCCTGTTTTCCTCTCCTCGGCGTGGAGGAAGCCTCTTGCTCCGGAGGCGGAGCATGCGAGGGACCTCCCGTCCGGTTGCGGATGATCTGCTGGCCGCGGAGGGTGAAGCAGCCTCCGGCGGTGTGCTGGGACATATTTTCGCGGGGAGGGCTCCCTGTCGGAGCGAGGGACCTTCCATCCCTAGCCGACTGGGCCCTCATGAGTTCCACGAGGACATCCAGTTTCACGTTGAGGGCCTGGAAGGCTTCGGCGCCACCGTTGGGTGGTAGCCCTGCCGCCGCAGGAGGGGGTGGTGGATCGTTGGTGTGGGCGCTGGCGTTGGAGGGAGGGTTCTGTGAGGCCCGAGAGGGGCCATCCCATGCCGCTGCCATGGCCTTTCCCCTCTCACCGGCGGACCTCCTCCCTGAGCTCCTTCGCACCATACTGGCTTTTTGTACGTTTCCCACAGACGGCGCCAGATGAAGAGGCGAGATCTCGCGCTGGTCCTGAGCGGATGGTGGATCACCGGATAGTGAACTGCAAGACAGGGAAACGGATCAGGGGGCCTAGGGGAAACCCTGAGGGAAACCCTCCGATGCTTAAGTTAGTGGAGCTATGGCGGGAGCAATAAAGGGAGGTGAGAGCTTGTGCGCGAGATCCCTCTCCACCAGAGGGTGAAGTGGTTCTTGCTCAGGAGCTTTGAGCGTATGAGTGCCCTTACCTTCGTCGGAGGGTCTCCCTGGTTTAAATAGTACGCCGTTTCCTGGAGTCCTGTAAGCCGAGGGGTTTCAAGTGGGGGTTACGTCCTCATCGTGGGCTTTTATTGCCTTATCATGGGAGCGTTATCACCTTGGGGAAGAAGAAGTCCCTTGCCTTCCTGAATTCCTGCCTGCTGTGGACTCTTAACGGCTGCAAAGGATAAGCAATCGTCAGCCGTTCCGAGCTCAGAGAGGCCAGCCCTATCGGGCGATAGGCTTTGCTCGGAAGAGGATGGGTCGGATGGGTCGGCATGCGCCTTCTTCTCCCGGGCGGAGATATGGCTTGGGCCGGACCTCTCCTGTGACCTGACCGACACTCGGGCCTTCTGAGCCTAGAGGTCGCCTAGGAAGGTTGTATCCTCGAGCGATATTTTATTGGGCTTTCTTCCCTGAGTGGGCCCTGTGGGCTGTCACTTAGGCGAGCTTGGCCTCGTTGGGTTCTGTCGGGCCTAGTTGGGCTGCTCTTTGAATGGGCTATAGAAATCCCCCTCTCCAGATGATATAAAAGCCCAAAAGTTGTGGAAAGCACACATCAGAGGTGCTACTAACCATGTAGCACCCAAGAACTCTTGGGTACCTAAATCTGCAAAATGAGAATATGCTTTGCAAGAGTGCTTTGGGAGCTGAGGAATAAAAAGAGGTTTGATAAGCTAAGGAACCCAAGTATGATAAACCCCAGTTCTGCTCTTCACAGGTTTGGATATTTGAATTTTCCATTAACTCTATTTAAATAGATGCATATCATGTTTGAGCTGTTAATCAAAATTTAATGCATACATGTACTCATTTGCATATATCATGAGCATTCATGCCTCTTAATACATATACTGAGTTATCTGTGTAAATATTGGACTGAAAATACTGAATTTGATGCCTGCATGTTGTCTCATGTATAAAATGTTCATCTGCATACATGACATGCACATATATTCACATTTGCATTGTTTTGCATGACTTTATGGTATATTAAATGGTGATATGAATAAGGATAGATTAAGTCTATCTAGAAGTTTTCACCATGCTAGAAGTGATCCTAGGATCTAAGTTCTCCGCCTGGTACCATAGGTCATAGTGCATATAGATAAACTCAGTTAGTCATGAGCATAATTCATTGAAAATCTGAATGGACTCCATTTGTATCACATTGTCATGCATGACCCAAGGTATACCAAATGGTAATTGCCCAAGGGCAGATAAAGTCTGCCTGGAAGCTCTGACCATGTGTGAGGTGGTCCTTTGGACATAAGAACTCCGCCAAGTATCATGGGTCAGATTGCACATAGGGCAGTCTAGATGCTCATTAGTGTAATTCATAAAAATCTCTGCATAATTGTTATTGCATAGGATGCATTCAGAATTGTCACACATGGCATATAGATAGGGGGAGTTTGTCAATAATTATTATTGCATGGCCCCATGCATATTTTGTTTACACTAAGTCCCCTCATGAGCATAATTCATTAAACTGCTTGCAAACTGTTCATTGCATACTAATAGGAGGAGTGCATGTTAATTGTCCTATCAGTAGTGTCGACACCATGAGTCAACATTATCTTGCAAGTGTTCTATCTAATGGAGACTGTGAGCAGATGTTGACACCAGTGTCGACACCTTTATTGGTGTGCTTCTGATCTCGATTCTGTCTTGATTGGTCAATTGATTTCGATCAAACGAAGTCCTCACTGTCTCATAAATTGATCTGATTCAAGTTGGTCCAATATTTCCATTACTTCATATATGATTTTTTTTTAAATCATTTGAGTTCATTCCATTCATGATTCTAGAATCTATTGTTTGTTGCTCCTACATTTACTGAGGGGGAGTCTCATTTGAAAATTCTGGATTGTCTTAAAAAAATTTGTTCATATCCTCCATGAAGCCTGACCATCTTTGCTACATGCATAAATTTCAAGTGCTTTCACATTTGATGCATGTTCTTGATGCTGCTTATATTGAAAATTAGCTGCTCTCAAACTTCCTTGACCTGAAAATTGAAAAGATTTCAATCTGCATAGCATGACCATAAATCTGAAAATCTTGTCAATAAGGAATCTTCTATTATACATAATTATGAATGTCTAAAAGATTGAGTTGGTTTAAGTTTAAAGTATTTATTGAGTTTGGATTTGAGTAACCTTAAAATATCTGAGTAAGCTTTAATAAACCTTAATCAACACCTTCATGTTGTGTCATTCTGACTCTTCTGAAATCTAAAAACTTTGTATTAAGGATTTTCCGTGGTTGAGATGCATGAAGTAAGTATTGGTTGTAAACATATGAGAATCTGAAATGGTCTAAGGGTCAATTTTGTCAGAGCAATGATTGTGGCCACCGAGAAACAATGTCCAAAGGACTGTGTCATGAAGTGCCATAGTTTTTTTTTAACTCCAATCAGTACCTGAAGGACGGGACAAGAGGGAGCGAACAACCCTCAACAGAGGGAGGTAGCGCTCCACTCCCGACCGCCAAACAAGAGTAATTTCCATTCATATCACAAAAAGTTAAAGTAGATGATTAAGGATGGGGCAAAGGGCAACCAATCTTATCCAGTCGGTAAGGCCCTTTGACAACAGTGGGAAGCTCCTCCCAGGAAGACCAAAATGAAAAGGATGACAGGAAGCGTCCCAACCCAGCCAACATATCCGCGACCTGATTGCCCTCACAAAAGACATGGACAATAGAAACATGAAGGGACCTCACTAAGCCTGCCACCTGACTCATGACAATGGTGAGTCACCAAGGGCAAGCAACCTTGCAGTTGGTGACCTGAGTGAGCACAAGGGAGTCTGTCTCTACCATAATGGATTGAATGCCGTGGTCTCTGCAGCATTGCAAGCCATCACGGAGGGCTAGCGCTTCAGCATCAAGACTGGAGGAGACGAGTGGGTAAGCAACCGCAAAAGCGAAGACAAGGATGCCATGCTGGTCGCGGACTGCACCACCGCCACCGGTGAGGCCCATACCACGTTTGAACGCTCCATCAACATTGAGTTTTAACCGGCCCGATGGGGGGGGGGAAACCATCTGATAATCCGTGGAGGGGGGGGGGTTGCGGTTCCAAATGTAGGATGCCCCAAGAAGCAAGCATAGGACGCTGAGATGAGCAAATGCCACGGCCTTTAAATTTATGAGCCTGCGTAGTGGACCGGACTGAAAACAATGTCTGGTAAGTGATTTGACAAGCGTTCATAGGTTGCCCATCAAATCGAGCCTTGTTCCTGCTATACCAAATTTCCCATAGAGCAGCTAGGAAGATGCACCTGTAGAGGCATCCGGCCATGGTGCTAAGGCTCAGGCTGAGCAAGAACTCAAACACAGTCGAAGCAATAGAAGGGGTGGTGGAGCTATGAAACCGCAGGAGACAAAAAAGAGCAGACCATACATCCCTCGCAATTGTGCTGTGAAAGAATAGGTGAAGCCTGGTTTCAACGGACGGGGAGATGCAACAGCTACACTTGGAGCAGAGGGGGACGCCACAGGCAGAGATTGCCTCATCAACAGGGATGCAGCCACGCAGCCGGCGCCAGCATAGCACGGACCATTTGAGAGGAATATGCTGGTGCCATAGCCGCGACCAGTCGGGAGAGGACCCAGCCGAGAGAAAGTTGCACATAGACTTGGTGGAAAAGCAACCGTCGGTGGTGATTGTCTAGCACCAACGATCGTCATTAGATGAAGACCCATATGCAGTGGCCATCAGGCTGGAGGGGCAATAGCGCTGAGAAATAGTTACACATCCATGCACATTTCCTGAGCGGACAGATTGGACAGTGCATATTTGGCAAGGTAGGTCCAACCAAACATTGGCTGGGAGAAAGTGCTTGTAGCACCTCTGATAAATACCTTTCAGTAAATTAAAACTTCTTCCTAAAAGAAATCATACTTGAAGGCCTTACATAATGAACCCAACCTCACAAAGACTATAATGAAAATATACAAGCCAACCCTACTTTATAACATAAAGAATCCTGAGGGCTTTGTGTAAAGAGCTAAACCTAAGGGGGGGCTAGTATATAAAATTACAAATCATCACTTTATACATACGTAACCTACTCTTCTTAATAGAATTCTAGGTTTTGTTTAAAGAACTAAACTATAGGAGGACTAGCATACAAATGTGCAATCCAACTTTATGCACATGGGTAAAGAATCTTACATGGGAGGTCTTGTACAAAGAGACAAAACCATGGGAGGGTTATTCTATAAATGCACAAGACAAACTTTAACACATGGGCCATGGGTTGTACGTAAGTGGATTCTAACTTTTCCACTTACCAAAATGAAGACCATTCACTTGGGCGCCATTTACAAGATTGAAGACATGCATGAAGGCGCCATTTTCAATAGGACCCATCCCATTATAATATTAATATATGTGTGTACATCCTGAATGCTAACACGTGAATGGAGTCTCATGAATAATGTCACATAGACTAATGACGCCCTCATGCAAGACGTCATTTACGTGAATAGTACCACCTGGTTTAATGAATGACCTCTTACAAGGGCGTCATTAAAACCTATCTTTCTAGAAGATTGAGACACGAACAACCCCATTACGCTGGCTAAGCACTAATCTAGGACCGTGTTTCCCAAACCGCACCCGCAAGGAAATAACCAATGCTTGAAAATCCCTATAACTAATCCCCTATGAACCACTGTCAGAGGCAACTTCCATCTTTCAGTGCTTGCGGAAGGGAATGTTTCCCTTCGTTCCTCGAAAAGCGTGAAGTCTACATCCTGCTGCGGCGGCGGGGAACGGGTGGCTTCATCCTGTCATCTTTCCTCGTAATCACACGTCAAAAGGTAGGTGTTCTCAAATCCTTGCCTAACTAGTAGCTAAATAGGTTAAATGATGCATGCTTATAGTTCGATTAACTAGTCAACCATGCTATATATATATATATATTCTGGCTTTACCATGACCAAGAATAATACCATGTTATACACATGTTAATAGCTTGTTACACTTGATTCTATACATACTGTTACCATGATCTTTATGAGTTTTGAACTTAGTTTATTAGCACGATTTCATGAGTTTTTAATGTATTTTATCACACTAGTTTTACAGTCTTAATAACCATGTTTTAAACATTAATATATGGCCTCTGTTACACCTAATATGTTCTTGTTTTAAAACTGGTTGGACCCAGCTCTCTGGTAAATGGCGCCCCTTACCAGGGCGCCAATTACCAAATTGAAGACTCCGCACGGAGTCGTCATTTAAATGAAGACACCCCCAGTGTCGTCAATTCAATTTCTACAATTTCCAGTAATTGATAATTCAACACATTCAAAAATCCATAACTATCAAACTAAAGCATGAAATTTTTGCATGAACATGTTTCTGGAATCCTGACATTTATATCAACATACTCGTACCATTACTTCCTGATTCGGAGCTTTTTCACACTGATGACTAGTGGACAACTCTCTGTAAATGGCGCCCCTGACCAGGGCGCCAATTACAGAATTGAAGACTGCCCGAAGGAGCGTCAATTAAATGAAGACATGTACCATGTCCTCAATTCAAATTTCTGTAATTTCCAGAAATCAGTAAATCAATGCATTCGAAAATCTGTAACTAATAAACTGGACCATAAAAATTTTGACTGAATATACTTCTGTAACCCTGGGATTTTTCTCCACCTGACCATGTCTTCGGATTCTGATTCGGAGAAACTTTAGAGAAAGGAATAGTAACTTGTATCACAGAACTTACAGTTCTGATGTGAAGCATAACTCACTTGGAAAAATAACTCAATTGGTGTGTCGTCAATTCAAGTTGAACCTGTACTTAAATTGAAGACACCCTGGAAGTCTTCAATTAAATGAAGACTGCTCACAGGGGCGTCAATTCTATTTTCTTAGAAATTAAAGATATAACATTAGAAATTTCATATCTGAGAAACCAAAACCCAGTAATTTTATCTGAACATGTTTTTGGACTCCCGAGGATTTATACTACATATTCTTATCCTTACTTTGGAATTTCGAGAAACTTTTTCAAACTGAACAGTGCTTTGAGTCACGAAACGCACATGTTGGGTGAAAATCAGCCACTGCAATTGGCGCCCCAAGCCAGGGCACCAATTCATCAAATGGTGATGGCCCTTAAGTCTTCAGTTAATTGAAGACTGCATGGGGGGCGCCAATTTTAATATGTATATATATTTTTTGTAAAAATCAAAAATTTGAAAGGTTGGGCAACCCCCAGGCGCCAATTCTTAAAATGAAGGCAGCCAGCAAGTCTTCAATTAATTGAAGACTGCTTGTAGGGGCGCCAATTCTTTATATACATATATATATTCAAAAAAATAGCCCTTGTAATTTTCACCCCAAGCCAGGGCGCCAATTACTTAAATAGCGACGGCCAGGACGTCTTCAATTAAATGAAGACATCCTAGGGGGCGCCAATTTGATATATCCCTATATAAAATTCTAAAAATTAAAAATATGAAGGATTGGCAAACCCCAGATGCCAATTCAGTAATTACAACTTCTGACCTTGATCTGTCTCGTGAATTATGCAAACAAACCCAAATCCATACTCCTACGTATTGAGTTCTTGAATTTTCATTCCATGAAAATCTACTTTGTGTATATCCTACATGGTCAAACATTGAACCCCTTAAACTACCATTTGGGAGTGTTGGAGCTAAGTGCCATGCAGGGCAAAGTGCTACGTTGTGGCAGCCACCTCTTGAGACCGTACGGCGCAAAGTGCTACACGACGGGAGCCACCTCTTGAGCCTGTAGGGGCCACCTCGAGAGTCCTCCATAATCAAATGACTAGTTAATATCGTCTGTAATACTACGTTTCTTAATTCTTGAAATTCCACATTGGCTATAAATGAGAGTGGATGTCAAAGGTAATACATGAAATGCTGTGCATATAGGGCCCAGTCTGGTCCTAGGAGGAGCACACGAAGGTACTTGTGCCCATGGGCGTTTATTGACCACAGTGTTTAGCATTGCACCGGAGTACTTGCTTGACTTGAGACACTCCACCCCTACTCTCTCCATAACGCCCGGTAATTTTGAAATAGGAATAAATATATTTACGGTTTGAAAAGAAAAATAACATATACATGATGATATCTACAAATCTCTATAAATAGTTAATAAGGTTCCTAGAATTTATAAAAGACTAGTTAATATTACCTTTTGGAATGGAAGTAAAAATTTATCTAGGATCGAACCTGCCTCTGATACCCAGGACAAGGACTAATAAAAGTTAAAGAAATTATGAGGAATAAAATCCCTATATACATACAAATTATTAATAGGTATATGAGGGTTAGAAAATAACCCACACACATTGTAGGGGCCTTCAGTCTCAACCCACTCATCCATATATCTGTGCACATAATGTAATATAAATAAATATAATACAACGTAAATAATCAAGGCCAAACTCTGTACACAACCCCCTGACATCCTAAGAAGTCTCACAAAAAGAACTCATGGACCCTACCGTTATATTATAATAAATTTAAGAATAACATGTTATTTTTATGTAAGTATTTAATGCACAACACAATTTTATTAAGAATCATTAAATCTCGAAGAAAATGTAAATTTATATTTTATTACTAATTTAAAAAATTTAATATTCCACATTTATTACATTATAATCTTATTAGAAGAGAGAAGGATATATATATATATATAAGATTTAATTACATTAAAGATATGTAAAAGATAAAAGAATGAACATATATGCAATTTCGGTTCAATCAAGGGCATTAAGAAAAGGTCAAAAACTCAATTGACGACTCTTCGTACAAGCGTATCCAACATGAAACATGACTTAATGCAAGTCGTTATTTACAAATTAGTAAAAGTCAAATAAAGTATATAGTTAAAAGTATAATAAGATAATAAGGATATTTATACAATATCGGTCCTTTGGAGGTTAAGGCGAAATGTCAAAATACAAATGATGCCATTCCTTTAGGCGTTGATTTCAAATGTGATGACTTAATGAAAGTCGTTATTTTATTCTAAAATGAATAGTGCCCGTTTTTGAATTAAAGAATTTTAGAAAACTAATTATATGGAAAAAATAGAGAAAAATGGAAAACTCGTACCCCTAAAAATTCTCATCTAGATCACATCAAGAAAAAAAGATAAAAATCCAGAAAGATCGTTATACCTTAAATTTACAAATAAGGAAAGGTGAATGGCTCCTCCGAGCAAGTCGTCATTTAAAGAATTGACGACTGTGTATACAAGCGTCATTTATTGAAATAACGCCTCAACTTGAGGCGTCATTTCCAAGGGACAGTCGGTGTTTGGTTCGATCAAGGATGTTATCTGGGTAAGTGTTGATTAGGGGAAGGTTAAACACGTGGAAGTCTAAGTTTAATCAGGAGTCTACATAGGAAGTTTCAATTCCAATCAAACTCCTAGAACCCATTAGGACTTCTTCGCCTATAAATACCCACCCTTCCGTCGAACTCCCTGTCTACAATATTGATCCAAACGTCCTCATGCTGCTAATTGCGTTCTTCCTCCTGACGTTCTCATTTTCGTGCTGTGAATGTGAAGAAAGGCTTCGTTCCCTTCTTCCATCTTCTTCCTGTTGATGAGAAGGACGAGCATCTCCTTCCTCTCCTTCATCCTGCCAACCGCCTGCACAAGAAGAAGGATGATCTTCTTCTTCCATCTACATCCTGCTGATCCGTGGAAGTCTTCATCCTTCTTCCTCCCGCAATGCGTTTTCTTCTTCCAGCATTGGACGTGGACGTCTTCTTCTCCTCCTTTTCTTACTTCCTCCTGCTACTGAACGGGTGCAGTGTAGCTACTATTGCTGCGGCTGTTCTCCGCATATTCCTTTCCAACCGTTATTCTCCGTCAAGCAACAGGTAGGTTTTTTCAAGAATTGAAGCCCAAGATAATAATAATTAAGTTGCATTACATGTTTGCATTCTATAGTCTACGGTTTGCATGTTTATTTCAATTAATTAAATAATTACAACATGTTTAAATATTTTTTATCCATGCAATCATATATCTAAAATCACAAAAAAATACTCGACTAAAATTCTCATGATTATTCCTAAATTTCCATGCCCAATATGATGTATTTACTATAAGATTAAATAAATTAAAATATATAATCACGTTACTCGGTGAATTCTAAAGGTTACTGTAACATGTTAGTTATAGATTTTTTTCTTTTGACGACTTGTTTCTAATCACCGGAGCGTCCTTTGGCTATGAAATTTTATGAGTGTGTTGTTGGGGAGGTGACCGAGGTAGTGAGAGTGGTTGCACCATTTTTCGTGCCCTCTATCTCAAGATCCCCCATCTCTCAACGAAAAACTATTTTGAACGTCCAGTTAGGTAGAGTTTTTCGAGCCCGTCATTTCGATATATAGAACTCGTGATTTCGACATGTGTACGTCGAGAACCGGAGGGCTGAACATTGACACTTTAATGAAATGACGACAAGCTCGATGTCGTCAAATTCTTTTGACGCCATCGTGCAAAGGCGTCGAATTATTTAATATACATCTATATATAAATAAATAAATATATATATACATATAACTTGTAATTATATCTTGGAAAATCCATATCTACTAAACTATGCAACATAAAATTATGAAAAAATATATTTTTGGAATCCTTGAATTTTTCTCCTAATTATCATATATTCTATTTTTTTATTATTTTATATAAATAAATATGTCTTTGAGTGTATATTTTTAAAATTATTCAATTAAATAGAGATAAATGTGAATTCTTGTTAAATAAATTAAGTTAGAAATCATAAAATTAACGTCCATCCAAGAGAACACTAATTAATAAATGACGCCACCCACGGGCGTCAAATAATATAAGTTTATTTAATTATAGTTAATTATAGAATTGGATGGACATGAATTCTATAATTAACGCATCCATGTTCTCACCGTTTTCTTCCAATTTTGACTCATACCGCGGGTCTTCTGGCACTCTCATCTCACGTCCGTAGATGGAGTCCCTGTTTCATGATTGGTTCACGTATACACCTCAACTCTCGGTGACATACGAGCCCTCCGTTGGATATTCCGTTCCTTCGGACTGGCAAGTTAGTCATTGGGGCCTCCGTGAGTCTCCTCGTAGCCTTGGATTCCCTCAAGGCCGACTGAGCAGGTTGTACCTTAAACACCTTGTATCCATTTTTGTAATGTCTCGGATCTTTGTTGGATCATTAGTAGGTCTGGTTGGATCTTTATTGGATCTTTCGGATCTGTTTCGGTGAGTTTCGGTTCGCTTTTATGGCTTCCGAGTTGAGCTTTACGACCCGTGTGGGTTTTTCTCTCGTACTAGTTACGGAACCCTACGGTGACTTTACTTGTCAGTTCATCAACTCGCTGATGCTACAGCGACGATGTACTCTTCGAGCCGGTCTTTTTGACTATTTTTACGTATTTTTCGGAGTTAGGCCCAAAAATCAGATTTTTCAAAAATTAAGAAAATTCCTAATTTCTTTTCCTATTTCTTTTCCTTCCTCTCTCCTCCCATCTCATTTTCGCCGCCGCCTTCTCTCTCTCCCGTTTTCTCTCCTCTCGAGCTTCCTCGGCTCCGGCTGCAGACGGAGGACCTAGGGGCAAGTGCTGGGGATGCTGTGGAGCTGATTGGGTGCGCGATGGAGCGAAGATGGAGTGGTTTTGGCGCGATCCCGAATGGTGGTTTCAAAGCCGGCGTTTGAGCTTGCGGCGCGGTTTTTGGCACGGTTTAGTCCCTTCGGGGCACGGTTTCTTCGGTGGAGGTAGAGTGACGGATCACCACTTCTTCCTACTCGTTTTCCCTGCCATTGCACGTCGTTTGGCGTGGAAACGGCAGAGTTTGGGCATGTTTAGCCAAAATCGTGATTTTTGGGTTTTGTAGGGTTCGCCGAAAAATGGCAACCATTTGCGGCGTAGTTAGTATCAAATTGACCGCTGGGATGTCTGGATCTCATTCATGCAAGTTTCGTGTCGATCGGTTGTCATTCGAGGCCGGTAGGAGTCCGGGAACCTCGGTGACTCGTTTTGGGTCGATTCGTTAGAATCACCCTGATCTCGTGTTTTAGCGCGTGCATGTGGGCTTTTTAGCTTCTTGAAGTTATTTTTCATCGTTTGCCTTTGTTTCCCTTGCGCTTCGGCGTGAATGGGGAGTGGAACGGGCCGATTCGGCCATTCCTCTGTTTTCCCGCCGTGGCCGGTGTAGCGGTCGTACCAGAGACCGTCACAGTCTCTGACGGCCCTATGATAGACCGCCACATCGTCTGTTCATTTTTATAAGTTTTCATGGCTGCGAGAGTGTGACGGCCCAGGTGTGGTGCGTCACAGCTCTCTGACGCGTCCAGGCATACGCGCCACAGCTATTTTATCGTCTTATGTTTTAGGTTAAGTCGGTTCCTCTAATGCGCTTGCCCTAGTGCGTCAGGCTCGTGTAACGCGCCTGCCCCAGGCCGTTACGTTCAGTTTTGAACGGATTTGACCGGGTCAGTCGGTTCGTGTAGCGGCTGTGCCCCTGTGCGTCACAGCTGTGTAACGTGCTTGCCCCAGGCCGTTACACTCTGTTTTGGGCTTAGTTTGGGTGGCTGTGCCTATTGGCTCTAACGGTCCTGCCCCCATGCGTCACAATGTTGTAACGCGTCCGTCGTGGACCGTTACATGCTGTTTGTCTGAGTTTTCAGACTGGGGTCTGTTGGCGTAACGCGTCTGCTCCCGTGCGTTAGGTTGGCGTAACGTGCCTGCTCTCGTGCGTTTGGTCACTGTAACGCGCCTGGCGTCGTGCGTTACGTGCTTTGCGTTTCAGTTTTTAGCCGGTTGGCTCTGACGCGCCTATCGTCGTGCATTAGGTCGCTGTAACACGCCTGCCCTGGTGCGTTACGTGGCTCGCGTTGTGGTTTTGTGCTTGTTCGCTCTGACGCGCCCGCCCGGGTGCGTCAGGCGCCTGTAACGCCCCTGTGGTGGTGCGTTACAGCCCTGTTGTGGCCGTGATGGCCGTTGGGTGTTCGGTGTTCGCCAATGTGTTGGGCAGTCGTAGGTTGGTGTTCTAGGGCTGTGTTTGTGTGGCAGTAGTTTTCTGGATCGGTCGGTTTAGCTGACTAGGTGCGGTCTTTTCCCCGACTCCGACAGTTCCCTAACGACGCAATCTAGAATTGCCAATGTCCTTGTCTCTGGTTGTGTGACGGCTGTTCCTTGACTACTGGGTTTGCCTAGTGGTTGAATGGCGGTCCATTCTGCCAGAGCGTGGTTTTTGTCGTTTCAGTTTCTGCTTGTCTTGGCTTGGTCTCGTGGTTTGCCCGTGACCCGTGGGTGTCTGTTGACGTCCTATGAGGGCAGTAACCATGATGGGACAGCCAGGAGTGCTTGTGCATGCCGTGTTTTGTGTCGGTGTTATCTGGCTCCTATCAACCAGGGGTTACCCAGGGGTTGATAGGTAGCTTTGTGTGTCTCGGCGGTTCTGTCCAGCTCGAGACATTGGTTCTGGATATCTCGAGGTGTTATCTTACCTCGGTCCGTGTGTCCAGGTGTGTCTGAGGGTCCTCGATGTTCCCTCAGGTCTCCGTGAGTCGTTTTCTCTGGAGTGTTGTTTTGCGTGGCTTAGGATTAGACCGATTGGCGGCTTGTTCCACTGTCAGTGACGATCTTACCTTTGAGTCGTCCGACTCAAGGATCGTCATGTGAGTAGGTCTAGTTGCCTTGCCCTGAGTCTGTCGGTAGTGGCTATGCTTCCATTAGTGCTTCGAAGTACGTGCCATTGGGCATTCTTGCCTGCTTGTACTTCAGCACTCGTGTTTTTGAGTCTCTGTGTCTTGTGAGCCTCCACTTGTTGTAACCCTAAGGCCTTTGAGTTGCCGACCCGCCTGCGGATGGCGGAGGGGTGTTCCCGTCACGCGGTTTGTAAGCTAGTTCCGTGGGCTCCCAGCCAACGGTAGCGTCCTACCGAGGGAGAAAACTAGCTAGAGAACCTGGCTTAGGTTAGAGCCAGTGTGTGCACACGTTGTCAGGGCCTGAGGACTTACGTCGACGGGCGTAGCCCGGACTAGTTACTTGTTACTGTTGTTCCTGTTTGGTTCAGTGCGTGTCTGCGACTCTGTCGTGGTTTCAACAGTATCGTAGGCGAGACACTTGTGGCGCAGCATAAGACGTCAGTGGATGCAGCTGGCTGTTCTTCTTACGAGGAGGTGCTTCTGTCATGTGACATGTGACTCTTCGCATTTCTTGTGCGTCGTGACCTTCCTGAGTTAGCCTTTCTATGGCCCTACTCGAGGTCAGTGTGGCGTTGCGTGCATGATGTTCTAGTCGTGTGTGCCATCGTGTCTGTTGTGTCTGTCTTTTTGTCCGTTCGTGCAGGTCTTCGTCTTAGGCTTGGCGTTGTGTCGACAGATCAGTAACTCCTGACTTTGTGAGATCGGAGCCGCCCTTCTGTCGCTGCTTGGAGTAGTTTGGGGTGCCGGGGTTAGTTCGGCAGCCGCTTGTCTGGTGCAGATTCTCCCCCTTTCCTACTTGTTCCCTACTCCTGCTGTTCCCGTTCTTTTTATAGCTTCGTAGTGTAGTTTCCTACTTTGCTACACCTGCTGTTACTACTCTTGCTTTCTGTTCCGTTGCTGCACATTTTTCAGTGGGGATTCACGTGACCCCTACTGAGCCTCTGTTTGGAGACTCACCCCTGCTTTTCAGGTGGGCGTCGTCTCTGTTCGTGGTTCCTAGTGTGGCGCATTTGTAGCTGCCAGCGGTACCTGCATCGGGTTTCCCCCGACCTCAGAGTACGTTCTTTTCCTATGGCCTGTAGTTGTCTTTAATTAATTTTATGGACTGGACTCTGATGTAATTGTTAAATTGAACTGTTAATTAAAAAGTAATTTTATTTCTGCTACTTTAACAAATCGATATAATAAAATTTAATTGCTTACTGCTCTAGCTTTGTGGCTTCAATGTACTCTACACATGCCTTTTTCCCTTCGGAGCTTTACCACTTTTGGGAGGCCTCGCGGGTTCCATGTGGTATCACGTGTATTCGATAGTCCTACCGGGTATACCTGATATCCGGGATCTGGGTCGTCACAGATTGGTATCAGAGTAGTGTTCTGTGGTGTTCGGAGTTATTTTCTGAGCTATCAGAGCATTGTTGTGTGAAGTACATGGGAATCCGAGATAATGTAGTATCCGGAGTCCTTAAGGTCCAGTACAGGCTTTTACTGGCTTAGGTGTTGCGATGATTTTGTTAGCGCAGCGAAGAGTGATATAGAAGGGGGGGATGAATAGATCACTCCCAATTTGAACAACTTCAGAGGAAACTCACTACTTCAAAATACAACTCTTCAGATAAGGCTAAATAATGCAGCTAACGCAGTGAGAAACTAAGATAGGATAATAAGGTGCGATTGGAAGAGCCCGTCCACACACAAACACAATGCCGAACAGAAGGAAAGCACAGCAATAATACCAAGCCACAGAGGAGACAAGAGATTTTAAGGTGGTTCGATTGTAGTCCACAATCTACATCCACCCCTCACTCCAACTAGAGTGAGGATTCCACTAGCCACTGCTAGAAAACTGCAGACTCAGTCTGCGAACAAAGTGCTGCCACACAGCTTCACACCTGGACCTGCTACCAGCAAGACCAGAAACGGAGATGCCTCTCCCTTCCCCCAACCTGGAGGGAACCTGCTAATGACAACCCGTCACTGGCAAAAACCAGAGATCACAGATCTCTCATCCTCTGCAGCCTAGAGGGGAACCGGAGTAACTCTCCCTTCCTCCAAACACCGGAGGGTAACAACTCGAAATCAGATATATGAAGAAATAAAAGGAAAAACAGAAGTGTAAACAAGACCAACGATGAACACAAATCGTTTCAGAAAAATCAAATACAAATGTAGATTCCGAGGAAGCAAATTGGACGCTTCTCTCTCACTCAGACTTTTCTCTCACAGTAATGCTCTCAAATCTTTTCTCTCTATCTTCTTTCTGGAACGTGGAGGCTCTCTCTCTTTTCTTCTTCTGCTCAGGGATTTTGCTCTTCAGCTTTTTCTCCAGTTCTCTCCATCTAATCGCAGAAGGCACCTTTTATATGGCATTCGACCTGAGTTTCAGGCCTTCACACGAGAGAGTCTCGTTCCCTCCCTTTCCAGAGCATTCTCGGATCACGTGCCAGGCATCATCCTCGGTTCACGTGCCCAATAATTGACCTGAATCATCTGCAGGTAGAGATAACGAAATGTGATTAGTTAGTTCAGTCAGATAGGAATGTATATACTTTAGGATAGCATATGAGTAAGTGTGTACACTGAGGGAGTGTATAGACTTGTGAGTCCTCATGCGACCTCAGTGTATAGACTAGCTAAAAAAAATGCATTAGCACAATAGATGAAATGTGTGGACTTCTGTGAAGTGTATGAGGCCCTCGAGTGTATAGACTCAGGGAGGACAAATAGGCAAGTGTGTCAAGTGTGAGAGTGTGTAGAGTTGAAGTTCTTCATGCGAGCTCAGTGTATGGACTTGTAAGTGTTCATGCGATCTCAGTGTGTAGACTTCATTCAGCAGTCAAGACAATGGATGTATAGAGTTGGTCGTGTGAAGGAGGATGAGTGTAAAGACTTGTAATGAAGAGCAGCAATGTGTAGACTTGAAGCACAACAGTATGCACTGTATGGACTTCAATGTATAGACGTTGATGTATAGACTTCGAAGAGAACAATGCATGAAGGCATCGAATGTGTAGACTTAGAAACAGCAATATAAGCAAGTGTGTCAACTTGAGAGTGTATAGACTTGCAGGTGATATCGAGTGTATAGGGTTGAAGGATAACTGAGTGTCTAGACTTAGAGATGTGTAGACTTGCCAAGGAGTTGGACGATGTATAGACTTGAACAAGTGAAGTCTGTATAGACTTGAAGCTTCACAGTGTGTAGACTTTGGCAAGGCAACGTCAGTAAAGTTCCCAGTGTACAGACTTACTGAACTGAGCGTAGGTAAAAGATATGAGGAATGTATAGACTTACTCAGTTCAGTTCAGAACGTAGGTAGAAGTCCCAATGTATAGACTTTACCTGAGAGTGCAACCGTTGTACAGACATACTCAACTAGTCCGATGTACAGACTTGGACTTTTAACAGACAGATGTACAGACTTGGAAAACTAATGCCAATGTTCAGACTTCACCTCGTTCAAGCTACAGTGAATGAGTGTATAGACTTAATGGTCTCTCTGGCTGTACAGACTTGTTCACAGGCTGAACAGTCGAATGTATAGACTTGCTTCCACCGACCAATGTATAGACTTAGTAAGCGTGAGACGCTTAGTGAGACGGTGGCTGAGACGATGTACAGACTTCAGGTCAAACGATGCAGCTACAGTGCAGTGTAGACTGCCAAACTCTGTACAGACTTGTAGCTTGAGACAGTGATGTACAGACATGGAATCAATGAAGGCGTTGGCTGTACAGACTTTGATGAATGCCGCTCGCTGTACAGACTTCGAATCAAGGCATGAATAGTGAATCAATGTCTAGACTTGGATGCCCAAGCCAATGTATAGACTTGTGCAGAGCAGCCAGTGTGTGGACTTGTACAGTGACTAGAGGCTGTACAGACTTTGGGTCATGATGTGTGAGACGAGGGTCAGTGTATTGACTTTGAGATGGCAGACGATGTATAGACTTGTGGTTCAACAGAGTGTGTATAGACTTGGAAGATGAAGGGCGATGTGTAGACTTTGAAATGAACGGGAGAATGTATAGACTTGACCCCTTAAAAGGTTGTATACACTTCAGATGCAATCTACAGTGCCGTTGTATGGACTTGAACTCAAGGAATGGCTGTACAGACTCTGAAGGCTTAGCGGAGGGTGTACAGACTTTGAAAATTAAGTTCAATGTATGGACTTCAGGTGAAGACCAATGTACATACTTTGAATATGAAATTCAATGTATGGACTTGGAGATTAAAGGAGGGGTCGACCCATCAGAGGTGGGGGGTCGACCCATCAGTGTACAGACTATGCAGACAGTGTGTAGACATGATCAAGTAGTGCATATTTATCTGACAACTATATGAACTGCACAGTCCTACATGATGAAGCATGTATTATTCTAGAGATAGAAGATTGATTTATAGTGTGAGACATCATCAAAACCGTAGGGATGCAACAATCTCCCCCTTTTTGATGATGGCAACACTATGAATCAAGCAATATCAAAGCTTAACAAGAAATTAACTACAGTTTCAATAAATCAAAGTAAATTCAAGGCAAGTGAAAGCACAGCCAAATTAAAC
The DNA here is from genome assembly GCA_022559845.1 of Amorphophallus konjac. Taxonomy (NCBI): domain Eukaryota; kingdom Viridiplantae; phylum Streptophyta; class Magnoliopsida; order Alismatales; family Araceae; genus Amorphophallus; species Amorphophallus konjac. The sequence goes on along the minus strand of CM040123.1, from coordinate 228,221,979 downwards.
ACTACTGCAGAGCACATCTTTCTCCAAAACCACTCCCTCTCAGCCCCCCTACAACCCATTCTCAGATAAAGCCATCACATGACAAGGTAATCTCCCCCTTAGCTCATGAACAATAAATGATCTATTGATATTGCAAAACCCTTCTCCCCCTTTGACATCAGCAAAAGGAAATGCAGAATATATGAAAGTGCTGGAGACATGAAGAAAAAGTACAGTAACTTCTTAGGGCAGAAAGGCACAAGCAAGTCTTAAGAAAGTAAGTGAGGTGCTAAACTCAAGTGAAGATTCTTGAACTCCAGTACACACTAGAGAAATAGAATGATAGAAAATTTTATCAGCATACATGGAGTATGATTTAGAGCAGGAATTAACAAGTATGGCCAGATATTGCTGAACTGTCAACAATCCAAAAAGACAACAAGAGACAAAGTCAAAGAGGTGTTCTCAAGGTATTGAAGACTAGCAATCCATTAGTTGCACAACTACAAGGAAATTTTTTTTTTGTTGAGATGATTTTCAAGAAGATCAATGAGTAAGTTAGTAATTCACTCTTTTGACATTAGGGAGACACCTTGATTAGAGGCCTGAATCCCCAGTTACTCAGAGTGAGTACCTCATTACTTCCCCCCCCCCTTTTTTTAAAAAAGGAGCAGAGTTAGTAACTGTGGCTTTTGACATGAGGAAACACCTTGATTAGAGGCCAGAGTCCGCAGTTACTCACCAGCAAGTCACCATTGCTCTGTCATGTCTTTTCCATTCATTTTAAGCATTTGACACCTCATGACATAGGAGAAATATTCATTTCATTGATGAAGCTCCCAGTTTCTCAGTGAATAAAACAAGACATGTTTGTTTGATTAAGCCCTTATGTTGAAGAGATGGAATGATTGAAAACAATACCAGAAGGACTATTACTTGAAGTGAATCGTGAAGTCTAGATTTCAAGCTGATTGGGTCAGATATCAAGACATACAGGTTTTGGCCTGAACATAAATCATTGACAATGTAGGAAGATATACTTTTTATAATTAATCCAGATCTCTGAAGGAATACCAGAGGAAAGATTCTAACTGGACTTTAGTATCACTGACTTATAGACTTAAGAATTAAGTGACATTCTACTGTCTGAGAGAACCACACTAGATCTGTCATGAAAACCAGCAAAGACACATATCTGGTCAATCTTTTTGAATTTGTCAAAGAACACTTCTTCTCACAGCTCAACCAGCTCCCCCTCACTCACAGCTTTTCTGAAAGCTAACCAACTGAACTCCCCCTCACAAAAAGAACAGGCTACACAGTTAAGACAATTTGTATAAGCCTAATTCTCTTCTTAGTGTTGTGAATTTTTCATTATCCAGAGGTTTAGTGAAGATGTCAGCAATCTGATTATCTGTGCCTACATGAATTAGTTCAAAATTATTTTTAGAAACCTCATCTCTTATGAAATGATGCCTTATCTCTATGTGTTTGGTGCGTGAATGCAGAACATGATTTTTGGCAAGATTAATGGCACTGGTATTATCACAATAGATAGGTGTGCACCCCAGGTCTACTTGGTAGTCCTGAAGCTGGTGTTTAATCCAAATGACTTGTGTTCCACAACTCCCTGCAGCCACATATTCAGCTTCTGCAGTGGAGAGGGCCACAGAATGTTTTTTCTTGGAACCCCAAGACACTAAACACCCACCTAAAAATTCACAATGACCACTAGTGCTTTTCCTGTATAGTTTACAACCTGCATAATCAGCATCTGTGTATGCAACTAAGTCAAATGTGTGTGATGCAGGAAACCATAAACCAAGAGAATGAGTAGCTGACAAATATCTAAAAATTCTTTTCACTACAGCTAAATGTAATTCAGTAGGTCTAGAATGATACCTTGCACACATTCCTACACTGAATTGTATATCAGGTCTGGAAGCTATTAGGTAAAGAAGAGATCCAATCATACCTCGATAGAGCTTGGCATTTACTTCTTTACCTGTCTCATCTGCATCCAGTGAGGTATTGGTACCCATGGGTGTTGTAATGTGCTTCAGGTTTTCCATACCAAACCTCTTGAACAGTTCCATTGTGTATTTGGTCTGGTTGATGAAGCACCCATCCTCTAGCTGTTGTACCTGCAAGCCAAGGAAGTACTTTAGTTCACCAACCAAACTCATCTCAAATTCAGCAGACATCATTTTAGAGAATTCAACACATAGTTCATGCTTAGTTGATCCAAACACAATGTCATCTACATATACCTAAACTATGAGGAGATCTTTATTTGTACCTGTGGTAAATAAAGTTTGATCTACTTTACCTCTTTTGTAGCCCTTGCTGATCAGAAATTCAGTCAATCTTTCATACCATGCTCTTGGAGCCTGCTTTAGACCATACAAGGCTTTGTTTAACCTGAAAACTTGGTCAGGTTGAGGAGAAAATTGAAATCTAGGGGGTTGTTCAACAAAAACATCTTCTTTAATGACTCCATTTAAAAAGGCACTTTTAACATCCATTTGTTGGAGTTTTATGTTCTTTGAACATGCAAAAGCAAACAACAGTCTTATAGCCTCCATCCTAGCAACAGGTGCATAGGATTCATCGAAATCTACACCAAATTTCTAACAGTAGCCCTTGGCTACTAATCTGGCCTTATTCCTAGAAATGATTCCATCTTCATTCATTTTATTTTTGAACACCCACTTAGTTCCTATGATATTAACATTATCTGGTCTTGGAACAAGTTCCCAGACATTATTTCTTTCGAACTGGCCTAATTCCTCACTCATGGCATTGACCCAAGCTTGATCAGCCAAGGCCTCTTCTATTGATTTGGGTTCAATTTGTGAGACTAAAGCAATTAAGTCTTCATTATTCACATTCCTAAAATGGGACCTAGTCCGAAGAGGATCTTCAGGATTGCCTATGACATTATCTATCGGATGATCTTTAAGAAATCTAACATTTATTGAAGACTCACCTTCTTCTCTTGGCTCTTCCTGGTTAGGAGGATTTGCTGTTCCACTTGGCTGAGTGTTCTCTTCTTCTTGGTCTTTTAGGAATATCCCATCATGATTGGAATCCCTGTCAAGATTTTCATTGTTAGAAACACCTTTCTTTTCACTAAAAATAATGTGTGGAGACTCTTCAACCTTTTTGTCTATTATGTTGAAGACCCTATATGCCCCAGACACTTCTGAATATCCCAAAAATATTCCAGGGGAGCTTTTAGCTTCAAACTTGTCTAAATCTTTCTTGTCATTGTTGTGAATAAACCATTTTGCTCCAAAAATTCTGAAATGAAACAAGTTTGGTTTCTTACCTTTTAGAAGCTCATAGGGTGTTTTCTTGTGAATGGGTCTTACCATGGCCCTGTTGATTATGTAAGTTGCTGTATTGGCCGCATTTGCCCAAAACCTCCTTGGTAATTGACTTTCAATTAGCATGGTTCGGGCCATCTCCACCACAGTTCTATTTCTTCTCTCCATAATTCCATTCTGTTCAGGTGTCCTGGGAGAAGAAAATTTGTGTGTTAGTCCCTCTCTTTCACAAAGATCAGAAAACATGGAGTTTTCAAACTCACCTCCATGGTCAGATTGAATAGAACAGATCTTGTGTTTTCCTTCTTGTTTGACCTGATTGAAAAACAGATTAAACTTTTGAAATGCATCACTTTTATTTGCTAAGAAAAATATCCATGAATATCTAGAGAAGTCATCTATGATGACATAGCCAAACCTGTTCCCATTAAGACTCTGAGTTCTAGTAGGACCGAAGAGGTCCATATGGAGGAGTTCCATTGGTCTAGAGGACAGTGGCTCAGATCTTAATTTGAAAGAGTTCCTGGTCTATTTACCTAGAGCACATGCATCACATGATTTTGAAATAGAATTGAATTTTATTCTAGGCATGCCTCTCACTAAATCATGCTTGACCAATTTATTTAAAGTAGTAAAGCTAGCATGTCCTAGACATCTATGCCATTCAAAAGCATCATTTTCAGAATTGGCAGATAAACAAATATTAGATTCAGATTCCTCATCTAGGTCTACCATGTAGACATTATTAATCCTGTTGGCTACAAATTTAACCACATCAGAATTTATTTCAAAGATTTTGCATGAGTTATCATCAAACACAACCCTGTGGCCCTTGTCACATAACTGACTAATGCTAATCAGGTTGTGTTGAAGACCTTCCACAAGTAGAACTTTTTCAATGGAGTTTGTGGAAGACTTACCTACTGTACCAACTCCAATAATCTTACCTTTGTTCTTTCCTCCAAACTTGACCAGACCCCCTACCTTCATCTCTATCTTGCTGAACTTGGATCGGTCACCTGTCATGTGCCTGGAGCAGCCACTGTCGAGGTACCACTTGTTGTCTTCAGCTGCCAAGCCGACCTACACAAATAACATCAAGTAGAGTGATTTGGAACCCAAGATAAGTTGGGTCCAAGGACATTATTCAAATCTCTAATCAAGTGTTTAGGAATCCAAGTTTGCTTCAGCATGGATTTCCCTGGCACCTTTATTTCTGGTTTATTGAAATTAATTCCAGCTGGTCTGGAGAAGTAAGTTCTATTCCATTCATTAGGCTTGCCACTCCTAGGATATCTTCTGTAAGTTTGTTGATCAACAGATTTTTGAAGATGATGATCATTTCTCCAGTAGGTCCTCTTTGGACCCATCTGATTGTAGTAATTCTAGCTTTTCTTCTGATCCACTTGCTTGGTCCATTTACCATTTATGTTCTGATTGGTAGGCTTAGTGAAATTCTTCACAGAATTCATTCCCATCTTAAATGGTTGACCAGCACTGTTTTTAGGACTTTCCTTCTGACCTTGAGTTCCCTTACTGCTGTTTGAGCTGGATGGTGTGTCCAGCTTTTCTTTTCCCTTCTCTGGGCAGAAGGTAATGGTTTTGAATTGTAAGGGTCTTTTGTTAGTTGGGTCGTAGCCTAGACCCTCCTTATTGTTAACCCTAGCCCCCAGTATAGCATCCACACTAGATTGTCATTGGACAAAGTTTTTCAAAACTTTCTGTTTGTCTTCCAGCTCCTTTTGAAGGGACTCAAAATTTTTTAGAAGTTCACCATTGACTTTCTTAACAGCTTCATATTTTTCTGAGTTCACTCTACTTTCATTCAAGCTTTCTTCAATTCTTATTTTGAGTTCATTGAGCTGATTTTGACTTTCTTAGTTTTCTCCCTTGAGCTTATCATTTTCTCTTCTTAGTGAGGTCATTTCTTCTAGTTGCTCTTTTAGTTTCTGATTTTCCTCACAGACCTGGGTTTGTTCTTCAACATTAGTATTAATTTTTCTTTTCAGAACCCTATGTTCTTTACTAAGAGAATTGAATTTATCTAATAACTCTGCATAAGCATCTTCCCAGTCATCAATCGTAAAATTTTCAAAAACATTGGTTACCTCCTCTTCACTGTTTGCCATAAGGCAAATTCCTTCTTCATGCTCCTCTGAGGAAGTATCTTCAGGATCTTCTTCCTCCTTGCTCCATGTGCAGACCATCGCCTGTGGCTTCTTCTTCTTCTGCACTTTTATGTTCTTCTTTTCTAAGTAGGGACCCTTCTTCTGAAGATCTGGGCATTCGCCTTTCATGTGTCCCTGTTTGTTACAATGATAACAAGTCAGTCTCTTAGGATTTCTATCCCTATAATTGGTAGATTCAACATTCTTGTTAAAGGAGTATGGCTTTTTCCTCCTAAAGGTCTTCCCCTTTCTCCTTAAAAATTTACTGAACTGACGAGTGAGCATTGCCTGCTCCTTCTGGTTGAGATCTGAGAAGCCATCAGACTCACCGCTACTGCTGCTGCTGCTACTGCTACTGCTACTCTTGTTGCGGGATGCCTTGAGAGCTACATTCTTAGCCTTCCTATCACTTCCTTCACCACCTCCTTTGAAATTCATCTCATAGGTCATGAGGGATCCTATGAGTTCATTCACTGTCAAGGTCGTCAGATCTTTTGACTCTTCAATCACGATGGCCTTAGTGTGCCACGCTGGGGATAAGGATCTAAGAATTTTCCTGACTATGTCTGCCTCAGCTAGATCCTTCCCTAGCCCCTTGAGTGTGTTCGTGATCAAGGACAACCTGGCATACATTTCAGTAATATTCTTCTCTGCGTTCATCCTAAACAGTTCATACTTAGAGGTGTAGAGGTTTACCTTCGAGGCTTTCACTTGAGCTGTACCTTCGTAGATTAATTGCAGCTCATCCCACATTCGCTTGGCAGTCCTGTAGGCAGATATACGGGCATATTCCTCTGGGTGAACAGCACACTGGATGATGTTCAGCGCCGTCCAGTTGAGTGAAGATAGCTTGACATGGTCATCTGTCCACGCGTCCTCGTTCGGTGGCAGATCATACGGGCCAACCGTGATTACCCTGCACAGCTTGTGGCTCTGTGATCTGGTAAACACTTCCATCCTGTTCTTCCAAAACAGATAATTATTACCATCAAAAAATGGAGGGTGACTAATGGATTGACCTTCAGCCATGAAGCTTCTAGGACCATTAGCATTTCCCTGACCGTTTGTCCACATGATGCAAACCTGCTCTGATACCAAATGTTAGCGCAACGAAGAGTGATATAGAAGGGGGGGGGGATGAATAGATCACTCCCAATTTGAACAACTTCAGAGGAAACTCACTACTTCGAAATACAACTCTTCAGATAAGGCTAAATAATGCAGCTAACGCAGTGAGAAACTAAGACAGGATAATAAGGTGCGATTGGAAGAGCCCGTCCACACACAAACACAATGCCGAACAGAAGGAAAGCACAACAATAATACCAAGCCACAGAGGAGACAGGAGATTTTCAGGTGGTTCGATTGTAGTCCACAATCTACATCCACCCCTCACTCCAACTAGAGTGAGGATTCCACTAGCCACTGCTAGAAAACTGCAGACTCAGTCTGCGAACAAAGTGCTGCCACACAGCTTCACACCTGGACCTGCTACCAGGAAGACCAGAACCAGAGATGCCTCTCCCTTCCTCCAACCCGGAGGGAACCTGCTAATGACAACCCGTCACTGGCAAAAACCAGAGATCACAGATCTCTCTTCCTCTGCAGCCCAGAGGGGAACCGGAGTAACTCTCCCTTCCTCCAAACACCGGAGGGTAACAACTCGAAATCAGATATATGAAGAAATAAAAGGAAAAATAGAAGTGTAAACAAGACCAACGATGAACACAAATCGTTTCAGAAAAATCAAATACAAATGTAGCTTCCGAAGAAGCAAATTGGACTCTTCTCTCTCACTCAGACTTTTCTCTCACAGCAATACTCTCAAATCTTTTCTCTCTATCTTCTTTCTGGAACGTGGAGGCTCTCTCTCTTTTCTTCTTCTGCTCAGGGATTTTACTCTTTAGCTTTTTCTCCAGTTCTCTCCATCTAATCGCAGAAGGCACCTTTTATATGGCATTCGACCTGAGTTTCAGGCCTTCACACGAGGGAGTCTCATTGCCTCCATTTCCAGAGCATTCTCGGATCACGTGCCAGGCATCATCCTCGGTTCACGTGCCCAATCATTGACCTGAATCATCTTCAGGCAGAGACAAAGAAATGTGATTAGTTAGTTCAGTCAGATAGGAATGTATATACTTTAGGATAGCAGATGAGCAAGTGTGTACACTGAGGGAGTGTATAGACTTGTGAGTCCTCATGCGACCTCAGTGTATAGACTAGCTAAAAAAAATGCATTAGCACAACAGATGAAATGTGTGGACTTCTGTGAAGTGTATGAGGCCCTCGAGTGTATAGACTCAGGGAGGACAAATAGGCAAGTGTGTCAAGTGTGAGAGTGTGTAGAGTTGAAGTTCTTCATGCGAGCTCAGTGTATGGACTTGTAAGTGTTCATGCGATCTCAGTGTGTAGACTTCATTCAACAGTCAAGACAATGGATGTATAGAGTTGGTCGTGTGAAGGAGGATGAGTGTAAAGACTTGTAATGAAGAGCAGCAATGTGTAGACTTGAAGCACAACAATATGCACTGTATGGACTTCAATGTATAGACGTTGATGTATAGACTTCGAAGAGAACAATGCATGAAGGCATCGAATGTGTAGACTTAGAAATAGCAATATAAGCAAGTGTGTCAACTTGAGAGTGTATAGACTTGCAGGTGATATCGAGTGTATAGGGTTGAAGGATAATTGAGTGTCTAGACTTAGAGATGTGTAGACTTGCCAAGGAGCTGGACGATGTACAGACTTGAACAAGTGAAGTCTGTACAGACTTGAAGGTTCACAGTGTGTAGACTTTGGCAAGGCAACGCCAGTAAAGTTCCAAGTGTACAGACTTACTGAACTGAGCGTAGGTAAAAGATATGAGGAATGTATAGACTTACTCAGTTCAGTTCAGAACGTAGGTAGAAGTCCCAATGTATAGACTTTACCTGAGAGTGCAACCGCTGTACAGACATGCTCAACCAGTCTGATGTATAGACTTGGACTTTCAACAGACAGATGTACAGACTTGGAAAACTAATGCCAATGTTCAGACTTCACCTCGTTCAAGCTACAGTGAATGAGTGTATAGACTTAATGGTCTCTCTGGCTGTACAGACTTGTTCACAGGCTGAACAGTCGAATGTATAGACTTGCTTCCACCGACCAATGTATAGACTTAGTAAGCGTGAGACACTGAGTGAGACGGTGGCTGAGACGATGTACAGACTTCAGGTCAAACGATGCAGCTACAGTGCAGTGTAGACTGCCAAACTCTGTACAGACTTGCAGCTTGAGACAGTGATGTACAGACATGGAATCAATGAAGGCATTGGCTGTACAGACTTTGATGAATGCCGCTCGCTGTACAGACTTCGAATCAAGGCATGAATAGTGAATCAATGTCTAGACTTGGATGCCCAAGCCAATGTATAGACTTGTGCAGAGCAGCCAGTGTGTGGACTTGTACAGTGACTAGAGGCTGTACAGACTTTGGGTCATGATGTGTGAGACGAGGGTCAGTGTATTGACTTTGAGATGGCAGACGATGTATAGACTTGTGGTTCAACAGAGTGTGTATAGACTTGGAAGATGAAGGGCGATGTGTAGACTTTGAAATGAACGGGAGAATGTATAGACTTGACCCCTTAAAAGGTTGTATACACTTCAGATGCAATCTACAGTGCCGTTGTATGGACTTGAACTCAAGGAATGGCTGTACAGACTCTGAAGGCTTAGCGGAGGGTGTACAGACTTTGAAAATTAAGTTCAATGTATGGACTTCAGGTGAAGACCAATGTACATACTTTGAATATGAAATTCAATGTATGAACTTGGAGATTAAAGGAGGGGTCGACCCATCAAAGGTGGGGGGTCGACCCATCAGTGTACAGACTATGCAGACAGTGTGTAGACATGATCAAGTAGTGCATATTTATCTGACAACTATATGAACTGCACAGTCCTACATGATGAAGCATGTATTATTCTAGAGATAGAAGATTGATTTATAGTGTGAGACATCATCAAAACTGTAGGGATGTAACAGATTTATCGCGTCGTTTTCTCCATGTGTTGTTCAGGTTGCTGTTGACCTTTGGCCTTGGTCTGATGACCGTACACGTTCTCACGTTATTTTGGTCGTCCCGGCTTGAGTCTGTTAAGCTCCTGATGTGTCTCGCTTCTGTTGAAGTGCTCGATTTGATTCCGTGTTTGAGAAGTTGCTCAGGCAAGCTAGGATTTTCCCTTCCTGGTGAGCTTCCGTGGTTGAGCTTATTACTTCTTGTCCCTTCTAGTGGAATCTTTTCGATGTTTGCCTTGGAATTGCTATCTTGGCGATGCTTTTGCCCTGTGTCTGCTTAAGTGTAGACAGTGTTTATTCTGAGCCTGATCTGCTCTTTGCTATACGGTTGCTTGGCTTTGGACTCCATTATGGTGTTAAGAGCTGTTGTGCACCGTGTTTGTCGTGCCGTGTCCAGCGGCCGATGTATTGTGAAGGCTCATTTACCGTTTTCAGGACGTGAAGGTAAGCTGAGATTAGCATTTTCCTTGTGCCTTGTGCTGAAGCTGGTACTCCTCTTCTTTGCGCTTAGGCTTCTTGTGATCGATTGTTCGTTGGATCAGTACTCGTGGTGCGTTATATTACGATTTTCATGAATTGTGATGTCACCGTACGTGTGCTGGGATGCGGATACCGAGATATTTTCTGTGCCTGCGTGCGTTGTTGAGTGCGCAGTTGAAGCGTGTGGGCTGGTTACCCACGGGCTCAGGATCGTTGGTGGTAAGATTCTGGCCAGTCGAGAGGTTTGTTCTTTCTCGATGTGACTTTATCTTGGCTTCCTGTGCCTTGATGTTGTTGTTGTCGTGCCGTGCTGTTATTGGAGGCATTTCTGGTGTTGGCATTGGTATTTGCGAATGTTGGGGAATCTGTCGGCATTCCTTGCTGATTGAGTACCCTCTGTTCTACATTCTTTCTCTTGGGTGTTGTGCTCTCGAGGCGTGAGTGTGGTCCTTGAGGTGCGTTCCCAGAGATTGTTGTTTCTCGTTGTCGTGGGCCTTTTCTTGGTGAGCTGCTCGATGCATGAGTTGTTCCTTGTGGTCGTGTGTTCAGCCGTTCTTGTGCCTTGATGTGACCTTGCTTGCAGTTGTGTTCCATGGTTCTGTGTTCCGTGCGGAGCCGAAATCCTGCAGGTGCTATTGTTGTCATTTTTCACTGTTTCTCTATGATTTTGTGTCTCTGCCGTGGACCATGGTCTTGTCAGTTAGCGGTGCTGTACTCTCCTTCCAAGAGTTAGCTTGCGACTCGATCAGAGGTAATATCTGAGTGAGTGCTGACTTGATTGTGTTTGTGGTCCGGTGTTGTTGTCGTTGGCATCTTTTGTGCCAGGTGTTCTCCGTCACCTTTGGCACTGGAGCCGATGATGTAGTCGAGCTGTCAGCTGAGAGGACTGTGTCTCCTTGTGTAAGCTGCTGCTTGTCGTGCTATCGTTGTGTTCTTCGGTATCGGTTGCCTATTGTTGTGGCATGTGTCGTGTCTCCATTCATGGTGAGATGTAAGCGACGTTGCCTTGTTTCGGAGGTGTCTGACTTGTGTTCACTTGTGTCATGCTCGATCTAGAGCGTGTGCTCGTGATTATAGTCTGACGATGTTCCTCTGAGCTGTGTTTCTTGATATTTGTGTCGTTTTCGTTGTTGTGTTGTCGGGTTGTTGTTCCCTGCTTACCCTTGTTAGTCCTTAAATTTCAATGATGAAATTCCTTAAAGGAGGGGAGGATGTAATGTCTCGGATCATTACTGGATCCTTAGTAGGTCTGGTTGGATCTTTATTGGATCTTTCAGATCAGTTTCGGTGAGTTTCGGTTCGCTTTTGTGGCTTCCGAGTTGAGCTTTACGATCCGTGTGGGTTTTTCGCTCGTACTAGTTACGGAACCCTACGGTGAGTTTACTTGTCAGTTCATCAACTCGCGGATGCTACAGCGACGATGTACTTTTCGAGCCGGTCGTTTTGACTATTTTTGCGTATTTTTCGGAGTTAGGCCCAAAAATCAGATTTTTCAGAAATTAGGAAAATTCATAATTTTTTCCTATTCCTTTTCCTATTTCTTTTCCTTCCTCACTCCCCCCATCTCATTTTCGTCACCGCCTTCTCTCTCTCCCATTTTCTCTCCTCTCGAGCTTCCTCGGCTCCGGCTGTAGACGGAGGACCTAGGGGCACGTGCTGGGGATGCTGTGGAGCTGATTGGGTGCGCGATGGAGCGAAGATGGAGTGGTTTTGGCGAGATCCCGAACGGTGGATTCAAAGCCAGCGTTTGAGCTCGCGGCACGGTTTTCGGCGTGGTTTAGTCCCTTCGGGGCACGGTTTCTTCGGTGGAGGTAGGGTGACGGATCACCACTTCTTCCTGCTCGTTTTCCCTGCCATTGCACGTCGTTTGGCACGAAAATGGCTGAGTTTGGGCTTGTTTAGCCTAAACCGTAATTTTTGGGTTTTGTAGGGTTCGCCGGAAAATGACAACCATTTGCGGCGTAGTTAGTATCAAATTGACCGCTGGGATGTCTGGATCCCATTCATGCTAGTTTCGTGTTGATCGGTTGTCATTCGAGGCCGGTAGGAGTCCAGGAACCTCGGTGACTCGTTTTGGGTCGATTCGTTAGAATCACCCAGATCTCGCGTTTTAGCAGGTGCATGTGGGCTTTTTAGCCTCCTAAAGTTATTTTTCATCGTTTGCCTTGGTTTCCCCTGCGCTTCGGCGTGAATGGGGCGTGGAACGGGCCGATTAAACAATTCCTATATTTTCCCACCGTGGCCGGTGTAGCGGTCGTACCAGAGACCGTCACAGTCTCTAACGGCCCTACGATAGACCGCCACAGCGTTTGTTCATTTTTATAAGTTTTCATCGCTGCGAGAGTGTGACGGCCCAGGTGTGGTGCGTCACAGCTCTCTGACGCGTCCGGGTGTACGCGTCACAGCTATTTTGTCGTCTTGTGTTTTGGGTTAAGTCGGTTCCTCTTACGCGCCTACCCTAGTGCGTCAGGCTCGCGTAACGCGCCTGCCCCAGGCCATTACGTTCAGTTTTGACCGGATTTGACCGGGTCAGTCGGTTCGTATAGCGGTTGTGCCCCAGTGCGTCACAGCTGTGTAACGCGCCTGCCCCAGGCCGTTACACTCTGTTTTGGGCTGAGTTTGGGTGCCTGTGCCTATTGGCTCTAATGGTCCTGCCCCCATGCGTCACAGTGTTGTAACGCGTCCGTCGTGGACCGTTACATGCTGTTTGTCTGAGTTTTCAGACTGGGGTCTGTTGGCGTAACGCGTCTGCTCCCGTGCGTTAGGTTGGCGTAACGCGCCTGCTCTCGCGCGTTAGGTCGCTGTAACGCGCCTGGCGTCGTGCGTTACATGCTTCACGTTTCAATTTTTAGCCGGTTGGCTCTGACGCGCCTGTCGTCGTGCATTAGGTCGCTGTAACGTGCCTGCCCTGGTGCGTTACGTGGCTCGCATTGTGGTTTTGTGCTTGTTGGCTCTGATGCGCCCGCCCTGGTGCGTCAGGCGCCTGTAACGCTCCTGTGGTGGTGCGTTACAGCCCTGTTGTGGCCGTGATGGCCGTTGGGTGTTCGGTGTTCGCCCGTGTGTTGGGCAGTCGTAGGTTGGTGTTCTAGGGCTGTGTTTGTGTGGCAGTGGTTTTCTGGATCGGTCAGTTTTGAGTGACTGGGTGCGGTCTTTTCCCCGACTGCGACAGTTCCCTAACGACGCAATCTAGAATTGCCAATGTCGTTGTCTCTGGTTGTGTGATGGTTGTTCCTTGACTGCTGGGTCTGCCTAGTGGTTGAATGGCGGTCCGTTCTGCCAGAGCGTGGTTTTTTTCGTTTCGGTTTCTGCTTGTCTTGGCTTGGTCTCGTGGTTTGCCCGTGACCCATGGGTGTCTGTTGACGTCCTATGAGGGCAGTAACCATGATTGGACAGCCAGGAGTGCTTGTGCATGCCGTGTTTTGTGTCAGTGTTGTCTGGCTCCGGTAAACCGGGGGTTACCCAGGGGTTGACAGGTAGCTTTGTGTGTCTCGGCGGTTTTGTCTAGCTTGAGACATTGGTTCTGGATACCTCGAGATGTTGCCTTACCTCGGTCCTTGTGTCCAGGCGTGTCTGAGGGTCCTCAGTGTCCCTCAGGTCTCAGTGAGTCATTTTCTCTGGAGTGTTGTTTTGCGTGGCTTAGGATTAGACCGATTGGCGGCTTGTTCCGCTGTCAGTGACGATCTTGCCTTTGAGTCGTCCGACTCAAGGATCATCATGTGAGTAGGTCTAGTTGCCTTGCCCTGAGTCTGTCGATAGTGGCTGTGCTGCCATTGGTGCTTTGAAGTACGTGCCGTTGGGCGTTCTTGCCTGCTTGTACTTCAGCACTCGTGTTTTTGAGTCTCTGTGTCTTGTGAGCCTCCACTTGTTGTAACCCTAAGGGCTTTGAGTTGCCGACCCGCCTACAGATGGCGGAGGGGTGTTCCCGTCACGCGGTTTGTAAGCTAGTTCCGTGGGCTCCCAGCCAACGGTAGCGTCCTACCGAGGGAGAAAACTAGCTAGAGAACCTGGCTCAGGCTAGAGCCAGTTGTGCACACGTTGTCAGGGGCTGAGGACTTACGTCGACGGGCATAGCCTTGACTAGTTACTTGTTACTATTGTTCCTGTTTGGTTCAGTGCGTGTCTGCGACTCTGCCATGGTTTCAGCGGTACCGTAGGTGAGACACTTGTGGCGCAGCATAAGACGTCAGTGGACGCAGCTGGCTGTTCTTCTTGAGAGGAGGTGCTTCCATCACGTGACACGTGACTTTTCGCATTTCTTGTGCGTCGTGACCTTCCCTAGTCAGCCTTTCTGTGGCCCTACTCGAGGTCAGTGTGGCGTTGGGTGCACGACGTTCTAGTCGTGTGTGCCGTCGTGTCTGTTGTGTCTGTCTTTTTGTCCGTCCGTGCAAGTCTCGTCTTAGGCCTGGCGTTGTGTCGACAGATCGGTAACTCCTGACTTTGTCAGATCGGAGTCGCCCTTCTGTCGCTGCTTGGAGTAGTTTGGGGTGTCGAGGTTAGTTCGGCAGCCACTTGTCTGGTGCGGATTCTCTCCCTTTCCTACATGTTCCCTACTCCTGCTGTTCCCGTTCTTTTTACAGCTTCGTAGTGTAGTTTCCTGCTTTGCTACACCTGCTGTTACTACTGTTGCTTTTTGTTCCGTTGCTGGGTGTTTTTCAGTGGGGATTCGCGTGACCCCTACTGAGCCTCTGTTTGGAGACTCACCCCTACTTTTCAGGTGGGCGTCATCTCTGTTCGTGGTTCCTGGTGTGGCGCGTTTGTAGCTGCCAGCAGTACCTACGTCGGGTTTCCCTCGACCTCAGAGTACGTTCTTTTCCTATGGCCTGTACTTGTCTTTAATTTTCTGGACTGGACTCTGATGTAATTGTTAAATTGAACTATTAATTAAAAAGTAATTTTATTTCTGCTACTTTAGCAAACCGATCTAATGAAATTCAATTGCTTACTGTTCTATCTCTGTGGCTTCAATGTACTCTACACATGCCTTTTCCCTTCGGAGCTTTACCACTTTTGGGAGGCCTCGCGGGTTCCATGTGGTATCACGTGTATTCGGTAGTCCTACTGGGTATACCTGATATCCGGGATCCGGGTATCACGTCTAGTTAGGTAGAGTTTTTCGAGCCCGTCATTTCGATATATAGAACTTGTGATTCCGACATGTGTACGTCGAGAACCGGAGGGCTGAACATTGACACTTTATTGAAATGACGACAAGCTCGATGTCGTCAAATTATTTTGACGCCATCGTGCAAAGGCGTCAAATTATTTAATATATATCTATATATAAATAAATATATATATATATATATATACATATAACTTGTAATTATATCTTAGAAAATCCATATCTACTAAACTATGCAACATAAAATTATGAAAAAAATATATTTTTGGAATCCTTGAATTTTTCTCATAATTATCATATATTCTATTTTTTATTATTTTATATAAATAAATATGTCTTTGAGTGTATATTTTTAAAATTATTCAATTAAATAGAGATAAATGTGAATTCTTGTTAAATAAATTAAGCTAAAAATCATAAAATTAACGTCCCTCCAAGAGAACACTAATTAATAAATGACGCCACCCACGGGCGTCAAATAATATAAGTTTATTCAGTTATAGTTAATTATAGAATTGGATGGAGATGAATTCTATAATTAACGCATCCATGTTCTCAATGTTTTCTTCCGATTTTGACCCATACCGCGGGTCTTCTGGCACTCTCATCTAACATCCGTAGATGGAGTCCCTCTTTCATGATTGGTTCACGTATACACCTCAACTCTCGGTGACATATGAGCCCTCCGTTGGACATTCCGTTCCTTCGGACTGACAAGTTAGTCATTGGGTCCTCCGTGAGTCTCCTCGTAGCCTTGGATTCCCTCAAGGCCGACTGAGCTGGTTGTACCTTAAACACCTTGTACCCATTTTAGTGCCACGTCACTCTGGAAACGTGGTAACCCGGCCCTTTCATGGTGCTATTCTTGACCCATGAGAGAAATTCTCTTAGCCGGTGGAATGAGTGATCATTCCACTAGATGATACATTGAATTGGGTAACTTATTGCTAAGTACCAATCATTCAGCTTGCATCATGTCCATTGAACTGGTGACTATCTTGCTAGTCATCTATTCAAGTTATTCATGGCAACCTATCTAGGTGCCAATTCCACCCAGTTTTTTCGACATGTCATAGTTTCTATGCTTTCACGTAGATTTTATCGCAAGTCTGTCCTTACTCAAGGGCCTTGCCCTTGAATTCCATAGAATCATATCTTATCATTCTATTAAAACTTGTTCTTTGGAACTCCTTAATGGCTATGAACTATCGTGGATGTCTAGATCTATCTTTAAATGCCGTGCATATAGGGCCCGATCTGGTCCTAGGAGGAGCACCCGAAAGTACTAGTGCCCATGGGAGTTTTAATGACCGCGGTGTCTGGCATTGCACCGCAGTACTTGTCTCTCTTGATCTTTGGCATTCCACACTCACTCTCTCTTTCTCTCGTGACTTGCGTGCGTGACTTGACTTGCGTGACTTTACTAGCGTGGCCCAAAATGGGCAAAGTACTTGCGTGAAATAGCCAACAATCTATAAGTTCTCTCATGGATATCTCTTACTTGCTTGGAAGTTTTGCATACCGTTGATTAATCTATTGCTAGTTTTGTTCACTTCCTCGGTTATTTCTACAAGCATAGCCTTACTTGCATTTGCATGCAAAAATGTAATTACTTAAACCAATTACTTGTTCTTGAGATATAATTCCTACTGAGCGTTCGCTCACCCAGTTTTATTCCAACATTTTTCAGGTAATCAGGTGGCTAGCGAGACCGAGACTCAAATGGGAGGGACAAGTGTGCAAGCGAGCTTCAAAAACTAGTGAACCTGTGTCTTTTATCTTTCTTGAGTCTAGCATGGTGTCTCTTATTTAGTTATCTTGTCTAAGTCTGTTAGAGCGTCATTTTCTTTTCTTTCATTGTGATGTAGTTGAGTCTTCAAGATTTGAAATTTAAATTGTAACAGACTTATATTTGAAATGAAATTTTATTATTTCCTCAAATTATTTGCTCTTATACGACTGCTCTTGATTATTCACGACTGTTTAACTGCCACGTTCCGAGCAAACAACACATTTCGCTGCTATCGGTTCGGGGCGAGACGGAGGTGGTATGAGAGCTTCGGCTTTCACATGCTCAAGCTATTAGGTTCCAAGAGATAGGTTAAGTATCCTTGTCGGTAATCCTATAGGAATTCCGTCAGAGATGGGTAGAACTTGGGGTTAAAGTTATAAAAGAAAGATAAGATATTTACATTTCATTAACATTAATTCTTGAGTCGATAAATTATCTCCCCACTTATCCTTACAGGAACCTAGATAAAATGGAAGCATCTAAGCCAAGCTTTGTTCATGAGATGATCTTAGTGGATGTCCAAGCTTACGCGGACCTTGTTAGGAGAGTTCAGGAGCAAGAGAAAGCGGTGGAAGAAAAAGAAAGAGTTGAAGGGAAAGCGAATGATTCAATGATGTTCAACACTACCAAGAAAAGGCTAAACGAGGGTGGTAGTTCCCAAGGGTGTAAGAAGTGTAAAGTGTGTAAGAAGTGCAAGAATGGGAAGTTTAGGGTGGCACCGGTAAGCCAAACTCAAGAAAAATGCTGGCATTGTGGTAAAGGAAACCATCAATCGAAGGAGTGTTATCGAAAAATGGGAGCATGTCTTCGTTGTGGGAGCCTAGACCATAAGATAGCGGAATGCCCTATTTTGACCAAGAAGCTTCCAAGAGAAGTTCAAGTTTAGCCAAACTTGCCAAAGGGAAAGCTACGGAAGGTAACCCTCACCCTTAAGCCTAAATGAATTCTTCCTAAAATTAGTTATGTTCCACTCAATGTATCTAGACTTCTTCTACGCATTATAGCTAATTCTCCATCGTGAGTAAAGGATAATGTGAATTTGGGGACCAAATTCCTTTAAGTGGGGGAGTGTGTAACGCCCGGTAATTTTGAAATAGGAATAAATATATTTACGGTTTGAAAAGAAAAATAACCGATACATGATGATATCTACATATCTCTATAAATAGTTAATAAGGTTCCTAGAATTTATAAAAGACTAGTTAATATTACCTTTTGGAATGGAAGTAAAAATTTATCTAGGATCGAACCTGCCTCTGATACCCAGGACAAGGACTAATAAAAGTTAAAGAAATTATGAGGAATAAAATCCCTATATAAATACAAATTATTAATAGGTATATGAGGGTTAGTAAATAACCCACACATATTGTAAGGGCCCTTAAGTCTCAACCCACTCATCCATATATCTGTGCATATAATGTAATATAAATAAATATAATCCAATGTAAATAATCAAGGCCAAACTCTGTACACAACCCCCTGACATACTAAGAAGTCTCACAAAAAGAACTCATGGACCCTACCGTTATATTATAATCAATTTAAAAATAACATGTTATTTTTATGTAAGCATTTAATGCACAACACAATTTTATTAAGAATCATTAAATCTCGAAGAAAATATCAATTTATATTTTATTACTAATTTAAAAATTTAATATTCCACATTTATTACATTATAATCTTATTAGAAGGGAGAAGGATATATATATATAAGATTTAATTACATTAAAGATATGTAAAAGATAAAAGAATGAGCATATATGTAATTTTGATTCTTTCAAGGGTATTAAGAAAAGGCCAAAAACTCAATTGACGCCTCTTCGTACTGGCGTATCCAACATGAAACACGACTTAATGCAAGTCGTTATTTACAAATTAGTAAAAGTCAAATAAAGTATATAGTTAAAAGTATTATAAAACAATAGGGATATTTATACAATATCGATCCTTTGGAGGTTAAGGAGAAATGTCAAAATGCAAATGACGCCATTCCTTTAGGCGTTGATTTCAAATGTGACGACTTAATGAAAGTCCGTTATTTTATTCGAAAATGAATAGTGCTCGTTTTTGAATTAAAGAATTTTGGAAAACTAATTATATGGAAAAATAGAGAAAAATGAAAAACTCGTACCCCTAAAAATTCACATCTAGATCACATCAAGAAAAAAAAGATAAAAATCTAGAAAGATCATTACATCTTAAATTTACAAATAAGAAAAGGTGAATGACGCCTCCGAGCAAATCATCATTTAAAGAATTGACGACTGTGTATACAAGCGTCATTTATTGAAATAACGCCTCAACCTGAGGCGTCATTTCCAAGGGACAGTCAGTGTTTGGTTTGATCAACGATGTTATGTGGGTAAGTGTTGATTAGGGAAAGGTTAAACACGTGGATGTCTAAGTTTAATCAGGAGTCTACATAGGAAGTTTCAATTCCAATCAAACTCCTAGAACCCATTAGGACTTCTTCGCCTATAAATACCCACCCTTCCATCGAACTCCATGTCTACAATATTAATCCAAACGTCCTCATGCTGCTAACTGCGTTCTTCCTCCTGCCGTTCTCGTTTCCGTGCTGTGAACGTGAAGAAAGGCTTCGTCCCCTTCTTCCATCTTCTTCCTGTTGACGAGAAGGACGAGCATCTTCTTCCTCTCCTTCATCCTGTCAACCGCCTGCACAAGAAGAAGGACGATCCTCTTCTTCCATCTACATCCTGCTGATCCGTGGAAGTCTTCATCCTTCTTCCTCTCGCAATGCGTTTTCTTCTTCGAGCATTGGACGTGGACGTCTTCTCCTCCTCCTTTTCTTACTTCCTCCTGCTACTGAATGGGTGCAGTGTAGCTGCTATTGCTGCGGCTGTTCTTCGTATATTCCTTTCCAACCGTTGTTCTCCGTCAAGCAACAGGTAGGTTTTCTCAAGAATTGAAGCCCAAGATAATAATAATTAAGTTGCATTACATGTTTGCATTCTATAGTCTACGGTTTGCATGTTTATTTCAATTAATTAAATAATTACAACATGTTTAAATATTTTTTATCCATGCAATCATATATCTAAAATCACAAAAAAAAATACGTGACTAAAATCCTCATGATTATTCCTAAATTTCCATGCCCAATATGATGTATTTACTTTAAGCTTAAATAAATTAAAATATATAATCACGTTACTCGGTGAATTCTAAAGGTTACCATAACATGTTAGTTATAGATTTTTTTCTTTTGACGACTTGTTTCTAATCACCGGAACGTCCTTTGGCTATGAAATTTTATGAGTGTGTTGTTGGGGAGGTGACCGAGATAGTGAGAGTGGTTGCACCATTTTTTCGTGCCCTCTATATCAAGACCCCCCATCTCTCAACGAAAAATTATTTTGAACGTCCAGTTAGGTAGAGTTTTTCGAGCCCGTCATTTCGATATATAGAACTCGTGATTCCGACATGTATACGTCGAGAACCGGAGGGTTGAACATTGACACTTTATTGAAATGACGAGAAGCTCCATGTCGTCAAATTCTTTTGACGCCATCGTGCAAAGGCGTCGAATTATTTAATATATATATATATATATATATATATATATATATAATATACATATAACTGGTAATTATATCTTGGAAAATCCATATCTACTAAACTATGCAACATAAAATTATGAAATTTTTTTTTTGGAATCCTTGAATGTTTCTCCTAATTATTATATATTCTATTATTATTATTATTTTATATAAATAAATTATGTCTTTGAGTGTATATTTTTAAAATTATTCAATTAAATAGAGATAAATGTGAATTCTTGTTAAATAAATTAAGTTAAAAATCATAAAATTAACGACCCTCCAAGAGAACACTAATTAATAAATGACGCCACCCACGGGCGTCAAATAATATAAGTTTATTTAATTATAGTTAATTATAGAATTAGATGGACATGAATTCTATAATTAACGCATCCATGTTCTCACCGTTTTCTTCTGATTTTGACCCATACCGCGGGTCTTCTAACACTTTCATCTCACGTCTGTAGATGGAGTCCCTGTTTCATGATTGGTTCACGTATACACCTCAACTCTCGAAGACATACGAGCCCTCCGTTTGACATTCCGTTCCTTCGGACTGGCAAGTTAGTCATTGGGACCTCCGTAAGTCTCCTCGTAGCCTTGGATTCCCTCAAGGCTGACTGAGCTGATGGTACCTTAAACACCTTGTACCCATTTTAGTGCCATGTCACTCTGGAAACGTGGTAACCCGGCCCTTTCATGGTGCTATTCTTGACCCATGAGAGAAATTCTCTTAGCCGGTGGAATGAGTGATCATTCCACTAGGTGATACATTGAATTGGGTAACTTATTGCTAAGTACCAATTATTCAACTTGCATCATGTCCATTGAAGTGGTGACTATCTTGCTAGTCATCTATTCAAGTTATTCATGGCAACCTATCTAGGTGCCAATTCCACCCAGTTTTTTCGACATGTCATAGTTTCTATGCTTTCACGTAGATTTTATCTCAAGTCTGTCCTTACTCAAGGGCCTTGCCCTTGAATTCCATAGAATCTTATCTTATCATTCTATTAAAGCTTGTTCTTTGGAACTCCTTATTGGCTATGAATTATCGTGGGTGTCTAGATCTATCTTTAAATGCCGTGCATATAGGGCCCGATCTGGTCCTGGGAGGAGCACACGAAAGTACTAGTGCCCATGGGAGTTTTAATGATCGCGGTGTCTGGCGTTGCACTGCAGTACTTGTCTCTCTTGATCTTTGGCATTCCACACTCACTCTCTCTTTCTCTCGTGACTTGCGTGCGTGACTTGACTTGCGTGACTTTACTAGTGTGGCCCAAAATGGGCAAAGTACTTGCGTGAAATAGCCAATAATCTATAAGTTCTCTCATGAATATCTATTACTTGCTTGGAAGTTTTGCATACCGTTGATTAATCTTTTGCTAGTTTTGTTCACTTGCTCGATTATTTCTACAAGCATAGCCTTACTTGCATTTGCATGCAAAAATATAATTACTTAAACCAATTGCTTGTTCTTGAGATATAATTCCTACTGAGCGTTCGCTCACCCAGTTTTATTCTAACATTTTTTAGGTAATCAGGTGGCTAGCGAGACCGAGACTCACATGGGAGGGACAAGTGTGCAAGCGAGCTTCGAAAACTTGTGAACCTGTGTCTTTTATCTTTCTTGAGTCTAGCATGGTGTCTCTTATTTAGTTATCTTATCTAAGTCTGTTAGAGCGTCATTTTCTTTTCTTTCATTGTGATGTAGTTGAGTCTTAAAGTTTTGAGATTTAAATTGTAAGAGACTTATATTTGAAATAAAATTTTATTATTTTCCCAAATTATTTGGTCTTATACGACTACTCTTGATTATTCACGACTGTTTAACTGCCACGTTCCGAGCAAACAACACGTTCCACTGCTATCGGTTCGGGGCGTGACCATGGGAGTTTATTGACCACGGTGTTTAGCATTGCACCGGAGTACTTGCTTGACTTGAGACACTCCACCCCTACTCTCTCTCTCTCCTTACTTACTTGACTTACGTGGCCCGGAACAGACAATACTTGACTTGTGGCCCGAGAAAGGTCAAAATACTTGCGTGATAATAGCCAATTCTACTGATACGTACTTGACATTACTTGCTTGAATTGAATTTTTACTTGCTCTACCTGAGATATACTTGTATATGAGATCCTTCTTGCACTTGAGTTCATACTTGTACACGAATCCCTGCTTGCCCCGAAGTGACATTTACATATGTAAACTCTTGAAATACTGCTCGTCAAATACTTGAAATCTTGATATACTCTCTTTATACAGTTCTTGATCACTTACTATTTATCATGCCTAAATTTAACTATATACCTGATTTTTTTTTCTTACACATACATCATGCATGGCCATACTGATAATACATGCAACTTGTAATTCACGTAAAGATTGCTCGTATTTGAGATGTAATTCCTACTGAGCGATTCTCTTAGCCAGTTGCTTCCTAACATTTTCAGGTGATTCGGATAGCGACATGAATGAGGTTGAGACCGAGTGAAGAATGCTAGAACGCTAGTCACCTATCATTAGCTAGTCGCGTCCTTGAATTTTATTTGAGTCCTACCTTGTATTTCCAGTATGTCTGTCTACTTGTCCGAACCATGTTAAGGCACTTAGCCTAGTGTTGTCTTTTTAAATTTAGAATCTGTCATGGACTATCTTTATTTCCTTTGGTTAATCAAATAAACATCACTTGGACCATTGAGATTATTAGATTTTATTAGTCTTTTGCGCTCTCCGAAATTATGTATATCAAAAATTTTATCACTCTAATGACACGATCTATATTGACGCGTCACGCAACCGAGTATCTTCCGCGTTAGGGACGTGACAATGCTTGAGTAGGGCATTGCCCACCCACACATCGAGCTAGAAGGATGTGGTTGTGCTGTCCACAGCTGCAAAGACCCTGTGGTTACTGTGAATGATGCCCGCGGCCTGAATCCAAAGATGCATGTTGGCTGCTAGCGCCAAGGAGAATGGAGCAGCAGAGTAGTGGACTTGGTGTAAGTGTTTAGACCGAAAGAATACATCCCACAGGGAATTGGAGGTGATGGCCCTCCAAAGGAGCTTGGTCCGCATGGCAACATGCATGTAGGGGAGGTGGAGCACACCAAGACTACCGGAGTCCGAGGGCCTGGCTATGTTCTCCCAAGATTTCCAGTGCTTTTTTGGAGATCCCTCGTAGGAGCCCCAGAAGAAGTTTGCAAGTAGCTTATGGAAACCCTTGAATATTGTAGCAGGGATAGCCGCACATGATAGGGAATAAATGGGCATAGCAGAAAGAACATGCCGGATGAGTATTAACCTGCCTCCAGTCGAGAGAAATTTAGTCTTCCAACCTTGAAGTTTGGATGTAGCCTTAGCAAGAATGTAGGAGAAGTGCGCCGACTTGGGCCTGCCGGAATACAATGGAATGCCAAGGTATGTGATCGGCAGGGAAGCCTTGTTGAAGCCAGTCACCGTAGCAATGGACCTCTCAAGAGTAGCAGGGGCAACCCGACCAATGACGAATGAGCTCTTCGACATGTTGATAAGTTGGCCTGATGCGCTCTCATACTTCTTAAGGAATTTCATCAATTCCCGAAGGTGGCGCACAGAACCATTAGAGAAGATGAGAGTGTCGTTAGCGAAGAGCAGATGCGATACCTTGGGGCACCTTCTGAGAGTTTGATAATAACCCCCATTGCTACGAAGAAATAAAGCAGACAGCCCCCAGCTTAAGGCCTCTTCCGCCAAAATAAATAGAGAAGGTGCGATTGGGTCACCTTGTCGAAGACCGCGAGTCGACTTGAAGAAACCATGGGACTAGCCATTAAGCATCACCGAGAACCAGCAATTAGTGAGGAGCGGCTCAATAAGGGAAATGATGGACAAACCAAACCCAAACTTGCAGAGGACAGCAAATAGGAAATTCCACTCCATCCGGTCATATGCCTTGGCCATGTCGAGTTTGAGAATGACGTTTCTCCCTCTGCATGGGCAGCTGAGGTGGTGGACAAGCTCCCTAGCAAGGGAAATGTTTCAACAATATAGCGACCCTTGACAAATGCCCCTTGTTCCTCAAAAATCAGCCATGGGAGGACATGTGATATCCGGTCACTAAGGACACGAGAAATAATCTTGTACATGAAGTTGCATAAACTTATAGGTCTGAAGTTCGCACACGTCTTCGGATTGTCCATCTTGGGAATAAGAGCAATAAGAGAAGACGTGAAGCTACGAGGTAGTGGGTGGCCACAGAAGAAGGCTTGCACGGCGGCGATGACATCTTTGTCAATGAAGTCCCAGCATGCTTGGAAGAAATGTCCGGTGAACCCGTCCGGGCCCGATGCACTGTCAGCGAGCATACTAAAGACTACACCCTTGATCTCCTCGTGGGTTGGTACGGTGCTAAGCAAGAAGTTGTCCTCTTCTTGCAACACATGCGGGATGGAATCCATAATCTCCGGGTGGATGTGCTGCGGAGATGATGAGAATGCCGCTATAAAATTTGAGACCAACATGTCACCCATAGCATCTTGTTGATTGACAACATGGCCATCTTCGCCTCGCAGCTCAGAGATGGCTGTCCGACTATGTTGAGACATGGCATACGCATGGAAGAATTTCATGTTTTTATCACCTGCACTAAGCCATTTGATTCTACTTTTTTGCCTCCAAAACATTTCTTCTTGAACATGAACCCGGTCCAAGTTATCTTTTGCTTGAAGAAGGGCAGAGTGATGAGCATCAGATGGCTGGAGGTCAAAGTTATCTTGAGCTTTAGCAAATTCCTCTTCAGCCGCCTGTACGTTATTGAAGATATTGTGGAAGGTGGACTGATTCCACAGTCGATAGAATCCTTTCATATGCTTGAGCTTCAAAGCCATGGAAATGAGAGGGAAGGAAGACGATGGGGCAGCAGCCCAAGCCTCCCTGGAGTTGTCAAGGAAAAGGTGATGAGACTTCCACATATGTTGGAAGCAAAAATGACATGGCCGCTTGGTCGGGGGCTGGACCAGCGACAGTAACAAGGGCCAGTGGTCACTGCAAGCACGTAACAAGTGCCTAACCGAGATTCGGAGGCAGGAGACGTTCCAATCCCCATTAGTCAGCACACGGTCCAGCCTAGCCCAGATGCCATTGGAACATTGGCCATTGTACCAAGTGAACGGGCCACCGTTGAAGCCAACATTTTGAAGCCCAGCTACAGCAACACAAGCTTGAAAATCTA
The DNA here is from genome assembly GCA_022559845.1 of Amorphophallus konjac. Lineage (NCBI taxonomy): Eukaryota > Viridiplantae > Streptophyta > Magnoliopsida > Alismatales > Araceae > Amorphophallus > Amorphophallus konjac. The sequence continues at coordinate 228,196,259 of CM040123.1, read as the reverse complement.
ACATTGAGAGGTAGAAGGCCCGCCTCCCCCCTGCTTCTCGGAAGGGAGGAGGATGCTGTTGAAATCTCCCCCAACCAGCCAAGGTTTGTCGCAAGAGGCAGCGAAGTCGACGAGGTGGTCTCAAAGGACACGCCGCTCCAGAATGGAGTAGCTAGCATGCACAATGGTGAAGATTTCATTGCACTCTGTAGCAGATACAGAGAGAGTGATATGCTGATCTGAGGAGCAAACCATTGAGACTTCCAGCTGAGATTGCCAGAAGACCCAAATACGGCCCTTGTTCGTGGAGTTGGCTAGACAGTGCTTCATATGAAGCTTGCGACAGTACCATTCCAGAAATAGGTTGGGAAGCTTGGGTTCAATAATGGCAATGAACTGCAGGCTAAATTTGTGAATCAGCATCTTCAACTTGCTGATGGACTGGGCATTGCCCACTCCCCTAATGTTCCATAACATGGCCTTCATGGGATGGTGGAGGCACAAGCCCACCTGATGCCATCCGGCAGTGGCTACCACGAGTGATCACGCCCGGTCCCCCAACTGGGTTCGGGGGACTCGTCCCACAAAGTTAGTGTGAGCCAAAATGGAGTGAGCCCCCACAGATGCAGGTTCTAGGCCAGGGATAACAAGTGCCTGAACAGCCATGGGAAAGTCAATGGATTCACCATCAGAGGAAGAGGTCGAGGCAGTCCCCTCCTGTGACGAAGCTGCAGCAAAAGAGGGTGCCTGCTACGAAGGCAGAGAGGCAGGGGACTTGTTGGCAGGATCACAGGCTGGGCGAACATCGATTGGGGAGATCTGACTAGTGCAGGATGGAGTGGCCATGTGAGCAAGTGCTTCTGAAGATGCAGCAACAGTTGAGGAGTGGTCCCGCTTGGTACCCGACGGACAGCTTGAATCAGGCTTGTCAGCCGAGCCTCCAAGGGCAGGGCTACAGAGTGGCCGGGCTAGCACAGGAGCAGTAGGAACAGAGGGTGTGGATGCTTGCAAACCGCCAAGAGCACCAGCTGGGTGGGTGAACCCTTCCTGTAGCAAATAATCAATGGGGGAAGGAGCAACTGGCTGGGAGAGGTGTGCGACAGTAGCGAAGGGTCCACTTGCGCCTGGGGTCCTTCCACAGTAAACGATGCTAAAAATGATTGAAAAATAGGCAGAGCAATGGCTTGCACACCGGGAAATATAGCTCACTCATCAAAGAAATGAGTTAAGGTATGTCATGAGGTGTCAATACTATCTCTGTTCTTATGAAGCATGACCGTTAGTCATTCCAAGTGCTTAGGGATATTGGCGTCTAAACAACCTGTATCCTCTAGTTACAAGGATGTACTAAACTCAATTGCTCCTAAAAGTTGTATATGAAGATTGTTGTTGAATTAGAGTCATATCTGAAAAATGTTTGCAAATGGAACTCTCAAAGAACCCTTGACAAAATCAAGTGTTTTTTCTTGTTTGTTTACCCTCAATACTATTGATTATAACTCCTAAAGGAGTCCTTGAAATTAAGTGAGTAAGATGAAGGAAGGTTAAACTAGATGTTAATGTGAGGGCTTGATTCATTTTTATTAAAACTTGATTTCAGATATGAGTATAGAATTTTATTGACAAACTGTGGATACATCATATTTAAACCAGGATTGGTCAACAAAGATTCATTCATAAGCCCTTATAATGGAAGACTCTGTAACATTCTCATCTCCAGATTTATGAAATTGATATCCCATTGAAAACCCTTCTTAATCCATTAGAAATCCAGTTGAAATTCATGTGCTCAGCTTTCTATTACTACATCAATCCTTGAACTCAGCTTGCTCTGCTATCTGTTTCCACCGCACTGCACATTAAATTCATATATCTGATTGTAAAGGATGCCCCTGTGTTTTTGCTGTTACCCTCAATAGACTGTCCTTCTTCATCATCACTACTGCATGATTTCAATCTCCACTTTTTTTACTACCGGTTCACTCTTTTGATATGCCAACAAGGGGAGATAATTAGATCTGAGTGATGACTTCTTTCATTCAGGGGGAGAGTTCTTAAGAGAACATCATTGTGCATAATTTGTTTCAAGGGGGAGAATTGTTTACATGTTCACATTAATGTACCTTCCTTTTTTTGATGATGTCAAAGGGGGAGAATAGGTTTGATTGAGTCTACATCTCTGCACTGCACTTGTTTGGATGATTGTGTGACTCATAGTGTTGCCATCATCAAAAAGGGGGAGATTGTTGTGCCCTTGTGGTTTTGATGATGTCAACCGCTATGTGGTTTTGATGATGTCAACCACTATGAGTCATCTTGATCATTAGTCTAAATATGAATGTGGCTCTTATGTTAATGTGAATGTGGATCTTATGCTTTGATGAATTTCCTTAAGTCATGTTGAACTTATCATGATTTTATCATGTATGAAAAGCATGTATATTCATTAAGAACGTGTTCTGAAGAATGATCAAAAGAAGGGAAGACTGAGTTATTCCCTCAATGCATCAAGCCAAGAAAGTCTGAAAAATTGTTTGAAAGGTGGACACAGTGAACAAAAGGAAAGAAAAGAAAAGTCTGAGCATCTGGTCAACAAGTCAAAGTCAACTGAGTAAAGGTCAAAGACTTTAACAAGCATAAGGTTAGAGCACCTTTTCCAGGGTCGGAGCATATGTAAAAAGCGCTACACGCTAAAGTCAGAGCACATGCTCACATAGGTCGGCGCATATGTATTCCACGTCTGAGCACATGCATTTGAAGTCTGTGCACATGCATTACACAAGTCGGTGCATATCTTGCTAGCACAAGTCAAGGTCTGAGCACCTTTCGCTAGCACACAGCCAAGGTCCTAGCACCTTGTAAACACGCAACCAAAGCCTGAGCACCTCTTGCTGGCACAGTAACTAAGGTCGGTGCACGTTATATTTCAGTGCACAAGGTCTGTGCACATATGCTTTCAAGGTTGGTGCATATATGGCTTCATGGTCGGTGCATGTTATATTTCAGTGCAGAAGGCCTATGCACGTATGCTTTCAAGATCAGTGCACATATGATTTGAAGGTCGGTGCACGTTATATTTCAGTGCACAAGGTCTGTGCACATATGAATTGAAGGTTCGTTCAAGGTCGGTGCACATATGGTTTCAAGGTCAGTGCATGTTATATTTCAGTGCACAAGGTTTGTGCACATATGCTTTCAAGGTCGGTGCACATATGATTTGAAGGTCGGTGCATGTTATATTTCAGTGCACAAGGTCTGTGCACATATGTTTCAGGGTCGGTGCGCATATGGTTCCAGGGTCTGTGCATGTCTATCTTCAACGCATCAAGTCCGTGCACATCTTTTTTGACTCCATATAAGGTCGGTGAATGTTTTGGTTTCAACATACAAGGTCTATGCAACTTTGTAAACAAAGTCTGTGCAACATTGCGAACAAGGACAGTGCAACATTGCAAAGTCGATGCACATGAGGATCTAAGGTCGATGCAGGTGAACAACTTGTTGCATCCCTACAGTTTTGATGATGTCTCACATTATAAATCAATTTGTTTTTCTCTCTAGATCAATTTGTTCTTTTACGGCGCATTTATTTGTTTCTAAGCATGGAGGGGGTATGTGCTAATAGCATCATTTAGGTCCGTGCATTACATATTATTCGCTCTTTTGCTTAATGCATATTGAGTCAGTGCTAGTTCTGCATCTTTCACATAAAGTACTTGCCTCGGTGCAAGTCCTTGGTCATGCATAGGTTTTGCTATTCATATGTTGTCCTTGTGCATTTCTCTAGGTCGTGAGCATTAAGGTCCGTGCATATTTTGTCTCTGTATCTCACCTCTTGAGGTCGCTGAAATTTTTTGAATCGGTGCAATTCTTGACCAGAATGCATTGGTCAGGCTGGTCGTTCCTTCATCTCAGTGCAAATACATCTCGGTGCAAGCCTTGTCTTGTACTTCCTCTTGCCATCTTGGTGCAGCTCCTGCCTGGACTGCATATCCTGTCTCGGTGCATGCCTTGCTTAAAACAAATTCATGTTCGGTGCATAGTCAGGCCTATACACCTCTCTGTAGCAACGAAGTCAGTGCAGTTCCTGTTTCATGTCTTATTAGACTCGGTGCAAGTCCTGTAGACAGCTAACGTAGATTTGTGCATCTTCTGATTCATTCCAGGTCGGTGCTTGTCATGCCCGTCTTAGTCGATGCTTACTCTTTTAATTCAGTGCAATTTCTGGCTTTTTACTCTATACACTAATACGAATTGTGCTAAATGTATGACAAACATTCATTTCTTCTCTGACAATTTATCTGTGCATTCACCAGAAATATGGCACGTGATCCGAGGTAGATAGACATCCAGAATATTCTCACACGTACCCCAACATCTTTAGGCGGGAAACGTGGTATCCACACGTCTGAGGTTCTGGATCAGATATATATATATATGCTGTGGAAAAGGGTTCGAAAGAGGATGGAACAGTGAAAAAGAAGAGCAGAGTGAGAGCAGAGAAAACTAGAGAAAGCCCACTCCATCCAGAGCTGAGAGAAAAAAATGTCTGAGAGAGATAAGTGTTTGTGATCGTGAAGATCTGCTTCTACGGAAGCTATATTACTTTTGGTTTCTAGAGAAGATTATCGTTCATCGATTGTTTTGTTTTCAAGTTTTTCTTTATCTTCATTCCATATTGTTACCCTCCACTGTTCGGAGGAAGGGAGAGGTTCTCCAGTTCCCTCCATTGTCTTGGAGGAAGAGAGGTTCGATCCTCTGGTTGTGTGAGTTGCTTGGGAGTAACTGCACAGGGTCCCCTTTGCTACGTGTGAAGGAAGGGAGATTGGTTCTCCAGTGTTTTCTTCTGGTTGATCAGAAGACTGAAGAGGCTGTTCCTTAGGGCAAGCTGTTTGGCAGTGGTTGTTGCAGACTGAGTCTGCTGTGTGCGACTCTATATTGCAAGGAAACCTTACTCTTGTGTATGGTGGACGTAGATTGCGGACAACAATCGAATCACCTAAAAATTTCCCAGTCACTTCTGTGGTTTGCCTGTTTACGTTGTGTTGCTCTCCATCTACTTGTCACATTGCTTCATTGTGGGCGGCTTTCTCGATCTCATTTCTTACTACTGTCATCTTTGTTGCCTTTCTCCGAAATCCTTTTCACTGCATTTGGAGGGGTTAAGAAATCGTGTCTGTGTTGTATTGATTTTGGGAGTGATCTATTCATCGCTTCCCTTCTATCTCACTTTCCGCTACACGTATCAATTGGTATCAGAGTAGGTTTTCATCATGTGGGCCAACGGTCAGGGTAATCCTAATGGTCCTCGAAGCTTCATGGCTGAGGGACAATCTATCAACCGCCCTCCATTCTTTGATGGTAACAATTATCTTTTCTGGAAAAATAGGATGGAGGTATTCATCAGGGCGCAGAGCCAGAAGCTGTGGAGGGTGATCACTGCAGGGCCATATGATCTGCCACCGAACGAGGACGCATGGTCAGATGATCATGTCAAGCTATCGTCACTCAACTGGACGGCCCTGAACATCATCCAATGTGCTGTACACCCAGACGAATACGCCCGCATCTCAGCATGTAAGACTGCCAAGAAAAAGTGGGATGAGCTGGAATTAATCTACGAAGGTACAGCTCAAGTGAAAGCAACGAAGGTAAATCTCTTCACCTCTGAATATGAGATGTTTAAGATGAAATCAGAGGAGACCATAACTGAGATGTATGCCAGATTGTCTCTGATCACAAATAGTCTTAAGGGGCTTGGGAAAGAGATAACTGAGGGAGATATAGTCAGGAAGATACTTAGATCTCTAACCCCTACATGGCACACTAAGGCCATTATGATAGAAGAGTCAAGGGATCTGACGACTATGACAGTCACCGAACTTATAGGATCCCTTATGACGTATGAGATGAATTTTAAAAGGAATGGTGAAGGAAGTGACAAGGGTCACAGGGTTGTGTTTGACAATAACTCATGCAAAATTTTTGAAATAAATTTTGATGTGGTTAAATTTGTAGCCAACAGGACTAATAATGTCTACATGGTAGACTTAGATGTTGAGTCTGAATCTAATCTCTGCTTATCTGCTAATTCTAAAGGTGATGCTTTTGATTGGCATAGACGTTTAGGCCATGCTAGTTTTTCTACTTTGAATAAATTGATCAAGCATGATTTAGTTAGAGGCATGCCTAAACTCAAGTTTAATTCTATTTCAAAAATCTGTGATCCCTGTACTCTAGGCAAACAGACCAGAAAGTCTTTCAAGCTAAGATATGAGCCATTGTCCTCTAGACCAATGGAACTTCTCCATATGGACCTCTTTGGTCCTACTAGAACTCAGAGTCTTAATGGAAGTAGGTTTGGTTATGTGATCATTGATGACCACTCTAGATTTTCACGGATCTTTTTCTTAGCTAGTAAAAATGATGCTTTTCAAAAGTTTAAACAATTTTTCAATAAGGTCAAACAGGAAGGAAAACATAAGATTTGTTCAATTCAATCTGACCATGGAGGTGAATTTGAAAACTCCATGTTTTCTGATCTTTTTGAAAGAGAGGGACTAACACACAAATTTTCTTCTCCTAGGACACCGGAGCAGAATGGAATTGTGGAGAGAAGAAATATAACTATTGTGGAGATGGCCCGAACCATGCTGATTGAGAGTCAACTACCAAGAATGTTTTGGGCAGAGGTGGCCAATACAGCAACTTATACAATCAACAGGGCCATGGTAAGACCAATTCACAAGAAAACCCCCTATGAGCTATTGCAAGGTAAGAAACCAATCTTGGCTCATTTCAGGATTTTTGGAGCTAAATGCTTTATCCTTAATAATGATAAGAAAGACTTAGATAAGTTTGATGTTAAAAGCTGTCCTGGAATATTTTTAGGATACTCTGAAGTGTCAAGAGCATATAGGGTCTTTAACATAACTGATCAGAAAGTTGAAGAGTCTCCACACATCATTTTTGGTGAAGTAAAAGGTGCTACTAACATTGAAGATACTGACAGGGATTCCAAGCACGATGGGGAATTCCTAGACGACAAAGAAGAAGAGAAGGCTCAGCCGAATAAAACATCAAATCCTCCCAACCAGGAAGGGCCAGCTGAAACAGGTGAGTCTTCAATAAATGTTAGATATCTTAAATATCACCCAATAGATAATATCCTAGGCAACCTTGAAGATCCTCTTAGAACTAGGTCTCACTTTAGGAATGTTAATAACCAAGACCTAATTGCTTTGGTCTCACAAATTGAACCCAAATCAATAGAAGAGGACTTAGCAGATCAATCTTGGGCTAATGCTATGTGTGAGGAGTTAGGACAATTCGAAAGAAATAATGTCTGGGAGTTAGTCCCAAGACCAGAAAATTCTAATGTCATAGGAACTAAGTGGGTGTTTAAGAATAAAATGAATGATGATGGAATCATTTCTAGAAATAAAGCCAGACTAGCAGCCAAGGGCTGCTGTCAGGAATTTGGAGTTGATTTCGATGAGTCCTATGCACCTGTTGCTAGGATGGAAGCAATAAATATATTGTTAGCATTTGCATGTTCCAAGAATATAAAACTCCAACAAATGGATGTGAAAAGTGCCTTTTTAAATGGAGTTATCAAGGAAGAGGTTTTTGTTGAACAACCCCCAGGATTTCAGTTTTCTCTCCAACCTAACCAAGTTTTCAGGTTAAACAAAGCCATGTATGGTCTAAAGCAGTATCCTCGAGCATGGTATGAAAGACTGACAGAATTTCTGATCAGCAAGGGCTACCGCAGAGGTAAGGTAGACCAAACTTTATTTTCCAAGAGTACAAATAAAGACTTCATTATAGTTCAGGTATATGTAGATGATATTGTGTTTGGGTCAACTAGCTCTGAACTATGTAATGAATTTTCTAAATTGATGTCTGCTGAATTTGAAATGAGTTTGGTAGGTGAACTAAAGTATTTCCTTGGCTTGCAGGTACAACAGTTAGAGGATGGATGCTTCATCAACCAGACCAAGTACACATTGGAAATTCTCAAGAGGTTTGGCATGAACAACTTGAAGCACATTACAATACCAATGGGTGCCAATACCTCACTGGATGCAGATGATACAGGTACAGAAATAGATGCCAAGCTCTATCGAGGTATGATTGGATCTCTACTTTATTTGACAGCCTCAAGACCTGATATACAGTTCAGTGTAGGAATGTGTGCAAGGTATCAATATAGACCGACTGAATTGCATTTAGCTGTAGTGAAAAGAATTTTCAGATATCTGTCTGCTACACACACTCTTGGTTTATGGTTTCCTACATCACACACACTTGATTTAGTTGCATACACAGATGCAGATTATGCCGGGTGTAAACTAGATAGGAAAAGCACTAGTGGTCACTGTGAATTTCTATGTGGGTGTTTAGTGTCTTGGGGTCCTAAGAAATAATATTCTTTGGCCCTCTCCACTACAGAGGCTGAATATGTGGCTGCGGGGAGTATTGGTACACAAGTCATTTAGATTAAACATCAGCTTCAGGACTATCAGGTAGACCTGGGGTGCACACCTATTTATTGTGATAATACCAGTGCCATCAACCTAGCCAAGAATCCTATTTTGCATTCCCGCACCAAACACATAGAAATAAGGCATCATTTCATATGAGATGAGGTTTCTAAGAGCAACTTTGAACTGATTCACGTAGGCACTGCTAATCAAATTGCTGATATCTTCACCAAGCCTCTAGACAATGACAAATTCACCACATTAAGGAGAGAATTAGGCTTATTCAAATTATCTTAATTGCTAATCTCCTGATATTGAATTGTTCTATCTTGGCAAGAGGCTGTGTGAGAAGTCTGTCCTTATTGTGAGGGGGAGTTCTGTGTGTCTACTGGTTAGTTTTCTTTAGTGTTTCATTTAAGGGGGAGCTGGATAGGTAGTGATTTTGACTGATTCAAAAGACTGACCAGATGTGTGTCATTGCTGGTTCTCATGACTGAATGAGTGCGGTTCTCTCTCAGACAGTAGAATCTCACTCATCTCTTAAGTCTATAAGTCTGTGTTACTAAAGTCCAGCTAGAATCTTTCCTCTGGTAGTCCATCAGAGATTTGGATTATGTTTTCAAAGTATATATTCCTACATTGTCAATGATTCCGGTTCAGGCTAAAACCTGCATGTCTTGATATCTGTCCAGAACAACTTGAAATCTAGACTTCAAGATACACTTCAAAGAAATAGTCCGTTTGGTATTATCTTTAATCATTCCATCTCCACAACATAAGGGATCAACTAAATGAACAAAGGTCTATGGTTTGATCACTGAGAAACTGGGAGCTTCATCAATGAAGTGAAGTAATTCCTATGTCATGAGGTGTCAAATGTTTAAATTTTAATTTTTTTTGCAAAATGACCTTAATATTTCTGATCATCACAGAGCAATGGTGACAAGGTGGTGAGTAACTGGGGACTCTGCCCTCTGATCAAGGTGCTTCCTCATGTGAAAAGCCACAGTTACTAACTCTGTTCTTTAAAAAGAAGAGGTAATGAGGTACTCACATTGAGTAACTAGGGATTCAGGCCTCTGATCAAGGTGTCTCCCTAATGTCAAAGTGTGATTTACCAACTTACTCATTGGTCTTCTTGAAAATCATCATAAAATCCCTTGTCTTTATGCAATTTACTGGATTGCTTGTCCTCAATACCATGAGAACACCTTCTCTGATTTTGTCTCTTATCGTCTACTGAGGATTATTGTTTGTTCAGCAATATCTTGCCATACTTGCTCATCCCTGCTCTACATCATATACCATGTATGTGGATAAACTTTCCTCTCATTCTAATTCTCTATTGTTTACCGGAGTTCAAGAATCTTCACTTGAGTTTAGCACCTCACTTATTCTCTTAAGATATGCTCATGAGTCTTTCTACACTAAGAAGTCACTGTACTTCTTCCTCATGTCTCCAACAATTTAATATATCTTTCATTTCCTTTTGATGATGTCAAAGGGGGAGAGAGGTCATGCAATATCTGAGAGAAGTCATTAGAGATCATGCAATATCTGAGAGAGGTCTTGCTACTGTGAACAGGTCTTCTGAGAGTGAGTTGTGGGGGAGTGGTTTTGGAGAAAGAAGAGTCTCAGAAGTTGTGTTTGGCTTGTCTGCATGATTCGCTTGCTCTTGACTATTTTTAATGCCCTAATATTGCTTGATTCATAGTGTTGCCATCATCAAAAAGGGGGAGATTGTTGCATCCTACGGTTTTGATGATATCTCACACTATAAATCAATTTGTTTTTCTCTCTAGATCAATTTGTTCTTTTACGGTGCATTTATTTGTTTCTAAGCATGGAGGGGTTATGTGCTAATAGCATCATTTAGGTCCGTGCATTACATATTATTTGATCTTTTGCTTAATGCATATTGAGTCAGTGCTAGTTCTGCATTTTTCACCTAAAGTACTTGCCTTGGGGCAAGTCCTTGGTCATGCACAGGTTTTGCTATTCATATGTTGTCCTTGTGCATTTCTCTAAGTCGTGAGCATTAAGGTCCGTGCATATTCTGTCTCTGCATCTCACCTCTTGAGGTCGCTGGAATTTTTTGAATCGGTGCAATTCTTGACCAGAATGCATTGGTCAGGCTGGTCGTTCCTTCATCTCAGTGCAAATACATCTCGGTGCAATTCTTGACCAGAATGCCCCCTTGCCATCTTGGTGCAGCTCCTGCCTGGACTGCATATCCCGTCTCGGTGCATGCCTTGCTTAAAACAAATTCATGTTCGGTGCATAGTCAGGCCTATACAGCTCTCTGTAGCAACGAAGTTAGTGCAGTTCCTGTTTCATATCTTATTAGACTCGGTGCAAGTCCTGTAGACAGCTAACGTAGATTTGTGCACCTTCTGATTCATTCCAGGTCGGTGCTTGCCATGCCGGTCTTAGCCGATGCTTACTCTTTTGATTCAGTGCAGTTTCTGGCTCTTTACTCTATCCACCAATAAGAATTGTGCTAAATGTATGACAAATATTCATTTCTTCACTGACAATTTGTCTGTGCATTCACCAGAAATATGGCACATGATCAGAGGTAGATAGACATCCAGAACATTCTCACACGTACCCCAACATCTTTAGGCGGGAAACGTGGTATCCACACGTCTAAGGTTCTGGATCAGATATATATATATGCTGTGGAAAAGGGTTCGAAAGAGGATGGAATAGTGAAAAAGAAGAGCAGAGTGAGAGCAGAGAAAACTAGAGAAAGCCCACTCCATCCAGAGCTGAGAGAAAAAAATTTCTGAGAGAGAGAAGTGTTTGTGATCGTGAAGATCTGCTTCTACGGAAGCTATATTACTTTTGATTTCTAGAGAAGATTATCGTTCATCGATTGTTTTGTTTTCAAGTTTTTCTTTATCTTCATTCCATATTGTTACCCTCCACTATTCGGAGGAAGGGAGAGGTTCTCCAGTTCCCTCCATTGTCTTGGAGGAAGAGAGGTTCGATCCTCTGGTTGTGTGAGTTGCTTGGGAGTAACTGCACAGGGTCCCCTTTGCTGCGTGTAAAAGAAGGGAGATTGGTTCTCCAGTGTTTTCTTCTGGTTGATCAGAAGACTAAGGAGGCTGTTCCTCAGGGCAAGCTGTTTGGCAGCGGTTGTTACAGACTGAGTCTGCTGTGTGCGACTCTATATTGCAAGGAAACCTTACTCTTGAGTAAGGTGGATGTAGATTGCGGACATCAATCGAACCACCTAAAAATTTCCCAGTCTCTTCTGTGGTTTGCCAATTTACGTTGTGTTGCTCTCCATCTACTTGTCACATTGCTTCATTGTGGGCGGCTTTCTCGATCTCATTTCTTACTCCTGTCATCTTTGTTGCCTGTCTCTGAAATCCTTTTCACTGCATTTGGAGGGGTTGAAAAATCGTGTCTATGTTGTATTGATTTTGGGAGTGATCTATTCATCCCCTCCGTTCTATCTCACTTTCCGCTACACGTATCACAACTTATGGTAACAAGGTCGGAGCAGTTGAAGACGCAATGCCCACAAGCCATTGACCAGTAAAGAAGTCCAAATATCTAAATATTTTCAAGCTAGCTGAGGTTGTATGAAGTCATTAGCAGCAGCAGCAAAGGCATGTCTGAGCATCAGGCATTTCAGCGAACACCATATTGACAACTGCAAACTCAAAGGCCAGTGTGAAATCTCAAGGCACGGGAGCTCGAACTAAGCTGTGGCATGTGATCCCAAGTCAACTAATGATGGGCACGTGATCCCAAGAATGATGAAAAGCTGGCACGTGGACCCAAAGAGCATGTGATGGGCACATGATCACTTATCCAGTCATGTGCGATTAAAGTTATTTTTTTAACATCTCTTGCCTAGCACCGAGCCAATCACAGCTCAAGATTCCTTTTGCGCGAAATGTCATAACCACGTGGCAGAGTCTCTGAGAGACCAATAATTGGGAATATTCTCAATTCCAGGTGGAATTAAATCATTGGCTGGCTACAAAATCCGATACCCTATTTTTGGATATAAAAAGAAGGCATCACCTCAGAACTCGTGAGCCGCTAACCTGAGACGAGAACTGAAGAAGATATAAAAGGAAGAGAGTGCTGCGAGGAAGAAGAAGTAGAGAACCAGTCAGTGAGTGAAGAAGAAGTAGAGATCCAGAGTGAAAGAGAAGAAGAGAGAGAGTGAGAAGAGGGTCAACAGAAGAAAAGTGAAGAAGAAGAAAATCGTGAGAAGAAGAAAGAGTGTGCAGCTAGCACCACTATTGAAGATCTATTCAAGCATTGACTCGTGGATCAAATCCAGAGTCATTGTGCTCTTCGGAGCTATATTTGTTTTTGCTTCACCTTTTTGTTTTTCAATTGTTCCTTCTAGTTCCTTAGTGCCTTTCTGATTTCCTGATTTGGGATCAGGGTTCCTCCTGTGTTCAGGAGAAGGGAGACTTGGGTCTCCGATTGTAAGTGACTGGGTGTCACTCACGGTTTCCCTTTGTGGATTCAGAGGAAAAGAGGATCTAAACCTCTGGGTTTTGGTGCGCAGTGGGTTGCTGTTCACATCCCTTCAGCAGTAGCAGAAGAAGGGAGATTTATCTCCGGTTCCCCTCTGGTTTGGAGGAAGGGAGGATTGATCCTCCGATTTCTGATCTTGTGGGTTGCAAGGTCAGGGTTCAGATCCTGTGGGTTGCAGGATCGGTGTTGAGGGATTTGTCTCCCTCAGGGCAAGTGGTTAGGCAGCGTTTGTTTACAGACTGAGTCTACTTCTTACAATTTGCAAGGGAATCCTCACTCAGGTTGAGTGAGGGGTGGACGTAGGCAGACTAGTGGTCTGGCCGAACCACCTAAAAAATCTCCTGTGCTGAGTGTGGTTGCTTGTGCCTTCATTCCTTATCATCTATCCCCTATTCGCACGTCTGTACACGAGCTAATATCATTTAAGTGCCAAATTGGATTGACTAGCTAGTGTTCGATAGATGGTTTATTTGAATGAATGCTTAATTGATTTTGATTGATCACCTCCGTTAGTGTGTGACAAGGTCAACATGTGTTTTGCTCTTGCATATGGCTATATGCTTGTTCGTGGTTCTGTCTGAACTCTTGTTTATTGTTTGACTACATTTGGAGTACTGTAATCATGTCTCAAGTGTTCGAGCTCGGTTCCATGAGAACTGCTTGTCTTCCGTAAGCATTTGATTGTGGACGTTTCCCTTCTTCCCATCTGCAGCTTTCCTGTTTCAGTTAGCTTCATCTCGTTAAAATCTTTGTATTTCAAATTGGGATAAATGTTTTGTAGTCAGATCCATTCACCCCCCCTCTAGATCTCTTCGTGCACCCATCTATTTCCTAACATTTTTCAGGTGCGATAGTTCTTCCTCAAGATTCTTAGTTGCCAACTCGTCGGGTCGAGTGTTCACTCGATGTTGGGTACGTTTCTCTACGTTAAACTGTACTTCTTTTGGACTGGACTCTACTATAGTTTGATTATTTATTTTTGTTAATTGTTGAATTATCCTGCTTTATTTTCTATTCTTTGTACCTCCACACTCCTTTTAGCACTTCCGAGCCCTCCGACTCGTGGGCGGCGGGCTAGGATTCGAATGGTATCGGGTTCTTCCCGGTATCCAGATCTTGGGTCGCTGCAATTGGTATCAGAGCGTGGTTATAGACGTACATGGGAATTCGAGATATTGAAGTGATCAGAGTCCGTATGGTCCAGTACAGTCGGCAGCTGGCATAGGGTTTTACACTTGTTTTTTCGTTTGGTTTCTCGCGTAAGAGCTTGAGTGTGCGGCGTTAGCGCTGTGTTGGTGGTTGCTATTTCGTTGGAGTGCCAGTGTGGGGCCCAAGGGACGTGATAGAGAGATTTCTTCCCAATGGGTGGTGGCCCCAGTTGTACTGTGTTGGGCAAAGTTGTCGGTAGGTGTGAGTTCGCGGTGCTGCGTTTGAAGAATTTACAGCGAGGTCATGTGGATGACGAGGATTGTTCGTGGTTAAGTGGCCGTGGGCGTGCTCTGAGGGAGTTGTTATAAAGTTTGGCCACTCTAGATCAAGATTTATCCAGCCCCTGAGGGTTGAGGTTGTGGTTTGAGGTGGCAGAGCGGATGTTCTAGTCGAGAGGTGTGCTTGGGTGAGCGGAGGATATTCTAAATGTGCTGTTGATTGTCGAGCCTCATGTTTTTATCATGTTCTATGGTGTCAGGAATGACATGTCGGTCCTAGTTATTTTCATAAATTTCGAGGCAGGATTGGGCAGAGTTGTCCCAGTAAGTTCTTGCTCCTGCGCTTCTGTGTGTGAATGGGTTGTGTTCGCCATGGATTTGATTTGCGATGTGAAGGTTCCATGTCGAGTTCAAACTCGAGGATAAGCATTGGCGGTTTCCGATTATGCCTCGTGTTGTGGGTCTTGGTGTGGCGTATTGCAGTTCGAGGAATTGTGGTGGTGCATCGAGAGATGCTGTGATCGTGGTCCGACGGAACACTTGGTGAGTGTTGTCGGAGGAGCTGACCTGACGATGGTAATGGTTTTCCTGGTGCTGGAAGTTGTTGTTCCCAGCGTGCGCAAGGTTCGAGGTTAGGTCGAGCGTGGAGATTTTCTGTTGGTCGGAGGTGTGATTGGGTTCTCCTTTCGTCGGAGAGAATCGCGTTTGGCTAAGGTTCGTCATCCTACATCGTGTGTCCGGATTGGTTGGCCTTCGTGTGTGCCATGAAGTCCGTGCGAGGCCAGTCTTATGTTTTGGCAAGGTGGTTGCCTGTGAGAAGTCGTGCCCATTTCCCCTAGTGTCTAAGGGTGTTGGCAATATTCTGGAAGGATGTGTGCTGGTTGGGTGGTGTTTGTGAGAATTTGTGGCTGGTGTTATGGTTCCTGATGTGTGGAGGATCGGAGCCTGTGGAGTTACACAGGATTGTCGGGATGGAGGATCCCGAGTTGTCGTCGTGGTGGCTGGGCGTGTGGATCAGAGTGCGCGGATCATAGCGTTGGTTGCTACAGGCGGATTACTGAGGTTGTGTAGAGTGGCGGAGGATTGGTTCCTCGATATGCATTATCTCCGACTGTGTGAGACGTGTTGTTGCCGTGCTGTTGCTTTAGGTATTGTGGTTTGTGGTACTGGCAGGATGAAGAATTGGAGAAATATGTTGGTGAGTGTACCGCATGAGTACCGTATTTTTATGTTGGAAGCTGTGTCCGCGGATGAGGTTGTGTTTTTGGAGAAGTGATCTCTGAGAGATTATGGGTCCCAGTTGGTAGTTGTGAGCGGCTGGTAAGGTTGACCGAGTGGTCGACCATGGTAAGATGTGTATTTTCTGGCGACCCATGTGCATTGGTCGAGGCGCTGTGGACCAGGTTGCTGTGACAGCAAGTGGCACTTGGTTGCCTTGGAGTTGTGTGCCATGAATTGCTCTGGTTGTGTCCCTTGGCTCTGTGGTAAGAGCGGAACTAGGATTGGCAGGCGTCCATTTAAAGTAATTGAGATGAGATAGGATTTGATGGGATGTTGGCGTCGGAATGGTGGTCATTGGTCTGGTGACCACCATGGGAGGGTTCCCCTATAAGTCTGAGTCGAGTGAGGTGAGGACCGAAGACTCCAGATTTTTGTCATTTGGTTCCGCCGTGCTCCCCTGAGAGGGTAGAGTTGGCATGGGGAAAGGTCTGAATAAGGATCGACTCGAGATGTGGGGTTGGTCTGTGCAAGAGTCAACGGATGGCCTATCGAGATTTAGAATGTGCCCTTCGGACCTAGTGGAGGACTAGGAAGGAAGGAAGAAGTTGAGTGAGTCAGGGTTTCCCGTTGGTGAGTGTCTGGTGACCGGTGATTGGTCTTTCACAAACAGAAGATGCTGGTGGTTGTGGTTTGAGAACGGTGAGAGCTGTGTGCATGCGAGGCCTTTGGTGGCCCTTTCGGTGATGTGCTTTTTTGGATTGGATCTGGGCTTCTTTTGGAAGTTTAAGTTCTGGCAGAGTTGGTCCAGTGCCGTTGTTGGTGTTTGGCTTGCCAAGTGTGAAGATGGTCGTTGGCGTGGAGCTGACGGATTTGGACGGTCAGTTGGTAGAGAAGCTGACGTTTGGTTGGTCCGTCGACCATGGGATGGATCGGTGGCTGGTTCTCGTAACGAGGATTGTGTTTCCTCAGTGAGCGAGATGGTGGCAGCGGTGCCACGAGAGGTTTTCATGGTGACTAAGGTGATGCCAGACTTATAATTTTGTGTTATGCCTGCTCTGTTGATCGAGGATCGTGGTATGCAGAGCGGGGTGTTGCTCGTGATTAAAGTCTGGTCGTATCCCTCAGGATCTGTGTTTTCATGAGAATCGAGGTTTTCTGTGCTGGGGCTCTGACTCCGGGACGTTCCCACCGCGTTGTGCATTTTCTGAGGATCATGGGGAGTATTTTCCCTATTTTTGGTATTTTCCAGAAATTCCACATTTCCTATATATAAAACCTCCTTTTCTCTCTCTCCGCATCTCTCATTTCTCTCCCTCTTCCTCTCTCTTCTCTCACGTTCTCTCCTCTCCCCCTCTCTTCTCCGAGCTGTCGACGAAGGCAGATGAGGACGGGGCGGCAATGCTCGTGGGGTGTGGAGCAACGGGCACGGGACGAGGATCACGATGGTGGAGGCGATTCGTGGAATCACGAGCGAGCAGCGGTTTAAATGTCATTTTCTTGGAGTATCGGAGTCCTCGGTGTGTAGAATCTGCGGTGGAGGTAGGGGGATGGTTCCCTAGCTTGAGTACCTCATTTCCCGCGAGTTTGGTAGCCCGAGGTGAGCCGAGTCGGTTTATTTCTCCACCGGGTTGAAAATGTTTGATTTTGGGGTGTGAGCCAGATTTTGTGTTTTGATCATGTTTTTACAGTTTGAATGGGTCCTCTCAATGCTAGAGAGGTTGGGGAATGATTTCCCCCTGTTCTCAACTTCACATTGGTGTGAATGGGGCGTGGAATGGGTTTTTCAGTCGGATTCGCCATTTTCATCCTCGGGTCGAGATCATGACCATCACAGTGGTCGCGTTCTTCTGAGAAGGCGCCGTATCGTGGGGTCACATTCATCGGAGGAGATGAATAGTGAGGTGGTTAGGGTCGCGGCGGTGAGACCAACCGCGACCAGGTCGCACCCGTCAGCTCTAGCGCGTTCAGCGTGTTGACGTGCCCAGGGGACCCGTCACGTTAGTGGGAGTCGCAGTTCTCCTGGGGGTCGCATTTTCATCAGATCGCGAACAGTGTGTTGGGCACATTATGATCACGACCCAAGGTTGGTGCGCGTTCCGATCTTGATCCCGCCCAGTGTGTGGTGTGCATTCCCATTGATCACGCCCAGTGTGTGTGGCACGTTCTTCTTGATCGCGCCCGTGGTCGCAGGCGCGTTAATGCTTGAATGCTCCCAGGGTCGGTGGCGTGTTCATGTAGGGCTACGATTAGGGGCCGGCGTGAGGGGAAGATGGCTGGGTGTGTTTTTCTTGGCCTGTTAGTGTCCTGGACACCCTCGGGGGTTCCATGACAGTGTTTTTGGGTGTTCGGAGGTACCATGTTACCTCGATTAGCATGCCCGTGTGTGTAGAGGGTCTGGGTGACCATGTGTGTGTTTTGGGCTTCCGTGTATTCGCTAGATCGAGTCACCGTGAGTCGGCAGGAGTGCGGAGGGCTGCTCTTGTCCGTCATGGGCTTTTCGGAAAGTGTTTTTCGTGTGGGCCGTAAGTTCGGCCCTTGGACTATGAGTCCAGTCACCCAGCTTGGGGCTGGAGGTCTCTTGAGTTCCTCTATTGAGGGAATGGTGTCGGTAGCTTGTGAGTTGCCTTGGGAATCATGCTATCATGATTTCAGACCTAGGGATTAGGGTAGATTAACGATGTTGTGCCATTGTGTACGACGTACTTGACCCGAGTCTGTGACACAAGGATTGTTGGATTTAGTAGGTCTAGTGGGCTGTCCAGAGTCTGGTGGCGTCGTACAACCTGTTACTCCGCGTTTCTCGCGATGGGTGGGTTCGTGGCTTTCCGTGTTCACGTTTAGTGATCTCCTACTGGTCGTAGCCTTCTTACAGCACGCGTGTGCTAACCCACCGGGGAGTGGTGGAGCGGCTTACCCGGGAGAGACAGTTTTTTGGCTGGTTACCGTAGGGCCCCCACGCGTAGCCTGAGTCCGAGATTTGGGGGAAGAACTAGCTAGGGGATCTGACCTAGGGTGCATGGTCTGTGTGTGCACACTTAGTTGGGGGCTGTCGAACCCGCGTTGACGAGCGCGACCCCAGCTAGTCCTTATTCTTAGTACTGGGTACTGTTGTGTCTCTATCTCCGCTTGGGGCGTAGCAGCGAGACACTTGAGGCGTGGACTAAGTTGTCAGTGGATGAATCCGGCTTTGCTTCTGGTGGCCAGCGCTCTTGTCACGTGATGTGAGATTCTTGCGACTCGAGGTCCCATTTATCGTTTGCGAGACGTGGTTTTACGTGCAATTCTGGGTGTGTTCTCGAGGTTGAGGTCTAGAGTTTCGGTGAGCGTCACCGAGGGTTTTTCCTAGGCAGTGTGCGGTCCACGATAGGATTGTCGTGATGTCTCCCCTGGCACCGTGACTAGGGTGGTTTGTTGTCTGGTGGTCCCCCGACTATGAGATCGGGGTGTGTCTTTCGGTATAGTAGGAGTAGCTGTAGCACCGAGTTTTTACCAGCCACTGGTTTGCTGTTCATACTGTTGCTGCTGCTTTCCACTACCGCCATTATTTACGATTGGGGTTCCGTGGGACCCCTACTGAGCCAGTGATAGGAGGCTCGCACTTACTTTTCAAGTGCGGCGGTTCTTCCTCGAGGTTCGAGGGTGCTGAGCGGAGGTTCTTAGTTGTCCGCTCGTCGGGCCAAGTGTTCACTCGGTGTTGGCTATGTTTCTCTACCTTAGACTGTACTTCTGTTAGACTGGACTCTGTTGTAGTTAGATTATTTATTTCTTTTGATTGTTGAATTATCCTACTTTATTTCCTATTTATTTGTACCTCCACACTCCTTTTAGCCCTTCCGAGCCCTCCAGCTTGTGGGCGGCGGGCTAGGATTCAACAAGTATCGGGTTCTTCTCGGTATCCGAATCTCGGGTCTCTATAGTTGGTATCAGAGCGTGGTTGTGGAGGTACATGGGAATTCGATATATTGCAGTCATCAAAGTTCGTAAGGTCCAGTACAGTCGACAGCTGGCATAGGGTTTTGCGCTTATTTTTTTGTTTGGTTTCTCGCGTAAGAGCTTGATTGCGCGGCATTGGCGCTGTGTTGGAAGTTGCTGTTTCGTTAGAGTGCCGGTGTGGGGCCCAAGGGAATTGATAGAGAGATTTCTTCTAGATGGGTGGTGGCCCTAGTTGTGCTGTGTTGGGCAGAGTTACCGACAGGCGTGAGTTTGGGGTGCTGCATTCGAGGAATTTACAGCAAGGTCAGGTGGCTGGCGAGGATTGTTCGTGGTTAAGTGGCCGTGGGCATGCTGTGAGGGAGCTGTTATAGAGTTTGGCCACTCCAGATCAAGATTTATCCAGCCCCTGAGGGTTGAGGTTGTGGTTTGAGGTGGCCGAGCGGATGTTCTGGTCGAGAGGTGTGCTCAGGTAAGCGGAGGATCTTCTGGATGAGCTGCTAATTGTCGAGACTGATGTTCTTATCACGTTCTGTCGTGTCAGGAATGACGTGTCGGTCCCGGTTATTTTTGTGGATTTCGAGGCAGGATTGGACAGAGTTGTCCCACTAAGTTCTTGCTCCTGCGCTTCTGTGTACGAAAGGACATCTCAGGTAAAATTGGGAAATCCCTCGGTGTCAAAACTCGCAAGGGCGCACCGGAAAAAGCTAATGGGGGTCGGCTCTGGCGAAAACCCGAAAGGGCGGTAGAGCTGATAACGAGAAAATCTTCCTCTTCCCACTAGTTAGGTTGGATTTCCACCCATTCCCCAATAGGTTGTAGCCCTCGTCGAATACCGGCCTTCGATCATTTCACACTGCCAGATCGTTAACCCTGCAAACTCCAGTCAGTCTTACATCATCCTACTTAGCTCTTTCTACCTTCGGCCCTCGCTCCGTCGCGACAGGCTGACAAGTCCCAGTGGCTACCCAACATCCTAGTCGCCATCCCAGCATGCTCCAGTCTCGGCTTATTCCCAGATTTCCGTCATCCTACACTCCTACATCCTACGCCCCTTTAGTCCAGAACTCCCAGTCTCATTGTGACTCCAGTTCCTCTTGAGATCCCTGACTCACCATTTATTACCCCAATCCCATCCTGCCACGGCAAGGTGGCCCCCAGTCCCATAACCTGGCAATTTCTAAAAGTCCTTGTTATGTCCCCTGGTTTTGATGATAACAAACCATAGTTCACTGTTGAATCCTTGTGGTATGATTAATGATTTTGTTTAAGTTGTGGTTTGGACAAGCTCAGGTGAAGGACTCTCAAGTGTCGACCTGTCACTTGGATGTGTCAACACGCCAAGAAGAAACCATCTTTCAACCGTTTCTGTTTGAGCTCCGGAGTCAGCAGAGTGTCGATAGCTTGTGCAACGTGTCGACACGTCTAGTAGAAAAGTGTGGTTCAACCGTTTCTGTTTGTGTTCTATTTGGCACAACGTGTCGACACCCTATGAAAGAGTGTCGACACCTCCGTTCAGCGCAGCGGACTCCATCTCTATCTGGCGTACATGCCCCGACACTTCCAAGAGAAGCCTCGACATGGAGGCTCGAGCCACACGTAAGGGTGGCGCATGTGTCGACACACGCCCATCGAAGTGTCGACCTGTTTTGCATGGAAGCCATGTTTTTTCAAGATTTTAATGAGATGTGTCGACAGCTTGTCTAAAACTATCAACACCTTCATGTTCGCCCAGAACTGATCTGAAATCAGAAGTGTCCACTTTTCAAGATCTAGAACCTATCGTGGAGGATCCGATCACACTTAAAAATGCCTTTGGAAGCTTACTTTGTCAGAAGATCGGATTGGCTGGCAGAAGAATCCTCCAGACATAGGTACTTTTGCTGATTTGGTTTCCTAGCTACCCACGTACTAGCAAGCATGACAGAAAAGGACAAGGGAGCTGTTGCAGCAAAAGAAACAATGGGAATGCGACGTCCTTGGCATGGGGTTCTGCAGAAGATAAGGCTCGAGATTTCGTGAGCCACAAGCATACAAGGGAGAACAAGCTCCAGTTTCCAGAACGGAGAAGCAGAGACAAGAAGGAGAAGAACAAGAGAAGGAGAGAAGAGCAGCAAAGAAGCTTGCTCTGAGAGATATCTCCTTCCTTGTGTTGCTGGCTTGACTACAATGCAGAAGACCGTCTTCTTCACCTCAGGAGCTCTCACAGCAATGGAGATAGCATCAGTTTGAAGCATCATCAGATGCCCTTAAAAGCTGGGAAGCAAGTTCATCGTTTCCTCTTGAGGTCGTGGTGAAGAACCATGAAGAAGAAGAGAACCAAGGCGTCATCCAGTTCTCTCCCAAACAGGAGTTTTCTCTCCCATAGAACTTCATAGCCATACTCTATCTGGTTGCTCTTTTACAGTTTTGTTTTTCTCAAAAACAAATACTCTTACTATTGCTGTAGCAACTCGAAATTTTTTTATATGCATTTATATGCAAAAAGAAATAAGAAAAGATGAAAATAAAAGAAATTATGAATATTTTTCGTTATGTCTTTAAAAGTATAGAATACATAAACATGAACCCTATCTCACTTGTTAACACGAACGATGAGATTCACAGCACGATTCTGAGAAGGCGAAGATATCAGTACTGTAGCAGTACTATAGCAGCCGATTTAAGAGAGAAATATTAGCTTTAATCTAATCCTAATTAATGGGTGAGGTCATTCATACATCATTGAATAGATGAGGTCATTGATTATGTCATAAAGGAGGGATTTAATTTAATAATCACATATTGGAATTAATTTTCAAACATAAGTTGGTGTATTAGTAACAAAGTTGGTGTAATAGTAACAAGGTTGGTGAAATAGAAAAATTAGGTGGGGGATTTTGGCCTATAAATAGGGCTAGGTTCTTCCCTACTCAAAGCATAAATCTATTATGAGGAATTACTGGTTGGAGAGAGGGAGAAAGCTCGAAGTTGGAGGAGTGTTCGAAAGCATTCTTCGTTCTTAAATTTCTTCTTCTTTGATCTTCAACTAGGTAGGTTTTCTCTCAGGCGAAAACTTAATTAGATCTCCATATATGTTTCTTTGCATGCGTATTTCGATTCTATGTAAATTTTTCATGATCATGTATTTATGACTTATTTTAAGATATAAAGTTTAAAAATGAGAGTTTTCATTATCATAACATGTTTCAATAACGTGGATCACATATGGACCATGATTTGAATACGGTAACCACGCCCGATTTATCTCGTTTATGTGCATTATTTTAAAACTTAAATTTTAAATTTTAAAATCATGTTCTTGCCTTAAGAGTACTATTAACAAAGAAATGACTAGGCGAATGAACTCGTAAAGCTGTCGTTAATTGTTCAAACAACTATGCTCTATTTTTCGTATAATTCTTATACATGATTGACCATATCTCTTTTATCTAAGCTCTATCTAAAAGCTTGACATCTCCTTTGAACTTCTCTTCATACATGAACATATTATGCAATTGGAAGCTTGACGTCTTTTTTCAATGTCTTTTCCTTCATTGAAATTCATTCACAAATGAACATGTTAGAATATACAAGAATGATTTTCGTTCGATTTATATATTTTCGTGTCTCTGAAAAATCATGTAGCTAGCAAGTTAACTAAGAAAGATCGGTGTCTAAGGCTAGAGGTCCATGGACAAACACTTTAAGTGGATAAGTGGTTGTTTAATTAGGACCTCGTGAATTCGAGGGGAGCCTCCCACTCTCCCACCTCTTACCTGGCCACATTTTCTTTGGTTTTTTGCTAATTACCCGACTGAGAAAAACTTGATCTAAACTTATTTTACATGATTTTCCGCTAGAGTTGATCGTGCCTTGACCGAAAATTCATTCTCTTTATTGTCTTAATGTCGTTAAACATGATGCCATAAATCATCATTGAACTTCTCTTATAAACTTAATTTATTCTTCATACTACATGTCCTTGGAAATGGAAATTTTGCTAGATCTGTACTTTAGCCATAAACTACCATTTGGGAGTGTAGGAGCTAAGTGCCATGTAGGGCAAAGTGTTACGTTATGGGAGCCACCACTTGAAGCCGGAATGGCGTAAAGTGCTACATAAGGGGAGCCGCCACTTGAGCCTGTAGGGGCCACCTCTAGAGTCCTCTATAACTAAATGACTAGTTATGCGCTATACTACGCTTCTTAAGCTTTTCTTGAAACTCGGATTGGCTATAAATATAAATGATTTTTTTCTGAAAATTACATGGGACTTTTGGTCCACCTGATACTCAATGTCTGGCAAACATGGGGGCCCTGATCTCGTCCTAGGAGAGTAAAGCCTAAAAGTACTTGTGCCCGAGGGAGTTGAATGATCAGGTGTGACATTGAACCAACTGACATGCAATATTGAACTAGACAATTCACTTATTACATGCTTGACTCGTTACATGTTTAACTTCCTATACATGACATGTTTGACCGGAAGGGTTAATAACCTTGTTACATGGCCATATTTAAAATTCTATAGTTGTTATTGATCTCCATGTTTACACTTGAGTTCTACAATATTTATTCTTGAAATTCTTGACTTCCTGATCTTGTTATCTATTGTCATTTATTTTATTACTTGTTTTATTCGAGAGCATATAGATGATCCAAAATACAAATTACTTAATGTGACCTTGTAAAGAGATATAAGTCCTACTGAGCTTTCAAGCTCACCATGTCTATTGTTGTTACTTTTTAGGAAGCCCTGAAGATGACGGGAATGGGCTGTAGTGATGAGAGTGATGATAGTTTTTAATAAATTTCTTTTTTCAGTCTGTCTATTTATAAATGAATGTATCGAGTTTGAATAGTATTGTAAGTCCTTGAAGGATATTTTTTGGAAATATCAGATTATGAAATAAAGATGTGATTTTATCTATTTGTTGTTCATACTCATCATCTCAGTCTCTTGATCGACCTACCCGTATAACTGTTCACGCCATGATAATTCTGCCTTGTTCGAGGCGTGACAGTTTAGTTGGTATCAGAGCCTATGGTTAAAAAGAGTATAGGGCATCAAGGCTTAGTTATTGAAAACCCTAGGTTCTTCACACTATAGGACAATGGATAGCTATACTTGACCCGTGAGATTGGGTAGAGACTTGAGCTAGATATTAAGATATGTAGAGATAATACATTTAATCCCCATAGCTTGTTTTGCAGAAATTCTTAGCTGTTGAAAATGGCCACTGAGCGTGCTCAATGGAGAGAAATGTAAAGGACCGTCCAAGGGCTAACTCAAGCCCTACAACAAGTGGCTCAAGCAGGAGTTAATCTCCATGGTGCGGGAGACCTGCACAACAACTTTAGGAACATGAATCCCCCGAGATTCAACGGTTCCATTGACCCAAATGAAGCTGAACATTGGGTCAAGGAGATAGAAAGAATATTCCAAGTCATGCAATGCTCGGATCAAGATAGAGTTATGCTTGCAACTTTTCAACTGAAAAGGGATGCAAGAGCTTGGTGGGAATCCATGGAGGCGACCTTGCCCGATCCCCAGATCACTTGGGAGGAATTTCTAGAATATTTCAACGGTAAGTATTTCCCGGAGAGAGTCCAAGAAAAGAAGACAGTAGAATTTGCCACCATTAAACAAAGAAGTCTCTCTGTAGCTGAATACGAGACCCAATTTTCTCGACTGGCCCGTTTTGCTCCACACCTCATTAATACAGAGAGAATGAAGGCCAAGTGATTCATGAATGGGCTAAGGCCCCAATACATTCCCCAACTGGCGTCTATGGACATCCAAACATTTGCCGAGATGGTCCGGAAGGCCCAATTGCTAGAAGATGCCATGGAGATGGTGGATAGAATCAAGGGAAGAGTCATGAAAGAACAAATTGTTAGCGCCGGAAACTTTAAACCAACATTTGGATAGAAGAGGCCAAATGAAGGAAGCACCCCTCAACAAGACAAAAGGCCTCGAGATGGAAATAGGCAAGCCATCCCTACTACATCTTCAAAAGATATCTGCAAGTATTGTGACAAGGCTGGTCACAAGACTGAAGAGTGCTGGAGAAAGAAGGGAGCATGCTTGCATTGTGGAAGTGGGGATCATCGCATTTTTGATTGTCCCCTTATGAAGGAATCTCCATCGGAGAAGAAAACTCAAGAGGGACCAAGGAGTCAAGGAAGACTCCAAGCTCTGATAAAATCTACACCAACTGAAGAAGGAGGAGTGGTGGAAGGTACTCTCACCATCACTTCTAGAACTGCTTTTGTTCTATTTGATACTGGAGCTACCCATTCATTCATATCCCAGAATTTTGCTACCACTTTACAGGAAAAATCCGTTCCTTTGAAAACGGAACTTGTTATTTCCACACCTTTAGGAGCAAGCACTGAGCTTAAACATTATTTTACCTCTAGTGAAGTGTTGATTAGTGGTCATAACATAGCCACTGATTTGATATGCATGAACATGGAGGGTTATGATGTAATCTTAGGTGCTGACTGGTTGGCCAAGTATAAAGCTAAGGTAGATTGCAGGCAAGGAAGTGTAATCTTTGGTGAACCGGGATACCCTGAACTGTCTTTCTCTAGAAATAGCCATCCTAGACACCCTCTTCTCATCTCTGCCCTTCAAGCTTGAAAAATGATGAAGAAATGATGTGTTGCATTTTTGGCTTCTGTCCTTATAACCGAACCCAAGAAACCCATTCTGGAAGAAATATCTATTGTTAAGGAATATCCTGATGTATTTCCTGAGGAATTACTTGGCATACCACCTGAGAGAGAAGTTTCATTCTCAATCGATTTGATACCAGGAGCAGCCCCTATATCCAAAACTCCTTATAGAATGTCACCTACTGAGCTGAAGGAACTAAAAGAGCAATTGATGGAATTATTAGAGAAGGGACTCATCAGACCTAATACATCACCTTGGGGAGCACCTGTTCTTTTTGGGAAGAAGAAATATGGATCTATGAGGTTATGTATTGACTATAGGCAGTTGAACCAATTGACTATCAAAAATAAGTACCCTCTGCCAAGAATTGATGAACTATTTGATCAAATCTCTTGAGCTCATTATTTCTCTAAGATTGACCTCAGCTCGGGTTATCATCAACTGAGAATTAAGGAAGAAGATATTTATAAGATAGCATTCAGGAGTAGATATGGACACTATGAATTTGTTATCATGTCTTTTTGGCTGACTAATGCACCTGTAGCTTTTATGCAACTCATGAATAGTGTGTTCCGACCCTATTTAGATCAATTTGTGGTGGTATTTATTGATGATATATTGATATACTCCAAAACCAAGGAGGAACATGAAGCACATTTGAGGATTGTCTTGCAGATAGTAAAAGAGAATCAATTATATGCTAAACTGAGCAAATGTGAGTTCTGGTTGGAAGAAGTTTCATTTCTCGATCATGTGATATCTAAGGAAGGTATTTCTGTTGACCCTTCAAAGGTAGAAGCTGTTAATAACTAGGAAGGCCTGCAAATGTGGCTGAAATCTGAAGTTTTCTAGGATTGGCCGGTTACTATAGGAGATTCATCAAAGACTTCTCTAAAACGGCCGTGCCATTGACTAGACTAACAAGGAAGGAAAATTCTTATGTATGGGCTGAGGAATGTGAGAAGAGTTTTCAAACTGTAAAGGAGCGCTTGACAACTGCTCATGTTCTTACTCTGCCTATTGCGGGAGGAGGATTCGAGGTATATGCTGATACTTCAGGAATTGGCCTAGGTTGTGTATTAATGCAACAAGGCAAGGTAATAGCTTATGTATCTAGGCAACTGAAGACCCACAGAGTTAATTACCCTCTGCATGATCTAGAATTAGCCGTAGTAGTCCTTGCTCTTAAGATATGGAGGCATTATTTATGGTGAGCAGTTCATTATCTATTCTGACCATAAGAGTTTAAAATATCTATTTTCTCAGAAGGAGCTCAACCTGAGACAAAGAAGATGGTTATAATATTTGAAAGATGTTGATTTTTCTATTCAATACCATCCTGGAAAAGGTAATGTTGTGGCTGCTGCTCTTAGTAGAAAGCCGAGGGCTCTATTATCAAGTTTGATGATTAATGAATGGCGATTGCTGGAGCAATTTACAAGATTAAATTTAAATGTGGAACCAAAGGAGGAACGAGTCTTGATTGCCAGTATAAGGGTACATCGTGAAATGTTCTCTAAAAGAAAAGTGCAACAAGGTAACGATCCTTTATTAGTTGAAATATTTGGGAATTTGAGCCAAAGGCCTTCTTTTCAACTGACGAATGATGGGAAATTATTATTTTGAGGAACAACTTGTGTGCCTGATAGTAACAAAATCAAGAAGAATATAATGGAAGAAGCGCACCAATCCAGGTGTACTATTCATCTAGGAGCCACTAAATTGTACCTAGATTTGAAAAGAAATTTTTGGTGACCAAATATGAAAAGAGAAGTGGCTGAGTTTATGAGCCGTTACTTGACATGTCAATAAATAAAGGCAGAACATCTCAGACCTACTGGTAAATTGAAACCTCTGAAAATACCAGAGTGGAAGTGGGAAAGCATTGGTATGGATTTCATTATGGGATTACCCAAAATTAGAGGAGGATTTGATGCAATCTAGGTAATAGTGGACCGATTAACCAAGTTTGCTCACTTCCTACCCATCAAAAGTAAGTGGATGGTGGATATACTGGCAGCTTTATACATACATCTATAATTTATGATAGAGATCCTAGATTTTCTTCTCACTTTTGGAAGGGATTACAATCTTAACTAGGAACGGGATTAAATTTTAGTACAACTTTTCACCCTCAGACAGATGGTCAGACAGAAAGAACTAATCAAATCATAGAGGACATGCTTTGAGTGTGCATGATAGATTTTGGTGGTACTTGACATGAACATTTACTATTGATTGAGTTCTCCTACAATAATATCTACCAATCAAGTATTCAAATGGCACCTTTTGAAACTTTATATGGTAGAAGTTGTAGATGACCCATATGTTGGGATGAGATTGGGGAGAAGCAGTTAGTAGGTCCTGATATGATTCAAGATACTACTCGAAATATCCAGATGATTATGGACTAACTAAAAATTGCCCAATCCGATAAAAGAGTTATGCTGATAATAGAAGAAGAGATTTAGAATTTTAAATTGGTGACCATGTCCCGAGGTATCACCTACTCAAGGAATCCAAAGATTCAGACTGAAAGGAAAGTTAAGTCTGAGATTTATTGGTCCTTTTGAGATCCTTGATAGAGTTGGAGATGTAGCATACAGACTGGCTTTACCCCCGATATTGGCAGGAGTGCATGATATTTTTCATGTGTCAATGCTGAGGAGGTATGTCCATGATCCTTCACATGTGATCCAACATGATGATCTGGTACTGTAAAAAGATTTAACTTATGAAGAGAAACCCATCAAGATACTAGACCGAAAATACATGAACTAAGGAATAGAGCAATACCAATGGTTAAAATCCAATGGAGCCGTCGTGGACAAGAGGAAGCCACTTGGGAATTGGAGGATGCGATTAAGAAGAAGTATTCAGAATTATTTTCAGGTTAGTATTGTTAGAACTTCTCTTATTTTGTAATGAATCATGTGAATTTGGAGGACCAAATTTTTTTTAAGTTGGGGAGGATGTAGCAAATCGAAAATTTATTTATATGCATTTATATGTAAAAAGAAATAATGAAAGATGAAAATAAAATAAATTATGAATATATTTCGTTATGTCCTTAAAAGTATAGAATACATAAATATGAACCCTATCCCACTTGTTAACATGAACGACGAGATTCTTGGCACGATTCTGAGAAGGCGAAGACGTCGATACTGTAGCAGTACTATAGCAGCCTATTTAAGAGAGAATTATTAGCTTTAATGTAATCCTAATTAATGGATGAGGTCATTCTTACATCATTGAATAGATGAGGTCATTGATTATGTCATAAATGCATGATTTATTTTAACATTTACATATTGGATTTAATTTTTAAACATAAGTTGGTGTAATAGTAACAAAGTTGGTGTAATAGTAACAAGGTTGGTGAAATAAAAAAAATTATGTGGGGGATTTTGGCCTATAAATAGGGCTGGGCTCTTCCCTACTCAAAGTATAAATCTATTGGGAGGAATTGCTGGTTGGAGAGAGGGAGAAAGCTCGAAGTTAGAGGAGTGTTCGAAAGGATTCTTCATTCTTAAACTTCTTCTTCTATGATCTTCAACCAGATATGTTTTCTCTCAAGCGAAAACTTAATTAGATCTCCATATATGTTTCTTTGCATGAGTATTTCGATTCTATGTAAATTTTTCATGATCATATATTTATGACTTATTTTAAGATTTAAAGTTTAAAAATGAGAGTTTTCATTATCATAACATGTTTCAATAACGTGGATCACATATGGACCATGGTTTGAATACGGTAACCACGCCCGATTTATCTCGTTTATGTGCGTTATTTCAAAACATAAATTTTGAATTTTAAAATCATGTTCTTGCCTTAAGAATACTATTAACAAAGAAATGACTATGTGAATGAACTCATAAAGCTGTCGTTAATTGTTAAAATAACTATGCTCTAATTTTTGTATAATTCTTATACATGATTGACCCTATCTCTTTTATCTAAGCTCTATCTGAAAGTTTGACATCTCCTTTCAACTTCTCTTCATGCATGAACATATTATGCAATTGGAAGCTTGACATCTTTTTTCAATATCTTTTCCTTCATTGAAATTCTTTCACAAATGAACTTGTTAGAATATACAAGAATGATTTTCGTTCAATTTACATGTTTTCGTGTCTTCGAAAAATCGTGTAGGTAGCAAGTTAACCAATAAAGACCGGTGTCTAAGGCTAGAGGTCCACGGGCAAACGCTTTAAGTGGATAAGTGGTTATTTAATTAGGACCTCGCGAATACGAGGGGAACCTCCCACTGTCCCACCTCTAACCTGGCCACGTTTTCTTTTTTTTTTTGCTAATTACCCGACTGAGAAAAACTTGATCTAAACTTATTTTACAAGATTTTTTGTGAGAGTTGATCGCGGCTTGACCGAAAATTCATTCTCTTTATTATCTTAATGCCGTTAAACATGATGCTTTAAATCATCCTTGAACTTCTCTTATAAACCTAATTTATTCTTAATACTACATGTCCTTGGAAATGGAAGTTTTGCTAGATATATACTTTAGCCATAAACTACCATTTGGGAGTGTAGGAGCTAAGTGCCATGCAGGGCAAAGTGCTACGTTATGGGAGCCACCCCTTGAGACCGGAATGGCGCAAAGTGCTACATAACGAGAGCCACCACTTGAGCTTGTAGGGGCCACCTCTAGAGTCCTCCATAACTAAATGAGTAGTTATGCGTTATACTACGCTTCTTAAGCTTTTCTTGAAACTCGGATTGGCCATAATTATAAATGAATTATTATGAAAATTACATGGGACTTTTGGTCTACCTGATACTCAATGTCTGACAAACATGGGGGCCCTGATCTGGTCCTAGGCGAGTAAAGCCTGAAAGTACTTGTGCCCGAGGGAGTTGAATGATCAGGTGTGACATTGCACCAACTGACATGCAAGATTGAACTAGACAATTCACATATTATATGCTTGACTCGTTACATGCTTAACTTTCTATACATGACATGTTTGACCGGAAGGGTTAATATCCTTGTTACATGGCCATATTTAAAATTCTATAGTTGTTATTGATCTCCATGTTTACACTTGAGTTCTACAATATTTATTCTTGAAATTGTTGACTACCTGATCTTGTTATCTATTTGTCATTTATTTTATTACTTATTTTATTCGAGAGCATATAGATGATCCAAAATGCTAATTACTTAAAGTGACCTGGAAAAGAGATATAAGTCCTACTCAGCTTTCTAGCTCACCCTGTCCATTGTTGTTAATTTTCGAGAAATCCTTAAGATGACAGGAATGGGTTGGAGTGATGAGAGTGATGATAGTTTTTAATAAATTTCTTTTTCCAGTCTATCTATTTATAAATGAATGTATCGAGTTTGAATAGTATTGTAAGTCCTTGAAGGATATTTGTTGGAAATGTTAGATTATGAAATAAAGATCTGATTTTGTCCATTTGTTGTTCATACTCATCATCTGAGTCTCTTGATCGACCTACCCATATAACTATTCACGCCTTGATAATTCTGCCTTGTTCGGGGCGTGACAATTTAGTTGGTATCAGAGCCTATGGTTAAAAAGAGTCTAGGGCATCAAGACTTAGTTATTGAAAACCCTAGGTTCTTTACACTATAGGACAATGGAAAGCTATACTTGACCCGTGAGATTGGGTAGAGACTTGAGCTAGATATTAAGATATGTACAGATAATACATTTAATCCCCATAGCTTATTTTGCAGAAATTCTTAGTTGTTGAAAATGGCCGCTAAGCGTGCTCAATGGAGAGAAATGCAAAGTACCTTTCAAGGGCTAACTCAAGCCCTACAACAAGTGGCTCAAGGAGGAGTTAATCTCCATGGTGCGGGAGACCTGCACCACAACTTTAGGAACATGAATTCCCCGAGGTTCAACGGTTCCACTGACCCGGATGAAGCCGAACATTGGGTCAAGGAGATAGAAAGAATATTCTGAGTCATGCAATGCTCGGATCAAGAAATAATTATGCTTGTAACTTTTCAACTGAAAAGGGATGGAAGAGCTTGGTGGGAATCCATGGAGGCGACCTTGCCTGATCCCCAGATCACTTGGGAGGAATTTCTAGAATATTTCAACGAAAAGTATTTCTCAGAGAGAGTTCAAGAAAAGAAGACAGTAGAATTTGCCACCATTAAACAAAGAAGTCTCTCTGTAGTTGAATACGAGACGCAGTTTTCTCGACTGGCCCATTTTGCTCCACACCTCATTAATACAGAGAGAATGAAGGCCAAGCGATTCATGAATGGGATAAGGCCCCAATACATTCCCCAAGTGGCGCCTATGGACATCCAAACATTTGCCGAGATGGTCCGGAAGCCCCAACTGCTAGAAGATGCCATGGAGATGGTGGATAGAATCAAGGGAAGAGTCATGAAAGAACAAATCGTTGGCGCCGGAAACTTTAAACTAACATTTGGAAAGAAGAGGCCAAATGAAGGAAGAACCCCTCAACAAGACAAAAGGCCTCGAGATGGAAATAGGCAAGCCATCCCTACTACATCTTCAAAAGATATCTGCAAGTATTGTGACAAGGCTGGTCACAAGATTGAAGAGTGCTGGAGAAAGAAGGTAGCATGCTTGCATTGTGGATGTGGGGATCATCGCATTTCTGATTGTCCCCTTATGAAGGAATCTCCATCGGAGAAGAAAACTCAAGAGGGACCAAGGAGTCAAGGAAGACTCCAAGCTCTGATAGAATCTACACCAACTGAAGAAGGAGGAGTGGTGGAAGGTACTCTCACCATCACTTCTAGAACTGCTTTTGTTCTATTTGATACTGGAGCTACCCATTCATTCATATCCCAGAATTTTGCTACCACTTTATAGGAAAAACCCGTTCCTTTGAAAACTGAACTTGTTATTTCCACACCTTTAGGAGCAAGCACTGAGCTTAAACATTATTTTCCCTCTAGTGAAGTGTTGATTAGTGGTCATAACTTAGCCACTGATTTGATATGCATGAACATGGAGGGTTATGAAGTAATCTTAGGTGCTGACTGGTTGGCCAAGTATAATGCTAAGGTAGATTACAGGTAAGGAAGTGTAATCTGTGGTGAACCGGGATACCCTGAATTGTCTTTCTCTAGAAATAGCCATCCTAGACACCCTCTTCTCATCTCTGCCCTTCAAGCTCGAAAAATGATGAAGAAATGATGTGTTGTATTTTTAGCTTCTGTCCTTATAACCGAACCCAAGAAACCCATTCTGGAAGAAATATCTGTTGTTAAGGAATATCCTGATGTATTTCCTGAGGAATTACCTGGCATACCACCCGAGAGAGAAGTGTCACTCTCAATCGATTTGATACCAGGAGCAGCCCCTGTATCCAAAACTCCATATAGAATGTCATCTACTGAGCTGAAGGAACTAAAAGAGTAATTGATGGAATTATTAGAGAAGGGATTCATCAGACCTAGTACATCACCTTGGGGAGCACCTGTTCTTTTTGTGAAGAAATAATATGGACAGATGAGGTTATGTATTGACTATGGACAGTTGAACTAATTGACTATCAAGAATAAGTACCATCTGCCAAGAATTGATGAACTATTTGATCAAATCTCTGGAGCTCATTATTTCTCAAAGATTGGCCTCAGGTTGGGTTATCATCAACTGAGAATCAAGGAAGAAGATATTTATAAGACATCATTCAGGAGTAGATATGGACACTATGAATTTGTTATCATGTCTTTTGGGTTGACTAATGCACCTGTAGTCTTTATGCAACTCATGAATAGTGTGTTCCGACCCTATTTAGATCAATTTGTGGTGGTATTTATTGATGATATATTGATCTACTCCAAAACCAAGGAGGAACATGAAGCACATTTGAGGAGTGCTTGCAGATATTAAAAGAGAATCAATTATATGCTAAATTGAGCAAATGTGAGTTCTGGTTAGAAGAAGTTTCATTTCTCGATCATGTGATATCTAAGGAAGGTATTTCTGTTGACCCTTCAAAGGTAGAAGCTATCAATAACTGGGAAAGGCCTACAAATGTGACTGAAATATGATGTTTTTTAGGATTGGCCGATTACTATAGGAGATTCATCAAAGACTTCTCTAAAACTGCCGTGCCATTGACTGGACTAACAAGGAAGGAAAATTCTAATGTATGGGTTGAGGAATGTGAGAAGAGTTTTCAAACTCTAAAGGAGCGCTTGACAACTGCACCTATTCTTACTCTGCCTATTGCGAGAGGAGGATTCGAGGTATATGCTGATGTTTCGGGAATTGACCTAGGTTGTGTATTAATGCAACAAGGCAAGGTGATAGCTTATGCATATAGACAACTGAAGGCCCACAAAGTTAATTACCCTCTGCATGATCTAGAATTAGCCGCAGTAGTCCTTGCTCATAAGATATGTAGGCATTATTTATATGGTGAGTAGTTCATTATCTATTCTGACTATAAGTGTTTAAAATATATATTTTCTCAGAAGGAGCTCAACCCGAGACAAAGAAGATGGTTAGAATATTTGAATGATTTTGACTTTTCTATTCAATACTATCTTGGAAAAGGTAATGTTGTGACTGATGCTCTTAGTAGAAAGCCGAGGGCTCTATTATCATGTTTGATTATTAGTGAATGGCGATTGTTGGAGCAATTTATAACATTAAATTTAAATGTGGAACCAAAGGAGGAACGAGTCTTGATTGCCAGTATAAGGGTACATCCTGAAATGTTCTCTGAAATAAAAGAGCAACAAGGTAACGATCCTTTATTAGTTGAAATATCTGGAAATTTGAGCCAAAGGCCTTCTTTTCAACTGACGAATGATGGGAAATTATTATTTCGAGGAAGAACTTGTGTGCCTGATAGTAACAAAATCAAGAAGAATGTAATGGAAGAAACGCACCAATCCAGGTATACTATTCATCCAGGAGCCACTAAAATGTATCAAGATTTGAAAAGAAATTTTTGGTGGCCAAATATGAAAAGAGAAGTGGCTGATTTTATGAGCCGTTGCTTGACATGTCAACAAGTAAAGGTAGAACATCTCAGACCTGCTGGTAAATTGAAACCTCTAGAAATACCAGAGTGGAAGTGAGAAACCATTGGTATAGATTTCATTATGGGATTGCCCAAAATTAGAGGAGGATTTGATGCAACCTGGGTAATAGTGGACCGATTAACCAGGTCTTCTCAATTCCTACCCATCAAAAGTAAGTGGACGGTGGATATACTGGCAGCTTTATACATCAAGGAAGTGGTAAGATTGCATGGCATCCCTTCATCTATAATTTATGATAGAGAGCCTAGATTTTCTTCTCACTTTTGGAAGGGATTACAATCTTCATTGGGAACGAGATTAAATTTTAGGACAGCTTTTCACCCTCAGATAGATGGTCAGATAGAAAGAACTAATCAAATCATAGAGGACATGCTTTGAGCGTGCATGATAGATTTTGCTGGTACTTGACATGAACATTTACCATTGATTGAGTTCTCCTACAATAATATCTACCAATCAAGTATTCAAATGGCACCTTTTGAAACTTTATATGGTAGAAGTTGTAGATGACCCATATGTTGGGATGAGATTGGGGAGAAGCAGTTAGTAGGTCTTGATATGATTCAAGATACTACTCGAAATATCCAGATGATTATGGACTAACTAAAAATTGCCCAATCCCGATAAAAGAGTTATGCTGATAATAGAAGAAGAGATTTAGAATTTTAAATTGGTGACCATGTCTTCTTGAAGGTATCACCTACTCAAGGAATCCAAAGATTAAGAGTCAAAGGAAAGTTAAGTCCGAGATTTATTGATCCTTTTGAGATACTTGATAGAGTTGGAGAAGTAGCATACAGACTGGCTTTACCCCCGAAGTTGGCAGGAGTGCATGATATTTTTCATGTGTCAATGCTGAGGAGGTATGTCTATGATCCTTCACATGTGATCCAACATGATGATCTAGTACTGCAAAAAGATTTAATTTATGAAGAGAAACCCATCAAGATACTAGATCGAAAATTACATCAACTAAGGAATAGAGCAATACCAATGGTTAAAATCTAATGGAGCCGTCATGGACAAGAGGAAGCCACTTGGGAATTGGAGGATGCAATTAAGAAGAAGTATTCAAAATTATTTTCAGGTTAGTATTGTTAGAACATCTCTTATTTTGTAATGAATCATGTGAATTTGGAGGACCAATTTTTTTTTAAGAGGGGGAGGATGTAGCAACTTGAAAAAATTTTTATATGCAAAAAGAAATAATGAAAGATGAAAATAAAATAAATTATGATATTTTTCGTTATGCCCTTAAAAGTTTTTTGGTCGGTTTATTTTATGAGGGGTATTTTATTCGGATCGAACAACCCGTCAATTAATAAATAACCAATTGGTTAGTTGACCACGCAGGCGTGCCAGTCACATAAGTGACAAGTTTATTGTGCGCTCATTCTGACCCGTATCGGGCGAGAGTGAGATTCGGGTCTAGACCAGCAGTCCGCCATACCATAAAGGCCATGACGTTAATTACATCCCCCATAAGGGAGAAAACCTTTGATTAATTACCGAGATAGCGAGCCGTTCGAGGCCGAAATAAGATGCAAAAGTATGAATGTGACAAGGTCACATGAAATGTTTTTATCTATCATGCAAGAGAGACATGGTTCATTAAGTTGGAGACCCTCGATACATGAGGGAGGACATAGGTCCGAAGACCACCATCGCACATGGCAAAGACTTCTGATCGGGAGTAACCCAGACATTCGTCAATGCCATTTGATATACCGGAGGGGGTCTATGCAAGCACGTATGCATGATGCTCATGATTATACTAAAGCTTAAAGACAGAGTCATGAAGACGGACACTAATTGATCAAGTTCATTGATCTCCGCGAAGGGAGACTAAAACGGCAGTATAGGCATGATAACAGAAGCATGATGATAACAAACGCGATAATAGAAGCATAATAAGAAAATGGCCTGGACGTGAACAGCCCTCTCCCATTTGGTTTATTACTGATTGGAGTTCATTAACCTCGACCGCAGGAGGCGAAGGTCGCTCCGAAGATGGGTGAGTGATTAGAATAGTGTAATAATTCAAAACCGGCGCGACCACGCGTAGCGATAGGTTTCCTTGGCGCGGACAAACGAAGGCAAAAGGGTTTAATCCGGCGTGGCCAAGGCATATGTTAAACCGGCACTATGGCTTTGGGGCGCGCCGGATTAGGGCACGTCGGGAACAAGCCAAACAAAGATGAGAAGTTTTAAGACTGGAGTTAATCTGGCGCAGGGGGGTACCGCGCTGTATTAGAGTGCATCGGATTAGGGCCGCGCCGTTTAAGTTAATTTTGAAGATTTTTGCTTCTATTTTGGTTTATTAAGATGTTGTTGAGGGTTTTGGGGTTAACTAGGCTAATTGCCTTTTGAATTAGAGTCCATGGCTCTCCAGGAGCAGAGTTATAAGCTAGTGCGAGGTTCATACTCGAGCATGAAAGTTTATTACTTCAGAACATGCATTTTATTGAGGCCCATTTATGAAAGTAACTTATTAAACAGGAAGCCTAACGAATATTGGGCAGCATCTCCTACGTCCTTGAAGGATTGCGGGGGAGAAACGGGGTCATACTCACGTGTAGAGTAAGCCCCTAACTAGCCGGTCGGCACAGTGGCAGCCAGTAGGCCCCAATCGGATAGGAAACCCTGAGGACTAGCCTACAAGGGGCACCGTGGTTCCGAGGGTTGAAACAAGCGGATAAGGCGACTAACGAGGGAAGCAACAACCCCGAGGGCCAACCTACGAGGGGTGAGCGACTTATAGTCTACACTATATCTGAGAGATGGATGACTGTTAGGGAAGGAAGTCCCGAGGACTAGCCTA
Source organism: Amorphophallus konjac (assembly GCA_022559845.1). Lineage (NCBI taxonomy): Eukaryota > Viridiplantae > Streptophyta > Magnoliopsida > Alismatales > Araceae > Amorphophallus > Amorphophallus konjac. The sequence goes on along the minus strand of CM040123.1, from coordinate 228,158,183 downwards.
CGAGGGGCACACACCCCTTAGTCACCACGAGATCCTTAAGGACTGTGGATTTGGATTGTTGGGCTGAAGCCCCTGTCAATATTCACCCTGTGGCCCGTAGGGAATATCCATCACTCACAGATGGAGCCCCCTTGTCCAATCGGCGATTCTATGAAACAGTGGGGAATGTCACCCTCCCCGGATTACTGGGACAAAGCCAACGGAACTATCACAATGGCTATAAACCATAAACGGAATGAAAGGAGATATTCAACATAAGATGCATTTAACTCATTGATAGGTTGCCATTCATGGAGTTAGTATGTCAATGCTCATAGGGGTTAAAGGATTAACACCCACGGGGTCGAACAGTTACTGTGCAAATAAGGGGCAAGGGATATTGCAGAGAGTCGTTGAAGAACCGACTCCCAGTTGGGACAGCCAGAGGTGCATACATAAGAATGCCTCTAGTCACAAACCCACGGGATGAATGGTGCAAGGAACATTCGGCATGTTGGCATGAATGCCTCGGGAAGGGGGGAAATGTTTATATAGCCCATGGAGTTCCAGGGCACATCCGACAGGAGGGAACCCGGATTTGAGAAATAGGCACACGGGGGAGCAATTAGCCATACAGATTGAGGGAGGAGTGAAAGAGAGACGCAATGTCGAGCATTCAATCTATTAAGGCATATTCATATCATTCATTCCATGAACAGGGAACCAACATACATATTACAAAGCTCTGGCGCCGGTGTTGTCGCACGGACACTATTCAATAGTTGCAGAGGGATTTGTAGAAGAAAAAAATGAAAGAAATAGATGTTGAGAGGGGGGGAAAGATGGGCTCATATCATCGCCCCTTCCCCCCTTCCACTTACATTACAAGGGAAGGGAGAAATCGGATGGAAACCATGAAACCCACCTAAATTTCCTCCCAGAAAATAGAGTATCGTATCCCCTTCTCCGGCTCCGAGGCACTCCGGTAGAATGGAGGAAGACGGCAGCGGCAAGGAAGCTCTATGAAGGAAACCCTCCTTCTTCCCCAAGAAAACCCTTTCTCTCTCGAATGTGATTGGTGGTCACTCTCTCCCCGGCGATCACACAATCTCTCTATGTGTTAGCCTCCTTCTCGATCGTTCTCCCCTCCTATTCTCCTCTTTTCTTTCCCTTTTCTTTTACTTTGTCGAACCAAGTGTTTGTTATATAGGCAAAGCCTAATGCGGCATGGGAAATATCGTGCCAGGATTGAGGCTCTCCAAGCTTTTCGGCGTGTCGGAATTGAGGGCGCCGGATAAGGGGGCGCGCCTGTGAGAAGCGCGTCGTATTAGCTTCTTCCGCTTGACGCGGGTTAGCCGGTGGGTCCGGGGATGGTCCCGGGAGTCACCGTGACCATTCATCTCGCCACAGTCTTTCAAAACCTTGACGGGAAGTCATGATGAAGCTCTCGAGACGCCGCATGGCCCCTCTCGGAACCTCGAGTATATCTGGTTTGAACACGCAGGTTTTCTGCTGACACAGCTTTTGGCACTATGATTTGTGCTGCCAACTCGGCATGACTTGTGTTCAAAGCTTCTCGAGGGGTGGAGTAACACCCGGAATAGTTCCGCCTCGATTGGATGATCATTCGGCCACTAACGGACCCAACCTTGCGAGAAGCCGTACCCGTGCCGGGTAATCGGGATCTTCTACTGACGGAGCCCTCGGCTCTCCATTATGAAGAGCTACAGGCATTCTCTCATCTCAGGAGAATCTTTCATAAGGCGGTGGGCCACTGGGTAGACCATTATCCTTGTTCGGACAACGGGTGTAGTGTATGCGGCATAACGGAGTCAATGCCGGTTCATTGGGTAGGCTTGGTCGCACTGCCGGTTGGTTGTGAATTCATCTCGATTCTCTTGAGGTGAGGTCCCCGGTGTTCGTGCAAGATGACCTGAGGGTCCGACAGCTCGAGAAGGCTTCAATATGTTGGTATCCTTCAGCTTCTGTGCTTTAGTAGGCCGTATCATTCATCTTTCAGGCTTGATCACCGTTAATCATATTTTGAGTGCCAACAAATGCTCCCCAATCGTGGGTGTTATGAGCAAGGCACGTGTGTAGCAAGGCCGACGAATGAGCTTCGTCTGGATTGATCTCCTCTTCGACTGACGGAAGCTCGAAACGGCCCTTAATCCGGCGCGGATGCTAATCCGGCGCTGTTTGAATGTTAACACGGCGCGGGCTCTAATCCGGTGTGGCATTGAGGGGGTAAATTCGGCGCGCCCCTTCATATACCATTCAAGTATGCTGACGTATGGGGACTGGACCATCTGAGCTTGTATTATCACATGTCTTCTCGTGGCCACACAGACTTGGCGTTGCTGGTCGAACAGAGTGAGAAGATAGGAGACTTGTGTTGGCTTATTCGCGAGGCAGCTTCGAGAGACAAAGTGCCATCGCTGTTTTATTGGCCTCTTTTCCATTTTTATACGGGGCCAGCATGTATGTTTTATTTCTTTATTTTGGCCCTTCGGCCAGCTGCTTTTCTTCGTTGCAGCATATATCATTCTCACCTTCGTGCGTATGTAGTCCGACTCACTTTGGAGGAGACTCGGCACTTTAGGGAGCTAATAATAAACGCTCAGAAGCCGACATATTTCGAGACTCCCAAGCCAGCCCTGACCACGACACCATTGCCTCCTGATGATTCGCGAAAGTGAACCAGATCCTATTTAAGAGAGGCTGTTGGCAAGGCCAAAGCGACGGTGACTCGAGTGACACGGGCATGCAGGAGGAAGGCTGTAGAAAAGGAACCAGCAATCATCCTTCCTCCGGTTGTATCTTTTGAAGAGTTTGAGGCTTCTCGTGTGCAGGGGCCTGAAGCTGAAGGCAAGCTCTTCATTCTTCAATAGTTTATTTGCTTTATTCTAGCCACTTCGGCTAATCCTTCTTTGCAGTTGCCGGCACAGTTGCTGCAGTCGTTGGACTAGTGGCAGCAGCAGGTGCCGTGACTGGAGAAGGGGCAGGAGAAGTCCCCGTAGCTCCTGTGGAGAGAGATCTATCTTCCCCGACACCCAGGTAGGAAATGAAAGGTAATTTGCAGTTTGTTCATGGGGACTCCGCGAGCCATCATGTCTTCAGTTGGCTTGATGGCTTCTTACATAAAATCTCAGTTGAAATACAACCGACATTACTTCTTGAAGCCGGGGCCGTGGAGGAAACTACTGGTGGGGAGCAAGCCATTTTAGGAGGTGAGCCTGCCCCCGAGATCCATTCGGCTGAAGCTCCTAGTATAGAGCCGACCGAGGAAGTCCTTGTTGAGGGTGATGTTCCTATTAGCAAGACATCCGCTCTGATGGTGGAGTGTCCGGAATGGGCAGAGGACTCTTCCTCTTCCGAGCAAGTCAATTATGGTGGTGGCTCCAGTGACGAGGAGTTCCCACCGGTTGGTACGGAGACCGAGGATGCCGGGGCATCTTCGGCTTACGAAAGTGATTATACAACCTTCAGCCCACCCCGGTTGGCATGGAGTGGCCCTGGGCCATTGGGATCACTCATAAGTGAAGGGGCTGGAGCCACAGAGGCCACCCTTGGAGGTTTAAGCCTAGTGCCAGTTGAGGTGAGAAGCCCCCTACCATTTTCCCATTACTGCTCTTCCCCTGTTTTCATATCAGCTGCTTGATGCTTATGTGATGTGAAACCAACCTTAGACCTATTTGCAAGCATTCAAGTTTGAGCAGCGGACTCACACTAGCGAGCTCACCCGTATGGCGCACACTAGTACTCGATGGCGACTAGGCAATGTTGGAGAGGGTCCGAGGTGGGACCTTTAGGCTCTAGTGGTTGGCTAGCTTAGGAAGAACCCCAAATGGGCCTAGGATGCCCAAATCATGGGCGGCCAACACACCAAGGGTGTGGGTTAAGTGGATGCTCTCACAACTCACCCGCGGTGGTCACTCAATTTGGTGGCAATTTAAATCGGACACTCTCATTCCGCCGACGGAGTAACTAAAGCAATACTAAGCTAAGCAAGTCCATTACAGCAATGAGGGATGTTCAGGAGCTCACCTAGCCGGCATGAAGATGCCGACTCCGGCCGGAGACGGGGGCGAGCGGGGAGGCGAGGGTATGCACCCGCACGCCGCGTCGATTGAAGCTTCAAACCTGTGACTTAATAATGACATGAACTACACCCCACGCAAGGGGGGATCTCGGGGTGGGGATTAAGTGAATTACAGCCAAAACTACCTCCACGCAGGGAGGGGCCTTCAGCCGGCCAAGCGGGGTGGGGAATTATGCAAAGAGGACCGACTTTTCGAGCTCTGCCGGTTCTGCCTTTCTTCTGTATTTTTGGACAGGGGGTCGATGTTGACACTGTCAAAAATTCCACCGAGCTCAGAACCTAATGAGACTTGCGCCAAAAGCTTGCTAACGGACCAAGGATGAACACTGAATTTTTTCTGAGCCTGGTACAGTAGTTGCTGGTCGGGGCAGAGTCTAGAACCGGACTGATTGGTTCTGCCTCTTTCTGGTGCAGAACAATGTGGCTGGTTACAGAGGGTGCCACGATCACTACCAAGCTCTGATTGAGGCGAGACCTGAACCGTTGGAACCATGGTCGAGTCTTCTTTCTGTTGGCACCAACGGAGAGTTCGGAAGATGTCGGAGAAGACTGTGACGATCAGATGAGTAGAGGTGTGTCGGTTCTGGCACCTGTAAACTGACCTGACACACTTGGAGTAGAAAATTTGTAACTTGAGATGCAGATGTCCAAATGCAGCTCTGCTACTTGAGGATGAAAGAGGACTTGAGAGGGAAGAATGTTACTGAAGAACACTTGTTCTGAATCCCAAAAGGTTCGCCGTGGCCGAGCTTCCACTCTCGCTCTGGCTCTCTGCCTGGGGTCTTCTGCGCAGTCGAGGGAGATCGGCTCCTACGAACAGCTCCGACCTCGGAAGCTGGCGAGACCACCTTTGTTGGAAAGCTAACTCGCAGAAGATTCCAGCAATGTAGACCTTGTCACTTGAATCTGTGAGGGACGGTCGTGGCTGCCTCTGCAAGTCGCTGCAACTCTGCTGCCTGAAACAGAGATAGAATGAGGAGATGTGCAAGGGGAGAGCAAGGGGGAGGGGGGTGAACTTGGTTTGACCAAGGGGGAGGTGGGGGGCGAATTTGGGAGCTTGGGGGTGGGGGGAGATGAAAGGGCACAGCCCAAGGGGAGGGAAATTCGAATTTGGGCTTAGGGAAGAGCCCCTTCAACCTTGGGGAGAGGAAGGGGTGCTTAGGAAGTGGTGTTGGGTAGTTGGGGGTTGGGAGGTGGGGTGTGGATTGGAGGATGCCACCTTGGGTTGGGGGGGGGGAGTTAAATGAGTGTATGGGGAAGGGGAGAGGTCTTAATGAGGGGTGAATGGGGAGGAGAGAGAAAATTCCGAAAATTGGGGTGGAGGGAGAGAGAGAGAGAGAGGGGGGGACCCCTTAGAGAGAGAGAGAGAGAGAGAGAGAGAGAGATCTAGTGGGATTTGGAAGTGGATTTCAATTTTCATTCAATTGTTCATTACTTCAAAATGAGGGGAATAGGGTCCTATATATAGGCAACCCACATTTCTACAAAAGTCCCTGACATTTGACTCAATGACAAATAACCGAAGGGATAGGGGTGCCCTTGGGCCAAGCCCAATGAATTGGGCACACTAGCCTAACAAACCAACCTAATGACACAATACTTAGGAAAATGACTCACTAACCTAGGTACATGACTCAAAGAAAGGGAAAATTACATGATATTGACTCAAATAAAATGTGAAGATTACATGACTAGACTCAAAAATACATGACTAACATAATGGCGCTTGTCGACGAACAATCCGAGTCCGGAGAAAATGTGGAGGGGCAAGGGATGCCCTCATCATACCCCCGGGGTGGGGAAAACTCGACCCCGTCGAGTATGGGTCCACCAGGGAAGTAGTACATCGAACTACGGCTCTGGGTGATCCACGATCTCCATACTCAACCCGCGACCATAGTCGGGGAACGGCGCTTCAGCTCGACAAAGTGGCTTGGTCATACCCTCATGCTGGCGATGGGATCTTGCTTGCCTAGTATTGCCGCTGTGTGCTCACGTCGGGCTCTCAGGCTATTTGTAGTGGCACTCCGAGGGTGTCTCTCACAAGGGTAGGTGTAAGTTCGAGGCACTCACTAGGATCCACCGCGGTGCCCTTAGAGGGTGCTGGATCCGCCACATGAGAAATGGGGAGAATCCCAAAACCCTTTTGAAAGTTCAACCCATAAGCTTGGTTGTCAAAGCCACTCGGAACTTGGCAAGGTCCAAGTCCTCGTGCCCTCAGATTGGAGGTGACCCTAAAGTAGAGCCACTCCAAAGCCATCATCGCCAAGTTGTCAACTTGGAACTCAAAGTGGTGCTTAGGAGTTTGTGCTCGTTTCTTGTGAATCCCACCGCTTGTTGCTTGATACTTGCTTGAATGCATATGCCATGTACTATGATGCGGTGTGAGTTGACAATGTATGGTATGCAAAGGGGGTCCAGGACAACCACATATAGACCTATCATGCATTGATGTTATGAAGACTTTGAAGGATTTGGGAGGACCGGGGCATCCATAGGTGTCCCTCTTGTGAGTGAGTGTGATGAATGTTGGAGGACCCGGACATCCATGAATGCTCCTAACATGCTTGAGATTTATGATGAATGATGGTGGACCATTACAACCAAATATTGACCACTCATGTTTTCTTCTTGACATGTGGGTGATATGGATGAATGTACCCGACGGACTAATCATGCCAAGCGGTGTGATGTGCCAAGACATATGAATTCCTTTCCCAAAGATGACTTCCTCATGTGGGATGGTGGGGTGGTCTTTGAGCTTCCACTCAAAAGGGTCGAAGGGATCTAGGTAGGTGGATATAGGGTGGGGCACCTTCTTGATCTCTAGGCGGGTGTTGCCTAAGGTCATGATTCCTATGGTGTAACCTGGGTCATGGATGAGGTGGGCTTGGCCCAACATGGTGGGTGGGGGTAGGAAAGGGTGGGTGGTGAATAAGGTGAGTGGGTTACATGGAGATCTAGGCTCCCATACAAAAGGGTTAAAGGGATCATGGTAAGGGTCACCTTGGTAGGGGTACTCTATGCTCTCAAGGTCCTCGAATGGTGAGTCCTCCTCCTCAATAATTGGGCCAAAGTTGCTAATGGGTTGGCCGATCAAAGCACTTGGGATCTCTATGGTTGGGGAGTGGAATAGGATAGGTTCTTCCTCCATGGGAAGAAGGAGGATGATCTCACTAGTAACTTGGCCATTAGTGTAGATGGAAGTGATGGAGCCAATGGTGGGATATGCTAGGCTAATGGTGTTAGTTTCGGACGGTCTCATGGCTAGCATATTGGTCAAGTGAATTTGCCAATGTAGGTAGTTCACTAAGTCTCCCAAATCTTCCACACAATAGGAAGTTTGATAAGTGACATGTGGCTGAATGGGAATGATTTGGGATTGATATCCCATGGGTAGGTGGCATGGTTGTGAACTAGGAATGGTGAAACCTTTCTTGAGCCATTGGAGTATGGACTTACCTATGGTGAGGTTGGGTGTCTCTAGAGGAGCTAGGCTAGAGGTGTGTGAGTTGTTTGGCCTTTGGATTTCCTCTATGTTGGGAGGTGGATTCGGATGGGCATCCTTCTCCACTTGGGTAGGTGTGTGGCTAGCAACTTCTATTGCTAATGGAGTAGGGGGATCTATGGTGGGTGGTTTGGTGATAGCTAGCATATGACACACCCGGGGTGGTGAACAAGCATGGGCTTGGGTTGGGATAGGAAGGGGAAGTAGAGGAGGCCTAGGTTGGGTAAAGATTGGTGTAGGAAGTGGGAGGTGGGTTGGGTGAGGGGTTTTGGGTTGATTTGTTTTGGGAGATGTGTCCCTTTTTGGGGACGATGGTGGGTTTGTGGTGGTGGTCAAGGGGGCTTGTGGGGTACGGGTTTGGTGAGGGGTTTTGGGTTTGGGGGTGGTGGCCATTATGGGCCTAGGTGGAGGGGTGGACGCGGTGTCCACTTGGTTTTTAATGGTGAGGGTTGGATAAGTGGTGGTCACCATGGAGGGAATTGGGTCGGTTAGGGGTCTCTTGTCCTTGGGATCGTTTGGGGTGGAAGTGGGGGCTAAAGGGGCTTGACTAGTGTAGTTTAGGGAAGGGGGGTTTGGTTGGGGTGTGGGGGCCCTCATGGGGTTAGGTGGGGAGGTGGAGGCCTTGGACACTTGGGTTCTAGTGGTAAGGGTTTGGACGGGTGGGGTTGGAGGAGTGGGAGTGCTCCTCGAGTTTTGGTAACCCGGGTAGGAGGGAGGAGGTCGGGGAGTGTAGACTTTCCTAAGTTCGGCTCTCATGTTCTCCCATGTGTTAATAGGCTCTAGCCTCATAACCCTCCTAAATTGTTCAATGAACTTCCACCTATCCTCGGCATGGTACACAAGTCGACTCTTGGCAAGGTAGATTTCATGGGTTCAGTCATTGGATTCCTTTAAAGTATTTGTCCATGTTTTCCTCCCACTCTAAATATGCACTAGGGTGGTATCCGTTAAAGATAAGGTCCTCAAATAGGACTTTGTCCAAAGGGGTGTCAATCGGACCTTTGCGGAGGGCCGAGTGAGATAGATGTGACTTACATGAAGTAGCCATGCTAGTGGACAAAAGAGATGCAACCGAAGACTCTAAATGCATATGAGCGTCCTAGGACCAACTTGATAGAGACAAGTTGTGAACTTGCTCTGATACCACTTGATGTAAAACCAACCTTAGACCTATTTGCAAGCATTCAAGTTTGAGCAGCGGACTCACACTAGCGAGCTCACCCGTATGGCGCACACTAGTACCTGATGGCGACTAGGCGATGTTGGAGAGGGTCCGAGGCGGGACCTTTAGGCTCCAGTGGTTGGCTAGCTTAGGAAGAACCCCAAATGGGCCTAGGATGCCCAAATCATGGGTGGCCAACACACCAAGGGTGTGGGTTAAGTGGATGCTCTCACAACTCGCCCGCGGTGGTCACTCAATTTGGTGGCAATTTAAATCGGACACTCTCATTCCGCCGACGGAGTAACTAAAGCAATACTAAGCTAAGCAAGTCCATTACAACAATGAGGGATGTTCAGGAGCTCACCTAGCCGGCGTGAAGACGCCGACTCCGGCCGGAGACGGGGGCGAGCTTGGAGGCGAGGGTATGCACCCGTACGCCGCGTCGATTGAAGCTTCAAACCTGCGACTTAATAATGACATGAACTACACCCCATGCAAGGGGGGGATCTCGGGGTGGGGATTAAGTGAATTACAGCCAAAACTACCTCCACGCAGGGAGGGGCCTTCAGCCGGCCAAGCGGGGTGGGGAATTATGCAAAGAGGACCGACTTTCCGAGCTCCACCGATTCTGCCTTTCTTCTATATTTCTGGACAGGGGGTTGATGTTGACACTGCCAAAAATTCCACCGAGCTCAGAACCTGATGAGACTTGCGCCAAAAGCTTGCTAACGGACCAAGGATGATCTCTGAATTTTTCTTGAGCCTGGTACAGTAGTTGCTGGCCGGGGCAGAGTCTGGAACCAGACTGATTGGTTCTGCCTCTATCTGGTGCAGAACAATGTGGCTGGTTACAGAGGGTGCCACGATCACTACCAAGCTCTGATTGAGGCGAGACCTGAACCGTTGGAACCGTGGTCGAGTCTTCTTTATGTCGGCACTGACGGAGAGGTCAGCAGATGTCGGAGAAGACCGAGACGATCAGATGAGTAGAGGGGTGTCGGTTCTGGCTCCTGTAAACTGACCTGACACAGTTGGAGTAGAAAATTTGTAACTTGAGATGCCGATGTCCAAATGCAGCTCTGCTTCTTGAGGATGAAAGAGGACTTGAGAGGGAAGAATTTTACTGAGTAACACTTGTTCTGAATCCCAAAAGGTTCGCCGTGGCCGAGCTTCCACTCTCGCTCTGGCTCTCTGCCTGGGCTCTTCTGCGCAGTCGAGGGAGATCGGCTCCTACGACAGCTCCGACCTCAGAAGCTGGCGAGACCACCTTTTTTGGAAAGCTAACTCGCAGATGATTCCAGCAATGTAGGCCTTGTCACCGGAATCTGTGAGGGACGGTCGTGGCTGCCTCTGCAAGTCGCTGCAACTCTGCTGCCTGAAACAGAGATAGAATGAGGAGATGTGCACGGGGAGAGCAAGGGGTAGGGGGGGTGAACTTGGTTTGACCAAGGGGGAGCTGGGGGGAGAATTTGGGAGCTTGGAGGTGGGGGGAGATGAAAGGGCACAGCCCAAGGGGAGGGAAATTCGAATTTGGGCTTAGGGAAGAGCCCCTTCAACCTTGGGGAGAGGAAGGGGTGCTTAGGAAGTGGTGTTGGGTAGTTGGGGGTTGGGAGGTGGGGTGTGGATTGGAGGATGCCACCTTGGGTTGGGGGGGGGGAGTTAAATGAGTGTATGGGGAAGGGGAGAGGTCTTAATGAGGGGTGAATGGGGAGGAGAGAGAAAATTCCGAAAATTGGGGTGGAGGGAGAGAGAGAGAGAGAGGGGGGGACCCCTTAGAGAGAGAGAGAGTGAGAGAGAGAGAGAGAGAGATCTAGTGGGATTTGGAAGTGGATTTCAATTTTCATTCAATTGTTCATTACTTCAAAATGAGGGGAATAGGGTCCTATATATAGGCAACCCACATTTCTACAAAAGTCCCTGACATTTGACTCAATGACAAATAACCGAAGGGATAGGGGTGCCCTTGGGCCAAGCCCAATGAATTGGGCACACTAGCCTAACAAACCAACCTAATGACACAATACTTAGGAAAATGACTCACTAACCTAGGTACATGACTCAAAGAAAGGGAAAATTACATGATATTGACTCAAATAAAATGTGAAGATTACATGACTAGACTCAAAAATACATGACTAACATAATGGCGCTTGTCGACGAACAATCCGAGTCCGGAGAAAATGTGGAGGGGCAAGGGATGCCCTCATCATACCCCCGGGGTGGGGAAAACTCGACCCCGTCGAGTATGGGCCCACCAGGGAAGTAGTACATCGAACTACGGCTCTGGGTGATCCACGATCTCCATACTCAACCCGCGACCATAGTCGGGGAACGGCGCTTCAGCTCGACAAAGTGGCTTGGTCATACCCTCATGCTGGCGATGGGATCTTGCTTGCCTAGTATTGCCGCTGTGTGCTCACGTCGGGCTCTCAGGCTATTTGTAGTGGCACTCCGAGGGTGTCTCTCACAAGGGTAGGTGTAAGTTCGAGGCACTCACTAGGATCCACCGCGGTGCCCTTAGAGTGTGCTGGATCCGCCACATGAGAAATGGGGAGAATCCCAAAACCCTTTTGAAAGTTCAACTCATAAGCTTGGTTGTCAAAGCCACTCGGAACTTGGCAAGGTCCAAGTCCTCGTGCCCTCAGATTGGAGGTGACCCTAAAGTAGAGCCACTCCAAAGCCATCATCGCCAAGTTGTCAACTTGGAACTCAAAGTGGTGCTTAGGAGTTTGTGCTCGTTTCTTGTGAATCCCACCGCTTGTTGCTTGATACTTGCTTGAATGCATATGCCATGTACTATGATGCGGTGTAAGTTGACAATGTATGGTATGCAAAGGGGGTCCAGGACAACCACATATAGACCTATCATGCATTGATGTTATGAAGACTTTGAAGGATTTGGGAGGACCGGGGCATCCATAGGTGTCCCTCTTGTGAGTGAGTGTGATGAATGTTGGAGGACCCGGACATCCATGAATGCTTCTAACATGCTTGAGATTTATGATGAATGATGGTGGACCATTACAACCAAATATTGACCACTCATGTTTTCTTCTTGACATGTGGGTGATATGGATGAATGTACCCGACGGACTAATCATGCCAAGCGGTGTGATGTGCCAAGACATATGAATTCCTTTCCCAAAGATGACTTCCTCATGTGGGATGGTGGGGTGGTCTTTGAGCTTCCACTCAAAAGGGTCGAAGGGATCTAGGTAGGTGGATATAGGGTGGGGCACCTTCTTGATCTCTAGGCGGGTGTTGCCTAAGGTCATGATTCCTATGGTGTAACCTGGGTCATGGATGAGGTGGGCTTGGCCCAACATGGTGGGTGGGGGTAGGAAAGGGTGGGTGGTGAATAAGGTGAGTGGGTTACATGGAGATCTAGGCTCCCATACAAAAGGGTTAAAGGGATCATGGTAAGGGTCACCTTGGTAGGGGTACTCTATGCTCTCAAGGTCCTCGAATGGTGAGTCCTCCTCCTCAATAATTGGGCCAAAGTTGCTAATGGGTTGGCCGATCAAAGCACTTGGGATCTCTATGGTTGGGGAGTGGAATAGGATAGGTTCTTCCTCCATGGGAAGAAGGAGGATGATCTCACTAGTAACTTGGCCATTAGTGTAGATGGAAGTGATGGAGCCAATGGTGGGATATGCTAGGCTAATGGTGTTAGTTTCGGACGGTCTCATGGCTAGCATATTGGTCAAGTGAATTTGCCAATGTAGGTAGTTCACTAAGTCTCCCAAATCTTCCACACAATAGGAAGTTTGATAAGTGACATGTGGCTGAATGGGAATGATTTGGGATTGATATCCCATGGGTAGGTGGCATGGTTGTGAACTAGGAATGGTGAAACCTTTCTTGAGCCATTGGAGTATGGACTTACCTATGGTGAGGTTGGGTGTCTCTAGAGGAGCTAGGCTAGAGGTGTGTGAGTTGTTTGGCCTTTGGATTTCCTCTATGTTGGGAGGTGGATTCGGATGGGCATCCTTCTCCACTTGGGTAGGTGTGTGGCTAGCAACTTCTATTGCTAATGGAGTAGGGGGATCTATGGTGGGTGGTTTGGTGATAGCTAGCATATGACACACCCGGAGTGGTGAACAAGCATGGGCTTGGGTTGGGATAGGAAGGGGAAGTAGAGGAGGCCTAGGTTGGGTAAAGATTGGTGTAGGAAGTGGGAGGTGGGTTGGGTGAGGGGTTTTGGGTTGATTTGTTTTGGGAGATGTGTCCCTTTTTGGGGACGATGGTTGGTTTGTGGTGGTGGTCAAGGGGGCTTGTGGGGTATGGGTTTGGTGAGGGGTTTTGGGTTTGGGGGTGGTGGCCATTATGGGCCTAGGTGGAGGGGTGGACGCGGTGTCCACTTGGTTTTTAATGGTGAGGTTTGGATAAGTGGTGGTCACCATGGAGGGAATTGGGTCGGTTTGGGGTCTCTTGTCCTTGGGATCGTTTGGGGTGGAAGTGGGGGCTAAAGGGGCTTGACTAGTGTAGTTTAGGGAAGGGGGGTTTGGTTGGGGTGTGGGGGCCCTCATGGGGTTAGGTGGGGAGGTGGAGGCCTTGGACACTTGGGTTCTAGTGGTAAGGGTTTGGACGGGTGGGGTTGGAGGAGTGGGAGTGCTCCTCGAGTTTTGGTAACCCGGGTAGGAGGGAGGAGGTCGGGGAGTGTAGACTTTCCTAAGTTCGGCTCTCATGTTCTCTCATGTGTTAATAGGCTCTAGCCTCATAACCCTCCTAAATTGTTCAATGAACTTCCACCTATCCTCGGCATGGTACACAAGTCGACTCTTGGCAAGGTAGATTTTCATGGGTTCAGTCATTGGATTCCTTTTAAAGTATTTGTCCATGTTTTCCTCCCACTCTAAATATGCACTAGGGTGGTATCCGTTAAAGATAAGGTCCTCAAATAGGACTTTGTCCAAAGGGGTGTCAATCGGACCTTTGCGGAGGGCCGAGTGAGATAGATGTGACTTACATGAAGTAGCCATGCTAGTGGACAAAAGAGATGCAACCGAAGACTCTAAATGCATATGAGCGTCCTAGGACCAACTTGATAGAGACAAGTTGTGAACTTGCTCTGATACCACTTGATGTAAAACCAACCTTAGACCTATTTGCAAGCATTCAAGTTTGAGCAGCGGACTCACACTAGCGAGCTCACCCGTATGGCGCACACTAGTACCTGATGGCGACTAGGCGATGTTGGAGAGGGTCCGAGGCGGGACCTTTAGGCTCCAGTGGTTGGCTAGCTTAGGAAGAACCCCAAATGGGCCTAGGATGCCCAAATCATGGGTGGCCAACACACCAAGGGTGTGGGTTAAGTGGATGCTCTCACAACTCGCCCGCGGTGGTCACTCAATTTGGTGGCAATTTAAATCGGACACTCTCATTCCGCCGACGGAGTAACTAAAGCAATACTAAGCTAAGCAAGTCCATTACAGCAATGAGGGATGTTCAGGAGCTCACCTAGCCGGCGTGAAGACGCCGACTCCGGCCGGAGACGGGGGCGAGCTGGGAGGCGAGGGTATGCACCCGCACGCCGCGTCGATTGAAGCTTCAAACCTGCGACTTAATAATGACATGAACTACACCCCATGCAAGGGGGGGATCTCGGGGTGGGGATTAAGTGAATTACAGCCAAAACTACCTCCACGCAGGGAGGGGCCTTCAGCCGGCCAAGCGGGGTGGGGAATTATGCAAAGAGGACCGACTTTCCGAGCTCCGCCGGTTCTGCCTTTCTTCTATATTTCTGGACAAGGGGTCGATGTTGACACTGCCAAAAATTCCACCGAGCTCAGAACCTGATGAGACTTGCGCCAAAAGCTTGCTAACGGACCAAGGATGATCTCTGAATTTTTCTGAGCCTGGTACAGTAGTTGCTGGCCGGGGCAGAGTCTGGAACCGGACTGATTGGTTCTGCCTCTATCTGGTGCAGAACAATGTGGCTGGTTACAGAGGGTGCCACGATCACTACCAAGCTCTGATTGAGGCGAGACCTGAACCGTTGGAACCGTGGTCGAGTCTTCTTTCTGTCGGCACTGACGGAGAGGTCAGCAGATGTCGGAGAAGACCGAGACGATCAGATGAGTAGAGGGGTGTCGGTTCTGGCTCCTGTAAACTGACCTGACACACTTGGAGTAGAAAATTTGTAACTTGAGATGCAGATGTCCAAATGCAGCTCTGCTTCTTGAGGATGAAAGAGGACTTGAGAGGGAAGAATTTTACTGAAGAACACTTGTTCTGAATCCCAAAAGGTTCGCCGTGGCCGAGCTTCCACTCTCGCTCTGGCTCTCTGCCTGGGCTCTTCTGCGCAGTCGAGGGAGATCGGCTCCTACGACAGCTCCGACCTCAGAAGCTGGCGAGACCACCTTTTTTGGAAAGCTAACTCGCAGATGATTCCAGCAATGTAGGCCTTGTCACCTGAATCTGTGAGGGACGGTCGTGGCTGCCTCTGCAAGTCGCTGCAACTCTGCTGCCTGAAACAGAGATAGAATGAGGAGATGTGCACGGGGAGAGCAAGGGGGAGGGGGGTGAACTTGGTTTGACCAAGGGGGAGCTGGGGGGAGAATTTGGGAGCTTGGAGGTGGGGGGAGATGAAAGGGCACAGCCCAAGGGGAGGGAAATTCGAATTTGGGCTTAGGGAAGAGCCCCTTCAACCTTGGGGAGAGGAAGGGGTGCTTAGGAAGTGGTGTTGGGTAGTTGGGGGTTGGGAGGTGGGGTGTGGATTGGAGGATGCCACCTTGGGTTGGGGGGGGGGAGTTAAATGAGTGTATGGGGAAGGGGAGAGGTCTTAATGAGGGGTGAATGGGGAGGAGAGAGAAAATTCCGAAAATTGGGGTGGAGGGAGAGAGAGAGAGAGAGGGGGGGACCCCTTAGAGAGAGAGAGAGTGAGAGAGAGAGAGAGAGATCTAGTGGGATTTGGAAGTGGATTTCAATTTTCATTCAATTGTTCATTACTTCAAAATGAGGGGAATAGGGTCCTATATATAGGCAACCCACATTTCTACAAAACTGACCCTGACATCTGACATAATGACCAAATACTCCAAGGGAGGGGCGCCCTTGGGCCTAGCCCAATGATTTGGGCACACTAGCCTAAAGAACCAACCTAATGACACAAGACTTAGGAAAATGACTCTCTAACCTAGGTACATGACTCAAATAAAGGGAAAATTACATGATATTGACTCAAAGAAAATGTGAAGATTACATGACTAGACTCAAAAATACATGACTAACATAATGGCGCTTGTCGACGAACAATCCGAGTCCGGAGAAAATGTGGAGGGGCAAGGGATGCCCTCATCATACCCCCGGGGTGGGGAAAACTCGACCCCGTCGAGTATGGGTCCACCAGGGAAGTAGTATATCGAACTACGGCTCTGGGCGATCCACGATCTCCATACTCAACCCGCGACCATAGTCGGGGAACGGCGCTTCAGCTCGACAAAGTGGCTCTGTCATACCCTCATGCTGGCGATGGGATCTTGCTTGCCTAGTATTGCCGCTGTGTGCTCACGTCGGGCTCTCAGGCTATTTGTAGTGGCACTCCGAGGGTGTCTCTCACAAGGGTAGGTGTAAGCTCGAGGCACTCACTAGGATCCACCGCGGTGCCCTTAGAGGGTGCTGGATCCGCCACATGAGAAATGGGGAGAATCCCAAAACCCTTTTGAAAGTTCAACCCATAAGCTGGTTGTCAAAGCCACTCGGAACTTGGCAAGGTCCAAGTCCTCGTGCCCTCAGATTGGAGGTGACCCTAAAGTAGAGCCACTCCAAAGCCATCATCGCCAAGTTGTCAACTTGGAACTCAAAGTGGTGCTTAGGAGTTTGTGCTCGTTTCTTGTGAATCCCACCGCTTGTTGCTTGATACTTGCTTGAATGCATATGCCATGTACTATGATGCAGTGTGAGTTGACAATGTATGGTATGCAAAGGGGGTCCAGGACAACCACATATAGACCTATCATGCATTGATGTTATGAAGACTTTGAAGGATTTGGGAGGACCGGGGCATCCATAGGTGTCCCTCTTGTGAGTGAGTGTGATGAATGTTGGAGGACCCGGACATCCATGAATGCTTCTAACATGCTTGAGATTATGATGAATGATGGTGGACCATTACAACCAAATATTGACCACTCATGTTTTCTTCTTGACATGTGGGTGATATGGATGAATGTACCCGACGGACTAATCATGCCAAGCGGTGTGATGTGCCAAGACATATGAATTCCTTTCCCAAAGATGACTTCCTCATGTGGGATGGTGGGGTGGTCTTTGAGCTTCCACTCAAAAGGGTCGAAGGGATCTAGGTAGGTGGATATAGGGTGGGGCACCTTCTTGATCTCTAGGCGGGTGTTGCCTAAGGTCATGATTCCTATGGTGTAACCTGGGTCATGGATGAGGTGGGCTTGGCCCAACATGGTGGGTGGGGGTAGGAAAGGGTGGGTGGTGAATAAGGTGAGTGGGTTACATGGAGATCTAGGCTCCCATACAAAAGGGTTAAAGGGATCATGGTAAGGGTCACCTACGTAGGGGTACTCCATGCTCTCAAGGTCCTCAAATGGTGAGTCCTCCTCCTCAAGATAATTGGGCCAAGGTTGCTAATGGGTTGGCCGATCAAAGCACTTGGGATCTCAATGGTTGGGGAGTAGACTAGGATAGGTTCTTCCTCCATGGGAAGAAGGAGGATGATCTCACTAGTAACTTGGCCATTAGTGTAGATGGAAGTGATGGAGCCAATGGTGGGATATGCTAGGCTAATGGTGTTAGCTTCGGACGGCCTCATGGCTAGCATATTGGTCAAGTGAATTTGCCAATGTAGGTAGTTCACTAAGTCTCCCAAATCTTCCACACAATAGGAAGTTTGATAAGTGACATGTGGCTGAATGGGAATGATTTGGGATTGATATCCCATGGGTAGGTGGCATGGTTGTGAACTAGGAATGGTGAGACCTTTCTTGAGCCATTGGAGTATGGACTTATCTATGGTGGGGTTGGGTGTCTCTAGAGGAGCTAGGCTAGAGGTGTGTGAGTTGTTTGGCCTTTGGATTTCCTCTATGTTGGAGGTGGATTCGGATGGGCATCCTTCTCCACTTGGGTGGGTGTGTGGCTTGCAACTTCTATTGCTAATGGAGTAGGGGGATCTATGGTGGGTGGTTTGATGATAGCTAGCGTATGACACACCCGGGGTGGTGAACAAGCATGGGCTTGGGTTGGGATAGGAAGGGGAAGTAGAGGAGGCCTAGGTTGGGGAAAGATTGGTGTAGGAAGTGGGAGGTGGGTTGGGTGAGAGATTTTGGGTTGATTTGTTTTGGGAGATGTGTCCCTTTTTGGGGACGATGGTGGGTTTGTGGTGGTGGTCAAGGGGGCTTGTGGGGTACGGGCTTGGTGAGGGGTTTTGGGTTTGGGGGTGGTGGCCATTATGGGCCTAGGTGGAGGGGTGGACACAGTGTCCACTTGGTTTTGAATGGTGAGGGTTGGATGAGTGGTGGTCATCATGGAGGGAATTGGGTCGGTTAGGGGTCTCTTGCCCTTGGGATCATTTGGGGTGGAAGTGGGGGCTAAAGGGGCTTGACTAGTGTAGGTTAGGGAAGGGGGTTTTGGTTGGGGTGTGGGGGCCCTCATGGGGTTAGGTGGGGAGGTGGAGGCCTTGGACACTTGGGTTCTAGTGGTAAGGGTTTGGACGGGTGGGGTTGGAGGAGTGGGAGTGCCCCTCAAGTTTTGGTAACCCAGGTAGAAGGGAGGAGGTCGGGGAGTGTAGACTTTCCTAAGTTCGGCTTTCATGTTCTCCCATGTGTTAATAGGCTCTAGCCTCATAACCCTCCTAAATTGTTCAATGAACTTCCACCTATCCTCGGCATGGTACACAAGTCGACTCTTGGCAAGGTAGATTCTCATGGGTTCAGTCATTGGATTCCTCTTAAAGTATTTGTCCATATTTTCCTCCCACTCTAAATATGCACTAGGGTGGTATCCATTAAAGATAAGGTCCTCAAATAGGACTATGCCCAAAGGGGTGTCAATCGGACCTTTGCGGAGGGCCGAGTGAGATAGATGTGACTTACGTGAAGTAGCCATGCTAGTGGACAAAAGAGATGCAACCGAAGACTCTAAATGCATAGACACGCCCTAGGACCAACTTGATAGAGATAAGTTGTGAACTTGCTCTGATACCACTTAATGTGAAACCAACCTTAGACCTATTTGCAAGCATTCAAGTTTGAGCAGCGGACTCACACTAGTGAGCTCACCCGTATGGCGCACACTAGTACCCGATGGCGACTAGGCGATGTTGGAGAGGGTCCGAGGCGGGACCTTTAGGCTCCAGTGGTTGGCTAGCTTGGGAAGAACCCCAAATGGGCCTAGGATGCCCAAATCATGGGCGGCCAACACACCAAGGGTGTGGGTTAAGTGGATGCTCTCACAACTCACCCGCGGTGGTCACTCAATTTGGTGGCAATTTAAATCAGACACTCTCATTCCGCTGACGGAGTAACTAAAGCAATACTAAGCTAAGCAAGTCCATTACAGCAATGAGGGATGTTCAGGAGCTCACCTAGCCGGTGTGAAGACGCCGACTCCGGCCGGAGACGGGGGCGAGCGGGGAGGCGAGGGTATGCACCCGCACGCCGCGTCGATTGAAGCTTCAAACCTGCGACTTAATAATGACATGAACTACACCCCACACAAGGGGGGGATCTCGGGGTGGGGATTAAGTGAATTACAGCCAAAACTACCTCCACGCAGGGAGGGGCCTTCAGCCGGCCAAGCGGGGTGGGGAATTATGCAAAGAGGACCGACTTTCGAGCTCCGCCGGTTCTGCCTTTCTTCTGTATTTCTGGACAGGGGGTCGATGTTGACACTGTCAAAAATTCCACCAAGCTCAGAACCTGATGAGACTTGCGCCAAAAGCTTGCTAACGGACCAAGGATGAACTCTGAATTTTTTCTGAGCCTGGTACAGTAGTTGCTGGTCGGGGCAGAGTCTAGAACCGGACTGATTGGTTCTGCCTCTGTCTAGTGCAGAACAATGTGGCTGGTTGCAGAGGTTGCCATGATCACTACCAAGCTCTGATTGAGGCGAGACCTGAACCGTTGGAACCGTGGTCGAGTCTTCTTTCTGTCGGCACCAACGGCGAGGTCGGCAGATGTCGGAGAAGACCGGGAAGATCAGATGAGTAGAGGGGTGTCGGTTCTGGTACCTGTAAACTGACCTGACACACTTGGAGTAGAAAATTTGTAACTTGAGATACAGATGTCCAAATGCAGCTCTGCTTCTTGAGGATGAAAGAGGACTTGAGAGGGAGAATGTTACTGAAGAACACTTGATCTGAATCCCAAAAGGTTCGCCGTGGCCGAGCTTCCACTCTCGCTCTGGCTCTCTGCCTGGGGTCTTCTGCGCAGTCGAGGGAGATCGGCTCCTACGGACAGCTCCGACCTTGGAAGCTAGCGAGACCACCTTTGTTGGAAAGCTAACTCGCAGAAGATTCCAGAAATTTAGGCCTTGTCACCTGAATCTATGAGGGACGGTCGTGGCTGCCTCTGCAAGTCGCTGCAACTCTGCTGCCTGAAACAGAGATAGAATGAGGAGATGTGCAAGGGGAGAGCAAGGGGGAGGGGGGTGAACTTGGTTTGACCAAGGGGGAGGTGGGGGGCGAATTTGGGAGCTTGGGGGTGGGGGGAGATGAAAGGGCACAGCCCAAGGGGAGGGAAATTCGAATTTGGGCTTAGGGAAGAGCCCCTTCAACCTTGGGGAGAGGAAGGGGTGCTTAGGAAGTGGTGTTGGGTAGTTGGGGGTTGGGTGGTGCGGTGTGGATTGGAGGCTGCCACCTTGGGTTGGGGGGGGAGTTAAATGAGTGTATGGGGAAGGGGAGAGGTCTTAATGAGGGGTGAATGGGGAGGAGAGAGAAAATTCCGAAAATTGGGATGGAGGGAGAGAGAGAGAGAGGGGGGGGACCCCTTAGAGAGAGAGAGAGGGATAAAGAGAGAGAGAGATATTGAGAGAGGAAGCTAGAGGGATTTGGAGTTTTTCTGGAATTCAATATTCATGCATTAGTTCTTTCATATGAGGAGTGGGGTGGCCTATTTATAGGCACAAGACATTTCACATGACCATACTGACCCTGACAACTGACATAATGACCAAATACTCCAAGGGAGGGGCGCCCTTGGGCCTAGCCCACTATTTGGGCCCAATAGCCTAATGAACCAACATAATGACACACGACTTAGGAAAATGACTTTCTAACCTAGGTACATGACTCAAATAAAGGGAAAATTACATGATATTGACTCAAAGAAAATGTGAAGATTACATGACTAGACTCAGAATTACATGACTAACATAATGCCGCTTGCCGACAAACAATCCGAGTCCGGAGAAAATGTGGAGGGGCAAGGGATGCCCTCATCATTTTGTTTTTGGTGCTGACTGAGGTGGTACTGCTAACCATCATGGTGCAGATACCTCTCCCGGCTTTAGGTGCGGGTCACCCAACATTCCTGCCAGTCTTGCGGCCTATCACTCTGCGATACCCCAAAGACTATGCGACAGCAGCGGGTCCAGAAGGACCTGGGGTAATTGCGGGGACTAACGAATCGGCAGCAGTCGTGGAACCTTAGCCACTTGAAGCCGAACGACAGTTGGCCCTAGAGAAAAGTGATCCTCCCGAGATAGAAGCGGGAGAAATTGTTGAAGAAGAAGTTGGGGCTTCCGGGGCCTTGGCTCTTATTACTGAAACTAGCCATATGGAGGTCAGCCATGCTGGGGGCGAGGAGTAGGTATCCTCGACTATCGATGTTCCCAGTGCAGCTCCACCCCAAGAGGCTGGCAGGGAGGTTGCTGTCATTGAGACTCTGTCTGTTGCATCAGCTTCTGGAGTTGATTCTAGTGCAAGCGCCTTGCAGATCATGCCATCGTCATCTTCTGAGACGAGCGACGATATCTGGGCCACCGTGGATATCAGAGTAGACTTCGAGCTTCCCGAGATGTCACCACTTGGTCTTCAATCATCAAGCGACCTAGTGTGGCAATTCTTGGGGACCCTTCAGTAGACTATAACAGCCAACCGAGGTTTGACTTATGTACAGCTGAGGGGCATGGTGGAGCACCTGTCCCGCTCGCTGCTAGCTTTTGGTTGCCCCATGGACGACTGGACGCCACGAGTAATACTGTTGTTGAAGTATGTGAGTAGAAGGGAATTTCTAGGCTGGGAGGTAACTGATCAACTGACGGACATAACATTGGAGCGGGCTGAATGCCGAACTACTCTTGCCTCTTTAAGAGGGATTGCGGGGCAGATGAGAGATGCAACCAGTACTTCTTCACAGCGCCGAACCTTCCTCACAGCTCGGATAGCAGAACTGCATGCCGAACTCTCCAGGGACGAGGCCGAGCTACAGGAGACCAAGCGTCTGGAAGTTCAGAGTATAGAGGAAGCGGAAATGGCCGAAGGGCAAGCCGCTTCTCTCGAAGAGAAACTATCACAGTTGGAGGCCGCCGAGTCTCGACTGCAAGAGCTGACCCGCCACCCTTCCTTGGGTATTTTGGAGCTGGAGGACATCTTTTGACGCCCATTGCAATAGTCTTTTCTGTTTGCCTTTTTGTTTTGGTGGACTTCATGTACCCCGGGCTATGCCCTGAGTAACATGTATCTTGCTGTCTCATAGAAATGAAATATCTTTGTTTGCTGTGAAATCACGACTTCATTCTTTTTACTTTGTACTCTTCTTATTCACCCGTTAGCTTAGTCCGAGTATGCAAGTTACTAGGGCAGGAGAGTGCTCACGCCTTCAGTAAAGGGGTTGTTGTGTCCCTGTGGTTTTGATGATAGCAAACACTATAAGTCTTCATCTGTTTGAATCTGCTATGTCTGAATCTGCATGTCTGCATACTGTTTGAGTCTGCATATAAATCTATTTGTGTTGCATATGAATGTTTCAATGAACATGTGTTGCATATGAATGTTTCAATGAACATCTTATTTGAGTATCATTACATCGGACAGGCTGTGTGCATTGGTGCATTTCATAACTACCATAAGTCAATGAATGCCTGCATTTCATAACCTTGTTTCTATGAATGTCTAGACTTAGACTCATGCATTTCATATCTACTTAGGTTAAGTCTGTTCAATGGGTGTTGTCTGCTCAGCCAGTGTATCACTCTCTCTGCATTGTCTATACTTCCTTAGACAGCCTGCCTGAAGCTTGATAGTTGCTGTCTAGAAGTGGGTCGACCCCCTTTCCAGATGGGTCGACCCCCCAGATCTCTTGGTATGTACAGAGTGCATTATTCTCATTTCTTCAAGTCTATACATCCACATTTGAACCTCAAAGTATACACATCGCCTCATTTCTTCAGAGTCTATACATCCACAGTTGAGCCTCAAAGTCTACACATCGCCTCATTTCTTCAGAGTCTATACATCCACAGTTGTACCCCAAGTCTGTACATTGCTTGCATCTTCAAAGTCCATACATCCATAGCAAGTCTATACATTGACAACACTGTACAAGTGTATACATTGGCAGCATGTCTGTGTTTCAAGCCATTCGCCAAGTCTATACAATGGCTTCGGCACTCCAAGTCTATACAATGGCTTTGGCACTTCAAGTCTATACATTGTATCTTTTACCTACGTTGCTCGAAACAAAGTCCATACACTACTGGATGATCAAGTCTGCACATTGGCGCCTTTCCCTATGTTCTGGCCAAGTCTACACATCGCTTGCTTGACTTCTGTTTCAAAGTCTATACATTCATTTTTAAGGCAAAGTCTATACATTGGCTCAGGGTCTTCAAGTCTGTACAGAGTTCAAAGCCTATACATTGTTCACTCAGCTTCTTCAAGTCTATACATTGGTCGGTGGCGAGTCTGTACAGAGCACTGTTTCAGGCACTCAAGTCTATATAGAGTCTTCATCTTCTGAAGTCTGTACATTCGTTTGGGAAGTCTATACATTCATTCATCTGAAGCTTCATCAAGTATGTACAACGCTGCTTTGTCAAAGCCTGTACATCGCAGCTATATTGAAGTCTGTACAGCCAGTCTCTTGCCAAAGTCTATACATCATGAATCTTCAAGTCTGTACAGACTTTACTTGTTCAAGTCTGTACACGGTTCAGTTGTTTTGGCATGTCTACTCATCATGAAGTCTATACATCCGATTGCCTTTGCATTGCTCAAGTCTGTACAGCCCTTTCCCTTTTCAAGTCTACACATTGTGCTTTGTAGCTCATCAAGTCTATACATTGCTCACAGCACACACGTTCAGCCTGAAGTCTGTACAGCCTTAGCAAATGCTCCTAAGTCTATACATCACAATGTCTGTACATCACTGTGTCAAGCCTCCCAAGTCTGTACAACCACTGTCTCACTTGGACTTGAAGTCTATACAGTGGTTCGTCTCTGTCAGCGTCTCAAACTGTAAGTCTGTACAGAGTCTGGCAGCCTACAGTGCATCATCACTTCAAGTATGTATAGCCTTGGCGTATGCATCTTAAAGTCTAAACATTATGGAGCTTCGAATCTTCAAGTCTGTACATCCTTCAGTGGCCAAGTTTACACATCGCACTGTTCATGCATCAGTTCGTTAAGTCTATACACTCTCTTACATTGTACACACTTGCTTCATTGTTGCTTCTAAGTCTATACATCGGTTGGGTCGTTAAGTCCATACAATGCATATGTTCATCAAAGTCCATACATTGCATTGTCTTCAACCAAGTCTATACATTCTGTTCCTTTGATCAGCAAGTCTATACACACTTCAGCATATGTGCATCTCCTTCAAAGATGAAGTGTATACATCCTTCCAAGCATTCAAGTCTACACACTCGTTGTTAAGCCTTTGCATCAAAGTCTATACAGCATGTGTCTTGTATGAAGTCTATACAGCCTGTGGCTAGTCCATCAACTGAACGTTTTTCAGCAGAGTATATACTCTTCAGAGGTTAAAGTCTGAACATCCTTCTGTGAAGACTATACACACTTCAGCACATGTGCATCTCCTTCAAAATGAAGTCTATACACTCGTTTCCAAAGCTTCAACTCTATACACTCGATATTAACCTTCAAGTGTATACACTCAAGCTGCATCATGCCTGTACACACTTTGTTAACAGCCTGAACCAAGTATATACATCCATCTGATATCTTCTTATGACTGTGTGACAGGTACTATTCGTAAAGCCTATGAAGTGCACGTGATCCGAGGTTGGCACCTGGCACGTGATCCGAGGATAACGCCCTAATTGCTGCAGCTATAAATACGAAGCCTCCTCCATCTGGAGAAGACTAATAAGATAAGAAAGAGGAAGAGAGTGATCGAGATAGAAGGATATAGAGCTGCAGACAGGCAGTGAGCAGAAGAAGAAGAAAGACAGAGAGAGCCTGCGAAAGAGAAGAAAAAGAAGAGAGAGCTAGTGTAAAAGAAGCTTCAACTGAAGATCAGTTTTTGCTGGACCGTGGATCAAATCCAGGCTAGCCACCTCCTGCGAGAGCCACAGTTTGATTTTATTTTTCCAACTTTCTATTGCTGCGCTTTTGTTTTTCTTTTTAACCATTCACCAGTTGTTCTTCCAATTTTCTTGTGGGAGGTCGGGTTCCCTCCGGTTGGGAGGAAGAGAGGTCCGAGACCTCTAGTTTGCAGGTGACTTGGTGTCACCTGTGCTTCCCTCTGGGTTTCAGAGGAAGAGAGACTTAGGTCTCTAGGTTCCCCTCCGGTTTGAAGGAAGGGAGGATTGGTCCTCCGGTTCTGGTCTTGTGGGTTGTAAGACTAGGTGTTCCCTCCTGTTCTGGAGGAAGAGAGACTTGCGTCTCTGGTTTCCAAGTGACTGGGAGTCACTTGGGGTGTCCCTCCGGTTGGGAGGAAGAGGGGAGGTTGTTCCCCTGGTCAAGCTGTATGGCAGCAACTTGTTTGCAGACTAAGTTTGCTTTCTAGCTAATTGCTAGTGGAAGCCTCACTCCGGTTGGGAGTGAGGGGTGGACGTAGGGCTGTGGACCGAACCACCTAAAAAATCCCTTGTGCAGTGGTTTATTTGATTGCTTGGTTCCGCTAGATGCATGCTAGGACCGTGATCTGATTGATTGTTCATGTCCTAGAGTTTAATGGGGTTTGCATCTTTTATGTTTGAGCAATAGTTCACTGATCTTGTGCTTATTATTTCATACGAATTTTAAATTGGTCAAAACTCATCAAAAGATCCATTCACCCCCCCTCTGGATCTGTGTTTATCTATCGCACCTATCTATCAATTGGTATCAGAGTGGTTCTCTGTTTGATCAGATCCAACGATCTGCAGAGGATCCTGTTGTCTTTGGTACATTTCTGAATTTACTCTCTGCTGCATTAATCTGCTTGCCGATTTAATCAATGGGGTCTCCACCGGTTTTCAATGGCTCTAATTTTAACTCATGGGTTACCAGTTTCCATAACTATGTGAAATTGATGCATCCAGATTTGTGGAAGTTAATTTCACAAGGTCCTCATAGATTACCAAGGAAAGAGTCCAAACGGACTGACAGTCACAAATCAAAACATGGAGAGAATCAGAGAGCCTTGAATCTAATGAAAGAAGCTACTGACAAGGCTCTATACTCTTATTTTTATGACTGCAGGTCCGCTAAGGACATTTTGGATCAGCTAAAGCTAGCTCAGAGGAGAAATGAGGACAGCTGCCTGATGGCTGACAAGAGCAACCAAGGCAGTGATCAAGATGAATTAGAAGAAAATGAAGAAAAAGATGAAGATGAGGTATCTTCTAAATTTGAAAATTATGATATAGATGATTGGATTAGAGCGTCTAGTGATTTGGTTGATTCTTACAAAAAATTGAGAAAACGATATAAATCTCTAAAAAAGAAGTTGAAGAATCATGAGGATGCTAAATCTTGAGGTGAAACCCCTGAAATTCTAAAAATTGAAAATGACATATTTAGAAGACAGTTAATAGATTTTGATTCGATTAGTTCAGATTTAGATCATTTGAAATTTGAAAAACAAACTCTTATGAAACAAATTGATTTACAGAAAAAGGAGAATCAAGAGCTTGTTTGCGAAATTGCTGAACTAAAGGAGAAGCATAGTTTAACTGATGATGGTCAGGCTCATAACAATGAAGTTGTTCAAATTGAAGAACTGGTGAGAAATTTAGAGTGTGTCAACTCTGAATTGGAAAACATGAAATCTGAAAATAAAACACTCAAAAACCAGCTCAAAGAATCTGAACACAAATCAATAAATCTTGAAAAAGAAAATAGATTGATTTCTGAAAAATTAGAGGCTGATAGAGTAACAAACTCAGAGATTCAGAAAAATCTTGACAAACTTCAATCTGAAAAACAACAAGAAAAGTTTTATGAATGTCAGTTTTCTTCAGATGAATGGGCGCTTGATGATGAACTCCTAGAGCAGAACAATAAGTTGAAAGAGGAAATCAACAAACTGAAACATCTAAACACCTAGCTGACAGATAGGCTAATGACAATGGAAAAAGGCAAGTGTGTGAGCGTGGATAATTCTGATAGGTTGGTGAATGCTAAAGAAGAAATTGAGAGTTTAAAAACCATCAACCTAATGTTGAGTGGAAATGTCAATTTTTGTGAAGAGAAGATAGCTAATTATGAGCTCACTATCACATCCCTTCAACAAGAAATTGATGATCTTAACAATTCCCTATCTGAAGCTGACAATGAAATAAAATTAAAATAGGAAGTTGAAAAACCCAAAAGTCTGAATGATGCCTTGCATCAACAAGTCATTTCCTGTGAAACAGATCTGTCCAAATATGAAGCTAATATTTGTGGCTTAAATTCTGAAATTCAAGATTTGAAAAACTCATTGTCAAAATTTGTCAAGGGAAAGGACAATCTGAATAAGCTTCTGGGAAGAGTGATAACTCTCAAAGAGAGGGGCTAGGTTACAGTTCAACAAACAAAAGGATCAATAGAATTAAAGCTTCAACTGTGTTTGTAAAAGCTTCTGATCAAACCACAACTGCTGGTTCTTCTGTTTTTCAATTTACTGCACAAAAATCCATTGTGAAATCCAAAACTGTGGAACAAACTCCAAAACAGAAAAAGGGTGAAAATTCATAGAAAAAGAAAAAAGACACTCATGTTGCTATAAATAAGGCTGCACACAATTCACATGATCTCTCACACACTCATATTAAAAAGGGGTCATGTTATTATTGTGGGAAAGTAGGACACATAATGGAAGATTGCAGTTTGATGTTAAAGGATGAGCATGCTAGTGGAACATTACATTCTAGAAATCTTTTTGATAGAAACCATGCTACTAGGAAGCCTGATGCTTCATGTTATTATTGTGGTAAGTATGGTCATCTCATGAATGAATGCTTTATCATGAAAGAAGATAATAAATTGCATGCCAGGTCTTCCATGCATCTTCATACTCCATATGGAACTAAACACAAGTCTAGTCAGCACATTGTGTGCTTCAACTGTAATAAGCCCGAGCACAGGGCTGCTGAGTGCTGGTTTAGATCCACTTGGAGTAAAAATGGTTTTAAAAGTAAGCAAACCAGATGCTTTGAATGTGGGAAAAATAGGCATACAGTCAAGGACTGTTGGTATGTTCAAAAGAATTCTGTTAAACCCCATTTTGTCAAATTCCCTGCAAAACCATTTGTGAAAATTTCATGCTATAACTATGGGAAGCCAGGCCATAGATCTGCTGAATGTTGGCTAAGTAAGAACAAGCATCAAACTGTTCATGCATACAATAGAAAATCTTATCAACGTGTTTATAAACATCACCATGCTGTTAATATGCATCATAAGAACCAAAAACCAGCCATTTCATGTAGATACTGTGGAAAATTTGGACATTCTATGGATGACTGCCCACTGATGAAATTTGATGATAATGTTGCTATGAAATTAATTAGAACACCTGTTAGGGGTAAGGCAGGACCCAAAGCTGCTTGGGTCCCTACAGGATCAAAATGATCAATATTCTGCAGGTGTGCCTTGGAATGAACAAAGAGGGGTAAATAAACCAATGCACCCAAGATGATAAAGCCCCATTCAGGTAAATTCTGAAAAACTCCACACTCTGAATTTGTGTGATCTGAATGCACTGCATATCATGATAACTCTCTTGTGCATTGTCTAACTGAATCTAATTGAAAAAAAATCTAAAATGCTCATGGGAATGATTGTAGTTTATCTCTGAATGCATTGCATATAAATGTCATGATGCATGATATGTCAAACTTCTTATATGTTGCGTTACACTGATTTGCATGACCACTATGGTATATTAAATGGTTAGCTACCAAAAGGTAGGAAAATCTGTCTGAAGGATCTTACTATGTGTGAGGTGGTCTTTTAGACTAAGTGCTCCGCCTAGTACCATGGGTCATATCTCTTTATAGGGAAGTCTGAATGAGCATATGCATTACATTTTCTTACATTGAAAAATCTAAAAAGAAATGACTCATTGCATATTAAACCTTGAAGATCTTGAATCATTTGCATGCATGTACTCAGAGGGAGCATCAATAGGATTGTCAGTTTTCCATTTGATTCTGTCTCTCCTTCTGGTCAGTCTATCAGTCAAGTTTGCATTGAGGATTTCAAATTGATGTCTCCTTGCTGTCTCTCTTATCTTGTCAAAAGAAATCTCAGCTCAATACTCAAATGAGAAGATTTCAATCTGTATATCATGATCATAAATCTGATTTTGCTATCAATAAAGAAATCTCGCATTATGTGGAATTATGAACGTCTAAAAGGACTTGAATTGGTTTAGATTTAATGCATTCTGCAAGTTTGAAGATGAATTTCTTGAAAATATATGAATCAGACTTAATAAACCTTAACCATGCACTTCATGTCATACTTTGAAAGACCTAAAATCTGTCATATTGAGATCACGACTCAATTAGTTAAAAGGCATGGAATCTGTATTATTTTTAAACAAGTCTTCCTTCAACACCTTGGGTAACTGTTTAAATAAAAAAAAGATTGTGCTAAATGAATGGCAGAGCAATGATCAAATGCGCTGAGAAACTAGGATCCTTGTCAAAGATAATGGTCCCTAAGTCATGAGGCTTCTTAATCAACTCTGTTCAGATTTTTTTTTTAAAAAAAATGATATCATGTCTGAAACAGAATGGGAGTTTCTACTGAGTAAGCTAGGGGTACTGGCGTCTAACTAGCGTCTACCTTTACGACAAAAGGCATGAACCATCCCTGACTGTTATCTAAATGAAGTGAAATTATTTTGCTTTCAGCTAATCCCATTAAGTGTTTATCTCTGAAATGATCTTTTGTTTAACCTCAATACTGATGTATGCTTTTTCCTAAAAGAAGTCATTGAATTCAATTGATTAAGATGCTGGGAGGTTAATTGAAGTAGTGTTATGTATGCTTGGTTCATTTCTATTAAAATCTGATTTCAGATGTGAGTATAATTTTTATTGAAAAATTGAGTTTGCATCACTTTTAAACCAAGCTTGACTTGTTAAGTTTCATTCATAAGTCTTCATAATGGAAGTCTCTAAAGCTGTTACATCTTCAGATTTATGAAATTGATATCCCATTGAAAACCTTTCTCATTCACTCTGAATGCTCACTTCCTTTCATTGGACTCCATTCTGAAATAGATTCATTGTTGTTTCTTGCTGTCCCTGTGGTTCATCTAACTATCTGTGTCTCCTTCTCATCTACTCATAAGTCTCCATCTAATTAGGGGGAGCTTTCCAGTCATGATGCATACTCATTCATAAAGGGGGAGATCTAATCTGCATCTTTCATGTTGTTGTTGTTTTAAAAAAAATTGGGACAATGCATTTCATTGCTTAGTCAAAGGGGGTGTTTTTAATTCCATCATCTATAACTAATGCCTTTTTGCGGAAGTCAAAGGGGGAGAATAAATTGTCTATAAATTGTCTATAGTGCTCAGTATGACTCATAGTGTAGTGTTGCCATCATCAAAAAAGAGGAGATTGTTGTGTCCCTGTGGTTTTGATGATAGCAAACACTATAAGTCATCATCTGTTTGAATCTGCATTGTCTGAATCTGCATGTCTGCATACTGTTTGAGTCTGCATATAAATCTATTTGTGTTGCATATGAATGTTTCAATGAACATGTGTTGCATATGAATGTTTCAATGAACATCTTATTTGAGTATCATTACATTGGACAGGCTGTGTGCATTGGTGCATTTCATAACTGCCATAAATCAATGAATGTCTGCATTTCATAACCTTGTTTCTATGAATGTCTAGACTTAGACTCATGCATTTCATATCTACTTAGGTTAAGTCTGTTCAATGGGTGTTGTCTGCTCAGCCAGTGTATCACTCTCTCTGCATTGTCTATACTTCCTTAGATAGCCTGCCTGAAGCTTGATAGTTGCTGTCTAGAAGTGGGTCGACCCCCTTTCCAGATGGGTCGACCCCCCAGATCTCTTGGTCTGTACAGAGTGCATTGTTGTGATTTCTTCAAGTCTATACATCCACAGTTGAACCTCAAAGTCTACACATCGCCTCATTTCTTCAGAGTCTATACATCCACAGTTGAACCTCAAAGTCTACACATCGCCTCATTTCTTCAGAGTCTATACATCCACAGTTGTACCCCAAGTCTGTACATTGCTTGCATCTTCAAAGTCCATACATCCATAGCAAGTCTATACATTGACAGCACTGTACAAGTGTATACATTGGCAGCATGTCTGTGTTTCAAGCCATTCGCCAAGTCTATACAATGGCTTCGGCACTCCAAGTCTATACAATGGCTTCGGCACTTCAAGTCTATACATTATATCTTTTACCTACGTTGCTCGAAACAAAGTCTATACACTACTGGATGATCAAGTCTGCACATTGGCGCCTTTCCCTACGTTCTGGCCAAGTCTACACATCGCTTGCCTGACTTCTGTTTCAAAGTCTATACATTCATTTTTAAGGCAAAGTCTATACATTGGCTCAGGGTTTTCAAGTCTGTACAGAGTTCAAAGCCTATACATTGTTCACTCAGCTTCTTCAAGTCTATACATTGGCCGATGGCGAGTCTGTACAGAGCACTGTTTCAGGCACTCAAGTCTATACAGAGTCTTCATCTTCTGAAGTCTGTACATTCGTTTGGGAAGTCTATACATTCATTCATCTGAAGCTTCATCAAGTATGTACAATGCTGCTTTGTCAAAGCCTGTACATCGCAGCTGTGTTGAAGTCTGTACAGCCAGTCTCTTGCCAAAGTCTATACATCGTGAATCTTCAAGTCTGTATAAGCTTTGCTTGTTCAAGTCTGCACACGGTTCAGTTGTTTTGGCATGTCTACTCATCATGAAGTCTATACATCCGATTGCCTTTGCATTGCTCAAGTCTGTACAGCCCTTTCCCTTTTCAAGTCTACACATTGTGCTTTGTAGCTCACCAAGTCTATACATTGCTCACAGCACACACGTTCAGCCTGAAGTCTGTACAGCCTTGGCAAATGCTCCTAAGTCTATACATCACAGTGTCTGTACATCACTGTGTCAAGCCTCCCAAGTCTGTACAACCACTGTCTCACTTGGACTTGAAGTCTATACAGTGGTCCGTCTCTGTCAGCGTCTCAAGCTGCAAGTCTGTACAGAGTCTGGCAGCCTACAGTGCATCGTCTCTTCAAGTATATACAGCCTTGGCGTATGCATCTTAAAGTCTAAACATTGTGGAGCTTCGAATCTTCAAGTCTGTACATCCTTCATTGGCCAAGTTTACACATCGCACTGTTCATGCATCAGTTCGTTAAGTCTATACACTCTCTCACATTGTACACACTTGCTTCATTGTTGTTTCTAAGTCCATACATCGGTTGGGTCGTTAAGTCCATACAATGCATATGTTCATCAAAGTCCATACATTGCATTGTCTTCAACCAAGTCTATACATTCTGTTCCTTTGATCGGTAAGTCTATACACACTTCAGCATATGTGCATCTCCTTCATAGACGAAGTGTATACATCCTTCCAAGCATTCAAGTCTACACACTCATTGTTAAGCCTTTGCATCAAAGTCTATACAGCATGTGTCTTGTATGAAGTCTATACAGCCTGTGGGTTGTCCATCAACTGAACGTTTTTCAGCAGAGTATATACTCTTCAGAGGTTAAAGTCTGAACATCCTTCTGTGAAGACTTGTCACGCCCCGAGCGCGGAAGATACCCGGAGACGCGTTACGAGTTTATATCGATCATGTCAATCTGAGTATTAGTGTATTCGACACCAAATCAGAGATGCGCAAGAATAAAGATAACCCAATCCTTTTATTCCTTCACAAAAATATTTCTATTACAATCCCTTTAATAAAAAGAAAAGTACAAAATTGACTCAAGAAAATATAGAAAAGACAAGACTAGATGATGCTTTGAGAAGCTCTAATCTCTTTCACTCTTGACCTTCCCTGTCCGATTGAGTCTCGTCGTCGGACTTACCAGAAAAGTAGGGAAAACACTAGGTAAGCGAACGCTCAGTAGGAAATTATATCTCAAGAACTAGCAATGGGTTTAAGTAATTACAATTTATCACATGTAAATGTAATATGGCTATGCATGTAGAAATAACTAATCAATAGATAACACGTCGTGTAAAACATCCAAGCGAGTCTTTAAACAAGAGATATTCATGAGAGACTTAGTAGATTATTGACTATTTCACGCAAGTACTTTGCCCGTGTCGGGCCACGCTAGTAAAGTCACGCAAGTCGAGTCACGCACGCAAGAAAGAGAGAGTGGGTGTGTGGAACGCCAAAGATCAAGAGAAAAAGTACTTCGGTGCAATGCTAGACACCGTGATCATTACGACTCCCATGGGCACTAGTACTTTTGGGTGCTCCTCCCAGGACCAGATCGGGCCCTTATATGCACAGTATTAAAAATAGATCTAGACATCCACTTTATTTGTATAGCCAATATGGAATTTCAAGAAAAAGCTTTGTGAAAATTTTAAGATAGAGTAGAGTTCAAAATTGAACTTGATGTATAAGGATGATAATGACGATATAAACACGAGTATCGATAAAACTGGGTGGAGTTGGTTCCCTAATTGGGCACCATGACAATTAAGTCCATATATAGATGGTCATGTCATTTGATATAGAATTGAGGTCCACAAGAACAGCATAATAATGGCATGATTTCCACATCCCATTAAGAATATTCTCATGATATCCACATAGCATATCATGAGGGCCGGTATACCAAGTTTCTATAGAGCGACATGGCAAAATAGTGTAAAGGGTTTTTATGGTACAACCTGCTCAGTCGGCCTTGAGGGAATCCAAGGCTATGAGGAGACTTACGGAGGTCCCAATGATGAACTTGCCAGTCTAAAGGAACGGAATGTCCAATGGAGGGCTTGTATGTCACCGAGAATTAGTGGGTAATGCGATAAATCATCGTGAAACATGGGACTATATTCACGGAATGGAAATATAGTGCCGATATATATACATATATATATCTATATAAAACCCTC
This sequence comes from Amorphophallus konjac, assembly GCA_022559845.1. Lineage (NCBI taxonomy): Eukaryota > Viridiplantae > Streptophyta > Magnoliopsida > Alismatales > Araceae > Amorphophallus > Amorphophallus konjac. The sequence continues at coordinate 228,123,938 of CM040123.1, read as the reverse complement.
GGTTAACAGTAAACAGTATAAAATAATTACACAGGAAATTAGCGACTTAACATAAGTCACTACTTAATAAATTAACGCCCTGCAAGGGGTCGTTTATTTTCAATTTGACGACTTCAGGAGCAGTCGTCCATTATAAATTTCTATTTTTGCTGAAATTTTCTTAATTCTGTATTTTTTATAAAAATGCGCCTTAGCCAGGGGCGTTATTTCACCAAGAAACGACTTCTTGCACGGTGTCGTTATATATATATATATATATATATATATATATATTAAGAATTTTAATAGCTTTCTGGTAATCTCAGGGAAATAACGACTTGTTCTAAGTCTTTAATTAAAAATAACGCCCTTGTGTGGGGCGTTACTTTCATAAAAGACGACCCACTGGAGGTCGTTAATTCATTCTTTTCCAGGATTTATCATGAACAGTGGTAATTCCCAAGATAATAATTTTTCAGGAAACAATTACATGGTCAGGACAAGAAAAATATCAGGATTCGAGATATATGATCATGCATTAAATTAGATTATAGGTTTCATGGATAATAAATTTCAAACATGGGTATTTATTAATTTCTTGAAATTGACGACTCTTAGTTCGGGCGTCAAAACATGAATTAGCGCCCTGACATGGGTCGCCTCTTTCCAAATTTTCACAGAAAACCTCTAAAACGCAGTAAAACTATATGCATGAATTACATATGATATTATCATAAATTTTTATGCTAGTTTGGGCTACAATTCTTGAGAAAACCTACCTGATGATGATCTGGGTGTAATTACGTGAAGAAAGTTGAAGAGAGAACGATACTCTGTTCAAAACAGAGCCTCCTGAAGCTTATGAAAACAGCAACCCCGAACACGATCAATAACAGCAGCACACAAGGGGTGCAGTGAGGGTGAGTAATAGATGAGAGAGTTTCTACTTGCTGTAGGCAACCTACAGAAGAAGATGAAGAACGATTAAAAATCTTCATATTCTCTGACTGAAGGTATAGGAAGAAGAACAAACCTGTTCTTCAAGCACGAGACAGCAGCAGCAGGCCTTCCTTCGAAAAAATAGCTATTAGGGTTCGATTGGAAGGGGTATTTATAGTATTTCAGGAATCCCTTAGGGTTAGAATTTGATTAGAACTCTAGTTTCCTTGATAGAGTCCTTACCATAATCAATCGAACACGTAGTAATCCTAAAACTTACCCTGGATAGTCTCCTGGTTCGAATGGAACACAAATGCAATTAACGCCTTAGATTAGGGCGTGCATTTTAATTGACTTCTTGACCTGTACCGTTTCTTTTGTAATTCGCGTCCAAGAAGAGGGCGTTTCTTTCCCTTTCTTTTTATTCGTTTTGGACGTTTTGAAATTTGACGACCTTTGGTATAGGCGTCACTTTTTGAATTAACGTCTCAGGTGAAGGCGTTTCTTATTTAAATCGCGCATTGTTGAGAGGCGTTATTTACATCTGACTTATTATTTATTCATTTTAGTTCTTATCATTTACTTAGTTAATTTTTCTTGAAATCTTCCTTTTATTTTACCAGGGTCGCTACACCCTCCCCCACTTAAAAGAATTTGGTCCCCAAATTCAATCGCATATATATATGTGGAGAGTGTAGAGTATATACCTCTTAAAATAATTCTAGGAATCGCTTCCTCATGGATTCCTCGGTCTCCCATGTGGCTTCGTGTTCTGAACATTTACTCCATTGCACCTTAACCATGGGAATAACTTTATTCCTTAGGGTTCGTACCTCGCGATCGAGGATCTTCATAGGCTTTTGCTCATAAGTGAGATCCCTTTGAATCACCAGGTCTCCATGATCAATGATATGTGACGGATCATGCACATATTTCTTCAACATTGATATGTGAAATACATTATGAACTTCGGACAATTGAGGAGGTAAAGCGATGCGGTAAGCAACCTCGCCAACTCTTTCTAGTATCTCAAAAGGTCCGATAAATCTTGGTGTAAGCTTGCCCTTAACACCAAATCTCCTTATTCCACGTCCAAGTGATATCTTAAGAAAAACGTGATCTCCGACTTAGAATTCGAGATCTCTCCTTCTTGTGTCTACATAAGTCCTTTGTCTAGACTGAGCTACTTGAAGTCTTTCTCTAATCAACTGAATCTTTTCAGTGGTATCCCTTACCATATCTGGTCCTAATAGTTATTTTTCGCCAACTTCGTCCCAGCACAAAGGCGATCGGCAACTCCTTCCGTACAAAGCTTCGAAAGGTGCCATTTGTATACTTGCCTAGTAGCTGTTATTGTATGCAAATTCAACCAAAGGCAAGTGATCATGCCAGCTTCCACCAAAATCAATGGTACAAGCTCTGAGCATATCTTCAACCACCTGATTAGTTCTCTCGGTATGACCATCCGTTTGAGGATGAAAAGCTGTACTAAAGTAAAGTCTCGTCCCTAGTGAATGTTGTAAACCCTTCCAAAAGTGAGAAGTAAAACGGGGGTCTCTGTCAGACACGATTGAGACAGGTACTCCATGTAACCTGACTATCTCTTTAAGGTATAATGCAGCAAGAACATCAACTGACCATCGACTCTTGATTAGCAAGAAGTGTGCCGATTTGGTCAATCGGTCGATGATAACCCATATTCCGTCATATCCTCCCTTTGATTTGGATAGACCCATAATGAAGTCCATACCGATATCCTCCCACTTCCACTTGGGAATATTTAGAGGATGTAGCTTACCGGCAGGTTTTTGGTGTTCTGCCTTGACTTGTTGACATGTGAGACAACGAGACACAAAATCCGCTATTTCTCTTTTCATATTGGGCCACCAAAAGGTCCTTTTCAAATCTTGGTACATCTTAGTTGCTCCTGGATGAATCGTGTACCTTGATCTGTGAGCTTCATCTAAGATTTTCTTCTTTAGCTCTGGGCAATTCGGTATACATGTTTTATTTCTGAACATCAATCTTCCATTTGGTGCTAATTTGAAATCAGATTGTTCTTCCATTTTGCCCTTGATTTCCACTAGTACGGGGTCACTACCTTGAAGTCCTTGTATTTCGGATAGCAAGTCTGGCTGTATGCTCATATGGGATAAGGTGACACACCTACTGTCCTTGTCCATGCTTATATTAAGTTTAGAGAATTGTTCTAGCAACTTCCACTCCTGAATCATACAATTGGTTAATAGTGCTCTCGGCTTTCGATTGAGGGCATCGGCTACAGGATTACCCTTTCCAGGATGATATTGTATAGTGAAATTGAAGTCCTTAAGATATTCTAACCAACGTCTTTGCCTCATATTCAATTCCTTCTGAGAGAAGAGATACTTAAGACTTTTATGGTTAGAGTATACAATAAACTACACTCCGTACAGATAATGTCTCCATATTTTCAGTGCAAATATTACTGCAGCCAATTCTAAATCATGAACTAGGTAGTTCTCCTCGTGCTTCTTCAATTGGCGAGAAGAGTAGGCTATAACCTTCCCTTGTTGCATTAAAACACATCCGAGGCCAATGCCAGATGCATCGGTGTATATTTCGAATCTCTCACCTTCAATTGGTAAAGCTAAAACCGGGGCAGTAGTTAGATGATCTTTGAGAGTTTGGAAGCTTCTTTCACATTCCTCACTCCATTCATAACGTATCTCCTTGCGAGTTAGCCTAGTGAGTGGTACGGCTATCTTGGAGAAATCCTTGATGAATCACCGATAGTAGCCCGCAAGACCCAAGAAACTATGAATCTCGCTAGCATTGGTCGGTCTTTCCCAATTCCTTACAGCTTCAACCTTTGATGGATCTACGGATAAACCGTCTTTTGATATAACATGCCCCAAGAAAGCTACTTCTCCTAACCAAAATTCACTTTTGCTGAGCTTTGCATATAACTGATTTATCCTTAATATTTGTAATGCTATTCTCAAATGCTCCTCGTGCTCTTCCTTTGTCTTAGAATAGATCAGTATATCATCAATGAAAACCACTATGAATTGATCTAGATGAGGCCTGAATATACTATTCATCAACTGCATAAAGGCAGCAGGGGCATTTGTTAGTCCAAAAGGCATAACAACAAATTCATAGTGCCCATACCTGCTTCTGAACGCGGTCTTATAAATGTCCTCATCTTTGATCCTTAGTTGGTGATATCCCGACCTGAGATCAATCTTCGAAAAATACATGGATCTAGATATTTGATCAAATAACTCATCGATTCTCGGCAGTGTATACTTGTTCTTGATAGTGAGATGATTAAACTGTCGATAGTCGATGCATAACCTCATGGATCCATCTTTCTTCTTTACAAATAGCACAGGTGCTCCCCACGGGGAAGTACTTGGTCTAATAAATCCCTTCTTGAGAAGTTCCATCAATTGCTCCTTCAGCTCCTTGAGTTCGGCAGGGGACATCCTATATGGTGCCTTAGAAACTGGTCCAGCACCAGGGACCAAGTCGATGGTGAAGGCCACTTCTCTTTGTGGGGGTAATCCAGGCAAATCCTCCGGAAACACGTCTGGAAATTCTAGCACAACTGGGATGTCTTCTAGCTTAGTCTCCTTAGTCTCATTAATGGTTTCAAATGCAAGGAAAGATACACATCCTTTCCTTATTAGCTTGCTAACTCGGAGAGCCGAAATAAGAGGTGACTTGCTCTGACTCTTAGGGCTAAAATAGACTAGTTCTGGAAAGTCCTTGAAAGTAACTTTGCTGTTACGGCAATCCACAGTTGCCTGATACCTAGATAACCAGTCTGCTCCCAATATGACATCATATTCCTTTAGGTCTAAACATATGAGGTTGATAGGAAGATTTCTTCCTTTTACCAAGACTTCACAGTTTTGATAATGGTGAGTAATATCGGTTTCGTTTCCGAGAGGAGTAGATAAAAATATTTTCATCCATTCCGGTTCCATAGGTAGTGGGTCAGCAAACTTCTTGGAAATAAAAGAATGTGATGCACCCGTATCAAATAAGACATGTGCAGACTTGGAACAAACTTTCAGTGTACCTTCTACTAGTCTGCCTTCGTCTTGTTCTGCCTCCTTAATAGCTTGGAGACGAGCATTCTTTGTCACCGGGCGCTTTCCGTCACCGGCTTGATCATTGAGTAGGGGATAGTCGGGAATCCGATGATCACGGCTCCCACAACGGAGACACGCTCCAAGTTTCCTCCAACATTCTTCGGCCTTGTGCCCGGCCTTATCACAGTGCTTACATACCACCTTAGAAGGTGTAATGGTGATGGAGAAAGGTTTGGTCTTCTTGAACTTTTGCTCCTGGGAGGGAGTACCTCCATTACTTGGCCTCTTCTTGAAATTGGGTTTGATGGTGCCGGAGCTAGTAACATTCTCCTTCTTGTCTTTCCCACGGATCCTATCAGATAGTTCCGTGGCATCTTCTAGTAATTGGGCTCGTCGAACCATCTCCGAATAGACTTGTATGTCCATCGGTGCCAGTTGTGTGATATATTGGGGCCTGAGCCCATTAAGGAATCTTCGAGCTTTCATCTTCTCAGTACTAACTAAGTGTTTAGCGTACCGAGACAGCCTTGAGAACTGCGCTTCATATTCAGCCACCGACAAAGATTGTTGCTTAAGTGCGGTGAATTCAGCGGCTTTCTTCTCTTGAACTCGATCTGAGAAATATATATTGTTGAAATGTTCAACAAACTCCTCCCAAGTAACTTGTCCTTGATCTAATGTGGCTTCTACCGACTCCCACCAGCATCGGGCGTCTCTTTCTAGTTGAAATGTGGCTAACAGGACCTTCTCTTGGTCTGAACATTGCATGAATCTAAAAACACGTTCCGTCTCTTGGATCCAATGCTCGGCATCATCTGGATCAGTGGATCCCATGAACATAGGAGGGTTCATGTTCTTGAAGCTTTGGTGGAGATTTCCTGCTCCACGATGTGCACCTCCTTGTGCCACTTGTTGAAGTGCCTAGGTCATGCCTTGAAGAGTGCGTTGTATGTTGCGCCATTCAGCACGTACGGCAGCCATTATCCTACAATTTACGATAGCTATATTAGTATGTGATTGCGTTAAAAGGCTTTTAATTCTATGTTGACTTTAACCCTTGGTTCTACCCAATCTCACTGGTTAGAGGTTCAGACTTATCCTTGGACTTGGGTTTCCTAGGAATTGAATACCCTAGGCTCTGATACCATAAAAACTGTCACGCCCCGAGCACGGAAGATACCCGGAGACGCGTGACGAGTTTATATCGATCATGTCAATCAGAGTATTGATGTATTCGACACCAAATCAGAGATGCGCAAGAATAAAGATAACCCAATCCTTTTATTCCTTCACAAAAGTATTTCTATTACAATCCCTTTAATAAAAAGAAAAGTACAAAATTGACTCAATCAAATATAGAAAAGACAAGACTAGATGACGCTTTGAGAAGCTCTAATCTCTTTCACTCTTGACCTTCCCTGTCCGATTGAGTCTCGTCGTCGGACTTACCTGAAAAGTAGGGAAAACACTAGGTGAGCGAACGCTCAGTAGGAAATTATATCTCAAGAACTAGCAATGGGTTTAAGTAATTACAATCTATCACATGTAAATGTAATATAGCTATGCATGTAGAAATAACTAATCAATAGATAACACGTCGTGTAAAACATCCAAGCGAGTCTTTAAACAAGAGATATTCATGAGAGACTTAGTAGATTATTGGCTATTTCACGCAAGTACTTTGCCCGTGTCGGGCTACGCTAGTAAAGTCACGCAAGTCGAGTCACGCACGCAAGAAAGAGAGAGTGGGTGTGTGGAACGCCAAAGATCAAGAGAAAAAGTACTTCGGTGCAATGCTAGACACCGTGATCATTACGACTCCCATGGGCACTAGTACTTTTGGGTGCTCCTCCCAGGACCAGATCGGGCCCTTATATGCATAGCATTAAAAATAGATCTAGACATCCACTTTATTTGTATAGCCAATATGGAATTTCAAGAAAAAGCTTTGTGGAAATTTTAAGATAGAGTAGAGTTCAAAATTGAACTTGATGTATAAGGACGATAATGACGATATAAACACGAGTATCGATAAAATTGGGTGGAGTTGGTTCCCTAATTGGGTACCATGACAATTAAGTCCATATATAGATGGTCATGTCATTTGATATAGAATTGAGGTCCACAAGAACAACATAATAATGGCATGATTTCCACATCCCATTAAGAATATTCTCATGATATCCACATAGCATATAATGAGGGCCGGTATACCATGTTTCTATAGAGCGACATGGCAAAATAGTGTAAAGGGTTTTTATGGTACAACCTGCTCAGTCGGCCTTGAGGGAATCCAAGGCTACGAGGAGACTTACGGAGGTCCCAATGACTAACTTGCCAGTCTAAAGGAACGGAATGTCCAATGGAAGGCTTGTATGTCACCGAGAGTTAGTGGGTAATGCAATAAATCATCGTGAAACATGGGACTATATTCATGGAATGGAAATATAGTGCCGATATATATACATATATATATCTATATAAAACCCTCGGTTAACAGTAAACAGTATAAAATAATTACACAGGAAATTAGCGACTTAACATAAGTCACTACTTAATAAATTAACGCCCTGCAAGGGGTAGTTTATTTTCAATTTGACGACTTCAGGAGCAGTCGTCCATTATAAATTTCTATTTTTGCTGAAATTTTCTTAATTCTGTATTTTTGATAAAAACGCGCCTTAGCCAGGGGCGTTATTTCACCAAGAAACGACTTGCACGGTGTCGTTATATATATATATATATATATATATATATATATTTAGAATTTTAATAGCTTTCCGGTAATCTCAGGGAAATAATGACTTGTTCTAAGTCTTTAATTAAAAATAACGCCCTTGTGTGGGGCGTTATTTTCATAAAAGACGACCCACTGGAGGTCGTTAATTCATTCTTTTCCAGGATTTATCATGAACAATGGTAATTCCCAAGATAATAATTTTTCAGGAAACAATTACATGGTCAGGACAAGAAAAATATCAGGATTCGAGATATATGATCATGCATTAAATTAGATTATAGGTTTCATAGATAATAAATTTCAAACATGGGTATTTATTAATTTCTTGAAATTGACGACTCTTAGTTCGGGCGTCAAAACATGAATTAGCGCCCTGACATGGGTCGCCTCTTTCCAAAATTTCACAGAAAACCTCTAAAATGCAGTAAAACTATATGCATGAATTACATATGATATTATCATAAATTTTTATGCTAGTTTGGGCTATAATTCTTGAGAAAACCTACCTGATGATGATCTGGGTGTAATTACGTGAAGAAAGTTGAAGAGAGAACGATACTCTGTTCAAAACAGAGCCTCCTGAAGCTTATGAAAACAGCAACCCCGAACATGATCAATAACAGCAGCACACAGGGGGTGCAGTGAGAGTGAGTAATAGATGAGAGAGTTTCTACTTGATGCAGGCAACCTACAGAAGAAGATGAAGAACGATTAAAAATCTTCATATTCTCTGACTGAAGGTAGAGGAAGAAGAACAAACATGTTCTTCAAGCACGAGACAGCAGCAGCAGGCCTTCCTTCGACAAAATAGCTATTAGGGTTCGATTGGAAGGGGTATTTATAGGATTTCAGGAATCCCTTAGGGTTAGAATTTGATTAGAACTCTAGTTTCCTTGATAGAGTCCTTACCATAATCAATCGAACACGTAGTAATCCTAAAACTTACCCTGGATAGTCTCCTGGTTCGAATGGAACACAAATGCAATTAACGCCTTAGATTAGGGCGTGCATTTTAATTGACGTCTTGACCTGTACCGTTTCTTTTGTAATTCACGCCCAAGAAGAGGGCGTTTCTTTCCCTTTCTTTTTATTCGTTTTGGACGTTTTGAAATTTGACGACCTTTGGTATAGGCGTCACTTTTTGAATTAACGTCTTAGGTGAAGGCGTTTCTTATTTAAATCGCGCCTTGTTGAGAGGCGTTATTTACATCTGACTTATTATTTATTCATTTTGGTTATTATCATTTACTTACTTAATTTTTCTTGAAATCTTCCTTTTATTTTACCAGGGTCGCTACAAGACTATACTCACTTCAATACATGTGCATCTCCTTCAAAACGAAGTCTATACACTCGTTTCCAAAGCTTCAACTCTATACACTCCATATTAACCTTCAAGTCTATACACTCAAGCTGCATCATGCCTGTACACACTTTGTTAATAGCCTGAACCAAGTATATACATCCATCTGATATCTTCTTATGACTGTGTGACAGGTACTGTTCGTAAAGCCTATGAAGTGCACGTGATCCGAGGTTGGCACCTGGCACGTGATCCGAGGATAACGCCCTAATTGCTGCAGCTATAAATACGAAGCCTCCTCCATCTGGAGAAGACTAATAAGATAAGAAAGAGGAAGAGAGTGATCGAGATAGAAGGATATAGAGCTGCAGAGAGGCAGTGAGCAGAAGAAGAAGAAAGACAGAGAGAGCCTACGAAAGAGAAGAAAAGAAGAGTGAGAAGAAGAGAGAGAGCTAGAGTAAAAGAAGCTTCAACTGAAGATCAGTTTCTGCTGGACCGTGGATCAAATCTAGGCCAGCCATCTCCTGCGAGAGCTACAGTTTGATTTTATTTTTCTAGCTTTCTATTGCTACGCTTTTGTTTTTCTTTTTAACCATTCACCAGTTGTTCTTCTAATTCTCTTGTGTGAGGTCGGGTTCCCTCCGGTTGAGAGGAAGAGAGGTCCGAGACCTCTAGTTTGCAGGTGACTTGGTGTCACCTGTGCTTCCCTCTGGGTTTTAGAGGAAGAGTGACTTAGGTCTCTAGGTTCCCCTCCGGTTTGGAGGAAGGGAGGATTGGTCCTTCGGTTCTGGTCTTGTGGGTTGCAAGACTAGGTGTTCCCTCCTGGTCTGGAGGAAGAGAGACTTGCGTCTCTGGTTTCCAAGTGGCTGGGAGTCACTTGGGGTGTCCCTCCAGTTGGGAGGAAGAGGGGAGGTTGTTTCCCTGGTCAAGCTGTGTGGCAGCAACTTGTTTGCAGACTGAGTCTGGTTTCTAGCTAATTGCTAGTGGAAGCCTCACTCCGGTTGGGAGTGAGGGGTGGACGTAGGTCTGTGGACCGAACCACCTAAAAAATCCCTTGTGCAGTGGTTTGTTTGATTGCTTGCTTCCGCTAGATGCATGCTAGGACCGTGATCTGATTGATTGTTCATGTCCTAGAGTTTAATGGGGTTTGCATCTTTTATGTTTGAGCAATAGTTCACTGATCTTGTGCTTATTATTTCATACGAATTTTAAATTGGTCAAAACTCATCAAAAGATCCATTCACCCCCCCTCTGGATCTGTGTTTATCTATCACACCTATCTATCAGGGGTGAGGTGTTTGCTCCACCGCGTCGTAACTATCCTCGGGGCCAAACTATGGCTAATGTAGGCCGAAAGTCTAAAGGACAAGGGTGTAGAGGCCTCCTAAGACCTGGGAATGCGGTCAGAAGGCTTATCAGCCAGACTCGTCGATGGTGACGGGAACTGAGGGTAGGGTTTATTCATTGGCATGGGTTCCATGTCGAAGCAAAGGCGGCTTATTGGTTGATGAGAACAAAAAGTCCAGGTTAAGGGGACGTCGATCGGTCTTGTCGATGATGGCAAGGGTCAAAAGTAGGTCGACCGATCTTGTCGATGGTGACAAGGGTTGCAATGAGGTTGACCGATCTCGCTGATGATGACAAGGGTCAGAAGTAGGGTCGCAATGAGGTTGACCGATCTTGCCGATGGTGACAAGGGTCAGAAGTAGGTCGACCAATCTTGCCGATGGTGACAAGGGTCGCAAGGAGGTTGACCGATCTCGCCGATGATGACAAGGGTCAGAAGTAGGTCGACTGATCTTGTCGATGGTGACAAGGGTCGCAAGGAGGTTGACCGATCTTGCCGATGGTGACAAGGGTCGAAAGTAGGTCGACCGATCTTGCCGATGGTGACAAGGGTCGCAAGGAGGTTGACCGATCTCGTCGATGATGGCAAGGGTCAGAAGTAGGTAGACCGATCTTGCCGATGGTGACAAGGGTCGCAAGGAGGTTGACCGATCTCACCGATGATGACAAGGGTCAGAAGTAGGTCGATCGATCTTGCCGATGGTGACAAGGGTCGCAAGGAGGTTGACCGATCTTGCCGATGGTGACAAGGGTCAAAAAGAGGTTGACCAATCTCACCATGGTGACGAGGGTCACAAGGATGTTGACCGATCTCACCGATGGTGATGAGGGTCACAAGGATGTTGACCGATCTCGCTGATGGTTACGTGGGTCACAAGGGTGTTGACCGATCTCGCCGATGGAGAAGAGGGTCGCAAAGATGTTGATCGATCTCGTCGATGGTGACGAGGGTCACAAAGATGTTGACCGATCTCTCCGATGGTGACGAGGGTCACAGGGATGTTGACCGATCTCGCCGATGGTGACGAGGGTCACAGGGATGTTGACCGATCTCACCGATGGTGACGAGGGTCACAAGAAAGTTGGGAACTTTAGAACGTCACTTTACTGACCTAAGCGCCCTTTCGGGTTTTCACCGAAGCCAGCCCCCTCTTACTTTTTCCCACGCGCCCTTTCGGGTTTTCACGTGGCGGGGTTCTCGATTTTGCCTGCGGCGCCCTTTCGGGTTTTCGCCACAGCCGGGTTATAGCCATTTTTGCCTTTGTCCTGATGTAGGAACAAGTCTGGCGAGGCACCTCTATTTTAAGCCCCATTCTTTTCTTTTCTTTCTTTTTTTTGATTCACGGAACGAATCCGGGATGAATGTGGGCTCGTTTGTTAGCAACGAATGAGGAGGCCCGGGCTAACGAGACGCCGACTAGCCTTGCCGATGATGGCGAGGGTCGACCACATGTTTGTTCGTCGACACTGGTTGAATGCCGAACCAAGAATAGATTCATTAACTAGGATGGAAGGTCCAAGTTAAGGGAATACCGACCGGTCTTGCTGATGATGGCAAGGGCCGAGAGTGGCTCGTCCATTGGCATTGTACGAATGCCGTAGCAAGTATAGGTTTATTAACGAGGATGTAAGGTCCAAGTTAAGGGAAAATGTCGACTGATCTTGTCAGTGATGACAAGAGTCGGTCATAGGTTTATTCGTCGACATTGGTTAAATGCCGAAGCAAGAGATAGGTTTGTTCGTTAACGAGGAAGGAAGGTCCAAGTTAAAGGAAAAAGGTCTACCGGCCTTGCCGATGATGGCAAGGGTCGAAAGGATATTGAGAAAAGATCTCCGGTAATGTCTGGGGTGATCACCCTTTTCAGAGTTTCATTGGGATGGGAGTGAAAAGGAACTTTAAGGTACCACATTACTGACTTAAGCGCCCTTTCGAGTTTTCGCCGAAGCCAACCCCCTCTTACTTTTGCCCACACGCCCTTTTGGGTTTTCACGTGGCGGGGTACCCGATTTTACCTGCGGCATTTTTTCGGGTTTTCCCCATAGCCGGGTTATAGCCATTTTTGCCCTTGTCTTATTGTAGGAACAAGGCCGGCAGGGCATCTCTATTTTAAACCCCATTTTTCTTATTTTATTATTATTTTCTTTTTTTTTATTCATATACTAGGAGGACGTTAAGAGGTCAACATGTGGGGTTTGACCCCTTGGTGACGTCAGATAGCTACCTACTAAGGCACATGATCTCACGCCAGTAAAGGCAGTTTATTCGTTGGTAGAGGAACGATGCCAGCACAAAGGAGGAGCTTCAGCCAATTCGGACGTAAGGTCCATAATGGTGATGTTGAGTGAGGGTCGACTAGGACACCAGGTCTTGCGCCGAGAAATGGTTTATTCGTTAGCAAGAAGGTAACGCTAACGCAAAAGATAGATTTTGTGTCGATTCGGGCGTAAGGCCCGTAATGGCAATATTGTAGAAGGGTCGGCTAGGACACAAAGTCTCGCGCCGGAACAGGGGTTTATTCGTTAGCGAGAAGGAAATGCTAACGCAATGGATATATTTTGTGCCGATTCGGGTGTAAGGCCCGTAACGGCATTGTTGTAGAAGAGTCGACTCGGACGTGAAGTCTTGCGCCGAAAAAGGATTTATTCATTAGCAAGAACAAAGTGCTAACGTAAAGGATAGATCTTGTGCCGATTCAGGCGTAAGGCTCATAATGGCAATATTGTAGAAGAGTCGGCTAGGACACGAAGTCTTGGACCGAAAAAGGGTTTATTCGTTAGCAAGAAGGAAATGCTATCGCAAAGGATAGATCTTGTGCTGATTCGGGCGTAAGGCCCGTAATGGCAATATTGTAGAAGAGTCGGCTAGGACACGGAGTCTTACGCTGAAAAAGGGTTTATTCGTTAGCAAGAAGGAAATGCTAACGCAAAGGATAGATCTTGTGCCGATTCGGGCGTAAGGCCCGTAATGGCAATATTGTAGAAGAGTCAGCTAGGACACGAAGTCTGACGTCGAAAAAGGGGTTTATTCGTTAGTAAGAAGGAAATGCTAACGCAAAGGATAGATCTTGTGCCGATTCGGGCGTAAGGCCCGTAATGCCAATATTGTTTTATATATCATTATTTATATATATTTTTTGAGAGCTTGGCCAAGACAAAGTGCCACTAGACCAAGCTAGGTAGAGCTCAGCCAAGGCGGAGTGCCACTAGACTAAGGTAGGTAGAGCCTAGCTAGGGCGGAGTGCCACCAGACTAAGGTAAGAAGAGCTCGACCAGGGTGGAATGCCACAAGACCAAGGTTGGAAGAGCTTAGCTTGGGCAGAGCGCCACTAGACTAAGGTAGGTGGCGTTTAGCTAGGGCGGAGCGCCACTAGACTAAGGTAGGAAGAACTTAGCTAGGGTGGAGCGCCACTATACTAAGGTAGGAAGAATTTAGATGGGGCGGAGTGCCACTAGACTAAGGTAGGAAGAGCTTAGCTAGGGCGGAACGCCACTAGACTAGAGTAGGAAGAGCTCGGCCAGCGCGGAATGCCACTAGACCAAGGTAGGTAGAATTGAGCTTGGGCGGAGTGCCACTAGACTAAGGTAGGAAGAGCTTAGCTAGGGCGGAGCGCCACTAGACTAGGGTAGGAAGAGCTCGGCCAGGACAGAATGCCACTAGACCAAGGTAAGCAGAGCTCGGTCAAGGCGGAATGCCACTAGACCAAGGTAGGAAGAGCTCAGCTAGAGTGGGGTGCCACTAGACTAAGGTAGGTCTCGGTCATTCTGAGAATGCCGGTTGAGCTACATGATACAGCTTCAAGTGTTTTCCATTAAGGGGAGAGAACTGGACAACTCCTTTGTGATCTACAAGGACGTACGCACCCCCTTCATATACTCGGGGGACAACGTATGGTCCAACCCAGTTTTCAACCAACTTCCCTTTGGGGTTGGAGGCCATCACCTCTCTTCTTTTGATTATTACTAGGTCTCCCTTCTTGAATTCCTGACCTTTGACCAGCTTGTCGAAAGCACGGGCCGTGCGAGCTTGGTAGAGTTGAATATTTTGTTGCGCGTGGAGACGCTTTCCTTTGAGCTCGGTAAGCTCTTCTAGTATTCTTTCTATATTGGTTTGTTCACCGCAAGCCAAACCATGCTGGATGGCAACTCGTAGCGAGGGGATTCCAATTCAATCGGCACCACAGCCTCCGACCCATATACGAGGGAGAATGTCGAACAGCCGGTTGGGGTTTTATAGACTGTACGATAGGCCTAAAGCGCTTTGTACATCTTTTCTTCCCACTCCCTTTTATTAGACTTGACAAACTTTGCCAACAGTGTGCATAGTGTTTTATTGAAGGCTTCTGCAAGTCCATTGGCTTGAGGGTTGTAGGGGGACGAGGTCCTCCAGTCAATCTTATATTTATCAGCCAGTCGATAAACCTTCTGATTTCTGAAATGGCTGCCATTATCAGAGATAATTCGGCTGGGAACCCTGAACTAGAATATTATATTCTACCGGAAGAATCTTGTGACCAGTTCTCCCGTTACATCTCTCAGCGCAACTGCTTCCGCCCATCTGGAGAAGTAATATGTGGCTGCTAAGATATATCTGCACCCTGACGAAGATGCTGGCAGTGGCCCTACCACGTTCGTGCCCCATTGGGCGAACGGCCAACTTGGTAGGGTGGGATGTAGCGGCACCGGTGGTCTCCTAGACACGTTGGCGTGCTCCTGACATTTTTGGCAAGCTTTACCAAACTTGCAACAATTGTCAAACATGGAGGGCCAATAATAGCCCAATTTCTTTATTTCAATTTTCATCTTCGGCCCAGCCTGGTGTGCTCCAGCTGACCCGGCATGGACTTCTTGCATTACCTGCCCAGCTTCTGCTGAAGACAAGTAACGGAGCAGAACTTTCCTTCGGGCATCGGCCATTATTCGGAACAAAGTTCCACTTCTCATCTCGTAAGAGTCTTTGATCCTTAGGAGTTTCATTCTTTGTTCTTTTTCTTTCGGGAGCGGTTGGTGCCTGAACCAACGCAGAAGGTGCTCCCGCCAATCGGGCTGCCGAACTTCCTCTACAGCTGCCGCTTCATTTTCTTGTTCATCAGCCAGAATCTCCGTCACGCTGGGGACTTGTTGACGATTGATTACTGCTATATTCAGGCTTGCGTCTGGCAGGATTGCCAAAGAACTAGCCAGCTTTGCAAGGGCATTTGCCTGGGCATTCTGTCCTCGGTTAATATGCCTGATTCTGACAAAGTAGAATCTCGCCATCAATCGGAGGGCCAGTTGATAGTATGGGAGGAGCTCTTGCTTCCGCACGTCGAACTCTCCTTCTAGCTGTTTTATGACCAGCATGGAATCTCCGAATGCTTCCAACATTTGGATCTCCATCGACAGAGCAATCTGCAACCCGATTATGAGGGCTTCATATTCTGCTTCATTGTTTGTGCATGGCTTATTTATTGAACAAGATGTATATATGACTTCTCCTTCGAGAGATTTCAGGACTATCCCTGCCCTCGCTCTGACTCTGGCTGACCTAGTAGCTGAGGTGTCAATTCTGGAAGCACCGTCAAAATACAGCTGCCATAGAGAGGGCTGCACCTGGCTGACCTCTAGGGTTTCATCTTTAGGAAGCTTCGATTCCAGCGGGCAGTCTTCAGGTACTGGATGCTCAGCAAAGAAGTCTGCGATGGCCTGACCCTTGACGGCCTTTCGCGGTATGTAGGAGATGTCAAACTCCGTAAGGATCATCGCCCATTTGCCCAAACGGCCTTTGAGTGACGGTTGGGACATGATATATTTTAGCGGATCCACCTTGGAGATTAGCTTTATCTCATGTGAGAACATATAGTGTCGGAGTTTCTTGACGGTGAAGACCAGTGCCAAGCAGATCTTCTCAATGTGGGTGTATTTCTCCTCAGTTCTGACTAATCTTTGACTGAGGTAGTAGAGGGCTTGTTCTTTCCCTTCTTCATTGTTCTGGGCTAGCATTGCCCCCAGGGAGTTATATGTGGCTGCTATGTACAGAACCAGCGACCGTCCTCTCACCGATGCGCCCAACACTGGAGGAGTCTTCAGATAATCTTTGAGCTTGTCAAAGGCTGTCTGGCAATCTTCGTCCCAGTAAAAGGGTACATCTTTCATCATTAGCTTGTGAAAGGGCTGGCATCGCTCCGACAAATTAGATATGAACCGTCGGATGTAAGCCAGGCGGGCTTGAAGAGATCTCAGCTCGGAGAGGTTCCTTGGTGAGGGTAACTCCTGAATTGCCTTGATCTTTGCGGGGTCTATTTCAATTCTCTGGTATCTGCCTATGAAGCCTAAGAACTTTCCGCTCGATACTCCGAACGCACACTTCATAGGGTTCATTTTCAATTCATACTGCCTTAGCCTCTGGAAGATAACTCGGAGGTCCTACAGGTGGTCTTCTTTCTTTCTGGTCTTGACTACCAGGTCATCTATGTAGCACTCGACCTTATGGTAGAGCAGCTCATCAAATATTCTAGTCATCTCCCGCTGATAAGTGGCGCCGGCGTTCTTCAATCCGAACGGCATCCTCTTGTAGTGGTAAATGCCCTTGGGTGTTCGGAGGGCAGTGTGGATCCGGTCATGTTCCGCGATCCATATTTGGTTATAGCCAGATGACCCATCCATGAACGATAGGGCCTCATGGCCGGTTGTTGCATCTATCATGATATCCATTATTGGCACTGGAAAGTCATCTTTAGGGCAGGCTTTATTCAGATCTCGGAAGTCAACACATATCCGGATCTGCCCATTCTTCTTCTTCACGGGCACAATATTGGCTATCCACGTGGTATATTGATTTTCTTCGAAGAAACCCACATCAATGAGCTTGTCCACTTCTTTGCATATTTGAGTAATGAGCTCTGGCCTCATGCGCCGCGGTGGTTGCTTCACCGGTTCGGCTTCAGGGCTTATTGCTAGCTCATGTTGTGAGACTGTGGGGCTCAGTCCTGGCATCTCCTTGTAGGTCCAGGCAAAGCAATCTCGGTATTCTTGCAGTAGCTGGATGTACATCTTCTATTCTTCAGCAGAGAGCTATGCGCTGAGGAAGGTCGGCCTATGGTCATCCTCATCTCCCAGGTTGACTTCTATCAGCTCATCGACCATGGCTTGGCCTCCATCTTATATTTTCAGGGGCGCCGGCTGAAGGTCGACAAAGTCTGGAATGTCATCTTCAAGGTCAAGGACCTCGGTCTCTTCATTTGGTTCTATTTGAACTTCAGCAAGGATCTCTGCCTCGGTAAGAAGCGGCCGAGCAAATTGTTCCATCAGCGAATCCATTGCCGTTGTAGCTTTGAGGGGTGAGTTAACAGCTCCATCCCCCCTTTGGGTTGCCGTGTCCTCAGTGGGGGTGGCACTTTTCTTTTCAGCAACATGCATCTCTTGCTCGGCTTCGACAGAAGTCTCTCCGATCGGCATGAGAGGTGCTGGAATCATCATTAGCGGAGACCTGCCGGAGGGAGATGTCCCTGTTTCTTCAATGTCTTCGACTTCGCTACTGCTGGCCGTATCAAATTTGGCTTGAAGGGCTGCCTCTTCAGGATAGACCTGCTGCCAACATCAGCAAGGAGCCGTGGTATCTGTTTCTGAGTCTCTTGGTCGAGCCGGTTCAGCATATTCATCTTTTGCTGGGTATTTATCAAAAGTTGCCCCCGGCGGGTTGTTTTCAGCAAGATAGAAAGTGATGATGGTGTCCACCTCATAGCACCCACTGTAGTAATATTCTTCAAGGGTGAAGCCCAACCTTGGATGCTGAGAAACACGTCTTATTTCTTTGTCCAGACTTGCAGGATACCACATCTTCTGGAATGCTTCTTTGTATTTACGCGACTGGTTGGAGGGGATGTGCTGCTTCTGCAGCATCCTGACCATCCGACTTGTTGTGAACGTCAGACCCTGAACAGGAGCTAACATATTCTCTATGTCTTCGGGCAGATGACAATCAGTGCCTTCCCAGGCAGGCTGCTCCTCAGTAGTATAGAACAGGTTGCTGGGGCCATCTATCTGCGTCACCTCCCAAGCTTTGAAAGGCTCGATAGTTGCATTATCGAGGCCGGGGATTGGCTTGGTGAGGCCTTTCGGGACCCTTATATGGTCGTGCTGCTGATCGACCTTGGCTTCAGTGGCTTCGGGGTATATAGTGGGAGGTGCTAGCCTGCCCACGTCTCCAGTGACGGTAATATGAGAGACCGCCTTGGGCTTGATATATCCACGCGGCGGTGGTGGAAACCATTCATCGCCGGAGGTGCTTTTTGTTGCCCCTACAGGGGTCTTGGCTTCAGAGGTCCTTTGGGACCGTTCTGCATATAGATGAGCATCTGCCAGGTGACACTCGGACACTTCAAATGGGTGGAGATCGGCAAATATCCTCTCCTCCTTCCCTTCAAGGCTGTATTTGATGCATTGGTGGAGCGTGGGTGGCACCACCATATTTTCATGCAGCCAGGGGCGGCCAAGCAGTGCCTTGTACGAGGTGCGGGAGTCGATGACATGAAACTACACCTTCGTAGTAAAATCTGCCAGAGTGAGTGTGAATTCTGCTACTCCCAACGATACTTCACACTTTTGGTTGAAGCCGACGATACGCATCTCTCCGACCTTATCGAGGCGTACATTAAAGTGGTGCCTCTGGTATATTCTGTATGGCAGAATGTTGACAGCTATGCCAGGGTCGACCAGGATTCTGTTCATCTCCTATCCATTTAGGTGCCCCCTCATGTAGAGCAGCCTATTGTGGCTGATCTTAGGGAGCAACATGTCCTCGTGAGTGAAGGTCATGCTGGCCTCTGGCAGTGCTTCAGCCAAGGAGGTTTTATATTGGGCAGGCGTCTGCAAAGCAGTGATAATCGCCTATCGGGTCTCTTCACTAAGAGAGAGAATTTCCCAAACAGTGAATCTCGTCGGGAGCTTTTTCAACAATTTAACTACACAGCTTCCTGCTCGGACATTAAACAGCTTCATTTCATCGGCCCATCTAGGCTTGGAGGAGTCTTCGACTGCAGTCCTTGACGGTCCTGCCTCATTGGGTTCAGATTCTGCATCCTTCTGCTTGGTGCAATCTTCTTGTTGCCCTTCGTCGGCAACCGACGGGCAAGCTTTATTTGCATCTGGAGCTTCGGAAGACTGTTGGGGCTGCGGGTAGGTATCCTCGATTGCAAGATTGGCATCCTGACATGGCTACTTTCTCTTGGATATCTTCAAAAATTCCAGGAAGGAAGGGGTAGTAGTACTGCCCCCATTCTGGCTATAAAGGCCTGACGGAGGAGGGATCTGACCCCTTTGACCTCCGAGGGAGGTATCTTGTAGAGTTTCTCTCCCCTGAATATGATATTATGGTTAGCAGGCGACTGGCGCCCCCAGTTCCAACCTGACTGGGTTGCATGTGCTGCAGAGGCTGCTTCAGCCTGGCTTGCCCCTGCGGCGGGTGCAAAGCATATTTCTTCCTCGTCCTCTTCATCAGGCAAGTTGAAGAGAGCCGAGAGAGTATTGCATGACACAATCTGCTCTTTGTTGACCTTGGCGGTCTTTCTTTTCTTCTTTTGTTTCTTTTTGTTCTTTTCTTCAGCTGGCGCATGCCACCAGAATAGGCTGCTATCCTTGTTGGATGCTGCGTCAGCTTTCTGCTCCTGCTTGAGTGACAGCTGCTCCAGTTCTTGCCATGGGACATGATCCCGCACCAGTAAGGGTTCTAATTCAGGATGTACATATTCATCCAGCCCATTCATATATTCCTACAGCCGCCGGGCTTCTGCACTAATCTCCTGGATCGTCGACAGTGGAGTCTGTCTCCTCCGATTGTGTGTAGGTATCCTGATGACTGGAACTGGATTGGTCCACACAGGTGCTGCCATCGGAGGGGTAGGTCGTGGTGTGATGCCACGAATATGTGCCCCCACTATTGGGCGAGGTGCCGCCTTTTTCTTGTTCTTTGCAGGGACTCGTAGCCATCCCTGTTGTTCTTCTATGGGTGCCAGGAAACAGAGTTCATAAGTGCACCGAGTGCTCGCTTCAGAGATCTCCTCAGGCAGTGCCTGGTACACAGAGACCATATTGGCTGCGGCCCTCCTCAGAGGAGCCTCATGAGGTTGTGGAGGGTGGACCCTGTACTCACCCAGGTCAATTTCATCCTTCTTTACCATGCCGTCAATAATATCTTTGAAGACATAGCAGTCTTCAATTGGGTGCCCCAGCATCTGGTGATAGGGGCAGAACCTTGGACTGTCTTTGCTCTTCAGGTCCTCTGGCCTCTTTGGCTCAGGCAGGGTGACCTTATCATATTGGGTTACCCAATCGAACAAAATTCTGGTCTTATCCTTTGGAAAAGAATAGGCCTTCTTCATTTTATCCCGTAGTGAGGGACCTTCTTTTCCATCTCCGGCTTTGGCAGGCTGTGGGGGATCCACCTTCTTGCCTTTATCCTTCTATTGTTCAAATGCCTTAATGTCAAGGGCATTTGCTTCTTTAGGCACCTGGCGCCATTCTACTGCCTTGCCTTTTTGTGTGGTAGCAGCAGTCGATGCAAGGGCATATCTGGCCAGGAAGGCTTCGACCTCGGCCACAATGTTGTTCAATCGGTCGAACGATCGGATCTCCATTCTGATCATCTTTTCCAGGACCTCTCTCCTGAGGTTTTGTTTGCATATTTGTACAGCATCCTCATAATGCGGGGGCCGCTTGCATCTCATTCCGAGATTCCTCCACTTCTTGATATAATCAAGGGCTGTTTCATCTGCCCTCTATCTTGTTGGGTAGAGTTCGGCCACTGTGACCTCCCTCTCTGTAACATGGAATCTTTCTCTGAACTTCCTCTGTACGTCTGACCAGTCGCTGATCGACCCGGCCGGGAGGCTGTAGTACCATTCAAAGGTGAGCCCCGTCAGTGAGGACCCGAAAAATTTCAGCAAGTATGACTCGTCGGTGGCCAGATCACCCATGACGGTCATGTAGTAGGCGACATGTTTTTTCGAGGATCCCTTCCCGTTGAACTTGTCGAATTTTGGCAGCTTGCTAATCCCAGGAGGGATCTGCTTGGCAGCATGGTGCGGTGGGTATGAAACCCTATATGCATCAAATGTGACATAGTCACTTCACTTCTTTCAGTGAGCTTCAGCTCGATCATTCTTTCCACCATCATTTTGCTCATGATGGTTGGATCAACCGGTTCCGGGTAGAAATGTGTCGGCTACAGGTAGGGGGTGACCAGGGTGGTCGCCTGCGGAGGAGGACGCAGTAATTGAGGTGTCTGGTGCACCTGTGGTAGCACCGGTGGCATCAGCGGCTGTGATGGGCATTGCTGAGTCATCGCCAAACTTGGTTCTGCCGGCTGGGGTGCGGCATAATGTGACGAGGGGTCACTCCGGTTGACGGCTCCCCGTGATGATTCACCCTGCATCTCGGGCTGCTTGGAGGCTGAAGACTACTCTGTCTTCTCCATTAGTTGATCTTCAACAGCTCTATCTCCTGGCGATACCTTTGTAGTATCATTACTACTGCCGGATCCATAGCTGCAGTGCTGGGAATAGCTTCTGTTGTCTCCCCGGATGCACCCTCAGGTAGGATGTCGAGCAAGACGTCTTCTTCTTCTTCCGCCCTCACCACATTGGTGGTCAGGACAACAGATTCATCACATTGTTGGACGTGGGCTAGGGCTTGCTTCCGTCCAACCGTCGCCAATAGTTCTTTTGCGGCTTTTACCCTTCGAGTGTTCGGCCCCGGCCTACCGGCCAATCGAGCCAGCTCGTGAGGGTCTTCTGGAAGCCTTCCATATTGGCCGAATATGCCAGCCATGTTGCAGGTAAAAATATGCATTCTTCTTCTCTGTCTTTGAACCTTCCTCTTTGCATGCTCCGGGAAGGATAATGTCTTAAACACAGAGATTCTCTTTCTTTCTTCCCGCCGAGGGGCAGTCTCATCGGCTTCAGCATCGAAGCCATCTTCATAGCCATTGTCATCGATCGACGACATCATCCTTCTTTCTTCTTCTTCTTCAACTGCCATTGGTGGGCAGTAGTCTTCTTCATCCACGGCTGCTTGTAGTAGCTGTTGTTGGCCCAGCGAGGGGTTGCCTAGACCCATGAAGTAACTTTTGACCAAGTTGGTCATTTCTTCTTGCCCCAGTCCCTGATGTAGGGCTGGGGATAGTTGTCGACCTCCCGCGGGAGGGATATAAGCAAGCCGGGCTCGTCCGGCGAGTTGCTAGAATCTTCTTCCCACTGTGGGGATATTGGCTTGTCGGGTGTAGGCCCTAAAGCTTTCACGGCGTGAAAAGTCCACAACCGTCTCTTCATTCCTTGGGGCCAGGCCCCTTTGCTTCTTCATTCTCAGTTCGTCACATGCAGTGCGGTGACGGGTTGGGTCTTTTTAGGTACCCAAACCTGCTTGAATTTCTTCGGCCTGGGGGCCAGCTTTTCACGGCCATGGCGGCCGGCTTCCTTCTTCTCGGCTCTCCTCCCGGAGAGGGCCTGGTAAGAGTTGTGGATAGGTACGGTGGGGATGACCCGATCTTGGACTACCTGAGCGTCGCGTCCATCTAGGAAGATGCGAACTCCACCGATTAGCATGGATTTATCAGATATAGAGAGACATCCGGTGACAGTAGCAGTATTCCACTGGAAGCGTTTGCGCTGGCGTCCTCCGGCGTTCTTGGCAGGAATGGGGTGTGCCCTATCGGCGATGTGGTGCACTAGGTAGCTGGCGACTTGAAGAGGACTCTTGCGTGAGCCCACAGATCATCGAGCCTTCAAGGCCTCGACCTTCTTTGCAGTCTCCTCGGTAGGCTCTGAGGTATCCACTTGAAGTAGATCAACAAAGGCCAACCCCAAAAAGTTGGGTAAGCCTACGGCAGCAGGGAATGACCCCAAGACAGTGGGCACCGCCAAGTACCCATGTTCTGCATGGCCGACGACGATCGCAGGGCCAAAGGTAACAGCAGCAAGTCCCGATGATGCCATTGTATGCCTGCCACATAAGACAAACAAACGATCAGTAGTCTTTGGGAGGGCCTCGGGGCCCGCATATCTCGGCAAAGAGATGAAAGGTGACACTGGTCCCACCGGGTGTGCCAGACTTGTTTGGTCGGTTTATTTTACCAGGGGTATTTTATTTAGATCGAACAACCAGTCAATTAATAAATAACCAATTGGTTAGTTGACCACACAGGCGTGCCAGTCACATGTGTGACAAATTTATTGTGCGCTCATTCTAACCCGTATAGGGCAAGAGTGAGATTCGGGTCTGGACCAGCAGTCCGCCATACCATAAAGGCCATGACGTTAATTACATCCCCCATAAGGGAGAAAACCTTTGATTAATTACCGAGATAGCGGGTCGTTTGAGGACGAAACAAGATACAAAAGTATGAATGTGACAAGTTCACATGAAATGCTTTTATCTATCATGCAAGAGAGACATGGTTCAATAAGTTGGAGACCCTCGATACATGGCAGAGGACATAGGTCCAAAGACCACCATCGCACATGGCAAAGACTTCCGATCGGGAGTAACCCGGACATTCGTCAATGCCATTTGATATACCGGAGGGGTTCTATGCAAGCACGTATGCATGCTGCTCATGATTATACTAAAGCATAAAGTCAGAGTCATGAAGACAGACACTAATTGATCAAGTTCATTGATCTCCGCGAAGGGAGACGAAAACAGCAGCTGAGGCATGATAACAGAAGCATGATGATAACAAATGTGATAATAGAAGCATAATAAGAAAATGACCTGGACGTGAACAGCCCTCTCTCATTTGGTTTATTACTGATTGGGGTTTATTAACCTCACCGCGGGAGGTGAAGGTCGCTCCGAAGATGGGTGAGTGATTAGAATAGTGCAATAATTCAAAACCGGCGCGACCACGCATAGGGATAGGTTTCCCCGACGTGGCCAAACATAGGCAAAAGGGTTTAATCCGGTGCGGCCAAGGCATATGTTAAACCGGCACGATGGCTTTGGGGCACGCCGGATTAGGGCGCGCCGGGAACAAGCCAAACAAAGATGAGAAGTTTTGAGTCTAGAGTTAATCCTGAAGTCCCGCGATCAATGACACCCAAGAGGGGGGTGAATTGGGTGTTTCCAAATTTTAAGAAAACTTTTGGCTTTTTGAAATATGTGATAAACACTAATTAGGAAGTTGAAAGTTGTTAAACAAATTCTCTCAATCTCTCCGTTCCCACACGAGCATGTAACGATATAAAACAATCAAACCACACACATGCACAACCCAAACCACAATGCACAATGATTTTAAGGTGGTTCGGATGCAACGATGGCAATCCTACGTCCACCTCTCACCAAACACGGTGAGGCTTCACTCGGGGATAAATCCCCAAACGGAGACGACGCTCCAAACACACACGCATGACAACGCCTGCCCACACACACACGGGGACGCACCCCAACACACACACACACACACACGGAGACGAGGTCTCCAACACGATCCAACAGCTGGATCAACAAGACACACACACGCTGCGACAAATGCAATAATCCACACACTAAGACAACCAGATCTAAGTAGATCCACATACACACGTAGATCTAGGAAGACCTACGCACACACGAATCAAATACGACACACACACATACGACCACAGATCCAACAACAATCCACACACACACAACTTTTCATAGTTTATGATGAAACACAAATTTGAAACTCAAAGCACAAGACACCAAAATAAATAAACCACAGTTTAGAATGCTCCTGATTTAGGCTCCCCCTGGGTGTATGATGCAGATCTTGCATTGATTCCTTCTTTGCTTGAATGGCTTCAAACTAAGCTTGAATGGACCTTGAGAAACTTTATCCTTTCACCTTGAGCACCCTCTTCTTGAATCTATGCTTGCTTGCTTGCTTCTTTTTTTCTTTCTCCTTGGATAGCCTTTCCTTGATCTTCCTTGAATGCTTGCTTGCCTCTTCACTTGAATGGAAGTATATTGGCTTCAGATTTACCTTCAATGTGTTGAGGAAAGATGGAGATCTTGCTGCATGAAGTACTGTTCATGGAGCTACAGTACCCTCTCCTTTCACCTTGGACAGCCTCCCCCTTGATCTCCCTTGAAGCCCTCTTGGTTGGTTAGGGTTATTGTCTCCAATGAGATGTTTTATAACCTTTGAATGGTCCATGGACAACCCCCAGACCAGATCCACAAATCCCTCCTAGATTATGGGCAGTGGGATTAAAGAAATGGGTGAAAGATTCCTCTCAACGAGCTTGAAATCAAAGTCAACAAAAGGGGGCTCGGGATTGGCGGTCGATCGGAAGGCATGGGACGGTCGACCGGAACCTGCTGTAGCCAGAACTTTTAGGCTCTGGCAAAACCGGTCGACCGGCCCTATAGTGGCGGTGGACTGAAACCTGTAAAATCTTGAGTTTTTCATTTTTGGAAGAACCGGTCGACCCGAAAAGTAGGGGCGGTCGATCGAAACCTGTAAAAAACTAGATTTTTAGGTTCTGGCAATTCTGGTCGACCGGCCAAGGTGTGTTGGTCGACCGGAAAGACCTATACCTGTAAAAATGAAGTGTTAACTCAAGGAAACATATCCATAAGTCAAGAACTTCATGTCCATATCAAATCCATGCATTTTTGGGTTTGGTTTATGCATTAGACCATTTGAGCATTTTTGGGTTTGGTTTATGCATTCGATCCCCGCGACCTGACCGCGTAGGTCGATCCGTGGGTGAGGGCGCACGATGGCCAGAAGGGTTTCATGTTTAATATGCATGAATGAGGTGTATTAAGGAGAGGTATATGAGATACACATGGTGAGATCGATGCTGAGATAAGAAAAGAGTTTCACCAATGGTTCTTTATCAGTACATGAAATATACCACCTGTTTTGGATTGTAGAGGAGCAGGGTGAGTATCCACACGTTTGGTTCACCAGGTGACTGCCATGAGTTTAATCCTGCAAGCAAGATAGTCAGGGTGAATACCATGCTTGTTCACATTAAAGAGATTATGAAACCTCTTGCCTCTTGTAAAACCAACATATGCAAACCAAGGATCAAGACCATGTAACCATTGCCATTTGACATCTCAGCCATACATAGATAACAGAGCATGAGCAATCAACCACAAGTTTAGTTAT
The DNA here is from genome assembly GCA_022559845.1 of Amorphophallus konjac. NCBI lineage: Eukaryota > Viridiplantae > Streptophyta > Magnoliopsida > Alismatales > Araceae > Amorphophallus > Amorphophallus konjac. The sequence continues at coordinate 228,097,431 of CM040123.1, read as the reverse complement.
CATCACTTAATCACACATTAAGTTTAGTTATCATCAAAACCATAACTTAACAATCACAACAATCATCAAAACCATAACTCAACAAATCCGTCGCGGGGGGGTACTGCGCCGTATTAGAGCGCGCCGGATTAGGGCCGCGCCATTTAAGTTAATTTTTGAAGATTTTTGCATCTATTTTGGTTTATTAAGATGTTGTTGATGGTTTTGGGGTTAACTAGGCTGATTGCCTTTTGAATTAGTGTCCAGGGCTCTCCAGGAGCAGAGTTATAAGCTAGTGCGAGGTTCATACTCGAGCATGAAAGTTTATTACTTAAGAACATGAATTTTATTGAGGCCCATTTATGAAAGTAACTTATTAAACAGGAAGTCAGGCAAAAATTGGGCAGCATCTCCCCCGTCCTTAAAGGATTGCGGTGGAGAAACGGGGTCATACTCACGTGTGGAGTAAGCCCCTAACTAGCCGGTCGGCACAGTGGCAGCCTGTAGACCCCAATCGGATATGAAACCCCGAGGACTAGCCTACAAGGGGCACCATGGTTCCGTGGGTTGAAACAAGCAGATAAGGTGACTAACGAGGGAAGCAACAACCCCGAGGGCCAGCCTACGAGGGGTGAGCGACTTATAGTCTTCACTATATCCGGGAGAGGGACGACTGTTAGGGAAGGAAGCCCCGAGGACTAGCCTACGAGGGGCACACATCCCTTAGTCACCACGAGGTCCTTAAGGACTATAGATTTGGATTGTCAGGCTGAAGCCCCTATCAATATTCACCCTGTGGCCCGTAGGGAATATCCATCACTCATAGATGGAACCCCCTTGGCCAATCGGTGATTCTATGAAACAGTGGGGAATGTCCCCCTCCCCAGATTATTGGGACAAAGCCAACGGAACTATCACAATGGCTGTAAACCACAAATGGGATGAAAGGAGATATTCAAAATAAGATGCATTTAACTCATTGACAAGTTGCCATTCATGGAGTTAGTATGTCAATGCTCATAGGGGTTAAAGGATTAACACCCACGGGGTCGAACAGTTACTGTGCAAATAAGGGGCAAGGGATATTGCAGAGAGTCGTTGAAGAATCGACTCCCAGTTGGGACGGCCAGAGGTGCATACATAAGTATGCCTCTAGTCACAAACCCACGGGATGAACGGTACAAGGCACAGTCGGCATGAATGCCCCGGGGAGGGGGGAAACGTTTATATAGCCCATGGAGTTCCAGGGCACATCCGACAGCGAAGAACCTGGATTCGGGAAACAGGCACACGGGGGAGCAATTAGCCCTACAGATTGAGGGAGGAGTGAAAGAGAGACGCAATGTCGAGCATTCAATCTATTAAGGCATATTCATATCATTCATCCCGTGAGGGAACCAACATACATATTACAAAGCTCCGGCACCGGCGTTGTCGCACGGACACTATTCAATAGTTGCAAAAGGATTTGCAGAAGAAAAAAATGAAAGAAAGAGATGGTGAGAGGGGGGGGGAAGATGGGCTCATATCATCTCCCCATCCCCCCTTCCACTTACATTACAAGGTAAGGGAGAAATAGAAGGAAGACGTCGGATGGAAACCACGAAACCCACCTAAATTTTCTCCCAGAAAATAAAGTATCGTATCCCCTTCTCCGGCTCCGAGGCACTCCGGTAGAATGGAGGAAGACGACAGCGGCGAGGAAGCTCTCCGAAGGAAACCCTCCTTCTTCCCCAACAAAACCCTTTCTCTCTCGAATGTGATTGGTGGTCACCCTCTCCCCGGTGATCACTCAATCTCTCTACGTGTTAGCCTCCTTCTCGATCGTTCTCCCCTCCTCTTCTCCTCTTTTCTTTCACTTTTCTTTTACTTGGTCGAACCAAGTGTTTGTTATATATGCAAAGCTTAATGCGGCGTGGAAAATAGCGCGCTGGGATTGAGGTTCTCCAAGCTTTTCGGTGCGCCAAAATTTAGGGCGTCGGATAAGGGGGCACGCCGGTGAGAAGCGCGCCGTATTAGCTTCTTCCGCTTGACGCGGGTTAGCCGGTGGGTTCGGGGATGGTCCCGAGAGTCACCGTGACCATTCATCTCACCGCAGTCCTTCAAAACCTTGACGAGAAGTCTTGACGAAGCCCCCGAGACGCCGCATGGCCCCTCTCGGAACCTCGAGTATCTCTCGTTTGAACACACAGGTTTTTCACTGACACGGCTTTCGGCACTATGATTCGTGCTGCCAACTCGGCCTGACTTGTGTTCAAAGCTTCTCGAGGGGTGGAGTAACACCAAGAATAGTTCCGCCTCGATTGGGCAATCATTCGGCCACTAACAGACCCAACCTAGGGAGAAGCCGTACCCGTGCCGGGTAATCGGGATCTTCTACTGATGGAGCCCTTGGTTCTCCATTCTGAAGAGCTAAGGCCATTCTCTCATCTCAGGAGAATCTTTCATAAGGTGGCGGGCCACCGGGCAGACCGTTGTCCTTGGTCAGACATCGGGTGTAGTGTATGCGGCATGACGGAGTTGATGCCGGTTCATTGGGCAGGCTTGGTCGCACTGCCAGTTGGTTATGAATTCATCTCGATTCTCTTGAGGTGAGGTCCCCGATGTTCGTGCAAGATGACCCGAGGCTCCGACAGCTCGAGAAGGCTTCAATATGTTGGTATCCTTCGGCTTCTGTACTTAAGTAGGACGTATCATTCGTCTTTGAGGCTTGATCGCCGTTAATCATATTTTGAGTGCCAACAAAAGTATAGAATACATAAACATGAACCCTATCGCACTTGTTAACACGAACGATGAGATTCACGGCACGATTCTGAGAAGGCGAAGACGTCGGTACTGTAGCAGTACTATAGCAGCCGATTTAAGAGAGAATTATTAGCTTTAATCTAATCCTAATTAATGTATGAGGTCATTCTTGCATCATTGAATATATGAGGTCATTGATTATGTCATAAAGGGGGGATTTATTTTAACATTCACATATTGGAATTAATTTTCAAACATAAGTTGGGGTAATAGTAACAAAATTGGTGTAATAGTAACAAGGTTGGTGTAAAAGTAACAAAGTTGGTGTAATAGTAACAAGGTTGGTGTAATAGTAACAAGGTTGGTGAAATAGAAAAAATAGGTGGGAGATTTTGGCCTATAAATAGGGCTGGGCTCTTCCCTACTCAAAGCACAAATCTATTGGGAGAAATTGCTGGTTGGAGATAGGGAGAAAGCTCGAAGTTGGAGTAGCGTTCGAAAATATTCTTCATTCTTAAGCTTCTTCTTCTTTGATCTTCAACTAGGTAGGTTTTCTCTCAAGTGAAAACTTAATTAGATCTCCATATGTGTTTCTTTGCATGAGTATTTCGATTCTATGTAAATTTTTTATGATCTTGTATTTACGACTTATTTTAAGATTTAAAGTTTAAAAATGAGAGTTTTCATTATCATAACATGTTTCAATAACGTGGATCACATATGGACTATGATTTGAATGCGGTAACCACACCTGATTTATCTCGTTTATGTTCGTTATTTCAAAACTTAAAATTTGAATTTTAAAATTATCTTCTTGCCTTAAGAATACTATTAACAAAGAAATGACTAGGTAAATGAACTCGTAAAGCTATCTTTAACTGTTCAAACAACTATGCTCTAATTCTCGTATAATTCCTATACATGATTGGCCCTATCTCTTTTATCTAAGCTATATCTGAAAGCTTGACATCTCCTTTCAACTTCTCTTCATACATGAACATATTATGCAATTGGAAGCTTGACATCTTTTTTCAATGTCTTTTCCTTCATTGAAATTCTTTCACAAATGAACATGTTAGAATATACAAGAATGATTTTCATTCGATTTACATGTTTTCGTGTCTCCAAAAAATCATGTTGCTAGCAAGTTAACCAAGAAAGACCGGTGTCTAAGGTTAGAGGTCCACGGGAAAACACTTTAAGTGGATAAGTGGTTATTTAATTAGGACCTCGTGAATACGAGGGGAGCCTCCCACTATCCCACCTCTTAGCCGATAGCGTTTTCTTTGATTTTTTTGCTAATTACCCGACTGAGAAAAACTTGATGTAAACTTATTTTACAAGATTTTCCGCGAGAGTTGATCACGGCTTGACCGAAAATTCATTCTCTTTATTGTCTTAATGTCGTTAAACATGATGCTTTAAATCATCCTTGAACTTCTCTTATAAACATCATTTAATCTTCATACTACATGTCCTTGGAATTGGAAATTTTGCTAGATTTGTACTTTAGCCATAAACTACCATTTGAGAGTGTAGGAGCTAAGTGCCATGTAGGGCAAAGTGCTACGTTATGAGAGCCACCCCTTGAGACCGGAATGGCGCAAAGTGTTATGTAACGGGAGCCACCTCTTGAGCCTGTAGTGGCCACCTCTAGAGTCTTACATAACTAAATGACTAGTTATGCGCTATACTACGCTTCTTAAGCTTTTCTTGAAACTCGGATTGACTATAATTATAAATGAATTATTCTGAAAATTACATGGGACTTTTGATCTACCTGATACTCAATGTCTGGCAAACATGGGGGCCCTAATCTGGTCCTAGGCGAGTAAAGCCTTAAAGTACTTGTGCCCGAGGGAGTTGAGTTATCAGGTGTGACATTGCACCAACTGACATGTAAGATTAAAGAAGACAATTCACTCATTACATTCTTGACTCATTACATGCTTAACTTCCTATACATGACATGTTTGACCGGAAGGGTTAAGATCCTTGTTACATGGCCATATTTATAATTCTATACTTATTATTGATCTTCATGTTTACACTTGAGTTCTACAATATTTATTCTTGAAATTCTCGACTTCATGATCTTGTTCTCTATTTGTCATTTGTTTTATTACTTATTTTATTCGAGAGCATATATAGATGATCCAAAATGCTAATTACTTAAACTGACCTAGTAAAGAGATATAAGTCCTATTGAGCTTTCTAGCTCACCCTGTCTATTGTTGTTAATTTTCAGGAAATGCTGAAGATGACAAGAATGGGCTGGAGTGATGAGAGTGATGATAGTTTTTAATAAATTTCTTTTCCCAATCTATCTATTTATAAATGAATGTATCGAGTTTGAATAGTATTGTAAGTCCTTGAAGGGTATTTGTTAGAAATGTCAGATTATGAAATAAATATGTGATTTTGTCCATTTGTTGTTCATACTCATCATCTGAGTCTCTTGATCGACCTGCCCGTAAAATTGTTCACGTCTTGATAATTCCACCTTGTTCTGGGTGTGACAATTGCTCCCTACCTGCGTGTAGGAAGATAGACAGTGTGTTCACTGGTCTATGGGATTAGGGTTGTGTACCCTCAAGCTGTTTGACAGCGGAGTTGAGAGAGGTTGTCTCTCTATTGGAAGCTGTGAATCAACAGTAGTGCATTTGCACTAGTGAAGCCTCACCAAGTTGTGTGAGGGGTGGACATAGGTCTCTGGATAGAGACCGAACCACCTTGAAAACCTGTGTTATGTGGTTTGTCTTCTATTGTGCCTTGACGCTAGATGCTTGGTAGGAACGCTATTGATCATCATTCGTGCATTTAGCACATTAGCTAGCATCTATTTCTTGTTTTATTACTCTCAGTTTTTATGTAGTTGTTATTTTCACAAAGAAGGGTAAAAAAGGGGCTGATCTATTCACCCCTCTCCTCTAGATCCGCCTATCACTACTGATCACGTGGTATCAGAGCTAGTGTCTCTGTATGTGGTCTAACGACCTTGAGAGAGCTGGTGATATGGCGACTAAGAGTCCAATGCCCAAAGGACATTCCATAAATAGACCTCCCTTTTTCACTGGGACAAACTATCCTTATTGGAAAAATCGTATGCATGTTTTTATCTGAGCCTTGGATCGTGAGGTTTGGCGAGTCATTAGCAAAGGTCCGTTTGAGCTGCCTGAAGATGAAGACACATGGACCAAGGAGCATATTAGAAGATCCATACTGAACTGGGATACCAAGCACATAATGCAGTGCTCCCTTCACCCAATAGAATTTTTAAGAGTGTCTATATGCGCCACTGCAAAAGAAATGTGGGACCGTCTTGAGGTAATATATGAAGGGACAACATAGGTACGTGCGACCAAGGCTAATATGCTAGTTTCTGAATGTGAAAAATTCAGAATGAAACCTAAAGAGTCTATTTCTGATATATATGCTAGGCTAACCATGCTCACTAATGGTTTAACCGAGCTAGATAAGACCTATTCCGAGCAGGAGATTGTGAGAAAGATATTAAGATCCCTAACTCCTGCAAGTCATATAAAGGCAACAGTGGTCGAAGAATCAAAGGACTTGGCTACCACCAAGGTAGAAGAACTCATAGGGTCCCTGATGACCTATGAGATGAATTTGAAGAACAAAGAGGCCGAGGTAAATAAGAAAAAGCCCCTGGCTCTCAAAGCTGGGCCAAGTACCAAGGACATCTCTAAAGATGAAGATCCTTCAAGTAGCAACTCTGAAGAGGACGAGGTTGCTATGTTTATAAGAAAGTTCAGAAATTTTTTAAGAAAGGAAGATAAAGGCTTCACAAAGAGGAAGCCTTAGGTAAAAAGAAGTTTCAGGCCAAGACCTGAACATGCTAAGAAGTTTGACAAACTTGTCTGCTATTCTTGTAGGAAATCAGGGCACATCAAGTCTGAGTTTCCAGACGGAGTTAAGAAAATAATGCCCTAGTGGAAGGGTAAGAAAAAACAGGCCATGGTGTGTATATGGAGTGATGGAGAAGAGGAAGAAAATGAAGATAGCTCCTCTGAAGAGGAGAAAGATGATCTCTGCTTGATGGCCAATGGAGAAAAGAATAGTGAGATAAGCTCTCCTTTTGAAGATTTTTCTACTGATGATTGGGAAGAGGCTTACTTTGAATTAATGGATAAATGTGAAGTGTATAAAAAAGAAAATAAAGTCCTAAAGAAGAAAATTGACTCCATTGTGCATGATCAAACCCTCAATGAAAAGATTACATCTCTGGAAACTGAAATTGAAAATCTAATAAAAATGAATGAAAACCTAGAAGAGGGAAGAAACGAAATGAGAGATTTGGAAGAAGAAAATGAAAACCTAAGAGATGAAATTGATGAGTTGAAACTAAAGATGCAAAGCTATGTAAACGACAACAATCTATGCAATGAAAAATCGGATGCATTTAAATAAGTCAACTCTCAACTGTTGAAAGAAAATTGGAGAGGGGAAATCTAGCCGCCCGTACGGAGAGGCCAAACGAGGTCCTACCCGACCCAACGGGGCCCAGCTCCTTGAAGTGGTAGCCCCTGGGCCCACTCAATATAAGCCTAATAACTCACTCGTAACAAGCTCTTCCTTGGTGGCCTTCGGGTTAGGAAGTCCAAGCATCAGTTGATCAGGAGAGCTCCTTCGGAGCCCCATATTCCTTACCCCAACCGTGCACTTATCGCTCGGGTGGCACCTCCTAGGTGAGCACCATATGCTCGGGCCAACTGATGGAAGCTTATCTGTATGGCCGTTACGCGTCCCTTAAAAGCTGGGAGGTCAAGGGGATAGGGGAAACCAAGAGTCCGTATGCTATAAAGAGCCCGCAAGGAGGACGTAAGCACCCCCCCCCCCCCCCGAATCGCCTCAGCTTACAGAGATCATGCACTCAACGAGCCATTATTTAAACTAGAAGAGCCCTATTGTGCAGAGGTAAGTAAAAAACCCTGAGCAGGAACCACTTCACCTTTCGGTGGAGAGAGATCTCGTGCTCCCATCTTCCTCCTAACTCCTCCCTTTGTTCTTGTGCTCTACTACTCTTGCTGACTTAAGCATCGGAGGGTTTTCCCAGGACATCCATCCCTGCACACCCCTGACCTGTTTCCCCTCTTGCAGTTCATACTTCAAGGCTACGTGGTTATCCTCTTCCCCGCTCAGGAGTAGTGCGAGATCGCCCCTCTTCATCTGGCGCCGTCTGTGGGAAACAAACAAAGAGCCATCATGGTGCGAAGGATTTCTGGTAGGAGGACTGCCGGCAACATGGGAAAGGCCCTGGTGATGGAAGAAGGCGCACCTTCCCTCCCCACGGAGAATTCTCGATCAGGCAACCACGCCAACGAGATACCTCCATCGGTGGCGAGGGAACAGCTTCCCGGCGGGAGTACCGACACCCTCCAAACCCTCAACGCAAAACTAGATGTCCTCGTGGATCTCATGAGGGCCCAGGCGGCCAGGCAGGAGAAGTCGCATCTCCCCCGAAAGAGCCCCCCTCCCGGAGATGCCTCCCAGCAAACCGCTGGAGGCCGTTTTAGCCTCCGGGGGCGGCGGCCCATCCGTAACCTGTTAGGAGGACCATCGCATGACCCTCCCCCGGAGCAGGAAGCCTCCTCCACCCCGAGGAGAGAAAATTTCGGAGTGCGCCGACCGTTCCCGGAGATCGAGGGCCCTGAGGAATGTCGGGACAGCATACAAGTGGGTCCCCCCAGTCCCTTGGGCCAACGACAAATGGAGCTGTCCCTTCGACTGTGAGACTTTGAGAGGCGTTTCACCGAGCAAGAGCACGCCCTCTGCACCTTGCAGAAGACCTCTCTCGTGGAGGACGAGGAGCGATCCTTGTTCTCTGACTATATCTTGAAGGCCGAGATTTTTCCTAGGATCTCACTTCCAGCCTTCAAGTCGTACGACGGCTAGGGAGACCCGGCCGATCACTACGACAGCTTCAACGCACTAATGACCCTGCATGGGGCATCCGACGTAATCAAGTGCCCAGCATTCGTGACCACTCTGGTTTAGGGCGCTCAGGCCTGGTTCAGGGCCCTCGCCTTCGACAGCATCAACAACTTCAAGCAATTTGGGCGAGTGTTCAAGGAAAGCTTCGCCGGCAGTGGTCCACCCCGGTCGGTGGCAGGATTACTGACACTCAAAGAGGAACAGGGGGAGAAGTTGTGGGCTTATATCAACCGATTTAAATTGAAAGCCATGCGCATCCCCCACTTGGATGTTGCCTCGGTCATTAGCGCATTAACCCGAGGTATCCGCGATGAAAACCTACAGCGTGAGCTAGTGCTTCATCCTCCCACCTCCCTCTCTAAGCTAGTGACCCTGGCCCTGCGCCATGTAGAGTGCGAAGAAGTCCTCAGCGCCTGCCGAGGCACAATAGGCTCGGGTCAGTAGAGGGATGAGAAGTGACCGTCCGAGTAAGGGACGGGACAAGGAAAGAGGCGGAACCAAGATGGAGATCGCAAGAAGCCGTCCCGAAAGTACGAGCGGTATACTCCTCTTACTGCTCCCGTCTACGAAATCTACGAAGACATCAAAGGCTCGGGTCTTCTCCACTAGCCCGATCCTATGAAGGCCAAGCACCGCAATCGCCACATGCATTGCCTGTTCCACAGTGATCACGGGCATCACACCAGCGATTTCCATCAGCTCCAAGATGAGATAGAGCGCCTCATCCGCCAGGGACACCTATCTCGATACGTGTCCGGGCAGAAGGAAGATCGAGGCGCCCCTAAAGAAATCGACAATGCCCCCTGCAGAGTCCACATCAACGTCATCGCGGGTGGCACTACATCAGAAGGAGACATCAGCCGAGGAAGAAAGCGTCACTTCGAGTGGGCGAGCTGAGCCTCTGTTGAGCACTCTAAGGCCCCGCAGGCGAGCGAACCGCAGGCCCTGGTATTCTTTGACCAGGACCTGGAAGGGTTAACCACCCCGCATGACGACACTCTCGTTGTATCGGCCATGATTACCCATTGTAACGTAGACATGATCTTAGTTGACAATGACAGTGCCCCTGATGTATTATCCTATGAATGTTTCCTCAAGATAGGAGAGAATCCATCTAAACTCCGCCCGATCCTAACCCCCCTATGTGGGTTCAATGGCCTGGCAACTTATCCCGAGGGAGCCCTAAGCCTGCCAGTTACTATCGGCACCCCGCCCAAAATCGCTACGGTTATGGTGGACTTCATCGTGATTAAGGGGATGATGGCATATAACGCCATCTTCGGCCGAGGTATCCTCAGCCGAATGAAAGTGGTGCCCTCTATCTTTCACCAAAAAATGAAGTTCCCTACCAAGTATGGCATGGGGGAGGTCCGTGGCAGCCAGGCATTAGCTAGACGGTGCTATATAATCTCGGTTGAAGCCACTAGGCCAGAAGGGAAAAACAAAGGAGTAAAGGGAGCGGACGAGGGACCAGCAACATTTGAGCCTGGCGACGAGTTGCTAACAGTCTTTCTCAACGGTGACCCGACTCTAGGAGTCAAGATCAGAGCTGATCTACCACTTAAGGAATAAAAAAAATATAAGGATCTCCTTGCCCAATACATCCGAGTCTTTGCATGATCGGACGAGCACCTTCCCGGGATCCCGGGAGACGTGGTGATGCACAAGCTCAACCTCGACACAACGTAGGAGAAAGCATGCCCCGGAGAAGCAAATGGTCATCAAGGAGCAAGTCACCAAGGGGCAAACGAGTGGTCTCTTCCGTCTGGTCTTGTACCCTACGTGGCTCGCCAACGTCGTCCTGGTACCGAAAGCTTTGAGAAAGTGGCGAATGTGCGTAGACTTCACTAACCTCAACAAGGCTACCCCGAAGGATTGCTACTTGCTGCCAAGCATCGATCAACTAGTCGACTCAACCTCTGGCAACGAGCTGCTCAGCTTCCTAGACGCCTACCCTGGTTACCATCAGATCAGGATGGACCCGGAGGACATCGAGAAGACGACCTTCATCATCGACTTCGGCGTACATTGCTACACCCGAATGCCGTTCGGGTTGAAGAACGCTGGAGCAACATATCAGAAACTGATCAACCACATCTTCAAAGGACAACTCGATCAGAATGTCGAGGCCTACATTGATGATATGCTCGTCATAACACCAAAGGCCGAAGACCACCTTGCCGACTTAGCCGAGACCTTCGACACCCTCCTGAGGTGCAACACGGAGCTCAATCCTGCTAAATGCGCCTTCGGAGTCAGATCCGAGAAGTTCCTAGGCTTCCTGGTAAATCAGCGTGGGATCGAAGCCAACCCCGACAAGGTTCAGGCCATCCTGAACATGCGGCCACCCACCTGCATCAAGGACGTCCAATGCCTTACGGGGCGCATTGCTGCGCTCAACCGCTTCCTTTCCCGGGCGACCGAATGATGCCTACCTTTCTTCAAATTGTTGAAAGGACCTAAAATGGCATCTGCTACATTTTCCTGAGTCCAAGAGTGTTAGAAGGTGTTCACCAAACTCAAGGAATTCTTGGCCTCACCCTCGGTGCTGTCCAAGACGGTCCAGGGCGAAGCTCTGCACCTCTACCTCTCGGCGACCCATTCCACAGTAAGCTCGGTCCTGGTCAGGAACGTCGCGGGGGTCGAGAGACTGATTTACTATATCAACAAGGTGCTTAATGAGGCTGAAAGAAGGTACCCCGTAACTGAGAAACTCGTGCTAATGTTGGTTACCTCAACCAAGCGCCTCCGACCCTACTTTCAAGGGTAGTCCATCGTCGTATTGACCGGTGAACCCCTGAAGAAGATTCTCCTTCACCCTGAAGCCTCGGGACGCCTCGTCAAATGGGCCATCATGCTCAAGGCCTACGATATCTCGTATCACCCCCGCTCGGCAATCAAAGGACAGGCCCTCGCGTACTTCATTGCCGAAAGTACGGTCTCGATTGAAGAAGCACTTCCACCTGCACCCAACCCCACTTGGGACCTGTTCATCGACGGGTCCTCCAACTCAGCTGGATGCGGCGTCGGTGTCCTTCTCAAGTCCCCCTAAGGAGCAGAGCTGCGGTACGCCTTGAAGTTCAATTTCCAGGCATCGAACAATGCGTCCGAGTACGAAGCCCTTATCTTAGGGGTCAGGATGGCTTGACGACTAGGTGCCGAGTGAGTCAGGATCCACATCGACTCCCAATTTGTCGCTAGCCAGGTCAACGGTGATTACGAAGCTTGGGAAAGACAAAGGATCAAGTACCTTCAGGTGGTCAAGAGGATGGCCCAACTCTTCGAGAGCTTTGAGGTAGTCCGAATAGCCCGGGAGGAAAACCCTCGAGCGGACGCCCTCTCTCGCCTGGCCTCCTCCCTCGACCCCGAAGGTACACGATCGGTCTTCCTCGAAGAGCTCGAGCGACCAAGCATCGAATCTGAGCTTATGACCATTGACCCGGCACCCTTGAGCGACTGGCAGACCCCCTACATATCCTACCTTTGGGATTCTCAAAAGCCCCCGGACCCTCAGGAGGCTCGGAAACTCAAGTACCAAGCTCGGCGTTTTGTCATGCTGGATGATGACTTGTACCGTAGATCTTTCTCCGGTCCCCTTCTCAAGTGCATCAGCGCCGACGAAGCCGACCGAGCGGTTCAGGAAGTACACGAAGGCATCTACGGCGCACACCAAGGAGGAAGATCGCTCGCTAGGATCTTGCTACGGCAAGGTTACTAGTGGCCCACTCTCCAGCGCGACTGCACGGCCTACGTACAGAAGTGCGACCGATGTCAGTGCTTCGACCATTTGATCCACTAACCTGTAGCGGAGCTCGTCACCCTTGCCGAGCCATACCCCTTCCCTCGGTGGGGGATCGACATCTTAGGGCCATTTCCTATGACTCAGGCTCAGAAGAAGTTCATCATCGTCGCCATCGACTACTTCACCAAGTGGATCGAGGCCGAGGCCACCACCAGGATCACCGAATCAGTCGTATGGAGTTTTATTTGGAAGTCGATCATTTGTCGTTACGGTGTCCCCCGAGTGATCGTGAGCGATAATGATCGGTAGTTTGATTCACATTACTTCAGAGACAGATGCGCCGACCTAAACATTCACAATCATTTCACTTCGGTAGGCCACCCTCAGGTTAACAGACTGGTCGAAAATGCCAACAAACTATTTTAAAAGGCATCAAAACCAGGCTCGGTAAGGCCAAGGGAAGCTGGCTCGAGGAATTACCGAGCATACTATGGTCGCACCGAACTACTCCGAGAATGCCTACAGGTGAAACACCCTTCCAGCTGGTGTATGGCATGGAAGCCGTGATTCCATTGGAGGTCGACAATCCCTCTCTCCGAGTCAGCCACTTCAAACCCGAGGTGAACGAGCAGAAACTGCTGGAAAACCTCGACCTAGTAGATGAGATCTGAGAGATTGCAAGTATCCGAGCAATGGAATATCGACGGCACGTCACTCGATACTACAACTCCAGAGTCCGAAACAGATAGTTTCAGCCAGGGGACTTCATCCTGAGAAAGGCCGAAGCCTCTCGACCACTGGAAGCGACGGGGAAGCTATCCCCTAACTGGGAACGTCCCTACCGAGTGGTCGAGACGCTCGGGAAAGGAGCATATCGATTGTCTACCATGGAAGGAACACTTATCCCTCGGACGTGGAACGTGACAACGTTGCGAAAGTTCTATTTTTGATCTTTTTCAACAGCATGTAAGCAACAAATGGCAAAGCTTTTCCTTCCATTAATGATTCTCATACAACTACAATCGATGCATTACATGCCAAAAATAAAAAGTTACACCCACTAGTACTATGACGCGAGCAGATCGCTCGGCCAACTCGGTAAGCACCCTTGCATCCAGCCACTGACTCTGCCTAGTGCAGAAACTGGCTCGGATAAAGGATAGTCGGCCCCGTTGGTTTGAGAAGCTCGGAGGAAAGGTGCCAGAGGGATTGGATGGACAAAAAAAAAAGAGGGAACAAGTCGACCCAAGACAAATGAAGAGGAGGCCTGAAGAACTTCTCCTCTAGGCAATGGGATCGACAACGGAAAGAAAGGAGGAGCTGGGTGAACAAAAAGGAGGGAGCTTAAAGAGCTCCCCCTCCTGATTAGGATGGGGTCGGCGGGACAGGGACAAGAAGGTGACATGCTCCCGCATGTCGAACCCTCTCCCAAACTGACGCCCGGCTGTCGATCCCTCTTCCAAACTGGAATAGCAAGAGCTTCCCTCCTACCACCGTCTGCATCATCGCCTTCTGAAGTGCCTTCCATGCCCCGCCGAGATTGATAGCACAACGCTTTGTGGAAAGGGAAGAAGGAGAAACCGCCATGGATGGCCTTAAGCGATGGAAGAAGGAGGAGACGCCCCTCGGACCTTTTATAGGCCGAAGGGGGACCTGATCGCCTTAAATGACTCTCCCCTTAAAAATGCGCTAAAAGGATCCTTCCCTGAGATGGTTACCTCATTTCCCAACATCCCCCTCTAGCGGGACGCATGAAGCGGAAAGTCATTTACAGCGGCATGGAAAAGCGAAAAGGTTCCAGCACCATATCAGTTATTTGACAGATTGGCACGTGTGATATCCGTAGAGAAAATCGGCACCTTCCCAATCGACAATGGATACGGTAGCCAAATCACGCCAAAAGCGGTAAGGAACAGTCAATTCAACACTTAATGTTGTCGCAATTATACTTTCAAAAAAAACAAAAAGGTCTTACACGGCTACGAAAGAGAATGAAAGAAAGAGCTTGTACATCAGGCCTCGGGCCCATCTCCAGGCTCGGTAGACAAGGCCCCATCAGCACCAGACGATTTGCCCTTGGTACTCGCGGCGACGGTCGACCCAGGCACTGCCCCCACCTGTGTGGGAACTATCCCGGTCGTGTGCCCTCCCGAGGCTGCTGGAGTTGGTGATCGCCCGGACATGGTTGAGGACTCCCGACTCCCCTCTTCGCTCAATGTATAATAGGAAGAGTCAGTCGAACCCCAGTCCGAGTCATAGCATTGCCCAGAAGGAAAAATGAGCCCGGACGCTTGGGCCTCCGCCTCTATGATGGCCCGATTGAAGCCCTAGGAGAAGCCCTTCCGAAGGCCCCGACGGAAGCCCGACTCATAGTAAGGGAAGGCAGCCTGAAGAAGAGTAGTGTGCTAAGCCTCTGAGCATCTATGTTGCTCGAGAGCTTCGAGCCCCGCTAGCTCCACCTTCCTCTCGAGCTCGACTATCCTCTATTCTGACTCGGACAGCCTTCTCTTAGCCTCAGTCCGCGCATCATCGGCCCCCCGGATTCGGCCTTCGAGCCCCTCTCGCTCGGCCTTCCATTGATCGTCACACTCGACCGGAATCCTGCGTTCTGCATCTAGGAGCTCATTCTTCCGATCGACCATACGACGGGCCTGGGCCAGCAGCTCCGTCAACGACCGAGCCTCCGCTTGGCTGGATTGCACATGTGCCCGGAGCGGGGCCACCTCCCGACGAAGCTCCGCGAGATCAAGGGTCAAACGCTCGACCTTTCGATCAAGCGTACCACGGGCCCATGAAAGAGTCTCCCGCTCTGACTCCACCCGAGCATACGCGCCCACTGCCTCAGCTCCAAGCTGGGCCAAGACCAGGCCACCTTCTACAAGTTTCTCGAAAAGCGTGGAGGGAGGACCCCTCTGGAGTTTCTCTCGCATGACTCCTAAAGCTATAGAGTGGCACCTCCGGTAAGAAGACGCCCGAACGCTGAAGGCACTGGTCGAGGGAAGAGAAGTCCTCTCCGGAGCGGCGGGGATCAGGGAATCTCCCCCGAGCGATCCTGCCTCGGGGGCCCCACCGGTTGGCTCGGGTTGAGCGGCCCCGCCACATACCTCCCCGGCCTCGGTCGGCTATGATTGAGTTGCTTCAGCCTGCGACCCTCCAGCCTCGATCGGCTCAGACCGGGCTCCTCCGTCTGGCACCCCCTCTGCTTCTCTCGGCATCCCGACATCGGCCGTGACCCCTTCATTATCGGCCCCTTCCTGCTCTGTACAGGCGAGAGCCGGTAGGGAAACCTCTTTGACCGGGTGGGCGACCTCCGCCTACCTCCCCCGTGTTCTCTCGGCAGACTGAGCCTGCATCGAAGACCTCAGTAATTTCACCACGAGATCCTTGCGCTTGAGCCCCCGGCGTTCGAAAGCGTCATCTCCGGCGACCCGCTTGCCCTTATCTCGGGCACGGGAGGAACCCTCCGAAGCTTGGAGATCGCCTGGAGCTGGCGTATCATCCTCGTCGATGATCCCCAACTCGACTGGTTGTGCCTCATCCTCAATATCTCACCTCTGGTCTGAACGAAGAAGAGCAAATTAAAAGAAGAAAGGCACTTACTCGACAAGAAAAAGAGCAAGCCCCTGAGATCCTTACCTGTCGGCAGCAGTGCTCGAGAAAGGTACTCCTCGATGTTGGATGAGGTCACCAGCTCAGCAGTCGGCTGGTGACTCTACAGAAGGATGGCAACATTTCTCTCCACCTCCGGGGAGACCTCTGTTTGCTTCGAAGGGATGTTCGGGTGAAAGTTGGGCGCCGTCAGGAAATTCCAGACCACACCGACCGCCGACGTGCCCACCCAAAAATATTGGGTCTTCCACCCCTTGTGAGATGAGTCCTTCGTGGAAAGGGACACACAACTCCTGTTCCGCTTCGCCTGGATGAAGAAGAAGCCCTTCCCCACCTGAAGATTGTGTTGTGTTAGATGGAAACAGTCTATCACCACGACGTGTGGATCTAGAGGGGGGTGAATAGATCTATGGCCTAAATTAAAACCAATATGAGGCTCTAATGCGGAATTTAAGCCGATCTACAATATCACTAACTAGAATGTTGGATCTGAACAGAAACTAATCAATCTGTGAAGATAATCAAGAAATCCAGTCACACACCAGTTCAAGAGCAATCTCACAAACACAAGACACACAAGATTTTTAGGTGGTTCGGTCAGGAGACCTACGTCCACCCCACACTCAACCAAGTGTGGCTTACTGCTGCGCAACACAGCTTGCGTTCGCTGGGCAATACAACTTAACCTACAACCGCTGAGCTTCACAACTTGCTGTCCGAGACCAAGTCTTGCCCGCTGAGGTTACAGCTTCACCTGTCGAGTGGAATCCTCCACTGCAACCGCTTGGGATTACAGCTTACCCGTCCAGAGGCAGCACCTCTGCAAACAGTTGACACACAGCTTGAAGAAATAGTTTTGGAAAGCCAAAAATAGAAGCAAACGAAAATGAGAAAACCCAGAAGAGAAATAGCTCTCAATGAGCACACTTAACTCTTGTATCTGAACCAAGAGTCTGAGTAACAAACTCTCTCAACTCAACTCTCTCAATCTTCTCTTCTCTCCTTTTTCTTCTCTGTTCTCGGTGGCTCTCAACTTTTCTTCTCTGTGGATCGTGCAGGCTGAAGTTCACACTCTTCTCTTCTGCTTCGATCAATCTGTCCAGAAGAAGAGGTCTGCATATATATAGAGCAGCAGGAAGGGCGTGTGCTCTCCACAGTTCCCGCCCAATTGCTTGGACCACGTGGCAGCATCCAGCCTACTTCAGTACACGTGTCACAATCTGGGCACCTCGTCCATCCTTGGATCACGAGCCATGTCATCAATCTCTGCAAAGAGTCCCTGTCAGTCAGTCGAAAGCAACTTATCAGTTTAATGTCGACACCTTGTACAGACTTTATAGTATGTAATGTGCAGACGTTGTATAGACTTGCTGAAGTGTAATGCAGTGTGCACAAGGTGAAGTATGCACAACAAAACTGAATGCACTAACATGCCGTCGACCATTGTACAGACTTCATGTTCACTATGCAGACGTTGTACAGACTTGCTAATGTGTAATGTAGAATGCATCAAGCAAAGTGTGTACATTGATGATGAATGCATAGACGTGCCATCAACAGATGTGTGGACTTGTTGTACATGCAACAGCAGTGTATAGACATTGCAATGCCTAGTGTTTAAGGCATGAGAACACAATGCACAATGTACAGACTATGCGTTATGCAACCAGATGATGTCTAGACTTTGATAAATTGATGCACAACAAAAAGATGACTCTTTCCTAGGCGTCAGATTCAGAACGGACGCCCCTATTGATGGGCGTCAAATTTCAAGCATAATAGAATGTATAGACTTTCTACAACATCAAGGCAACCATGATGATGTGCAATGTTCAGACTTGACAATATATGAAGAACATATGCTGTACAAACTTCGAATCAATAGATGCACGATGTACAGACTTTGCATGAGACGCTAGACGCTGTACAGACTTGGAGACAATGCATGCTGCAATGTATAGACTTAGCATATGCATGAGACGCTAAGTGAGACGGTGCATGTATAGACTTGAATGAGACACAGCATAAGACGCTGAACAGCCAAGGATGTATAGACTTAGCATGAGACGCTAAGTAAGACAGACGATGTATAGACTTAGCCGATGCAGACTTAGTCCGATGTACAAACTTTGCATTTGATGTACAGACTAGCTGGTCAAACATACAAGAACTCTGTACAGACTTGAGAAATGATGCATGCACAAGACAAAGATGTATAGACTTACAGTTATGCAACTAGATAAATGAATGCACAAACAATGTATAGACTTGCTCATGGACAGTGCACAGTGAATGTATAGACTTGAGTAAGGAATGTGCAGACTTGGTGCATGAAGCAAGGCAATGAGGAATGTATAGACTTTCACAATGTATGGACTTGCCAAAGGAGTGATGGACGATGTACAGACTTTGCATTTGATGTACAGACTAGCTGGTCAAACAGACAAGAACTCTGTACAGACTTGAGAGTGCACGATGTATAGACTTTGGCAAAGCAAGGGATTTACAGACTTCAACTCAGCTGCAATGTATAGACTTGCAGGTGCAACGTAGGTAAAGATCTAGGAGTGTATAGACTTCATATCGTGGAATACACAGGCTGTACAGACTTCACCGATGTATAGACTTGGAAATGCTGAAGCACTTGATGTAGCAATGTATAGACTTGATGCACAAACACATCTCTGCGATGTATAGACTTCATCGATATACAGCCTTCATTTCGTGCATGCTACAGGCCAATGTATGGACTTTGAATGAACGTGCATGCATTGTATAGACTTGAGTAATGCACAGCCATATGCAATGTATAGACTTGGTGCAGTCTACAAGCAATGTGCAGACTTGTGTTCTAAACGATGCACAAGCACAACAAAATGTAATGTATAGACTCTGACTGCATGGAACACACAGACAATATGATAAATACAGTTTCATCAAAACATAAACAGTTACCAATCAATCAAAACAAGCTGTTGCCAATGAAGTAAAGTTTATTGTCAACATCATCAACACAGAGGAGTCATAACAAATTATCCTTTAGCTCAAAAAAATAATGGAAGAGGTCCAGCGAGGTCCTCACCCCACACTGGCCCCAAAGGAAAATGAAGGTATAAGAATTGGAGACCAGCTGGACGGGAGCCAGCCGATAGAACCGAAGCAACTCGGCGACAAAGGAATGGAGGGGGAGGCGAAAGCCACACTTCCAGGCCAAGATGAAGGAACAGAAGAGGCCAGAATGAGTGGCCAGGCTAGACTCATGAGACTCAGGCGTGAAAAACTGGAATCGCCAAGGTAGCCCATACTGGTTCTCCAGTCGTTTCACCTCAACCTCCCCCAACTCACTGCGGAGAGGCTCCGACTGCACCAAGAAAACCCTTGCGGTCTATTCTTTCTGCCACCCCTCGGCCTCAAGATTTTGGTCCGCCATTGAATAGATAGAGGACCTAGAAGAAGAAGGGGAAAGCTCTAGGCCAGAGGACTCCAGAGGGGAAAGAAGCTAACGGATTATCACCGCGAAAAAGTCTTCTTGCTCCGCAAATGCCGCTGTGATTCCCCGCTCCTCCGAACTACTCACACGACACCTGAGCCCCCCTATATAAATGCAAAGGAAGGCAAAACCCTAAATCCTCAAAGATAAAGGGACGCAAACAACGCGTAATGCATATAAAGCCTAGTCGGAGGCGGCGCGTCGATCTGATCTCCCAAGGAGGGGCCTTCTTTTATTCATCATGACGGGCATATTTTCAGGGCAAGCCGCATCATATGGCCCCTGCCAAAGAGAGATCTCCACCCAACTAGAGCCACAAAAAGTTCGGCCCAAAAAGCTACTCGACCGAGCCTAATCTTGGCTCGGGAGTAGGAGGGGGACAAGTGGAGAGGGGAAATCTAGCCACCTGTATGGAGAGGCCAAACGAGGTCCGACCCGACCTAACGAGGCCCAGCTCCTTGAAGTGGTAGCCCCTGGGCCCACTCAATATAAGCCCAATAACTCACTCGGAACAAGCGCTTCCTAGGAGGCCTTCGGGTTAGGAAGTCTGAGCATCAGTTGATCGGGAGAGCCCCTTCGGAGCCCCATATTCCTTGCCCAAACCGTGCACTTATCGCTCGGGAGTCACCTCCTGGGCGAGCACCATATGCTCGGGCCAACTGATGGAAGCTTATCTGTACAGCCGTTACGCGTCCGTTAAAAGCTGGGAGCTCAAGGGGATAGGAGAAACCAAGAGTCCGTATGCTGTAAAGAGCCCGCAAGGAGGACGTAACCCCCTCAAATCTCCTCAGCTTATAGGGATCATGCACTCAACGAGCCATTATTTAAACCGGAAGAGCCCTATTGTGCAGAGGTAAACAAAAAACCCTGAGCAGGAACCACTTCACCTTTTGGTGGAGAGGGATCTCACGCTCCCATCTTCCTTCTAACTCCTCCCTTTGCACTTGTGCTCTACTACACTTGCTGACTGAAGCATCAGAGGGTTTTCCCCGGGGATCCATCCATGGGCACCCCTGACCTATTTCCCCTCTTGTAGTTCATACTTCAATGCTACGTGGTTATCCTCTTCCCCGCTCAGGAGTATTGCGAGATCACCCCTCTTCAAAAATGAAAAGCTTCAAAAAGACCTAGTAGATAAACAAACAGTCCTTGAAAATTTTGTTGATAGAAGTGAGAACTTTAATGCTCTGCTAGGGACTAAAATGAACTTCAACAGGGAAGGCCTAGGATATGAGCCAACTAAGAAAAATGCTTTTGGCTTAAAAATTACAACTTTTGTCTCATCTTCTGAAGCATCAACTTCTAAAACAACACCTAGCCCAAACCAAGAAAAAGCTAGAAACAAAGGAAAAGAGAAAATGGGAGAGCCTATAAAGAACAACCCTGAAAAACCCAAAAAGGCTCACCAACAACACCAAGCAGGCCGACACCAACCCAAGTCCAGGTCTGCACATCCTAAGGGTAGAACGAATTTCAACAATGGCATAGGTCGGCACTACCCTAAGGACAGGTCGACACCCTCATGGTCAACCACCCGTCAGCTCCCTAAGTATGCACCGACAGGTTGACACTCAGGTTACAGGGACTCGACACGTCTCTCAAACAGAGACCATTATAAATGTGTTGAACGGGAGACAGGTCGACACTTTCATGACAGGAGGTCGACACATCAAACAAACAGAGACCATTGTAGATGGTTAGAACAGGGGACAGGTCGGCACTTCACCTCCTACAGGTCGACACCTTCATGGGTCTGGGGTAGTTATGAACCTTATTGTCATAGGTTTATCGAACCTCAACCCCCTAGGTACTGTGACCCCTCCTACCCCTCTAGACCAACCAACTGGAATAGATGGTCTAAAAAACAATCCTTTTCCAACATTCTGAAAACCCATAAAGCCCAAGAAGCTAAAAGAGAGAAATGGAATGTTAATGAAGAAAAGAAGAACTAGAACTTCCAACCAAGCAAGACAAATAAAAATACTAAGAAAGTTTGGATTTCAAAGCCTATGTTATCTTGCTTTACTGAGATGAGAAGACAATTGGGACCCAATTGCCCTTGGGTTCCAAACATTGTCACTTAATTCCTTGTGCAGGAGTGTCTTGTAGCCGTGCATAATCGCTGGTCTCTTGATAGTGGCTGCTCAAGACACATGACAAGGGACAGAACCAAATTATGTCTCATAGTAGAGAAGGAAGCTGGTCATGTCACGTTTGGAGGGAACAACAAAGAAAAAATCATTGGTACAGGTAAAGTTGGTAAGAATCCCTCCAACTCAATTTATAATGTATTGCTTGTTGATGGTCTAAATATAATTTGCTGAGCATAAGTCAGCTTTGTGATAAAGGTCATACTGTAGTCTTTGACTCTAATGAATGTAGGATCTTGCACCCAAATTTAAAAGAAACCAAGTTTTCTGGTAGAAGAGTCAACAATGTGTATATGATTGACTTAGATGACCCTGCTCACATAAATCTTTGTCTTGCTGTACCTAAGTCTGAATTAGCATACTTGTGGCATCGTAGACTAGGTCATGCTAGCTACAATACACTTCATAAATTGGTGACGCATTCTATTGTTAAAGGATTGCCTGAAATTAAATTCAAACTGAACTCTAAAATTTGTGATGCATGTGTACAAGGAAAACAAACTAGGAAGTCATTTAAAAGCAGAACTGAAAGCTTATCATCCAAAACACTTGAACTAATTCACATGGACTTGTTTGGTTCAACCAAAACAGCTAGCTTAAGTGATAAAAGATATGGATATGTTTTAATAGATGACTTTACTAGATTCACATGGGTGTTTTACCTTGCACATAGAAATGACGCATTTGATGAGTTTCAAGCACTCTTCATGTAAGTAAAGCAAGACGATAAGTTCAAAATTTTCAACATACTTTCAGACCATGTTGGTGAATTCGATAATGTTGATTTTGATAATCTTTGCAGGACTGAAGGAATAAATCATAGGTTCTCATCACCAAGAACCCCTGAACAAAATGGGGTGGTCGAGAGGAGGAACAGAACTCTCATAGAGATGGCACGCACAATGCTTGCTGGAAAGCAACTACCAAGGAGATTTTGGACAGAAGCAGTAAAGACTGCATGTTATATCATCAACCGCTCAATGGTAAGACCATTCACTAAAATGACTCCTTATGAGTTGCTCTAAGGTAAAAAAGCCATCTCTCTCTCACATGAAAGTATTTGGTTCAAAGTGTTTTGTTGATAACAATGATAAAAGAGTTTTAGACAAGTATGAGCCCAAGAGTGAAGAAGACATATTTCTTATATATTCAGATAGGTCTAGAGCTTATAGAGTTTATAATCTTAAGACTCTATGTGTGGAAGAGTCACCTCACATCACTTTTGATGAGACTGATCATGATAATTCTTGCAGGAAAGATGATGATGGGGAATTTCTGAATGTAAAAGGAAAAGAAGAACTTTCACACGAGGAGACACAAGGAAATGAAGACCAAGGATAGTCAAGCAATGCTCAGGTCACTAATACAAA
Organism: Amorphophallus konjac; assembly: GCA_022559845.1. Classification (NCBI taxonomy): domain Eukaryota; kingdom Viridiplantae; phylum Streptophyta; class Magnoliopsida; order Alismatales; family Araceae; genus Amorphophallus; species Amorphophallus konjac. Next base: position 228,074,388 of record CM040123.1, on the reverse strand, counting down.
TGGAGGTAACCCTCATACTGAAATAAGAGTGCTGAAAGACCATCCTTTAGAAAATATTTTGGTTAATCCTCTTGACCCAACTAGAACTAGGTCTCATTTTAGAATTATGAATGAAATTGAACAATTAGCACTTGTGTCTCAAACTGAACCTAAAAATATCATTGAGGCTTTAAAAGATGAAAACTGGATAAATTCCATGCATGATGAATTGAACCAGTAGAAAGAAACAATGTGTGGCATCTAGTTTTTAGGGCCCAAGAGAAATCTGTCATAGGTACTAAATGGGTCTTTAAGAACAAACTTAGTGAAGATGGTAAAATAATTAGAAATAAAGCTAGATTAGTGGCTCAGGGGTATAATCAAGAGTTTGGCATAGATTTCGAAGAGTCTTTTGCCCCTGTAGCCAGATTAGAGGCCATTAGAATTCTGCTTGTATTTGCATGTTCTCATAAAATCAAACTGCAGCAAATGGATGTTAAGAGTGCCTGTTTGAATGGTTTGATAAAAGAAGAAATATATGTAAAGCAACCCCCTGGTTTTGAATGTTCACATTTTAAAAACCATGTTTATAAGTTGGACAATGCTCTATATGGCTTGAAGCAGGCACCCGGAGCTTGGTATGATAGACTAAGCTCATTCCTCACCGAACAAGGCTACACAAGAGGTAATGTAGACCAGACATGATTCACTAAGAGACAAGGTAAGGACATCTTGTTGGTTCAGATTTATGTTGATGATATAGTGTTTGGGTCCATAAAATCTCAAATGTGTGAGGCTTTTGCTAAACTCATGGCTAATGAGTTTGAGATGAGTCTTATGGGTGAGCTTCAATTCTTTTTTGACTTGTAGATAAATCAAAGCAATGAAGGATGTTTCATTAGTCAAGCCAAATACGTGAAAGAGTTGCTGAACAGATTTGATCTGACCAACTGCAAACCATTAGGAACTCTAATGGGGATTGCCACTTCACTGGATGCACATGAACAAGGTACACTTGTGGATGCAAAGAAGTATAGAGGTATGATCGGTTCATTACTCTATTAAACTGCATCTAGACCAAACATTCAGTTTAGTGTTTGCCTTTGTGCTAGATTTCAGTCTAGTCCTAGAGAGTCCCACTTGACTGCTGTCAAGCGTATCTTTAGATACCTTGATGGCACTCAAGATCTGGGTGATGTGGCACAGCCCAACGATGCCAATGAAAGAATGGTTGAACCTAGGACTTAGATCCACAAGCATACAAGCACTTTCAATGGACTCACACTAGCGGCTCACTCGTACGGTTCAAGCGATCACCCGGTGGGGCCGGGGATGATGGCGAGGGTCTGAGGTGGGACCCTAATATTCAAAGGACTAGATTGACTTAGGCTGACCCCTAAGGGTCTGGGAATTCCCAACTTTGTGGGCAGCCGGCACGCCGGGGCATGGGGTTGGGTGGCTCTCACTCACGATCCGCGGTAGGCACACAAATCGAGTAATAACGGGACAGAGCACTTTCTCACCGACCGACGGGCATAAGAAGCAATACTAGACTAGCAAAGCAATGGAATAACCAGGTAGGGTCCAGTCACTCACCTGATCAGTGTGAAGACACCGATCCCGACCGAAGACGAGGGCGAGCGGGGAGGCGTGGGTACGCACCCGCACGCTGCGTCGATGCCGCTTGGCCTGAAAACTTTAAGAGTACAACACTACTCCTCTCGCAGGAGGGTGGATCAAGGGGACGGGGTTAATGTGTTACAGTCAAACACTACCTCCACACAGGGAGGGGCTGTCAGCCGGCTAGGTGGGGTGGGGAAACTAAGAGATAACACCGACTTGCCGAGTTCCGCCGATTCTGCTAGCTTCAGGAACAGCCTAACAGGTTGTTGATGTCAACGCTGCCACAGACTCAAATGAACTCAGAATTGATTGAAATTGGTGCCGAAACGTTATTGACTGACCCGGGATGCCACCTGAATTTTTGTGGAAGCTCGTGATGACGTCGCCGGCCGGGGCAGAACCTGGAACGGGGCTAGTCTTCGCTGGTTCAGGTTCCTCTCAGGATGATGCCGCTGGAAGAAGAAGGTGCAGCCAACTGATCCGTACTATGTTGGAAGTGAGACAGGTACCGTTAAAACCGTGGTCGAGTCTTCTTTCCGTGGGGACCAATGCCGTTGTCAGCCAATGTCGGAGCAGATCGTGAGAGCCCAAACAGTAGAGGTGGGTCGGTTCTGGCTCAGGAACACAGACCAGACACACTTGGAATGGAAAATTTGTAACTTTTCATGCCCAGATCCAAACTTAGCTCTGTTTCTTGGGGATTGAAGAGGACTTGAAGGGGAAGATCCCAGCCAAGTCTTGCGCCAAGATCTGCAAGGGAGAGGCCGTGGTTGAACCGGATCTGCAGCTCTGGTCCTCTGCCTGAGTGGTTCTGCACAGTCAAGGAAGAAATGCTCCCACGGTAAGCTCGGTGCTCGGATGAAGATGAAACTACCTCGCCTGGAAAGCTCTCTGGACAACCTTTCCAGAGATATATGCCTTGCCACCAGGAGGATCAGGGAACGGCCGGAGACAAAGCGACTTTTAGGACCACAGTTGCTGCCTGCGACCTGCTACCTGGAGCTGCAAGTGTAAATGGTTATGAGTGAAGGGATGGTGGGGTGTAGTTGGGAAATGGGGTTGCTGGAGGTTGTGGGGAGTGGAGGTGGTTGATGGAGGGCAGTTGTGGTGGCTGGAGAAACAAGGAGGTGGTGGGTGAAGGGGACTGCAGCTGGTTGTGGGTGAGAGGGGAGGGGATTTCGAATTGGGGCCTTGGGAGGAGTTATTTCAGCCTTGGGAAGGTGGTGGGATGCTTGGGGAAGGAGAGAGGGGTAGTTGGGGGTTGGGAGGTGGGGTGTGGATTGGAGGAGAGCTCTTGGGGTTGGGGTGAGTTAATGGAAGGGTGTGGGGACTAGGGAAAGATTTATTAGGGGAGGGGAAGTGAGAGAAAGTGGTTGGGAGGGGGAGGAGAGAGAGAATGGGGCCAACCCCTTAGAGAGAAAGAGAGATAATGAGAGAGAGAGAGAGAGAGGAGAGAAATTTAGTGGAGGGGAGTGAGATTTGGGAAATACTTCTATTCAAATTGATTCATCAAAAGTTGAGTACATGAGGGGAGATGGGGCCTATATATAGGCATCCACTCTTTACATGACCATAGTACCCTTGGCAATTAGACAAAAGACCGAGCATATCCTCGACTCAACCTAATGGGCCCATAACTAAGGTAATAAGGCCCAATTAAGCATAACAAGGGAAATGACTAAAATAACATGACTCAATAAAGGAAAATACATAAGATATGACTCAAAGAAAAGGAAAATAATATGTGATCTCATAGCCAAGCTTCCTCAAAATGATGCAGGCGAACCGAGCCAAAGAGAGCGCTGAGAGATGCCCTCATCACTGGGATTATGGTATCCTGCATCTTGTGTGCTTTCACTCATTTCATATTCAGATGCAGACTATGCAGGATGCAAACTGGATTGCAAGAGCACTAGTAGCTATTGCCAATTTTTGAGTGGATGTTTGGTTTCTTGGGCCTCCAAGAAACATCACTCTTTTGCCCTCTCCACAGCAGAAGCAGAATATGTTGCTGCAGGGAGTTGTGCCACCCAAGTGCTGTGGATCAAACACCAACTCCAATACTATCTAATAGATCTTGGATGTGTTCCCATTTTGTGTGATAACACAAGTGGTATAAACCTTGCAAAAAATTGAGTCCTGCACTCTAGGACTAAGCATATAGAAATTAGGCATCATTTCATTAGGGATGAAGTCCTTAAAAATCATTTTGAGCTCCATTTTGTTGACTCAGAAAATCAGATTGTGGATATTTTCACAAAACCTTTAAGCAATGATAGGTTTTCAACCTTAAGGGGAGAGCTAGGTCTATGCAGACCTCAATCATCTCAGGTTTGAGCTCTTGTATTTTTTTTTGCTTAAAATACTTGGCATTGCTATGTTGGCTGTTAATATATCTGATTTGTCTTGAAATGGTCTATTGTTGAATAAATTATTTCATTAATGATGGTCACATTCAGGGAAAGTTTTATGTGCATATAACTTCATGTCTTCAACTTGAATGTTTTGCATTGTAAATCATCTTTTTACCTCATGGTATATCAAATGTCGAGCTGTGGAAAGATAGGTTACGCCTATCTGGAAACTCTCCCCATGCGTGAGGACTGAACTCCGCCAAGTACCATGAGTCAGAATTGCATATTAAGATCTGCATAGTTAATCTTTAGTGCATGAGCATGCTTAAAGCTTCAGCATGAAATAAAGCACTTCTCACTTGCAGCAAGAGGGTAAAATTTTTTTGGATTACTGACTGAAATCAGAAAGTCAGAGGCACAGGTATCAGAAATTGGCAGAAGTGGTTCTGAAATGAAGTAATCAAAGAAAGATAAGAATCAGACACACTGGCTGAGAAAAAGCTATTGAACAGGGTGACACACTCTGGTGATGTGCTGACACATGCATTAAAATGCTCAAACTATAGGCTTCTATTTTCAATCAGCAGGCCGACACCTTCAATGAAGGTCGATGCACATTTGAATGAAGGTCGAGGCACATATGTCTGGTGGATTAGAAGGTCTATGCACATATGAATGAAGGTCGAGGTACATCTTAATGAAGGTTGAGGCACATTTTAATGAAGGTCAATGCGCATTAGAAGTGTCGACACTATCGCTCAGCTACTTCATAGAAAGTGTGGACACTGTTGCTCAGCCACTCAAGGGTGTATAATCCAATGGAGAGTCATTCTGTCTAATCACCCTACCATATCATAGCTTCCTTCATTTCTTCATCACATCTTTTGCTTCTGAACCATTGCTTAGTCACCGGTCATTAATTTAGGGGGAGTTGAGAAAGTTTTAATTCTTTCATACAACCTTGGCTAAGTTATTCTGTTCGACCTCTGTTAAAGAAATGGTTTTCCAGAGATCATTCTGCAAATTAAGGGGAGTTGTATAGGGCACAGAAGAAGTCAACCCTATGCTGCACACTTGACGGCAATATTTCATAGAGTTGGCATTTCTCTGGAAAATGAGAAGATGAAAGAAATCCCATAGAGTAATGTCTACTGCATGAGGTTCATTGAGAAGTACATGCACTTCAATAAGAAAGGAGATAAAGTTGTAAGAGATTTGCCTGGTCACTAGTCTGCACCTCCAGTAGATCAAGCGCAGCCTGTAAACCAATTCCAAGCTTAGCAAACTAAAGAGGAACATCTAGAACAGTATGAAGAAAATTTTCATATGGGTACACACTTTGAACAGTAGTAGCAACAGGAGGATGTACAAGAGGATACATATTTTTGTCCCATAATACAATTTTGGACGCTTCCACCTCAGACTCCTCCATCTGACCCTACAGTTCATACTGAAGAAGATGTGCCTCCTGAATTTCACACTGAAGCCTCATCATCAAGAGGACCTCAATCAGCTGCCATAGAAGGTCCAATGGGTATTCACCCAACATCGATTAGGTTTCTAACTGCTCAATTTGCCAATGTCAACTCCTCTATCATGCAGCTTGACATGAAAGTTGAAACACTAGATGCAAGGTTTGTTCACGGTGAACAAGTTCAGAATAGCAGATGGGAGAAATTTGTCAGAGACAAACACAAGTCTGATGGTAAACTGTATGCATTTATGAACTCCCTGATACATGTGTGTGAGAAAGTAGGGACAGTAATGAAAAGATTGAGAGAGGTTCATATTGAAACACAAGAAAAGACTTCAGAAATGCTTATGAATGCATATGAGATCAGGGAAGATCAAAGCAACATGAATCTTAGATGTGCAACCCTCATTGATTCCTCTCGCAGGATTGAGGAAAGAGTAGCAGTTGAGTCCCACACAATCAGAGAACAGGTGGCTGCTGAGACTGCCAGGATTGTAGAAGTCACCTCTAGTCTGGAAGCAGCAATTAATGCCAATTCTGCACGGCTAATTAATGCATCCAACAAGCTGAAAGGAAAGGTTAATTCTGACTCTAACATGCTCCTTGATGCCTCCTCAAAGCTTGCAGAACAAGTCTATACCGACACAACAATAATGGTGAACAGCTTCACCAAAGCTGAAGCAAAGATGAATGTTGTTTACAACAAACTTGATATGGTTGGAACAAAAATTCTGGAATTAATACGTCTACATAAAGCACAACTCCAACCAAACTTGGAAGACACAGGTGATGAATGGTGTCCTCGTCCCACTGAAGCTAAATCCTCTCATGTCTCACCAAAAGGGACCCAACAGAAAGCACAAACAGAGTATATATGTGACATGTTACAAGACTGGCTGGATGCAATCAATGACCATATCAAGTCACTTGACAAGTTTGTGAAATAAAGAGATGAGCAACTCACTAAGAAGGTTGATTCTCTAGCTACAACAGTGCTGTAACTGCAACAACAATTCTCCGAGGCCCAGAAAGTTCAATTTCCAGGAAGCACTAGCTCCAGCACAATGCCTCCACCACAGCAACCACCTCCTTCACCCCCTCCTTGCTGATGCCAAAGGGGGAGACAAGTCAAGTTCTGTTACAAGCTTCGAAAGCCTGCTGTGATCCTTTCATGTAGCATTATAGATTCAGGCATCTAGTTAGGTCATGTATAGTTTTTGATGGGTGTATATGAAACCCTTTTTGCGGAAAATCTTTTTGGTTTATCAATGGAAAACATTTTGGTTAATCCATGAACTTGTATGAAACTTTATCCTCATGAATGAAACGTTTGTTTTGGAAATGCCTTCAATGCTTATGAATACTTGTAAATAATGAACCATGGTTATCATCATCAAAAAGGGGGAGAATGTTGTGTCCACTGGTTTTGATGATAACAAACCATAGTTCATTGTTGAATCCTTGTGGTATGATTAATGATTTTGTTTAAGTTATGGTTTGGACAAGCTCAGGTGAAGGACTCTCAAGTGTCGACCTGTCACTTGGACGTATCGACATGCCATGAAGAAACCATCTTCGAACCATTTCTGTTTGAGCTCCGGAGTGAGCAGAGTGTCGAGACCTTGTGCAACGTGTTGACACGTCTAGTAGAAAAGTGTGGTTCAACCGTTTCTATTTGGGTTCTGTTGGCACAACATGTCGACACCCTATGAAAGAGTGTCGACACCTAGGTTCAACGTAGTGGACTTCATCTCCGTCTAGCACACATGCTCCGACACTTCCAAGAGAAGCCTCGACACAGAGGCTCGAGCCGCACGCAAGGGTGGCGCATGTGTTGACACACGCCCATCGAAGTGTCAACCTATTTTTCTTAGAAGCCATGTTTCTTCAAGATTTTAATGAGATGTGTCAACACCTTGTCTAAAAGTGTCGACACCTTCATGTTCGCCTAGAATGGATATGAAATCGGAAGCGTCCACTTTTCAAGAATCGGAACCGGTCGTGGAGGATCCGATCACACTTAAAAATGCTTCTGGAAGCTTACTTTGTCAGAAGATCTGATTGGCTGGCACAAGAATCTTCTAGACATAGATACTTTTGCTGATTTGGTTCCCTAGCTACCCTCGTACTAGCAAGCACGACAGAAAAGGACAAGGGAGTTGTTGAAGCAAAAGAAGCAATGGGAATGCGACGTCCTACGCATGGGGTTCTACAGAAGATAAGGCTGGAGATTTCATGACCCACAAGCATACAAGGGAGAATAAGCTCCAGTTTCTAGAATGGAGAAGCAGAGAGAAGAAGGAGAAGAACAAGAGAAGGAGAGAAGAGCAACGAAGAAGCTTGCTCCGGGAGATATCTCCTTCCTCGTGTTGCTGGCATGACTGCAACACAGAAGACCATCTTCTTCACCTCAGGAGCTCTCACAGCAAGGGTGATAGCATCTGTTTGAAGCATCATCAGGTGCCCTTGAAAGCTGGGAAGCAAGTTCATCGTTTCCTCTTGAGGTCGTGGTGAAGAACCAGGAAGAAGAAGAAGGGAACCAAGGCTTCATCCAGTTCTCTCCCAGATAGGAGTTTTCTCTCCCATAGAACTTCATAGCCATACTCTGTCTGGTTGCTCTTTTACAGTTTTGTTTTTCTCAAAAACAAATACTCTTACTATTGCTCCCTACTTGCATGTAGAAAGATAGACAGTGTGTTCACCGGTCTGTGGGATTAGGGTTGTGTACCCTCAAGCTGTTTGGCAGCGGAGTTGAGAGAGGTTGTCTCTCTGTTAGAAGCTGTAAATCAACAATAGTGCATTTGCACTAGTGAAGCCTCACCAAGTTGTGTGAGGGGTGGACGTAGGTATCTGGATAGAGACCGAACCACCTTAAAAACATGTGTTCTGTGGTTTGTCTTCTATTGTGCCTTGACGCTAGATTGTTGGTAGGAATGCTATTGATCATCATTCGTGCATTTAGCTCACTAGCTAGCATCTATTTCTTGTTTTATTGCTCTCAATTTTTATCTAGTTGTTATTTATGTAAAGAAGGGGGAAAAGGGGGCTGATCTATTCACCCCTCCCCTCTAGATCTGCCTATCACAACTAATCAGTCCTTATTAAGGGTGAAACAATAGCCGGTCACCTACATTCTCCAGCTCCAGGTTACGTCCCCTGACAGCAACATGCTATGGACAACAATCTCCCAAAAAAAATGACAAAGAATGAGGTTAAAAATAGAGATACCCCGGTGGACCCAGTCACCCTCATCACAAAGAGGCGACTGGGGGCAAAAATTGCCACCAACCCAGCTGAGGTGAAAACCCAAAAGGGCGCTTCAAGCAAAATTGGGCAACCACTTAGTGTGAAAACCCGCAAGAGAGCACCGAAAAAAGTAAAAGGGGGCCAACTCTGTTGAAAACCTACAAGGGCGATAGAGCTGGTAAAGAGAAAGAAAAAAAAACTCTCTCCCTCTCTATTCCTCACTAATGAAAGTCGTCGGCCGCGACACCACGTCGACGGCTAGCTCAACATCACCTCACAACGATGGTGGCCAACACACCCCTAAGGGTCGGCCATCGCTAGTCTCCAGTCCCAATCTCCGGCTACAACGCCCTCAAAAACCAGCCGCCCAGTCTCCAATTCCAGTTTCTGGCTACAACGGCTTCAAAGGCCAGCCGCCCAGTCTCCAGTTACAGTTTCTGGCTACAACGCCTTCAAAAGCCAGCCGCCCAGTCTCCAGTTCCAGTTTCTGGCTACAACACCTTCAAATGTCAGCCGCCCAGTCTCCAGTTTCAGTCTCCGGCTACAACACCTTCAAAGGCCAGCCACCCAATCTCCAATCCCAGTCTCCGGCTACAATGCCTTCAAAGGCCAGTCGCTCAATGTCGGTCTCAACACCAGTCCCAATATTCCGGCCGCAACGCCTTCAAAAGCTAGCCGGCTGGCTCCAGTTCCAGTCCCCATCTCCAGTTACAATCCCAATCCCAACGCCAGTTCCAGTCCCAGACCCAGTTTCAACCACCAGTCCCTGTTCCAGTCCGAGTTCTTGGCCGTGATGCCTCCCCGGGCCACCTAGCCAGCTCAGCCTGATTTCCCAAGCTAATGTTAGTTACATTCCAGGCTAACAACATGACAGTAGGCGGTACTCTATCGCTCGGTCTACCACCGACACACCCCAGAATCACCCCAGTAACCTAAACCACGTAGGCCATCACATCCTCATAGGTCTGTGTCGGCCTTCCCCAGCAACATAGGCTTTTACTCTTCATAGGGTTAGGCCCAGCACTTAGTACCCTTTCCAGTACCCAGCACTCTATCCCTGATACCCAGTACCCAGTTGTACCATTCTCCACACTCAATCCCCTACTCCGGCGCCCGAGATCGGGTAAGCCCTGTCCTCTGCCCCCTATCACCTATACTAACATATAGTAGAAGAATCAACCACGACTAATAGTACGTGGTCGCTAGTACCTGCACCCAGCAATGCTCCACAAGAAAGAAAAGAGGTGGAACGACTCAATAAATGGCGAAAGAAATCTAGAACTTTGTCATTCATACTATGTAAAAAGAGCCCAAGACATGCCATTGGGGTGACAAAATACATACAACCAGGAACCATAACAAAAGGGGAAAAAGAGGTGCAATCAAATCACAGCTTGCTCCCCTCCCGCACTGCCAGACAAGAATTAGCAGCCGCAAGCTTCGCCTCGAGAGTGAACAAGAGCTGAGTACCAACCTCGATCGTGCTCCCAACCGCTTGCCACTTAGCCCTCGCGTGCTCTATTGCCAACAACTACTCTTCCAAGGCCTTCCTCAAGGCGTCGGCCCTGCTCTCGGCCTCCGCCAACTGAATAGCTCGGCCTCGAAAGAAGGACTCAACTACCTCGAGGTGGGCCCTCTTCTCATCCACAGCCAATGCGAGCCGAGCCCGCTGCTCCTGCACCTCTTGGATGGCTGCCAGCCTCCGAGCCCTCTGCTCCTGAGCCTCGCAGAGTCGCAAGTACTCGGCCAAGATCCCAGCTAACCCAGACATCCAGAGCTCGCGTGGGAAGCCGAGCGCGTGGTAGCCCTGGTTGCACTCTCTCAGCCACTGCCTCAGACCCTCCGGAGAAGGAAGAGGCTCGCCCTGTAGGTAGCCCCATGCTCGTTGGAGCAAGGAGGCACCCACACTCACATCCAACAACGGCTCTAGCGGTGAGGCAGACATAGGCCACTCGATCCCCAAGCTCAGGGAGAAATCGCCTGATGCAGCTAGCACACCCATGGAGCCTGCGTAGTCCCGGCAAACACAAAGGGAAGTGAGCAATGCATGCAAAACTTCCTACGATAAAGAAGGTGGAAAACCTGAGAAGAGACAAGTTTCCATTCCTTACCCAGAGCAAGTCTGTCACGTCCCGAGCGCGGAAGCTTACCCGTGGCGCGACAGTTTTATATAGAACCAAAGCGAGCTAGCTATTCAATGGAATTCTTCATTTTGATAGTTAATAGAGTGCGTAGATAACTAAGATTTAACTTGAAATTAATACAAATAATCCGAGATGACAGTTGTTACCACTGACCAAAAGACAATTACACACATTTCTCGAGTCCGACTACTAGGCTTCAAGCCCTTATTACAGTTCTAATAAATTAGACTAATACAACTGACATCTGACAGAACTGGATACAAATGACATAATTACTACTCCACAATTAACAAGACAACATGATAACTCCATTTCTACACTCATCACTCAGACTCATTCCCTTCCGAGTTCTGGCTGATATTCGCACTACCTGAAAAGGTTAGAAAACAACTAGATGAGCGAATCGCTCAGTAGGATTTACATCTCAAGTTCTAACATGCTTTAAGTGAATTACCCATTTATTTAATGTAGGTAAAGTATGCATGCAGACAGATAGATATCAAAGAATCGTAAAATCGACAGGAGTAGAAAGTGAGAGTATATAGATTGTACAATTTCAAGCAGCAGTAGCAAGTGATAGAAAATGATATCAGGCCAGTGATAACTAAGAAGTAATAACTGGAATAGCAACATGTTAATCAAGCTAGCAATTGTAAGCAAAGTAGTTTCAAGCATGTATAACTGGAATTGGCTATTTATAATGCATTCAAGTAAATACTTTTACCCTTCTGCGGGTCTCAAGTCAATCAATCAAGTAATATCACGAGAATGAGTGGAATGCCTAAAGTCTAGCAAGCAAGTACTCCGGTGCAATGTCAAACACCGTGGTCAATAAACTGCCATGGGCACAAGTACCTTCGGGTGCTCCTCCCAGGACCAGACCGGGCCCTATATGCACAGCATTGGTCATGTTTGTCGACATCCACTCTCATTTATAGCCAATATGGAATTTCAAGGATTGACCCGGTAGGATGTTTATAAGGTGGATTATAGAATAGAATCCAAGGCGTATCGTTATGTAGGGACGAACTAGGAGTAAAACCTGTAATGTTCGATACATGCTAATGGCAATAGGAGTTTGAGACTAACTTGCTGGTGTTGACACAAATGTCGATATTAGTTATATATATTATTTTTATCCAATATGTATATGTATATATATATCCAATTATAGAATTCTGTCCAATATAATGGAGGTTATAGGTATGTATATCTTCTGTCCGATATACATATATGAGTTAGCCAAAATGGTGATTTATTATAATAATCAGAAATTAATTATGAAAATAAGTTTTTATGTTGAATATAGTTCTAACTTGCTACAAATGATATTAACATGTTGAGAATGAGTTTCATATGTTATTTTACTGGTAAGGTGATAAAAATAAATTTTTCATGCTGGATTTAATTTTTTTACATGCTAAAAATTAATTATTAACATGCTAAAATTAATTAACTTACTGATAGTATGATAAGATAAGGTTGCCATGCTGATTACAGAAATTTTCTGATAACAACATAATTTTATCATGTAACAATTTATTTTTCTACATTTATTTGCTAATTATTTGATAGGAAAATAGAATTATCATGCTAAAAAATAGTTTTAATACACTGAAAATAACTATAACATGCCAAAAATAATTATAACACGCTGGAATAATTTTACCATACTGGAAGAAATGTTATCATGCTGGAAGTAATTTTCATGCATCAATTTCCTACTTTATTTAATAGGAAAGTAAGTTTTATATGCACAAAAATAACTTTAAATAGATTTTAACACGCTGAAAATAATTTTTATATCTCAGTATGTATAAAATAATTCTATCATATTGGAAGTCACTTTTAAAATGCTGGAAATAGTTTTAACATGGTGGAGATAATTTTTAGTATGTATAAACTAATGTGGTGAAAATTAGATATTTTTTCAAAAAAAATAATAATTTCATTCTACAAATATATATATATTCTTGTCTAACAATATATAATGAAGGTGTTTTGTATATACAATTAATGGAAGTATATATATGAATTTATATGCATATATAATGAAGGTGCTTTGTATATACAATTAATGGGAGTATATATATATATATTTATTTATTTAAGATGTCGGGTGTATATATGCACACTTGCATATGCAGGTGTTATATATATATACTATTAATAGAGGTATAATGGAGGTTCATAAATTGTTCATACTTTATTTCACTTGTTAATAGGCTTTACGGTGTTTTTCATTGAGTTCACTGCATGTGTCGACACTAGTGTCGACACTTACTATTCATTTTTGGTCCCTGTTGTACAGTTCGTATTACAATGTTTTGTGTGTCGACACCTGTGTCGACACCGGTGTCGACACAGGTGTCGACACATGAGATTCTCTGCGGGTAATCAGTTCACATATATTATGTGTCGACACCTGTGTGAACACCGGTGTCGACACCTGTGTCGACACATGTGCTTATATTTTCACGTAAGTATTATCTGTCGACACCTGTGCCAACACCGGTGTCAACACCGGTGTCGACACCTGTGTCGACACATGAAGTTTATATGTTCATGTAAGTCTTGTATGTCGACACATGTGTCGACACCTGTGTCAACACCGGTGTCAACACCGGTGTCGACACCTGTGTTGACACATGAAGTTTATATGTTCATGTAAGTATTGTGTGTCGACACCTGTGTCAACACCGGTGTCAACACACACATGAATTACTTATGTGTTCACGTATGTACATGCTATTACATAAATATGGAAGTGTCGACACATGTGTCATGGAACTGTCAACACTTGCTGTCATATATATATATATATATATATATATATATGTAAGTGGGTGTCATGGAAGTGTCGACATTTAACATGCTATATGCTGTTAATAGATTAGTTAATAACGCTAATACATGTTAATTATCTAGGTGTTCCAGATTTAAGCTATTGCATGTTAACTACGAGGCTAACACATGCTGTATAAATATGAAAAATCGCATGGAGATGAGCCTAAGACTAACTGCCTAGATTAGCTACTAGTTTAGTTAAAAATTGAGAACACCTACCTCAGGTATAAGGGCAGCTTTCTTCTGCAACGTTGGAGGCTCCCCCTTCTCTGCAGCAGCAACAACCCTTTGGAAGAATGAAGGGAGTCTCGATATAGGGAGTATTATAGTGTTTTGGGATAGTCACGAGGGGATAAGATGCTACATAATTCGCATCTCAGTGCGATGCCAGCTCAAACGGGCTGTTCATGTCTGAGAAGAGGACATATGCCAACGCAGGTTTGTTTGTGGTCATGTAAGCTAAATTATAGGGCCTTGTGGCCCTGTGCATGTAAGCTAAATTATAGGGCCTTGTGGCCCTGTGTCGGTGCAAGTAGCCTATAGCATATAATTATTTGGCACAAAACATATAAAATGGTGGATGCTAGGATTTGAACCTTGGTCATTGGGTTTAAAGGCAAGTCACTTAACCAACTACACTAAGAAGCCACTTGTTAAGTAAATAACATTTACATATGATAAATCCGTGTTCCAATTTCTTACTTAAGCTTCCCATAGGGTTTATCTAATATAATTTTTTTTATTTGGAAAATATTAATAATAATAATTTTTTTTTCATTTTTTTATACGGGGTGTTACACCCTCCCCTACTTAAAAGAATTTGGTCCCCAAATTTAACTGCATGTGAATATTATAGAGGGTATAGGATACTCACAGTCTAAAATACTTCGGGGTATCTTCTTTTCATAGATTCCTCGGTCTCTCAAGTAGCTTCTTGCTCCGAGCATCGATTCCATTGGATTTTTACCATAGGGATCGTCTTGCTTCTTAGAACTCGGACTTCTCGGTCGAGGATCTGCATCGGCCTTTGTTCATAAGTGAGGTCCCTTTGAATCACCAATTCAGTATGGTTGATGACGTGAGAAGGGTCGTGCACATATTTCTTCAGCATAGATATATGAAATACGTTGTGCACTTCCGAGAGTTGAGGGGGTAAGGCAATACGGTAAGCCACCTCGCCCACTCTCTCCAATACCTCAAGTGGACCGATAAACCTTGGTGTAAGCTTGCCCTTAACACCGAATCTTCTAATACTTCGGCCGGGAGATACTTTGAGAAATACATGGTCACCCACTTGAAACTCCAAATCTCTCCTTCTGTTATCAGCATAAGATTTTTACCTGTACTGAGCTACCTTGAGTCTTTCTCTGATAAGGAGAATCTTCTCAGTAGAATCTCTCACCATATCAGGACCTAGGAGTTGTCTTTCACCGACCTCCTCCCAGCATACCGGAGATCTACAGCTTCTACCATAGAGTGCCTCGAAAGGTGCCATTTGAATACTGGCTTGGTAGCTGTTATTGTAGGCAAATTCGGCTAGTGGTAAGTGGTCATGCCAACTACCGCCGAAATCTATAATGCATGCTCGCAACATGTCTTCAACAACCTGATTAGTCCTTTCCGTCTGACCATCTGTCTGGGGATGAAAAGCAGTACTGAAATTAAGCTTCGTTCCTAGAGAGCGTTGTAGACCCTTCCAGAAGTGAGATGTAAAGCGAGGGTCTCGGTCAGATACTATAGACACAGGAATTCCATGGAGTCTAGTGACTTCCTTAATATACACAGTGGCAAGAATATCAACCGACCACCGACTCTTAATAGGCAAGAAATGAGCCGATTTTGTAAGGCGATCGATGATTACCCACATGCCATCGTATCCGCCCCTAGACTTGGGCAAACCCAAGATGAAATCCATGCCGATATCCTCCCATTTCCACTTGGGAATATCCAGTGGATGCAGTCTCCCTGCGGGCTTCTGATGTTCGGCCTTCACCTGCTGGCAAGTTGAACATCGAGACACGAAATCCGCTATTTCCCTTTTCATGTTGGGCCACCAAAAGGTCCTTTTTATATCTTGGTACATTTCAGTGGCTCCCGGGTGTATCGTGTATCTCGATCGATGGGCTTCTTCCAGAATCTCTTTCTTCAGCTCAAGACTGTCGGGCACACATGTCCTTTCATGGAATAAGATTCTGCCATCGGGTGCCAACTTGAAGTCGGTCTTCTCATCCAGCTTTTCTCTGATTTCCACCAACATCGGGTCTTCTTCTTGCAATCTCTTGATTTCAGTTAGCAAATCCGGATGTACACTTAAGTGGGATAAAGTGATACACCCATCATTCTCACCCATGTTGATGTCGAGTTCAGAAAATTTTTCTAGCAATTTCCATTCCTGAACCATACAGTTGGCTACAAGGACCCTCGGCTTCCGACTAAGGGCATCTGCCACAGAATTTCCATTACCGGGATGGTATTGTATAGTAAAGTCAAAATCCTTGAGATACTCGAGCCAACGCCGTTGCCGCATGTTCAGCTCCTTCTGAGAGAATAAATATTTGAGGCTTTTATGATCAGAGTAGACTGTAAATTGTTCTCCATAGAGATAGTGCCTCCAGATCTTCAAAGCCAATACTACAGCGGCTAGCTCCAGATCATGCACATGATAATTCTCTTCATGTTTCTTCAATTGTCGGGACGAGTATGCAATAACTCTCCCATTCTGCATCAATACACATCCGAGGCCGATACCAGATGCATCGGTATATATCTCATATTTCTCCCCTTCAACCGGAAGAGATAAGACCGGTGTAGTGGTTAATAGATCCTTCAAAGTTAAGAAACTCTTTTCACAGTCTTCATTCCACTCATAAGGCACTTCCTTGCGAGTCAATTTGATAAGAGGAACAGCAATCTTGGAGAAGTCCTTGATGAAACGCCGGTAATAACCAGCTAAGCCCAAGAAGCTACGAATCTCCGTTGCATTCGTCGGTCGTCCCCAGTTTTGCACGGCTTCGACCTTTGCAGGATCAACAAAAATTCCATTCTTGGAGATAACATGTCCCAAGAAGGACACTTCCTCCAGCCAGAACTGGCATTTGCTGAATTTTGCATATAACTTATTGTCCCGCAATACTTGTAATGCCTTCTTGAGATGTTCCTCATGATCTTCTTCAGTCTTTGAGTAGATCAATATATCATCAATGAAGACCACAATAAAATGGTCTAAATAAGGCCGATAAATGCTGTTCATTAACTGCATGAAAGCTGCAGGCGCATTTGTTAGTCCGAAAGGCATAACAGTAAATTCGTAATGCCCGTACCTACTTCGAAATGCAGTTTTGTAAATATCCTCCTCCTTGATCCTCAATTGGTGATAACCAGACCGAAGATCTATTTTGGAGAAATATTTTGCTCCTGATAATTGGTCGAACAGCTCATCAATTCTCAGCAGTGGGTACTTATTTTTGATTGTAAGATTGTTTAACTGCCGATAATCAATGCATAATCTCAATGTGCCATCCTTCTTTTTAACAAATAGCACGGGTGCTCCCCATGGGGAAGTACTCGGCCTAATAAACCCTTTCTTCAATAAATCCATCAACTGTTCCTTCAGCTCTTTCAGTTCCGCAGGAGACATCCTGTAGGGTGCTTTAGAAATAGGACCAGCACCCGGAACAATATCAATTGTGAATGACACTTCCCTCTCCGGGGGTAAACCAGGCAATTCGTCTGAAAAAATGTCGGAGAAGTCCTGAATCACTCGGATGTCTTCAATTTTCATCTTCTCAACTCCTGTGGTAGTTACAAAAGCCAGAAAAGCCATACATCCTTTCTTCACCAGTTTATTAGCTCGGAGAGCTGAGATAAGCAGGGTTTTATTCCGAGATTTGTTAAAAACTAGCTCGAGATAATCCTCAAAAGCTATTTTGCCATGCCGACAATCTACCGTTGCTTGGTAGGTGGATAACCAGTCGGCTCCCAATATGACATCATAACATTCCATGTCAAGGCATATCAGGTTGACAGGTAGATTATTATCTTGAACCATCACCTCACGACTTGGGTAGTGATGCATGATATCCGATTTGTTTCCAAGAGGTGTAGATATAATTAAATCTATCTGTTCAGGTTCTTTGGAAAATGAAGCAGTAAACTTCTTGGAAACAAATGAATGAGTTGCTCCAGTATCAAATAAAACTCTAGCAGGTTTAGAGCAAACAGTCAATGTACCTTCCACGATTCCTCCTTCCACATATTCCGTCCCTTGAAGAGCTTGCAGACGGGCTTGCTTTTTAACTGGACGCTTCTCGTCCTTGTTGGCTTGCTCCTTCATCAACGGACAGTTGGGAATTCGGTGCTCCCGACTACCACATCGGAGACACGCTCCTAGTTTCCTCCAGCACTCCTCGGTCTTATGACCCGCTTTATCACAAAATTTACAAATATCCTTAGAAGCCGTAACGTCAGGAAAGGGCTTGTTGTTAGCGAGGAATGGCTTGTGATTTTTCTGGAACCTCTTCTCCTTGGAAGACTCGCCTCCATTAAAAGTTCGCTTCTTGTTAAAGGGTGGTTTGACGCTTCCCGGACTTGTAACATGCTGCATCTTGTCCTTGCCTCGAATCTTTTTAGAAAATTCGGTGGCGTCCTCCAGCAGTTGAGCACGACAAACCATTTCCAAGTAGACTTGGACTTCCATCGGTGCAAGCTGAGTAATATATTGGGGCCGTAGCCCGTTGAGAAATCTCCTCGCCTTCATCTTCTCCGTACACACCAAGTGTGGTGCATAACGGGAAAGTCTCGAGAACTGGGCCTCATATTCGGCCACCCTCCGGGTCCATTGCTTCAGTGCGGCAAATTCCGCGGCCTTCTTCTCTTGCACCCGGTCTGAGAAATATTTGCCGTTGAAGTGCTCGACGAATTCCGTCCACGTGACATAATCGTCGGGCAGTGTGGCTTCCACGGACTCCCACCAGCTTCGCGCATCCCGTTCCAATTGGAATGTAGCCAATAAGACCTTTTCTTCTTCCGTGCATTGCATTACACAGAAGATCCTCTCGCTCTCCTTTAGCCAATGTTCGGCATCATCGGGGTCCACCGAACCCGCAAACTTGGGTGGGTTCATGTTACGGAAATCCCGGTGAAGGTCACCGGCTCCACGGTGAGCTCCGCGAGCACCGCCTTATGCCACCTGCTGTAGCGCCTCAGTAAGCCCTTGCACGGTGCGCTGCATCTCGCGCCATTGTGCCCTCTCGGCGGCCATTTCCTACAAAAGAATTTTAAGATAAATGATATTGAGCTTTAAGGTTAATGGGGACATTTATTATTATAACTTAACCCATGGCTCTACCCATCTCACGAGGTAGGATCTAACCAATTCTATCCTTAGACATTTCCAAAAATAACATATATATATTTTCCCAGATTATATATATATACATTTTTCCTAGAAGTTTTCTATCCTATAATTAGAAAATTTTTTTATAGAAGTTTCTAGGTTTGCCTAAGAAGACATTTCTAGATTTATCTCCTAATTAGAACTTTCTAGGGTTTACCTAGATAGACATTTCTAGTTAGACTAAATACGTGTTTTACCTAGGAAAATTCTTAATCCTAGGCTCTGATACCAAGAAAGCTGTCACGTCCCGAGCGCGGAAGCTTACCCGTGGCGCGACAGTTTTATATAGAACCAAAGCGAGCTAGCTATTCAATGGAATTCTTCATTTTGATAGTTAATAGAGTGCGCAGATAACTAAGATTTAACTTGAAGTTAATACAAATAATCCGAGATGACAGTTGTTACCACTGACCAAAAGATAATTACACACATTTCTCGAGTCCGACTACTAGGCTTCAAGCCCTTATTACAGTTCTAATAAATTAGACTAATACAACTGACATCTGACATAACTGGATACAAATGACATAATTACTACTCCACAATTAACAAGACAACATGATAACTCCATTTCTACACTCATCACTCAGACTCATTCCCTTCCGAGTTCTGGCTGATATTCGCACTACCTGAAAAGGTTAGAAAACAATTAGATGAGCGAATCGCTCAGTAGGATTGACATCTCAAGTTCTAACATGCTTTAAGTGAATTACCCATTTATTTAATGTAGGTAAAGTATGCATGCAGACAGATAGATATCAAAGAATCGTAAAATCGACAGGAGTAGAAAGTGAGAGTATATAGATTGTACAATTTCAAGCAGCAGTAGCAAGTGATAGCAAATGATATCAGGCCAGTGATAACTGAGAAGTAATAACTGGAATAGCAACATGTTAATCAAGCTAGCAATTGTAAGCAAAGTAGTTTCAAGCATGTATAACTGGAATTGGCTATTTATAATGCATTCAAGTAAACACTTTTACCCTTCTGCGGGTCTCAAGTCAATCAATCAAGTAATATCACGAGAATGAGTGGAATGCCTAAAGTCTAGCAAGCAAGTACTCTGGTGCAATGTCAAACACCGTGGTCAATAAACTCCCATGGGCACAAGTACCTTCGGGTGCTCCTCCCAGGACCAGACCGGGCCCTATATGCACAGCATTGGTCATGTTTGTCGACATCCACTCTCATTTATAGCCAATATGGAATTTCAAGGATTGACCCGGTAGGATGTTTATAAGGTGGATTATAGAATAGAATCCAAGGCGTATCGTTATGTAGGGACGAACTAGGAGTAAAACACGTAATGTTCGATACATGCTAATGGCAATAGGAGTTTGAGACTAACTTGCTGGTGTTGACACAAATGTCGATATTAGTTATATATATTATTTTTATCCAATATGTATATGTATATATATATCCGATTATAGAATTCTGTCCAATATAATGGAGGTTATAGGTATGTATATCTTCTGTCCGATATACATATATGAGTTAGCCAAAATGGTGATTTATTATAATAATCAGAAATTAATTATGAAAATAAGTTTTTATGTTGAATATAGTTCTAACTTGCTAAAAATGATATTAACATGTTGAGAATGAGTTTCATATGTTATTTTACTGGTAAGGTGATAAAAATAAAATTTTCATGCTGGATTTAATTTTTTTACATGCTGAAAATTAATTATTAACATGCTAAAATTAATTATTAACATGCTAAAATTAATTAACTTACTGATAGTATGATAAGATAAGGTTGCCATGCTGATTACAGAAATTTTTTGATAACAACATAATTTTATCATGTAAAAATTTGTTTTTCTACATTTATTTGATAGGAAAATAGAATTATCATGCTGAAAAATAGTTTTAATACACTGAAAATAACTATAACATGCCAAAAATAATTATAACATGCTGGAATAATTTTACCATAGTGTAAGAAATGTTATCATGCTGGAAGTAATTTTCATGCATCAATTTCCTACTTTATTTAATAGGAAAGTAAGTTTTATATGCACAAAAATAGCTTTAAATAGATTTTAACATGCTGAAAATAATTTTTATATCTCAGTATGTATAAAATAATTCTATCATATTGGAAGTCACTTTTAAAATGCTGGAAATAGTTTTAACATGGTGGAGATAATTTTTAGTATGTATAAACTAATGTGGTGAAAATTAGATTTTTTTTCAAAAAAAAATAATAATTTCATTCTACCAATATATATATATTCTTGTCTAACAATATATAATGAAGGTGTTTTGTATATACAATTAATGGAAGTATATATATGAATTTATATTCATATATAATGAAGGTGCTTTGTATATATAATTAATGGGAGTATATATATATATATATATTTATTTATTTAAAGTGTCGGGTGTATATATGCACACTTGCATATGCAGGTGTTATATATATATACTGTTAATAGAGGTATAATGGAGGTTCATAAATTGTTCATACTTTATTTCACTTGTTAATAGGCTTTACGGTATTTTTCATTGAGTTCATTGCATGTGTCGACACTAGTGTCGACACTTACTATTCATTTTTGGTCCCTGTTGTACAGTTCGTATTACAATGTTTTGTGTGTCGACGCCTGTGTCGACACCGGTGTCGACACATGTGTCGACACATGAGATTCTTTGCGGGTAATCAGTTCACATATATTATGTGTCGACACCTGTGTCAACACCGGTGTCAACACCGGTGTCGACACCTGTGTCGACACATGTGCTTATATGTTCACGTAAGTATTATGTGTCGACACCTGTGTCAACACCGGTGTCAACACCGGTGTCGACACCTGTGTCGACACATGAAGTTTATATGTTCATGTAAGTCTTGTGTGTCGACACCTGTGTCAACACCGGTGTCAACACCGGTGTCGACACCTGTGTCGACACATGAAGTTTATATGTTCATGTAAGTCTTGTGTGTCGACACCTGTGTCAACACCGGTGTCAACACACACATGAATTACTTATGTGTTCACGTATGTACATGC
The DNA here is from genome assembly GCA_022559845.1 of Amorphophallus konjac. Classification (NCBI taxonomy): domain Eukaryota; kingdom Viridiplantae; phylum Streptophyta; class Magnoliopsida; order Alismatales; family Araceae; genus Amorphophallus; species Amorphophallus konjac. Next base: position 228,052,303 of record CM040123.1, on the reverse strand, counting down.
TATTACATAAATATGAAAGTGTCGACACATGTGTCATGGAACTGTCAACACTTGCTGTTATATATATATATATATATATGTGTGTGTAAGTGGGTGTCATGGAAGTGTCGACATTTAACATGCTATATGCTGTTAATAGATTAGTTAATAATGCTAATACATGTTAATTATCTAGGTGTTCCAGATTTAAGCTATTGCATGTTAACTACGAGGCTACCACATGCTGTATAAATATGAAAAATCGCATGGAGATGAGCCTAAGACTAACTGCCTAGATTAGCTACTAGTTTAGTTAAAAATTGAGAACACCTACCTCAGGTATAAGGGCAGCTTTCTTCTGCAACGTTGGAGGCTCCCCCTTCTCTGCAGCAGCAGCAACCCTTTGGAAGAATGAAGGGAGTCTCGATATAGGGAGTATTATAGTGTTTTGGGATAGTCACGAGGGGATAAGATGCTACATAATTCGCATCTCAGTGCGATGCCAGCTCAAACGGGTTGTTCATGTCTGAGAAGAGGACATATGCCAACGCAGGTTTGTTTGTGGTCATGTAAGCTAAATTATAGGGCCTTGTGGCCCTGTGCATGTAAGCTAAATTATAGGGCCTTGTGGCCCTGTGTCGGTGCAAGTAGCCTATAGCATATAATTATTTGGCACAAAACATATAAAATGGTGGATGCTAGGATTTGAACCTTGGTCATTGGGTTTAAAGGCAAGTCACTTAACCAACAACACTAAGAAGCCACTTGTTAAGTAAATAACATTTACATATGATAGATCCGTGTTCCAACTTCTTACTTAAGCTTCCTATAGGGTTTATCTAATATAATTTTTTTTATTTTGAAAATATTAATAATAATAATTGTTTTTTTTTCATTTTTTTATACGGGGTGTTACAAAGTCCCTCCTCGATTGTTATGCCACCCGCCGGGGTCAGGGAAGGCAACAGTTCCCCCATGCCTGTGGGGGTCGGGGAGGGCAAGGACTCCTCTGCGACCCAGTCATCTCCAGAAACCACGGGTGGGATGGGTGGCTCCTCTCGGCCACTCTCACCTGGAGCCGGTGTGCACTCCTCTCCTGACTCCGACGCTGCATACAACCGAAGAGCGTCAGCACCCTGTCATAAAGCATAAACAAATGGCAAATGGGGAGAGGGAGAACCCCCATATACCTTTGAAAGTAGCCTCCATCTCAGCCTCCTCGGTAGAAGATGCCCCAGCAGAGGAAGAGCTCGAGCTTGAACTCTCCTCTGTCCCCATGGCCAAGCTGCCGCTGCTCGGAGAGCCTGGTGAACCCTCCGACGAACTCCCTGAGGTGGTCGAACTAGAGGTCCCTACAAGCCAACAAAGCAAACGAGGTCACTACATAAATCAACCTCGTATAGAGGCAACTCTCCAGTTAAGGGTTTCGAACAAGAAACTCACTAGCCGGGGCACTCCCCTCGTAGACCCCCTCAATGTCGATGATCTCCTCATCACCCCCAGCCGAAGACGCTATAGCAGGCCCTTCCTCCGCTGCCTCAGTCATGTCACAGGGAAGCTCACCCTCCTCCAAAGGTGAAGAAGTACCTGTGACAAACGCCAAAAGAAGCCTAGCGTCAACGGATGACATAAAAAGCATACCATAAATGGCTAAGTTCCTAGTCACATACTTGAGGGTCCCATGCTAGAAGACCCGACCAGTCCCACTGTGCAGGCAGACACCACAGCTGGTAAATGGGGGAGAGGCATCTCAGCCAACAGCTCCTGGCTCCCCCTCGAAAGAAGGGATGTCCACTGACGGGCCAGTGCAGACCAGCTCATGAATCATCTCCAGAGTGGCTGCCGGGTCCCCACCTGGCAAAACAAACAACATAAACCCAGTCAACAGCTTTGGCCTGTCAAACATACAACGGAGGGAGGATAGCTCCCACCATAGCAATTCAACACTTAACCGAGTCACTCGGGTAACTGCCAATTCTTGCTCTCCGACCCGCAAGGGCACTTCGCCCTATGTCTCAGAAGGAGCCTCAATCCCTGACATCCCAGCCACCACTGCATGATACCAGTAACTATGTCAGTCTCCAGAACCAAGCACAGCCATAACCAGAGTATGCCCAGTCCCAGAAGTCCCTACCTGCCCGGACATCCTCGGAGGCCTTCCATGATTCAAAGTCAAGGAAAGTCCCGAGATTGGGGGCAACCTCGTCCATCACATGAAGGAATTACTCCCCGACGTCGATCTTGCACTCGACCTCATCGTCGAGCAAAGGATAGACCTCCGGGGGTGGCGAGAAAGCCGCCTCCGCCCCAGTCTCCAGTGGCGTTACAAGAAACAAATCCAGCAGTATAGGGTTAGTCAATCATTATGGCTAAACCAACAAGGTACAAAAGAGGTGAATACGACACTTACTCAGAGCCGGCACTGCCTCAATATGCTCGCCAGCCTCGGGTCACCAAGAGGACTCGCCAGCCTATTATGTCCCCTGGTTTTGATGATAACAAACCATAGTTCATTGTTGAATTCATGTGGTGTGATTAATGATCTTGTTTGAGTTGTATTTGGACAAGCTCAGGTGAAGGACTCTCAAGTGTCGACCTGTCATCTGGACGTGTCGGCACTTCATGAAGAAACCAAGTAAGAATCGTCTCTGTTTGAGCTCTGACATGAGCAACGTGTCGACACCCTGTGACAACGTCTCGACACGTCAAGAAGAAAATTGACTTTGAGCCGTTTCTGTTCGGGCTCTGTTTGGCACAACGTGTCAACACCCTATAAAAGAGTGTCGACACCTTCAGTTCAACAAAGTGGACTACAGCTCTGCCTGACACACAGTCTCGACACTTCATGTTGATGCCCCGTTTGAAGGTGTCGATAATATGATGGCAGCAAGTCTCCTTAAGCAGACAAAGGGACGTGTTGACATCTTGTCTGAAAGTGTCGACACATTCACGTTCTTCCAGAACGGATCTGGATCCCATCGCGTCTGCTTTCCAAGATCCGCAACCGGTCTTGGAGGATCCGTTCGCACTTGAAAAGCCGTATGGAAGCTCACCTTGTCAGAAGATCTTAATGACTGGCAGAGAAATCCTCCAGATGCTAGTACCGCTGCAGATATGGTTCCCTACCTACCCACGTACTAGCAAGCACGGCAGACAAAGGTCAACGGAGCTGAGGAAGCAAATCAAGTAATGTGGATGCGATGTTCTGGGTATGGTCTCTGCAGTGGATAATGTAGGAGATGTCGTGAGCCATCGATAAAGAGGACAGCAGGAGCTCTGGTTCACGCAAGAGAGCTATACACAGAGAAAAAGGAGAAGAAGAAGAGTAGGTGAAGAGAAGTGGTGAAGCAGGCTCGGAGAGACCTCTTCTTCTGGGTATCGCTGGCGTAAGGGCAACGGCTCAGATCGTCTTCTTCCACTTCAGGAGCTCTCACAGCAAAGGAGATAACATCTATCCATGGCTTCATCAGCTGGCAGTAAAGGCTAAGGAGCTTATCCATCGTTCCTCTTGCGGTCATGGTGAAGACCTAGGAACAAGACGAAGAGAAGCCAAGCTTCATCCATTCTTCACCAGACAGGAGTTCTCTTCTCCCATAGAGTTTCATTGCTATACCTTGTCTGGTTCATCCGCTTTTGGTTTTGTTTTTCTCAAAACACATGCTCTTATATTTGCTCCCTACCTGTGAGTAGGAAGATAGATAGTGTGTTCACTGGTCCGTGAGTGTTGGGTTGCATACCCTCAAGCTGTCTGGCAGCGGTTAGAGAGAGTATTCTCTCTGTTAGAAGCTGTGAATCAGCGGTAGTGCCTTTGCACTAGTGAAGCCTCACTAGGTTGAAATGAGGGGTCGACGTAGGTCTCCGGATAGAGACCGAACCACCTTAAAAACTTGTGTTCTATGGTTTGTTGTCTATTGTGGCTTGATGCTAGATGCTTGGTTGGAACGATATTGATCATCAATCTTGCCTTTAGCTCATAATCTAGCAACTGTTTCTTGCCATACTGCTCTTAGTTTTTATGTAGCTTTTATTTCCGTAAAGAAGGGCAAATGAAGGGGCTGATCTATTCACCCCTCCCCTCTAGATCCACCGATCACTACTCAACACGTGGTATCAGAGCTAGTCTCTCTGTATGTGGTCTAACGACTTTGGGAGAGCTGGTGATATGGCGACTAACAGTCCAATGCCCGAAGGGCATTCCATAAATAGACCTCCCTTTTTCACCGGGACAAATTATCCTTACTGGAAAAATCGTATGCAGGTTTTTATCAGAGCTTAGGATCATGAGGCTTGGCGAGTTATTAGCAATGGACCGTTTGAGCTCCCTGAAGATTAGGATGCATGGACAAAGGAGCAGATCAGGAGATCAACGCTGAACTAGGGCACCAAGCACATAATGCAGTGCTCCCTTTGATAGCTAGTTGAGATTGATAAACACTGATCCAGAGGGGGGGTGAATGGATCTTTCAAAGAATTCTACCCAATTTAAAATTCGCATGAGATGATAACAACTAGATCAGTGGACAATTGATCAAACAAGATATGCAACGTCAATTAACCTCTAGGATATAGATAATCAATTAAATCACGGTCCTAGCATGCATCTAGCGGAAGCAAGCAATCAAACAAACCACTGCACGATGATGACACCAGGGTTTTTAGGTGGTTCGGTCCAAAGACCTACGTCCACCCCTCACTCCCAACCGGAGTGAGGCTTCCACTAGTAACACTAGCATAGCAGACTCAGTCTGCAACAAATGCTGCCACACAGCTTGACCAAGGGAACAACCTCCCCTCTTCCTCCCAACCGGAGGGACAACCCAAGTGACTCCCAGCCACTTGGAACCAGAGACGCACGGTCTCTCTTCCTCCAGACCAGGAGGGAACACCTAGCCTTGCAACCCACAAGACCAGAACCGGAGATGAATCTCCCTTCCTCCAAACCAGGAGGGAACCCACAAGTGACTCCCAGCCACTTGGAAACCAGAGACACACGGTCTCTCTTCCTCCAGACACGGAGGGAACCTCTGGACTTGCTACTCACAAGCCCAGAGCCGGAGGAACAAGCCTCCCTTCCTCCAACCCGGAGGGGAACCTAGAGACCCAAGTCTCTCTTCCTCTGAACCCCAGAGGGAAGCACAACCGGAGATAAATCTCCCTTCCTCCAACCCGGAGGGAAACAACCGATGACACCCTGTCAAAGGCAACCAGAGACGCAAGTCTCTCTTCCTCCACACCGGAGGGAACCAACCACAAGTAGCACCCAGCTACTTGCAAACCGAAGACACAAAATCTCCCTTCTCCTGAGTCCACAGGAGGAACCCGATCCCCAACAGGGCAATCGGAGGAACAACAAATGAATAGTTCAAAGGAAAAACAAAACCCAGCAACAGAAAGCTGAAAAGATAAAATCAAATGTGGCTCTCGCAGGAGCTGGCTGGCCTGGATTTGATCCACGGTCCAGCAGGAACTTCTTCTACTGCTTCTTTCTCCCAGCACGAACTCTCTTTTCTTCTTCTTCTTCTCACTGCTCTTGCCTTCTCCTTCTTCTCACTCTCTGTATCTCACTGTCTCTCTTTCTTTTTCTTCTTCTGCTCTCTCAATCTAGCTCTCAGCCTTCTCTATGTCTTCTTTCTCTTCTGCACTTCTTCTCTTAGCTCTGGCTGCTTCTACTTCAGTCACTATCTACCCTCTTTTTCTCTTCTGAGGAAGAAGACACATATTTATAGCAGCAGCAGATTAGGGCAGCGTGTGCTCTCCACGATTCTCGCCCAAATGCTTCAGTCCACGTGGAGGCTCCTCTGCATCTCGGATCACGTGCTAGATGCCAGCCTCGTATCATGTGCCCCACTCTTCATAGGCTCCACGAACAGTACCTGTCATACAGTCATAGGATATTAATCAGAAGGATAAAATGTATAGTCTTTGAAGACTTAGCCAACGAGTGCATTGACTTGAAGAGCTAGCCACGAGTGTATAGACTTAAGATGTGATAACAAGTGTGTAGACATGAACTTAGAAATGAATGTATAGACATTAGAACAGCAAAAGGTGCACTCTACTGAAAACGACACGGGGTACATAAGATGACTACAGCATGAGATAAACAGAGAACTACACGAGGTACATACAGCATCAAAGCTAACGCTACAAGGATAACGACACGAAGTCAGATGAGAATAGCACGAGGTAAGAGAGAACGACATGAGGTAAAACGGTAGTAAAACACGCGATCAGAGAAAACCTGGACGAAGATAGAAAGAAGCAACACGAAGACATAAAAACAACACTAAGACATAAACACAGAACTAACATGAAGACTCAAACACAAAAGATAACACGAAGACACAAACATAGAAACAACACGAAGACATACAAAACAAAAGATAACACGAAGACACAGGAAAATGACTAGAACACGAGGACGACACGGGCTGAAAACAACTCGAAGATGAAAATAGAAACCGACACGAAGTGTGGTCACAAAGCAAGAAAGACACGGGGTCTTGGAAGAAACAACATGAATACAGACGACTCGAAGACATAGGAGTGACACAGATGGAGCGACACGAGGTGGCACAGAAAGCAGCACGAGGTGCTGCAGTGTTCAGCACGCGATGGAACAAATAATGACACGAAGACAACTGGAATGATGCGTGTAGCAGTTCGTTGTACATACTTCCAATGTGCAGACTTTGAAATAAAGAGTGTACAGACTTGAGAGATCAAGGCACGATGTATAGACTTTGCCCAAGGAAACGAATGTGTAGACTTTGGCTTGGAACGAAGGTAAGGATGAGGCTGTAAAGACTTGGCCTATATGAGACACTGTACAGACTTTGTCAAGTGACTGGCTGTACAGACTTTAGAAGATGAAGGCTCTGTATCGACTTGAAACAAAGGCAGTGTATAGACTTAAGCATTCTGAGCATAACAAAAGCTATGAATGTTTAGACTCCATGATCAAAATGCAATGCTGACTGATGTATACACTTGGCAAATAGATTGATGCATGAACTACCCTGTACAAACTTTAAGACTTAATGAGCAACAAAAAGGGACAAAGCAGCATGGCATCAACCCAGCTGTTCCACTGTGTCAACGCAGCAAGTAAGCCATCAACTACTGTGTCAACGCAGTGTCCTTGTAACGTCAACGCAGCTAGTGAAGAGACAGCCAATGCGTCAACCCAATCTCCAACTGCGTCAACGCACTCATTGCACAGAACCCATATTAATGAAAGACAGACATGAAGACATGCAGACATGGTGAGTGTACAATCTATGCCATGCTCACAGTTAAGTTGTTTTTTGTGTACCAAGTTCTGAATGAAGTAAACACATATGACATCAATTTGTCATCATCAACACATGTAAACTATATCATCATCAAAACATGAGAAAACACATATGACATCAAACATATGAGAATCATAGTGTTTGTCATCATCAAAACACAATATCCAACAATCTAGCCATATTCATGAATAGCTATTCAAGCAAACAATCAGATATTCAAGCAGTCAAACAGTCAACACACCTCAGTGTGACTCATGGTGTGTCAGCCATCATCAAAACCACACAGGGGCACAACAATCTCCCCCTTTTTGATGTTGGCAACACTATGAGTTACACTGACTCAGATTAGATTCTTCTCCCCCTTTGCCTTCATCAAAAAATGAAATAGGGAAACAATTCAGTAAAGCACAGGAAGGTTATACTTCCCTTTGGTTTGTTGATGGTTCGAAGGAGGCCTTTTCTTTGGAGACATCTATCTTCCAAATGAATCCGTTCAAGAGCTTCTCCCCCTTTGACTTCAGCAAAAAGACATGAGTTGAAGAGGAAAGAATAAGACTGTATAAAAAGAGTGAAATAAAAGCTCCTCCTTTTGATCAATCTGCCCCTTTTGTCAAACAACTTATGCAGTGATGCATATGCAACAAATACTCCCCCTTTGACATGGCAGAAGATATAGAGCTAATGCAGACAAACAACATGATCAGACAATCTAGCACATTGTCCCCTTATGCATATAGTCTCTCAAACAGACCAGAGAATCTAGCCCTTATGATCTATGATGCAAGATACCAATTGTTAGGGTGCAAGAGAAATCCACAAGGATGAACTCTGGTTATCCAAAAACTGCAAGTACACATGATAAACTGAGAGAAGTGCTTCTCAAAAATGACAACCAGTCTAATACCACTGAATCAAAACACAGTGATAAAGAGCCATAGGATGAGCAGATTCAATATTTAGTGAAAGTTGAGATATTGAACTTTTCAGCAAGATACTAACTTCATAGAACAAACTTTTAAGTTCTAGAGTCCTCCATTATAAAAGCTTATGAAACCTTGATTTTCAGATATGGTTTAAGAATGATGTAAACAAGTTTTTCAAAAAGAATTGTACTCATATCTGAACCAGCTCTTAATAAAAAGGAACTACAAGCTCATATAAAATTCTAGTTCAACCAACTTTCATCTTACTTAGTTTACTTTCCATGACAGTTTTTAGGAGATACATAAGAGAATGCAACAGAATTTTACATTGTTCTTTCAGAATTTGATTTACACTTGTTCATAATTTTCTTTTTAAATGAACAATTTTGGTTTATCGACACCTTTTGACATGGGGAAACACCTTGATCAGAGGCCCGAATCCCCAGTTACTCAGTGTGACAACCGTATTGCTTCTCCCATTTTGAAGAACAGAGGTAGCATTGGAAGTATCTTTGGCATGAGGATACACCTTGATTAGAGGCCAGAATCCCCAGTTACTTAATATAATAATGCCATTGCTCTGCCAAATTTTCACAGTATTTTCAATCATCTCTTTAAGCAGAGTTAACCATGGTACTTCATGACACAATCCTTTGGACAGGTTTCTCAGTAACCACAGTTATTGCTCTGTCCATGATTCAGAACAAGTACATTATATATCTCAGTCAACATAGACAAGGATATCAACTTTTCAGATGACAGAAGCTCTTACATGAATTTACATGAAGCAGACAGTTAAAGTTTATTAAGAGATTGAATCAGATATTTCCAAATTCTTTGTGTCCAAACAGGAGTACATAAGACTTAAACCAGTTCCAGTTAACAAATGTTCTTAAGCATGTATAATGGAAGGTTTCTCATTAAAGATGTTTTTAACTTTCATGAAGTAGTATTCAGACTGAAGGTTTACTTCATATCTCAGCTTAGTAACTCAAGAGAGCTGACTGATATTTCAACAGACAGCATGGATTCTGAAAAATTTCAGCAAGGAATCTGCCCTTGAGCAAAGAAGTTCAGACTTGACTGGATTGAAGTGAAGCTCTCCTTCAGCAGATTTAGGAGAGACAGACAGATGCCTATAAAGTATGAATTCAGATTTTGAACAACTTCAGAAGCAGTCAAGGAAGATCTTTTGATACCACTTTCGTGATGGAATCACTTACACTAAAGAATTGACAAGATGAATCAAGTAGGTGGATAGGAAGAGTTCAGATAAAAACACAACTGAACGGTTTAAGCATGCTCCCCCTATCTATATGCAGTGAGATTTCCCTTCCCCTTATTTTTTTTTGATTTTTCAAAGAAGTGATATGCTATGCAATGATTCCCTCTAACTAAAAACACTGAATCATCCTATATGTCATGCAGACACTGTAGATGTTGAATAACTATGCAACAACAGATTTAACATGCTATGCAGTAAATCTAAAAACAGTTGAGTGATTTCAGATGTATGAATAATGCTCCCCCTAGATGTATGCATTCATTCTCTTTTTGGCATTTTCAATGATAGTGTGTCAAGTGCATGATTAGGCAATTCTCATATATGCACTCAGCTCAAAGTACAAACACAAAAGCTCACAAGGCTCAATGCAAGAGTCAAAACAAACAAAAAGCATGTATGCATGAAACTATGACTTATCAGATCAACCATAAATTTCATTTGAACAGATTTGAGAAATTTACCTGAATGGGGTTTTATCAACTTGGGTGCCTTAGTTTATTTCCCCCTTTTTATTCTTCAGCTTCCAAGGCACACCTGCAAGTTAGCACACTATCTTGCATGGGCAGGTACCCAAACAGTCTTGGGTCCTGCATGGTTAATAGTGACACCTTTGGTAGGTGTTCTAAACACCCTTTTCGCATTTAGGTCATCAGATCTCATCAGATGGCAATTATTCATTGAATGACCTAATACACCACAATAATAGCAAGAGGTAGCAGATTTCAGATTTGTTTTATGCACATTCTGATTAGCATGAGTTCTATGTGCATTTGCATGAAATTTTCTATTAACAGAATTAAGATTCTGCTTACCAACATAAGCCAGCCAACAGTCAGCAGCTCTATGGCCTGGCTTCCCACATTCAAAACATGCAAGTGTTTTCCTTTCAAAAACAAATTCATTTCTATCAGAAATATTTCTATTGACAGGGAATTTACCAAGTTTATTGTTAAACTTCCTTCTCTGAGCATGCCAACATTGGGCTGCAATGTGGCCCATCTTGCCACAGTGAAAGCATGAACTAGAATTTCTTCCACCAACTCTTAGCCAGCATTCAATGGCCATGTGGCCTGTCTTTCCACACTCAAAGCATGTAATGAGCTTACCTTTAAAAACAAATTTGTTCTTATTAGGACCATGTTGGCTTGCAGGAGATTTACCATGATATGAATGAGATGTTTTCTTATCATTTGCAAACCAGTATTGTGCAATTGTGTGTCCTAATTTACCACAGTGAAAACATTCTATTTTCTTTTTCTGAAATGAAGGATTTCTATCATGAAGGTTCCTAGCAGTTATATCATCCTTCTCCATCAATTTACACTCATGCATCAGATGACCAAATTTATGACAATAATGACATGACATTTTCCTTTTAGATGCATGTGAATGTGTGTGTGAACTTTGAACAACATGCCCTAATGAACCCTTTTTATTTATTTTCTATTTTCCAATCTTTTTCTGATTTTTGTTCTGTTCTTCAGTTTTCTGAACAATGGGCTGTTTATCTTTTGAGGTGGTGGCTACATTTGAAGCTTTTACAAAAGATGTCATCAACTTGCTCTGAACCTCTTTCTTATTAGCATTGTTGTAGCCCAGCCCTTCCTTCCTAGTGTTGATTTTTACACCTAGTAGCTTGTCTAGATTTTTCTGCCCACTTACAAATTTTGACAGAGAATTGTTCAGATCATTTATTTCAGATTGAAGAGAAGAAATCTGATGTTCATAGTTGACTATATCTTCTTCACAGACAAGAATCTGTTGATGCATCACATCATTCAAATTTTTAAGAGTTTCAATCTCTTGTTTCAATTTGAGCTCATTTTGATTTTCATCAACAAATTTCCCTTTTTCAAATGTCAGCAATCTCTCTGACATGGTGGAGTTCAACTGTTTCAGTTTCTCAATTTCTTCCTTTAGACTTGTGTTTTCCTGCTCAAGTTTATCATCATCAAATAATACATCAGTTAGGAAACTTGGATATTCTGATTTACAGTTTTCATAGTTTTCTTGAAATTTTAGGTTCGCAACACTAATAGCTTCAAATTCCTCATTGATCAATCTGTTTTCACTTTCAAAACTGATTAGTTTTTGGTCAGATTCCTGACATTGTTTTCTGAGTTTAGTGTTTTCAGATTTAACATGATCAAGTTCTGATTGGATTCCATCTAGTTTAGACACTTGTCTTCTGAGTATTTCATTTTCAGTTTTCAGAATTTCAGGATTTTCAAGATTTTCAGTCCCAGAAATTGGATCCCCTAGATTTGTTATCTTCTTTATCAGACTTTTATTCTTCTTCCTCAGTTTTTCATGGGAGTGTAACAGATTAGCATAGGCATCTTCCCAGTCATTTAAAGTGAAATTCTCGAAAGGGTTTACCTCCACAGCATCTTCAAATTCATCTTGTTCACTGCTACGGTCGCTCTTATCAGCCATCAGGCAGCTGTCCTCATTCATCCTCTGAGCTAGCTTTAACTGATCCAGAATGTCCTTTGCGGACCTGCAGTCATAAAAACAAGAGTGTAGAGCCTTGTCAGTAGCTTCTTTCATTAATCTCAAAACTTTCTGATTCTCTCCATTTCTTGATGTATCACTTTTAGTCCATTTGGACTCTTCCTTTGGCAGTCTGTGAGGACCATGTGAAATTAACTTCTACAAATCCGGATCCATCAACTCTACATAATTGTGTAGACTGCTAACCCATGAATTAAAGTTAGAACCATTGTAAACCGGTGGAGAACCCATGGATTAAATTGGCAAGTAGATTTATGCAGAAGAGAATAAATTCAAAAATGCACCAAGGGACAACAGGATCCTCTGCAGATCGTTGGATCTGATCAATCAGAGAACCGCTCTGATACCAATTGATAGCTAGTTGAGATTGATAAACACTGATCTAGAGGGGAGGTGAATGGATCTTTCAAAGAATTCTACCCAATTTAAAATTCGCATGAGATGATAACAACTAGATCAGTGGACAATTGATCAAACAAGATATGCAACGTCAATTAACCTCTAGGATATAGATAATCAATTAAATCACGGTCCTAGCATGCATCTAGCGGAAGCAGGCAATCAAACAAACCACTGCACGATGATGACACCAGGGTTTTTAGGTGGTTCGGTCCAAAGACCTACGTCCACCCCTCACTCCCAACCGGAGTGAGGCTTCCACTAGTAACACTAGCACAGCAGACTTAGTCTGCAACAAATGCTGCCACACAGTTTGACCAGGGGAACAACCTCCCCTCTTCCTCCCAACCGGAGGGACACCCCAAGTGACTCCCAGCCACTTGGAACCAGAGACGCACGGTCTCTCTTCCTCCAGACCAGGAGGGAACACCTAGCCTTGCAACCCACAAGACCAGAACCGGAGATGAATCTCCCTTCCTCCAAACCAGGAGGGAACCCACAAGTGACTCCCAGCCACTTGGAAACCAGAGACACACGGTCTCTCTTCCTCCAGACACGGAGGGAACCTCTGGACTTGCTACTCACAAGCCCAGAGCCGGAGGAACAAGCCTCCCTTCCTCCAACCCGGAGGGGAACCTAGAGACCCAAGTCTCTCTTCCTCTGAACCCTAGAGGGAAGCACAACCGGAGATAAATCTCCCTTCCTCCAACCTGGAGGGAAACAACCGATGACACCCTGTCAAAGGCAACCAGAGACGCAAGTCTCTCTTCCTCCACACCGGAGGGAACCAACCACAAGTAGCACCCAGCTACTTGCAGACCGAAGACACAAAATCTCCCTTCTCCTGAGTCCACAGGAGGAACCTGATCCCCAACAGGGCAATCGGAGGAACAACAAATGAATAGTTCAAAGGAAAAACAAAACCTAGCAACAGAAAGTTGAAAAGATAAAATCAAATGTGGCTCTTGCAGGAGCTGGCTGGCCTGGATTTGATCCACGGTCCAGCAGGAACTTCTTCTACTGCTTCTTTCTCCCAGCACGAACTCTCTTTTCTTCTTCTTCTTCTCACTGCTCTTGCCTTCTCCTTCTTCTCACTCTCTGTATCTCACTGTCTCTCTTTCTTTTTCTTCTTCTGCTCTCTCGATCTAGCTCTCAGCCTTCTCTATTTCTTCTTTCTCTTCTGCACTTCTTCTCTTAGCTCTGGCTGCTTCTACTTCAGTCACTCTCTACCCTCTTTTTCTCTTCTAAGGAAGAAGACACATATTTATAGCAGCAGCAGATTAGGGCAGCGTGTGCTCTCCACGATTCCCGCCCAAATGCTTCAGTCTACGTGGAGGCTCCTCTGCATCTCGGATCACGTGCCAGATGCCAGCCTCGTATCACGTGCCCCACTCTTCATAGGCTCCATGAACAGTACCTGTCACACAGTCATAGGAGATTAATCAGAAGGATAAAATGTATAGTCTTTGAAGACTTAGCCAACGAGTGTATTGACTTGAAGAGCTAGCCACGAGTGTATAGACTTAAGATGTGATAACAAGTGTGTAGACATGAACTTAGAAATGAATGTATAGACATTAGAACAGCAAAAGGTGCACTCTACTGAAAACGACACGGGGTACATAAGATGACTACAACACGAGATAAACAAAGAACTACACGAGGTACATACAGTATCAAAGCTAACACCACAAGGATAACGACACAAAGTCAGATGAGAACAGCACGAGGTAAGAGAGAACGACACGAGGTAAAACTGTAGTAAAACACGCGATCAGAGAAAACCTGGACTAAGATAGAAAGAAGCAACACGAAGACATAAAAACAACACTAAGACATAAACACAGAACTAACATGAAGACTCAAACACAAAAGATAACACGAAGACACAAACATAGAAACAACACGAAGACATACAAAACAAAAGATAACACGAAGACACAGGAAAATGACTCGAACACGAGGACGACACGGGCTGAAAACAACTCGAAGACGAAAATAGAAACCGACACGAAGTGTGGTCACAAAGCAAGAAAGACACGGGGTCTTGGAAGAAACAACACGAATACAGACAACTCGAAGACATAGGAGTGACACAGATGGAGCGACACGAGGTGGCACAGAAAGTAGCACGAGGTGCTGTAGTGTTCAGCACGCGATGGAACAAATAACGACACGAAGACAACTGGAATGATGCGTGTAGCAGTTCGTTGTACATACTTCCAATGTGCAGACTTTGAAATAAAGAGTGTACAGACTTGAGAGATCAAGGCACGATGTATAGACTTTGCCCAAGGAAACGAATGTGTAGACTTTGGCTTGGAACGAAGGTAAGGATGAGGCTGTAAAGACTTGGCCAATATGAGACACTGTACAGACTTTGTCAAGTGACTGGCTGTACAGACTTCAAAAGATGAAGACTCTGTATCGACTTGAAACAAAGGCAGTGTATAGACTTAAGCATTCTGAGCATAACAAAAGCTATGAATGTATAGACTCCATGATCAAAATGCAATGCTGACTGATGTATACACTTGGCAAATAGATTGATGCATGAACTACCCTGTACAAACTTTAAGACTTAATGAGCAACAAAAAGGGACAAAGCAGCATGGCGTCAACCCAGCTGTTCCACTGCGTCAACGCAGCAAGTAAGCCATCAACTACTGTGTCAACGCAGTGTCCTTGTAACGTCAACACAGCTAGTGAAGAGACAGCCAATGCGTCAACCCAATCTCCAACTGCGTCAACGCACTCATTGCACAGAACCCATATTAATGAAAGACAGACATGCAGACATGCAGACATGGTGAGTGTACAATCTATGCCATGCTCACAGTTAAGTTATTTTTTGTGTACCAAGTTCTGAATGAAGTAAACACATATGACATCAATTTGTCATCATCAACACATGTAAACTATATCATCATCAAAACATGAGAAAACACATATGACATCAAACATATGAGAATCATAGTGTTTGTCATCATCAAAACACAATATCCAACAATCTAGCCATATTCATGAATAGCTATTCAAGCAAACAATCAGATATTCAAGCAGTCAAACAGTCAACACACCTCAGTGTGACTCATGGTGTGTCAGCCATCATCAAAACCACACAGGGGCACAACACCCTTCACCCAATATAATTCTCAAGAGTGTCTACATGCGCCACTGCAAATAAAATGTGGGACTGTCTTGAGGTAATATATGAAGGGAGAACACATGTACGCATGACCAAAGCTAATATGCTAGTTTCTGAATATGAAAAATTCAGAATGAAAACTGATGAATCCATCCCTGACATGTTATCTAGTCGGTGCATATGTTGTATGTCTGCATATAAGGTCTGTGCACGTCTTGTATGACTGTATACAAGGTCGGTGCACGTTTCTGTAGAAATGCATAGAAGGTCAGTGCAGATTTTGAAGAACACATTTGAAGTCTATGCACATCTTGTATGACTCCATACATGGTCGGTGCACGTTTATGTAGAAGTGCGCATAAGGTCGGTGCAGATCTTGTAGCGCGCATTTGAGGTCTGTGCACAATTGATATGAAGTCTGTGCACACTTTTGCATTTACAACGCTAGGTCTGTGCACACTTGCCTTATGCATGAAAGAGGTCGGTGCATTCTTTGTCTCAGGCATATAAAGGTCGGTGCATGTTGTGTATTACACATATAATGGTCAGTGCACATCTGCCACATGCGTGTAAGGGTTAGTGCACTTTGTTACCTATATGAAGGTTAGTGCATATTTGTCATATGTATGAAAGAGGTCGGTGAATGTTTTTGTCTTATGCATACGGAAGTCTGTGCACATTCATGTCTGTGCATGTCCCTATTCGGTGCATGTTCATAATAGTGCATGTTTAAGTTTGTGCACATTTTACATACAACATGGCCTAGTCGTGCACACTCAGATCACTCTTCTATGAAGGTCTATGCCAATATGGTTGAACTCATATCTCTAAGTCTGTGCATACTTGTAACTCCAGTCATATAAACTATGTGCATACTTTTCACTCTAGTCATATAAAGTATGTGTATAATGAACATTGATCGATGATGACAAAGTGTTTGATAAATGTCCTCTTTACTGATTGGCAGGAACTTAAGTGTCCTAAAGTTACTGAAAGACCCAGATCAAACGTATGAAAGGCAACATGCGTTATTCTCAGTTTGGTCATGTGACGCAAGGTCTTTATCATATGGCATGTGATGCAGGAAGGAATCTCGTGTAGTGATGAAGCCACGTGGACAGCACACTTTCAGTATCTGACACGTGGAGTCCAGCAATAATTTTATGAGTTATCTTATCTGAAAAGAATGGGCGGGAATGTTCCCTCCACGCACTGAACTATCAATTCTGTGGGGAGCACGGAATCCCATAAGCTATATAAAAAGAAGACCACTGTCATTCGAATTGTGAGAGAAGTTTTATGAAGATCACAACTGATGAATTGAGCAAGCTTTAGAGAGACGAAGCAAAGAGCAGCCTAAAAGGGAGTGTGAAGATTTGAGAGTTAGAAAAATAGAGTATCGTATTTTTGAGAGGGAGATAGTGAGATTGAGAGAGTGAGATCGAGAGAAGAGATTGAATATCCTGAAGATATGTTCTACTGGCCTTGGATCAGATCCAAGCTAGTCTGCTCCTGCGAGAGCTACATGTTATATGCTTTCATTTCTAGCTTTCCAGTGCTATGTTTTCATCCTTTATTTTACTCATTTCTGATTTCATCAAGCTGTGTGTCAGCAGAAGCAAGCTGTAATGCACAGCGGGCGAGGTATGTACCTCGGACAGCAAGCTGTGATGCTCGGCGGTTTGTAAGCAAGCTGTGAAGCTCAGCGGACGCAAGCTGTGGTGCGTAGCAGTTTCAAGCTGTTAGGCAGCAGTAAGCCACACTCAGATCTGAGTGTGCGGTGGATGTAGGTCGCTGGTAGAGACTGAGCCAGCTAAAAATCTCCTTCTTGTGTGATTGATTCATTAACTGTCTATTTCGATATATGAATCCCTAGGAATGCTTCCGGTTGAGTTCAATTGTGAATGCAAGATCACTCATCTGATCTAAGTGTGGTATCAATCAAAGAAGTATATATAAAGGCATGCCAGAAAATTTAGCTCACGCCTAACTGGACTGACATCCCTTGCATAGAGACCAGCCTCCGCCTGGTACGAGATTTGATTGATAGACCACTTAGGTCAACCAAGTTATTCTTGTAGGTCTAGTTCATCTCAGGATAATACTGCAACTAGATTCAAGTTGGGTTAAAACGTGGTTTATTCCTAAAATTCATAAAAAGTTTCGGTGGGATCCATTCACCTCCCTCTGGATCTTATTCTAAGCGGATCACCAATCATAACAATTAGTATCAGAGCGGGTTTCTGAGTGTTTAGATCCAACGATCTATAGATCAGATCCTATATGTAATGACCCGGAGATCTAGATACCGGTAAACCGATACCACGAACTCGGAGACACCACCCAAGAGGCTGATGAGGCCCCAGAAGGGTTTGGAGGATTGGTCGAGGAGGTGCATAATGAATTGGAATCACACCCGCATTTATAAAATGGCAATTTTAAGTGGAGGCAAAATTAAATAACAGAGTGATATAATTATACATATTAGTCCATATCCATACATCACAAGTCCGTCACTGTACAAGAGTCAAAATAAACAACTACAGGGGGCATACCCCGGCTAAAAAAAGCCACAAGATAGACAAAAGGACCGACAAACAGACCACTGCTGGCGTCTAAGACTTCCCGCCAAAAGCGCGAGAGAAATTGGCGGTCTGCTGCTCCGGTTCACCTGAAAAGGAAGGGTGAGTCTCACAACAAAGACTCAGTAGGGTTAACGTGGAGCCCTACCTCGTAGCTAAACATATAACAATAATTAATCACGCAATGGCATAAAGAAAAGACAGGAAATAAAGCTACACATATATATGAATAATTTAAAGACAGCTAACTGAAATGCCATTAAATATTCACATGAATAATTAAACTCAAGATTCGAAATCTACCAATAGAATAATAATTCAACCATTCCCAGTGATAGGAGAGAGAAAGGACCACCATAAAGAAGACCAGATGCGTCCACTGACGACTTACACTGTGTCTCAAGTATCTACACAAGCCTGGATCACGGCAAGCGAGACACGTGACAGTAACCAAGGACAAGAACTAGTCAGGGTCACACTCGTCAGTGTCAGTCCAAGTCCCTGACCACGTGTGCACACAGGCTCAATGCCTTGAGCCAGGCCTCTAGCTAGTTTTCCCCCCTAGTAGGACGCTACTGCCAAGAAAGAGGGTCCACGAGAACTAGCTTAAAAACCATAAACTGGGACTACCCTGCCACCTCTCCCAGGTGGGCCGACACTCAAGGTCGTCGCGCTACGACTAGTGGTTCCATCACAAGGAAAGAGAAAATAATTCTATTTAGATCTAAAAGCACGCCACAGTTTATAAAAATATGTAAACATGGCGAACATGCAGTACTAAATGCATAATTAAATGTGCAAGATTGAATTTGAAATATGCAGGAAATAAATGGTCTAATATAGGGCCGCTACAGTTGTAAACGGTCAAACGATTGACCGCCAAATGATGCTAAGCGGTCTACTAATGGGCCACGAGGCTTACACTGCCCTATAGGTCTAAAGTATTCACACGGTCGATATTTGGGCCACGAAGGGTCCACAAGCGGTTATACGATAAACCGCCAGAGGGTATAAGCGGTCTAGAAGTGAGCCGCGAGGCTCAACGTCCTTACAAGGTCAACGGTCATACGCGGTCGAAATGTCAGCCGCTAAGGTCAGTAGACGGTCTATTGATGGACCGCTACACCAATGAAACGGTCTAGAGTAAGACCGCGAAGGTCCACCGCCATACGCCATTTCGTAAGCAGTCTCTAGAGCGACTGCTACTCGCCCAGAGAACCCTAAACACGGAAAACTCGATGGAGTCCCCTCCCAATCGATCCAAATCGATGGGAAACATGTCTAAACCTGCCATTCCTCAGCCCGCATCCATCATACAACGATTATATGCCCATAAAACATAAATACAATGGTCATGGTGGATTGACAACATAAATAACGATGTTCATGCTCCAAAGACATAACGACGATGTTCATGCATTACAGCTGGCGATTCACACGCCAGGGGGTGGGAAAACAACTCTAACGAAGTAGGGAATCCATCCCCCTAATTGTTTCAAGCCGAGAATGCCATTCCCTCGCCGTTCCACACGAAGAACGCCTCACCTTCCACGTTGTTTTCCCGCCTCCACGCTTCACGGCCCGCCCCCAGGACGACGCCACCGCACTCCACACATCTCAGGCTTTCCAACACCACCACCTACGCACCGTGTAGCACCCCGGGGTGATCAATCCACCGAGGGGGCAAGAGGAGAGAGAGAGGGTCGTGTGTGCGAGAGAGAGTGGGTAAGAAGAGAGAGAGAAACCCACGAGGGTTTCTCACAAAAAAGGATTTTATTATCTTATTTTTTTTGTGAAAAAACTTCATATTGCAAAAAGGCTTTAAAATAAGCAATATTGTATAAATACCTTATTTGAATTCTAAAAGCTTATACAATTTGATTAAGCCCATTGAACTAGGCCCATTAAGCCCAAATTCACAATTCTTCCACACCTCAAAACCGATAGGGATCCACTAAGAATCTAATGACTACCAGATCTTACAGTCCCTCCCTCCTAATAGAAATTCATCCTCGAAATTTGAAGGAAGCACACAGAGAGAACTGAAAGAAAATATACCTTATACCAATAAAAATGGAAACTGCTGACGCATTTCATCCTCACGTTCCCAAGTAGCTTCATTACTCGAGTGACGTTGCCATACTACCTTTACCAGAGGGATCACCTTATTCCTCAATCACTGTTCACGATGATCATCAATTCGTATTGGAAACTCTGGTGTGGATAAATCCATTGTCACCTCAGGCCACAATGAATTATCTAACACGTGAGATGCATCAGGAATATACTTCATAAGCTGAGAAACATGAAACACATCGTGGATTGCTTGCATCACCGATGACAATTGAAGTCGATATGCCACTTGGCCCACACGTTCCAGGATAGGAAATGGACCAATATACCGAGGACTAAGCTTTCCACGCTTCCTAAACCTCATCACACCTTTCATCGGAGATATCTTCATAAAAATAGAATCTCCAGGTTTGAACTGTAATGCTCTTCTACGCCGATCTGCATAACTTTTCTGTCGACTTTGAGCTATCAACATTTTCAGTCTGATCAGGCGCACCACATCAACACACTGTTGAATCATATCTGGTCCTGTCAACAGTCGGTCACCAATCTCAAACCAGTCCAACGGTGTACGACAAGGACGCCCATATAAAGCTTCATACGGAGCCATATTAATACTAGAATGATAACTGTTATTGTATGAGAATTCCACCAATGGCAAGTGTTGACTCCACGAACCCTGCCAATCTAAACAACATGATCGCAACATATCTTCTAAAGTATGAATAGTCCTCTCGGACTGACCATCAGATTGGGGATGATACGCTGAACTAAATGCCAATTCAGTGCCCAACGCCTTTTGAAAGCTCTGCCAGAAGCCAGAAGTAAAACGCGGGTCACGATCCGATACAATAGATATTGGAATTCCATGCAACGGCACAATCTTTTCACCATCAGCTCCGCCAAATTTTGAACATTCCACGTCACCTTGATCGGCAACATTCTCGCTGTCTTAGTCAGACGATCAACTAGCAGCCAAATACCATCATAGCCTTGAGAAGTGCGAGGCAAACCCACAATAAAATCAGTAGTGATGTGATCCCATTTCCACATCGAAATCTCCAAGGGTTGAAGCATTCCTCTGGGTTTTTGATGGTCGGCTTTAACCTGTTGACACGTCAAACATTTAGACACAAAATCGGCTACATCTTTCTTCATACCTGACCACTAGAATTGCCTTTTCACATTATGATACATCTTCATGATGCCAGGATGAATAACGTAGCGAGATCCATGCGCTTCACGCAAAATACCATTCCTCAATGATTCATCAACTGGAACATAAAGCCTCCCATAAAATCTAACCCCAGAATCATCACCAAACTCCACATCTGGCATCAACACAATACGTGACAACTCAGAATCTGCCTGCTGTGCCTCCCTGATCTGTTGGTAAATAGCTGGAGTCATCACTGGACTAGCAAACACGGCTACCATCGGATCACAGGGAATTTACAATCTGAATGTCTCACAAGGAAACTATTCCCACAACTTCCATTCACGAATCATTAAATGACTAACCTGCACTTTCCTACTCAGTGCATCAGCCACCACATTCATCTTGCCAGGTTGATAAGACAGAGTAAAATCATAGTCTTTCATATACTCCATCCACCTGCGCTGACGAAGATTTAAATCCTTATGAGAAAACACATATTTCAAACTTTGATGATCCATGAAGATTTCAAACTTCTCACCATACAAGTAGTGTCGCCATTTTTTTAATGCAAATATTACCGCTGCCAACTCTAAATCAGGAGTAGGATAATTTTCTTCCTGTTGCTTTAATTGTCGGGACGCATATGCCACAACCTTGCCATGTTGCATAAGCACTGCACCCAAACCCACTCGAGACGCATCCGTACACACAACGAAGCCACCCGAGCCAGAAGGCAAAATAAGCATTGGCGAAGTGGTGAGCAGCCTTTTCAATTCAGTGAAGCTCTATTCACACTTATCCGACAACACAAAGGGCACATATTTACGAGTCAACTTGGTCATTGGCGCAGCAATCCGTGCAAAATCTTGAATAAATCTCCTATAGTAACTAGCAAGACCTAGAAAGCTTTTGATCTCTGTTACAGTCTTAGGACTCTGCCATTGTAGAACAGCTTCAATCTTAATAGGATCAACTGCAACTCCATCGCCAGAAATCACGTGGCCCAGAAAATGAACTTCCCGAAGCCAAAACTCACATTTGCTTAATTAAGCATAAAGCTCGTGATCTCGCAGAGTCTGCAATACTACTCGAAGATGCTGAACATGTTCTTCCTCAAAGGCATGTTGTGCCCCTGTGGTCATTTGAGTCATTTGATATTCATAGTTTTGATAATGGGTGAACACTATAAGTCATTGATGCTTTCCACTCTCATATGACTGAAATACTTGATGTTCTTTCATGACATATAAGCCAAGGAATGGAGTAGAGATGACAAAAGTGAAAGCTCAATGATTGCGCCCTCGCACGTGGAACGACCTGCGCGGTCAGGTCGCGGGGATCGACCTTGCGGGGGGTTCCAGGGGCGGAGCCCCCGAAACAAAATTTTGATTATAAGAGCGATATACCTTTAATCTATTAACTTCAAGAGTCAAAAGACTCAGTAGAAATCTTTAAGACTGTCAATGTTGATGCCACAAATGAGAACGGACTGCTAAAGGAATTAAGTGACTGAGCTAAAGGGTT
The DNA here is from genome assembly GCA_022559845.1 of Amorphophallus konjac. Taxonomy (NCBI): domain Eukaryota; kingdom Viridiplantae; phylum Streptophyta; class Magnoliopsida; order Alismatales; family Araceae; genus Amorphophallus; species Amorphophallus konjac. The sequence continues at coordinate 228,029,422 of CM040123.1, read as the reverse complement.
AACGGACTGAACCGGGGAAACACGGGATCTCCCCAGCCAGCGGTCGACCGCTGGCCCAGGGGTGGTCGATCGGAATTTCCAGCAGCTCACTGTCTACAAGATTCTCAGTGGCGGTCGATCGCCAGCACAGGGCAGTCGACCAAAAATTCCAGAACCAAAATTTCTACAGGGTTTTCTCAGACCGGTCGACCGCCACCTACCTCCGGTCGACCGCCAGCCCCGATGCAACAATGTTTGACTTCCTTTTCCACCTCGAGGCCAGCCCCTTTCTTTGTATTTCTTTAATCCTAAAGTCACCCAATTACCCACAAAACGTGGATCTGGTCTAGAGGATGTCCAAGGACCATTCAAATGGTATAAAATAAACACATGAGGGGTTAGAAACCCTAATGCTTCAAGGGGAACAAGGAGATACCAAGGGAGCCTAGAGGAGGAGATCCACGGGTACTGTAGCACCTCCGTGAACAATACTTCGGGCTGGAGTTCTTTATCCATCCAAGGTGATTCAAGCTTATTTCTGAAGCCATCAACCTCCAAGAAGGTGTAGAAGCAATCAAGGTTCAAGGCTGCATCCATTATCTCCTCCATCAACTCAAAGGGGATTCAAAGAAGGTGATTCAAGGAAGATCGGTTTGCAAGGAAGAAGGAACCTTTGTTGCTGAATCAAGAGGAGTCTTTGCAAGAGAGAAGAAGCCCTTGTTGCTGATCAACATCGCATCTCAGACAAGATCTTTTCTTTTTGAGCATATTCTATATCTTGTTTGAGTGTTTTCATATTTGTTCTCTTTCCATTTCATTCAAACATTTGGAACTGAAGATTGTCCCTACCGGTGGTTAGTAGGAAGGCAATCGAAAGTTGTCCGATCTGCGATGCTGACGTCCCTACCTGTGGTTAGTAGGAAGGTAATCAGAGGTCTTTCTGATTTACGGTTCAGTACGTTGCACTACTGGAGCGTCAACGGATTTGGTGAGGGGTGGATGTAGGACTGTGGATTCAGTCCTAACCACCTTAAAATCCCGTGCGTTGTGGTTTGCTTGTGCGATTGCTTTGTGTTAGATGCATGCTTAGGTTCAATTCCTATATTGCGTAATCATCTTGCTAAGCAAATCATTTTGTCCTTCACTAAGCTAGTTATATTCCACTACGATTCTCTTTATCTAGCTTTAAAGAGGGGTGTTCTACGAAAAGAGGGGCAGATCTATTCACCCCTCCCCTCTAGATCCGCTATCCACTACTCAACAAGTGGTATCAGAGCCTAATCTCTCATTATGGGATCCAACAACCTTGAGGGAAATGGTGGATTAGTGCCCAAGGGTTTTTTACCTGAAGGACATTCTATGAATATGCCTCCTTATTTTACTGGAACTAATTATCCTTATTGGAAACATCGCATGCAGGTGTTCATTCGTGCCCAAGACTATGAACTTTGGCGAGTGATCAACAAAGGTCCATATGAGCTTACGGATGATGAGGAGTTGTGGACCAAAGAACAAATAAGAAAATCTACTATCAACTGGAGTGCTAAACACATCATGCAATGCTCACTCCATCCAGTAGAATTCTCAAGAGTGGCTACCTGTGCAACTGTAAAATAAATGTGGGATAAGTTAGAGGTAATTTTTGAAGGAACCTCTCAGGTACGAGAAACAAAAGCCAACATTTTAGTTTTTGAATATGAAATGTTCAGGATGAGGCCTGATGAGTCAATTCAAGACATGTATGCTCGCTTAACTGTGCTTACTAATAGTCTAATAGATTTGGGAAAGAAATATTCAGAACAGAAAATTATGAGGAAGATTCTCAGATCACTGACTCCCGCATGGCACACGAAGGCTACCGTGGTTGAAGAATCGAGAGATCTCACAACTACCAAGGTAGATGAACTTATTGGGTCATTGATGACCTATGAGATCAACCTTAAGAACAAAGAGGCCGAGGCACCTAAGAAAAAGCCCCTAGCTCTTAAAGCAGGACCCAGTGGTCAAAGCACTTCTGATGAAGGTGAGGCTTCTCCAAGTGAGCGAGATGAGGATGATGTAGCCATGCTCACACGTAAGTTCAGAAAATTTATGAGAAAGGAAGGTAAAAGCTTCATGAGAGGAAGGTCAAAGGTAAGAAATTGTTTCAAATCTAATTCTGAAAACTTTAAGAAATCTGACAAAATCATTTATTATTCTTGCAACAAACCAGGGCATTTCAAGACTGATTGTCCTGACAGATTCAGAAAAGCTGACAAATGGATGGGCAAGAAGAAGAACAAGGCCATGGTGTCCACCTGGAGTGACGAGGAAGAAAGTGATGGTGGAACTAGCTCCTCAGATAAGGAAAAAGAAGATCTTTGTCTCATGGCCAGAGGTGATGAAGAAACTCAGGTAAACTCTCCATTTGAAAATTACACAATTGATGATTGGGAGGAAGCATATATACAGCTCATGAAAAAATATGACATGTACAAAAAAGAGAATAAATCAATGAAAAAGAAAATTAACTTGTTTGTGCATGATCATGATATGAATGATAAGACTGCTCTACTTGAAACTGAAATTGAAGATCTTAAGAAAATGATTGAGGATTTGGAAGAGGGAAGAAAAGAAATGGCTAACTTGGAAACTGAAAATGAAGACTTAAGAAATGAGATTGATAGCACGAAGCTAAAAATGTAAAGCCATGAAAAGGACAGCAAATTGAGTAATGAGAAATATGAAGCTATCAAACATGTCAACACTCAACCCTTGCAAAACATTAAAAACATACAAAAAGAGTTAAAGGATAAAGAACAGTCATTCAAAAAGTTTGTACATGGAAGAGAAAACCTAGATGCATTGCTAGGAACTAGAATGAACCACAACAAGGATGGGTTGGGTTTTGATCCAACAAACAAAAGGCCATTTGGGCTAAAAACTGTCACATTTGTTTCATCTTCCGAGGCTTCCATCTCAAACACGACTCCCACACAAAACCAGCAAAAATAAAAGGAGAAAGGGAAAGAAAAGATTAAAGAGGCAGTCACTGAATTTCCCAAAAAGATTATCCAAAAGCCTAAGAAAGGTCGACCTTCCCCGCAGCATAGGTCAACACTTCCTTGGCCATTGCCTGCTCAATCTTCCAGATGTCACTATAACTGGATTGCACATTCATATAGGCCAACACCACCCTACTTTTGGGGAAATTGTGATTCATGTGTTCACCAATCTTATAAGCCTCAATTCCGTAGGTGGCTAAACAATCATTTTCAACCCAAAATCAACCAGTGGCTTAGATGGGTTAAGAAGCAAACTTCCTCAAACTTCCACAAAATCTAACAAAGAGCCTCTAAACAGAAAGTGAGTGTCAAAATTGAAAAGAAAAACCAAATCCGTGCACTAAGCAAAGAAAACATGAATGTTAGGAAGGTTTGGATTCAAAAAGAAATGGTTTCATGTTTTGAAAATCTGAAGAGTTTGATGGGACCCAAATTTTGTTGGGTTCCAAACACCATTGCTTAATTATTTATGCAGGAATGTCTTGCAGCCATGCATAACAGGTGGTACCTTGATAGCGACTGTTCAAGACATATGACTGGAGACACAACAAAATTTTATCTCTTGACAGAAAAGGAAGGAGGACACGTCACATTTGGAGGGGACAACAAAGGAAAAATTATTGGAACATGTAATGTAGGTAAGAACCTCTCCAACTCCATTTGTAACGTGCTGCTAGTTGAAGGTTCGAAATACAACTTGCTCAGTATAAGTCAATTGTGTGATAAAGGTCACAAAGTGCTGTTTGACTCTCATGAATGTAGAATCCTTGAACCAAAATCTAACAAGGTGAAATCTTCTGGTAAAAGAGTCAACAATGTTTACATGATTGACTTAGATGATCCTGCTCACTTAAACCTTTGTCTTGCTGCACCAAAATCTAAGCTTGCATGGTTATGGCATCGTAGACTAGGACATGCTAGCTACAATGTCTTATATAAACTTTTCAAGCATTCAATGGTGAATGGGTTGCCTGAAATATCTTTTAAACAAGAAAGCAAATTGTGTGATGCATGTGCCCTAGGTAAACAAACAAGAAAATCCTTCAAGGGAAGATCTGAAAATATGTCATCCAAACCACTCGAGCTGATTCATATGGACTTGTTTGGTCCAACCAGAACTACCAGTTTAAGTGGTAGAAAATATGGATATGTCTTGGTAGATGATTACTCTAGGTTCACATGGGTTTTCTTTCTCACACATAAAAATGATGCTTTTGATGAGTTTCAGACACTCTATATGAAGATAAAGCAAAACGGTGAGTTTAAGATTTCTAACATTCAATCTGATCATGGTGGTGAATTTGAAAATACTGACTTCTAAAATCTTTGCAGGGCTGAACGCATTTCACACCGATTTTCTTCACCAAGAACGTCTGAGCAAAATGGTGTAGTTGAAAGAAGGAACCGAATGCTCATAGAGATGGCAAGAACATTGCTTGCCGAATGGCAACTCCCAAGGAAATTTTGGGCTAAGGCGGTAAACTCGGCATGTTACATTATCAACCGCTCTATGGTAAGGTCACACACCAAAAAGACTCCTTATGAGTTGCTGAAAGGTAAAAAACCCTCTCTCTCACATATGAAAGTGTTCAGGTCAAAATGCTTTATCCACAATAATGACAAAAGAGACTTAGACAAATTCGAGCCCAAGAGCGATGAAGGTATATTCCTTGGATATTCTGATAGATCTAGGGCTTATAGAATTTATAACATTAAGAGTCAAACTGTGGAAGAATCATCCCATATCTCTTTTGATGAATATCATGATGATTCTAACAATGATAACTCTTGCAGGAAAAATGATGAAGATGGGGAATTCCTAAGCATGAAGGAAAAGAGTGATTCTCCACAAGAAGAAATAAAAGAAGATGGTGACCTAGCTGAATCAAGCAATGCAAGGGATCAAGCTCCAGTAGAAGGTAATGATGCTACGGACATTAGAATTCTTAAGGATCATCCTTTAGAAAATGTCATTGGAAGCTTGAATGACCCACGTAAAATCAGGTCTCACTTTAGAATTCTGGAAGAATTAGATCAACTTGCTCTTGTCTCCCAGATTGAACCCAAGAATGTTGATGAGGCATTAAAAGATGAAAACTGGATAAACTGAATGCAAGACGAATTAAACCAGTTTGAAAGAAACAAAATTTGCCATCTTGTTCCTAATCTATCATCACAATCTGTCATAGGCACTAAATGGGTATTTAGGAACAAACTCAGTGAGGATGGTAAGATAATAAGAAACAAAGCCAGATTATTGGCTCAAGGGTACAATCAAGAGTTTAGGGTAGACTTTGAGGAATCCTTTACCCCGGTAGCTAGACTTGAAGCCATCAGAATTTTACTTTCCTTCGCATGCTCTCTTAAGATAAAGTTGTACCAAATGGATGTAAAAAGTGCTTTCTTGAATGGATTGATCAAAGAAGAAGTTTATGTTGAGCAGCCCCCTGGCTTTGAAAACTCTAACCATGCACATTTTGTATACAAGCTAGATTGGGCGCTTTATGGACTGAAGCAAGTACCAAGAGCATGGTATGAGAGACTAAGCTCGTTCCTCATTGAAAAAGGGTACACACAAGGTAAGGTAGATCAAACACTTTTCACCAAGAAGCAAGGTAAGAACATCTTGATTGTTCAAATTTATGTTAATGATATTGTGTTTGGTTCTACTAAATCTGGAATGTGTGAGAAATTTACTAACCTCATGACTAGCGAATTTGAGATGAGCCTAATGGGTGAACTCTAATTTTTTCTCGATTTGCAGGTCAACCAAGGAGAAGATGGGCGCTTCATAAGTCAAGTCAAATACATCAAGGAGCTGCTGAAAAGATTTGACATGACAAACAGTAAAATAATTGTAACTCTTATGAGCACCTCAACATCATTGGATTCGGATGAAAATGGTAAATTAGTGGATGCAAAGATCTATAGAGGTATGATTGGCTCTTTGCTTTATTTGATTGCATCCCGACCAGATATCCAGTTTAGTGTTTGCCTCTGTACTAGATTTCAAGTTAGTCCTAGAGAATCTCACTTGACTGCCGTCAAACGTATCCTTAGATATCTTACCGGCACTCAAGATTTGGGATTATGGTATCTGTCATCATGTGATTTATCTCTTATATCTTATTCTGATGTGGACTACGCTGGCTACAAGCTGGATCGCAAGAGTACTAGTGGCTACTGCCAGTTTCTGGATGGGTGTTTAGTTTGTTGGGCCTCCAAGAAATAACACTCGGTTGCTCTCTCAACCGCAGAGGTAGAATTTGTTGCTGCAGGGAGTTGTAGCACCCAAGTGTTGTGGATTAAACACTAACTCCAAGACTACTTAGTGGAGCTTGGTTGTGTCCAGATTCTGTGTGATAACACAAGTGCTATCAACCTTGTAAAAAATCCAGTCCAGCACTCTCGGACCAAACATATTGAGATTATGCATCACTTCATTAGAGATGAGGTCTTTAAGAAGAGCTTTGAACTATATTTTGTTGATACATTAAATCAGATTATTGACATCTTCACCAAGCCCTTGTGTAATGACATGTTTACTACACTCAGAAGGGAGCTTGGTCTTTGTAGGCCTCAAGCCAATAAAAATTGAAATGATGATCTTGTTCAATTTAGTTGTGTGTTCTTGCAGATTTGTTTCCATGTATTGTTTATATGTAATTATGTCATTTTGCATGTGGTGTAGCATTGCATGTAGTCTTGATACACAATAAAGTTGAATCCATGTTCACGATGCATTGCATTGTTTATGTAGCATCATTCTTGCATGACCATGGTATATTAAATGTTGATGTATGGAAAGGCATGTTATACTTGTCTAGAAGCACTCAACATGCGTGAGGATTCACCTCCACCAAGTACTATGTGCCACTGTCGCATATAGGCCATATAGTAAGGTGGAGTTGTCTCTTTGAAGTATTCATGCATATGTTTCATCTTCATTCTGTTGCCATTCATAAATGTACAACCATGTGATGGGTCATACATTTCATCTCTGCCAACTTCATGTTTGACCAGGTCAACCCCTACATGATTCAAGTCAACCTCTCCTTGACATTTGTCATTACACTTGCTTCAAACAGAATTCCTTGAGTGCATCCATTGCATATCCTTAGGGGGAGTCTTGTTGCTTTTCTTAACCTTTTGCAATCTAAACATCAATGGCCTCCAGTTTGAATAAGAGATCATGAGACAGACAGAACTATGGTGTAAGAGCTTTCTATTATATGAATTGATGATTGTCCATCCACTGTAAATGGTTCAGATTTAATGATTTCTTTGAAGTCTTGATATATCTTTTGAAATCATCTATGTTCTGTGGTTTTAATAGACCTTAGCTATGGATTGCATGTTGTTCCTTGAATGACTATCCTGAAATCTAAAAATTCAAACGTCATTGCAACATTGGTTGAAGTTGCTAAAGCTTAGTATTGTTGTTAAACACCTTGATGAGTTGGAATTCGTGAAAATCAATTTGACAGAGCAATGATATTGTTACACGAAGAAATATGTCACGTCCTCAAAACAAGTGACGAATGATATGTCATGATGTGCCCCTGTTATCTCTGTCTTAATTAATTTGGACTATAGACAGAGCACTGGCATAATTACTGAGAAATATATCTTCTCATCAAAGAAATGAGATCGGATATGTCATGACGTGACTTTGCTATCTCTGTTCATTCTGAAGCATAACAGTCAGTCTTACCAAATACCTAAGAATACTGGTGTCTAAATAACGTGTATTCTTAGGGATAGGAGGCATGTACTAGACTCGATTACTGGTAAAATATGAGTCATGTGCATAAAACTGTAAAAGATCATGCAAAGCAGTGCTGAAATCATAAAATTCCATGCTTTAGTCATGCTTGTTTAACCTCAATACTAGTTTGTGCTACTCCCGATGAAGTTTTTAAATATGAATGTATAAGACAAAGGAAGGTTCACCACCGCCATGATATGCATTTATGGTTCATTTATATTAAAACATGGATGTAGCTACTTTTCGAACTCTGTTGATGATCTCGGATTTCATTAGCTTTGAACCATGTATATTGCTCACAACCTGTTTCCAGTTTGCATATAATGGCTTGCTCTCAACTCCTATTCAGCTTTGGTCTCTCGGACATTTGTCCCTATCTATACCTTATCCCTCCTTTTTGCTATTGTCAAAGGGGGAGAATACCTTATGAGTCCTTTTGTGCGTTGTCCCAGGGGGAGAGGAGACCCAGGGGAGGAGACCCAGGTGGAGAATATTTGAGAATATGGGAGAAGAGATACCTTTGTGTGTGACACGGGGAGAATAATGTGTGAGACGGGAGAGAATCATGCTCATCCTGTTCATCTCATTTGCATAGCATTCACATGCTTTGATCATCCATATGCATACATCATATCCGCATTCACACGCTTTCATTCTCAAGGATTTTGAGCTGCATATCTTGAGCTGCTTAGGTTATAAACTTTGCCATCTTGGATATTACTGCTACATAATGACTCACAGTGTTGTCATCATCAAGAAGGGGGAGAATGTTGTGCCCCTGTGGTCATTTGAGTCATTTGATATTCATGGTTTTGATAAATGCTGAACACTATAAGTCATTGATGCTTTCCACTCTCATATGACTGAAATACTTGATGTTCTTTCATGACAGATAAGCCAAGGAATGGAGTGGATATGGCAAAAGTGAAAGCTCTATGATTGCGCCCGCGCACGCAGATCGACCTACGCGGTCAGGTTGCGGGCATCGACCTTACGGGGGTTTCCGGGGGCAGACCCCCCGGAAAAATTTTTTGATTATAGGAGAGATATATCTTTAATCTATTAACTTCAAGAGTCAAAAGACTCAGTAGAAATCTTCAAGACTGTCAAGGTTGATGCCATAGATGAGAACGGGCTGCTAAGGGAATTAAGTGACTGAGCTAAAGGGTTAACGGACTGAACCGGGGAAACCCAGGATCTCCCCAGCCAGCGGTCGACCGCTAGCCCAGAGGCGATCGACCGAAATTTCCAGCAGCTCACTGTCTGCAAGATTATCAGTGGCGGTCAACCGCCAGCCCAGGGTGGTCGACCGAAAATTCCAGAACTGAAATTTCTACAAGGTTTTCTTAGAACGGTCGACTGCCACCTACCTCCGGTCGACCGCCAGTCCCGATGTAGCAATGTTTGACTTCGTTTTCCACCTCGAGGTCAACCCCTTTCTTTGTATTTCTTTAATCCTAAAGTCACCCAATCACCCACAAAACATGGATCTAGTCTAGAGGATGTCCAAGGACCATTCATATGGTATTAAACAAACACATGAGGGGTTAGAAACCCTAATGCTTCAAGGGGAACAAGGACATACCAAGGGAGGCTAGAGGAGGAGATCCACAGGTACTGAAGCACCTCCGTAAATAGTACTTCGGGCTGGCGTTCTTCATCCATCCAAGGTGATTCAAGCTTATTTCTGAAGCCATCAACCTCCAAGAAGGTGTAGAAGCAATCAAGGTTCAAGGTTGCATCCATTATCTCCTCCATCAACTCAATGGGGATTCAAAGAAGGAGATTCAAGGAAGATCGGTTTGCAAGGAAAAAGGAACCTTTGTTGCTGAATCAAGAGGAGTCTTTGCAAGAGAGAAGAAGCCCTTCTTGCTAATCAACATCACATCTCAGACAAGATCTTTTCTCTTTGAGCATATTTTATATCTTGTTTGAATGTTTTCATATTTGTTCTCTTTCCATTTCATTCAAACATTTGGAACTGAAGATCGTCCCTACCGGTGGTAAGTAGGAAGGTAATCGGAAGTTGTTCGATCTGTAGTGCTGACGTCCCTACCTGTGGTGAGTAGAAAGGTAATCAGAGGTCTTTCCGATTTGCGGTTCACTGCATTGCACTAGTGGAGCCTCATCGAATTTTGTGAGTGGTGGACGTAAGACTGGGGATTCAGTCCGAACCACCTTAAAATCTCGTGTGTTGTGCTTTGCTTGTGCAATTGCTTTGTGTTAGATGCATGCTTAGGTTCAATTCCCATATTACGTAATCATCTTGCTAAGTAAATTATTATGTCCTTCGCTAAGCTAGTTATATTCCGCTGCGATTCTCTTTATCTAGCTTTAAAGAGGGGTGTTCTGCGAAAAGAGGGGCAGATCTATTCACCCCTCCCCTCTAGATCCGCTATCCACTACTCAACAAGGAAGAATGGACAAAAATATCATCCACAAAGATCACCACAAACTGGTCTAAATATGGACGAAACACGCGATACATGATGTCCATAAAAGCTGCTAGATCATTAGTTAGTCCAAATGGCATAACCAAAAATTCATAATGATCATACCTCGTGCTGAAGGTATTCTTCTCCACATCAGATTCTCGAATCCTCAATTGGTAATAACCATATCGAAGATCGATCCATGAAAAGATGCATGCCGACTGAAGTTGGTCAAATAAATCATCGATTTTGGGCAAGGGATATTTATTTTTGACAGTCACCTGATTTAATTACCTGTAATCAATACATAGCCTCAAGCTTCCATCTTTCTTCTTCACAAACAATATAGGAGCACCCCATGGAGAAAAGCTAAGAGGGATATAGCCTTTTTCCAGCAATTCTTATAATTGTGCTCTCAATTCTTTCAATTCTGCGGGAGCCATACGGTAAGGTGCCTTTGCTAAAGGTGCCATACCTGGAATTAACTCAATCACCATCTTAATCTCTCGCTGTGGGGGTAAGTTTGGTAACTCATCAGGATACACATCAGAAAATTCACAATCCACAAGAACATCATTTATCTCCTGCTATGGTGCCTCAATAGCAACCATGGAAGCAAAGAATCCCTGACAACCTGTGTTAAGTAATCTAAAGGCTCGAATAGCAGAAATAAGCAAGCGAGAAGAACGCGATCGAATACCTTGAAAATAGAACGTCGCTTTCCCAGATGGTTGAAAATAAACTTTCTTTGATCTACAATCAACCATGGCTCCATAATTTTCTAACCAATCTATGCCCAGAATAACATCATAATCTACTAGCTTCAACGCATAAAGCCTAGCTGGCAACTGCTGATTCCCAATCACTATAGGAGTCTCATCAAGAAAGAAAGGTGTAAACATGAACTCCTAAGAAGGAAATTCAACAAGTAACTCACAAGACATCTCAGATGTTGACTCCTCAATATAGGCAACAAAATCTTCAGAAATAAATGAATGAGAAGCACCTGAGTCAAATAAAACACGAGCTGCATCACCATAAATCATAATGGTACCTTCCACAAGATGTGATGCCACTGCTTCAGAATGAGTCATATGCGTGACTTGATAGGGTCAAATGAGACCTAGATGGTATGCTCTGATACCAATTGATATGGTCAAATGAGTCCTAGATGGTATGTTCTGATACCAAGAGTAAGGGCCAAGGTTAGGATTCAGAAGGGGGGGTTGAATGAATCCCTTATAAAACTTTCGTCCAATTAAAACCTATAACAATCAGATTTGCGGAATGAAATTAAACTAGGATCTGATGAGTCTGAAGGACAGAGATGAGCTCAATCAAGCTTAGAAGATGCAACCCAAACACATGGAGTGACAGCACCTAAACACATGGGATCTTTCGGAACCAAAATCAAGTAGAGAGTATGCAGCCCAAAACTCGTGCTAAATAGAAGATTCAAATCGGCCTATGAATACATCTAACGAATCTAATAAGGCAATCAAATCACAGTAGACAAGGGAATCTTTTAGGTGGTTCGGTCTGCAGACCTACGTCCACCCCACACTCAAACCAAAGTGTGCCTTCCGCTAATGCACATCTTAATTGCTGGGCCTCACAGCTTGCCTACAACTGCTGAGCATCACAGCTTGCTTCCGCTGAGAATTACAGCTTAGCCATCCGCTGCCTAACAGCTTGACCCGTTGGGCAATACAGCTTAACCGACCAGAGGAATCCTCCTCTACAACCGTTGAGCGACACAGCCTACTCTGCTGACTAACAACTTGAAATAAGGTTCAAAAGAAAACAAAAGACTAGAAAACACAGCAACTGGAAGCTGTAAACGATAACAACACAGATGTGGCTCCCATGGAGCAGACTGGATTGGATTTGATCCAGATTCTAGTGGAACTGATCATCAACAAAGTTATCTATCTTCTACTCCTCGAGCTCTCTCTTCACTCTCTCTCTTTTTCTCTCTTCTTATTTCGATCTCACAAGCTTTCTCTCTTTTGCTTCTGCTCTGGTCTGATGCTGCTCTCAGATGATTCATGTTCTTCTATTCTTCTCTTTTTCTCCGAGAATTCTTCAGGAATTATCAATGTATTGATGGCAGGAAATGATCTTATATACTCCTTCAGTCTAAGACTCACGAGCTCTCGCCCTAGGAGTGTGGAGAGAATACTCCCGCCAGGAAGCTTCAGGAATGTATTGGCCACGTGTCACAAATCTGGGTACTATAGCTTCCACATGGCAGTCATCTGTCAAGGACGATCCACCTTGGATCACGTGCCCTTCTTAACAGTCACGAGCAGTTGACCTGTCAGTGTGTCAAGACATATAAACGTCAGATAAATGTGGAGATTGTATAGACTTGCTGAGACATTAAGGCAACCATGCATAAACTCCATACGTCATAAGTGCACATATGCACGGACTCAGTGTTCACATAGGGAACAAGTGCTCAGACTAGTTTCAAGTGCAGAGCTAAAAGATGCACAGATTACAAATGCCGAGAGCATTCTTGCACAGACTTTACGCGTGCAAGAGTCAAGAGGTGCACAGACTTTGCTATGGAGTATGCGAGATAAGCACAACCAACCCAAAGTAATGTGCACGGACTTTATGTGCTCAGTGCAAGAGTTAAGAGATGCACAGACTACGTGTGTGCATAAGCACTGAATGCACCGACTTGGTGTGTGCAAAATACACACACTGTACTGACGTAAAATGCCAAGTCCTATCTAGCACAGACTTTGTCCGAGCAAGAGAAAAAGGTTGCACATACTCCGAATGCGTGCATCGACAGCTACTGTAGCGACTTTATTGAGCCTAGACTACGCATGCACGGACTTGGTCGTGTGCAGCAATGAGGATAGCATCGACTTGCTGCGCCTAGAATACATCATGCACGGACTTAGTCGCGTGCAGCAACAAAGGTTGCACCGACTTAGCTAGCATGCAGTACAGAGGTTGCATCGACATGATGCCAGCCTAATGCAAGGACTGTACCAACTTTTCATCGACATTGCACCGACTATCATTCACAAGGTAGCGTGCAAGGACAAGATGCACAGACCATTATGTACATGAACAATAACATGCACTGAGTTTGTTGTGTAGCCTAAGTGAGATATGCACGAACCTTAGCCTTAGATAATCAACCCTGCACTGACATGAGCAATGAAGTGAACTGACCTAGTCTGCTGAACATAAGTGAATGCACTGACCTTGAAATGCACAATGATAAGGAATGCACGGATTTCATGCAACGCAGACAGACATAGTATCAGGAGGATGCACTGACCCTGAATGTATGCATTGGCCTATAGTTTAGACAGAGATATATGACCAGTGGGTATGCAAGGACCATATGCAATCATCATATGCAATCATATAATGGTGACTCATAGTGACTCACATTGTTTGCTATCATCAAAATCACAGGGGCACAATAATCTCCCCCTTTTTGATGATGGCAGCACTATGAGTCACACTGTCTCATGTCAAGCGATTCTCCCCCTTTGACTTCATCAAAAAGAAACCAGTTTTAGAATGAAATATAAGCAGTACGAAATGATAGATATGCAATCTCCCCCTTTGATTCCAACATTAATGCATATAGAAGCTATTCTCCCCCAGAAAACATGAGTGGAATCAGAAATCACAAGGACAATGAGAAGCAAGAAATGTAGTCAAAATTGCTTGAAACCTTTTATTGCTTGTGATATCAAGACACAGGGTGTACCTACATGGATGAACTATGGTTGACCAATGAATCAATCTGGAATCTACCACCATAGGAATTCTGAAGTTCAGAAAGCTGCAAGTGAACAAGGTAATATTGGGAGTGGCACCTCACATTTGTATGGTCAGAAGAATGCATGTTGAAAGCCCACATAACCAGAACCGGTTACAAGAATATTTCATTAGGGATACAGAATCAAGATGGAAGATTCCAAAAGTGTGGAGAATGAGACTGGTGATGTAAACTCAGTAAGGATAGCCAGAGATAGAGTGATATCACTAGAAGAGTATCACATGATTTTTCAAGAATCATTCAGCAGAGATTGAGCAGGATATGACAGTCACAGAGCAGGAAGTGACCAACATGTGGATGATCAAGTTGTCAGAGGAGAACCTGATCAGAAGAAATTACTATATAGCAGGTACCACAGTTATAAGTCTATGTAAGGATGGACTCTCCTATCATAAGGGGTTATGAATTAACCTAAATTATCCACCTAGTTTAAGCATGATGTAAGCTGAATCTGTCAAGTTAAATTCATTACTCATATCTGAAACTAAGTTTTAATAAAGATTAACCAACTAGTCAGGCAATGCTCCAATTCAATCATCTTCCAACTTACTCAAATACTCTCAATGACACCTTTGAGAGTTACATGTGGTAGTATTGAGATTAACCACCTTCACTAGAATGTGAAGTTGACTGAATTTACAAAATATTTACTTTTGATCAGCACATTATTTTTCTTGAGCAATTTAGTTAATCAACACATTTTTACATGAGGCACAACATATCTTAGGTGAAGTGACCCAGTTACTCAGTGTGATAACTGACATTGCCTCTCAGATGTGAGAATAGAGTTAGCAAATGAAGTGTCTTTTTACATGAGGAGACACCATGAGTAGAGGTCAGAATCCCCAGTTACTCAACACAATCATGCCATTGCTCTTTCAGATTTTCAGTCACTTTTCCATCAGAGATAACTATGGCACTTCATGACTTAGGTTTACTCTATTTCTTTGATAGAGGACCTAGTTTCTCTGTCACCAAGGTCATTGCTCTAAAAACCATTTTTCTTCGTAGACAACCTTTTTCAGATTAGTGTTCAAAAATAATACTAGCTCTATGTATCTCTACCAAAGAGCCTTGATCTCATATTTTCAGAATGCAGATGAATGAGTCTAGATATTTTATGACATGAGCAGTTAAGAATTATTAAAACTTATGATTCAGATACTTTCAAACATTCAAATTCAAATCTGAGAATACATTAGACTTATACCAATCTGAATCAGTGGACATTCTTAACTCTGTATGATAGGAGTTTCTTCTAAGATTTTAGACATATAAATAGGGTACACAACTTAGATTTCTCAAATCAGTCCAATCAATGCAACTGAACAACTTATCCACACCAGAGCACAGAATTCTGATATGAAAGAATTTGAACAGATTTTCAAAGAATTTCAGCAGGTAATTAATCAAGAGAGAAGAATTCTATGATATTTACAGCTTGGAACCAAACTAGTCAGACCAGCATTGAAGGAGTGTGAGTGAGTGGGAAAAGCTGGCCGTCCAAATAATAGCAACCAAGAAGAAAGCATCAAAGTTATGCATATCAAAATATGGTAGCTGAGTCTGGAGTACAAATAGATCAGCTTGTCATGTAATGATAGTTAAGAATTTGAGTGAAATGCACAAAAGTAAAAGTGTAATTCAAATGTTTGGACAGGAAGAGTCTGGATTGAAAAGGATTAATAGGTGAATAATGCTCCTCCTGTCTGGATGCAATGGGTCATCTTATGAAATGAATTTTCTGAAAGACATCCATCTACTCCCCCTGACTAAATGCATTGAATTCAATGAAAACCTAACACATGCTTTTATGATTTGTGCTCATGGATCAGACGTGGAATGCAATCAGAGTGAGAGAGACTACTTGATACACCAAGTTCAGACATTACTAATCTCTCCCTGACATTATGATGCACCGACTTGAATCATGCATGAAGCATACAATGCACCAACTTTGACATGTGAAGGACACGAAGTGCACATACCTACATGTAGCTTGGACATAAGATGCACCGACCTATATGCTATTTAAACATAAGATGCACGGACTATATGCAAGGCATGCAACTACCTATACTCAGTGCAATACATGCATCGACTTCAAATGCTTATACACTGCATCGACTACGTGCACAAAATGCATTGATTTAAACTCGGTGCAATACATACATCAATTTGAAACATCAACTATGCAAAGCATGCATATGACACTCAGCTATGCAAAATAATTATTTAAACATCAGAACATTCTTGATTCAGAAATCAATGATAGGCTGAGACAGGATAAATTTTCAAACAATTCAACTTTCAAATCAGAATGAAATCAACACACATGAATTTGAAAGTGAGCCGAATAGCTAGACAGGAAGGGTTCGAGAGGTGAACGACTAGTGAGTCTAAAATACTCCCTCTGTCTAGATACAATGAGTTATTTCTTTTTAGATTTTTCAATTTAGATTATATGCAATGCATCACACTGTATATATGCACTATGCAACGAAACTGGTCATGAGCAGCATGAACATCATGAGAAAGCAATCAAATTCTCAAGAGATTTCAATTAAGCATAGATAGATTAATATGATATGCAAACATCTAAGTAAACAACTTAGAATAACAGAATTTAAGACAGGTTCTCAGAACTGATCTGAATAGTGCAATCCTGGGGGTTTCATTCTTGAGTGCCTTGGATTATTAACCCCTTTATTCATCAACCTCCAAGGTACACCTATAAAAACTGAATTATTTTGATCCAACAGGAACCCAAGCAGCCTTGGGTACTGTATTACTCCCAGCAGGTGTTCTAAACTGTTTCTTAGCTAGATGATCATCAAATTCCATCAGAGAACAGTCATCCATTGAATGTCCAAGTTTTCCACAGTATCTACATGTACCAACAGAGTTTTTGACCTTATTATGCACATCAACATAAGAATGCACTCTATCTGCATGTGCATGAAAATTTTTGTTGTTTACATGAACATTTTGTCTCTTATTTTTATTTAGCTAGCAATTTGTAGATTTATGACCTGGCTTTCCACAATTGAAACATGAAAAGCTCATTCCTTTAAGGTTCCTATCGGGCTCATGTCTTTTTACAGGAAATTTAGCAGATTTGGATTTTATTGAATTTCCCTGAGCATGCCAACAGTCCTTGACTGTATGGCCATGCTTCACACACTCAAAGCACCTAATGTGCTTACTACTGGAGCCAACTTTACCCCAATGAGACCCTGACCAGCATTCAATAGCCTTGTGACCAGGCTTGTTACAGTTAAAGCATGTGATGTGCTGGTTTGAGGCATGTTTATTTTTATAAGAGCCATGATAATTTGCAGAGGATTTAGCATGCATCCTATCATCTTGTTCCATGACAAAGCATTCATTCATGAAGTGACCATGCCTACCATAGTAATGACAATAATCAATCTTTTCATGTGCATGCGAATGAGTAAAAGACTTATGAACATCATGCACTAATCCATCATATTCCACAGAGCTAGCAAAGTTAACAGCATAAGCAGGGACAACCTTGACTTTTTCATATAAGCATTCTTTTTCAGTTGTTTGCCCTTTTTCAGAGCATTTGTTTGTTTTTCATTTCTCTGAGCCTTGAATTGAAATACAGATGATGAAGGTCTTTTCAGATTTTTATTTTGTTTTGGGGATTGACTTGTGGTACCAGCTACATCAGAGCTTTGTACAAAAGTGGTGTATAGCTGGTTTCTAATAATTTCCTTAACATCAGAACTGCAACTTATCCCCTTTCTTGAACTATTATCCTCACCTTTCATGACAACTTTCATTTTTCCTTCATTTTTAGCAGACCTGGGTGCTAAGTTTTTGAGATCATGAATTTTATTTTCCAAAGAGGCAATGTGAATTTCATAACTAGCGATCTCATGTTCACTGCAATTAATACATTCACTTAGTACTTTGTTTGGAGTTTTATATTTCTCAATTTCTTGTTCCAGATTACTTAATTTTTTAGATTCTTCATTACAAACAGTTTTTCCTTTTTCTAAGGTGAGAAGTTTTTCAGACATACCAGTGTTTAACCGTTTTAATTTTTTAATTTTAGTTTTCAATTCAATGTTTTCTTCCTCAAGTTTCTCAACTTGAATTTTCTTATTAGCAGATCTTTCTCTCTCGATAGCCAGAAGCCTCTTTGAAATAACAACATTTAGAACCATGAGTTTCTTATTTTGTTCTTGCAGTTCTTTGTTTTCTTTGGTCAGCTTCTTAATTTCTTCACCACTGGATACAGAATCCAGTCTTTCAATTAGTTCCTCCTCTCTTTGTTCGACTTTAATTTTCTCATTCAATAAGTCTTTATTTTTTTCTTTAAGAGAGGCAATCAGCTTCATTAGCCATTCATTTTCACTGTAGAGTTCTTCATTGCGTTCTCTTAGAAAAGAGCATTTGTTGCAATCTGACTCTACAGACGCAATATGTGAAACTTCCCCATTGATTTCATTTATTCTAGCTTCAAGAATTTTATTATTTTTTTAAAATTCTACGTTTTCAAGTTTCAGTTTGTCCATTTCACAGTTCATCTTATTCAACTCCTGCAATTTTATTTGATGTTCATCGTTCTTAGTCTTCAGCTGATCTTCCAATTCAGAAATTTTATTTAAGCATTCTTGATTCTCATATTTCAAGCACGAAATTTATTCCTTGCTATTATGAACATCTACCAGGCACATATCATAAGACTTCTTCCAAGTAGGACAAACTTCGCAAGAAAATTCAGATTTACTTTGTTCGATCTTTTTCTTCAATCTTTTATTTTTAGATTTTATTTTCTTAGACACTTCTAATAGTTCTTCATACATCACAACCAATTCATCAAACAAAGGTTCTTCTGATCCGAAGCTTACCTGAGAAGTTGTATCATCATCATTCTCTCTCCGATTGCCCATCAAGCATTTTTCTTCTTGCTCCATGTTTACATCAGTGATTCTATCCAAAATTTCTTTTCCAGACGCACACCTGAGAAGGAAGGGAAATTTGTCAATATTCACTGCATCTCTCAAAATTTCAAGAACTGTGACATTATCACGGTTCTTTGATATGTCCTCATTGGACCACTTAGTCTGATTTCGAGGCAAATCATGTGGGCCTTTTGATGCGAGATTCCATAGATTTGGATCATTGGAATTCATATAGATACACAGGCATCCCAACCACTTGCTGAAGTTGGAACCATCAAAAGCACATGGATGAGCCATAAAGACTGATAACAAACAACTTTAATGCACAAAGCAATCACTGAGCAGTGTGCCAATGGCCCTCGATCCCAACTGGATAAACATCAACACGAGTAGCACCTAAAGCAGTAGGATCCTCTGTAGATCGTTGGATCTGAATACACAGAGACCCTCTCTGATACCAATTGATAGGGTCAAATGAGACCTAGATGGTATGATCTGATACCAATTGATAGGGTCAAATGAGTCCTATATGGTATGTTCTGATACCAAGAGTAAGGGCCAAGGCTAGGATTCAAAAGGGGGGGTTGAATGAATCCCCTTATAAAACTTTTATCCAATTAAAACCTATAACAATCAGATATGCGGAATGAAATTAAACTAGGATCTGATGAGTCTGGAGGACAGAGATGAGCTCAATCAAGCTTAGAAGATGCAACCCAAACACATGGAGTGACAGCACCTAAACACATGGGATCTTTCAGAACCAAAATCAAGTAGAGAGTATGCAGCCCAAAACTCGTGCTAAACAGAGGATTCAAATCAGCCTATGCATACATCTAACGAATCTAATAAGGTAATCAAACCACAGCAGACAATAGAATTTTTTAGGTGGTTCGGTCCGCAGACCTACGTCCACCCACACTCAAACCAGAGTGTGGCTTCCGCTGATACACAACTTAACTGCTAGGCTTCACAGCTTGCCTAGAACCACTGAGCATCACAGCTTGCTTCAGCTGGGCAATACAGCTTAGCCATCCGCTGCCTAACAGCTTGACCCGCTGGGTAATACAGCTTAGCCGACCAGAGGAATCCTCCTCTGCAACCGCTGAGCGACACAGCTTGCTCTGCTGACTAACAGCTTGAAATAAGGTTCAAAAGAAAACAAAAGATAAGAAAACACAGCAATTGGAAGCTATAAACGATAGCAACACAGATGTGGCTCCCATGGAGCAGACTGGATTAGATTTGATCCAAATTCTAGTGGAACTGATCTTCAACAAAATCATCTATCTTCTTCTCCTCGAGCTCTCTCTTCACTCTCTCTCTATTTCTCTCTTCTTCTTTCAATCTCACAAGCTTTATCTCTTTATCTTCTGCTCTGGTCTGCTGCTGCTCTCAGACGATTCCTGTTCTTCTATTCTTCTCTTTTTCTCTGGGAATTCTTCAGGAATTATCATTGTATTGATGACAGGAAATGATCTTATATACTCCTTCAGTCTAAGACTCACGAGCTCTCGCCCTAGGAGTGTGGAGAGAATACTCTTGCCAGGAAGCTTCAGGAATGTCTTGGCCACGTGTCACAACTTTGGGTACTATAGCTTCCACATGGCAGTCATCTGTCAGGGATGATCTACCTTGGATCACGTGCCCTTCTTAACAGTCACGAGCAGTTGACCTGTCAGTGTGTCAAGACAAATAAACGTCAGATAAATGTGGAGATTGTATAGACTTGCTGAGACATTAAGGCAACTATGCATAAACACAATACGTCATAAGTGCACATATGCACGGACTCAGTGTTCACATAGGGAACAAGTGCTCAGACTAGTTTCAAGTGCAGAGCTAAAAGATGCACAGTCTACGAATGCCGAGAGCAGTCTTGCACAGACTTTCCGCGTGCAAGAGTCAAGAGGTGCACAGACTTTGCTATGCGGTATGCGAGATAAGCACAACCAACCCAAAGTAATGTGCACGGACTTTATGTGCTCAGTGCAAGAGTTAAGAGATGCACATACTACGTGTGTGCATAAGCACTAAATGCACCGACTTGGTGTGTGCAAAATACAAACACTGTACTGACGTAAAATGCCAAGTCCTATCTAGCACAGACTTCGTCCGAGCGAGAGAAAAAGGTTGCACAGACTCTGAATGCATGCGGCGACAGGTATTGTACCGACTTTATTGAGCCTAGACTACGCATGCACGGACTTGGTCGCGTGCAGCAACGAGGATAGCACCAACGTGCTACGCCAAGAATACAGCATGCACGGGCTTAGTCACGTGCCACAACAAAGGTTGCACCGACATAGCTAGCATGCAGTACAGAGGTTGCATCGACATGATTCCAGCCTAATGCAAGGACTGTACCGACTTTTCATGATGGAGTGCACATTGCACCGACTATCATTCGCAATGCAGCGTGCAAGGATAAGAAGCACAGACCATTATGCACATGAACAATAACATGCACTGAGTTTGTTGGGCAGCCTAACTGAGATATGCATAAACCTTAGCCTTAGACAATCAACCCTACACTGACTTAAGCAATGAAGTGAACTGACCTAGTCTGCTGAACATAAGTGAATGCACTGACCTTGAAATGCACAATGATAAGGAATGCACGGACTTCATGCAACGCAGATAGACATAGTATCAAGAGGATGCACTGACCCTGAATGTATGCATTGGCCTACAGTTTAAACAGAGAAATATGACCAGTGGGTATGCAAGGACCATATGCAATCATCATATGCAATCATATAATGGCGACTCATAGTGACTCACAGTGTTTGCTATCATCAAAATCTCAGGGGCACAACATGTCTCTCTGATGGGGGCGTCCCTTGCCCCTCCACATTTTTTCGAGGCTCGGATTGTTCGTCGGCATGCACCATTATTTTCGTTGTATTTTTCTGAGTTTAGTCATGTAATTTTTATATTTTCTTTGAGTCATAATTATGTATTTTTCCCTTTATTTGAGTCAGGTACCTAGGTTTAAAGGTCAATTACCTCAGTTCTCAGTCATTATGTTGATTAGATAGATTTATGGGCCCAATCCGTTGGGCTAGGCCCAGGGGCGCCCCCCCTTGGGACAGGCTGGTCAATTGTGGGTATGTCAGGGTCACATTGGTCCTAGGAAAAGTATGGAGTCTATAAATAGCCCCCTCCCCTCTCTCATTTGTAACCTTTGATGAATATTTGAATAGAAAGAAACCCTTTGTGAGAATTTTCTACCCTTGGAGTAAGACTCTCCACATCCCTCCCCTATCTCTCATATATATATATATATATATATATATATATATATATATATATATATATATAAGGGGTCCCTCTCTCTCTCTCTCTCTCTCTCTCTTCCCTACCCCCAAATTTTAAAATTTCTTCTCTCTCCTCCCATTCACTCTTCATTAATATCCCCCCTTCCCCATACACTCATTCAAGTCCCCCCAACCCCCAAGGTAGAACCCACCAATCTCTAAGTCACCATCCAACCCCCAACCACCCACTACCCTTTCCCAAGCACCCTTCCATCTCCCCAAGGCTGAAGGGGCTTCACCCAAGGCCCAAATTTTAATCTCCCTCCCTTTCTAGCTGCCCCACACCCCTCCCCAACACCCCCTTCCTACCCTGGTCGCCCTCCCCATCCCCCCCCCTTGTTTCCCTTGGCCATCCCACCCTCATACACACAACCCTACACCTTTATCCTATTCCCAGCTCGCAGGCAACAGAGTACCAGATACTTTCTGAGGCTACCACGACATCACCAAGAAGCTTTAGAAACCGTACCATATACCGTTGGATTTGTCTTCTTGTCAGCTTTGCAACGGTGGTGGTCTCGTCTCCGTCTGAGTTCGTGACTGCCAGGGAGAGCCGTTCTTCTCCGACTACGCAGGATAGGTCCGGTCAGCAACCTGAAGCAACTTCCAGAAGCTCCCACAGCCACATTCATGTGCTTCTTGAGGAGCCACTTGTCTGAGAGCTTCTACGACAATTCTTCTTCCATTACCAAGAAGCGACACCCCGTTCGGCATCCGGAGCAGTGATTTCTCAATTTTCTCCCTCGAGTGCGCTATTCTGTCCACTCTGGGACTGAACCGACACCCGTTCACTGTTCGGGCTGTCCCTATCTACTCTGACCTTCTACAGCATCCCCGTCACTCTCATTTCGAAGAGGGCTCAACAAAAAATCTAGCAACTCTAGCCACGCATGAATCAGAGGCCAGGAGCACTCGTGGTGACCTCATCCTCCTGCGGTAGTGGTGCTGAAGCAGACCGAACCAGAGAACAGAGACCCTGCTCACGACTCTGCTCCGACCAACGCCAGCAACCAGAAGTCCTTCCAAAAATCTGACGTTCTTCTGGGCCAACCCAAAAGGTTTTTCCGCTAGTTTTGTAGCGAACGGAGTCCGGGAGTGGCCGCAGCGGCGCCGACATCGAAGAGCGGATAGAACCGGCAACCGCCTTCCAATTAGTTCCTAGCTCGGCTTTTCCCCTCCCCGCCTGGCCGGCTGAGCGCCCCTCCCTGCGTGGAGGTACATTTTGCTTGTAGTTCTACTCCCCCACCCTTAGTTCAACCCCCTTGAAAGGGGTGTAGTGCATGTATTAGCAGGTCGCCATCTGAAGCTACATCGACGTGGCGTGCGGGTGCATGCCCACGCCTCCCCGCTCGTCATCATCTCCGACCGGAGTCGGCGTCTTCATGCCGACTAGGTGAGCCTCGGTTCCCCTCTTGTCTTGTTTCAATTCATTGCTTAGCATAGTATTATATCTGTTGCTTTGCCGGACGGAGAGTGAGAGCTCGGCCCAAAATTGCTATTGACGTGAGTGATCACCGCGGGCGAGTTGTGAGTGATCCCCTACATCCCACGCCCTTGGTGTGCTGGCCGCCCGTGAAATGGGCATCCCTGGCCCATTTGGGGTCCTCCCCAAGCTAGCCAACCCTTGGAGCATCAATGTCCCACCTCGGACCCTCTCCATCATCGCCGAGTCGCCTACGGACACTAGTGTGTGCTACGCGAACGTGTTCACTAGAGTGAGTCCGCTGCTCAAGTTGCTTGCTTACAATTTAGGTCCATAGGTGGTGTCACATCAAATTGGTATCAGAGCAGGTTTTAGACTTGTCTCTACGAGTCTAGTCCTAGGGCGCATATGCATTTCAAGTCACCCGGTACCTCTCCCTTGCCCACTAGAATGGCCACTTCACACCCATCATACCCAGCCCCATCACCTTTCCCATGAGGCACTAATCCTCATGGAAGCTCCGCTGCCAACAAAGTGGGTGACATCTTAGAAGCCCCGCCTAATGTGCTTGACCGGCTTGAAGACATCACGTTCCGACTCGACCGACTTGAGGGAAATGGTTGTGCACCGAGAGTGAATGAGACTGACCTTTGGGAAAATCTAGAAACCCTCTTTTGGAACACTTGAAAGCCAAAACCACCGCCGTTGATGGATCCAACAGCCCAACCCTTTATCTAGATTGGGAGGTTTCCATGGACCAATTCTTTAAAAGGTGCCCCTTGAACGAAGGAAGGAGAATTAGGCTAGCCAAGGCGCACCTCTCCAAACGAGCTAAAAATCATTAGTTAATTGTGGAGGGTTTAAGGAGGATCCGCGGGGAAGCCCCAATTAGCACTTGGGAAGAGATGAAGACCGAACTTAGGAAAAACTACATTTCTCACTTGGAGAATCACAGCTCGAGGAGCACTCCCATTTCCCCTACCCCTCCACAACCGGTCGATCCCAAGGGCAAGAGACCCATAAATGACCCGGTTCTCCCCATGAGGGCCACCGCTCCCCAACCCAAAGTCACTCACCCGACCCTCACCATTCAAACCCAAGGGGACCCCGTACCCACCCCTCCACCAAGGCCCAAGATGGCCACCACTCCCCAACCCAAAACCCCTCACCAAATCCATACCCCACATACCCCCTTAGATTCCACCACTACCCCTCCATCGTCCCCTAAAAGGGACACACCTCCTAAGACCAACCAACCCAATCCTCCTCACCCAACCCATCTCCCACTCTCTACCCCAACTCTACCATGCCTTAGGCCTCCACTACTTCCCTTCCCTATCCTAACCCAATCCTCCCTTTACCCACCACCCCGGGTTCACCATGCGTCGATCATCATCACCCCACCCACAAAGGACCTTCTCACCTCCTTGGTAGAGGAACCCATAATCCCGACACCCGACCCCATAGTGGTGAACACCCCGAATCCAACCCCCACTTTGAAGGAAACACATGCCCAAGACGAGGACAAAGCCTCGCATTACGATCTTCACTCTATGCCCTCTCCTCTAGTTGGGAGAGAACTCATCATAAGTGGGTCCTTGGCTAGATGGTTAAAGGAGAATCTAGCTCACCCGATCATGGCCCACCCTTCCTTGGAGTGACACGTCCCCATAGTGCCCTTCATCTCCTATCGCACCACGATCCAATCATCTTACCAAGTGGAGACACTAGGGGATCTTCTTAAGGGCCTAGCATGGCAAATGGAGTTGACTGGCATGTTGACCATAATGGTCGACCGACCTAAAAGCCTTGACCTCCTACACCTATGTGTCGGGTCTATCACCTCGGTTTGCACCGTTGGTTGCTATATGAGTGACCTCCTTCTATTCCTTCCTACACCCGATGAGCCCGATGCTATCCACGAATTAGAGTTGCTTATCTCGGGTAGAACGCCATGCCCTCAATTCATGGCCGACCATCCCACCAAAGACTTCGGCCCAATTATTTCATTAGAGGAGGATGACTCACCACTATGTGAGGACCAGGAGGACCTAGAGTTCCTCTCCCTAGGTGACCCTTACCATGACCCCTTCGATCCCTTCCTATACCCACCCACCTTACTCACCACCAACCTTTTCCTACCCCAACCAACCATATTGGACCAAGCCCACCTCTCCCAAGACCCGATCCACACCAAGGGAACCATGACCATGGGTGAAATACACCTAGGAAATAATGAAGTGCCCCACTCTATGACACATACCTTCTTTGACCCCTTCGACCCTTTCGCATGGGACTTCAAAGGTTGTCCCACACCTATGCACATAGAAGTCACCTTTGGGATAAGCATGCAAGTGTCTAGGCTTACCACACCACTTGGCATGAACTCAATGTTGGGTCCATTCATTCATATCACTCACATGTCAAGTAAAAAGTATGAGTGGTCCATATTCGGATGTAATGGACCACCTTCATTCATCATGGGTCTTAAGTAAGTTAGGAGCATTCACGGATGTCCGGGACCCCCGGCATTTTCTATACCCATGCACAATAGATTCCCCTACGGATGCCCCGGCCCTCTAACCATTGTTATAAAGTCCATGCATGATAGGGCCACTTGTGGCTGCCCCGGTCCACCTAAGTTCATCAAGGTCCATGGAGAGGGGGATTTTTGTAGCCCAATTAATAGCAGCCAAACTAGGCCCATCAAGACCGAACGAGGCTCAGCTCATCCAAGTGACAGCCCTCTAGGGCCCACTTCGGCAAAAAAGCCCAATGAAGATCACTCTGGATCCCATCCTTCCTCGGAAGGCCCGAACGTCAGGACGGAGGAAGACCCACACCCGAGCCATCCCTCCAACGGGATAAGGGCCGAGCGCTCCGCGCCCACTCTGATCTGACTGCATCTGAGCTATGCCTATCACCCGGACAGGGCTGGCACTTCTCATTCTTGGATCGACTGACAAGTGTTTATCCATGCAGCCGTTGAAAGTCCTTTATGAGCAGGAGTTCAGGGGGATAAGGGAGACACGATCTCCCAAGGTCATGAAGAGCCCATGGCGAGGACGTAACGATCCCATGATGAGGACGTAACGATCCCATGATGAGGACGTAACTCCCGCCTGAAACTCCTCAGCTTATGGGACTCATCCGGGGAGCTCGCTATATAAACCAGGGACTCCCTCCGGTGGTAGGTAAGGTAGATACAGGCCTAACACTCCCTGAGTAGGAACCACTTCATCATCTTGGTGTTGGGGATCTCGTGCATTTCTTTCTACCTCCCTCAATACCTTCCACCAACGCTCTACTGACTTAAGCATCGGAGGGTTTCCCCAGGGAACCATCCCCGGGCCTCCTGATTCGTTTCCCTTTCTCTGCAGTTCACTATACGGTGATCATCCTCCCAGCTCAGGACCAGCGTGAGATCACGACCCTTCATCTGACGCCGTCTGTGGGAAACGACCAAAGAGCCAGTATGGTGAGAAGAAGTTCTGGGAGGAGGTCCACCGGCGACAGGGGAAAGGCCACGGCGGCGGTGGGGGAAGGCCCCTCACAAGCCTCCCAAAACCCCCCCTCCGGTGCCAGCACTCCCGCCGACGGACCGCCCCCTTCGCCTGCGACTGGGCTGCCGCCCCCTCCTCCCACGGCGGTAGGGCTGCCGCTCAACGGCGGCACCGACGCCTTCCAAGCCCTCAACGCGAAACTGGACGTCCTCGTGGAACTCATGAGGACCTAGGCGGCCAGGGATGGAAGGTCACACGCCCCTCTGGAGAGCCCTCTCTGTGAGAATGTGTCCCAGCACACCACCGGAGGCCACTTCACCCTCTGAGGATAGCAGCTTATCTGCAACAAAGTAGGAGGACCCTCGTAAGCCCCCCCTCCGGAGCAAGAGGCTTCCTCCACGCCGAAGCGGGGCAGGCATTGGGCACGCCGTCCCCTCCCAGAGATGGAAGT
This sequence comes from Amorphophallus konjac, assembly GCA_022559845.1. Taxonomy (NCBI): domain Eukaryota; kingdom Viridiplantae; phylum Streptophyta; class Magnoliopsida; order Alismatales; family Araceae; genus Amorphophallus; species Amorphophallus konjac. The sequence continues at coordinate 228,001,748 of CM040123.1, read as the reverse complement.
CCCCAGGGAGCGCCAGGACAGCCTGCCTTCATGCCCCCTCAGCCCTACGGCGCAGCGGCCGCCGGAGCTATCCCTCCGACTGCGAGAATTCGAAAGGCGTTTCATAGAGCAGGAGCGCTCCCTGCGAGCCCTGTAGAAGACCTCTCCACCAGAGGACGAGGAGAGATCCCCATTCTTCGACCATATCTTGAAGGCAGAGGTATCTCCCCGAACCTCCATCCCGACCTTCAAGCCCTACGACGGCTAGGACAACCCGGCCGACCACTTCGACAGCTTCAACGCTCTGATGACCCTTCATGGAGCATCCGACACCATCAAGTGCCGAGCCTTCGTGACCACCCTAGTCCAAGGTGCCCAAGCATGGTTCTGGGCCCTCGCCCCCGGATCCATCAGAGACTTCAAGCAATTCGGGTGAGTATTCAAGGAGAGTTTCGCTGGTAGCAGCCGCCCAAGGTCGGTAGCGGGGCTTTTGGCCCTCAAACAGGCGCAAGGGGAAAAACTTCGGGCCTACATCCTCCGATTCAAATCGGAAGCCCTGAGGATCCCCCGCCTGGACGTCGCCTCGGCCATAACCGCACTGACCGGGGGCACCCGTGACGAGAACCTCCGCCGCGAGCTTGTCCTCCACCCTCCCTCGACCCTTGTTGCGCTAGTGACTCTGGCATTACGCCACGCCGAGTGTGAGGAAGTGCTCAGTGCATGCCGAGACGCAACCGGCTCGGGTCAGGAGGGGGACAAGAAGCGGGCACCCGAGCCAAGCTCGGGCCCAGGGAAAAGGCGGAACCGGGACGGGGAACGCAAGGAACCGTCACGAAGGTACGAGTGGTACACTCCCCTAACCGCTGCAGTATACGAGATTTATGAAGACATCAAAGGCTCGGGCCTCCTCCGCCAACCTGAGCCAATGAAGTCAAAGAACCGTAGTTGCAGCAAGCATTGCCTGTTCCACAGCGACCATGGGCATCATACCGGCGACTGCCACCAGCTCCAGGACGAGATCGAGCGTCTCATTCATCAGGGGCACCTGTCCCGGTTCGTGGCCGGGCACCAGGAAGACCGAGGCGCCCCAGAGGAGATCGACAACGCCCCCCGATGGGTCCACATCAACGTCATTATCGAAGGAGCTGCATCCGGAGGAGACAGTGGCCGGGGAAGGAAGCGTCATGCTGAGAGGGCGAGTCGAGCCATCGAGCCTCCCAGGGCCCCGCCAAGCGAACCCCAGGTCATAATCTTCTCCGACCAAGACCTAGAGGGGCTGAGCACCCCGCACGACGACGCCCTAGTGATATCGGCCACAATAAACCATTGTAACGTAGATAGGATTCTGGTTGACAATGGAAGTGCCCCTAATGTATTATCCTACGAATGTTTCCTTAACATAGGAGAGGATCCGTCTAAACTCCGCCCGATCCGGACCCCCCTGTGCGGGTTCAATGGCCAGGCCACCTATCCCGAGGGAGCCCTAAGCCTGCCGGTTACTCTTGGCACCCCACCCAAAACCGTTACGGTCATGGTAGACTTCATAGTGTTCAAAGGTATGATAGCATACAACGCAATCTTCGGCCAAGGAATCCTCAGCCGAACGAAAGCGGTGCCTTCTACCTATCACCAAAAGATGAAGTTCCCCACCAAAAATGAATTGGGGGAAGTCCGAGGTAACTAGGTAATGGCCCGAAGGTGCTACAATATATCGGTTGAAGCCACAAGGCCGGACGGGAAAAACAAGGGCCCCCGGGAAGTCGAGGAAAAATCCGCAACCGCCGAACCTGGAGGCGAATTGCTAGCGGTTTTCCTAAATGACGACCCGACCGTAGGAGTAAAGATCAGAGCCGACCTAACATCCGAGGTTCAATAGTAATACAAAGAGTTCATTTTCACGTACATCCGGGTCTTTGCATGGTCTGATGATCAACTCCCCAGGATACCGGAAGAGACGATGGTGCATAAGCTCAACCTCGACCCAACCATGAAGCCCGTGCAACAACGCAGAAGGAAGCATGTGCCAGAGAAGCAGATGATTATCAAGGAGCAGGTCACCAAGGGGCAGAAGACTGGCCCTTTTAGACCGGTCCTGTACCCGACGTGGCTAGCTAACGTAGTCCTGGTGCCGAAAGCTTTAGGAAAGTGGCGGATGTGCGTGGACTTCACCGACCTGAACAAGGCTACTCCAAAGGATTGCTATCCCTTACCGAGCATTGACCAACTGGTTGATTCAACCTCGGGCAATGAGATACTCAGCTTCATGGATGCCTACTCAGGTTACGATCAGATCAAAATGCACCCCGAAGACATAGAGAAGACTGCCTTTATCACCGACTTCGGCGTACACTGTTACACCGGGATGCCTTTCAGGTTGAAGAATGCTGGAGCCACGTACCAAAGGCTAGTCAACCATATGTTCGAGGGACAGCTCGGTCGGAACGTCGAGGCCTATATTCACGACATGCTCGTGAAGACCCCCAAGGCCGAGGACCACTTCGCCGACCTAGCAGAAACTTTCGACACCCTCCTGAAGAACAACATGAAGCTCAACCCCGCCAAGTGCGCCTTCGGAGTAAAGTCAGGGAAATTCTTGGGCTTCTTAGTCACTCAGCGTGGGATCGAGGCCAACCCCGACAAGGTCCAGGCCATCCTGGACATGCGCCCACCCACCTGCATCAAAGACGTTCAAAGCCTTACCAGGCGCGTTGTTGCGCTCAACAGATTCCTGTCCCGCGCGGCTTAACGATGCCTACCCTTCTTCAAACTATTGAGAGAGCCCAAAATGGCATCTGCCACATTCGCGTGGGATGAGAAATCCCAAAGAGCGTTCACCGAGCTTAAGGAGTTCCTAGCTTCGCCCCTAGTGCTTTCCAAGCCCATCCCAGGGGAAGCCTTGTATCTCTATCTCTCGGCAACTCCATCCACAGTTAGCTCGGTCCTCGTCAAAAATGACTTGGGAATCGAGAGACTGGTCTACTACACAAGCAAGGTGCTCAGCGAGGCTGAGAAAAGGTACCCCATAACTGAGAAACTCGTGCTAGCGTTGGTTACCTCTGCCAAGCGCCTCCGACCCTATTTCCATGGGCACTGCATCACCGTGCTGACCGGCGAACCATTGAAGAAGATCCTCGCTCACCCTGAAGCCACGGGACGTCTCGTCTAGTGGGCCATCATGCTCGGGGACTACGATAAATCGTATCGGCCTCGCTCCGCTATCAAAGGCCAGGCGCTCGCCGACTTCATCGCCGAGAGCACCATCCCGACTGAAGAAAGATCTCCGTCCGCACCCGGCCCGACCTAGGAACTGTTCGTCGACGGATCTTCCAATTCAGCCGGAAGCAGTGCCGTCATCCTCTTGAAGTCCCCCGAAGGATCAGAGCTACAGTACGCCCTGAAGTTCAACTTCCAAGCATCCAACAACGCTTCTGAGTATGAGGCCCTCATATCGGGAGCCCGCATGGCCCGGCGGTTAGGGGCTAAGCGAGTTAGAATTCACACCGACTCCCAACTGGTCGCTAGCCAGGTCAACGATGATTATGAAGCTCGGGAGGCACCGATAATCAAATACCTCCAACTAGTCAAGACTGTGGCACAACAGTTCGAGAGTTTTGAGGTAGTCCGAATAGCTCGGGAGGAAAACTCTCGAGCGGACGCCCTCTCTCGGCTGGCATCCTCTCTTGACCCCGAGGGTACTCGATCGGTCCTTCTCGAAGAGCTAGAGCGCCCGGGCATTGATTCGGAGCTCCTACCTGTTGACTCAGCCTCCCCGAGCGACTGGCATACCCCCTACCTATCGTGGCTCCAAGACTCCCAGGAGCCTCCCGACCCTCGGGAAGCCCGAAGGTTGAAATACCAAGCTCGGTGATTCGTCACTTTAGATGGCGCACTTTACCGGAGATCCTTCTATGGCCCTCTTTTGAAGTGCTTTGGTGCCGACGAAGCCAACCGAGCGATCAAAGAACTTCACGAAGGTCTGTGTGGAGCGCATTTGGGGGGAAGGTCGCTCGCCAGGATCTTGCTATGGTGAGGTTATTGGTGGCCCACCCTACAGTGTGACTGCTCAGCCTACACACAATGTTGTGACAGTTGTCAGCGATTCGATCACTTGGTCCATCAGCCAGCAACGGAGCTTATCACCCTAGCCGAGCCTTATCCTTTCGCTCGCTGGGGAATCGACATCCTCGGGCCATTCCCCACGGCCCAGGCCCAGAAGAAGTTCATTATCATCGCCATCGACTACTTCACTAAGTGGATCGAGGCCGAAGCCACTGCAAGGATCACCGAGACAGTCGTCTGGAATTTCATCTGGAAGTCGATCATCTGTCGCTACGGCATCCCCCGGGTGATAGTGAGCGATAATGGTCGGCAATTTGATTCTCGATATTTCCGAGATAGATGCGCCGACCTCAATATTCACAATCACTTCACTTCGGTCGCCCACCCTCAGGCTAACGGGCTGGTCGAAAATGCCAACAAGACTATCTTAAAAGGCATCAAGACTAGGCTCGGCAAAGCCAAAGTCAGCTGGCTCAAGGAATTGTTGAACTTACTCTGGTCACATAGAACGACTCCCAGAACGGCAATCGGTGAAAGCCCTTTTCAGCTGGTATACGGTACCGAGGCCGTGATCCCATTGGAGATTGGCAACCCCTCTCTCCGAGTCATCTACTTCCCGTCTGAGACAAACGACCAGAAACTGCTCGAAAATCTCGACTTAGCAGATGAAATCCGGGAGATTGCCAGCATCAGAGCAACGGAGTACCAATGCCGCCTCACTCGATACTACAACGCCAAAGTCCAAGACAGACACTTCAGTTCGGAGACTTCGTCCTCAGGAAAGCCGAAGCCTCTCGACCACTTGAGGTGGCGGGCAAGTTATCCCCTAACTGGGAAGGACCCTACCGAGTGGTCGAGACGCCCGGAAAATGAGCATACCGTCTATCCACGATGGAAGGAGAGCCCATCCCTTGGACCTGGAACGCAACTACATTACGCAAGTTCTACTTCTGAGTACTGAGTATTGTGCAAACGACATGGGATAAAACAAAAGGCTCCTTTCTTTTTATTCAAACAACCCGTTTGTATATCAGGAAGGCCGAAGCCAATAGAATACATGTCAAAAAAGCAAAAGATCCATCTAGCGCCGTCGTAAGAGCCCATCGCTCGACTGACTCGGATGACCTCCCTGTGTCCAGCCACTGACTCTGCCTAGTGTAGAAACTGGCTCGAATAAAGGATAGTTGACCCCATTGGCTCGGGCAGCTCGAGACAAAGGTGACAGAGGGATTAAGAAAGAGAAGGCTACCTTCCAAGTTGAAGTTGGAAGAGAAGGAGGAGAGGGAATGCATATGAAAGCATCTTCCCCGCCAAACTGCCAACTCCTTGGAAGAAAGAGAGTGCAGGCACCCTCCGAAGAGTGAAAGAAAGGAGGACCAGAGCAGAAGAGGGAAAAAGAGGCTGCCAGAAAGAAAAAGAAACCAGCAGAGCTGGATGAGGAGGCAGGGGAAGGACCGGAAGGGATGGAGCTTAGTTGGCTTCCTCCTCCCATCCGTGAAGCGAGCAGGAAGGAACGGGCAGTAGGGATGTCTGATGCCCCCATCCGTCCTCCATCTCGCCCCCCTGTAAGCGCCGCCAGAACTGATAAAGGGAAAATGGCGTGCCTCCGCATGTCGAACCCTTTTCAAGTCTGCCCGCTGGCCGTTGAATCCTCTTCAAGTCCGGAGCAGCAGGAACTCTCTGCCCCCCGTATTCAGTAGGCTCCTCTTCCGGAGCTTCCTCCATGCTCTGAATACAACGACACAAAGCTACGTGAAGAAGGAACGAGGAAAGACTGTCAGGGAAAACCCTAAGCGGTGGAGAGGAAGGGACACCCTTCAGTCCTTTTTATAGGCGAAGGGAGGCTACTTGCCTTAAATAATTTCCCTCCTCTCGAAAACACGCCAGAAGGATTTCTCCCTACGAACGGTCACCTCAAACTTCTCGTCTTCCGCCCCAGCGGGACACACGAAGTGGCCAGGCATTTAAAGCGTGAGAAAATGGAAAGACACCCATTATGCGAGATCCACGCAAAAAATATCGGTTCTTTCCAACCACTGCAGATACGCTGAACAGAATACAGCAATGATGATATGGAACAGATAAGTCTTCATAACAATGCTACTGCCTTATTTATCTCTACACAAAAAAGGGAGTCTTTTTCTTCAAAAAGGGAAAAGGTATGCAAAAAGAAGAAGCAAAACAGATACATATGGCCTCTGGCCCACCTTGAAGATCGGAAGTAGAGGGCTCGAGCGGTCTGCCCCCGGCAGCCTCGGCGACGGCCGACCCTGGCACCGACCCCACCGGCGTGGGAACTGCCTCGGTTGTGTGCCCTCCCGAGGCATCCGGAGTTGGCGACCCCTCGGGAGATGAGCCCTCCGGATCCTCTTCATCCTGCGCCGAAAAAGAGGAACTAGAGGATGACAAGTCTGAGTCATAACATTGACCGGACGGGAAGTCAACCACTCCGGACGCCTGCTCCTCGGCGTAAGAAATGGCCCGATTGTAGCCCTGCTGGAACCCCTTGCGGATGCCCCGACGAAGTCCTAGCTCGTAGTAGGGGAGGGCAGCCTCCTTATGGTCGAACCGGTAAGCCTCTGAGCTCTTGTATTGCTCGAGAGCCTCCGCCCCGGCTGATCCCACCCTACCGGCGAGCCCGGCCTCCCTCTGCTCCGCCTCGGCTGCCTTCCGCTCGGCCTCAGCAGTCCGCCCCTCGGCCGCCGCCACTTGCTTCTTCGCCTCAGCTCGATCAGCCTCTGCCTCCAGCCGAAGATGCTCGGATTCCTCCGCGCGGTCTACTAGCTCGGCACGCTCGGTCTCCCACCGGTCGTCCAGCTCAACGCGTGCTAAGCACTCCGCTCAGAGAAGCCGGTTCTTCCTCTCGAGCGATTCACGGGCCTTAGCTAGCTGCTCGGCTAGCGCCCGGGTCTCCACTTGGCTTGATCGTATCGGCTCCCTGATTGAGGAAACCTCCTGCCGAAGCCCGTCACGCTCCTCGACGAGCCGAGTCAACCTCCTGTCCGACCCACCGAGGGTCCAGGCCAGGTTCGCACACTCCCACTCCGATCGAGCGTACGCTTCTGCCAGAACCGCCCCCATCTGGGCCAGGATCAAGCCGCCCTCCATAACCCCGGCGAGAGCCATGGACGGGGAGTGCTGCCTACCTCCCCCCCTCACCTTCGTGGATATACCACGACACACCTGGTGCAGGGGGCCCGAGATACCCAGCCTCTCTAAGGCCGCCGGAATGGAGAAACCCCCATCACCCGGCGCCCCACCTTATTGCCCGGATCGAGCCCCAGTGATGGGGCATCAAAGGCGATTTCCATACACGGGTGAAGTGTATTTGTGTGTTATGGCTTGTATGAAGTTGTAATTGTGTAATTTCTTTCTTTTGGGCTTCTTGTAAGGCTTATATCAAGCCAATGGGCCATTTGTTATGTCAAGTCCAAGGCTAGGTTGCCATTAGTAGAGTCCATTAGGGAGCTTATGCCATATTGGGTCATTAGGTTGTTAATGGGTCATTAATGCACTTAAGGCCCAAATTGGGCTACACTCCTTCATGGGCCATCTAAGTGGGAGTGGCCCAAGTCTAGCATGATCTAATGGGAGGCTCTTGGCCCATGAATGGCCTTGGCCCATGGAAGGGGGCGCAAGGTTCCTTGTCTTATTAGGCATGGTAGTTGTGGTTTAGGTGGTGTTTGAATGGATCTAGTCCAAGGTTGAATAAGTATGGTCAAATTAGATTAAACTAATGTATTAAATGTGTGATTCACATTGTATCCCAGCCCTTCAATCCAAACCCCTAGATCCAAGGGTTGAGGTTGAGTTTGGTTGGCATCCTATATAAGGTTGTATTTTTCATATTGAATGAATTAATGAAGAGAAAATTGGCATTTGCCCCCAAGTGAGATTTGCACCCCTCCCCTCTCTCTCCCTGGTTCCTCCACCTCCAGCCCCCTTTCTAGAGTGTAATCCCTTCCCCCTTGATCCCCTCCAGCATCTGAAGCAACTCCGGTGATCGCCGCCGCCATCGTCTCGCCGCCGACGCGTCGTCGCCAACGGTTTCGGTGTTCTATCCACTCAGGACAGACCCTTCTTCTCCGAATTCCTGCTATCATTCCCTTCATCTTCTGAAGCTCAAAATTTCAGGGTTGGTTCCCCTCTAGAACCCTTATCCCCAAAAAAAAATCACTTCAAAATTCATCTTTAGCTATTTTTTGATTTTCGTCCAAGTCCAAGTTCCAGATCTGTCCTGGTTCTGTTTACTGTTCATCAGCTCTGAGTTTACCCCATTCGAACCACCTTTTATTGTTTTTGGGTCGGCCAAATTTACTGGGATCTCTGTCCACATCCCTCTACCACCAGGAATTTTATTAATTTTTGGTTCACCCTCCAAGTATTTTTCAAATTTCGTCCAAGTTCCCAAGAATAGTCTGCCCACAGTTTCCCAGATCCGACCCAGGTCTAGTAAAGAAATCCCAGAAAATCCATTTCGTCTCCAATCAGAAAACCAAAAATAGTCCCGCATTCCCCTCTGAGAGTCCTTCAACTTTTCTGAAGAAATCATTGCCAGATTCGGAGGTCTTCTCCCCGGTCAACGTCGATCTTCAGAGAAGTCAGAACCTGCCCCTGCAGTTCTGGCCAGATTCCAGCAAGCTTGTAAAATGCATGATCAGAAATACAGATCTGATTATTTTTTTTTAAGACCCCTACATCGAGATATTCTGAGTCAGCTTTCCAACGGCGCTAACCTCGTCGCATTCCGACGACGGGGCTGATCGCAGCAGCAGTTTTCTCCAAGTCGCGCGCCTGCAAACAGAATTTTCAGATTCGTGGCCGAGTTCCCGCGAGCGTCGTCCGAGGGCCGCCCGGCGTCCGGCGGTCGTTCCAGCAGCTCGCCATCCCAGGGGAACGCTTTCCAGGTGTCTCCACAATAGAGGAGTCATCAGGCCCCACACGACCCCTCCGGTCAATACGTGGGCCCCCACTAGCACGAGTACGCGTGAAGCCGAAGCATTGCCCGAAACCACCCGTCAACCCGAACTTGGTCCTCCCGGGCCCACTTGTGTCGCCCTTTACCTCCCTGCGTGGAGTGGGCTTATTTGTACTGCTGTAAACATAATGTACTAAGTTCCCAGGAGTACGAGCTTTGGCCGGGTGCCGTCTTCGCCACGCCGAGAGCGTGGAGGTATGGCCTTCACCCTTACACTTGGCATTAGTTCAATTCTTTATATGCTTTATATGCCGCTGCTAGAGAGCATGTGTAGGGATACCTAGCCCGCTTTCAATTTATAATATCACTGCTGCGAGAGAGAGCGAAGCCGTCCCGTGACCCGATCCGGGCACAAGTGAGAGCCGACCACCCTAGCTCCCAGCCGGTTTCTCAACCGCGCACATCCGACGCTTCCCTCGTTAAGGGACGATCGCGAGCTTGTCGTGTCCGTGGTCCCGTCCCGCATCAATTTGGTATCAGAGCGAGTTGAGTCTAGGGTGTCAAAAAGGAAAAAAAAAGAGTGTCATTTTTGTCTAGTCATTAGTCGGTCTAAGTCGAGTCTAGGATCATCATATTTTTTAAAACAACAAAAAAAGGGTCATTTTTGGGTCGCATACATCCCTTTACTCGGTATATAAAAAGGTGTTGTCCGACCGTTAGGTTACGCCTATCGGGAAGGCCACACACTTGTGCGAGTGACCTTCGGGTCGATTGTCTCCGCCGCGTACCGAGTTTTGGTTAAGTCTAGGTGCATCATTTTGCATTAGTGTGTTTTGCTTTAGTCGGTGTCTTCTAGTCGGTGTGTTTGCATGCCCACTCGTCGGGGTACTCAGTACTCACCCCCACCCCCACCTATGGCCAACCCACGGGATACCTCGGGAGACTTCCACTCCCTACAAGAGGCGATGATGGCCATTATGGCTAGGTTGGACCAATCCGATGCTAACTTTCGGACCTTCTCCGAGAATATGGATGGTCGCCTTAGGGCCAGGGAGGGACGCATGGAGAACTCCGATAGGTCGGTCCAAGACCTCGTTGGGCGGTTAGATAGGATGTCACACGGGGACCCTCCTGGGGCAGCCCAAGGTCCACCCGCACCTCCTCCCGCGGGGGCCCAAGTCCAACCCGCTCCCATGGCCCAAGTCCAGGCCGCTCCCGCGGCCCAAAACCAGCCACCACTGGTTCCTCCACCCGCCCCTCCTCGGGTTCCCCAACTACCACACCGTGACCTTGGTCTCGAGGACTATGGGTCCGACAATGCCTACGAGGGGTATGGTCAACGCCGTCGTGGTTTTCAGCCACAACGAGATGAGGATGATGATCGGGTCCTCAAGACCGTGCGAGCGGATCCTCCCGCTTTTTACGGATCTTTGGATCCGAAAGTCTACCTAGATTGGGAGTTTGGCATGGACCGTTATTTTGAATGGTATGATATGTCGGAGCGTCGAAGGGTCCGATTTGCCACCATGAAACTTATGGGGCAGGCACAAACTTATTGGAAGAATGTGGAGAGCCTGCTACTTCAGCGGCTAGAACCCCCGATCGACACATGGGCCGAAATGAAGAATAAACTTCGGCAAAAGTACCTTCCTCCCACATACCGCCAACGACTCATCGATAGATGGCAAAGTCTTAGCCAGGGAGACCGGTCCGTCTCCGAATACATCGCGGAGTTTGATGAGTACTTTCTACGATGTGGTGTCACGGAGGAGAGTACCATGCCCGTTTCCCGCTTTCGACGTGGTTTGCGGCCACACTATCAGTATGAGCTTTTCCGTCGCAATGCCAAGACGTTGGAAGAGGCATACCAGGTTGCTCTCGAGATGGAGCAATTTGAGGGAGAGTTCGAGTCTAGCCATTGGTTAGGCCCCACCCCTCTCCGTAGTACCGAGCCACGTCACTCCATAGGCCCGCATCAGCGGCCTCCCATGGCTCGACCTCAGGAGTCCACCCGTCAGGAGCACTTCGCTCCATGGCCCCGTCCTCCTCCACCTCGGGATCTATTTCCACCCCAACCACCGGCACCCGTTGCCCGTTCCCCGGCTCCTATAGCCCATCCTCTGGCACCGGCACCCCCTCCACTATTGTCCAAAGTACCTACATCTCCCCCATTACTGCCTACACCCCCTACCCGACGGGATGATAAGGGTAAGGCCCCTCTTTTAGGGAGAGTAGTCGGTCGCGAATACAGTGTTTCCACTGTCACGGGTATGGCCACATCGCCAGTGAGTGTCCCGCTCGCACCACCCTAGCCTTAGGTGTTGGAGGATCCGCACCTCCCGAGCTTGAGTGTGTCGATTACGAGGCCGATGAGGCACTGGCCGATGAGTACTATGCCATGGGGGAAGAGCTGGGCGACCCTTCGGCCGCCCAGGATACTGCCACCTAGTGGGCTTGATGCTACCACCTTAGTCTAGAGTCGTGCATGAGTCGGTGTGTTTTCTTTATGTGGTTTGTTTGTGTGGTGATTTTGAGTCGATTGTTTGCGTGGTTTGCATTCGTGTGTCTGTGCATGGTGAGTCTGCATGTGTCTTGTGCAAGCTCGTTGTCGGTCTCTTACGAGTAAGAGGCGAGTGGACTCACTTGATGAGTATGGGATCGGTTTTATTTCTATACCCGGATCAGTCACCTATAGGGACTCAGCGGTGATTCCTAGTGAGTCTTCGAGCTGTTTCCTCCCTTTTGAGAGTGCCCCTTCGTAGTGACCACCTTTAGCCATAGCAGTACGCATATCGAGTATATATGAAATGAGCAGGTGCCGATCACTTGGAGTGGAGCATACCCGCGCTACTTAGCACGGTGACGGATCCGCCGGAGGACCGGAGCAGCCATACCCCTACTCGACGGGGTCGAGTTCCTCCCACCCGGGGAGAATTGATGGGGCATCAAAGGCGATTTCCATACACGGGTGAAGTGTATTTGTGTGTTATGGCTTGTATGAAGTTGTAATTGTGTAATTTCTTTCTTTTGGGCTCCTTGTAAGGCTTATATCAAGCCAATGGGCCATTTGTTATGTCAAGTCCAAGGCTAGGTTGCCATTAGTAGAGTCCATTAGGGAGCTTATGCCATATTGGGTCATTAGGTTGTTAATGGGTCATTAATGCACTTAAGGCCCAAATTGGGCTACACTCCTTCATGGGCCATCTAAGTGGGAGTGGCCCAAGTCTAGCATGATCTAATGGGAGGCTCTTGGCCCATGAATGGCCTTGGCCCATGGAAGGGGGCGCAAGGTTCCTTGTCTTATTAGGCATGGTAGTTGTGGTTTAGGTGGTGTTTGAATGGATCTAGTCCAAGGTTGAATAAGTATGGTCAAATTAGATTAAACTAATGTATTAAATGTGTGATTCACATTGTATCCCAGCCCTTCAATCCAAACCCCTAGATCCAAGGGTTGAGGTTGAGTTTGGTTGGCATCCTATATAAGGTTGTATTTTTCATATTGAATGAATTAATGAAGAGAAAATTGGCATTTGCCCCCAAGTGAGATTTGCACCCCTCCCCTCTCTCTCCCTGGTTCCTCCACCTCCATCCCCCTTTCTAGAGTGTAATCCCTTCCCCCTTGATCCCCTCCAGCATCTGAAGCAACTCCGGTGATCGCCGCCGCCATCGTCTCGCCGCCGACGCGTCGTCGCCAACGGTTTCGGTGTTCTGTCCACTCAGGACAGACCCTTCTTCTCCGAATTCCTGCTGTCATTCCCTTCGTCTTCTAAAGCTCAAAATTTCAGGGTTGGTTCCCCTCTAGAACCCTTATCCCCAAAAAAACAATCACTTCAAAATTCATCCTTTAGCTATTTTTTGATTTTCGTCCAAGTCCAAGTTCCAGATCTGTCCTGGTTCTGTTTACTGTTCATCAGCTCTGAGTTTACCCCATTCGAACCACCTTTTGATTTTTTTTGGGTCGGCCAAATTTACTGGGATCTCTGTCCATCCCTCTACCACCAGGAATTTTATTAATTTTTGGTTCACCCTCCAAGTATTTTTCAAATTTCGTCCAAGTTCCCAAGAATAGTCTGCCCACAGTTTCCCAGATCCGACCCAGGTCTAGTAAAGAAATCCCAGAAAATCCATTTCGTCTCCAATCAGAAAACCAAAAATAGTCTCGGATTCCCCTCTCAGAGTCCTTCAACTTTGCTGAAGAAATCATTGCCAGATTCGGAGGTCTTCTCCCCGGTCAACGTCGATCTTCAGAGAAGTCAGAACCTACCCCTGCAGTTCTGGCCAGATTCCAGCAAGCTTGTAAAATGCATGTTCAGAAATACAGATCTGATTATTTTTTTTTAAGACCCCTACGTCGAGATATTCTGAGTCAGCTTTCCAACGGCGCTAACCTCGTCGCATTCCGACGACGGGGCTGATCGCAGCAGCAGTTTTCTCCAAGTCGCGTGCCTGCAAACAGAATTTTCAGATTCGTGGCCGAGTTCCCGCGGGCGTCGTCCGAGGGCCGCCCGGCGTCCGGCGGTCGTTCCAGCAGCTCGCCATCCCAGGGGAACGCTTTCCAGGTGTCTCCACAATAGAGGAGTCATCAGGCCCCACACGACCCCTCCGGTCAATACGTGGGCCCCCACTAGCACAAGTACGCGTGAAGCCGAAGCATTGCCCGAAACAGCCCGTCAACCCGAACTTGGTCCTCCCGGGCCCACTTGTGTCGCCCTATACCTCCCTGCGTGGAGTGGGCTTATTTGTACTGCTGTAAACATAATGTACTAAGTTCCCGGGAGTACGAGCTTTGGCCGGGTGCCGTCTTCGCCACGCCGAGAGCGTGGAGGTATCGCCTTCACCCTTACACTTGGCATTAGTTCAATTCTTTATATGCTTTATATGTCGCTGCTAGAGAGCATGTGTAGGGATACCTAGCCCTCTTTCAATTTATAATATCACTGCTGCGAGAGAGAGCGAAGCCGTCCCGTGACCCGATCTGGGCACAAGTGAGAGCCGACCACCCTAGCTCCCAGCCGGTTTCTCAACCGCGCACATCCGACGCTTCCCTCATTAAGGGACGATCGCGAGCTTGTCGTGTCCGTGGTCCCGTCCCGCATCACCCAGCCTCGACCACCCCTCGCGCCCCGGCCGGATTCTCCTACGGCCTCTCAACATGGATCGGCTCGGCACTAGCATCGCCACCTAAAGCGCCAGCCTCGGCCTCGATCACAGCATCCCCAACTTCAGCCACGGCCCCCTCGGCTCCAGCCGAGGGGAGAGCCGGGTCGGCCCCGTACCGGTTGCAGGAGCACCCTCGGCCCCCTCGGTCCGGGCCAAAGGAGGAACCAAGCCAGCATCATCACCGCCCGCAGGGGCAGCCCCGACCTCCTCAGCCCCCTCTAGCTCGGCTGGTGGGAGAGCCCGCCCGGTAGGGTCGGTCCCACTGTGCCCGGCAGAGGGGTGAGCCGCGGTAGGGTCACCTTCGACTGCGGGTACGGCCCCGGCCTTCCTAGCCCGCTTTCTGGCCCTCGCAGCGGCCCGAACCATACCCTCCACAGGGTCCTTGCGCTTCGGTCCCCGCGGTTCGGAGGATTCGCCCCGGGCCACTCCCTTGCCCTTATCTTTGGTTCGAGAGTGACCCACGGGAGCAGTCGGTTTGTCGGCAGCCGAGTCATCTCCAAGCTCGATCACCTCTACGGCCTCCTTCAGAGGCTCTCGCCTGGTGTCTGCACAAAGAAGAAGATGAATTCAGGAAAAGAAAGATGACCTGATGAGGGCATCCCTTGCCCTCCACATTTTCTCCGAACTCGGATTGTTCGTCGACAAGCGCCATTATGTTAGTCATGTATTTTTGAGTCTAGTCATGTAATCTTCACATTTTATTTGAGTCAATATCATGTAATTTTCCCTTTATTTGAGTCATGTACCTAGGTTAGTGAGTCATTTTCCTAAGTATTATGTCATTAGGTTGGTTTGTTAGGCTAGTGGGCCCAATTCATTGGGCTTGGCCCAAGGGCACCCCTATCCCTTCGGTTATTTGTCATTGAGTCAAATGTCAGGGACTTTTGTAGAAATGTGGGTTGCCTATATATAGGACCCCATTCCCCTCATTTTAAAGTAATGAACAATTAAATGAAAATTGAAATCCACTTCCAAATCCCACTAGATCTCTCTCTCTCTCACTCTCTCTCTCTCTAAGGGGTCCCCCCCCTCTCTCTCTCTCCCTCCACCCCAATTTTCCGAATTTTCTCTCTCCTCCCCATTCACCCCTCATTAAGACCTCTCCCCTTCCCCATACACCCATTTAACTCCCCCCCAACCCAAGGTGGCATACTCCAATCCACACCCCACCTCCCAACCCCCAACTATCCAACACCACTTCCTAAGCACCCCTTCCTCTCCCCAAGGTTGAAGGGGCTCTTCCCTATGCCCAAATTCAAATTTCCCTCTCCCTAGGGCAGTGCCCTTCCATCTCCCCACCTCCCAAACCACCCAAAGTCGCAGCCCCCCTTCCCCATACCAGCCAAGTTCACCCTCCACCTCTTACTCTCTTGGCCATCCCCTTCCCCACCCCCTCATCTTCTTCTCATTCAGCCTCTGTTTCAGGCAGCAGAGTTGCAGCGACTTGCAGAGGTAGCCACGACCGTCTCTCAAAGATTCAGGTGGCAAGGCCTACATTTCTGGAATCGTCATCGAGATAGCTTTCCAACGGTGGTGGTCTCGCCGGCTTCCGAGTTTGGAGCTGTCCGGAGGAGCATCATCTTCAACGACTGCGCAATCTGTCCCAGACTGAAGACCAGAGCGATCTTGGAAGCTGTTCTGCGGTCAACCTTGGAGGAATTCGAGCACACTTCCTTCTACAAAATTCTTCTTCGTCTAGTCCTCCATCAGTATCAGAAAGAACGACGCCAATCTCCTGCCCGAGCTATTTTTTCTGAATTATTCTGTCGGAGTGTGCAGTCTGCCACCAGTGGACTCAGGTTTGACCTGTCTTCATTTATCTGGCCACCATTCTCATCTCCGACCTCGGATTGTGGCCCCGTCAACTTCTGCTCGAAGATACTCCGACCACGATCGCGTCACCGCCAGTTTCGTTCAATTTGAAGTTCGGGAGCGACCGCAGCGCCTTCTGCAATCCACTGCATCAGTTCTGCATCAGTCCGAAGTAGAGTGTTGCTGTCCTGCTCCAGTCGCCGGTCCGATCAGCCCTGAGGTCCAGAGCTTCCCAAAAAATTCAGGCATCATCATCTGTCAGTTGGGAAACTTTTTGCGCAGGTTTCGTCAAGATCTGAGCTCTGTGGAATTTGTGGCAGTGACATCACCGCCCCCCTGTCAAACAATTCTGAAGGTTGGCAGAACCGGCGGGGATCGGCAAATCGGGTTTCCTTAGCATAAGTCCCCACCCCGCCTGGCCGGCCGAAGGCCCCTCCCTGCGTGGAGGTAGTATTGGATGTAATAAGATTAATCCCCACCCCAAGATCACCCCTCCTGCGAGAGGTGTAGTGGTGTAATCTTTCCATTTCAGGTTGAAGCGACACCGACGCGGCGTGCGGGTGCATACCCTCGCCTCCCCGCTCGCCCCCGTCTCCGGCCGGAGTCGGCGTCTTCATGCCGGCTAGGTGAGCTCCTGAACATATCTCATTGCTGTAATGGACTTGCTTAGCTTAGTATTGCTATAGTTACTCCGTCGGCGGTAAGAGAGTGTCCGATTTTAAATTGCTACCCAAATTGAGTGACCACCGCGGGCGAGTTGTGAGAGCATCCACTTAACCCACACCCTTGGTGTGTTGGCCGCCCACGATTTGGGCATCCTAGGCCCATTTGGGGTTCTCCCCAAGCTAGCCAACCATTGGAGCCTCAAGGTCCCGCCTCGGACCCTCTCCAACATCGCCTAGTCGCCATCGGGCACTAGTGTGCGCCATACGGGTGAGCTCGCTAGTGTGAGTCCGCTGCTCAAACTTGAATTCTTGCAAAATAGTTCCATAGGTGGTGTTACATCAAGTGGTATCAGAGCAAGTTCACAACTTGTCTCTATCAAGTTGGTCCTAGGGCATGTCTATGCATTTAGAGTCTTCAAGTGCATCACTTTTGTCCCCTAATATGGCCACCTCATATCGACCTTACCAATCGGCCCACTCCATAAGTCCAAGCCACTAAGAGATGCCTACCACTAACACCCATAACTTCCCGGGCCATGTCAACTACTTCATGAAAGCCTTGACCTATGCTAATGAGCGGCTTGATAACATATCGGGCCGACTCAACCAACTTGGAGAAAATAGGCCCGCCCCAAGGACGGACGATAGGATGGCCCCTTTCCCACTTCCCACCTTTGATGGAACCTCTCCTAGAGAATATTTAGATTGGGAAGCTACAATGGACCAATACTTCACTTTGTATCCTATGTCCGAGGATGAAAAGGCATTGGTTGCCAAAATGCAACTTACCAAACGGGCAGAAACTTATTGGATGCAAATTGTCGGGCTAAAGGTACTTAGAAGGGAAACTCCCATCACCACTTGAAAGGACATGAAGGAGCAACTTAGGGCTAGATATGTTTCGCCCTCATACTCAAATCACCAAGACCTAAGGAGCACTTCAACTCCTTCATCCCCACCTAGCCAACCCATGACCCTAATTCCCCATTCCACATCACTTCCCACCTATCCTACCCCAACCACCACACCAGCACCCTACCTACAAACTCCCACCACAACCATATGTCCACAAACCCAATTGGACCCCGTGTCCACCCATCCACTAAGGCCCATAATGGCCACCACCCCCAAACCCAAAACCCCTCACCAAACCCATACCCCACAAGCCCCCTTGACCACCACCACAAACCCACCATCATCCCCAAAAAGGGACACATCTCCCAAAATAAATCAACCCAAAATCCCTCACCCAACCCACCTCCCGCTTCCTACACCAATCTTTCCCCAACCTAGGCCTCCTCTACTTCCCCTTCCTATCCCAACCCAAGCCCATGCTTGTTCACCACCCCGGGTGTGTCATACGCTAGCTATCACCAAACCACCCCCCATAGATCCCCCTACTCCATTAGCAATAGAAGTTGCAACCCACACACCCACCCAAGTGGAGAAGGATGCCCATCCGGATCCACCTCCCAACATAGAGGAAATCCAAAGGCCAAACAACTCACACACCTCTAGCCTAGCTCCTCTAGAGACACCCAACCTCACCATAGGTAAGTCCATACTCCAATGGCTCAAGAAAGGTTTCACCATTCCTAGTTCACAACCATGCCACCTACCCATGGGATATCAATCCCAAATCATTCCCATTCAGCCACATGTCACTTATCAAACTTCCTATTGTGTGGAAGATTTGGGAGACTTAGTGAACTACCTACATTGGCAAATTCACTTGACCAATATGCCAGCCATGAGACCATCCGAAACTAACACCATTAGCCTAGCATATCCCACCATTGGCTCCATCACTTCCATCTACACTAATGGCCAAGTTACTAGTGAGATCATCCTCCTTCTTCCCATGGAGGAAGAACCTATCCTATTCCACTCCCCAACCATAGAGATCCCAAGTGCTTTGATCGGCCAACCCATTAGCAACTTTGGCCCAATTATTGAGGAGGAGGACTCACCATTCGAGGACCTTGAGAGCATAGAGTACCCCTACCAAGGTGACCCTTACCATGATCCCTTTAACCCTTTTCTATGGGAGCCTAGATCTCCATGTAACCCACTCACCTTATTCACCACCCACCCTTTCCTACCCCCACCCACCATGTTGGGCCAAGCCCACCTCATCCATGACCCAGGTTACACCATAGGAATCATGACCTTAGGCAACACCCGCCTAGAGATCAAGAAGGTGCCCCACCCTATATCCACCTACCTAGATCCCTTCGACCCTTTTGAGTGGAAGCTCAAAGACCACCCCACCATCCCACATGAGGAAGTCATCTTTGGGAAAGGAATTCATATGTCTTGGCACATCACACCGCTTGGCATGATTAGTCCGTCGGGTACATTCATCCATATCACCCACATGTCAAGAAGAAAACATGAGTGGTCAATATTTGGTTGTAATGGTCCACCATCATACATCATAAATCTCAAACATGTTAGAAGCATTCATGGATGTCCGGGTCCTCCAACATTCATCACACTCACTCACAAGAGGGACACCTATGGATGCCCCGGTCCTCCCAAATCCTTCAAAGTCTTCATAACATCAATGCATGATAGGTCTATATGTGGTTGTCCCGGACCCCCTTTGCATACCATACATTGTCAACTCACACTGCATCATAGTACATGGCATATGCATTCAAGCAAGTATCAAGCAACAAGCGGTGGGATTCACAAGAAACGAGCACAAACTCCTAAGCACCACTTTGAGTTCCAAGTTGACAACTTGACGATGATGGCTTTGGAGTGGCTCTACTTTAGGGTCACCTCCAATCTGAGGGCACGAGGACTTGGACCTTGCCAAGTTCCGAGTGGCTTTGGCAACCAAGCTTATGGGTTGAACTTTCAAAAGGGTTTTGGGATTCTCCCCATTTCTCATGTGGCGGATCCAGCACGCTCTAAGGGCACCGCGGTGGATCCTAGTGAGTGCCTCGAACTTACACCTACCCTTGTGAGAGACACCCTCGGAGTGCCACCACAAATAGCCTGAGAGTCCGACGTGAGCACACAGCGGCAATACTAGGCAAGCAAGATCCCATCGCCAGCATGAGGGTATGACCAGGCCACTTTGTCGAGCTGAAGCGCCGTTCTCTGACTATGGTCGCGGGTTGAGTATGGAGATCGTGGATCACCCAGAGCCGCAGTTCGATGTACTACTTCCCTGGTGGACCCATACTCGACGGGGTCGAGTTTTCCCCACCCCGGGGGTATGATGAGGGCATCCCTTGTCCCTCCACATTTTCTCCGGACTCGGATTGTTCGTCGACAAGCGCCATTATGTTAGTCATGTATTTTTGAGTCTAGTCATGTAATCTTCACATTTTATTTGAGTCAATATCATGTAATTTTCCCTTTATTTGAGTCATGTACCTAGGTTAGTGAGTCATTTTCCTAAGTATTATGTCATTAGGTCGGTTTGTTAGGCTAGTGGGCCTAATTCATTGGGCTTGGCCCAAGGGCACCCCTATCCCTTCGGTTATTTGTCATTGAGTCAAATGTCAGGGACTTTTGTAGAAATGTGGGTTGCCTATATATAGGACCCCATTCCCCTCATTTTGAAGTAATGAACAATTAAATGAAAATTGAAATCCACTTCCAAATCCCACTAGATCTCTCTCTCTCTCTCACTCTCTCTCTCTCTAAGGGGTCCCCCCCTCTCTCTCTCTCTCCCTCCACCCCAATTTTCCGAATTTTCTCTCTCCTCCCCATTCACCCCTCATTAAGACCTCTCCCCTTCCCCATACACCCATTTAACTCCCCCCCAACCCAAGGTGGCATACTCCAATCCACACCTCACCTCCCAACCCCCAACTACCCAACACCACTTCCTAAGCACCCCTTCCTCTCCCCAAGGTTGAAGGGGCTCTTCCCTAAGCCCAAATTCAAATTTCCCTCTCCCTAGGGTAGTGCCCTTCCATCTCCCCACCTCCCAAACCACCCAAAGTCGCAGCCCCCCTTCCCCATACCAGCCAAGTTCACCCTCCACCTCTTACTCTCTTGGCCATCCCCTTCCCCACCCCCTCATCTTCTTCTCATTCAGCCTCTGTTTCAGGCAGCAGAGTTACAGCAACTTGTAGAGACAGCCACAACCGTCTCTCAAAGATTCAGGTAGCAAGGCCTACATTGCTGGAATCGCCATCGAGATGGCTTTCCAACGGTGGTGGTCTCGCCGGCTTCCGAGTCCGGAGCTGTCCGGAGGAGTGTCATCTTCAACGATTGCGTAATCTGTCCCAGACTGAAGACCAGAGCGATCTTGGAAGATGTTCTGCGGTCAACCTTGGAGGAATTCGAGCACACTTTCTTCTACAAAATTCTTCTTCGTCTAGTCCTCCATCAGTAGCAGAAAGAACGATGCCAATCGCCTGCCCGAGCTATTTGTTCTGAATTATTTGTCAGAGTGTGCAGTCTGCCACCAGTGGACTCAGGTTTGACCTGTCTTCATTTATCTGGCCACCATTCTCATCTCTGACCTCAGATTGTGGCCCCGTCAACTTCTGTTCGAAGCTACTCTGACCACGATCGCGTCACCGCCAGTTTCGTTCAATTTGAAATTCGGGAGCGACCGCAGCGCCTTCTGCAATCCACTGCATCAGTTCTGCATCAGTCCAAAGCAGAGTGTTACTGTCCTGCTCCAGTCGCCGGTCCGATCAGCCCCGAGGTCCAGAGCTTCCTAAAAAACTCAGGCATCATACTCTGTCAGTTGGGAAACTTTTGCCGCAGGTTTCGTCAAGATCTGAGCTCTGTGGAATTTGTGGCAGTGACATCACCGGCCCCCTGTCCAACAATTCTGAAGGTTGGCAGAACCGGCGGGGATCGGCAAATCGGGTTTCCTTAGCATAAGTCCCCACCCCGCTTGGCCGGCTGAAGGCCCCTCCCTGCGTGGAGGTAGTATTAGATGTAATAAGATTAATCCCCACCCCAAGATCACCCCTCCTGCGAGAGGTGTAGTGGTGTAATCTTTCCATTTCAGGTTGAAGCGACACCGACGCGGCGTGCGGGTGCATACCCTCGCCTCCCCGCTCGCCCCCGTCTCCGGCCGGAGTCGGCGTCTTCACGCCGGCTAGGTGAGCTCCTGAACATATCTCATTGCTGTAATGGACTTGCTTAGCTTAGTATTGCTATAGTTACTCCATCGGCGGTAAGAGAGTGTCCGATTTTAAATTGCTACCCAAATTGAGTGACCACCGCGGGCGAGTTGTGAGAGCATCCACTTAACCCACACCCTTGGTGTGTTGGCCGCCCATGATTTGGGCATCCTAGGCCCATTTGGGGTTCTCCCCAAGCTAGCCAACCATTGGAGCCTCAAGGTCCCGCCTCGGACCCTCTCCAACATCGCCTAGTCGCCATCGGGCACTAGTGTGCGCCATACGGGTGAGCTCGCTAGTGTGAGTCCGCTGCTCAAACTTGAATGCTTGCAAAATAGGTTCATAGATGGTGTTACATCATGACCCCCACATCCGAAGGAAAGTCTAAGCTGTGGCACCTGAGCCCGACGGGTGCAGCCGCGTGAGAAGACACCGCTCGATATTCTCCGGTGTCACCAGTTCCTCGGTGGACTGGCGGTGTTTCATCAGGATGGCTGCATACTTCTCCACATGAGGGGGGAACTCATCCTGCCTAGAAGGGATGTTAGGGTGGAAATTGGGGATTACCAGTCACCTCCAGGTTTTCTCCACTGAACAAATCTTCACCCAGAAGAATTGGGTCTTCCACCCCTTATGCGAAGAATCCTTCGCCGCCAAAGAGATACAACTCTTATTCCGCTTCGCCTGGATGAAATAGAAGCCCTTCCCAGCCGAAGGATGTGCTTTCAACTCAAAGAAATAGTGGAAGAGGTCCATGGAAGGAGGAACTCCGCACTGACGGTAGAGAATACGGAAGGCAGAAAGGAGGAGATAAGAGTTGGCTACCAACTGAATAGGCGCCAACCGAAAAAAATCAAGAAGCTGAAGGATGAAAGGTTCAAAAGGAAGGCAGAATCCACCCTTCCACGACAGAAGATGCATACAGATGTGGCCTGTATGAGAGTCTAGGCTCGTCTCATATGGAGTAGTAGCGGTAAAACTATACTTGTGGGGTAGGCGATACTGGTGCTCCAGCCTCCTCACATCCGCCTCCCCCAGTTTGCTGCAGTTCGGGACCGGTGCCCTCGCCACCTGCTCGTCCTCCCACTCCTTGACCTCTGGGCGCTGGCCCGCCAGGGAGTCAGAAGAAGACTCTGAGGGAAGGCGGCGCCTAGACCCTGAAGATTCCGGGGGAGGAGGAAGCTACCGGACGGCCTCCGCGATTATCGCCGCCAACTCCTCAAATGCCACCGCAAGCCTCTGCTCCTCCATCGTGTCCTCACGGCGCATCGAAAAGCCCCAAAAATAAGAATGAAGGAGAGTCAAAACCCTAAAAGACGGAGGGAGTCTGGAATGACAACAAGCGCCCAATGCCTATAAACCCATGCGGAAGGCGGCGCGTCGTTCCGACCTCCGAGGAAAGGGGGCCCCTTCAATTCAAATCCATCAGGATCATCATTAACACGGGCATAGGTGACCACCACATGTGGCTTCCTAACACTGCTAGATCTCCACCCACCTGAGCCACGCCGTTCCGAAACCCCAAACCGCTACTCGTCCGGGCTTACTAAAGCTCGGGAGTAGGAGGGGGACAAGTGGAGAGAGGGATTATGTAGCCCAATTAAGAGCAACCAAACTAGGCCCATCAGGACCGAACGAGGCTCAGCTCATCCAAGTGATAGCCCTCTAGGGCCCACTTCGGCAAAAAAGCATAATAAAGATCACTCGGGATCCCATCCTTCCTCAGCGGCCCTTAGGCTCAGAAGGCCCGAACGTCAGGACGGAGGAAGACCCACGCCCGAGCCATCCCTCCAACGGGATAAGGGCCTAGCGCTCCGCGCCCACTCCGATCTGACTGCATCCGAGCTATGCCTATCGCCCGGACAGGGCTGGCACTTCTCATTCTTGGATCGACTGACAAGTGTTTATCCATGCAGCCGTTGAAAGTCCTTTATGATCAGGAGTTCAGGGGGATAAGGGAGCCACGATCCCCCAAGGTCATGAAGAGTCCACGATGAGGATGTAACGATCCCATGATGAGGACGTAACGATCCCATGATGAGGACGTAACTTCCTCCTGAAAGTCCTCAGCTTATGGGTCTCATCCGAGGAGCTCGCTATATAAACCCGGGACTCCCTCCGGCGGCAGGTAAGGTAGATACAGGCCTAACACTCCCTGAGCAGGAACCACTTCACCATCTTGGTGTTGGGGGATCTCGCGCATTTCTTTCTACCTCTCTCAATACCTTCCACCAACGCTCTACTGACTTAAGCATCGGAGGGTTTCCCCAGGGAACCATCCCTGGGCCTCCTGATTCATTTCCCTTTCTCTGTAGTTCACTATCCGGTGATCATCCTCCCAGCTGAGGACCAGCGCGAGATCACGCCCCTTCAGTCCACATGGCATCAAAGCATGATAGGACAATCTATGGTTGCCCCGGTCCACCTTTGCACACTATCCATTTTCACACCCACTCACCGCATCGTAATGCATGGTACGAGAATACACGTAAGCAATTCGTAACGAGCGGTGAGGTTCACAAAGAGCGGACAAAGGCTCGCAAGCGCCACTTGGAATTCCAAGTAGGTAACTTATCGATGGAGACATTGGAGTGGCTCTACCCTAGGGTCACCTCCAACTCGAGGGCACGAGGACTTGGACCTTGCCAAGTTCTGAGTGACTTTGGCAAACCGGCTTACGGGTTGGACGAACTAATGGGTTTTGGGATTCACCCCATTTCCTACGTGGTGGACCCGGCACCCTATATGGGCACCGGGGTGGATCCTAGTGAGTGCCTCGAGCCTACGCCTATCTTTCAGAGAGACATCCTCGGAGTGCCACCTCATATCAGCCTGAGAGCCCGACGTGAGCACACGGAGATAATACTAGGCAAGCGGGGTATCATCGCTGGCAAGAGGGTGTGCCCGTGCCACCTTGAGAAGCTGAAGCGCCGTCCCCCAGCTATGGACGCGGGGTTGATTTTGGAGATCGTGGCTCGCTCAGAGCTACATTTGGTGTGCCACTTCCCCGGTGGACCCATACTCGACGGGGTCAAGTTTTCTCCACCCCGGGGGTATGATGGGGACATCCCTTGCCCCTCCACATTTTTCCGAGGCTCGGATTGTTCGTCGGCATGCGCCATTATTTTCGTTGTATTTTTCTGAGTTAAGTCATGTAATTTTTATATTTTCTTTGAGTCATAATTATGTAATTTTCCCTTTATTTGACTCAGGTACCTAGGTTTAAGGGTCAATTACCTAAGTTCTCAGTCATTATGTTGATTAGATAGGTTTATGGGCCCAATCCATTGGGCTAGGCCCAAGGGCGCCCCTCCCTTGGGACTAGCTGGTCAATTATGGGTTTGTTAGGGTCCCTTTGGTCCTAGGAAAAGTATGGAGTCTATAAATAGCCCCCTCCCCTCTCTCATTTGTAACCTTTGATGAATATTTGAATAAAAAGAAACCCTTTGTGAGAATTTTCTTCCCTTGGAGTGAGACTCTCCACATCCCTCCCCTATCTCTCCCATATCTCTCTCTCTCTCTCTAAGGGGTCCCCCCTCTCTCTCTCTCTCTTCCCTACCCCCAAATTTCAAAATTTCTTCTCTCTCCTCTCATTCACTCTTCATTAATGTCCCCTCTTCCCCATACACTCATTCAAGTCCCCCCAACCCCCAAGGTAGAACCCACCAATCTCCAAGTCACCCTCCAACCCCCAACCACCCACTACCCTTTCCCAAGCACCCTTCCATCTCCCCAAGGCTGAAGGGGCTTCACCCAAGGCCCAAATTTGAATCTCCCTCCCTTTATAGCTGCCCCACACCCCTCCCCAACACCCCCTTCCTACCCTGGTCACCCTCCCCTTTCCCCCCCTTGTTTCCCTTGGCCATCCCACCCTCATACACACAACCCTACACCTTCATCCTATTCCCAGCTCGTAGGCAGCAGAGCACCAGCTACTTTCTGAGGCTACCACAATATCACCAAAAAGCTTTAGAGGGCGTACCATATACCGTTGGATTCGTCTTCCTGTCAGCTTTGTAACGGTGGTGGTCTCATCTCCGTCTGAGTTCGTGAATGCCAGGGAGAGCCGTTCTTCTCCGACTGCGCATGATAGATCCGATAAACAACCTGAAGCAACTTCCAGAAGCTCCCACAGCCACATTCCTGTGCTTCTTGAGGCGCCACTTGGCTGAGAGCTTCTAAGACAAGTCTTCTTCCATTACCAAGAAGTGGCACCCCGTTCGGCATTCGGAGCAGCGATTTCTCAATTTTCTCCCTCGGGTGCGCTGTTCTGTCCACTCTGGGACTAAACCAACACCTGTTCACTATTCGGGCTGTCCCTGTCTACTCTGACCTTCTATGACGTCCATGTGGGCCTCATTTCTAAGAGGGATCCACAATGAATTCAACAACTCAAGCCACACCTGAATCAGAGGCAAGGAGCACCCGTGGCGACCTCGTCTTCCTGCGGCAGTGGTGCTGAAGTAGAGAGAACAGGAGAACAGAGACCCTGCTCACGGCCCCGCTCTGACCAACGCCGGCAACCAGAAGTCCTTCCAAAAATCTGACGTCCTCCTGGGCCAACCCAAGAGGTTTTGCCGCTGGTTTAGTAGCAAACAGAGTCCGGGAGTGGCCGCAGCGGCGCCGAAATTGACTGCCTATCCCTAATTCTACAGAGTGGATAGAACCGGCAACCTCCTTCCAATTAGTTCCTAGCTCGGCTTTTCCCCTCCCCGCCTAGCCGGCTGACCCCCCCTCCCTGCGTGGAGGTACATTTTGGTTGTCATTCTACTCCTGCACCCCTAGTTCAACCCCTTTGCAAGGGGTGTAGTGCATGTATTAACTGGTCACCATCTGAAGCTACACTGACGCGGCATGCGGGTGCATGCCCACGCCTCCCCGCTCGTCATCGTCTCCGGCCGGAGTCAGCGTCTTCACGCCGACTAGGTGAGCCTCGGTTCCCCTCTTGTCTGGTTTCAATTCATTGCTTAGCATAGTATTATCTCTGTTGCTTCATCGGACGGAGAGTGAGAGATTGACGTGAGTGATCACCGCGGGTGAGTTGTGAGCGTTCCCCTGCATCCCACGCCCTTAGTGTGCTGGCCACCCGTGGATTGGGCATTCTTGGCCCATTTGAGGTCCTCCCCAAGCTATCCAACCCTTGGAGCATCAATGTCCCACCTCAGACCCTCTCCATCATCGCCGAGTCGCCTACGGGCACTAGTGTGTGCTACGCGAACGTGTTCGCTAGAGTGAGTCCGCTGCTCAAGTTGCTTGCTTAAAATTTAGGTCCATAGGTGGTGTCACATCACTCTCCCTTTTTGCTTCTTTCCGCCCATCGTTGACTGCTGTAACGATGATATAGACGCCTGAGGATATTGATGTGACTGTGATGGTGGTGGAGGTGGAGGTCTGAACTGCTGTGGCTGTCAAAAAGTGACAGGCTGCTTCGGCCTCATCAGACAGTCATGAATCACATGTCCTACCTGATCGCACCTGAAACACACCATGGGCATTGAGCATGGTCGTCCCGGATGATAACCGCCACACCTCAGACATGGTCTCGGCTAACTAGTCATCGATCCCTGTCGCTGAAAATAAGAGGGTGCTGATTGTTGCACAGTACCAGAGGAAGCTTGTTGGCCCTACTACTTCTTGGATTTTCTGAACATCTTCCTGAATTTAGATTTGGAGGAAGTACCACTAGCAGAAGGAGCAGAAGATAGTACCCTTATCACACTTGGTAAACTAGTAGCCTACTGCTGTTGCACACTGAGCTGCACTAGCTCCACTTGGGTTTGCCCTCGAGATCTCGCCATAACAAGTTCTAAAGCTGCTGCTGCCTGATATGCCACATCTAATTCTGTCACTCTGGTTGCAATTAGAGGCTGCCTCAGCTCTGGCTTCAAACCACGCAAGAATTGCTCAGTCTTCAGCCCTTCTTCAGCAAGAATATGAGGAGCAAACCGACCCAATTCCATGAATTTATTCCGATATTGCAAGACTGTCATCTCGCCGTGCACCAACTCCATAAACTGGTGCATCTTGTCGATTCTGAGATAGGCCACACTATAAGTACGCTCAAAAGAAGTCACGAACTCCTTCCATGGGATCAGTCGAAGAGGACGGGACTTGAAGGTCACCTCCCACTCTGTGGTCCACCACGCGAGTGCTTCCCCCTGCAACTAGAACGTTGCTAACATAACCTTCTCCTCTTCAGTGCACTCCATCGAACGGAATACACGCTCTGTCGCATCCAGCCAAACCCTCGCCGCATCTGGATCAGCTTGTCCTTCATATGTCGGTGGGTGGAAAAGAAGAAACTCCTTCAAGACTCGACCACGACCACCTTGAGACGCTAAGTCTTCACCAACAGCAGGGTCAACACGGCCTTGCCCTCGAACATTCACGGGAGGATGCGAAGTACCGCTCTCTTCCCTTGAAACATCTCGAGGCACATTAACTTGGACACGACCTCGGCCTCTCTGTCTAGGTGGCATTACAATCTTAAACTTAAAAGAAAACACACAGCAAGGAAATCATAAGTAATCATGGAAAACAACCTAAGCCAGCAATGGTGGTACACATGGACTTGTTATGGACTATTGCAATTTCAATTCCTTATACATCACCCCAACACTGCTCTGATACCAACTGTAACGACTCGTAGATCCAGATACCGGTAAACCGATACCAAGAACTCGGAGACGCCACCCAAGAGGCGGATGAGGCCCTGGAAGGGTTGGGAGGATTGGTCGAGGAGGTGCATAATGAATTGGAATCACACGCGCATTTATAAAATGGCTTTTGTAAGCGGAAGCAAAATTAAATAACAGAGTGATATAACTATACATATTAGTCTAGATCCATACATCACAAGTCTGCCACTGTACAAGAGTCAAAATAAACAACTACACGAGGCATACCCCGGCCAAAAGATGCCACAAGATAGACAAAAGGACCGACAAATAGACCACTGTTGGCATCTAAGACTTCCCGCCAGAAGAGCGAGAGAAACTGGTGGTCTGCTGCTCCGGCTCACCTGAAAAGGAAGGGTGAGTCTCACAACAAAGACTCAGTAGGGTTCACGTGGAGCCCTACCTCGTAGCTAAACATATAACAGTAATTAATCACGCAATGGCATAAAGAAAAGATAGGAAATAAAGCTGCACATATATATGAATAATTTAAATACAACTAACTAAAATGCCATTAAATATTCACATGAATAATTAAACTCGAGATTCGAAATCTACCAATAGAATAATAATTCAACCATTCCCGGTGATAGGAGAGAGAAAGGACCACCAGAAAGAAGACCAGACGCGTCCACTGAGGACTTACACTACGTCTCAAGTATCTACACAAGTCTGGATCGCGGCAAGCGAGATACGTGACAGTAACCAAGGACAAGAACTAGTCAGGGTCATACTCGTTAGTGTTAGTCCAAGCCCCTGACCACGTGTGCACATACAGGCTCAATGCCTTGAGCCAGGCCTCTAGCTAGTTTCCCCCCAGTAGGACACTATTGCCAAGCAAGCGGGCCCACGAGAACTAGCTTAAAAACCGTAAACCAGGACTACCCTGCCACCTTTCCCAGGTGGGCCGACATTCGAGATCGTCAGGCTACGACTAGTGGTTCCATCACAAGGAAAGAGAAAATATTTCCATTGGGATCTAAAAACATGCCACAGTGTATAAAAATATGTAAACATGGCGAACATGCAGTACTAAATGCATAATTAAATGAGCAAGATTGAATTTGAAATTTGCAGGAAAGAAACGGTCTAATATAGGGCTACAATCGTAAACGGTCGAACGATTGATCGCCAAATGATGCGAAGCGGTCTACTAATGGGCCGCGAGGCTTACACCGCCCTATAGGTTTAAAGTATTCACGCGGTCGATATTTAGGCCGCGAAGGGTCCACAAGGAGTTATACGATAAACTGCAAGAGGGTATAAGCGGTCTAGACGTGAGCCGCGAGGCTCAACCGCCTTACAGGGTCAACGGTCATACGCGGTCGAAATGTCGGCCGCTAAGGTCAGTGGACGGTCTATCGATGGACCGCTACACCAATGAAACGGTCTAGACTAAGACCGCGAAGGTCCACCACCATACGCCGTTTCGTAAGCGATCTCTGGAGCGACTGCTACTCGCCCAGAGAACCCTAAACACGGGAAACTCGATGGAGTCCCCTCCCAATCGATCCAAATCGATGGGAAACATGTCTAAACCTGCCATTCCTCAACCCACATCCATCATACAATGATTATATGCATAGAAAACTTAAATACAATGGTCATGGTTCCTTGAAAACATAAATAACAAATTTCATGCTACGAAGACATAATGATGATGTTCATGCATTACGGCTGGCCATTCACACGCCAGGGGGTGGGAAAACAACTCTAACAAAGTAAGGAATCCATCCCCCTAATTGTTTCAAGCCGAGAATGCCGTTCCCTCGCCGTTCCACACGAAGAACGTTGTGCCTTCCACGTGGTTTTCCCGCCTCCACGCTTCACGGCCCGCCTCCAGGACAACGCCACCACACTCCACATGCCTCAGGCTCGCCAACACCACCACTTGCGCACCCTGCAGCACCCTGGGGTGATCGATCCACCGAGGGGGCAAGAGGAGAGAGAGGGTCGTGCGTCAAAGAGAGAGAGGGTGAGAAGAGAGAGTGAAACCCACGAGGGTTTCTCACAAAAAAAGATTTTATTATATTATTTTTTTTGTGAAAAAACTTCATATTGCAAAAAGGCTTTAAAATAAGCAATATTGTATAAATACCTTATTTGAATTCTAAAAGCTTATACAATTTGATTAAGCCCATTGAACTGGGCCCATTAAGCCCAAATTCACAATTCTTCCACACCTCACAACCGATAAGGATCCACTAAGAATCCCAGAACTACCGGGTCTTACACTGTATCTTTGGTGCATCCAGTGTGTTTTTATCTCTTGTTTAAATTTGTCTTTATGGCAAATCCACCGAGATTTGATGGATCCGACTTCTATGTTTGGGTAGTGAAGTTTAGAGATTATGTAATCTCTGTAGACTCAAACTTATGGGTTTTGATAGCAAATAGTCCATACGATCTTCCAGATGATCAATCCACATGGACTATTGTTGAGAGACTTAAGAATGCAGAAAACATGAAAGCCCTGGAGATGGTAAAGAGGGTGATAGACATTAACTTGCTTCCTAGTGTGACTGTATGCAGGTCTGCAAAGGAAATCTTAGAGAAAATCAAGCCAGTTCGGGAACCGAAGGAAGACCACAAATGCTTTGTGGCAAGTGATGAAACTACTGATGAAGAGGTAAGCTCTCCATTCAAAGATTACACAGTAGATCAATGGGAAGAAGCTTATACTGAATTATTTGCCATGTATGAGAAAATAAGAAAAGAAAATAAATCATTAAAAAAGAAATTAAAATCTACAGAATCTGATCATGTTGAAGATGAGGAACTAAGAACTGAAATTAACAAACTGAAAATGAAATTACAAGAGGTTAACAAGGTGAAATCTTAATTGAATAGATTGAAATCTGAGAATGATAGTTTTAGAAATAAACTCCTTGAAGCAGAAAACACATATTCAAAAGAAGAAAATGATGAATGTATTTTTCTAAAAGAAGTGATTGGGGATCTTAATCATGATAATCATATGCAGAAGAATCTGATTGTTTCTTTAGAAGAAGAAAATCATTTATTGCTTGAAAAGAGGAAAGAAGTCGAACAATCTGAAGAAACTATGATGGATGAAAATAAGAATTTGAAAGAACAAAATCAGAAGCTAATGGTCTTGGACACTGTAATGTCAGAAAAATGGTTAGCTATTGAAAATGAAAATTTTGTTTTGAAAGAAGATGAAGCTGACTGTGAAATAAAAAAAAAATAGGAAATAGACTATAAGACCCTGAGTCTTTCGGATCTTTATCGGAGAGTTTCGGATCGCTTTAGTGGGTCCTGAGTTGTGTTTTACGTTCTGCGTGGGTTTTTCTCTCGTACAAGTTACGGAACCTCGAGGACGCTACAATTGCGTTGCATTCCTTCCGAGGATCGTTTAGACTATTTTTCCATATTTTTATGAATTAGTGTATTTTTTGACCAAAAATCAGAATTTACAAAAATTAGGAAAATTCTATTTTCCTTTTCTTTTTATTCTTCCTTTCTCTTTCCTCTCTCCTCATTCGCGCGCCCGTCTCTCTCCTTGTTCCGCCTCTGCTCCGGCTATAGACGGAGGAGGCTCGGGGATGCTGTGGAGATGCTGTGGAGTTATCATGGAGCGTGCTGGTGTGAAGATTGGAGCGTGGGATTGGCGCAATCTGTTAGGTGGATTCGAAGTCGACGGTCGAGCTCGTGTAATGCTTTTCGGCGTGGTTTAGTCACTTCGGCGCGCTAGAACTTCGGTGGAGGTAGGGAGATGGATGCCCTACTCTTCTTTTATGCTTCTCTGTGATTTCACGTTATTCGGTGTGAGAACGAGCGAGTTTAGCTTCATTTTGGGTGAAGCATGCTTTGGGGGGTATGAGACAAGTTCGTCGTTTCAGGCAACAGTTTATAGCCTAATTAGTCTTATTAGATTCCCTGGCTTGTCCACATTCCATTCCCGCTAGTTTTATCGCAATTGGTTGTCATTTGGGACTGGTGTAAGCCCGGGAACCCATGTGACTCATTTAGGGTCGATTCGGTAGAATCACCCGTTTATGTTGTTTTTGGTGTTGTTGGGACCCCTTCCAGTCTATGGAAGGTATTACTGGCCATTATGGTTGTTTCCCCGTCGTTTAGATGTGATTGGGGCGTGGAACGGCTGAAATCGGTCAATCCTCTGTTTTACCTGCCGTAATGCCTTAGCGGTCCTTTCAGTGACCGCCAAGGTTCTTCTAGCGGTCCAGTGTGTGACCGCTAGGATGCGTTGGGCGTTGTGTCAGTCTATGTCGGTTCAGGTCTTCGTGATCATGCGATCAACCGTTTGTGTCAGCTAGCGGCCTATAGTAGGACCGCTAAGCCTTGTCTCTGTTAGACCGCTAGACTTAGTCTGTTATGTCAGTTTGGCCAAGCGGTCTTCCGATAGACTGCTAGGCTAGCTGTGGTAGTTCATAGTTAGACCGCTAAGCGCCCTTTATGTCAGTTTGAGGATTTTAAGTCGGTTGGCCTAGCGGCCTTAGACCCGACCACTTAGTGGCTTTGGCGGTTCAGTATATGACCGCTAGGGTCCGTTTGACTGGTTTAAGTCGGTTTCACTGTAGGCGGTTTGACTGGGTTTAGTGGCCAGATCCTTGACCGCTACTTTCTTCTGGCGGCCTAGAGATAGACCGTTTTCCCTACATGGTTTAGAGTTCTATTTTCTATAGTTTGGCCTCCATTTTTCTTGGCTTACTCTTGTGCTTTGCCCGTCTTTCTGTGGATGTCTTGGACATCCTATGAGGGCAATGACCATGTTGTGAGGTGGCCGGGAGTGCCATTACATCGAGCTATGTTCCGTGATGTTTCAGAGTCATTATTGGTTTCTGGTCAACCCGGTGCGATCCAGTGGTTGACATGCAACCTTGTGGATGTCTTAGTGGTCCTATATAGATCGAGACATGGGTTGGATGCCGTGAGGTTCTATCTTACCTCGATTTATGTGTCCATGCATTTTGAGGGTCTTAATGATTCCTCATATCTCCATGATTCATGTTATACGAATGTGTGGATCCGGCTGTCCTGTGCCGTTTCCTTTATCAGTGTTTTACCGTGATTGGCTTAGGAACTAGGCTGATTAACAGCGTGAGCTGTGATGTGCGACGATCTTGACCCCGAGTCGTGTGACTCAAGGATCGTTGTGTCAGTAGGTCTAGTTGTTTGTCCTGAGTCCGGTGGCAGTCTGGTATGCTACCCTGTGTCTGGTGCTTCGTAGTACATGTGGCAGTGCATGTTTAGTCTGTCCGTACTTCAGCACTGATGTTTTGGAGTCTCTGTGTCTAGTGAGCCTCCACTAGTCGTGGCCCGAATACACGTTCCAGTGTGTCGGCCCATCTAAGAGTGTAGCGGGGCAGTTTCCGACAGACAGTTTGTAGGCTAGTTTCCGTGGACTCCCTTGCCTTGCAGTAGCGTCCTGCTGGGGGAGAAAACTAGATAGAGGCATGGCTCAAGGTATTGAGCTTGTGTGTGCACACATGATCAGGGGCGTTTGGGTGAGCGCCGACGGGCGTGACCCTGACTAGTCACTGATTACTGTTGTTCCTAGTACTTGGTTCCGTGAGTGTCTCAGTTACCGCCGTTCCAGGCATGTGGGAGATACTTGTGGCGTAGTGTAAGATGTCAGTGGACGCATCTGGATGTTCTTCTAGTGAGGAGGCGCTCCCGTCACTTGACGCATGACTCTAGTGATTCTCACGTCTCGTGCTTGTCATCGCGTGACTTGTGTTTCGTGACTGGTTTCTGTCACGATTGACGTGACTTGTCGGGTAGTCTGTTCTTGACTTCACCCGCGGTCCAGTCTTGTGTAACGTACACAATGATCTAGTTGTGTATGTTCGTGCCTTTGGCTGTGTAGGTCTTTTATAGGGCTTTTGCTTTTTTTGGTAGGCTTCAGCTATGGAGCTTGTGCTTTGTCGACGGATCGGTAACGCCCGACTTGGTGAGATCGGGGTTCGCCTTTCTATTGCCGTGTAGAGTAGCTTAGGAGTCGTGGTTCGGTCGGCGGCCGTGTTTCTAGTGAGTACGGCTTTACTCTTTCTTTAGATGTTCTTACTCTTTCTTACTCCTACTTTTCACAGCTTTACTTTTCTAGTTAGAAGTGATGTTACTTCTGCACTTCCTGCTTTACTGTTTAGAACTGTTTAGCGTGTTACTACGTTGTTTCCAGTGGGGATCTGCGTGACCCCTACTAAGCCAGTGACACGAGACTCACCCCTACTTTTCAGGTGTGGTCGTTCTTCTTCCTCGTGGTTCGTGACACAGTGTGTCAGTTCATGGTTGCCAGCGTTGCCAACGTTACCTGTGTCGGGCTTCTCCCGACTTCAGAGTACGTTTTCCTTTCTGTTAGACTGTACTTGTCTATTTTTGGACTGGGCTCTATTAATTTAAACTGTTAATTAAAAAAAAATTATTTCTGCTACTTTAGCAAACCTGATCATTGAAATATTAATTGCTTACTGCTATCTGGGACTTCGATGTACTCCACACACACTCCTTTTATCCCTTCGGAGCTTTACTGCTCTTGGGAGGCCTCACAGGATCCAAGTGTTATTGGGTTTACCCGGTATCCGGAGCCTGGATCGTCACATAGAAAAACTCAAAAGTTTGAATGATGCACTGCATCAACAAGTGACTTGTTGTGAAATCATATTGCTGGCTATGAGATGAGCATTGCCTCCTTACACTCTAAAATCCATGATTTCAACAATTCCATGTCAAAATTTGTTGAAGGGAAAAACAATTTAGATAAAATTCTTGGAACTAAAGTGAATTTTCAGAGAGAAGGACTGGGTTATAATCCAGTTAAGAAGAAGAAGTTTGAAAATAAACTATCAACTTCATTCGTGAGCAGTTCTGAAAAGCCCAAATCATCATGCTTATATGTTTTTCAATTTAATGCTCAGAAAATTGAAAATTCATCAAAAATTATGAAAAAGATTGGAAAAAAAGGGTTTGAATCCGAATAAAATCAAGAATATGTCTGCTTTTGCTGTGAATTCTACTTTGTCTGATAAATCCAATAGCTCAGTGCATGTTGTTATAAACTCTCCAATTCATTCACATGCACACACAAAGAGTGTCTCATGTCACTATTGTGGTAAGGGAGATCATGTCATGGATAATTGCCAGATAATGATGGCTGATGACATGAGGGCACTGAAGAAAGTGAATGTACTTTAGAGTGGTAATGAGAATAGGCAGAAAACATTTAATAACACTCCTGGTAAATATGTCAATGTGCATGCTAAGTCAAATGTCTCTCTACACAAGCGTGCGAATAGGAATAAGGACAGAATTTCATGTGTAAAATGTGGTAGATATGGTCACCACATGTATAATTGTTACTTCCTGTCACACAATGATCAATTGGTTCACAAGTTTCATGTTAAAAACAACCATGCACAGAATTATCAAGCTAAGAAACATGCTATTCAAAAATTAGAGTGTTTTAATTGTGGGAAGGCTGGGCATGTGGCATCACAATGTTGGTCATTAAACAAAAATTTTCATGCTAAACATGCTCAGTTGCCTATTTTTAGAAACACACATATCAGGAATAACTTTACTCTAAATCATAGATATCCAAAATGCAATCATCGTGGAAAACTTGGTCATACCATGTGTGAATGCTATTGGATAAAATCTGATTTGAATGCTTGGAAAAATTGGAGTACACCTACAAGAGGTGTTACTCATCTAATAGGACCCAAGGGTTCTTGGGTTCCTAGATATGCGAGATAATCTTCTCTTGCAGGTGTGCCTTGGTGGAAGGAATAAAAAGGGGTTGAATAAAAACACAAGGCACATGAACGTCAGTTAAACTGCATTCTTACTCATTCTTTCAATGCTTATTTTATGGCTTGAGAAATTTCTCTTTGGGTTTCTGCATGATTGGTCAGAATGAATATACTATTGCTGTTAAATGTCATCTCAATAATTATTGATATTGATTGATGCTGTCTTGAAATGAATGCTGAATTTCTGATCATCTGACATATGCATAACTCATATGAAAATTTTCATGATTGAATTCATTTATGTTAATCATTCATGTTCACAGTAGATGCATATTCTTGCATGACATCTATGGTATATAAATGGTAATATACTAAAGGACAGATGTTATATGTCAGAAAGTTCTTGCCATGCGTGAGGTGGTATGTATAAGATCAAGTCCTCTGCCTAGTACCAAAGGTCTAAAATTTGCATGTAGTGTTAAAATTGTTATGTGCATTTCATTACTGTATCACTATGTACCTTAAGAAAAGATTTAATGTTTGGCTGAAACCACTACACATAGTGAGGGGGAGCTAAGCTTAGTTGTAATTAAACTTGTAAGATATAGTGGTTCATGGCTGGTTGTATGAATATATGCTATGCAAGTGTTACTGAATGAATTGCTGAATTGTTGCTTTGATAGTGGGGTAAATCTATCTTATGAGAAGAGAAATGCTACTGCTGAGATACTCTTTCTAGTTCCTGTTCTAGTCATGATTATAACAGCAAGTCAGTGTTTGGGAAATGTACACATTTGTGGAAACACTGATTCTACTTCAAGCTGAAGGCTGAGAGCTGATGTATTCTATTCAGAAGGCTATTGGTTAGTTGCTAAGCTAGTAAGGCTAAGTCTTGGGACGTCTGCAAATTTGTCCTAAGTCTTATCCTTGTTCATGTGTTGCCTTCTTTCCTACTTTCTTGATTATCTTCACTTTGATCTTTTCACATCTGTTTTCTTATCTGAACTTTATAATAACTCTTTAGACTCTGTGATTCAGGGGGAGTAAAGTTCTGAAATCTGTCACCTTTATTAACTTTCAATTGTTGGTTACTAAAGATCACTCTGAACTAAAAATAAACTTGCTGGACTTTACAGAAATATGATTTTCTATTTATGAAGATTAAATCCTATCTTAAATTGTTCACAATTATCCTTGAATGTATCTTGAATGGTCTTAAAACTATCTAAAAATTGGAACAGGTCAAAAGATTTTCCAAAAATCTAAAAATCATTAGTAATGAGTCAATCTGGTAAAAGATCTTGTGTTTATATAGGTTCTTAAGACAGGTTTTAAGAGAAATATGTTAAAAGACCAGGGAATACGCCATTAAATAAAATTGAGAAAAAGGCAGAGCAATGACATATTATTTGAGAAACTGATCGTCTGTATCAAAGAAATTCAGAGGTCATGTCATTATAATAAATGTTATCTTTGTTCCAAATTTGAAGCATAAAGGTAAACTGCACTGAGTAACCAAGGATTCTGGTGTTTGATCAACATGTCTTCTTGTGTAAAAAGGTGTAGTAAGACTAGAATGCTCAATCAAATATATAAAAGAACAATAGAAAATATGGTTGACTCTGGGCTCTTCTTCAGTAAACATAAACTGGTTTAAGCTCAATATAAGAAATAATTTAATCAGGTCTGGCAAATGAAAATGGCTAGTAAGATTAATGGTTTTTCTGTTTGGGCATTGTACTTTGATTAGACAATTTCATTTCCATTGATCTTGCTTCAAAGGAATATTGGCTGAAGATTTATGCTATAAGATATAATCCTGTTGTGCCCCGGTCTGTTTTGACGAAGATCTAGAATGAACATGTCTTGAATTCAGTTTTTATGATTTGCATTGATACAGATTTGATGGATGATGGCTTTGAATGAAAACATGTTTGTTTGATCAAATTGTGTGTTGAATGAATGGCATGTGGATTTGGTTTGATATATCCTGATGAATTTCAGGTTCTGAATGAATCATTGGACATAACTTGCAAAATGCTCAATCTTGATTAAGTTTGGTTTGGTCTAACATGTTAAATTTTGATTGAGTGACCGTAGTTTCGACATACATTGTTTGAATGAAGTCAGTGAATGAAAAGGTCACTTGATTTGTCAGAAAATGAATGGATGCATTGATTGAGTAATTTGATATGAGGTGATTTTGAAAATCTCAATTGATTAGCTTGAGAATAAAACATATGAGCATTCTGTGATGTGCAGGTCCTATAAGGACTTTTTTTTCAAGTCCTGGAAATGGGAGTAGGAACAGATGTGTTGCTTGACCTTGAGTGGATAGAACGATTATGGCTCAAAAATGGTTTGTATGTTAAAACCTGGAAAATTGGGTTTAATGTGAAATTAACATTCTGATGTGATACCCCCTAGGACTTAGACAAGCAAGCACATTCACAATCAAAAGGGCCAATTTGGGCCACCGCTCTCCCGTCGCTCACCCATGTCCCGGGGTAACTTGGCAATGCCAAGGTGAGGTTGAGGGGTTGGACCCTTGCTGGTAGAGGGCGAGCAAGGCCAAGATTTGATTCCCAATTGATGTGGATGCCCAATTCAATGGGGCCGACAAAGTGCCAATGGCACCGGTTACTCTCTTCCCACGGTGATCACTCAAGACAACGGGGCTTGAGGATCAAGCTCTCACTCTCACGGCCAGCGGAACTAAGAACTAATATTGAAAGACAAGCACTAAAGGGAGTGAGGTTTGAGCACTTACTCGACCGATTTGAAGAAACCGGTCCCGCTCGGAGACGAGGGTGAGCGGGGAGGCGAGTGGATCCCCACACGCCGTGGCGGTGTAGCTTGACCTGCTCAATCCAATTACAACACTACTCCTCTCGCAGGAGGGGGACCTTGGGGTGGGGGTTAATGGATATTATAGCTAAAACTACCTCCACGCAGGGAGGGGCCTTCAGCCGGCCAAGCGGGGAGGGGAATTGGAGAAAGGAACACCGAAGACGGGAGGTTGCCGATTCTGCCTGGTTCTGTGGGTGCTCATAGGTGACTGAAGAGTTGACTGCTGCAGCTGCTACCGAATTTTGTTGGGGGCGAAACCACCTGGGAAATCTTCGTAGGAGGCAGGGGAAGTCGTCCAAATTTTGTTAATTTCTTCTGTCGTCGATGCCGGTCTGGGTGGAGGCCCGAATAGGGAGGCAGACTCTCGAACTGGCAGCTCCTAATTTCCAGCAGCAGGTTGCAGAGGATGTCCCGATAGCTCCCGAACTCAGAATCAAGCACCGTCAGAGTCGTTGGAACCGTGGATGAGCCCTCTTCGCCAAAAAACTGACGGGGAAGCCAAACGATGCCGGAGAAGGCCAGGGGCTCTGAACACTGCTGACAGGTCGGTGCAGACTGTGGGTAGCAGAACTACGTAGCTGAGGGAGAAAATGGATAACTCCTGCTACAGGATGCCGAACGGAGTTCTGCTTATTGATTCTGAAAGTAGACAGGGAGAGGAAGAACTTTGCAAAAGAGCTCTTGAGCTGATTCTTCCGAGGTTCGTCGTGGTGAAACTTCTACTCCAGTTCTGGTACTCAACAGGGGCAGCTCTATGCAGTTGTCGGAGAATGGAGCTCCCGGGCAGCACACAGCTCGTATGAACATGAAACCACCGCCGTTGCGAAGAAGACCGGTAGATGCTTCCGTGGATACCTCTTGGGCATTCAGATTCGCTAGGATGTGGTCGGGGTCGCCTCTGCAATTTGCTACTCTTCTGCTGCCTGCGAACTAAAAACTGGAGGTTGAAGATGATGGGGGGAAATGGGGTATATGGGAGGGGAAATGGAGGTGGATGAGTGTGGGGAGAACCCTGGCTGTGAGGGGGTCTAGGAGGGGGTGTTCCAAGGTGTGGGGGGGGGAAGAATAGGGTCTGGAAGGGAGTCTAACAGGTGGTGGGAGGAGGAGCTACGAATTTGGTGTTGGAGGGTGAGGGAGATCTCTCTCTCTTGGGGAGTCTAGGGCATGGGGGTGGAGAAAGTGGAGGGAAAATATTCAAACTTCTCTAGGGAGTTGGGAGATTGTGTGGGGAAGGGAGGAGATTGTGTTGGGGAGAGGGAGATTATGTTGGGAAGGACAAGATGCTTCTAGGGAAGGAGGGGGGGTAGGTGGTAGTTGGGGAGGTGGTAGTGAATGCACTTAGGGAAGTGGAGAGGTGGTTGGTGGGTGGCTTAGGTGGATGGGCTAGGGTTGATGTGGAGGGTGAGGTGGAGGAGAGAGAAAAAAATTGAAATTGGGTGTGGAGGAGAGAGAAAGGGGAGTGGAAGATAGAGATTAAGAGACGGATGGGTGGGATTCTCTCCCTAAGGCTTCTCACCTCA
The DNA here is from genome assembly GCA_022559845.1 of Amorphophallus konjac. NCBI lineage: Eukaryota > Viridiplantae > Streptophyta > Magnoliopsida > Alismatales > Araceae > Amorphophallus > Amorphophallus konjac. The sequence goes on along the minus strand of CM040123.1, from coordinate 227,961,270 downwards.
CTAATGGATTCACTCCACAATAAATCTGAAGTTAGAACTCACAAAATGGCAAATTTTTCATTGATTGATTCATTAGTTCCAAATGAAGGGAATGGGGCCCTATATATAGGCAATCCACATTTTACAATAAGACCCTGATAAAAGACTCAATGACAAATAACCGAGGGGGTAGGGGGGGCTCTTGGGCCAAGCCCAATGAAATGGGCCCAATAGCTAACTAAACAACATAATGACACTCAAACATAGGAAAATAAACACAAGACCTAGGGACATGACTCAAGAAAATGAAAATTAATCAAATGACTCAAATAGAAAGCACAAAAAGGATAATTTGGCCTTTATGGAGAGAGGCCCGAACTCAAATGGTGCTGGAGTGTGAGGAAGACCCGAGCCAAAGGGAGTCATGGGTGATGCCTCCATCAAATCCCCTAGGCTGCGAAGAGCTCGACTCCGTCGAGTAGGGGTCCATCCGGCTATGGTACTGCTCGAGAAGGTCGGGATCCAACTGTTGGAGATCCTCCCGACTCACCCATGAATCCTCCGATGGAGGCCGATCCTTCCACCTGACGAGATAGCGCTCGTATACCTTGCTCCGAGTGGTAGTGACTTGTTTATCCAATATTTGTTCTATACGTTCACGCTGGGCTCTCTTGGCTGGTGGTCTCTCCTCACAGGTGGGTGCTCTCTCAAGGGAAAGAATAGGCTCAATCTCCTCACTGGGCACCACCGTGGGTCCCTTATATGGCACTAAGTCGGCGACATTGAATGTGGGACTTACCCCATATTCCTCGGGGAGATCTAACTCATAGGCATTTGCACCAATGCACCTCAGGATCTGGAAGGGACCAGCCCCACGTGGCCTAAATTTGGAGGTGGCTCCCAGGGAGAGCCTCTCCATCCTTACCATCACAAAGTCACCCTCATGGAATTCTTGGTGACACCGATGAGAGTCGGCCCGCCTCTTATAAGCCTCATTCTTTTCGTGAATGTGCTTGCAAAGGCTTTCATGCAATTTTGTGAATGTTGACATTCTAGGGGTGATGGGTGGACCTGGGTAACCAAAAGTAGACCAATCATGCTTTGATGCCAAGAAGACTTTGATGGAATGGGGAGGACCGGGGCATCCATAGGTGATCCGGTCATGCATGGGGGTGACAAATGCTGGGGGGACCCGGACATCCATGAATACTCCTATCATGCCTACGACTCTTGATGAGTGAAGGTGGACCACTACATCCAAATTTGGACCACTCATGCTTTCTACTTGACATGTGGGTGATATGAATGAATGGACCCAACATAGTGTTCATGCCAAGGGGTGTAGAAAGCCTAGACACATGCATACTTTTCCCAAAAGTGACTTCCATGTGTATAGGTGTGGGACAACCTTTGAACTCTCATTGGAAAGGATCGAATGGATCTAAGAAGGCGGTCATCATGGGGTGGGGCACAACCTTATTACCAAGGGATATGTGGTCTAAGGTCATGGCTCCCAAGGTGTAACCCGGGTCTAGGATGAGGTGAATTGGGTCAAACATGGTGGGTTGGGATAGGAAAAGGTGGGTGGTGGATAAGGTGGTTGGGTCCCATGGTTTCTTTGACCCCCATTGGAAGGGATCATAAAAGGGGTTATCGAGGGGGAGGGGCCCTATGTCCTCAAGATCCTCAAGTGGTGATGGGTCATCCTCCTCTAATGAGATAATTGGGTCGAAGTTCTTTGTGAGTGGGTCGGCCATGAGGGGAGGGCTTGACTTTCCACCCGATATAAGAAGCTCCAAATTGAGGAGAAGGTCGGGCTCATCGGGTGTGGGGAGGAATAGAAGGAGGTCGCTAGGTAGCAACCAATGGTGCAAACCGAGGTGATAGACCCGGCACAAAGGTGTAGGAGGTCAAGACTCCTAGATTGGTGAGCCATGGGGGTCAACAGCTGGTCAACTCATATTGCCAAGCTAAGACCTTGAGAAGGTCCTTTAAGGTTTCCACTTGATATGATGTTTGGATTATGGTGTGATAGGAGGAGATGTGCATTATGGGAAGGTTTTCCTTTATGGGAAGGCAATCGTGGGCCGTGATCTCTCTTATTGGGCTCTTCTTTAGCCAACTAATAAGGGACTCTTCCAAGATGAATTCGGCCTTATCTAGAGGGGGTGGTGGAGGGTGAAGATCCTCGTGTGAGGCTTCCTCTTCAATTGGGGCATGGGTGCTCTCCATGGATGGGATAGGTTCCCGAGAGGTATTTGTCTTCATGTGGTAAAGTGGGTGGACTACTTCTTCCAAAGCTAATGGAGTGGGAAGATTCTTTGATGGTGGGGTGATGATGGCTGGAGTATGGTGCACCCGGGGTGGTGAACAAGGGCGGGATTCCCGCGGGTGGGAGAATACAAGGTTGTTGAATTTAAAGGTTCCCGAAAGGTGTGGCGGATGCACTAGGCAATTCTGACGTGTTGGGTCAATGTTGGCATTCCTTTCATCTAACCATTTCTTACAAAGGATTATACATGGACCCACCAATGTTCCCTTTTGACACCAAGCCCCATCCAAATACTTAGTTTTCCCGAACCATTTATGGAATTCAATAAAGACTTGGTCTCCATTGTGTACAATTTGTCCGGTCCTACAAAGAGAGGTAATGATATCGGGGGACACCCAATTTTCAGATTCTAGGTCAATGAAATCAATTTCTACGGGCTCTCCATTAGGTAAGCATGCATGGGATATGATTGGGAGAGGGGCCATGTGACCCAAGACTCAATGTTAACAATGATGGATTTGACAATGCACGGTTCGGACAAGAATGCAAGCACGCCCTAGGACTTGACTTGTAGAGACAAGTCAATGACTTGCTCTGATACCAATTGATGTGATACCCCCTAGGACTTAGACAAGCAAGCACATTCACAATCAAAAGGGCCAATTTGGGCCACCGCTCTCCCGTCGCTCACCCAAGTCCCGGGGTAACTTGGCAATGCCAAGGTGAGGTTAAGGGGTTGGACCCTTGCTGGTAGAGGGTCAGCAAGGCCAAGATTTGATTCCCAATGGATGTGGATGCCCAATTCAATAGGGCCGACAAAGTGCCAATGGCACCGGTTACTCTCTTCCCACGGTGATCACTCAAGACAACGGGGCTTGAGGATCAAGCTCTCACTCTCACGGCCAGCGGAACTAAGAACTAATATTGAAAGACAAGCACTAAAGGGAGTGAGGTTTGAGCACTTACTTGACCGGTTTGAAGAAACCGGTCCCGCTCGGAGACGAGGGCGAACGGGGAGGCGAGTGGATCCCCACACGACGCGGCGGTGTAGCTTGGCCTGCTCAATCCAATTAAAACACTACTCCTCTCGCAGGAGGGGGACCTTGGGGTGGGGGTTAATGGATATTACAGCCAAAACTACATCCACGCAGGGAGGGGCCTTCAGCCGGCCAAGCGGGGAGGGGAATTGGAGAAAGGAACACCGAAGATGGGAGGTTGCCGATTCTGCCCGGTTCTGTGGGTGCTGATAGGTGACTGAAGAGTTGACTGCTGCAGCTGCTACCGAATTTTGTTGGAGGCGAAACCACATGGGAAATCTTCTTAGGAGGTAGGGGAAGTTGTCCAAATTTTGTTAATTTCTTCTGTCGTCGATGCCGGTCTGGGTGGAGGCCCGAACAGGGAGGCAGACTCTCGGACTGGCAGCTCCTGATTTCCAACAGCAGGTTGCAGAGGATGTCCCGACAGCTCCCGAACTCGGAATCAAGCACCGTTGGAGTCGTTGGAACTGTGGACGAGCCCTCTTTGCCAAAAAACTGACGGGGAAGTAAAACGATGCCGGAGAAGGCCAGGGGACGCTGAAAACTGCATACAGGTCGGTGCAGACTGTGGGTAGCAGAACTACATAGCTGAAGGAGAAAATGGATAACTCCTGCTACAGGATGCCGAACGGAGTTCTGCTTCTTGATTCTGAAAGTAGACAGGGAGAGGAAGAACTTTGCAAAAGAGCTCTTGAGCTGATTCTTTCGAGGTTCGTCGTGGGGAAGCTTCTACTCCGGTTCTGGTACTCAGCAGGGGCAGCTCTACGCAGTTGTCAGAGAACGGAGCTCCCGGGCAGCACACAGCTCGTATGATGATGAAACCACCGCCGTTGTGAAGAAGACCGATAGACGCTTCCGTGGATACCTCTTGGGCATTCAGATTCGCTAGGATGTGGTCGGGGTCGCCTCTGCAATCTGCTACTCTTCTGCTACCTGCGAACTGAAAACTGGAGGTTGAAGATGATGGGGGGAAATGGGGTATATGGGAGGGGAAATGGAGGTGGATGAGTGTGGGGAGAACCCTGGCTATGAGGGGGTCTAAGAGGGGGTGTTCCAAGGTGTGGGGGGGGGGGAAGAATAGGGTCTGGAAGGGGGTCTAACAGGTGGTGGGAGGAGGAGCTACGAATTTGGTGTTGGAGGGTGAGGGAGAGGGAGATCTCTCTCTCTTGGGGAGTCTAGGGCATGGGGGAGGAGAAAGTGGAGGGAAAATATTCAAACTTCTATAGGGAGTTGGGAGATTGTGTGGGGAAGGGAGGAGATTGTGTTGGGGAGAGGGAGATTGTGTTGGGAAGGACAAGATGCTCCTAGGGAAGGAGGGGGGTAGGTGGTAGTTGGGGAGGTGGTAGTGAATGCACTTAGGGAAGTGGAGAGGTGGTTGGGGGGTGGCTTAGGTGGATGGGCTAGGGTTGATGTCGAGGGTGAGGTGGAGGAGAGAGAAAAAAATTGAAATTGGGTGTGAAGGAGAGAGAAAGGGGAGTGGAAGAGAGAGATTAAGAGAGGGATGGGTGGGATTCTCTCCCTAAGACTTCTCACCTCACTAATGGATTCACTCCACAATAAATCTGAAGTTAGAACTCACAAAATGGTAAATTTTTCATTGATTGATTCATTAGTTCCAAATGAAGGGAATGGGGCCCTATATATAGGCAACCCACATTTTACAATAAGACCCTGACAAAAGACTCAATGACAAATAACCGAGGGGGTAGGGGGGGCTCTTGGGCCAAGCCCAATGAAATGGGCCCAATAGCTAACTAAACAACATAATGGCACTCAAACTTAGGAAAATAAACACAAGACCTTGGGACATGACTCAAGAAAATAAAAATTACATCAAATGACTCAAATAGAAAGCACAAAAAGGATAATTGGGCCTTTATGGAGAGAGGCCCGAACTCAAATGGTGCCGGAGTGTGAGGAAGACCCGAGCCAAAGGGAGTGACGGGTGATGCCTCCATCACATTCAATGCTTGAAGGCCAAATGGTAAGAATATTTGTTAAAATGGATTTCAACGTGGATGGACTGATCTGGGTAGAAATCATGTTTTGTTATATCTATCTGAGATATAAGTGCTCAATTGTTAAATCTTGATACTTGGTTTATGAAATGTGGAGCTTTCAATTGATTTAATTGAAATTTTTCTACTGTCAGGAAATGTGTCGACCTTAGGGGTCGACACTTATTTTCACAGCTTCTGCCTTGCGTTAAGTGTTTAGAACGCTGGCAGAAAGTGTCGACCCATGAAGTCGACACTTTCACCAGGGTTCTGTTATTTTGCAAAAGTCAGAACACTCGGGAAAAAGTGTCGACCTCATGGGTCGACACTTTCAGGTAAGTTCGTTTCAATACTGTGAAATCAGAACCTCCATGAAAAAGTGTCGACCTCAGAAGTCGACACTTTTCACCACGGATGTTGTGAATTTCACAGGCCAGAACATTTGGTAAAATGTGTCGACCCCATGGGTCGACACTTGTTTCACGGATTTTGTTTTTATGTGTTCTAGCAGAACATTCATGAAAAAGAGTCGATTCCATGAGTCGACACTTTTTCTGAACGTTTCGATCGAGATTTTCGGATCTGTTTCGAACCCATTTAAGTAAGATCTGGTTGCTTGGGTTGTTTACCAAAATGGCCTTAGGGCATCCACTTTTCCTTGTTCTTGATATGAAAGGGGTTTGGAGTGGGCTTTTGTGTCCATATGTCATGCTTTCCCTTGTGTATAAGACGCCGCCCTTGTTCCGATTGAACACAATGATTGAGCTTTAACGTGTTCATCTTTTGCTTGCAGGAGAAGAAGGAGCTTTTCACTCTGCTGGAGGTGAAGGAAGGCTACGTTGAGGTCGTCCCCACTCGAGCCCGAGCCAAGATCTGGAGGCCACGGTCGGCATCCTCTTCATCCGCTGCTTCGGGCGTTCACATCTTCTACACCGGCTACTTCCAACCCTCGGTTCCATCATTCAAGTGCTACCTTCTCTAATCTCTGAGCTTTGTTTAAGGATTTATGGGGAAGATCATGTTTACTATTACATCTTGTGCTTAGATTCATATTCTCAGACTGGCCTTTGTATTTCCATATTATTTTCTCTCTTTAGATGATTTCGGAGCTTGCTCCGAGTGTGTGTGGGGCTTCTAGTCGTCGTGCGAGAACCAATGTTTGTGGGCCGTCGCGCCCGTGTGTGGTGGTTACTGCCGTCATGCAACGTTGTTAGTGAAATCCTCTCGAGGTGAGAGGGGTAGATGTAGGACGGCACTTGGTGCGTCCGAACCACCTAAAAATCACTGCACCGTGGTTTGCTATTGTGTGATTGCATTTTCTCTTATCCGTTCATTTGCCGAGTGTGTGTCGGTGAGACGAGAGTTTTATTGATTGTCCGTTCAATCTTTGCTATCCGAGTGATATCATCATGCGTTGAAAGTTGTGAGTGCTTGTATGCAGTTCAACTGTGCATTTTTATCAAGCATGATTTAGTGCTTAATTTACCATCTCTCTTGTTTGATTTAATTTAGTTAGAATTTGTCAAGAAGGGTGGGCAATCAATTCACCCCCCTCTCGATTGCCTCCTAACCGGGCCAACAAATCCCATATGCAGAAAATCACATAAGTGTGTAGAAAGGCATCTTAATTAAAAGTGAAGGGTATTTTCGGTATTAACTCTTGAAATTGGTAAAGTCGACAGAATTGCAATATAAAACTCAACCATATTTACAAAGTCTTTCTTACCCTCTTCATTCAAGTCGAAACACCCTTTCGCATCCACGATTTCTATGCTCGTTCTATTCCAGACCACAGCCTTGGCCTCTCCATCCTTTTTCTTTTCTACATTTCTTCTACTCATTCCTCTACTTTTCGTCTTCCAATCTTCAACGCATCTACCATGTCTTCTCCGACCGCCAAGAGAAAGGGGAAGAAGAAGGCAATGGAGGAGCAGCATTCGGAGGATACTATGTTAGCAAAAGATGCAGAGGTTCCTCAAAAGGAGAATAGATCAAAGATGGTACATGATCAAGGTATTATTTCTGGACTGCTTAAAGAGAAATCAGCCAAAGGAAAGGAAAAGAAAGTGGGAACTTCATCCAAGCGGACACTTGCCGCGGAAACAACTCACGAAGAGTCTGAAGACGAAACTTGTCCTGCTAGGTCGTCAAGGAAAGCAAAGTTAGTATTTGATGCTGGCAAAATTATGTTTCCATGGTATGTGGACTTCCATGACAAGACAATGCCTTCAATGTTTCCTGAATTGTTGGAATTGATTAGTTTTCAAAAATGGAAAAAGTTCATGGGAAAACATAGAGTTTATTACCCTAGACTGGTTGCCGAGTTTTATAATAATCTGAAGTTTGATTCAGAATGGTCCAAAATTTGGACTCTTGTGAAAGGAACAAAGATTGAAATCTCTAGGCATTCTCTTCATAAAGTTTTCAGAATTCCAGAAGATGAGGCAGTAGAAGGAGATTTTAAATATAATCAACATGAGGCCTACTCCATTATCACAGATTTGCCTAGTGAACCCAAAGACAAGAAGCAAACAAAGCTGACTCAGTTTAATGCAAATAAATTTTCCCCACTGAAGAGGTTATTACACCACATGCTTACAACAATGATAACCCCACAAATTGGAGGAAGAGGGAGACTAACTGAGTCTCAAATATTTATACTCTTCTGCTTGTTCAAAAGGATTAGGATATGCTTACTAGAATTAATGATTCAGATTATGGGTTCCTGCAAAGAGTCTAGGAGAGGTCTACCCTATGCAGCCCACTTGATTGTTGTCTTTAATAAAGAAAACATTCCCTTAGAGGATGAGACCCTTAAATAAATCTATAAGGTTAATATCTACAACATGGATTTCATTACCACTTTTATGAAGATCAAAACATCTGGAGCCGGTAAAGTATAGAGACAAGGTAATGAATCTGAGATGCAAAGGGCTGAACAGCATGCAAAGGAAAAAGAAAAGGAGCAAATGGAAGAAAGCTAGCAATCAGTAGATATCTCAGAATTGGAACAGCTGAAGCAATAACATCAAAATTTGGAACTAGTTGAACAGCCTCAACAACAACAAATCGAAGGTCAGACTAAACATCCTCAACCGGACAAAAATGGTCAGGGGGGAGAACAACCACTAGTAGCTGAGCAGGTAGTGGCAGTACAAGCAGAACAAGATATTCAACCAGTTTTAGAACAACATTTCCAAGAGCCTCAAGTAGACACAAGAGAAGAAATGGAAGCAGACACAAGAGAAGTTCTTGCAGAGTAGCAACTTAGAGAAATAAATTTGGAACAAGAAATTGATGAACTATAGTTAACTGATGAGCTTTTAATCTGACATTTAGATCAGCATATTGATGAGCTCATTAAGATATTTGAGCAGCAGCCACAGCAACAAGCATTAGTTTATCAACCTGAACAGAGAGAGGAGCAGCAAAGGGAGGAAGAAGTACAAGAAGAGCAACCCCAGAGAAATCTAGAAATTGAGATTAAAACTCCAAAAGAATAATTTCTAGGACCTGCTCCTCTCTATGGACCTCATCATGGGCAAATAATTGCATTTGAGATACAACCTCCTTCGTCTTCTGAAGAACCATTCATCCCACAAGAATTTCAAGCTTCTAGTTCAGCTGGACCTAACTCCAGACCACAAATTGTAGAAATGTTTACCACACTGGTAAATCTTAGTATGAATCAAAGTAGAACTATGAATGCATAGTTTATGCACTTGAATTCAGCTATTCAGAGATTGGATGCTAGAATGTTACATGTTGAACAAACTGTAAATAGCCAGTGAGAGAAATTTGTGTCTGACAAATACAAATCTGATGAAAAACTTCATGGATTCTTAGATTCTCTTCTTCATGTATGTGAGAAAGCTTGAACACTTATGAAAGATATAAGACTGACCCAAGCAGATCATTATGTAAAATCTACACAAATGCTGGTCCATGCTTTTGATATCAAAAGTGAACTAGAAATCATTAGAAACTAGATGAACTTGATAAGAGAAGACCATCAGACTATGTCTCCGAGAACTAACTCTATTTCAGATGATGTTCATGGTAGCATTATACAACTTAGAAACATCTATGGGAAACTGGACTTTGTCCAAGCTCAGGTTCAGAATCTTATTGTCAAAGTCAGAGAAATAGTTTCTTCTCAAGCCACAAGTGCCTCCACCTCAATGGCTAACATACATCACCAGTAGACTTCACAGGTGGAGAATATGTGTACCATGCTCCAAAACTGGTTTGAAGATCTGACATCCACAGTAAAAGAACTGCAAGCACAAGTTCAGCAAAATGGCAACTAAGTTTGATGCTCTAGGAACTAAAGTACATAGGATTCTTTCCTCCTTTCCAATGGCAATTCCGTTAAGGGGTAGTTCAAGTAGAGCTCCTATCGGAAGAGTCAGAACTAGAGGTGCCAGCTCCAGCAGAACAACTCCAACTGATGTTTAAACCTCTCAACCTTGTATCTTTTTGATAATGACAAAGGGGGAGAGGATTATTTGGTCATGTTTATATATTTGGTGTATTTGGAGAAATATGTTTTTGGTGTTTTCTGTATAGGGGAGAGGAAGAGAAATGATGACTGTGATAACTATTATTCTGATTGATCTGAATGAGGAAGCCAAGTTTCTGAAGTTCTGTGTCTACACCACTTGTGTGTTGTGCCTTTCAGTCAAACATTAGTTCCTTTCTCTTCTATACATAGAAATGTCAGAGGTGCACTTTGGTTTTGAATGTCCTTGTCATGCATGTCAGTTCATGTGTCCTAGTCTCAATAAAATGAAAAACAATGACTGTCATTTTATATTTGTGATTACACTTCTTTGAATGATTGTTTGAATGAATGTGTGATAATGCGTATTAATTTCTTACATGACTCATAGTTGTCATCATCAAAAAGGGGGAGATTGTTGGAACTCTGATTTTGATAATGACATTTTATGAATCATGTTGAGACTGAAATGCATAAATACCTCAAACAAATCTGATTTTTGTCTAAGTATCAGATCACAGGAAGTTACATATTCATTCAAGAACATATCAAGGTCGGTGCACATTTCCCTTGTGCATATAGAAAGTCAGTGCATACCTCTATTAGGCATATAGAAGGTCCGTGCATATTTCTAGTGTGATATACAAGGTTGGGGCATACCTCTATTAAGCATATAGATGGTCCGTGCATATTTCAAGTGTGATATACAAGGTCAGTGCACATTTATTCTTCATGCATATCTAGTCAGTGCATATGTTGTATGTCTACATATAAGGTCTGTGCACGTCTTGTATGGCTGTATACAAGGTCGGTGCACGTTTCCGTAGAAATGCATAGAAGCTCAGTGCAGATTTTGAATAATGCAATTGAAGTCTGTGAACATCTTGTATGACTCTATACATGGTTGGTGCACGTTTCTGTAGAAGTGCACATAAAGTCGGTGCAGATCTTGTAGTGCGCATTTGAGGTCTATGCACAAGTGATATAAAGTCTGTGCACACTTTTGCAATAACAACTCTAGGTCTGTGCACACTTGCCTTATGCATGAAAGTGGTCAGTGCATTCTCCATCTCATGCATATAAAGGTCGGTGCATGTTGTGCATTACGCATATAATGGTCGGTGCACATCTGCCATATGCGTGTAAGGGTCAGTGCCTTTTGTTACCTTATGCATATGAATGTTAGTGCATATTTGTCATATGTATGAAAGAGATCGGTGCATGTTTTTGTCTTATGCATACGAAAGTCTGTGCACATTCATGTCTGTGCATGTCCCTAGTCGGTGCATGTTCATAATAGTGCATGTTTAAGTTTGTGCACATTTTACATACAGCATGGCCTAATCGTGCACACTCAGATCACTCGTCTATGAAGGTCTGTACCAATATGCTTGAACTCATATCTCTAAGTCTGTGCATACTTTTCACTCTAGTCATATAAAGTATGTGCATACTTTTCACTCTAGTCATATAAAGTCTGTGTATAATGAACATTGATCGATGATGACAAAGTGTTTGATAAATGTCCTCTTTACTGATTGGCAGGAACTTAAGTGTCCTAAAGTTACTGAAAGACCCAGGATCAAACATGTGAAAGGCAGCACGCCTTATTCTTAGTTCGGTCACGTGACCCAAGGTCTTTATCATATGGCATGTGATCCAAGAAGGAATCTCGTGTAGTGATTAAGCCACGTGGACATCACACTTTCAGTATCTGACACGTGGAGTCTAGCAATAATTTCCTAAGTTATCTTATCTGAAAAGAATGGGCGGGAATGTTCCCTCCACACGCCGAACTATCAATTATGTGGGTACCACGGAATCCCATAATATATATAAAAAGAAGACATCTGTCATTTGAAGTGGTGAGAGAAGTTTTATGAAGATCACAACTGATGAATTGAGCAAGCTTTAGAGAGACGAAGCAGAGAGCAGCCTAAAAGGGAGTGTGAAGATTTGAGAGTTTGAAAAATAGAGTATCGTATTTCTGAGAGGGAGATAGTTGTTGACACCCGTTTTATGACCAATAAGTCGGGTCATCTCTTTATTCATTATATATGATGCTCGAGTTGTTCACTCTTCATCGAGTCTCTTTGTTTAGTTGAAGATCATTTCTTAGATTTGACTCCTTGATCGGATGTGGCTCTTTGTGGCATTTCATTTTGACTAAAGCTTAGCAAAACCTTCATTCCTTCTTTTGAACTCCATTGGTAATAACGGTCTGTCCCAGGCGCGTTTCTTCCTTCTAACGGATGGGTCCTGGGCCGTTACTCCTTGAAGAGTCCTGAAGCTTAAGGTCTTGTTCCAAAGCTTATCCTTTGGCTTATATGTAGAATATAACGGTCTGTCGTGCAGCCGTTGTTTCATTATGACGCCCTATGCCTTGGCCGTTGCTTTCTTTACAAAGTCCTATTGTTTTGATCTTCTTCCTGTTGATCTTATCTCTTTGGGATAAGGTTGAAAGTAACGGATGTTCCTTGATGCGTTATTTCATTGTGGCGGTCTGTCGTGCAGCCGTTACTTCCTTCAGAGAGTCCTGGCAGTTCAGGCCTTTTCTCTGCTACTCCGTGGTCGAGATAAGAACTTGGATTGACGATATCTCTTCCAAATCTGATCCTCAGGACCTTCTGTTTGATTCTATGGACTCTTGGTGATATTATCTTCAAGGTTTTGTTAAGAGTTATCCCTTTATCTTGCTGGATTTTCCTCCGCTCGACCTGAGGGTTTGAGGGTCTATAAATAGAACCCTTGACTTCATGGTCTAGAGGAGGAAATTCTGGAGTTTGCGTCGAAGTGCTGCCGCACTTTAGAGCCACGATTGATCAAGGAGAAGTGCTTCTCACGTTCGTTTGCTGCCTGGTGAAGGGAGTATCTGTTCCTCTTGGTTCTTAAAGTTCATCATTGCATATTGAATTCCTTTTCCATCTCCCTTTCATCATAAGCATTCTCCCACTCCTTTCTCCACGTTTTTCACTAGTTTTCATCATCTAAACTTCCTCCCAATCTTTTAAAACGCCCAGAGGGGTTAAAAAAACCAAAACTTCCCGGTATTTCCTGTTCCTTTTGATGATATTGTGTTTATTGAAGAATTGATGCTATATTGTCTAAAGGGCTAATTTGGGTAGTTTTCTGTTGTTCTCTACGTCTTTGGCAAGTTTACAGGTTCTTTGCACGAGGCCCAAGTCTTCTGGCCGGCTGGAAGAGTTGGAGTTAAAAGGATTCACGCTTTGCTACTGCAGGTTATTTGACAGTCTTGTGTAGGCGCGTCATATTCTTCCAGCGGTCTATCGAGCGACCGTCACTTCCAAGTGACGCACAGGGTTCTGGCCGTTACTTTCAGCTGACCTACAGGTTTCTTTGATCTTTCATCTCCCGTGGGCGGGTGCTTCATCCACCTATTTCCAAGGTATTTTCAGGTCTTTGGCTTGTTTTTACTTTGGTGGCGATCACATCTTTCTTAAGTATTGGGCATTATCTTTCTCTTTCGCTTGTTCCACCCCTTTGCGGTGTGTTTCTATTTACTCCTTGCTCCACGCCCCGGCGTGTGTTTTTCCTTTATTCTTAGCTTAGTTTGGTTGAGATAGCATGCCCATGCTACATCTTGCTTTGGTTGCCTAGGTTCATGATCACATGTTCATAGGTTGAGTGCAGATCTTTGATTATTTGCTTGTCATCTTGCTACATATCATCATTAAGACCCCAAGAAAAAGAAGATAGAGAAGCAAAATAAAATCAACAGATAATTTTTTGGCGATCATGGTGGGACAGCTTGTGCCAATCGTGCTTTTGATTCCTGTTAAACCTGCCATCATCTCTTGTGTTGTTCCCCTCCCGTTTTCCTCTTATTTCTTGTTGATCCTGGTTTTCTGAGCGTTCTGACTGCCCTGTGTCCCTGCGTTGGAGTCCTCTGACGCAGGGTCATTAGACCGCCACATCTGTTCTGCTGCGAGAGTTTTCACGGTCTTTTCTTGTTACTTCTGGTTGATTTTGGCTCTCTGGCTCATTTGACGGTCCTACCTCCCTGCGTTATATTACTTCTGGCGGTCTGGTCTTCGACCGTTATTTTATTCTGACGCAGGGTTCCCCGACCGTTATACTCCAGACAGGTACGCATCCGAGGTGCATTTATTTCCGCAATTTCTGCTGTGACTCTTTGCTTGGGTGATACTTGACTTCCTCATTACTTTGTTTCATATCTTCATATCATTGCGTGCATTATTGTTTGTTAGATCATAGGTTAGACTTTGCATGCACTCCGGTGCACATAGGGGCATTCATACAATCATATCTTAGATTGCATTTTCCTACCTTGTTGTGAGGACCTCTCGTCTCCATATTCCTTGGGGCCGACTAGGAAATCACACTAGGGACCTCCATAAGTCCCCGCGAGCCGTGGATTCCCACACGGACGCCGGGCTGGTTGTGCCTTTCCCACCCCGTGTCTAGGGTTGCATAAGTGAAGGAGTGATTACACTTAGAGTCAAGCCAAGTCCCATACCCATCTCCTGTTAGGAACCCATTGTTGAGAGCACATTTCAATCAATTCACTAAAGTTCCGAAGGAGAAATCACAAGAATCTTGCTGCATCATCTTAAACAACTTGGTTGACTTGGGGTGTCTTCATCTTTTATCACTTACATCTTTTGTTAAAACATCCGAGTTTGGTTACTCATTGTATGATTGTTTGTGTTGATTGTTTGCATAGTCAAGGTTGTCCGTTGCATGTGGAGTTGTTTTCGTCCGTCCGAACCATCTCCTCAAGTCAATTCCTTCTTCACGTTCTATTCCAATCCTCTCTTCGAGTCCGCCATGGCATCATTCAATCCTCCCCGTTCCCAAGAGGACTCTCTTCCTCAAGGGCTCCTTGAAAACCCTCCTGGGGTTATCACCTTTTCTTCTGGAGAGGGGACTACCCCTCTTCCATCCTCCACTTCTATAGAAGGTGGTCAAGCTACCCCTTCTCTCTCCACTCCTTCCGCGGGCTCCATTCTTCAAATGATGGCCCAATTGGATCCGACCCAACTTCAAGTTCTTTATCAGGCCATGCAAGGGTCCAACGCATCTCCTTATAAATCCAACCCTCCTATCGATCCATCTAGAATCAGTGGGCCCTCTGTCCAGCCCACTCCGATTGATCTCACCCCGGTCCAACCCCGGACCATCACTTTCACAGGCATGGAGACGGGCCAATCTTCCAACTCAGCCTATCAATCTTTTAATAAAGGGAAGTCACCAGTCCCTTCCTTTACTCAGGTGGATCATCATACATCGGGCCCGATAGCTCCGCAAGTTCTCATGGGCCCTTCAGATTTCTTGCGCCCTCAGCAAGGGGTGGCTCAAGCCCATTCTAATCTGGGCCAGTCTCAGGCCCAATATCCTTCTTATGGGCCCCCCATCTCTACTGTTTATCCATCCCCTCCTGCCTATGGGCATCCACCTTCTGCCACCATCATTCCATCTGCTCC
The DNA here is from genome assembly GCA_022559845.1 of Amorphophallus konjac. Classification (NCBI taxonomy): domain Eukaryota; kingdom Viridiplantae; phylum Streptophyta; class Magnoliopsida; order Alismatales; family Araceae; genus Amorphophallus; species Amorphophallus konjac. The sequence goes on along the minus strand of CM040123.1, from coordinate 227,946,019 downwards.
TCAAATTCAATCAGCGTCCTTCATTACCCCTGCTCCCTCCCGAGAGTAGGACTTGCTTGATAAATGGGCCACCATGCAGCAACAACTCGATTTCCTCCAGAAGCAGGTTGGCCCACAATCTTTGGCAGATATTCCTGTCCCGAGCTTTCAGAACATTCGGTTCCCTCCGTAATCAGAGCTCCCCAGCTATCGCAAGTACGACGGGAACGACAACCCCTTCATTCATGTGAGGGATTTTCTATATGAGTCGGCGTAGTTCCAATATGATGATCGCCTTATGGCGTACTTATTCCGCCGATCTTTGGATGGTGTTGCTCTGTAGTGGTTCTACTCTTTGCCGCTAGAAGAAGCTGAAAGTTTCAAGGTAGTAAAGGACAAATTTATCCAGCGGTTCCAAGACAGGGTCGGCCCGGAATACTAATTTACAGATCTAGTAGCCGAGAAGATGAAGCCAGATGAGGAGTTCACCACTTATGCAGACAGGTGGAGACAGATGGCTGCTAGAGTGCCTAGCCACATTCCGGAGGAAGAGAAGGTCAAGCTGCTCATTTCAAATGCTACCCCGACCTTCAGGAACATCCTGGCAATGAATGATATAGCTAACATGCATCAACTCTACAGTCGGGCGCGCTTCATACAAACCCAGTTCAAGGATTCTCCCATACACGCCCTATTTGGAAACCAAAAGCCCAAATATCACAAGAAACCACAAGGGCCGGTTATCGAGGGGGTCCAGACAAACGAACAGGTACAAGCCGTTGCCTTTCCATTTCAAACCGCACCTTTCCGCTTCCCCCAAAACCCCCACACTCCACAAAATCCTGCTTCACAAAACTTTCAAGCCGCTCCACAAAACCCTCCGCCTGCCTTCACCGTTCCACAAAACGCCTTCATCGCTCCACAACAACAACCACCACCTCCACAATACCACAATGTCCCTCCACCCAACGGCTATAACAACAATCCGAACAACAAGCGCCCGGCTCCCAAGAGAGCTCAATACCCCCATTGCCAGAGACCCTCACGGATATCTTCTCGGCTCTTATGTCGGTGAACGCAATTCAACTTCCTCCGAAACGGCCTAACTGGAACCCAGCCGTTGATCAAACGAAATATTGCATGTTCCATAGGCAGCCATGCCACACTATCGAAGGACGTTATCAGTTCCAGGATCTGGTATACGATCTTCATGAAGGGCAGAGAATCGATTGGGCCGAGATGCATCGGGCCATTGTTGAAATCAAAGAGAAAAGAAGGCAGCTGCCAAGGCAGCAAGTGCAGCAGCAACAAGCACCGCAGCCACAACAGCTACCACCATAACAGCAACTACAACAGGCTCAGGATCTGGCGATCCATCAAAATCCGATGCCAAATCATCCGCCTGCTCCACAGCAACCCCAGCCGCCGACCCCGGCTCAAGTGAACGTAGTTCAACCCCCGACCCCTAGTGCCGAGTGGTCTTTTGATGATGATGGCGCCACACCGCAAGTCATGGCCCTCCACCACAACCACCGCAATCCTCTTACCCCCTCTTCATCCTTCCCTCACACCCAATACCCTCTCCACTTGTCCTCCCATTTACACCCGCTCCAACAAATTCACTACCACCCACCACTCCGTCATACCCTCCGCCACTTACCCCGCTGCCATCATCACGCCACCACTTAACCCTTCACCTGTCTTTACGCTCCCTCCACCCGCACCAACACTCATCACCATCCCGCCATTCACCAGTCCTTCATCTATCATCCGCTCACCACCGCCTATCACCCCCACTAACCTCACATCCCACCAAATCATCTCCCCTACACAGCCTACTCCGCTTATTCACCCCGCAGGGCCCATCATACTATCCACCGATGCCGCGGCCGCTACAAGTTGCGCCTTAAGGAGCGGGAAGTTATTTCATCGGAATTATCCTACTAATTCCAATCCTCAGTCCTCTCAGCCAACAGCCGAGCAAGAAGAAGCCGAACCTCTACCGGGTACTCAGTATGACTTATTGCATCATCTGGACCGAGTGCCCGCCAAGATATCTGTTCTGGAGCTCATTAAAAGGCCTACCCTTCACCAGGATGCATTAAGGAACTTCTTACAAAAGGTGATGGTTAGCGAAGACATGGCAGTCGATAGTTTACCGACCGCACTGGCTACTATCTCAAAGGGGTCGGTGATTACATTTTCAGAATCCGAGCTAGCACTCCCGGAAGCTCGGCAAATGCCGCTCTGCATTACAATCACTCTGAACAAAGTCAGCATTGAAGCAGCACTGGTTGACACAGGGGCTTCAATCAATATGTGCCCACTCAGTACCCTCCGAGCTTGCAGCATATCTGAAGAGTTATTACGACCTACCCCTACCACTATAGCAGCATATGACAACTCAAGGCGAGCATGTCATGGGGTGGTCACTATCCAAGCAGAGCTCGGACCCCTTACAATGGCCGTGGAATTCTATGTACTAGACATCGACCCTATGTTCAAGGCTATCTTAGGTCGTCCATGGCTGGATACGCTCGGTGCCGTGCCCTCCACCGCACATCAGTGCGTCAAATTCCCTTTCCAAGGGAGGGTCGTCAAGGTCAAAAGCCTATCTACAGTGCAATCGGTTAAGGCCATTTCAGAACAGATTCTTCCTACACTTTGGCCAAGCAGCCGACCCGTCATATCAGTGCTGGATTTAAACTTCCCTTGGCTTATACACCTCCTAGGCCCATCACTACTCCAGTTAACATCAAGATGAAGCCCCAGATCCGAGACTCAAAAGGCTGGAACATTATACTGAAACTGGGCTACCAACCGGGGAGAGGCCTCGGTGCACAATTACAAGGAATGACCAAGCCCATACCCAAGGGAAGAAAGATGGGCAGAGAGGTCTTGGCTACAAAGAAACCGCATTATCTATGATGGGTGATTCTGGGCCACTCACCTGGGACTACCGTCAGCACTTTATCCGAGGGCCTCTTCAGCCCGGCACATTAGCTCTGCAGCCAGCCCCGTTAGAGAGAAATACAGTATGTCCGATTGCCAGTCCTCCGCCGGCACTAAAAAGGCCAGAACATGATATGCTTGATTATGGTCAAGCCCTTCAGGGGTTGTTTCATGAAGAAGACTGCCAAAAGAAGCAAGAGGTTCGGCTCATGCAATGGAGACCAAAGAAGCGGCCAGACAATGATCCACGGGAGGAGGGGAGCTCGCCGATTGTCTTTTCTTGGTCTCCCTCCCGCTTTCAATCTCTCCTCCAGCAATGGGAGTTCTTACCCCGTCTTCCTCCTATCATGGTAAATCCATCCTTCGTTGATCCGCCCGAGATTCTATTTGTTCCTTGCGCTTGCGGGCACTGCCCGCCCATTGATCTATCCACTCTATTCACTCCTCCTCCTCCCAACGCCCCACTCCACGAGATGTGGTTCTCATCTTCTGATCCCTTCTTTGACTGCATCTTCCCTGAGCTATTTCCTATGCAGCTCCCGCCTCCTCCATCTTGCTGTATAGTCTCTGCTGATCTCCAAAAAAAAACGTCAAATTCAAAATGGAGATTTCAGTGGAAGATTATGCTACCCTGTCTCCATCCTCATCCCAGGGGCACGAGTCCCCTGCTCCTTCCCTTCCACTAGGTCTCCTTTCTCCTAAGTTAGGATTAGGGTCTATCGAGTCTAGGGAAGTAGAATTAGTTAGGTCTAAAGAAGTAGGGTCTTGTTCTAGGTCATCCAACCCTTCCTCCTCTGAGCCGCGCCCGCTTGCGCGTCCTCCCAAATCTGTTCATGTTAGGTGCTTGCAAGACCTAGCTCAGCGTTGTCATGCCCTTTTAAAATGTCCGAAATTTGTTGCTACGGCAATTACGATTTAGGATGGAGAAGAAATAGAAGGGGCGTGGGGCGATGACGGACTCGGCGTCTATGAAATCTTGGGTGAAAAAGATCCGGTTAATGAGGACAACGACGTAGATGACACTGCTGATCTGTACGCGCAAGGACTTAAGAAATTCGACGAGCCGTCATCTGCAGTGGATGAACCTACGAAAGAAATCAATCTGGGAACCGAAGAAGACCCCAGGCCCATCATTATTGCTACTAATCTCCCTCCACAAGTAGAAGAAGATTTGATCAAAGTTCTAAGGGAGTATAGCGATTCCTTCGCCTGGTCTTACGAGGACATGCCAGGTCTTGACCCCTCTTTAGTGGAACATCGACTTGTGCTTAAACCAGGGGCAACACCTGTCAAACAACGGTCAAGAAGATTTCACCCCCACATGGCCTTGAGGATCAAGGAAGAATTCGACAAGTTATATAAGGCCAGATTCATTAGAGTTGTCCTATATCCATAGTGGGTGGGAAACATAGTCCCTGTCATCAAGAAGGATGGAAAGGTGCGTATTTGCATCGATTTCAGGGATCTCAATAAAGCATGTCCCAAGGATGATTTCCCGCTGCCTCACATTGATGTCTTGGTCGACAGTACCGCCGGGTACGAATCATTGTCATTTATGGATGGTTATTCAGGATATAATCAAATCCGTCTCGCTCCCGAAGATCAAGAGAAAACTTCCTTCACCACGCCCTGGGGCACGTACTGTTATGTGGTTATGCCATTTGGTCTGAAGAACGCGAGCGCCACCTATCAAAGGGCGATGATGGCCATCTTCCACGACATGATGCACATCTATATGGAAGTTTACGTGGATGACATTCTGGTGAAGTCAAGAACCAAAGAAGAACACCCCTCTATTCTGGCTAAGGTACTGCAAAGAGCCAGGGAGTACAAGCTTAAGATGAATCCGAAGAAGTGTGTATTCGGAGTCTCCTCAGGGAAGCTGTTAGGTTTCATAGTGAGCAAACGGGGGATCCAGATTGATCCTAACAAAGCACAGGCCGTCATGGATATGCCTCCGCCTAAGAACATTACGGAACTTCGAGGATTGATCGGTAGATTGCAATTCATCAGAAGATTCATATCCCAGCATTCTCAAAGGTGCCGTCCATTTTATGAATTGCTTAAGGCTGGGGTTAAGTTTGAATGGAATGAAGATTGTCAAAAGGCCTACGAGGACTTGAAGGAATATCTATCCAATCCCCCAATTTTGCAACCTCCTGTCCCTCGGAAACCCCTAATCCTATATATCTCGGTCATTGAGGACTCCCTAGGGGCGGTCTTAGCACAAGTGGATGATGAAGGAAAAGAGCGGGCTGCGTATTACCTCTCTCGGTTGTTTAATCCAGCTGAATCCAGATACACTGCTATGGAGAAGACTTGTGCCACCTTAGTGTGGGTAGCTCAGAAGATTAAACACTATTTTCTTGCCTACCCAGTTAGGTTGATCTCTAGAATGGACCCGATTCGCTATCTCTTAGAAAAGCCCGTCCTTTCTAGTAGGTTAGCTCGCTGGCAGAGCTTCCTCTCTCAATTCGACATCACCTTTGTTGTTCATAAGGCGGTCAAAGGATATGCCATTGCTGAGCATCTCGCTCATCTCCCCATTCCTCACACCGATTCCATCCAGGACGATTTCCCTGATGAGCATCTTTCTGTTATCTCTCATCACCCCTTCTGGTCTCTGCACTTCGACGGTGCACTCAATTCTCAAGGCCGAGGGGTCGGTGCTGTTCTGCTTACTCCAGAGGGGGTGACCATTCCCTTTGCTTATCAACTTCGATTTCCTGCCACCAACAACATCGCTGAGTATGAGGCTCTCCTGGCTGGACTAAAGCATGCCTACCTCTTAGGTGCGCGTTATTTAAACATTATAGGAGATTCTCAGCTCGTCCTACCGCAAGTTCTGACCACTTACCGTACTCGTGACCCCAAGCTCAAGCCTTATCAAGATCTGGTCACGCTCCTTGCCAGGCAATTCCGTAAGTTGATCTATATCCATACTCCCCGTTCTCAGAACATTCTAGCTGATGCTCTGGCATCCCTTGCTTCTTCCCTATCTTTCCCTCTCTGTCGGAGCACTGAGACTATCGTCGTTCAGAGATTGGACGCACCCTCTCTTCAGGATCCTTGGTACATCAATCTTAGGAAATCTGTAGAGACAAGAGCTGAGAAGGAAGATCTTAAGAAGTATCTTTAACAGAGCTAGAAGAGATTCTGACGAAGAAGAATTGCCTTGGTATCATGAAATCGAGTTGTTTTGTAAGGAGGGATTGTTCCCAGAAGGGGCAACTGCTGAGCAACGCAAGTCAATCAGAAGAGCCGCCGCAAGGTATACTATTGTCGCAGGAGAACTGTACAGGCGCGCTACTAATGGGATGCTCATGAGATGCTTAGATGATGTTGAAGCTTGGAAGGTGGCTGAAGCAGCCCATTCTAGTGAGTGTGGGGGTCATGTCAATGGCCAGGCTCTAGCGAAGAAGATCCTGAGGCAGGGCTACTATTGGCCCACTCTAGAGGAAGATTGCTCCCTCTATGTCCGGAGGTGTCTTAAGTGCCAACTCCACGCTGATAAAATTCATTCTCCAGCTTCGTCTCTCCATCCTATGACCGCTCCTTGGCCATTCTCTATGTGGGCCTTTGACGTTGTCGGCCCGCTCGGTGATCCTAATTCCCAGATCAAGCAGAAATCCTTTATCCTCACCGCCACTGAGTACTTCACCAAGTGGGCCGAAGCCGAGGCGTACGCAGAGATCAAAGCTACAACGGTGTGCCGCTTTATTATGAAGAATATCATCTCGCGGTTCGGAGTGCCAAGCAGCATCATCACCGACAACGGACCCCAGTTCGTTTCCCAAGAGCTCAAGGACCTATGTAAGAAGTTCAAGATTGCATTGCATCATTCATCTCCATATTATCCTCAAGGCAACGGCCAAGCCGAGGCCACTAATAAAACCCTTCTTAAAATCATCAAGAAAACATGTGAAGCTCATAAGTTTTCTGATTGGCCAGAAAGATTAGTGGAAGCTCTGTGGGCTTACCGCACCTCCGTCCGTACCCCTACGGGACAAACTCCCTATTCTCTTACCTACGGGATGGAGGCGGTGCTCCCATATGAGATCCTGATCCCTTCCCTTAGAGTGCAGCTTGATAAGGAACTTAATCTCGATGAACGTCGAGAGGCGTTGCTGGTTCAGTTGGAACTCTTAGATGAGAAGAGGATGAATGCGGCCGATCATGTATCCGTTTATCAAAAGAGGGTTTCACGTTATTTTCAAAAGAAGGTAATCGAACGTAAGTTTCAAAAGGGTGATATGGTTTTGAAACGAAAATTCATTCGGTCTGCAGGTCCTAGGTCTAAATTACAACCTAATTGGGAAGGGCCGTTTGTCGTAAAAGAAGCTTATCCGGGAAATGCTTATCGTTTAGTAAACGCGGAAGGTGAGGAGCTCTCTCACCCGTGGAATGGGTTGTATCTTAAGCGTTTCTTTCCTTAGAGTCTAACCATGTGCTACCCCGGCAGCAAGATGTTCCTCCTTTCACTAAAGGAGTCCCGAGTGAGGCAGTCACACACTACACGACGTCCCTGGTCAGGTTTTCCACGTTGAGAAAGGACAACGTCTCTCCTTGGCCATGCTTTGGGGGAAAGTCGAGGTCCCTGTCCGTTTCTTCCTTCAGCTAAAACCAGGGGCAAGAGGTGAATAAGGAGGCGATAACCGATCCAAACACCCTCACGAGATGAGGTCTCAAATAGGGGCAGTCCGTTATGACCTGACGCCACAAGAAACAAAAGAGACAGCGAAGGGGGCAATCTCTATGAAAAAATCAAAAGCATCACCTCAAAGTCAATATAGTATGAATTATGAATTCCAAAGCTCCAGAAAGGCAAAGCAAGAAAAGTTAGGCATGACAAGAGTGGCAGTACAGTTCCCCGCGGGACGTTATGAGCCCGGTCGCATGCATGCCTAGGGTGGATTAAGGTTCGATGACGGACTCAAAGCCCCGGCACAACAGACCAGATCTCTAATGGGTTTTACGGAAAAGAAATCAAGTCTTAAAAACTTCTATATCTGGCCTAAAGCTTACCCCACGTATTCTGTTTTTCTTTTAGGATCAAGATTAGTACCCTGGGTATGGCCCTGGCAGAAACACCGTCATGACAATTGGACCTTGTCCAGGGGTCGTCACCTCATTGCACGCCAACCTCGGGATTCTCGATATCAACAAGGAAGGGCTCACGCTGCTGGGGAAGCACTGGTTTTCCAAAATCCAAAAAAAATCCAATATTTTCAAAATCCAAACAAATTAAATATTTTCCAAAGTCCAAAAAAATTGAATATTTTTAAAATCCAAACAAATTGAATATTTTCAAAATCCAAACAAAATCAAACATTTTCTAAAAAAAATTGAAATATTTCCAAAATCCAAAAACATCAAATATTTTCAAAACCCAAAACAAATCAAATATTTTCAAAGTCTCACAAAAATCAGATATTCTCCAAAACCCCCGAAAACACCATCATATGCATTGCATTATTTTTATTATGTTTTCCGCCTATTTAACAAGGCTCCACCCCTTGACCAAATATTGAGAAACAGTCATTATCTAACTTGCTTCAAGGCAAGGGGTTGAGTCTAAGAATAGATCTAACTTGTTTCATGTTTAAAGTGTGCGCAGAACACAAGATCAAGATCAAAGTGAGAAGCTCACAATTATGTAGACTCAAAGGCTGTAACGCGTCATCACCAGGCCGCTGCAGTCATCCAACGGTCATATCCTTACCGTCACTCCTCTTCTTGCATAAGCTTTCTTTCTTTCAGCAGCCATCATTCTAACGGCCATGGTTATGACCGTTACTTACTCTAACGGCCTGAGTCTTGACCGTTACATCCCTCAGAGACAGGGTTCTTCGTGCTTCCATTATGATGGCCTATCGTCAGACCGTCGTTTCTTTATAGCGGCCCATTGCACATCCGTTACATACTCCAGAGGTTCTGCCTGTTCACATCATTCCAGACAATCAAGCCACAAAACTCTTGCTCATTCAACTGAGACAATCTCATCTCATTCAATCAGGCTTAAGGAAAAATGAATTCACAAAATTCCAACTTTTTGTCATACAAGCAACATCTCTCATAAATAAAAAAAATAAATCAAGCTACATTGAGTTTTTTATCTGCAAGAGGGCGGATCTTCCTCAACTCTTTCATGTAGCCTCGGCGTGCTTCGTCGTTCTCTTCAACTTCTTCTTGCCACGGGCACACTTTGCTGATCTCCCACATGGTCAGCGCGTTCCGGATCTTTCTTTCATCCTCCTCGGTCCCCATCTTCCTAGATAGAAGGGGAGGGTAGTGTGATAGTGCAGGAGCTTGGGTTCTTGGAAGTCCAATCTGAAGATGGCACCGATGCGGGTTGTAGATCGCCATTGTAGTGTTTCCCACTAGGTGGAGGTCCAGGCCTTGACGCCGCGGTATTTTAAGAGGAGTGCTTCGAAGGATTCTTGGTCGCATATTGAACTTGTCTATTGGCAAAGTGTTGAAGAAGAGGTGCCATTCATCTCAAGTTTTTTTATCCACCGTCTTGCATTCAACATGTGAAGAGTATCCAAATGCCCCTCCAATGAAGAAGAGAGGGTGGCTCCCGAAGATTCGGCTGGCTGAAGTTATGTCTTCCTTTGGTTGGAATTTGACTCTCACTCCTATCCAACACTCAAGTATCATGGAGCCGAATAAAGGTCCTCCTAGGCAAGCTGAACTTAGTCCTTCATAGAGGTATGAGAGGATCGCTTGAGAGATGGACGTTTCCCGTCACAACCCACTAATAATGCTGAGATTTTTTATGTCTAAAAGGTGGTCGGTTGTGGTGAAAAGGAAGACTCCGCATAAGCACACCGCCACCGCCTTGGCTATTGCTTCGTGTCTCTCCCACTTGTTCTTGCAATGGGACACTATCCATTGTGCCAGGGGTATCAAATGAACGTGGTGTGGGCTGATCATGGTCCTCACGTCCTTCGGATTATGGATAAAATCACTCAAGATCAAGGACGGGTCAATAGGCTCAACCGTGTAGCAAACCCGGTCTTCATCCCCCACCTTAGTCTTAGGAAGGGCTAGGTAGGTCTCTACCTCTTCTAATAGGACTGTCGCTTCAAAGGAAGGGAAGATGAAGGTATGAGTTTGTGGCTGCCATAGTTCTACAAGAGCTGAAATACTTGGCCAATCTAAAGATAATTTCTGGAAGTTTTTACCTAAGACCAAGAGAGGTTGAAGGTGCCATGCTTTAAGGATTGATGTGACTTCTATAGGGAGTGCCTTTACCATGGGAGCCACCCACTTCAAATTTGAATAGCATCTTGGGCCAGGAAGGGGCTTAAGAAGGAGAAGAAGAGGGAGTCATGAAAGGAATTGAAGTGCAGAAAAATTCTGAACTTGGTTGGGTTATTGGAACTTACCACCCTTTGAGCATTAGAGCTTAGGTGCTTGGGAATCGAGGTTAGCCGTTGAAGCTCTCCGTGTTCCTTTCTTGCAGCCTTAGGTCCGATGTAGACCTTCCCCTCCATAGCCATCACCTCAAAGCTTCTCTTCATCTTGATTTCTGCCTTTAGGAGTGGTCTTTCAGCCCTAGAGCAGAGGTTTCAGCAAAGCTACGATTTTTGGTTGAGTTTCCAAGTTTTAAAGGCTTGATTTTGATTTTAGAAGGATAAGACTTGAGTTAGGAGGCCTTATCTTCAATCTAGATAAGTTCTAATAGGAGATTAAGTGGATAAATCTCGAGTTTAGGCTCTCACGGCTCAATCCGTCTCGGAACACAACTCAGGCTCCAACGGTCCATCGTGGGACCGTCATTTGTCTCTGACGCACCAGAATGGGGCCGTCGCATTTACTGTAGGTTCAAGTTCGCCCGATCCTGTTCTGTGAAGTCTGACGGTCCAGCGTTTGACCGTCGTTCTTTCGTAACGCGTGAACCCTGAGCCGTTACACCCTCAACCGTTCAACTCCTTGGCTTCTGGGCTAAACATTTCCCGACGGTCTTGGTCAGGACCGTTGCTTCACCCCGACGCATCTTCTTTGGGCCGTCACAGTTCCTGCTAGTTGCCCTGCAAACCATCGCTCTGCCATGATCAACGATCTAGCATTAGGCCGTTATTTATCTTTGATGCACCTTCCGTTGACCGTCACCTTTCCTGAATCCCCAGCTACAATTTGACCACTGTCATGGTTAACGGCCCTTATCTAGCGCATTATTTGATTATGACGGTCTGAACCTGGACCGTTACATTCTCTGCTGCTGAATTGAGGCTATTTCATCATGCCCTTGCCTAGACCTGGCGGTCTTTCACATTTTACACCTCCTTCTCCGCACATTCTCATGCACAACTGTTTTCATTTGTCACATACATGCATTCCTACACATGCATTCATACACACATCTTACACATTCATCATCACATACAATCCTTCATTTGTTTTTGGCATTTCACAAACACACATTCCTGCACAAAATAACAAAAGACCAAAAAGAAATTTCATTTTTCACTCCATTTTTCTATATAAGTCATGTACAAGTGATAACAAAAGGCAAAGAAAAATATATATATATCACTCGGCTGGCTTATCTCCCGGGCCGCCATCACTATCTCCGGTACCCTCGGGCTGCCTAGCTGTTGGTCCCATGGCGCTGTGCTCACCCTCTGGCTGTCGTCTCTGGTCCGCCTCCTCGTTCCTCCGATGGCCGGAAGAACTGGTAAAATACCCGCGAACTCTGCTGATAGGGGCCACGCTCTGGCTCCGGCTGCTCGTCCCCGACCTCTTCCCTAGAAGCCGGAGTGCATCCTTCAAGGCCCCAATCGCGCCCTTCATCTCGAAGGTCTGCACTCGGAACTGATCTCGCTCGCCTCTTACACGTGCGATGTCAGCCCTGAGTCGCTCCACCTCTCCGTCATCCGGGCGTCGCGGGGTCTCCGCTCGCAATATGTCCATCTCCGCCCGCACAAGCTCTGTTTATGCTCGGGCTCTCTCCGTCTCGGCCCGGCCCCTCTCTATCTCCGCCTGGAGACACTCTGCCTCCGACCGAGCCTGCCTCGCCTCGGCCACTTCTGCAGCTACCTCTCTCACCTGTAGATTGCATTTCATATAGTTAAATCATAAGGCATTTAATTGGCATCATCATGAGCATAAGCATTTTAGCATCTTACCCGCTCTGCGATGGTGGCCTCCGCCTCCTCGGCCCGGGCAACCGCCCGAGCAAACTCAGCGTCCTGCTCTGCCCTGCCTCCCGCAGGCTGAGAGGAAGACGATGGGGCATCCGGTCCAGCTCGTTGGGCTCTTTCGGCCCTCTGCATTGTCATGATTAATCACATTAAGCATTTCATAAGCATAATCATTTAAGTTTAAGTTTAGAGTCTCACTAGGAGCTCCAGGGTGGTCCGGTACTCGTCCCGCTGCTGGATGGTGGAGTGAAGTAATCCCTCCAGCTCAGCTATCTGTCCCTCAGGGTCTAGCTGCATTTAGAAAGCATGTGAGTCATTTACATATAGCATTGCATTTTTTTGCATATAAAAGAGTTTAAGGTTTAGAATTGCATACCGGTCGTCGGGTACCTCGGTACACCCGGTCACCGTAGAGTCGAGCGAAGGCCTTCAGATATGCCTCGTCGCTCTCATCTCGCTCCTTCACCGCTCGGCCACGCTTGTTCCAGTCGTGGACGTACTTCACCTTTCGGGCGCACCAATCCACGTTGCCACTAATGCCCCTCGCCGACTTGCCTGGGTGGTCATCACTGTGGCGTGGAAAGGTCACCTCGGGCTGGTGTAGTCCCCGAGTCCGCAGGATCAGCCTGTAGTGCAGAGGCTCGATGATGTGGATGCAATGCAGCCATATGTCTCGCCCCCTGTACGACAAGGCCGCCTCTACCCACGGCTGTCCCGTGTAACCCTCGCCGTGGTACGGGGTCCATCTCACCTAGAGACATTAAGTCCATTCATCAGCATATAAGTTCATAATGTAGAAGCATTTAAAGGCGTGTAGAAGCTTTTAAGAGCATATAGAAATCATTTTTGAGTTCTGGACTTACCGACGTGTGTGGGTAGGAGTCCAGGTCGTCCTGGATCATCTGGGTCAGTCTGATGATCGACCCTGTGTCCCTCGCTACCGTCCGTCGCCTCGCGATCGGGATACGGCCGGGGTGGAGTGGTGTGCCTCTCCCGATGCCCGGGAGATACATGTAGCTCCAGATCTGCATTTTAGAAATCAAGTCAGTCAAATTGCATTGTCATTTGCATGACATTTTTTGCATAATATAGAAAGCATTTAAATTGCACTCACCTGCAGAAAAGGTGAGAAGCCGCCCAGCATCGTCTGTCTATCCGTCGTGCTGAGGGACTCGAACAGGAACGCGAGCATTGCTGCTCCCCATGCATATCTCCCGACTCTGTGCAAGTTTTCTATCATCGGAAGCAGCCTGCAGCTGATGATGTCCGCTCGAGTCGCGAAGAGGAGCTTCCTGAATAACAGCTTCAGGAAGCGTCTCAAAACTTTATCTCCCTCAGGTCCTGCCTCCGCCGCCACGTGAGGGTGCACCTAGTCTATCACTCTGCCCAGATGCTCCTCGGGTAGCTCTCCTACGGTGATTGCTGCTCCTCTCAACCCCAAGCTCTCCTGCAGTACTGATCTCGAGAGTTGAGATGAGGACTGTCCCGGCCTGATCAGATCCAGTCCGAGCAGCTGCTGTGCCATCTTCCGGTAGTCGCCGTACGTCCATCCTGTTACTGCAGCTCCGTGGACTCTCAATCCCGTAATCCTCGCTATGTCTTCTAGTGTGGGGATCATGTGGCCCCATGGGAAGATGAAGGCTCTGCTGATTGGGTCCCACCTCTCGTGCAACGCGTACAGCAAGGGTGTGTCCATCCGGATCACCTCGATGCTGAGCACCTCGGCGAATCCCATCCCGGCCAGTCGTTCTCTCTGGTAATCGGGCAATGCCTGGTACACTGCCCGGATCTGCAGCCAGGAGATCCGCATTCTTCTCTTTCCCTGCATTCATGTAGATCATTGGTTAGTCAATTGCATCATAAAATCATTGCATAAACATTTATAAAATGAAAACAAAATAAAAATTCAGAAATTGGAAAACCTAAAAACAAGTTTGGGTCTCTGGTATATGTAACGGCCCTGGGGTGGGGCGTTACTTGGCTCTGACGCACTCAGGGTGGCGCGTCAGGCGTGTGACGGTCTCTGACAGGACCGTCACATTGTCTGTTATTGGGTTTTTTTCCTTTGCATTCCCATTTTGCTTCCCACCTTGGCCAAATGGCCTACAATCAATCCTAATGGGTTTGTGGACCCATTTCTACCCCTCAACCCCGCATGCATTCACAAATAAAAACATAAAAAATCAAAAATTTGAAATTAGGGCGAGGGGACCTACCTCATGGTCCATGCCCCTTCTCCTCTTCTTTGCTGGCTCCTTGGGATCCTCTTCACCCAAGGGGGCTTCTTCTTGGTCCTCTGCAGCCGTGGGAGCTTCCTCTTCCTCCCTTGGATCTCTTCTCGCCGTTTGCTCTTCTTCCACCGGCGGGATGGCCTCCCGTTCTAGCCGACGGTGGAACCGCCGTATTGCCTTCCTCTTTCCTCTCTCCCTCTTCTGTGGAGGCGGCTGGGATGGCTCTTCGCCGGCCATTGGAGCGGTGGGGCTGGTGGTCGTCGGAGGGTTTCTCGGTTGAGGTTTTTTTTTGGGGTGTTGAATGTGGAATGAATGGACTGTAACCGTTCGGGTTTTATTTTTTTTGAACGCTCAGGAAATGTGACGGTCTATCGACCGACCGTTACATCCTTCTGACGCGTCTGTCTTCGACCGTTACATCTGTTGGCCCTGTTTTATTGAAGAATATGAACCGCCTGGTTTATGACGGCCCAGTGCTGGTCCGTTATTTGGTGTGACGCCCTTACATTAGACCGTTACAAACTTGCAAGTTTCTTGATGAATTAAATGGTCTAATTGATGTTAAGATGGTTCCATTTCCTTTCATGTTGTTCATTATTGATGCCTCTCGCACGTACAAATGGTTATGCCTTATTTCATGTTAATATTTGTTATTGGCTAACTTCTTTCCATGAAAGAATTTATGATCAAATATCATGCTCTGCCGTTCGTCAGGCAGGTAAGTCAGGTATTGTATCTCTTTCCCTTATCCCTATAATGCATTACTATATGTTATTTATGATATATTATCTCGAGAACCGGCTGGTCATTCATGTGTTCCGGGATCTGATGTTCCCCTTAAACAAAAATGATGATGATCTAAGTTCACATGTTTAATCGTTGGATAGGCCGTTAGGTTGGAAAAATTTGGGGATGATGGTTCTGTCTTGCGCGGTGTGGTTGCAGATGGTGTCCTGACCCTGATTTCTCCGGTCTAGCAATACTATTCTCGAGTATCTTGATATTTTATCTTTCTTTGCATTCGTTTTAATGATTTCTTTTTCTTTAGCCCAGCTTGCATCATACGCATCTTTTGAGCATTCACGTGCTTCATCTGTTCAAGGTATCTCAATGATGGTGAATAGCTGTATTCTTGATCTCGAATGAGGAGAATTATTCCACTCTGAATTAGAAGGTTTCCTTTGATCTCGTTGCTCGATTTGGTTGGCTGAAGATTCCTGTCTGGAGTTTAGTCAGTTCTCTTTTCTTTTCGTTGCCTCCGGCGGCTAGCCGTGTTTCCTTTCCTTAGTTGTTAGTTCCTCCAGACATGTGTCCTTTGGTTGGCTATTTCCTTGTGATCAGTTCGAAGTTTTCCAAAAAATTCCTATCGCTTGTTGGTAAAGAACGGGTGTCGTTTACCTTAACGCCCTCTTTTTGATCCACTCCACTTCGTTTCCGCTTCATCTCCATGTTCCATTTTGCTATCGCTTCACCTCCGCTCGCTCCCCTGCAAAGAGGACGTTAAGGAGGGGCATCTGTTGACACCCGTTTTATGACCAATAAGTCGGGTCATCTCTTTATTCATTATATATGATGCTCCGAGTTGTTCACTCTTCATCGAGTCTCTTTGTTTAGTTGAAGATCATTTCTTGGATTTGACTCCTTGATCGGATGTGGCTCTTTGTGGCATTTCATTTTGACTAAAGCTTAGCAAAACCTTCATTACTTCTTTTGAACTCCATTGGTAATAACGGTCTGTCCCAGGCGCGTTTCTTCCTTCTAACGGATGGGTCCTTGGCCGTTACTCCTTGAAGAGTCCTGAAGCTTAAGGTCTTGTTCCAAAGCTTATCCTTTGGCTTATATGTAGAATATAACGGTCTGTCGTGCAGCCGTTGTTTCATTATGACGCCCTATGCCTTGGCCGTTGCTTTCTTCACAGAGTCCTATTGTTTTGATCTTCTTCCTGTTGATCTTATCTCTTTGGGATAAGGTTGAAAGTAACAGATGTTCCTTGATGCGTTATTTCACTGTGGCGGTCTGTCGTGCAGCCGTTACTTCCTTCAGAGAGTCCTGGCAGTTCAGGCCTTTTCTCTGCTACTCCGTGGTCGAGATAAGAACTTGGATTGATGATATCTCTTCCAAATCTGATCCTCAGGACCTTCTATTTAATTCTATGGACTCTTGGTGATATTATCTTCAAGGATTTGTTAAGAGTTATCCCTTTATCTTACTGGATTTTCCTCTGCTCGACCTGAGGGTTTGAGGGTCTATAAATAGAACCCTTGACTTCATGGTCCAGAGGAGGAAATTCTGGAGTTTGCGTCGAAGTGCTGTCGCACTTTAGAGCCATGATTGATCAAGGAGAAGTGCTTCTCACGTTCG
Source organism: Amorphophallus konjac (assembly GCA_022559845.1). Classification (NCBI taxonomy): domain Eukaryota; kingdom Viridiplantae; phylum Streptophyta; class Magnoliopsida; order Alismatales; family Araceae; genus Amorphophallus; species Amorphophallus konjac. Next base: position 227,929,347 of record CM040123.1, on the reverse strand, counting down.
TTTGCTGCCTGGTGAAGGGAGTATATGTTCCTCTTGGTTCTTAAAGTTCATCATTGCATATTGAATTCCTTTTCCATCTCCCTTTCATCATAAGCATTCTCCCACTCCTTTCTCCACGTTTTTCACTGGTTTTCATCATCTAAACTTCCTCCCAATCTTTTAAAACGCCCAGAGGGGTTAAAAAAATCAAAACCTCCCGGTATTTCCCGTTCCTTTTGATGATATTGTGTTTATTGAAGAATTGATGCTATATTATCTAAAGGGCTAATTTGGGTTGTTTTCTGTTGTTCTCTACGTCTTTGATAGGTTTACAGGTTCTTTGCACGAGGCCCAAGTCTTCTGGCGGGCTGGAAGAGTTGGAGTTAAAAGGATTCACGCTTTGCTACTGCAGGTTATTTGACGGTCTTGTGCAGGCGCGTCATATTCTTCCAGCGGTCTATCGAGCGACCGTTACTTCCAAGTGACGCACAGGGTTCTGGCCGTTACTTTCAGCTGACCTGCAGGTTTTTTTGATCTTTCCTCTCCCGTGGGCGGGTGCTTCATCCACCTATTTCCAAGGTATTTTCAGGTCTTTGGCTGATTTTTACTTTCGTGGCGATCACATCTTTCTTAAGTATTGGACATTAGCTTTCTCTTTCGCATCTCACATCTTTTATTTCCTTGCTTGTTCCACCCCTTTGCGGTGTGTTTCTATTTACTCCTTGCTCCACGCCCCGGCGTGTGTTTTTCCTTTATTCCTTAGCTTAGTTTGGTTGAGATAGCATGCCCATGCTACAGCTTGCTTTGGTTGCCTAGGTTCATGATCACATGTTCATAGGTTGAGTGCAGATCTTTGATTATTTGCTTGTCATCTTGCTACATATCATCATTAAGACCCTAAGAAAAAGAAGATAGAGAAGCAAAATAAAATCAACAATAGAGAGATAGAGAGTAGAGATTGAGAGAGTGAGATCGAGAGAAGAGATTGAAGATCCTAAAGATATGTTCTACTGACCCTTGGATCAGATCCAAGTTAGTCTGCTCCAGCGAGAGCTAAATGTTATCTGCTTTCATTTCTAGCTTTCCAATGCTGTGTTTTCATCCTTTCTTTTTCTCATTTCTGATTTCATCAAGCTGTGTGTCAAAAGAAGCAAGATGTAATGCTCAACGGGCGAGGTATGTACCTTGGACAACAAGCTGTGATGCTCAGTGGTTTGTAAGCAAGCTGTGAAGCTCAGCGGACGCAAGCTGTGGTGCGCAGTGGTTTCAAGCGATTAGGTAGCAGTAAGCCACACTCAGATCTGAGTGCGGGGTGGACGTAGGTCTCTGGTAGAGACTGAACCACCTAAAAATCTCCTTCTTGTGTGATTGATTCATTAACTATCTGTTTCGATAGATAAATGCCTAGGAATGCTTTCGGTTGTGTTCAATTGCGAATGCAATATCACTCATCTGATCTAAGTGTGGTATCAATCAAAGTATATATAAAGGCATGCCAGAAAAGTTAGCTCATGCCTAACTGGACTAACATCCCTTGCATAGAGACCAGCCTCCACCTGGTACGAGATTTGATTGATAGACCACTTAGGTCAACCAAGTTATTCTTGTAGGTCTAGTTCATCTCAGGATAATACTCTAACTAGATTCAAATTGGTTTAAAATGTGGTTTATTCCTAAAATTCTTAAAAAGTTTCAGTGGGATCCATTCACCCCCCTCTGGATCTTATTCTAAGCGGATCACCAATCATAACATGCTAGGCTAACCATGCTCACTAATTGCTTAACTGAGCTAAGTAAGACCTATTCCGAGCAGGAGATTGTGATAAAGATACTAAGATCCCTAACTCCTGCATGGCAAACAAAGGCAACAGTGGTAGAAGAATCAAAGGACTTGGATACCATCAAGGTTGAAGAACTCATAGGGTCCCTGATGACCTATGAAATGAATTTGAAGAATAAAGAGGCTGAGGTAAGTAAGAAGAAGCATCTGGCTCTCAAGGCTGGGCCAAGCACCAAGGACATCTCTGAAGATGAAGAGCCTTCAAGTAGCAACTCTGAAGAGGACGAGGTTTCTATGTTGACAAGAAAGTTCAGAAAATTTTTAAGAATGGAAGGTAAAGGCTTCACAAGGAGGAAGCCTCAGGTAAAAAGAAGTTTCGGGCCAATAACTGAAAATACTAAGAAGTTTGACAAACTTGTCTGCTATTCTTGGAGGAAATCAGGACACATCAAGTCTTAGTGTCCAGAAGGAGTTAAGAAAACAATGCACAGGTGGAAGGGCAAGAAGAAACAGGCCGTGGTATGTACATGGAGTGATGAAGACGAGGAAGAAAATGAAGATAGCTCCTCTGAAGAGGAGAAAGATGATCTCTACTTGATGGCCAATGGAGAAAAGAATAGTGAGGTAAGCTCTCCTTTTGAACATTTCTCTACTAATGATTGGGAGGAAGCTTACTTTGAATTAATGGATAAATATGAAGTGTATAGAAAAGAAAACAAAGCCCCAAATAGAAAAATTGACTCCATTGTGCACGATCAAACCCTTAAGGAAAAGATTACTTCCCTGGAAACTGAAATTGAGGATCTAAGAAAAATGAATGAAAATCTAGAAGAGAGAAGAAAAGAAATGAGGGATTTAGAAGATGAAAATGAAAGCCCAAGAGATGAAATTGATGAGTTGAAGCTAAAAATGTAAAGTTATGTAAAAGACAACGATCTATGCAATGAAAAATCTGATGCTTTTAATCAAGTCAACTCTCAACTCTTGAAAAAAATTTGAAACTTCAAAAAGACCTAGCAGATAAATAGACAGTCCTTGAAAAATTTGTTGATGGAAGTGAGAACTTGAATGCTCTGCTAGGGACTAAAATGAACTTCAACATGGAAGGGCTAGGATATGAGCCAACTAAGAAAAAGGCTTTTGGCGTAAAAATTACAACTTTTGTTTCATCCTCTGAAGCATCAACCTCAAAAACAACACCTAGCCTAAATCAAGAACAAGCAAAAGTTAAGGGAAAAGAGAAAATGGGAGAGCCTATAAAGAACAACCCTAAAAAACCCAAAAAGGCTCACCAACAACACCAAGCAGGACGACACCAACCCAAGTCCAAGTCTGCACATCCCAAGGGTAGAAAGAATTTCAACAATAGCACAGGTCAGCACTACCCTAAGGACAGGTCGACACCCTCATGGTCAACCACCCATCAGCTCCCTAAGTATGCACCGACAGGTCGACACTCAAGTTACAGGGACTCGACACGTCTCTCAAATAGAGACCGTTATAAATGGGTTGAACGGGAGACAAGTCGACACTTTCATGACAGGAGGTCGACACATCCAGCAAACAGAGATCGTTATAGATGGTCAGAACAGGGGATAGGTCGACACTTCACCTCCTACAGGTCGACACCTTCATGGGTCTAGGTAGTTATGAACCTTATTATCATAGTTTACCCAACCTCAACACCCTAGGTACTGTGACATCTCCTACCCCTTTAGACCAACAAGCTAGAACAGATGGTCTAAACAACAATCCTCTTCCAACATTCCGAAAACCTGTAAAGCCCAAGAAGGTAAAAGAGAGAAACAGAATGTAAATAAAGAAAAGAAGAATCTGAACTTCCAACGACGCAAGGAAAATAAGAATGTTAAGAAAGTTTGGATTTCAAAACCTATGTTATCTTGTTTTGCTGAGATGAGAAGATCATTGGGACCCAATTGTCCTTGGGTTCCAAACATTGTCACTTAATTCATTATGCAGGAGTGTCTTGCAGCTGTGCACAATCGCTGGTATCTTGATAGTGGCTGCTCAAGACACATGACAGGGCACAGAACCAAATTCTGTATCATAGTAGAAAAGGAAGGTGGTCATGTCATGTTTGGAGGGAACAACAATGGAAAAATCATTGGTACTGGTAAAGTTGGTGAAGAGGGGCAATCTCGCACTACTCCTGAGCGGGGAAGAGGATAACCACGTAGCCTTGAAGTATGAACTGCAAGAGGGGAAACAGGTCAGGGGTGCCCAAGGATAGATCCCTGGGGAAAACCCTCCGATGCTTAAGTCAGCAAGTGTAGTAGAGCACAAGTGCAAAGGGAGGAGTTAGGAGGAAGATGGGAGCGTGAGATCCCTCTCCACCAAAAGGTGAAGTGGTTCCTGCTCAGGGTTTTTTTGGCTTACCTCCACATAATAGGGCTCTTCAGGCTTAAATAATGGCTCGTTGAGTGCATGATCCCTATAAGCTGAGGAGATTCGGCGGGGGGGGTTACATCCTCCTTGCGGGCTCTTTATAGCATACGGACTCTTGGTTTCCCCTATCCCCTTGGACTCCCAACTTTTAAGGGACGCGTAACGGCCGCACATATAAGCTTCCATCAGTTGGCCCGAGCATATGGTGCTCGCCCAGGAGGTGCCTCCCAAGCGATAAGTGCACAATTTGGGCAAGGAATATGGGGCTCTGGAGGAGCTCTCCCGATCAACTGATGGTCGGACCTCCCAACCCGAAGGGCGCCTTGGAAGCACTTGTTCTGAGTGAGTTATTGGGCTTATATTGAGTGGGCCCAGGGGCTACCACTTCAAGGAGGTGGGCCTTGTTGGGTCAGGTCGGACCTCGTTTGGCCTCTCCGTACGGGCGGCTAGATTTCCCCTCTCCACTTGTCCCCCTCCTACTCCTGAGCCAAGATTAGGCTCGGTCGAGTAGCATTTTGGGCGGGACTTTTCATGGCTCTAGTTGGGTGGAGATATCTCTCTGGCAGGGGCCACATGTTGAGGCTTGCCCTGAAAATATGCCCATCATGATGAATAAAAGAAGGCCCCTCATTGGGAGATTGGATCGCCGCGTCGTGTCCGGCTAGGGGGTATAGGCATTGCGCGTTGTTTGCGTCCCTTTATCTCCAGGGGTTTAGGGTTTTGCCTTCCTTTGCATTTATATAGGGGGCTCAGGTGCCGTGTGAGTAGTTTGGAGGAGCGGAGAATCACAGCGGCCTTTGCGGAGCAAGAACATTTTTCCGCGGGGGTGATCCGTTAGCTTCTTTCCCCTCCGGAGTCCTCTGGCCTAGAGCTTTCCCCTTCTTCTTCCAATTCCTCCATCTGTTCAATGGCGGACCAATGTCTTGAGGCCAAGGGGCGGTAGAAAGAACAGACCCCAAGGGTTTTCTTGGTACAATCGAGCCTCTTCGCAGCGAGTTGGGGGAGGTTGAGGTGAAATGACTGGAGAACCAGTATGGGCTACCTTGGCGATTCCAGTTTTTCACGCCTGAGCCTCATGAGTCTAGCCTGGCCACTAGTTCTGGCCTCTTTTGTTGCTTCCTCTTGGCCTGGAAGTGTGGCTTTCGCCTGCCCCTCCATTCCTTTGTCACCGAGTTGCTTTGGTTCTACCAGCTGGCTCCCGTCCAGCTGGTCTCCAATTCTTATACCTTCATCTTCTCCTTCATTTTCCTTTGTGGGCACTGTGGGGTAAGGACCTCGCTAGATCTCGTCCATTATTTTTTTGAGCTGAAGGATAATCTTCATGCGGGGAAGGGCTTCTTCTTCATCCAGGCGAAGCGAAACAGGAGTTGCGTGTCCCTTTCCGTGAAGAACTCATCTCACAAGGGGTGGAAGGCCCAACATTTTTGGGTGGGCGCGTCGGTGGTCGGTGTGGTATGGAATTTCCCGATGGCATCGAACTTTGACCCGAACATTCCTCCGAAGCAAACAGAGGTCTCCCCGGAGGTGGAGAGAGATGTTGCCATCCTTGATGGGGGCATCCCTCGCCCCTCCACTTTTTTTGAGGCTCGGATTACTCATCAGCGTGCGCCATTGTGTTCGTCATAATTTTATGAGTCTAGTCATGTAATTTTTATATTTTATTTGAGTCATCATCATGTAATTTTCCCTTTATTTGAGTCATGTACCTAGGTTAGTAGGTTATCTACCAAAGTCTTGTGTCATTATGTTGGTTTGTTAGGCTATTTGGCCCAACTAATGGGCTAGGCCAAGGGGTGCCCCTCCTTTGGAGTGCCTGGTCAATAGTTGTTTAGTCAGGGTCATTTTCGTCCTAGGAAAAGTCCAATGCCTATAAATAGGCCCCCACTCCTCTCATATGTAACAACTTTGGCATGAATATTGAAATCCAAAATTTCACATCCCTCTAGATCTCTCTCTCATTATCTCTCCCTTTCTCTCTCTCTCTCTAAGGGGCCCCCCCTCTCTCTCTCCCCTCACCCCAAATTTTAAAATTTTCTCTCTCCTCCCCATTCACCTATCATTAAGACCCCTCCCCCTTCCCCATACACTCATTTAACTCCCCCCTAACCCCAAGGTGGAATCCTCCAATCCTTGCTCCACCCTCCAACTACCCTCTTCCCTTCCCCAAGCACCCTTCCCTCTCCCCCATACAACCCACCACTTACCTAGGCCATTTGAATTCAAATCCACCTTCCCTCCACAGCCCTAGGGCACCCCCAAGACCCCACCCCTTGGTTAGGGTCGCCCCCCCTCTCTCTCTCATCTCCATCATTCTCCCTTGCTCTTCTCCATCACCTCCCCCACCTCCATTGATAGATCCTCCAAGCAGCTGGCGACCTGCAGAAGACCACCTGCTTAAAGAGATGACCCCAACCACATCCCGGCGAATCTGAGGGCCCAAGAGGTACCGTTGGAAGCATCTACCTGTCCTCTTTGCAACGGTGGTGGTTTCATCTTCGTCCGAGCACGGTGCTGCCCGGGAGAGCCTTTCTCCCCCGACTGCGCGAATCTTCCCTGGCAGGAGGCCAGAGCCGGAGTGGAAGTTCTTCTGCGACGAACCTATTGGGAATCTGATCGAGAGTCATTCAGCAAAAGTCTTCTACTTCGAGTCTTCTACTTTCACCAAGAAGCAGAGTTCAATTTGGAGACCGGACCAGAAAGTTATCAATTTTTTCCCCGATCGTGCGGTTCTGCTTCCACTCTGTCTACACCGACCCTCCTTCAGTGTTCAGAAGCCACCGGACTACTCTGACCTTATTTGTCATTACCGTCAGTTCGGCTTCGAATTAGACCAGTCAACGGTTCCAAAGGTTCTGACGGCACCTGATTCCGAGCTCGGGAGCATTCGTGGCACCCTCTACTTCCTGCTGTTAGGAACCTGCAGCTGTCAGAACAGAGGACCTGCTGCTCTGTTCAAGCCCCTACCCCGACCAACAGAGGTACCAGAAGAAATCCAGAAAATTTTGGTGTCTTCCCGGTCCAGCTACGAAGATTTTTCCACTGGTTTTGTCTTCAGAAAAATCCAGAGTGGCCGTAGCGTCCATAGAAGCGACTGTCTGTCCAGAAGCGCAGACAGTGGGCAGAATCAACATCGGCGTCCAATTTCATCTTTCGTCGGTCTCACCCCCTCCCCGCTTGGCCGGATGAAGGCCCCTCCCTGTGTGGAGGTATTTTTGGGTGTAATCTCAGTTAACCCCCACCCTAAGATCCCCCTCCTGCGAGAGGTGTAGTTCATGTATTTATTCAGGTTGCAGGTTTGAAGCTCCGTCGACGCGGCGTGTGGGTGCATACCCACGCCTCCCCGCTCGCCCCCGTCTCCGGCCGGAGTCGGCGTCTTCACGCCGGCTAGGTGAGCCTTGGTCCCTCTCTTGGCTGGTTTCAATTCATTGCTAGCATAGTATTATCGCCATTGTTTCGTCGGACGGTGAATGAGAGCTCGGCCCTAAATTTCTAGTGCCGTGTGTGACCATCGCGGGCGAGTTGTGAGTGAATCATTACATCCCACACCCTTGGTGTGATGGCCGCCCATGATTTGGGCATCCCAGGCCCATTTGGGGTTCTCCCCAAGCTAGCCAACCATTGGAGCCTCAAGGTCTCGCCTCGACCCTCTCCATCATCGCCGAGTTGCCTTCGGGCACTAATGTGCGCCAAGCGAGTGAGCTCGCTAGTGTGAGTCTGCTGCCCAACTTGTATGCTTGCAAAATAGGTCCAAGGGTGGTGTCACATCAAGTGGTATCAGAGCAAGTTCACAACTTGGCTCTATCAAGTTGGTCCTAGGGCGCGCATATGCATTTAGAGTCTTCCAGTGCATCGCTCTTGTCCACTAGTATGGCCACCTCATACCGACCTTACCAATCGGCCCTCTCCATAAGTCCAAACCACCAAGGGATGCCTACCACTAACACACATGACCTCCCTGGCCATGTCAACTACCTCATGAAGGCCTTGACCTATGCCAATGAGCGGCTTGATAACATATCGGGTCGACTCAACCAACTTGGAGAAAATGGGCCCGCCCCAAGTACGGACAATGGAAGGACATGTCCCCCACCTCCAACTTTTGATGGAACTCATCTTAATGACTATTTAGATTGGGAGGCATCAATGGACCATTACTTTGGGAGGAATCCCATGTCCGAGGATAGGAAGGTTCGATGTGCCAAAATGCAACTAACCAAAAGGGCTCAAACTCATTGGTTGAAAATTGAAGGCTTAAGGATAATTAGAAGGGAAGATCCCATCACCACTTGGGAAAATATGAAGGAACACCTTAGGGCTAGATATGTGTCCCCTTCCTATTCGGATCACCAAAACCCAAGGAACCCTTCAATTCCTTCACCCCCTAAAAAGGACACACCTCCCGAAACCAATCAAACCAAGCCCCCACACCCACCCCACCTTCCTCTTCCAACCCCAATCTTACCCCAACCTAGGCCACCACTACTCCAAACCCCACTCCAAGTCCATCCTCGTTCACCACCCCGGATGCACCATGCCCCGATCATCATCACCCCACCCACAAAGTACCTACCCACCTCCTTGGTAGAAGAACCCATAATCCTAACACCCGACCCCATAGTGGTGAACACCCCGGATCCAACCCCCGCTTTGAAAGAAACACATGCCCAAGATGAGGACAAAGCTTTGCATTACGATCTTAACTCTATGCCCTCTCCTCTAGTAGGGAGTGAACTCATCATAAGTGGGTCCTTGGCTAGATGGTTAAAAGAGGGGCCAGCTCACCCGATCATGGCCTACCCATCCTTGGAGCAACACCTCCCCATAGTGCCCTTCAACTCCTATCGCACCACCATCCAACCATCTTATCAAGTGGAGACACTAGGGGACCTTCTCAAGGGCTTAGCATGGCAATTAGAGTTGACTGGCATGTTGACCCCCATGACCGAACAACCTAGGAGCCTTAACCTCCTACACCTATGTGTTGGGTCTATCACCTCAATGTGCACCATTGGAGCTACACTAGTGACCTTCTATTATTCCTCCCCACACCCGATGAGCCCGACCTTCTCCTCAAATTGGAGCTTCATATCTCGGGTAGAAAGCCAAGCCCTCCCCTCATGGTCGATCTACCTCCCAAGAGCTTTGGCCAAATTACTTCATTAGAGGAGGATGACCCACCTTGTATGGACCTTGTGGACATAGAGTTCCTTCTTCTAGGAAGCCCAATCCATGACCCCTTTGATCCCTTCCAATGGGAGCCTAGTTACCCATGTGACCCACCCACCTTACCCACAATTCACCCTTCTCTACCCCAACCAACCATGTTGGACCAAAACCACCACTTCCAAGACTCGGGCCCCACAAAGGGAACCATCGCCATAAACAACATATGCCTAGGAAACAAGGAAGAGCTCCTCGCCATAATGCCCACCTTCTTAGATCCCTTTGATCCATACGAGTGGAAGCTCAAGGGCCACCCCACACCTATGCACATGGAAGTCATCTCTAGGATAGGAGTGCATAAGTCTTAGTACAACACACCACTTGGCATGATTAGAAAATCAGGTCCATTCATTCACACCACCCACATGTCAAGTAGGAAGCATGAGTGGCCCCTATTTGGGTGTAACGGTCCTCCCCAATTCACCATTGGTCTTATGTATGCTAGGAACCTACATGGGTGTCCAGGTCCTCCAACATTCATCACACTCACTCATAAGAGGGACACCTATGGATGCCTCGGTCCTCCCAAATCATTCAAAGTCTTCATAACATCAATGCATGATAGGTCTATATGTGGTTGCCCTGGACCACCTTTGCATACCATACATTATCCACTCACACCGCATCATAGTGCATGGCATATGCATCCAAGCAAGTATCAAGCAACAAGCGGTGAGATTCACAACAAGCGGGCAAAAACTCATGGGCGCCACTTGGAATTCCAAGTTGGTAACTTGACGATGATGACTTTGGAGTGGCTCTACCCTAGGGTCACCTCCAATTTGAGGGCACGAGGACTTAGACCTTGCCAAGTTCCGAGTGATTTTGGCAACCCGACTTGCGGGTTGGACTTACCGATGGGTTTTGGGATTCACCCCATTTCTCATGTGGCGGATCCGGCACCCTCTAAGGGCACCGCGGTGGATCCTAGTGAGTGCTTTGAGCTTACACCTATCCTTGCGAGAGACACCCTCGGAGTGCCACCATAAATTAGCCCGAGAGCCCGACGTGAGCACACAGCGGCAATACTAGGCAAGCAAGATCCCATCGCCAGCATGAGGGTGTGTCTGAGCCACTTTGACGAGCTGAAGCGCCCTTCTCCGGCTATGAGCGAAGGTTGAGTTTGGAGATCGTGGTTCGTCCGGAGCTGCATTTTGGTGTACTACTTCCCCGGTGGACCCATACTCGACGGGGTCGAGTTTTCCCCACCCCGGGGGTATGATGGGGGCATCCCTCACCCCTCCACTTTTTTTGAGGCTCGGATTACTCATCAGCGTGCGCCATTGTGTTCGTCATAATTTTATGAGTCTAGTCATGTAATTTTTATATTTTATTTGAGTCATCATCATGTAATTTTCCCTTTATTTGAGTCATGTACCTAGGTTAGTAGGTTATCTACCAAAGTCTTGTGTCATTATGTTGGTTTGTTAGGCTATTAGGCCCAACTAATGGGCTAGGCCCAGGGGCGCCCCTCCTTTGGAGTGCTTGGTCAATAGTTGTTTAGTCAGGTTTTCGTCCTAGGAAAAGTTCAATGCCTATAAATAGGCCCCCACTCCTCTCATATGTAACAACTTTGGCATGAATATTGAAATACAAAATTCCACATCTCTCTAGATCTCTCTCTCATTATCTCTCTCTTTCTCTCTCTCTCTCTAAGGGGTCCCCCCTCTCTCTCTCTCCCCTCACCCCAAATTTCGAAATTTTCTCTCTCCTCCCCATTCACCTATCATTAAGACCCCTCCCCCTTCCCCATACACTCATTTAACTCCCCCCCAACCCCAAGGTGGAATCCTCCAATCCTTGCTCCACCCTCCAACCACCAACTACCCTCTTCCCTTCCCCAAGCACCCTTCCCTCTCCCCCATACAACCCACCACTTACCTAGGCCATTTGAATTCAAATCCACCTTCCCTCCATAGCCCTAGGGCACCCCCAAGACCCCACCCCTTGGTTAGGGTCGCCCCCCTTCTCTCTCTCATCTCCACCATTCTCCCTTGCTCTTCTCCATCACCTCTCCCACCTCCATTGATAGATCCTCCAAGCAGCTGGCGACCTGCAGAAGACCACCTGCTTGCAGAGACGACCCCGACCACATCCCGGCGAATCTGAAGGCCCAAGAGGTACCGTTGGAAGTGTCTGCCTGTCCTCTTCGCAACGGTGGTGGTTTCATCTTTGTCCGAGCACGGTGCTGCCCGGGAGAGCCTTTCTCCCCCGACTGCGCGAATCTTCCCTGGCAGGAGGCCAGAGCCGGAGTGGAAGCTCTTCTGCGACGAACCTATTGGAAATCTGATTGAGAGTTATTCAGAAAAAGTCTTCTACTTCGAGTCCTCTACCATCACCAAGAAGCAGAGTTCAATTTGGAGACCGGACCAGAAAGTTATCAATTTTCGTCCCTGATCGTGCGGTTCCGCTTCCACTCTGTCTGCACCGACCCTCCTTCAGTGTTCAGAAGCCACCGGACTACTCCGACCTCATTTGGCATCCTCGTCAATTTGGCTTCGAAGTAGACCAGTCAACGGTTCTAAAGGCTCTGACGGCACCTGATTCTGAGCTCGGGAGCCTTCGTGGCACCCTCTGCTTCCTGCTGTTAGGAACCTGTAGATGTCAGAACAGAGGACCTGCTGCCCTGTTGATTTTTACAGAGGTACCAGAAGAAATCCAGAAAATTTTGGTGTCTTCCCGGTCAAGCTATAAAGATTTTCCTACTGGTTTTTTCTTCAGAAAAAATCTGGAGTGGCCGCAGCATCCATAGAAGCGACTGTCTATCCAGAAGCGCAGACAGTGGGCAGAATCAACATCGGCGTCCAATTTCATCTTTCGTCGATCTCACCCCCTCCCCGCTTGGCCGGTTGAAGGCCCCTCCCTGTGTGGAGGTAGTTTTGGGTGTAATCTCAGTTAACCCCCACCCTAAGATCCCCCTCCTATGAGAGGTGTAGTTCATGTATTAATTCAGGTCGCAGGTTTGAAGCTCCGTCGACACGGCGTGCGGGTGCATACCCACGCCTCCCCACTCGCCCCCGTCTCCGACCGGAGTCGGCGTCTTCACGCCGGCTAGGTGAGTCTCGGTCCCTCTCTTGGCTGGTTTCAATTCATTGCTAGCATAGTATTATCGCCATTGTTTCGTCGGACGGTGAATGAGAGCTCAGCCCTAAATTGCTAGTGCCGTGAGTGACCACCACGGGCGAGTTGTGAGTGAACCATTACATCCCACACCCTTGGTGTGCTAGCCGCCCATGATTTGGGCATCCCATGCCCATTTGGGGTTCTCCCCAAGCTAGCCAACCATTGGAGCCTCAAGGTCCCGCCTCGGACCCTCTCCATCATCGCCGAGTTGCCTTCGGGCACTAATGTGCGCCAAGCGAGTGAGCTCGCTAGTGTGAGTCCGCTGCCCAACTTGTATACTTGCAAAATAGGTCCAAGGGTGGTGTCACATCAATCCTTCTACAGAGTCGCCGGCCGACTGCTGAGCTGGTGACCTCGTCCAACATTGAGGAGTACCTTACTCGAGCACTGCTACCGACAGGTAAGGATCTCAGGGACTTGTTCTCTTTCTTGTCGAGTAAGTGCCTTTCTTCTTTTAATTTGTTCTTCTTCGTTCACACCAGAGGCGAGCGATTGAGGATGAGGCACTGCCAATCGAGTTGGGGATCGTCGACGAGGATGATACGTTGGCTCCGAGTGATCTCCAAGCTTCGGAGGGATCCTCCCGTGCCCGAGATAAAGGCAAGCAGGTCGCCCAGGATGACGCTTCCGAATTCCGGGGGTTCAAGCGCAAGGATCCCGTGGTGAAGTTACTGAGGTCTTTGATGCAGGCTCAGTTTGCCGAGAGAAAATGGGCAAGGAAGACGGAGGTCGCCCTCCTGGCCGAAGATGTTTCCCTGCCGGCTCTCCCCTCTACAGAGCAAGAAGGGGCCGACAATGAAGGGGTCGCGGCCGATGTCGGGACGCCGAGCAAAGCAGAGGGGGCGCCAGACGGAGGAGCCCAGTCTGAGCGGGTCGAGGCTGGAGGGTCGCAGGCTGAAGTGACTCGATCACAGCGGATCGAGGCCGGGGAGGTATGCGATGGGTCCGCTCATCCCGAGCCAACCGGTGGGGCCCCCGAGTCGAGATCGCTCAGGGGAGGTGCCCTGATCCCGCCTGCTCTAGAGATGACTTCCCTTCCCTCGACCAGTGCCTTCAGCGTCTGGGCCTCTCTGTATCGGAGGTGCCACTCTATAGCTTCAGGAGTCGTGAGAGAGAAACTCCAGAGGGTCCCCCCTCCATGCTTTTCAAGCAACTTATGGAAGGTGGCCTGGTCTTGGCCCAGCTTGGAGCGGAGGCAGTGGGCGTGTATGCTCGGGTGGAGTCGGAGCGGGAGACTCTTTCATGGGCCCGTGGTGCACTTGATTAAAAGGTCGAGCATTTGACCATTGATCTCGAGGAGCTTCGTCGGGAGGTGGCCCTGCTCCGGGCACAGATGCAGTTGAGCTAGGCGGAGGCTCGGTCGTTGACGGAGTAGCTGGCCCAGGCCCGTCGTATGGTCGATCGGAAGAATGAGCTCCTAGATGTGGAACGCAGGATTCAGGTCGAGCGCGACGATCAATGGAAGGTCGAGCGAGAGGGGCTCGAAGGTCGAGTCCAGGAGGCCAAGGATGCGCGGACCGAGGCCGAGAGAAGGCTGTCCAAGTTAGAACAGAGGATAGCCGACCTCGAGAGGAAGGCGGAGCTGGTGGGGCTAGAAGCTCTCGAGCAATATAGATGCTCAGAGGCTTACCACACTGCTCTTCTTCAGGCTGCCTTCCCTTCCTATGAGTCGGGCTTCCATCGAAGCCTTCGGAAGGGCTTCTCCCAGGGCTTCGATCGGGCCATCATAGAGGCGGAGGCCCAAGCGTCTGGGCTCATTTTTTCTTCCGAGCAACGCTATGACTCGGATTCGGGTTCGACCGACTCTTCCCATTATATGTCGAGTGAAGAGGAGGGTCGGCCGGCGTCGACCTCGCCCGAGCGATCGCCGACTCCTGCAGCCTCGGGAGGGCACGCGACCAAGACAGTTCCCAGACAGGTGGGGTCAGTGCCTGGGTCGACCGTCGCCGAGAATACTGGGGGCAGATCGTCTGATACTGAGGGGGCCTTGTCTACCGAGCTTGGAGATGGGCCCGAGGCCTGATGTATAAGCTCTTTCTTTCCTCTTTTTTTCCCTTGCATGTAGCTGTGTAAGACTTTTTTGGAAAATATAGCGGGGAAATATTAAGTATTGATTTGACTATTCCTTACCACTTTTGGCATGATTTGACTACCGTATCCGTAGTCGTTTGGGTAAGGCACCAATTTTCTCTGCGGATATCGCGCGTGTCGATCTGTCAAATAACTGATATGGCACTGGCACCTGTGGACATCGAAAAATGTCGATGATGATCATACGGCATGCACGTCTTGACACTCAAGAGCAAGCCGAAGATGGAAATGCCGAATAAACCTCATGCCTCGCCCGATCAGGATGAGAACTCGCTTGGTGGTCCGCTACCCGTTAAGGAAGCCCCCCAGGTGGAAGATACGGCTACAACTCTCCGACCGGCCATGCCGAGAGCATAATCAGAGAAAAGTCAGAAACTCCGGAACAGTCACGGCATGCACCAAAAGTCACACAAAGTCAGGGACCGAGCCCTAGAGGCTGCGAACGGAATATTACGGAGGCCATACATTGCAGCTAGAACATTCCAAGAATGCCAACATTCGAATAAATGGCTCTGACTTCGAGAAGAATCCATTTTATGCTTAAAATGGCGCGGAAGGGCCTTAAACCAGCGCGCTCTAAACCGGCGCGCCCCTTCAACATCCTAATCCGGTGCCCCGAAAACCATCGCGCCCCTTCAACATCCTAATCCGGCGCCCCTAAAACCGGCGCGCCCCTTCAACATCCTAATCTGGCGCCCCTAAAACCAACGCGCCCCATTTCCCATTTGCACTTGTTGTTGCCTTAATACGGCGTGCTGCCTTTGCTTGGCATACCCGGTGCACCCCTTGCAAAGCTCTAATTCGGCGTGCCCACGGCCGCGCTGTGTTAACCGAAGGGCCCATCATGCCATTTTTAAAGCTTTGTTCTTCAAACACTTATACGGCGTGGCCCTATGAAGGATATTAATCCGGCGCAGTCACTATTCCCCCGCGTTGGTTTAACCCCATTCCATCCCATCTCTGGCACGATGCTCTGTTTTGTTTAAATGTGGTGCACAGAGAGCATTCAATGTTCTGAAGCCGTGCCTCCGTCTCCACTCGACAGCGCATTAACATCATCGGCGATGGCATGTCTTCAGACGAAGATCTCTTGGTAAACCCGCAACCGTGCCATCCTCGGATGAACGATAGTGTATGGCACGAATCACCAGATGCCAGCGACATGCCAATCTTGTTCATATGGCAGAGGAATGAAGTGGCAGGAGTTTCTTGCGTTCCAGCAAAGAAGAGGCAACACATTATATATACTCTACATGTTCAACAGAGCAACGCTCTGGCTTCTCCCCTCGGCTGGCCATTTTGGAGGAAACGGCTCTTGACTGTGTGTAGTGAAGAGAAGAAGAAGAAGAGAGAAGGAGTTTGGTCCCCCGGTGCCGGCAAGGTGAAGAAAAAGAGAGAGAAAGTGTGAGAGAGGGAGGGTGAGTCCGGAGGGGGCAGGAGCTCGTGCTCCATCCCCTCTCCCCCACCGGTGTATCTTTCTCTTTTCCCCCCTGTTCTGAATTTCTCTTACCCAGAGATGAATCTCCCCTGTGTCAACTTCTTCCCCCGTTTGTGTGCATGAATAAAAAGAAAAGCCCTTTTGCAAGGTGATCTCGGTTTCAACATGTAATATCCCAGATCTTTTGGATCCTTCTTTTGGGTCTCGGATCTGTTTTCTCAGACTGTCTGGCTCCGTTGTGTCTAAAATTTTATTTCGGACATCTTTTGTGTTCGGATCGGCGCGATCCGGAGTTGTTTCGGAGGCCCGGAGTGCATCCGTGGCTTTTTCGCGAGTGTTTTCTGATTTTCGGTACGGGTTTCGGCACGACCTGTGGAACCTCGTTGCGGGTGAACCGAGTTGCTCACCTAGACACGGGTGGTACCGTTGCGATCGGTGCGTTCCGAGGATCGCAGAGTCGCTCACCTAGACACGGGTGGTACCGTTGCGATCGGTGCGTTCCGAGGATCACGGAAACGTGATTTTCTATTTTTTAGTATTTTATGGAATTTACAGATTTTCTATAAATTCCCATTTCTTTTATTTTTTTCTTTCTTTCTTTCTCTTTCTTCTTCCCCTCTTCTTCTTCTTCCCGTGAGAACCGCGGCCCCTCTCCCTCTCTCTTCGACCGACGGCGACCGCGGCGGGCCTCTCTCCGGCTGCAGATGGCGGCGCAGCGACGTAGGCGATAGCGAGGCGATCTCGTGGGCGTGCGCTGTTCGTGGGAAGCGTGAAGGAACGGGGTTTCTAGCGGCGTTCTTCGTGCTTTGAGCTCGATCTGGCGCGTCTCGATGCGGAGTGAAGCTAGGGTGACGATCCCTAGCCTCTTGCATTGCTTCCCTGCGATTTGTAGGCCGAGGCGATGTCGATTGTGGGTTTTATCGCGCCGGAAAGGGTTGAGCATGCCGCGGGCAGTGACCGCCCGATCTACCGTTTTAGCCCACGATTCCACTTTTTAGGGGCGTAGAATCATGCTAGGGGGCATGGGGGTCGATTTCCTTTCATTTCCCCTCTTAGGGGCTCCTTTGGGGCTGGAAATGGCGAATCCCGACGAGTTCACCGTTTTCACGCTGGCAAGGGATAAACGGCCGAACCAGGGCCCGCTTATCCCCATGCGCGGCCCAAACATGACCGCCCTTCGGCTTGGAGCGCAGTGGGGTAGGCGCGGTCAGTCATGTGACTGTTCTTCGCCATGAGCGGCCCAAGGCCAACCATTCATCCCGTGGTTTTTGACCGTTGGCTTGTGAACGTTGCATAGTGTCTTGGGGTCAGTGGCTAGGGGGTAGCCGTATGTCCTCTTGAGCGGCAAGGGGGCTGGCCGTTCGTCACTTGTGCCGTTGGTGGGATATGCGGTTTGGGTGGGTCCGCTCATCCCCTTGAGTGGCGAGGTCCTAGCCGCCCTTCTCTTGAGCGGCTAGGGGCTAGCCGCCCATGGTTTGCACCGTTGGGACGATGAACGACAGGATTGGACCGTCCATCCCCCATGAGCGGCTAAGGGTTAGCCGCTTTTTTGTTTGAGCGGCTATAGAGTGGCCGTTCGTATTCCGTTTGGACTAGGGGTGGAGTGGTCCTATGTCGGCCGTCCATCCCCTAGAGCGGCCCGTTCTTGGGCGCGTGTCTCTTGTGCGGCCCCGGGTGGTCCGTTCAATGATTTTGCCTAACCGGTGTCTCTTTCTTGGGCGATTTAAGTCCTAGGGGCGGGGCCTCGGTCCACGTGCCGACCAGCGGTCTGACAGATGCTGGGAATCGTGTCGAGGCTAGGTGTGGTGGTGTGGTGTAGCCCTAGGAGGTGCTGTTCTCGGCCCGTGTCACCGTGAGACGGTGTCGGTGCGAGGGGCAGACCTCGTATCCTACCCGGTTCGGATGTTGTTTTCCGTTGACTTGAGAGTCTACTCCGTTGTGACCCTCCACTAGTCGTAGCCCACCAGTACGCGTGTGCTAGTCTCACCTGGGAGTAGGTGTAAGGGCTTATCCTGAGGGCGGTTTTTAGAATGGTTTCCGTCAGGCCCCACGTCTGTAGCCAGAGTCTGACTAAGGGGAAAACCAATCAGAGGCCAGACCTAGGACGCAAGGTCTTTGTGTGCACACTGTTGGTTTTAATGTGTCCCTTCTTTTGCAAGATGGGCTATGACGCCAACTATGAGCAAATAATGAGCCAAGTAATGAAATCAATCAACCTATGAACATGCGAATCATGAACCTAGGCAACCAACACAAGCCCTAGGATGGGCATGCTATCTCAATCAAGACTAAGCTAAGCAAATAAAGAAAAACACACGCCGGAGCGTGGAATAAGGAATAAATGAAAACACACCGTATAGGTGGAACAAGCAAAGTAAAGAAGAGATATGATGAAAGTGAAAGCTAATGCCCAAACTAAGGAAAGATGTGATCGCCACCAAGGTAGAAACAAGTCAAAGACTTGATAAATACCTTAGAATTGGAGGATGATGCACACGCCCACGGGAGAGAGAACAACCGGGAAACTACAGCTCCGTCTGATGTAACGATCGAAGGAAGATGCGCCACAGCAAGTGTGACGGTCTCACGATAGACCGCTACAAGACTCTAACGCGCCTGTGCTAGACCGTCAGAGCCTCTGTAGAATAAGAAGTTGGGAATCTTTTGATCTCCAAGCTTTCCAGCAGGCCAGAGAGCTTGGGCCTCATGATATGGACTCTGTAAACCTGCAAAAGAGTGTAGAACACAAGAAAAATAACCCAGATTAGCCCTTAGACACAGTAGTATCAATAAATCTAAGAAACTTAAGAACATGCTAAAGAAAAGGGAAATACCAGGGAGGTTGGTTTTTTAACCCCTCTGGGGCGTTTTAAAAGATGGGAAGATGTTTTGAATGAATGCAGCAAGTGCAAGAACATGGGAGATGGAGAGGGACAATGCTATGATGTTTGAAAAGAGAGAAAAGACACTAAGAACACAACTTGACTGAACTAAACCCTTGGAAACGATACTCCCTGATCTTTGGAAGTAGATGGACGTGGGAAGCAGCTCTCCTTGGTTGGTTCTAGCTCCAGGATGCGGCAGCACTTCGACGCGAACTCCAGATGTCTCCTCTTCAAGTCATGAAGTCAAGGGTTCTATTTATAGACCCTCAAAGTCTAGGTTCGAGTAAAGGATAATCCAGCTAGAAAGTAGGACGTTTCTTAGCAAACTCTTGAAGATAGTACTGCCCAGAGTCCACAGAAACAAACGGAAGCTTCTTAGGATGAGTATCGAGAGAGAAACCCTCCAACCAAACTCTTAGTTCGATCACGGAATAGCAGAGCAAAGGCCAGGCTTGTCAAGACTCTCTGTTGGATGTAACGGCCGCACGATAGACCGTCACACTAATGTAACACGCCTGTCTTGGACCGTCACACAACCCTATCCACTATAAGATAAGATCAACGGGAGAAGTTCGCGAACGTAGGACTCTAGATGAATGTAACGGTCAAGGGTAGATGTGTCACAACCAATGTAACGGCTGCATGATAAACCGACACACCCAACGTATAGGCAAAAGATAAGCTTGAAAGAAGCCTTAAGCTTAAGGACTATGGAAGGATGTAACGCACCATGGTAGATGCGTTAGAGGATTGTAACTCTCCATCAAAGGACCGTTAGAGATAATAAAGTGCTAATGAAATGAGAGCTTGCAAAGCTTCGTCCAGCGGAAAGGGATAAGGAACCAGACCCAACCAAGAAGATATGACTCATGAAATAGACCTCAAATTGACCAAGAAGGCTCAATAAAGGTGCACAACTCGGAGCATCATATAGAATGAACAAGGAGATGACCCGACTTATCGGTCATAAAACGGGTGTCAACAGATGCCCCTCCTTAACGTCCTCTTTGCAGGGGAGCGAGCGGAGGTGAAGCGAAAGCAAAAATGGAACATGGAGATGAAGTGGAGTGGACTAAAAAGCGGGCGTTAAGGCAAATGACACCCATTCTCAACCAACAAGCGACAGGAATTTTCCAGAAAGCTTCGAACTAATCTCAAGGAAAGGCAACCAAAGGACACATGTCTGGAAGAACTAACAACTAAGGAAAGGAAAACACAGCCAGCGGCCAGAGCAACGGAAAGGAAAGTGACGATTAACTAAACTCCAGATAGGAATCTTCAGCTAACCAAATCAAGGGAGTAGACCGAAGGAAACCTTCTAATTCAAAGAGGAATGACTCTCCTTATCCGAGATCATTAAACACATAGTTATTCACCATTACTGAGACACATGGACAAATGAAGGTTCATGAATGCTCAAAGAATGCGTATGATGCATGCTGGGATGAAAATAAAGAAATCATCAAAACGAATGCAAAGAAAGAACAAAATAATAAGATACTCGAGAATAGTATTGTTAGACCGGAGAAACCAAGGTCAGGACACCATATGCAACCACGGCGTGCAAGACAGAACCACCGTCCACAAGCTTTTCCAACCTAACGGCCTATCCAACGATTAATCACGTGTACTTAGATCATCATCATTTTTGTTTAAGAGGAACATCAGATCCCAGAACACATGAATGACCAGCCGGTTCTTGAGATAGTATATCATACATAACATATAGTAATGCATTAAGGGATAAGGGAATCGGAATACAATACCTGACTTACCTTCCTGGAGAGCGGTGAAGCATGATGACTTAAATTTTGCAACAAGAAAGGGTTAGCCATTAACAATATAAATCATAGAACCAG
The DNA here is from genome assembly GCA_022559845.1 of Amorphophallus konjac. Taxonomy (NCBI): domain Eukaryota; kingdom Viridiplantae; phylum Streptophyta; class Magnoliopsida; order Alismatales; family Araceae; genus Amorphophallus; species Amorphophallus konjac. The sequence continues at coordinate 227,908,563 of CM040123.1, read as the reverse complement.
GCATAACCATCAATAAGCATGAATTGCATAGATAAGATAATCATATAAGCATGAATTTTTTGATAAACAAAGCATCATCATCCATCAAACACTCTGAAGCATGTAACGGTCTAGTAAGGGTGCGTTAGACTTCCCTGACGGATCCACCTCGGACCGTCAGAGTCTGGCGGTTCACATCCTTCGAGACATCGTTTCAAATGACCTAATGGTCCATAGAGGATGCGTCAGAGTAGTGTGACGGTCTCACGATAGACCGTCACATTTTCTGAGCATTCAAAAAAAAATAAACCGAACGGTCACACACCATCATTCGTTCACAAACGCCAAAAAATTCCAAAACCACAACCGAGCCCAAAACCCCACCGTCCATTCCCCGTCCGACGAACCATGGCCGGCGGCGAGCCATCCCAGCCACCGAAGAAGAGGGAAAAAGGGAAGAAGAAGATGGCCATCCGGCGGTTTCGAGCACGGGTGGACTGAGAAGGAACCCCACCGGCGGCGAGCCCTCTGACGAACGAACCAACGGAGGAAGTCCCTCCAATGACCGTGGAAGAAGCTGAGGAAGCCATGGGGAAGACCATTGGCGAGGAAGAAGCGACGGCGAGGAAGAAGAAGAAGAAAAGGAGCCAAGACCCCGAGGTAGGCCGCTTTCCCCAAAACTTCAATTTTTAATTAATTTTTTTATGTGCACGCATGTGTGTTTGGAGGATAGAAATGGGTCTGGGGACCCCTTAGGAATGATTGTAGGCCTTCATGGCCATTTCAGGAGCCAAGGAAAACAAAAGGGACAACGCCCTATTGCAGAGAACGGTCGTTGCAGTGACTGTCACAGGCCTGACGTACCACCCCTGGTGCGTCAGAGGACTGTGACGCATCACCCTAGGGCCGTCAGAGAAACCAGCGGCAGAAATAATTTCTTTTTGGGTTTTTTTAGTTATTCAATTTAATTTTTTATCTTTTGTTGTTCATATGAAATGCAATGCAATGAAATTATGATTAAGTGACTGACTTGTGCTCTACATGTGTGCAGGGAAAAAGAAGAACCAGGATCTCTTGGCTCCAGATCCGGGCGGTATACCAGGCATTGCTCGAGTACCAGCGGGAGAGATTGGCCGAGATGGGATTCACCGAGGTGCTTAGCATTCAGGTGACTAGGACGGATACCCCGCTCTTGTACGCACTGCACGAGAGGTGGGACCCCGTGAGCCGGGCTTTCATCTTCCCATGGGACCACATGATCCCCACTTTAGAAGACATGGCGAGGATCACCGACCTGCGAGTCCACGGAGCAGCAGTGACTGGGTGGACATTTGGAGATTATCGGAAGATGGCCCAAGAGCTACTGGGCTTAGATCTGATCAGGCCGGGGCACACATCATCCCAGCTCTCGAGGTCGAGACTACAGGATAGCTTGGGACTTAGGGGAGCGGATATAGCAGTCGGCGAGCTCCCCGAGCAGCATATAGACCGAGTGATAGAGCAGGTACACCCACGAGTGGCGGCAGAGGCAGGACAAGAGGGAGACCGGGTCATGAGACAATTCCTGATGCTGTTGTTCAGAAAGCTACTTTTTTCGACCCGAGCCGATGTGATCAGCTGTAGGCTACTGCCACTGCTAGAGGATTTGGGCAGAGTGGGGAAGTATGCATGGGGAGCGGCAGCGCTTGCCTTCCTCTTCAAGTCGCTCAGCACCACAGACCGACGGACGATGCTGGGCGGCTTCTCGCCTTTCCTATAGGTAAATGCTGAACTCTAGATGCTTTCTATATGATTATGATTATGCAAATGCAAATGATGCAATTTACTGACACTCGAATTTAAATGTAGATCTGGAGCTTCGTGTACCTCCCGGGGATTGGGCGAGGTAGTCAGCTACATCCTGAGCGGATCCCCATCGCGAGGCGGTGGGTGGTAGCGAGGGACACGGGATCGATCAACCGGCTGACCCGGGCCATCCAGGATGATCTTGACTCATTCCCACACACAGCGGTAAGCTTCGAACTTAAACTTTTTATATGCTCTTAAATGCTGCAAAAAAGCTTTCTAAATGCTCATGAATGCTTCTGAATGGATTAACATGACCTTTTCAGGTGAGATGGACCCCATACCGGGACGAGGGCTATGAGGGACAGCCTTGGGTGAAGGCGTCCCAGGCATATAGCGGGCGAGACATATGGCTTCACTGCATCAACGTGATCGAGCCCCTGCACTACCGGTTGATCTGAGGACTCGGGGACTACACCAGCCAGAGGTGACCTTCCCCCGCGGTGACGATGAATGCCCGGGCAAGTCTTCGTAGGGCATTAGCGGTGACGTCGACTGGTGCGCCCGGAAGGCCAAATATGTGCATGATTGGAACAAAAGGCCGGGTGGTGAAAGATCGGGCGGACAGTGACGAGTCCTACCTCAAGGCTTACTCCCACCGGTATGGCGATCAGGTGTTTAGAGGCACTTGACGGCTGGTATGAACTTCTAAACTCAAAACTCTGTCTATTTAAATTAATGCTTCTATATGCACTGACATATGCTTTCTAAATGCAGCTAGACCCACAGGGAAGAAGAGCCGAGCTCGAGGGACTCCTTCATGCCACCATCCAGCAGCGGGACGAGTACCGGGCTGCCTTAGAGCTTTTGGTGAGTTTCTACACTTAAGACTTAAATGCTTATGATGCAAATGGCTAACTTTGACTTCTAAATGCAGCGGGCTGAGGGAGCCCAGAGAACCGGACCAGATGCACTGTCCTCCTCTTCACAGCCTGCCGTGGGACGGGCTGAGCGAGATGCAGAGTTTACTCGAGCGGTAGCTCGGGCCGAGGAGGCAGAGGCTACCGTCACGGAGCGGGTAAGAATTTAAAATGCTCCTTTAGACATAAAATGCTTATGCTTATGCAAACACCAAATGCTTAATCGAATGACAATGCAAAATGCAAAATGCAGGTGAGAGAGCTGACTGCAGCGGTAGCCGAGGCTGCCCATCTCCGGGCGGAGGTTGCCAGACTAAGCGTAGGAGAGACCCCCTGCGTGTGGATGATGAGGAGGTGGAGCGACTTAGAGCTGACGTTTCACGTTTGAGGGGCGAGCGAGATCAGTTCCGAGTGCAGACCATCGAGATGAAGGGCGTGATTGCGGGTATGAAAGAGGCCCTTCGACTTTTAGGGAAGAAGTCGGGGACTAGCAGCAGGAGCCAGAGCGTTGCACCCAGTAGTGGATTCTGAGACTACTTCACCGGCTCCTCCGGCCATCGGAGGAATGAGGAGGCAGATCGGAGATGACATCGGGGGGAGGAGAGCAGCGTCCCGGAGCCACCAGCAAAGTGGCATGAGGGCACTGGCGATAGTGACGGCCCGGAAGATAGACCGGCCGAGTGACTTGTATTTTCTTTCTTCTTTGACACCCATACTTGTACATGACTTATGTGAATGAAATGGAAATGAAATGAAAACGCCTTTTTTGTGTTTTGTTTTTTTTGTTTTTTATGTGGATGAATGAATGGATGAATGCGAGTATGAATGTGAAAACACATGTGTGGGTGAAAGTGTGAATGAAAGTGTGAATGAATGGATGGAATGAATGGATATGAACATGGGGTAAAGTGTAAGACTAGTAGGCGAGACCGAAGGACAATGGAAAGAACAGAAACCCATAGCAGAAGACGTGACGGTCTAGTGGTGGGGCGTCACCTCAATTTAACGCACCAAGATCAGGTCGTCAGAGATGACAGATGGTGGACAGAAAATTGTATAGTAGGGACGGTCCATGATGAGTGTTCATTTATACATGTTAATTTATGATTTACACACTTTTTATGAGCATTAATATTAATAATTATGCACTTATCACACTTACTATCCATTTTCGATCGAAATGTTTAGTTTGTTGAAATTATTACAATTTGAGCAATAAATATGTTATTTTGCAGGCACTCGGCAAGAACTCCACAAGTCTGCGCAAGAATGGGCCAAAGATCATGAAGCATGAAAAGAAAAAGAAATAAAAAGAAATAAAAAAATCAAAATCAAAACATTAAATATTATGATATAGATTCATATATATTCACTTATATAATATATATATATATAATACATTCATTTGATATTCATCATATATGCATTCACAATATATCTATATATATAATCTATCTATACTCATATATATATTATATATCTATTCAAAATATATATATTATATATATTCACAATATATACTCCTATCGCTAGTCTCATATCTAATATATACTATCACAATATAAACATTCATTATATCTAATATCTCATCTCTAATATTTCTCTATACATATCTAATATATATGTATGCCTTTATAGGTGATAACGATACGTACAAAAGCATGCATAAAGCATGCACGTGGATGGGGCGGCCATTTGGCTTTTTCATGCAGCAATAGGCAAAAGCAAACGCAAGGTGGCCTTTGCACGCAACAGGAGGAGGCAGGTGGCCTTCTCATTGTGGTGGTCTTCACGCGTCTTTGGCAGGGCAATCAACGTGTCGACGGGTTCTAAGGCTTCAACGTGGTCGGCTTCTTCGGGCTTCACGCGGCTAACGCGTGGCTGGGAGCCACGTTCTCACATGGGCGCCCTTGGTCGACTACTTCCTCAAGGTGAGTTCACACTGCCAAGACTTTTCACACGAAGCGGCTTAAGGCAGGCGATGATCGTGGCCAGCATTTTCATACGGCTGGGAGGCCCACGACAGGCTTCACATGTAGCACGTTTTGGTGGGAGGTCGGCCAAGGCGTCGACAATGCCACAACGTGGGCGCGGGTCTTCAACACACGGGGGTTCACGCTTCAGCAGGTTGACGAGGGGGAAGCTTCGCGCTGGTTGACGGGTGGCCAGCAAACAAGGCGTGGCCAAAGCGAACACACGGGTTTTACGTCGGCTGGCTGGTGCACCCTTTACGTTGACGGCTAAGTGGTTCACACAGAGAGACAGAGGCCAATGTTTAGGACCTATAAAAGGAGGGTTGGGAATGGTTTAAAAAAATATAGTTTTGTAATGCCATTTTTCAGTGTTTTTGTTCTTGTTAAAATTTTGTGAGAGTTATTTTGGTGTATTTGAAGAAGTAAGGAGAGAGAGAGGGGTAGGAGATCCCTTCAGATTCCATTTTATTTCACTCTTGTGATCCATTTAAATTATTAGAAGTTTTGGGATTGTAATGCTGTTGTTATTACAAGTTGTTAAGATTTTAGCCATTTCTTAGTCATTTACGTACTTTTCTGATCTTTATTTTGATTTCTTATCTTCTGAAAAATTATTCATCTTTAAGTGTTCTTTAATTTTTATTTTTATCATTTCCTCTAATTCCTCTTCATTTATAAGTTATTACACGTTTTTCTAAGTTCTATCTTGATACGTTACTATTCATCCGAGTTGATATCTTATTTTGTTCCTCCATTTTGAAGCACTTCCAATCCTCTTTTATTTCTGAGTTCTTCATGAAAGTTGTTCCTCTCTTATAAATATATATTTTCTTCTTCTATCACTCCCTCCAATTTGTTGTGTCCCTATGATTTTGATGATGTCTCACACTATAAATCATTTCTTTATCTCAAGATAATCTCATGTTTCATCATGTAAGTGAATGGATTACACAGTAAGGGAATGTCATGTTCAATTGAGCAATTTGACCAAATGAATTTTAGTGTTGCCTGAGTCATAATGTCTTGATGGTTTCAACACTATGAACCTTTGTGTACAAAAATGTTTCTCTGTGTTAATGTAAATCCTCGAGCCACTTCAGTTAATCTTGGGAGTTGTTTTCGTGCCACTTGAGCCACACTTCGTGTTGTTTCCCCTCACTAACACGAAAAGATTTCGTGTCGTCTGAGCTTACAACTTTTCGTGTTGATTTCCATGCTTGACAGGAAAACTTGTATGAGGTAATACTTCGTGTTGTTCTATCCTTGTCATCTATGTCTTCGAGTCCTAGTCTCGGTTGTTTAACTTCGTGTCGTGTTACTGAAGCAGCTCGAATAGTTCTGACGAACTCCGAGTCACTTCTCTGTGAACCTCGTGTCGTGTCTCTCTGTCCTTTAGTTGCTCATCTCGTGTCATCTTTTATGTCTGCTTGTTTAATTTCGTGTCACTTACTGTTGTTCCTTGAGTCGTTCTTTTTCTTAGTGTCACTGCTTCATCACGTGTCATGATAGCCGTGTCACTCTTCTGTCTTCGTGCTATTTTTCTCTTTAGACTTCGTGTCCTTCTCGCCTTGACCACACTCCGTGTCAATTCCTGTGTTTCGTCTTCGTGTTGTTTTCAACTCGTGTCGATTTCTGTTTTCATCTTCGTGTTGTTTTCAACTCGTGTCGGTTTCTGTTTTCATCTTCGTATTGTCTTCAACTCGTGACGGTTTCTGTTATTTGTCTTCGTGTCGTGGTTAGCCCGTGTCGCCTCGTCTTCGAGTCGTTCATTCGAGCTATTTTGTGCTCAAGTTATTTTTTTTATGTTTTCAAGTGTTGTTTCACTTCGTGTCGTCTTTTGTTGCCGTTTGTTAGTTCGTGTTGTTCCGTTCTAACCTCGTCCAGGTTTCTTCTAAATCGCGTGTTCTTCTATTGTTTCACTCCGTGATATTTTCTTCTCACCTCGTGCTATCTGATCTGACCTCGTGTCACCTTCCTTGATTGTGTCAGTCTTGTCCATTGTATCTCGTGTCGTTCTTTTCTTATCTCGTGTAGTTGTCACGTCGTGTTGTTATCATGTACCTCATGCAGCTTTAGTTTTAGTGGCCATACAGCGTGTTAATGTGATGTGACACGACCTCGGACCTAATGCAAGCAAGCACAATCGCATTCAAAATGGGCCAAGTTGGGCCACCGCTCTATCGTCACTCACCCAAGCCCGGGGTGACTTGGCAATGCCAAGGGGAGGATGTGTGGTGAGGACACCCGAGCAAGAATACGGATCGACCCGGAGAGCCGCCGATACCGGACACGTAGTACGACTTGGTCGACACCGACATCCTTATGGCTGGGGGACAGTCTGGAGTCTCCATTGTAGCTTTGATACTTAGTACGTATTTTTATATGTATTCGTATTTTGTACGTATTTTTGTACGTATTTTTATACGTACTTGTATTGTGTACGTATTTGGTATTATGTACGTATTTGGTCGTATTATGTATTGTGTACGTCTTAGGTGTGTCTTTGATATGTAATTTGAATTTTATCCAAGGAGGGAAAGGGAGCCCATGGATTTGAAATTCAAATGGGTTCAAAATCCAAGGAGAGAAAGTGGAGCTCATGATGGGTTCCAACTCCAAGGTGGAAAAGAGGGCCCATGGATTTCAAATTCAAATGAGTTCAAATTCAAACTCCAAGGAGGGAAGATGGAGCCCATACTCTATATATTACCTTGTATTCCCCTCTTGGGAGGATTGATGAATGAATGGAAAATTGAGTTTTGCCAAGAGCATTTCCCTCTTCTTCCTCCTCTCCCCTCTAGGGTGTGACACCCTCTATCTCTCCTCTTCATCTTCCTCTCCCTCTAGGGTGCGACGCCCTATTCCCCCCATCTCTTGCAGGTTTCGGCTTCTCCAACATCAGGGAGGCGACCACTCTCACCTCTCCTCAAGCCCGGAGTTCATGGATCGAAGGTTGCTACATGTCCGGAGGAGATAGCCCTTGCTGCCCTACGCATCACTTTTCTCTTGTCTGCCTGCAGACATGGGCCGCAAAGATCAGGTTGGAACCCTTCCTTCCCGTCCTCATATCCCATCCATGTCTTCTTGACTTTTCTTCCTCTTCTTGTTACCAAGACACTCCCGAAAACGGCATCCCAAAAATCGTCCATTTGCGAAAATTCTCTTTGTAGGCCTTTTTGCTGCGCTGGCTGCCCCTGTGCAGGCCCGCCAGAATCTAGAGCCGCAAATATCCAACTGGTACGCCTCTTTCCCCACCTCAGGTAGCCTTAGTCTCTTCACCACATTTCTTCCCCTGCCTGTCCCCAAACCATCTGCGCAAACCTCATTCAAAAATTCGATCAGGGTAAAAAGTTGCCTTTGGAACTACTTTTACTGCGCGGACTGTCTCTTTGCAGCCCTAGCGGGATAGAGTTAAAACCCCTACAAAGGGGCATCCCTCAAACCCTGTTGGATCGACCTGAGATTTTTATCACCTCTCCTACACATCCCAAACCATCTCCAGAAATTTTCCCACTCCCCAAAAGGTCCGCTTCCTTTGCCGACCACGTCCGCCTTCCCGGGTCTCAGTTCTGACTGCACTGAAGTGCAGAACTGAGCCCCAACTCCCACTGCTCCCCACGCCCAAAACTCCCACTGCGCACCCACCTACCACTTGGCCCTAGCCTGGCCCCCACAGTCACCTATCCACTAGAGAAAATCTCGCCCTATTCGCCTCCATAAAACCCCAGTTCCACCCCCATCTTTGGTCCATTGTCCAGCTGCCAGCAAACAGGCCAGATTGCGCAGGGGTTGCTTCTAAAATTCGCCACGGTTGCCACGGTGCTCGATTGAAGCTCTCCTTCCACGGACGTTCTTGGGACGTCCCCACCCGCGTCCACGCCAAATTTCGTGGCCAGCGGGCTAGCAGAGGGTTGCGCCCCAGCCCCACCTTCCTGCTGCTCGCCAGGACCTGTGCATACCGAGCTGCAATCTGCCCGCCGGTTCGAGTTGCTTCGGTGGTCCGCGCCGGTGTCGTTGGCATCCACCCTCTTCCAAGAGGTTCGGCGTCCACTACCCCACTCCATCAGGGGCAACAGCACCATCCACGACGCCCGGGCTCGCCTTCCTTACTGCTGGTTTCAGCTTGATCCGTCGGCGTGATTCAGGCCACTTCGGTTCACGACACTTCGTGGGTGACGATCTTCGCCGACCCGTGGCCCGCCAACCCACGTCACACATCCCCGGATCCACTGTGTAGCCTTTTACCTCCCTGCGAGGAGTGGGCGTGTTTGGATGTGTATGTGTTTAGCCTTGTACTGGGTGATTGTGTGACTTGGCCGGGTTTCTTCCCCACGCCCCGAGCGTGGAGGTACGCGTCCACTATCTCCTTTGTTTAGCTTGCTTTTTTAGTATAGTTTCTAGACGCCACTGCTTGTGAGATCATAGGCGCCTAGCTCTATAGTTATCTCTATATCACTGCCACGGTGAGAGAGTGTGACCGTCCCGTGACTCATCCGAGTCGCGAGTGTGGAGTCGACCACCCTAGACTCGCTAACCGTGCGGATCGACGCGCTTCCCTCTCTGGGGACGCCTGCGAGCTATAGATTCTTGTGATTGGCATAATTTCCTTCTTGGGAACCTTACGTATCGAGCGAACGCCATTCGCACTATCGCCATTGCTGGTCGTAGTTGTCATTTAGGCCCGTCGTTGCCTAGAGTCCTAGTTCGCATAGCGTCCCGCATCAATTATGGTATCAGAGCCATAGGTTGTCTAGGGTGCATTTGAGTCTTCGTTCTACCCCTTTTGTCCCTTAGAGTCTTGCATTAGTTTGCATTAGAAACAAAAAAAAAAAGAAAACAAAAATTCCCTTGCCTTTAGCCCCATTACATGCCCACTCGGCGTGGTACAGATTACCAACACCCGGCCCCAATGGCTTTGGACCCTAGGAATGCTGCCCCTAGTGACTTCTCCCTTCAGGATATGATGCAGGCTCTCATGAATCGGATAGATCAGTCCGATAAGAGCTTTAGAGATCATGCTGCATTCATGGAGGGCCGGATGAAGGCCATGGAGGACCGGATGGAGGCTTCCGACCGGACCATTCAAGGTCTAGCTGGACGGCCCAACCAGGATAGAGCTCCACGTGAGGATGTCACCGGGCAGGCCCAAGGCCCACTTGACCCTGCTCTTCGGCCCGCACACGCTAGGGCCGACGACCGGAGACCACGTATTCAGGAGTTTGATGATTTTGGGTCCGATAATGAGGTTGAGGGTTATGGTCGCGCTCGGCGTGGCTATAGGCCCCATAGGGATGACGAGGATGACCGTCTCCTTAGGTCCGTGCGTGCAGATCCTCCCACCTTTGATGGGTCCTTGGACCCTAAGGTCTATGTTGATTGGGAAGCAGGTATGGACCGCTACTTTGAGTGGTATGAGATGACGGACCACCGGAGAGTCCGATTTGCCAAAATGAAATTGCTAGGACAGGCCCAGACTTATTGGAGAAACGTGGAGAGCCTGTTGATGCAACGACATCAACCCCAGATTGAGACCTGGGATGATATGAAGGTAAAGCTTAGGCAAAAATACCTTCCTGCCACATACCGTCAGAGGCTTATTGATAGGTGGCAGAGTCTCAGCCAAGGGGATCGGGCCATGACCGACTACATCGCTGACTTTGATGAGTACTACTTGCGATGTGGGGTCACAGAGGAGAGTGCCATGACCATCTCTCGCTTCCGTCGGGGTCTGCGGCCGCACTACCAGTATGAGTTATTTCGCCGCCATGCCACGACCCTAGAGGAGGCTTATCAGGTCACACTCGAGTTAGAGCAGTTTGAGTCCGAGTTTGCTCCGGTCCAGCGCCTAGGACCCACATATCCTCGTGGGTCAGACCCTCGTGCTATGACTGGACCTTACCCTCAGGGACCTGTGGCCCGTCCACAGGAACCCACTCGTCAGGACTTCACTGTCCCTAGACCTCGTCCTCCCCCTCCGAGGGACTATCCCCCTCGACCCCAGGCTCCAGTCGCGGCCCCTCGGCCTCAGCAGCCCACCATTCCTACCCGACCCCAGCTTCCACCACCCCCGACCCGTCGTGATGACAAGGGAAAAGGGCCGATGACTAGTGGAGCACCTCAGGGCACTGGGTCCCGTCATGAGTGTTTTAGGTGCGGAGGAGTTGGTCATTATGCTGTTAGTTGTCCTACCCGATCTTCTTTGGTCATCGGGGAGTCTTCGACCGGTGAGCTCGCACATGGGATCGTATCCGTCAGTTATGAGGCTGACCAGGAGCTCGCAGAGGAGTTCTTTGATGAGCTGATTGAGGGCGAGCAGCTAGATGTCCAGGGCACGCAGTGCCAAGATGATGTTCAACTGGGTGTTGTCAGGTGTATCTTGACCCAGCCGTTGGTGAGTGATGACTGGCGTCGCACCACCATCTTTCATACCTTTTGCCGGCTGGGTGGGAAAGCCTGCAAGGTGATCATAGATAGCGGGAGTTGCATTAACGCTATCTCCACGGGTACTATGACACGCTTAGGGTTGACCCCCGTGGACCACCCCTCCCCTTACCGCGTGTCATGGGTAGATTCCACCTCTATTCCTGTCAGACTGCGATGTCTGGTGCCATTACCGTTCCATGCCTACCACGACGGGATCTGGTGTGATGTGTTGCCAATGGAGGTAGGCAGTATTATCCTAGGAAGGCCTTGGTTATTTGATCGGGATGCTACCCTCCATGGCCGGTCAAACACATGCACATTCGACCATAATGGCCAACGGATTACCCTTCACCCGTCCCAACCGAGGAGTCCATCAATCCGCGGTCCCGTTGGGCCTAGTACCCCGACTCCTGCTATTCCAGGGCCTAGTATCCCATTGCCAGCTCAAGATACGACCTTGCCTATGAATGCCCCCACCCCGAGTGTTCCTCCGACTAGGAGGTTGATGCTAGTTAGCTCTCGGGAGTTGGAGCGTGACTTGGTTAGAGGGGACCCTATTTTTGCCATTGTAGTCCGAGAGGTGGTTAGAGAGACGGAGAGTGATCTCCCATCTGATGTTGCTGATGTCCTTCGGGAGTTTACTGATGTATTTCCCGATGATTTACCCGAGGGTCTTCCACCCATGCGAGACATTCAGCATGCTATTGACCTGATTCCGGGGTCCTCATTGCCCAACTTGCCACATTATAGGATGAGCCCTGCTGACCACGCTGAGCTTCAACGTCAGGTTGGGGAGTTGATGACGAGGGGATCTCTCCGTGAGAGCATGAGTCCATGTGCCGTCCCTGCATTGCTTGCTCCTAAGAAGGATGGTACTTGGAGGATGTGCGTCGACAGCCGTGCAATCAATAAGATCACAGTAAAGTATAGATTTCCCATTCCCCGCTTAGATGATATGCTCGATATGATGGCGGGAGCCACTATGTTTTCCAAGATTGATCTGAAGAGTGGATATCACCAGGTGAGGATCAGGCCCGGTGATGAGTGGAAGACGACCTTTAAGACCAAAGATGGTCTTTACGAGTGGTTGGTCATGCCCTTTGGGATGACCAATGCTCCCAGCACTTTTATGCGGCTGATGACTCAAGTCCTTCGACCTTTGATTGGGGTCTTTGTGGTGGTATATTTTGATGATATCCTTATCTATAGCCGCACTCGAGAGGCCGACTTAGACCATCTACGGCAGGTCTGTCTTATTCTGAGGAGAGAGAGCCTTTACGCCAACCCTAAGAAATGTGCTTTCATGACTTGTCAGGTCACCTTCTTGGGGTTCATAGTGTCTAGTGAAGGAGTCTCCGCTGATCCGGAGAAGGTGAGGGCTATAGTGGAGTGGCCCGAGCCTCGCACTCTTCATGATGTCCGCAGCTTTCATGGTCTGGCGACATTCTATCGCCGATTTATTCGAGGCTTCAGTTCCGTCACAGCCCCCATCACTGATTGTATCCGAAAGGGGGCCTTTGAGTGGACGAAGGCCGCATCAGCTGCATTCGCGCTCCTCAAAGAGCGCATGACTCAGGCACCTATTCTTAGACTTCCTGATTTCACAAAGGTGTTTGAGGTTTCTTGCGATGCCTCTGGGGTAGGCATTGGTGGTGTCTTGAGCCAGGAGACTCACCCCATTGCATATTTCAGTGAGAAATTGAGCGATGCTAAACTGCGTTATTCTACATATGACAAGGAGTTTTACGCAGTTGTGCAGGCCCTTCGCCATTGGAGACATTACTTGTTGCACCAGGAGTTTGTCTTATTTTCTGATCATGAGGCACTCAAGTATCTCCATGCCCAGAAGAAGCTCAATTCTCGTCATAGTCGCTGGGTAGAGTTTCTCCAGGATTATACCTTTGTGCTGAAGCACAAGGCTGGTGCAGAGAACCGGGTGGCCGACGCTCTTAGTCGTCGTGCTTATCTTTTGTCCACCATGAGTATAGAGGTGGTTGGGATGGATAGGATGAGGGAGGCCTATGCGGATTATCCGGACTTCGGTCTGATTTATACCACCCTCCAAGGTGGACCATGCCGAGAGTATCCTGATTATGCCATGCAGGATGGTTACCTTTTTCGGGGGAGTCGATTGTGTATTCCGCGGACTTCAGTTCGCGACTTCCTCACTTGGGAGATACATGCAGGAGGTCTAGCCGGCCACTTTGGTCGGAACAAGACCATCGAGGCTGTTGAGCATCGGTTTTATTGGCCCAGTTTGAAACGTGATGTTGCTCGCATTGTGGCCCAGTGTCGCACTTGCACTGTGGCCAAGATGACGAAGCAAGTTTCTGGCCCATACACTCCACTCCCTGTGCCCGATAGGCCATGGCAGGATATTAGTATGGATTTTATTTTGGGTTTGCCACGGACCACCGGTAGGCATGATTCCATCTTTGTGGTGGTTGATAGGTTTTCCAAGATGGCCCTCTTCATTCCTTGCTCTAAGACTTCAGATGCCTCACGGGTTGCTCATATATTCTTCTCTAGTGTAGTGAGCCGATTCGGACTTCCTAAGTCCATTGTGTCAGATCGAGATGTGCGATTCACTAGCTACTTTTGGAAGACCCTTTGGCATTTGTTGGGCACTCAGCTCAAATTCTCCACAGCTTATCATCCCCAGACTGATGGGCAGACAGAGGTAGTTAATAGAAGTTTGGGGAACCTCTTGAGGTGCTTGATTAGGGAACGCGAGAGGGACTGGGATCTCATTTTGCCACTTGCCGAATTTGCATATAATGACTCAGTCAATAGGTCTACAGGCATGAGTCCATTTGAGGTTGTCACCGGATATAGACCTAGGAAGCCAGTGGATCTAGTTCCCTTGCCCATGCATGCTAGAGTGTCGCAGTCTGCAGAGTCATTTGCCGAGCATGTTAGAGGTTTGCATGATGGTATTCGTCGCCATATAGAGACCAGCAACGCACGATATAAAGAGTTGGCTGACGCTCATAGACACCCCCGTAAGTTCCAGGAGGGAGATTATGTCATGATCCGGGTCAGACCGGAACGATTTCCTTCTGGAGCCATAAAGAAACTACAAGCTCGTGGTGCTGGCCCCTTTAGAGTTTTGAAGCGAGTTGGATCCAATGCATATGTTGTAGACCTGCCGGATGACTATGGTATCAGTTCCACATTCAATGTCTCAGACTTAGTCACGTATAGGGACCCGGCAGTGATCCCTAGTGAGTTGTTATGGCCTTCTCCACCCCTTGTGAGTGAACCCTCCCCTGAGAGTCCACTTCCAACCTTGTCACCTCAGCAGCGTGAGCGGATAGAGTCTATACTGGATGAGCAGGTGACCACCACTAGGAGTGGCGTGTATCACCGCTACTTGGTGCGTTGGAGGGGATGACCCGCGTCCGATAATGCATGGATCACCCGGGCGGAGCTAGAAAGGTTGGACCCAGACTTGCTAGAGCGGTACCAGAGCGACAGAGACCCTTACTCGACAGGGTCGAGTTCTTCCCACCCGGGGAGAGTTGGTGAGGACACCCGAGCAAGAATACGGATCGACCCGGAGAGCCGCCGATACCGGACACGCAGTACGACCTGGTCGACACCGACATCCTTATGGCTGGGGGACAGTCTGGAGTCTCCATTGGAGCTTTGATACTTAGTACGTATTTTTATACGTATTCGTATTTTGTACGTATTTTTGTATGTATTTTTATACGTACTTGTATTGTGTACGTATTTGGTATTATGTACGTATTTGGTCGTATTATGTATTGTGTACGTCTTAGGTGTGTCTTTGATATGTAATTTGAATTTTATCCAAGGAGGGAAAGGGAGCCCATGGATTTGAAATTCAAATGGGTTCAAAATCCAAGGAGAGAAAGTGGAGCTCATGATGAGTTCCAACTCCAAGGTGGAAAAGAGGGCCCATGGATTTCAAATGAGTTCAAATTCAAACTCCAAGGAGGGAAGATGGAGCCCATACTCTATATATTACCTTGTATTCCCCTCTTGGGAGGATTGATGAATGAATGGAAAATTGAGTTTTGCCAAGAGCATTTCCCTCTTCTTCCTCCTCTCCCCTCTAGGGTGTGACACCCTCTATCTCTCCTCTTCATCTTCCTCTCCCTCTAGGGTGCGACGCCCTATTCCCCCCATCTCTTGCAGGTTTCGGCTTCTCCAACATCAGGTAGGCGACCACTCTCACCTCTCCTCAAGCCCGGAGTTCATGGATCGAAGGTTGCTACATGTCCGGAGGAGATAGCCCTTGCTGCCCTACGCATCAGTTTTCTCTTGTCTGCCTGCAGACATGGGCCGCAAAGATCAGATTGGAACCCTTCCTTCCCGTCCTCATATCCCATCCATGTCTTCTTGACTTTTCTTCCTCTTCTTGTTACCAAGACACTCCCGAAAACGGCATCCCAAAATTCGGCCATTTGCGAAAATTCTCTTTGTAGGCCTTTTTGCTGCGCTGGCTGCCCCTGTGCAGGCCCGCCAGAATCCAGAGCCGCAAATATCCAACTGGTACGCCTCCTTCCCCACCTCAGGTCGCCCTAGTCTCTTCACCACATTTCTTCCCCTGCCTGTCCCCAAACCATCCGCGCAAACCTCATTCAACAATTCGTTCAGGGTAAAAAGTTGCCTTTGGAGCTACTTTTACTGCGCGGACTCTCTCTTTGCAGCCCTAGCGGGACAGAGTTAAAACCCCTACAAAGGGGCATCCCTCAAACCCTGTTGGATAGACCTGGGATTTTTATCACCTCTCCTACACATCCCAAACCATCTCCAGAAATTTTCCCACTCCCCAAAAGGTCCGCTTCCTTTGCCGACCACGTCCGCCTTCCCGGGTCTCAGTTCTGACTGCACTGAAGTGCAGAACTGAGCCCCAACTCCCACTGCTCCCCACGCCCAAAACTCCCACTGCGCACCCACCTACCACTTGGCCCTAGCCTGGCCCCCACAGTCACCTATCCACCAGAGAAAATCTCGCCCTATTCGCCTCCATAAAATCCCAGTTCCACCCCCATCTTTGGTCCATTGTCCAGCTGCCAGCAAACAGGCCAGATTGCGCAGGGGTTGCTTCTAAAATTCGCCACGGTTGCCACGGTGCTCAATTGAAGCTCTCCTTCCACGGACGTTCTTGGGACGTCCCCACCCGCGTCCACGCCAAATTTCGTGGCCATCGGGCTAGCAGAGGGTTGCGTCCCAGCCCCACCTTCCTGCTGCTCGCCAGGACTTGTGCATACCGAGCTGCAATCTGCCCGCAGGTTCGAGTTGCTTCGGTGGTCCGCGCCGGTGTCGTTGGCATCCACCCTCTTCCAAGAGGTTCGGCGTCCACTACCCCACTCCATCAGGGGCAACAGCACCATCCACGACGCCCGGGCTCGCCTTCCTTACTGCTGGTTTCAGCTTGATCCGTCGGCGTGATTCAGGCCACTTCGGTTCACGACACTTCGTGGGTGACGATCTTTGCCGACCCGTGGCCCGCCAACCCACGTCACATATCCCCGGATCCACTGTGTAGCCTTTTACCTCCCTGCGAGGAGTGGACGTGTTTGGATGTGTATGTGTTTAGCCTTGTACTGGGTGATTGTGTGACTTGGCCGGGTTTCTTCCCCACGCCCCGAGCGTGGAGGTACGCGTCCACTATCTCCTTTGTTTAGCTTGCTTATTTAGTATAGTTTCTAGACGCCGCTGCTTGTGAGATCATAGGCGCCTAGCTCTATAGTTATCTCTATATCACTGCCACGGTGAGAGAGTGTGACCGTCCCGTGACTCATCCGAGTCGCGAGTGTGGAGTCGACCACCCTAGACTCGCCGGCTTCTTAACCGTGCGGATCGACGCGCTTCCCTCTCTGGGGATGCCTGCGAGCTATAGATTCTTGTGATTAGCATAATTTCCTTCTTGGGAACCTTACGTATCGAGCGAACGCCATTCACACTATCGCCATTGCTGGTCGTAGTTGTCATTTAGGCCCGTCATTGCCTAGAGTCCTAGTTCGCATAGCGTCCCACATCAATGTGGGGTTGGGCCCTTGCTGGTAGAGGGCCAGCAAGGCCAAGACTTGATTCCCAAAGGGTGGGGATGCCCAAATCAAGGGGGCCGACAAAGTGCCAATGGCACCGGTTGCAATATTCCCACGGTGATCACTCAAGTTTATGGGGCTTGAGGATCGGGCTCTCACTCGCATAACCAGCGGAATTAGAACTAATATTGAAAGACAAGCACTAAGTGGAGTGAAGGTTTGAGCACTTACTCGACCGGATTGAAGAAACCGGTCCCGGTCGGAGATGAGGGCGAGCGGGGAGGCGAGTGGATCCCCACACGCCGCGGCGGTGTCGCTTGACCTGCCCAAACAAGTTACAACACTACACCTCACGTAGGAGGGGGATCTTGGGGTGGGGGTTAATAGTAATTACAATCAATACTACCTCCACACAAGGAGGGACCTTCAGCCGGTCAAGCGGGGTGGGGAAACTAAAGCAAAGAACGAGGAATAAGGGTGGACGCCGAATCTACTTGCTGTCTGCTAGCCGGGACAGAGAGTCGGTGTTGCTGCTGTAGATCTTGATCAAGAATTTTGTTGATGACGAAACCAGAAGAAAAACCTTCGTATCTGGAAGGGGAATGCCTCAGAATTTTCTTAATTTCTTCTGAAGTCGCTGCTGGTCAGGGGAGGAGCTTGAACAGGGCCTCTGTTTCTCGGACTAGCATGGGCAGGTCACCAACAGTAGGATGCAGAGGCTGTCCTGGCCGCTCCCAAACTCCAAATTTGATTCTGTCAGCGCCGTTAGAACCGTGGGTGAGTCCTCTTTGCAGAAAAAGAAACAGGGACACCAGAAGGGGTAAGAAACAATCTGTGGAACCAGAAGAGTGAGGAAGGGTCGGTGCAGACTGTAGAAGGCAGAACCGTGCGTTCGGGGGAGAAAATTGGTAACTTCTGTTCCCGGATGCTGAATGAACTTCCGCTTCTTGAATCTGAAACTAGACAGGACAAAGAGGAACTTTGAAGAAGAACTTGAAGACTGATTCCTTCAGGGTCCGTCGTGGCAGAGCTTCTAAGATGGTTCAGGTCCTTAGCCAAGGCAGAACCACGCAACTGTGGAAGAATGGACCTCCAGGATGGCTCGAAGATCGGAAGAAGATGAAACCACTTCGGTTGCGAAGGCGACTGGCAGACGCTTTCGACGATGGCTCTTGTTTCTTCAAACTCGTCCGGAGGTGATCGTGGTGGCCGCTGCAAGCTGCTGCTCTGCTATAGATCTTCAGTTGAGAGCTGTAGGTTGATGATGATGGGGGGGAATGGGGTATATGGGAGGGGAAATGGGGGTGGATGAGTGTGGGGAAAGCCCGGGCTGTGAGGGGGTCTAGGAGGGGGTGTTCTAAGGTGGGGGAAGGGAAGAATGGGGTCTGGAAGGGGGTCTAACAGGTGGTGGGAGGAGGAGCTACGAATTTGGGAAGGTGGGTGAGAGGAGAAGGTGAGGGGGGGCACAAGTGAGTGGAGGGAAGGGTGGATTTCAAATTCAAATATGTTTTGGAAGTTGTGGGGTTGTGTGGGGAAGGGGTTGATTGTGTTGGAATGGGGAAAGTGGTGTTGGAATGTGGAGGATGGTGTTGGAATGGTGAGGGATCTCCTTGGGACTAGGGGGGTGGAGTAATGGAGGCCATGGGGAAGTGGAGGGCTTTAATGATGGTAGGTGGTGGTTGAGGTGGTTGGGAATGGAGGAGAGTGGAGAAAATTCGAAATTGGGTGTTGAGGAGAGAGAAAGTGGAGTGAAAAAGAGGGATTAAGAGAGGGAATGGTGGGGAATCTCTCCCCTAGGGTTTCTCACCCAAAAAATGTTGGAATCACTCCACTAAACTAAGCTTTGGACTCTCAAATGGTATTTTTTCATTGATTGATTCATTACCTCCAAATGAAGGAAATGGGGCCCTATATATAGGAAACCCACATTTTACAATAAGACCCTGACAAAAGACTCATTGACAAATAACCGAAGGGGTAGGGGATCTCATTGGGCCAAGCCCGAAGAAATGGGCCCAATTAGCACATTACACACTCTAATGACACTCAAACATAGGAAAATAAATGCAAGACCTAGGGACATGACTCAAATAAAATGCAAATTAGATCAAATGACTCAAGTAAAATTACATAGGACTCAAAATTAAATGACTAAACCATGCCGGATGCAACCGGGGCGACGAGACGAGCTGTGAAGGTGGGCATGGGAGGTGATGTCCCCATCATACTCCCGGGGTGCGGAGAACTCGACTCTGTCGAGTAAGTGTCCTTCCCTCCTTGGAGGGTGTAGAAGTGGTACTGCCCTCAAGCCTTCCGAACGAGACCTATCCATCCACCTACCGAGATAGTGCTCGTATACCTTGCTCCGAGTGGTAGTGACTTGTTCATCCAATATTTGTTCAATTTGTTCACGCTGGGCTCTCTTGGCTGGTGGTCTCTCCTCACGGGTGGGTGCTCTCTCAAGGGAAGACGTAGGCTCAATCTCCTCACTAGGTACCGCCGTGGGTCCCTTATATGACACTAGGTCGGCAACATTGAATGTGGGACTTATTCCATACTCCTCGGGGAGATCTAACTCATAGGCATTTGCACCAATGCGCCTCAGGACCTGGAAGGGACCAGCCCCACGTGGCCTCAGTTTAGAGTTGGCTCCCGGGGAGAGCCTCTCCATCCTTACCATCACAAGGTCACCCACTTGGAATTCTTGGTGATGCCCATGAGAGTCGGCCAGCCTTTTATAAGCCTCATTCTTTTTGCTGATGTGCTTGCAAAGATTTTCATGTAATTTTGTGAATGCTATCCTTTTAGTGGTTATGGGTGGACCTGGATAACCATAGATGGACCTATCCTGCCATGATGCCAGATGGACCATGATGAACCTTGGTGGGCCGGTGCAACCATTTGTGGACTTATCATGTAATGTTGTCATGTAGACTTTGTGGGCCTAGGTGGGCCGGGGCAACCGTAGGTGAACCTATCATGTAAAGTGGTGATGAATGTGGGGGGGCCCGGACATCCGTAGATACTTTTGACATGCTTAAGATCCATGATGAATGAAGGAGGACCATGACATCCGAATGTGGCCCACTCATGCTTTCTACTTAACATGTGAGTGATATGAATGAATGACCCAACATAGTGTTCATGCCAAGGGGTGTGGAAAGCCTAGACACATGCATACTTTTCCCAAAAGTGACTTCCATGTGTATAGGTGTGGGACAACATTTGAACTCCCATTGGAAAGGATCGAATGGATCTAAGAAGGTGGTCATCATGGGGTGGGGCACCACCTTATTCCCTAGGGATATATGGTCTAAGGTTATGGCTCCCAAGGTGTAGCCCGGGTCATGGATGAGGTGGGTTTGGCCCAATATGGTGAGTGAGGGTAGGACAGGGTGGGTGGTTGGTAAGATGGTTGGGTCATATGAGTCCCTTGACTCCCATTGGAAGGGATCATATGGATCGTAAAATAGGTCACTTAGGGGGAGGAACTCCATGTCCTCAAGATCCTTAGAAGGTGCTAAGTCATCCTTCCCTATGATAGTTGGGCAAATGTTCTTGACAAGTGGGTCGGCCATGAGTGGAGGGCTTGACTTTCTACCCGAGATAAGAAGCTCTAAATCAAGGAGAAGGTTGGGCTCATCCGGTGTAGGGAGGAATAGAAGGAGGTCGCTAGTGTAGCAACCATTGGTGCAAACTGAGGTGATAGACCCAATGCATAGGTGTAGGAGGCTAAGGCTCCTAGGTTGTTCGGCCATAGAAGTCAACATGCTAGTGAACTCAATTTGCCATGCTAAGCCCCTAAGAAAATCTTCTAAGGTCTCCACTTGATATGGTGCTTGGATTGTGGTGTGATAGGAGAAGATGGGCACTAGGGAAAATTTTTGTTCTATGGGAGGGCAAACATGGGTCAAGGTCTCTCTAATTAGGCTCTTCCTTAGCCACCTAACAAGGGACTCTTCTAAGATGAATTCGGCATTATCTAGAGGGGGTGGTGTAGGGTGAAGATCCTTGTGCGAGGCTTCCTCTTCAATTGGGACATGGGTGCTCTCTATGGAGGGGATAGGTTCCCGAGGGATATTTGTCTTCATGTGGCAAAGCAGGTGGACTACTTCTTCTAAAACTAATGGAGTGGGAAGGTTCTTTGATGGTGGGGTGATGATGGCCGGAGTATGGTGCACCCGGGGTGGTGAACAAGGGTGGGATTCCCGCGGGTGGGAGAATAAAAGGTTGTTGAATTTAAAGGTTCCCGAAAGGTGTGGCGGATGCACTAGGCAAGTCCGACGTGTTGGGTCGATGTCGGCATTCCTTTCATCTAACCATTTCTTACCTAGGATTATACATGGACCCGCCAATGTTCCCTTTTGACACCAAGCCCCATCCAAATACTTAGTCTTCCCGAACCATTTATGGAATTCAATGAAGACTAGGTCTCCGTTGTGCAAAATTTGTCCAATCGTAGAGAGGGTGGCTACAATTTCGGGGGATACCCAATTATCTTCTTCCATGTCGATGAAGTCAATTTCTGTGGGGCTCCCATTAGGTAGGTATGCTTGGGATATGATGGGAATTGGGGCCTTTTGGTCGGTAGACTCAATGACAATGGGAGGTGGATAATGCATAGAACGATCCGATGAGAACTCTAATGCAAGCGTGCCCATGGACTTGACTTGTGAGAATAAATCAAAGACTTGCTCTGATACCACTTGATGTGACACGACCTCGGACCTAATGCAAGCAAGCACAATCGCATTCAAAACGGGCCAAGTTGGGCCACCGCTCTATCGTCACTCACCCAAGCCCGGGGTGACTTGGCAATGCCAAGGGGAGGATGTGGGGTTGGGCCCTTGCTAGTAGAGGGCCAGCAAGGCCAAGACTTGATTCCCAAAGGGTGGGGATGCCCAAATCAAGGGGGCCGACAAAGTGCCAAAGGCACCGGTTGTAATATTCCCACGGTGATCACTCAAGTTTATGGGGCTTGAGGACCGGGCTCTCACTCGCATAACCAACGGAATTAGAACTAATATTGAAAGACAAGCACTAAGTGGAGTGAAGGTTTGAGCACTTACTCGACCGGATTGAAGAAACCGGTCCCGGTCGGAGACGAGGGCGAGCGGGGAGGCGAGTGGATCCCCACACGCCGTGGCGGTGTCGCTTGACCTGCCCAAACAAGTTACAACACTACACCTCACGTAGGAGGGGGATCTTGGGGTGGGGGTTAATAGTAATTACAATCAATACTACCTCCACACAGGGAGGGACCTTCAGCCGGTCAAGCGGGGTGGGGAAACTAAAGCAAAGAACGAGGAATAAGGGTGGATGCCGAATCTACTTGCTGTCTGCTAGCTGGGATAGAGAGTCGGTGTTGCTGCTGTAGATCTTGATCAGGAATTTTGTTGATGACGAAACTAGAAGGAAAACCTTCGTAGCTGGAAGGGGAATGCCTCAGAATTTTCTTAATTTCTTCTGAAGTCGCTGCTGGTCGGGGCAGGAGCTTGAACAGGGCCTCTGTTTCTCGGACTAGCATGGGTAGGTCACCAACAGTAGGATGCAGAGGCTGTCCTGGCCGCTCCCGAACTCCAAATTTGATTCCGTCAGAGCCGTTAGAACCGTGGGTGAGTCCTCTTTGCAGCAAAAGAAACAGGGACACAGGTAGTAAACAATCTGTGGAACCAGAAGAGTGAGGAGGGGTCGGTGCAGACTGTAGAAGGCAGAACCACGCGTTTGGGGGAGAAAATTGGTAATTTCTGCTCCTAGATGTTGAATGAACTTCCACTTCTTGAATCTGAAACTAGACAGGCCAAAGAGGAACTTTGAAGAAGAACTTGAAGACTGATTCCTTCAGGGTCCGTCGTGGCAGAGCTTCTAAACTGGTTCAGGTCCTTAGCCAAGGAAGAACCGCGCAGCTGTGGAAGAATGGACCTCCAGGATGGCTCGAAGATCAGAAAAAGATGAAACCACTTTGGTTGCGAAGGCGACTGGCAGACGCTTCCGACGATGGCTCTTGGGTCTTCAAACTCGTCCGGAGGTGATCGTGGTGGCCGCTGCAAGCTGCTGCTCTGCTATAGATCTTCAGTTGAGAGCTATAGGTTGATGATGATGGGGGGGAATGGGGTATATGGGAGGGGAAATGGGGGTGGATGAGTGTGGGGAAAGCCCGGGCTGTGAGGGGGTCTAGGAGGGGGTGTTCTAAGGTGGGGGAAGGGAAGAATGGGGTCTGGAAGGGGGTCTAACAGGTGGTGGGAGGAGGAGCTACGAATTTGGGAAGGTGGGTGAGAGGAGAAGGTGAGGGGGGGCACAAGTGAGTGGAGGGAAGGGTGGATTTCAAATTCAAATATGCTTTGGAAGTTGTGGGGTTGTGTGGGGAAGGGGTTGATTGTGTTGGAATGGGGAAAGTGGTGTTGGAATGTGGAGGATGGTGTTGCAATGGTGAGGGATCTCCTTGGGACTAGGGGGGTGGAGTAATGGAGGCCATGGGGAAGTGGAGGGCTTTAATGATGGTGGGTGGGGGTTGAGGTGGTTGGGAAAGGAGGAGAGAGGAGAAAATTCAAAATTGGGTGTTGAGGAGAGAGAAACTGGAGTGAAAAAGAGGGATTAAGAGAGGGAAGGGTGGGGAATCTCTCCCCTAGGGTTTCTCACCCAAAAAATGTTGGAATCACTCCACTAAACTAAGCTTTGGACTCTCAAATGGCATTTTTTCATTGATTGATTCATTACCTCCAAATGAAGGAAATGGGGCCCTATATATAGGAAACCCACATTTTACAATAAGACCCTGACAAAAGACTCATTGACAAATAACCGAAGGGGTAGGGGAGCTCTTTGGGCCAAGCCCGAAGAAATGGGCCCAATTAGCACATTACACACTCTAATGACACTCAAACATAGGAAAATAAATGCAAGACCTAGGGACATGACTCAAATAAAATGCAAATTAGATCAAATGACTCAAGTAAAATTACATAGGACTCAAAATTAAATGACTAAACCATGCCGGATGCAACCGGGGCGACGAGACGAGCTGTGAAGGTGGGCATGGGAGGTGATGTCCCCATCATAATAGTTTTTATCTCCTTACAGGTACGAGGAAGAATATTCCCAAATAAATGGGCTGCACGTGATCCAAGACAAGAGGAACCAACCCAATGAGGACACGTGGCAGGAAGGTTCTGGATCGAGCGTGGGAAGCACACGCATGTTGTACCCTATCCACCTGCTGCCGCTATAAATAGAAACCTTCACCCACCGATGAAGGTAGATCAGAGCCAAGAAAGAAAAGGCAGAATTACAGAGAGCTCGATCCAACAGTAAAGAGAAAGAAAAAGAGAGATAGCAGTGAAGAGAAAGAAAAAGAGAGATAGCAGTGAAGAGAGAAAGAGAGTTTGCAGTATTTGGTTTTTGAAATTGCTTCCCAGGAAGCTACATTTGTATTAACTCTCAGTATCGAATGTTTTCTCGATCAGTCTTTAGTTTCTTTTCTGATTTTCTTTATGTGTTCTTCATCTAACTCTGATCTGTTCCCCTCCGGTATGTAGAGGAAGGGAGTCTAACTCCGGTTTCCCTCTGGGTTGCAGAGGAAGAAAGATCGCTGATCTCTGGTGTTGCTAGTGACGGGTTGTCATTAGCAGGTTCCCTCCGGTGTGTGGAGGAAGGGAGAGGCACTCTCCGGTTCTGTTTGTGCTGGGTGCTAGAACAGGTTTCAAGCTTTGCGGGTGGCAGAACTTGGTTGAGGGATTTGTCTCCCTTGGGTTTTCAAGCTGTTTGGCAGCAAGTTGTTCGCAGACTGTGTCTGCTGTGCTCTAGCAGTGGCTAGTGGAATCCTCACTCTAGTTGGAGTGAGGGGTAGATGTAGATTGCTGACTGCAGTCGAACCACCTAAAAAACCGGTTGTCTTCTCTGTGGTTTGAGGTCTTTATCAGCGCTCTCTATCTATTTGTCACTTCGACTATTTGTTTGCTCAGCTCTTCATCATCATTCTATTATTTGATCTTGAGTGGTATCTGCATTTGCAATTCTTTGTGTGCTAGTTTAGAAGGGGCATAAGCGGTAGATTTATTTTCTTGCCTAAGTTTTGCAAATTGGGAGTGATCTATTCATCCCCCCCCTTCTATATCACTCTTGCTGCGCTAACATTTGGTATCAGAGCAGGTTTACGCCATGTGGACGAACAATCAAGCAAATGGCAGTGGTCCTAGAACCTTCATGGCCGAAGGTCAATCCATTAGTCGCCCTCCTTATTTCGATGGTAGTAACTATCTGTTTTGGAAGAACAGGATGGAAGTGTTCATCAGAGCTCAGAGTCATAAATTGTGGAGAGTAATCACGGTGGGGCCATATGAGCTGCCACCAAACGAGGATGCTTGGACATATGATCATGTGAAGCTCTCGTCACTCAACTGGACGGCGCTGAACATAACCAGTGTGCTGTTCATCTAGAGGAATATGCTCGTATATCTGCATACAGAACTGCCAAGCGAATGTGGGATGAGCTGCAATTGATCTATGAAGGTACAGCTCAAGTGAAAGCCTCAAAGGTAAACCTCTACACTTCTAAGTATGAAATGTTTAAGATGAATGCAGATGAGAATATAACCGAAATGTATGCCAGGTTATCCTTGATCACTAACACTCTTAAAGGGCTAGAGAAGGATCTTGCTGAGGCAGATATAGTCAGGAAAATTCTTAGATCTTTATCCCCGGCATGGCACACTAAGGCAATTGTGATTGAGGAGTCAAAAGATTTGACTGTCTTAACTGTGAATGAACTCATAGGATCCCTGATGACCTATGAGATGAACTTCCAAGGAGGTGGAGAAGGAAGTGAGAGGAAGGGTAAAAATGTAGCTCTAAGAGCTTCCTGCAACAAGGGTAGTAACAGTGGGAGCAGCAGCAGTACCCCTGAGTCTGAGTCCGAGCTTGAAGGTTTATCAGATCTCGACCAGGAGGAGCAGGCTATGCTCACTCGTCAGTTCAGAAAGTTTCTGAGGACAAAGGGAAAGACCTTTAGGAAGAAGAACCCATACTCTTTTAACAAGAATGCTGAGTTTACCAATTACAGGGATAGAAATCCTAAGAAACTGACTTGTTTTAACTGTAACAAACAGGGACACATGAAAGGCGAATGCCCAGAACTCCAGAAGAAAGGTCCCTATTTTCAGAAGAAAAACATAAAGGTGCAGAAGAAGAAGAAGCCACAGGCAATGGTCTGCACATGGAGCGAGGAAGAAGAAGACCCAGAAAAAGCTTCCTCAGAAGAATACGAAGATGGAATTTGCCTTATGGCAAACAGTGAAGAGGAGGTAATAAACGTTTTTGAAAATTTCTCAATTGATGACTGGGAGGATGCTTATGGTGACTTGCTAGATAAATTTAATTCACTTAGCAAAGAGCACAGAGTTCTGAAAAGAAAATTTAACACAAATATTGAAGAACAAACTCTGGTCTGTGAGGAAAATGCAAAGCTAAAAGAACAACTAGAAGAAATGACCTCACAAAGGAAAGAGAATGATAAGCTTAAGGGAGAAATTCAGGAAAGTCAAAAATAGCTCAATGAATTCAAAACTAAAATTAAAGAAAGCATGAGTGAGATCAGAATGAATTCAGAGAAATATGAAGCTGTGAAGAAAGTAAATGCTGAACTCCTAAAGAATTCTGAGTTTCTTCAAAAGGAGCTGGAAGACAAACAGAAAGTCTTAGAAAAGTTTGTCCAATGAAAGACTAGCCTAGATGCTATACTAGGGACTAGGGTCAATTTCAGTAAGGAAGGTCTAGGCTATGACCCAACCAACAAGAGACCCTTGCAATTCAAGACCATCACCTTCTGTCCAGAGAAGGGAAAAGAAAAGCTGGATACACCATCCAGCTCAAACAGCTCTAAGGAAACTCAAAGTCCTAAAGAAAACACAAAAACCAGTACTGGACAACCATTTAAGATTGGAATGAACTTTATGAAGAATAACATTAAGTCCATTCACCAGAACACAAATGGTAGCTGGACCAAGAAAACAAATCAGAATAAGAGCTGGAATTATAACAATCAGATGGGTCTAAACAAGACCTACTGGAGGAATAACTTTCATGGTCAAAGATAGGCCAATCAACAAGCCTACAGGAAATTTCCTAGGAATAGGAAGACCAATGAAAGGAATTGAACTCACTTCTCCAGTTCAGCTGGATTGAACTTTAATAAACCAGAAAGGAAGGTGCCAGAGAAAACCATGCTGAAACAAATCTGGATACCTAAACACTTGATCAGAGATTTAAACAATGTCCTTGGACCCAACTCATCTTGGGTTCCAAATCAATCTGCTTGATATATTTGTGTAGGTCGGCCTGGCAGCTGAAGACAACAAGTGGTACCTCGACAGTGGCTGCTCCAGGCATATGACAGGAGACCGATCCAAGTTCAGCAAGATAGAGATGAAGCCAGGGGGTATGGTCAAGTTTGGAGGAAAGAACAAAGGTAAAATAATTGGAGTTGGCACAGTAGGTAAGTCTTCCACAAATTCCATTGAAAAAGTATTACTTGTGGAAGGGCTTCAACACAACCTGATTAGCATTAGCCAATTATGTGACAGGGGTCACAAGGTTGTATTTGATGATAGTTCATGTAAAATCCTTGAAACAAATTCTGACATGGTTAAATTTGTAGCCAACAGGATTAATAATGTCTACATTGTAGACTTAGATGAGAAATCTGAATCCACTATTTGCTTATCTGCCAATTCTGAAAATGATGCCTTTGAATGGCATAGACGTCTAGGTCATGCTAGCTTTTCAACTTTAAATAAATTGGTCAAGCATGATTTAGTTAGAGGCATGTCTAGAATTAAATTCAACTCCATATCAAAAGCATGTGATGCCTGTGCTCTAGGCAAACAGACCAAAAATTCTTTCAAATTAAGATCTGAGCCATTGTCTTCTAGACCAATGGAACTTCTTCATATGGATCTTTTCGGTCCAACTAGAACTCAGAGTCTTAATGGTAACAGATTTGGCTATGTCATCATAGATGACTTCTCCAGATATTCATGGATATTTTTCTTAGCAAATAAGAGTGATGCATTTCAAAAGTTTAATCTGTTTTTCAATAAGGTCAAACAAGAAGGGAAGTACAAGGTTAGTTCTATTCAATCTGACCATGGAGGTGAGTTTGAAAATTCCATGTTTACTGATCTTTGTGGCAAAGAAGGACTAACTCACATGTTTTCCTCTCCCAGGACACCTGAACAGAATGGGATCGTGGAGAGAAGAAATAGAACAGTGGTGGAAATGACCCGAACCATGTTGATTGAAAGTAAGTTACCTAGAAGGTTTTGGGCAGAAGCGGCCAATACAGCAACCTACATAATCAACAGGGCCATGGTAAGACCCATACACAAGAAAACACCCTATGAGCTTCTAAAAGGTAAGAAACCAAACTTGTTTCATTTCAGAATTTTTGGAGCAAAATATTTTATTCATAACAATGATAAGAAAGACATAGATAAGTTTGAAGCCAAGAGTTCACCTGAAATATTCTTGGGTTACTCTGAAGTGTCAAGGGCATATAGGGTATTTAATGTATCAGATCAGAAAGTGGAAGAATCTCCACACATTCTTTTTAGTGAAAAGAAAGATGTTTCTAATGTTGAAAATCTTGACAGAGACTCCAATCATGGTGGAGATTTTCTGGAAAACCAACAAGAAGAAGAGAAGACTCAGCAGAATGAAGAAACAAATTCCCCAAATCAGGAAGGTCCAAGAGAAACAGGTGAGTCTTCAACAAATATTAGATTCCTTAAAGACCATCCTTTAGATAATGTCATAGGCAATCTTGAAGAACCTCTTCGGACGAGGTCTCATTTTAGAAATGTGAATAATGATGACTTAATTACCTTGGTCTCACAAATTGAACCCAAATCAGTTGAAGAGGCCTTAGCTGATCAAGCTTGGGTCAATGCTATGAGTGAGGAATTAGGTCAGTTTGAAAGGAATAATGTCTGGGAGCTTGTCCCAAGACCAGATGGTATAAATATTATAGGAACCAAGTGGGTGTTCAAAAATAAGATGAATGAAGATGGAATCATCTCGAGGAATAAGGCCAGACTAGTAGCCAAAGGCCATTGTCAGGAATTCGATGTAGACTTTGATGAATCCTATGCACCAGTTGCTAGGATGGAAGCTATAAGATTGTTACTTGCCTTTGCATGCTCAAAGAACATTAAACTCTAACAAATGGATGTTAAAAGTGCTTTTTTAAATGGAGTTATTAAAGAAGAAGTTTTTGTTGAACAACCTCCTGGATTTCAATTTTCTCCTCAACCTAACCAAGTTTTCAGGTTAAACAAAGTCTTGTATGGTCTAAAGCAGGCTCCAAGAGCTTGGTATAAAAGATTATCTGAATTTCTGATCAGCAAGGGCTACAAAAGAGGTACAGTTGATCAGACTTTATTTACCAAGGGCATGAATAAAGATCTCATCATAGTTAAGGTACAGCAGCTAGAAGATGGGTGCTTCATCAACCAAACCAAATACACAATGGAACTGTTCAAAAGGTTTGACATGGAAAACTTAAAGCACATTACTACACCCATGGGCACCAATACATCATTGGATGCAGATGAGACAGGTAAAGAAGTAAATGCCAAACTTTATAGAGGTATGATTGGATCACTTCTTTACTTGACAGCCTCTAGACCTGATATACAATTCAGTGTAGGAATGTGTGCAAGGTATCAGTCTAGACCCACTGAACTACACTTAGTAGCAGTTAAAAGAATCTTCAGATATTTGTCAGCTAGTCACTCTCTTGGTTTATGGTTTCCTGCATCTCGCACATTGAATCTAGTAGCATACACAGATGCTGACTATACAGGTTGTAAACTAGACAGGAAAAGCACAAGTGGCCATTGTGAATTCTTGGGTGGGTGTTTAGTATCTTGGGGCTCCAAGAAACAACATTCTGTGGCTCTCTCCACTGCAGAAGCTGAATATGTGGCTGCAGGGAGTTGTGGAACACAAGTTATATGGATTAAACACCAGCTTCAGGACTACCAAGTAGACCTGGGGTGTACACCTATTTACTGTGATAATACAAGTGCCATCAATCTTGCTAAAAATCCTGTTTTGCATTCTCGAACCAAACACATAGAGATAAGACATCATTTTATAAGAGATGAGGTGTCTAAGAATAATTTTGAACTGATTCATGTAGGGACAGATAATCAGATTGCTGATATTTTCACAAAACCTCTGGATAATGAAAAATTCACTACATTGAGAAGAGAATTAGGCTTATACAAAGTGTCTTAATTTTGGAGCGTGTTCCTGTTGTGAGGGGGAGTTCAGAATGCTTATTGGTTAGCTTTCAGGAATGCTCTAAATAAAGGAAAGTCTTGAGATTTTGCTGAAATGTTTTATTAAGGAATGCTATATCTTAGGGGGAGCTGAGTTGTTATGTGAGAAGAGAAGTTCTTTGACAGATTCAAAAGGGCTGTCCAGATGTGTACCTTTGCTGGTCTTGCATGACTGATTTAGTGTGGTTCTCTCAGAAAACAGAGTGTCACTTATCTCTTAAGTCTATAAGTCAGTGACTCTAATCTCCAGGTCAGAATCTTTCCTTTGGTACTCCTTCAGAGATCTGGACTAATTGCATAAAGTATATCTTCCTACATTGTCATTGATTATGGTTCAGGCCAAAAAACATGTATGTCTTGATATCTGACTCAATCAACTTGAAATCTAGACTTCAAGACTCAATTCCAGAAAATTCCTTTTTGGTATTGTCTTCAATCATTCTATCTCTTTAACTCAAGGGCTTACCTGAACAAACATGTTCTGTTTTGATCACTGAGAAACTGGGAGCTTCATCAATGAAATGAATATTTCTCCCAAGTCATGAGGTGTCAAATGCTTAAAATACATGAAAAGTCATGACAGAGCAATGGTGGCTTGCTGGTGATTAACTGGGGACTCTGGCCTCTAATCAAGGTGTTTCCTCATGTCAAAAGCCACAGTTACTAACTCTGTTCCTTAATAAAAAAAAGGGGAAGGAAGTAATGAGGTACTCACTCTGAGTAACTGGGGATTCAGGCCTCTGATCAAGGTGTCTCCCTAATGTCAAAGGAAGTGAACTACCAACTTATTCATTGATCTTCTTGAATATCATCTCCAACAAAAATTCCTTGTTGTTATGCAACTAATGGATTGCTTGTCCTCAATACCTTGAGAACACCTCTCTGATTTAGTCTCTTGCTGTCTAGTGGAATAGTTGAATGATCAGCTATTTTTGGCCATACTTGTCAACTCCTGCTCTAAATCATCCACTATGTATGATGATAAACTTGTCTATCATTCCACTTCTCTATTGTGTACTGAAATCTAAAGAATCTTATCTTGAGATTAGAAACTCACTTATTCTCTTAAGACCTACTCGTGACTTTCTGCACTATGCAGTTACTGCCCTGAGTCCTCATGTTTCCAGCACTGTCACACATTCTGTATTTTTTTTTGCTGATGTCAAAGGGGCAGAGAAGTTTGCAGTTTTGTCTTGAGCTTTGGGGGAGTCATGTTGCTTCATGCTGATATGTTTATGAGTTGTGGGGGAAATGAGAGTGTGTTGTAGGGAATGTTTAATTCATTTGCATGAGCATGCCTTGAATTTAATCTATTGTTGTAGCTGATATTGATTTCATGATAAATCTTGATAAACCTTGATATTGCCTGATTCATAGTGTTGCCATCATCAAAAAGGGGGAGATTGTTGTGTCCCTATGATTTTGATGATGTCTCACACTATAAATCATTTCTTTATCTCAAGATAATCTCATGTTTCATCATGTAAGGGAATGGATTACACAGTAAGGGAATGTCCTGTTCAATTGAGCAATTTGACCAAATGAATTTTAGTGTTGCCTGAGTCATAATGTCTTGATGGTTTCAACACTATGAACATTTGTGAACAAAAATGTTTCTCTGTGTTAATGTAAATCCTCGAGCCACTTCAGTTAATCTTGGGAGTTGTTTTCGTGCCACTTGAGCCACACTTCGTGTTGTTTCCCCTCACTAACACGAAAAGATTTCGTGTCGTCTGAGCTTACAACTTTTCGTGTTGATTTCCATGCTTGACAAGAAAACTTGTATGAGGTAATACTTCGTGTTGTTCTATCCTTGTCATCTATGTCTTCGAGTCCTAGTCTCGATTGTTTAACTTCGTGTCGTGTTACTGAAGCAGCTCGAATAGTTCTGACGAACTCCGAGTCGCTTCTCTGTGAACCTCGTGTCGTGTCTCTCTGTCCTTTAGTTGCTCATCTCGTGTCATCTTTTATGTCTGCTTGTTTAATTTCGTGTCACTTACTGTTGTTCCTCGAGTCGTTCTTTTTCTTAGTGTCACTGCTTCATCACGTGTCGTGATAGCCGTGTCACTCTTCTGTCTTCGTGCTATTTTTCTCTTTAGACTTCGTGTCCTTCTCGCCTTGACCACACTCCGTGTCAATTCCTGTGTTTCGTCTTCGTGTCGATTTCTGTTTTCATCTTCGTGTTGTTTTCAACTCGTGTCGGTTTCTGTTTTCATCTTCGTGTTGTCTTCAACTCGTGATAGTTTCTGTTATTTGTCTTCGTGTCGTGGTTAGCCCGTGTCGCCTCGTCTTCGAGTCGTTCATTCGAGCTATTTTGTGCTCGAGTTGTTTTTCTTATGTTTTCAAGTGTTGTTTCACTTCGTGTCGTCTTTTGTTGCCGTTTGTTAGTTCATGTTGTTCCGTTCTAACCTCGTCCAGGTTTCTTCTAAATCACGTGTTCTTCTATTGTTTCACTCCGTGATATTTTCTTCTCACCTCGTGCTATCCTGATCTGACCTCGTGTCACCTTCCTTGATTGTGTCAGTCTTGTCCATTGTATCTCGTGTCATTCTTTTCTTATCTCGTGTAGTTGTCACGTCGTGTTGTTATCATATACCTCATGCAGCTTTAGTTTTAGTGGCCATACAACGTGTTAATGGTTTTTATCTCCTTACAGGTACGAGGAAGAATATTCCCAAATAAATGGGCTGCACGTGATCCAAGACAAGAGGAACCAACCCAATGAGGACACGTGGTAGGAAGGTTCTGGATCGAGCGTGGGAAGCACACGCATGTTGTGCCCTATCCACCTGCTGCCGCTATAAATAGAAACCTCCGCCCACCGATGAAGGTAGATCAGAGCCAAGAAAGAAAAGGCAGAATTACAGAGAGCTCGATCCAACAGTAAAGAGAAAGAAAAAGAGAGATAGCAGTGAAGAGAAAGAAAAAGAGAGATAGCAGTGAAGAGAGAAAGAGAGTTTGCAGTATCTGGTTTTTGAAATTGCTTCCCAGGAAGTTACATTTGTATTAACTCTCAGTATCGAATGTTTTCTCGATCAGTCTTTAGTTTCTTTTCTGATTTTCTTTATGTGTTCTTCATCTAACTCTGATCTGTTCCCCTCCGGTATGTGGAGGAAGGGAGTCTAACTCCGGTTTCCCTCTGGGTTGCAGAGGAAGAGAGATCGCTGATCTCTGGTGTTGCTAGTGACGGGTTGTCATTAGCAGGTTCCCTCCGGTGTGTGGAGGAAGGGAGAGGCACTCTCCGGTTCTGTTCATGCTGGGTGCTAGAACAGGTTTCAAGCTCTGCGGGTGGCAGAACTTGGTTGAGGGATTTGTCTCCCTTGGGTTTTCAAACTGTTTGGCAGCAAGTTGTTCGCAGACTGAGTCTGCTGTGCTCTAGCAGTGGCTAGTGCAATCCTCACTCTAGTTGGAGTGAGGGGTGGATGTAGGTTGCTGACTACAGTCGAACCACCTAAAAAACCGGTTGTCTTCTCTGTGGTTTGCGGTCTTTATCAGCGCTCTCTATCTGTTTGTCACTTTGACTATTTGTTTGCTCAGCTCTTCATCATCATTCTCTTATTCGATCTTGAGTGGTATCTGCATTTGCAATTCTTTGTGTGCTAGTTTAGAAGGGGCATAAGCGGTAGATTTATTTTCTTGCCTAAGTTTTGCAAATTGGGAGTGATCTATTCATCCCCCCCTTCTATATCACTCTTGATTCACCGTTTTTAAGTTATAATCAATTTTCAAAGGTTATATCTTTTACGAGTTTACTGTTCATCCGCGCTGATAGATGTCTGTGTTTCATATTTTCACCATTTTTCTCTAATTTTCTGTCTCTACACTCTTCATAAAACTTCTTCTTAACTCTCAGATCTTCAACTTTGTCGTATGTCACTTCTTCTAATTTTGTCTGGTTTAGAGTTATTTCTATTCTTATCTCACCATATTTTCATTATAATTTTTCATGTGTTCTTCTATCCATTCCACCCCTTCTAAATTGCATCCAAATCTCCCTAAGGCGGTTTCAATTCAATTTTCATAATTTTTAAATCTTAAAAACTCAAGGTTTTCAACTTTCAAATCTACTTCTCCCTGTGGATTCGACTCGGTCTCACCACTTAACTATTCTGTTTATTTAATTTGTGGGCCGGATATTTTAATTTGGTAGCGGGGCGTATTAACGACGTGCGTTTTCCAGCGCATCAAATTTTGACGCCGTTGCCGGGGAGGTTTGAATTTGAAGTTGATATCTTTGTATTTTTACTTGTATATATAACTCTTATTTTTGCAGAAAAAATTAAAGGATCCACAAAAGCATAAAAAATAGAAAATTTTAAAAATGCCAAAAAAAATGTTGTGTCTCCCCGAGGTAAGTCGTCTTTATCTTTTAATCTTGTTATTTTTCATTTGTCAAATAAAGAACGAGGGAATACGATTAAGGTTAGTACTCTTACCCTCTTTCCATAGATTTAGTTTCTTTATTTTACTTTCAATATGTAATCAGTTTTCATGTTTAGAAATGTTCTTAAAAAAATAAAAAAAATAGAAGAAATAAAAAATATGGTGGATTAGCTCAGTTCACTAACAAAAAAATAAAAAAATAAAAAAAAAGTATAACTTGGTCTCACTATCATCTTTGAAACTGGTGTCTAAGGCTAGCGGTCAATGGCAAACGCTATAAGCGGGAAAGTGGTTACTTAATTAGGACCTTGTGAAAGCAAGGGGGGCCTCCCACTTCCACACCTCTTACCTGGCCAGTGGACAAGTTTGATGGTGAATCTAAGTTGGACTTTGTTTGACAATTTGTTTATCTAAAAAAATAAAAAAAGAAGAAGAAAACATAAAATATACAAAAAAATGGTGAGAACATAAATTTTTATCTATGGATTGGGCACACCAATTAGACAGGATTGACCAATTGGCTCATAAATTTGATCAATTTCTAGCCATGGATCAAGACCCTTTCATACCACCTAGTCGCCATGACAATGATTACATGTGGGTTAACCCGACCCATTATGTAGGTGGTTGCCCAAACCAAAACTCATATCTCACCCAAAATAGCCCGACTTATTATGAAAGTCCATATTCGTGGTCGGCCCAAAATGAGATCACGTCACCTATGATATTCGAGTTTCCATCATTTACCCAAG
This sequence comes from Amorphophallus konjac, assembly GCA_022559845.1. Taxonomy (NCBI): domain Eukaryota; kingdom Viridiplantae; phylum Streptophyta; class Magnoliopsida; order Alismatales; family Araceae; genus Amorphophallus; species Amorphophallus konjac. The sequence goes on along the minus strand of CM040123.1, from coordinate 227,872,988 downwards.
ACTAGATTCCAACCACTCAGTTCTTTCAAGGGGGCTATGAACTACCTTTCACCCCGGAGCAAGCTCAATATGATCAAAAGTTTTTTCAGCCCGATTATGAATCACCTTCAGATACTTATAACTCTAGCTAGGAAGATCATTCAAAAATCTCTTGGATGGACCAAGCAAGACAAACCCAAATGTCTCCAGAGCTCTCCAGACCTTATTCTGACCCATGTCCACACAACTTTAATTCTGGTTGGAGAGATCAATATGATTCTTCTTGGGAGTCTTATCAGGATGAATCCCAAAGTCCCCAAGAACAAGATTTTTCAAATTGGGCTCCATACCCAAATGATTCTTACGATCAACCATATTTGTTTGATCAATTGACACGGCTCTTCCAAACTCAACAACAAGACTTCCAGGAACAACTGCAAAACTTTGAGGCTCATGTGAGTCGGGTTGCTAAAAACATCGTAGAAATGGAAGTGGATCCAATGCCTAGCAACTCCACTACAAGTCTTGAGGACCAACTTCCTGTATTTGATGACAATAAAAGTCCATGTGATCAATCCATGATTCCCCGGTCTAACACTCATATCTCTTTTGATCTTGAGAGGATAATGGGGGAGTTTTATGATGAGGACTTAAAGGAAGAGCAACCTGAGAAGCCTAAAACCCATTCCATTTGTGAAGAGGATTATGATGATCTTGAGTCGGGGGGAGAAGAAGAGGAAGATGATTTGCCAGTCAATGATCAAATTCCATTATTTTTTCTTCCTAAATTTGATGAGTCCTCCTTCCAAGTGAATGATGAAGAAAATGTGAGTGTGGAGAGAGAATTGAGTGTGGCCATAAGCCATTCTTCTTTGGTAATCGAGGAACCGGGAGCTCCACTTGAAATTTACTCTGATTGGGTGTCTCTTGATTTTGGGGAGGATCTCGATCTTTTACCTGTTCCTGACCTCGGCACTTTTATACAAATCCCCTACATCCTGCAACTAGTCGATCGGTAGATTCCACTTGAGCTTCATGATCATCCGTGTGTTGAGGAGCACGTCTCTTTCATTATCCCTTGTCTTCTCGACACCATCCCTTTCATGGAATCCTTCGGAACTCCTCCCACTCCTACTCTTCCTCACCTCAACAGTGTGCTTGAAAATTTTAAGAGTGAGGATGAAGGAGAAAAGCTATGGGAAGTTAAGGTCCGCATTGATGTGTTTAATACTTATAAAGACCTTAAGAATACAGAGGAATATTTTGTTATTAAAGATATGATAATTCCTCTAACATTCTCCGACCGAGGGGGTCCATCCAAATTTCTAGACCCACCTTGGCATATTTCTAGCCCACATGTACATACATATAATCTTTTCCTTCAATGGTACAAGGGCTGGAGTTTATCAGAGGATAAGATTATTTGGTGGCTCATTCTGAATGCCACCTGTTGGTTAGTGAACTACAATGCGTCTGGCTGATGACGTTAAATTTAGCGCTTCTTGGGAGGTAACCCAATGTTTTAAGTGATTTCTGTGTGCTAATAAATGGCTTCTTGGGAGATAACCCAAGTATTTCGTGTGTTTTTATTTTTATTTTGTAAGTTTGAATAAAGGATAAGTTGGGGGAGAAAAGATGATTGCTTACTCTGTTACTCAGATTTGCCAAGCCGTCACAAGCCAAACCCGTCGAAGTTCACCACCAGGTTGTCCCGTTCCTTCAAAAATTTCATGTCTTCATTGTTCTATTGTTCCATATTGTTCATGCCATTGAGGACAATGTCATTTAAGTTGGGGGGACTGAAATCATGTTGCACATGCATTCATATACAACCTCATTTTTTCAACCTCATTTTTTTCTGACCCCAATTGTGTTTCATGATTTATGCTTCCATTGATAGTGATTCTGGAATAGAAAAGACTAGGATAAGGATGATGAAAGATTATTTAATCTAGCCATGGAAAACTGATATAAGAATCTTGTTAAAGTTCATGTGCACTTTTAGAAATGAAAATAACTTTGCACGTTAATGAAACAAGCAGGACAAGCCTTCTGCTATTTTGGATATATTGCCTGATATTCTGCAATTTTTGAGGAAGAGATCTTTTATAAGCTTTCTGCCATGTTATCTACTGAATTTTTTTTTTTAGAAAAACACCATGAAAAATGCTCCGATTCTGAGTAACTGTGCCTACTTCACCTAAGACGTGTTGAGATTCACGTCAAAAGGAAAAGGGAACTTTGATCTGTGTAACCGGGCCTACTTCACCTAAGACGTGTTGAGGTTCGCGTAAAACAGTGAAGGGTAGTGCAACATAATGTGTGTATAGAAAAGAAAAAAAAAAGAGATCCAAAAAGGGACAAAGCGATAATGCGGACAAAAGGTAGTATTCTTAATACTCTGATTAAGAAGTGCAGGGTTGAAAGGCACTTGTTCGGAATAGCAAATGGGGGATGCAATTATCTTCACCGTGGACTTAGCATTTCACATACACAAGTGCTACTGAATTTTGATTAGAATTCTTGATCATGTCCTTAATTTCCTACATAAGGCTAGTAGTACTTGTTAAATCCTACTCCTAAGTTAAAATCTATGAAAGATGATCTGGAAATGAGGCATGGATATTTTAAACTCTTGTTGGTCCTAAATTTTAAAATTGTTTGCATTGCTAAGGGACTAGCAATGAGTAAGTTGGGGGGTGTGATGAGTGTTCATTTATACATGTTAATTTATGATTTACACACTTTTTATGAGCGTTAATATTAATAATTATGCACTTATCACACTTACTATCAATTTTCGATCGAAATGTTTAGTTTGTTGAAATTATTACAATTTGAGCAATAAATATGTTATTTTGCAGGCACTCTACAAGAACTCCACAAGTCTGCGCAAGAATGGGCCAAAGATCATGAAGCATGAAAAGAAAAAGAAATAAAAATAAATAAAAAAATCAAAATCAAAACATTAAATATTATGATATAGATTCACATATATTCACTTATATAATATATATATATATAATACATTCATTTGATATTCATCATATATACATTCACAATATATCTATATATATAATCTATCTATACTCATATATATATATTATATATATATTCAATATATATATATATTATACATATTCACAATATATACTCCTATCGCTACTCTCATATCTAATATCTACTATCACAATATAAACATTCATTATATATAATATCTCATCTCTAATATTTCTCTATACATATCTAATATATATGTATGCCTTTATAAGTGATCACGGTATGTACAAAAGCATGCATAAAGCATGCATGTGGATGGGCCCTTCATTTGGCTTTTTCATGCAGCAAAAGGCAAAAGGAAATGCAAGGTGGCCTTTGCACGCAACAGGGGGAGGCAGGTGGCCTTCTCGTTGTGGTGGTCTTCACGCATCTTTGGCAGGGCAATCAATGCGTCGACGGGTTCTGAGGCTTCAACGTGGTTGGCTTCTTCGGGCTTCACGCAGCTGACACGTGGCTGGGAGCCACGTTCTCACATGGGCGCCCTTGGTCGACTACTTCCTCAAGGTGATTTCACACTGCCAAGGCTTTTCACACGAAGCGGCTTAAGGCAGGCGATGATCGTGGCCAGCTTTTTCATACGGTTGGGAGGCCCACGACGGGCTTCACATGTAGTAGGTTTTGGTGGGTGGTCGGCCAAGGCGTCGACAATGCCACATCATGGGCGCGGGTCTTCAACGCATGGGGGTTCACGCTTCAGCAGGTTGACGAGGGGGAGGCTTCGCGCTGGTTGACGGGTGGCCAACAAACAAGGCATGGCCAAAGCGAACACACAGGTTTCACGTCGGTTGGCTGGTGCATCCTTCACGTTGCCAGCTAAGTGGTTCACACAGAGAGACAGAGGCCAATGTTTAGGGCCTATAAAAGGAGGGTTGGGGAATGGTTTAAAAAAATATGGCTTTGTAATGCCATTTTTCAATGTTTTTGTTCTTGTTAAAATTTTGTGAGAGTTGTTTTGGTGTATTTGAAGAAGTAATAAGAGAGAGAGGGCTATGAGACCCCTTCAGGTTCCATTTTATTTCACTCTTGTGATGTAGTTAAATTATTAGAAGTTTTGAGATTGTAATGCTGATGTTATTACAAGTTGTTAAGATTTTAGCCATTTCTTAGTCATTTACATACTTTTCTGATCTTTATTTTAATTACTTATCTTCTGAAAAATTGTTCATCTTTAAGTGTTATTTAATTCTTATTTTTATCATTTCTTCTAATTCCTCTTCATTTTTAAGTTATTACACAATTTTCTAAGTTCTATCTTGATACGTTACTATTCATCCGAGTTGATACCTTATTTTGTTCCTCCATTTTGAAGCCCTTTCAATCATCTTTTATTTTTGAGTTCTTCATGAAAGTTGTTCCTATCTTATAAATCTAGATTTTCTTCTTCTACCACTCCCTCTAATTCTTCACAGTTTTTAAGTTATAATCAATTTTCAAAGGTTCTATGTTTTATGAGTTTAGTATTCATCCACGCCGATAGATGTCAGTGTTTCATATTTTTTGCCATCTTCCTCTCATTTTCTGTCTCTGTACTCTTCATAAAACTTCTTCTTAACTCTCAGATCTTCAACATTGTCTTCTGTCACTTCTTCTAATTTTGTCTAGTTTTAGAGTTATTTCTATTCCTATCTCACCATATTTTCATTATAATTTTTCATGTGTTCTTCTATCCATTCCACCCCTTCTAAATTGCATCCAAATCTCCCTAAGGCGGTTTCAATTCAATTTTCATGATTTTTAAATCTTAAAAACTCAAGATTTTCAACTTTCAAATCTACTTCTCCTTGTGGATTCGACTCGGTCTCACCACTTAACTATTCTGTTTATTTAATTTGTGGGCCGGATATTTTAATTTGGTAGCGGGGCGTATTAACGACGTGCGTTTTCCCGCCATCAGTCCACTGATGGAGCGTCAGAATCAGGTGATGGTTATAGACTAGACTGTCAGACATGACAGAACGATATTGGGCTAAAAATGTATAGCAGGAAATGTGTCCATAGATGGAGCGTCAGGGATCTGTAACGGTCTAAGATTAGACCGTTAGACACGACAGAGCAAAACTGAGCTAAAGACGTGCAGCAGGAAATGTGACGGTCCAAAGATGGAGCGTCATAGCTATGTGACGGTCTTACGATAGACCGTCAGAGAACAAACTGCACTCCGAGATAGATTCTGCCGTGAGAGCCCAACCTCGAGATAAGAAGACCTTAATCCACACTAGAACCCTCCTAGGCTTAGGATAAGGCTTTCTAACCCCAATCTTATCATTCTAGCACCAAAATCAGGCCTTTATAAGCTAGGAACAAGTCCAAAAAATGCAGCTTTCATTAATTCTCTGCTACAAGGGTTGAGAACTCCATCAAAGGGCAAGGAACATCATGAAGAGAAGCTTCGGAGCGATGGGCATGGAGGAGAGAGTCCACACCGGCCCTAAAGCATCCAAGAAGGAGCAAGGGGAACTTCAAAGGTTGACATCCCTCCCCAAGCATCTGAGCTCAAGTGCCCAAAGAGTGGTAAGTTCCAATTGACTTCAAGAGTTCATCAATTTTTGCACTTTTCTATACCACTTATGATTCTTCTTTCTTCTTCCTCTTCTTTCTTTAGCCTCTTTCTGGTCTAAGGTGTTACTCCAACTTAAAGTGGGTGGCTCCCATGGTTAAAGAAATCCCTTTAGAAGTTTTATCCATCCTTAGGGCATGACACCTCCAACCTTTGTTAGTTTTGGCCAAGAACTTCCAGAAATTGTCTTTAGATTGGGCAAGCATTTCAGCCCTTACAGAGTTGTGGCATCCGCAAACACACACCTTCCTCTTCCCTTCCTTTGAAGCTACAGTCCTATTGGAGGAGGTAGAGACCTACCTAGCCCTTGCTAAGACTAAAGTAGGGGACGAAGATCTAGTGTGCCATACGGTCGAACCTTTTGACCCATCCTTGATCTTAAGTGATTTCATACACAACCCGAAGGATGTAAGGACCATGATCAGTCCAAACCATATTCACTTGATACCGATGGCTCAATGGATAGTATCTCATTGTAAGAACAAGTGGGAGAGATATGAAGCCATAGCCAAAGCCGTGTCAATTTGCTTATGCGGAGTCTTCCTTTTTACTACCACCGACCACCTCCTAGATATCCAAAACCTTTGCATCATCAGCGGATTGTGGCGGGGTTTGTCTATTTCTCAAGCGGTCCTTTCATTTCTTTATGAAGGACTTAGTTCAGCTTGCTTAGGAGGACTTCTTTTCAGCTCTATGATACTCCTTGAGTGTTGGATGGGCATGAGAATCAAATTCCAACCCAAGGAAGACATACCTTCAGCCAGTCGGATCTTGGGGAGCCACCCCTTGTTCTTTATTGGAGGTGCCTTCGGTTTTTCTTCACAGGTTGAGTGTAAGATGGCGGACAAGAAAACACGAGATGAATGGCGCCTCTTCCTCAACACTTTTCCAATAAAGAAGTTCATGATGCGTTCAAGAGTTTTGCGGAGCACCTTGCTTAGAGTACCACGGCGACCAGGCCTTGATCTATAGTTAGTGGGGAACACTACCTTGGCGATCTACAACCCGCACCGGTGCTATATTCAAATTGGGCTACCCCGAACCGAAGTTCCTGCACTATCACACTATCCTCCCCTTCTTGCTAGGAAAATGGGGACCGAGGAAGATGAGAGAGCGATCCGGAACGCACTGACCATGTGGGAGGTCAGTAGAGTGCACCCGTGGCAAGAAGAAGTGAAAGAGGATGACGAGGGATGCCGTAGCTACGTGAAAGAATTGCGCAAGATCTGCCCTCTCGCGGATAGAAAATTGAATGTAGCTTGAAATTTCTTATGATGTTTCTGAACTTTGAAGTTTTATCAATCAATTTTATGTATTATTGAACTCAATAGAATGATATAGAAGTGCCTTAGTTGATGGAATCATGAGTTTGTTGCTTGACTTGGCCTGAAAGCAGAGTTTCTGGAATCTGTAATGGTTCTACATAGGGCCGTCACAACAGTCTGACGGTCTTACAATGAGTTGTTAGAAGGAGTGAACTCAGAAAACTAATTTTCTATTCTCTGTAGAATGTAACGGTCATAGATAGACCGTTAGAGTGAAGTGACGGTCGATCGTGGACGCGTCAGAGAGGGTTTACTGAGAGCCAATGGATTTCAAAGTTCAGAAGGCTGTGACGGTCAAAGGGTGACCGTTACAAGGCTGTGACGGTCTGACGCTGGTGCGTTACAGACTTGAACCTGGAATTTTCACAATCTTGGGCTTGAACCTGCGTTCTGCACACACTTAGATAAGAAACAAGTTAGATCTTTTCTTACACTCAACCCCTTGCCTAAAGCAAGTTTAGAATTTGACCATTTCTTGTTATTTGGTCAAGGGGTGGAGCCTTATTAAATAGGCGAAGAATATAAGAAACAATGCAATGCATGCAATGCATATGATGGTATTTTTTAGGAATTTTTGCAATCATTTGGATTTTTGTGAGTTTTTGAAAATATCTGGTGTTTTTGGATTTTGAAATATATGATTTTTTTTGATTTCGAGATATATGATTTTTTTTGGATTTTTGAAATATATAATTTTTTTTAGATTTTGAAATATATGATTTTTTTTATTTTTAAATATATGATTTTTTTTATTTTGAAAAACCAGTGCCTCCCTAGGAATGAGGGTCCTCCCAATTCTGTTCAGAGTTTCCGAGGTTGGCGTGTAATGGGGGTGACAATCCCTGGCCAGGGCCTAACTTGCGTCATGGTATCTCTGCCAAGGCTATACCTAGGGTACTTGTCTTAGTCCTGAAAAGGAAAAAATAGAACACGGGGATAAGCTTAGGCCAGATATAGAAGTTTTTAAGACTTGAGTTCCTCTCCAGTCAACCCATTCAGAGACTTGGTCTGTTATGCCGGGGCTTTTACGTCCGTCATCGAATCTTTGTCCACTCTAGGCATGCATACGACCTGGCTCATAACGTCCCGCGGTGAAACTGTACTGCTACTCTTGCCATGCCTAGCTTTCATTATTTTTCTTTTGGAGCTTTGGAATTGATAATCGATGGACTTTTGAGATAGACTTTTACTTTTGTCAAGAAAATTGCTCCTTTTCTTTGCTCTTTTCCTTTTCCTTGTGGCGTCAGGTCATAACGGACTGCCCCTATTTGAGACCTCCTCTCGTCAAGGCGCCTGGATTGGTCGTCGCCTCCCTGTTCACCTCTTGCCCCTGGATTCAGCCGAAGAAAGAGACGGACAGGGACTTTTGACTTCTCCCCCCAGAGCATGGCCAAGGAGAAACGGTGTCTACAAAGTGGGAAACTCGACCAGGGACGTCGTGTAGTGTGTGATTGCCGTGCTCGGGGTCCTCTTTCTCGCGAGGAAGGGAAAGGACACCTTGCTACCAGGGTGGCACTGGTTTCAATTCTAAGGAAAGAAATGCTTAAGGTACAACTCATTCCAAGCGTGAGAGAGCTCCTCACCTTCTACGTTCACTAAGCGGTAAGCATTCCCTGGATAAGCCTCTTTCATAATAAACGGCCCTTCCTAGTTAGGTTGCAATTTAGACCTAGGACCTGCAGACCGAATGAATTTACGTTTCAAAACCATATCACCTTTTTGGAATTTGCGCTCAATTACCTTCTTTTGAAAATAACTCGAAACTCTCTTTTGATAAATAGATATGTGATCGGCCGCATTCATCCTCTTCTCGTCTAAGAGTTCCAGCTGGACGAGCAACGCCTCTCGACGTTCATCGAGATTAAGTTCCTCATCGAGCTGTACCCTTAGGGAAGGGATCAAAATCTCATGCGGGAGTACCGCCTCCATCCCGTAAGTGAGAGCATAGGAAGTTTACCCCGTAGGAGTACGAATGGAGGTGCGATAAGCCTATAGAGCTTCCACTAATGTTTTTGGCCAATCAGAAAACTTATGAGATTCGCATGTTTTCTTTATGATTTTGAGAAGGGTTTTGTAAGTGGCTTCGGCCTGACCGTTGTCTTGTGGGTAATATGGAGATGAGTGATGCAATGTGATATTGAACTTCTTACATAGGTCCTTGAGCTCTTGAGAGACGAACTGGGGTCCGTTGTCGGTGACGATGCTGCTTGGCACTCCGAACCGCGAGATAATGTTCTTCATGGTGAAGCGGCACACCGTGGTAGCATTAATCTCTACGTACGCTTCGGCTTCAGCCCACTTGGTGAAGTACTCAGTGGCGGTAAGGATGAAGGATTTTTGCTTGATCTGAGAATTGGGATCACCGAGCGGGCCGACAATGTCGAAAGCCCACATAGAGAACGGCCAAGGAGCATATAGAGGATGAAGAGATGAAGCTGGAGCATGAATTTTATCAGCGTGGAGTTGGCATTTAAGACACCTCCGGACATAGAGGGAGCAATCTTCCTCTAAAGTGGGCCAATAATAGCCCGGCCTAAGGACCTTCGTTGCTAGAGCCTGGCCATTAACATGACCTCCACACTCACCAGAATGGGCTGCTTCGGCCACCTTCCAAGATTCATTATCATCCAAACATCTCATGAGCATCCCGTTAGTAGCGCGCCTGTATAGTTCTCCAGTAATGATAGTATACCTTGAGGCGGCTCTTCTTATTGACTTGCGCTGCTCGGCATTTGCCTCTTCTAGGAATGATCCATCTTTGTAAAACAACTTAATTTCATGATACCAGGGCAACTCTTCCTCTTCCAGGATCTCCTCTAACTCTGTCAAAGATACTTCCTTCAACTCTTCCTTCTCAGCCCTCACCTCTACAATCTTCCTAAGGTTAGCAAACCAGGGATCTTGAAGAGAGGGTGCGTCCAATCTCTGAACGACGATAGTCTCAGTACTCCGACTGAGAGGGAAAGATAGAGAGGAAGCGAGGGATGCTAAAGCATCGGCTAGAATGTTCTGAGACCGGGGAGTATGGATGTAGATCAACTTGTGGAATTGCCTAGCGAGGAGCGTGACCAAATCTTGATATGGTTTGAGCTTAGGGTCATGGGTGCGATAAGTGGATAGAACTTGCCGTAGAACGAGCTGAGAATCCCCTATGATATTCAAGTAACGCGCGCCTAGAAGGTAGGCATGCTTCAATCCAGCTAGGAGAGCCTCATACTCAGCGATATTGTTTGTAGCAGGAAATTGAAGTTGATAAGCAAAAGGAATCGTCACTCCTTCCGGAGTGAGCAGAATAGCGCCTGTGCACCGTCAAAGTGCAACGACCAGAAGGGATGATGAGTCAGGATAGAAAGATGCTCATCAGGGAAGTCATCCTGAATAGAATCCGTGCAGGGAATCGGGAGATGGGCAAGATGCTCAGCGATGGCGTATCCTTTGACCGCCTTCTGAACGACGAACGTGATATCAAACTAAGATAGGAAGCTCTACCAGCGAGCTAACCTACTAGAGAGGATAGGCTTTTCTAAGAGATAGCGGATCGGGTCCATTCTAGAGATCGGCCTAACTGGGTGGGCAAGGAAGTAGTGTTTGAGCTTCTGAGCTACCCACACTAAGGCGGCACAAGTCTTCTCCATAGCGGTGTATTTAGCCTCGGCCGGGTTGAACAACCTGGAGAGGTAATAAGTTGCCCGCTCTTTTTCTTCATCGTCTACTTGTGCTAAGACCGCCCCTAAGGAGTCCTCAATAATCGAGATGTATAGGATAAGGGGTTTCCCAGGGACATGAGGTTGCAAAATTGGGGGATTAGATAGATAATCCTTTAGGTCCTCGTAGGCCTTTTGACAATCTTCATTCCATTCAAATTTAACTCCCGCCTTTAGCAATCCATAAAACGGGCGGCACCTCTTAGAATGTTGGGATATGAATCTTCTAATGAATTGCAATCTACCAATCAGTCCTCGAAGTTCTGTAATATTCTTTGGCCGAGGCATGTCCATGACGGCCTTTGCTTTATTAGGATCAATCTGGATCCCCCGTTTGCTAACTATAAAGCCTAGCAACTTCCCCGAAGAGACTCCAAAAAAACACTTATTCAGATTCATTTTCAGCTTGTACTCCCTAGCTCTCTGCAACACCTTAGCCAGGATAGAGGGGTGTTCTTCTTTGGTTCTTGATTTCACCAAGATGTCATCCACGTAGGCTTCCATGTAAATGTGCATCATGTCGTGAAAAATGGCCATCATTGCCCTCTGATAGGTGGCACCTACGTTCTTTAGACCGAATGGCATAACCACATAGCAATACGTGCCCTAGGGTGTGGTGAAGGAAGTTTTCTCTTGATCCTCCGGAGCGAGACGAATCTGATTATAGCCTGAGTAACCGTCCATGAATGACAAAGCTTCATACCCGGCGGTGTTATCGACTAGGACGTCTATGTGAGGCAGCGGGAAATCATCTTTGGGACATGCTTTAGTAAGATCCCTGAAATCGATGTAAATACGCACCTTTCCATCCTTCTTGATAACAGGGACTATGTTTGCCACCCACTGGGGATATAGAACAACTCTAATGAACCTGGCCTTGTATAACTTATCAACTTCTTCTTTGATCCTTAACGCCATGTGGGGGTGAAATCTTCTCGACCTCTATTTTACGGGTGTTGCCCCTGGTTTAAGTACGAGTCGGTGTTCCACTAAAGAGGGGTCAAGACCCGACATGTCCTCATAAGACCAGGCGAAAGAATCACTATACTCCCTTAGAACCTTGACTAGATCTTCTTCTACTTGCGGAGGGAGATTAGCGGCAATAATGATGGGCCTTTGGTCTTCTTCAGTTCCCAAATTTATTTCCTTCGTAGGTTCATCCACTGCCGACGATGGCTTGTCGAATCTCTTTAATCCTTGTGCATACAGATTGGCAGTGTTATCTACGTTGCTGTCCTCATCAGCAATCGGGTCTTTCTCATCCATGACTTCATAGACACCGAGTCCGTCATCGCTCCACACCCCTTCTATTTCCTCTTCGTCCTCTATCATGATTGCCGTGGCGACAAACTCTGGACACTTCAAAAGAGCATGACATCGCTGAGCCAGATCCTGCAAGAACCTATCAAGAATAGATTTGGAAGGATGCGCAAGCGGGCGCGGCTCAAGCTTGGAAGGATTGGACGACCTAGAAGAGGACCCTACTTCCCTACTTCCCTAGACTCGACAGACCCTACGCCTAACCTAGGAGAAAGAAAATCTAGTGGAAAGGAAGGAGCAAGGGACTCGTGCCCCTGGGAGGAGGATGGAGACAAGATAGCGTAATCTTCCACCGAAATCTCTGTTTCAAATTTGACGTTTTTTTGGAGATCAGTGGAGATCATACAGCAGGATGGAGGAGGAGGAAGTTGCATGGGGAATAGAGAGGGGAAGATGCAATCAAAGAAGGGGTCAAAAGATGAAAACCACATCTCGTGGAGTTGGGTGGTGGGGGAAGGAGGAGTGAATAGAGTTGACAGATCAACGGGTGGGTAGCGCCCACATGCACATGGAACAAACAATATTTCGGGCGATCTTTCCGTAAAATACAGATCGACCATAATCGGGGGTGAACGGAGAATGGGTTCCAATTGTTGAAATAGAGATGCGAGATGGGAGGGAGACCAAGAAATGATAATGGGCGAGCTCATCTTCTTCTGTAGATGGCCAGGTGGCTTCGGCTTCCATTGAATGAGCCGCACCTCCTGATCCTCCTTCTGACCATAACCATCTGGCTCGCTGAACATTCTGGCAAATGACTGTCTGAAATCTGGCATATCATCAACATGCCCTTTTGGCAGCAGAGGTGGACTAGCAACTGTGCAAGCTGTATCTTTCTTTTCTGACTGTACTGGTGGTGGATTCAGTGTACCTGGCTGGAGGGGTCCTCTTATAAAGTGTTGGCGGTAATCCCATGTAAGTGGCCCTGAGTCTCCCATCATTGAGAGTGCGGACTCTTGATAATCAAGACCTCTCCGGCTCATTTTTCTTCCTTTAGGCACTGGCTTTGTCACGCCCCGAGCGCGGAAGATACCCGGAGATGCGCGACGTGTCTATATCAATCATGTCAATCAGAGTGGTCATGTATTCGACACAAAGACAGAGATGCGCAAAATAGCAAGATAACCCAATCCTTTATTTCATAATGGATAGACTATTACAAATCCAATACTCTGTTAAATAAAAAGGAAAAGAATACATAGTTGACTCAAGAAACTATGGAAAAGACTAGACGACACTTGTAGAAGCTCTATCACTTTCACTCTTGACCATTCCCATCCGATTGACTTCCATCGTCGTCGGACTTACCTGAAAAGTAAAAAGGGACAAACGGGATGAGCGAACGCTCAGTAGGAAATTATATCTCAAGTACTAGCAAGTGGTTTAAGTAATTACATTTTCATGGATGCAATAAAGCTATGCATGCTCGCATGAAACGACAAGATAGAGAGAATGTAATATCAAAGAAATAAGATGAACTTTCATGAACAAGATACAAGTTATTCAAGATATTCAAGCAAGTACCATTATCGAGTCATGTCAAGAACTTTGGCTATCATGTATCAAGCAAGTAAATTACCCTTTTTCGGGCCACGCATTTCATGTAAAGTCAAGTACGATTCAAGTACAAGATGTGTGTGGAATGTCCAATCAAGCAAGTCAAGTACTCGGTATAATGCCAGATACCTTATCATTTTAACTCCCATGGGCACAAGTACTTTCGGGTGCTCCTCCCAGGACCAGATCGGGCCCTATATGCGCAGGCATTTATCATGTGTTTTGACATCCACTCTTGTTTATAGCCAATATAGAATTTCAATAATCAAGCTTGTAGATACGTATGACAACTTTGATAGAATAGAGTCCAAAATAAGACAAAGGACATAGAATGGCGATAACAACGGTATAATCACGATGTCGGTAAAACTAGGTAGATTATGGTTCCTTTAACTTAGGTACCATGACAAATCAATATGGACATTCTTTATATAGAATTGAGGTCCACATGAACAGTACATCAAAGGTAAGATACCCTCATTCTTATCATAGAATTGAGGTTTACAAGAATGACATGATATGGCATGATATCATCATCCCATTAAGAATTTCTTATGATATACTCTTTGTATAATCATAAGGGCCGGTATACCATGTTTTCTTTAGATTGACATGGCAAAAACTGTGTAATGGGTTTTTAGGGTACAACCAGCTCAGTCGGCCTTGAGGGAATCCAAGGCTACGAGGAGTCTTACGGAGGTCTCTATGACTAACTTGCTAGTCCAAAGGAACGGAATGTCCAATGGAGAGCTTGTATGTCAATGAGAGTTGAGTGTGGTCAATAAATCAACATGAAACGTGGGACTATACTCACGGAGTGGAGAATAGTGCCGATATATATATATATGTATAATATATAAACCATCGGTTAGCAAATCAGAGGAAAAATCAGTTTACAGTAAAATAACGACTTAGGTCAAGTCGTGTCTCAAGTAATTAACGCCTAACTGAAGGGCGTTTACATATATTGCCAATTTGCAGAATTTCCATTATTTCATTAATTTATCAAAAACACGCCTTTCCTGGGGGCGTTTCTTAAAAGTTGACGACTGTAAAGGCAGGCGTCTCATCATTTACATATTCGACAGGATATAATTATTCTCAGAAATTTATCAAAAACGCGCCCTTGGAAGGGGCGTTACTTTCTAATTCCATTTTACAGAATATGTGAATTTCAGGATTTTAACAGATACACGCCCTAGGAAGGGGCGTTACTTTTCAGATTCACGCCTTGTACTGGGGCGTTAGAATATGGAAAACGACTTTGTCCAAGTCGTGAATTTCAAGGGATTTACGATATTTTAATAAATAATATTTCGAGAGACAGGAGACATGTCATGGCAGTAAAATTTAACAGGAATTCACAGAGTCATGCAAGATATTAAAAATCAATATTTCATATGTATTGTAACTTTTAAACAGGATCAATTATTAATCACATGCGATTCTTATGAAATTAACGCCTGCGTAGAGGGCGTCAAATTTTAAATTGACGACCACTAGTATGGTCGTTTCTTTAAATTAGCGCCCTAATCAAGGGCGTTTCTTTAAAAATATTTCAGAAAACGCGTGAAAACTATAATAATCATATGCATGACATGCTTATATATATATATATATCTTGCATTAATTTCATTTGGGCTACAGTAACTTGAGAAAACCTACCTTATGATAATTTGATGATTTGAACTGTGAGAAGCTCTAGTTCTTCGGTCCTGTAATTCCTACGAGAACAGAAGAAGAAACATTTATTAATTTCTTCACCTATCAGAACAGAGGAGGTTAGAAGAACGTTACCTTGTTCTTCACTTATGCTACTGCGTCCTCAACCTGTAAGAGGAAAAGAGGATGAAGAACTATTAGTTCTTCATGTAACCGAAGCAAAGAGAAACTTATATGAACTGCTATTTCGTTCATAAGGAAAAGAAGAAGAAGAAGATATGTTCTTCACGTACCTGTGCGGTTCGATCGTCCAAATAGGTTTAGGGTTTGTTCGATCAAGATTATATATAGGATTTTGGACGTCCTGTTAAGGTTAGTGTTCTAGTAGAAGCAATGCTTCCAATATAGAGTCCTTGCCCTATTACATACTTACTGGATTAACATAATCCTTCCCTGGATAAGCTCCCGTGTCGAACGGAACTCGAATGGAATTAACGCCTTTGGTCAGGGCGTGTATTCTTGAATTAACGCCTTGCATAAGGGCGTTTCTTAAAAAGCGCCTTTAAAAAGGGCGTTTCTTGTTTTAAAACACGCCCAAGGTAGAGGCGTTTCTTTTACTTACTCATTTGGTCGCGTGAGAACTGACGACCGTAGGTGTGGGCGTCCTTTCCTTATTCACGCCATTGGTAGAGGCGTTGCTTTATAAATTAACGCCTTAATAAGAGGCGTTATTTTTAATTTGTTTTATTTCGTCCAATTAACCCTATTCCTTTTATATATATTACTTCTGTAATATATATATTTTAATTCATTTCCATTATTCATTTATTAGGGTTGCTACACCCTCCCCCACTTAAAAAGAATTTGGTCCCCAAATTCAATATATATATAATTATACATGCGGAGAGTGTAGGACATATACCTCTTAGAATAACTCGGGAAATCGTTTCTTCATAGATTCCTCGGTCTCCCATGTCGCTTCGCGTTCAGGATTCTTATTCCATTGCACCTTGATCATGGGAATAACCTTATTCCTTAGAGCTCGTATTTCTCGATCTAATATCTTCAAGGGCCTTTGTTCATATGTGAGATCTTTCTGGATCACCAGATCTCCATGCTCAATAATATGTGACGGATCGTGCACATACCTCTTCAACATAGATATGTGAAATACATTGTGTACCTCAGACAACTGAGGAGGCAACGCGATGCGATAAGCAACCTCGCCAACTCTTTCGAGTACCTCAAATGGTCCGATGAATCTTGGCGTAAGCTTGCCCTTAACACCAAATCTTCGTATGCCACGTCCAGGGGATATTTTAAGAAATACATGATCTCCAACCTGGAATTCAAGATCTCTTCTCCTGGTATCAGCATAAGCCTTTTGCCTTGTCTGAGCAACTTGTAATCTTTCTCTGATTACCTGTATCTTCTCAGTTGTATCCCTTACCATGTCTGGACCTAATAGTTGTTTCTCTCCAACTTCGTTCCAACATATGGGAGATCGACAACTCCTTCCGTATAAGGCTTCGAAAGGTGCCATTTGGATACTAGCTTGGTAGCTATTATTATATGCAAATTCAACTAAAGGTAAGTGGTCATGCCAGCTTCCTCCAAAGTCAATAATGCATGCTCTCAGCATATCTTCAACAACTTGATTAGTTCGCTCGGTCTGACCATCCGTTTGTGGGTGAAAAGCAGTACTAAAGTTGAGCCTTGTCCCCAACGAATGTTGTAATCCCTTCCAAAAATGAGAAGTAAAACGGGGATCCCTATCAGACACGATTGAGACAGGAATTCCATGTATCCTGACTATTTCTTTGATGTATAGTGCAGCTAGCACATCAATCGACCATCGGCTTTTGATTGGCAAGAAATGTGCCGATTTAGTCAATCGGTCAATGATAACCCAGATTCCATCATGTCCTCCTTTAGATTTAGACAAACCCATGATGAAGTCCATACCAATATCCTCCCATTTCCACTTAGGAATATCTAGAGGATGTAGTTTTCCCGCAGGCTTTTGGTGTTCCGCCTTGACCTGTTGGCATGTGAGACAGCGTGATACATAGTCCGCTATTTCTCTTTTCATATTGGGCCACCAAAAGTTCCTCTTTACATCTTGGTACATTTTAGTTGATCCAGGGTGAATAGTGTATCTTGATCTGTGAGCTTCATCTAAGATCTTCTTCTTTAATTCCGGACAATCGGGTATACAAGTTCTATCTTTGAACGATAATCTTCCATCAGAAGTTAGTTGAAAATCAGATTGTCCTTCTAATCTGCCTTTGATTTCTATTAACATAGGATCGTCATCCTGAAGTGTTTGTATCTCAGATAACAAATCTGACTGTATGCTTACATGGGATAGTGTGACTAATTTGGATTCCGTGTCCAAGCTTATATTGAGCTCGGAGAATTGTTCAAGTAACCTCCATTCTTGTATCATACAATTTGCTATCTTTGCTCTCGGCTTTCGACTAAGGGCGTCAGCAACATAATTACCCTTTCCGGGATGGAATTGTATATTGAAGTCGAAGTCCTTGAGATATTCTAGCCAACGTCTTTGTCTCATGTTCAGCTCCTTTTGTGAAAATAGATATTTGAGACTTTTGTGATCGGAGTATACAGTAAACTGTACTCCATAGAGTAGTGTCTCCATATCTTTAGGGCAAATACTACCGCGGCCAGTTCTAAGTCATGGACGGGGTAATTCTCCTCATGCTTCTTCAGCTGACGAGAAGAGTATGCTATGACCTTCCATGTTGCATTAGACACATCCGAGGCCAATGCCAGAAGCATCAGTGTAGACCTCGAATTTCTCTCCTTCTATCGGTAGAGCTAAGACCGGAGCTGTGGTGAGATGATCTTGAGAGTTTGAAACTGCTTTCACATTCCTCACTCCATTCGTATCGGATCTCCTTACGAGTTAACCTTGTAAGTGGTACGGCGATCTTAGAGAAATCTTCGATAATCGCCGATAATAGCCTGCAAGACCTAAGAAGCTTCTGATCTCGCTTGCATTAGTGGGTCTCTCCCAGTTTCTCACAGCTTCAACCTTTGACGGATCCACAGATAAACCGTCCTTGGATATGACATGTCCGAGAAAAGCCACTTCTTCAAGCCAGAACTCGCATTTGCTGAGTTTAGCATATAATTGATTTGTCCTCAAGACTTGCAATGCAATCCTCAAATGCTCTTCATGTTCTTCCTTAGTCTTAGAATATATCAATATATCATCGATGAAGACTACTATGAATTGATCCAAGTAAGGCCTGAATATGCTATTCATTAACTGCATAAAGGCAGCAGGGGCATTTGTTAGTCCAAAAGGCATAACAACAAATTCGTAATGGCCATACCTGCTTCTGAATGCGGTCTTGTGAATGTCATCATCCTTGATCCTTAATTGATGATATCCCGACCGGAGATCAATCTTGGAGAAATAATTGGATCCTGACCTCTGATCAAACAATTCATCGATTCTCGGCAGTGGATACTTGTTCTTGATAGTAAGATGATTCAACTGTCGATAGTCAATACACAATCTCATGGATCCATCCTTCTTCTTTACAAATAAGACTGGTGCTCCCCACGGGGAAGTACTTGGTCTAATAAACCCCTTTCGGATTAGTTCCATCAACTGCTCCTTCAACTCCTTGAGTTCAGCAGGGGACATTCTATATGGTGCCTTTGAAACCGGACCAGCACCAGGGACTAAGTCGATGGTAAGGCCACATCTCTTTGCGGGGGTAATCCCGGCAATTCTTCCGGAAATACGTCTGGAATTCTCGTACTACTTGAACGTCTTCTATCTTGGTTTCCTTAGCTTCTTTATTAGTGACAAAAGCAAGGAAGGATACACATCCTTTCTGACGAGCTTGCTTGCTCGAAGAGCCGAAATAAGAGGGGATTTGCTTCGACTCTTAGGACTAGTATAAGTCAGTTCCGGAAATTCCTTGAAAACAATCTTGCTATCACGGCAATCAACCGTTGCCTGGTATTTGGATAACCAATCTGCTCCTAGTATAACATCATATTCTTTTAGATCTAAGCAGATAAGATCAATAGGAAAATTCTTTCCTCGAACCAATACCTCACAATTTTGGTAATGATGTGTGATATCCGTCTCGTTTCCGAGAGGAGTAGACAATATTATCTTCATCCATTCTGGTTCTAGAGGTAATGGGTCAGCAAACTTCTTGGAAATAATGGAATGCGATGCACCCGTATCAAATAAGACATGTGCATATTTGGAACAAATTTTTAATGTACCTTCCACCAATCCGCCTTCTTCTTCTGGTTCGGTCTCTTGGATTGCATGAAGACGCGCGTTCTTGTCACTGGGCGTTTACCCTCACCGTCTTGGTCATTCATTAATGGACAATCGGGAATCCGATGTTCACGACTCCCACAACGGAGACATGCTCCTAGTTTCCTCCAGCATTCTTCTGTTTTGTGACCAGCCTTGTCACAATGCTTGCATACTACGTTTGAAGGGGTAGTGGTGATAGAGAAAGGCTTGGATTTCTTGAACTTCTGATCTTGAGAGGAAGAACCTCCATTATTGGGCCTCTTCTTAAAGTTGGGTTTAAAAGAACCCGAACTTGTGACTTGCTCCTTTTTGTCTTTCCCACGGATCCTATCAGATAGTTCCGTGGCATCTTCAAGCAACTGAGCTCGGCGCACTATTTCAGTATAAACTTGAATATCCATAGGCGCCAGTTGAGTAATGTAGTGGGGCCTAAGCCCATTAAGAAATCTACGGGCTTTCATCTTTTCCGTGCCAATTAAATGCTTAGCATATCTAGACAGTCTAGAGAACTGTGCTTCATAATCAGCCACCGATAAAGATCTTTGCTTTAATGCGGCAAATTCGGCGGCCTTCTTTTCCTGGACCCTATCAGAGAAATATTTGGCGTTGAAATATTCAACGAATTCACCCCATGTAACTTGAGTTGGGTCAATAGTAGCTTCAATCGACTCCCACCAGCATCTAGCATCCTTTTCTAACTGGAAAGTAGCTAATAAGACTTTGTCCTGATCCGTGCATTGCATAACACGGAATATACGTTCAATCTCCCGAACCCAATGCTCGGCATCGTCTGGATCGGTCGATCCTATGAACTTCGGGGGATTCATATTCTTGAATGCTTGGTGTAAGCTTCCAGCTCGTGGAGCACCACCTTGTGCTACCTGTTGTAGCACTTGGGTCATCCCTTGAAGGGTACGCTGCATGTTGCGCCATTGAGCACGTTCGGCAGCCATTATCCTACAATTACAATAGCTATGTTAGTATTATGTCACTATAATCTTATAAAGGACTCATTGATCATTTAACCCTTGGTTCTACCCACTCTCACTTGGTTAAGGGTTTTGAAACCTATCCTTGGACTTGGGTTTCCTAGGAATTGAATACCTTAGGCTCTGATACCACAAAGACTGTCACGCCCCGAGCGCGGAAGATACCCGAGATGCGCGACGTGTCTATATCAATCATGTCAATCAGAGTGGTCATGTATTCGACACAAAGATAGAGATGCGCAAAATAGCAAGATAACCCAATCCTTTATTTCATAATGGATAGACTATTACAAATCCAATACTCTGTTAAATAAAAAGGAAAAGATACATAGTTGACTCAAGAAACTATAGAAAAGACTAGACGACACTTGTAGAAGCTCTATCACTTTCACTCTTGACCATTCCCATCCGATTGACTTCCATCGTCGTCGGACTTACCTGAAAAGTAAAAGGGACAAACGGATGAGCGAACGCTCAGTAGGAAATTATATCTCAAGTACTAGCAAGTGGTTTAAGTAATTACATTTTCATGATGCAATAAAGCTATGCATGCTCGCATGAAACGACAAGATAGAGAGAATGTAATATCAAGAAATAAGATGAACTTTCATGAACAAGATACAAGTTATTCAAGATATTCAAGCAAGTACCATTATCGAGTCATGTCAAGAACTTTGGCTATCATGTATCAAGCAAGTAAATTACCCTTTTTCGGGCCACGCATTTCATGTAAAGTCAAGTACGATTCAAGTACAAGATGTGTGTGGAATGTCCAATCAAGCAAGTCAAGTACTCGGTATAATGCCAGATACCTTATCATTTTAACTCCCATGGGCACAAGTACTTTCGGGTGCTCCTCCCAGGACCAGATCGGGCCCTATATGCGCAGGCATTTATCATGTGTTTTGACATCCACTCTTGTTTATATAGCCAATATAGAATTTCAATAATCAAGCTTGTAGATACGTATGACAACTTTGATAGAATAGAGTCCAAAATAAGACAAAGGACATAGAATGGCGATAACAACGGTATAATCGCGATGTCGGTAAAACTAGGTAGATTATGGTTCCTTTAACTTAGGTACCATGACAAATCAATATGGACATTCTTTATATAGAATTGAGGTCCACATGAACAGTACATCAAAGGTAAGATATCCTCATTCTTATCATAGAATTGAGGTTTACAAGAATGACATGATATGGCATGATATCATCATCCCATTAAGAATTTCTTATGATATACTCTTTGTATAATCATAAGGGCCGGTATACCATGTTTTCTTTAGATTGACATGGCAAAAACTGTGTAATGGGTTTTTAGGGTACAACCAGCTCAGTCGGCCTTGAGGGAATCCAAGGCTACGAGGAGTCTTACGGAGGTCTCTATGACTAACTTG
This sequence comes from Amorphophallus konjac, assembly GCA_022559845.1. NCBI lineage: Eukaryota > Viridiplantae > Streptophyta > Magnoliopsida > Alismatales > Araceae > Amorphophallus > Amorphophallus konjac. Next base: position 227,851,118 of record CM040123.1, on the reverse strand, counting down.
CTAGTCCAAAGGAACGGAATGTCCAATGGAGAGCTTGTATGTCAATGAGAGTTGAGTGTGGTCAATAAATCAACATGAAACGTGGGACTATACTCACGGAGTGGAGAATAGTGCCGATATATATATATATGTATAATATATAAACCATCGGTTAGCAAATCAGAGGAAAAATCAGTTTACAGTAAAATAACGACTTAGGTCAAGTCGTGTCTCAAGTAATTAACGCCTAACTGAAGGGCGTTTACATATATTGCCAATTTGCAGAATTTCCATTATTTCATTAATTTATCAAAAACACGCCTTTCCTGGGGGCGTTTCTTAAAAGTTGACGACTGTAAAGGCAGGCGTCTCATCATTTACATATTCGACAGGATATAATTATTCTCAGAAATTTATCAAAAACGCGCCCTTGGAAGGGGCGTTACTTTCTAATTCCATTTTACAGAATATGTGAATTTCAGGATTTTAACAGATACACGCCCTAGGAAGGGGCGTTACTTTTCAGATTCACGCCTTGTACTGGGGCGTTAGAATATGGAAAACGACTTTGTCCAAGTCGTGAATTTCAAGGGATTTACGATATTTTAATAAATAATATTTCGAGAGACAGGAGACATGTCATGGCAGTAAAATTTAACAGGAATTCACAGAGTCATGCAAGATATTAAAAATCAATATTTCATATGTATTGTAACTTTTAAACAGGATTAATTATTAATCACATGCGATTCTTATGAAATTAACGCCTGCGTAGAGGGCGTCAAATTTTAAATTGACGACCACTAGTATGGTCGTTTCTTTAAATTAGCGCCCTAATCAAGGGCGTTTCTTTAAAAATATTTCAGAAAACGCGTGAAAACTATAATAATCATATGCATGACATGCTTATATATATATATATATCTTGCATTAATTTCATTTGGGCTACAGTAACTTGAGAAAACCTACCTTATGATAATTTGATGATTTGAACTGTGAGAAGCTCTAGTTCTTCGGTCCTGTAATTCCTACGAGAACAGAAGAAGAAACATTTATTAATTTCTTCACCTATCAGAACAGAGGAGGTTAGAAGAACGTTACCTTGTTCTTCACTTATGCTACTGCGTCCTCAACCTGTAAGAGGAAAAGAGGATGAAGAACTATTAGTTCTTCATGTAACCGAAGCAAAGAGAAACTTATATGAACTGCTATTTCGTTCATAAGGAAAAGAAGAAGAAGAAGATATGTTCTTCACGTACCTGTGCGGTTCGATCGTCCAAATAGGTTTAGGGTTTGTTCGATCAAGATTATATATAGGATTTTGGACGTCCTGTTAAGGTTAGTGTTCTAGTAGAAGCAATGCTTCCAATATAGAGTCCTTGCCCTATTACATACTTACTGGATTAACATAATCCTTCCCTGGATAAGCTCCCGTGTCGAACGGAACTCGAATGGAATTAACGCCTTTGGTCAGGGCGTGTATTCTTGAATTAACGCCTTGCATAAGGGCGTTTCTTAAAAAGCGCCTTTAAAAAGGGCGTTTCTTGTTTTAAAACACGCCCAAGGTAGAGGCGTTTCTTTTACTTACTCATTTGGTCGCGTGAGAACTGACGACCGTAGGTGTGGGCGTCCTTTCCTTATTCACGCCATTGGTAGAGGCGTTGCTTTATAAATTAACGCCTTAATAAGAGGCGTTATTTTTAATTTGTTTTATTTCATCCAATTAACCCTATTCCTTTTATATATATTACTTCTGTAATATATATATTTTAATTCATTTCCATTATTCATTTATTAGGGTTGCTACAGGCTTAGTTCGTCCTTGTAACTGCGCACCGAGGCCTCTCCCCAGTTGATAACCCAGCTTCAATATGATAATCCAACCCTTGGAATCTCATATCTGGGGTTTCACTTTGATATTGACGGGTGTAGCGGCGGGCTTGCGTGGCGCATAAGCCCAAGGGAAATCCAGATCTAGTACAGAAATAACGGGCCGGTTGCTGGGCCATAATGTGGGTAGAATCTTCTCTGAAATAACTTTGACAGACTGGACCGTGGATGAGCTTTTTACTTTAACCACCCGTTATATTCGGTCCTTCAGACCTACATCCACCCCACACTCAAACCAAGTGTGGCTTCACTAAAGGCTGGGCAACACAGCTTGCCAGACAACTGCTGATACACAGCTTCCCAGGAGAACAACCTCTCCTCTTCCTCCTACCCGGAGGGAACCACTAGCGACCTGCAGTCACTAGAACCCAGAGACTTACGTCTCTCTTCCTCTTTACCAAGAGGGAACCCCACTAGTAGTAACCCTGCTACTAGTGAACCAGAGGTCGAAGACCCCTCTTCCTCCCAACCCGGAGGGAACCTACAAGCAGCTCACCTGCTGCTTGCAAACAGGAGAATGAATCTCCCTTCTCCTGATCTCACAGGAGTACCCCGACCTTAATCCAGAGGATCGGAAACACAAACAAGGACAGTAGAAGAAAGATAAGAACAATAAACGGAAAAATACGAACGAAGAAAATCAAATGCCAAAAAATGGAAACAATGTAGCTCAACACAGAGCAATAGACTTCGGATTTGATCCGCAAGTCAGAACAACTCTTCTGATCACTCTTTTGCTCTCTCTCTCTCTTTTTCTTTCTCTGCTATTCTTTCTTCTTTCTTTTCTTCTCCTGGATCGAAGGGCTCTCAATTTTCCTATTTTTTCTTCTATGCCTCTCTTCTTCGATCACCTTCATCTGAGGACGAAGGATTCTATTTATAGCTGAACAGCAGGTGGATAGGGCACAAAATGCGTGTGCCTCCCACACTCGACCCAGAATCTTCCTGCCACGTGCCTTTATCAGATTGGTTCCTCTTGTCTCGGATCACGTGCAGCCCTGGAGTGTGGAATGTTCTTCCTCGGACCTGTAATGAGATTAAGTCCTTTAATACGCTGCATGGCCATTAAAACCAAAACTGCATGAGGTATAGTAACAACACGACGTGACTATTACTCGAGATGACACAAGAACGACACGAGATACTCTGTAACAGGTCAGATACATAGAAGAAAATGACACGAGGAGAGGTTATAAGCAAAAGAGACACGAGGTCACGAATGCAAAAACAACACGAGGACAACACGGGCTAACGACAGAGACCGACATGAAGACTAAAGCGAGAAACCAACACGAGGACAGAATATAACGAAACGACTCGAGGTGAAAACAACACGAGGTGAAGTTTGACACGAAGTAAAAAGCAACGACACGAAGTCAAACAGTACAACACGAGGTGTTGTAACCAAGAAGAAGTGCCAATCAACACGAAGACAGTATGCAGAGAAACGACTCGAAGTGAGATGAGAACAGAATGAAACAAAGAAGACGACACGGAGTGCATAAAACCAACACGAAGACGTGGACTATAGTAACCGTCACGAAGTGTGGTTACTAAGTAGGAACGACACGAGGTCTACAGGAAAACTACTCGAAGTTCATCAGAACTTTTAGAGCAGCTTCAGGAACACGACACGAAGTCATGAGAAGAGAAAACAATCACAAAGTGAAACGAACACTTGAACTTAGACTGACTTAGAGACTCAGCGAATGTACTCGAAGACAGGAATACAAAGGATGACATGGAACCAACACAGTAAACAAATACTGCACGAGGTGAAAGACAACACTCAATCAGACGACAACATGGCTAGCTCGACACGAGGTGAAAACGCGAAGCAAGAACTACATGATGTTTGAGGAAAACAGCACGAAGACAGAACATGAACGAACACACGCAGTGTTACCTCTTAGCAGCTATTTCATATAAGACCATGGATAACTCAAGTGCAAGATATCTGGAAAAAAATAACAAGAATAATTAACATAGTGTTGCTCATCATCAAAACACTTAGGGAAGACACACAAGCCAACAATCTCCCCCTTTTTGATGATGGCAACACTATATTAAATATGAGAGATAAGTTCAAAAGAGATCAATTCAGGATATATGATGCAGACAACTTAAAGCATACTTGCTTCCTTACCACCCCTGAGAAACCTGAACACTCCCCCTGAACACAGCAACAGTTTACCTCAAAATTGATAACTAACTCCCCCTCAACAAACTAACTCCCCCTCAAACTACTCTGAACCCCCGACACAATTCTCTCCCCCTTTGACATCATCAAAACTAGGGGCAAATCTGAAGATACAGAGAAAGGAAAATTGCTGACTATAGAGAGAAAAATAGGACAGAGTAAGGCAGATAAATGGAGACTATTGAGATGTTTAGTCAATTAAGAAAGCCATTAATTTTATGTGAGGATTTTTGAGGATCAGTTAGTCAGACTGTGCAAAAACTGTGAATAAGGATTCGCTCCATACACAGAACCAGATTCTAAGCAAGTGAGGTACAAGATACCAGTTTGATCAAAATAAGTCTTTACTGAGAGAGTATTATGTAAGACAGTCAGAAGACAAAGACCTGTGGTATTGAGAACAAACAAATCAAAAGCTATACTTCAAGTGAGCAGGATCTTTAAAGATGGTCAAGATCAAAGGTAAGTCTGTCAAGTACACCTTTGACATTAGGGAGACACCTTGTTTAGAGGCAAGAATCCCCAATTACTCGGTGGCAGGACCACATTACCCCTTCAGATAAGAGGACAGAGATAGTATTCTAGCTGGTGTTGACATTAAGGTGACACCTTTATCTGAGGCCAGACACCCCAGTTACTAACCAGATATGTACCATAGCTCTGTATGATCAAGACAACTACTAAGACCAGATAATTACTGCCATCTCATGACATGGGAAACATTCACTTCATTGATGAAAATCCCAGTTTCTCAATGAGCAGTTAACAAAGTTGATAACAATTTTATGAAATTTGTTTTTATTAACCAGCTCTTAAAACCTTGTTAATGAAGCTTGAGTCCGTTTGAGAACAATACACCAGATCCAAGGTGATACAGACTAAAGCACAAAATACCTCATTTCGGACTCAACATTGACTAAGTAGGTATGCAGTACTGACTAGATCAGAAGACAGTTACCGTGTAGGAAGATAATCTTTGAATTCAGATTTTGATCTCAGTGGGACTAACAGCTGAAATTCCAACAAGAAATTAGATGAACAGTCTTAAAGGATAAAGCATCCAACTCTTTCTTTTATACACCTCATCAACCTGATTCTCTTTTGATGTCAGCAAAATGTCGTTCGGAGTATGTTCAAATTAGGTCAAGGATCAAAACACCTATTATAAATCAGCTCCCCCTGAGACCTTGACCCCAACACAAACTTAACCAAGACAACCCTCAAAATACTTCAAAGAGAACACCATGAAGTTTGGACAGACTATTCAATCAAAACGGAGTGAGTCACCAAACACTCATAATGAAGTTATTTCTTCAGCAACAGATGATGAATATGATAAGCATAATAACACATGACATGGTATTCAGAAATCAATTTTTCAATCAAGAAATTCTGTAAATACCTAGTTCTCTGCGCAGAGTGCTAAATTTTCAGTATCCAGTGGCTTAGTAAAGATATCTGCAATTTGTGAGTTAGTGCCAACATGGATCAACTCAAAAGTCCTCCTAGCTACTTCATCTCGAATAAAATGATGCCTGATTTCAATATGTTTGGTTCAGAATGAAGTACAGGATTCTTTACAATATTTATTGCACTAGTATTGTCACAAAAGATAGAAGTACAACCTAGCTCAACCGAGTAGTCCAGAAGCTGGTGTTTTATCCATATAACCTGTGTGCCACAGCTCCCTGCTGCCACATACTCAGCTTCAGCAGTAGAGAGAGCCACAGAGTGTTGCTTCTTGGATCCCCAAGAGACTAAGCACCCTCCTAGAAATTCGCAGTGACCACTAGTGCTCTTCCTGTCCAATTTACATCCTGCATAATCTGCATCAGTGTATGCAATGAGATCTAAACTACATGATGCAGGATACCAGAGACCTAGATCATGGGTGGCAGATAAGTATCTAAAAATTCTCTTTACAGCTGCCAGATGCAATTCAGTAGGCCTAGCCTGGTATCTGGCACACATCCCTACACTAAATTGAATGTCGGGCCTGGATGCAGTTAAGTAGAGGAGTGAACCGATCGTACCTCTATATGTTTAGCATCCACCTCTTTACCTTTTTCGTCTGAATCCAGTGAGGAGCTGGTACCCATGGGTGTTGAGATTGTCTTGAGGTTGGTCATTCCAAACCTTTTCAGCATCTCCAGAGTATACTTGGTTTGATTTATGAAACAACCATCCTCCATTTGTTTGACCTGCAGCCCAAGAAAGTATTTTAGTTCGCCAACTAGACTCATTTCAAATTCTTGGGACATAGACTCAGAAAAATCTTTACATAATTTTGAATTGTTAGATCCGAAAATGATATCATCAACATATACCTGGACTACAATTAACTCCTTTCCGAGACTTTTAGTGAAGAGGGTTTGGTCAACCTTACCTTGAATGTAGCCCTTGCTCACAAGGAACTCAGAAAGTCTCTCATACCAGGCTCGGGGAGCCTGCTTCAATCCATAAAGGGCTTTATTCAACCTAAAAACCATGTTAGGCTGAACAGAGAAATTAAACCCAGGAGGTTGTTCAACATATACCTCTTCCTTCAATAACCCATTTAAGAATGCGCTTTTGACATCCATTTGCTGTAGCCGAATGTTTCTAGAGCATGCAAATGCAAACAGAATTCTTATAGCTTCCATCCTAGCTACTGGTGCATAGGATTCATCAAAATCCACACCAAATTCCTGACTGTAGCCTTGAGCTACAAGTCTTGCTTTGTTTCTAGAGATAGCTCCATTTTCATCAATCTTATTTTTGAAAACCCATTTAGTGCCAATGACATGAGTGTTTTCAGGTCTAGGAACTAGTTTCCATACATTATTTTTCTCAAATTGATTTAATTCCTCACCCATGGAGGATACCCAAGAGTCATGCTTTAAAGCCTCTTCCACAGTCTTGGGTTCTACCTGAGATGTCAAGGCAGCTTAGTCCTGTTCTTGGACATTTCTAAAATGAGACCTTGTCCTAGTGGGGTCATGCAAATTACCTATGACATTTTCACTAGGGTGGTCTTTGTGAAAGATTACCTCACCTGAGGGTTCACCTACCTCAGTTGCTTCTTCTTGTTGTAGGTTTTCTGGTTGAGCAGTTTGCTGCATCTCTTCTTCTTCAATTTTCTCCAAGAAATCTCCCTCATCAGATGGCTCCCTGTCATCATTTATCTTTTTGTCAGATAGAACATTCTCATCAAACACTACATGAGGTGTTTCTTCAACAGTTTGCTCATCTTTATTGAAGACTCTGTAAGCCCTAGAGGTTTCTGAATATCCGAGAAAGATTCCAGGAGAGCTTCTTGCTTCAAACTTATCCAAACCATTCTTACCATTATTGTGGATGAAACATTTGGAACCAAAGATTTTAAAGTAAGAAATGTTTGGCAGCTTACCCTTGAGGAGTTCATAAGGAGTTTTCTTATGAGTAGGTCTTACCAATGCTCGATTTAAAATGTAGCATGCTGTATTTGCAGCTTCTGCCCAAAATCTCCTTGGAAGTCCACTCTCAATCAGCATAGTCCTGGCCATTTCAATTATTGACCTGTTTCTTCTCTCAACAATTCCATTCTGCTCCGGTGTCCTGGGAGAAGAAAATCTGTGAGTCACTCCCTCTCTTGAGCAAAATTCAGAGAATGAAGAGTTTTCAAATTCTCCTCCATGGTCAGACTGAATTGTAATGATATTATGTTCACCTTGCAGTTTGATTTTATTAAAAAGTTCTTCAAAGTGAACAAAAGCATCATTTTTATTTGCTAAACAGAACAACCAAGAAAATCTAGTGAAGTCATCAACTATGACTAGACCATATCTCTTACCTGACAGGCTTTGTATTCGAGTAGGACCAAAGAGATCCATGTGCAAGTGCTGTAGTGGTTTAGATGAGAGACCCTCAGTTCTCAACTTAAAAACTGCACGAGTCTGTTTACCTTGAGCACAAGCATCACAGAGCTTGGACCCTAACAGGAATTTTATTTTGGGCAAACCTCTAACTAGGTTATAATTAGACAGTTTATTCAAAGTAGACACACTAGCGTGGCCTAGACGCCTATGCCAGTCAAAAGCAACCTGTTCAGAATTAGCAGACAGACACAAGTTTGTTTCAGAATTATCATCTAGATCAACGATGTACACATTATTTACTCTATGACCTTTGAACATGATGTTATCAGAATTCAGCTCAAAGAGAGTGCAAGAGTTGTGGTCAAAGAGTACCTTGTGTCCTTTGTCACAAAGCTGACTTATACTTACCAAGTTGTGCTGAAGTCCTTCTACAAGATACACATCTTCAATGGAGTTAGTAGAGGACTTACCAACCGTACCAATTCCAATTATTCTTCCTCTGTTATTTCCTCCGAATTTGACCAAGCCCCCAAGCTTCATTTTTAGTTTGCTGAATTTGGACCGGTCTCCTGTCATGTGCCTGCTACAGCCGCTGTCAAGATACCACTTGTTATGCTCAGCTGCCAGGCTGACCTGCAAAAATTCAGACAGAGTAATGTGGGACCCAATTCAAATTGGGTCCAAAGCCAGTTTTCAGATTATGCAAAAAGCACTTGGGAACCCATATCTGTTTTACTGTTTTCTTCAGTGGTTTTATGTGGGTTGATTCTTCCCTTTTGGCATTTCTTGGTGGGTGTTGAATGAACTTATTCCCATTTGAACTATGCTGTTTCTGAACACAAACATTGTTGGTTGGCCTCTTAGAGGATACGCGTGTGTGTTGAGCATAATTCAGGTAAACATTTTTACTCCAATAAAATTTGTGCTGAAACTGGTGAACGTTGTCATGCTCTACTTGATAATTAGCATGATGAGCTTTCTTAACAAAATTTTTCACTCTTTTTGTGACATCAATAGGACTGGTTCTGTGAGAACCTTTGTTCCCCACCTGTTGCACATGAGCAGTTCTTGTTTCAGGGTTTCTCGACTTAGGTTGCTGACCAATGGATTGAATGAATTTGTCGGTCGAAAACTTCATTGTAGAGACAGATTTGGAACTGGATGGTGTTTCCAGTTTCTCTTTGCCTTTGGCGGGGCAGAACGTGGTAGTCTTAAATTCAAAGGGTTTTTTACTAGTAGGATTGTATCCTAATCCCTCCCTATTGAAGTTTACCCTCGACCCCAGAAGGACATTCAGGTTGTTTCTCCCCTCTGTAAACTTCTCAAGCACTTTTTCTTTGTCCTCAATCTCCTTCTTAAATTCATTGCATTGGTCCTGATGTTCCTGATTAACTTTTCTAACTGCCTCATATTTTTCAGCCATCAGTCTATTCTCTCCTTTACACTCTTCAGCTTTACACTTCAGCTCATCTATTCTAGCTAGACTCTCCTCTCTTTCCATTCTCAACCTCTCAATCTCACCTTTAACCTGGTCTAGCTCAATGACCATCTCCTTGGTTTTCATGCTATCAGTGACAATAGAAGAGTGTTCTTTAGACAATGAATGAAACTTACGTCTAAGCATTCTGTGCTCCTTGTTTAAACAATTATATTTACTTAACAGGTCGCCATAGGCGTCCTCCCAATCATCCAAAGTAAAATTCTCAAACAGGTTTGTTACCTCTTTCTCATGATCGGCCATGAGGCAGGTCTTCTCTTCATTTTCACTGGACGAAGTGGCTTCTGGGTCCTCCTCCTCATCGCTCCATGTGCACAGCATGGCCTTCTTCTTCTTGTGCACCATCTTCTTCTGGTGTCCTGGAGCCTTAGCTTGTAGCTCTGGACATCCACTTTTCATGTGACCGGGTTTCTGACAATGATAGCAAGTGATCTTCTTAGCAGACCGGTTCTTCTCAAATCCTCGCTCAGGAGACTTCATTGCACCATTAAATTTCTTCCTCCTGTAGAATTTTCCTTTAGTTCTCAGGAACTTTCTGAATTGCCTGGTGAGCATAGCTCGCTCGTCCTTGTCCAGGTCTGAGAATCCATCAGAGCCTTCGCTGCTATCATCACTGCTGCTGCTGCTGCTGTTGTTCTTCTTAGCATGTCGTGAGACCTTCAGAGCAACATTCTTTCCCTTTCTGTCATGCCCATCGTTTCCATGTCTGAAATTCATTTCATGGGTCATGAGGGATCCAATCAGCTGGGTCACTTTCATGATGGATAAATTTCTTGATTCCTCTATTACAGTCACCTTGGTTTCCCAGACGGGAGTTAGAGACCTAAGGATCTTCCTGACTATGTCTTCTTGTTGAATATCCTTTCCAAGGCCTTTCAGACTGTTGATGATCACGGATAGTCTGGCATACATTTCTGTGATCGGCTCCTCTGGCTTCATCTTAAATAACTCATATTGAGTTGTAAGTATGTTGATCTTGGTAGCCTTCACCTGAGATGTGCCCTCATGAATTAACTGCAAATCATCCCACATTTCCTTTGCAGTCTTGCACGCTGAGATCCTTGAATACTCTTCCGGGTGAACGGCGCACTGTATGATGTTAACAGCTGTCCAATTCAGTGCGGAGAGTTTGACCTGATCTTCTGTCCACATATCTTCATTTGGTGGAAGGGTGTATGGACCATTTGTGATAACTTTCCATAGCTTGTGGCTTTGGGCCCTGATAAAGACTTCCATCCTGTTCTTCCAGAAGAAGTAATTATTACCATCAAAGAAGGGGGGACGGTTGATAGACTGCCCATCAGCTATGAAACTGTGAGGACCAGTGGATCCGTTTCCCTGGCCGTTGGACCACATTCTGGGAAAAACCTGCTCTGATACCAACTGATAAGTACAATATGAAGTGATCTAGAAGGGGAGGGGATGAATAGATCACTGTTTTTAAAGAATAAAAAAAAATTCTGCAGAGTATATTGCTAAATGCAAATAACCTTGAGCTCAGGCTAACGAATATGATGCAGTGCAGTTAATAGCTCAAGCAAATAGAAGGCATATCATGATAGTACCACAATCGATCGCACAAGGGCTCAGAGGATTTTAAGGTGGTTCGGTCCTTCAGACCTACATCCACCCCACACTTAAACCGAGTGTGGCTTCACTAAAGGCTGGGCAACACAGCTTGCCAGACAACTGCTGATACACAGCTTCCCAAGAGAACAACCTCTCCTCTTCCTCCTACCCGGAGGGAACCTCTAGCGACCTGCAGTCACTAGAACCCAGAGACTTACGTCTCTCTTCCTCTTTACCAAGAGGGAACCCCACTAGTAGCAACCCTGCTACTAGTGAACCAGAGGTCGAAGACCCCTCTTCCTCCCAACCCGGAGGGAACCTACAAGCAGCTCACCTGCTGCTTGCAAACAGGAGAATGAATCTCCCTTCTCCTGATCTCACAGGAGTACCCCGACCTCAATCCAGAGGATCGGAAACACAAACAAGGACAGTAGAAGAAAGATAAGAACAATAAATGGAAAAATACGAACGAAGAAAATCAAATGCCAAAAAATGGAAACAATGTAGCTCAACACAGAGCAACAGACTTCGGATTTGATCCGCAAGTCAGAACAACTCTTCTGATCACTCTTCTGCTCTCTCTCTCTCTTTTTCTTTCTCTGCTATTCTTTCTTCTTTCTTTTCTTCTCCTGGATCGAAGGGCTCTCAATTTTCCTATTTTTTCTTCTATGCCTCTCTTCTTCGATCACCTTCATCTGAGGACGAAGGATTCTATTTATAGCTGAACAGCAGGTGGATAGGGCACAAAATGCGTGTGCCTCCCACGCTCGACCCAGAATCTTCCTGCCACGTGCCTTTATCAGATTGGTTCCTCTTGTCTCGGATCAGGTGCAGCCCTGGAGTGTGGAATGTTCTTCCTCAGACCTGTAATGAGATTAAGTCCTTTAATACGCTGCATGGCCATTAAAACCAAAACTGCATGAGGTATAGTAACAACACGACGTGACTATTACTCGAGATGACACAAGAACGACACGAGATACTCTGTAACAGGTCAGATACATAGAAGAAAATGACACGAGGAGAGGTTATAAGCAAAAGAGACACGAGGTCACGAATGCAAAAACAACACGAGGACAACACGGGCTAACGACAGAGACCGACATGAAGACTAAAGCGAGAAACCAACACGAGGACAGAATATAACGAAACGACTCGAGGTGAAAACAACACGAGGTGAAGTTTGACACGAAGTAAAAAGCAACGACACGAAGTCAAACAGTACAACACGAGGTGTTGTAACCAAGAAGAAGTGCCAATCAACACGAAGACAGTATGCAGAGAAACAACTCGAAGTGAGATGAGAACAGAATGAAACAAAGAAGACGACACGGAGTGCATAAAACCAACACGAAGACGTGGACTATAGTAACCGTCACGAAGTGTGGTTACTAAGTAGGAACGACACGAGGTCTACAGGAAAACTACTCGAAGTTCATCAGAACTTTTAGAGCAGCTTCAGGAACACGACACGAAGTCATGAGAAGAGAAAACAATCACAAAGTGAAACGAACACTTGAACTTAGACTGACTTAGAGACTCAGCGAATGGAATCGAAGACAGGAATACAAAGGATGACATGGAACCAACACAGTAAACAAATACTGCACGAGGTGAAAGACAACACTCAATCAGACGACAACATGGCTAGCTCGACACGAGGTGAAAACGCGAAGCAAGAACTACATGATGTTTGAGGAAAACAGCACGAAGACAGAACATGAACGAACACACGCAGTGTTACCTCTTAGTAGCTATTTCATATAAGACCATGGATAACTCAAGTGCAAGATATCTGAAAAAAAATAACAAGAACAATTAACATAGTGTTGCTCATCATCAAAACACTTAGGGAAGACACACAAGCCAACACAGTCTACCGAACCCAATGCTCGGCATCGTCCGGATCGATCGATCCTATGAACTTCGGGGGATTCATGTTCTTAAATGTTTGGTGTAAGCTTCCAGCTCGTGGAGCACCACCTTGTGCTACCTGTTGTAGCACTTGAGTCATCCCTTGGAGGGTACGCTGCATGTTGCGCCATTGAGCACGTTCGGCAGCCATTATCCTACAATTACAATAACTATATTAGTACGTGATCGTATTTAAAGACTCCTACACTATGTTAAATTTAACCCTTGGTTTTACCCAATCTCACTGGTTTAAAGGTTCAAACATATCCTTGGACTTGGGTTTTTCCTAGGAATTGAATACCTTAGGCTCTGATACCACAAAAATTGTCACGCCCCGAGCGCGGAAGATACCCGGAGATGCGCGACGAGTTTATATCAATCATGTCAATCAGAGTGGTCGTGTAATCGACACAAAGACAGAGATGCGCAAAATAGCAAGATAACCCAATCCTTTATTTCATAATGGATAGACTATTACAAATCCAATACTCTGTTTAATAAAAAAGAAAAGTACATAGTTGACTCAAGAAAATAGGAAAAGACTAATTGACACTTGGAAAAGCTCTAGCTCTCTCACTCTTGACCATTCTCATCCGATTGACTTCCATCGTCGTCGGACTTACCTGAAAAGTAAAAAGGGACAAACGGAATGAGCGAACGCTCAGTAGGAAATTATATCTCAAGTACTAGCAAGGGGTTTAAGTAATTACATCTTTCATGAATGCAATAAAGCTATGCATGCTCGCATAAAACGACAAGATAGAGAGAATGTAATATCAAGGAAATAAGATGAACAAATCATGAACTTTCAACAAGATAACAAGATATTTGAGATATTCAAGCAAGTACATTTAACAAGTCATGTCAAGAACTTTGGCTATCATGTATCAAGCAAGTAATTTACCCTTTTCGGGCCACGCATTTCATTTCATGTCAAGTACGATTCAAGTACAAGATGTGTGTGGAATGTCCAATCAAGCAAGTCAAGTACTCGGTATAATGCCAGATACCTTATCATTTTAACTCCCATGGGCATAAGTACTTTCGGGTGCTCCTCCCAGGACCAGATCGGGCCCTATATGCACAGACATTTATCATGTGTTTTGACATCCACTCTTGTTTATATAGCCAACTTTTGAATTTCAATAATCAAGCTTGTAGACATGTATGACAACTTTGACAGAATAGAGTCCAAAAATATGACAAAGACATAGGATGGCGATAATGACGGAATAATCACGGTATCGATAAAACTAGGTAGAATATGGTTCCCTTGACTTGGGTACCATGACAAATCAATATGGACATTCTATATATAGAATTGAATTCCACATGAACAGTATATCAAGGTAAGATACCCTCATTCTTATCATAGAATTGAGGTTTACAAGAATGACATGATATGGCATGATATCATCATCCCATTAAGAATTTCTTATGATATACTCTTTGTATAATCATAAGGGCCGGTATACCATGTTTCTTTAGAGTGACATGGCAAAATAGTGTAATGGGTTTTTAGGGTACAACCAGCTCAGTCGGCCTTGAGGGAATCCAAGGCTACGAGGAGTCTTACGGAGGTCTCTATGACTAACTCGCTAGTCCAAAGGAACAGAATGTCCAATGGAGAGCTTGTATGTCAATGAGAATTGAGTGTGATCGATAAAACAATCGTGAAACGTGGGACTATACTCACGGAGTGGAGATATAGTGCCGATATATGTATATAATATATATTGAAACCATCGGTTAACAGTAACGAGTTAAAAATAGTTTACAGTAAAATAACGACTTATGTAAAGTCGTTTCTCAAGTAATTAACGCCTAACAGAAGGGCGTTTATCTATTTTCCATTTTTGCAAAATTTCAATATTTCAGTAATTTGTCAGAAACGCGCCCTGGTCAGGGGCGTTTCTTTACAATGAGACGACTACAGTAGCAGGCGTCCTTTTATTTACAATATTTGACAGAATATAAAGAATTTCAGGAATTATCAAAAACGCGTCCTGGGCAGGGGCGTTACTCTCAGGTTCTTATTTTTACAGAATAGGTTTTTCAGGAATTTAACAGAACGCGCCCTATTAAGGGGCGTTACTTTTCAAGTTACGCCTTAGTGTCAGGCGTTAGTCCAGTGAGAGACGACCTAGACAAGGCTGTTAATTCAACTTTCAGAAATTAACAGTAATAATTTCAGGATAACAGAGAGGATCATGACAATAAATTTAGCAGGTTTGAAGACATATGATCATGTATTATTATAGAATCTTGATTCCATATATAATCAGTTCTTAACATGGGTGATTAACGATTAAATGAAATTAACGCCTGCGTACAGGGCGTCAAATATGAAATTGACGACCTTGTAAGGGTCGTGTCTTGTAAAATAGCGCCCTTGGCAGGGGCGTCTCTTTCAAAATATTGCAGATACATATTAAAACTATAATAAACCGTATGCATGTCATGCTAATATATACGTATGTTGAATTATTTTTATTTGGGCTACAGTAGCTTGAGAAAACCTACCTTAATATGATTGAACTGACGAAGGGTTTGAAAGATCTGAAACTTCCACTGCAACTAATCAACCGCAGTAGCAGCAGGAGGAAGAAAATCCTTTTAAGAAGGAGTTCGTTTTCGATGAAGAACACCTATTCTTGGTTTTGTCAATTTTGCTGTAGATCCTACAGGAAAGAAGAAACATATATTAGTTTCTTCAACTACCTAACGAGAGGATAAGGAAGAAAGAACATTACCTGGTTCTTTCGTAGGAGCTTCCCGACCTGTAAGAAGGAACATAAGATGAAGAATCATTAGTTTTTCTTGTAACCAAAGCAGAAAACAAAAGGAATTAGAAGAACATATGTTCTTCACGTACCGTGCAGCAGTCGTCCGTCCAAATAGATTTAGGGTTGGATCGAACAGTTTATTTATAGGATTTTGGAAATCCTATTAGGGTTAGTGATTGTGTGGAAGTAATACTTCCATGATAGAGTCATTACCACGTTTGAACTCTTTCTAATGCTTATCAATTACCCTGGATAAGATCTGGATTCGAACGGGACTGAAATGGAATTAACGACTTCGGTCAGGGCGTCGATTCTTGAATTGACGACCTGGTTCAGGTCGTTTCTAAAGAAGCGCCTTGAGTAAGGGCGTTTCATGTTTTAAAACACGCCCAATCTAGGGGCGTTTCTTGGCCTTACCCTTTCTGACGTTGGAATTTGACGCCGTTTGGTGAGGGCGTCACTTCTTGAGTCACGCCTTAACTAGAGGCGTTTATAATTTAAATAGCGCCTTTATCCGAGGCGTTATTTTATATTATTTTATTTATCTATTTATTTGATTTATTTTTAAAATCTTTATTATTGTTAATATTTTATCAGGGTTGCTACAAGGGAGCCCATAAGAAGGATATTGGGTCGAAGACGGACCCAGATTAGAATGGACTTGGCCAACCCCTTGCTGAGGGCGCAAGAAATCTGAAGGGCCAACAAGGACTTGTGGCACCGATGGGCTGGGCATGTGATGATCCACCTGGATAAAAGAAGGGAGAGTAGACTTTCCCTTGTCAGAAAATTGTTGGGCCGAAGCGGAAGATTGGCCCGTTTCTATACCAGAAAGGTGATGGTCTGAAGTTGGACCGGAGTAAGATCAATTGGAGTGGGCTGGATGGAGGGCCCACCAACTCTAGATTGGTCGATGGAAAGATTAGATTTTCCTTGCGCAATTGTGGGATGTGGGGTATTGGACCCCTGCATGGCCTGATAGACAGCCTAGAGTTGGGCCGGATCCAACTGGGCCATCATTTGGAGAATGGAGCCAGCAGAAGGAGAAGAGAAGGAAGGGGTGGTTTGGCCGCCCTCCATAGGGATGGAGGATGGAAGAGGGGCAGACCCCTCTCCAGACGGGAATGAGATAACCCTAGAGGGGTTTTCAAGAAGCCCTTGAGGAAGAGAATCCTCTTGGGAACGGGGAGGATTGAAAGAAGCCATGATGGGTTCAAAGAGCGGATTGGAGTAGAATTTGGAGAAGGAATTGACCCTAGAAGATGACTCTAATGGACGAAGACAACTCCACATGCAACGTAAAACCTTTAACCAAAGCAAACAACACACAACAAACACATAATGAGCGACCAAGCTTAGATAACTTTGACAAAGATGCAAGTGAAAACGAGATGACAACACTGAAATTCAACCAAGTTACTTAGATGATGCCACAAGATTTTTATGATTTCTCCCTTTAGAACTTTAGTGATTTGATTAGGATGTGCTCTCCACAAGTAGGTTCCTAATAGGAAAGGATGTGTGGCTTGGTTGACTCTAAATGTAATCACTCCTTCACCTATGCAATCCTAGACACGGGGTAGGAAAGGTACAATCGGCTCAGTGTCCGTGTGGGAATCCACGGCTCACGGGGACATATGGAGGTCCCTGATGTGTTTTCCTGGTCAGCCCCAAGGAATATGGAGAAGAGAGGTCCACGAACCAAGATAAGAGAATGCAATCTAATGTATGAAAATATGCATGAACCTATGTGCACCGGGGTGCATGTAAATTCTAGCCTAAAATCTAACAATCAAATATGCACATAATGATATGAATATGTGAACCAACCAAGGAGGAGACCAAATAGCACCCAAGCATGAAAATCACAACAAAAGCTGTGGAAGTAAACTGCACCTCGGGATGCGTACCTATCTGGAGTATGTGACGGTCTAGACTACCTGCGTCAGAGGAGTGTGACGGTCGAAGACCAGGCCATCACAGAAATGTAACGTATTCACAGGAGACCGTCAAAGGAGCTAGAGAACCAGAAATAGCAGAGAAATAGAAGGAAAATCCGGGGAAAAACCAGAGCAACAGGGGCAAACAGAGGGAAGCAGGTTTAACAGAGATTCAAAGCATGATTGGCACTAGTTGTCCCACCGTGATCGCCAAAAAACTGTTGGTTTTAATGTGTCCCTTCTTTTGAAAGATGGGCTATGACGCCAACTATGAGCAAATAATGAGCCAAGTAATGAAATCAATCAACCTATGAACATGCGAATCATGAACCTAGGCAACCAACACAAGCTCTAGCATGGGCATGCTATCTCAATCAAGACTAAGCTAAGCAAATAAAGAAAAACACACGCCGGAGCGTGGAATAAGGAATAAAGGAAACCACACCGTATAGGTGGAACAAGCAAAGTAAAGAAGAGATATGATGAAAGAGAAAGTTAATGCCCAAACTTAGGAAAGATGTGATCGCCACCAAGGTAGAAACAAGTCAAAGACTTGATAAATACCTTAGAATAGGAGGATGATGCACCCGCCCACGGGAGAGAGAACAACTGGGAAACTGCAGCTCCGTCAGATGTAACGATCGAAGGAAGATGCGCCATAGCAAGTGTGACGGTCTCACGATAGACCGCTACAAGACTCTAACGCGCCTGTGCCAGACCGTCAGAGCCTCTGCATAATAAGAAGTTGGGAATCTTTTGATCCCCAAGCTTTCCAGCTGGCCAGAGAGCTTGGGCCTCGTCATATGGACTCTGTAAACCTGCAAAAGAGTGTAGAACACAAGAAAAACAACCCAGATTAGCCCTTAGACATAGTAGTATCAATAAATCCAAGACACTTAAGAACATGCAAAAGGAAAGGGAAATACCGGAGAGGTTGGTTTTTTAACTCCTCTGGGGCATTTTAAAAGATGGGAGGATGTTTTGAATGAATGCATCAAGTGCAAGAATGTGGGAGATGGAGAGGGACAATGCTCTGATGTTTGAAAAGAGAGAAAAGACACTAAGAACACAACTTTGTGGAAGACGAGGAATCCACTCAAGGAGAAGAAAATGAACTAAACTACGGACTATCAAGCGACTAAAAATTAAGAAGGATTATGAAACGTGCCAATATGAGGAAAGAGCATACGTAGGATGCTAAAGGGGTGTGATCGCCAGAGGGGTTACCTCAAAGAAACGAAATGATCGCGTGTACCTTGTGTTGAGCGCGGAGATTGTGAATCCCCGAGAGCGGGAAATGGCAGGTTGCTTCTTCCTCCCCCTTCGGCCGGCCGACGGAGAGGGCTTTCCTCAAGTACCCTTACAAAACAACGACAAACAGGTAATGAGTGGATCAGAAAGACGAAGGTGCAGTATTCAAATTCTAATGACGCAAGTAACGAAATGATGGCAAGACACACACCTGGTTGGTGTTATCTTTTAAACTCCTCTCGGACACGAGTTGGAGGAAAATGCTTATGATGAATGGCAATTATTCCGACGTAGAAACGGAAAAAGACTCCCTCATAAAAAGGGGGGGGGGGGGTAGAAGATATGATACGATGAATGCAAGATAACTAGGAAAGAAGAGGAGAGAATGGATTATTGGATGGTCGATGGCGAGATCCGACGGAGCTTCGGCAGCATAGGGACGACGAAGTAGCGCGGCAGGCGAAGGCGGCCTCTCTCCTGCGAGCACTGGCACCCGAGGATCCGGCAGGACCTCCCCTACAAAACACCCACGGGTTAGGAATAGAATCCGGCAGCCTCTCGGCGCTCTTTTTTTCGACCCCTGAACTGAGGGGGGTAAGCCTCTATTTATAGAGGTCGGGAGGATGGAGGCGTCCAGAGGCTTGGACGCCTTCATAACTTGGATTTTCTTCAAACGCTAGACTTAGCCACGGTCAGTCGATGGTCGGGGGGGGGGGGGGGGGGGGTCGCCCGTGAGCTAGTTGATGGAGGCGTCCAGGGGCCTAGACGCCTCCATATCTTGGATTTTGTTCAAACGACAAACTGAGCAACGGTCAGTCGAAGGCCGGGGGTCGCCCGTGAGCTGGTTGATGGAGGCGTCCAGGGGCCAGGACGCCTCCATAACTTGGATTTTATTCAAACGACAGGCTGAGCAACGGTCAGTCGATGGCTCGGGGTCACCCGTGAGCTGTTTGATGGAGGCGTCCAGGGGCCTGGACGCCTCAATAACTTGGATTTTATTCAAACGACAGGCTGAGCAACGGTCAGTCGATGGCCCGGGGTCGCCCGTGAGCTGGTTGATGGAGGCGTCCAGGGGCCTGGACGCTTCCATAACTTGGATTTTATTCAAACGACAGGCTGAGCAACGATCAGTCGATGGCCCGGGGTCGCCCGTGAGCTGGTTGATGGAGGCGTCCAGGGGCCTGGACGCCTCCATGAAATTATATATATTTTTTGTTCAATCTTATATATATTTTTTTATCATTATTTTGTATTGATGGAGGCGTCCAAGAGCCTGGACGCCTCCATGATGACCCTCGGATTCCCCCCAAAAGTGCGTCGGTAGTCATCCGTTAGGCATTTTCCTGGTCCCAGCAACTTCTGGTGCATGCGATTGATGTTGATGCCATTCGAATGCCACATGATTTCCACAACGAGGCGGTTTCCGAATGCCGAAGGAGCGTTACGCTACTCGCCCAGAAGATGAGAGAAGACTCAAAGATTGGAAACACTCAAGTGATTCAAAATGCGAAAGCCGCTGCGGGGCGTCGCGTGATAATATGAGATTTTCTCAGGGGATGTCAGGAATAGCGTGTCTACAGCTGCCCCGCCTTGGCGTCTGCTTTGCAAGGGAGTGACACGTAATGGAATGGTATCGAAGTGGAGTGAAATGGATTGGGAATGGACTGATAAGTTGATGCCAAGGGGTGATGAGACACGCTTTTGACATGACTGTTTGGAATCTTTCCTATAGTTTCAATGAGGCGACCTTGAAGGGGGTATTTGAAATTTGACGATTGTTTGGACGAAAATCAAACAAGGGAGGGTGAAATGTGCGCTCAGGCACGAAAATAAAGGAGACCAACTTCTCGGTGTGGAAGTACCTGGGTCATAAACCTGCAGGTTTCACCTTTGGGGAGCGGTTACCAGCCAATGTGGAAGTGCTGCGACCAAGGTGGGTCAAACAAGGTAAAAAGTAAAGGAATATCTGAGGGTCTGTCCAAACAAGGGTCTCGTTTGGAAGGGCAGCGTAGGGCCGTTTCAAGGAAACTCGATATTTCATTCAGAATGGAATATCTCATATTTGTAAGAATTGAAGCACAACGGCTTTCGCAATCGAATCACTTGAATGATCTTCCGCAATAGACTCAAAGTCCTATATGAATGCATGCTGGGTTTAAAGAAAAATTTAAAACAAACTAGAATAGAAAATAGCCAAGGATAATATTATCAACTCGTTAAGAATGGGTCAGGATACCGATCTAGTGAGCTGATACTGAGCTGGGGCCCGTTTATCCACGCACCGACTCACTGAATGGAACCGTCGTTCCCATGCTATCACTAGTTAACGGCTTATCTGTACAACCCAAATTCTTCTGGAATCATCACTATTTTTGTTGAAGGGGAACTTAAATCCCAGATTCGTTCGGGTCGCAAGGTCCTTGACGTGTTCTAATAGCGTAAATATCATATAGTATGATGCATGACACGGGGGACCAAACACTGAAGGATGGTATACAAGATAGGGCGAAAAATGTCCGTTGGTAAAATCTGCACATACCATCATAGATTAAATAATCAGAAAGTAACAGAAATATAACAGAATCGTGCCACAGTACAAGGATAAAACACTGACGACTTGACCACTCATGTGACACGTCCCGTCCCGTAGCACCTCTCCTTTCCTATAAGTACCTCCGTTAGGCTAGTTTATTCAAATGTACCAAGGGACTTTTGAAAGTTCAGGAGGAGGAGAAGAGGAGGGTCTAGGGATTTCAGGATGGAAGGAGAGTCTACCTGCGTTATGAAGAGGGACAGGCCTAGCAGTGAGATCAGGCGACTTTCCGACCTCGAGGGTCATCTGAGTGGGACGATCCAGTCGCATATGGTAAGTTGATTTATTTCAAATTTACTGCATGGACTCTCTCCTCACTTTCCTTCCTTTCTCTTCTTCTTTCCAGCCGTATCCACTCTTTCTGGGCCCGAGGAAGTTTTCCAAACTGCCATGGCTTTCAGAGCTAACTTCCAACATCTCCATTGGCATGAGGGCTATACTCTCGAAGTTGCATCTTCAGGGGCTCCTTATTCACGCCAAACACTACGAGAGAATCCGTATGGACTGGGCGGCTATGGGCGCATTAGTGGAGATCTGGCATCCCCAGACCCACACTTTCATCTTCCCGACGTTAGAGGCGACCATTCTCCTCGAGGAGGTGGAACTTCTACTCGGATTGAAGAAATTCAAGAGTGACGGGAAGGTGAAGGCTATGCGGATGCTGACCCGGGGGACTTCCGAGAGCGTCCTTGGAAGCTTCATGCCGTCCGACGCAGTCAGAAAGGTCTGCACTCAAAAGGGAATTGACTTGCAAAGGCTCGCGGTATGGGTTATGGATGCCTTGAAAGGGTCATCACATGATGAACATTTGGAAGGAATTATGAGAGGGTTCACCATCTATCTGGCGGGTGCTCTCTTGTTCCCTTATACCGACAACATAGTGGAAGAAACCCAACTGAGTGCTATCTGTGGGATCTGGAGTGGAAAGAGGGTGGGACCCGCCGTCCTTGCCTACCTTTACAGCGGTCTTACCGCCTCGATCATGGATAGGCCTCCTTTTGGTTGCGCACTTGTTTTGAGTTGCTGGGTCGATTTGCACTTCAAATTCGACCACTGTGAGGGGATGCCGACTATTTCTAAGCTTTTCCAACAAAGCCCCCTTTATCACATAGCCGATGTGTTAGGCTTCGGTGGCACTGTGGCGAACCGTGTTCCGTGGCTGAAGAAACGGGAAGACTGGCGGTCTCACTTTCGAACCATGACACAAAGCTTCTTCACTTGCGCACCGGCATGTCTACTCTCACTTGAACTCCTCATGAGGTCTTCTCCCGAAGCTGAACTCCAACTGATCGGCGTGACGGAGTTTATCCTTTATAACGCGCATCGGTGCTGCCTCCAGATCGGCATTCCACGCCACTCGTTCCCACTGCTGACCGGCATTATCCCTTTGAAGAAGAGGGAGCTGGGCACGGAAGCGGACGCAAGGGAAGCGAAGGCCGTTAAAGCACCCTAGAAGACAAGTGTTGCGGGAAAGGCCTTAGCGCACGTGGGGGAAGAATGTGAGCTGTGGAGAGCTTATGTAACCGAACTGGGGAAGCTGAGGCCTAGAGTGCCTAAGCCCTTGATGTAGCCCGCTCTGTTTTCTGATGGAATAAAATCTGGCATTTGGCATTTTGGACCATTGTTCCCTGAATTATTATTTTTTTATGATTTTTATTTTTCTTTTTGCTTTTTGTGTTTTCTCCTTTATGTCCTGGTTTATTCATATCATGGTCATATATATATATATATATATATATATATATATATATACATTTTTATATGCTTAAATGGGGGTGTCCAGGGGTCTGGACGCCCCTAATTTTTTTGAAAATTTTTTGAAAAAATTTGTTCTTTTTGTGAGGGCGTCCAGGGACGTGGACGCCCCTATATTTTCTTTTACAATTTTTTTTATTTTTCAGTTGTGGGGGTGTCCAGGCGCTTGGACGCCCCTAAGTTTTTTTTTAATAAAATAAAAAAGTGGGGGCGTCCAGGCGCCTGGACACCCCAAATCCTGGTGATTTTCTATATAAATGGGGTCTCGCCCCCTGTTCTCTTCTACTATTCATTCTAACGACCCATTTCCAGTTCCCAATGGAGCAAGAAGGCCCGAGCCAGGGTGGAGAGAGGCGGAAACGACGGGCTCGTCGTCCGAGGAGGTCGAGGGATCATGTCGAGGAGGCTACCGTGGGAGAGGAGATTGCCGCGGAAGAGGAGATTGCCGAGGAACAGGAGGCGCCTCCTTTGGCCGTGGAGGGTCCTGCGGGTGCTGGCGACGCCGGAGAGGATGAGCATGACCAGGTAAGCCCCTCAGAACTCTAATTTGTTGGTTTATAGGCTAAACAGGCGGGCGAGAGATGGTGTGGAGAAGGTCGGTGAGTGGGGGAAGGAGGCGTCCAGGGGCCTGGACGCCTCCAACTTTTCTTTTTTTAAATTTTTTTTTGAGTTATTACGTAAATAATAAAATAAAATTAAAAATGAGGAGGTGTCCAATGAGTTGGACGCCTTCATGATAATATATATTATTTTTATTTTATTTTTTTATTTGTTTTTGTTTTGCTAAGATAAAATAAAGGAAGCAAAAATGAAAGCGTCCAGGGGGTGGACGCCTTTAAATATATATATATATATATATATATATATATTTAAAATAAAAAATAAATAAATATTATGTACAGTGTTGTTGTTTATGGTTATCCATGATGTTAATGTGTTTCTTTTCTTTTCTTTTTTTTTTATTTTTTTTTTTGTGCTGTGCAGGGCGTGATGAAGAGCCGGATCAGCTGGTCCCTGGTGGTGGCAGCGTACTGTGGGCTGCCGGACTTTCAGAGGGCGCGGGTGGACACCATGGGTTTTGGAGCTTTTCTCAAGATCGAGCCCTTCCGGCTTGACCTTCCTCTTATTCAGGCGTTGAGGGAGCGGTGGCACGCGCCGAGCCGGGCGTTTCTGATGCCCTGGGGGCACATGGTGCCGACATTGGAGGACGTGGCTCGGATCACCGGGCTACAAGTTGACGGAGAGACAGTCAGCGGGGTCACTTATCCCGATTACCGAGAGAGTGCCTTGGACCTGCTGTGGCTAGAGACTATAGATTATGGAAAATCCACTTTTAAGAAAAAAATATTTATATCATGAAGGAGAATAATGAAAAGGAGTAAAGGAGCACGTGGTGCTAATAAGTAGTGTGATCGCCAGAGGGGTTACCTCAAAAATAAAGGAAATTGATCGCGAATATCTGGTGAAAATAGGGATGCGGGATGGATGTAGATTCCTTCCTCCTCCTTCTATCGGCCGGCCGATGAAGGGGGTTTTCCTCTTGATTACCCTTAATCAAAGAACAAACAATCAAAAGAAGAGGGGATCAGCCAAACGTGTGTGTAGTATCAATCCAAGGAAATAATATGATGATGAAAGAGGAGCATAAAGTGTGCACCTTTTGTTTATTTTTTTTAAAACCCCTAGAGAATTAGGGAAAGGGAAAGAGATATGATGCAGAGAAAAAACTAACGCAAAGGATGAATATAGTGATTGATGATGAGATGATAGGAACGGAAAAACACAAGAAAGTAGGCCCCTACTGTTCCTGTAAACAGTAAAGGGGGAAAACACTTGATGCTTCGGTTGCGGCAGCAGGAGGAAGCAAAAGAGAAATCAATAGCTCTTAATCTCAATCGCCAGCACCCGTGAACCTCTGTGTGTGTGTGTGTGTGTGTGTGTGTGTGTGTGTGTGTGTGTGTGTGTGTGTGTGTGTAACCTCGCGCGAGATCAACCATGGCATCTTTATATAGGGTCTCGATCACAAATTTGGGAAGATAGGAATAGGTAGTGGTCGTCAATGGCAAGGACTCTAGTTCCCAGATCGAGCAAGGTGATCAAGAAAGGCAGGGAACTCTTCAGGAAAGGTGAGTTTAAGCAGAACACGAAAGGGTGAGACACGACCTACCAAAGGGCATCAATTACAAATTGACGACCAGTTCTAGGGCGTTAATTCAAAACACGACCGGGATAAAGGCGTCACTACCTGGATTTAATTTTGGCAACAAAACCTTCTTAATTCTAAAAATTGTGAAGAGACCCCTGAAGAGTAGGCGTTAATTGAAAACACGCCCTAAGGAAGGACGTTAATCATTGATTTCAATCGGGGTGGGACTCGTAAAATACCAGGAATTGACGCCCTTCCCTGTGGTCATCCTTTCTTAATAACACGCCCCAGATTAGGTCGCTATTTAAAACACGCCCCTCTTCAAGTCGTGAATTCTAAAAATGCAAGAATTAATCACAAAAACACACAAAAATAGAAAAACTTTATATTTTAGAAATATTGAAGTTCACTTTGGGGCGTTATCATAGTGACATGAGATTTGATCAACATAGTATCAATTTTGGCGTGTCTACAGCTGCCTCGCCTTGGCGTCTGCTTTGCAAGGGAGTGAGACGGAATGAAAGTGAAAGGGAAACGAAGTGGAATGAAGTGGAACGAACTTATAAGTAGATGCCAAGGTGTGATGTGACACGCCTCAGATACGAAGCATTAGAAATCTTTCCGAGATTCTGAGTGAAACAACTCTAGGTGATTCCAAGGAAGCATCGATTTGCTGGATAAAGGAGACTAAACTAAGCAAATAAAATGTGCGCGTGGGCACGACAAGGAGACACCATTGGAGAGCAGTTACCAGCCAATGTGGACGTGCTACAACCAAGGTGGATTTGCATAAAAATAAAGGGAATTTGAGATGAAGATCCAGCAAAGGAACAGTTTCAAGGAACTAGCCTGAGCGGCTTTAGAGAGAATAAAGTACTCAATTTGGAGTGGAATATCTCATGTCAACTCAATCAAGAGCGAGTGACCTTCATTATTGCCATAATATGAAGTTTTTCATCATGAAGCTCAAAGTCCTATATGATGCATGCTCGGCTAAAAGAAAGATTAAAACAAACTAAAAATAGAAAATAATCAAGGATAATATTGCTAAGCCATCTAGATTTTGTAGCAACCCTGGTAAAAATAAAAGGAAATAAAAACCCCAATTGATCAAAATAAGATTAAAAGATTTAATGAATGAATGATAAGAGCCTAAAGAAGTAAATAATAAACCAAAATGTAAATAACGTCTTGACTCAAGGCGCTAATTCAAAAAAAATGCCCTTATGTAAGGCGCGAAATTAAAAAGGGACGCCCAAATAACAAGGCGTCAATTCCCAAACGGTCGAAAATAAATAAAAGGCAACTGAAAGAGACGCCCTTTTACTTCAACGCGTTTTACATAAGAAATGACCTTAACCAAG
Organism: Amorphophallus konjac; assembly: GCA_022559845.1. Classification (NCBI taxonomy): domain Eukaryota; kingdom Viridiplantae; phylum Streptophyta; class Magnoliopsida; order Alismatales; family Araceae; genus Amorphophallus; species Amorphophallus konjac. The sequence continues at coordinate 227,824,397 of CM040123.1, read as the reverse complement.
GCGTCAATTTAAATTAACGCCCTAACGTAAGGCGTTAATTGCACTTGTGTTCCATTCGAACCAGGAGACTATCCAGGGTAAGTTTTAGGATTGCTACGTGTTCGATTGATTACGGTAAGGACTCTATCAAGGAAATATTACTTTTAATCGAACTCTAACTCTATTAGAATTCCTAAGACCCTATAAATAACCCTTCTTGTCGAACCCTAATAGGCTATTTGGTTGAAGGAAGCTCTGCTGCTGTGCGTGAAGAATAGGTAATGTTCTTCTTCCTCTGCCTTTGTCATGGATTATGAAGAATATTAATGTCCTTCATCTTCCTTGTGCAGGTTGTCTGCAACATCGTCTTCTTCTTCTGTAGGAAGTCTGCAGCAAGTAGTAACTCTATTGTCAAAGTGAAGAATGTGGGTTCTTCATCAAAATCGTTTTCCAGAAGACTCTGTTTAGAACAGAGTATCGTTTTCTCTTCCCATCCTTCACGTTTCTTCATCCAGATCATCATCTGGTAGGTTTTCTGAAGAAACGTAGCCCAAACTAGCATAGATTATGTAATAATATCATCCATGATCTCATGCATATAGTCTTACTATGTTCTCAAAGGTTTCTGTAAGATTTTAAAAGAAGCGACCCAGACTAGGGTGCTAATTCTTATTTCGACGCCTTGACCCGGAGTCGTCAATTTCTTATAATTGATAATTACCCATGTTTAAAATTTTGTATCCATGAAACCATGAATCTAATCTAATGCATGATCATCCTAGTGGAATCCTGCTATTTTTCTGGTCCTCACTATATAATTTGTTCCTAAAATTTTGTTTTCAGAAATCTTGGAAAATGTTGAAATAAGACCTGATGCAGGTCGTCTCTTATTGAACTGGCGCCCCAGAACAGGGCGCTAATTGAAAAGTAACGCCCCTGTCCAGGGCGTGTTTTTGTTAAAATTCCATATTATATAAATTCTGCAAAAATAGAAATACAGAGTGGACGACTGCTGAACGAGCCGTCAATTTGTAAATAAACGCCCCTATAGAAGGCGTTAATTTGATAATTAATGACTTAGATTAAGTCGCTATTTTCCCGCGATACTATTTTACACTGTTACTGTTAACCGAGGGTTGCATATATATATATATATATATATATATATATATATATATATATTGGCACTATATTCCAGTCCGTGAATATAGCCCCATGTTTCATGATGTTTTATCGTTTACCCACTAACTCTCAGTGACATACAAGCTCTCCATTGGACATTCCGTTCCTTTGGACTAGCGAGTTAGTCATAGAGACCTCCATAAGACTCCTCGAGCCTTGGATTCCCTCAAGGCCGATTGAGTAGGTTGTACCATTAAAAACCTATCATACTACTTTGCCATGTCACTTTATAGAAACATGGTATACCGGCTCTCATGTTATGCTATGTGTATGATATGAGAATTATCTTAATGAACGGGGAAAGCATGCCATTATTGTGATGTTCTTGTGGACCCCAATTCTATATCAAACATTATTATGATGTTCTTGTGGACCTTAATTCTATATTGAAAGAGTGACCATCTACTTGTGGGCACTTACTTGTCATGGTACCCGGTTAGGGAACCAATTCCACCCAGTTTAATCGACATGTCATGATTTATATGCTTTGCGTGAATTTTATCGCCAGTATGTCCTTACTCAAGGGCCTTGCCCTTGAATTCCATAAAAATCTTATCTTATCATCCTATTAAAGCTTGTTCTTGAAACTCCATATTGGCTATAAGTTATCGTGGATGCCTAGATCTATTTTTAATGCTGTGCATATAAGGGCCCGATCTGGTCCTGGAGGAGCACCCAAAAGTACTAGTGCCCATGGGAGTTGTAATGATCACGGTGTCTAAGCATTGCACCGAAGTACTATTTTCTCTTGATCTAATTGGCGTTCCACAATCTCTCTCTTACTTGCGTGCATGACTCGACTTGCGTGACTTTACTAGCGTGGCCCGATACGGGCAAAGTACTTGCGTGAAATAGCCAATTTCCACATGACATGATAAATATCTTGACATATATTTGATACAAGTTCATGAAAGTTCATGAATAATTCACTTCATTGTCTCTTGTTATACTCTCTATCTTGTCGTTTTACGCAAGCATGCCTAGCCATAGTGCATTTACATGTGAAAAATATAATTACTTAAACACATTGCTAGTTCTTGAGATATAAATTTCCTACTGAGCGTTCGCTCACTCAGTGTTTCCCTACTTTTCAGGTAAGTTCGACGATGAGGGAACTCAATCTGACGGGGAAGGTCAAGAGTGAAGAGAGTAGAGCTCTCCGTCTATTCAAGCGTCTACTAGTCTTGTCTTTCAAATTTCTTAAGTCAACCATTGTACTTTTTCTTTTATTGGGTCTTAGCACTTTCATTAAGTGAATTGTAATAGAAGTACTTTTGAGGTGATTGAATAAAGATTGGGTTATCTTTACTCTTGCGCAGCTCTGATTTGGTGTCGAATACACTAATACTCTGATTGACATGATCGATATAAACTCGTCATGCGTCTCCGGGTATCTTCCGCTCTCGGGGCGCGACAGTTTTTGTGGTATCAGAGCCTAGGGTATTCAATTCCTAGGAAAACCCAAGTCCAAGGATAAGTCTGAACCTCTAACCAGTGAGATTGGGTAGAACCAAGGGTTAAAGTCAATATAGAATTAAAAGCCTTTTAACGCCATCACATACTAATATAGCTATCGAAATTGTAGGACAATGGCTGCCGAACGTGCTCAATGGCGCAACATGCAACGCACTCTCCAAGGCATGACCCAGGCACTTCAACAAGTGGCACAAGGAGGTGCACATCGTGGAGCAGGAAATCTCCACCAAAGCTTCAAGAACATGAACCCTCTTAAGTTCATGGGATCCACTGATCCTGTCGATGTCGAGCACTGGATCCGAGAGACGGAATGTGTTTTTAGAGTCATGCAATGTTCGGACCAAGAGAAGGTCCTGTTAGCCACATTTCAATTAGAAAGAGACGCCCGATGCTGGTGGGAGTCGGTAGAAGCCACATTAGATCAAGGACAAGTTACTTGGGAGGAGTTTGTTGAACACTTCAATAATAAATTTTTCTCAGATCGAGTTCAAGAGAAGAAAGCCGCTGAATTCGCCGCACTTAAGCAACGATCTTTGTCGGTGGCTGAATATGAAGCGCAGTTCTCTAGGCTGTCTCGGTACGCTAAACACTTAGTTAGTACTGAGAAGATGAAAGCTCGAAGATTCCTTAATGGGCTCAGGCCCCAATATATCACACAACTGGCACCGATGGACATACAAGTCTATTCGGAGATGGTTCGACGAGCCCAATTACTAGAAGATGCCACAGAACTGTCTGATAGGATCCGTGGAAAAGACAAGAAGGAGAATGTTACTAGCTCCGGCACCTTCAAACCTAATTTCAAGAAGAGGCCAAGTAATGGAGGCATTCCCTCCCAGGAGTAAAAGTTCAAGAAGACCAAACCATTCTCCATCACCACTACACCTGCTAAGGTGGTATGTAAGCACTGTGATAAGGCCGGGCACAAGGCCGAAGAATGTTGGAGGAAACTTGGAGCATGTCTCCGGTGTGGGAGCCGTGATCATCGGATTCCCAACTGTCCCCTACTCAATGATCAAGCCGGTGATAGAAAGCGCCCGGTAACAAAGAATGCTCGTCTCCAAGCTATTAAGGAGGCAGAACAAGACGAAGGCGGACTCGTAGAAGGTACACTGAAAGTTTGTTCCAAGTCTGCACATGTCTTATTTGATACGGGTGCATCACATTCTTTTACTTCCAAGAAGTTTGCTGACCCACTACCTATGGAACCGGAATGGATGAAAATAATTTTATCTACTCCTCTCGGAAACGAAACCGATATTACTCACCATTATCAAAACTATGAAGTATTGGTAAAAGGAAGAAATCTTCCTATCGATCTCATATGTTTAGACCTAAAGGAATATGATGTCATATTAGGAGCAGACTGGTTATCTAAGTATCAGGCAACTGTGGATTGCCGTAACAGCAAAGTTACTTTCAGAGACTTTCCAGAACTACTCTATTCTAGCCCTAAGAGACGGAGCAAGTCACCTCTTATTTCGGCTCTCCGAGCTAGCAAGCTAATAAGGAAAGGATGTGTATCTTTCCTTGCTTTTGTCACCATTAAGGAGACTAAGGAGACTAAGCTAGAAGAAATCCCAGTTGTGCAAGAATTTCCGGACGTGTTTCTGGAGGATTTACCTGGATTACCCCCACAAAGAGAAGTAGCCTTCACCATCGATTTGGTCCCTGGTGCTGGACCAGTTTCTAAGGCACCATATAGAATGTCCCCTGCTGAACTCAAAGAGTTGAAGGAACAATTGATGGAACTTCTCAAAAAGGGATTTATTAGACCAAGCACTTCCCCGTGGGGAGCACCTGTGCTATTTGTAAAGAAGAAGGATGGATCCATGAGACTATGCATCGACTATCGACAGTTGAATCATCTCACTATCAAGAACAAGTATCCACTGCCGAGAATCGATGAGTTATTTGATCAAATATCTGGATCCATGTATTTTTCAAAGATTGATCTCAGGTCGGGATATCACCAACTAAGGATCAAGGATGATGACATTCATAAGACCGCATTCAGAAGCAGGTATGGCCATTATGAGTTTGTTGTTATGCCTTTTGGACTAACAAATGCCCCTGCTGCCTTTATGCAGTTGATGAATAGTATATTCAGACCTTATCTAGATCAATTCGTGGTGGTTTTCATCGATGATATATTGATTTACTCCAAGACCAAGGGAGAGCATGAGGAACAATTAAGGATTGCTTTACAGACATTGAGGACAAACCAGCTATATGCAAAGCTCAGCAAATGTGAATTTTGGTTAGGAGAAGTAGCTTTCTTGGGGCATGTTATATCAAAAGACGGTTTATCCGTAGATCCATCAAAGGTTGAAGCTGTAAGAATTGGGAAAGACCGACCAATGCTAGCGAGATCCGTAGTTTCTTAGGTCTTGCGGGCTACTATCGGCGATTCATCAAGGATTTCTCCAAGATAGCCATACCACTCACTAGGCTAACTCGCAAGGAGATACGTTATGATTGGAGTGAGGAATGTGAAAGAAGCTTCCAAGCTCTAAAGGATCATCTAACTACTGCCCCGGTTTTAGCTTTACCAATTGAAGGCGAGAGATTCGAAATATAGACCGATGCATCTGGCATTAGCCTCGGATGTGTTTTAATGCAACAAGGGAAAGTTATAGCCTACTCTTCTCGTCAATTGAAGAAGCACGAGGAGAACTACCCAGTTCATGATTTAGAATTGGCTGCGGTGGTATTTGCACTAAAGATATGGAGACATTATCTGTACGGAGTGCAGTTTATTGTATACTCTGACCATAAGAGTCTTAAGTATCTCTTCTCTTAGAAGGAATTGAATATGAGGCAAAGACGTTGGCTAGAATATCTTAAGGACTTCGACTTCACTATACAATATCATCCTGGAAAGGGTAATCCTGTAGCCGATGCCCTCAGTCGAAAGCCGAGAGCACTATTAGCGAATTGTATGATTCAGGAGTGGATGTTGCTAGAACAATTCTTTAAACTTAATACAAGCATGGACAAGGACAGTAGGTGTGTCACCTTATCCCATATGAGCATACAGCCAGACTTGCTATCCGAAATACAAGGACTTCAAGATAGTGACCCGGTATTAGTAGAAACCAAGGGCAAACTAGAAGGACAATCTATGTTCCAATTAGCTCCAAATGGAAGGTTGTTATTCCAAAATAGAACTTGTATACCGAATTGCCCAGAGCTAAAGAAGAAAATCTTAGATGAAGCTCACAGATCAAGGTACACAATCCATCCAGGATCTACTAAGATGTACCAAGATTTAAAAAGGACCTTTTGGTGGCCCAATATGAAAAGAGAAATAGCGGATTTTGTGTCTCGCTGTCTCACCTGCCAACAAGTCAAGGCAGAACACCAAAAGCCTACCGGTAAGCTACATCCTCTGGATATTCCCAAATGGAAGTGGGAGGATATTGGTATGGATTTCATCATGGGTCTAGCTAAATCAAAAGGAGGACATGGTGGAATATGGGTTATCATTGATCGATTGACCAAATCAGCGCATTTCTTGCCAATCAAGAGTCGATGGTCAGTTGATGTTCTGGCTGCACTATACATGAAAGAGATAGTCAGATTGCTGGGTATTCCTGTCTCGATCGTGTCTGACAGAGATCCCCGTTTTACTTCTCATTTTTGGAAAGGTTTACAACATTCACTGGGGACGAGACTTAACTTTAGTACAGCTTTTCATCCTCAAACGGATGGTCAGACCGAGAGAACTAATCAGGTGGTTGAAGATATGCTCAGAGCTTGCATCATTGATTTTGGTGGAAGCTGGCATGATTACTTGCCTTTGGTTGAATTTGCAAACAATAACAGCTATCAGGCAAGTATACAAATGGCACCTTTCGAAGCTTTATACGGAAGGAGTTGCCGATCGCCTTTGTGCTGGGACGAAGTTGGCGAAAAACAACTATTAGGTCCAGACATGGTTAGGGATACCACTGAAAAGATTCAGTTGATTAGAGAAAGACTTCAAGTTGCTCAGTCTAGACAGAAGACTTATGCTGATACACGAAGAAGAGATCTTGAATTCCAAGTCGGAGATCACGTTTTTCTCAAAATATCACCTGGACGTGGAATAAGGAGATTTGGTGTTAAAGGCAAGCGTACGCCAAGATTTATCGGACCTTTTGAGATACTAGAAACAGTTGGCGAGGTTGCTTACCGCGTCGCTTTACCTCCTCAATTGTCCGAAGTTCATAATGTATTCCACATATCAATGTTGAAGAAGTATGTGCATGATCCGTCACATATCATTGATCATGGAGACCTGGTGATTCAAAGGAATCTCACATATGAACATAAGCCCATGAAGATACTAGATCGTGAAGTACGTACCCTAAGGAATAAAGTTATTCCCATGCTAAAGGTGCAATGGAGTAAATGTTCTGAAGACGAAGCCACATGGGAGACCGAGGAATCCATGAAGAAACGATTCCCAGAATTATTTTAAGAGGTATATACTCTACACTCTCCACATATATATATACGATTGAATTTGGGGACCAAATTCTTTTAAGTGGGGGAGGGTGTAGCAACCCTAGTAAAAATAAAAGGAAATAAAAACCCCAATTGATCAAAATAAGATTAAAAGATTTAATGAATGAATGATAAGAGCCTAAAGAAGTAAATAATAAACCAAAATGTAAATAACACCTTGACTCAAGGCGCTAATTCAAAAAGAAACGCCCTTATGTAAGGCGCGAAATTAAAAAGGGACGCCCAAATAACAAGGTGTCAATTCCCAAACGGTCGAAAATAAATAAAAGGCAACTGAAAGAGACGCCCTTTTACTTCAACGCGTTTTACATAAGAAATGACCTTAACCAAGGCATCAATTTAAATTAACGCCCTAACGTAAGGCGTTAATTGCACTTGTGTTCCATTCGAACCAGGAGACTATCCAGGGTAAGTTTTAGGATTGCTACGTGTTCGATTGATTATGGTAAGGACTTTATCAAGGAAATATTACTTTTAATCGAACTCTAACTCTATTAGAATTCCTAAGACCCTATAAATAACCCTTCTTGTCGAACCCTAATAGGCTATTTGGTTGAGGGAAGCTCTGCTGCTGTGCGTGAAGAACAGGTAATGTTCTTCTTCCTCTGCCTTTGTCATGGATTATGAAGAATATTAATGTCCTTCATCTTCCTTGTGCAGGTTGTCTGCAACATCGTCTTCTTCTTCTGTAGGAAGTCTGCAGCAAGTAGTAACTCTATTGTCAAAGTGAAGAACGTGGGTTCTTCATCAACATCGTTTTCCAGAAGACTCTGTTTAGAACAGAGTATCGTTTTCTCTTCCCATCCTTCACGTTTCTTCATCCAGATCATCATCAGGTAGGTTTTCTCAAGAAACGTAGCCCAAACTAGCATAGATTATGTAATAATATCATCCATGATCTCATGCATATAGTCTTACTATGTTTTTAAAGGTTTCTGTAAGATTTTAAAAGAAGCGACCCAGACTAGGGCGCTAATTCTTATTTTGACGCCCTGACCAGGAGTCATCAATTTCATATAATTGATAATTACCCATTTTAAAATTCTGTATCTATGAAACCATGAATCTAATCTAATGCATGATCATCCTAGTGGAATCCTGCTATTTTTCTAGTCCTCACTATATAATTTGTTCCTGAAATTTTATTATCAGAAATCTTGGAAAATGTTGAAATAACGACCTGATGCAGGTTGTCTCTTATTGAACTGACGCCCCAGAACAGGGCGCTAATTGAAAAGTAACGCCCCTGTCCAGGGCGCGTTTTTGTTAAAATTCCATATTATCTAAATTCTACAAAAATAGAAATGCAGAATGGACGACTGCTGAACGAGCCGTCAATTTGTAAATAAACGCCCTTATAGAAGGCGTTAATTTGATAATTAATGACTTAGATTAAGTAGCTATTTTCCCGCGATACTATTTTACACTGTTACTGTTAACCGAGGGTTGCATATGTATATATATATATATATATATATATATATATATATATATATATCGGCACTATATTCCAGTCCGTGAATATAGCCCCATGTTTCATGATGTTTTATCGTTTACCCACTAACTCTCAGTGACATATAAGCTCTCCATTGGACATTCCGTTCCTTTGGACTAGCGAGTTAGTCATAGAGACCTCCATAAGACTCCTCGAGCCTTGGATTCCCTCAAGGCCGATTGAGCAGGTTGTACCATTAAAAACCTATCACACTACTTTGCCATGTCACTCTATAGAAACATGGTATACCGGCCCTCATGTTATGCTATGTGTATGATATGAGAATTATCTTAATGAACGGGGAAAGCATGCCATTATTGTGATGTTCTTGTGGACCCCAATTCTATATCAAACATTATTATGATGTTCTTATTGACCTCAATTCTATATTAAAAGATTGACCATCTACTTGTGGGCACTTACTTGTCATGGTACCCGGTTAGGGAACCAATTCCACCCAGTTTAATCGACATGTCATGGTTTATATGCTTTGCGTGAATTTTATCGCCAGTATGTCCTTACTCAAGGGCCTTGCCCTTGAATTCCATAAAAATCTTATCTTATCATCCTATTAAAGCTTGTTCTTGAAACTCCATATTGGCTATAAGTTATCGTGGATGCCTAGATCTATTTTTAATGCTGTGCATATAAGGGCCCGATCTGGTCCTGGGAGAAGCACCCAAAAGTACTAGTGCCCATGGGAGTTGTAATGGTCACGGTGTCTAAGCATTGCACCGAAGTACTATTTTCTCATGATCTAATTGGCGTTCCACAATCTCTCTCTTACTTGCGTGCGTGACTCGACTTGCGTGACTTTACTAGCGTGGCCCGATACGGGCAAAGTACTTGCGTGAAATAGCCAATTTCCACATGTAATGATAAATATCTTGACATATATTTGATACAAGTTCATGAAAGTTCATGAATAATTCACTTCATTGTCTCTTGTTATACTCTCTATCTTGTCGTTTTACGCAAGCATGCCTAGCCATAGTGCATTTACATGTGAAAAATGTAATTACTTAAACCCATTGCTAGTTCTTGAGATATAAATTTCCTACTGAGCGTTCGCTCACTCAGTGTTTCCCTACTTTTCAGGTATGTCCGACGATGAGGGAACTCAATCTGACGGGGAAGGTCAAGAGTGAAGAGAGTAGAGCTCTCCGTCTATTCAAGCGTCTACTAGTCTTGTCTTTCAAATTTCATAAGTCAACCATTGTACTTTTTCTTTTATTGGGTCTTAGCACTTTCATTAAGTGAATTGTAATAGAAGTACTTTTGAGGTGATTGAATAAAGGATTGGGTTATCTTTACTCTTGCGCAGCTCTGATTTGGTGTCGAATACACTAATACTCTGATTGACATGATCGATATAAACTCGTCACGCGTCTCCGAGTATCTTCCGCTCTCGGGGCGTGACAGATTTGGTCAAGAATCCAGATCTCTGAGCTGACACTAAGCCGAAGCCCGTTTGTCCCCGCATCAATCCAGAAAAGTGGAACCGTCGTCCCAAACCTCTAATGACTCAATGGCCTATCCGTGTGATCAATACTCTCCTGGAATTATCACCGTTTTTGATGAAGGGGAACTCAAATTCCAGGTTCATCAGAACCACAAGGTCCTTGATATGCTATAACAGCGTAGAATACCATATAGTAACAATGCTTACAGGAAAGAAATACAAAAACAGAGCGATGATACTCCGACACATGACCCACGCTCCTCGAACTCTGCAATCTTCTGCACTTGAAAACTCATTAGTTCTCTCGAAGCAAAGCAAAATATGATCATAAGTGCTTAACCAAAAACAACTCCAATTAAAAGATAGCACTTAAGTTCATCAAAGCATAGAGGAACCAAACTTTTAAGCCAATAAAATAACGACTGCGGTGCATGGCGTCAAATTTATAAGAGACGACTGACATCAGGGCGTCTAAAGATAAAACACGCCCTCCATCAGGCGTTGATTGAGGTGAAAGTTCAAGAAAGAGACGCCCCTCAGGAAGGCGCTAAATAAAACACGACCCCAGTAAGGTCGTCAATTTCACAATTGACACCTCGATGAAGGCCGTTAATCATCTGGAGTTCGCAACACCCCGCTTCCGACTAAGAATCAAAAGCTTGATCCCAGTACTAATTGTAATCAATCTTTCAACTTCGAACAGGCATCAAACTCTCCAAACTTCTATAAAAAGGAAGTATCTTCCTCAGATCAATCAAACAGCTCGTCGAATTTCTGCTTCTTCTTCTACTTCTGTCTGTTCACAGGTACTGCTACAGCTGCCTTCTTCCTACAGACTGCCATTGAAATAACCGTAGAAGATGGAGAGGGCAATCAAGAGATCAAAGATCTCCACTCCTAGACTCTCAGAAATCAACGGACATATAAGCAACAGAATTGCATCGAACCAGGTATGTGAGTTTGCTTTATATTCCTTTTCATCCTTCTTACTGCATTACTTCGTTCTGTATTCTCATTTGCTTCTCTGTCTTTTCCTTTTCTGCCTTCCGCAGGATTATCCAAATATTCCGGGTGCAAGAAGATTCACAAAAGTCAAGTGGTTGCCTCTTCTGCTCTCAAAATTCTCTTCAGACATGAGGGTCTACTTAGCAAGATGGCACCTCTTAGGCCTAATCACTCATGCCAAACACTATGATCAAGTTCACCTTGATTGGGCTGCCATAGGAGCTTTAGTTGAAATATGGCACCCTTCCACTCATACCTTCCTTTTCTCAACTTTTGAAGCCACAATCCTGTTAGAGGAACTAGAGATGATATTGGGCCTAAGAAGATGAAGCAAGGAAAAGAGGAAAAGATGGCCATCATGCCAAGACCAATCTCCTCACATGAGCTACTAACAAGTTTAATTCCCAGCCCAAACTTAGTGAACCAAATCAAACTACAAAAGGAATCAATCTCTTAAAGCTTGCTTCTTGGGTGTATAAGAGATCTGATCAAGCTAAAGAAGACGAAGAGATAGAGCGGGTGGTAAAGGCTTTCGTGGTGTGCTTGGCAGGAGCGATCCTATTTCCATCCACGGAAGATTTTCTAGAGGAGACCCAATTAATCGCCGTAGCGATCCTATGGGAAGGAGAGAGAGCGGGAGCGGCAATTCTAGCCTATCTCTATAGCGGGCTTACCTCGGCGGCAATGGGAAGACCCATCTATGGATGCATGCCAGCACTCTCAAGTTGGGTAGATCTCCACTTCAAGTTCGATCCCTGTGAGGAGACCCAACAACCTTCTAGAATCTTCTCAAAAAGCCCACTCTCTTACATGACCGGTTCATTAGGAATAAGCAATAGAGTGATGAACCGGATACCTCAAATCAAAAAGAGAGTGGAATGGAGAGAACATCTCAAGGTAATGCCAAAGAACCTTTTTACTTGCGCCCCGGGAATACTCAAGACTCAAGAACTCTGCGCACGATTCTCCCCTGGCACGGACCTTCGACTCATAGGCGCTTCAGAATTCGTTCTGTATAACTCACATCGGTGCCTTCCTCAACTTGGGCTTCCACGGCAAATATTTGAAGATCCATCTCATCTCCCTCCGATCAAGACACGGGATATTGGCAGCAACGAAGATGGAGAAGAGACAACCACTATCCAAGCACTGTGGAAAATCAACAAGACCCATTAACCTGTGGAAAGCTTGGAAGAGGACAGAGATCAATGGAAGTCTTATGTAATTGCTTTAAGGAACTTGAGTCCCAAAATGACTCATTGAAGCAATGTAATCTTTTTCTTCTAATAAATAATGATAATATTCTCATTGAGCCAATTTTATAATGATTCTGATCAAATCTTCCAATAACCTGCCGTTCTGTTGCAAATAACGACCCAGACAATGTCGTTAATTCAATATATGATGCCCCAGCATATGTCGTTTCTCTTAATCAGCCCTTAAAATGAACGCCCTTTCCTGTGGGCGTTAACTAAATAACGACTTAAAAGAAGGCGCTAATTTGATTCAAATTCCAAAATATGTTCGTTGAATTTCCAAAAATAACGCCTTCAGCAAAACCACGTTTCATGTAAAAGACGCCCTTACCTCAGATGCTAACCAGAAACAGTAATCATTACCCCCCCTCAAATCAATCAATCCCCATTAATTGCTCCTGACGACAGTTATCAATCCCCATGCAAAAGAAATTAACGCCTCAGTCAGCGTCGTCAATTAAAAAGGGATGCCCATGAATATGGTCGTCAATTCAATAAAACGCGCCCTTATTCAGGTCGTGAATTCTTTTTGAATGCTAAAACCCTTTTCCCCCTTCTTCTTCTTCCTTCCTTCGTTCATTTCTCCCTTTCTTTCTCTCCCCCTCCTGAAACCCTAACCGAAATCCCATTTCTCCCCTTTCTCATCTCATTCTCCACCCTAGCCCTAGCACTCTCCGGCCATGGCAGGCGGAGGATTAAAGAGGCAAAGGGTGGCCGCACCGGAGGTCGTGGATTTGGGTGAAAACGAGCATGCCGTGGAGGAGCTCCCTCCCGCGGCCGCCGAGGGACCTCCAGCGACGGTGGCCGGCGACGAGGGAGAACATGGCGACGAGGCCGTGGGAAATGCAGAAATTGAAGGTGAAGAAAGAGGAAATGAGGAAGAGGAAGGCGATGGCGAAGAAGAAGAGGAACAACCAGGAAGGGAAGGAGATGAAGAAGAAGAAGAACAAGCCACGGTGGCCGCCGCCCCTCGCCCCGGCCAGCTCCGGCGGCCACGTCAGCCACGGCCTCAGCCAACGGGACCAAAGCACCACAAGGTAGGCCCCCAACCCGAATTTCCATTTTTTTTGAATTTTATTTCATCTTTATTTAATTTCCATAGCCCTCGGGTCAGCAACCTGAGACTCAGAAAGAAGACGCCCCCAGGGGTGTCGTGTTTTAAGACGAAGACGCCCAACACTAGGGCATTAATTAAATTTATTTCCTGAATAATTAACCCCATGAAAACACGCCCTGCAGCATGTCGCTCATTTAATTTTTCTTCATTTTCTCCGTATATCAACCATGCTATTAATTGCTTTGCATTTTTTTTTCAATTATTTTTGCCATGATTTGTTTCGCATGATCTTTATTTCATTTTAGAACCCTGAAAAACAACGCCCCCCACCGGGGCGTTAATTCAACAAAGAACGACCAAACCAGCGGTCGTCAATTCATTAATTCCAGAAAAAAACGTCATGACCCAAAAAAACCATTTTAAACAGACGTCCCACACAGGGGCGTGATTTAGGAAAGCAACAACCCTGGGACGGGTGTTAATTGAAAAATCATTAGAAAAATTAGAAATTAATACCAAAACCACGCCCCCCACAGGGGCGTCTCTTAGATAAAGAACGACCTAGGCTAGGTCATTAATTCAATGAATGCACTTGCCACTTAGAAACCGCGCCCCCTTCAGGGGCGCCAATTAAGCAAGCCACAACCCAAGATGGGCCGTTAATTAAATCAAACATCAACATTGTAAACCAAGGCAATTAAATGACTTTCAAGCCAAATTTCTTTTTTTTTATGCATGCAGGGGTTGATGAGGACACGGATCTCCTGGGTCATGGTCCGAGCAGCATATTACGGCGTCCCTGAGTTCCAGAGAGCCAGGGTAGATGCTATGGGGTTCGAGGCCTTCCTTAGCATAGAGCCCATTAGGCCTGACTTAGCACTTATCCAGGTTTTGAGGGAGAGATGGGATAGGACTAGCCAAGCATTCCTGATGCCTTGGGGTCATATGGTCCCTACCCTGGAGGATGTGGCTAGGATTACTGGGTTGAGGGTAGATGGTGAGGCAGTGAGCGGGATCACCTTACCAGACTATACCGAGTTGGCCGAGAGACTGCTAGGGCTAGAGATGGTCTACGAGACACCTAGCGAGTGTATGACTATCTTCCGCACTGATCTGACCACAGTGATGGGCTTGGGGGATGCTTGGCATAGGTCCGGGGAGTCCTTAGAGCAGTTTTCTCAGAGGTTGATCGATGGGGCTAGGGCAGCCTATTGCCAGGACCCAGCTGACAGGGAGAGGGCAGACCGAGACCTGAGGAGGTTCCTATTCTTGCTGCTCGGGAGGCTATTGCTCGACACGTAGGGCGACATCATCAACTGCCGATTCCTAGGGATCCTCGAGGACTTGGAGGGAGTCGGCAGATACGCCTGGGGAGCAGCGCTGCTGGCGCACCTGATAACCGACCTGTCTACGGGGATAGGTCGAGAGACGACCGTCAGTGGCTTCTCACCTTTTCTTCAGGTATGGACATCTTTTTTTTCCTTTCTTTTCTTTTACTTTATGCATGTGAATGCCTCACTAATGCAATGCATGGATGCAGGTTTGGAGCCATCTGTACATGCCCATGGGACGCGTCGACCCACGGCCTGGAGGTGAGGGGGCTTTCCCTCTAGCACGGCACTGGCTGCCGGTGGTCTTCGGAGCCCCACTCTCCTACGAGTTGTGGGTGCTACGGAGAGAGTTCCGAGACTTCCCTCCCTCGCTGGTATGAATGTTATGCATTTTTTTTATGTTTATTTGAATTTATTATGATTATGATGAGATGACATGCATGTTCATGGATGCAGGTGCGATGGAGGCCTTACGAGGGGATGACCGACGAGGGCCAGCCATGGGTCGTAGCAGGGCGACCTCGCTTTGAGCATGAGCCTTGGGTTCACTGCTTGAGCGAGATCGAGCCATTACGGCTTAGGCTGGTGATGAGGACCCTAGGCCTACACCAGGAGTGGATAGAGGTCGGGGAGCCGCGAGGGATCGGGAAGAAGACACGCGGTCGCACGAAGGCGATCTACTGGAGGGTGCGGTTCGAGGACCAGTACACCGACTGGCGGCGAGGCGGGACCCGAGTCACCTCGCGGGCGACTGACAGCTCCGAGTACCTCGGCGCTACTGGGAGGTTTACGCCGGCCGACCCCAGATGAGGGTCCTAGGGGTATGTATGAATGCAATTGCTTCTAAACTAAATGCAAATGCTTATGTATTTCTATTATGCGACTAATGTGAAATGGATGCAGGATGCACGGGACATAGTGGCGATGGATGCACAGGCCCATCTACACAGCCTGGAGGACCAGCTAGCTGCCACACAGGCCGACCTTGAGACCCTGGTGAGTGTTTAAATTATTTCTATATGCAAATGAATTTTTGTTGAATTATTGATGATTAGCAACTGACGATTTCAATGAATGCAGCGTGCCCAGCAGGGAGCCGTAGGGAGAGATGCAGGGGAGGCCTCCAGCTCGAGGGGACCCAGTGCAGAGGTGACCGCACTAGCAGAGCAGCTAGCGGGAGCGGTCACACGGGCCGAGGCTGCAGAGCGCGACCTCGTCTCACGGGTAAATTCCAAAACTCAAACCTCATTCAATTATTGATTATATATTTCATTGTGCACTGATGAAATTCATTTTTCAGACTGAGGAGCTTCGGGCCGCTCTCACTTGCGTCTGCGAGGGACAGCAGGCGATGACTGCCCAGGTGAGTGATTTACTTTAAGCCATGTGTTGCTTATTTCATGAATTATTGCAATATGGAACTGATGATTTGTTTACCTGTTTGCAGACCACACAGCTACAGGCGGCACGTACTCAGGCTGCCTTGGCCGGGACAGAGCTGGCGATCCGTGAGCAGCGGATTACAGAGCTGGAGCGGTCCTTGAGGCAACGGGAGGAGCTGCCTCAAGACGTGGCAGAGTTGTGGATTGCCCTTGAGCTGGAGCGACGAGAGCACGCTCGAGAGCGAGAGGAGCACACTCGAGAGCGTGAGGAGCACCAGGCGGAGCGTGCCCGATAGCTTGAGCTACAGCAGGCGGAGCGTGCCCGCCACCAGGAGCAGGCAGGAGTACGCGAGCGAGAGCTGGCAGACTTGAGGACCCTGCTGGTCCTTTCTCAGGAGCGGCTACGAGTGTCTGAGGAGCGTCTCCAGCGAGGGCGTGAGCGGGCGCGAGCTGCAGGGTACTCCTTCACCAGCTCCACCTTTGTTGCGGGCTCTTCCCTTCGAGAGAGGAGCGAGGCAGGGGGCCAGGTTCGGGTTCCAGCTTCTTCACGGGGGCCCATGCCCCCTCCACCAGCGTCACCTCGGGACGGCGAGGACGAGGTAGAGAGTAGGAGAGAGGAGGGTGGAGGTGAGAGTTGAGAGACTTACTTGTACTCCCCCACCCTCACACCTGTACTCAGATATTTATGATGTATATATATATGAGATTGAAATTTTTGTTACCTGAGCACTTGTGTAGTTGTGTACTTGTTGCCGCGTACTTTGGTCCTTTCTACGTTCTTTACTTTTGCTTCACTTTGCCCTGTAGTTCACACTTGAACAAACAGGTTAATTCATCTGTTCGACTTGGCCCCTTGCTCAATAAGCAAGGGATGTTTTACTTATGACCTCGATAACGGGTCAAGGGGCCAAGCCTTTAATCAAATAAGGCAAATGAAACAACCGATAAAGGGAGATGCAATATGCAAGCACATGCATGCAAACAATAATAAAGATGCGCATGCAAAAATGCAAGCACACTCATGAAGAATAACTCACCATTTTTTTCTTTTTCTTTTTATATATTTTTTTCTTTTATTTGCTGAAAAAGACGCCTTAGATTAAGTCGTTATTTAAATAAAAGACGCCCTAGGTGACGGCGTGATTTTGAAAAAGATTTTTGATTTTTGTTGAAAAGATGACCTGCCCAGGGGCGTTATTTTAAAAAAGACGACCTTTCCATTAGGCGTTAATTCGTTTAAATGCGCCTTAAATAAAGGCGTTAATTTTTGTTGTTTTCCAAATTGGGTTTGTCAGGGCAGCGGGGGCTCTGGGCCCTACCAGGCCACCATTTAGGATTCATTAATCTTTCTTGCATAATCAAAAGAGGGTCCACGTGCTAATGATTGAACTTATACACAAGATCTCGTGCGGCGCAATTTTCTAGGTCAGTCTTGACCATCATGCTGGTTTATGACTTACCACCAAGAAGAGATGGAAGAAGATATAAGGAGGCCCATAAGGGACTCTGAGAAGCCTGAGGCAAAACTACCTCCCCTACCCTATGCCTGTTGGGGTTCAGTCGTTGGCATAGGGAAATTTTGTTGCCTTTTGCCTCTTTTCATATTGCATGCATACGCCCAAGGTTCTCCTTGCGGGGACTTTGCCCTCTTGACATGCTTTTCTTTCACGATTTGACTTTCACTTCGAGACTGATTTGCATTGATGAAAAAAAAACCTAATTGTACTTGGGCTTTAGTGGCATTTGTTCCCTTTTGTGCCCTGACTTCCACCTACTACGGCGGCGGATAGGCTTGGCGGGTCTACCCCGAGACCTTCCTTCCTCCCTTATGGGCCGAAGAGGAAAAGAATGGGTATTGTCTTCACCTTTAGTCAGGTTTTGACTTTCCATCGGATTTTGCACCGCTTGAGTTTAAGGGTAAGCGTGTAGTGTGTGTGGGTGTCGACCCCATTTTGAGTTAACAAGACTGATGAATGAATACTGAATTTTAACCTTTTGGACCTTGCGTTCTTACAATCATGGCAACCATCTTGAAAATTTTTATTCTTCTTGATTTTTTCTTTTTTTTGATTTTGGAGAATTTCTATATTTTGTTTTGGACTTTGGAAAATTTCTATTTTTTTTGGATAGATTTTGAAAATTTATATATATATATATATATATATTTGGTTGGATTTTGAAAATTTCTATTTTTTGTTGGATTTTGAATTAGGGGTAGTATTTCTTAAGGTACAGACCATTCCAAGGATGAGTTAGCTCTTGTCCTTCAGCATTAATCAGTTTATAAGCATTGCCAGGATAAACATCTTTTATAACGAAGGGGCCTTCCCAGTTTGGTTGAAGATTTGAACGGGGCCCACCAGGTTTTACAAAAATTCTCTTAATTACCATCTCACCGACTTTGAATTTTCTCTCAATTACTTTCTTTTGAAAAAAACGTGACAGCCTGTTTTGATAAACGCGCGCATGCTCAGCGGCGACCAGACGCTTCTCATCTAGGAGTTCCAACTGGGCAAGGAGTGAATCATGACGCTCATCAATAGAGAGTTCCTTGTCCAATTGTACTCGCAGAGATGGAATGAGAATCTCATAAGGGACTACCGCCTCCATTCCATAAGTAAGGGCGAAAGGGGTTTGCCCAATAGGGGTACGAATGGAAGTGCGATAGGCCCAGAGAGCTTCAACTAGCTTGTCTGGCCAATCCAAAAATTTATTAGCCTCACACGTCTTTTTAACGATTTTGATCAAAGTCTTATTAGTGGCCTCTGCCTGGCCATTGCCCTGCGGATAATAGGGAGAAGAATGATACAATGCAATGTTATACCTGTTGCAGAGATCCTTGAGCTCTTGAGAGATGAATTGAGGTCCATTGTCGGTGACGATGGTACTCGGGATGCCGAACCTTGCGATGATGTTCTTCATTATGAACTTGCAGACAGTTGATGCTTTGATCTCCACGAATGCTTCTGCTTCCACCCACTTGGTGAAGTATTCCATTGCCGTCAGGATGAACGACTTTTGCTTGGTCAGGAGGTTCGAATCACCAAGAGGTAGAATGATATCAAAAGCCCACATGGAGAAAGGCCATGGGGAGGACATAGGATGGAGTGAAGAAGCAGGAGAATGAATCTTGTCGGCGTGCAGTTGGCACTTAACACACCTTCGAACATAGATGTAACAATCCTCTTCTAGAGTTGGCCAATAGAAGCCTAGCCTAAGGATCTTCTTAGCTAGCATCTGGCTATTCACATGACCACCACACACTCCTGAATGCGCCTCTTCCACGACCTTCCAGGATTCATCATCGTCGAGGCATCTAAATAAAACACCTGTGAGCCCTCTTCTATAGAGCACACCTCCAACCAAAACATACCGTTGAGCCACTCTTCTAATTGCTTTCTTCTCTTCTGTTGTGGCCTCCTCGGGATAGGACTGATCATTGTAATACCTGGAAATCTCATAATACCACGGTTTCTCTTCGTCAGCCAATTCTTCTTGCCAATCCAATAGCATGACCTCTTTGCCTTTAAGAGCTTCACTCCGCCTGACCTTCTCGAGCACCTTATCCCTAATATCGAGGAATGCACGATCCTTAATAGCTGGAGTGTCACGCTGATGAATGAGAGGAACATGAAAATCACGCTCAGGAGGGAAGACTAGAGCAGAGGCCAAAGAGGCAAGAGCGTTGGCTAGGATGTTCTGGCTTCGAGGGACATGAACAAAGATTAACTTGGTAAAGAGTTTGGCATAAGCTGAAGCGAGTTCCTGGTAGGGCTTGAGTTTAGGATTGATAGTGCGGCACTTGACAAGCACCTGGCGTAGAATGAGTTGACTGTCACCCACGATTCGTAATTGGGTAACACCATATTTATGAGCGGTTTGAAGACCGGCCAAAGGGCCTCATACTTAGCTATATTATTTGTGACAGGGAAAGTGAGCTGAGCAGCAAATGGGATGGTGACCCCTTCTGGTGTTAAAAGAACCATGCCGATCCCTCTTCCTTGGAATTTAGAGCTCCATCAAAATGTAACGTCCACATAGGATCGTGGGGTTGATTAATGGACATTAGTTCCTCATCTGGAAACTTTGAATTGACAGGATCAAATCGAGGGAGAGGGTGGTGAGCAACATGTTCGGTGATGGCATAACCTTTGATTGCTTTCTGTTGAATGTAAGTGATGTCAAATTGAGAGAGGAAGCTTTGCCAGCGTGCTAATTGATCGGTGAGGACAGATTTCTCAAGAAGGAATTTAATCGGATTCATGCGAGCAATGAGGTGAACCTCGTGAGTTAAGAAATAGTGTTTTAATTTCTAAACTACCCAGACTAAAGCAGCGCAAGTCTTTTCCATAGCTGAGTACCTCTGCTCACACGGGTTCAGAAGTTTAGACATGTAGTATGCTGCCCTCTCCTTACCTTCTTCATCCACTTGAGCTAGGACAGCACCCACAGAGTCATCCAGGACAGAAACATAGAGGATAAGCGGTTTGCCTGGAATTGTCGGCCTCAGGACAGGAGGATTGGCCAGATAATCCTTCAATCCGTCAAAGGCTGCCTGACACTTGTCATCCCAATTAAAATTGACCCCCGGCTTAGTAAGCTCGTAAAACGGCCTGCATCTTTGTGAGTGCTGGGAGACGAAGCGGCGAATAAATTACAACCTCCCGATTAATCCTCGAACTTCCTTCAAATTCTTGGGAGGAGGCATGTCTCTGATGGCCTTCGCCTTATTGGGATCAACTTCAATTCCCCTTTTGCTAACAATAAATCCAAGCAACTTCCCTGATGAAACACCAAATACACACTTTTTGGGGTTCATTTTCAATTGATACTCTCGTGATCTTTGCAAGACTTTAGCTAGAACCCCAGGATGCTCAATCCTTGTCCTTGATTTTACTACCAGGTCATCCACATACACCTCAATATAAATATGGATCATATCATGAAAAATTGCCATCATTGCCCTCTGATAGGTGGCTCCAGCATTCTTGAGTCCAAAAGGTAAAACCACATAGCAATATGTACCCCAAGGTGTAGTGAACGATGTTTTCTCTTGATCTTCTTCAGCCTGGCGAATCTGATTATAACCCGAAAAACCGTCCATGAAGGAGAGAGTCTCAAATCCTGCCGTATTATCAATCATAACATCAATATGAGGGAGGGGGAAGTCATCTTTAGGACACGCCCGGTTGAGGTCCCGAAAGTCTATACAAATCCGAACCTTTCCATCCTTCTTCATGACCGGGACGATGTTAGCCACCCAGTTCGGATAGAGGACAACTCTAACAAATCTATCCTTATGGAGCTTATCAACCTCTTCTTTCATCTTTAAAGCCATGTTAGGGTGGAAACGTCTCAACCGTTGTTTGATCGGGACAGACCCTGGCTTAAGTGTAAGCCGATGTTCAACGAGCGCAGGGTCTAATCCAGGCATATCTTCATAACTCCACGTAAACGTGTCCTTGTATTCTTGAAGTACCAAAATAAGCGCCTCCTCTTCGGCAGGCGGCAAATTCTTGCTGATGAGGACAATCCTAGGGTCTTCTTCCGTACCCAAATTTATTTCTTTAGTAGGCTCTTCTACTGAGACTGAAGGTTCGTCAAATCTTCTCATGCCACTGGCAAAGGCATCAGCCTCGTCCTCATATTCTTCATAACTTTCATCCCCCTCTTCAATAGGGTCTTCATCATTCATAATCTCATAGACACCCAAACCCTCATAAGAAACATCAGTATCCTCGTATTCCAATTCTGGTAGGATAATCGGATCTCCACAAATTCGGGAAGGGTTGAACAAGCCTGGCACCTTCTGGCTAACTCCAACAAAAATCTGCGGGGAATCTGCTTACCCCTGGATTTCTTATAAAAATATACCCCATGGATTTTATTATTGGAGGAAGAAGAGCAACTAGCTTGATTGAAGGAAGGAGGTGAAAAAGTGGATACAAGAGGTGATACAGACGAGGACCCCTCACCGGAGGGGGAGAAAAGATTTATCAATGAATCATGGAAGAGTGGCCCCTGGGTTGGGACACACTCAGAAGAGAGATAGGAAGTCTCCTCAATGGAGATGGAGGACTGAAGAGTTGGTATTTTGGCATTTTTTTTTCATTTTTATCTTTATCTTCATTTTTATTTTCCTTTTCTAGAAGAAAGCAATGTGAAGGGAGAATTGAAAGTTTGGAGAAAGATTGAATCAGAGATGACCCGCGCGGGGGTGTGATGGAGAGTTTGGAGAATTGCTCGAGGAGCAAGGGAGGAATCGGGAGAGAAACTTGTAATGAATATGGAGAAAAGCTGATCATAATTGGCGGCGGTCCCGGCATGCGAGAGAACAATTGAGAATGTAGAGAAGCTAGAAGAGACGGATGCATAGCAGTGAGAGAGAAAAGGCCGGCCCACAGCCTATCTATTGTAAATCCTTCTTCATACGGTACATCAGGCTCTCCAGTGTCTGTATAATCACTTAGCAGCTGCCTTTTGTCTGTTATCACAACAGGCTTTTCAATTAAGTCATGGATCAATGGCGGCCATTCTGGATCAGTCGGCATGAAGAGACGGCTTAAGGAAATAGTGATGTCATTCATATCAAACCATCTATACCAGTCACACTCTGATCATCCATTTTCCTTCTCTTATCAGGCCTTAGAGATTCCAGGGCTTTGTATGTAACCAGTGGGGCAATATGTCGAGCAAACTGTCTAGCATGAACATCTTGACAGTCTAACATGGAAGTGATTACTGTAGTCTGCTCATTATTTTGGACGCCACCTTTGATAAAATGTGTCTGTAATGTCCATGTAAGCGGTTGGCGATCCGTCTTCAGAGTGGATGTCATGACTGCCCATGGTTCTTCTTCATTCTTGCTTGGTACTTTATAGCCTAGGCCGCCCCGTGCAATCAATTTCTGTGGCTTGACAGGCTTAGTTCTGCCCTGACAATTGACACCCAGGCCTTTGTCGACCTGGTACCCCATTCTCATCAAAATATTCCAACCAAGGGTGTTTATCATACTTTTCTTCTTCTTCCCCTTGGCAGTCAGGGGTGTCATAGCAACTGTCGTGATTGTCTCAGGTGGCATTTGCCTTGGGTGAGGGATGTCCAGCACTGACAGCAACGGCTTGTTGGAAGGCCAAATAGAAGGAACTGACGTTGCTAGGTGTATATCTTCATCAGGCAGAATCGGCATGCTAGTCACCTTGATAATGCGGCCCTTGTGTGGAAACTTGAGGCACTGATGATTTGAGGAGGGCACTACGTCGAGCTGTTGAATATAGGGGCGGCCCAAAATGCCATTAAATGTTGGATCCATATCCAAAATGTGAAAATCGACTGTGATTGTTGCTGGACCCAAACTAACCTTTAATGTGATCATGCCTAGCGGAGGCTTCTTAGTATTGTCATATGCTGTGACTGTTATGGTAGACTGCCGAATCTGATTTTCTGGAACGCCGCACATCTTCAAAGTGGTGGGCGGCAATACATTGATGGATGCCCCAGTGTCCACTAAACATTGTTTTACTGCCACCTTATTGATATCCACTGTGATGCATAAAGCATACTTTCTTGCCGGTTGAGGTGCCAATTCATGTTCATAAAAAGTAATTGCCGGCTGACTGCTAGCGGGCGTCAAGACTGTGGTTATCTGCTCGGCAGGGATGTCCTCATTGACCATAACTTTATGTAAATATTCCTTTAAAGCCAATTGATGAGTGGTTGATGTCTTAATTAATTCTAGAATAGAGATCCTTGCTGGAGTTCAGTCAAGATGCTTCAGTAAATCATATTGAGTGCCTGGCATGGACTCTTGCTCTTGTTATTGTTCATTTGGCCCCTGTGCGGGCTCCTGCTCTCTCTGGGGAAAGATGCGCTGGAACATCCGTCCACTGCGGAGCGGTGCCATGGTTCGACGCGCCTCTGTCGGGGCAAGGATGGAGGGAGGATTGGAAGAAGAAGGGGTGTTAGCATTGAAAATTGGTGGAGGAATGTTTGAAGAAGAAATCGGCGAGGAATTCGACAAGGCAGCCCCCGTAGGAGGCGTAAGAGTAGGAAGGGGTGCCCGAGTGTGGGAAGTGCTAGCGGATTGAACAAGGAGGGTTTGGGGTATAAATGGTGGCTGAGCTGATGGTGGAGGTGTCCTTGCTGGTGGGGGAGTAGTGGTGGTGGATGTGACAGGTGTTGGTGCCGGGCAAATGAGGAGTGGCCTAGATGGCAAATGTGAAGGGTTAGTAGTGGATGGCAAAATTTACTGCATGGTAGGCTGCGGAGGCGGTAGGTGGGTAAGGAGAGGTCGGGTTGGCAAGGATGGAGAATTGGTGGGAGCAAGTGGATTAGCAGGGCGCAAAAGGGAACGGCTTAATTGGGGAGTAGAAGAAGACGGAAGGGTGCGCAAGAGGCGCGAAGGTTGATTTGGATTATGATTAAATGCCCCGACAGAGGTGTTTTCTTCATGCCATCCCTGCCCTCTCTCCACCTCGTGGAGGGACGTGACAGGGTTTACATGCTGATTTGCAGGATGCCCCGGCAATGGGTTGTGGACGATTCCCATATCTTGCTGAGGTGCCAGAGCTTGCTGTTGTACTTGTGGAGCTGGTTGCTGCGGCTGCTGAGCCTGCTGCTGCCGAGGAGGCCTTCTTTCTTTCATAGTGGCGATAAACTGTCTCATCTCATCCCAATTAATGCCACCCTGGTCATTTAAATCATAAATGTAGTCCTTGAAGTGGAAGCAACGATCAATGTTATGACCAGGAGAGCGGTGGAAGACACAGTAGCGGGACATGTCAACATTAGCGGGCCACGCTGCCCTTTCCTTTGGTAGCATGAGCAAGTTGGCGGCCATTAAGGCATTGAAAATATCTGGGAGCCTTTCTGGCAGTGGAGGATAGTGGGCCCTTTTAGGGCCTAGTGGTCTCCTTTGTTGCTGTGGTTGGCCATAGTTGGTGGGTGGCGGTACTTGGTGGTATTGTTGCGGAGCTGGAGGGTCAGCGCGGGGCGCTTGGTTTTATGGTGGAGCAAAGGAAGGTTGAGGTGCGAATTGGTGTTGTGGTGGAGGTCATGGGTTAGATAGGTGATGGGGTGTGGGGTTGCCGACCGCGCCAACCTGCTCATTTGCTATTGTGCCCTCAGTTGTGGGCCCGCTGCTGTTGACATTCGTATTCTTTTTAACCATCCTTGGTTTTGGCTCAAACATGCCCATGATGGGCGAATCTTTCATCTGAGTTTTAATATATCGAGCTCTTTCATAGAGCTCCTCCATGGTAGTCAATCTGTTCATGGCTAATATATGCCGGAACTGAGGGGTTGCATTTGAAATAATCATTTTAACATGCTCCGGTTCTGACAAAGTATCTTTCAATTTCTCGGCCATTGATCGCCATCTATCAGCAAATATGATGAAGTCCTCCTCGGGCTTCATTTTCTCTACAACCAAGTCTGTAACAGATAGGGAGGGTCCAACCCGGTCCCTATACTTCTGCAGGAATTTCCTTTGAACCACATCAAAATTGCTAGCATCTGCCAGATCCAGGGAATAGAACCACTTGAGGGCTGGCCCCTCTAAAGATCTTCTAAACAAATAAGCCAGTGAGGCCTTGTTGCCTTGCCAGAAAGAAGTCTCATACATAACATCCTTCAGATGGATAAAAGGATTGCCAGTTCCATTGTATCGTCGAAAGTTCGGCATCTCAGAAGGTGGTAAGTGAAAAACTGGCAATGTAGGCAGAGAGATTTCCAGGGCGTTCTTGGCAGCAGTAACCTTGTTGAGTTTTTCTTCCATGCTAGCCAATTTCTGAAGGAGTAGAGCATTAGCGTCTGACTCGACCGGGGCCGAATTTGGAATGAAGGTATTTGGCATAGGCGTCCTTAGAATTTGGGGATGTTGAAAGAATTGGGGCCTAGCCGCGGAATAACTTGCCTGTTGGGCCGGCATGGCCGCACCGGGCGTTGGTGGACAAGAGGGGGGTTTGTGCAAGACCGCCTGGTCATTAACAACGTGATGGCCACTCGCGGCCGGAGGGGGATTGGAAGATGAAGAGGGAATAGATTTCCCTTTCAAAGCGGCATGAACTGCCTATCGCTGGGAATCGTCCAACTGAGATAATGCATGAATTAAATCATTGACGTTGAAAGAAGGGGAGGGGTTTCCTGAAGTGTTGGAGGGTAAAGCTTGAGAGGAGGGCTCAACCTCATGAGTTGTGGTGTCAACCACATGAACTTGAGGATAATGAGAATGAGGAGGAGGGTAATTCCCCTCATGATAGATGGAATCTTGGAGAGGTGCCTCATAAGATTGATCAAAAATATTCTCGTCCACATCATCATAGGTGTACCCGTAGCTTGCCATGTTGATAATCTTACCTGAACGGAGTTGCATGCTTAAGAAGAGAGAAAGCTTTATGAAGGAATTATCACACAATCAATCACCCAATCCAAAGAAGCTTAAGCAAATGAACCCAACCAAGTTTATGCGATCAAGTTGAGATGAACGCAAGATTTTAGTGTTATGTTTGAGATTAAAGTGGATTAAATTGCAGAATAATTCACTCTTCTTTGCAAAGTAAAACCTAGTTCGGATCCAAGTGTAGTCTCCGGGTTAACTAGGTTCTTTCTCTCTCCTCACCAACGATAGATTCTCTAAACTCTGGGTACTTCAAGGGTACAACCAGCCCAGCGTCCGTGAGGGAATCCACGGGTACGGAGACTTATGGAGGTCTTGGAAAAGGGATTTTCGGTCCAAAGAGAGGGAATGCTCAATGGAGGGTTGTCCCGATTCCAAGAGAGGTGTGTGGAATCCTAGTGTAGAGAGAGGAGGTCTCTCAACCCAATGCCACAAAATGCAGAATAAGATAAGCAGATCACACCAATATAATCAAATAATCAAGGTAAGTATCAATCCAGCATGAACAAACACAGGAAGCAAGGCTCTGCAAACGCACAGGAAAGCGGCGACCTGCCAACAGTCGCTACTAATAGAAGAAACGACAGTGTGGCTGTCGTGAATCACGGTGAAGTGCTCACAGACAGTGAAAACTGCGCCTTAGTGTGAGGCGCTGTATGTGAAAAGGACGCCTGTGACAGAGGGCATCAAATATGAGTGGTGCACACGCTCAAAAGAAAGACACGCCTTGATGTGAGGCACTAATCAATAAAAGGATGCCCGCAGGGAAGGGCGCGAACTCACAAACATAGTAGAAGACCAAGAGATGTGATAAAAGACGCCTTGGCAGAAGGCGTTAATCAGGAAGAAGATGCCATGGATCAAGGCGTTAACTCAAAAAGCGCCTTTATGGAAGGTGTTAATTCAAAAAAAACAAGAGACTAATCACAAACTGGCTGATCCCGGGGAGTGTGCAGTGTGCACAGTGGAGGGTGCCCGTAGGGCATAAGGGAGGGGTACCGTGGGTACCAAAAGGAAAGGGCACATGTGGGTGCCAAAGGGGAAAGGGCACACGTGGGTGCCAATAGGAAAGGGGTAATCAACAGAAAAACAGTGGAAGTCCCACCGTGATCGCCAATTTGTAGATTATGGAAAATCCACTTTTAAGAAAAACAATATTTATATCATGAAGGAGAATAATGAAAAGGAGTAAAGGAGCACGTGGTGCTAATAAGGAGTGTGATCGCCAGAGGGGTTACCTCAAAAATAAAGGAAATTGATCGCGAATATCTGGTGAAAATAGGGATGCAGGATGGATGTAGATTCCTTCCTCCTCCTTCTATCGGCCGGCCGATGAAGGGGATTTTCCTCTTGATTACCCTTAATCAAAGAACAAACAATCAAAAGAAGAGGAGATCAGCCAAACGTGTGTGTAGTATCAATCCAAGAAAATAATATGATGATGAAAGAGGAGCATAAAGTGTGCACCTTTTGTTTATTTTTTTTAAAACCCCTAGAGAATTAGGGAAAGGGAAAGAGATATGATGCAGAGAAAAAACTAACACAAAGGATGAATATAGTGATTGATGATGAGATGATAGGAACGAAAAAACATGAGAAAGTAGGCCCCTGTTGTTCCTGTAAACAGTAAAGGGGGAAAACACTTGATGCTTCGGTTGCGGCAGCAGGAGGAAGCAAAAGAGAAATCAATAGCTCTTAATCTCAATCGCCAGCACCCGTGAACCTCTGTGTGTGTGTGTGTGTGTAACCTCGCGCGAGATCAACCAGGGCGTCTTTATATAGGGTCTCGATCATAAATTTGGGAAGATAGGAATAGGTAGTGGTCGTCAATGGCAAGGACTCTAGTTCCCAGATCGAGCAAGGTGATCAAGAAAGGTAGGGAACTCTTCAGGAAAGGTGAGTTTAAGCAGAACACGAAAGGGTGAGACACGACCTACCAAAGGGCGTCAATTACAAATTGACGACCAGCTCTAGGGCGTTAATTCAAAACACGACCGGGATAAAGGCGTCACTACCTAGATTTAATTTTGGCAACAAAACCTTCTTAATTCTGAAAATTGTGAAGAGACGCCTGAAGAGTAGGCGTTAATTGAAAACACGCCCTAAGGAAGGACGTTAATCATTGATTTCAATCGGGGTGGGACTCGTAAAATACCAGGAATTGACGCCCTTCCCTGTGGTCGTCCTTTCTTAATAGCACGCCCCAGATTAGGTCGCTATTTAAAACACGCCCCTCTTCAAGTCGTGAATTCCAAAAATGCAAGAATTAATCACAAAAACACACAAAAATAGAAAAACTTTATATTATAGAAATATTGAAGTTCACTTTGGGGCGTTATCATAGTGACATGAGATTTGATCAACATAGTATCAATTTTGGCGTGTCTACAGAGACGAGCGCGACTGACAGAGACAGCAGGGTAGTCGGCCGAGTGGAGATCATGGAGGCGCTTGGATTCGGTGACCCGCGCCAGTGGGTTAGTGAGACTGGAGCGGAGTTTCTGGCACGACTGGAGGGAGACGCTCGTGCAGCTTTCACCCAGGACCCGAGCGAGCGGGAGCTGGTGGATCTAGACCTCCGGCGGTTCCTCTTCTTCTTCCTGGGCCGCCTCCTGCTGGGGACGAAGGGTGACGACATCCACTGCCGCTTCCTCGGGATCCTGGCGGATCTGGACAGAGTGGGGGACTATGCGTGGGGAGCGGCTCTGCTTGCCCATTTGATCGCCGATCTCTCCCAGACCTCAGAGAGGGAGGCGACAGTCAGCGGCTTCGCACCTTTTCTCCAGGTAAACATTTTATTTATGGATTTTACCGTAGCTAAATATGTAATTAGTCAGGCTAATGATGTGTGATGGATGCAGGTGTGGAGCTACTACTACTTCCCGATGGGAAGAGCCAGACAGGGGAACAGGAGAGCCGTGCCTCTGGCGCGATAGTGGAGGCCGGTCATGGTCGCGGCACCCCACGGCTACCAGCTGGCATCGCTTCATCGAGAGCTGAGCGAGTACCCCGAGGCTATGATATGATGCGTATGATTTTTGGTCTTTTTATGCATGCGACTTAATGGCAACTGACATGACGTATGTATGGTGATGCAGGTGGTGTGGAGGCCCTACCTGGGCATGGCCGACGCTGGCCAGCCTTGGGTAGTAGCGGGTCGTCCTTGTTTCGGGCGGGACGTGTGGGTCCATTGCCTGAACGAGATCGAGCCGCTTCAGCTCAGGCTGGTTATGAGAACGTTGGGGCTAGCCCAGGAGTGGATCGACATAGACGAGCTGGTCCGCGTCGGGCGGAAGACTAAGGGGAAGGCAAAGATCGTGGACTGGCGTACGCGCTTTCCCACATAGTACCAGGACTGGCAGCAGGGCGGGGTCCCAGTGGTGTCCCATGTACCGGACAGCACTGACTACCTGAGACGGTATCGAGCCACGTACGGGGAGTATCTCTTTCTTGGTGGTGCGGCAGGGGTAAGCGAAAAAAGTTTTTCCTTTTCTACATGTATGCATATGTGACACTAACTTATATGCAATGCAGGATGCTCGTGACAACATGATTGCCAACCTGCGGGCCCAGCTGGCAGACGCCAGGCGGCAGTTGGTGGCCATTCGACAGGAGTTGGAGACCCTGGTGAGTCTATGAAATGCATTTTTTTTTGTGACCTGGATTTTTGATACTTAGCCTCTGACTGTCATTTGCTTTGTGTTTCAGCGGGCCCACCAGACAGCGACAGCCGGGATGGCTGGTGGAGCGGGTTCCAGTTCGTGGGGCCCTCCTCCGGAGGTTTCTGCCCTTCAGGAGCAGTTGGTGTACGCGGTGGCCCGGGCTGAGGAGGCCGAGCGTGACCGCGCGGTTCGAGTGAGTCCTGCTTGACCCCGACTTCTTTCCAGTTGCTCTTCTTCTTTCACTGCTCTCTTACTGTGCATGTGGGTTTTGGCAGGTGGCCGAGATTCGAGAGGCCCTGGCCCGTGCTGTTCGTGCCGAGCAGGAGCGCGACGCATGGGCGACAGAGCGTGACGCCCGGATTGCGGAGCTAGAGGAGGAGCGGCGATGGGAGGCTGAGGAGCTCCCTCGCGACGTGCGGGATTTGCGTTTTGCCCTCGAGCTGTCGAGGAGAGAGGCGATGCGGGAGAGAGAGGAGAGGGAGAGGGAGAGAGAGGACAGAGCGAGAGAGAGGGAGGACAGAGAGAGAGAGAGAGGGAGGATAGGAGGGCGGAGCGACTGCGAGAACGGGACGAGAGGAGGGCTCTGGAGGCCCAACTGACGGAGCTCCGATTGAGTCTCGGCACGGCGGAGGGGAGGCTTCGGGAGAGCGAAGAGCGGTATCAGAGGGCGAAGGAGCGCGGGGCGCGACTTCGTCAGTCTGGTTCTTTCTCCATGGGAAGCTTTCTGGTTTCTTCGGCCGAGGAGCATCGCCGAGCCTTCGAGGCTGGCGTGCCACCACAGGGCGAGGCGAGCACCGCCTCTCAGAGTTCGCGGAGGCCCCCTAGGGATCCCCGTCAGAGGAGGGAGGAGAGAGATGATTAGGAGGGTGGTAGCGAGAGTTAGAGAGTTGCTTGTACACCCCACCTTCCTCACTTTATGATGTATGACTGACTATTTACTTATGTGCAATGAGATGGTTCCTTTTATCGTATGCACTTTCCCTTTTCCACGCTTCTTCTTTTGCACCGAGTTGTTTCGAGGCATGCTTCACGAGACCTTGCCCTGAAAAGCAGGGAACTACGCCTCGCACGGAGAGATCATCCTTCTCTTTTATTTTGTTTGGCGCGTCTTGGCGCGAGGATGCGTCTTATCCTTCAAATTCAAATTTAAAGTGCTAGGCGGCCTCTCTTTCTTCGTGCCTTACCCGCAAACGAACCCGCCTCTTGTCGAGATTCGCTCGTCTTCGTCTTCTTCCCTTGATGGAGTTCGGTGGGCCAGATCGTGGCGAGGGGAGAGAGGGGCGAGGGACTCCTCGCCCGAGGAGGGATGCGCCTGAGCATGGAGAGGCGTCGACGGAAGTGGAAGGGCCTTTTAGAGCACTCGTGGGACCCGAGGGGCCCGGTGGCACAGAAGGAGGCGAACGCGGCTGGGTGAGTGCTTCGGTTCCCACCTCTATGACTTGTTTTGAGTTTGAAGCGAGTGGTGTGGGAGTGGAAGGGGTTTGGCAAGGGCGGCACTCACATGATGGGCGCGTCCTTGACAGGGGACGCATTCTCGTTAACTGACGGGGGACCTCCCTCTTTGATGTAGGGTACGGTGAGAATCCCGGGTTTGGCTGACGAGTGGGCGAGCGCGGATGAGCCGAGCCGTGTCAGAAAGGAGAGTCGCGGCAAAGCGAAGCTCGAGGACCGACGCGTACATTCCCCTGGACAACAAGGGAGCGCACTGGTGCAGGGCAGTGGCGGCCTCCTGCAGCAGCGGAGGGGGGACCGAGCGGGGGCTCCTCAGCTTGGGAGACGGACGGAGGTGACAATAGGGCCTCAAAATTATTATTCTTGTCATGAAATTTCAGAATTTAACCAACGGCCGTTGTCTATCTATTTTTTATGTGCTCTGCAGGAAACGGTGGTAGGGATGGCTGGCGGATCGTCCTCCAATCCTCAGGCTCTTTTTCTAGAGATCGCCTCCCTCCAGGAGCAACTTGCCAGTGTGGTGGCCCGCGCGGTTCGTGCTGAAGAGGGGAGTGATGCCTGGGCCGCAGCTGTGGCAGAGCTGCAGCGTCGAGGTGAGGGGAGGCCCTCTCCAGACATTCTGGAATTAAGGGTCCTTCTCCAGGTGACGAGGAGGGAGGCAGAGAAAGAGAGAGAGGAGAGAAGGGCCGAAGAGACAGCGGGACCAGGCCGAGAAGAAGGCCTTGGAGGCCCAAGTGAGGGAGCTTCAGCTAGGCCTTCAGGTTATGGCGCAGAGGTTAGGAGCGATGGAGACGCGCTACGAGAGAGCGCGAGAGTTAGGGGCGCTACTTCGCCGGTCCGGACACTTTTCTGCTGGTGGCTTCCTCGCCACGCCAGAGGAGGAGCAGCGAGCCACTGCTGTGGAGCAGGCGCCGTGAGGCGAGGCGAGCGCTGCACAGGGGTCCACGAGGCTTCCGAGGGATCCTCACCTTGGGGGAGAGGAGAGGGACGCCTAGAGGGATGAGCATGAAGATGATGTCGAGAGTTGGCGAGTCAGTGGACCCGCCTCCTCTCTATGATTGTAATGTTTGTGACAGCTTATGTAGACATATGAGTGATTAGATTTTCTGTTGTTTGTTTGTTTTCTTGCGCGTCCCTTCTTCCCTACGCTTCTTTGTACTGTTCACATGTGATGTGTCTGCCGACATCCTGCCCTAGACGGAGGATGGCATCTTGCTGCGACTATTCTTTCACGGGGATCTGTCGTCAAGATCAATGATGACAGCTTGGGCCTCTTCTCCCGGATGATTTTTCAAACTTTGCGGATGGCCTCCACGTTATGACAGGGCGCCACAGGGAGCAGGTCATCATATTACACCGTCCGATCCATCACCTTGTGCAGGTGGTGAAGTGACTCATGGGACGGCAGGGGAGGCGCCCTATTGTGAGGGCTATCGTTGGAGGCAATCTTGGCCCACCCTTCTCCCATTTCTATATATACCTTCCTCTTTTGTTCTTCGAGGGGCATCGAGGGCCAACTTGAAGGGTACTAGGAGGAACTCAGAATTCTGGATGGAGGGTCAATCTTCCCACTCCTCGAAGAGAAGCAGATCCAGCGGTAGCAGTTCAAGAAACTCTCGGACCTCGAAGGGCAGTTCAGCGAGCGGACCCAGTCGCAACTCGTAAGCTGAGCTTTCCTGCCCTTTTCTCATTCTTTCTTCCTTCCTCTTGACAACACCCTTCTCCATTTCTTATGCACGCACAGAGTGTGATGAAATCACACATTTCATGGGAGTTAGCAGTGGCCGCATACAGGGGTCTCCCAGATTTTCAGAAGGCCAGGCTAGACGTGATGGGATTTGGTGCCTTTCTTCGGATCGAGCTGATCCAACTCGACCTGGCCCTTATCCAAGCCTTGTGCGAAAGATGGGACCCAGTAAGTCGGGCATTCCTGATGCCATGGGGGCACATGGTGCCCAGTCTAGAAGATGTGGTCAGAATCACGAGCCTCAAAGTGGATGGTGAGGCAGTGACCGGCGTCACCTATGCGGATTACCGAGAAGGCACCCAGAAGCTACTGGGGTTGGACTTAGACAGTCGGAAGCACAGATCAGTAGCTAGGGCATCTATCATGGAGGCATTAGGGCTCACTGATACTCGTCGACGGGACGACGAGTCCTCGGAAGAATTTATGGAGAGGATGGAAAGGGGATGTCGTGCTGTGTATTGCACAAATTTTGAGAATTGGGAGAGATCTGATATGGATTTGGGGAGATTTCTCCTCTTTTTCCTGGGGAGATTGATACTGAGCTCGAAAGGAGACGGCATCCTTTGTCGTTTCCTAGGGCTGCTATCTGACCTCGAAAGAGTAGGACAGTACGCCTGGGGAGTTGCCATACTAGCGCACTTGTTTACGGGCCTGTCCCAAGGGGCAGATCGTGAGATGACTGTGAGTGGGTTCACACCACTTATCCAGGTATTTTTTTGTTTATTTTTATTATATATTTTTGTGTTTATTTGTAATAGTCCACTTGAGGCATTGACGGCATATGATGATGTAGCTGTGGAGCTATTATTACCTCCCAATGGGGAGAGCTCGGCATTGGCGACCAACGATGGTGCCGTTAGCCAGGCGGTGGCAGCCGATCATGGGTGCAGCGCCTGTAACCTACCAGCTGATGGTGCTAAGGCGCGAGCTACAGGAATTCCCTACAGCGATGGTGGGATTTATTTTTTTTTGTTTTTATTTTGTTATATATATATTTTGTCCTAACCAGCTAAACGGGTATGTACAACCTCACCTAGGTAAACTGGAGGCCCTACTCAGGCATGGTCGATGCCGATCAACCATGGGTTTTAACAAGTTGTGCCCGATTCGGACAAGAATTGTGGATACACTGCCTAAATGAAATCGAGCCGCTTCGGCTACGATTGGTTATGAGGACCCTAGGGCTGGCCCAGGAATGGGTGGATACGACTGTGCCACCTCGCGTTGGAAGAAAGACACGGGGACCGGCAACTTGCGTTGATTGGTGTGTGCGGTTCCCCGAACAGTATGAAGACTGGCAATGAGGTGGCACAATCGTGGAATCACATGCGCAGGATAGTGAAGACTATCTGCGTCTGTATAAGACAATGTACGCAGAGCGGCTCCAATCCCGGTGACTTGTGGAGGTGGGTTTCCTTTTTCCTCTTTTCTCCTTTCTGTGGATGCTGGCTCCTATGGTTGCAGGATGTCCGTGATACCATGATAGCGGACTTGCGATCACGCCTGGCAGAAATGGAGCAACAATTGGGCGACACCCGTGGAGCCTTGAGCGCTTTGGTAGGTGTATGTACAATGCGCACTCCTAATTAAAACTCTAGATCGATGGTGTTCGACCGCTAATTTTCATCCCATGTGGTTATAGCGCGCTCAGATCGACGCGGCTTCGTCAGCGATGGGAGGAGGCGGCGTCTCTTCCAGCTTATGGATCCCCGCCTCAGAACTTGATTTGCTTCACAAGCAACTTGCTCGGACTACGCAGCATGCCGCGGAGGTAGAAGGAATGCTCTCTATACATGTAAGAGTTTCATTGTTGAGTTCTCCTTGTTTATACCTTGCCACATATCTGAGATAGTACATCTGGCAGGAAAAGGAGATGCAAGAGTCACTTGCCCATGCTGCACAGAGAGAGGCTAGAATAGCAGAGCTGGAGGAGGAATTACGGCGTCGCCCCGATGACGATTCTTCCAGGGATGCCATAGAGCTGAGAATTACCCTTCAATTGGAGAGGGAAGACCGTGAGAGAGAACGGGCAGAGAAAGAGAGGGACAGAGAAAGAGAGAGAGCCGACAGATTAGTTGAAAGGGAGGAGCAAAGGGTCATGGAGGCCCAGTTGTTCGATCTCTGAACCAGCCTTGTCCTCGCTGAATAATGGTTGAGAGATGGTGAGGAGGGCTACCGAAGAGCACGAGAGCGTGGCTTTCGTGTCAGTAGCTCCTTTGCTGCTCCCACGGATCAGCGACGGGGTGTGGGAATGGGAAGAGGTGTACAGAGCGGTAGAAGTACAACTTTTCGTAGTTGGGTAGCACCCTTGAGGGCGTTTTGCCCGGAGAGTGGCGGGACAAGTAATGTAGAGAGAGAAGGTGGAACTTAATGTACAATTCCTTATTTTAAGAACGGAATAAAAGGTATGATTTTGTTTGATTTTCATCTCACTCTTGCTATCTTGAATCCCTGCACGCATCACTGAAACAAACAGGTCAGTATCTCTGTTCTGACTTGGCCCCTTGCTCAATAAGCAGGTGTTCACTTCAACTGTCCTTGATAATGGGTCAAGAGGCCAAGCCTTTATTAACGAAGGTAAGGGAAAGATGCGATAATGATGAAAGTGACAGACAAGCACACTAATACAAGCGGAATTTAAAAGTGAGATGCTGCATACAAATGCAATCATGCGCGATGATTTTTTTTTATTTTTATTATTTTTTCTGGCATTTTTTTTAGTTGTCTTTGTTATCATTCTAATTTTTTTTTGTTTTCCAAATATCTACATCTTCTCTATTTTCTTTTTTTTATCATTTTTTTTCGCTAAAGCCTGATGAGCACCCATATGGCACCTTACCTTCATGAGAACATGGGTTTCTTACTAACCTCCCAGGTATCCTAAGTGCACATCTAAGTGGATTTGGACCTCTAGACCCCTCGAATGATGATCCCGTCGGCTAAGACTTACCCTGATGACAATACCTCCATGCCATGCTTAGGCTCCCAGTTGCTTCCGACCATAGGGATTCGCCCAAAAAGTGTTCGAGGTAAATGATTTGCCCGACCCGGGTCTGTTTCCTCACAACTCTAGATGGTATATGATGGAACACCCTGGAACCCTAACGACCAACCGTGCGACGCTGACCTGGAATCAGACGCCGTCGTACCCAGAGGTGACGCTCTTGCATTGGCCTAAGCCCAAGGTTAAACAAGAAGACATCAAGGTGGTAAACAGGGGTCTTGACCGGCCAGAAACACAGAGACTCCTTCGCAGCGATAGCTTTTGCTTTTCAAAGTAGGCAACCATACGTGTGTATTAAAATAAGGTTGCAAACCTTGGCGGGTTTTACCCTTCAGAAACTCCATCTAGCTTTCATCTTCAAAGGAAGAAGGAAGAGTGTATGGGGTAAACCTCCTGAGAGGATCGGCAAAAACTGTTAACCCGGCGAGCCAATAAGGGCCCATTAACTCTCCTCTTTCGGACAACTTCGGACCAAATATCGAGCATTTACATTCCATAACTCCTTTTGTGGATTTAGACTTTTTGCCTTGAGGTATTTCATTTATCGCATCAGGCACGGTCACGACCAGGCTTTTCTCTTGATTTTGGTTTTGTGTTTCTTTTTACGAGGGAGATATAGTTTGACATTGTGGGCTCCCTTTTGTATGCCTGCGGGGACACTGCCCTCTTCTCGTACTCTGATCGATGCTCGAGGAAATGGATCCTACTCTTGCCTTAAGGGGTTTGAGTTTTGGTTTCTCATGCTCAGCGTTTTAAGGGTGCCGACTGTCTCATTTGGTCGAAGAGAAAAGAATAAAGATTACAGCTTCCGGAGATCTTCTGGGTGAAGCCCCACTGTCGGTGATGCTACCAACTTTTTTGGATAAAATACGTAAGTGAGTACATGTTGGCTTCCTTTGAGCGTGCATAGGCCGATGTGGCCGGACATGGATCTCCACGGTTCTGGCAAACCAAGACCCGGTGCCTACCAAGCCTTAATGGGCCCTATCCTAACATGAAGGTTGGATGCAGGGACTTAACTACATGGTGACCACCAGGCATCGGCATTTGGAATTTTCCATATTTTTAGTGATTTTCAATATTTTTTGTTGTTTTTGATGTTTTCTGTCTTTTCATCATTTGTTTGTTTTTGACGTTTTGGCACTACGCTAGGGGTAGTACTTTTTAAGATAAAGCCCATTCCAAGGGTGGGATAACTCGGTCCCTTCGGCGTTGACTAGCTTGTAGGCGTTGCCAGGGTACACAGCTTGAATTACAAATGGTCCTTCCCAATTGGGTTGGAGCTTAGAATGCGGCCCTCCAGGTTTGACAAAAATTCGTTTTACGACCATCTCACCGATTTTGAATTTTTGCTCAACGACTTTCTATTGGTGAAAGTGAGCGAGTCTATTTTGATACACACGCGCATGCTCGGCAGCGGCCAGTCGCTTCTCATCCAAGAGTTCCAACTGGGCGAGGAGTGAACTACGACAGTCGTTGAGGGGAAATTCCTCGTCCAATTGTACCCTGAGAGAAGGGATCAGAGTCTCGTACGGGACTACCACTTCCATACCATAAGTAAGGGTAAACGGAGTCTGCCCGGTGGGGGTACAGATTGAAGTGCGATAGGCCCATAGAGCTTCGATAAGCTTTTCTGGCCAGTCTGAAAACTTACTGGACTCGCATGTTTTCTTGATGATTTTGATCAATATTTTATTGGTGGCCTCCGCTTGGCCATTACCTTGTGGGTAATAAGGCGATGAATGATGCAATGCAATTGCGTACCTTTTGCAGAGGTCTTGAAGGTCTTGAGAAATGAACTGTGGCCCATTGTCGGTGACGATTGTGCTTGGGACGCCGAAACTGGTGAGGATGTTCTTCATGATGAACTTGCAGACCGTTGACGCCTTGATTTCCGCGTAAGCTTCGGCTTCGGCCCATTTGGTGAAGTATTCCATCGCAGTAAGGATGAAAGATTTTTGTTTGGTGAGGGAATTGGGATCACCTAGGGGACCGATGATGTCGAATGCCCACATGGAGAAAGGCCATGGGGAGGATATTGGATGGAGTGAGGAAGATGGTGAGTGGATTTTATCGGCGTGAAGTTGGCACTTGACACACCTACGGACATAGATGGCACAATCCTCTTCCATAGTGGGCCAGTAAAAGCCTTGCCTAATGATCTTCTTGGTGAGCATCTGGCTATTCACGTGGCCACCGCACACACCCGAGTGTGCTTCTTCTATGCATTTCCAAACCTCATTGTCATCAAGACACCTTAACAGAATGCCAGTAAGGCTCCTCCTATAGAGTAGACCTCCAACCAATGTGTATTTCTGAGCCACTCTTCTTATGGCTTTCTTATCTTCTATGGTGGCTCCTTCAGAATAAGACTGATCTTTACAATATTTGACAATTTCATAGAACCATGGTTTCTCATCATCAGCCAACTCTTCTTCGACTTCTGCCAGCATGATCTCCCTCTTCTCAAGAATTTCTCCATTCTGGATCTTCTGTAGGACTCGTTCCTTGATCTTTAAGAGGTAAGGGTCCTGAACAGCAGGGACAATGTAGGACCCCATATAAAAATATAATAATAATGTTATTATTATTATTAGTATAATTATTATTTTAACTATATACATATATAACTTATAAAAATTTTATAGAAAACTTAATTAAGTGGAAGTAGAAACATAGAGTAATCATATGCAAAGAGTATTCACTTATCAATTGATTTTCTTGAGTAGTTGGTTAAGTGTTTTATCCTTCACCTTGAGGTCTAGTGTTCAAAACCCACGATCCACACATATCTTCATGCGAATATTTTTGCCCATTTCACCTTAACTAATCCATCTTAGACTAATTAACCCTAATCAATTTAGAAATAAACCTAATTAATTAGGGAAATGGCTAGATGGTGTACCCAGCCTAGCATTGCACCTAATACTATCCTACAGGCTGGAAGATCATGGACTGAGGTGGACATTGTCCCTTTGTTCCCCGTAGAGTTAAATCCATTAGCCTTTAATACCCACCTAGAGT
Source organism: Amorphophallus konjac (assembly GCA_022559845.1). Lineage (NCBI taxonomy): Eukaryota > Viridiplantae > Streptophyta > Magnoliopsida > Alismatales > Araceae > Amorphophallus > Amorphophallus konjac. The sequence goes on along the minus strand of CM040123.1, from coordinate 227,784,975 downwards.
CTAGACCTCCCTTCCACCTACTGTTGAAGGGCTGGATCGTGAGGTTTGCAGAAGGGCTGCAGCTCCTGTGTTCATTGCAGAGTTTTCTTCTTCTTCTTTTGTCTAAAGCCAACAGGAACAAGTAGGTGTTCTCAATCTCCTAGCTAAATTAATAGTTAGTAAATTGTTCATCTCCATACGTCGTTTTCTACATATATTGGCATGTATTAAACTTAATTGAGTAAAATACATCATGTAGTATCCTTATATTAGATCATAACCAAGCCTTAATTCCATCCGTTAACATGCATCTAAAATATTTAACTTTAAACTTAAACTTTATTATGTTAATTTAAAGTTGCAGTTAATGTAAGGATCATTAAGATTTTTATATACCCTGTTAATAGTGTACATATCTTATTAATGTTAGCATTAAAATTAGTGATTTGTGGTTTTTAAAAGCACCTGTAGCAAAACTTGGGAGGAGTTTAATCAGCATGTTTTGGTTAAAAGTTAAACTTTATTATGCTGATTTAAAGTGGGTGTATGTGTTATTAATGAAAGGATCATGATAATGTGTTAATAATGTATAGATCTTATTAATAATCTTGTGTTTTATGGCTGATAGAATAGCTGGTAGCAGAACTGGTCGACCAGGGGTCGACCAGTTTGGGGCGCTGCTTGGGGGGGGGGGACGCACAGGGGTCGACCCCCCCTGTCCAGTCTTCTAACTGGACTGATCTTCCAGATGAGAAACCATGGCTTTCTTATCTTCTGTGGTGGCTCCTTCAGAATAAGACTGATCTTTACAATATTTGACAATTTCATAGAACCATGGTTTCTCATCATCAGCCAACTCTTCTTCGACTTCTGCCAGCATGATCTCCCTCTTCTCAAGAATTTCTCCATTCTGGATCTTCTGTAGGACTCGTTCCTTGATCTTTAAGAGGTAAGGGTCCTGAACAGCAGGGACAATGTAGCACCCCATATAAAAATATAATAATAATGTTATTATTACTATTAGTATAATTATTATTTTAACTATATACATATATAACTTATAATAATTTTATAGAAAACTTAATTAAGTGGAAGTAGAAACATAGAGTAATCATATGCAAAGAGTATTCACTTATCAATTGATTTCCTTGAGTAGTTGGTTAAGTGTTTTATCCTTCACCTTGAGGTCTAGTGTTCAAAACCCACGATCCACACATATCTTCATGCGAATATTTTTGCCCATTTCACCTTAACTAATCCATCTTAGACTAATTAACCCTAATCAATTTAGAAATAAACCTAATTAATTAGGGAAATGGCTAGATGGTGTACCCAGCCTAGCATCGCACCTAATACTATCCTACAGGCTGGAAGATCATGGACTGAGGTGGACATTGTCCCTTTGTTCCCTGTAGAGTTAAATCCATTAGCCTTTAATACCCACCTAGAGTCTAGACCTCCCTTCCACCTGCTGTTGAAGGGCTGGATCGTGAGGTTTGCAGAAGGGCTGCAGCTCCTGTGTTCATTGCAGAGTTTTCTTCTTCTTCTTTTGTCTAAAGCCAACAGGAACAAGTAGGTGTTCTCAATCTCCTAGCTAAATTAATAGTTAGTAAATTGTTCATCTCCATACGTCGTTTTCTACATATATTGGCATGTATTAAACTTAATTGAGTAAAATACATCATGTAGTATCCTTATATTAGATCATAACCAAGCCTTAATTCCATCCGTTAACATGCATCTAAAATATATAACTTTAAACTTAAACTTTATTATGTTAATTTAAAGTTGCAGTTAATGTAAGGATCATTAAGATTTTTATATACCCTGTTAATAGTGTACATATCTTATTAATGTTAGCATTAAAATTAGTGATTTGTGGTTTTTAAAAGCACCTGTAGCAAAACCTGGGAGGAGTTTAATCAGCATGTTTTGGTTAAAAGTTAAACTTTATTATGCTGATTTAAAGTGGGTGTATGTGTTATTAATGAAAGGATCATGATAATGTGTTAATAATGTATAGATCTTATTAATAATCTTGTGTTTTATGGCTGATAGAATAGCTGGTAGTAGAACTGGTCGACCAGGGGTCGACCAGTTTGGGGCGCTGCTTGGGGGGGGGACGCACAGGGGTCGACCCCCCCTGTCCAATCTTCTAAGTTAACTCTTGATTGCATTAATTAAGTGTATAACTGTTTAATATTATTAAGTGGGGTGTTGATATTGTTAAGCAAGCAGTATACAGTTTATGTTTTGAACAAAATTAACTATGTACAGGGTTGTGTTAATTTTGTTATTAACAGTATTAACAACTGAACTAATACAATACTTTTTAAACAACAGTAAGTGTAAACGTTTTAAACTTGATCTATCTAAATCCTTAACTTGCTGATCTGTACTGGTCGACCCCTGGTCGACCAGTTTCTCGGAAGATTAGACCTGGTCGACCAGGGGTCGACCAGGGTCACAGTGAAGGTTTAAGTGTTTATGTATTTGTTTCAAAGTGTTAATACATATTATTTTAAGTACTTGTAAAATGTTAACACATCTTCATATGCTTCATTAGTGAGATAAACCTTTCTTTGGTGGCAAATAATGTTAAATACAATATGATTAACATTGTTAAAATAAGTGTTAACAACATTAAAACAGTGTGTCAATATCATAGAAATGCTAATATAAACTTGTTATCTTCTTTTTTTTTGTTCTTTTAGTATATTAACATCCTAATGTTTTAATAGTTAAACGGTATTAATTATAAGGTATTATGCTTAGTTTGGGAGCATGGGAGAGGGGCTGGTCGACCAGGGGTCGACCAAATAGTCCCCATTGCTTAAATTAAAATATTTAGTTTATTAAACTTACCTTAAAAGGTATATAGATCCAAATATAGATTTTTCCTAAAAATACTCAAGAAGACAAAAGTGTTCTATAAATACTGATGTATCATTTTCTTATTTTTCTATATTTTTGTAAGATAGTAAAATTTCTACGTGAATAGTATTTTTCGAAGTGAATAGTGATTTAAGTCATGCTTAAAACACTGATTTGGTCTTGTAAATAATTTTATTAGGAATAGTCATAGAAGACAAAAGTGATCACCAATATGTTAGCAATTTAATTACTATTTTTATAAATTTTTTTTATTCAAAATTTTTGTTAAACAAGAATATAACAATATTTTCATTAGTATATTAATGTCGTTAACATTGTTTAATATGGTTTAACAGTATCATACATGTTCATTACAGCATTATAATACGCTCATTAAGTATAGTAATCTTGTCAATATAAATCTTTTAAACGCTTTATTAGTAATATTTTCACTAGCACTCTAACATTAACCCTTTAAGTATGTTATGGTGATTAATATTTTTATGAAGCATAATGGCACTGTCAATTAATATTTGAAGCATTTTAACAATGTTAATAACATTTCGATCCTTTAAAAACACCTTAATACAAATTTTAGTCGGGTTGTGGTTAAAAGAGGAGGCAGCGTCTGGCCCTTCTATTGGGTTGCTGGAAGGCCCTTCTATTGGGCTTGCTGGATGGCTCTTCCATTGGGCTTGCTAGATGGCCCTTCTTTTGGCTTGCTGGAAGGCCCTTCCTTTGGCTTGCTGGATGGCCTATTTCTGCTTATTGTAAATGATCAGCAGGCAGTGGCATGTTAAATCCCGGTTTAATGCATACATAATATTGATATTGTACACAAGTTAGTTAATGTTCACATACTGATATTGTACACCATTTAATCATATACAACATACATATTTAACCTGACGAATGTATATGCATGATATATATATATATATATATAAACCCATCTTACCAATGTTTAAATTACTGATGTTATAACTGCGGTTAACAAGGTTTAATATGTTTTTAGTAGTATTTCATTTATTGTAATAGTGTATAAATGAACACTGTCACCATCAAGCTTGTAACAGGTACTCCTGACCAGGGTGCCACCTTCTATCAACCCTATATACTCCAAGAAAAAGGATGACAACAATAGTGTAATAAAAGGGGACGTAATGGAACTCATTAACTTAGTAAATCTGCACTAGTTAGAATGGATAACTAATCATACAAATATCAATTCTCATCATTGGTTTTACTTTATCTGTACCTTTGGATTCCAAATATACCTTATAATCCTACCGGTCACACCTTGAATTCTATATTGGCTATAAAGAGTGAATGTCGCAAAAATATGTCTAATAATGCTGGCAAATAAGGGCCCGGTCTGGTCCTGGGAGGAGCGCCCAAAACTCGAGGGAAGATCTCTTTCTAGCGGTGTCTTGCATTGCACCGAACCACATTCTAGATTAAAGACATTCAATCACTCTCTCTCTTTACTTGACTTACTTGACTTGCGTGACCCGAATGGGTAATTACTTGAATGAATTGATTGATTTATGTGTATAGCCAATTCTAATTGCTGCTTGAACTTACTTGCTTATTGTGCTATCATGATCGTTATTCCAGTTATTCACTGCTTGATATCAATTGCTATTTCTATGTGGAATTGATCTATAATCTCACTTTTACTCCAGTCGATTCCTTGTTGTCTACCTGTCTGCATGCATATACATATTTTTCTTTTACATTAAATGAATGTGTAATTCACTTATAGTATATTAGAAATTGAGATGTAAATCCTACTGGGCGATTCGCTCATACAGTTGCTTTCTAACATTTTCAGGAAATGTGGAAATCGATCAGGACTCAGTTGGGGATGAGATGGAGTGATGTAGTTTTATGTCTTAAATTTAAACCCTTTTGTTCATTTGTCATCGTCTGGTTTTGTAATAAGGGCTTGTAGCCTAATGGTAAAGAATGACTTGGATCAGTTGTAATCATCGGTGTTATCATTTTATGGAATTTTAGTAAATTTTGAATTAAATTGCGCACTCTATTCATGGTTCGATGGTAGGATCTCGAACGGTTAGATTAGCTCGCTTTGGTTCTATATAAAGGACTGTCGTGCCTCGGGTATACTTCCGCGCTCGGGACGTGACAGATCTTTCTTGGTATCAGAGCCTTAGGTTTCAAACCTAGGGAACTAGTAGAAATGAAAACCTGAGTCCGAGGATAGAAAAGGTCTAAGGATTGGTTGATTACTATTTAAAATCCTACCTAGTAAGTGGGGTAGAGCCAAGGGTTAAAGGAATAACGATAATTGACCCTTAACATTAACTCAAACTCCATATTCATTACACCTTGATTCTTTTGTAGGAAATGGCCGCTGAAAGAGCACAATGGCGCGAGATGCAGCGCACCGTGCAAGGACTTACCCAGGCGCTACAACAAGTGGCACAAGGTGGTGCTGGCGGTGCTTACCGCGAAGCTGGTGACCTTCATCGGGATTTCCGCAACATGAATCCACCAAGGTTCGCGGGATCAGTGGACCCCGATGACGTAGAGCATTGGTTGAAGGAGATCGAAAGGATTTTTCGCGTGATGTAGTGCGTGGATGATGAAAAAGTTTTACTAGCAACATTTCAATTGGAGCGGGACGCTCGATGCTGGTGGGAGTCCGTGGAAGCAACATTACCCGACAACCATATCACTTGGGCGGAATTTGTTGAGCACTTCAACAATAAATATTTCTCGGATCAGGTACAAGAGAGGAAAGCTGCGGAATTTACCGCGTTAAAACAATGGACCCGAAAAGTGGCCGAATATGAGGCCCAGTTTTCAAGACTTTCCCGTTATGCACCACATTTGGTGTGTACGGAAAAGATGAAGGCGAGGAGATTTCTCAACGGGTTACGACCCCAATATATCACCCAGCTAGCACCGATGGACATCCAGGTCTACTCAGAGATGGTGCGGCGCGCTCAATTGCTAGAAGATGCCACGGAATTCTCAGATAAGATCCGAGGGAAGGACAAGAAGGCACATGTTACAAGTCCGGGAAGCTTCAAACCGTCATTCGGTAAGAAGCGATCTTTTAATGGAGGGGAATCTTCCAAGGAGAAGAAATTTCAGAAAAATAACAAGCCCTTCTTCTCTAACAACAACAAGGCTTTAGCAATCACTGGACCTTCCAAGGACATTTGCAAATATTATGATAAGACTGGTCATAAGACCGAGGATTGTTGGAGGAAGCTGGGAGCGTGTCTCCGATGCGGGAGTCGAGAGCATCGAATTCCCGATTGCCCTTTGATGAAGGAACACTCCAACCTGGACGAGAAGCGTCCGGTCAAGAAGCAAGGCCGACTGCAAGCATTGTAAGGGACAGAACCTATGGAAGGAGGAATCGTGGAAGGTACATTATCTATTTGCTCTAAACCTGCTAAAGTTCTATTTGACACTGGAGCAACTCATTCATTTATTTCCAAGAAGTTTACTGCATCATTTATTAAGGAACCTGAATGGTTATACTTAGTCATTTCTACACCTCTTTGATGGTGGCATCACCCACGACTCCCTTTGGCTCGGGTCCACTTCTTCACATTCGGGAGCTGGTTGAGTTGGGCCTCACGCTATTAAGGCCCCTTATCTAGTTTATAGCTTTCCTTTGAGTCATTTTGATGTATTTCCATTTTATTTGAGTCATTTCCCTAGGTCTAGCACTTATTTTCCTATGTTTTGGTATCATCATGATGTCTAATGTAGCTATTGGGCCCCATTTGTTGGACTAGGCCCATTAGCACCCCCACCCCCCTTGGTTATTTGTAGTTGTTTATTTTGTCAGGGACTTAATGTAAAGAGTGGGTTGCCTATATATAGGACCCCCACTCCTCTCATTTGGAGTTAATGAATCAATCAATGAAAAATGCTATTTGAGAGTCCAAAGCTTAGTTAGTGGAGTGATTCCAATAGTTTTTTGGGTGAGAGACCCTAGGGGAGAGATTCCCCACCCATTACCCTCTTAATCTCTCTATTTCACCCCTCTTTCTCTCTCCTCCAACCCCAATTTCGAATTTGCTTCTCTCTCCTCCCTTCCCCAACCACCTCCACTAGCTACCCACCTCATTTAAGACCCTCCACTTCCCCAAGCCACCATTACTCCACCCCCTAGTCCCAAGGGAGCTTCCACCAATCCTAGCTCCACCTCCCAACCCCCAACTACCCCACCCACTTCCCCAAGCACCCTTCCCACTATCCCAAGCATCCATTCCCTTCCCCAACACAACTCTTCCCATTCCCAAAGCCCCACTAACCACATTAGTCCATTTTCAAATTCTCTCCTTCTCTCTTCCCCACCCATCCCAAATTCGTATCTCCCCTCTCACCCACTGCAAACACCACCTTCTAGACCCCATTCTCCCCCATCCACACCTTGGAACATCCCCTCCAAGACCCCCTTACAACCTAAGGTCACCCCTACACCTCCCCTCCACCAAGAAACCCCCTCTTTCCCCCCTCACTTCTTGAAGCAGATTGAAGCTGTGCAGACCTGCACTTTGGCCCCTGTTGCAGCATCGCTCACGGCTGCCTCCTGGTGAATCTGGGGACGTGGCCTACATCTCTGGAAAGATCTCCCAGTCTACTTCGCAGGCGAGGTGGAATCAACCCATTCCGAGGTCGGGGTCAACCGTAGGAGCCATTCTCCCACAACTGCGCATTGGAGTCTGCATCCGGGACCAGAACCTGAAGTATCGTTCTGCCACGACCAACCTCCAAGGATTCAGGCTGAAGTCCCTTCACAAGATTTCTTCCTCTGCCAGTCCTCTTTCAAGAACACGAAGCGGAACTTCGTTCGGCTGCCGGAGGAAATAGTTACGATTTTCTCCCTCGTGCTCACCGATCCTGCCTCCTGCTGTCTACACCGACCAGCACCTGCTCTTCAGTGTACACCGATCGCCACCGACCTCTGAAAGCATCGCCGTCACTTTCTGTTGAAAGCTACTTCGACTACGAAGACGATGCCGCTGGTCTCGTGCTGATCAGAGCTCGGGAAGGCGTACAGCGACCTCTGCAACTTGCTGCTTCCATCCAGACAGAGCCTGCGGCCAGACCGAGGAGACTCCTTCCTGCTGCTGGTGCGACCACCGCCGTCCTCCTGAGCGGCCCCAAAAATTCTGGTATCCTCCCTCCCAAGTCAGGAAACCACAGAAGGTGATTGCAATCAATTTGAAGCTCGTACGGGTCCGAAGCAGCTAGTACGGCGACCTCCTGTCCAGAACTCAGATCACAGCTGCAAGCTTTATAGTTATCACTTCTCTTCATTTCGGTCCATCCTCCCCTCCCCGCTTGGCCGGCTGAAGGCTCCACCCTGCGTGGTGGTAGTGTTTGAGTGTATTATCTTAACCCCTACCCCAAGAACCCCCTCCTGCGTGAGGAGTAGTTTTGTAAGTGGTTCGGGCCGTTCAAGCGACACCGCCGCGGCGTGTGGGGAACCACCGCCTCCCCGCTCGCCCTCGTCTCCGACCGGGACCGGTTTCTTCAAACCGGTCGAGTAAGTGTCTCTTCCTTGCTCACTTAGTGTAGCTCTACCAATATTTGAATCATGCATCGCTGAATTCGTGAGGAGCGCCCGATCCTCAAGTCCATGACTTAGAGTGATCGCCGTGGGTTATTGTGAACCGGTGCCCGCGTGCACTTTGTCGGCCCCAATTGAATTGGGCAATCTACCTTGGGGAGTCAATTCTTGGCCTTGCTGGCCCTCTACCAGCAAGGGCCCATTCCCATAAGTCACTCTTGGTATCACATAGTCACTTCGGGAACCGAGTGCAACGAGAGAGCGGCGGCCCGTTAAGGCCCATTTGGATGCTTAAAGTGCTTGTTTGACTAAGTCCGAGGTTGTGTCACATCAAGTGGTATCAGAGCAAGTCCTTGACTTGTCTCTATCAAGTCTAAGTCCTAGGACCTTTGCATTGTGTGTCCACCACTTTGGCCCTTTGTCTTGCATGTCCACCCGTAGTGGTGCTAGCTATCAACCCGGTTCATCGTCATCGGTTCCACCAATGGATCCCAATCCTCACCAACTCAACCAAGATGCTCCTAGGGAGGAACCTCAAGATAGGGTAGAGACTGCCCTCACCACCATCCTTGCTCAACTAGAGTCCCTTACCAATCGAATTGCGAGGTTAGAAGATCAAGGGTTCCACCCAAGGAACAATGAACCTAGAATTCCCCCTCCCCATGATGAGCTTCATAGGGAAGATCCTCACCCAAGAATCAATGAACCAAGAGTCCCTCCACCACATGGTGAGTTTCATAGGAATGGTTTTCCCCAAAGGAACCAAGGTCCAAGAGCCCGCCCTCCACATGTAGAGCCACATAGAGATGAGTTCCACCCAAGGAACAACGGCCCAAGAGCCCATTACCCACATGCTGAATTTTATAGGGAAGAAATGGACTATGACCCTTACTATGATTATGAGAGGCCTCGTCTCCATCAAAATAATGACCGGCGTCCACGGGATGATCCGGATGACCCCCTTTTAAGGATGATCAAGGTAGAGGCCCCAAACTTTGACGGTTCACATGAACCTAGTGTTTACCTAGAATGGGAGACCGCCATGGACCAATACTTTGAATGGTACCCCATGTCCGACCAAAGGAGAGTAAGATTGGCTAAGATGCATCTCACTAAGTTGGCCAAAACTTATTGGCTAAATCAAGAAGGTCTAAGACGAATTAGGAGGGATGAGCCTATTGACACTTGGGCGGATATGAAGAACCAACTTAGGAACAAATACCTCCCCCGAACCTACCACCAAATGCTCCTAGATGAATGGCAAAGCCTCACCCAAGAAGGAAAGACCGTGGTAGAGTACATTGAAAAATTCGACTCCTATCTTCTAAAGTGTGGAGTCCATGAGGATCCGGATGTCACCTTGTCCCGTTTTAGGAATGGGCTTCAAAGCCACATCAAGAGGGAATTATTCATGAGGGATGTTGATAACCTTGAGCTAGCTTACCAAATAGCTAGAGATGTGGAAAGATTTTCTAGGAGTTCCCGGTTTATCCCTCCCCGACCCACCGACCCCAAAGGCTTGGGACCACGTCCCATTCCACCCACCCCCATGAGAGCTCCTAACCCAAGTGGGAATCCCCCTTTAAGGTCCTACAACCCTCCCCCACCCATCACTCCAAACAAACCCGCTCCTAGTCACCCTCTCCCACGGAAGGATGACAACCCCAAAGGACCAAGTGTAGGAGCCACCCCGGGAAGTGGGCGCCAACAATGCTATAAGTGTCATGGGTATGGTCATTTTGCGGGGCAATGTCCATCTAAGGGGTTATCTAGCTTGCTTATTGAGGAAGAAGTCCAACCCCAAAAGGAACAAGAAAGTGTCATTGAGGAACATGAAGCCTTAATAGATTGGGAAGAGGAGTATGAAGCCCAATGTCTAGAGTCGGGTCTAGATCATTCCACTCCTTCAAACAACTCCCATCTAGGAGTCATTAGGTGCACCCTCACCCAACCTCAAGAAGAGGATTGGCGACGGACTTCAATTTTCCACACCTTTATCAAAATAGAAAACCATGTGAGAAAAGTGATCTTGGATAGTGGTAGTTGTGTTAATGCCGTGTCACCCGACACCGTCAAGCTCCTTGGGCTTACTCCCACCCCCCACCCAAGTCCATACCGGGTCTCATGGATCAACAACAACTCCATCCCGGTCAACACCCAATGCCTAGTGCCTCTCACTTTCTCTTCCTACCATGGCCAAATATGGTGTGACATCATACCTATGGAAGTGGGTAGCATCCTTTTAGGAAGACCTTGGCTCTATGATGTGGATGCCACCATTCTAGGAAGAAGCAACATATGCACCTTTGAGCATGAGGGTAAGACTATCCGTCTTAACCCTTCCCCACCTCGTCCAATACCCAAGAGGGACACTCTCCCTCAAGGATCACACCCCACCACTCAACAAATCTCGGGGAACTCCACCCCTCCAACCCAAGCCCTTATCCAAACCCCAAAACAAAGTAGGACCACGGGGATGACCAAGGGTATTCATCTCATCACTAGGAAAGAGCTTGAAGAGGAAATTGCTCAAGGGGTGCCTTTGTGTGCGGTTGTCATATGCTTAGGAGAACCTACTCCTTCTAATCCCCATCCCATAGAGATCCAACAACTATTGGAAGAATTTCATGATGTGTTCCCGGAAGAGCTCCCGGATCAACTCCCTCCCATGCGTGATGTGCAACACGCAATCGATCTAGTGCCGGGAGCCACCCTTCCAAACCTTCCTCATTATCGCCTCAATCCTACGGAACATGCCGAACTTAGGAGGCAAATAGAGGAACTCATTAGGAAGGGCTTCATCCGCATTAGTAAGAGTCCATGTGCCGTCCCGGCCCTCCTTACCCCCAAGAAAGATGGATCATGGCGGATGTGTGTGGATAGCCGGGCCATTAACAAAATTACCGTCAAGTATAGGTTCCCCATCCCTAGGCTTGATGACATGTTGGACATGCTAGCCGGAGCCACCATCTTCTCTAAGATAGATCTCAAGAGTGGTTACCATCAAGTTAGGATAAGGCCCGGGGATGAGTGGAAAACGGCCTTCAAGACCAAGGATGGTCTCTTTGAGTGGTTAGTCATGCCATTTGGGCTTTCTAATGCCCCAAGTACTTTCATGCGTCTTATGACGGAAGCACTTAGGCCTTTCATTGGGAACTTTCTAGTGGTATACTTTGATGATATTCTCATCTATAGTAACACCCATGAATCCCACCTCGAACACCTTAGGAAAGTTTGCACCGTCCTCCGGCAAGAGAGTTTATTTGCCAACCTAAGGAAGTGTCATTTCATGACCACTACCATCACCTTCCTAGGATATGTGGTGTCAACCAAAGGAGTCTCCATGGACCCCGACAAGGTCCAAGCTATCATTGATTGGCCGGAACCTCACACCCTTCATGAGGTTAGAAGTTTCCATGGGTTGGCCACATTCTATAGGAGATTCATTCGGGGGTTTAGCACTATCACCGGCCCAATAACTGATTGTCTCAAAAAGGGAACCTTTGTTTGGACCAAAGCCGCCTCTAAAGCCTTCCTTGAGCTTAAGGAAAAGTTGACCCAAGCCCCGGTCCTATGTCTTCCCGATTTCTCTAAAGTTTTTGAGGTCACTTGTGATGCATCCGGGATTGGGATAGGAGGGATTCTTAGTCAAGAGGGACACCCGGTCGCCTACTTTAGTGAGAAGCTATGTGATGCTAGGACTAGATACTCCACCTATGACAAGGAGTTCTATGCCGTGGTCCAATCCCTCCGACATTGGAGACATTATTTGCTTCCCAAAGAGTTTGTCATCTTTTCCGACCATGAGGCACTCAAATACCTCAATTCCCAACAAAAGTTGAATGCCCGACATGCCCGATGGGTTGAGTTCATACAATCCTACACCTTTGTCATCAAACACAAGGCCGGGAGTGAGAATAAGGCCGCGGATGCCCTTAGTAGGAAGATGTCCTTGTTATCCACTATCCAAGTGGAAGTGATTGGCTTTGACAAGGTCAAGGATGATTATCCTAGTTGTCCCGACTTTGGGCAAATCTATGCCAACTTGACCACTCATTCTAGCAAGGAGCATGAAGGATTCATTTTAGAGGATGGGTTCCTCTTCAAGGGACCAAGGCTTTGCATTCCTCGGACATCTCTTCGAGACTTCTTGGTTTGGGAATTACATGCCGGTGGGTTAGCCGGTCATTTTGGGGTCCACAAGACTATTGCCTTAGTTGAGGAACAATTTTATTGGCCAAGCCTCAAAAGAGATGTAGGCAAAATAGTTGGACAATGTCGCACATGTGCTTCGGCCAAACAGGTGAAACAAAACACCGGCCTATACACCCCACTCCCCATTCCCGACCGACCATGGCAAGATTTGAGTATGGACTTTGTGCTAGGCTTACCCAAGACATCTAGGAAGCATGACTCCATCTATGTGGTGGTTGATAGATTTTCCAAAATGGCCCACTTCATCCCATGCTACAAAACTTCTGATGCATCCCATATAGCCCGGTTATTCTTTGATGAAGTAGTCCGCCTCCATGGGCTACCCAAGACCATAGTTTCCGATAGGGATGTCAAATTCACTAGCTATTTTTGGAAAACTCTTTGGCACATGATGGGTACCCTCCTCAAATTCTCCACTGCCTACCACCCCCAAACAGATGGCCAAACTGAAGTGGTCAACCGGAGTCTAGGGAACCTCCTTAGGTGTCTTGTTGAGGATCGGCCAGGAAATTGGGATCTCATCTTACCACAAGCTGAGTTTGCATACAACAATTCCACCAATAAGTCAATAGGGATGAGTCCATTTGAAGCCGTGCATGGGTACAAACCAAGAAAGCCTTCCGACCTCATTCCCCTTCCCCATCATGCTAGAGTGTCCATTTCTGCTGAGTCTTTTGCCCAACATATTAGGGAATTGCATGAAGAAATTCGCAAGCACATTGGCATGAAAAATGAGGCGTATAAAAGGTTGGCCGACTCTCATCGGCGTCATTTAGAGTTCCAAGTGGGTGACTATGTGATGGTAAGGACTGAGAGGCTCTCCCCAGGAGCCAACTCCAAATTGAGGCCACGTGGGACTGGGCCCTTCCAGGTCTTGAGGCGCATCGGTGCAAATGCTTATGAGTTAGATCTCCCCGAGGATTATGGAGTAAGTCCTACATTCAATGTTGCCGACTTAGTGTCTTACAAGGGTCCCACGGTGAGACCCAGTGAGGAGATTGAGCCTACTCCCTCCTTTGAGAGAGCGCCCACCCGTGAGGAGAGTCCACTAGCCAAAAGAGCTCAGCGCGATCGCATTGAACAAATATTGGATGAGCAGGTCACTACCACCCGGAGCAAGGTCTATGAGCGCTATCTCGTCAGGTGGAAGGATCGGCCTCCGTCGGAAGACTCATGGGTGAGTCGGGAGGACCTACAGCGATTGGACCCAGATCTCCTCGAGCGATACCTTAGCAGGATGGACCCTTACTCGACGGAGTCGAGCTCTTCGCGGCCCAGGGGATTTGATGGTGGCATCACCCACGACTCCCTTTGGCTCGGGTCCACTTCTTCACATTCGGGAGCTGGTTGAGTTGGGCCTCACGCTATTAAGGCCCCTTATCTAGTTTATAGCTTTCCTTTGAGTCATTTTGATGTATTTCCATTTTATTTGAGTCATTTCCCTAGGTCTAGCACTTATTTTCCTATGTTTTGGTATCATCATGATGTCTAATGTAGCTATTGGGCCCCATTTGTTGGACTAGGCCCATTAGCACCCCCACCCCCCTTGGTTATTTGTAGTTGTTTATTTTGTCAGGGACTTAATGTAAAGAGTGGGTTGCCTATATATAGGACCCCCACTCCTCTCATTTGGAGTTAATGAATCAATCAATGAAAAATGCTATTTGAGAGTCCAAAGCTTAGTTAGTGGAGTGATTCCAATAGTTTTTTGGGTGAGAGACCCTAGGGGAGAGATTCCCCACCCATTACCCTCTTAATCTCTCTATTTCACCCCTCTTTCTCTCTCCTCCAACCCCAATTTCGAATTTGCTTCTCTCTCCTCCCTTCCCCAACCACCTCCACTAGCTACCCACCTCATTTAAGACCCTCCACTTCCCCAAGCCACCATTACTCCACCCCCTAGTCCCAAGGGAGCTTCCACCAATCCTAGCTCCACCTCCCAACCCCCAACTACCCCACCCACTTCCCCAAGCACCCTTCCCACTATCCCAAGCATCCATTCCCTTCCCCAACACAACTCTTCCCATTCCCAAAGCCCCACTAACCACATTAGTCCATTTTCAAATTCTCTCCTTCTCTCTTCCCCACCCATCCCAAATTCGTATCTCCCCTCTCACCCACTGCAAACACCACCTTCTAGACCCCATTCTCCCCCATCCACACCTTGGAACATCCCCTCCAAGACCCCCTTACAACCTAAGGTCACCCCTACACCTCCCCTCCACCAAGAAACCCCCTCTTTCCCCCCTCACTTCTTGAAGCAGATTGAAGCTGTGCAGACCTGCACTTTGGCCCCTGTTGCAGCATCGCTCACGGCTGCCTCCTGGTGAATCTGGGGACGTGGCCTACATCTCTGGAAAGATCTCCCAGTCTACTTCGCAGGCGAGGTGGAATCAACCCATTCCGAGGTCGGGGTCAACCGTAGGAGCCATTCTCCCACAACTGCGCATTGGAGTCTGCATCCGGGACCAGAACCTGAAGTATCGTTCTGCCACGACCAACCTCCAAGGATTCAGGCTGAAGTCCCTTCACAAGATTTCTTCCTCTGCCAGTCCTCTTTCAAGAACACGAAGCAGAACTTCGTTCGGCTGCCGGAGGAAATAGTTACGATTTTCTCCCTCGTGCTCACCGATCCTGCCTCCTGCTGTCTACACCGACCAGCACCTGCTCTTCAGTGTACACCGATCGCCACCGACCTCTGAAAGGATCGCCGTCACTTTCTGTTGAAAGCTACTTCGACTACGAAGACGATGCCGCTGGTCTCGTGCTGATCAGAGCTCGGGAAGGCGTACAGCGACCTCTGCAACTTGCTGCTTCCATCCAGACAGAGCCTGCGGCCAGACCGAGGAGACTCCTTCCTGCTGCTGGTGCGACCACCGCCGTCCTCCTGAGCGGCCCCAAAAATTCTGGTATCCTCCCTCCCAAGTCAGGAAACCACAGAAGGTGATTGCAATCAATTTGAAGCTCGTACGGGTCCGAAGCAGCTAGTACGGCGACCTCCTGTCCAGAACTCAGATCACAGCTGCAAGCTTTATAGTTATCACTTCTCTTCATTTCGGTCCATCCTCCCCTCCCCGCTTGGCCGGCTGAAGGCTCCACCCTGCGTGGTGGTAGTGTTTGAGTGTATTATCTTAACCCCTACCCCAAGAACCCCCTCCTGCGTGAGGAGTAGTTTTGTAAGTGGTTCGGGCCGTTCAAGCGACACCGCCGCGGCGTGTGGGGAACCACCGCCTCCCCGCTCGCCCTCGTCTCCGACCGGGACCGGTTTCTTCAAACCGGTCGAGTAAGTGTCTCTTCCTTGCTCACTTAGTGTAGCTCTACCAATATTTGAATCATGCATCGCTGAATTCGTGAGGAGCGCCCGATCCTCAAGTCCATGACTTAGAGTGATCGCCGTGGGTTATTGTGAACCGGTGCCCGCGTGCACTTTGTCGGCCCCAATTGAATTGGGCAATCTACCTTGGGGAGTCAATTCTTGGCCTTGCTGGCCCTCTACCAGCAAGGGCCCATTCCCATAAGTCACTCTTGGTATCACATAGTCACTTCGGGAACCGAGTGCAACGAGAGAGCGGCGGCCCGTTAAGGCCCATTTGGATGCTTAAAGTGCTTGTTTGACTAAGTCCGAGGTTGTGTCACATCACTCTTGGAAAGAAATCAGACATCATGCATCACTACCCAGATTGTGAGGTTAAGGTACATGGTAATAATCTACCAGCCGACTTGATATGCCTTGACATGGAATATTATGATGTCATATTGGGAGCTGACTGGTTATCAATCCACCAAGCAACAGTAGATTGCCGACATGGCAAGGTAATTTTTGTGGATTATCCCGAGTTAGTTTATAGCGGACCTCGGAATAAATCTCCACTCATCTCAGCTCTCCGAGCTAGTAAACTGGTGAATAGGGGATGTATGGATTTCTTGGCTTTCGTGACTACCACAGAAGTCGATGAAACAAAAGTCGAAGACATTCGGGTGGTTCGGGACTACCCCGACGTATTCCCAGAAGAATTGCCTGGTTTACCCCCGGAAAGGGAAGTGTCGTTTTCCATCGACATTATTCCTGGTGCTGGCCCTGTTTCTAAAGCACCCTACAGGATGTCTCCTGCTGAATTGAAGGAGCTGAAGGAACAGTTGATGGATTTACTAAAGAAGGGTTTCATCAGGCCGAGTACTTCCCCTTGGGGAGCACCCGTGCTGTTTGTCAAAAAGAAGGATGGAACGATGAGGCTATGTATCGACTATCGACAGCTAAATCACCTCACAATCAAGAACAAATACCCGCTGTCGAGGATCGACGATCTATTTGATCAATTATCTGGAGCCTCTTATTTTTCCAATATTGATCTTCGTTCTGGTTACCACCAATTGAGGATCAAAGAAGAAGACATTCATAAAACTGCATTCCGGAGCAGGTATGGGCATTACGAATTTACTGTTATGCCTTTCGGACTAACAAATGCCCCTGCAGCCTTTATGCAGTTAATGAACAGTATTTTCAGGCCCTATTTAGACCAATTTATTGTGGTCTTTATTGATGATATTCTGATCTACTCTAAGACTGAAGAAGATCATGAAGAACACCTCAGGAAAGCCCTACAAATATTAAGGGACAACAAGTTGTATGCCAAATTTAGCAAATGCGAGTTCTGGCTTGAGGAAGTAGCCTTCCCGGGTCATATTATTTCAAAGAATGGAATTGCAGTTGATCCGTCAAAGGTTGAAGCTGTGAAGAACTGGGATCAACCCACTAATGCAACAGAGGTGCGAAGCTTCATGGGTCTAGCTGGTTATTACCGGCGTTTCATCAAGGACTTCTCCAAGATTGCGGTACCTCTAACCAGGCTAACCCGCAAAGAAGTGCCATATGAGTGGAATGGTGACTGTGAAAAGAGTTTCTAAACCCTTAAGGATCTCTTAACCACTGCTCCAGTCTTGTCACTACCAATTGAAGGAGAAAAATACGAGGTATATACCGATGCTTCTGGTATTGGCCTCGGATGTGTATTAATACAGAATGGGAAAGTTATTGCATATTCTTCACGTCAATTGAAGAAGC
Organism: Amorphophallus konjac; assembly: GCA_022559845.1. NCBI lineage: Eukaryota > Viridiplantae > Streptophyta > Magnoliopsida > Alismatales > Araceae > Amorphophallus > Amorphophallus konjac. Next base: position 227,767,282 of record CM040123.1, on the reverse strand, counting down.
ATGAGGAGAATTACCCGGTTCATGACTTGGAACTGGCCGCGGTAGTTTTTGCTCTGAAGGTCTGGAGACACTATCTCTATGGAGAACAATTCACTGTGTACTCTGATCATAAGAGCCTCAAATATCTATTTTCCCAAAAGGAGTTGAACATGAGGCAAAGGCGTTGGCTTGAATATCTCAAGGATTTCGACTTCATTATACAATACCATCCTGGTAAGGGTAACTCTGTAGCAGATGCCCTCAGTCGAAAGCCAAAGGTAATTTTGGCCAACTATATGATACAAGAATGGAAGCTGTTAGAGAAACTTGCAAAGCTTGACATTAACACAAACGGGAAGAATACATGTATTTTTCTCTCTCATGTAAGTCTACATCTCGACTTACTACCTGAAATTACAAAGCTACAAGAAGAAGATCCTATGCTAGTAGAGATAAAAAGTAAGCTGGATGAGAAGCCTGATTTCGAGATGGCATCAGATGGAAGACTGCTATTTCATAAACGGACATGCGTCCCCGATTGTCCGGAATTGAAAAGAAAAATCCTAGAAGAAGCTCACCGATCGAGGTACACAATCCACCCTAGAGCTACTAAAATGTATCAAGATTTGAAAAGAACTTTCTGGTGGCCGAACATGAAAAGGGAGGTAGCAGATTTTGTATCTCGTTGCCTCACATGCCAACAAGTGAAGGCGGAACATCAGAAGCCTGCTGGAAAGCTACATCCACTGGATATCCCAAAATGGAAGTGGGAAGACATTGGCATGGACTTTATTATGGGATTGCCCAAGTCTAGGAGCGGATATGATGGTATTTGGGTAATTATCGATCGACTAACAAAATCGGCCCATTTCTTACCAATTAAAAGCCGATGGTCAGTCGACGTACTGACTGCCTTATATATGAAGGAGATTGTTAGATTGCATGGCATTCCCATCTCGATCGTATCAGACTGAGATCCCCGTTTCACCTCTCATTTTTGGAAGAGTCTACAACACTCTCTGGGAACGAAGCTCAACTTCAGTATGGCTTTCCACCCCCAGACAGATGGACAGACAGAAAGGACAAACCAAGTTGTGGAAGACATGTTGAGAGCAAGCATTATAGACTTCGGCGGAAGCTGGCAAGACCACTTACCCCTGGCAGAATTTGCATATAATAACAGCTACCAATCCAGTATACAAATGGCCCCTTTTGAGGCATTGTATGGCAGGAGTTGTCGATCTCCCATATGCAGGAATGAAATTGGTGAAAAATAGCTTCTGGGTCCCGACATAGTAAGGGAATCCACGGAGAAGATTTACCTAATTAGAGAAAGGTTGAAGATGGCACAGTCCAGACAAAAATTATATGCTGATAACAGAAGGAGAGATCTAGAATTCCAAGTTGGAGACCATGTTTTTCTCAAGGTATCTCCCGGTCGAAGTATCAGAAGATTCGGTGTTAAGGGCAAGCTTACACCAATGTTTATCGGTCCATTTGAAATATTGGAGAGAGTAGGCGAGGTGGCTTACCGTATTGCCTTGCCCCCTCAACTCTCGGAAGTGCATAATGTATTTCATATATCGATGCTGAAGAAATATGTGCACGACCCTTCTCACATCATCAATTATGCTGAATTGGAGATTCGGAAAGATCTTACTTATGACCAAGGACCGGTGCGGATTCTAGACCGTGAAGTTCGAGTTCTAAGGAGCAAGGCGATCCCTATGGTGAAAATCCAATGGAATCGATGCTCGGAGCAAGAAGCAACTTGGGAGACCGAGGAATCTATGAGGAGACGATACCCATAGTTATTTTAAGTTGTAAGTATGGTATACACCCTGTATTATCCTTACACAGTAAAAATTTATCCTCATGTAATGGAATTTGGGGACCAAATTCTTTTAAGTAGGGGAGGGTGTAGCACCCCATATAAAAATATAATAATAATGTTATTATTATTATTAGTATAATTATTATTTTAACTATATACATATATAACTTATAAAATTTTTATAGAAAACTTAATTAAATGGAAGTAGAAACATAGAGTAATCAGATGCAAAGAGTATCCACTTATCAATTGATTTCCTAGAGTAGTTGGTTAAGTGTCTTATCCTTTACCTTGAGGTCTAGTGTTCAAAACCCACGATCCACACATATCTTCATGTGAATATTTTTGCCCATTTCACCTTAACTAATCCATCTTAGACTAATTAACCCTAATCAATTTAGAAATAAACCTAATTAATTAGGGAAATGGCTAGATGGTGTACCCAGCCTGGCATCGCACCTAATACTATCCTACAGGCTGGAAGATCATGGACTGAGGTGGACATTGCCCTTTGTTCCCCGTAGAATTAAATCCATTAGCCTTTAATACCCACCTAGAGTCTAGACCTTCCTTCCACCTGCTGTTGAAGGGTTGGATCGTGAGGTTTGCAGAAGGGCTGCGGCTCCTGTGTTCGTTGCAGAGTTTTCTTCTTCTTCTTTTGTCTAAAGCTAACAGGAACAAGTAGGTGTTCTCAATCTCCTAGCTAAATTAATAGTTAGTAAATTGTTCATCTCCATACGTCGTTTTCTACATATATTGGCATGTATTAAACTTAATTGAGTAAAATATATCATGTAGTATCCTTATATTAGATCATAACCAAGCCTTAATTCCATCCGTTAACATGCATCTAAAATATTTAACTTTAAACTTAAACTTTATTATGTTAATTTAAAGTTGCAGTTAATGTAAGGATCATTAAGATTTTTATATACCCTGTTAATAGTGTACATATCTTATTAATGTTAGCATTAAAATTAGTGATTTGTGGTTTTTAAAAGCACCTGTAGCAAAATCTGGGAGGAGTTTAATCAGCATGTTTTGGTTAAAAGTTAAACTTTATTATGCTGATTTAAAGTGGGTGTATGTGTTATTAATGAAAGGATCATGATAATGTGTTAATAATGTATAGATCTTATTAATAATCTTGTGTTTTATGGCTGATAGAATAGCTGGTAGCAGAACTGGTCGACCAGGGGTCGACCAGTTTGGGGCGCTACTTGGGGGGGGGGGACGCACAGGGGTCGACCCCCCCTGTCCAGTCTTCTAAGTTAACTCTTGATTGCATTAATTAAGTGTATAACTGTTTAATATTATTAAGTGGGGTGTTGATATTGTTAAGCAAGCAGTATACAGTTTATGTTTTGAACAAAATTAACTATGTACAGGGTTGTGTTAATTTTGTTATTAACAGTATTAACAACTGAACTAATACAATACTTTTTAAACAACAGTAAGTGTAAACGTTTTAAACTTGATCTATCTAAATCCTTAACTTGCTGATATGTACTGGTCGACCCCTGGTTGACCAGTTTCTCGGAAGATTAGGCCTAGTCGACCAGGGGTCGACCAGGGTCACAGTGAAGGTTTAAGTGTTTATGTATTTGTTTCAAAGTGTTAATACATATTATTTTAAGTACTTGTAAAATGTTAACACATCTTCATATGCTTCATTAGTGAGATAAACCATTCTTTGGTGGCAAATAATGTTAAATACAATATGATTAACATTGTTAAAATAAGTGTTAGCAGTATTAAAACAGTGTGTCAATATCATAGAAATGCTAATATAAACTTGTTATCTTCTTTTTTTTGTTCTTTTAGTATATTAACATCCTAATGTTTTAATAGTTAAACGGTATTAATTATAAGGTATTATGCTTAGTTTGGGAGCATGGGAGAGGGGCTGGTCGACCAGGGGTGGACCAAATAGTCCCCATTGCTTAAATTAAAAGATTCAGTTTATTAAACTTACCTTAAAAGGTATATAGGTCCAAATATAGATTTTTCCTAAAAATACTCAAGAAGACAAAAGTGTTCTATAAATACTGATGTATCATTTTCTTATTTTTCTATATTTTTGTAAGATAGTAAAATGTCTACGTGAATAGTATTTTTCGAAGTGAATAGTGATTTAAGTCATGCTTAAAACACTGATTTGGTCTTGTAAACAATTTTATTAGGAATAGTCATAGAAGACAAAAGTGATCACCAATATGTTAGCAATTTAATTACTATTTTTATAAAAAAAATTTATTCAAAATTTTTGTTAAACAAGAATATAACAATATTTTCATTAGTATATTAATGTCGTTAACATTGTTTAATATGGTTTAACAGTATCATACATGTTCATTACAACATTATAATACGCTCATTAAGTATAGTAATCTTGTCAATATAAATCTTTTAAACACTTTATTAGTAATATTTTCACTAGCACTCTAACATTAACCCTTTAAGTATGTTATGGTGATTAATATTTTTATGAAGCATAATGGCACTGTCAATTAATATTTGAAGCGTTTTAACAATGTTAATAACATTTCGATCCTTTAAAAACACCTTAATACAAATTTTAGTTGGGTTGTGGTTAAAAGAGGAGGCAGCGTCTGGCCCTTCTATTGGGTTGCTGGAAGGCCCTTCTATTGGGCTTGCTAGATGGCTCTTCTATTGGGCTTGCTGGATGGCCCTTCTTTTGGCTTGCTGGAAGGCCCTTCCTTTGGCTTGCTGGATGGCCTATTTCTGCTTATTGTAAATGATCAGCAGGCAGTGGCATGTTAAATCCCGGTTTAATGCATACATAATATTGATATTGTACACAAGTTAGTTAATGTTCACATACTGATATTGTACACCATTTAATCATATACAACATACATATTTAACCTGACGAATGTATATGCATGATATATATATATATATATATATATATAAACCCATCTTACCAATGTTTAAATTACTGATGTTATAACTGCGTTTAACAAGGTTTAATATGTTTTTAGTAGTATTTCATTTATTGTAATAGTGTATAAATGAACACTGTCACCATCAAGCTTGTAACAGGTACTCCTGACCAGGGTGCCACCTTCTATCAACCCTATATACTCCAAGAAAAAGGATGACAGCAACAGTGTAATAAAAGGGGACGTAATGGAACTCATTAACTTAGTAAATCTGCACTAGTTAGAATGGATAACTAATCATACAAATATCAATTCTCAGCATTGGTTTTACTTTATCTGTACCTTTGGATTCCAAATATACCTTATAATCCTACCGGTCACACCTTGAATTCTATATTGACTATAAAGTGTGAATGTCGCAAAAATATGTCTAATAATGCTGGCAAATAAGGGCCCGGTCTGGTCCTGGGAGGAGCGCCCAAAACCCGAGGGAAGATCTCTTTCTAGCGGTGTCTTGCATTGCACCGAACCACATTCTAGATTAAAGACATTCCATCGCTCTCTCTCTCTTTACTTGACTTACTTGACTTGCGTGACCCGAATGGGTAATTACTTGAATGAATTGATTGATTTATGTGTATAGCCAATTCTAATTGCTGCTTGAACTTACTTGCTTATTGTGCTATCATGATCGTTATTCCAGTTATTCACTGCTTGATATCAATTGCTATTTCTATGTGGAATTGATCTATAATCTCACTTTTACTCCAGTCGATTCCTTGTTGTCTACCTGTCTGCATGCATATACATATTTTTCTTTTACATTAAATGAATGTGTAATTCACTTATAGTATGTTAGAAATTGAGATGTAAATCCTACTGGGCGATTCGCTCATACAGTTACTTTCTAACATTTTCAGGAAATGTGGAAATCGATCATGACTCAGTTGGGGATGAGATGGTGTGATGTAGTTTTATGTCTTAAATTTAAACCCTTTTGTTCATTTGTCATCGTCTGGTTTTGTAATAAGGGCTTGTAGCCTAATGGTAAAGAATGACTTGGATCAATTGTAATCATCGGTGTTATCATTTTATGGAATTTTAGTAAATTTTGAATTAAATTGCGCACTCTATTCATGGTTTGATGGTAGGATCTCGAACGGTTAGATTAGCTCGCTTTGGTTCTATATAAAGGACTGTCGTGCCTCGGGTATACTTCCGCGCTCGGGACGTGACAGACAAGGCGCTTGTAGAGGATGATGGATCTAAACCATGCACCTAGAGGAAATTTGAAGGATGACGTGAAGGAGGCGAGGGCATCGGCCAGAATGTTCTGTTCGCGAGGAACATGAACAAAGATCAGCTTGGTGAACAATTTGGCATAGGCGGAGACCAGCTCCTGATAGGGTTTGAGCTTGGGATCGAGGGTGCGATATTTGGTAAGCACCTGGCGGAGAACAAGTTGACTATCACCCATGACTCGCAACTCAGTGATATAGAAAGAACGGGCTAGTTCCAGGCCAGCTAGAAGAGCCTCGTATTCAGCGATGTTGTTGGTGACTGGGAACGCGAGCTGAAATGCCTCTGGGATAGTAATGCCTTCAGGCGTTAGAAGGACAATGCCGATACCCTTCCCTTGGGAATTTAGAGCTCCATCAAAATATAGTGTCCACATTGGCTTGTCGGATTGGACGATGGACATTAGTTCCTCGTCTGGAAACTCTGATTGGACATGGTCGAACTTGGGGAGAGGATGGTGGGCGAGATGCTCGGCTATGGCATAGCCTTTAATTGCCTTTTTCTGGATGTAGGTGATGCCGAACTGGGAAAGAAAACTTTGCCAGCGTGCTAGCCTATCAGTAAGGATGGATTTCTCTAGAAGAAACTTGATAGGGTTCATGCGAGCAATCAAGTGGACCTCATGAGCCAAGAAGTAGTGCTTCAGTTTTTGCACCACCCAAACGAGGGCAGCACAGGTTTTCTCCATGACTGTGTACTTCTGCTCACAGTGATTGAGAAGTTTGGACAAGTAATAGGTTGCCCGTTCCTTGCCTTCTTCATCAACTTGTGCGAGGACAGCTCCCACGGAGTCGTCCAAGACAGAGATGTAGAGGATCATAGGTTTTTCTGGTTTGGGGGAATGAGAACGGGTGGACTAGCCAGATATTCCTTTAACCCTTCAAAAGATTTTTGGCATTTAGAATCTCAGTGGAATTCTACTCCTGGCTTGGTCAACTCATAGAAAGGTCTACACCTTTGTGAGTGTTGAAACACAAATCGACGAATAAACTGTAACCTCCCGATTAAACCTCGGACTTCCCTCAAATTCTTGGGAGGTGGCATATCCCTGATGGCCTTAGCTTTGTCAGGATCTATCTCGATCCCTCTTTTACTCACAAAGAAGCCCAGTAATTTGCCCGATGATACACCAAACACACACTTCTTCAGATTCATTTTCAATTGGAACTCCCTTGATCTCTGCAAGACCTTAGCCAAAACCCTTGGATGTTCCATCCTGGTCCTTGATTTCACCAATAGATCATCCACATACACCTCCAGATATATGTGCATCATGTCGTGAAATATGGCCATCATAGCTCTTTGGTAAGTAGCTCCAGCATTCTTTAACCCAAACGGCATGACCACGTAACAATATGTTCCCCAAGGTGTAGTGAATGATGTCTTTTCTTGATCCTCTTCTGCCAAACGAATTTGATTATATCTTGAAAATCCATCCATGAATGAGAGGGTCTCATACCCCGCTGTGTTGTCGATTAAAACATCAATGTGAGGCAAGGGAAAATCATCCTTTGGACACGCGCGGTTAAGGTCCCGGAAGTCGATGCAAATCCTGACTTTCTCATCTTTCTTCATGACCGGGACAATGTTTGCCACCCATTGAGGATAAAGGACGACTCTAATAAACCTGGCTTTATGGAGTTTGTTGACTTCTTCTTTCATTTTCAAAGCCATTTGAGGGTGGAAACGCCTTAACCTTTATTTTACCGAGACGGACCCCGGTTTTAGGGTTAAACGGTGTTCGACAAGGGTTGAATCCAGACCCGACATATCCTCGTAGCTCCATGCAAACGTGTCCTTATATTCCTTGAGAACTTCAATTAATGCCTCTTCTTCAGAGGGTGGTAGATTATCACTTATGAGGATGATCCTAGGGTCTTCCTCAGTTCCCAAGTTGACTTCTTTGGTGGACTCTTCTACGGCGGTTGACGGCTCGTCGAATCTCCTTATTCCACTAGCATACGTGCCAGCCGCGTCCTCATATTCTTCACCCTCGTCTTCAGTAGGGTATTCTTCATCTGTGATCTCGTAGACTCCATACCCCTCAATAATTGTGTAGTTGCCCTCACATTCTATTTCCCGTAGCTGGATGGGATTTTCTAGCAACTGAGGGACGGCAAGAAGGGTCTGACACCTGGTGGCTAAATCCAGAAGGAATCGACGAGGGATCTGCCTACCCTTGGATTTCTTCCTAGGTACTACCTTTGACTTATTATTCCTAGATTGACTGACATTATTTACAGAAGAAGAAAAAGATGAAGAGGATGGTGAAGAATGTACAGGGGAAGACCCCTCAGAGGAGGGGTAGAAAAGGTCGCTCATCGGACCTTGGACGGGTGGTCCGTAGGGCGGGGCACACCCGTGGGAGATGTAGGAAGTTTCCTCAACGAAGATGTGTTGTTGAGGAGTTTGAAAATTGACGTTTTTTTTTTCGTCTTTATTTTTGATGACAAAACAGTGGAAAGAGATCGGGGGAGAGGAAAAAGTGGTTATGGCTAGAGGATTGGGAGACTGGTAGAGCAGATCATGATTGAAGACCTGGCGCGGGTTGAGAAACCCGCGCAGGTATGTAAGTAGAGAGGGGGATCTGGGAAGATCATCAGACAACCGTCTGGCCAAGGAAGATGACAGCAACAAAGGTTTCGGCAAGTGAATGGAGAAGATGACGGCTAATGAGTCATCGGTGGTGATGGTGATGGCGGATGGAGATCCGCTGGTGATAGGGTCCTTCTGGCGAGGACGAGGATAGTTTGGGACCGTGGCAACAGTAATGATATTTTCTGGCATTCCGGAGATCAATGGCGGTCCTTCAAGCTGGGGAGACGAGAACATCCTTTCCAGCACAACAGAAACGTCCCGTATATCAAACCATTTGTCCCATTCGCATTACGGGTCTTTGATCTTGCCTCTTTTGGTTACCCTCGGACATTTTTCGGCCGAATACACAACATGCGACCCCCCATGTGCTTCCTGCGGATAATCCCCCATCTGAATAACGGGCCCTTTGTTGAAGTGGTTTGATAGGATCCATGTGAGGGGCTTCCAATCCGCCTTGAATGGTCCTTTGAAGCCTAGGCCAAACCTGCGGTTTGGCCTAATCTCCTTTGGTGGTTTCAACCTACCTTGTAGCTGTGCACCCAGACCTTTGCCCTGTTGATAGCCGATGTTTCTCATAATCTCCCAACCTTTGGAGTGAAAAGGGAGATATGGCGTTGTTGCCTTGATCGTCCTCTTTGGTGCTAGCGGAATGTGAGATGAATCCCACACGTCCAGCAATGACAATATGGGCCGATGAGACGGCCAAACAGAGGGCAGAGAGGTATTGATAACATCCACCGTGTGAAGGACAGGTGTGCTGACTACTTTAATAATTCTTCTATTGTAAGGAAACTTCAAGCACTGATGGTTGGTGGAAGGCACAGCATCTATGGCTTCAATGTAAGGGCGACCCAGTATGGCCTTGAATATGGGGTCCATGTCAAGGACATGGAATTCCGTGGGGACTGACATAGGACCTAGCTCTACCCTTAGAATAATCATCCCTTGTGGCGGCCTTTTGCTATTGTCATAAGCCGTGACTGTGATTGAAGAAGGTCTTATCTGTTCCTGTTCGACCCCAAACAACTGAAGGGTGCTCATGGAGATCACATTTATGGACGCACCCGTGTGTACAAGGCATGGGTTTATGGATACCCCATTAATTTTTATTGAAACACACAATGCATATTTCTGAGCTTCCTTAGGAGCGAGCTCGTAGTTGTGGAACATGATGGCCGGTTGTGTGTCCGTTGGGGTCAGGACGGCAGAAATCTTTTCTACAGGGAGGTCCTCATTCACCATGACCTTTTGATGATACTCCATTAAGGCTGCCTGATGGGATGTGGATCTCTGAAGCAACTCCAGGATGGAGATCCGAGCAGGCGTCTTATCCAAGTGTTTCAATAAATCATACTGTGTTCCAGGGATAGATCTTTCCGGTTGTTCTCCATCATCTCTCTCTGGCTGAGACTGCTCGGGATTCTGACTGTTCTGGGGGAAAACCCTGTGGAAAATCCTTCCACTCTGGAGCACCATTGCCTGTGGCTTTTATACCTCTATAGGGGTAGTAGTGGGTTTTAACAGAGGTCTGAGGGGTAGTGGCGGAGGGATGGTTGATGAAGTAGGGGTGATGATGGGACCAGGGATTCTGATGAGGGGTTTGTTAGGTGGAGGCATGGTGGAGGTAGAGGGGATATCACACGGGTTATGAAGGATAAGGGGCCTAGAAGGTGGAGGTGGAAGCAAAGTGGAAGTGGGTAAGGTTTGGAGCGGGTAATGGTGTTGACATGGATGGTGGATGATGAGTGGTTTTGAGGGCATTGGCGGTGGTATGGTGGAGACAGGCGGGGTTACGCACGGTGGACGGGTGATAAGGGGCTTAGAAGGCATAGGGGCAAATGCAGTAGAGGTGGATGGTAAAGTGGGGGAGTGAGAGAAAATGAGAGGGTGTGAGGGTGTAATGAAGGGTGTTGGCTGATAGGTCATTGGGGTGCGAATGAGAGGGCGTGATGACAGTGAGAATGGTGAAGGCGGTATTAACGCGGGTTGATGAGAGAGAGGTGCTACCCGGGCAAGGCGAGGGGGTTGCATGATGATAGGGTTGGCGGTAGAAAGAATAGAGGTACTCTCTAGATGCCACACCTACTCTCTCCCGACTTCCGGGAAGGAGGAGATGGGGTTGACCTTATGATTGGGATGTTGGTGCTCCGGTAATGGATTCTGGATTATGCCCATGTTGGGCTGTTGTGGCTGGGCCTACTGAGGCTGCTGTTGTTGTTGTGGTTGTTGCTGTGGCTACTGTTGTAACTGCTGCTGTTATTGCTGGAATTGTGGCCTAGGAGGAGGTCTCCTAGCCTTGAGAGTGGTGACGTATCGCCTCATTTCATCACAGTCAATCCCGCCTTCATCATTCGTATCGTGGATGTAATCTTTAAACTGAAAGCAGTTGTCCACTATGTGCCCTGGCTGCCTGTGATAGACGCAGTATCTGGAGGTATCAACATTCGGGGGCCACACGGGCCTTTCCCTGGGTAGGATGAGTGTGTTTGAGGCTATGAGGGCGTTGAAAATATCCGCCAGAGTTTCTGGCAATGGTGGGTAATAGGCTCTCTTGGGACCAATAGGCCTCCTTTGTTGCTGTGGGGGACCGTAATTTCCTTGGGGTGGAACTTGGTTGTACTGAAGTGGTGGTTGTTGTTACTTGTGTCGAGGCTGTTGCTGGGGTTGAAGTAGTTGAGACATGTTGTTCTGAGGTGGATCATTTTGGGGTGGAGGATGAGAGAGGAAGGTACCTGGTTGGAGGGGAAGTCGGGGCATTTGTGGAAGCCTTGGGTTGGCTGCATAGTTGGTGTTGTTGACCGCACTTACTTGCTCATTTGTTACGACCCCTTCTGTTGCTCCGCCTGGGGCACCAGCGCCTGTCTTTCTGACCACCTTGGGCTTCGGCGGCTCAAACATGTTCATAATGGGGGAGTCTTTTAACTGGGTTTGGATGTACCGGGCTCTTTCGTAGAGCTCTTCCAAGGTGGTGAGCTTATTCATGGCCAAGACATGCCTGAACCGTGGGGTCGCATTAGATACGATCACCTTTACTTGTTCAGGTTCTGAGAGGGTATCTCTTATTCTTTCTGCCAGAGACCTCCATCTATCAGTATAGCGGATAAAATCCTCGTCGGACTTCATCTTTTCGGCCACTAGGTCGGTAATGGAGAGAGAGGGACCGACCCTATCCCGATACTTTTGCAAGAACCTTCTCTGACTGTTTCAAAATTCTTGGTCTCGCGGGGCTCCAAAGAATAGAACCACTTTAGCGCAGGACCGTCCAATGACCACCGAAAGAGGTATGCGAGGGACCTCTGGTCGTTTTGCCAATAGGATGACTCATACATGAAATCCTTGAGGTGAATGAAGGGGTTGCCAGTGCCATTATACATGCGGTACGTGGGCATTTTGGAGGGAGGAAGATGGATGACCGGAAGGATTGGCAAAGCAACCTCCGGGGTGGATTTCACGTCCACCATTTTCTTCAAATTTTAAAACTGTTCGTCCATCCTATTGAACCTATTGAGGAGCGATTGGGCGAGCTTCTCGGGCGGTGAAGGTGGCACTTGCCACTGGGGAGGAAAATGTCTCCCGGAGACTTGAGGGGGAAACCTTGAATGAGAGGGAGCTGCCGGGCCGCCGATAGTTGGCCCCGGCTGAAGCGGTATGTGGGGAACAACAGGGGTTTGAGATTGCGAAGGGAACTGGAACGAGGGTGGTTGTTGGCTCGCTTGCCCTTGAAGCGAGGGAGATTGGATGGCTTGTGCCAACGAAGGAGATGGAATGGCCCGCACCAATTCTTGGAGAGGTGCGATGGCCGGAGTTGATTCCTGGGGAGCGGGGGAAACATATTTCCCCTTCAGAATGGCCTGGAAGGCCCGGAGCTGCTCAGAGGTAAGCTCCGTGTTGGCGAGGACACCTAGCAAAGAGGAGATGTCCTGTGGCGGGGATGTGTCCCCTGTGGTAACCTGCACCTCACGTGAGGGCTCATGGGAAGGACCCTCGTCCATAGCATGGACTCGCGGCTCGACTGACTCACCACGACCAGGGTGGTTCTCCTCAAAAGACTCGTGAGCCATGCTCACAGTTTTCCCGGAACGCAAAAACATATACTAGCAAGCAAATAGCAGAGATTATCAAACAAGTGGATGCCTTTACGCCCCTTTTTTGTGTTTTGATTTTGATGATTTTTTTTATGTTTTTAACCAGATCCGAAGTTCACGCAAAATAGGGACCCTAGTTCATTTTTTTTTCACCTCCGTGTCAGCTAGGGGCTCTCGTCCACCACGAATAGGTCGACTAACTCTGGGGAACTTCAATGGTACAAACGGCCCAGTGAACGAAGAGGAGATTCTTCGATGTCGGGGACTTACGGAGGTCCCAGTGGAGGAGATTCTAGTCCGTCGAGAGGAATTCCCGAACGGAGAGTCCTTCCTTCACCGAGAGAGGGTGATCCTTAGAAAAGAGTAAAAAAAGGAAAGAAAAGGGGGTAAATGCATGAAATGCGGTGTTGGATAAAAGATATGTAACACATAGATGGAGCAGAGATAAGCATACAAATATAACAGATGTATAGCAGTGATATAACAAGAATATAACAACAATAAACAGATAGAGGAAGATATAGCCGCTCTACTTTCCAAGACAACACAGACTTAAAAATGACAAAAGAGGGGACTAAGGGGCGTGCACGTGGTGCACGAAGGGGATGACATAGCGCACGCGGGCGTAATAAGAAGGGGGACACACGAGGGTGCCAAGTGGAGGGAGCACACATGGGTGCCGAGTGGAGGGGCACACGTGGGTGCCGAGATAACGCAGACCTTGAAGTAATCACAAAGGACCGGGGGAGTGCACGTGGTGCACGAGGGAAATGATGTAGCGCACGTGGGCGCAATATGGAGGGGCACACGTGGGTGCCGAAAGAAGGGAGGCACACGTGGGTGCCGAGAGTTCAAAGGTAACCCAAAAAAGCAAAAAGAAGTCCCACCGTGATCGCCAATCTGTGGAAGTCGAGGAATCCACTCAAGGAGAAGAAAACGAACTAAACTACGGACTATCAAGCGACTAAAAATTAAGAAGGATTATGAAACATGCCAATATGAGGAAAGAGCATACGTAGGATGCTAAAGGGGTGTGATCGCCAGAGGGGTTACCTCAAAGAAACGAAATGATCGCGTGTACCTTGTGTTGAGCGCGGAGATTGTGAATCCCCGAGAGCGGGAAATGGCAGGTTACTTCTTCCTCCCACTTCGGCCGGCCGACGGAGAGGGCTTTCCTCAAGTACCCTTGCAAAACAACGACAAACAGGTAATGAGTGGATCAGAAAGACGAAGGTGCAGTATTCAAATTATAATGACGCAAGTAACGAAATGATGGCAAGACACACACCTGGTTGGTGTTGTCTTTTAAACCCCTCTCGGACACGAGTAGGAGGAAAATGCTTATGATGAATGGCAATTATTCCGATGTAGAAACGGAAAAAGACTCCCTCATAAAAAGGGGGGGTAGAAGATATGATATAATGAATGCAAGATAACTAGGAAAGAAGAGGAGAGAATGGCTTATTGGATGGTCAATGGCGAGATCCGGCGGAGCTTCGGTAGCGTAGGGACGACGAGGTAGCGCGGCAGGCGAAGGCGGCCTCTCTCCTTCGAGCACTGGCACCCGAGGATCCGGCAGGACCTCCCCTACAAAAAACCCACGAGTTAGGAATAGAATCCGGCAGCCTCTCAGTGCTCTTTTTTTCGACCCTTGAACTGAGGGGGGTAAGCCTCTATTTATAGAGGTCGGGAGGATGGGGGCGTCCAGAGGCCTGGACGCCTCCATAACTTGGATTTTCTTCAAACGCCAGACTGAGCCACGGTCAGTCGATGGTCGTGGGGGGGGGGGGGGTCGCCCGTGAGCTGGTTGATGGAGGCGTCCAGGGGCCTGGACGCCTCCATATCTTGGATTTTCTTCAAACGACAAACTGAGTAACGGTCAGTCGAAGGTCGGGGGTCACCCGTGAGCTGGTTGATGGAGGCGTCCAGGGGCCAGGACGCCTCCATAACTTGGATTTTATTCAAACGACAGGCTAAGCAACGGTCAGTCGATGGCCTGGGGTCACCCGTGAGTTGTTTGATGGAGGCGTCCAGGGGCCTGGATGCTTCCATAACTTGGATTTTATTCAAACGACAGGCTGAGCAACGGTCAGTCGATGGCCCGGGGTCGCCCGTGAGCTGGTTGATGGAGGCGTCCAGGGGCCTGGACGCCTCCATGAAATTATATATATTTTTGATTGAAATATATTTTTTTGTCATTATTTTGTATTGATGGAGGCGTCCAGGAGCCTGGACGCCTCCATGATGACCCCCAGATTCCCCCGAAAAGTGCGTCAGTAGTCGTCCGTTAGGCATTTTCCTGGTACCGGCAACTTCTGGTGCATGCGATTGATGTTGATGCCGTTCGAATGCCGCATGATTTTGACAACGAGGCGGTTTTCGGATGCCGAAGGAGCGTTACGCTACTCGCCCAGAAGACGAGAGAAGACTCAAAGATTGGAAACACTCAAGTGATTCAAAATGCGAAAGCCACTGCGGGGCGTCGCGTGGTAATATGAGATTTTCTCAGGGGATGTCAGGAATAGCGTGTCTACAAACTTTTTTTTTATCAAACACAAAGTCATCTAGCGGCCGAAGGGAGAGTGCACCCCCATTCCAGAGGAAGGGAATGATCTCACTCCACCAAGCAAACCCCTAAATGCTGATTTTATTACTTTTCTTTTTGTGTAGAATCTGTACAGATCAATAGAGACCGAAGAGACCAAGTCTCTAGTACAATGAGTATGAAAAGAGGCTATACAAAAATTCTACGAAAATTAGGAACAGAAGATGCATCCGCTAAAGCATAAGCTTTGGCTAGTATGGGCAAATCTTTGAAAGAATAAAACTCCTTGTTGCGGCCAATGATTATTGCATGATTGGCAAGGGCATCAGCAACCTGATTAATCTCTCTGTAGGTGTGGGAGATGGGGCAGCCACACGACTGAAAATCTTCTTGAATATCTGCCCACCATGGAAGAAGGGACCAAGGGGGGTCTTTTTTCTTGGTAAGCATATCAACCATAACCATAGAATCTGTATAAATGATTGACAGAGGGATAGAGTGCAGGCTAGCTAGGCGTAAACCATCCAGGAGAGCTCTTCCTTCAGCAATCATATTTGTGCCAGTCCCATAGAAATAAGAGAAACTTAATAGAACTTGGCCATAAGAATTTCTTATGCAGCCACCCCCTCCAGCCGGGCCTGGGTTTTCCTTACAAGCCCCATCAATATTAAGAGAATAGTTAACAGAAGGGGGCATCCATCTAATGATATTAAATGCCAACTGTTTGATGTTAACCTCAATACCAAATTCATGAATCAATTTCCTGTGACTATGACTAATTCCTTGTCTGAAATGGGAATGCTACACAATTTGTTTAATCTCCAAAAGAATGATATGAGCCACCCTTAGAATATTGGAAGAACTACCTTCATACCTGACCAAGCATCTGTATTTCCAAATCTCCCAAGTTATCAAAATCACCATCATAAGAGATATAAAACCTTTAGGAGAAGTAATTTGAATTTCTGAAATGAATTGCTTTAGCCACAATCGGAAATTAGATGATGGTTTTAATTCTGGTAAGAGGGGTCCAAACTTATTCCATAGGAAGGCAGCAGGTTCACTTTTCAGGAATAGATGATCATCATCTTCATTATTCTTAGTGAATTGACAACATGAGCAGCAAGATGCCATCTGTACACCACTTGATTGTACTCTGCTTTCAGTGGGAACCGCCTGCTGTATGAGCTTCCAGCAAAATAAAGCTGCCCTTGTAGGAAATTTGATATTCAATAGCTTGCTAAAACCTGAGCTGTCCTGTTGAGTTGTTTGCCCCTTTATATATCTGTAAGTAGATTTAATGCTGAATTTTCCAGAATTAGATAATGACCAGATGGGAATATCCCTACCATTTTGTAAAATAATGTTCTGAAGATCCCCTCGGGTCTGCTGATCAGTAATGAAACTCCAAGCATTATGTTGTACTTCTGTTAATACAGCCCTTGCAGAATAATCCTCAACAGAAGATTGAGAAGAAGCCTGAGCAGTTAAGGCTTTATCTTTGTACCAAATATCTTTGAAGAAGTTTATAGATGAGCCATCTTTTATGATCATCCGGAGACCAGAAAGAAGAATAGTTTTAGCTTTTACATAATCTCTGGTTCTAATTCCTGCTGGATATGGGGAGGTGCAATCAGAGATATGACAGCCTTGCACATATTTGCATCTAACAAACCGAGCCCAAAGAGAATCGCTGAATATAGAAAGCCACAGAAGTTTTACTTGACAGCAAATCTGAATATCAGCAATACTTCTAATGCCCAGGCCTCCATTGACAATAGGATTATAAATTCTGTCCCATGAAACCCAATGCTTCCTGTGAGAAGTGTCGGTCCCTTGCCAAAAAAAATTCGCACACAATTTTTCAATCTGTCTCTGGATGGTGCAAGGAATTGAAACAGCACTAGCTGAGTATATTGCCAATGATGACAGCACAGAACGAATAAGGACAACTCTGCCAGCCTGAGATAAAAATTTACTCTGCCAACCTGCTAGTTTGTTGTTCATTTTATCAATAAGATATTTGAAATGAGTAACCTTAGTTTTTCCTTTGAACAAAGGAATACCGAAGTAAGTGATTGTATTTGTTCTGTGTTGGTACCCAGACAATTGCTTTAATCTGTTGATAGATGAGGCTGGCATTCTTTTTCCAACAATAAAGTATCTTTTGGAAGGATTTACTCTTTGTCCAGAGGACATTTCATATTTTGCATGGAAAGACAATAGCTGCTTAACTGAGGGAATGCTCCCATTCAGAAAAATAATTGAATCATCAGCATAAAGGATGTGAGATAACTGAGGCGAACCTCGAGGCAAATGATAAAATTTGCATTTACCAGAATAGAATAAGAAACTTAACCCTCTACTCAATACTTCCTCTGCTAAGATGAACAATGCAGGTGCTAAAGGATCTCCTTGTCGAACCCCACTAGATGACTTAAAATAGCCATGAATCTGTCCATTCAAAGATATAGAGAACCAACAATTCATCAAAAGTTGAGCAATGAGGGACACAAACCTGTTAGAAAAACCAAATTTTCTCATTGTGTGGAGAAGAAAATCCCATTCAATGCGGTCATAGGCTTTAGCCATGTCAAGTTTAATAAGCATATTATGCCCTCTAACTGGTCTGTCTAACTCCATAAAAAGTTCCCTGGCCAGAAGAAATTTATCAGTTATCAGTCTTCCAGTGATAAACCCACTTTGCTCACTTGAGATTATCATAGGAAGGATATGCCTCAGCTGGTCACTCAGTATTTTAGACACTATTTTATAAACAAAGTTGCATAGACTTATAGGCCTGAAATCTGCAAATGAAGATGGATTCTTGACTTTAGGAATCATGCACATAATAGTGGAGGTGATCCCCTGCGGAAGACCCCACCCTTGGAAAAAACTATGAACAGCTTTAGTCACATCCAAGCAGACAATGTCCCAACAAAAGGTGAAGAATCCTCCTGTAAAGCCATCTGGTCCTGGAGAACTATTTCCTGACAGAGAGAAAATCGCAGTCTTGACCTCATCAGCAGAAGGAGTTGAACATAGTGAAGTGTTCTGATCATCAGTAATCAGAGAAGGAATAGCTGAGAACAAGTTTTCATCAAGATTGTGATCCTCTGAAGCAAGCAAAGACTTAAAGTAATCAACTGCCCCATCAAGTAAGGAGACTTGATCTTCCACCCAGATGTTATTCACCTTACGTTTTTGAATGAAATTCCTCTACTGTTTGACTTTAGTATAATGGTGAAAAAATTGTGTATTTCTGTCTCCGGACTGCAACCACTAAACTCTGGATTTTTGATACCAATATATCTCCTCCCTAGCCAATAACATCTTCATTTCTGCATTTACTTTGTTAAGTGTGGCTCTATTCTCAGCAGTAGGGTTTTCATCATAACAAGCCTGAGCTCTTTCCACAGCATGATTAGTATCTTCTTTAAGCATGTGAATGTTGCCAAAAATATCTTTCTTCCAGCTTTTAAGATGAAGCCTTAAACTTTTCAGTTTACTTTGAAGAGCATGAAAAGGATGGACATCAGTCTGAATGACTTTATTCCACTGAACCTTAACAAAATCTAGAAATTTAGGATGGGTGTGCCACATATGTTGGTAAATAAACCTCCCCGGGGTTAACCTGACAGAGCTTGTCGAAATCAAAAGGGGAGCATGATCAGAGGGGCCCCTAGGAAAGTGTTTCACTGACAAACTAACTCCTTTTTCCAACCAAGAGGAGTTGTAGAGAATTCTATCCAGCCGAGCTCTGATGTGAGTGGGGCCTAACTGATTGTTTAACCAAGTGAAATTTGAGCCTAAATAACCAGCATCAACAAGACCAACAGCTGATAGGAAGCCTTGAAAATCAGACATTGCAACCACTGATGAAAGATTACCCCCAATTTTCTCTTCAGGAGACAGGACACAATTGAATGGATTGAGACCCCTTGACTAAAAGTCATTAAGGAGTCAAACATTTCCCTACGAATATCACAACTACACGAAGCATAAATGGCAGTGAACAGCAAAGAAGTGGAGCCTTCTACCTGAATGCCCACAGTCAAATACTGAGGATGCAGCTGCACTATTTGCAAATTTAAACTAGAGTTGTAAAATAACCAAATTTTAGAAGAGTCACCATTATTTCCAATCACATACTGCATTTTGATTTTCCTGGCTACTCTAGGAGCACGGTTAAAATTGATGCAAGGTTCAGATATAGCAGCCAATTTAACATCATGAGCTCTAACTAGCTGTGCGAGGCTCCGAATCGTGGCCTTATTTCCAATTCCTCTGACATTCCACACCAATGCTGATTTAATCATTACTAAAAGAAGAGAAAGAATGAATAGCCAATACCTTGGCTTTGGCCCTGATCAATCGGGCATCACTAAATAAAACTCCGGGCAGAACAGAATCAGAATTTGATTTCAGAGGTAAATTCTTTGAACAGTCACCGAATTGATATACCATTTTAACATTCTCAGCAGCTGATAATTTTGAAACCACATCAATATTGACAGCCTTAAGAGTTATCTGATCCATAGCTGATTTTTCCAGACTATGATCAGGGAAAGTCCCCTGCATCTTCCCTGAAGATTGATGGATTGAAGGCAGCTCCTCAGATTCTGAAATACAGGGGAGGAAGACAGGATTTGAAGTTGAGGAAGCTTTGCAACATTTCCTAGGCTTAGAACCATTAATTTCATCATCTTCCAATAAATCAGGAGAAGCAGAAGACAAATCATTGCAAAATCCTTCTGTTCCTGAAGGAGCTCTATCAACTTTCTTAACTTGGATATTCACAATCTCCGAATCAATTTCCTCAGCAACCTGATTGAGGATTGAAAATCTATTTGCATCTGTAACTGGAATTTCACCTGTTATGACCTTCTTCGGCTTATAAGCTTGCCGTGTATTCCTCTGTTCTTCATGAATTTCTGTGATTTTCTTGAATGGAATTTTACCTTTTTTCTTTTTGCATTCCTTGTCTGAATAACCAATTTTATGACAGAATGAACATAACTGAGGGACTCTATGGTAATTAACCGGCTGCCAGAATCCTCCATTGCCAATACCAATCCAAATCCTATATCTCCTTTGTTTGTCAAGATTCAGTTCTATACAGACCAGGGCTTCTGAAGTATTCGTCATCGCAGCTGTAGTTTCATGAATTCGAAGCACCTGACCGATATTGCCAGCTATAGATCGCAGCATGTCATCATGGTAGAAATTAACAGGAAGCTCCGGAAAACCAATCCATACTGGAATAATTGGCGGATCAGACAAAAAATTGAAATCCTGCTGCCATTTGAAAAATCTGAACATGAAACCATTTATGAAAAAACTTTTCTGTAAGAGAACCCTCAAGTAGTCATTCTCATTTCCCAGATGAATTAGTAAATGTCTAGGGTTCATACGACTGATGATCGGCTCGGCAGTCAGATGAAGGTATTGAGCTAAACATGCCTTGACTTCAGGAATCGAAGGACGGCCATATGAACATTTAGCAATTATAGCATACTGGAGATGATCGCAAGATACCTGAATGTCTTCCTGCGAGAAGAACACTGCCGGCTCTCCCTGGTCAGTGAATGCAGGGGGCTTCACCGAAATGCGACGATGAGGCATTTGACAAGATTCCAGAAGAGATTGAGCATAAGACTTCCGAGGTATAGTAGGAGCATTTTCTGCTGGAGATTCGGTCCCAATTCCGAAGGTTGTGCCTCCCCCGCCGCACCCGCCATGGCCGGCGGGGAGGGAGCTCTACGATGCAAAAGGGAAAATGGAGCGGGAAACGCTCAGAGCTTCTCTCACTAGAAACGAAGAGAGGGGTGAGGATCAATTTACTTTCCTCTTGGATAGTGTACGTGTCTACAAACTTGACTGAACTAAACCCTTGGAAATGATACTCCCTGAACTTTGGAAGTAGATAGACGTGGGAAGCAGCTCTCCTTGGTTGGTTCTAGCTCCAAGATGCGGTAGCACTTCGACGTGAACTCCAGATGTCTCCTCTTCAAGTCATGAAGTCAAGGGTTCTATTTATAGACCCTCAAAGTCTAGGTTCGAGTAGAGGATAATCCAGCTAGAAAGTAGGACGTTTCTTAGCAAACTCTTGAAGATAATACTCCCTAGAGTCCACTGAAATAAACGGAAGCTTCTTAGGATGAGTATCGAGAGAGAAACCCTCCAACCAAACTCTTAGTTCGATCACGGAATAGCAGAGCAAAGGCCAGGCTTGTCAGAACTCTCTGTTGAATGTAACGGCCGCACGATAGACCGTCACACTAATGTAACACGCCAGTCTTGGACCGTTACACAACCCTATCCACTATAAGATACGATCAATGGGAGAAGTTCGCGAACGTAGGACTCTAGATGAATGTAACGGTCAAGGGTAGATGTATCACAACCAATGTAAAGGCTGCATGATAAACTGTCACATCCAACGGATAGGCAAAAGATAAGCTTGAAAGAAGCCTTAAGCTTAAGGACTCTGGAAGGATGTAACGCGCCATGGTAGATGCGATAGAGGACTGTAATGCCCCATCAAAGGACCGTTAGAGATAATAAAGTGCTAATGAAATGAGAGCTTGCTAAGCTTCGTCCAGCAGAAAGGGATAAGGAACCCGACCCAACCAAGAAGTTATGACTCATGAAATAGACCTCAAATTGACCAAGAAGGCTCAATAAAGGTGCACAACTTGGAGCATCATATAGAATGAACAAGGAGATGACCCGACTTATCGGTCATAAAATGGGTGTCAACACACACGTGGTTGGGGGCAGTGGACACATGCTGACGAGCGTGAGCCCAGCTAGTCACTTACTTTGCGGTTACTTGTTCGGTGTCCGTGCCTTTGGTAGGCACTACCACGTCAGGCAGTTCACCCGCGGTGCGGTATAAGACGTCAGGGGACGCTACCGATTGTGCTTCGAGTGCGAGGTACTCCTGTCGAGTTCGGAGTCGTAGACTATCAGTCGTTGCGACTTCGACCTTCAGGTTTTTGTCATGTTGGCCGTGGTGTTCTGGTCGTTTCACTGTGGCTCGTGTGTCAGTTTTTATGCCGTGAGATCAGTGTTTTGTAGATGGCAGGGCTTCCCTTCCGAGGTACTCGCTTAGCCGCTAGCGTAGTGGTTTCCCATTTCGCGAGGTAGGGTTCGAGTGATCCCTACTGAGTCTTGTTCTGAGACTCATTCCCTGCGTGTTTTCACCGTGTTTTAGGAGAGGCGCGGCTTCAGGGGAGCGTGTCTGAGGCTCAGCGTGGTTCGGGTGCCCAGCGTTAGTGCCAGAGGTCAGAGTCGGGGTATGCCCCATGTAGCTGTACTTTTCCTTCTTGTCTCTGTACTAGTTGTGGACTACTGTTGTTATTTTATTGTTAGCTTGTGGACCACGTATTAAGTAAAATGTTAATTTATTTCATGCTTAATCATATAAACTGGTTAATTTCTGTAATTATTTTTGATACTTGTGTAGTCTCCACACCATCCTTTTAACCCTTCTGAGTCTTCGAACTCGTGGGTGGCGGTGCGAGTCACAGGCTATTGGGCCTTCCCGGTAATCTGATTCTCAGGTCGTTACAGCTGGTATCAGAGCGCAGTTGTGGGATTACGCGAGAATCATAAGTAACTGTAGAGATCCACTAGTCCACAGCGATGATGTACAGTTGACGCTGGCATCGGGCATCGTGTGTTTTCATTGACCTTGCTGTTTCCGTGTTTTCTATCTTTTGCTTCAGAAGCGAGTATGGCGCCGAGGCGGAGCACTCGCTCTCAGCAGGGGCAGTCGGCTGGGGCTCAGGAGATCCAGCAGGAGGTTCGGCAGGAGGAGCAGAGTAGAGTGCCACCAGCGGCCACCGAGGTAGTGGATACTGTGAGATTTCCGAGGGCCGAGGATTTCTTCCGTGGCATGTACCAGCTTATGTCGTAGCAGTTTGGCGGAGAGGCTAGTGAGGGCTCGTCGACTAGGGGTGGGCCAGGCCGAGCAGTGAGGGATTTCATGCAGTTCCATCCACCTTACTATGGCGGTCAGCCAGACCCTGATATGGCTCGGAGTTGGCTCGACGAGATGGAGCAGGTGTTCAGTTCCATGCGGTGTACTGCGGAGGACAAGGTGATGTTGGCCTACAACTAGTTGCAGGGCACGGCTCGGGAGTGGTGGTCTTCCGAGTGGAAGACATCTTTTCAGTCACGTCCCCTTGAGCAAATTACGTGGAGTGACTTTGTCAGTGCTTTCGAGCGTGCCTACTATCCAGAGTATATTGCTACGCAGAGGATGCGTCAGTTTTTAGAGCTAGTCCAGGGTGACATGTTCGTGTTGCAGTACAGGGCCCGATTTGTTGAGCTGGGTCATTATGCACCTCATATCATGTAGCATGAGACGGTAAAGACCGCTCAGTTCATACAGGGCTTGGGGCAGGAATTGAGGCACCATTTAATCCTGAATGCGGCCACTGATTTGGAGACAACGTCTCGCGTGGCGGCTTCTTTGGAGATGGATATGCCGAGGACTCGAGCCCCGATTAGCCAGGGGCAGTCTTTGTCGGGTCGCAGCCAGCAGTCGGCTACCCAGCAGCAGGGTTCTTTTCAGCATGCGTCGGGTGGCTCAGGAGCGCCGGCACCGGTAGCGTTAGTGACAGGATCTGTGTCTTTTGTGATGCGGGACGAGACACGGACACGACAAGCTTGCGATCGTCCCTTAACGAGGGAAGCGTCGGACGTGCGCGGTTGAGAAATCGGCAAGAGCTAGGGTGGTCGGCTCGCACTTTCGTGCCCGGATCGGGTCACAGGACGGTCTCGCACTCTCTCGCAGCAGTTGTAATGAATAAATAAAGCGAGCTAGATATCCCTACACATGCTCTCTAGCAGCGGCATAAATAAATATATATGAAGTAAGCAAAATGCCAGGCAAGGAGCGAACACGATACCTCCACGCGCTCGGCGTGGGGACGACGGACCCGGCCGAAACTCGTACTCCCGGGATAAATATTACACCATATTATAGCAAATGAATTACTGCCCACTCCACGCAGGGAGGTAAAGGGCTAAACAAACGTGCCCGGGAGGATCGAATTCGGGTTGACGGGCGGCTTCTCGCGTCTCTTCGGCAGCACCCGAACTTGTGACTGTGGGGCCCACGTGCTATCCGGAGGGGCCGTGTGGGACCCGGTGGCACCGCTGTAGTGGGGACACTTAGGGAAGTGCTCCCCGGGCTGGTGACATGCTAGTTCACCGGCCGGAGGCCGGGCGGCTCAGTTCGGCACCGGTCGGAAAAACCGATCGGAAATCTGCCGGTTCTGTATTTCAGAGCGCGCTCCGGCGAGAACGGACGCTGCGATCAGCACCGGTGTCGGAATGTGACGAGATCAGAGCCGTTGGAAAGCTGCTTCGAAGTACTGCAATCTAGTGGCCTTCAGAAAAATTCACCAGATTTGTACTTTGTGTTGGCGAATTTTATATGCTGCTGTTGTATAGTAACCGAAGACTCAGATATGCTGAGAACTTTTCTGTTGATTGCCTTTGACCGTGAAGTAGATGTCCGAATTTGAAGATATGTTCTTCAGCAAGGTTGTAGGAAATTGAACAAGGAAACCAGAATATTTTTGGATCTGGATTTGGAGGTGGTGGTGATTTGTTCTGTTTTTGGAAGTGGAGGGTGGTCGGATCTGGGATCTGACTAAAAACACTGTATCAGAGGAAGAAGACGAATTTCTAAAAATAGATAGAAGGCTGATAAAAAATTCAGAAAATTTGTGGAGGTAGGGGGTGATGGACAGAACTCCTAGTAAAATTGGGAGGGTTTGAAAAAATCAAAAAGATGGTCAGAGGGGGAGAACTCAGAGGTTCTGTCACTGTAGATAGAAACTTGGCAGATCTGGGATGATAGGTTGGAAGAAAATGTAAAAATACTAAACGGTGGATTTTGGCCGTGAACATTTAGGTGGCACTTGGGATGCAAGGGTAGAACACACCATAAAATTTTCAGCTTGAGATCTTCACGTGGAGGAGAGAAGATATTCGGACAAGAAGCCTCTGTTCAGGATGGACAGAACACCGAAGGCGGCTCCGCGGCGGCGTGATGGCGGCACGGACGGCGGCGGCACAGATGATCACCGGAGATAGAGGGGAGGGGATAGAAGATAGAAATCACTCTAGAACTGGAGGTTGGAGGAGAGAAACCAGAGGGAGAGAAGAGGGGCTCAAGAACACTCTTGATTTTCCAACAATTTTCTCTTCATTTCTTCATTAATCTCTCATGACACTATACATAGGCTTATATAGAAAATGACAAGGGGTGGGGGGCTGAGAATTTCGTGGGAAATAAGTCATTTTCTTCCCCCATGTGGTCAAAACTAAAAAAAAATAAATTACATATGAATGGAGCACTCCTTTGACTAGGTAGGTAAGGTAGGTGGCCAACCTTTGAAATTTTAACCCCTTTGTCTCCCATGTGATCAATTAGCATTCAAACCTTCTAGATGGCCACCTAAGATGGTTGACCAGCCCCACATGGATGAGGTGGATCAATGGGGAAGGGGAGGGGTCCCCCTAACTAGACCTACTACACATTTGCACAAAAACCCACACAATCTACGGGAGTGACGCATTGGCCGATAAAGCCGTACAATTGCACGTATACTTTCCCGTGGATATAAAAATAAACTAAAGGATATAAATGCAATATAAAAAGGTACTGGCTCGGTGTCGATTCCCATCAACTCTCCCTGGGTGGGAGGAACTCGACCCCGTCGAGTAGGGGTAGGGATGCTCGAGTACTCCGGCGGATCCGTCACCGTGCCAAGTAGCGCGGGTATGCTCCGCTCCAAGTGATCGTCACCTGCTCATTCCATATATACTCGATATGCGAACTGCTACGGGCTAAAGGTGGTCACTCCGAAAGGGCACTCTCAAAAGAGAAGAAAACAGCTCGAAGACTCACTAGGAATCACCGTTGAGTCCCTATAGGTGACTGATCCGGGTATAGATGTGGAACCGATCCCATACTCATCAAGTGAGTCCACTCGGCTCTTACTCATAAGAGACCGACAACGAGCTTGCACAAGACTCATGCAGACTTACCATGCAATACACACAACAATCGACTCGAAACACACCACACAAACAAACCACACAAGAATACACACTGACTCATGCACGACTCGAGACTACGGTGGTAGCATCAAGTCCACTAGGTGGCCGCATCCTGGGCGGCAGGAGAGCTGTCCCACTCTTCCCCCCCAAGGCATAGTACTCATCGGCTAGTGCCTCATCGGCCACGTAATTGACACACTCAAGCTCGGGAGGTGCAGACTCTCCAACACCTAAGGCTAGGGTGGCGCGAGCGGGACACTCGCTGGCAATGTGGCCAAATCCATGACAGTGGAAACACTGCACTCGCGATCAACTACTCTCCCCAAAAAGAGGGGCCTTACCCTTATCATCCCGTCGGGTAGGGGGTGTAGGCAGCATTGGGGGAGGTGTAGGTGCCTTGACAATAGTGGAGGGGGTGCCGGTGCCAGAGGACGGGCTATAGGAGCTGGGGGACGGGCAACGGGTGCCGGTAGATGGGGTGGAGGTAGATCCCGTGGTGGGGGAGGTCGAGGTCTAGGAGCAAAGTGCTCCTGACGGGCGGGCTCCTATGGACGAGCCATGGGTCCCCTCGGGTATGAACCTAAGGAGCCACGGGAGTCACTACGGGGAGGAGCGGGGCTCCACCGGGGAATAGACTCGAACTCACCCTCGAATTGCTCCATCTCGAGAGCAACTTGGTATGCATCCTCTAGCTTGTCCACCTGGCGGCGAAGAAGCTCATACCGTAGGTGTGGGTGTAGACCACGCCGAAACCGAGAAACGGTAAGGGAATCCTCCTCCGTGGCATCGCATCGTAAGTAGTACTCATCAAATTCGGCGATGTAATCCGAGACGGACCGGTATCCTTGGGTGAGACTTTGCCACCTCTCTATAAGACGCTGGCAGTAGGAGGTAGGGAGGTACTTCTTCCTAAGCTTCTCCCTCATCTCGGTCCACGTATCGATCGGAGGTTCATGACGATGAAACAATAGATTCTCCATGTTCCTCCAATATGTTTGGGCTTGGCCCAAAAGTTTCATCCTGGCAAACTTGACCTTCCTTTGGTCCGACATCTCGAACCACTCAAAATATCGATCCATGCCAGCCTCCCAATCAAGATAGACCTTTGGGTCTAAGGACCCGTCAAAGGTGGGAGGGTCGGCCCGAACGGTCCGAAGGGCCCGTTCATCCATATCTTGGTTGTGGGTACGCCGTATAGGACGACGATCATGACCATATCCCCGATGCTCATTCTCGGACTCATAGTCATGCACCTCGGGGACTTCATGCCTCCTATTAGCTATCCCTTGACCCCTTGGAGTTGCGGGTTGTTGACCCGGCTCCGGTTGACCTTGTGTAGGGGGGACGGGTGCTTGGACTGGGGCGATCGGTGGTGCCTCGGCTGGGCCTCTCTCTAGTGCGGTGACTCTCCCGACCAATCCCTGAACGGACTGGCTAGACCCGACGGCCCTATCCTCTACGGCCTTCATCCTCTCTTCTAGGCGGGTGCCTAGATCATTCACTTGGGTACTCAACCCTTCCATCCTATCCACTCGGGTGCTTAACACTTCCATGCGATCACTCAACCCATCCATTTTTCCCATAAGAGTTCGGAACATGGTGGCCACCTCATCGGAACTATGGACTCGGGATTCCGCCATTGGTGGTGGTGGGGGTGAGTATTGGGTACCTCGACGAGTGGGCATGCAAACACACCGACTAGAAGACGCCGACTAAAGCAAACACACTAATGCAAAATGATGCGCCTATACTTAAACCAATATCCGGTACGTGGCGGAGGTAATCGACCCGAAGGTCACTCGTGCAAGTGTGCGGCCTTCCCGATAGGCGTAGCCTAACGTTCGGACAACACCTTTTGATATACCGAGTAAAGGGATGTAAATGCTAAAGACACTTTTTTTATTTTAAAACAATGATGACCCTAAACACGACTTAGACAATGACTAATGACTAGACGTAAATGACACTCTTTTCTTTTCTTTTTTTGACACCGTAGACTCAAACTCGCTCTGATACCAAATTGATGCGGGACGAGACACGGACACGACAAGCTCGTGATCGTCCCTTAACGAGGGAAGCGTCGGACGTGCGCGGTTGAGAAATCGGCAAGACCTAGGGTGGTCGGCTCGCACTTCAATGCCCAGATCGGGTCACGGGACGGTCTCGCACTCTCTCGCAGCAGCGGTAATGAATAAATAAAGCGAGCTAGATATCCCTACACATGCTCTCTAGCAGCGGCATAAACAAATATATATGAAGTAAGTAAAATGCCAGGCAAGGAGCGAACACGATACCTCCACGCGCTCGGCGTGGGGACGACGGACCCGGCCGAAACTCGTACTCCCGGGATAAATATTACACCATATTACAGCAAATGAATTACTGCCCACCCCACGCAGGGAGGTAAAGGGCTACACAAACGGGCCCGGGAGGACCGAATTCGGGTTG
This sequence comes from Amorphophallus konjac, assembly GCA_022559845.1. Classification (NCBI taxonomy): domain Eukaryota; kingdom Viridiplantae; phylum Streptophyta; class Magnoliopsida; order Alismatales; family Araceae; genus Amorphophallus; species Amorphophallus konjac. The sequence continues at coordinate 227,738,503 of CM040123.1, read as the reverse complement.
ACGGGCGGCTTCTCGCGTCTCTTCGGCAACACCCGAACTTGTGATTGTGGGGCCCACGTGCTGTCCGGAGGTGCCGTGTGGGACCCGGTGGCACCGCTATAGTGGGGACACTTAGGGAAGCGCTCCCCAGGCTGGCGATACGCTGGTTCACCGTCCGGAGGCCGGGCGGCTCCGTTCGGCACCGGTCGGAAAAACTGATCGGAAATCTGCCGGTTCTGTATTTCAGCGCGAGCTCCGGCGAGAACGGACGCTGCGATCAGCACCGGTGTCAGAATGCGACGAGATCAGAGCCGTTGGAAAGCTGCTTCGAAGTACTACAATCTAGTGGCCTTCATAAAAATTCACCAGATTTGTACTTTGTGTTGGCGAATTTTATATGCTGCTGTTGTACAGTAACCGAAGACTCAGATCTGTAGAGAACTTTTCTATTGATTGCCTTTGACCGTGAAGTAGATGTCCGAATTTAAGATGTGTTATTCAGAAAGGTTGTAGGAAATTGAACAAGGAAACCATGACTTTTTTGGGATCTGGATTTGGAGGTGGTGGTGATTTGTTCTGATTTTGTAAGTGGAGGGTGGTCGGATCTGGGATCTGACTAAAAACATTGTATCAGAGGAAGAAGACGAATTTCTAAAAATAGATAGAGGGCTGATAAAAAATTAATAAAATTTGTGAACGTAGGACGGGATGGAAAGAACTCCCAGTAAAATTGGGAGGATTTGGAAAAATCAAAAAGATGGTCGGAGGGGGAGAACTCAGAGATTCTGTCACTGTAGATAGAAACTTGGCAGATCTGGGATGACAAGTTGGAAGAAAATGTAAAAATATTAAACGGTGGATTTTGGGCATGAAAATTTAGGTGGTACTTGGGATGCAAGGGTAGAACACACCATAAAAATTTCAGCTTGAGATCTTCATGTGTAGGAGAGAAGATATTCGGACAAGAAGCCTCTGTTCAGGATGGATAGAACACCGAAGGCGGCTCCGCGGCGGCGTGATGGCGGCACGGACGGCGGTGGCGGCGGCACAGATGATCACCGGAGATAGAGGGGATGTGATAGAAGATAGAAATCACTCTAGAACTGGAGGTTGGAAGAGAGAAACCAGAGGGAGAGAGGAGGGGCTCAATAACACTCTTGATTTTCCAACAATTTTCTCTTCATTTCTTCATTAATCTCTAATGACACTATACATAGGCTTATATAGAAAATGGCAAGGGGTGGGGGGCTGGGAATTTCGTGGGAAATAAGTCATTTTCTTCCCCCATGTGGTCAAAACTCAAAAAAAATAAATTACATATGAATGGAGCACTCCTTTGACTAGGTAGGTAAGGTAGGTGGCCAACCTTTGAAATTTTAACCCCTTTGTCTCCCATGTAGTCAATTAGCATTCAAACCTTCTAGATGGCCACCTAGGATGGTTGACCAGCCCCACATGGATGAGGTGGACCAATGGGGAAGGGGAGGGGCCCCCCTAACTGGACCTACTACACATTTGCACAAAAACCCACACAATCTACGGGAGTGACGCATTGGCCGATAAAGCCGTACAATTGTGCATATACTTTCCCGTGGATATAAAAATAAACTAAAAGATATAAATGTAATATGAAAAGGTACTGGCTCGGTGTCGATTCCCATCATTTTGGCTCGAAGGTCAAGAAGTTCCTTAAGAAGGGTTTCTCTAAGAAGCGCAAGGATCTGAGGCAGGCATCATCGGGCAGTGTACAGCAGCCGATTCCTTTTCAACGTCAGGGATCAGTCGGTGGGTCTCGTTCGGTGTGTCCCTGGTGTGGCGAGTCCCATCTAGGCAGGCAGTGCACGGCGCTGATTGTTTGTTTCCAGTGTGACCAGCCAGGGCATATGGCGCGTGATTATCCTCAGAGGCAGCAACAGCAGCAGTTTCCTCAGTCGTAGCAGTTTCCCCAGTAGCAGAGGCCACAGCAGCCGCAGCAGCAGCAGGGACAGTATCCGCCGCTACCCAGGTCAGCGAGTGTGGAGGCAGGCAGAGAGCTCGAGGCTAGATTACACACATGACTAGGGCAGAGGCAGTGGTGTCGCAGCTCGTGGAATGTACCGTTCAGATTTTGGGTTGTGTGGCTCGGGTTTTGTTTAATTCTGGCGCGTCTCATTCGTTTATTTCGGAAGACTTTGCACTGAGTATCGAGGAGCCGGTGACCTAGTTGTCCTGTGATTTGGCAGTGGAGTTACCTTCAGGTGATTTTATGATCACTCCGTATTATTTCGATGAGGTTCCTGTGTGGGTGGAAGGGCGGAGTTTGCCGACTAGGCTCTATTCGTTGCCGCTTTAGGACTTTGATGTGATTTTGAGCATGGATTGGCTCTAGGCACATCATACTTTGGTGGATTGCGGCTTGAAGAGGGTTTATTTTCGGCGACTTCATGGACCCACTTTCTATTTCCAAGGTATCAGGTCTTCCTCTTCCCGCTTTCTTATTTCTACGATTCGAGCTTGTCGTTTGCTTGATGCGGGTTGTTAGGGTTTTCTCACTTCTGTGGTCTTGGTAGACCAGCCGTGTCCGGATGTCGAGGACATTCCGGTGGTGTGTGAGTTTCCTGATATTTTTTCGGAGGACTTACCTGGATTGCCTCCCCAGTGGGAGATCAATTTTGTGATCAAGATTGTGCCTGGTACGGTACCTTTGTCGAAGGCTCCTTACCGTATGGCTCCCGCTGAGTTGAGAGAGTTGAGGGCGTAGTTGCAGGAGTTGCTGGCCAAGGGGTACGTTGGTCCTAACTTTTCCCCTTGGGGTGCGCCAGTGTTGTTCCTGAAGAAGAAGGACAGTAGCTTACGGTTGTGCATTGACTACCGGCAGCTGAATGAAGTGACCATTAAGAACAAGTATCCGTTGTCGCGGATTGATGATTTGTTCGACTAGCTTCAGTTTGCTTGAGTGTTCTCGCGAATTGATTTACGGTCCGGTTACTATCAGCTGAGGATTCTTGAGTCTGATGTGGAGAAGACTACATTCAGCTCGAGGTATGGGCATTATGAGTTCTTGGTGATGCCGTTTGGGCTCACCAATGCCCCCGCAGCCTTCATGGACATGATGTAGAGGGTGTTTCGTTCGTACGTGGACCAGTTCGTGGTCGTATTTGTGGACGACATCCTTGTCTATTCGCGGTCTGCCGAGGAGCACGCGTACCATTTGGGTGTGGTGCTGCAGACGTCGCGAGATCACCAGTTGTATGCGAAGCTCAGTAAGTGCGAGTTCTGGCTTCATGAGGTGTACTTTTTAGGGCACGTGATCTCTAGTGATGGTATTTCCGTGGACCCTACCAAGATCGAGGCAGTAATGCAGTGGCCGAGGCCAAGGTCTGTGATGGAGATCCGGAGTTTCTTGGGGCTTGCAGGCTATTATCGGAGGTTCATTCAGGATTTCTATCACGTTGTAGCCCAGATGACCAGACTCACGTGGAAGCATGTGCCTTTCATCTGGACCGATGAGTGTGAGTAGAGTTTCAGGGAACTGAAGAGATTGCTCACCTCGGCTCCGGTGTTGGTTTTGCCTTCTGGATCTGGAGGTTTTGTGGTGTGTACAGATGCTTCCGAGGTCGGATTGGGTGCTGTGTTGATGCAGCATGGTAGAGTGGTGGCGTATGCATCTCGGCAACTGAAGCCCCACGAGGAGAACTACCCTACCCGTGACCTAGAGTTGGCGGCTGTGATCTTCGCGTTTAAGATCAGGAGGCATTATCTGTACGGTGAGAAGTTTGAGGTGTTCACTAACCATCAGAGTCTGAGGTATGTGTTCACTCAGAGGGACCTTAACCTCAGGCAGAGACGTTGGCTGGAGTATATGAAGGATTATGACTTCACCCTGTCTTATCAGCCGGGTCGGATGAATGTTGTTGCCGATGCTTTGAGTCGGAAGGTCGCGGTCAGTGCCTTGATGTTGAGGAAGTGGAGACTGGGAACAAGTGCCCGAAGTGTCATTCAGGCTCAAGATTCCCCAAGATCCAAGGTTAGTAGTGCTTGTGAGTCTGATTATCACGCCTGCTATCTGCCGTCAGGTGACAGAGGCTCAGCATGCAGACCCTGAGTTACCCCAGATTTTGGCTATGGCTGATGTGGAGCTCGGCGAGGATGGAGCCGTGAGATTCCGCGGTAGGTTGTATGTCTCAACCGAGGGGCAGGTTCGTCGTGCGGTGTTGCGTGAGGCTCATGGGAGTTGGTACACCGTACACCCAGGTACGATGAAGATGTATCGAAACTTGCGAAGACAGTTCTGGTGGCCTTGCATGAAGAGAGATGTGACCGAGTTTGTGGCCAGGTGTCTGACCTGTCAGCAGGTGAAGGCGGAGCATCAGTGGCCAGGAGGTACTCTCCAGCCCTTGGATGTACCTGCGTGGAAATGGGACCACGTGGCCATTGATTTTGTGGTGGGATTATCGAGGACTCCGAGTGGGCAAGACAGTATTTGGTTACTGGTGGATAGGCTGACGAAAGTGACTCGGTTGTTACCAGTTAAAGTCAGCTGGAACGTGCCCAAGTTGGCTCATCTTTATATGGAGCGGATCGTTCCGTTGCATGGAATTCCCATTTCCACTATGTCGGATCGGGATCCGTGTTTCACTTCTGGATTCTTGAGGAGTTTCCAGCGAGCTCTTGGCACGAATTTGGCATTTAACTCAGCATACCATCCTCAGTCAGATGGTCAGTCAGAGAGGACCATCTAGACTTTGGAGGATATGTTGAGATCCTGGTGCCTGGAGTGGCGTGGGAGTTGGATTCACCACCTACCGTTGGTGGAGTTTACCTACAACAACAGCTATCATTTGAGGATCGGTATGGCTCCTTATGAGGCGTTGTATGGGCGTCCGTGTCGGACTCCACTTGATTGGTTTGAGGTTGGTGAGCGTGTTTTGACGGGACCGGAGTTGGTGTAGCAGTGTGTGGATGTCGTGCGCTTGGTTCGTCAGAACATGTTGGCGGCCCAGAGTCGACAGAAGAGCTATGCTGACCAGAGGAGGCAACCCCTCACGTTTGCCGTTGGTGATCATGTGTTCCTGAGAGTTTCTCCGATTAAGGGGGTGATGCGCTTTGGACGGCGTGGGAAGTTGAGTCCCCGCTATGTCGGTCCTTTCCTCATTGCGGAGTGCATTGGTGAGGTAGCCTATAGGCTGCAGTTACCTCCTGAGTTGGCGTCGGTGCATGACGTGTTCCACGTCTCGATGTTGCGAAAGTATATGCCCGATGACTCTCATGTGCTTGAGCATTTTGTTTGGCCCGAGGTGACTCCAGATCTTTCTCTCCCAGAGTTTCCCATCCGCGTTGAGGCTAGGCGAGAGTAGCGCCAGCGGAACAAGGTCATCCCCTTGGTTAAGGTGGTGTGGCAGTGGCACTCTGGTGGTGAGGCTTCTTGGGAGCGTGAGGACGGGATGCGACAGCAGTTCCCTTACCTGTTTGAGTGAGTCTTCCCCTTCTTTCCCCTTGGGTTATTCTCAATTTCGAGGATGAAATTCCTTTAAGGGGGGAGGGCTATAATATCCTAGATCTTTCGGATCCTTCTTTTATTTTCCGAATCTATTTTCTCGAAGTGTCTGGCTCCGTTGTGTCCGAAATTTTGTTTCGGACATCTTTTGTGTTCGAATCGGCGCGATTAGGAGTTGTTTCGGAGGCCCGGAGTGGGTCCGCGACTTTTCCGCGAGTGTTTTTTGATTTTCGATACGGGTTTCGGCACTACCTGCGGAACCTCGTTGTGGGTGAACCAAGTCGTTCACCTAGGCACGGGTGGTACCGTTGCGATCGGTGCGTTCCGAGGATCGTGGAAACATGATTTTCTATTTTTCAGTATTTTTTAGAATTTCTGGATTTTCTATAAATTCCCATTTCTTTTCTTTTTTTGTTTCTTCTTCCCCCTCTTCTTCTTCCTCCCGTGAGAACCGCGGTGTTGAAATTAGATGGAAGGCTCTTTCACCACAGAATGTGGATCTAGAGGGGGGGTGAATAGATCAGCTGGCCAATAAAAAAATTATGCCTAGATTCAGATGCGGAATTAAAAGAACACTAATCAAACACAGTCAATGCACCGGATAATAGAGATAAGATCTGCTAGATAGACAATCAACCACACGAGAGGCACAAAGAATTTTAGGTGGTTCAGTCAATCCGACCTACGTCCACCCCACATTCAACTCGAATGTGGATTACTGCTGATACACAACTTCAAACTGCTGGGCACTACAGCTTGCCAACAACGGCTGGGGCTTACAGCTTATCCCAACCAGAGGAACCTCCTCTGCAACAGCTGAGCTTCACAGCTTGCTCTTCTAGGCTCTATAGCTTAGCCGACCAGAGGTAACACCTCTGCACACCGCTGCCTCACAGCTTGACACCACTGACTAACAGCTTGATCGAACAAGAGTTTTCAAAAGAAAAATAACAAAGACTGAAAAGTAAGAAACGCAGAATCGAATGGAATGAAAACCAAAACGACTATAGCTCAAATTGAGCAATATCAGCTCTGGTATCTGAACCAAGAGACTGATTCACAAGCTCGCATATAACTCTCTCAACTCTTCTCTCTCACTTTCTTCTTCTCTCCTTTTCTTCTTCTCTGCTTTTCTTCTCTTTGGATCTCGGTGGCTCTCTGCTGCCTCAGGTTTGTCTCACTATATAGACTTGCCACTGGTCGATCTGCCTTCAACAGAAGATGAAGACTTCTATATATAGCAGTAGCAGATTGGATAAGGGCGCGTGGCTTCCACGTTTTCCTGCCCAAGGAATTCACCAGATCCGAGGTGCTTTCATCCACGTGGCAGCATCTGGTCACCTCGTCCTCCTGAGATCACGAGCCATGTCAGCAATCTCAGTAACAAATCCTTGTTAGACAGAGTATCGGATTATCAGGTTAAGTAAAGAACTCTATACAGACTTTGTAAGATGAAATGCCTTGTGTAGACTTTATGAAACGTGAATGCCATGTACAGACTTCGTGAATGGAAATGCAATGTATAGACTTCAGTGTATGGACATTGTGAAGGCGAGTGCAATGTACAGACTCCATGAGACTCTAATGAAGACAGATGATGTATAGACTTTAGGACTGATGCACGATGTACAGACTTCATGAGATTCTAATGAAGATAGACGATGTATAGACTTCAGGACTGATGCACGATGCAGACTCGTCCAATGTCTACACTTGCTCGTTGTTCAGTCTTCACGAATGATGTACAGACTTCCAATGTGTAGACTTTGGCAAGGCAACGTCGGTAAAGCAACCAATGTACAGACTTACTGAACTGAGCGTATGTAAAAGATATGAGGACTGTATAGACTTACTCAGTTTAGTTCAAAACGTAGGTAATGATCAATGTATAGACTTAACAGTCACCCTGGCTGTACAGACTTGGTCACAAGCTGAACAGTCGGTTGTATAGGCTTCGCCCCAATGCATAAAACGGTAACTGAGACGGACAATGTACAGACTTGCTGTAACAGTCCGATGTATAGACTTTGCCCAAAGCCTGAGACGCTAACAGAGACGGATGATGTTCAGACTTGCTGAAAGACCGATGTACAGACTTTGAAGTTTAACTGGTGAGTGTACAGACTTCACCAATGAGACGCTAACTAAGACGCTGGACTCTGTACAGACTTGAGCGATGTATGGGCTTAGCTTCGTGCAAGCTACAGTCCAATGTATGGACTTTGAGTGTTCGTGTGAGCTGCATTGTATAGACTTTAACAAAAAGCCTAAGACGCTACATGAGACACAAGACAGACAGACAGTGTATAGACTTGTACTCTGGGGGTGTCGACCCACCTGAGAAGGCGTCGACCCACTACTATCCAGTCTAAACAAGGAAAAGTATAGGCTCTATGTTCATGCTGTAATGCACTGTGTAGACCTGTGAGTGTGTGCATAACAATATTTAGACTCTGACTGCATTATACATACAGACAACCTGATACAAACAATTTCATCAAAATAAGAACAGTTGCCAATCAATCAAAATAAGCTATTGCCAATGAAGTAAAACTTATTGTCAACATCATCAACACAGAGGGGTCACAACTGTTAGCGCAGCGAAGAGTGATATAGAAGGGGGGGGGGTGAATAGATCACTCCCAATTTGCAAAACTTCAGCAGAAACTCACTACTTCGAAATACAACCCTTCAGATATAGCTAAACAATACAGCTAACGCAGTGAGAAACTAAGACAGAATAATAAGGTGCGATTGGAAGAGGCCGTCCACACACAAACACAATGCCAAACAGAAGGAAAGCACAAACGATAATAGCAAGCCACAGAGGAGACAAGAGATTTTAAGGTGGTTCGATTGTAGTCCACAATCTACATCCACCCCTCACTCCAACTAGAGTGAGGATTCCACTAGCCACTGCTAGAAAATTGCAGACTCAGTCTGCGAACAATATGCTGCCACACAGCTTGAACAACCAAGAGAAACAAATCCCTCAACCACACTCTGCTACCCACAGAGCTCGACACCTGGACCTGCTACCAGCAAGACCAGAACCGGAGATTGCTCTCCCTTCCTCCAACCCGGAGGGAACCTGCTAATGACAACCCGTCACTGGCAAAACTAGAGATCACAGATCTCTCTTCCTCTACATCCCAGAGGGGAACCGGAGTAACTCTCCCTTCTTCCAAACACTAGAGGGTAACAACTCGAAATCAGAGATATGAAGAAATGAAAGGAAAAATAGAAATGTAAACAAGACCAACAATGAACATCAATCGTTTCAGAAAACCAAAATCAAATGTAGCTTTCGAAGAAGCAATTTAGTCTCTTCTCTCTCGCTCAGACTTTTCTCTCACAGTAATACTCTCAAATCTTTTCTCTCTATCTTCTTTCTGGAACGTGGAGGCTCTCTCTCTTTCCTTCTTCTGCTCAGGGATTCTGCTCTTCAGCTTTTTCTCCAGTTCGATCCATCTAATCGCAGAAAGCACCTTTTATATGGCATTCGACCTGACTTTCAGGCCTTCACACGAGTGAGTCTCGTTCCCTCCTTTTCTAGAGCATTCTGAAATCACGTGCCAGGTATCATCCTCGGTTCACGAGCCCAATCATTAACCTGAATCATCTGCAGGCAGAGACAAGGAAATGTGATTAGTTAGTTCAGTCAGATATCAACGAATGTATATACTTTAGAACAGCAAATGAGTAAGTGTGTACACTGAGAGAGTGTATAGACTTGTGAGTCTTCATGCGACCTCAGTGTATAGACTAGCTGAATAATGCATTATCATAACAGAGGGAATGTGTGAACTTCTATGAAATGTATGAAGCCCTCGAGTGTATAGACTTAGGGATGTCAATTAGGCAAGTGTGTCAAGTGTGAGAGTGGATAGAGTTGAAGTTCTTCATACGAGCTCAGTGTATGGACTTGCAGTAAAGTGCATTAACATAACAAAGGGGAATGTTAACTTCTATGAAGTGTATGAAGGAATAGAGTGTATAGACTTGCAAACAAGGGACTGTACAGACTTGATTAAAGAGTGCATGTGAAAGGCAGTGTACAGACTTGAGATGAACAAAGCATGAACGAGTCTATCCAATGTATAGACTAGAAACATTTGAACATATGGACAATGTATACACTTGGCCTTTGAGGAATGGTGTATAGACTCTTAACGTGAAGGCAGGCTGTATAGACTTGGAGACTATTGAAGCACTGTATAGACTTGGTAAACCTGGACCAATGTACATACTTGGAACGCTTGAGGACCAGTGTACAGACTTGGAATCAATGAAAGCGTTGGCTGTACAGACTTGCATGAACGATGTATACACTTTGCCAATGTGTAGACTTAGAGTGTAGCTAAAGCAGCGAACGTAGGAATAGGTTGGAACGTGTAGACTTACGTTCGATCAGCAATGTACAGAGTTCACCTAGGGAAGCTACAGTGCTATGTCTAGACTTAATGATGCAAGCCTTGTATAGACATTGGAACGCTTGAAGCGATGTACAGACTTGGTGAGCGCCAAGTAATGTACAGACTTTGATGAACCCCGCTTGCTATACAGACTTCGAATCAAGGCATGAATAGTGAATCAATGTCTAGACTTGGATGCCCAAGCCGATGTATAGACTTGAGCAATGCAGCTAGTGTATGGACTTGTACAGCGCTATGCAGTGTACAGACTTTGAAGTGCGACCTAGCAGGATGTGTAGACATTGAACGCAACCAGAATGTCTAGACTTGTTATGAAGCAATGCACATGCTATACATACTTGAGGTAATGCTTGCAGAAGGTGATGTAGGGACTTGGTTTGTGACTAGAGGCTATACAGACTTTGGGACATGATGCGTGCCACGAAGGACAATGTATTGACTTTGAAATGGCAGATGATGTATAGACTTGGGGTTCGACTGAGGATGTATAGACTTGTGGTTCAACTGAGGATGTATAGACTTGGAAGATGTAAGGCGATGTGAAGACTTGGAAATGAATGGGAGAATCTATAGACTTGGCCCCTTGAAAGGATGTATAGAGTTCAGATGCAAGCTACAGTGCCGTTGTATGGACTTGATCTCAAGGAATGGCTGTACAGGCTTTGAATATGAAGACCAATGTATGGACTTCAGGTGAAGACCAATGTACAGACTTTGAATATGAAGATCAATGTATGGACTTGGAAATCAAAGGGGGCGTCGACCCATCAGAAGGGGGTGTCGACCCATCACTGTCCAGACTATGCAGATAGAGTGTAGACATGATCAAGTAGTGCATATCTATCTGACAACCATATGAACTGCACAGTCCTACATGATGAAGTATGAATTAATCAAGAGATAGAAGATTGATTTATAGTGTGAGACATCATCAAAATCGTAGGGATGCAACAATCTCCCCCTTTTTGATGATGGCAACACTATGAATCAAGCAATATCAAAGCTTAACAAGAAATTAACTGCAGTTTCAACAATCAAAGCAAATTCAAAGCAAGTGAAAGCACAGCCAAATTAAAAACTACTGCAAAAGCACTTCTTCCTCCAAAACCACTCCCCCACAACTCACTCTCCGCTCCCCTACAACCCATTCTCAGATAAATCCATCACATGACAAGGTAATCTCCCCCTTAGCTCATGAACAATAATCCCCCAAAACTCATGACAATACATGATCTACTGATATTGTAAAACCTCTCTCCCCCTTTGACATCAGCAAAAGGAAATGCAGAATATATGAAAGTGCTGGAGACATGAAAAAGAAGTATAGTAACTTCTTAGTGCAGAAAGACACAAGCAAGTCTTAAAAAAATAAGTGAGGTGCTAAACTCAAGTGAAGATTCTTGAACTCCAGTACTCACTAGAGAAATAGAATGATAGAAAAGTTTATCAGCATACATAGAGTATGATTTAGAGCATGTGTTAACAAGTATGACCAGATATAGCTGAACTTTCAACAATCCAAAAAGACAACAAGAGACAAAGTCAGAGAAGGTGTTCTCAAGGTATTGAGAACAAGCAATCCATTAGTTGCATAACAACAAGGAATTTTTTGAGATGATTTTCAAGAAGATCAATGAGTAAGTTGGTAATTCACTCTTTTGACATTAGGGAGACACCTTGATTAGAGGCCTGAATCCCCAGTTACTCAGAGTGAGTACCTCATTACTTCCTCCTTTTTTTTTATTAAAGGAACATAGTTAGTAACTGTGGCTTTTGACATGAAGAAACACCTTGATTAGAGGCAGAGTCCCCAGTTACTCACCAGCTAGCCACCATTACTCTGTCATGTCTTTTTCATTCATTTTAAGCATTTGACACCTCATGACATAGGAGAAATATTCATTTCATTGATGAAGCTCCCAGTTTCTCAGTGAACAAAACAAGACATGTTTGTTTAGTTAAGCCCTTGTGTTGAAGAGATGGAATGATTGAAAACAATACTAGAAGGACTATTACATGAAGTGAATCTTGAAGTCTAGATTTCAAGCTGATTGGGTCAGATATCAAGACATACAGGTTTTGGCCTGAACCAGAATCATTGACAATGTAGGAAGATATACTTTTTACAATTAATCCAGATCTCTGAAGGAATACAAGAGGAAAGATTCTAACTGGACTTTAGTATCACTGACTTATAGACTTAAGAATTAAGTGACATTCTACTGTCTGAGAGAACCACACTAGATCTATCATGAAAACCAGCAAAGACACACATCTGGTCAATCTTTTTGAATCTGTCAAAGAACACTTCCTCTCACAGCTCAACCAGCTCCCCCTCACTCACAGCATTTCTGAAAGCTAACCAACTGTCATACTGAACTCCCCCTCACAAAAAGAACAGACTACACAATTAAGACAATTTGTATAATCCTAATTCTCTTCTTAGTGTTGTGAATTTTTTATTATCCAGAGGTTTAGTGAAGATGTCAGCAATCTGATTATCTGTGCCTACATGAATCAGTTCAAAATTATTTTTAGAAACCTCATCTCTTATGAAATGATGCCTTATCTCTATGTGTTTGGTGCGTGAATGCAAAACAGGATTTTTGGCAAGATTAATGGCACTGGTATTATCACAATAGATAGGTGTGCACCCCAGGTCTACTTGGTAGTCCTGAAGCTGGTGTTTAATCCAAATGACTTATGTTCCACAACTCCCTGCAGCCACATATTCAGCTTCTGCAGTGGAGAGGGCCACAGAATGTTGTTTCTTGGAACCCCAAGACACTAAACACCCATCCAAAAATTCACAACGACCACTAGTGCTTTTCCTGTCTAGTTTACATCCTGCATAATCAGCATCTGTGTATGCAACTAAGTTAAATGTGTGCGATGCAGGAAACCATAAACCAAGAGAATGAGTAGCTGACAAATATTTGAAAATTCTTTTCACTGCAGCTAAATGTAATTCAGTAGGTCTAGACTAATACCTTGCACACATTCCTACACTGAATTGTATATCAGGTCTGGAAGCTGTCAAGTAAAGAAGAGATCCAATCATACCTCGATAGAGCTTGGCATTTACTTCTTTACCTGTCTCATCTGCATCCAGTGAGGTATTGGTACCCATGGGTGTTGTAATGTGCTTCAGGTTTTCCATACCAAACCTCTTGAACAGTTCCATTGTGTATTTGGTCTGGTTGATGAAGCACCCATCCTCTAGCTGTTGTACCTGCAAGCCAAGGAAGTACTTTAGTTCCCCAACCAAACTCATCTCAAATTCAGCAGACATCATTTTAGAGAATTCAACACATAGTTCATGCTTAGTTGATCCAAACACAATGTCATCTACATATACCTGAACTATGAGGAGATCTTTATTTGTACCCTTGGTAAATAAGGTTTGATCTACTTTACCTCTTTTGTAGCCCTTGCTGATCAGAAATTCAGTCAATCTTTCATACCATGCTCTTGGAGCCTGCTTTAGACCATACAATGCTTTGTTTAACCTGAAAACTTGGTCAGGTTGAGGAGAAAATTGAAATCCAGGGGGTTGTTCAACAAAAACCTCTTCTTTAATGACTCCATTTAAAAAGGCACCTTTAACATCTATTTGTTGGAGTTTTATGTTCTTTGAACATGCAAAAGCAAGCAACAATCTTATAGCTTCCATCCTAGCAACAGGTGCATAGGATTCATCGAAATCTACACCAAATTCCTGACAGTAGCCCTTGGCTACTAAACTGGCCTTATTCCTAGAAATGATTCCATCTTCATTCATTTTATTTTTGAATACCCACTTAGTTCCTATGATATTGACATTATCTGGTCTTGGAACAAGTTCCCAGACATTATTTCTTTCGAACTGGCCCAATTCCTTACACATGGCATTGACCCAAGCTTGATCAGCCAAGGCCTCTTCTATTGATTTGGGTTCAATTTGTGAGACTAAAGCAATTAAGTCTTCATTATTCACATTCCTAAAATGAGACCTAGTCCAAAGAGGATCTTCAGGATTGCCTATGACATTATCTATCGGATAATCTTTAAGAAATCTAACATTTATTAAAGACTCACCTGCTTCTCTTGGCTCTTCCTGGTTGGGAGGATTTGCTGTTCCACTTGGCTGAGTGTTCTCTTCTTCTTGGTCTTCTAGGAATTCCCCATCATGATTGGAATCCCTGTCAAAATTTTCATTGTTAGAAACACCTTTCTTTTCACTAAAAATAATGTGTGGAGACTCTTCAACCTTTTTGTCTATTATGTTGAAGACCCTATATGCCCTAGATACTTTTGAATATCCCAAAAATATTCAAGGGGAGCTTTTAGCTTCAAACTTGTCCAAATCTTTCTTGTCATTGTTATGAATAAAACATTTTGCTCCAAAGATTCTAAAATGAAACAAGTTTGGTTTCTTACCTTTTAGAAGCTCATAGGGTGTTTTCTTGTGAATGGGTCTTACCATGGGCCTGTTGATTATGTAAGTTGCTGTATTGGCCGCCTCTGCCTAAAACCTCCTTGGTAATTGACTTTCAATTAGCATGGTTCGGGCCATCTCCACCACAGTTCTATTTCTTCTCTCCATAATTCCATTCTGTTCAGGTGTCCTGGGAGAAGAAAATCTGTGTGTTAGTCCCTCTCTTTCACAAAGATCAGAAAACATGGAGTTTTCAAACTCACCTCCATGGTCAGATTGAATAGAACGGATCTTGTGTTTTCCTTCTTGTTTGACCTTATTGAAAAACAGATTAAACTTTTGAAATGCATCACTTTTATTTGCTAAGAAAAAGATCCATGAATATTTAGAGAAGTCATCTATGATGACATAGCCAAACATGTTCCCATTAAGACTCTAAGTTCTAGTAGGACCGAAGAGGTCCATATGGAGGAGTTCCATTGGTCTAGAGGACAATGGCTCAGATCTTAATTTGAAAGAATTCCTGGTCTGTTTGCCTAGAGCACATGCATCACATGATTTTGAAATAGAATTGAATTTAATTCTAGGCATGCCTCTCACTAAATCATGCTTGACCAATTTATTTAAAGTAGTAAAGCTAGCATGACCTAGACGTCTATGCCATTCAAAAGCATCATTTTCAGAATTGGCAGATAAACAAATATTAGATTCAGATTCCTCATCTAGGTCTACCATGTAGACATTATTAATCCTGTTGGCTACAAATTTAACCACATCAGAATTTATTTCAAAGATTTTACATGAGTTATCATCAAACACAACCCTATGACCCTTGTCACATAACTGACTAATGCTAATCAGGTTGTGTTGAAGACCTTCCACAAGTAGAACTTTTTCAATGGAGTTTGTGGAATACTTACCTACTGTACCAACTCCAATAATCTTACCTTTATTCTTTCCTCGAAACTTGACCAGACCCCCTACCTTCATCTCTATCTTGCTGAACTTGGATCGGTCTCCTGTCATGTGCCTGGAGCAGCCACTGTCGAGGTACCACTTGTTGTCTTCTGCTGCCAGGCCGACCTACAAAAATAACATCAAGCAGAGTGATTTGGAACCCAAGATGAGTTGGGTCCAAGGACATTATTCAAATCTCTAATCAAGTGTTTAGGAATCCAAATTTGTTTCAGCATGCATTTCTTGGCACCTTTACTTCTGGTTTATTGAAATTAAGTCCAGCTGGTCTGGAGAAGTAAGTTCTATTCCATTCATTAGGCTTGCCACTCCTAGGATATCTCCTGTAAGTTTGTTGATCAACAGATTTTTGAAGATGATGATCATTTCTCCAGTAGGTCCTCTTTGGACCCATCTGATTGTAGTAATTCCAGCTTTTCTTCTGATCCACTTGCTTGGTCCATTTACCATTTATGTTCTGATTGGTAGGCTTAGTGAAATTCTTCACAGAATTCATTCCCATTTTAAATGGTTGACCAGCACTGTTTTTAGAACTTTCCTTCTGACCTTGAGTTCCCTTACTGCTGTTTGAGCTGGATGGTGTGTCTAGCTTTTCTTTTCACTTCTCTGGGCAGAAGGTAATGGTTTTGAATTGTAAGGGTCTTTTGTTAGTAGGGTCATAGCCTAGACCCTCCTTATTGAAGTTAACCCTAGCCCCTAGTATAGCATCCAGACTAGATTTTCCTTGGATAAACTTTTCCAAAACTTTCTGTTTGTCTTCCAGCTCCTTTTGAAGGGACTCAGAATTTTTTAGAAGTTCACCATTGACTTTCTTAACAGCTTCATATTTTTCTGAGTTCACTCTACTTTCATTCAAGCTTTCTTCAATTCTTATTTTGATTTCATTGAGCTGATTTTGACTTTCTTAATTTTCTCCCTTGAGCTTATCATTTTCTTTTCTTAGTGAGGTCATTTCTTCAAGTTGCTCTTTTAGTTTCTGATTTTCTTCACAGACCTAGGTTTGTTCTTCAACATTAGTATTAAATTTTCTTTTCAGAACCCTATGCTCTTTAGAAAGAGAATTGAACTTATCTAATAACTCAGCATAAGCATCTTCCCAGTCATCAATCGTAAAATTTTCAAAAACATTGGTTACCTCCTCTTCACTGTTTGCCATTAGGCAAATTCCTTCTTCATGCTCCTCTGAGGAAGTGTCTTCGGGATCTTCTTCCTCCTCGCTCCATGTGCAGACCATCGCCTGTGGCTTCTTCTTCTTTTGCACCTTTGTGTTATTCTTCTGGAAGTAGGGACCCTTCTTTTGAAGATCTCAGCATTCGCCTTTCATGTGTCCCTGTTTGTTACAATGATAACAAGTCAGTCTCTTAGGATTTCTATCCCTATGATTGGTAGATTCAACATTCTTGTTAAAGGAGTATGGCTTTTTCCTCCTAAAGGTCTTCCCCTTTCTCCTTAAAAATTTACTGAACTGACGAGTGAGCATTGCCTGCTCCTTCTGGTCGAGATCTGAGAAGCCATCAGACTCACCGCTACTGCTGCTGCTGCTACTGCTACTCCTGTTGCGGGATGCCTTGAGAGCTACATTCTTAGCCTTCCTATCACTTCCTTCACCACCTCCTTTGAAATTCATCTCATAGGTCATGAGGGATCCTATGAGTTCATTCACAGTCAAGGTCGTCAGATCTTTTGACTCTTCAATCACGATGGCCTTGCTATGCCATGCTGGGGATAAAGATCTAAGAATTTTCCTGACTATATCTACCTCAGCTAGATCCTTTCCTAGCCCCTTAAGTGTGTTTGTGATCAAGGACAACCTGGCATATATTTCAGTAATATTCTCCTCTGCATTCATCCTAAACAGTTCATACTTAGAGGTGTAGAGGTTTACCTTCGAGGCTTTCACTTGAGTTGTACCTTCGTAGATTAATTGCAGCTCATCCCACATTCGCTTGGCAGTCTTGTAGGCAGATATACGGGCATATTCCTCTGGGTGAACAGCACACTGGATGATGTTCAATGCTGTCCAGTTGAGTGAAGATAGCTTGCCATGGTCATCTGTCCACGCGTCCTCGTTCGGTGGCAGATCATACGGGCCAACTGTAATTACCCTCCACAGCTTGTGGCTCTGTTCACTGATAAACACTTCCATCATGTTCTTCCAAAAGAGATAATTATTACCATCAAAAAATGGAGGGCGACTAATGGATTGACCTTCAGCCATGAAGCTTCTAGGACCATTAGCATTTCCCTGACCGTTCGTCCACATGATGCAAACCTGCTCTGATACCAAATGTTAGCGCAGCGAAGAGTGATATAGAAGGGGGGGATGAATAGATCACTCCCAATTTGTAAAACTTCAGCGGAAACTCACTACTTCAAAATACAACCCTTCAGATATAGCTAAACAATACAGCTAACGCAGTGAGAAACTAAGACAGAATAATAAGGTGTGATTGGAAGAGGCCGTCCACACACAAACACAATGCCAAACATGAAGGAAAGCACAAACGATAATAGAAAGCCACAGAGGAGATGAGATTTTAAGGTGGTTCGATTGTAGTCCACAATCTACATCCACCCCTCACTCCAACTAGAGTGAGGATTCCACTAGCCACTGCTAGAAAACTGCAGACTCAGTCTGCGAACAATATGCTGCCACACAGCTTTAACAACCAAGGGAAACAAATCCCTCAACCACACTCTGCTACCCACAGAGCTCGACACCTGGACCTGCTACCAGCAAGACTAGAACCGGAGATGGCTCTCCCTTCCTCCAACCCGGAGGGAACCTGCTAATGACAACCCGTCACTGGCAAAACCAGAGATCACAGATCTCTCTTCCTCTGCAGCCCAGAGGGGAACCAGAGTAACTCTCCCTTCCTCCAAACATTGGAGGGTAACAACTCGAAATCAGAGATATGAAGAAATGAAAGGAAAAATAGAAATGTAAATAAGACCAACGATGAACAATAATCGTTTCAGAAAACTAAAATCAAATGTAGCTTCCGAAGAAGCAATTTAGACTCTTCTCTCTCACTCAGACTTTTCTCTCACAACAATACTCTCAAATCTTTTCTCTCTATCTTCTTTCTGGAACGTGGAGGCTCTCTCTCTTTCCTTCTTCTGCTCAAGGATTCTGCTCTTCAGCTTTTTCTCCAATTCGATCCATCTAATCGCAGACGGCACCTTTTATATGGCATTCGACCTGACTTTCAGGCCTTCACACGAGTGAGTCTCGTTCCCTCCTTTTCCAGAGCATTCTCGGATCACGTGCCAGGTATCATCCTCGATTCACGAGCCCAATCATTAACCTGAATCATCTGCAGGTAGAGACAAGGAAATGTGATTAGTTAGTTCAGTCAGATATCAACGAATGTATATACTTCAGAACAGCAAATGAGTAAATGTGTACACTGAGAGAGTGTATAGACTTGTGAGTCTTCATGCGACCTCAGTGTATAGACTAGCTGAATAATGCATTATCATAACAGAGGGAATGTGTGGACTTTTGTGAAATGTATGAAGCCCTCGAGTGTATAGACTTAAGGATGTCAATTAGGCATGTGTGTCAAGTGTGAGAGTGTATAGAGTTGAAGTTCTTCATGCGAGCTCAGTGTATGGACTTGCAGTAAAGTGCATTAACATAACAAAGGGGAATGTTAACTTCTGTGAAGTGTACGAAGGAATAGAGTGTATAGACTTGCAAACAAGGGACTGTACAGACTTGATTAAAGAGTGCATGTGAAAGGCAGTGTACAGACTTGAGATGAACAAAGCATGAATGAGTCTATCCAATGTATAGACTAGAAACATTTGAACATATGGACAATGTATACACTTGGCCATTGAGGAATGGTGTATAGACTCTGAACGTGAAGGCAAGCTGTATAGACTTGGAGACTATTGAAGCACTGTATAGACTTGGTAAACTTGAACCAATGTACATACTTGGAACGCCTGAGGACCAGTGTACAGACTTGGAATCAATGAAAGCGTTGGCTGTACAGACTTGCATGAACGATGTATACACTTTGCCAATGTGTAGACTTAGAGTGTAGCTAAAGCAGCGAACGTAGGAATAGTTTGGAACGTGTAGACTTACGTTCGATCAGCAATGTACAGAGTTCACCTAGGGAAGCTACAGTGCTATGTCTAGACTTAATGATGCAAGCCTTGTATAGACATTGGAACGCTTGAAGCGATGTACAGACTTGGTGAGCGCCAAGCAATGTACAGACTTTGATGAACCCCGCTCGCTGTACAGACTTCGAATCAAGGCATGAATAGTGAATCAATGTCTAGACTTGGATGCCCAATCCAATGTATAGACTTGAGCAATGCAGCCAATGTATGGACTTGTACAGTGCTGCGCAGTGTACAGACTTTGAAGTGTGACGTAGCAGGATGTGTAGACATTGAACGCAACCAGAATGTCTAGACTTGTTATGAAGCAATGCACAGGCTGTACATACTTGAGGTAATGCTTGCAGAAGGCGATGTAGGGACTTGGTTTGTGACTAGAGGTTGTACAGACTTTGGAACATGATGTGTGCGACGAAGGACCATGTATTGACTTTGAAATGGCAGACGATGTATAGACTTGGGGTTCGACAGAGGATGTATAGACTTGTGGTTCAACTGAGGATGTATAGACTTGGAAGATGTGAGGCGATGTGAAGACTTGGAAATGAACAGGAGAATGTATAGACTTGGCCCCTTGAAAGGATGTATAGAGTTCAGATGCAAGCTACAGTGCCGTTGTATGGACTTGATCTCAAGGAATGGCTGTACAGGCTTTGAATATGAAGACCAATGTATGGACTTCAGGTGAAGTCCAATGTACAGACTTTGAATATGAAGATCAATGTATGGACTTCGAAATCAAAGGGGGCGTCGACCCATCAGAAGGGGGCGTCAACCCATCACTGTCCAGACTATGCAGACAGAGTGTAGACATGATCAAGTAGTGCATATCTATCTGACAACCATATGAACTGCACAGTCCTACATGATGAAGCATGAATTAATCTAGAGATAGAAGATTGATTTATAGTGTGAGACATCATCAAAACCGTAGGGATGCAACAACAACACACGGCCCCTCTCCCTCTCTCTTCGACCGACGGTGACCGCGGTGGGCCTCTCTCCGGCTATAGACGGCGGCGGGGTGACGGCGCGGCGACGTGGGCGACAGCGAGGTGATCTCGTGGGCGTGCAGTGTTCATGGGAAGCATGAAGGAACTAGGTTTCTAGCGGCGTTCTTCATGGTTTGAGCTCGATCCGTCGCGTCTCGACATGGAGCGAAGGTAGGGTGACGATCCCTAGTCTCTTGCATTCCTTCCCCTCGATTTGTAGGCCGAGGCGAGGTCGAGAGTGGGTTTTATCACGTCGGGAAGGGTTGAGCATGCCGTGGTGAGTGACCACCCGATCTACCGTTTTAGCCCACGATTCCACATTTTAGGGGCGTAGAATCATGCTAGGGGGCATGGGGGTCGATTTCCTTTTGTTTCCCCCTCTTAAGGGCTCGTTTGGGGACAGAAATGGCGAATCCCGGCGAGTTCGCCATTTTCACGCCGGCAAGGGATAAACGGCCACACCAGGGCCCGTTTATCCCCATGCGTGGCCCAGACTTGACCACCCTTCGGCTTGGAGCGTAGTGGGGTATGCGCCGTCAGTCGTGTGACCGTTCTTCCCCATGAGCGGCCCAAGGCCAACCGTTCATCCCGTGGTTTTTGACCGTTGGCTTGTGAACGTTGCACAGTGTCTTGGGGTCAGCAGCTAGGGGCTAGCCGTATGTCCTCTTGAGCGGCCAGGGGCTGGCCGTTCGTCACTTGTGCCGTTGGTGGGATATGCGGCCTGGGTGGGGCCGCTCATCCCCTTGAGCGGCCAGGTCCTAGCCGCCCTTCTCTTGAGCGGCTAGGGGCTAGCCGCCCATGTTTTGCACTATTGGGACGATGAACGGCAGGATTGGACCGTCCATCCCCCATGAGCGGCTAAGGGTTAGCCGTTCTTTTGTTTGAGCGGCTATAGAGTGGCCGTTCGTATTCCGTTTGGACCAGGGGTGGAGCGGTCCTATGTCGGCCGTCCATCCCCTCGAGTGGCCCGTTCTTGGGCGCGTGTCTCTTGTGTGGCCCCGGGTGGTCCGTTCAATGAGTTTGTCTAACCGGTGTCTCTTTCTTGGTCGATTTGAGTCCCGGGATGCCGACCCGCTGTCTGACAGATGTTGGGCATCGTGTCAAGGCCAGGTGTGGTGGTGCGGTGTAGCCCTAGGAGGTGTTGTTCTCGGCTCGTGTCACCGTGAGACTGTGTTGATGCGAGGGGCAGTCCTCATATCCTATCCAGTTTGGACGTTGTTTTCCGTTGACTTGAGAGTCTACTCCGTTGTGACCCTCCACTAGTCGTTGCCCACCAGTACGTGTGTGCTGGTCTCACCTAGGAGTAGGTGTACGGGCTTACCCTGAGGATGGTTTTTAGACTGGTTTCCGTCGGGCCCCATGTCTGTAGCCAGAGACTGACTAAGGGGAAAACCAGCCAGAGGCCAGACCTAGGATGCATGGTCTGTGTGTGCACAAGTGGTTGGGGGCAGTGGACACGCGCTGATGAGCGTGACCCCAGCTAGTCACTTGCTTTGCGGTTACTTGTTCAGTGTCCGTGCCTTTGGTAGGCGCTACCACGTCAGGCAGTTCACCCACGCTGCGGTATAAGACGTCAGCGGACGCTACCGACTGTGCTTCTAGTGCGAGGTACTCTTGTCGAGTTCAGAGTCGCAGACTTTCAGTCATTGCGACTTCGACCTTCGAGTTTTTGTCGTGTTGGCCGTGGTGTTCCGGTCGTTTCACCGTGGCACATGTGTCGGTTTTCGTGCCGTGAGGCCGGTGTTTTGTAGATGGTAGGGCTTCCGTTTTGAGGTACTCGCTTAGCCGCTAGCATAGTGGTTTCCCATTTCGCGAGGTAGGGTTCGAGTGATCCCTACTGAGTCTTGTTCTGAGACTCATTCCCTGCGTGTTTTCACCGTGTTTCAGGAGAGGCGCGGCTTCAGGGGAGCGTGTCTGAGGCTCAGCGTAGTTCGGGTGCCCAGCGTTAGTGCCAGAGGTCAGAGCCGGGGTATGTCCTGTGTAGCTGTACTTTTCTTTCTTGTCTCTGTACTAGTTGTGGACTACTGTTGTTATTTTATTGTTAACTTGTGGACCATGTATCAGGTAAAATGTTAATTTATTTCCTGCTTAATCATATAAACTGGTTAATTTCTGCAATTATTTGTGATACTTGTGTAGTCTCCACACCATCCTTTTAACCCTTTCGAGTCTTCGGACTCATGGGTGGCGGTGCGAGTCTCGGGTTATCGGGCCTTCCCGGTAATCGGATTCTTGGGTCGTTACACAACCTCTGCTTCCTCTCCGCCCTCTCCTCATCTAGAGCCCTTCGAGACTTGCTTCTCCATAGCATGTCCTTCGAAGGGGTCCGGCATGGGATGAACATTCGTGGCCATCTTATGGCAAACATTGTCCCGCTTGTAAGATTCATCACCCGTGAGTCGTGGTTGCTCTTGAAGGCTAGCCCTCGAGTGTTCCTCACTCACATCTGGGTTGTCGGACCACCGTGAGGCCACTCCGAATTTTGAGGGTCACCCCGGAGAAATCCATTTCGTGGCCTTCTATTAACTCTAACAAGTCCTGGTCCGGGGGTGATGCTGCCCGATTTTCGCCAGGGGATTAAGAACACTCAAGAATAAATGAACAATGCAACCTCCGAGGACAAGAACAACACACAGTAAAATCTGTGAACCAAACCCCTCGAACGAAACACTTAAAATCCACGCTAAGTCACCCTAATGAATAGTTAGGATGACCAATCCGCCTAAACTTCCTCCCTACGAACTTAATCTACCAAATGGATGACCAAACGTATCATAAAACCCACCTACGGGTGAAGGAAAAGAAAAACACAGTCAAAGCAATAAACCCTCAGGAGACGCTAATCCGGCGCGGTTACTGTTCCCCTGCACCATTTTAGCCCCTCTCACAAAAAACCCCATCGTCTTCAGTGAAGCCCAAATCCGGCGTGCCCCCCCCATTTGTTTCCTTAAACCGACACGCCCCTTGAATGGCCCTTATACGGCGCGCCCTTCTCCATCTTGTTGCCCCATAACCGGCGCGCACTCCATCCTCTTGGACCCTTTAATCCAGCGCGCCCCTCTCCCCTTGCATGGGTCTTAATTCGGCAAACACAAATACATCTCCTTCAATACACTTACCGGTGCGCCCTTGTAGATTGCTAATCCGGCGCGTTTCTTGCACTAAAACGGCATGATCCCTGTGCACCTGACACACTTATCCGGTGCGCCTCCTTAATACAAAAAGGAATAAACAGCCAAAAATAGAAGCGTCCAAAGAAAATAATAATAAAAGATCAATGCTAATAAAAGAATAAAAGAAACTCTATCACCCGTGCTTTAATTAAAAATTTGTTTCGGGGCCGCTACCCCGGAAGCCCCCGCAAGGGGCGCTGCCCCTTGAACCCCGCGACCTGACCGCGTAGGTCGATCCGCGTGCGACGCCGCACGCTGGCGAGTTTGGGCTTCACACTTTACGATTCACTTCCCTGGACTGTGTATGAAGAGAAAAGTAACGATGCCCCATGGTATCAGATGTGGACCTCGAAATCCCTGACACGGCCATAGTCTGAAACCGTCTCGGGCCAATAGTCCATCAACTTGACCCACTTCTATTGGGATCCAGTCCCGCAATCCCATTAAACTTGCCGTACTTGCGGCAGACATTCGTATGGTTTTGTTGTCATCTTCGATGCTTCAAATGCGGACTCTCATCCGAACAATGAATGGTCTGTTAGTGACCGACATATATATACCGGGATCTAATCCCGCACCCACATTACACTTGCCGTACCTACGGCAGACATCCGTATGGCTTTGTCGTTGTCCTCGATGCTTCAAATGCAGACTCTCATCTGAATGGCGAATGGTACGTTATTGACCGACATATATACCGGGATCTAATCCCGCGCTTGCATTAAACTTGCCGTACTCACGGCAGATATTTGTACTTGTTTATTTCCGTTTACGTCGTGCCTTCAATATGGATCTTTGTCCGAACATAAAATGATCTATGAATGACCAACAAAATCTGAATGGAACGAGACAACTCTCGTCTTCCCTGAACCCTACATGTGGGAATATCAATAAGACCTTTGTGAGTCACGTTTGGACCTCAGGTTCGTCCCAACCATGGTCATTACCCGACCCACATCCTAGGCCTATAGCCAGCTATCTCTGTACACGTCTTTATGTTGGAATCTAGTCCCGGGACACTTTCCCGCTGCCCTTCGGCACTAGAAATATTAACGATGCCCATGCAAGCCTCATTTGGACGGCGGGAGGCGCCCTCGGAATTGACCTGACTCGATCTCACACCGGGCCAATAAACTCACTGATTCCCGACCACTCTAGCCGGGATTGAACCGAATGTCTCCTATCCCTTTGAACAATAAATTTGCTATACCTCAGCATACATATGCTCCAGTTTTCCCCGTGACGATCATGATTTTCGGAAGCCGGACGCTCGTCCGAATATCAAAATGGTCCCTTGAGTGACCGACATATTTCGAATGCTTGATTCCCTAGACATCGGTGATAACGCGAAAGTTTATCGTTTAAAACACGCGTATAACAATCTTAAAACCGAACTCGCACAAAATGATCAAAGGAGAACGTAGTACTATGGCAAGCACGGGTCGAATCCACAGGGAAGAAGATACTTTTAGAGTTAAAAACCTTGTAACCTTTTAGAAAATGTTTGTGATTTTTTGTAGCTTGAAGAGAATGATTAAACAAAGAATGATTCCAACAATTAAATCAAAATGCCTATGATTATGAGTCTATGCCATGGGAAATAATTGCATAACATTGAGAAGAAGAGGTAGAAAAAGTAGGAAGAGAGGGAAGATGAACAAACTCTAGATCAAATGAACACTTCTTTCATTAACATAAAGAAACGATTACATGAAGTGCAAGACGAGCTTACAATAAAGATGTGACGAGATTACAATGAAGTAAAATGAAACTAAAGCAATAGCAACAAGAGGAGCTTGAGATGTGAAGATGGTAGCCGCAATGGTGATGACGGCGCCGTCCTCTCTTGGCCTTGGATCACGAACCACCTTGTGGAAGATGTCGTCTACACCGGGAGGAAGTCGCCTTTGTCGTTGAAGCTGCCTTTGGAGGGTGAATAACTTTGAACCCAAGAGGAATTAGGGGATGCCCAAGAAGAAGAAGTTGAAGAGGGGGAAGAGAGGAAAAACTTTAATGAAGAACTCAGAGAGAAAATAAGAGAAGAAGAGCTTCAAAATGGAGACATAACCGAAGCCAGCACCTCGGATGAACAGTAAAAACACAGGACAGCAAGTTGTAAAACTAGAAATATCTTCAAGACCAGAAGGAATTAGAAGATGAGCAAGAAGAAGAAGTTGTAGAGAACTTAAAAACAAAGAACTTTCATGAAGAAAGATAGAGCAGAAAAGGACTAGAAGAGGGAGAAATAAGGGGAAGAACAGAGAAAAATACTGGGTCGCAGATGAACAGGACAGCACAGTGAAAAACATGAAATAGCTTGAAAACCAGAAGGAATTAGAAGTTGAGCAAGAAGAAGAAATTGTAGAGGACGTAAAAATGAAGAACTTTTATGAAGAACACAAAATGAGAAAACGAACTTACATGAGAGAAATCGGAGGCCTAAGGTTGAGAGAGAAAGAGGGAGAGTGAAAGATTGCCAAAAAAAAAAGACTCCCCTTCTCCTCCTTACCATGGGCTATTTATAGGGAAAGTTTGGTAGATAGAGGGTGGAGATTATATCAAAAGGAGATGGATGGCTAAGATTCAAATGGAATATGATGCATGGGGAAGAGTAAAAGTAGGTGGGCACCCCCTTTCTTGGACTTTAGGCACCCCATTTCCCAAGGCTCATCATGTCTCTCCTTTAATTCAAATTTTGGATGTCCTTTTCCTCCTTTCCAAACTTAAAGTTTGGATTCCTCCTTTTCAAACTTTAAATTCGAAATTTTGAACTTTCCTTTCCCTCCAATCAAATAATTTGAATTCTTTATTTGACTTGGTCAAAATGGTGATGACCCTTTTGCCCCCGGCTTCTTTTGTAATTACCTTCGGTGTCCTACACACATATAATTACACTTTAGTCCATAAAAATTACCACAATGTGCATATCAATCTCAAATGCTCATGATTATGCAATGGAGAATTAATTCTCATGGCCCTCAACTTTAATTTATTATTAAATAAGACAATTGAATTAATCAATTTACGTGAAAGCTCCAATTTAAATGCGGAGTTGAGGTTAACTATGAAATATGCATAATTGCCTAATTATATGCACATAAAATAGTGTACATGCAATGAATTGTCATAAGAAATGGACACTTATCAATCGGGCTTTTCGACTGATTCGAGACCGCTATCGGCTTGTTTCTCTCGATATAGTTTACGAGCCATGAGGCCCTGATTCCCGGCAATTAATCAAGGGTGTTCCCTGCTCCAAGGGGATGTAAATGACGCCGTGACCTTTACGGCTCGGCGGGTTTTGGTCCCGACACGAACTACACAATCGTCTGATTAGTCAGATCGAGCGCACAATAAATCGTCACCTAGGTGACTGGCACGCCCACACACTTAATAAACCCGATAAACAAATAAACAAAGATCTTAATAAAAAGTGCGTCCACAACACCTTTCCGCTTTTCCATGCCGCCGTAAATGACTTGCCGCTTCGCACGTCCCGCTGGGGGGATGTTGGGAAATGAGGTAACCGATTTAGGGAAGGCTCCTTTAGCGTTTTTTTAAGGGGAGAGTCATTTATGGCGATCAGCTCCCACTTCGGCCTATAAAAGGTCTGAGGGGCGTCTCCTCCTTCTTCATCGCTTAAGGCCATCCCAGACGGTTTCTCCTTCTTCCTTTTCTGCGAAGCGTTGTGCTGTCGATCTAAGCGGAGCATGGAGAGCGCTTCAGAAGATGATAATGCAGATGGCAGTAGGAGGGGAGCTCCTGCTATTCCAGTTTGGAAGAGGGTTCGACAACCGGGGGTCAGTTTGGGAGAGGGTTCGACATGCGAGAACATGTTGCCTTCTTGTCCCTGTCTCGCCGATGCCATCCTAATCGGGAGGGGGAGCTCTTTAAGCTCTCTCCTTTCTGTTTAGCCTCCCCCTCCCTCCTCTTTCACTGCTTGGAGGGTTCTTGCACTATCTGAATTCCAAAGAGTTGGCAGAGGGGAGGCCTTCACTTGTATTCCTTCCTCTTCTTTTTCTTTTTTTTTGTTGTCCTTCCAATCCCTCTGCACCTTTCCTCCGAGCTTCTCAAACCAACAGGGCCGGCTATCCTTTATCCGAGCTAGTTTCTACACTAGGCAGAGTCAGTGGCTGGATGCAGGAGTGCTTACCGAGTAGGCCGAGTGATCTGCTCGCGTCATAGTGCTAGTGGGTGTAATTTTTTGTTTTTTGGCATGTAATGCATCGGCTGTATTTGTATGAGAATCATTAATGGAAGGAAATGTCTTACCATTTGTTGCTTACATGCTGTTGAAAAAGCTCAAAATTAAAGCTTTCGTAATGTTGTCGCATTCCACGTCCGAGGGATAGGTGTTCCTTCCATGGTAGACAATCGATATGCTCCTTTCCCGAGCGCCTCGACCACTCGGTAGGGACATTCCCAGTTAGGGGCTAGCTTCCCCACCGCATATTGTGGTCGAGAGGCTTCGGCCTTTCTTAGGATGAAGTCCCCTGGCTGGAACTATCTGTTTCGGACTCTGGAGTTGTAATATCGAGTGACGCGCCATTGATATTCCATTGCTCAGATACTTGCAATCTCTCAGATCTCGTCCACTAGGTCGAGGTTTTTCAGCAGTTTCTGCTCGTTCACCTCGGGTTTGAAGTGGATGACTCGGAGAGAGGGATTGCCGATGTAGCACCCCGGTATATTAATGAATAAATTTTTTTTTGAGAAAATCAATAAGAAATTCTTTAAGAAAAAGGATAAGTAAAATTTCGACCATTTTATAAAAATCTAGAAAAAATTAGAATCATGTAGAGGATAAAGCTTTTAGTAAAATTATCTTCTATGACCAGCCCAAATAAAATTCTTAAACAAGCCGAATTAGCTGATTAAGGCCCAAGTCAACACTTACCCTAATCGGACCTTAAAACGTGAAATTAGAGGCCAATACTAAACCTTTTAAGCTAAAACCGGATGAAAATGAAAGGTTAGGATTAAGAGATAGTTTTCCCTCTTATTATTCTCTGAAACCCTAACCCTAGGAGGTGTATTTGGCGGCGCAACGGCGTCGTTAACCCTATCCTGCGTGATTCACGTACGTCCGCGGTGCGTGGACTGTATCTCCACGATTAGAACCCTCTAGATACCATTGAACCTATATAAACGAACCTAAGCCACCCTAGAATCGTTTAAAAGCTGTGGTGGCCGGAGAGGAGCTCGATCAATGGAGAATCTCGGCGATCACCGACGGTGTGTACCTAGCGCGATCGGCATCCCTCTTCTTCCTTCATCCTTCGATTAAGGTAGAAGCGTCATCCTGTCCTCTTTCTATGGATCTAAAAAGCCCTAAATGTTATCTAGTATCCTGTGAGAATTTTTAGTTTCAGTGCAGGCATGTCGTAATCACCGTTAGCTATGTTCCACATTGAATTAAGTAGGGATTTCAGGCACTAAACATTAATTTGATCGTGCTATCTTGCATAAAATTTTGTGCTTATTCTATTGATCATAAAAGCCCCAATTTTCATGCTCTATATAGTGTGTATTTAGTTATTGTTCCAACCCGAGCCAACCCTGTCAGAGATGGGCAGGGCGAAGGGGCAGTGAATTGTTTTGATATGAGCGGTCATTCGATAGACCACACATCTATATGAACGGCTAGACTGAAACCGCCTGTGTTATTTGCGTTATTACGTTTTCGTGAGATAATCGGCTAGGACAGAACCGCTCAACGAGCCATCCGGCCATCTATAGACCGCTCATCTCGTGATGGGCCCCTGCCTGTAGAGCATGAACGGCCTGTGTAGAGACCGCAGAGGCCCCTTGAAAGGTTCTGGATGAACCGTTCTTCCCCACATAATTATGTTGATTTCAAATTTAGCATGTTTTATCCTTAGTTATTTAATCTTAATGGTAGGACTAGCAACCAACATGTAAATGGAACATATGAAAGATTAAATTTATAATTGCTGGTTTATTTTTCATCATGACCTTGGTTTATTATTTCAATTAAGTTAAATTCAAATATGAATACATGAACCATGTTACTAGGATTGTTTGACAGTCGTTCTACTCCTGTAGGATTAACTGACCGCTACACTGGTTTCCGATGTTTTATTAGCCTCATTTCCTTGCAATGGTTGGGACTCTCAATCGGATACTCCTTCCGTCGGACTAGGACCTTCATTACGGGACCTCCGTAAGCCCCCGCGAGCCTGGGATTCCCACTAGGACGCCGGGCAAGTTGTACCACCAAGACATGAACCTGTTCACGTGATCGAATCGCTTGGATTACTGTGTTGTGAGTCATGGCTCAATTTGGACCGACTGAGTCTTGAACGGTCATATTTGGACCGTTTAACTCAATAGGCGTCCCATTAGGAACCGTGCATTCCTGGCTAAATGCCATTTCTTGTTGGTCGATTAACCTTGTTTCATCTTCGACCAAGTCATGGTTTGATCGGCCCGATAAGCCCTAGGCTGACCAGTGGACAGTGGGCTGGACCCTAGTTCAGTTCTGCCCCACTTTTGGTAGCCTGGAGCCAATTTTGGGTGGATTTCTAGTTGCCAGTCAGGCCCAGTAATTGAACGGATAGTATCGGCCCGCTCATGCGTTAGAGCAGATCGTAATGGGCCGTTCAGTTACTGAGCGGCCCAATCCAAACCGCTTACTGTCATCGTGGGCTTTGGATCTTTTTTGCCGTGAACGGCCCATAGTGGACTGTTCATATCTATTAAAAATCCCACTTGTGACCATCCTATAATTTGAGCGGCCCATAGTAGACCGTTTATCCTTGGCTTCTATTAGACTGTTCTTTCAGCCCAATCCCTTTAGCGCGGTCCGGCTAATTACCATTCATTTCTTTGAGCGGCCCAATATGGACCGTGTATCTTTCAGAAAATGATTTCCGTGGTTACTCGTGTTTGAATACAAGGACCTGTTAGTTCTTGATAACTTGAACATTCTGGTCAAAATATCTACTTCACTTACCCTTGGAATTCTTCGAGGTAAGTTTTATACCTTGATATAACTGGCCATTTAACTTGATTAATGTCTAGACATAACTTGGGATCTTGGATCCACCAAATCAATGCCAAAGCATCATAAGGGCCCGGTCTGGTCCTGGGAGGAGCGCCCGAAAAGTACTTGTGCCCCGGGGAGTTTTAATGACATGGTGAGGCATTGCACCGAGTGCATGACTAGCGTGATGTCTACGACATAATCTATTACTTGATCTTTTCTTGACTTGGTTACTTCATGTTCTTGGCCAATTTCCAGTTACATTATGTTCATAATCTCATACTTATGTTACTTTGCCATATCACCATTTCTTTTCTTTCTGTTCATATTAATTCAATTGGTTAATTACTTAAACTTGCATGTTATTACCTACTGAGCGTTCGCTCACCTAGTTGTTTCCCTTCTTTCAGGTAGCTCAGGTGAGGATTCGCAGATCGATGGGGATGGGCAAGAGTGACAACCCTGGAGCGAGCTAGTTGGAGACTTCGAAGAGTCGTTATAGATATTTTTTGTCTAGTTGTGGTTTAGAGTGCATGTCAAGCAGAGTTGTAATTGTTGAGTCAATATTGATGTAATGATGTCTAGTGAATGTTATGTTAGAAGTTTTCTTAAGTTGGTTGAAACGGAGGATGTAATTGGATTATGGAGCATTTGATGTTTATTTCGTTAATTGAGTTATTTTCTGTTAATGGTGTTGTGTTGGCTCTTTAGCATTAGCATAGTATGTCTGTAAATCAACATATTATCATTAATTGTTTCTACTGCCAGTCCTGATATTCCGCGTCGGGGCGTGACAGTTTGGATTAGAGCCTAGGTTTCTAATATTCCTAGGTTTTCTAAGTTCTAGGATTCTAAGTGATGTCATAGGAACTATAACCTTGTTATAAGTCTATGGACCCAACCTAGTGAGATTTGGGTAGAGACTTGGGTTGAGTTAATAGTCTAATTCTAAAACTATTCCTTCTAAATGATCCTAAATTAATCTATTCCACATGTAAGATTTTCATATGGTGGCAGAGCGTGTGCAATGGTGAGACATGCAGCGAATAGTTCAAGGACTTACTCGGGCCTTGCAGCAAGTGGCCCAAGGAGGAGCAGCAAACCACGGAGCTGGCAATCTTCACCGAAACATCCGTGGGATGAATCTCCCACGTTTTGGAGGCTCGGCCGACCCCGATGAAGATGAGCACTGGCTAAAAGACATGGAGAGGATCTTTGAAGTAATGCAGTGTAGCGATCAGAAACGTGTTCTTTTAACGACCTTCCAGCTAGAGCGTGATGTAAGAACATGGTGGGATGCAGTGTAGGCTACCCTCGGTGATAGACAAGTTTCATGGAAGGAGTTCGAGGAACTCTTTAATAGCAAGTATTTTTCTGATAGAGTGCAAGAGAAGAAAGCGGCTGAGTTTGCTGCTTTGAAGCAGCGGAATCTATCTGTAGCTGAGTATGAAGCTCAGTTCTCTCGGTTATCTCGTTATGCCACTCACTTGATATCTACAGAGAAGATGAAGGCTAAGCATTTTTTCAACGGGCTGAAGTTACAGTATATCAACCAGTTAGCGCCAATGGAAATTCCAACGTATGCGGAGATGGTAAGGAAAGCTCAAGTCTTGGAAGACACCTTAGAAATGATGGAGAGAATCCGTGGAAAGGGTGTTAAGAAGGAACAACCTACTGGTTCCGGGAGTATCAAACCCGACAATGGCAAGAAGAGGCCAAATGGAGGGTCTGGTTCGTGGATAGGCAAGATGCTGAAGAATGAAGACAAAAAGCCTGGCCCGATTGGGACATTTAAGGGCGTGTGTAAGTATTGTGACCGTCCAGGTCACAGGATGGAAGAGTGCTGGCGCAAGCTGGGCGCCTGTCTACGCTGTGGAAGCAGGGATGATCGTATTCCTAACTGTCCCCTCCTGTTAGATAAAGCTACCCCGACTAAGCCGCAAGGGAACAGGAAGCAGCAGGGCAAGCTTCAAGCCCTACAGGAAGATGATGCCGGAACCACCGAGGAGGGTGGACTTGTTGAAGGTACTCTTATTATACATGATAAGCCGACATTTGTTCTCTTTGATACTGGTGCCACTCATTCTTTTGTTTCTCAGAAATTTGCTAAGTCTTTATCTGTGAAGCCAGTCTTGATGAATTTTCCGTTAGAGATTTCAACCCCTATTGGTTCCAGTTTAGCAATTAAGTATTTTTATCGTTTTAGTAAGGTTATGATTAATGAACAGAACTTGCCAGCTAATTTAGTTTGCATGGATATGAAAGATTATGATGTAATTTTAGGAGCGGATTGGTTGGCTAAGTATGAGGCCAATGTTCATTGCAGTACAAGTTATGTGTCTTTTTCTAGACACCCTGGGCTTTCTTTTATAGCGGTTAGGCACCATAAGCCTGTGCCACTTATTTCGGCCCTTCGAGCTGATAAGTTGATGAGGAGAGGATGTCAGGCTTTTCTAGCCTTTGTTTCTGTGATCCCTGAGAAGAAGATCTAGATTAAGGACATTCCTATCGTTCGAGACTTTCCAGATGTCTTTCCTGAGGACTTTCCAGGACTTCCGCCTGAGAGATAAGTTATCTTTTCTATTAATTTAATTCCTGGTGCGGCCTCTATTTCTAAAACTCCTTATCGTATGTCTCCCGCGGAGCTGATGGAATTGAAGCAACAGTTAATGGAATTACTTGAGAAGGGGTTCATTCGTCCAAGTACATCCCCATATTGTTTGTTCGGAAGAAGGACGGTTCGATGAGGTTGTGCATCGATTATCGACAATTGAACCAGCTGACTATCAAGAACAAATACTCATTGCCGAGGATTGATGAATTATTTGATCAGATAGCAAGAGCTCAGTATTTTTCTAAGATTGATCTTCGATCAGGATACCATCAGTTGCGGATCAAGGATGAGGATATATATAAGATGGCCTTCCGAAGCAGGTATGGGCATTTTGAATTCGTGGTAATACCTTTTGGACTAACGAATGCCCCTGCAGCTTTCATGCAGTTGATGAACATTGTGTTTTGGCCCTATCTTGATCAGTGGGTTGTGGTGTTTATTGATGATATCTTGATTTATTCTAAGAGTGAGAAGGAGCATGCTGAACATTTGAGGATGGCGTAGCAAATATTGAGAGACCATCAGCTATACGTCAAGTTTAGTAAGTGTGAATTCTGGCTGCAAGAGGTGTCCTTTCTATGGCATATTATTACAAATGAAGGTATTTCTGTTGACCCTTCGAAGGTGGAGGCAGTGAAGAATTGGGATAGGCCTATTGCATCCCTACGGTTTTGATGATGTCTCACACTATAAATCAATCTTCTATCTCTAGATTAATTGATGCTTCATCATGTAGGACAGTGCAGTTCATATGGTTGTCAGATAGATATGCACTACTTGATCATGTTTATACTCTGTCTGCATAGTCTAGACAGTTGTGGGTCGACCCCCCAGTTTCGCAAGTCAATACATTGGCCTTTGCTTTCCAAGTCCTTACATTGATCTTCATATTCAAAGTCTGTGCATTGGTCTTCACCTGAAGTCCATACATTGGTCTTCATATTCAAAGCCTGTACAGCCATTCCTTGAGATCAAGTCCATACAACGGCACTGTAGCTTGCACATCTGAAGGCTATACATCCTTCAAGGGGCCAAGTCTATACATTCTCCCGTTCATTTCCAAGTCTACACATCGCCTCACATCTTCTAAGTCTATACATCCTCAATTGAACCCCAAGTGTATACATCCTCAATTGAACCCCAAGTCTACACATCGTCTGCCATTTCAAAGTCAATACATTGTCCTTCGTCTCACGCATCATGTCCCAAAGTCTGTACAGCCTCTAGACACAAACCAAGTCCATACATCGCCTTCTGCAAGCATTACCTCAAGTATGTACAGCCTGTGCATTATTTCATAACAAGTCTAGACACTCTGGTTGCGTTCAATGTCTACACATCCTGCTAAGTCGCACTGTATAAGTCCATACACTGGCTGCACTACACAAGTCTATACATTGGCTTGGGCATCTAAGTCTAGACATTGATTCACTATTCATGCCTTGATTCGAAGTCTGTACAGCAAGCAGAGTTCATCAAAGTCTGTACATTGCTTGGCGCTCACCAAGTCTGTACATCGCTTCAAGCGTTCCAATGTCTATACAAGGCTTGCATCATTAAGTCTAGACATAGCACTGTAGCTTCCCTAGTTGAAGTCTATACGTTGCTGATCGAACATAAGTCTATACGTTCCAACCTATTCCTACGTTCGCTGCTTTAGCTACACCCTAAGTCTACACATTGGCAAAGTGTATACATCGTTCATGCAAGTCTGTACAGCCAACGCTTTCATTGATTCCAACTCTGTACAGCCAACGCTTTCATTGATTCCAAGTCTGTACACTCGTCCTCAGGCGTTCCAAGTATGTACATTGGTTCAGGTTTACCAAGTCTGTACAGTGCTTCAATATTCTCCAAGTCTATACAGTCTGCCTTCACGTTCAGAGTCAATACATCATTCCTCAAAGGCCAAGTGTATACATTGTCCATGTGTTCAAATGTTTCAAGTCTATACATTGGATAGGCTCGTTAATGCATCAAATTTCAAGTCTATACACTGAGGACGCTAAAGGCCTTCAAGTGTATACTCTCTCTCCTTGTTCATACTTGCCTATATGCTGTCTTCAAGTGTATACTCTCTCTCAGTGTTCATACATGCCTATATGCTGTTTTCAAGTGTATACTCTCTCTCATTGTTCATACTTGCCTATATGCTGTTTTCAAGTGTATACACTCTCACATTTGACACACTTGCCTAATTGACATCTCTAAGTCTATACACTCGATGGCTTCATACATTTCACAGAAGTCCACACTTTCCCCCTGTTGTGATAATGCATTATTCAGCAAGTATATACACTGAGGTCGCATGAAATCTCACAAGTCTATACACTCTCTCAGTGTACACACTTACTCAGTTACTGCTTCTAAAGTGTATACATTCGTTGATATATGACTGAACTAACTAATCACATTTCCTTATCTCTGCCTGCAGATGATTCAGGTTAATGATTGGGCACGTGAACCGAAGATGATGCCTGGCACGTGATCCGAGGATACTCTGGAAAAGGAGGGAACGAGACCCACTCGTGTGAAGGCCTGAAAGTCAGGTCGAATGCCAAATAAAAGGTGTCTTCTGCGATTAGATGGATCGAACTGGAGGAAAAAGCTGAAGTGAAGAATCCCTGAGCAGAAGAAGAAAAGAGAGAGCCTCCACGTTCCAGAAAGAAGATAGAGAGAAAAGATTTGAGAGTATTGTTGTAAGAGAAAAGTCTAAGTGAGAGAGAAGAGTCTAATTTGCTTCTTCGGAAGCTACATTTGTTTTTTGTTTTCTGAAACAATTGTTGTTCATCGTTGGTCTTGTTTACATTTCTATTTTTCCTTTCATTTCTTCATATATCTGATTCTGAGTTGTTACCCTCCAGTGTTTGGAGGAAGGGAGAGTTACTCCGGTTCCCCTCTGGGCTGCAGAGGAA
Source organism: Amorphophallus konjac (assembly GCA_022559845.1). NCBI lineage: Eukaryota > Viridiplantae > Streptophyta > Magnoliopsida > Alismatales > Araceae > Amorphophallus > Amorphophallus konjac. The sequence goes on along the minus strand of CM040123.1, from coordinate 227,702,380 downwards.
GAGAGATCTGTGATCTCTGGTTTTGCCAGTGACGGGTTGTCCTTAGCAGGTTCCCTCCGGGTTGGAGGAAGGGAGAGCCATCTCCGGTTCTGGTCTTGCTGGTAGCAGGTCCAGGTGTCAAGCTCTGTGGGTAGCAGAGTTTGGTTGAGGGATTCGTTTCCCTTGGTTGTTCAAGCTGTGTGGCAGCATATTGTTCGCAGACTGAGTCTGCAGTTTTCTAGCAGTGGCTAGTGGAATCCTCACTCTAGTTGGAACTACAATTGAACCACCTTAAAATCTCTTGTCTTCTCTGTGGTTTGCTATTATCGTTTGTGCTCTCCTTCTGCTTGGCATTGTGTTTGTGTGTGGACGGCCTCTTCCAATCGCACCTTATTATTCTGTCTTAGTTTCTCACTGCGTTAGCTATATTGTTTAACTATTTCTGAAGGGTTGTATTTCGAAGTAGTGATTTTCCGCTGAAGTTTTCCAAATCGAGAGTGATCTATTCATCCCCCCCCCCTTCTATATCACTCTTCGCTGTGCTAACATTTGGTATCAGAGCAGGTTTGCATCATGTGGACGAACGGTCAGAGAAATGCTAATGGTCCTAGAAGCTTCATGGCTGAAGGTCAATCCATTAGTCGTCCTCCATTTTTTGATGGTAATAACTATCTCTTTTGGAAGAACATGATGGAAGTGTTTATCAGGGCACAGAGCCACAAGCTGTGGAGGGTAATTACTGTTGGGCCGTATGATCTGCCACCGAACTAGGACGCGTGGACAGATGACCATGTCAAGCTATCTTCACTCAACTGGATGGCGCTGAACATCATCCAGTGTGTTGTTCACCCAGAGGAATATGCCCGTATATCTGCCTACAAGACTGCCAAGCGAATGTGGGATGAGCTGCAATTAATCTATGAAGGTACAGCTCAAGTGAAAGCCTCGAAGGTAAACCTCTACACCTTTAAGTATGAACTGTTTAGGATGAATGCAGAGGAGAATATTACTGAAATGTATGCCAGGTTGTCCTTGATCACAAACACTCTTAAGGGGCTAGGGAAAGATCTAGCTGAGGCAGATATAGTCAGGAAAATTCTTAGATCTTTATTACTCAGCATGGCACACTAAGGCCATAGTGATAGAGGAGTCAAAAGATCTGACGACCTTGATAGTGAATGAACTCATCGGATCCCTCATGACCTATGAGATGAATTTCAAAGGAGGTGGTGAAGGAAGTGATAGGAAGGCTAAGAATGTAGCTCTCAAGGCATCCCGCAACAAGAGTAGCAGTAGCAGCAGCAGCAGCAGCAGCGGTGAGTCTGATGGCTTCTCTGATCTCGACCAGAAGGAGCAGGCAATGCTCACTCGTCAGTTCAGTAAATTTTTAAGGAGAAAGGGGAAGACCTTTAGGAGGAAAAAGCCATACTCCTTTAACAAGAATGTTGAATCTACCAATCATAGGGATAGAAATCCTAAGAGACTGACTTGTTATCATTGTAACAAACAGGGACACATGAAAGGCGAATGCCCAGATCTCCAGAAGAAGGGTCCCTACTTCCAGAATAAGAACACAAAGGTGCAGAAGAAGAAGAAGCCACAGGCGATGGTCTGCACATGGAGCGAGGAGGAAGAAGATCCCGAAGACACTTCCTCAAAGGAGTATGAAGAAGGAATTTGCCTAATGGCAAACAGTGAAGAGGAGGTAACCAATGTTTTTGAAAATTTTACGATTGATGACTGGGAAGATGCTTATGCTGAGTTATTAGATAAGGTCAATTCTCTTAGTAAATGGCATAGGGTTCTGAAAAGAAAATTTAATACTAATGTTGAAGAACAAACCCAGGTCTGTGAGGAAAATCAGAAACTAAAAGAGCAACTAGAAGAAATGACCTCACTAAGAAAAGAAAATGATAAGCTCAAGGGAGAAAACCAAGAAAGTCAAAATTAGCTCAATGATCTCAAAATAAGAATTGACGAAAGCTTGAATGAAAGTAGAGTGAACTCAGAAAAATATGAAGCTGTTAAGAAAGTCAATGGTGAACTTCTAAAAAATTCAGAGTCCCTTCAAAAAGAGCTGGAAGACAAACAGAAAGTTTTGGAAAAGTTTGTCCAAGGAAAAACTAGTCTGGATGCTATACTAGGGACTAGGGTTAACTTCAATAAGGAGGGTCTAGGTTATGACCCAACTAACAAGAGACCCTTACAATTCAAAACCATTACCTTCTGCCTAGAGAAGGGGAAAGAGAAGTTGGACACACCATCCAGCTCAAACAGCAGTAAGGGAACTCAAGGTCCGAAAGAAAGTTCTAAAAACAGTGTTGGTCATCCATTTAAAATGGGAATGAATTCTGTGAAAAACTTCACTAAGCCCACTCATCAGAATATAAATGGTATATGGACCAAGCAAGTGGATCAGAAGAAAAACTAGAATTACTATAATCAGATGGGTCCGAACAGGACCTACTGGAGAAATAATTATAATCTTAAAAAATCTGTTAATCAACAAGCTTACAGGAGATTTCCTAGGAATGGGAAGCCTAATGAATGGAATAGAACTTACTTCCCCAGACCAGCTGGACTTAATTTCAATAAACCAGAAGTAAAGGTGCCAGAGAAAACCATGCTGAAGCAAATCTGGATACCTAAACATTTGATCAGAGATTTGAACAATGTCTTTGGACCCAACTCATCTTGGGTTCCAAATCACTCTGCTTGATGTTATTTGTGTAGGTCGGCCTGGCAGCTGAAGACAACAAGTGGTACCTCGACAGTGGCTGCTCCAGGCACATGACAGGAGACCGATCCAAGTTCAGCAAGATAGAGATGAAGGTAGGGGGTCTAGTCAAGTTTGGAGGAAAGAACAAAGGTAAGATAATTGGAGTAGACGTCTAGGTCATGCTCGCTTTACTACTTTAAATAAATTGGTCAAGCATGATTTAGTGAGAGGCATGCCTAGAATTAAATTCAATTCTATTTCAAAATCATGTGATGCATGTGCTCTAGGCAAACAGACCAGGAATTCTTTCAAATTAAGATCTGAGCCATTGTCCTCTAGACCAATGGAACTCCTCCATATGGACCTCTTCGGTCCTACTAGAACTCAGAGTCTTAATGGGAACATGTTTGGCTATGTCATCATAGATGACTTCTCTAGATATTCATGGATCTTTTTCTTAGCAAATAAAAGTGATGCATTTCAAAAGTTTAATCTGTTTTTCAATAAGGTCAAACAAGAAGGAAAACTCAAGATCTGTTCTATTCAATCTGACCATGGAGGTGAGTTTGAAAACTCCATGTTTTCTGATCTTTGTGAAAGAGAGGGACTAACACACAGATTTTCTTCTCCTAGGACACCTGAACAGAATAGAATTGTGGAGAGAAGAAATAGAACTGTGGTGGAGATGGCCCGAACCATGCTAATTGAAAGTCAATTACTAAGGAGGTTTTGGGCAGAGGCGGCCAATACAGCAACTTACATAATCAACAGGGCCATGGTAAGACCCATTCACAAGAAAACACCCTATGAGCTTCTAAAAGGTAAGAAATCAAACTTGTTTCATTTCAAAAAATTTGGAGCAAAATATTTTATTCATAACAATGACTAGAAAGATTTAGACAAGTTTGAAGCTAAAAGCTCCCCTGGAATATTTTTGGGATATTCAGAAGTGTCTATGGCATATAGGGTCTTTAACATAACAGACAAAAAGGTTGAAGAGTCTCCACACATGATTTTTAGTGAAAAGAAAGGTGTCACTAACATTGAAAATGTTGATAGGGATTCCAATCATGATGGGGAATTCCTAGAAGACCAAGAAGAAGAGAAGACTCAGCCAAGTGGAACAGCAAATCCTCCCAACCAGGAAGAGCCAAGAGAAACAGGTGAGCCTTCAATAAATGTTAGATTTCTTAAAGATCATCCGATAGTTAATGTCATAGGCAATCCTGAAGATCCTCTCCGGACTTGGTCTCATTTTAGGAATGTGAATAATGAAGACTTAATTGCTTTAGTCTCACAAATTGAACCCAAATCAGTAGAAGAGGCCTTAACTGATCAAGCTTGGGTCAATGCTATGTGTGAGGAATTGGGCCAGTTCGAAAGAAATAATGTCTGGGACTTGTTCCAAAACCAGATAATGTTAATACCATAGGAACTAAGTGGGTGTTCAAAAATAAAATGAATGAAGATGGAATCATTTCTATGAATAAGGCCAGATTAGTAGCCAAGGGCTACTGTCAGGAATTTGCTGTAGATTTCGATGAATCCTATGCACCAGTTGCTAGGATGGAAGCTATAAGAATGTTGCTTGCGTTTGCATGTTCAAAGAACATAAAACTCCAACAAATGGATGTTAAAAGTACCTTTTTAAATGGAGTCATTAAAGAAGAGGTTTTTTGTTGAACAACCCCCTGGATTTCAATTTTCTCCTCAACCTAACCAAGTTTTCAGGTTAAACAAAGCCTTGTATGGTCTAAAGCAGGCTCCAAGAGCATGGTATGAAAGATTGACTGAATTTTTGATCAGCAAGGGCTACAAAAGAGGTAAAGTAGATCAAACTTTATTTACCAAGGGTACAAATAAAGATCTCCTCATAGTTCAGGTATATGTAGATGACATTATGTTTGGATCAACTAAGCATGAACTATGTGTTGAATTCTCTAAAATGATGTCTGCTGAATTTCAGATGAGTTTGGTTGGTGAACTAAAGTACTTTCTTGGCTTGCAGGTACAACAGCTAGAGGATGGGTGCTTCATCAACCAGACCAAATACACAATGGAACTATTGAAGAGGTTTGGTATGGAAAACCTGAAGCACATTACAACACCCATGGGTACCAATACCTCACTGGATGCAGATGAGACAGGTAAAGAAGTAAATGCCAAGCTCTATCGATGTATGATTGGATCTCTTCTTTACTTGACAGCTTCCAAACCTGATATACAATTCAGTGTAGGAATGTGTGCAAGGTATCAGTCTAGACCTACTGAATTACATTTAGCTGCACTGAGAAGAATTTTCAGATATTTGTCAGCTACTCATTCTCTTGGTTTATGGTTTCCTGCATCACACACAATTAACTTAGTTGCATACACAGATGATAATTATGCAGGATGTAAACTAGACAGGAAAAGCACTAGTGGTCATTGTGAATTTTTGGGTGGGTGTTTAGTGTCTTGGGGCTCCAAAAAACAACATTCTGTGGCCCTCTCCACTGCAGAAGCTGAATATGTGGCTGCAGGGAGTTGTGGAACACAAGTCATTTGGATTAAACACCAACTTCAGGACTACCAAGTAGACCTGGGGTGCACACCTATCTATTGTGATAATACCAGTGCCATTAATCTTGCCAAAAATCATGTTTTGCACTCACGCACCAAACACATAGAGATAAGGCATCATTTCATAAGAGATGAGGTTTCCAAAAGCAATTTTGAACTGATTCATGTAGGCACAGATAATCAGATTGCTGACATCTTCACTAAACCTCTGGATAATGAAAAATTCACAACACTGAGAAGAGAATTAGGCCTATACAAATTATCTTAATTGTGTAGTCTGTTCTTTTTGTGAGGGGGAGTTCTGTATGACTATTGGTTAGCTTTCAGGAATGCTGTGAGTGAGGGGGAGCTGGTTGAGCTGTGTGAGGAAGTGTTCTTTGACAGATTCAAAAAGATTGACCAGATGTGTGCCTTTGCTTGTTTTCATGACAGATCTAGTGTGGTTCTCTCAGACAGTAGAATGTCACTTAATTCTTAAGTCTATAAGTCAGTGATACTAAAGTCCAGTTAGAATCTTTCCTCTGGTATTCCTTCAGAGATCTGGATTAATTGTAAAAAGTATATCTTCCTACATTGTCAATGATTCTGGTTCAGGCCAAAACATGTATGTCTTGATATCTGACCCAATCAGCTTGAAATCTAGACTTCAAGATTCACTTCAAGTAATAGTCCTTCTGGTATTATTTTCAATCATTCCATCTCTTCAACACAAGGGCTTAACTAAACAAACATGTCTTGTTTTGTTCACTGAGAAACTAGGAGCTTCATCAATGAAATGAATATTTCTCCTATGTCATGAGGTGTCAAATGCTTAAAATGAATGAAAAAGACATGACAGAGCAATGGTGGCATGCTGGTGAGTAACTGGGGACTCTGGCCTCTAATCAAGGTGTTTCCTCATGTCAAAAGCCACAGTTACTAACTCTGTTCCTTTAATAAAAAAAAAGGAGGAAGTAATGAGGTACTCACTCTGAGTAACTGGGGATTCAGGCCTCTAATCATGTTGTCTCCCTAATGTCAAAAGAGTGAATTACCAACTTACTCATTGATCTTCTTGAAAATCATCTCAAAGAATTCCTTGTTGTTATGCAACTAATGGATTGCTTGTCCTCAATACCTTGAGAACACCTCTCTGACTTTGTCTCTTGTTGTCTTTTTGGGTTGTTGACAGTTCAGCTATATCTGGCCATACTTGTTAACTCCTGCTCTAAATCATACTCTATGTATGCTGATAAACTTTTCTATCATTCTATTTATCTAGTGTGTACTGGAGTTCAAGAATCTTCACATGAGTTTAGCACCTCACTTATTTTCTTAAGACTTGCTCGTGCCTTTCTGCACTAAGAAGTTACTGTACTTCTTCTTCATGTCTCCAGCACTTTCATATATTCTGCATTTCCTTTTGCTGATGTCAAAGGGGGAGAGAGGTTTTGCAATATCAGTTGTTCATGAGCTAAGGGGGAGATTACCTTGTCATGTGATGACTTTATCTGAGAATGGGTTGTAGGGGAGCTGAGAGTGAGTTGTGGGGGAGTGGTTTTGGAGAAAGAAGTGCTTCTACAGTAGTGTTTAATTTGGATGTGCTTACACTTGCTTTGAATTTGCTTTGATTGTTGAAACTGCAGTTAATTTCTTGTTAAGCTTTGATATTGCTTGATTCATAGTGTTGCCATCATCAAAAAGGGGGAGATTATTGCATCCCTACGGTTTTGATGATGTCTCACACTATAAATCAATCTTCTATCTCTAGATTAATTCATGCTTCATCATGTAGGACAGTGCAGTTCATATGGTTGTCAGATAGATATGCACTACTTGATCATGTTTACACTATGTCTGCATAGTCTGGACAGTTGTGGGTCGACCCCCCCTTCTGATGGGTCGACCCCCCAATTTCGCAAGTCAATACATTGGCCTTTGCTTTCTAAGTCCATACATTGATCTTCATATTCAAAGTCTGTACATTGGTCTTCACCTGAAGTCCATACATTGGTCTTCATATTCAAAGCCTGTACAGCCATTCCTTAAGATCAAGTCCATACAACGGCACTGTAGCTTGCACATCTGAAGTCTATACATCCTTCAAGGGGCCAAGTCTATACATTCTCCCGTTCATTTCCAAGTCTACACATCGCCTCACATCTTCCAAGTCTATACATCCTCAGTTGAACCCCAAGTCTATACATCCTGAGTTGAACCCCAAGTCTATACATCGTCTTCCATTTCAAAGTCAATACATTATCCTTTGTCTCACGCATCATGTCCCAAAGTCTGTACAGCCTCTAGTCACAAACCAAGTCCATACATCACCTTCTGCAAGCATTACCTCAAGTATGTACAGCTTGTGCATTGCTTCATAACAAGTCTAGACACTCTGGTTGCGTTCAATGTCTACACATCCTGCTAAGTCACACTGTACAAGTCCATACACTGGCTGCACTGCACAAGTCTATACATTGGCTTGGGCATCCAAGTCTAGACATTGATTCACTATTCATGCCTTGATTCGAAGTCTGTACAACGAGTGGAGTTCATCAAAGTCTATACATTGCTTGGCGCTCACCAAGTCTGTACATCACTTCAAGCGTTCCAATGTCTATACAAGGCTTGCATCATTAAGTCTAGACATAGCACTGTAGCTTCCCTAGTTGAAGTCTATACATTGCTGATCGAACGTAAGTCTATACGTTCCAACCTATTCCTACGTTCGCTGCTTTAGCTACACCCTAAGTCTACACATTGGCAAAGTGTATACATCGTTCATGCAAGTCTATACAGCCAACGCTTTCATTGATTCCAAGTCTGTACACTGGTCCTCAGGCGTTCCAAGTATGTACATTGGTTTACGGTTTACCAAGTCTATACAGTGCTTCAATAATCTCCAAGTCTATACAGCCTGCCTTCACGTTCAGAGTCAATACATCATTCCTCAAAGGCCAAGTGTATACATTGTCCTTATGTTCAAATGTTTCAAGTCTATACATTGGATAGGCTCGTTAATGCATCAGATTTCAAGTCTATACACTGAGGACGCTGAAGGCCTTCAAGTGTATACTCTCTCTCATTGTTCATACTTGCCTATATGCTGTCTTCAAGTGTATACTCTCTCTCGTTGTTCATACTTGCCTATATGCTGTTTTCATGTGTATACACTCTCTCGTTGTTCATACTTGCCTATATGCTGTTTTCAAGTGTATACACTCTCACATTTGACACACTTGCCTAATTGACATCTCTAAGTCTATACACTCGATGGCTTCATACATTTCACAGAAGTCCACACATTCCCCCTATTGTGATAATGCATTCTTCAGCAAGTATATACACTGAGGTCGCATGAAATCTCTCAAGTCTATACACTCTCTCAGTGTACACACTTACTCAGTTACTGTTTCTAAAGTATATACATTCGTTGATATATGACTGAACTAACTAATCACATTTCCTTGTCTCTACCTGTAGATGATTCAGGTTAATGATTGGGCACGTGATCCGAGGATGATGCCTGGCACGTGATCCGAGGATACTCTTGAAAAGGAGGGAACGAGACCCACTCGTGTGAAGGCCTGAAAGCCAGGTCGAATGCCATATAAAAGGTGTCTTATGCGATTAGATGGATCGAACTGGAGGAAAAAGCTGAAGTGAAGAATCCATGAGCAGAAGAAGAAAAGAGAGAGCCTCCATGTTCCAGAAAGAAGATAGAGAGAAAAGATTTGAGAGTATTGCTGTGAGAGAAAAGTCTGAGTGAGAGAGAAGAGTCTAATTTGCTTCTTCGGAAGCTACATTTGATTTTTATTTTCTGAAACGATTGTTGTTGATCGTTGGTCTTATTTACATTTTTGTTTTTCCTTTCATTTCTTCATATATCTGATTCCGAGTTGTTACCCTCCAGTGTTTGGAGGAAGGGAGAGTTACTCCAGTTCCCCTCTGGGCTACAGAGGAAGAGAGATCTGTGATCTCTAGTTTTGCCAGTGACGGGTTGTCATTAGCAGGTTCCCTCCAGGTTGGAGGAAGGGAGAGCCATCTCCGGTTCTGGTCTTGCTGGTAGTAGGTCCAGGTGTCAAGCTCTGTGGGTAGCAGAGTTTGGTTGAGGGATTTGTTTCCCTTGGTTGTTCAAGCTGTGTGGCAGCATATTGTTCGCAGACTGAGTCTGCAGTTTTCTAGCAGTGGCTAGTGGAATCCTCACTCTAGTTGGAGTGAGGGGTGGATGTAGATTGTGAACTACAATCGAAGCACCTTAAAATCTCTTGTCTCCTCTGTGATTTGCTATTATCGTTTGTGCTCTCCTTCTGCTTGGCATTGTGTTTATATGTGGACGGCCTCTTCCAATCGCACCTTATTATTCTGTCTTAGTTTCTCACTGCTTTAGCTATATTGTTTAGCTATTTCTGAAGGGTTTTATTTCGAAGTAGTGATTTTCCGCTGAAGTTTTCTAAATCAGGAGTGATCTATTCATCCCCCCCTTCTATATCACTCTTCGCTGCGCTAACAAGGCCTACTAATGTAACTGAAATTATAAGTTTCCTAGGCCTAGCAGGTTATTACTGGAGGTTTATTAAGGATTTCTCCAAGATTGCGGTGCCTTTAACAAGATTAACCCGCAAGAAGAACAAATTTGATTGGTCCGAGGATTACAAAAGAAGCTTTCAGACCTTGAAGGAATGTCTAACTACTGCCCCTGCTTTACCATCTGGAGTAGGTTTTGTGGTGTACACTGATGCTTCAGGCATTGGTCTAGGTTGTGTGCTCATGCAGCACGAGAAAATGATAGCCTATTCTTCTAGGCAGTTGAGGAAACATGAAGAGAACTATCCTGTTCATGATTTGGAACTAGCAGCTGTAGTGTTCGCCTTGAAGATATGGAGGCACTACTTGTATGGAGAGACATTTACAGTGTTCTCAGACCAAAAGAGTTTGAAGTATTTATTTTCTCAGAAGGAACTCAATATGAGGCAGAGAAGATGGCTTGAGTATTTAAAAGACTTTGACTTCTCCATAGAGTATCATCCTGGAAAGGGGAATGTAGTGGCGGATGCGTTGAGTCGCAAGCCAATAGCTAAGTTGTCGCATCTCATGTTGCAATAATGGAGACTGTTGGAGCAGTTAGCTAGTTTGGATCTCAATGTTGAGAAGGACCAGGTTACGATTGCTCAGATTCAACTTAAACCAGAATTCTTGATAGAAATCAAGTCCTTATAAGAGAATGACCCATAGTTGGTAGAGACCAAGGAGAGTTTGAGTAACAGACCTGATTTCATGGTAGCTGACGATGGCAGATTATTATTTCAGGGAAGGAACTGTGTACCTGATGTAGCTGAAATAAAGAATAAGATTCTTGAAGAAGCTCATAGATCCAGATACACTATTCATCCTGGAGGTACTAAGATGTTTAAGGATTTGAAAAGATCCTTTTGGTGGCCGAATATGAAAAAGGAAACTGCAGAATTTGTGAGTAGATGTTTGGTATGTCAGCAAGTCAAGGTTGAGCATTTCAGACCTGTAGGGAAATTGAAACCACTTGATATACCTCAATGGAAGTGGGAGAGTATTGGCATTGATTTTATTATGGGTCTACCTAGGACTCGTAGTGGATTTGATGCAATATTGGTGATCGTCGACAGATTGACAAAGTATACTCATTTCTTGTCCATTAAGTCTAAGTGGACAGTTGACGTCTTAGCAGCTCTGTATATGAAGGAAATTATAAGACTTCATGGAATACCAGTCAGTATTGTGTCTGATAGAGACCCCAGGTTCACTTCGTATTTTTGGAAAGGATTGCAAGAATCTTTGGGAACCTGTCTGAATTTCAGTACCGCTTTTCATCCACAAATAGACGGGCAAATCAAAAGAACCAATCAGATAGTGGAAGATATGCTTAGAGCCTGCATGATTGATTTTGGAGGTTGTTGGAGTGATCACTTGGCTTTGATTGAATTCACCTACAACAATACTTATCAGTCCAGTATTCAAATGGCTCCGTTTGAAGCTTTGTATGGAAGAAGCTGTCGATCTCCATTATGCTGGGATGAGGTAGGTGAGAAGCAATGGCTGGGACCATATCTCATTTCAGAATCATCCAAGAATATTATTATTATCAGAGGGAGAGCCTTGGAATTTCAAGTCGGTGAGCACGTGTTTTTGAAGGTTTCTCCCATGAGAGGGATTCACAGGTTTGGTATTCAAGGAAAGCTGAGTCCAAGATATGTTGGTCCATTCGAGATTCTGGAAAGAGTGGGAGAGGTTGCTTACCGATTAGCACTACCACCTTAGTTATCAGGAGTACACAATGTCTTCCATGTGTCTATGCTGCGGAAATATGTATATGACCCCACTCATGTCATTTAGCATGCGGATTTAGAACTGAAGGAAGATTTCACTTATGAAGAAAGACCTATCAAGATTTTGGATCATAAACAGTAGCAACTCAGGAATCGTTCCATACCCATGGTTAAAGTACAGTGGAGTCGGCGTGGAGTCAAAGAGGCTACTTGGGAGTCAAAAGATACCGTGCGGAAGCAGTATCCCGACTTATTATAGGTGAGCTATCTCACTCCCCATTTTTATTAAGTGCAGTGAATTTGGAGGACCAAATTCCTTAAAGTGGAGGAGGGTGTAGCACCCCGGTATATTAATGAATAATTTTTTTTTGAGAAAATTAATAAGAATTTCTTTAAGAAAAAGGATAAGTAAAATTTTGACCATTTTATAAAAATCTGGAAAAAATCAGAATCCTGTAGAGGATAAAATGTTTATTAAAATTATCTTCTATGACCAGCCCAAATAAAATTCTTAAACAAGCCGAATTAGCTGATTAAGGCCCAAATCAAAACTTACCCTAATCGGACCTTAAAACATGAAATTAGAGGCTAATACTAAACCTTTTAAGCTAAATCGGAAGCAAATGAAAGGTTAGGATTAAGAGATCATTTCCCCTCTTATTATTCTTTGAAACCCTAACACTAGGAGGTGTATTTGGCGGTGCAACGACGGCGTTAACCCTATCCTATGCGATTCACGTACGTCCACGGTGCGTGGACTCTATCTCCACGATTAGAACCCTCTAGATACCATTGAACCTATATAAGCGAACCTATGCCACCCTAGAATCATTTAGAAGCTGTGGCGCTCGGAGAGGAGCTCGATCAAGGGAGAATCGCGGCGATCACCGGCGGTGTGTACCAAGCACGATCGGCATCCCTCTTCCTATTTCATCCTTCGATTAAGGTAGGTGATAGCAAGCCAAACCCTAAGTATTATATATGGATAGAAGCACCATCCTGTCCTCTTTCTATGGATCTAAAAAAGCACTAAAATGTTATCTAGTATCCTGCGAGAATTTTTAGTTTCAATGCAAGCATGTAGTAATTAGAGTTAGCTATGTTTCACCTCGAATTAAGTAGGGATTTCAGGCACTAAACATTAATTTGATCATGCTATCCTGCATAAAATTTTGTGCTTGTTCTATTGATCATAAAAGCCCCAATTTTCATGCTCTATATAGTGTGTATTTAGTTATTGTTCCAACCCTAGCCAACCCCGCCGGAGACGGGTAGGGCGAAAGGGCAGCGAACTGTTCTGATATGAGCGGTCATTCGATAGACCGCACATCTATATGAACGGCCAGACTGAAATCGCCTGTGTTATTTACGTTATTACATTTTCTTGAGACAAGCGGCTAGGACAGAACCGCTCAACGAGCCATGCGGCCATCTATAGACCGCTCATCTCCTGTCGGTCCCCTGCCTGCAGAGCATGAACGGCCTGTGGAGAGACCGCAGAGGCCCCTTGAAAGGTTCTGGACGAACCGTTCTTCCCCACAGAATTATGTTGATTTCAAATTTAGCATGTTTTATCCTTAGTTATTTAATCTTAATGGTAGGACTAGCAACCAACATGTAAATGGAACATATGGAAGATTAAATTTATAATTGCTGGTTTATTTCTCATCATGACCTTGGTTTATTATTTCAATTAAGTTAAATTCAAATATGAATACATGAACCATGTTACTAGGATTGTTTGACAGTCGTTCTACTCCGGTAGGATTGACTGACCGCTACACTGGTTTCCGATGTTTTATTAGCCTCATTTCATTATAATGGTTGGGACTCTCCGCCGGATACTCCTTCCATCGGACTAGGATGTTCATTACAGGACCTCTGTAAGCCCCCGCAAGCTTGGGATTCTCACTAGGACGCCAGGCAGGTTGTACCACCAAGACCTGAACCTGTTCACGTGATCGAACCGCTTGGATTGTTGTGTTGTGAGTCACGGCTCAATTTGGACCGACTGAGTCTTGAACGGTCAGATTTAGACAGTTTAACTCAATAGGAGGCCCATTAGGAACCGTGCATTCCTGGCTAAATGCCATTTCCTGTTGGTCGATTAACCTTGTTTCATCTTCGGCCAAGTCATGGTTTGATCAGCCCGATAAGCCCTAGGCGGACTAGTGGATAGTTGGCTGGACCCTGGTTCAGTTCTGCCCCACTTTTGGTAGCCCGGAACCCATTTTGGGTGGATTTCTAGTTGCCAGTCAGGCCCAGTAATTGAACGGACAATATCGGCCCGCTCATGCGTTAGAGCGGATCGTAATGGACCGTTTAGTTACTGAGCGGCCCAATCCAAACTGCTTACTGTCGTCGTGGGCTTCAGATCTTTCCTGTCGTGAACAGCCCATAATGGACCGTTCATATCTATTAAAAAGCCCACTTGTGACCATCCTATAATTTGAGCGGCCCATAGTAGACTGTTCATCCTTGGCTTCTATTAGGCTGTTCTTTTAGCCCAATCCCTTTAGTGCGGTCCGACAAATGACCGTCCATTTCTTTGAGCGGCCCAATATGGACTGTGTATCTTCCAGAAAATGATTTCCGTGGTTACTCGTGTTTGAATACAAGGACCTGTTAGTTCTTGATAACTTGAACTTTCTGGTCAAAATATCTACTTCACTTACCCTTGTAATTCTCCGAGGTAAGTTCTATACCTTGATATAATTGGCCATTAAACTTCATTAATGTCTAGACATAACTTGGGATCTTGGATCCACCAAATGAATGCCAACGCATCATAAGGGCCCGATCTGGTCCTAGGAGGAGCACCCGAAAAGTACTTGTGCCCCGGGGAGTTTGAATGACATGGTGAGGCATTGCACCGAGTGCATGACTAGCGTGATGTTTATGACATAATCTATTACTTGATCTTTTCTTGACTTGGTTACTTCATGTTCTTGGCCAATTTCCAGTTACATTGTGTTCATAATCTCGTACTTATGTTACTTTGCCATATCGCCATTTCTTTTCTTTCTGTTCATATTAATTCAATTGGTTAATTACTTAAACTTGCCTGTTATTATCTACTGAGCGTTCGCTCACCCAGTTGTTTCCCCCCTTTCAGGTAGCTCAGGTGAGGATTCGCAGACTGATGGGGATGGGCAAGAGTGACAACCATGGAGCGAGCCAGTTAGAGATTTCAAAGAGTCTTTATAGATGTTTTGTGTCTACTTGTGGTTTAGAGTGCATGTCAAGCAGAGTTGTAATTGTTGAGTCAATATTGATGTAATGATGTCCAGTGAATGTTATGTTAGAAGTTTTCTTAAGTTGGTTTAAAAGGAGGATGTAATTGGATTATGGAGCATTTGATGTTTATTTAGTTAATGGAGTTATTTTCTGTTAATGGTGTTGTGTTGACTCTTTAGCTTTAGCATAGTATGTCTTTAAATCAACATATTATCATTAATTGTTTCTACTACAAGTCTTGATATTCCGCGTCGGTGCGTGATAACCGACCTCCAATGGAATCACGGCTTCTGTGCCATACACCAGCTGGAAGGGTGTTTCACCAGTAGGCGTTCTCGGAGTAGTTCGGTGCGACCATAGTACGCTCGGTAATTCCTCGAGCCAGCTTCCCTTCGCCTTGCCGAGCCTGGTTTTGATGCCTTTTAAAATAGTTTTTTTGGCATTTTCGACCAGTTCGTTAGCCTGAGGGTGGGCTACCGAAGTGAAGTGATTACGAATGTTTAGGTCGGCGCATCTATCTCTGAAGTAATGAGAACTAAACTGCCGACCATTATCGCTCATGATCACTCGGGGGACACCGTAACGACAAATGATCGACTTCCAAACGAAACTCCATACGACTGATTCAGTGATCTTGGTGGTGGCCTCGGCCTCGATCCACTTGGTGAAGTAGTCAATGGCGTCGATGACAAACTTCTTCAGAGCCTGAGCCGTAGGAAATGGCCCCAAGATGTCGATCACCCACCGAGCGAAGGGGTATGGCTCGGTATGGGTGACGAGCTCCGCTGCAGGTTGGTGGATCAAATGGTCGAAGCGCTGACATCGGTCGCACTTCTGTACATAGGTCGTGCAGTCGCGCTTGAGAGTGGGCCACCGGTAACCTTGCCATAGCAAGATCCTAGTGAGCGATCTTCTTCCTTGGTGTGCGCCGCAGATGCCTTCGTGTACTTCCTGAACCGCTCGGCCGGCTTCATCGGTGCTGATGCACTTGAGGAGGGGACCAGAGAAAGATCTGCGGTACAAGTCATCATCCAGCATGATGAAATGCTGATCTTGGTACTTGAGTTTCTGAGCCTCCTGAGGGTCAGGGGGCTCTTGAGAATCCCGAAGCCAAGATATGTAGGGGGTCTGCCAGTCGCTCGGGCGTGCCGGGTCAACGGTCATAAGCTCAGATTCGATGCTCGGTTGCTCGAGCTCTTTGAGGAAGACCGATCGTGTACCTTCAGGGTCGAGGGAGGAGGCCAGGCAAGAGAGGGCGTCCACTCTCGAGTTTTCCTCCCGGGCTATCCGGACTACCTCAAAGCTCTCGAAGAGTTGGGCCATCCAATTGACCACCTGGAGGTACTTGATCATTTGTTCTTCCCGAGCTTCGTAATCACCGTTGACATGGCTAGCGACCAATTGGGAGTCGGTGTGGATCCTGACTCGCTCGGCCCCTAGTCGTCGAGCCATCCTGGCCCCTGAGATAAGGGCTTCATACTCGGAGGCGTTGTTGGACGCCTGGAAATTGAACTTCAAGGCGTACAACAGCTCCGCTCCCTCGGGGGACTTGAGAAGGACACCGGTGCCACATCCAGCTGAGTTGGAGGACCCGTCGATGAACAGGTCCCAAGTGGGGTCGGGCGCAGGTGGAAGTGCTCCTTCAATTGGGACCGTGCTTTCGACAATGAAGTTCGCGAGGGCCTATCCTTTGATGGCCGAGCGGGGGTGATACGAGGTATTACAGGCCCCGAGCATGATGGCCCATTTGACGAGGCATCCCGAGGCTTTAGGGTGAAAGAGAAACTTCTTCAGGGGTTCGCCGGTCAATACGACAATGGAGTGCCCTTGAAAGTAGGGTCGGAGATGCTTGGCCGAGGTAACCAACGCTAGCACGAGTTTCTCGGTTACAGGGTACCTTCTTTTAGCCTCATTAAGCACCTTGCTGGTATAGCAAATTGGTCTCTCGACCCCCTGTGGACGCACTTTTTATTTATTAATTAAGATCTAGGGTTATTGGGTTTATTAAATGCGTGGGCGTGCCAGTCACAAAGTGACAATTTATTCGGGTTTCACAAAAGCCCATGGTGCACTCGATCTGATTAATCAGACGATTGTGTGGTTCGTGTCGGGACTGAGACCCGCCGCGCCATAAAGGTCACGGCGTTATTTACATCCCCTCGGAGAGGAGAACACCCTTGATTAATTGCCGAGAATCAGGGCCTCATGGCCAGGAAACTATATCGAGAGAAACAAGACGATAGCGGTCTCGAATCAGTCGGAAAGCCCGATGTCTAGGGGAGCAAGCATTCGAAATATGTCGGTCACTCAAGGGACCATTATAATATTCGGATGTGCGTCCGGCTTCAGAAAATCATGATCGTCACGGCGAAAACCGAAGCATATGTATGCCGGGGTACGGCAAATTTATTGTTCAAAGGGATGGGAAACGTCCAGTTAAATCCTGGTTAGAGCGGTCAGAAAACGATATGTTTGTCGGCCCAGTGCAAGATCAAGCTACAACCATACTGCGGTGGGCCCCCTGCGGTCGAAGTCGGGCTCGCGTGGGCATCGTTAATATTTCCGGTGCCGAAGGGCAGCGGGAAAGTGTCTCGAGACTAGATTCCAAAATAGAGATGTGTACAAAGATAGCTGGCTATAGGCCTAGGATGTGGGTCAGGCGATGACCATGGTTGGGGCGAACCCGAGGTCCAAACACGACTTACGAAGGTCTTATTGATATTCCCACACATAGGGTTCGGGGAAGACGAGAGCCATCTCGTTCCATTCGGATTTTTTCGGTCATACACAGACTATTTTTATGTTCGGACAAAGGTCCGTATAAAAACAAGACGGTGACGGGAGCGAATCCATGCAAATGTCTGCCGTGAGTACGGCAAGTTTAATGCAAGCGCGGGATTAGATCCCGGTATACATGTCGGCCACTAACGGACCATTCGTCGTTCGAACGAGAGTCCGCATTTGAAGCGTCGAAGCCAACGACAAAACCACATGGATGTCTGCCATAGGTACGACAAGTTTAATGTGGGTGCCGGATTAGATCCCGGCATATATGTCGGTCATTAACGGACCATTCATTATTCGAACGGAAGTCCGTATTAGTAGCGTTGAGGACGACGAGAAAACCGTATGGATGTCTGCCGTAGGTACGGCAAGTTTAATGTAGGTGCGGGATCGGATCCCGATAAAGACGGGTCGAGCTAACGAACTATCGGCCCGGGATAAGATCGAATCATGGTCACGTTCGGGCAAGGGCTCCCGAGATCCAAGTCCGATCTAGCGGGGCATCATTGATTTTCACTTCAAACATAGTCCGGGGAAGCGGATTGTAAGGTGTGGAGACCGAACTCGCCATCATGCGCCCTCGCACGCGGATCGACATGCGTGGTTAGGTCACGGGTATCGACCTGCCCGGTCAGGTCGTGGGGGTCAAGGGGGCAGCGCCCCTTGTGGGGGTCTCCGGGGGCGGAGCCCCCAGAACAAAAATTTGATTATAAGAGTGATTCATTATATTGTTTATTCTCATGAGGATGATTCATGTTCTTTCATTTTTTTTTATTTATTAGTTTAGGTTCCTTCTTTTGTTGTAATCATTAGCTTAAAGTCCTTTCTTCTATTTGGTTAATTGCCTTTCTTTTATGGGGCACGCCGGTTTAAGGAAGAAAATGGGCGCGCCGCAATAGGATATTACAAGGGAGGGCGCGCCGGAATAAGAGGTGCAAAGGGGCGCGCCTGTTTAATGGGTCTTCATGGGAGGCGCGCCGGATTAGGTGGGTGCACAAGGGGCGCGCCGGATTAGGTTCAACAAGAATGGCGCGCCATATTATAAGGTGAATAGAAAAAGGGGGGCACTATTCATCTCAGGAATTTGAAAGTTTATTTGAGTGTGAAGCTAATCCGGCGCGGGGGGATAGCGGGGCCGGATTAACCCGCGCCGGATTAGGGGGGCGCTGGATTAAACTCTGTGGGTTTTATTTCATTCTTGTTGTGCTCTGTTTCTTATTTCTTTCAACTGCAAGTTAATTTGTTGATTGATTTGTTCACCGAATTGGTGGATTATGTTTGTGGGGAGAAAGTTTAAGTGTTTTAATTGTTTATTAAGGTGGATTAGCATGAAGATTCGAGTGTTTTATTAGAAGAGTTTGTTGCAGGACAGTTCAGTTTACTTTAGAGGCAGCTTCAGGGTTGGGCAGTTCTTGGCAGGAAGGAGTCCAACTGGTTCATTTATTCCTGGCAAAAATTGGGCAGCACCTCCCCCGGAATGACGCTTGCCAGAGAAGAATGGGGAACACCAAACGGATTGCACCGGGGTGAACCTCAAAACATGGAGTAAAGCCTCCATTAACCCATAAGTGCATGTGGAGACTCGAGGACAAGCCTTCAAGAGTTCCAGCAGCTTACAGGTGGTGATTTTATGGAAGTTCCACAGGGACAGATGTTCGCCATGAATGGCTATGCATATTCACCCTTCAAACGGGTTCCCTCAAAGTTCATGCCACAGATGGGCAAGCTTCCGAGGACCCCGGGTGATGTAGGAAATTGAGAGAAAGAAAAACTGAAGGAAAGGGGAAGAGATCATAGCAATAGAACACCATACGTCGTAGAAGCCTTTCTTTTATTCATCCGCAAGGGGAAAGACAGCGAAGCAAAAGGAGAAATACATCAGAGGAAAAAAAAAGACACATCGGTGGGGGAAGGGGGAAGAAGCACAAGCTCCTCCCCCTCCGAACTCACCCCTCTTCTCTCACAGACCCTCCCTTCTTCTTCACCTCACGGGCGCCGGGGGATGGAGCTTCTCTTCTCTCTTTTCCTTCCTCTCTTCAACAGCCAGCCAGGGAGTTCCAACCTCTATCTTTTTCTTCTTCTCTTCACTACTCACCGCCGAGGGCCCTCTCTTCTCTCTTCAATAGCCCATCCATTTCTCTCTGTCGAACATGCAGAGTATATATAGCCGGCTGCCCTTTCTTCGCTCGGACGGAAGAAACTCCCACCATCTTCCTCCTCGTTCGTTGAGGCATCCGGAGTTGACATGCCATGGTGTCGTCTGTTGATTTGCGTAGTACGATGGCATTTATCCGAGGAAGGGATGTTTGCGGGTTTGCCGGAAGATCTACTGCTGCTACTCCCCCCATCGATGCTTGTCTTCACCGTCGATGCAGCTGCGTTGTCGAACGGAGGTGGAGATAGGGCTCCAGAGCATTGAATGCCCATGGAGACAGGGCTTCAGAGCATTGAATGCCCTCTAGGCACCAGGCTGATGCGAAAATAGGGTATCGGCTGGTGGATGGGATGGCATTTGAGTTAAACCGGGGCGGTGTTATGCGCGTCGGATTAACAACACATAAAGGGGCATGCCGGACTAGCATCATGTAAAGGGGCACGCCGGATCAAGCATAAGCAAGGGGGTGCGCCAGATTAAGGCCCCTTGGGTGGGGCGCGCCGATTTAAGGCCCCTTGGAGGGGCACACCGATTTAAGGCTATGCCGTGCCGGTTTAAGCGTCAAAGGGCTCCCTTCCAGCTTAGTGGCGATTCGGACAGATGCTTGCCCTCCTGTGTTGCTTTAGCTGTAATGCACCGCCTCCGGGGTGCTTAGTTCAAGGCCTCTGCATCCCGATTCGGAACTTTGAGTGATCTCCGGCGCGTGCTGAACATGTGCTTGAATTCCTGAGTTTCTTTTGATTCGACCTTCGGCACCGCCGACTGGAGAGCTAGGGCCATCTCTTCAACCCGAGGGGCTTCTTTGTTAGGTGGCGGAGCACCGGGTAGGTATTCGTCCTGCTTGGAGGAGGCATAGGGTTTACTCAGCCCTTCCGTCTTCGACTTGCTCGCGAGTGCTGAGATGTGCATGCCGCACGATCATTATCATTTCTTGACGTCCACAAATGCCCCCCACTCGTGGGCGGCGCAAGCGAGGGACGAGTGCGCGGGGCCCGCGAGTGTAGAGCTCTTTGATAGGATATATGTTCTTCTGAGCCAGTGGGATGCTAGCCCGGTGCAAATTCACGGGAAAGCGCTCACTCCTTCAGCGAAGGGATGAGGGGATCGCTTTACCGCATATGCACGCGGATCGAGATGTCAGAGTGGGGGTTTAGTCATCGGCATGGGTTAAATACCGAAGTAAGGATGAAGGGTCTATGTGTCTTCTTAGGCAGGAGGCCTAAAATGACTTAGATGAGGCCAATCCCAAGGGGAAGTTGGTGACTCGTGCTGGGTTTAGGAGAGTTGTTCATTCATCGACTCGGATGGGAGGTCCCAGCTGAAGGCTTTTGAGAGGGCTCTGATGGGGTGAAATGGATTTTATGCATTCAGGTGGAACGTTCGAAGTGAAGGGTTTATTTGCTGGTGCCGACAGGGTGTCGGGAGCTGACGTGGTCTATTCATTGGCACGGGGTAAGTGCCGAGGCAAAGGGGTCTTTCATTCATTGACTTGGACGGAAGGTCCGAGCCAAGCAAAGAGGTTCTTTTTGTTCATCGGCTTGGACGGAAGGTCCGAGCCAAGCAAGAAAGTTCTTTTTTTTTTATTCATTGACTTGGACGGAAGGTCTGAGCCAAGCAAGGAAGTTCCTTCTTTTTTTTTCATTGACTTGGACGGAAGGTCCGGGCCAAGTAAGAAGGCTCTATCTCTTTTTTATTCATTAGCTTGGACGGAAGGTCCGAGCCAAGCAAAGAGGTTGTTTTTGTTCCTCGACTTGGACGGAAGGTCCGAGCCAAGCAAAGGAGGTTCTTTTTATTCATCGACTAGGACGGAAGGTCCGAGCCAAGCAAGAAATTTTTTTTTTTATTCATTGACTTGGACGGAAGGTCTGAGCCAAGCAAGGAAGTTCCCTTCTTTTTTTTTCTTCTTTTTTTTTTCATTGACTTAGACGAAAGGTCCGAACCAAGCAAAGGAGGTTTCTCTTCTTTTTTTGTTCATTTACTTGGACGGAAGGTCCGAGCCAAGCAAAGGAGTTCTTTTTGTTCATCGACATGGACGGAAGGTCCGAGCTAAGCAAAGGTGTTCTTTTCCCCCTTTTTTATTCATTGACTTGGACGGAAGGTCCGAGCCAAGCAAGAAAGTTCCATTTTTTTTTGACTTGGACGGAAGGTCCGAGCCAAGCAAGAAGGCTCTCTCTTTTTATTCATTGGCTTGGACGGAAGGTCTGAGCCAAGCAAAGAGGTTCTTTTTGTTCATCGACTCGAACGGAAGGTCCGATCCAAGCAAGGAGGTTCTTTTTGTTCATCGACTTGGACGGAAGGTCCGAGCCAAGCAAGGAGGTTCCTTTTGTTCATCGACTTGGACGGAAGGTCCGTGCCAAGCAAAGGTGTTATTCTGTTCATCGACTTGGACAGGAGGTCCAAGCCAAGGGTTTATTCGTCGGTGGGACTGGGAGTTGTAATATTGAGGTGGACTATTCATTGACAAGGGGTGAGTACCAAAGCAAGGGTCTTTTATTCATGGAACCAGACGAAAGGTCCAGGCCACTGGTTTATTCATCGATGCCGACGGGGAGTCGGGGATCGACGTGGTTTGTTCATTGACACGGGGTTAGTGTCAAAGCAAGGGTCTTTTTGTTCATGGAACCAGACGAAAGGTCCAGGCCACAGGCTTGTTCATCGATGCCGACGAGGTGTCGGGAGCTGACGTGGTATGCTTGTCCCCCCCTTTTTTTATTAGTGCCGACAGGGTGTCGGGGGCTGACATGGTTTGTTTGTGTCTTCTTCTCTACATCAGTGTCGACAGGGCGCGGTAGCTGACACGGTTTGTTTGTCTTTTCTTCTCTTCATCAGTTTTGACGGGGTGTCGGGAGCTGATAGGGTTTGTTTGTCTCTTCATCTTTTCATCAGTGCCGACAGGGTGTCGGGAGCTGACAGGGTTTGTTTGTCTCTTTTTCTCTCTGTCAGCACCGACAGGGCGTCGAGAGCTGACATGGTATGTTGGTCTCTTGTTCTCTTCATCAGTGCCGAGAGGGTGTCGGGAGCTGACAGGGTTTGTTTATCTCTTCATCTTTTCATCAGTGCCGACGGGGTGTCAGGAGCTGACCTGGTTTGTTGGTCTCTTTGTCTCTTCATCAGTGCCGATAGGGTGCCAGGAGTTGACATGGTTTGTTGGTCTCTTTGTCTCTTCATCAGTGCCGACGGGGTGTCGGGAGCTGACCTGGTTTGTTGGTCTCTTTGTCTCTTCATCAGTGCCGACAGGGTGTCGGGAGCTGACATGGTTTGTTGGTCTCTTTGTCTCTTCATCAGTGCCGATAGGGTGTCGGGAGCTGATAGGGTTTGTTTGTCTCTTCTTCTCTTTGTCAGTGCTGACAGGGCGTCGGGGGCTGACGTGGTTTGTTTGTCTCTTCTTCTCTTTGTCAGCACCAACATGGCGTCGAGAGCTAACGTGATATGTTGGTCTCTTCTTCTCCTCATTAGTGCCGACAGGGTGTCGGGAACTGACATGGTTTATTTGTCTCTTCTTCTATTCATCAGTGCCGACAGGGCGTCGGGAGCTGACGTGGTATGTTGGTCTCTACTTCTCTTCATCAGTGCCGACAGGGTGTCGGGAGCTGACATGGTTAGTTTGTCTCTTCATCTTTTCATCAGTGCCGACGGGGCGTCGGGAGCTGACGTGGTATGTTGGTCTCTTCTTCTCTTCATCAGTGCCGACAGGGTGTCAGGAGCTGACAAGGTTTGTTTATCTCTACATCTTTTCATCAATGCCGATGGGGTGTCGGGAGCTGACCTGGTTTGTTGGTCTCTTTGTCTCTTCGTCAGTGCCGACAGGGTGCCGGGAGCTGACATGGTTTGTTGGTCTCTTTATCTCTTCATCAGTGCCGACGGGGTGTCGGGAGCTGACCTGGTTTGTTGGTCTCTTTGTCTCTTCATCAGTGCCGACAGGGTGTCGGGAGCTGACATGGTTTATTTGTTTCGTCTTCTGTTCATCAGTGCCGACAGGGCGTCGGGAGCTGACGTGGTTTATTCATTGGCATGGGGTTAGTGCCAAAGCAAGGGTCTCTTTGTTCATGGAACCAGACGAAAGGTCTGGGCACTGGTCTTATGCGTCGGTGGGACTGAAAATATTTTGATCTCCGGCGGGACTTGACGAGTCGACATCCCTCGGAGGCTTTGATGATGATTTTTCTCTCCTCTTTTTTTTTCTTTTCTTCTCTTTTTTTTTCTCTTCTTTCCCCTTCTCTTTTTCTTCTTCTCTTCTTCTTCTCTTTTTTTTCATCTTTTTTTCTTTCCCTTCTTTTTTTTTCTTCCCTTCTTTTTTTCTTCTTTTTTTCTTCTTTTTTTTTCTTCTCTTCTTTTTTTGAACAACTTTGGATAGCTGTCGGCACAGACGCCGATAATGAGATAGCTGCCGGTTAAACGCTGATAGTTAGACAGCTGTCGGCTAAATGTCGATAGTTAGATAGTTGTCGGCTAAGGGCCGATAATTTAAAGCTGTCGGCTCAGGGACCGATGATTGAAAGCTGTCGGCTCTGGGGCCGATAAATGAAAGCGGTCGGCTCTGGGGCCGATAATTGAAAGCTGTCAGCTCTGGGGCCGATAATTGAAAGCTGTCGGCGCTGGGGCCGATAATTGAAAGCTGTCGGCGCTGGGGCCGATAATTGAAAGCTGTCGGCTCAGGGGCCGATAATTGAAAGCTGTCGGCTCAGGGCCGATAATTGAAAGCTGTCGACTCAGGGCCGATAATTGAAAGCTGTCGGCTCAGGGCCAATAATTGAAAGTTGACGGCTCTGGGGCCGATAATTGAAAGCTGTCGGCGCTGGGGCCGATAATTGAAAGCTGTCGGCTCAGGGGCCGATAATTGAAAGCTGTCGGCGTAGGGGCCGATAATTGAAAGCTGTCGACGTAGGGGTCGATAATTGAAAGTTGTCGGCTCAGGGGCCGATAATTGAAAGCTGTCGGCGTAGGGGCCGATAATTGAAAGCTGTCGGCTCAGGGGCCGATAATTGAAAGCTGTCGTCTCAGGGCCGATAGTTGAAAGCTGTCGGCGCAGGGGCCGATAATTGAAAGCTATCGTCTCAGGGGCCGATAATTGAAAGCTGTCGGCTCAGGGTCGATAATTGAAAGCTGTCGACGTAGGGGCCGATAATTGAAAGCTGTCGGCTTAGGGGCCGATAATTGGATAGCTGTCGGCTCAGGGACCAGTGATTGGATAGCTGTCGGCTCAGGGGCCGATGATTGAATATTTTGTCGACATAACGCCCTGTTGGTGGAAGGTTTTGGTTGGTTTCTATTTGTTGGATGGCTGAAGGTCGGAGGTAAAAGACCATGTGTGCCTCATGACTCTTCTCTCTCTTCCTTTCTTCTTCTTTGCGTGAAGAGGCAGGTGTAAAGACCATGTTTGCCTCGCGGCTGTTCTTTTTCTTCCTTTCTGATGGGGACATCACCACCCATGCCCACGTTCACAGCTCGTATCCTCGCCCCGGTTGCATCCGGCATGGTCTAGTCATTTAATTTTGAGTCCTATGTAATTTTTATTTGAGTCATTTGATGTATTTTCCCTTTTATTTGAGTCATGTTCCTAGGTCTTGTGTTCATTTCCATAAGTTTGAGTGTCATTAGGTTGTCTAATTAGCTATTGGGCCCAATTCATTGGGCTTGGCCCAAGGGCTCTCCCCTACCCCCTCGGTTATTTGTCATTGAGTCAATTGTCAGGGACTTTTGTAGAAATGTGGGTTTCTTATATATAGGACCCCATTCCCCCCCATTTCAACTTAATGAATCAATCAATGAAAAATTACCATTTTGTGAGTTCTATCTTTATTTTTATGGTGGAGTGAATCCATTAGTGAGGTGAGAAGCCTTAGGGAGAGAATCCCACCCATCCTCTCTTAATCTCTCTCTTTCACTCCCTTTTCTCTCTCCTCCACACCCAATTTCAAAAATTTTCTCTCTCCTCCCTTCCCAACCACCACTCTCCCACCTACCCCCATTAAAGGCCACTCCCCTTCCCCACACATCCCATTACTCCACCCCCTAGTCCCAAGGGAGCATCCCCAATCACTAAGCCACCCTCCAACCACCTCATCCCTTTCCCAAGCACCCTTCCCTCTCCCCCATGCAACCCTCCACCTCCCAAGACCATTTGAATTTGAATATCCCCTTCCCTCCATAGCCCAAAGTCGCCCAACTCCTTTCCCCATTGAGTAGGCCACCCCCATCCCCTTCCCTCCACTCCACTCTACCAAGAGCAGCCACCCCATCACCCTTCCTCCACCTTGGCTGAGAGTCTGCAGAGAACCAGTGGAGTTCAGCAGCGACCCCGTCTTCCCCCTGGCGTCCGTGGAGGTCCAAGAGCTCTCGTCGGAAGTGTCTTCCTATCCTCTTCGCAACGGAAGTGATTTCGTCCCCATCGGAGCACCGAGCTGCACTGGAGGTCCATTCTCCCACGATTGTGCAGAGTTGGCTCTGCAGAGATCCTGAGCCAGAGAGAAAGCTTCACCACGACAAACCCCGGAGGAATCTGGCCACGAGCTCTTCTGCAAAGTTCTTCCTCTCCCTGTTTACTTTCAGAATCAAGAAGCAAAACTCCGTTCGGCATCCTGCAGCAGAAGTTACCAATTTTCTTCCTCAAGCGTTTGACTCTACTTCCCACTATCTGCATCGACCACTTCTCACTTTTTTGAGTCCTGTGATCTTCACCGGAATCTTTTGGCATCCCCGTTTGTTCTTCTGTCAAGAGGACTCACCCACGGTTCCAACGGTCCAACGGCGACTGATTCGGAGTTCGGGAACGGTCGGGGCAGCCTCGTCTTCCTACTGTTGGTAGTCTGTTGCAGACAGTCCAAGATTCAGCAACCCTGTTCGTACTACCGCCCAGGCTGGCAGTGAACCCCTGAAGAAATTGGAAAAATTCAGAGGCACTCCTGTTCCAGAGACGAAGAGATCCCCACTGGTCTCACTCTCAGAAAAATTCATGAGAGAGTTCTGCGGCCTCCACACCCTCTGTCTGTCAGCTATTACAGAGAGAAGGCTGATTCGGTGTCATCACTTCTTCATCACTCTTAGCACTAGTTTCCCCTCCACGCTTGGCCGGCTGAAGGCCCCTCCCTGTGCAGAGGTAGTTTTGGTTGTAATCTCTATTAACCCCCACCCCAAGACCCCCCCTCCTACGAGAGGTGTAGTGTTGTAACTTGTTTGGGTAGGTCAAGCTACACCGCCGCGGCGTGTGGGGATCCACTCGCCTCCCCGCTCGCCCTCGTCTCCGAGCAGGACCGGTTTCTTCAAACCGGTCGAGTAAGTGCTCACACCTCACTCCATTTAGTGCTTGTCATTCAATATTCGTTCTAGTTCCGCTGGTTATGCGAGTGAGAGCTCGATCCTCAAGCCCTGTTTTCTTGAGTGATCACCGTGGGAAGAGAATCACCCGTGCCTTTGGCACTTTCTCGGCCCCCTTGAATTGGGCATCCACATCCATTGGGAATCAAATCTTGGCCTTGCTGGCCCTCTACCAGCAAGGGCCCAACCCCACATCCTCTACTTGGCATTGCCAAGTCACCCTGGGCTTGGGTGAGCGACGGGAGAGCGGCGGCCCAAAATTGGCCCTTTTGATTGTGAATGTGCTTGCTTGCCTAAGTCTTAGGTTGTGTCACATCAATTGGTATCAGAGCAAGTCATTGACTTGTCTCTATCAAGTCAAGTCCTAGGGCACGTTTGCATTGTAGTCTTCATCAGTCCGACCCTTGCATTTATCCCCCGATCATCATGGCCACCTCCTACTTAGCCTACTCGCCACCCATGGACTTCATCCTAGATAGGGATGTTACCTTTGACGGATAACATTCTAGTGACTATCTTAGGTGGGAGGCTACCATAGAAAAGTACTTCGAAAAGACTTGGGTATATGGACCGGCGAGAGTCCGAAAGGCCAAGGGACGACTTCGGGGTCAAGCCAAGACTAAGTGGGAACACATAGAGGGCTTAAGGAGGGTTGGAAGCCAAGAACCTATTCACTCATGGGAAGAGATGAAGCTAGAACTTAGAAAGATCTACACCCCCAAACATTCCCACCCCTCCTACTCAAGCACCCCTAACCCGAGGAGCACTACCACTCCTCCATACTCACCCGGACAACTTGAGACCGCCCTTTGGTCTCCACCCCTACCACTCCCAACAAATCACCTATCAACCATCATAGCTACACTTCACGGCCAAGTCCTCTCTCTTAAGACCCAAATAAACCAAGCAACCACCTCTCCACTAAATCCCATGAGGATCCCCACATCCCAACCAAAACCTCCTTCCACAAATCTCACTATCCAAACCCAATTGGCCCCCACCTCCACCCCCCCACAACTGGCCGATCCTAAGGGGAAGAGACCCCTAACTGACCAAGTTTCCCCAATAAGGACCACACCTATCCCTCCATTTTTCCCTATAAGGGACACTCCCCCCAAGACCGGCCAACGTAAGCCACCCCAACCAACCCATCTCCCACTCCCTCCCCCAAAACTCCCATGTCCTATTCCCCCACTACTTCCCCTCCCTATCCCAAACCAAGTTTCCCTTTACCTTCCACCCCGGGTGCGCCATACACCAACCCTCATCACCATACCACCAAAAGACCCTCTCACCACCTTAGAGAAAGAACCCATACCCGATCCAATAGTGGTGAACACCCCAAACCCACTCCCTACCATGGAGGAAACCCATGACCAAGAAAAAGAAGAAGCATCACATGGTGACCTTCACCTTACACCACCCTCTCTAATTAGGGCCAAACTCATCTTAGAGGAACCCCTTATTAGTTGGCTAAAGAAGAGCCCAATAAGAGAGATCACGGCCCACGATTACCTTCCCATAAAGGAAAACCTTCCCATAGTGCACATCTCCTCCTATCACACCATAATCTAAACATCCTACCAAGTGGAAACCTTAGAGGACCTTCTCAAGGGCTTAGCTTGGCAATATAAGTTGACCGGCTTGTTGACCCCCATGGCCCACCAATATAGGAGCCTTGACCTCCTACACCTTTGTGTCGGGTCTATCACCTCGGTTTGCACCATTGGATGCTACACTAGTGACCTCCTTCTATTCCTCCCCATACCCGAGGAGCCCGACCTTCTCCTCAATTTGGAGCTTCTTATATCGGGTGGAAAGTCAAGCCCTTCCCTCATGGTCGACCCACTCACAAAGTACATTGGCCCAATTATCTCATTAGAGGAGGATGACCCACCACCACTTGAGGATCTTGAGGACATAGGGCCCCTCCCCCTCGATAACCCTTTTTATGACCCCTTTGATCCCTTCCAATGGGGGTCAAAGAACCCATGGGGCCCAACCACCTTATCCACCACCCACCTTTCTCTATCCCAACCCACCATATTTGATCCAATCCACCCCATCCTAGACCCGGGTTACATCTTGGGAGCCATGACCTTGGGCCACATATCCCCAGGTAATAAGGTTGTGCCCCACCCCATGATGACCACCTTCTTAAATCCATTCGATCCTTTCCAATGGGAGTTCAAAGGTTGTCCCACACCTATACACATGGAAGTCACCTTTGGGAAAAGCACGCATGTGTCTAGGCTTACCATACCCCTTGGCATGAACACTATGTTGGGTCCATTCATTCATATCACCCACATGTCAAGTAGAAAGTATGAGTGGTCCATATTCGGATGTCATGGTCCACCTTCATTCATCATGGGTCTTAAGCATGTCAAAGGCATCTACGGATGTCCGGGTCCCCCAATATTTATCACCAATTTACATGATAGGGCCACCTACGGGTGCCCCGACCCACCTAGGCTAACCAAAGTCTATACTGCATCATTACACGATAGGTCTACTTTTGGTTGCCCAGGTTCACCCATCACCCCTAGAATGTCTGCATTCACAACATTACATAAAGAGATCCGCAAGCACATTAGCAAGAAGAATGTGACTTATAAAAGGCGAGCCGACTCTCATCGACGTCACCAAGAATTCCATGAGGGTGACTTTGTGATGGTAAGGACGGAGAGGCTCTCCCCGGGAGCTATCTCCAAATTGAGGCCACGTGGGGCTGGTCCCTTCCAGGTCCTGAGGTGCATTGGTGCAAATGCCTATGAGTTAGATCTCCACGAGGAATATGGGGTAAGTCCCGCATTCAGTGTCACCGACCTAGTGCCATACAAGGGACCCACGGTGGTACCTAGTGAGGATATTGAGCCTATTCCCTCCGTTGAGAGAGCACCCACCCGTGAGGAGAGTCCACCAGCCAAGAGAGCCCAGCGTGAGCGCATTGAACGAATATTGGATGAACAGGTCACTACCACCAGGAGCAAGGTATACGAGCGCTATCTCGGCAGGTGGATGGATCGGTCTCGTTCGGAAGACTTGAGGGCAGTACCACTTCTACACCCTCCAAGGAGGAAAGGACACTTACTCGACGGAGTCGAGTTCTCCGCACCCCGGGAGTATGATGGGGACATCACCACCCATGCCCATGTTCACAGCTCGTCTCCTCGCCCCGGTTGCATCCGGCATGGTCTAGTCATTTAATTTTGAGTCCTATGTAATTTTTATTTGAGTCATTTGATGTATTTTCCCTTTTATTTGAGTCATGTTCCTAGGTCTTGTGTTCATTTCCATAAGTTTGAGTGTCATTAGGTTGTCTAATTAGCTATTGGGCCCAATTCGTTGGGCTTGGCCCAAGGGCTCTCCCCTACCCTCTCGGTTATTTGTCATTGAGTCAATTGTCAGGGACTTTTGTAGAAATGTGGGTTTCCTATATATAGGACCCCATTCCCCCCCATTTCAACTTAATGAATCAATCAATGAAAAATTATCATTTTGTGAGTTCTATCTTTATTTTTATGGTGTAGTGAATCTATTAGTGAGGTGAGAAGCCTTAGGGAGAGAATCCCACCCATCACTCTCTTAATCTCTCTCTTTCACTCCCCTTTCTCTCTCCTCCACACCCAATTTCAAAAAATTTCTCTCTCCTCCCTTCCTAACCACCACTCTCCCACCTACCCCTATTAAAGGCCACTCCCCTTCCCCACACATCCCATTACTCCACCCCCTAGTCCCAAGGGAGCATCCCCAATCACTAAGCCACCCTCCAACCACCTCATCCCTTTCCCAAGCACCCTTCCCTCGCCCCCATGCAACCCTCCACCTCCCAAGACCATTTGAATTTGAATATCCCCTTCCCTCCATAGCCCAAAGTCGCCCAACTCCTTTCCCCATTGAGTAGGCCACCTCCATCCCCTTCCCTCCACTCCACTCTACCAAGAGCAGCCACCCCATCACCCTTCCTCCACCTTGGCTGAGAGCCTGCAGAGAACCAGTGGAGTGCAGCAGCGACCCCGTCTTCCCCCTGGCATCCCTGGAGTTCCAAGAGCTATCGTCGGAAGCGTCTTCCTGTCCTCTTCGCAACGGCACTCATTTCGTCCCCATCGGAGCACCGAGCTTCACAGAAGGTCCATTCTCCCACGACTGCACAGAGTTGGCTCTGCAGAGATCCTGAGCCGGAGAGAAAGCTTCACCACGACAAACCCCGGCGGAATCAGGCCACAAGCTCTTCTGCAAAGTTCTTCCTCTCCCTGTTTACTTTCAGAATCAAGAAGCAAAACTCCGTTCGGCATCCTGCAGCAGAAGTTACCAATTTTCTTCCTCAGGCGTTCGACTCTGCTTCCCACTATCTGCATCGACCAATTCTCACTTTTCTGAGTACTCTGACCTTCACCGGAATCTTTCGGCATCCCCGTTTGTTCTTCTGTGAAGAGGACTCACCCACGGTTCCAACGGTTCCAACAGCGACTGATTCGGAGTTCGGGAACGGTCGGGGCAGCCTCATCTTCCTACTGTTGGTAGTCTGTTGCAAACAGTCCGAGATTCAGCAACCCTGTTCGTACTACCGCCCAGGCCGGCAGTGACCCCTGAAGAAATTGACAAAATTCAGAGGCACTCCTGTTCTAGAGACGAAGAGATCCCCACTGGTCTCACTCTCAGCAAAATTCATGAGAGAGTTCTGCGGCCTCCACACCCTCTATCTGTCAGCTATTACAGAGAGAAGGCTGATTCGGTGTCATCACTTCTTCATCACTCTTAGCACTAGTTTCCCCTCCCCGCTTGGCCGGCTGAAGGCCCCTCCCTGTGTGGAGGTAGTTTTGGTTGTAATATCTATTAACCCCCACCCCAAGACCCCCCCTCCTACGAGAGGTGTAGTGTTATAACTTGTTTGGGCAGGTCAAGCTACACCGCCGCGGCGTGTGGGGATCCACTCGCCTCCTCGCTCGCCCTCGTCTTCGAGCGGGACCGGTTTCTTCAAACCGGTTGAGTAAGTGCTCACACCTCACTCCATTTAGTGCTTGTCATTCAATATTCGTTCTAGTTCCGCTGGTTATGCGAGTGAGAGCTTGATCCTCAAGCCCCGTTGTCTTGAGTGATCACCGTGGGAAGAGAATCACCGGTGCCTTTGGCACTTTGTCGGCCCCCTTGAATTGGGCATCCACATCCATTGGGAATCAAATCTTGGCCTTGCTGGCCCTCTACCAGCAAGGGCCCATCCCCACATCCTCTACTTGGCATTGCCAAGTCACCCCGGGCTTGGGTGAGCGACGGGAGAGCAGCGGCCGAAAATTGGCCCTTTTGATTGTGAATGTGCTTGCTTGCCTAAGTCTTAGGTTGTGTCACATCACTTTCTTCTTCTTTTATGTGGGGAGGCGGGTGCAAAGACCACGCTCGTCTCATGATCCTTTCTCTTTTTTTCTTCTCTTCTTCTTTTGTAGAGAGGCAGGTGCAGAGACCATGTTCACCTCGTGACTCTTTCTCTTTTTTTTCCTTATTTTGTAGAGAGGCAGGTGCAAAGACCATGTTCGCCTCATGTGCATTCTTTCTTTCTTTCTCTTCTTTTGTGTGATGAGGCGGGCTCGAAGATCTCGTCTGCCTCATGTATCTTCTTTTGGTTCTGCTCTTCTTCTTTTATGTGAAGAGGCGGGTTCAGGGGCCACGTCTGCCTCATGTGTCTCTTCTTCCTTTTCTTTTCTTCTTTTGTGTGATGAGGCGGGCTCGAAGATCACGTCTGCCTCATGTGTCTTCTTTTCCTTTTCTTCTCTTCTTTTATGTGATGAGACGGACTCGAGGACCACGTCTGCCTCATGTGTCTTTTCTTCCTTTCTTTTCTTTTTTTGCGATGAGGCGGGCTTGAAGACCACGTCTACCTCGTGCGTATCTTTTTCTTTATTCTACTCTTCTTTTCTCATTAATGCTTCCACGCTGGAGTGTATTTCTCTTAATGTGCCCCCAGGTTGGGGTGTAGCTTCATTTGGTATGCATCCCCCCTGAGGGGGTCTGTTTTGCCTCTTCGCTTCTGTGCCCCCAGGCGGGGTGTATTTTTTTTGGCTTCTATGTCCCCAGACCAAGGTGTGTTATTTTTTTTTAATGCCCCTGAGGCGGGGTGTAGCTCTCTTCAAATGCCCCCATGGTGAGGTATACTCTTCATGGCTTCTATGCCCCCAGGTGGGGTATGTTTCTTCTTCAAATACCCCTAAGCCAGGGTGGACTTTACTTCATATGCCCCTGAGCCGGGGCGTGTTCTTTATAGCTTCTAGGCCCTAGAGGTGAGGTATGTTTCTTCTTCATATGCCCCTGGTACGGGGTGTAGCTCTCTTCAAATGCCCCCAAGCCGGGGTATACTCTTCACGGCTTCTATGCCCCCAGGCGGGGTATGTTTCTTCTTCATATGCCCCTGATACGGGGCGTAGCTCTCTTCAAATGCCCCGAAGCCGGGGTATACTCTTCACGGCTTCTATGCCCCCAGGTGGGGTATGTTTATTCTTCAAATACTCCTAAGCCAGGGTGGACTTCTCTTCATATGCCCCTGAGCCGGGGCGTGTTCTTTATAGGTTCTAGGCCCTCGAGGTGAGGTATGTTTCTTCTTCATATGCCCCTGGTACGGGGTGTACTCTCTTCAAATGCCCCCAAGCCGGGGTATACTCTTCACGGCTTCTATGCCCCCTGGCGGGGTATGTTTCTTATTCATATGCCCCTGGTACGGGGCGTAACTCTCTTCAAATGCCCCCAAGCCGGGGTATACTCTTCACGGCTTCTATGCCCCCAGGCGGGGTATATTTCTTCTTCAAATATCCCTAGGCCGGGGTGTATTCTTGCTACTTCTCATGCTCCCGAGGCGGGATGTGACTTCTTCAAATGCCCTTAAGCCGGGGCGTATTCTTTATGACTTCTATGCCCCCTGGCAGGGTATGTTTCTTCTTCAAATGCCCCTAAGCCAGGGTGTGTCCTTATACTTTTTGCGCCCCTCAGGGCGAGGTGGATTCCTCTCCATATGCCCCTAGCATGGGGTGTGCTTTTGTTTTCTATGCCCCCAGGCCGGGGTACGTTCCTTCTTCATATACCCCTAAGCCAGGGTGAGTTTCTCTTTTTGTGTGTCCCCAGGCCGGGGTGAATTCTTTTCTTCTTATGCCCCCATGGCGGGGTATGTCTTTTGCTTCTTTTGCCCCCATGGCAGGGCGGATGCATGCTTCATGTGCCCCCATATCGGGGTATATTTCTTCCTCGAATACCCCTGAGCCGAGGTGCCACTCTATTTCTTCTTATGCCCCCAGGTCGGTGTAGATTCTTTTCACGTGCCCCCGAAGCCGGGGTGTATCTTTCGCTTCTTAAGTCCCATAGCGGGGTGGATGAATGCTCTCTTCTAGATTCGTGGCCGTGCTCGGCCTCATTGCTATAAAGCATTGCCTACAGCGGGAAGGAGTTTGTCAAGCTGAAGTTGTGGCTTGTTGGATCTTCGAGCAGTCACTCGAGGGGCCGTCTTATGCTAGATAGGTGTAGCAGGAAGGTGGAACAGGCTAGGGCATTGCACCGTGGACTTGGACCCTCCTAGAGTCGGGCGGGATGCCGGGTTTCTTCTTGCTCTTTCAGTCGGCGATGCTGGCCAACTTTTCTTCCTTTATTCTTTATTTCTCCTCTTTTTTGTATGATTGACCAGGGTGGAGGTGCAGGAGAGCACTCACCCCCTCAGGGAGGGGATGAGTGGTTCGCTCCACCGCATCAACCGCATAGTGGTAATCTTTGTTCAGCACGGGTCTCGACGGACGTGGCCGTACAACCCTCTCTTGCCAATTCTTTCTCTTCTTTTTTTTTGCTTCTTTCTTTTCTCTTTTTTTTTCTTCTTTTCTTCTCTTCTTCTTTCTTCGTTTCTTAGTTTCTTCTTTTCTTCTCTTTCTTCTTGAGGGAAACGGGGGGCTTCATTTCCCCTCCCTTCTCTTCCCTTTCTCTTCTCCCCCCCTTTTTTTATAACATCCCCCATGATTCTTGGAAGCTGCATATGCTTCGAAGCAGCGTCCTCGAGGCCGTGAAGGCAGCTGCATCGAGTCTGGATTTTCTCCCCATAGGGCTGGCAAAGACAGCACCTGCAATTCATCAAAGCAGGCAAACATCGTTTACCAGGGGGCCATGAGGCACTGAATCCCGACGAAGGGATGAAGGGTAGTCTCTAGTCCCACCGGGCGTGCCAAAATTGTGGACGCACTTTTTATTTATTAATTAAGATCTAGGGTTATTGGGTTTATTAAGTGCGTGGGCGTGCCAGTCACAAAGTGACAATTTATTCGGGCTTCACGGAAGCCCATGGTGCGCTCGATCTGATTAATCAGACGATTGTGTGGTTCGTGTCGGGACTGAGACCCGCCGCGCCATAAAGGTCACAACATTATTTACATCCCCCCGGAGAGGAGAACACCCTTGATTAATCGCCGGGAATCAGGGCCTCATGGCCAGGAAACTATATCGAGAGAAACAAGCCAATAGCTGTCTCGAATCAGTCGGAAAGCCTGATGTCTAGGGGAGCAAGCATTCGAAATATGTCGGTCACTCAAGGGACCATTTTGATATTCAGACGAGCGTCCGGATTCAGAAAATCATGATCGTCTCGGGGAAAATCGGAGCATATGTATGCCGGGGTACGGCAAATTTATTGTTCAAAGGAACGGGAAACGTCCAGTTAAATACCGATTAGAGCGGTCAGAAAATGATATGTTTGTCGGCCCAGTGCAAGATCAAGCTACAACCATACTACGGTGGGCCCCCTGCGGTCGAAGTCGGGCTTGCTTGGGCATCGTAAATATTTCCGGTGCCGAAGGGCAGCAGGAAAGTGTCTCGGGACTAGATTCCAAAACAGAGATGTGTACAGAGAAAGCTGGCTATAGGCCTAGGATGTGGGTCAGGCGATGACCATGGTTGGGGCGAACCCGAGGTCCAAACGCGACTCACGAAGGTCTTGTTGATATTGCCAAACGTAGGGTTCGGGGAAGACGAGAGCCATCTCATTCCATTTGGATTTTGTCGGTCATACACAGACCATTTTTATGTTCAGACAAAGGTCCGTATAGAAAACAAGACGGTGACGGGAGCGAATCCGTGCAAATGTCTGTCGTGAGTACGGCAATTTTAATGCAAGCACGGGATTAGATCCCGGTATACATGTCGGCCACTAACGGACCATTCGTCATTCGGACGAGAGTCCGCATTTGAAGCATTGAAGCCAACGACAAAACCACACGGATGTCTGCCGTAGGTACGACAAGTTTAATGCGGGTGCCAGATTAGATCCCGGCATATATGTCGGTCACTAACGGACCATTCATTATTTGGACGGAAGTCCGTATTAGTAGCGTCGAGGATGATGATAAAACTGTACGGATGTCTGCCGTAGATGCGGCAAGTTTAATGTAGGTGCGGGATCGGATCCCGATAAAGACGGGTCAAGCTAACAAACTATCGGCCCGGGATAAGATCGAATCATAGTCACGTTCGGGCAAGGGCTCACGAGATCCAAGTCCGATCTAGCGGGGCATCATTGATTTTCTCTTCAAACACAGTCCGGGGAAGCGGATTGTTAGGTGTGGAGCCCAAACTCGCCATCGTGCCCCCTCGCACGCGGATCGACATGTGCGGTCAGGTCGCCCTCACACGCGAGAAAAGAATTTGATTATAAGAGTGATTCATTATATTGTTTATTCTCATGAGGATGAGTGGGGAGAGAAGAATGGGGAACACCAAACGGATTGCACCGGGGTGAACCTCAAAACATGGAGTAAAGCCTCCATTAACCCATAAGTGC
The DNA here is from genome assembly GCA_022559845.1 of Amorphophallus konjac. Classification (NCBI taxonomy): domain Eukaryota; kingdom Viridiplantae; phylum Streptophyta; class Magnoliopsida; order Alismatales; family Araceae; genus Amorphophallus; species Amorphophallus konjac. The sequence continues at coordinate 227,665,553 of CM040123.1, read as the reverse complement.
ATGTGGAGACTCGAGGACAAGCCTTCAAGAGTTCCAGCAGCTTACAGGTGGTGATTTTGTGGATGTTCCACAGGGACGGATGTTCGCCATGAATGGCTATGCATATTCACCCTTCAAACGGGTTCCCTCAAAGTTCATGCCACAGATGGGCAAGCTTCCGAGGACCTCGGGTGATGTAGGAAATTGAGAGAAAGAAAAACTTAAGGAAAGGGGAAGAGATCATAGCAATAGACCACCATACGTCGTAGAAGCCTTTCTTTTATTCATCCGCAAGGGGAAAGACAGCGAAGCAAAAGGAGAAATACATCAGAGGAAAAAAAAAGACACATCGGTGGGGGAAGAGGGAAGAAGCACAAGCTCCTCCCCCTCCGAACTCACCCCTCTTCTCTCACAGACCCTGCCTTCTTCTTCACCTCACAGGCGTCAGGGGATGGAGCTTCTCTTCTCTCTTTTCCTTCTTCTCTTCAACGGCCAGCCAGGGAGTTCCAGCCTCTCTCTTTTTTCTTCTTCTCTTCACTGCTCACCGCCGAGGGCCCTCTCTTCTCTCTTCAATAGCCCATCCATTTCTCTCTGTCGAACATGCAGAGTATATATAGCCGGCTGCCCTTTCTTCGCTCGGACGGAAGGAACTCCCGCCATCTTCCTCCTTGTTCGTTGAGGCATCTGGAGTTGACATTCCATGGTGTCGTCTGTTGATTTGCACAGTACGTTGGCATTTATCCGAGGAAGCGATGTTTGCGGGCTTGCCGGAAGATCTGCTGCTGCTACTCCCCCCATCGATGCTTGTCTTCACCGTCGATGCAGCTGTGTTGTCGAACGGAGGTGGAGACAGGGCTCCAGAGCATTGAATGCCCATGGAGACAGGGCTTCAGAGCATTGAATGCCCTCTAGGCACCAGGCTGATATGAAAACAAGGTATCGGCTGGCGGATGGGATGGCATTTGAGTTAAACTGGCGTGGTGTTGTGCGCGCCGGATTAACAACACATAAAGGGGCATGCCGGACTAGCATCATGTAAAGGGGCGCGCCAGATCAAGCATAAGCAAGGGGGCGCGCCAGATTAGGGCCCCTTGGGTGGGGCGCGCTGGTTTAAGGCCCCTTGGAGGGGCGCGCCGGTTTAAGTGTCAAAGAGCTCCCTCCCAGCTTAGTGGCGATTCAGACAGATGCTTGCCCTCCTGTGTTGCTTTAGCTGTAATGCACCGCCTCCCGGGTGTTTAGGTCAAGGCCTCTGCATCCAATTCGGAACTTTGAGTGATCTCCGACGCGTGCCGAACATGTGCTTGAATTCCTGAGTTTCTTTTGATTCGGCCTTCGGCACCGCCGACTGGAGAGCCGGGGCCATCTCTTCAACCCGAGGGGCTTCTTTTTTAGGTGGCGGAGCACCGGGTAGGTATTCGTCCTGCTTGGAGGAGGCATAGGGTTAACTCGGCCCTTCCGTCTTCGACTTGCTCTTGAGTGCTGAGATGTGCATGCCGCACGATCATTATCATTTCTTGACGTCCACACCCCCGCGTCGTTCCTGACCAGGACCGAGCTTACTATGGAAGGGGTCATCGAGAGGTAGAGGTGTAGAGCTTCGCCCTAGACCAGCTTGTACAGCGCCAGGGGTGAGGCCTAAAATTCCTTGAGTTTGGTGAACGCTTTCTGACATTCCTCATCCCAGGCGAACGTGGCAGATGCCATTTTCAGTCCCCTCAACAATTTGAAGAAGGGTAGGCATCGTTTGGCCACCTGCGACAGGAAATGGTTGAGCGCACCCATGCGCCCCGTAAGGCGTTGGACGTCCTTGATGCAGGTGGGTGGCCGCATGTTGAGGATGGCCTGAACCTTGTCGGGATTTGCTTCGATCCCATGCTGAGTTACCAAGAAGCTAGGAATTTCCCAGATCTGACTCCGAAGGCGCATTTAGCAGGATTGAGCTTCATGTTGCACCTCAGGAGGGTGTCGAAGGTCTCGGCTAAGTCGGCAAGGTGGTCTTGGGCCTTCGGTGTTTTGACGAGCATATCATCAATGTAGGCCTCAACGTTCCGACCGAGCTATCCTTCGAAGATGTGGTTGATCAGTCTCTGATATGTCGCTCCAGCATTCTTCAACCTGAACAACATTCAGGTGTAGCAATGTACGCTGAAGTCGGTAATGAAGGCCGTCTTCTCGATGTCCTCCGAGTCCATCCTAATCTGATGGTAACCAGAGTAGGCGTCTAAGAAGCTGAGCAGCTCGTTGCCAAAGGTTGAGTCGACCAGTTGATCGATGTTTGGCAGTGGGTAGCAATCCTTCGGGGTAGCCTTTGTTGAGGAAAGTCTACGCACATTCGTCACTTTCCCGAAGCTTTCGGTACCAGGGTGACGTTGGTGAGCCACGTAGGGTACAGGACCGGATGGAAGAGACCAGTCTTTTGCCCCTTGGTGACTTGCTCCTTGATGACCGTTTGCTTCTCCGGGGCGTGCTTTATCCTGCATTGTTGGACGGGCTTCACCGTTGGGTCGAGGTTGAGCATGTGCATCACCACGTCTCCCGGGATCCCGGGAAGGTGCTCATCCGACCATGCAAAGACTCGGATGTACTGGGCAAGGAAATCCTTATATTTTTCTTTTTCCTCAAGTGATAGATGGGCTCCGATCTTGACTCCTAGAGTCGGGTCACCGTAGAGAAAGTCCGTTAGCAACTTGTTGCCAGGCACAGATGTTGCTGGTCCCTCATCGGCTCCCTTTACTCCTTTGTTTTTCCCTTCCGGCCTAGTGTCTTCAACCGCGATTATATAGCACTGTCTAGCAAATGCTTGGTTGCCCCGGACCTCCCCCACGGCATACTTGGTATGGAACTTCATTTTTTGGTGAAAGGTAGAGGGCACCGCTTTCATTCGACTAAGGATACCTCGGTCGAAGATGGCGTTATATGACATCATCCCCTTAATCACGATGAAGTCCACCATAACTGTAGTGGTTTTGGGCGGGGTGTCGATAGTAGCTGGCAGGCTCAGGGCTCCCTCGGGATAAGTTGCCTGGCCGTTGAACCCACATAGTGGGGTTCAGATTGGGCAGAGTTTAGATGGATTCTCTCCCATCTTGAGGAAACATTCATAGGATAATACATCAGGGGCACTGCCATTGTCAACTAAGATCCTATCTATGTTACAATGGTTTGTCGTGGCTGATACAACGAGAGCGTCATCATGCGGGGTGGTTAACCCTTCCAGATCCTGGTTAGAGAAAACCAGGGCCTACGGTTCGCTCGCCTGCGGGGCCTTAGGGAGCTCAACAGAGGCTCGGCTCAGCTCGCCCACTTGGCGTGACGCTTTCTTCCTTGGCTACTGTCTCCTCCTGATGCCGCGCCGCCCACGTTGACGTTGATGTGGACCCTACGGGGGGCATTGTCGATTTCTTCGGGGGTGCCTCGGTCTTCCTTCTGCCCGGACACGTATCGAGATAGGTGTCCCTGGCGGATGAGGCGCTCGATCTCATCTTGGAGCTGATGGAAATCGCTGGTGTGATGCCCGTGTTCCCTGTGGAACATGCATTGCTTGTGGCGATTGCGGTGCTTGGCCTTCATAGGCTCGGGCTGGTGGAGGAGACCCGAGCCTTTGTTGTCTTCGTAGATTTCGTATACGGGAGCAGTAAGGGGAGTATATCACTCGTACTTTCAGGATGGCTCCTTGCGATCTCCGTCCTAGTTCCGCCTCTTTCCTTGTCCCGTCCCTTGCTCAGATGGTCGCTTCTTGTCCCCCTCCTGACCCGAGCCTGTCGTGCCTCGGCAGGCGTTGAGGACTTCTTCGCACTCTGCATGGCGCAGGGCCAGGGTCACTAGCTCAGAGAGGGAGGTGGGAGGATGAAGCACTAGCTCACGCCGTAGGTTTTCATCACAGGTACCCCTGGTTAATGCGATGATGGCTGAGGCAACATCTAGGCGGGGGATGTGCAGGGCTTCCGATTTAAATCGGTTAATATAACCCCGCAACATCTCCCCCTGTTCCTGCTTGAGTGCCAGTAATCCCGCCACCGACCGGGGTGGACCGCTGCCGGCGAAGCTTTCCTTGAACTCTCACCCGAATTGCTCGAAGTTGTGGACGCTGCCGGGGGCGAGGGCCCTGAACCACGCTTGAGTGCCCTGAGCCAGAGTGGTCATGAACGCTCGGCACTTGATTACGTCGGATGCCCCATGTAGGATCATTAGGGCGTCGAAGCTGTCGTAGTGATTACGTATGACTTTAAGGCTGGAAGTGAGATCTTGGGGAAAATCTCAGCCTTCAAGATATAGTCGGAGAACGGGGATCGCTCCTCATCCTCCACGAGAGAGGTCTTCTGCAAGGCGCGGAGGGCGCGCTCTTGCTCCACGAAACGCATCTCAAAGTCTTGCAGCTGGAGGGACAGCTCCGATTATCGTTCGCTCGAGGGACTAGGGGGCGTACTTGCATGCTGTCCCGACGCTCCTCAGGGGCTTCGGTCTCCGCGAATGGTCAGCGTGCTCCGGACTTCTCCCTCCTTGGGGTGGAGGAGGCTTCCTGCTCCGGGGGAGGGGCATGCGATGGTCCTCCTAACAGGTTGCGGATGAGCCACCGCCCCGGGAGGGAAAAATGGCCTCCAACGGTTTGCTGGGAGGCATCTCTGCGAGGGGGGCTCTTCTGGGGGAGATGCGACTTCTTCTCCCTAGCCGCCTGGGCCCTCATGAGATCCACGAGGACATCCAGTTTTGCATTGAGGGTTTGGAGGGCGTCGGTACTCCAGCCGGGAAGCTGTTCCCCCGCCTCCAATGGAGGTATCTCGTTGGCGTGGTTGCATGATGGGGAGTTCTCCGTGGGGAGGGAAGGTGCGCCTTCTTCCGTCACCAGGGCCTTTCCCATGTCGCCGACAGTCCTCCTGCTAGAATTCCTTTGCACCATGATGGCTCTTTGTTTGTTTCCCACAAACGGCGCCTGATGAAGAGGGGCGATCTCACACTACTCCTGAGCGGGGAAGAGGATAACCACGTAGCCTTGAAGTATGAACTGTAAGAGGGGAAATAGGTCAGGGGTGCCCAGGGATGGTGTTGTGTCTCTATGGTTTTGATGATGTCAATATTCATAAGTCATTCTTTGATAATGGTATTAATGACTTGCTGTTGTGTTTAATCAAATGAACATTTCTGTTGGTGATTGCTCATGAAAAAGTCTTGAAGCATTCTGTTCATCAAATGGTATTTGAGGTCCATGCATACGAGCATGATTGTGATTGCTGTACTTCATTGGCCTATCTTTGTTCAAGTCCATACACTCTGTGAAGTCCATGCGTTCATTCATTGATCAAGTCTATACACTGTCTACCCTGCACGCATAGCAAGTCTATACACTGTCTGCCCTGCACACACAAGTCCATACATTGCATTTGGGCATCAAAGTCTATACAGCCAAAGCTAATGCATTTCACGTCTCACTTAGCGTCTCATACTATACTGCTAAGTCTGTACTTTGGCCAAGTCTGTACAGAGTCTTATTGCATCGTTCATGCATATATAGTGTCTTGCACGCAAAGTCTTTACATGGAAGTCTGTACAGCCTTTGCATTACACATACATTGAAGTCTACACATTGTTTGCTTAACTCCAGCCTTTGCATTGCACATAAAGTCTATACATTGCTGTCGCATTCATGCAAAGTCTGTACATTGGCAAAGTCTGTACATCGTTGGCTTGTGCATGCATCATCTCTCAAAGTCTATACATTCCTTATCTTTACCTACGTTCAGAACACTAACTCTGTACATCGATAAAGTCTGCACATGGTTGCTTTGAAGCCGCATCAAGTCCATACATTGTCTCGCACACACGTCCAAAGTCTATACATCCATATGGTTTTGCATCACTCAAAGTCTGTACATCGCATAGCATACGCGTTCAAGTCTATACATTGCTGCATGAACGCAAGTCTATACATTCCAATGGCTGTGCATCCCATGATTTCAAAGTCTGTACATTCCTATGGTTGTGCATCGTTTGCTGCAACACACAAGTCTATACATAGGTTGCAAGTCTGTACAGCCCGTCTTCAGAGCATATGCAAAGTCTATACATCGCTGCATCACTCACGTTTAAAGTCTGTACATTGCTGCATGCGTCAGTTAAGCAAGTCTGTACATCCGTGTTCATTATGCACAGTTCGTGCATCAAGTCTATACATTGTCGTTGCTGGCATGTCTATACATCGCCGCTTGTTTGTGCATCGATCAAGTCTGTACATCGTGTGCATCATTTCACAACTCTATACATTGTTGTCTCATGTATTCTAAGTCTATACACTATGCAGTTGGGCATCATTCATTACAACAAGTCTGTACACTATTTTCTCATGCACCTAAACGTCAAGTCTGTACATCCATTAGCTGATAGCTGAGCAAGTCTATACATTCTTTAGCTCAGTTCGCAGCAGAGTTTGAAGTCTATACAGCCTGTTCTTCATACAAGTTTGTTCGTGCATTATTTCATTAAGTCTATACATTCATTGTGGCTCGACTGAAGTAACTCTATCATTGTACAGGCTGATGATTGGGCACGTGATCCGAGGTTGGTACCTGGCACGTGATCTGAGGACAAAGAGGGCACAAGCCCTGCACACGCCCTAGCTGTTGCTGATATAAATACGAAGCTTCTTCCATCTGGAGAAGAGGGATCGAGACAGTGATAGAAGAAGAGAGCAGTAGAGAGGCAGAGAGCAGAAGAAGAAGAAGAAGAAAGAAGTTGCAGTAGAAGAAAAGAAAAGAAGAGCAGAGAGAATAGGAAGAAAAAGAAGAAGAGTGAAGATAGACTGAGAGCTCGTGAAGAAGAAGAAAAAGAGAAAGAGAGATAGAGAGAGGGTTCGTGAAGAAGAAGAAAGAGGATTCATCAGAAGATCTGTTCACTGGCATTTGGATTAAATCCAAGCCAGACTTGCTCCTGCGAGAGCTACATTTTGCATTGCATTTCCAGCTTTCTGATTACTGTATTTTCGTTTCTTGTTTTTACTTTACACTTCCTTGGCTTGTTCTTTTCCGATTCCCTTGTTTAGGATCGGGTTTCCCTCTGGGTTTCAGAGGAAGGGAGATCTATTCTCCGGTCTACTAGTGACGGGCTGTCACTAGTGTTTCCCTCTGGGTTTCAGAGGAAGAGAGTCTCTGACTCCGGGTTTGCAGGTAGTAGTTGCTACTTGTGGGTTCCCTCCTGGTCTGGAGGAAGAGAGACTTCGGTCTCTGGTTGCCAGTGACTGGGTGTCACTGGTGGTTCCCCTCCGGTTTGGAGGAAGAGAGGCGTTAGTCTCTGGTTTGCTAGTGACTGTGTGTCACTAATGGTTCCCTCCGGTTTGGAGGAAGAGGGGAGGTTGTTCCCCTGGTCAAGCTATTAGGCAGCACCTGTTGCAGACCGAGTCTGCAGTTCTAGCATTAGCTAGTGGAAGCCTCACTCCGGTTTGGAGTGAGGGGTGGATGTAGGTCTGTGGACCGAACCACCTAAAAAATTATCTGTGTCGTGGTTTGGCTTGTGCATTTGCTCCTTGTCTTCTATCTCCCATTCACAGGTTATGCATGGTTGATTTGTTGTGATTTCCTTGGGAGCTTATATGATTGTGAAGTGTTTGTTCTTTCGCTCAGAAGAATTAGAACTCATTTGTGAGTCTGAGCTTCTCTGTCCGCAGTTGTGATAAGAGAGCAGTTCAGTTGATTTCTAACTAATTGTCTCTGATTGGTTTTAATCTGGGCATTTTTGAAGAGGGATACATTCACCCCCCCTCTGTATCCACCGCACCGATCCTATCATTTGGTATCAGAGCGGTGTCTGCATAGTAGGTCCAGCGACCTGCAGATCCGACCCTACAGTCTTCGGTGCTTTTTCACTTTTGGTGCATTCTTATCGATTGCTTTGTGCATTGAATCTATTTGCTATCTATTTCAATGGCTCATCCACCCATCTTTAGTGGTTCTGATTTCAACCAGTGGCACAGTGCTTTCCGTGCTCATGTTAAATCTATTGATCCAGTCCTGTGGAAAGTGATTTCACATGGTCCACATAGACTACCAAAAGATCAGTCCAAACGGACTAATAAGCATCGATCTATGTGTGCATAAAATCAGAAAGCACTGGAGTTAATGAAGGCCACGATGAATCGAGCTCTTCATTCATGTTTCCTTGGTTGCAGATCTACAAGGGATATATTGGAGATGATAAAGAAAGCCGGGAAAGAAAATCAAACGAGCTGCATGATGGCTCGAGGAAGTGGACAAAGCAGCAATCAAGAAGAAGAATAGGATGATGGTGAGGTAAACACTTTTGATAATTATACTCTAGACGATTGGATTGCTGCTTACGATGAATTGCACGAGTCTTATGATCAGTTAAGAAAACAATACAAAAAATTGAAGAAGAGTAGTAGGTCAGACAGTTTCAATTCTGATTGTAAAAATTGTGCTGAACTGAAAAATGTTCATGATGTTTTTATGTCTGATATTCAAATGTTGAAAAAACAAATTTCGTTGCTAAAAATTGAGAATCAAGATCATGTAAAAGAAATCTCTGAACTAGAGAAGAAGCTGAGCCTAACTTGTTATGGTTCTATTCAGAGTAAGGATTTGCTGAAAAATTTTGAATGTGTTAGTTCTGATTTAAACAAGCTAAAATCTAAAATGACTCTCTTAGAAAATCTGTTAAAGAAAATGATGAAAAATCTGGGAAACTCGAGCAAGAGAAGAATTTGTTTGCTGAAAGATTTAATGCCATAAAATCTGTAAACATGGAATTGCAGAAAGATCTTGAAAAATAGCAAAAAGAATTGAAGGAGTTTGAAGCTGGGAGAGAAAGCAAGGTTAACTCAGAAGATCAGACTCTAATAAATGAGTTAATTCAAAATGTCAATCTTAAGGAAGAAAATGAGAAGTTAAAACTACTGAACTCTTCGATATCTGAAAGACTTCTTACTTTGGAGAAAGGGAAAATCATCTGTACAAATGAAACTGAAAAAGTAGATGAGTTGAGAAAGGAGATCGAAGAATACAAAATTGCCAACAAAGTTTTGAATGAAGCTGTCAATTGTAGTGAACAAGAGATTACAAGTTATGAAATACACGTTGCATCTCTTGAAAATGAAATTTAGGATTTGAAAAGTTCTTTGTCTAAATTTGTTAGTGGGCAAGATAATCTGAACAAATTGCTGGGAACAAAGGTCAACTTTCAGAAGGAGGGGCTAGGCTATAACCTTGTAAATAAAAAGATTTTTGAAAATAAAATTCAGACAACCTTTGTTTCTAGCTCTACTTCTCACATTTCTCAGAACCCACCTGTTTCTCAGTTTATGGTTCGGAAAACCATACAACCAACTGATCCACAAAAGAACAAAAAGATTCCTGCCACTTCACTGCATGATGTTCAAAAATCATCCACGCACACACATACACATGCATACAAACAGAAAACTTCATGCCATTACTGTCACAGATTCGGTCATTTGATGCATGAATGTAGACTGATGGAACAAGATCATCTAAATGCAAAGCATGCTAGAAAATCACATGATAGAAATCATGCACTTAAGCAAAAGAGAAATCATTGCTTACACTGTGGTAGGGTTGGCCACATTATGAATAATTGTTTTATTCTGAAACAAGACAACAGAAAGCATGCTAGGAAACCTGTTTCTGCTCAGAACAAAAGGATTCAATGCTTTTATTGTGGGAAATTGGGCCATCTTGCTTCGAATTACTGGTTCAGGAAGGGATCTAGAGGTAGTCAGATTGCATATTTTTATTGTGGAAAGCATGGCCACACAGTCAAGGACTGTTGGCTGCTCAAGGGAAAAGTTTCATTTCTGAAGGGTTTAAATTCCCTGCAAATACAAATGCTCTCAGAAAGAACAAAGTTGTTTTTAAAAAGAAAAACTTTGAATGTTTTGATTATGGAAAACAGTTTGGTCATGTAAATAATAGAAATTTCTATGCCAATGCACATAAAATTCATGTTCATAATGATGTGCATAAAAAGAACCTAAAATCTATTTTTTCATGCTATAACTGTGGGAAGCCAGGTCACAGGGCTGCAACCTGTTGGCTGGCAGGATACCAAAGCCAGACTGGTTTTGGTAAACAGAATTTTAATTCTGTTAACAAAAATTTTTATGCATATGCACATAGAATTCATGCTAATAAGAATGTGCATAAATCAAATCTGAAATCTGCTGCATCTTGCTATTAGTGTGGTACATTTGGTCATTCAATGAATAATTGCTACTTGATGAGATCTGATGACCTTCATGCTAAAAAATTGTTTAGAACACCTACCAAAGGTGTCACTGTTAATTCAGGACCCAAGACCTCTTGGGTACCTGTTTGTGCAAAGTGAACATTGTTTTACAGGTGTGCCTTGGGATTGAGAAAATAAGAGGGGTAAATAAGCCAAGGCACTCAAAAGAAAACCCCTTTCTGAACTTTTCAGGTAAATTCTCTGCATTTCCTATTTTGAAATTCATTGCATATCTTGTTTGATGTGTTCATGCATATTTGTCATCTTTTGCACACTATGAGTATTCATGTCTCTCAATGCTCATACTGAATTATCTGTTTAGATATTAGAATGAGAATGAACTTGCATTTCTGAAAATCTGAATAGACTGAATTTGAAGCCTGTATGTGATATCATGCATGACCACTATGGTATATCAAATGGTAAGCTACCAAAAGGCAGGTGAAGTCTGCTTGGAAGTTCTTACTATGTGTGAAGTGGTCTTTCAGACCAAGTTCTCCGCCTAGTACCATGGGTCAAATTGCTTAGTAGGGCAGTCTGAATGAGCATAAGTCACAAAATCATATGTTCAGTCTTCATGGCAAACATTGCATGGTTTTGCATACATATAGTTAATTGCATTGCATTGCATATCATCTAAATTGAAAAATCCAAAAAGGGATAAATCATTACATCTGCTAAAAGGAGTCAGTGCTTTTGCATACTTGTGTTGATCACAATTTAACCATTTTGAAAAGTCCAAAAGGATGATTCAATAGATTTAGGCAGAGGGAGTGTGTTGCCTCTGCACCATAATTGTGTCCATGCATTGTGCTTTAGAAGTGGTCACTGCATATGCATGCATATAGTTAACTGCACTGGATTTATTTTGGAAAATGCAAAAACAAGTGTGTTTCTGTGCATATAGACAGAGGGAGCAAAATGCCTTTGTCTAGTCAACCGAAGCTCTCTAATTCAGATTATCGTGTCTGGACTTCAATGCATTTAGTCAGGAGGAGTCAATGCATTGCATGCAGGTTGTCAAATGCATACACTTATGTCAGAATTCATTGCATAGTAACCTTGAAGATCCTGAAACATGCCTAACCTCCTGTTATCTCGCTTGGTGTGCATATCCTCTTTATTGATTCTATTGATAAACCTTGATCATATCAGAAAACCTTGGGCTTCAAAATCACTTATTTTTTGCTGGATTTCTTCTATCAGTCATTCATGAAGATTTCAATGGGGCTTGTCTAGATCATAAATCTGAAAACACTAGAACTAGGAATCTTCTATTATACGATTTTATGAATGTCTGAAATAACTCAGGTGGTTTAAGTTTAATGTATCCATTGAGTTTGTCTTTAAATCTCTTAAAAATATCTGAATCATGTTTAATAAACTTTAACCAAGTGTTTCACGCTGTGTCTTGTAAAAACTTCTGAAATCTGCACTATTGAATACATGACTTTATTTGGTTAAGTACATGAAATTAATATTGATTTGAAGCAAATGAGCTTTCTGAAATGTCTAAAGGGTAAATATTTTGTTGTGCCCATGTGGTTTTGATGATGGTTTTAATAGTGGTTTTGATGATTGGTCTTTGATGTGAGTCACTCAATGTGAGTCATCTTGCTGTGTGAGTCTTCATGCTAGTATTCACTTTCTGATCATAATGCAGTTCTTCATAAGTTCTGATATGGCATTGCATATTTGATTATGTTCAGTCATGTTACTGTTGCTCTTTAGACTGCAGTTTGATACTGCAGCGTCGACCCATCGAATTGCAGCGTCGACGCTGCCAAGGCAATTCAGAGGTAGCAGTAAGAAATATTTGTACTGCTGCGTCCACGCTGCTTGGGCAATACGTTGACGCTTGGTGCCTCTTTAACTTCATTTATTCATTGGTCTAGTCTGTGATGGGTCGACCCCTCAGTTCATTCATCGGTTGTTCATAAGTCCATACATTGATCTTCACCTGAAGTCCATACATTGGTCCTCTTTCAAAGTCTGTACAGCCACTGGTCTAGAATCTGAGTCTGTACATCGTCTTGTGCCTTCAACGTTCAAAGCCTCAAGTCTGTATAGCGTTAAGTTCTCTTTGGAAAGTGTGTACAGCGTGAAGTCTACACATTGGCACTGTAGCTCGCTTTTGCAAGTCTATACACTGGACCTTGTTTCACCAAGTCTATACATCATCTTCAGACTTCAAGTCTATACACTCCATGTCATTTCAAGTCTATACATCGGTTTGATTCAAAGTCTGTACACTGCTTTCACTTCGTCAAAGTCCATACATCCCCAGCTGAACCCCATGTCTGTACAACGGCCTCAATCTTCTTCAAGTCTACACCGTGCTTCAACCTTCTTATAGTCTGTACAGCCTGCCTTATCGATTCAGAGTCTATACATCGCTCAAGCGTTCAAAGCATCTGAAGTCTGTACAGCGTCCGTTGTCTAGAGTTCTTGAAGTATATACATTGGACTGTTTCTTTCGAAGTATATACACTACAATGTACATACTTAGATCTTATGACTTCATTCTTGTTGCTGAAGGGAACAGGGTCGACGCTGGGAGCTTAAAGCGTCCACGCATCAGTTGATGAAGCCTTCACGATATCTTCTACTGCGTCAATGGCACAAGCAAGCAGCATCGACGTAGCAGTTAAAGAAGCAGAGACTTTCACAAGCTATTTCACTGCGTCAACGCCACAATTGAGCAGCGTCGACGCAGCAGCTAAAGAGACGAAGCCAATGGCTAACTGGAATGCCTCACTGCGTTAACGCCATTGATTGACAGCGTCGACGCAGCAAGTCAGAGTGCTGTCATTGAGCACGTGAACTGATAACTCTATACATCAGACTAAATAGGCTAATGAAGGGCACGTGATCCGAGGTGCCTGGCTCGTGATCCAAGGATGGACGAGATACCAGGATGCTGCCACGTGGTCCGAATTTTTAGGGCAGGAAATGTGGAAGCCACACGCGCCCAGTGTGCCTGCTGCTGCTGCTTATAAAAGGAAGCCTTCATCCAACAGATGAAGACTGATCGAAGCCTTGAGAGCAATAGTAGAAAAGCAGAAGTGCTGTGAGTTCGATCCAGTAGAAGAGAAGAAGAAAAGAGTAAAGGAAAGAAAGAGAGTGAGAGCAGCAGAAGAAAAAAGAGAAAGAGAGAGCTCGTAAGGATTGAAAGAAAAGAGAAAGACAGTGAGAGTAAAAAGAAGAGAGCAGAGAAGAGAAAGAGAGTGAGCGAGAGAGAAGAGAAGAGGAGGATAAGCTTACCTGAAGATCTGTCTACTGGACCGTGGATCAAATCCAGGCCAGTCAGCTCCATGCGAGCCACATCTGTGTTATCCTTCTTTACAGCTTTCTGATCGCTGTGTATTTTTCCTTTCTTATTTTTTCCTATTTTATTTGGTTATTCTTGTTCTTCCGATTGCCCTGCTGGGGATCGGGTTCCTCCTGTGGATTCAGGAGAAGGGAGACTTGTCTCCGGTTCTAGGCTTGTGGCTTGCAAGTTCAGGGGTCCCTCCAGTTGGAGGAAGAGAGGTCTGCGACCTCTGGTTGCTGGTGACTGGGAGTCACTAGCGGGTTCCCTCCTGGTCTAGAGGAAGAGAGACTTCGGTCTCTGGTTTTCAAGTGGCTGGGAGTCACTTGGGGTGTCCCTCCGGTTGGGAGGAAGAGGGGAGGCTGTTCCCCTAGTCAAGCTCCGTGGCAACAACTGTTCGCAGACTGAGTCTGCTTGGTTCTAGCATTTGCTAGTGAAGCCTCACTCCGGTTGGGAGTGAGGGGTGGATGTAGGTCTGGAGGACCGAACCACCTAAAAAATCTATTGAGCAGTGGTTTGATTGCTTGATTTACTTTCGCTAGATGCTTGGATAGGCACGCTCCTACTGCTTGTTATTTTGTTCAATCGAATTAGCTTAATTCTGGAACTTGCCTAGCATCTGAGTTTTTTATTTGGGCATTATTCGTACCAGGATACATTCACCCCCCTCTGTATCCGGGCCTAGCCCCCTAACAGTTGGTATCAGAGCGGTGTCTGCATACAAGGTCCAGCGACCTGCAGATTCGATCTTGCAGTCTTAGGTGCTAATTTGTTTTTAGTGCATAAATATTCATGTTGCTTTGAATTTACTTGCTATTTGTTTTCAATGGCTCTTCCACCCGTCTTTAGTGGTTCTGATTTCAGTCAGTGGTACACTACTTTACATGCTTATGTTAATTCTGCTAATCCTGATCTGTGGAAATTAATTTCACAAGGTCCTCACACCTTACCAACGAAAGTGTCCAAATGGACCGACAGACACAGATCAAAGGATGGAGAAAATTAGAAAGCCTTTAACCTGATGAAAGCAGCTACTGACAGAGCCTTATGGTCTTCTCTTCATAATTGCAGCTCAGCAAAGGACATCCTGGATAGGCTGAAGCAATTTCACAGGGTAAACGAGGACAGCTGCATGATGGCTGACAGAAGCAATCAAAGCAGCAGCCAAAATGAAGATGATGATGATGAGGTAAATCTCTTCGAGAATTTTTCTCTTGATGATTGGGAGAATGCATATGCTGAATTGTTAGAGTCACATGAGAGCTTAAGAAAATAGTATAAAAAGTTGAATAAGGGTACTGGGATAGATAGTTCTAGCTCTCCATGTGAAAACTGTTCAAGTACGAAGCAATTTCATGATGCATGTCTGTCTGATAATCATATGTATAAAAATCAGAATGCAAAACTGAAGAAGGAACTTGAATGTGTTTACTCTGAACTAAATAAATTAAAATCTGAAGATGACTCTCTCAGAAAACTCTCCAAAGAAGATGAAGAAAAATCAGAGAAACTTAAACAGGAGAACAAATTGCTGATTGAAAAACTTAATGCCATAAAGTCTGTAAACATAGAATTACAGAAAGATCTTGAAAAACAGCAAAAAGATATGAAGAAAATTGAAAATGGAAGAAAGTATGAAGTCAATTCAGAAGATCAGCTTCTAATAAATGAATTGGTTCAGAATGACAAACTTAAGGAAGTAAATGAGAAATTGAAAATGCTGAACTCCACTATGTCTGAGAGACTTCTAGCTTTAGAAAGAGGTAAAAGTGTTTGCGTTGAAGATTCTGATAAACTGAGCAATCTGGAAAATGAAATTGAGAAATATAAAACTGCTAACAAAGTTTTGAATGAAGCTATGAATTGCAGTGAGCAAGAGATTGCCATTTATGAGTTACAAATCACCTCTTTAGAAAATGAAATCCAAGACTTAAAGAACTCTCTGTCAAAGTTTGTTAGTGGGCAAGATAATCTGAACAAACTGCTGGGAGTAAAAGTCAATTTTCAGAAGGAGGGGTTAGGTTATAATCCTGTAAATCAAAAGAATTTTGAAAATACAATTTGTACATCTTTTGTTGCTAGCTCTACTTCTCACACTTCTCAGAAGTCACCTGTTTCTCAGTCTACTGTTCAGAGAACCCAAAAATAAATTGAAAAGTTGAAAAAGGTTAATGGATCCAAGCTGAAAACTATTTTCATTAAAACTTCTGAACAGGAAAAGCCTTCTACCTCATCTCCACCTTAGTACAAGGCTAAGAAAATAGGAAAACAGGATAAAAATCAGAAAAGGACTGTGAATCAGAAAATAAATGAAAAGGGTTCATCAGTGCATATTGATCACAGTACTCACACACATTCACATGCATCCAAAAAGAAAATGATATGTCATTACTGTCATAAACCTGGCCATTTGATGCATGAATGTAGATTGATGAAATCAGATGATCTGAAAGCTAGAAAAATGGATGGTAGGAATTCGCAGGTCAAGTTCCCTGTCCCTCAGAAAAGGAGTGTCACATGTTCAAATTGTGGGAAATTAGGACACTCAATTGCTCATTGCTGGTTTGCAAGTGGTTAGAAAACCTTTTATCCATATCATGCTAAATCCTCTGCAAACCAACATGTTCCTAATAAAAACAAACCTGTTTCAATGAACCAGCACATCATCTGTTTTAACTGCAACAAAATTGGTCACAAGACCTCTGAATGCTGGTCAGGCTCCTTTAAAAGAAATTCTCTCAAATGCTCTCACTGTAGAAAGTATGGCCACAGGGTAATTGATTGTTGGCATGCTCAGGGTAGAAAATTAAATTCTAAAACTGTTAAATTCCCTGCCATTAATAGAAAGTCTCCTGCATGCTATCACTGTGAGAAGCCAGGCCATAGAGCTGCTGAATGTTGGCTGGCTGGTCTTAGTAAACAGAATTT
The DNA here is from genome assembly GCA_022559845.1 of Amorphophallus konjac. NCBI lineage: Eukaryota > Viridiplantae > Streptophyta > Magnoliopsida > Alismatales > Araceae > Amorphophallus > Amorphophallus konjac. The sequence continues at coordinate 227,649,088 of CM040123.1, read as the reverse complement.
TAATTCTGTCAACAACAAAAAGGTTCATGCATATGCACATGCTAAGAATTGGTATCATATCTATAAGAATGTGCATAAATGTAATTTGAAATCTGTTAATTCATGCCTTTACTATGGACAAATTGGTCATTCAATGTATAATTGCTATTTGATGAAATCTGATGACCTTCATGCATGAAAATTGCTGAGAAAACCTGCTAGAGGTGATACTCTCATGTCAGGACCCAAGACTTCTTGGGTACCTGTTTGTGCAAAATAACATTGCTATGCAGGTGTGCCTTGGGACTGGAATAAAAGGGGTAATGATCCAAGGCACTCAAGAATGAAAAACCCCTTCTGAACTGTTCAGGTAAACTCTCTGCATCTCTCATTTTGAAACTCATTGCATATCTGGTTTGATGTATTCTTGCATATCATGTTCTTAGTTTCATCTAGTGCATGCATATTAAATCTGTTCTTGCATATTCATTCATCATCTGCCAGTTGTATTATTTTCTGATCATGGACTCTTAAATTTCTGAAAATCTGAACTGAATGTGAATATTGTTTGAAATTTGTGTGTTGCAATAGCTCACTGAACATTCTGAAGGACAGTCTGAATGTGCATGAATCAAAATCATATGTTCAGTGTCTCATGGCAAACATTGTATATTTTCAGGGGGAGTTAATTGCATGTCCTTGCATAGCATTCAGTGTTGAGTTTTTGCATACATATAGTGCATTGCATTTCCCTAAACTGAAAATACCAAAAAGATTGTCTGAATGCATGTTGTAAGGGGGAGTCAATGCATTGCATATAGGTTGTCAAATGTATACATTTGTCAGAATTCATTGCATATCCCTTCTTATCATTTTTGTTGACAAACCTTGATCATATCCCTTCTAACCTTCAAAATCTCTCCTATCAATTGGTATCATTTGGCTTCAGAAATTATTAGTCTATCATGAAGATTTCAATGGGACTATCTCAATCATAAATCTGAAAAATTCTTGAACTAGAAATCTTCTATTATACGTTTTTATGAATGACTGAAATAACTCATGTGGTTTAAGTTTAATGTATTCAATGAGTTTGGCTTTAAAATCTCTTAAAAATATCTAAAGCATGTTTAATAAACCTTAACCATCTGTTTCATGCTGCGTCTTGTAAAATCTTCTGAAATCTACATTATTGAATACATGACTTTATTTGGTTAAGTATATGAAATTATTATTGATTTAAAGCAAATGAATTGTTTCTGAAATGTCTAAAGGGTATTTTCTTTCAGAGCAATGACCTTGGTCACTGAGAAACACATGTCCAAAGGACTGTGTGATGAGGTACCATAGTTAACTCTGATTAAGATTGATTGAAATTCAGGCAGAGCAATGGCATGCACATTGAGAAATACAACTCACTCATCAAGAAATGATTTACAGTGTGTCATGATATGTAAATGTTATCTCTGTTCATATAAAGCATGACGGTTAGTCACACTAAGTGCTTAGGGATATTGGCCTCTGATCAAGGTATATCCTCTAGTTACAAGGTGTGCACTGAACTAGAGTGCTCGTAAAATTTTGTAGCATGAAAAATTATTGAATGAATTGAAATTTCTGAATATTGATGCTAAAATCAAATTGCTACAACCCTAGACAAAATCATATGACTTCATAATTGCTTGATCTCAATACTAATGCATGTAATTCCGAAAGAAGTCAATAAATTTGATTGTGTAAGAGAAAGGGAGATTAATCAAGATAAATATGAGGGTTTGGTTCATTTTTATTAAACCATGGTTTTAGATATCAATACAGAATTTTATTGATAAACTCTGCATACATCATGTTTAAACCATGCTGATCAATAAAAATCATTCATAAGCCCTTATAATGGAAGACCTTGAAATATTCTGATTTGGATTTATGAGAATGACATTCCCTTGAAAATCTGACTGCAATTCTTGTAGTTAAAGCCTCTTTGAAAAATCTGATTATTTGAATCTTTTCTGCTCACTGTCCTTGATTCATTGAACTGACCTTATCATTGAAAGCCTCGGTGGTCTTCTTCTCAACTATATCAATTGGAAGTCATGCAACATGCATATCAATTGGCATCTATTCAGGGGGAGTTTCCATGTCATATGCATCATGCTGCATAGAAACTCTTAAAGGGGGAGAATTGTGATCTTGCATTTTGAAATCTCCATCTGCATATGCATTCTTACCTTCCCATGATTCATCTTGACTATATCAAAGGGGGAGATTTTTGCCAAAGGGGGAGATTGTTTTTCAATTATAGCATGCTGGTTGCTTTAATTTATCAAACTATTTTCTTTTTGATGACGTCAAAGGGGGAGAATAGTTTGAGTCATCAGATTGACTCACTGTGTAGTGTTGCCATCATCAAAAAGGTGGAGATTGTTGTGCCCATGTGGTTTTGATGATGGTTTTAATGGTGGTTTTGATGATTGGTCTTTGATGTGAGTCACTCAATGTGAGTCATCTTGCTGTGTGAGTCTTCATGCTAGTATTCACTTTCTGATCATAATGTAGTTCTTCATAAGTTCTGATATGGCATTGCATATTTGATTATGTTCAGTCATGTTACTGTTGCTCTTTAGACTGCAGTTTGATACTGCAGCGTCGACCCATCGAATTGCAGCGTCGATGCTGCCAAGGCAATTCAGAGGTAGCAGTAAGAAATATTTGTACTGTTGCATCCACGCTGCTTGGGCAATGCGTTGACGCTTGGTGCCTCTTTAACTTCATTTATTCATTGGTCTGGTCTCTGATGGGTCGACCTCTCAGTTCATTCATCGGTTGTTCACAAGTCCATACATTGATCTTCACCTGAAGTCCTTACATTGGTCCTCTTTCAAAGTCTGTACAGCCACTGGTCTAGAATCTGAGTCTGTACATCGTCTTGTGCCTTCAACGTTCAAAGCCTCAAGTCTGTACAGCGTTACGTTCTCTTTGGAAAGTCTGTACAGCGTGAAGTCTACACATTGGCATTGTAGCTCGATTTTGCAAGTCTATACACTGGACCTTGTTTCACCAAGTCTATACATCGTCTTCAGACTTCAAGTCTATACACTCCAGGCCCTTTCAAGTCTATACATCGGTTTGATTCAAAGTCTGTACACTACTTTCACTTCGTCAAAGTCCATACATGCTCAGCTGAACCCCATGTCTGTACAACGGCCTCAATCTTCTTCAAGTCTACACAGTGCTCCAACCTTCTTATAGTCTGTACAGCCTGCCTTATCGATTCAGAGTCTATACATCACTCAAGCGTTCAAAGCATCTGAAGTCTGTACAACGTCCGTTGTCTAGAGTTCTTGAAGTATATACATTGGACTGTTTCTTTCGAAATATATACACTACAATGTACATACTTAGATCTTATGACTTCATTCTTGTTGCTGAAGGGAACAGGGTCGACGCTGGGAGCTTAAAGCGTCCACGCATCAGTTGACGAAGCCTTCACGATATCTTCCACTACGTCAACGCCACAAGCAAGCAGCGTTGACGCAGCAGTTAAAGAAGCAGAGACTTTCACAGGCTATTTCACTGCGTCAACGCCACAATTGAGCAGCGTCGACGCAGCAGCTAAAGAGACGAAGCCAATGGCTAACTGGAATGCCTCACTGCGTTAACGCCATTGATTGACAGCATCGACGCAGCAAGTCAGAGTGCTGTCATTGAGCACGTGAACTGATAACTCTATACATCGGACTAAAGAGGCTAATGAAGGGCATGTGATCCGAGGTGCCTGGCTCGTGATCCAAGGATGGACGAGATACCAGGATGCTGCCACGTGGTCCAAATTTTTAGGGCAGGAAATGTGGAAGCCACACGCGCCTAGTGTGCATGCTGTTGCTGCTTATAAAAGGAAGCCTTCATCCAACAGATGAAGACTGATCGAAGCCTTGAGAGCAATAGTAGAAAAGCAGAAGTGCTGTGAGTTCGATCCAGTAGAAGAGAAGAAGAAAAGAGTAAAGGAAAGAAAGAGAGTGAGAGCAGCAGAAGAAAAAAGAGAAAGAGAGAGCTCGTAAGGATTGAAAGAAAAGAGAAAGACAGTGAGAGTAAAAAGAAGAGAGCAGAGAAGAGAAAGAGAGTGAGCGAGAGAGAAGAGAAGAGGAGGATAAGCTTACCTGAAGATCTGTCTACTGGACCGTGGATCAAATCCAGGCCAGTCAGCTCCATGCGAGCCACATCTGTGTTATCCTTCTTTACAGCTTTCTGATCACTGTGTATTTTTCCTTTCTTATTTTTTCCTTTTTCATTTGGTTATTCTTATTCTTCCGATTGCCTTGCTGGGGATCGGGTTCCTCTTGTGGATTCAGGAGAAGGGAGACTTGTCTCCGGTTCTGGGCTTGTGGCTTGCAAGTCCAGGGGTCCCTCCAGTTGGAGGAAGAGAGGTCTGTGACCTCTGGTTGCTGGTGACTGGGAGTCACTAGCGGGTTCCCTCCTGGTCTGGAGGAAGAGAGACTTCGGTCTCTGGTTTCCATGTGGCTGGGAGTCACTTGGGGTGTCCCTTCGGTTGGGAGGAAGAGGGGAGGCTGTTCCCCTGGTCATGCTGTGTGGCAGCAACTGTTCGCAGACTGAGTCTGCTTGGTTCTAGAATTTGCTAGGGAAGCCTCACTCCGGTTGGGAGTGAGGGGTGGATGTAGGTCTGGAGGACCGAACCACCTAAAAAATCTATTGAGCAGTGGTTTGATTGCTTGATTTGCTTCCGCTAGATGCTTGGATAGGCATGCTCCTACTGCTTGTTATTATGTTCAATCGAATTAGCTTATATCTAGAACTTGCCTAGCATCTGAGTTTTTTTTTTTGGCATTATTCGTACCAGGATACATTCACCCCCCCTCTGTATCCGGGCCTAGCCCCCTAACATATTTGTCAGAGCAATGACTTTGGTCACTGAGAAACCATGTCCAAAGGATTGTGTCATGAGGTGCCATAGTTAACTCTGCTTAAGAATGATTGATAATCTGAAAGAGCAATGGCATGCACACTGAGAAATACATCTCACTCATCAAAGAAATGAGTTGAGGTATGTCATGAGGTGTAAATGTTAACTCTGTTAATATAAAGAATGACGGTTAGTTACACTAAGTGCTTAGGGATATTGGCGTCTGATCAACGTATATCCTCTAGTTACAAGGTGTGCACTGAACTAGAGTGCTCGTAAAATTTGTAGCATGAAAATTTGTTGAACAAATTGTAATATTTTAATATTGATGCAAAAATCAAATTGCTATAACCCTAGACAAAATCACATGACTTCATAACTGCTTGATCTCAATACTAGTGAATGTAATTCCGAAAGAAGTCATTAAATTTGATTGTGTAAGAGAAAGGGAAGCTAATCAAGATATAAATATGAGGGCTTAGTTTATTTTTATTAAACCATGATTTTAGATATAAATACAGAATTTTATTGATAAACTTTACATACATCATGTTTCAACTATGCTGATCAATAAAGTTCATTCATAAGCCCTTATAATGGAAGACTTTGAAAACTTATGTTTTAGATTTATGAAATTGATATCTCCTTGAAAATCTTGTTGAATTCCATGTGTTTGGAGCTTAGTGAAATTCTTTTGCTCACTGTCCTTGATTCATCATGACCAGAACTTGTCCTTAATTGCCACTATGGTCTCCTTCTCATCCATCTCATAAGATTCCATTTATTCAGGGGGAGCTTCCTTGTCATATATTTAGGGGGAGTTCTTGCATTCATACATTTAAGGGGAGTTATTACATTTCTTGTTGCATCTGCATCTCTGCATTCATACCTCTCCATGTTTCTTAATCTGCTTTCCTGCTCAACCTCCTTTTTGCTGTTGGCAAAGGGGGAGAAGTTTTTCTGAGTCATTGGGGGAGGAGTTTGAAAAACTTGTGCATTCGAGCATATGGGGTACTTTGATTTCTTGAGAGTCACAATTGTATTAATGCAATGACTCATAATATTGCCATCATCAAAAAGGGGGAGATTGTTGTGTCTCTATGGTTTTGATGATGCCAATATTCATAAGTCATTCTTTGATAATGGTATTAATGACTTGCTGTTGTGTTTAATCAAATGAACATTTCTGTTGGTGATTGCTCTTGAAAAAGTCTTGAAGCATTATGTTCATCAAATGGTATTTGAGGTCCATGCATACGAGCATGATTGTGATTGCTGTACTTCCCTGGCCAATCTTTGTTCAAGTCCATACACTCTGTGAAGTCCATGCGTTCATTCATTGATCAAGTCTATACACTGTCTGCCTTGCACGCATTGCAAGTCTATACACTGTCTGCCCTGCACACACAAGTCCATACATTGCATTTGGGCATCAAAGTCTATACAGCCAAAGTCAATGCATTTCACGTCTCACTTAGCGTCTCATGCTATACTGCTAAGTCTGTACTTTGGCCAAGTCCCGCATCGTTCATGCATATACAGTGTCTTGCACACAAAGTCTTTACATTGAAGTCTGTACAGCCTTTGCATTGCACATACATTGAAGTCTATACATTGTTTGCTTAACTCCAGCCTTTGCATTGCACATAAAGTCTATACATTACTGTCGCATTCATGCAAAGTCTGTACATTGGCAAAGTCTGTACATCGTTGGCTTGTGCATGCATCGTCTCTCAAAGTCTATACATTCCTTATCTTTACCTACGTTCAGAACACTAAGTCTGTACATCGGTAAAGTCTGCACATGGTTGCTTTGAAGCAGCCTCAAGTCTATACATTGTCTCGCATACACGTCCAAAGTCAATACATCCATATGGTTGTGCACCACTCAAAGTCTGTACATCGCATAGCATACGCGTTCAAGTCTATACATTGCTGCATGAACACAAGTCTATACATTCCAATGGATGTGCATCCCTTGATTTCAAAGTCTGTACATTCCTATGGCTGTGCATCGTTTGCTGCAACACACAAGTCTATACATAGGTTGCAAGTCTGTACAGCCCGTCTTCAGAGCATATGCAAAGTCTATACATCGCTGCATCACTCACATTTAAAGTATGTACATTGCTGCATGCGTCAGTTAAGCAAGTCTGTGCATCCGTGTTCAATGTGCACAGTTCGTGAATCAAGTCTATACATTGTCGTTGCTGGCATGTCTATACATCACCGCTTGTTTGTGCATCGATCAAGTCTGTACATCGTGTGCATCATTCCACAACTCTATACATTGTTGTCTCATGTATTCTAAGTCCATACACTATGCAGTTGGGCATCGTTCATTACAGCAAGTCTGTACATTATTTTCTCATGCACCTAAACGTCAAGTATGTACATCCATTAGCTGATAGCTGAGCAAGTCTATACATTCTTTAGCTCAGTTCGCAGCTGAGTTTGAAGTCTGTACAGCCTGTTCTTCATACAAGTTTGTTCGTGCATTATTTCATTAAGTCTATACATTCATTGTGGCTCGACTGAAGTAACTCTGTCATTGTACAGGCTGATGATTGGGCACGTGATCCGAGGTTGGTACTTGGCACGTGATCCGAGGACAAAGAGGGCACAAGCCCTGCACACGCCCTAGCTGTTGCTGATATAAATACGAAGCTTCTTCCATATGGAGAAGAGGGATCGAGACAGTGATAGAAGAAGAGAGCAGCAGAGAGGCAGAGAGCAGAAGAAGAAGAAGAAGAAAGAAGTTGCAGAAGAAGAAAAGAAAAGAAGAGCAGAGAGAATATGAAGAAAAAGAAGAAGAGTGAAGATAGACTGAGAGCTCGTGAAGAAGAAGAAAAAGAGAAAGAGAGATAGAGAGAGGGTTCGTGAAGAAGAAGAAAGAGGATTCATCAGAAGATCTGTTCACTGGCATTTGGATCAAATCCAAGCCAGACTTGCTCCTGCGAGAGCTACATTTTGCATTGCATTTCCAGCTTTCTGATTGGTGTATTTTCATTTCTTGTTTTTACTTTACACTTCCTTGGCTTGTTCTCTTCCTATTCCCTTGTTTGGGATCGGCTTTCCCTCTAGGTTTCAGAGGAAGGGAGATCTGTTCTCCGGTCTGCTAGTGACGGGCTGTCACTAGTGTTTCCCTCTGGGTTTTAGAGGAAGGGAGTCTCTGACTCCGGGTTTGCAGGTAGTAGTTGCTACTTGTGGGTTCCCTCCTTGTCTGGAGGAAGAGAGACGTCGGTCCCTGGTTGCCAGTGACTGGGTGTCACTGGTGGTTCCCCTCCGGTTTGGAGGAAGAGAGGCGTTAGTCTCTGGTTTGCTAGTGACTGAGTGTCACTAGTGGTTCCCTCCGATTTGGAGGAAGAGGGGAGGTTGTTCCCCTGGTCAAGCTGTTAGGCAGCACCTGTCGCAGACTGAGTCTGTTGTTCTAGCGTTAGCTAGTGGAAGCCTCACTCCGGTTTGGAGTGAGGGGTGGATGTAGGTCTGTGGACCGAACCACCTAAAAAATTATCTGTGCCGTGGTTTGGCTTGTGCGTTTGTTCCTTGTCTTCTATCTCCCCTTCACAGGTTATGCATGGTTGATTTGTTGTGATTTCCTTGGGAGCTTATATGATTGTGAAGTGTTTGTTCTTTCGCTCAAAAGAATTAGAACTCATTTGTGAGTCTGAGCTTCTCTGTCCACGGTTGTGATAAGAGAGCAGTTCAGTTGATTTCTAACTTATTATCTCTGATTGGTTTTAATCTAGGCATTTTTAAAGAGGGATACATTCACCCCCCCTCTGTATCCATCGCACCGATCCTATCAGATGGATCCCCGGGAAAAACCCTCTGATGCTTAAGTTAGCAAATATAGTAGAGCACAAGTGCAAAGGGAGGAGTTAGGAGGAAGATGGGAGTGCGAGATCCCACTCCACTGAAAGGTGAAGTGGTTCCTACTCAGGGTTTTTTTGGCTTACCTCTGCACAATAGGGCTCTTCATTATGTGTCCCCTGTGGTCCTGGAGTTTTGATGATGACATATATTATGCCTCATTATGTTTCCATCCTTGAGGATATAATCCTGTTGCATTATGAGAAACTGTCAGAACAGGTTTAAAGATGACTCACAGGTCATGAAGTTAACCCAAGTCAAAGTCAAATCATGACAGGTAAGGTTAATGCTCAGATCAGGTAATGCTCTGTCTACTCTCAGATCTGTATGCCTTGTGCTTTGTTAATGATGTGGTGTTTTAATGATAGCAACATGAATGAGTCACCACATTGTCTTAAATATATCTGATCTATTCTGTGGAAGAATACATGAGTGTGTTCTATCTGATCTGTTATGTGCATGAGTGTGTGCATGAGTGTGCCAGCTCTGTGGGTCGACCCCCCTCTTAGATGGGTCTTCATGCATGTCTATACATTCATTGCATATGAGCATCTGTATAGTGTTTGGCTAGCAAGTCTATACATGGTCAGGGCTCTTCATGCATGTGCATAGTCTATACAGTGTGCATCTCGTTGACAAGTCTGCATACTCATGAAGTCTGTACAGCCATCCACTTGAAGCATTTCTTCAAGTCTACACAGCCTTTTGCATTGGACTGAAAGTCCATACATTGGCAAGTCTGTACATCGGCCCTGTAGCAAGCACGAAGTAAAGTCTATACAGTGGACCATCTCATTCAGCGTGTCATGCCTTGAAGTCCACACATCGTTTATCAAGCCTAGACATTGCACTGTAGTATGTAGAGCACTAAGTCCATACATTGGACTGTAGCTCGCATCTCTGATGTCTATACATTCTCACTCACATCCTCCAAGTCTGTACAGAGCTGTCTTTGCATTACACGTGTTCTAAGTCCATACACTCTCCTGTGCAATGTCTACACATTCAATTGCTGTGTCTTGCTCAAGTCTGTACAGCCCTTTGGTTGTCAAGTCTATACATTGCTTTCGAATGAAGTCTGTACACTGGTCTTCACTTGAAGTCTGTACAGCGCCATGTTCATATTCTTCAAAGTCTATACATTGCACCGTAGATGCTCGAGGTGAAGTCTATACATCCATCAATGAACTTCCAAGTCTGTACATCCGTTTGCTTGATTTCATACTCAAAGTCTATACATTCGTTTCTAAGGCAAAGTCTATACATTCCCAGTCTTTACTTACGTTCAGAACTCCAAGTCTATACACTGGTAAAGTCTGCACATTGTGCCTTGAAGCTGTTCAAGTCTATACATTGTCTCGAGCATTCAAAGTCTATACAACGCTGTTGAGTGGAAGTCTGTACAGCCGTTGGGTTGCCAAAGTCCATACATTGTGAATCTCAAAGTCTGTACAGACTTTGCCTTGTTCAAGTCTGTACATCGCCCCTTTGGCAAGACTATACATTGAAAGTCTATACACTCGATTGCCTTGCCTTGATCAAGTCTGTACAGAGCTTCCTTGCTCAAGTCTGTACATCGCTCAGTTGGCAAGTCTATACATTGGAAGTATATACATTCCTTTGCCTTGCATCGCTCATCAAGTCTGTACAGCCTTTCTCTTTGCATGTCTGTATATCGTCCATGAAGTCTGAACAACGAGCAAGTATGTACATCACTCATTTGTCTTGGCAAGTCTACACATCGTTAAGTCTATACTTTGTCCAGTGCATTGCATTCATCAGTCGTGAAGTCTATACATTGAGTTGAAGCCTGCCTAAGTCCATACACTGGCTGCTGTTCTTCAGAGTCTGTACATTGCATACTTTGAAGTCTATACATTGGCTTTGAGTTGAAGTCTATATATTGCTTCAGGCTGAGCAAGTCTATACATTGCATGCTCGTTCATTCAAGTCCATACTTTGTCCTGAAGCATGTGCAAGTCTTTACATTGTCTGCCTGTCGATTGAAATGTATATACATTGATGTTTGCATTGTAAAGTCCATACATTGAACAATGTCTGCACATTGCATTACACTTCAGCAACTCTATACACTGCTTCAACTCTGATTCATGAAGTCTATACATCGCTACAGCTTTGTCTTCACATAGTCTGTACAACGCAATTGTCCTGCTTCATGAAGTCTATACATTGCTTCGTCTTCAAAAGTCTATACAGCGAAGTCTATACACTACAATGCATATACTTAAACTGATAATGTGATTCTCTGTCTGATAGGCACCCTTCTTGAAGCCTAATGAAGGCACGTGATCCGAGGTTGGCACCTGGCACGTGATTCGAGGACAAGAGGGCACAAGCCCTTCACATGACCTAGCTGCGGCTGGTATAAATACAGAGCTTCTTCCACATAAAGAGTATATAGAGATCAGAAGAGAAGAGGGCTGATCGAGACTGTGAGTGAAGAAGAAGAGGTGCAGCAGAGAGTGAAAGAAGAAGAGAGCAGCATAAGAAAAAGAAAAAGAGAGAGAGAGCTCGTGAGGATCGAAAAAAGAAGGGTAGACAGTGAGAGAAAGAAGTAGAGAAGAAAAATAAGAGTAAGAAGAAGAGAGATCAAGAGATAAGAAGCCTTCATTGAAGATTCGTTTGTCTGGCATTGGATCAAATCCAAACCAGCTTTGCTCCTGCGAGAGCTACTAGTGTATCTCATTTCCAGCTTTGTGTCTACTGTGTTTTTCTTTGTGTTTGCCTTTTATTTTGTTCCTTCCATCTATTCATCTTGTTCTTTCGATTCTCAGTACTAAGGTCGGGTTCCTCCTGTGGACTCAGGAGAAGGGAGATTCATCTCCGGTTCTGGGCTTGTGGGTTGCAAGTCCAGGGGTCCCTCCTGGTCTGGAGGAAGAGAGGTCTGTGACCTCTGGTTTGCTGGTAACGGGGAGTCACTGGTGGTGTCCCTCCGATCTGGAGGAAGAGGGGAGGTTGTTCCCCTGGTCAAGCTGTTTGGCAGCACCTGTTACAGACTGAGTCTGCGGTTTCTAGCTTGTGCTAGTGGAAGCCTCACTCCGGTTGGAGTGAGGGGTGGGCGTAGGTCTATGGACAGAACCACCTAAAAATCATGCTGTTCTGTGGTTTGTTTATGGTCTGCTCTTCCATATCTCCTATCTCTTTCACATGTTGTTTGAACAGTCTTGTTTCGATCTGCAGTGACTTTGAGCATTACATATCTTGTTAAGTGAGTCTGGTTTGCATTGTTCTGTCTTTGGCATTAGACTTCATCAGGTTCCACTGGTATAGTTAGCAGTTCATCTGGTCGATCAAATGTTTATTTGAACTCTATAGCTTTTATTCTGCAACTGTATCTAGTAGCAGGCGAATTGTTTTAATTTGGGCAATATTTTAGAAGGGGATACATTCACCCCCCCCCTCTGTATCGATCGCACCGTCCCAACAATTGGTATCAGAGCAGGTTGTCTGCTTAGTAGGTCTAGCGATCGGTAGATTCGATCCTGCTGTCTTGGTGCTTCATTATTCTTGTTGCATTTATCTGATCAGTTTTCATGGGAGATCCACCGGTTTTCAATGGTTCTAATTTTAATGCGTGGTTTGTCAGTCTGCGAAATTATGTTGATGCAGTTGATCCTGATCTGTGGAAATTAATTTCACAAGGTCCTCACACATTACCAAAGAAAGTGTCCAAATGGTCCAACAGCCACAGATCAAAGGATGGAGAAAATCAGAAAGCCTTCAATCTGATGAAAGCAGTCACTGACAGAGCCTTACACTCTTGTTTTTATGATTACAGGTCTACCAAGGACATCCTGGAGGAGCTGAAGCTAGCTCACAGTATAAATGAAGACAGTTGCATGATGGCTAATAGAAGTAATCAAAGTGGCAGATAAAATGAAGAAGAGGATGATGATGAGGAGGTAAATCCCTTCGAGATTTTTCTTTAGATGATTGGGAGAATGCATATGCTGAGTTGTTTGAATCTCATGAACAATTAAGAAAATAATACAAGAACTTGAAAAAGAAAAGTGATCGGGGTAGTTCAAGTTCACCATGTGAAAATTGTTCAAATATGAAGCAATCTCATGATGCCTGCTTGTCTGATATTCATATGCATAAAAATCAGAATGAAAATTTGATGAAGGAACTTGAATGTGTTCGCTCTGAACTAAGTAGGCTAAAATCTGAAAATGACTCTCTTAGAAAATCTGTTAAAGAAAATGAAGAAAAATTTGGGAAATTTGAGCAAGAAAAGAATTTGTTTGCTAAAAAATTTAATGCCATAAAATCTGTAAATATGGAATTGCATAAAGATCTTGAAAAATAGCAAAAAGAATTTAAAAAATTTGAATGTGTTAGCTCTAAATTAGCTGTTCTGAAATCTGAAAATGAATGTCTTAAGAAACAATGTGAAAAATTCTAGGATCAAACAATATGTTCTGATAAATCTGCTTGCAATGAATGTGCATTCTTGAAGGAATTGATTGAAGACTTAGACTCTGATGATAATATACAGAAGAACTTAATCACTTCCTTGAAGGAAGAAAACGATTCGTTGCTGACTCAGAAGAAGGAAACTGATAAATTACAAGATAAGCTGATTGAAGAAAACATTTATCTGAAGGAACAAAACAAAAAGCTGGTGGTTCTTAACATTGTTTTCTCTGAAAAATGGCTGACGATTGAAAAGGGGGAATCTATCTTGAAAGAAAATGAAGTGAATATTGAATTCACATTGACATAGGAAAATGAGACTCTGAAGAGTCTGAATGATGAATTGCAAAATCAAATCATTTTGTGTGAAGACTACATTGTGTCTTTGGAGAGAGAGATTGAAGATCTAAGAAACTCCCTGTCAAAATTTGTTAAGGGAACAGACAATTTGAATAAGCTCCTTAGAGCGAATGTGAATTTTCAGAAGGAGGGACTGGGTTACAATCCAGTCATGAAGAAGGATGAGAAGGTTCTTGGAGACAAATTGAAAACTGTTTTTGTAAATGTTCACAACAAGAAAAGCCTTCTACCTCATCTTCACCTCAGTACAAAAAATAGAAAGAGACTGAAAAATAGAAAACAAATAAAAAGAATTCTTCAGTGCATATTGATCACAGTCCTCACACACACTCACATGCATCTAGTAAGAAAATGATCTGTCACTATTGTCACAAATTTAGACATCTGATGCATGAGTGTAATTTGATGGAAAAGGATGACCTAGCAGCTGCACTCAACGATCAGGGTAGAAAGCATGTCTTTAGGGAAAGGAAAATTCATTGATATAATTATGGAAAAATAGGACATGTTGCTGCACAATGCTGGTTAGGTTCTCATAGAAAAATCTTCTCTAACTGTTCTCATTGTGAAAAACATGGCCATACAGTCAAGGACTGTTGGCATGCTCAGGGAAAAATATTTTCTCAAAATATAAAACTCCCTACAAATAGAAATGATTTTGAAAGGAATAAATCTGCTTTTAAAGAAAAGATTCATGCATGCTTTGAATGTGGAAAACATGGCCACCGAGCTTTGGAATGCTGGTGGGCAGGTAAAGGTAAACCAAAATTTCATGCAAGTAACAGAAATTTCCATGCCAATGCACATAAAATTCATGTTCATAATGATGTGCATAAAAAAAATCTAAAATCTGTTTCTTCAAGCTACTACTGTGGAATATCTGGGCACTCCATGAATCATTGTGCTTTAATGATGAATGTTGATAAATAGGCCCAAAGGTTGAGGAAAGCACCAATCAGAGGTGTTACTAACAAGGTAGGACCCAAGAAGTCTTGGGTACCTAGAAACACAAAATAAGATTTGTGCTTTGTAGGTATGCCTTGGGGATGAGGAATAAAAGGGGGGTCAAATAAATCAAGGCATCCAAAGTTTAGTAAACCCCAACTCTGCTGATTAAATGCTTGTTCACCTGAATTTTTGTTTTAGCTGAACATCATGCTTAATATGTCAATTAAGATCACATGCATACATGTCCATAACTACATCTGCCATTTGCAATTTTTTTTTTCTGATCATGCATTGGTGCATACATGAGATTTAAAGGTTGTCTGCATTTGATGCATACATATGACATTTGCAGTTGTTTGATATTTGTTAAAATGCATAATCACTGAAAACAAATTACATTCTGAAAAATCTGAAAAGCTGAATTGAATAAATCTGTTGCTTGGACGATGTCTCATGCTTAAAAATGTTCATATGCACATTTGACATGAACATGCATTCACAATTGCATATAAGTAGCATAATGTTAGCTTAAGATGCATGTAGAACTACATATGCATTGGATTGTCACGCATGACTCTTGGTATATAAATAATGAGATACTAAAGGGCAGATGAATTCTGTCTGGAAGTGCTTGCTATGTGTGAGGTGGTCTTTAGACCAAGTCCTCCGCCTGGTACCATAGGTCAGAGTTACATACATTTAGGAAGGCTAGATCATGCATACATTTAGGGGGAGCATTATTCATATTCTATCAACTAAACTTCCCATCTTCAGATTGAACTGCTATCTTGCTTTAATCCCTATGATGAATGTGTAATGCAACACATTTCAGCTTCTTGCTTCAACTGTAATCAGCCATCTTCACTCATCCTATTCATTGGTATCAACTGTTGAATTGGCTGTTCCTAAAAATGTTTCGGCCTTTCCTGAAAATTCAGAAAGAATTCTCTGTGCATATCCTGATCATAAATATGGAAACAACTTAAAGAGGAATCTTCTATTATATAGGACTATGAATGTCTAATTCTTTCAGCCGGTTGAAGTTTCATGTATGCCTTGTGTTTCCTTATGAACATATCTTGAAAATATATGAGTTAGTCTTAATAAACTTTAACCAACATTTTCATGTTGTGTCCTTTTAAACTCTTCTGAATTCTAAAAATTCTGAAATCATGATATTCCTTGATTGATTTGTATGAAATTAGTATTAATTTTTTAAACATCTGAGAATATGGATTATGTCTAAGGGTAAATTCTGTCAGAGCAATGCCTTTGGTCACTGAGAAACCATGTCCAAAGGACTGTGTCATGAGGTGCCATAGTTAACTCTGCTTATAAATGATTGATAATCTGGCAGAGCAATGGCATGCACACTGAGAAATACATCTCACTCATCAAAGAAATGATTTGTAGTATGTCATGAAGTGTAAATGTAATCTCTGTTCTTATGAAGCATGACAGTTAGTCCTTCCAAATGCTTAGGTATACTGGCGTCTAAACAACGTGTATCCTCTAGTTACAAGGGTGTACTAAACTCAAGTGCTCATGAAGAATGTTATGAAAATTGCTGCTAATCAAGTGTATCATTTGAAAATGTGTGCAAAAGAAATATTCTATTGGAATCCTTGACAGAAATAAATGTTTTCTTATGTGTTCAACTTCATTACTATTGATTGCATCTCTTAAAGGAATCCTTGAAATTAAGTGAGTAAGAAAGAAGAAGGTTAAACAAGACTGTCAATATGAAAGCAAGGTTCACTTTTATTAAAACTGATTTCAGATATGAGTACAGAAAGTTTATGAACAAGCATTGCATACATCATATTCTGATCTGACTTGTCAATGAAGATCATTCATAAATCTATATAATAAGAAGAGTCTGAAATACTTGTTTAATCAGATTTATGAAATTGATATCCCATTGAAAACCTTTCTCATTCCTTCTGAATGCCTTCTTTCTCACAATGGACTCCATTATTTCAGACCTAACTGTTGACTTCTTTATGTCCTGAGCTTCACTCCAATCACTGTCCATCTAAGGGGGAGAATTCTTGCATGTCCCTGTGGTTCAATGTTCATTCAGGAGAATATCTTGTCAAGGGGAGTCTTTGATGACTGTAACTCACAGAATTGCATAATAGCTCCTTCAACAGTCAATGACCATTTCATTCTTTTTGATGTTGTCAAAGGGGGAGAATTTTTGTGAGTCATCATTTGCATCAATCAACACTTGCATCACATGGTGTTTTACATGCTCACTTCTGACTGAGCTATTATTTTTGTGAGTCATCATTTGCATCAATCAACACTTGCATCACATGGTGTTTTACATGCTCACTTCTGACTAAGCTACTCTGTGGTGCATGTTCATGAACTCTGTCATATCTGTGGTGCATGTTATATGGTATTTCATAATCATCATGATGAATCTATTGCAATGACTCATAATATTGCCATCATCAAAAAGGGGGAGATTGATGTGTCCCCTTTGGTTCTGGAGTTTTGATGATGACAGATATTATGCCTCATTATATTTCCATCCTTAATGATATAATCCTGTTGCATTACGAGAAACTGTCAGAACAGATTTAAGGATGACTCACAGGTCATGAAGTTAACCCAAGTCAAAGTCAAATCATGACAGGTAAGGTTAATGCTCAGATCAGGTAATGCTCTGTCTACTCTCAGATCTGTATGCCTTGTGCTTTGTTGATGATGTGGTGTTTTAATGATAGCAACATGAGTGAGTCACCACATTGTCTTAAATATATCTGATCTATTCTGTGGAAGAATTCATGAGTGTGTTCTATCTGATCTGTTATGTGCATGAGTGTATGCAAGAGTGTGCCAGCTCTGTGGGTCGACCCCCCTCTTAGATGGGTCGACCCCCTCAGATTCGCATGTCTATACATTCATTGCATATGAGCATCTGTATAGTGTTTGGCTAGCAAGTCTATACATCGTCAGGGCTCTTCATGCATGTGCATAGTCTATACATTGTGCACTCATTGACAAGTCTGCATACTCATGAAGTTTGTACAGCCATCCACTTGAAGCATTTCTTCAAGTCTACAAAACCTTTTGCATTGGACTGAAAGTCCATACATTGGCAAGTCTGTACATCAGCCCTGTAGCATGCACGGAGTAAAGTCTATACAGTGGACCGTCTCATTCAGCGTGTCACGCCTTGAAGTCCACACATCGTTTATCAAGCCTAGACATTGCACTGTAGCATGTAGAGCACTAAGTCCATACATTGGACTGTAGCTCGCATCTCTGATGTCAATACATTCTCACTCACATCCTCCAAGTCTGTACAGAGTTGTCTTTGCATTGCACGTGTTCTAAGTCCAGACACTCTCCTTTGCAATGTCTACACATTCAATTGCTGTGTCTTGCTCAAGTCTGTACAGCCCTTTAGTTGTCAAGTCTATACATTGCTTTCGAATGAAGTCTGTACACTGGTCTTCACTTGAAGTCTGTACAGCGCCATGTTCATATTCTTCAAAGTCCATACATTGCACTGTAGATGCTCGAGGTGAAGTCTATACATCCATCAGTGAACTTCCAAGTCTGTACATCCGTTTGCCTGATTTCATACTCAAAGTCTATACATTCGTTTCTAAGGAAAAGTCTATACATTCCCAGTCTTTACCTACGTTCAGAACTCCAAGTCTATACACTGGTAAAGTCTGCACATTGTGCCTTGAAGCTGTTCAAGTCTATATATTGTCTCGAGCATTCAAAGTCTATACAACGCTGTTGAGTGGAAGTCTGTACAGCCGTTGGGTTGCCAAAGTCCATACATTGTGAATCTCAAAGTCTGTACAGACTTTGCCTTGTTCAAGTCTGTACATCGCCCCTTTGGAAAGACTATACATTGAAAGTCTATACACTCGATTACCTTGCCTTGATCAAGTCTGTACAGAGCTTCCTTGCTCAAGTCTTTACATCGCTCAGTTGGCAAGTCTATACATTGGAAGTATATACATTCCTTTGCCTTGCATCGCTCATCAAGTCTGTATAGCATTTCTTTTTGCATGTCT
This sequence comes from Amorphophallus konjac, assembly GCA_022559845.1. Taxonomy (NCBI): domain Eukaryota; kingdom Viridiplantae; phylum Streptophyta; class Magnoliopsida; order Alismatales; family Araceae; genus Amorphophallus; species Amorphophallus konjac. The sequence goes on along the minus strand of CM040123.1, from coordinate 227,630,527 downwards.
GTACATCATCCATGAAGTCTGAACAACGAGCAAGTATGTACATCGCTCATTTGTCTTGGCAAGTCTACACATCGTTAAGTCTATACTTTGTACAGTGCATTGCATTCATCAGTCGTGAAGTCTATACATTGAGTTGAAGCCTGCCTAAGTCCATACACTGGCTACTGTTCTTCAGAGTCTGTACATTGCATACTTTGAAGTCTATACATTGGCTTTGAGCTGAAGTCTATACATTGCTTCAGAGTGAGCAAGTCTATACATTGCATGCTCGTTCATTCAAGTCCATACTTTGTCCTGAAGCATGTACAAGTCTGTACATTGTATGCCTGTCGATTGAAATGTCTATACATTGATGTTTGCAATGTAAAGTCCATACATTGAACAATGTCTGAACATTGCATTACACTTCAACAACTCTATACACTGCTTCAGCTCTGATTCATGAAGTCTATACATCGCTACAGCTTTGTCTTCACATAGTCTATACAACGCAATTGTCCTGCTTCATGAAGTCTATACATTGCTTCATCTTCACAAGTCTATACAGCGAAGTCTATACACTGCAATGCATATACTTAAACTGATAATGTGATTCTCTGTCTGACAAGCACTCTTCGTGAAGCCTAATGAAGGCACGTGATCTGAGGTTGGCACCTGGCACGTGATTCGAGGATAAGAGGGCACAAGCCCTTCACACGACCTAGCTGCGGCTGGTATAAATACAGAGCTTCTTCCACATAAAGAGTATATAGAGATCAGAAGAGAAGAGGGCTGATCGAGACTGTGAGTGAAGAAGAAGAGGTGCAGCAGAGAGTGAAAGAAGAAGAGGTGCAGTAGAGAGTGAAAGAAGAAGAGAGCAGCAGAAGAAAAAGAAAAAGAGAGAGAGAGCTCGTGAGGATCGAAAGAAGAAGGGTAGACAGTGAGAGAAAGAAGTAGAGAAGAAAAAGAAGAGTAAGAAGAAGAGAGATCGAGAGATAAGAAGCCTTCATTGAAGATTCATCTGTCTGGCATTAGATCAAATCCAAACCAGCTTTGCTCCTGCGAGAGCTACTAGTGTATCTCATTTCCAGCTTTACGTCTGCTGTGTTTTTCTTTGTGTTTGCCTTTTATTTTGTTCCTTCCATCTATTCATCTTGTTCTTCCGATTCTCAGTACTGAGGTCGGGTTCCTCCTGTGGACTTAGGAGAAGGGAGATTCATCTCTGGTTCTGGGCTTGTGGGTTGCAAGTCCAGGGGTCCCTCCTGGTCTGGAGGAAGAGAGGTCTGTGACCTCTGGTTTGCTGGTGACGGGGAGTCACTGGTGGTGTCCCTCTGGTCTGGAGGAAGAGGGGAGGTTGTTCCCCTGGTCAAGCTGTTTGGCAGCACCTGTTGCAGACTGAGTCTGCGATTTCTAGCTTGTGCTAGTGGAAGCCTCACTCCGGTTGGGAGTGGGGGGTGGACGTAGGTCTGCGGACCGAACCACCTAAAAATCCTGCTGTTCTGTAGTTTGTTTGTGGTCTGCTCTTCCATATCTCCTATCTCTTTCACATGTTGTTTGAACAGTCTTGTTTCGATCTGCAGTGACTTTGAGCATTACATATCTTGTTAAGTGAGTCTGGTTTGCATTGTTCTGTCTTTGGCATTAGACTTCATCAGGTTCCAATGGTATAGTTAGCAGTTCATCTGGTCGATCAAATGTTTATTTGAAATCTATAGCTTTTATTCTGCAACTGTATCTAGTAGCAGGTGAATTGTTTTAATTTGGGTAATATTTTAGAAGGGGATACATTCACCCCCCCTCTGTATCGATCGCACCATCCCAACACTTCAGGCTTAAATAATGGCTCGTTGAGTGCATGATCCCTCGAAGCTGAGGAGATTCGGGGGGGAGGGGGGGTTACGTCCTCCTTGCGGTCTCTTTATAGCATATGAACTCTTGGTTTCCCCTATCCCCCTGAACTCCCAGCTTTTAAGGGAGGTGTAACGGCCACACAGATAAGCTTCCATCAGTTGGCATGAGCATATGGTGCTCGCCTAGGAGGTGCCTCCCGAGCGATAAGTGCACGGTTTGGGCAAGGATTATGGGGCTCCGGAGGAGCTCTCCCGATCAACTGATGCTCGGACTTCCCAACCCAAAGGCCGCCTAGGAAGCGCTTGTTCCGAGTGAGTTATTGGGCTTATATTGAGTGGGCCCAGGGGCTACCACTTCAAGGAGTTGGGCCTCGTTGGGTCGGGTCGGACCTCGTTTGGCCTCTCTGTACGGGCGGCTAGATTTCCCTGTCTCAAGTTGGTAAGAATCCCTGCAACTCAATTGATAATGTATTGCTTGTTGATGGTCTGGATATAATTTACTGAGCATAAGTCAACTTTGTGATAAAGGTCATACTGTAGTTTTTGACTCTAATGAATGTAGTATTTGCACCCTAATTTAAATAAAACTAAGTTTTCTGGTAGAAGAGTCAACAATGTGTATATGATTGACTTAGATGACCCTGCTCACATAAATTTTTATCTTGATGCGCCTAGGTCTGAATTAGCGTGCTTGTGGCATCGTAGACTAGGTCATGCTAGCTACAATACACTTCATTAATTGGTGAAGCATTCTATTGTCAAAGGACTGTTTGAAATTAAATTCAAACTGAACTCTAAAATTTGTGATGCATGTGCACAAGGAAAACAAACTAGGAAGTTATTTAAAAGTAGAACAGAAAGCTTATCATCCAAACCACTTGAACTAATTGACATGGACTTGTTTGGTCCAACCAAAATAGCTAGCTTAAGTGGTAAAAGATATGGCTATGTTTTAATAGATGACTTTACTAGATTCACATGGGTGTTTTACCTTGCACATTAAAATGACACATTTGATGAGTTTCAGGCACTCTTCATGCATGTAAAGCAAGACGGTAAGTTCAAAATTTCCAACATACTTTCAGACCATGGTGGTGAATTCGATAATGTTGATTTTGATAATCTTTGCAGGACTGAAGGAATAAATTACAGGTTCTCATCACCAAGAACCCCTGAACAAAATGAGGTGGTCGAGAGAAAGAACAGAACTCTCATAGAGATGGCACGCACAATGCCTGCTAAAAAGTAAATACCAAGGATATTTTGGGCAGAAGCAGTAAACACGGCATGCTATATCATCAACCGCTCAATGGTAAGGCCATTCACTAAAATGACTCCTTATGAGTTGCTCAAAGGTAAAAAGCCATCTCTTTCTCACTTGAGAGTATTTGGTTCAAAGTGTTTTGTTCACGACAATGATAAAAGAGTTTTGGACAAGTTTGAGCCAAAGAGTGAAGAAAGTATTTTTCTTGGATACTCAGATAGGTCTAGAGCTTATATAGTATATAATCTTAAGACCCTATGTGTGGAAGAGTCACCTCACATCATTTTTGATGAGACTAATGATGAAAAATCTTGCATGAAAGATGATGATGGGGAATTTCTAAATGTAAAGGGAAAAGAAGATCTTTCACACGAGGACACACAAGAAAATGAAGACCAACGAGAGTCAAGCAATGCTCCGGTCAATGATGCAGATAGAGGTAACACTCAAATTGATATAAGAGTGTTAAAAGACCATCCTTTAGAAAACATCTTAGGTAATCTGCATGACCCAACTAAAACTAAGTTTCATTTTAGAATTATGGATGAAATTGAATAACTTGCTCTTGTGTCCCAAACTGAGCCTAAAAACATTGTAGAGGCCTTAAAAGATGACAATTGGATAAATTCCATGCATGATGAATTAAACCAGTTTGAAAGAAATAATGTGTGACATCTTGTTCCTAGGCCCCAAGAGAAATTTGTCATAGGTACTACATGGGTCTTTAGGAACAAACTAAGTGAAGATGGTACGATAATTAGAAATAAAGCTAGATTACTGGCTCAAGGGTATAATCAAGAGTTCGACATAGACTTCAAAGAGTCTTTTGCCCCTGTAGCCAGATTAAAGGCCATTAGAATTTTGTTTGCATTTGCATGTTGTCATAAAATGAAATTGCAGCAAATGGATGTTAAGAGTGATTTTCTGAATGTTTTAAGAAAAGAATGAGTATATGTAGAGTAACCCCCAGGTTTTGAATATTCACATGTTAAAGACCATGTTTATAAGTTGGACAGGGCTCTATATGGCTTGAAGCAGGCACCCATAGCTTGGTATGATAGACTAAGCTCATTCCTCACCAAACAAGGCTACATAGAGGTAATGTAGATCAGACACTACTCACTAAGAAACAAGGTAAGGACATCCTGTTGGTTCAAATTTATGTTGATGATATAGTGTTTGGGTCCATAAAATATCAAATGTATGAGGATTTTTCTAAACTCATGACTAATGAGTTTGAAATGAGTCTTATGGGTGAGCTTCAATTCTTTCTTGGCCTGCAGATAAATCAAAGCAATGAAGACTGTTTCATTAATCAAGCCAAATATGTGAAAGAGTTGCTGAAACAATTTGACCTGACCAACTGCAAACCATTAGGAACGCCAATGGGGACTGCCACTTCACTGGATGCAGATGAACAAGGTACACTTGTAGATGCAAAGAAGTATAGAGGTATGATCGATTCATTACTCTATTTAACTGCATCTAGACCGGACATTCAATTTAGTGTTTGTCTTTGTGCTAGATTTCAATCTAGTCCTAGAGAGTCACACTTGACTGCTGTCAAGCGTATATCTAGATATCGTGCTGGCACTCAAGATCTAGGATTATGGTATCCTACATCATGTGAGCTTTCACTTATTTCATATTCAGATGCAGACTATGCAGGTTGCAAACTGGATCGTAAGAGCACTAGTGGCTATTGCCAATTCTTGAGTGGGTGTTTGATTTCTTGGGCCTCCATGAAACAACACTCGGTTGCCCTCTTCGCTGTAGAGGCAGAATATGTTGCTGTAGGGAATTGTGGCACCCAAGTGCTGTGGATCAAACACTAACTCCAAGACTATCTAATAGATCTTGGATGTGTTCCCATTTTATGTGATAACACAAGTGCTATAAACCTTGCAAAAAATCCAATCATGTACTCTAGGACTAAGCATATAGAAATTAGGCATCATTTCGTTAGGGATGAAGTCCTTAAAAATCATTTTGAGCTCCATTTTGTTGACTCAGAAAATCAGATTGTAGACATTTTCATAAAACCATTAAGCAATGACAGGTTTTCGACTTTAAGAAGAGAGCTAGGTCGATGCAGACCTCAATCAACTCATGTTTGAGCTGTTTACTCCCTTTTGATGCTCAAGATACTTGTCTTTGCTATGATGGTTGCTAGTTATCTGATTTATCTTGAAATGGTCTATTGGTTGAATGAATTATTTCATGAATGATGGTCACATTCAGGGGGAGCTTGTGTGCATTTTTATTGCCTTGAATTGCAAATCATATTTTGACTACATGGTATCTCAAATGCTGAGTTGTGGAAAGTCAGGCTTCGCCTGTCAGGAAACCCTCACCATGCGTGAGGACTGACCTCCGCCAAGTACCATGAGTCAAAATTATATTTTACAATCTGAATAATTATTTTTTACTGCACAAGCATGTTTAAAGTTTTAGCATCAAATAAAGCACTTCTCACTGGTAGCAAGATGGTAAAATTTTCAGAATGACTGATCGAAATCAGAAAGTCAGAGGCATTGGTAACAGAAATTGACAGAAGTGTTTCAGAAATGTTGCAATCACAGAAGGATCAGAATCAGATACACTAGCTGAGAAAAAGCTAATGAACATGTCGACACACTCTGGGGATGTGCCGACACTTGCATTGAAATACTTCAAGTATAGGCCTCTATTTTCCATCAGCAGGCCGACACTGTCAAGTCAGGTCGGTGCACATTGAAATGAAGGTCGATGGACATTAGAAGTGTCGACACAATCTCTCAGCTACTTCATAGGAAGTGTCGACACTGTTGCTCAGCCACTCAAGGGTGTGTAATCCAATGGAGAGTCATTCTGTCTATACACCCTACCTTATCATTGCCTTCCTCATTTCTTCATCACATCTTTTGCTTCTGAACCATTACTTAGTCACCAGTCATTTATTTAGGGGGAGTTGAGAATGTTTTAATTTTTTCAAAAACCTTGGATAAGTTGTTCTAGACTATCTCTGATTATAAAAATGGTTTAATGTTTATAACCCTCAATTTAGTTGATAATTTTGTTAAGTTACACCAAGTTTGCACTCATAACAAGGTTAAAACATTCATCAAGTTTTTTGCTTATAACCATTGCCTAAGCTTCTGAAAGATAATTGTAAAATGGCTTCTCTGGTTAAAAGAAATGTTAGCTTGTATTGTCCTTAAACAAGTCACCCAAAATGAAGTCATCTAGAGAATACGCCTCCTAAAAAATTTTGCAATAATTTCAGAGTAATGGCATGATCTTTAAAGAAACTAGATCTGCGTCAATGAAATGCAGCAAATCTAGTCATGATGAAGACTGCTATCTCTGTTCAAAAGAAAACAGAAAGATAAGCTACACTGAGTAATCGGGGACTCTGGCGTCTGAACAACGTGCTTCCTTGAGTTAAAAAGTAAATGCTTTATCAGACTGTTTAATTAAAAAAATGGGGCTGCCTCTAGGTTTTACTTCAAAAAGGGGTATTTTGTTTAGTTTCAATACTTGATTAATATTTCCCCAATCTCGCCTAATGAACTTAATGAGTAAGATTAATAGGCTTGGTTAAAACATTTCACTTCATTTAAATATTTTAATCTGATTATCTGTTGTAAAAACGGGTGTTTTTATTAAACCTTTTTTCTTCAAAATTGAGCTTATAGGCCTTAAACCATTTGACAATAAATATAGGGGTATCTCAGCTATTGCTTATCTAAAGGGTGTTCTTTTAAAAGGAAAAATCTCAACTTTATTTTTTTTTGTAAAATCCAAGTCATCAAGTAGGAAACAAGGGAGAGTGCACCCCCATTCCAGAGGAAGGGAATGTTCTCACTCCACCAAATCACCACTTGGTGTTTTATTTTATTCATGATTTATCAAAAGTGTGCATCTTCACAGGAGGTCAAAACCTCTTCAATACAAAAGGATGTAAAGAAAAAGGAGAAAGCTATACAATCCTCTTGCGAAAGTTGGGGATGCTATAAGCATCCGCAATAGCATAACCTTTAGCTATAGGTGGCAGCTCTCTAATGGAAAAAAATTCCAAATTGCTTCTAACTTGCACTCCATAATTTGCAAGCGCATCTGCTAGCTGGTTCCCTTCTCTATATGTGGATGATGGGGCAATGGCAAGAGAAGATCATTTGTTGCAGGGACTGCCACCAAGGGAGAAGTGACCATGGAGGCTCTCTGTTCCTTTTCAATAATGTAATCAAAACTTGAGAATCAGTAAAGATTACCGTAATAGTAATCTTGTAATGCTGTGCTAGGCGAAGCCCATCTAGCAAAGATCGGCCCTCTGCCGCCATGTTTGATCCAGAATCATAGAAATATGAAAAACCCAATTTTAACTGTCCCTGCTGATTTCTGAAACAACCACCTCCACCAGATGGACCGGGATTACCTTTGCTTGCTCCGTCCACATTTAAGTAAAAATCAGAGGATGGAGGTTTCCAAATGACAGTAAAAAAGGATGTATGGTAATTGTTGACTATAATGCCAAAGTCTAGCAGAAAGGTTCGATATTCATTTGTAGTACCATATTTGAACTTGATTTGGTTGATGATATATTTTGTATCAGCAAGGATCTTTTCTGATATTGTTCCAAAACTGATTCCCTTACCTTCATGTTTAAATTGGCATCTAAATTTCCAAATCTCCCAAGTGATCAGTGATTATAACAGAGATATGAAGCCCTTGGGTTTATTCATGGTAGCCTCATCAATAGCAAGCCTCAATCTATTTCTGATGTTGAGTGCTTCCAAGCAGGAATTGATAAGAAGGGGAGCAAATTTATTCCATAAGAACATAGCCACATCACTATCAACAAATAAGTGATCTTCATCCTCAATTTCATGAGAACTAATGCAGCATACGCAGCTTGATACAAAAGAGATGCCACAACTTTGAATTTTCTTATCCACAGGGACTGCATGTTTCAATAATTTCCAACAAAACAAGGAAGCCCGAATAGGAAATCTTGAATTCCAAATTTTAGTGTACATGTTGCCTTGAGTATAGTTCAGCCCTTTAAGAAAGTTGTATGTAGATTTAATACTGAAAATACCTAAATTAGTAAGAGACCAAACAGGTATGTCCTCTCCATTCTGAATAGAAAACATATGTAACTCATCCCTCAAAGAATGATTCTCCAAGAAATGCCAGACTGGATGGTGGGAATTTGTCAGTGCTTCTTGAACAGAGTAGTCCTCAATTGAAGAAGAGTGAACATTGAGAGAATCTACTGGAGATTTGTTCTTATACCAGTTATCTTTTAGAAATCATGTAGAGGCACAATCAAAAACTATCATTCTGGAATTGGCTAATACAAGATTTCTGGCTTTTTCAAAATCAGCAGCTTTAATACTAGCCGAAAATGGTTTTTTACACTCTGATATATGAAGACCTTGAATGTATTTTTCTCTAACAAAATTTTCCCAGAGAGAATTACTATAAAGAGCAGTCCACAAATGCTTGACAAAAAAGCATAGCTGTGTATCTAATTGGTTGCGTATGCCTAGCCCACCTTCAGATATGAGGCAACACATTTTTTCCCACGAAATCCAGTGTTTCCTATGAGCATCTGCATATCCTTGCCAAGAAAAGGTTTGAACATATTTTCCCAATCTGTCGAAGTATAGTGTAAGGAATAGAAGCAGCACTAGCACAGTATATAGGAATGGAAGTTAAAACTGAACGAATTAAGGTCAGTCTTCCGGCTTGAGATAGCAATTTGCACTGCTAGCCATCAAGCTTGGCATTTACCTTGTCTAACAAATATTTGAAATGAAGATTCTTCGTTCTACCTTTGAAAAGAGGGATGCCCAAGTAATTGATGCTGCCAGATTTATACTGATAACCAGTTAAATGACAAATTCTATCAATGGTCCTACGGGGCATCTTCTTAGCCACCATGAAACAGCTTTTTTGAGCATTGATTTTTTGGCCAGAGGTGAGCTCATATCTTTGAATAAATTTTAATAGCTGATTAAGTGAGGATCTGCCACCATTCATAAAAATAATAGAATCATCTACATATAGTATGTGAGAAATGTGTTGGACTCCTCGAGGAAGATGATAATAGGAACATAGGCCTGTGGAGAACATATTGCTTAAACCTCTGCTCAGAACTTCTTCAGCAATAATGAACATTGCCGGAGCAATTGGGTCTCCCTGTCGGATCCCTCTAGAAGACTTGAAATAGCCATGTGTGTGTCCATTAAAGGAAATTGAGAACCAGCAATTTACCAACATTTGAGCAATCAAAGAAACAAATCTATTTGAGAATCCAAAGCTTTTCAATACCTTGAATAGGAAGTCCCATTCTAGTCGGTCATAGGCCTTAGCCATATCAAGTTTTAAAAGCATATATGTGACCTCTGACAGGTTTGTCTAACTCCATGAACATTTCTTTGGCCAGCAAAAAATTCTCTGTAATTTGTCTTCCCTTGATAAAACCACTTTGTTTTTTAGAAATAATAAGAGGCAGTATTTGTCTGATTCTGTCACTCATAACTTTGGAAATAACCTTGTAAATGAAGTTGCATAAGCTGATTGGACGAAATTCTGCAAAAGAAGAAGGATTGTGTACCTTCAGAATGAGACATAAAATAGTAGAAGTTATCCCTTGAGGTAAACCCCATCCTTGAAAAAAGCTCTGGACAGCTCTTATAACATCCTCTCCAACTTTACCTTTTTAACTGAACGGTGAATTTTGCATTTTTCACTTTACCATTTCTAACCCTTTCTCTCGTAAACCTCCTCTCCGGTGCGTCTACACGTCTCTATGTGGAGGTCGACACCTTCCACCATCTCCCTCCGTAGTGGATCCTAGCACTCCAGCTATCTCCATTCCTCTACTACGACGCTCCAGCAACCCATGCTAACCTCTCTTCTTTCTTTCCGCCCTTGCCATGACTCCTCCGGTCACCCGTGGTAAGAAGAAGGATGCGACAACATCCAAGAAGGCTGCTGCTCAAGCTCCTGTAGCAAAGAAAACGCAAATGGAAGGGCGCTCAAAGAGCATTGAAGATAGACCAGCTACAGAACCAACGAAAAGGAGGTCAGCAGCAGAAGTCCAGGGTTCTAACAGCGACAAGGCCACGCAGCATGAAAATCCGGCCAAGAGGAAATGCCTGTCAACAGCAGAAAAAGGAAAGGAAAAGTAAAAGCTAGCTCCTCCACAACCCAGCTCTGTCAAGGAAGAAGAAAGTGACCATACCAGGATACTATTTCCTAGGTATGTGGATTTCAGTGATCACCAGATGCTTGACAATTTTCCTAAACTACTTCCCCTCATTGAATTCCAAGGATGGGAGAGGTTTTTGTTTGCACAAAGGGTGTACTATCCCTTCCTGGTCCAATAGTTCTATAAGAACTTAGTTTATGACCAGAATCAGAAAGCCCTTAGGACTGAAGTTAAGGGAGTGCAGAATAAACTGTCAACAAAGCTTCTTCAAAAGGCCTTGTGTATACCCCAGTATGGGTTACTTGAATCTAAATTTGAGATTAATTTGCTTGAGGCATACATTATACTGACTGGAAAGCCCATCAACCCTTAGGATGAGACTCAACTGCTTGTGAAGCACTTTGACACAAACATGTTTCCCCCCTTGCAGCCTCTACTTCACCATATGTGCACTACAATGATTACCCTACAAGGGTGTGGCAGAGTAGACTTACAGAAACCCAGAGATTTATCTTCTTCTGCATGTTCAAAAATTTACAGATCTATCTTCCAGAGATTATTCTACATATTATGGGAAGCTGCATAGGGCACAAAAGAAGTCTACCATATGCTACACATAACATCAATATTTCAGAGAGTTGGCATTTCTCTGGAAAATGAAAATAAGAAAGAAAGCCCATGAGGTAATGTTTACTGCATGAGATTTATTGAGAATTACATGCACTTTAAGCAAGAAGGTGACAAAATTATCAGAAATCTACCCGGTCATTTACCTGAACCACCAGCATAGCCAGCTCAACAGGAACAACCTGTACAAGAAGAACTGTCCATTCAGCAGGACTATCCAGCTCTAGATGAGCATCTAGATCAGTATGAGGAACAATTTCATATGGATACACATTTTGAGCAGGACCAGTAGTAGCAGAATGTACTAGAGGATACCTATTTCGGTCCCATCATACTATTTGGGACTCTTCCACCTCAGACTCCTCCATCTCACCCTACAATTCATACTGAAGATGAGGCTCCTCCTTCATTCCACACTGAAGCCTCATCCTCAAGAGGGCCTCAATCTGTTGCCACAGAAGGTCCAATGGGCATTCACCCAACATTAATCAGATTCCTGACATCACAATTTGCCAATGTCAACTCCTCCATCATGCAGCTTGACATGAAAGTTGACAGATTAGATGCTCGGTTTGTTAATGGTGAACAAGTTCAGAACAGCAGATGGGAGAAATTTGTTAGAGACAAACACAAGTCTGATGGTAAATAGTATGCCTTCATGAACTCCTTGATACAAGTGTGTGAAAGAGCAGGGACAATAATGAAAAGATTACGAGAGATTCACATTGAAACACAAGAAAAGACTTCAGAGATGCTTATGCATGCATATGACATCAGAGAAGCTCAAAGCAACATGAATCTTAGATGTGCAACCCTCCTTGATTCCTCTGCCAGGATTAAGGAAAGAGTAGCAGTTGAGTCCCTCACAATTAGAGAACATGTGGCTGCTAAAATTGTTAGGATTGTAGCAGCCACCTCCAAACTGGAAGGAACAGTTAATGCCAATGCTGCACGGCTACTTGATGCCTCCAACAGAATGAAAGGAAAGATTTATTCTGACTCCAACAAGCTCCTTGATGCCTCCTCAAAGCTTGCAGAGCACGTCCACACCAACACAGCAATCATGGTGAACAACTCCACTAATGAATGTTGTTTACAACAAACTTGATATGGTTGGAACTGAGATTCTGGAATTGATACGTTTACATAAAGCTCAACTCCAACCAGCTTTGGAAGACACAGGTGATGCATGATGTCCTCCTCCCACTAAAGCTACCTCCTCTTATGTATCACCAAAAGGGACTCAACAGAAAGCACAGACAGAGTATATATGTGACATGCTACACAACTGGCTGGATGCAATCAATGACAATATCAAGTCACTTCACAAGTTTGTGAAATAAAGGGATGAGCAACTAACTCAAAAGGTCGACTCTCTAGCTGTAACAGTCGTACAACTGCAACAACAATTCCACGAGGCCCAGAAACTCCAATTTCTAGAAGCACCAGCTCCAGCACATTGCCTCCAACACAGCAACCACCTCCTTCACCCCCTCCTTGCTGATGCCAAAGGGGGAGACAAATCAATGTCTACTACAAGCTTGGACTTTCACATAGCATTAGGCATATAGATTCAGGCATCTAGTTTTCTCATGCATAGCTCTTTAATGAATGTATAAGAAACTTTTCTTTGAAAAATCTCCTTGGTTTATCAACGGAAAATATTTTGGTATATCCATGAACGTGTATGAAACCTTGCTCTTGTGAATGAAAAGTATGTTTTGGAAATGCCTTAAATGCCTATGAATGCTTGTAAATAATGAACTATGGTTGTCATCATCAAAAAGGGTGAGAATGTTAGGTCCCCTGGTTTTGATGATAACAAAACACAATTCATTATTGAATTCATGTGGTGTGATTAATGATTTTGTTTAAGTTGTATTTGGACAAGCTCAGGTGAAGGACTCTCAAGTGTCGACCTGTCATCTGGACGTGTTGGCACTTCATGAAGAAACCAAGTTAGAATCGTCTCTGTTTGAGCTCTAGCATGAGCAACGTGTCGACACCCTGTGACAACGTCTCGACATGTCAAGAAGAAAATTGACTTTGAGCCGTTTCTGTTTGGGCTCTATTTGGCACAACGTGTTGACACCGTGTAAAAGAGTGTCGACACCTTCAGTTCAACAAAGTGGACTACAACTCTGCCTGACACATAGTCTCGACACTTCATGTTGATACCCCGTTTGAAGGTGTCGACAGTATGAAGGCAAAAAGTCTCCTCAAGCAGACAAAGGGACGTGTCGACACATTCATGTTCTTCTAGAATGGATCTGGATCCCGTCGCGTTTGCTTTCCTAGATCCGCAACAGGTCTTGGAGGATCCGTTCGCACTTGAAAAGCCGTATGAAAGCTCACCTTGTCAGAAGATCTTAATGACTGGCAGAGAAATCCTCCAGATGTTGGTATCGCTGCAGATATGGTTCCTTACCTACCTACGTACTAGCAAGCATGGCAGACAAAGGTCAACGGACCTGAGGAAGCAAATCAAGTAATGTGGATGCGACGTTCTGGGTATGGTCTCTGCAGGGGACAACGTAGGATATGTCGTGAGCCCCCGATACAGAGGACAGCAGGAGCTCCTGTTCACGCAAGAGAGCTGTACACAGAGAAAAAGTAGAAGAAGAAGAGTAGGTGAAGAGAAGTGGTGAAGCAATCTCGGAGAGACCTCTTCTTCCTGGTATCGCTGGCATAAGGGTAACGGCGCAGACCATCTTCTTCCACTTCAGGAGCTCTCATAGCAAAGGATATAGCATCTATCCATGGCTTCATCAGCTGGCAGTAAAAGCTACGGAGCTTATCCATCGTTCCTCTTGCAGTCGTGGTGAAGACCTAGGAACAAGACGAAGAGAAGCTAGGCTTCATCCATTCTTCACCAGACAGGAGTTCTCTTCTCCCATAGAGTTACATTGTTATACCTTGTCTGGTTCATCTGCTTTTGGTTTTGTTTTTCTCAAAACACATACTCTTATATTTGCTCCCTACCTGCGAGTAGGAAGACAAACAGTGTGTTCACTGGTCCGTGACTGTTGGGTTGCATACCCTTAAGCTATCTGGCAGTGGTTAGAGAGAGTCTTCTCTCTATTAGAAGCTGTGAATTAGTGATAGTGCCTTTGCACTAGTGAAGCCTCAATTGGTTGAAGTGAGGGGTGGACGTAGGTCTCCGAATAGAGACCGAGCCACCTTAAAAACCTGTGTTCTGTGGTTTGTTGTCTACTGTGGCTTGACGCTAGATGCTTGGTAGGAACGATATTGATCATCACTCTTTCCTTTAGCTCACTAGCTAGCAACTATTTCTTGCCTTAATGCTCTTAGTTTTTATTTAGCTATTATTTTCACAAAGAAGGGCAAAGAAGGGCCTGATCTATTCACCCCTCCCCTCTAGATCCACCGATCACTACTCAACACAGCCCCCACTACCCCAGCATCTACTCGGAGGCGCTTCCGCCGAGGCTGAAGATCCCCGTCTCCGCTCCCAGATGATGCCTCTGTGGGGGGATGTTCTCCCTTTGCCACAGAGCCTGCCAAAGAAACATAGTAACACACATCTCAGTCATATATCCCAGAACATAATAAAGCCAAGACAACATACTGAGGAAAAGGTCTCACCTGAGGCCGCAAAAGGGGTCAGCGGCAGGGGAATCAGCTACTCCGGCTTCAACCCCACCACTCTGGTGGCCTTCGCGACCACCTCAGTAATGTCCCTCAGAGTGTAAGCACACGCAATGTGAGAGACAAACTCTACCGGTCCAGTTGACCCTATCGTGTGGGCGATATGGCGTCTCTAGTCATCAACCGCGGTGTCAGCAAAGCTCCCACCGGGGAGCACCTGGTCCAACGAACCCTTCCTTCCGAAGCCACAATCGGCTAGAATTGGGCCCACCAAGTCTTCGGCTCCCTCGGTCGAGATACCCCAGCTCCAGCCCCCGCAGGCACCACCTACACCTGCCTTAGGGGCTTCAACGCCCTACTGCTACCTCGGCCCATGGACAGCGAACCCTGACTACTCCGGGGTCGCTATTGTGCCAGCTTCTCTACCTCTCGGCGGATTTGAGAAAGACAGGTCCTTAGATAATCCTCGTCCATCGCAATAGGAGGCAGATCCTCCCTTAGAAGATGACTCTCCTCGACTTTCCTGATCACCGAGGCCTTCTACCGGTACAAGTGGCTATGCTCGAACCACCACTTAGCATAATGGACGTCGAATCTCCCTCGGTGCTCCAACCCTGGCGTCGGCAGTCGCTCAGGCTCCCTGCATCAGTAGAAGTCCCACCACGCTGCTGTCAGCAAGTGGGTATCCCGGCACTTGCATAACTGACTCGGCAAGGGGAACTCCTGGTTCGGTGGGATCCCCTTGTCATACCCGAAGATCCGGCCGAACTTGTGCGGGTAGTACGGCTCCAAAAAGCTCATCACGGACCGGTGCAGTGTTGGATTTTCTAACGTCTCCCTTGTGATTTGTTGCTCCACGTGGGGTATGGGACCCACGTGGTGCATCGGTGCTTGACAGCCGAACCCGCCGCATGGATTATGGGGTCCATGTGCGAAGCCCCTCATGTCCACCCACAGCACGATAGTGTGGGGTTCTGTGCTGCCATAAGGAAATAAGGTTCCGCCTTCGCTACCAGCTCGAGCTTTTAGCGCAACGGTAGGGGCTTGATCCTATAAGTTGGTATCAGAGCCTAACTCTTCTACAAGGACTAACAGCCCGAAGAGGAACGTACAAATGGATTCTCGAGGGATGATCGCTGAAGGACACTCAACCACCAAGCCCCCTTTCTTCGATGGATCTAACTATGCATACTGGAAGAACCGTATGCAAGTATTTTTTAGGGCGAAGGATTATGAGATCTGGAAGGTAGTCAGCAAGGGACCTTATGAGCTGTCCCCTAATGAGGAAGTCTGGACCAAGGAGGAGATCAGAAGGTCTACTCTAAACTGGAGCGCCATAAACGCTATTCAATGCTCTCTGCACCCCACGGAATTTTCTCGAGTATCAGCTTGCAGCTCAGCTATGGAGATGTGGGATGCATTGGAAGTTATTCATGAAGGTGTAGACACGCTAAAATTGACATTATTTTGAGTATATTTCATATCGCTCTGCGATGCCCCATTTGACCCTCAAATCAGCTTATTTGAGTGGTTTTTCCCACTTTTCTGGAATTTATCCTATGTTTCTTCATTTATCTCCTTTTTCCTATTTTTCTGGATTTTCTGGGCATTTATCTCTATTTTTTTTTGAATTCACGCCCTCATCAGGGGCGTGTTTTTGAAACACGACCTTGTCTAGGGCGTTTTCTCCTATTTTATCTATTTCTCCCCCATTTTATCTATTTTATGAATTTTCTAAATTCACGACCTGGGTAAGGGCGTGTTTTCTTCAAAACATGACTTAACCTAGGGCGTTTCTTAAAGAAAGGACGACCTCACCTGAGGGCGTTAATTCTTCTGGGTTTGACCGACTTCCCCATTTGAGCTCTTGAAATTAACGCCCTTCTCAGGGGCGTGTTTTTAAACGTGGCTTTAATTAAGGCGTGTTTTACATTTTTCAAATATGGGGAGTTTTTATTGCTAAATTTGGTTTTTGAGAAGCGCCCTTGTGCAGGGCGTGTTTTTGAGAAACGCCCTCTGGTCAAGTCGTCAATTCATTAATTGACGCCCTGACCTAAGGCGTGTTTCACCGTCTGGCTTCGCAGCCCTTTCCCAAGAGAGTCCTTGCTTCGATAGATGCCTACTTGGTTTGGGCTCTTGCCCATTCTTATCATTTCCCTCTTAGGACTCTTGCCCATGTTTATCTCTTCCTCAACCTATTTAATAGAGCCAATGGCTCTGTTGTTTGGTTGGACTCCTCTTCTTCGGATCCCTCCTGTTGCCTTCCCCCCGTTCTTCTTCCTTCTTTTTTATTTTTTTCTCTTTTCCTTTCTTCTATCGCAGGTGCTGCATGCTGTTGGCTGAAGGAGAAGCCCATGCTCATCTTCCTACGGCAGAGCTTCCTTCCCCCTTTAACATTTAAGCCAAAGCACAGGCCACCTCTTCCTCTTCTTTTATTTTGCATTCCTTTTGTTTCTATTTTCATCATATGCATGCATGCACATCTCCCTTCATTTTTTTATTATTCTCAACCACGTTGAGGCTCCCCTTAGTGCAATCTCTTGCACACTCCCCTTATTTTTTATATCATATCATTCATCATTCATCTCCCACACCCTCTTTTGCATAGGGGTTTAAGGGCCAATCCCCTTAAGGTGTGTTCTTCACCACGATTTCATGCTCATCTTTATTTAGGATTTGATGCTACACTCACCTTTATTCTAATCCATATCTTTATTGTTGTTGTCTTTGTTTTGCAAGGGTAATTAATTGAAGAACTCTCTTCATCGGCCGGCCGATTTGAAGAGAAAGGAGGCACTCACATCCCCGCATATTTGAGGTATTTTGCGATCATCTCCCCATATTATTTTCCACTTGAGACCCTCGTGTCTCTGGCGATCACACACTCTCCACATTAGCACCTCGTTCTTCCTATCTATTGCTTTTTTATATTTTTAAGTGTGGATTTTAAAAGAGATCTACAAATTGGCGATCACGGTGGGACACTTTGTGTTCTTCTTTCATTACCCCTTTCCCCTTGGCACCCTCGCGTGCCCTTTTGATATTCATATTTGTTGATTGCATTGATTCTATGAGTGTTCCTCTGCTGTTGCTGGCCGCGAAGGATTCCTGGTCAAGATGAATTCACGCCTCTGGAAGAGGCGTTTTTATTGATTTAACGCCCTGACACAGGGCGTCTTCTTAATATTTTACGCCCTCTGCCAGGGCGCTTTCCAGCTTACTTCCGGGTTTTGTTGCTTCCTGTGAATTCACGCCTTGTCCGAGGGCGTTCTGTTATTGAGTAGCGCCGCAGATCAGGGCGTTTCTATTGATTTGACGCCCACTGCATAGGGCGTTCGTTTATGGGTAGCGCCCTGACCCAGGGTGTTCCTTGACTTGGTTGGCATCTGCCGGCGGTGTTTCACGCCCTACCGAAGGGCGCTTTTTCCATTGGTAGCGCCCTGCCCCAGGGCGTTTTCTTCCTGTGTTTTGCCAAACCCCTGTGCTTTCTTCATATCATATATTTTGCATATATCTGCTGCCAGTGTTTCACGCCTTGCCCAAGGGCATTCTTTTATTTATTAGCGCCCCTCATCAGGGCGTGTCTCCTGAGTTGACGCCCGCTGAACAGGGCGTCCGTTTATTGATAGCGCCTCACCCTAAGGCGTGTTTTCGCCAGCCCCTGGGCCCCTCACGTTGATTCACGACAGTCACATCGTCGTGTCTTTTTTAGTAGCGCCCCCTTCCCGGGCGTGTTTTTACTGTGGGTTTCCAGAACCCCCGGCTGTGGTTTTTCATGATATTTCATGCTTATTTTTGTTGATTGATCATATTATTGTGGTTGGCCTGTTTACCCTGTTGCATTCATATTTGCATTTGGTTTGGGAGTCTCCTCCTCTTCATTTGGATCCACACACCCTCTTGGAATCGGGACGACCCTCCATTGAGCATTCCGTCTCTTTGGACTGGAAATCCCTTTTCCAAGCCTCCATAAGCCCCCGCACCCGTGGATTCCCTCACGGACGCCGGGCAGGTTGTACCCTTTTGGAGTCCCGATATAGTTGGCCTAATACGTGGTGAGTGAGAGTTCCTAGTTGGCATTGGAGTTCAAATCTCATTTGAAACTAGGACTCTCCTTGTGTGAATCTTTCCAAACTTTATTAAAATCCTTAATTCACCAAGGATAAAACAATCAAAAATCACGGTAACCATTCCAACTTGTGTGCTTATTTGCATAATTATTGAGAATTTTTGATTATATAATGGCTTACCATGATAGAAACATGTTCAATTCAATTCATGAGGATGCACAACCTAGCACTTCATATCCTCAATTTCAACATGTTAATCAGCATTCTCACCATTCTTTCAAGGGACCACGTCCTTATTCTCATGGTCATACCCAACCCATGGGCAATGTCCATTCTTATGGTCCCCCTCTTCAAGTTCGAGCCACTATTCCCTCGGGACCGTCTCCTCCCAATGACGAGAAGGTCTCTCGAATCATCCATGCATTAGATCATCTTACCCCTCAACAGATCCAAACCCTTAAGGCTGCCGTTGAGGGTACATCTCATGCATCTCTCCCTCCTTCCAATTCTATTCGGGTGGCCCATCACCCATCTCCCTCCAATTCTACACGGGTGGCCCATCACCCACCTCCTCCTTCCAATCATATTCGGGTAGCCCATTACCTATCTCCCCCTATTCATTCTACTCGGGTGGTCCGACACCCGCCTCCTTCTATTCCTCCTCCCTCACGGCCCCGAGGCCCATTTATTCATTGCAATCCGGCCCATCCGGGTTCTTTTACGGGTCATACCGTCAACTCCCCTCCACGGCCTTTTTATGCGGCCCCTCCTCCTTCAAGGCCCTGCCAACCTTCCATTGTTCAAGTCACACCCCTCCAACAATCTCTGCTTGATAAGATTACTTCCATGGAGGAACAATTAAAGAGGGTCACGGTTCCTCCTACTCCGGTCAATCCTCTCTATGCGGCTTTGGATGACATTACAAGAATGGAGAGAGAATGGAAGGATAGGATGGACGACTACGGCGTTGATATTCCAAGCGAGCCGGTGTATGATGATGAAGCTCCGCAGGCACCCCTTCCGAGTTTCCTTAATTTCCCGCTCCCTCCGCTATCATTCGATGAACCTCCTGCTCAGGATGAAACCATCCCCGATCCAACCCCCATTTATGAGACTAGTTGGTGTTACGACGATGGGTCGATATTCCAATCGTCCGCACCGGCGCCTATTGAGTCTCTTCCCATTCCCACTCCCACTCCTAACACTGCTCGCCCCGTCCGGCATTTTCTACGCACCAAACCTTCACCCATTAACCCTCCACCAACTACACCTCCACCCACTATACCATCAACCTTCACACCATTAGCCACCGCTGAGCCTTCCATTATAAAACCTCCACCTATTAAGTCAGTAACCTCCACATCGGCCTACACCGAGCCTACCACTGAACCTCCTCCAATTGACCTCCCATTACCACCATCCCTAAAAACCACCTTACCTACCCCACTATTTAACCCTCCACCTTTACCTATGGCTAATCCTGAGCAGGACCCACCACTTTTTGCACTCGAGCTAACCCCGACCGCTTGCATGCAAAGGGAGAAACTCGATGTGTTTGAACCTCCGCCTCCACTTACGCCAACACTTTCCATTATACCTCCACCACTCACGGAGCCTCCCGCCTCCGCCTCACCTCCCTTTGTTACTCGGAAGGGGCGTGTTTCTGCAGCTACTCGCGCCAAGGATAAGCAAAAGGCGGGCAAGAAGACTTTGGCCATGACTGTGCCATTCAAGATTCAAGAATTTATTTACCGGATGCCAATCCGGGTTATTGTGCCAAGCATGATCGAAGAGGCCGAGTCACCGCCACTGCTCAACAGATGCCAAGCGTTAACGCTGTATGAAGGCCGGGCAGGGCACCCTTTGTTCAAACCTTCGAATTCCGAATTCATTTACAAGGGGCGAATGCCCATTTTATTCAACATTCCATATTTATCACCATCAATGGGCAACATAATGCTTCCCGTTCCAACTCTACGACTCCCTCACTTTATTGATCTTCGCTTTCCAAAGGGGTTGTCATTTATTGAAGCTTCCTTTATTGGGCCAATTGGCCGTACATGTTCACTGCCATGGAGGGGCAGTTACCTTGATGCTAAGGGACCATCCCTTATTTGTTCCACTTTCTATTCGTCCATCTCTATCACTTCTTCTTCATGGGCCATTCCCAGGGTTAAGAGGAGGATCTCGTCCTCTCGCCCTTCATATTCTCCATATTCCTTGCATCTCATGCATTTTGTTGCATTCATGCATTCACAACATTCATCGCATTGCATTCGCATACAATTGCATCTCCTGCTTCCCGGGTTTCCAAACCCGTACCTTCCTCGTCTTCCGGCACCGCCGGATATTTCGCATTTCCCATCTTATTCATATTCATCTTTTTGTCCACTCCCCTTGGGGCATCGCGCCCCCTTTCCTGCTATCTCCCTGGAACCTCCAGGAATTTTATCCCTCCTCGTTGGGCATCTCGCCCTTTCTGGTTCTATTCCTCCGGAACCTCCGGACTTATCTCTCGGGCATCGCGCCCCTTTCCATTTGCTCCCTCCGGAACCTCCGGATTCTCCACCTGATTGTCTCCATCTTTTCCCCGGGCATCGCGCCCCTTTCTATTTGCTTCCTCTGGAACCTCCGGACTTTCCCCTCGGGCATCGCGTCCCTTCTTTTGTCATTCCCCCGGAACCTCCGGACTTTTCCCTCGGGCACGACGCCCCTTTCCACCTTCTCCTTCCTGATTTTATTCCTCCGGAACCTCCGGATTCTCCGTCTTATTCTCTCTATCATCTCCCAGGGCATCGCGACCCTCCTGATTTCATTCCTCCGGACCTTCCATATTTCCTTCAATTCATCTTTTTGCTCCTCCGGGACTCCATATCTTTTATTCTCTTCTTCCTTTTCCGTCATCTTTTTCATCATTTTTTTCCCTATTTCTCCCCAGGGCATCGCGTCCCTTCTTTCGTTATCCCTCCGGAGCCCCCGGATGATTCCTCCTATCACGATTCTCCTCCTTTACCTCCGGACCCTCCGGATCCACCTCTTTCTATCTACCAATTTCTTCTTCTAATTCCTCCTGATTCTGGGTCCGACCCAACTTCTTCCACATCCACTGCCTTGGGCATCTGCCCATTCTCTCATTGCTTTCGAGGCTTTAGTCCTCACTCATCCTTCTAATTCTCCGCTTCTTCTGTAGACCTTTCATGTGATCAGGGTCTCCACACCTTAGTGAGGGAGTTCTAGCCCTCGCCTCTCTTCCTTTTCTCCTTATTCATCTGAGTCTGGTCTTGGCACCACTCCTTCTTGTTAAGCCACTTTCAACCCTTTGCTTCCAATCCTATGGACTGCCAAAGAGGACTATCCCACGATGATCAACATCGCCTCGCAGCAGCTGCTTCTACAAAGGTTGCAAGGTAACATATTTGCGTAAGTATGCATTTTTATGATATCATTTTCTCATTACTTCACACATGATTCTCAAAAGGAAGTGCTTCTTAACGAGATTAAGAGTGGTGTTTTAAACCTTTATCTTAAGCTTTTGTTTAATTGAAATCATTCTCAAAAGAGTCTTTAGGCTTGCTTTTGCAGCACCTCTGGTTAATAAAAACCCGCGCTGGGAATTCAACATTCTCTCCCTGCTTGTTAAGAGCAACCCTTAGTTGGGCACTGCACACACTTCACGGCGTCCTTAGCCGGCTCCTTTAGTTAAACATCGTACCTACTTTGGCCATGCCATGAGAATATCTGAAAGTCTTTTCTCTTCTTTATTCGGCCACATGCAGGTACAAGAGGTTGACGGATAAGATGACCAACCTTGGTAAATCCCAATACGAGAGGAGTCTCAAATAGGGGCAGTCTTGACCCAGAAGAAAAATAAATATGAATTTCATGATAAATCTTGCCAAAAGGGCAATTATGAAAATCAAGTCAAATTTTGATAAAAGCAAATCATGAATTATGACATGTCAAGAGGGCAAAGTCCCCGCAGGGAAAATCCTGGTCGTATGCATGTCAAGGGTCTAAAAATTAAAGGCACAAAGCCCCGGCACAACAGACTACCTCTTTGAGGGTTAACACCTTGGAAGGAATTCAAGTCTTGATATCTCCCATCCTGCATAAAGCTTATCTCCAGTTATTCTTCTCTTCTCCCTCCAAGACCGAATGTTTCTCGGGTATGACCTTGGTAGGGGCACCGTTGATCAAAGACGGTCGGTTATAGGATGCCACTTTCAATGCACGTCCAGCTTTGGGCAGTTTTTAGCGAAAAGGGAAGGAACGAGGGCCCCTAGCCAGTGGTTTAAAACACCCTTTGATGCTGCATTAACTAAGTCTAAGCCAAAATCTCCACAAAAAATTGAATATTTCTAAAATCTCCACAAAAATTTGAATATTTCCAAAATCTCCATAAAAATTCATATAATTTTTCAAAACTCATAAAAATTTGCATATACCAAAACTCATAAAAATTTGCGTATTTTCAAAATCCAAAAATTTGCATTGTATTTTCTGATGGTGTTTTGCAGGAACAGCTTTGCAGAGACCAAAAGCACGGGATGAGTCATCTCTCCACTTATTGCTATCAATCTATTGATTCTTCCCGATATTCTCATAACATGCCACCCTGGGCATTTTGATTATCATTTCCTCATATCTCATGATTATTCATCTCCAAATTTTTTTTAATCAACTCCTGCTAATTTCATCTGATCACTCCGCCGATGGGCATTATATCAGATCTTGATCATTCATCTCCAAATCTTGATTAGCCAGATTGTCTCCTCATAACAAAATAACAAATAATGATGCTTTGCTATGCCATGATTTGACTTATGCTATTCATGCCATATACATGCTATGATTGATGCTTTGATGCATGCTACGCTTAAATGCCTTATTCATTGCTTGTTATATTTTTTATATCTTGGCTAATGAATCTTTGAGCGCAGGATAAGAAGCTCTTGGTCCCGCCGACTGGGCATCATTATCAAAGTCCCACCGGTTTTGCAGCTCATTTCTGAGTCCCCCAGGCTTATTGCTATCACCATCTCCCTGTATGCATTTTTACTATATGTTACATATGTTACTAGATTATATCAAGGACCTTGTGGCTTTGGTAAATCTGGGATTTGAGTTCCCCTTCATCAAAAACAATGATGATTCCAGAGGCATCTTAGTCACACAGATAGGCCGTTGAGCCGTCCGAGACTGGGGACGATGGTTCCCTTTTACGAATTGGTGCGTGGATAAACGGGCTTCGGCTTAGTATCAGCTCGCAGAATTGGTTTCTTGACCCAGTCTGGGCAGTTTAACAATATTATCCTTGATTATATTATATTTTCATTTGTTATTTTTCCCTTTAGCCCAGCATGCATTCATGTAGGACTTTGAAGCAACATTGGAAAATCATTTTTGATAAGCTGATGTGAGAGTTGAATTGATCTTAATCTTTCTCGATATGAGATTTTCCTTGCCGAATTGGATCCTCAGTTCGTTTTGTCGCTGTTTTGGGTGATTTTCTCGAAAGCTCCTTGTTTGGATTTTTATCATCTTATTTTTAATCTCCTTTCCTTTGATCCACCTAGGCTGCAGCACGTCCACTGGCTGGTAACCGCTCCCCAATGGTGAAACCTACAGGTTTGTGACCTGGGGTACTTCCACCGCGTTGGAAGTTGATCATTTATTTTATCTCTTTCGTGCACCGCGTGCGCATCTCCCCTTTTATCCAAACATTGTTGATTTCCTTGAATTTCCCGAGATTTGCTTCATCTCGTGCTTTTGATTTGATTCTCATCAAGTGATGTTGATTGCGTGTCTCATCACACCTTGGGATCTACTTTTCAGTTTGCTACGCTCCCTTGCAAAGCATACGCCAAGGCGGGGCAGCTGTAGACACGCTAAAATTGACATTATTTTGAGTATATTTCATATCGCTCTGCGATGCCCTATTTGACCCTCAAATCAGCTTATTTGAGTGGTTTTTCCCACTTTTCTGGAATTTATCCTATTTTTCTTCATTTATCTCTTTTTTCCTATTTTTCTGGATTTTCTGGGCATTTATCTCTATTTTTTTTTGAATTCACGCCCTCATCAGGGGCGTGTTTTTGAAACACGACCTTGTCTAGGGCGTTTTCTCCTATTTTATCTATTTCTCCCCCATTTTATCTATTTTATGAATTTTCTAAATTCACGACCTGGGTAAGGCGTGTTTTCTTCAAAACATGACTTAACCTAGGGCGTTAATTCTTCTGGGTTTGACCGACTTCCCCATTTGAGCTCTTGAAATTAACGCCCTTCTCAGGGGCGTGTTTTTAAACGTGGCTTTAATTAAGGCGTGTTTTACATTTTTCAAATATGGGGAGTTTTTATTGCTAAATTTGGTTTTTGAGAAGCGCCCTTGTGCAGGGCGTGTTTTTGAGAAACGCCCTCTGGTCAAGTCGTCAATTCATTAATTGACGCCCTGACCTAAGGCGTGTTTCACCGTCTGGCTTCGCAGCCCTTTCCCCATAGAGTCCTTGCTTCGATAGATGCCTACTTGGTTTGGGCTCTTGCCCATTCTTATCATTTCCCTCTTAGGACTCTTGCCCATGTTTATCTCTTCCTCAACCTATTTAATAGAGCCAATGGCTCTGTTGTTTGGTTGGACTCCTCTTCTTCGGATCCCTCCTGTTGCCTTCCCCCCGTTCTTCTTCCTTCTTTTTTATTTTTTTCTCTTTTCCTTTCTTCTATCGCAGGTGCTGCATGCTGTTGGCTGAAGGAGAAGCCCATGCTCATCTTCCTACGGCAGAGCTTCCTTCCCCCTTTAACATTTAAGCCAAAGCACAGGCCACCTCTTCCTCTTCTTTTATTTTGCATTCCTTTTGTTTCTATTTTCATCATATGCATGCATGCACATCTCCCTTCATTTTTTTATTATTCTCAACCACGTTGAGGCTCCCCTTAGTGCAATCTCTTGCACACTCCCCTTATTTTTTATATCATATCATTCATCATTCATCTCCCACACCCTCTTTTGCATAGGGGTTTAAGGGCCAATCCCCTTAAGGTGTGTTCTTCACCACGATTTCATGCTCATCTTTATTTAGGATTTGATGCTACACTCACCTTTATTCTAATCCATATCTTTATTGTTGTTGTCTTTGTTTTGCAAGGGTAATTAATTGAAGAACTCTCTTCATCGGCCGGCCGATTTGAAGAGAAAGGAGGCACTCACATCCCCGCATATTTGAGGTATTTTGCGATCATCTCCCCATATTATTTTCCACTTGAGACCCTCGTGTCTCTGGCGATCACACACTCTCCACATTAGCACCTCGTTCTTCCTATCTATTGCTTTTTTATATTTTTAAGTGTGGATTTTAAAAGAGATCTACAGAAGGGACTTCTCAGGTTAGAGAGACGAAGGCTAATTTCCTTGTGTCAGAATATGAAGCCTTCAAGATGAAGCCAAATGAGACCATCAAGGAGATGTACTCTTGATTAACTATCATCACAAATGGTCTTAGAGGTCTCGGGAAGGCTCAGACAGAATACGATCTAGTGAGGAAGATATTGCGTTCCCTGACTCATGCTTGGCATACTAAAGCTACAGTAATGGAGGAGTCAAGGGATTTACGAAATACAAGGGCAGATGAGCTAATTGGCTCGCTGGTGGCATATGAGATTAGTCTGCCAAAGATAGAGGAAGCTGAAAAGAAGAAGAAGCCAATCGCTCTGAAAGCTGGTGCCAGCAAATTTAGCAAGTCCAGCAGATCCAGCTCTAGTGGATCATCATCCGAGGAGAGCCTGAATGAACAAGACATAACTCGTACTGAGATGGCAATGATGACCAGAGAGTTCAGGTGGTTCCTTAGGAAAGAAGGAGGACGATTCAACCAAAAGAAGTATAGTGGCGGCCGAAGGGATAAAAGGTATAAACATAACCCTGCAAAGAAAATTGAAACTAATACTTGTTATCAATGCAGGAGGACATGCCATCTAAAATCTGACTGTCCAGAGAATCAGAAATACAAGGACATGTCACAGAAGAGGAACATGAAAGGGAAAGCTATGGTGAGTACCTGGAGTGATGAAGATGAAGGCTCCTTGAGCAATACCTCCGATAGTGAAGCCGAATCTGAAAAGCCCATTTGCCTTATGGCAACAAGCTCTGAAGACAGAGAGGAGGATTCAGATGAGGTAACTTCTCGATTCGATAATGTTACTATTGCTGATTGGGTAGATGCCTACCATGAAATAGCTGATAAAGTAGATGACATTAGAAGGGAAAATAGGCATCTAAGAAGAAAGATTAACTCCATGCAAAATGATACAACTCTAACTGATAAAATTGCATGTCTTGAATCTGAGAATAATAAACTCAACCTCACATGTTCTGAATTAGAAGAAATCAAGAATGAGTCAAAAGCCTCTAAAGAAGATAATGAGAGGTTAGAAAAAGAAGCTGATGAATGGAAGTTGAAAATTCAGAAATATGAAAGTGAGATAAAAATTGTGAATGAAAAATATCAAGCTGTCCTAAGTGTGAATACAGAACTGAAAAAATCCATTGAAGACATTCAAAAGGATAATGAGGACAAGCTTAAAACTATTGAGAAAATGACCCAAGGTTCAGATAACCTAAATGCTTTGTTAGGGTCAAAAGTCAACATTAGAAAAGAGGGCCTTGGATTTAATTCTAGTGCAACAAACAGCTTTGGAATGAAAACTATTTCATTTGTCGCACAAAAAGAGAAAGGACCTCTAATCAACATGAAGTCAAACATTTCAGTGAACAAAGCTGTAAATCTGAAAAAGCCAAGTGCTGAGGAGAAGGGCAAAAAAAAGTTGAGTGAGCCTAGTGGAGCTAGCACATCCAAGCAAAATCCCAAAGCTCAGTCTCAGGTTAAGGGTCAACCTACACAGTCTTATAAACCATATGTTAAGGTCACCAAGTCTCCACTATCACCACCACCTCTGAAGAAGACCCAATACACACCTATGAATAGGTCAGCAGGGTCCAAGGTGCAGGGGAGGCAGAATGATTTTAGACCTCAACCCAAACATTTCTACCAACCTATAGCCTAGTCCCACTTCTTTGCACAGTCAACCTATCCAAATAGGTCAGGATGGACTAAGACTCAAGGAAGGTTTACAGGTTATGGACATCAGGCTACACAGTCCTATAAACCTTACACTAGAAATTGGGTTAATGGGTATGGCTCTTGGACACCTAGGAACCAACATTTCCACAGCCAGCCCAATGATTACTATGGCCAAAATTTCATGAATACACCCGGGCCAAGGCACTGGCACAAAAATAATCAATCTGTAAATAATCATGCTAGTGTCAACAAGAAAAAGCATAACAAAAAGAAATCTGGAAAATCCACTGAACAGAACTGTTTCAAACAAATGTAGATTCCTAAAAGTTTACTTTCTTGTTTTAATTACTTTTCATCTTCTCTGGAGCCCAATCAGTCTTGGGTTCCAAACTTCTCTACCTGATTGTGTGTGCAGGTATGCCTGGCAGCCAAGAACAATTTGTGGTACTTCGATAGTGGCTGGTCCAGGCATATGACAGGAGATAAGGCCAAGTTCTGCATGCTGACAGAGAAACAAGGAGGCCTTGTCACCTTTGGTAGCAACACAAAGGGTAAAATTGTTGGGACAGGTAAGGTAGGTAAGTGTACTACCTGTTGCATTGAAGATGTCATGTTGGTTGAAGGTTTAGCATATAATTTACTTAGCATCAGCCAACTATGTGATAAAGGATGCAAAGTTCTTTTTGACTCTCAATACTGTAAAGTATTTGAACCTGATTCCGAAACTATTAAATTTTCTGGTAAAAGGATAAATAACGCTTACATGATAGACTTAAATGATATACAACATTCTAACCTATGCCTTACTGCTAGCAGAGAGGACTTAGCATTTTTATGGCATCGTAGATTAGGCCATGCTAGTTACACTGTATTGCATAAACTGAATAAACATAGCATGGTCAGAGGACTTCCTGAAGTTTCCTTTAAGAAAGAAAATAAAATCTGTGATGCATGCACTCAGTCAAAGTTAACTAGAAAGTCGTTTAAATCTAGAATAGAAAATCTGTCTTCTAAACCCTATGAGCTGATACACATGGACCTTTTTGGGCCAACCAGGTCTGTCAGCTTATCAAGGAGGAAGTATGGGTTTATCATGGTAGTTGACTTCTCTAGGTATACTTGGGTATATTTCTTATCACATAAAAGTGATGCATTCTCAGAATTTCAGGAGTTATGTCTTAAGAAAAACCAGAAAATTGAAAATAGTTTAACTGATCATGGAGGTGAGTTTGAAAACTCACAGTTTGATGAATTCTGTAGGTCAAATGGAATTCATCACAAGTACTCCTCACCAAGGACACCCGAGCAGAATGGAGTTGTGGAGAGGAGGAACAGAACCTTGGTGGAGATGGGTCGTACACTCTTGGTTGAAGGTGGTCTGCCAAGGAAGTTCTGGGTTGAAGCAGTAAATACTGCATGTTATGTAATTAATAGAGCCATGGTAAGACCTTCTACCCAGAAAACACTCTATGAGATCATAAAGGGTAAGAAACCTTCTATTGCTCATTTCAAGGTTTTTGGTTGTAAATATTTTATTCATATAAATGATAAAAGAGACCTTGATAAATTTGAACCTAAAGGTGATACAGGAATTTTTCTTGGTTACTCTGAAAACACTTGAGCATATAGAGTGTATAATATAAATTCCAAAACTGTTGAAGAATCTCCACATATTATTTTTGATGAATCTTTGGTAAAGTCTAATATTGGTCAATGCAGGAATGAAGACAATAGTGATATTCTGAAAGAAGGGAATCCTACAGACAAATCCGAAGATGAGGAAGGAAATGAAGAGCTTAATGAAGAAGAGCCTACAGTTCAGGGGGAGGTAAATGAAAATCATGATAATGAAATTGTCAACATTAGATATCTAAAAGATCATCCTGTAGATAATGTGATTGGCAATTTGCATGACCCTCCTAGGACTAGAGGCCACTTAAGAATTCAAAATGAATTGAATGCATATGCCTTTGTATCAAATGTAGAACCCAAGTCCATTGACTGTGCTCTTAAGGATGTGTATTGGATTAATACCATGCATGAAGAGCTCAATCAATTTGACAGGAATAAGGTGTGGCACT
Organism: Amorphophallus konjac; assembly: GCA_022559845.1. Classification (NCBI taxonomy): domain Eukaryota; kingdom Viridiplantae; phylum Streptophyta; class Magnoliopsida; order Alismatales; family Araceae; genus Amorphophallus; species Amorphophallus konjac. Next base: position 227,600,772 of record CM040123.1, on the reverse strand, counting down.
TGGTTCCACCTCCTGATCATGAAACAGTCATAGAGACTCTTTGGGTATTCAGAAATAAAACTGATGAATCAGGGAATGTCATTAAAAATAAGGCCAGACTTGTAGCTCAGGGGTATAACCAGGAATTTGGAATTGACTTTGAAGAGTCTTTTGCCCCTGTAGCCAGGTTAGAAGCTATCAGAATCTTATTGGCTTATGCATGTTCCCTAGGAATAAATCTTCAGCAGATGGATGTAAAATCTACTTTTCTGAATGGGGAAATCAGTGAGGATGTCTATGTGAGGCAGCCTCCTGGCTTTGAATGTTTAGACTTCTCCAATCATGTGTATAAACTTCGAAAAGCTCTCTATGGTCTTAAGCAAGCTCCTAGAGCTTGGTATGACAGGTTGAGCAAATTCCTCACTGATAAGAACTTCACAAGAGGTGTAGTTGATCAAACCCTGTTTACTAAGGTAAGTCATTCAGATATTCTTATCATTCAAATTTATGTGGATGACATTGTCTTTGGGTCAACTAACCCCAAATTGTGTGAGGAATTCTCTCAGATAATGACTAATGAGTTTGAAATGAGCTCAATGGGTGAGCTCAAATTAGTTCTTAGACTGCAGGTAACACAGTGAAAAGATGGAACTTTCATCTCTCAGTCCAAGTACATAAGGGATTTATTGAAGAAGTACAAGATGGATAACCTCAAGGAAATAGTTGCTCTAATGGGTACCTCAACCAGTTTAGATGAAGATCCTCAAGGTAAACCAGTGGACCAAAGGCTATATAGAGGTATGATCAGATCCCTTTTATATCTTACAGCATCTAGGCCTGATATTCAATTTGCAGTGTGTTTATGCTCTAGATTTCAGGCTAGTACTAAAGAATCACACCTTAAATCTGTGAAAAAGATTTTTAGGTATTTATTAGGCACTCAATAGCTTGGTCTATGGTATCCTGCTAGGTGTGAGTTAGAACTTCTAGCCTACACTGATGCAGACTATGCTGGGTGTCGAGTAGATAGAAAAAGCATTAGTGGCTACTGTCAATTCCATGGTGGCTGTCTAGTATCTTGGGCATCCAAGAAGCAACACACAATTGCTTTGTCCATAGCTAAAGCTGAATATATTACAGCTGGTAATTGTGCAGCTCAAGTACTTTGGATCAAGCACCAACTAGTTGATTATCAGATAAAACTGGAATGTATTCCAATCTTGTGTGATAATACTAGTGCTATATGCCTTGCTAAAAATCATGTTCATCATTCTAGGACTAAGCATATAGAGATAAAACACCATTTTCTTAGAGATGTTGTAAATAAAAAGGAAATTGAAACGAACTTCATTGAAACTGAAAAATAAATTGCTGATATTTTTACTAAGCCTGTTGGGAATGAAAGGTTTAAATTTCTTAGAAGAGAACTTGGCTTGTGTAAATTTCAGCATAATGAATAAACTCTCTGATGTCTTGAATAAACCTTGTGAATGTTGAATGTTGCAACAGACTCATGATCATGCATGACATTCATATTTTTTTGGCATCACACTCATGATCATCATTGCATATCATTTAGTCATGACTGTGTCTAAGCTCTCTCTCATCTAAAACCACATGCATATAAACAGGTGGAGTATTGTTAGAAATTCAGAGTGGTCATCAACTTTATTGAAATCCAAATTCTTTGACCCTGAATGAGTTGAGTCTGACAATATGGCAATCTGTTAGTCAGTTCTGATTCCTAAGCAATAGAAAATAGACTTCTTCATTTATAAGAACTTTAATTGCTTGAAGACTGACTTAATGGTTTAAATTTTATAAACTTTAAAGTTTAAAGATTGCAATCAGTAAATAAGAAAGCTGAAAATTGATAAAGCTCTCAACCCTTATCTTATTTCATGTCAGACAAAGCCAATTATATCTGAAATCTAAAAACTCATCTAAAATCCTGTTAGAGAAGGCTAAGTATGTGTATTGTCCTTAAACAAGTCATTCTCAAACAAATAAAGGACAGCTAAGAAAGATATTGAAAAACATTAAAAATTAATTGAAAAATAACATTGGCAGAGCAATAACTGGTAAAATACTGAGAAACTAAGTGATCCATCAAAGAAATGGACAATACTTAAGTCATGAGGTGTATCAGTTATCTCTGTATAAAATGATCAAAACAGTAGGGTGGTTTCACTGAGTACCTGGGAGTAACTGGCGTCTGATAAACGTGTACCCTCACACAAAAAGGTGTAAATCAGTTTTATTGAGTTTGATCATAGGCAGAATGGTCCATCATGTTGAGTATCTAGGGGTATTGGCGTCTGATAAACGTATACCCTTATGCAAAAAGACAAATGGTACCTGAATGCCCTTAATGAAATAATATTGAAAATGATGTTCCTTCAAAAGAAATTTCAGAGATGTCAATTTGTTTAATTTCAATACATGACCTGGTATCTCTTAACTATTTTTTTACTGAGTCTATGAAAGTAAGATATTTTGAAACTGAATCTCATGCAAATGTGATTCTGGTTTATTGTTTTATCATGCACAGAAAACTTATCCATTGATTGTAGTGCATGAACTCAAAATTTATAACCTTTAAACCAGAATTCTATCTCAAAGCAGTTTCTAAATTCATATGACTGAAGACTCTGTGCTTTGGAATGCTTATTTCTGAACTACTTGTTCAGAATGCCAGTCAGATGATCTCTCTTGTTCCTTCCCTTGTAATCACTTTCCCTCCTCTTTGTTGATGGCAAAGGGGGAGAATATTGTCTGTTTGTTGAATTCCAGGATTCCAGGGGGAGTGTATTCATTGTTATGGCAAAGGGGGAGATCTTGTTAGAACTTGCATTCTCATAGCATGCATTAGGAGTCAGTGTAACTCATAGTATTGCCATCATCAAAAAGGGGGAGATTGTTGTGCCCTTGTAGTTTTTGATGATCTGTAGTTTTGATGATAGCAAACTTATGAGTCAAAAGTCTATACATCCATGCATGATTACTCTCTGCATAGTCTGGACAATGAATACAGCATAGTCTATACATTGGCTATTGTCCTGCAGCGTCAACACAAGTCCATACATCGGTTGCAGCACTACACGCACACTCAAAGTCCATACACTGCATTGTGGCATGCTCACCAGCATGTCTGTACATTAGGTATCTTTACCTACGTTGTAACTCGCAAGTCTATACATCACCATAGCTCGCATGCAGAGTCTAGACAGTCTTAACCAAGTCTGTACACTGCCATCTTGCAGCACAACATAAGTCTATACACTGGTCCGTCTCACTGAGCGTCTCAAGTGGACTTGAAGTCTGTACATCATCCATCATCTCAACTTGCGTCTCATGACTTGAAGTCCATACATTGCCTTGCTTAATGCAAAGTCTGTACATCGGACAAAGTCTGCATCGGCTGAGTCTATACATCGTCCGTCTCACTTAGCGTCTCATGCACATGCTAAGTCTATACACTGCAGCATGCATTGTCTCCAAGTCTGTACAGCGTCCAGCGTCTCATGCAGCGTCTTATGCCAAGTCCATACATTGTCTGTTAGCATTTAGAAGACTGTACATCTACCGTCTCAGTTGGGAGTTGAAGTATGTACATCCACCGTCTCACCTGAGCTTCAAAGTCTATACACTTAGCGTCTCATGCATATGCAAAGTATGTACATCGCTGCATTACACACGTTCATAGTCCATGCATTCACTTTGAAGTCTGTACAGCATATGTTAGTCATATATTGTCAAGTTTAGACATTGTCTCGCTTGCATGAATAAAGTATGTACATCCATTTGCTAGCATGTATGCACAATGTTCTTCATGCATTGTCTTGCTTGATGCATTCTACGTTCACTTTTCAAGTCTATACATCGGTGAAGTCTGTACATTCACCAGCTTAACTTTTCAAGTCTGTACAGCCCTTGCTTAGCTCAAGTCTGTACATCGTCCATCATTCCTTTGGCAAGTCCATTCATTGTGAAAGTCTATACATTCCTCATTGCCTTGCTTCATGAACCAAGTCTGCACATTGCTATAGCACGCATGCAGAGTCCAGACAGTCATGAGCAAGTCTATACATTGTTGCACGTTGAGTCTGTCATTCAAGTCTAATACATCCAATTGCAATGTACACACTTTGCTTTATGCATTCTCACTTTGTGCACCACAAAGTCTACACACTGCATTCGCATCTACAAAGTCTATACATTGCAAAGTCTACACAACGCTGTCTTCATATAGTCTGTACAAGGTGCCGACATTAAACTGATAAGTTTCTCCCTGTCTGACAGGTACTCTTCGAGAAGCTCAATGAAGGCACGTGATCCAAGGATGGACGAGGTGCCCAGGATCGTGACACGTGTACAGCAACAGGCTGAGAAGCTGCCACGTGGACTGAGGCCTTTGGGCGGGAAATGTGGAGAGCACACGCCCTAGTTGCTGCTGCTATAAAAGGAAGCCTTCTTCCTCAGAAGAAGACTGATCGAGATCGAATAGAAGCAGCCAGAGCTAAGAGAAAAGAACAGAGAGTGAGCGCCTGCACGATCCACAGAGAAGAAGAAAAATAGTGAAGAAGATTCAGAGAGAAGAGAAGATTGAGAGAGTTGAGTTGAGAGAGTCTTTTCGAAGTCTTGTAAATCAGTCTCTTGGTTCAGATACCAGAGCTGATACTGCTTAATTGAGCTACATTCGTTTTGGTTTTCCATTTCGTTTGTTTCTGTCTTTACTATTTACGAAACTCTTTTGTTATCAAGCTGTGAGCCAGCAATTGCAGTGGAGGTTTCCACTGGATAGGTGAAGCTGTAATCCTCAGCAGGAGAGACTAGGTCTCGGACGGCTAAGCTGTATCGCCCAGCGGTTGCAGAGGATTTGTTCCTCTGGTCGGCAAGCTGTAAAGCCCAACGAAGCTGTGTATCAGCGGTCTGTTGGCAAGCTATGAAGCCCAGCTGTTCAAGCTATGAGTCAGCAGGATCCACATTCCAGTTGGAGTGTGGGGTGGACGTAGATCTCTGGAATGAGATCGAACCACCTTAAAGATCGGTGTCTACTGTGTGATTGCCTGTGGTTTGTGTGATTTCATAGTGTTCCTTCTGTCGTTCAACAGTTGCTTGTTTTAATTCCGCATTAGAGTTCAACTGTGTTTTAAAATCAGACATTAGATCTATTCACCCCCCTCTAGATCCACTCTCAGTGGTAATAGACTGCGTCTATCTAACATAACATGCAGCACCAGTACCATAGATCGAGTGCTCATCACCCACTCTGTATATAACGCCGCGTCCGGCTCCCGCTGGTAAGGGAGGGCGCATGCTGCCCCTCCGTTCGAAGGCACCAAGATCAGATGGGAGTCTCTCGTAGCACTTTCAAAAGGAAGCCCCTCCTTGCCCCTGCTGGGCAGATAAGATAGGGCTCTCCTAGCTCCCTCCAACTGTGTAATAGCATTCCCATCCGGCTAGCCGGTGAAGCTGAATAACAAAGGCGCCACCTGGTTCGTCACTGTCCCTCGAGTCACCAACCCAGGGAAGAGCAGGATGGCCCACACACTGAGGTAGTGGGTCGGCAGAAGCAAACTCCTCTCGCATGGCGCCGAATGTGCCGCGAGCGCTCCCAACCCCTGATACATGTTGGCTAACACCACAAGAGCTAGAGCCAGCCTCCGTCCCTCTACTAGCAGGCACGCAGGCCACAACAACTCGACCCTCATCAAGCAGTCCTCCCCATGCGGGACTACGAAGGTCGCCAGCCAGTACGCCAAGTAGGCTGCTAGGTGCGTCACGTCTGACAGCCCATGGGAGTTCCACTCCTCCCGTGGTGCATAGATGTTCGGCGAGTACGTCCGGAACCGAAGCTCAACCTCAGTGTACTCCTCCCAAGGAGTTTGGTCTCTCGTAAACTCCTGATAAAAATAGAAGGGCCCATTGTAGAAGTGGCAGACCCACACGTTCACGAGCACCCTGGGAGTCTGTGTAGCTCTCTCCCTCCCAGCCAGGGCTAAGTCCCTCCAGGTCTTCAGCAGATACCGATAGTTGTAAGAAACGTGGTATTGTCCCAGCCCGTCTGTGTGGCTACGGTGGAGGTCATCCAGCACTACATCCTCATACCCCTCGCTGCTGATCAGCAGCCAAAAAATCCTGAATAGAGACCACAAGTCTAGTGAAGTCACTTCCTCAGTCGTCGCCACTGTGTTCCACTGGTAGTTGAAACGCTCTACCAGCGCCTGTAGCAGTCCCGTATAGCAGGGGTACACATACAATGCTGTAGTCATAGCATATCTGATGTCGGCCATGTCAAGTAGCACCTGGTAGTGATGTACGATCCCCATTAGCCACTCAGTAGCTCCCTGACGGTACCTGTGTGAAGGGATCACCGTCCAGCGGCCGTACCAGCTGACAACAGTCTGCCGCAGAATCCCGTCCAGAAGGTTGTGGTCGTCGTAGCCCTTGTTGTGGGAGTTTGTGTGATTCAAATAAATTTCATGTCATGTCTCTCTGTCTTAATTCACTGAAGTTAATTTCTTATTTTGTTTTGATGATTGGCATCTATACATTTCATTTTGCAACTATACATTGTATTTTATTTTATTTTAATAACCCTGATTAGCAGTTTAAAGCTTCATGAACTTGCATTGCATAATCAGGCTGGTGCACCTTTGCTTGAGCATATAGAAGTCTTGGCTTTAGCATGTAGAAGTCAGAGCATACTTTACACAAGGTCGGGGCATCTTTTGTCCCGTGCATATATATAGAGATCGGTGCATGTTCTGATAGAAGAACGTAAAAGGTCATTGCATATTGGCCTAAGTCTTTGTTAAGGTCAGTGCATATTGGCCAAAGTCTTTGTTAGGGTCGGTGCATGTTTTGCATTGGCACATACAGTCGGTGCATATTTTTCATTAGCACATACTATCGGTGCATGTTTTACATTTGGCATACAGTCAGTGCATATTTTGCATTAAGCATATAGTCGGTGCAAGTCTGCATTGTGCACATAGTCGGTGCAGGTTTGCATCGTGCATACAGTCAGTGCAAGTCTACATTGTGCACATAGTCGGTGCAGGTTTGCATCGTGCACATAGTCGGTGCAGGTTTGCATCGTGCATATGAGTCGGTGCAAATTTCAGTAAGGTCTGTGAACACACTTTAGAGTTCAGAAATAAAGTCGATGCATATTAATATATGCATGGACTCACGTCAGTGCACATCACTGTGCCACATATATAGAGTCGATGCTAGCAGCATTCCATTGACTTAAAAGCTAATAATGTCGTCTCTTTTCCAAGTTAGCTATGTGGTCGAACACTTGATGGATGAGCTGACAACCTGCGAACCTGACTTATGAGGAAGTTAAAGTACCAGGTTATTGGCACGTGATCCAAGGCAAGGCTCTAAAGGAGATTCATCCACGTGAAACTGTAAGCATTCAAATTCTTACACGTGGACCTCCTGTGAAGCGCTCGCGTCGAGATTCTTTGGGCGGGAAACGTGGTTTCCACGCGCCCTCTCCTCGCAGAGGCTATAAAAGGGACATGATCCCTCTCAGGAATGTATCTCTCGAAGATTGAAGAGAAGAAGACAGACAGAACAAGTGAGTGAGAGCTGAAGAGTGCAGAGCAAGCGCAGAAAGAAGGAAGAAGACTACAAAGCAAAAGAGAGCTTGAAGCTGAGAGTAGAAATCTAAAGAGTATCGTAAGTCTGATCTTGAGAGAGCTTAAGAGTATTGGTAATTGTAATTGACTCGTGTATCAAATCTAGTGTCAATCTGCTTCTAGAAAGCTACATTGTTATCTTGTTTCCTTTCTTTCATTTTATGTTTTCTGAACACTATCAAGCTGTGAGTCAGTGAGCGAGGTTGAGACCTCGGGCAGCGAAGCTGTAAAGCTCAGCAGTAGCAAGCTTTGAGGCTCAGTGGTCTAGGATCATTTCCCCAAAGCTATGGATCATCGGTGTGTAAGGATCTAATCCCCGAAGCTGTGGATCAGCGGCTTGAAGCTGTGAATCTGCCGTAAGCCACACTTGGTTAAGTGGGGGTGGATGTAGGTGAAAACTGAACCACCAAAAATTCCATGTGTTCAGTGTGATTGGATTGTGAGTCTCGATCTTTATTGCACTTGTCTGTTTGGCGTTTGGATGAATGCTTAAGTAATACATGTCTTCAATTGGTATAACTACTATCTGAGATTATTGCTAAAGCCTCTCATCCAGTAGGTATATCAAAAGGTGTGTTTGAAAGGATAAGCAAAGCTTATCTGGAATTCCACCTCTTGCGTGAGGATCAATTTTTGCCATCGTACTGTACCTGGATGTTTGGATAACTGTTAGTGCTATCATTTGATCTCTTCTAATATTGCTGATATTTCCATTTTTGGATTGAGCTACAGTAGTTCGCTTTTATTCCGCATTGATTTTAACTATTGTAGACCTTGAAGGGGTAGATCTATTCACCCCCCTCTAGATCTTTGTGTCCATCCGTTCCAACAGGTGGTATCAGAGCCTAACTCTCCCGTAGGGCTTCACATCCCAGAGAGTAGTTATGGATGCTAAAGGTTTGGTTGTTGAGGGCCATTCGACCAGTAAGCCACCTTCAATGGCAACAATTATTCCTACTGGAAGAATAGGATGTAGGTTTTTCTCCGTGCTAAAGATTATGAGATCTGGAAGGTTGTGAGTAATTTAAGGTCCATTTGATTTACCTCCAGATAAGGAATTCTGGACTAAGGAGCATATCTGAAAGTCCACTCTGAATTGGGGAGCTATCAATGATATACAATGTGCTCTCCATCCTACTGAATTCTCCAGAGTTTCCTCCTGTACCACTACCAAGGAGATGTGGGATAAGTTAGAGGTTATTTAAACAAAAGCCAATATGTTAGTATCTGAGTACGAGGCTTTCAAAATGAAGCCTGAAGAGTCCATATCTGAGATGTATGCTCGCTTGAATGTGATCACTAACAGTTTGAGAAGTCTTGGAAAGACCTACAGTGAGTATGAAATTGTTAGAAAAATTCTAAGGTCCCTGACACCCATCTGGCATACCAAGGCCACTGTAGTGGAGGAGTCCAGGAACCTTGCTACGACCACTGTAGATGAGCTTATCGGTTCTCTCATGACATATGAGTTGAACCTAAAGAAAACCGATGAGACTGAGAAGAGAAGGAAACCTTTAGCCCTTAGGGTTAGCTCTAGCAAAGGGTCATCTAGTGAGTGTAGTTGTACTAGTTCTGAGGAAGATCAAGATGAGTTTGCTATGTTCACCTGGAAGTTCAAGAAATTCCTGAGGAAAGAAGGGAAAGGGCTAAGGAAAAAGTACTTCTCAGGAAACAGACATTCAAAACACAAACCTGAACCTGCCAAGAAAACTGATGCCATTGTTTATTACAACTGAGGGAAAGCAGGACATCACAAAGTGGACTGTCTAGAGCTCAAAGATAAGCAGCCCAGGTGGAAGAACAAAAAGGGAAAAGCTATGGTCAGTACCTGGAGCGATGAAGAAGAAGGAAGTCAGAGCAGCTCCTCTGACAGCGATAAAGAAGAAAAAAATTGCCTGATGGCTAAAAGTGATGATGAGGTAACTTCCCCGTTTTACAATTTTACACAATATGAATGGGAAAATTTTTATGCTGAAATTCATGAAAATATGAAGACATGCGTTGGGAGAACAGACATCTGAAAAAGAAAGTGAATTCATTAGTTAATGATAATTCTTTGTCTGATAAAATTGCATGCTTAACTACTGAAAATTCAAAGCTGAAGAACTCCCTTGATGAAGCTGAAGGTAGCATAAGCATGATAAATGATTTGAAGAATGAAAATGAGAACTTGCTGAAAACCATTGATAAACTTAAAATGAAAATTCATGAATTTCAGAAAGAAATAAAAATTGCTACTGAAAAGTATGAAGTTATCAATGGTGTAAATAATGAGTTGAGAAAGTCAATAGAAAACTTAGAGAAAAAAACAAAGAAAAACAAAACTCCCTTGAAGGCATGGTACAAGGCACAGGAAATCTGAACGCCATCTTGGGAACAAAAGGCAATTTCAGAAAGAAAGGGTTGAGTTTCAACCCAACCAATAAAGTAAGGTTTGATATGAGAACCACCTCCTTGTGGCAGAAAAGGGGACATTTCAACCCCTGATAAATATGACTTCTGGAGAAAGTCAGGACAAGACTAAAATGAAAAACATTGAGAAAACTAAGCCCAGGCCAAGGACAAAGGCAAAGGGAAGGAGTTAGAAGTGTCTAGGGAATCATGTTCATCCACTCCCACACCTCAGACCAAACACCAGGGTAGGAGTAAGTCGGCCAAAGCTGGAGTCCAAGAAAACCCCAAGGCCAAAAATACCAAACCCCGACAGAAAAGTCCAAGTGAGGCACCTTTGGTCAAGGCCACTATCAAAATGTTCCTACTCAGTCTACACTCTACAACTCTTATCACCAGCCAAATTGGAAAGGCCAAGGTCACATGGAGCCTATGTAGCTCTTCTAGAACTATCATTCTAATCAGATGCATCGGTTTCATCCATGGAACTTCTATAGGTAGTCTATGCACAACAATCTCTGGAACCCAAACTCCTATGGCTATGTCAATGTCATGCTCAGACAGGCAAGGGTCTATAGTGCACCCACTACTCCCAATGCCTATTGGAGTAAGCCTTGGCAAAGAACTTTTCAGAATAATTTTAAAAAGATGAAAAATGCCACACCTCACAAACAGTCTTCAAATAATACAAGTGGCAAGAAAAAGTAGAACAAACAGATTAAAAAGGAATCCACAACTGCCATAAAAAGGTCAAATCAAATGTGGATACCAAAACATCTTGTTTCTAGTCTGCATGAAATTAATGTTTTTCTGGGACCCGATAAACTCTGGGTTCCAAATCTTTCTACTTGATTCCCTTGCAGGTATGCCTGGCAGCCAATCAAAATCAATGGTATCTTGACAGTGGCAACTCCAGGCACATGACCAGAGATAAAGATAGATTCTACATGTTGGTAAAGAAAGATGCAGGTCATGTTACCTTCGGAAGTAATACCAAATGGAAAATAATTGGTTCAGGTAAAGTAGGTAAGTGTTCTTCTTGTTGCATTGATGAAGTGCTGTTGGTAGAAGGCCTTGCCTATAACTTGCTTAGCATTAGCCAGCTGTGTGATAAAGGTCATAAAGTTATTTTTGACTCTCTTGCATGCACAATTTTTGAACCTAATTCTGAATCTGTCAAATTTTCTGGTAAGAGAATCATTAACATCTACATGATAGACTTAGATGATGTAGCACATTCTAATCATTGTCTTAATGCTAATAAGGATGACCTAGCTTATCTATGGCATCATATATTAGGTCATGCTAGCTATAGTGTGCTACACAAACTGAATAAACACAGCATGGTAAAAGGGCTTCTTGAAATTTCTTTCAAAAATGAAAATAAACTCTGAGGCATGCACTCAATGTAAACAGACAAGAAAATCATTTAAATCTAGAATCGAAAACCTATCTTCTAAACCATATAATCTAATACACATGGACCTATTTGGACCCACTAGGTCAGTCAGCTTATCTGGAAAAAGGTATGGTTTTGTGCTTGTTGATGATTTCTCTAGATTTACTTGGGTCTTTTACTTGTCTCATAAAAATGAAGCCTTTGAAGAATTTCAAGAGTTCTTTTATAAAATAAAATAGACTAATGAGCATGCTATTTTGAATATCTTGTCTGATCATGGTGGTGAGTTTGTCAACTCACATTTCGATGATTTTTGCAGGGAGAATGGAATAACTCACAGGTTCTCCTCACCAACAACTCCAGAGCAGAATGGACTGGTGGAAAGGAGAAACTGCTCATTGGTAGAAATGGCAAGGACTATGCTGGTAGAGTGAAACCTATCTAGGAAGTTTTGGACAGAGGCTATTAACACTTCATGCTATATTATTAATAGAGCTCTGATAAGACCCACAACTAAAATGACTCATTATGAAATTCTGAAAGGTAAGAAACCGTCTCTAGCTCATTTCAAGGTTTTCAGATGTAAATGTTTTGTTCACATAAATTCCAAAAGAGACCTTGATAAGTTCGAACTTAAAAGTGAACTTGGAATATTTCTAGGTTATTCTGATAAGTCTAGACCCTACAGAATTTTCAATCTCAATTCTAAAACTGTAGAAGAGTCTCCTCATGTTGTCTTTGATGAGTCTAAAATTAGAACTGAAACTGATTTATGCAGGGACAAGATTGACGGAGCAATTCTGAAAACTAAAGAAGACCAAAATGAAGAATCTGGTGAAGAAGCTGAGGAATCTAAAACTCAGGGGGAGGTACGTGAGAGTTCAGGTAATCAGGTCACAAACGTTAAATTTCTTAAAGAACATCCCCTCGGGAACATAATTGGTAGTTTAAAAGACCCACCGAGAACTAGAGCTCACTTAAGAATTAAAAATGAATTGAATTCATTTACTTTAGTATCTCAGGTAGAACCTTAAAACATAGATAGTGCCCTCCAGGATGAGCACTGGATTAATGCCATGCATGAGGAACTTAATCAATTTGATAGGAACAAGGTCTGGCACCTAGTTCCTAAACCCTCTCATGGCAACATAATAGGTAGTAAATGGGTCTTTCTTCATAAATCCGATGAGCAAGGTAAAATTGTCAGAAATAAGGCTAGGCTGGTTGCTCAGGGGTACAACCAAGAGTTTGGTATTGAGTTCGAAGAGTCATTTGCTCCTGTAGGTAGGCTAGAAGCCATTAGAATTCTTTTGGCCACTACATGCAGTCTAGGAAAAACCCTACAGCAGATGGATGTCAAATCTACTTTTTTAAATGGTGAAATAAAAGAGGATGTATATGTTAAGCAACCCCCTAGTTTTGAGTGTCTTGAATTTCTTCACCGTATGTACAAACTTGATAAGGCACTTTACGGTTTAAAGCAAGCTCCCCGAGCTTCGTATGACAGGCTGAGCAAGTTCCTCACGGAAACGAGATTATCTAGAGGTAAGGTGGACCAAACACTATTTACAAAGGTATGTGAAAAAGAAAACTTAATCATTCAAATCTATGTAGATGATATAGTATTTGGATCAACCAATTTATCCATGTGTGAGGAATTTTTAACTTTAACCAGTGAATTTGAGATGAGCTCAATGCGAGAGCTGAAATTTTTTCTTGGATTGCAAGTATGTCAGACCAAAGAAGGAACTTTTATAACTCAAGAGAAATACATCAAGGACCTTCTTAAGAAATTGAAGATGGAGAACCTCAAGACAATAACTGCACCAATGGGAGCATCTACCAGTCTTGATTCAGATCTTGAAGGTAAAATGGTATAACCTAGATTATACAGAGGTATGATTGGATCATTACTGTACCTTACTGCTTCTCGACCTGATGTTTAATTCTCAGTATGTTTGTGCACTAGATTTCAAGCATGTTCTAAGGAATCACACTTGATAGCTCTGAAATGGATTTTTAGGTATTTATCTGGTACCCTAGAGTTAGGCTTATGGTATCCTGCTAAGTGTGAGCTAGATCTGATAGCTTACACAGATGTAGACTATGCCGGGTGTAGGATAGATAGGAAAAGTACTAGTGGATACTGTCAATTTCTAGGTGGATGTCTAGTGTCTTGGACATCTAAGAAACAGCACAATGTCGCCCTATCCACTGCTGAGGCAGAGTATGTGGCTGCAGGTAACTGTGCTGCCCAAGTCCTTTGGATTAAACACCAATTAATTGACTATATCATCAATCTTGGCTGCATTATAATTTTATATGATAACACTAGTGCCATTTCCTTAACTAAAAATCTTGTTCACCACTCTAGGATGAAACACATTGAAATCAAACATCACTTTCTTAGAAATGAAGTTAGTAAAAAGGAGATTGAGCTTGAATTCATTGAATCTGAAAGATAAATTGTTGACATTTTTACAAAACCACTAGGAAATGAAAGCTTTAAGTTTTTAAGAAGAGAACTTGGTCTTTGTAGATTCTCAGCATGAATGTTCATTTAGATTTATTGAAATCTCTTGATTGCTTCTGATGGAATATGAGTCACTGAATGCCTGTTTGCTGCATTTCATTGTTGGCCCATAGGTATATAAAATGGAAGATGGGGGAAGGATAAATATCTTCTGTCTGAAAACCCACTCTATGCGTAGAGGCAAGTCCTTCACCTAGTACCATGGGTCAATTCTCATCTGAACCTCATGTACACAGTCAGGGGGAGTTTGTGCATTGTCATATCATCCCTATAATTTCATTCATGCATCTTGATTTCATCTCATTCATGTTGATGGGGGAATTCTGAATAATTTATTAGTGATTAAATAAACTATTGCTCAATAAAGTCGACTTTCAATTCATACTCCTGATCACTGCTCTGAAATGTCGACTGTCAGTACTGACTTCTTTGAAAACTCTTTATGTCCTTTTTGAGTCAGTCATGAACTTTCCTCACTCTTGGTATCTGTGTCTGAACATTTCTTGGAATCCTTCTTCAATCTGATCATATGACAAACTGATAGACACGTTCAGTAATGTAAGCTGTTGAAATTAGAAATCTTCTATTATAAGAAACAGTAGTGAACCCTGAATGATTTGTTGGTTTGAACTTTATGATCTTTAGAGACTAAAAACCAATCTCTACGAAGAAAGTATGTGGAATACTCTCTAATAGTTCTTAACTATTTTGTGCATGTCATGTCTAAATGAGTCTTACAAAATCTGAATTTATCCAGACTCAGGGTAAATTAGTTGAGAGAACCTGAATATCTGTATTGTTCTTAAACAACACTTTCTAAAAATTAAATGGACAGATGTATCAAAATGATAAATCATATACTCTAAAGGCAGAGCACTGATTGAATGCACTAAGAAACTGGGAACTTCGTCAATGAAATGAAGAAAAACCCATGTCATGAAGTGCTTCAAGTTATCTCTGTTCATAAAAAGAAAAGGTTATTTTCATTGAGTATCTAGGGGTACTGGCGTCTGATAAACGTGTACCCTTAAGTAAAAAGGTGGAAACTATACCTAAGACAGAATAGTGGATCTTGTCAATTAACTAGGGGTACTGGCGTCTGATAAACGTATACTCTTATGTAAAAGGCTAGATCTCACTTGACTGTTCAAAAGAAGTAAAGAAGAGAAATATATGAAACAATGTCTGCTCCTCTAAAGATTAATTCAGGACTATGATGTTTAATCTCAATACAAGTTCCGATCAATCTTGATGATGTCTTGAGGGTCAGATAAACAAGATAATGTAAGACAAAAACTGTCATGTTCCATGTGCTCTTGGTTCATTACTATTAAGAACTTGTACAGACTAGTCCTCACAGAATACTGTGATTAGTCTCTCACTTTCATACTCTTTAAACCACATAAGTTCAGAAATCAATTATCTGCTCTTCTTATAATAAAAGAATATGCGCTTTACTTGCTTCATTATTGAAATGTTTACACAATTTGTCACATCAGATTTCTTCTTAAATATGATATTCATCACGATATCTTCCTATTCATCCTTTCTGTTAATGGGAAAGGGGGAGAGAGTTTGATGTGAAAAGTTTGAGAATTTGAGGGGGAGAGAGTTTGATGTTGTTTAGAGAGTGTCGTATGTTGCATTGCATTGGTTGTGCATTGCATTTGCATAGCATAAGTCTTGATACTTAATAAAATCAGTGTTGACATCAAAATGTAAATGTGTTGCCATCATCAAGAAGGGGGAGAATGTTGTGGGAGTCTGTGTGATTCAAATAAATTTCATGTCATGTCTCCTCTATCTTAATTCACTGAAGTTAATTTCTTATTTTGTTTTGATGATTGGCATCTATACATTTCATTTTGCAACTATACATTGTATTTTATTTTATTTTAATAACCCTGATTAGCAGTTTAAAGCATCATGATCTTGCATTGCATAATCAGGCTGGTGCACCTTTGCTTGAGCATATTGTCGGTGCACGTATGCCTTAGTCACACTAAGGTCGGTGCATGTCTTGGCTTTCGCATGTAGAAGTCAGATCATACTTTACACAAGGTCGGTGTATCTTTTGTCCCGTGCATATATATACAGATCGGTGTATGTTCTCATAGAAGAACACAAAACGTCATTGCATATTGGCCTAAGTCTTTGTTAAGGTCAGTGCATATTGGCCTAAGTCTTTGTTAGGGTCGGTGCATGTTTTTCATTGGCACATACAGTCGGTGCATGTTTTGCATTGGCACATACTGTCGGTGCATGTTTTGCATTTGGCATACATTCGGTGCATATTTCGCATTAAGCATATAGTCGGTGTAGGTTTGCATTATGCACATAGTCGGTGCAGGTTTGCATCGTGCATATAGTCGGTGCAGGTTTGCATCGTGCATATAAGTCGGTGCAAATTTTAGTAAGGTCTGTGCACACTCTTTACAGTTCCGAAATAAAGTCGATGCATATTGATATATGCATGGACTCACGTCAGTGCACATCACTGTGCCGCATATAAAGAGTCGATGCTAGCAGCATTTCATTGACTTAAAAGCTAATACTGTCATTTCTTTTCCAGGTTAGCTATGTGGTTGAACACTTGATGGATGAGCTGACAACCTGCGAACCTGACTTACGAGCAAGTTAAAGTACCAGGTTATTGGCACGTGATCCAAGGCAAGACTCTAAAGGAGATTCAGCCACGTGAAACTGTAAGCATTCAGATTCTTACACATGGACCTCCAGTGAAGCGCTCGCGTCGAGATTCTTTGCGGGGGAAATGTGGTTTCCACGCGCCCTTTCCTCATAGAGGCTATAAAAGGGACATGATCCCTCTCAGAAATGTATCTCCCAAAAATTGAAGAGAAGAAGACAGACAGAGCAAGTGAGTGAGAGCTGAGGAGTGTAGAGCAAGCGCATAAATAAGGAAGAAGACTACGAAGCTGAAGAGAGCTTGAAGTTGAGAGTAGAAATCTGAAGAGTATCATAAGTCTGATCTTGAGAGAGCTTGAGAGTATTGGTAATTGTAATTGACTCGTGGATCAAATCCAGAGTCAATCTGCTTCTAGAAAGCTACATTGTTATATTGTTTCCTTTCTTTCGTTTTTAGTTTTTTGAACACTATCAAGCTGTGAGTCAGTGAGCGATGTTGAGACCTAGGATAGCGAAGCTGTAAAGCTCAACAATAGCAAGCTGTGAGGCTCAGTTGTTCGGGATAATTTCCCCAAAGCTGTGGATCAGCGGTGTGTAGGGATCTAATCCTCGAAGCTGTGGATCAGTGGTTTGAAGCTGTGAATCAGCAGTAAGCCACACTTGGTTAAGTGTGAGGTGGATGTAGGTGAAAACTGAACCACCTAAAATTCATGGTGTTCTGTGTGATTGGATTGTGAGTCTGAATCTTTATTGCTCTTGTCTGTTTGGCGTTTGGATGAATGCTTAAGTAATACATGTCTTCAATAGGTATAACTGCTATCTTAGATTGTTGCTAAAGCCTCTCATCCAGTAGGTATCTCAAAAGGTGTGGTTCAAAGGATAAGCAAAGCTTATCTGGAATCCACATCTAGCATGAGGATCAGTCTCCGCCATCGTACTGTACCTGGATGTTTGGATAACTGTTAGTGATGTCATCTGATCTCTTCTAATATTGCGGATATTTCCATTTCTGGATTGAGCTACAGTAGTTCATTTTTATTTCGCATTGATTTTAACTGTTGTAGACCTTGAAGGGGTAGATCTATTCACCCCCCCTCCAGATCTTAATGTCCATCCGTTCCAACAGCCCTCTCCAGCATACTGTAGCCCTGAAGGCTCCAGCACCAACCCCGTAAGTCCCCTCTGTCTCCGCCCGGTGGTGGCCGTGTAAGTCCCAAGAAGTGGGACCCATCACCCCGACACGGACCCTGAACTGGTTCACCTTGCTAACGAAAGCCCGACACTCAGCATTGGGGAACTAACACTGCCTCCAATAGTCTCCAGAAAAACTCGAGAAGCCACAGAGAATGACCCCGAGCAGGCTGTCCCTGCCTACTAAAATCGCCCGCTCCAGTCGGCGGCGTGCCCCGACGACTCGGGAGTCCCCCTCCTCCATGCCAGATGGGACGTAGCTCCTGACAAACTAGAACGTTTATGTAGTGCTCCAGAATTTATATAATAATTTCTAGATTCTTCATAAAATTTTCTGGAATTTATAGGGGATAAATAGACTAATAAAAGGATTATTGGATTAATAAGTCCTTATAAGGCCCAATTATGTTAAATAATTAACCTAGTCTATTTAAATAAAATCCAAAAGGGTTAAGGACCAAGCCCATTAATTTTGGCCCATATTCTAGAAGGTTATTTAGCCTATTTACGTATTTTCAGGATAAATACCATTTTTATGGATAATAATATGGATAATTAATAAAAAAGTTTGATTTATGTTGAAATCTATGCACGTTGGATGTAGCGGTCTATCGTGCGACCGCCACAGCCATGTAACGCACCAGTCTTGATGCGTTACATCATGTCAGTTCCGTGAAAGAAAGAACGAGCAAAAAGATTAGAACTTTGGGATCTTATCAACAAGAGATCGACTTGGGAGAGTTTATAACATTACTAAGGACTCTTAGGGATTATGTTCTGACAAATTAAGGACTCTAGAATCAATCTAATCTTCAAAACCCTATAAATAGGACCTAGTTCTGAACTGAGCGACCCTTACTTTTGGCTCGTGAAGAATCAAGGTAAGGAGATAAAATTTCGGGTAAGTTTTTTACAAGATTTTGTTTAGTATACTAATAGTTCTCCAAATTTCATGCTAGGAGATCGAGCAACCAAGGAGATTGAAGCTTCCAAAGTTGCTGGTTCGACCATAATTACCTAGGAATCTGAACGAAAGTCCTATGAAGATCAAGAGATTAGGACGTCTAAACGAGGTAATTAGAATTCAATCCTTAAGAACTTTTTGTTCACCCTAGTTTCATCTACGTACCCTCAAAATTTCACATCCTTAGGTCAAGAGGCTGAGGAGCTAGAGCAGCGTGAAGTTGCCGAAAAATCGCTGGAAAAGGAGAACTAGGGCACGTCTTTCACACTCAAATTAGAAGTTTAAAGCGCAGATAAAAGGGCAGGTTATCTCATGATTGGCAAAAATATCTTGTTAGGGATAAAAGCCCTCTGATTGCACTTGATTTCATGCATTATAAACTATGAATTCCATGTTTTAGTGGGTTCATGCATACATACATATTCTTAGCCCTAATCAAAGATCAAAGATATTATCTTGTAAATTCACTGTAACTTATGCATCTAGATGACCTTTACGTCATTTTGTCATGATTGGGGTAGTTAAATCTTTTCAAAACATGACATGATTTCAAATCATAGTCTTTTTATTTCATTATACTGTTAGTAGGGACTCTGACGCATCATACTTAGACCGTCACAGACTGTAACGGCCTTACGATAAGCCGTCACACTCTCTGTTGTATTTAGATTACTCTGTTGTCTCTGACGCACCATAGATGGAGCGCTACATTACTGTAACGGCCCCTCGATAGAACGTCACAATCACTGTGACGCACCCATTCTAGACCGTAAGGGTAATCGTAGACAGAATTGAAAATCAGTCAAGTTAACTTATAAATAAGCCTAGTTATCTAAGTTTTGACCTAATTTCATGTCTTTAAGATTATCTACTGATTCATGATAGAAATTGTATAATTAAGGTATCTTAAGTTAATTTAAGTTATGTTAATTTCATGTGCCAAAATTCTAGAGTTTTGTATCTAAATCATGATTTTCCAAAGATGTATTGACGAAGTTTTATCATGATTTCCTATTGTTACACATCCTCTCTATCAATAGAGTCATTTCTTTAAGTACATGACACATATTCCGGTATGTTGTCAATTAGTTCACTTTACACTATAGGAACATTATTCTTGGACTTGAGGACCTCTCTATTGGATATTTCTTCTAATGGACTAGAAAATCTTATTTCAAGGCCTCCATAATTCTCCGCCAGCCTGGGATTCCCACTAGGATGTCGAGTTGGTTGTACCATTAAAACTCAAGTGATTAGATTACACTCGATGTTTCTGGTTATCAGTAGTGTAACAGATCTATATTGGACCGTCAGGTACATGTAACGGCCCAATATACGACCGTCACATTCAACTAAGTCCGATTTCTCGGTTTGGGATTCAAACTAATGTAACGACTCAATACTGGAGCGTCACATCATGTAACGGCCTAGTACACGACCGTCACAATGCTTGAGTATTTTAACCGAGGTTTGACCAAGGGTTGATATTCCAAGGTTTCTAGATGGACTCTTGATGATCTAGAACTTATCGTATTGATCAAGAAACCTAATATAATGAATGGAAGATAAAGAATGTACCGTTATGCTGCTGATTTATTTCCCTAAGCATAACATAGTATAAGTCATTCTTGATTTCTCATGATTCTTAGCATTCATTCATTGAATTACTGTTATCAAGAGCTTATTAGAATTTTACATTCTTGGCAATACTTTATTGTTACATACGTGGAAAAAGCTTGATTTATACTTGAAGATGCGATCGAGCACTGATTGTGTTCAAGGGCTCTATGCTAGTTCCCTCGGCTGATTGTCGAAACATACTATGATAAACCATGGGGTATGATGCTACTGGCGTCGCATTACGATGTGAGTACTTTCTTTATAAATAAGTGACAATCCACAACACAATACATCATGATTGATACTTGACTTTCTTGATATTACACAGAAATTCATGAAGTACTTGCTCATAAGCAAAAGATACTGGAGTGATGATTATGTGGCTTGCTAGTACATTCTCGTTACATTCTTGTTCATGAAAGGTCATATCATGTTCTTATAACATTATTGCTAGTTCATACTTGCTCTCATTCTATCTTACATACGTTGGTTTAATCGCATGATTGATCGCATTCGCGTCATTTTACCTTATTTCTCTAGAGCTAAAATGTTAATTACTTTAATGATGCCTTCATGTTGATGCGAAGATACCTACTCGGTAAGTGTGCTCATTACCTATTTTCATTCTTTTTTAGGAAATGGAAGTGAGTCGGGTTCGGATTCGAATGTTCAAGTAGCGGATCCGAGAGTGAATAAAGAATGAGCGAAAACTTAGGAAGTTTATATTGTTTAGATCGAGTCTATGTAATTTCTTATTTCTTGAGTCTAGCATGATGGAAGTTGAATTAGTGGTTGTATTCCAATATTGGATTTGATTATTAATGAAAGTTGAAGTTGAGAAAATATTATGCGATTGCATTCTTATGTGTGATTGCCTTGCGCTCTGATCGTTCTTGCTTGCAAGAGGCATACCATGCCGGCTGTTCGCGTTCCTCGAGCGAGTCTTCCGCTATAATAAAGGCTCGGGGCGTGACAGTTAAGTTGGTATCAGAGCCTAAGTCTCAGGACTTAGGGAGAAGAGTTATGTCATTGGATAAGTCCAAGGTTTAAGGACCCCTACCTATGAACTAAGGAAGAAATTTCCACACCCATGTGAGAATTAGGTAGAGCCCGGGATAAGATAGTTAATTAGCTTTAAGATTGATTTTCCTTCCAATTCCATGATAAATAACAAGTTGTTATTTTTCTCTCCGGTACCCTATTATTACCATGGCTCATCGTGTAGATTGGAATGGTATGCAAAAAACTGTTGCTCGCCTCACTCAGGCATTACAAACCATGGCGCAAGCGGGCGCAGGTGCAAGGGCTGGTGATTTACATCGTAACTTTCAGAGCTTAAACCCTCCGCAGTTCTATGGTTCTTCTAATCCGGATGAAGTAGAGAACTTGATAGACGAAATGAATCGTATCTTTGACGTTATCCAATGCACCGATCAAGAGAAGGTGCGTCTCGCAACCTTCCAACTCAACAAAGATGCCCGTACATGGTGGAAGTCGGTTCCGGCACCTCCGGCCGATGCACCTCATGCATGAGATGGTTTTCTTACCCTATTCTATGCCAAGAACTTTTCTGAGCACGTAAAGAACGAAAGGCTATCGAGTTAGCCACTCTTTGACAAGGGATGATGACGGTTGCCGAATATGAACTACAATTCTCAAGGCTTGCACCTTACGCACCGCATCTTATCAACACTGATTTATTAAAGGCTAATCGGTTCATGGACGGGTTACGGCCCGATTTCATTCAACAGCTCGGGACCCAAAACATCCGTACTTATGCGAAAATGGTTCAACGAGCGTATTTGTGTGAAAGGACCTTAGAGAAGGTCGAGAAATTAAAAGGGAAAGGAGAGGAGTCTAGTCGACGCTCAGATCGGCGTTATAAGAAGGAAAAGTTCAGCATCACGGAGCTCTACAAGAGCCGTTATAGTAAGAAGAGATCCAGGAATGGGAATGGTGGAAGTTCCCATAAGCAAAAGAAAATCAAGAAGGAGGAGCAAGTTGCTATAGCTTGAATGTTTTGTAAAAAATTCGGCCATTCAGCTGAAGAATGTTGGAAGTGCCTTGGTGCGTGTCTACATTGTGAAAGCAGGGAGCATCGTATGCCAGATTGCCCCCTTATGAAAGACCAATCGTCTGATGGAGGACGTAGGAGGCAAGCTCGCCTCAATGCCGTCTTAGAAGAAGAGGAAGCGCCTAGGGCTGGTGGGCTTATGGAAGGTACTCTTCAAATTTGTTCACGTCCTGTATTTGTGCTATTTGACACTGGTGCCTCTCATTCCTTTATCTCCACTACTTTTACAAAAATATTATCAATTGCATCAGTCCCCTTACCTTCAGATCTCACTATTACCACACCCTTAGGTTCTGGAACAAAACTTACCGACTATTATCCTAATAGCGAACTGATAGTAGAAGGTCACAATCTCCCCGCAAACTTAGTATGCCTTGACATGAAAGGTTATGATGCCATTTTAAGGGTAGATTGACTTGTAGATCATGATGCTTATATCAATTGCCGAAATAGGATTATATCCTTTAGAAAGCCTGATCTTCCAAGATTCTCTTTTCTTGGCATCAAGTACAAGAAGCATCCTATTATTATATCTTCTCTTCACGCTTGCAAAACGTGAAGATTTTCTTGCTTCTGTCATTATTACCGAATCCAAGGAGATTATCTTAGCAGACATTCCTATTGTAAGTGAGTTCCCCGATGTGTTCCCGTCCGAATTACCCAGTTTACCACCCGAGAGGGAAGTGAACTTCACTATTGAACTCATTCCAGGAACATCACCTGTTTCTATATCCCCTTACAGGATGTCCCTGATGCGCGGAAAACGCACGTCGTTAATACGCCCCGCTACCAAATTAAAATATCCGGCCCACAAATTAAATAAATAGAATAGTTAAGTGGTGAGACCAAGTCGAATCCACAGGGAGAAGTAGATTTAAAAGTGGAAAACTTTGAGTTTTTAAGATTTAGAAATCATGATAATTGAATTTAAACCGCCTTAAAAAGATTGGGATGCAATTTAGAAGGGTGGAATCGATAGAAGAACAAATAGACAATTATAATGAAACTAAGGTGAACTAGGAAGAGAAATAACTTTTAAACCAGACACAATTAGAATAACTGGAATAAATAAAAGTTGTATAGAATGAAAAGATGAAGAAGTTTGATGAAGAACATAGAATCAGAGAACAATAGGAAGATAGTGAAAAATATGAAAAACTCAAGAGCTATCGGTGCGGATGAATAGTAATATGGCAGAAATCAGAACAGTGAAAACTTAATTATAACTCTCAAAATAAGAAGATTTAGAAGAAGTGGTAGAAGAAGAAATTTTAGATCTACAAGAGAAGAACAACTTTCATGAAGAACTCAGAGTAAAAATAAGATTGGAAAGGCTTCAAAATAGAAGAATAATAGAAGGTATCACCTTGGATGAACAGTAATCATGTAGAACAGAACTTAGAAAGACAGAAAATGACTTTCAATTTACAAGGAATTGAGGGAAATAGTAGAAAGAGAAGTTGAAGAACATTTATAGATTGACAACTTTGTAGAAGGTAATAAATTGAAATAAGGATCACACAAGCCTATAATTTGAGTATGAAGAGCCAAAAATGGCTAAGAGTACAATGAAAGTATTCAATACAAACTAACAACAAACTTCAAAACTTAAATACAAAGCTCTCAAAATCTTCTCCTACCAAAGCCACAAAGTAAGAACTTCAAGAACACTTACAAATCTTAGCAACCCATAGCTTACAGCTCTTTGCTATCTCCTCTTCACCCCTTCCCCTCTTTTCATTACAATTGAACCCCTTTATATACGGTAACACAACAACCCTTTTGCTAATATGAACACTTCTTGCTTCTTTTATGGACAATTGCTGCTCTTGTTGACTTGGAATTGTGTGCTAGCATGTGCTGCACACTTTTCTAATTTTTCTAATTTTTCTTTGGGATTTTTCTGGCCTTTTTTTCTCCTTCCTTTCTTCTTCTTCTCTCTTTCTCTCTCTCTTGCGGCCGCGTGCGCCCGTGTGCGCCGGCTTCCTCTTTCTTCCTCCGCGTGGACCCGCGGTGCGCCGTCGCCTCCGCCTACCGCCGCGTGCCCGCATGGGCGTTGTGCGCCCGGCTGCCTGGCCTCCTCCTCCACGCGCCTGCAGGCGCGTGTTGACCACGTGAGGGGGTTGACCCCCCTCTCGTCGCCCGTGCCCCGCCGCGAAGGCGGGGGCAGGCCCTCCTTCGGCCGCCGACACACAAAACACACACACTCACACATATTAATTATATAATATATATATATATTATAATATATATATATATATTATATATAATATATATATTGATATATATATCATATATATTATGTATATAGCTTAGAAAAAATCCAACAAAATATCAAATAACTTTATTTTTTTCTTCTTTGTTTTTTTCTTTTCTTTTTGAACAAGTCCATGGGCTTTTGTCCCAGTTCAACATATAATTTTATTTTCTTTATTTTCTTATTTTTTCCGTTTTGAATGCTTGCATAAATAAGTAAAAATTGTTATTAATTTTATTTAATTTTAGAAATTTAATTATTTGACTTTAAATTAACAGTAAGTGTGATACGTGTATATTTATTATTATTTAAGCTCATAAAAATGTGTAATATCATGAATTAATATGTAAAAATACACACTTATCACACCCCCCAACTTACTCATTGCTAGTCCCTTAGCAATGCAAATAATCTCAAAATGTAAGGACTAACAAGAGTTTACAAAGTTCATGCCTCATTTCTAGATCATCTTTCATAGAGTCAACTAAAGATTAGGAATCTGGAATCATTATCACATACTAACCTTATGTAGGAAATTCAGGTACATGATCAAGAATTCTAATCAAAATTCAGTAGCACTTGTGCATGTGTAATACTAAATTCACAGTAGAGACAATTGCATCCACCAGTTGCTATTCCGAACAAATACCTTTCAATTCTACACTTCTTAATTAGAGCATTCAGCAAAATAGCGTTGTTTGTCTGCCTTATTGCTATGTCCCTTTTGGGATCTCTTTTCCTTTTTTTCTTTTTTTTTTCTTTCTACTTTTTTTCTATACACACATGATGCTGCACTACCCTTCACTGGTTTACGCGAACCTCAACACGTCTTAGGTGAAGTAGGCCTGGTTATACAGATCAAAGTTCCCTTTTCCTTTTGACGCGAACCTCAACACGTCTTAAGTGAAGTAGGTCCGGTTACTCAGAATCGGAGCATTTTTCATGGTGTTTTTATCAAAATTTTATTTTTCAATAGATAACATGGCAGAAAACTTCTAAAAGATCTCTTCTTCAAAAAGTGCAGAATATCACACAGTATGTCCAAAATAGCAGAAGACTTGTCCTACTTGTTTCATTAACGTGCAAAGTGATTTTATTTTTCTAAAGTGCACATGAACTTTAAAAAGATTCTTAAATCAGTTTTCCATGGCTAGATTAAATAAATTATCCATCATCCTTTTCCCTAGTCTTTTCTATTCTAGATTCCTTTTCAATGGAAACATGAATCATGAAAACCAAAATGGGTTAAAAAAATGAGGTTGTATATGAATGCTTGTGCAACATGATTTTCGTAAAAAAAATGAGGTTGTATATGAATGCTTGTGCAACATGATTTCCGTCCCCCCAACTTAAATGACATTGTCCTCAATGGCATGAACAATATGGAACAATAGAACAATGTAGACATGATATGTTTGGGAAGGAACGGGACAACCTGATGTGTACTTCGACGGCCTTGGTTTTTGAGAGGCGGTACTTGGCTTTAAAAATCGGAGCAACAGAGTAAGCAATCAGCTCTCTCCCCCCAACTTATCCTTTATTCAAATCTACAAAATAAACATAAAACCACAATAAAAACTTGGGTTGCCTCCCAAGAAGCTATTTATTCTCACACAGAAATCATAAAAATTTTGGGTTACCTCCCAAGAAGCGCTTAGTTTAACGTCTTCAGCCAGACATATTACAGTTCACTAACCAACGGGTGGCATTCAGAATGAGCCACCAAATGATCTTATCCTCCGATAAATTCCAGCCCGTGTACCATTGGAGGAAAAGATTATGCCTCGATGCATGTAGGTTAGAAGCATGCCAAGGTGGGTCTAGGAATTTTGATGGACCCCCTCGGTCAGAGAATGGTGGAGGAATTATCATAGCTTCAATTACAAAATATTCCTCGGTATGTTTAAGGTCCTTATAAGTATTAAACACATCAATGCGGACCTTAATTTCTCTCAACTTTTCTCCTTCATCCTCACTTTTAAGATGTACTTGCGTATTGTTTAGGTGAGAGAGGATAAGGGTGTTATGGATTTTTAGGGAATCTACACATGGCCAGTGTCAAGGAGATAAGGAGGATTAGGAATGAAATCAGTGCGCTCCTCAACACAAGAATTCACAGAAGGCTCATATGGATCTAACCAGTTGGTGAGTTGCAGAATATTTGGAATGATTATGGATTCACCAAGGTTAGGGATGGGGAAAAGATCCACATCCTTCTCTAAATCATGAGATGCCCAATCAGAGTGACTTTCCAGTGGAGTACCTGGTTCCTCAATTACCAAATAAGAAGGGTTTATGACCACACTCAATTCTCTCTCCACACTCACATTTTCTTCGTCATTCACTTGGAAGGAAGATTCATCAAAGTCAGGAAGGATAAGAAATGGAATTTGATCATGGATTGATAAATCATCGTCATCTTCTTCTCCCCTCGACTCAAGATCAACAGACTCATCATAATCTTCATCACTAATGGAGTTAGGTTTAGGCATCTTAGGCTGCTCTTCACTAACTTCCTTTAAGTCCTCCTCATAAGACTCCTCCATGATCCCCTCAAAATCAACAGTGATATGAGCGGTAGATCGGGGGATCATAGGTTGATCATTTGGACTTTTATCGTTATCACATCCATCAAATCCAGGAAGTTGGTCCTCAAGACTTGTAGTGGAGTTGCTAGGCATTGGATCGACTTCCATTTCTATGATATTTTTAGCAACCCTGCTCACTTGGGCCTCAAAGTTTTGCAGTTGTTCTTGGAAGGCTTGTTGTTGAGTCTGGAAGAGCCGTGTCAATTGATCAAACATCTCCTCCTTATACAAATCTGTGTATGGAGGAGATAGATAAGTGGGCTGAGAGTCAGATTGTGATGGATAGTAGTTTGAAGGGTACTCAATCCGAGAATGAGATGGTGGAGAGTGTATGGGTTGCCCTCCATAATAGGGTTGATCATAAGAATCATTTGGGTATGGGGCCCAATTTTGAAAATCTTATTCTTGAGGACTTTGGCCTTGTACCTGATAAGACTCCCAAGAAGAATCATGTTGATCTCTCCAACCAGAATTAAAGTTATTTGGACATGGGTCAAAATAAGGTGTGGAGAGTTCTGGAGACATTTGGGTTTGCCTTGCTTGGTCCATCCAAGAGATTGTTGGTTGATTTTCCCAGCTAGAGGTATAAGTATCTGGAGATGATTCGTAATCGGGCTGAGAAAACTGTTGATCATATTGGCCTTGCTCTGTGGTGAAAGGTAGATCATGGCCCCCAAACTGAGTGGTTGGAATATGGTCTTAGGTAAACGATGGAAACTGGGCCATCATAGGTGACGGGATCTCATTTTGGGCCGACCACGAATATGGACTGTCATAAGAGGTCGGGTTGTTTTGGGTGAGAAATGAGTGTGGATTTGGGCAACCACCGCCATAATGGGCCGGGTTGGCCCACATGTGATCATTATCATGGTGACTAGGTGATATGAAGTGGGTTTGATCCATGGCTAGAAAGTGATCAAATTTATGAGTCAATTGGTCAAACTTGTCTAACTTATGTGTCCAATCCATAGATTAAAATTTATGCTCTCACCATTTTTTTGTATATTTTATTTTTTTCTTCTCTTTTTTTGTTTTTTTTTTATACAAATGAATTCTCAAACAAAGTCCAACTTAGATTCACCATCAAACTTGTCCACCAGCCAAGTAACAGGTGGGAAAGTGGGAGGCTCCCCTTGCTTTCACAAGGTCCTAATTAAGTAACCACTTTCCCGCTAATAGCGTTTGCCGTTGACCTCTAACCTTAGACATCAGTTTCAAAGATGATAGTGAGCCCAAGTTATACCTTTTTTGTGTTTTTGATTTTCTATTTTTTAATTAGTGAACTGAGCTAGTCCACCATATTTTTTTTATTTTTATTTTGAAGAACATTTCTAAGCATGAAAACTAATTACATATTGAAAGTAAAAACAGAGAAACTAAATCTATGGAAAGAGGGTAAGAGTACTAACCTTAATCGCATTCCCTCGTTCTTTATTTGACAAATGAAAAATAACAAGATTAAAAGATAAAGAAGATTTACCTCGGGGAGACACAACATTTGTTTTTGGCATTTTCAAAAATTTCTATTTTTTATGCTTTTGTGGATCCTTTTGTTTTTCTGCAAAAATAAGAGTGAGCACCAATATATATACACAAAAGAAAGCACAAAGTTATCAACTTCCAATTCAACCCCTCCCCGGCAACGGTGCCAAAATTTGATGCGCGGAAAACGCACGTCGTTAATACGCCCCGCTACCAAATTAAAATATCCGGGCCACAAATTAAAGAAATAGAATAGTTAAGTGGTGAGACCGAGTCGAATCCACAGGGAGAAGTATATTTGAAAGTTAAAAACTTTGAGTTTTTAAGATTTAGAAATCATGAGAATTGAATTTAAACAGCCTTAAAAAGATTGGGATGCAATTTAGAAGGGTGGAATCGATAGAAGAACAAATAGACAATTATAATGAAACTAAGGTGAACTAGGAAGAGAAATAACTTTTAAACCAGACACAATTAGAAGAACTGGAATAAATGAAAGTTGTAGAGAATGAAAAGATGAAGAAGTTTGATGAAGAACACAGAATCATAGAACAAAAGGAAGACAGTGAAAAATATGAAAAACTCAAGAGCTATCGGTGCGGATGAACAGTAATATGGCAGAAATCAGAACAGTGAAAACTTAATTATAACTCTCAAAATAAGAAGATTTAGAAGAAGTGGTAGAAGAAGAAATTTTAGATCTACAAGAGAAGAACAACTTTCATGAAGAACTCAGAGTAAAAATAAGATTGGAAAGGCTTCAAAATAGAAGAATAATAGAAGGTATCACCTCGGATGAACAGTAATCATGTAGAACAGAACTTAGAAAGACAGAAAATGACTTTCAATTTAGAAGGAATTGAGGGAAATAGTAGAAAGAGAAGTTGAAGAACACTTATAGATTGACAACTTTGTAGAAGATAATAAATTGAAATAAGGATCACACAAGCTTATAATTTGAGTATGAAGAGCCAAAAATGGCTAAGAGTACAATGAAAGTATTCAATACAAACTAACAACAAACTTCAAAACTTAAATACAAAGCTCTCAAAATCTTCTCCTACCAAAGCCACAAAGTAAGAACTTCAAGAACACTTACAAATCTTAGCAACCCATAGCTTACAACTCTTTGCTATCTCCTCTTCTCCCCTTCCCCTCTTTTCATTACAATTGAACCCCTTTATATAGGGTAACACAACAACCCTTTAGCTAATATAAACACTTCTTGCTTCTTTTGTTGACAATTGCTGCTCTTGTTGACTTGGAATTGTGTGCTAGCATGTGCTGCACACTTTTCTAATTTTTCTAATTTTTCTTTGGGATTTTTCTGGCCTTTTTTTCTCCTTCCTTTCTTCTTCTTCTCTCTTTCTCTCTCTCCTGCGGCCGCGTGCGCCCGTGTGCGCCGGCTTCCTCTTTCTTCCGCCGCGTGGACCCGCGGTGCGCCGCCGCCTCCGCCTAGCGCCGCGTGCCCGCGTGGGCGCTGTGCGCCCAGCTGCCTGGCCTCCTCCTCCACGCGCCTGCAGGCGCGTGTTGACCGCGTGAGGGGGGTTGACCCCCCTCTCGTCGCCCGTGCCCCGCCGCGAAGGCGGGGGCGGGCCCTCCTTCGGCTACCGACACACAAAACACACACACTCACACATATTAATTATATAATATATATATGTATTATATATATATATTATATATATATAATATATATATTGATATATATATCATATATATTATGTATATAGCTTAGAAAAAATCCAACAAACTATCAAATAACTTTATTTTTTTTCTTCTTTATTTTTTTCTTTTCTTTTTGAACAAGTCCATGGGCTTTTGGCCCAGTTCAACATATAATTTTATTTTCTTTATTTTCTTATTTTTTCCATTTTGAATGCTTGCATAAATAAGTAAAAATTGTTATTAAATTTATTTAATTTTAGAAATTTAATTATTTGACTCTAAATTAACAGTAAGTGTGATACGTGTATATTTATTATTATTTAAGCTCATAAAAATGTGTAATATCATAAATTAATATGTAAAAATACACACTTATCAGTCCCCCACAGAACTCAAGGAATAAAAAAGGCAGTTGCAAGAATTACTAGACAAAGGCTTCATCAGAACTAGCACATCCCCTTAGGGTGCGCCGGTTCTATTTGTTAAGAAAAAGGATGGTTCTCTCAGGCTATGCATCGATTACCGGTGACTGAATCAACTCACAATTAAAAACAAGTATCTGTTACCGCGTATTGATGAACTCTTCGATCAGCTTTCAAGAGCAGAATATTTCTCTAAGATAGACCTCAGATCAGGTTATCATCAGCTTAGAATTAAAGAAGAAGACATTTATAAAATGACTTTTCGAAGTCGTTATGGCCACTATGAATCCGTGGTAATGCCATTCGGATTAACTAATGCCCCGGCAGCATTCATGCAACTTATGAACAGTGTCTTCCAGCCATATCTGGACCAATTTATCATCATCTTCATTGATGATATCTTGATATACTCCAAGACAAAGGAGGAACATGAAGAACATTTGAAAATAGCTTTGCAAACACTTAGAGAGAATAAACTCTATGCCAAGCTAAATAAATGCGAATTCTGGCTCAAGGAAGTTTCATTGCTAGGCCACATTATTTCAAAAGAAGGTATCACTGTGGGTCCTTCTAAGGTAGAAGCTGTCAAGAATTGGAGCCGGCTAACGACCGTATCGGAAGTACGAAGTTTTCTGGGTCTAGCTGATTATTATAGAAGATTCATTAAAAAAATTTCAAAGATTACAGTTCCTTTAACTAGACTGATGAGAAAAGAAAATTCTTTTGTCTGGTCAGAGGATTGTGAGGAGAGTTTCCAAACTCTTAAAAATCATCTTACTACAGCTCCTATTCTAACACTACCGATGGAAGGTGGTGGATTCGAAGTATACACGGATGCATCAGGAATTGGCTTAGGGTGTGTCCTCATACAAAATGGAAGAGTAATCTGTTATTCTTCAAGACAATTGAAACGTCACGAGAAAAATTATCATGTACATGATTTGAAATTAGCAGCTGTCATTTTTGCCTTGAAAATTTGACGTCATTATCTCTATGGAGAAAAGTTTATGGTCTACTCGGACCACAAAAACTTGAAATACTTATTTTCTCAAAAAGAGCTAAATATGAGGCAGAGAAGATGGTTGGAATATCTAAAAGATTTTAATTTTTCTATTCAATATCATCCTGGCAAGGCTAATGCTATTGCGGATGCACTCAGCAGAAAACCAATGGGTATGCTATCAAGTCTTATGATTAGTATGACAAATCTTATTCCTCAATTTGCTCAGTTGAACTTAGATATTGACAGGAAGGAAGAAGATTACTTCATGGCTAATATCCGAGCTCAACCTACCTTAATAGAGGATCTAGTCAAGTTGCAAAATGATGATCTCATGTTACTAGAAATTAAGGCTAATATTGAACAACGGCCGGATTTCTCTATTACGGAGGCTGGAAGATTGCTATTCAAGGGCCGAGTGTGTGTACCGGATCATGAAGATACGAAGAAATTGATTCTAGAAGAAGCACATAAATCCAGGTATACCATTCACCCAGGTAGTCCAAAAATATATCAGGATCTCAAAAGAAATTTCTGGTGGCCCAACATGAAGAGAGAAATAGCTGATTTCGTGTCTCGCTGTCTCACTTGTCAACAAGTAAAGGCAGAGTATTTTAGACCCGCAGGTAAACTACATCAGCTGAATATTCCTGAATGGAAGTGGGAGAGTATAGGAATGCATTTCATTATGGGGTTACCTAAGACAAGAGGTGGACACGATGGTATATGGGTAATCATAGACCGATTAACTAAATCTGCACATTTCATACCAATCAAAAGTCGATGATCTGTGGATATCCTGGCAGCATTATACATAAGGGAAATTGTTAAATTACATGGTGTCCCAGTCACTGTTATATCTGATAGAGATCCTCGATTCACATCACAATTTTGGAAGGGACTATAACAGTCACTAGGGACTAGATTGAATTTCAGCACAGCCTTTCATCCACAAACTGATGGTCAGACAGAAAGAACGAATCAGGTGGTAGAAGACATGCTCAGGGCTTCTGTTATTGATTTTAGAGGTAGTTGGCATGATCACTTGCCTCTGGTAGAATTTGCATATAATAACAGTTACCATGCCAGCATACAAATGGCACCTTTTGAAGCTCTATATGGAAGAAATTGTCGATCACCAATATGTTGGAGTGAAATAGGGGAAAGACAATTCCTAGGCCCCGATATTATCAGAGAATCTACAGAGAAGATAAAGCTTATTCAAGAGAGAATAAAGATGGCACAAGATAGGCAAAAGTCTTATGCTGATAATCGAAGATGCGACTTAGAATTTCAAGTAGGAGACCATGTGTATCTCAAGGTTTCTCCAGGTCGTGGTATTCGGAGATTTGGCATTAAGGGTAAACTAACTCCAAGGTTCATTGGTCCGTTTGAAATTCTCGAAAGGGTCGGTGAAGTGGCTTATAGATTGGCTTTACCTCCACAATTAGCAGGAGTTCATGACGTATTTCACGTCTCTATGCTAATGAAATATGTATATGACCCTGACCATATTATCACTTATGACAATCTAGAGATTCAGAAGGATATGACATACGAGCAAGCACCAATAAAGAATCTGGAACGAGAAGTACGTCAACTAAGAAATAAAGTTATTCCGATGGTCAAGATTCAATGGAAAAAGTATGGCCATATGAAGCAACATGGGAAACCGAAGAAGCCATGCGGAAAAGATTTTTAGAATTATTCAACTGTAAGTACACTCTCCATAATCCATGTATTGAATTTGGGGACCAAATTCTTATAAGTGGGGGAGGGTGCAGTGCCCTAGAATTTATATAATAATTTCTGGATTATTTATAATTTTTTTTAGAATTTATAAGGACTAAATAGACTAATAAAAGGATTATTAGATTAATAAGTCATTATAAGGCCCAATTATGTTATATAATTAACCTAGCCTATTTAAATAAAATCCAAAAGGTTTAAGGACCAAGCCCATTAAGTTTGGCCCATATTATAGATGGTTATTTAGCCTATTTACGTATTTTAAGGATAAATACCATTTTTATGGATAATAATATGGATAATTAACAAAAGAGTTTGATTGATGTTGAACTCTATGCACGTTGGATGTAGCGGTCTATCATGCGACCGCCACAGCCATGTAACGCACCAGTCCTGATGCGTTACATCCTGTCAGTTCCGTGAAAGAAACAACGAGCAAAAAGATTAGAACTGTGGGATCTTATCTACAAGAGATCGACTTGGGAGAGTTTATAACATTACTAAGGACTCTTGTGGATTAGGTTCTGGCAAATTAAGGACTCTAGAATCAATATAATCTTCTAAACCCTATAAATAGGACCTAGTTCTGAATTGAGCGACCCTTACTTTTGGCTCGTGAAGAATCAAGGTAAGGAGATAGAATTTCTGGTAAGTTATTTAGAAGATTTTGTTTAGTATACTTTAGACTAATAGTTCTTCAAATTTTGTGCTACGAGATCGAGCAACCAAGGAGATTGAAGCTTCCAAAGTTGCTGGTTTGACCATAATTGACCAGACATCTGAACAAAAGTCCTCTAAAGATCAAGAGATTAGGATGTCTAAATGAGGTAATTAGATTTCACTCCTTAAGAACTTTTTGTTCACCTTAATTTCATCTACGTACCCTCAAAATTTCACATCCTTAGGTCAAGAGGCTGAGGAGCTAGAGCAACGTGAAGTTGCTGGAAAATCGCTTGAAAAGGAGAACTAGGGCACGTCTTTCACACTCAAATTAGAAGTTTAAAGCTCAGATAAAAGGGTAGGTTATCTCACGATTGGCAAAAACATCTTATTAGGGATAAAACCCCTCTGATTGTACTTGATTTCATGCATTATAAACTATGAATTCCATGTTTTAGTGGGTTCATGCATACATACATATTCTTAGCCCTAATCAAAGATCAAAGATATTATCTTGTAAATTCACTGTAACTTATGCATCTAGATGACCTTTACTTCATTTTGTCATGATTGGGGTAGTTAAATCTTTTCAAAACATGACATGATTTCAAATCATAGTCTTTTTATTTCATTATACTGTTAGTAGGGACTCTGACGCATCATACTTAGACCGTCACAGACTGTAACGGCCTTACGATAAGCCGTCACACTCTCTGTTGTATTTAGATTACTCTGTTGTCTCTGACGCACCATAGATGGAGCATTACATTACTGTAACGGCCCCTCGATAGAACGTCACAATCACTGTGACGCACCCATTCTAGACCGTCAGGGTAATCGTAGATAGAATTGAAAATCAGTCAAGTTAACTTATAAATAAGCTTAGTTATCTAAGTTTTGACCTAATTTCATGTCTTTAAGATTATCTACTGATTCATGATAGAAATTGCATAATTAAGGTATCTTAAGTTAATTTAAGTTATGTTAATTTCATGTGCCAAAATTCTAGAATTTTATATCTAAATCATGATTTTCCAAAGATGTATTGATGGAGTTTTATCATGATTTCCTATTGTTACACATCCTCTCTATCAATAGAGTCATTTCTTTAAGTACATGGCACATATTCCGGTATGTTGTCAATTAGTTCACTTTGCACTATAGGAACATTATTCTTGGACATGAGGACCTCTCTATTGGATATTTCTTCCAATGGACTAGAAAATCTTGTTTCAAGACCTCCATAATTCTCCGCCAGCCTGGGATTCCCACTAGGATGCCGAGTTGGTTGTACCATTAAAACCCAAGTGATTAGATTACACTCGATGTTTCTGGTTATCAGTAGTGTAACAGATCTATATTGGACCGTCAGGTACATGTAACGGCCCAATATACGACCGTCACATTCAACTAAGTCCGATTTCTTGGTTTGGGATTCAAACTAATGTAACGGCTCAATA
The DNA here is from genome assembly GCA_022559845.1 of Amorphophallus konjac. Lineage (NCBI taxonomy): Eukaryota > Viridiplantae > Streptophyta > Magnoliopsida > Alismatales > Araceae > Amorphophallus > Amorphophallus konjac. Next base: position 227,565,034 of record CM040123.1, on the reverse strand, counting down.
CTGGAGCGTCACATCATGTAACGGCCCAGTACACGACCGTCACAATGCTTGAGTATTTTAACCGAGGTTTGACCAAGGGTTGATATTCCAAAGTTTCTAGATGGACTCTTGATGATCTAGAACTTATCGTATTGATCAAGAAACCTAATATAATGGATGGAAGATAAAGAATGTACCGTTATGCTACCGATTTATTTCCCTAAGCATAACATAGTATAAGTCATTCTTGATTTCTCATGATTCTTAGCATTCATTCATTGAATTACTGTTATCAAGAGCTTATTAGAATTGTACATTCTTGGCCATACTTTATTGTTACATGCGTGGAAAAAGCTTGATTTATACTTGAAGATGTGATCGAGCACTGATTGTGTTCAAGGGCTCTATGCTAGTCCCCTCGGCTGATTGTCGAAAATATACTATGATAAACCATGGGGTATGATGCTACTGACGTCGCATTGCGCTGGGAGTACTTTCTTTATAAATAAGTGACAATCCACAACACAATACAGCATGATTGATACTTGACTTTCTTGATATTCCACAGAAATTCACGAAGTACTGGCTCATAAGCAAAATATAATGGAGTGATGATTATGTGGATTGCTAGTACATTCTCGTTACATTCTTATTCATGAAAGGCCATATCATGTTCTTATAACATTCTTGCTAGTTCATACTTGCTCTCATTCTATCTTACATACTTTGGTTTAATCGCATGATTGATCGCATTCGCATCATTTCACCTTATTTCTCTAGAGCTAAAATGTTAATTACTTTAATCATGCCTTCATGTTGATGCGAATATACCTACTGGGCAAGTGTGCTCATTACCTATTTCCATTCTTTTTCAGGAAATGGAAGTGAGTCGGGTTCCATTCTTGTTTATGAAAGGCCATATCATGTTCTTATAACATTCTTGCTAGTTCATACTTGCTCTCATTCTATCTTACATACTTTGGTTTAATCGCATGATTGATCGCATTCGCATCATTTCACCTTATTTCTCTAGAGCTAAAATGTTAATTACTTTAATCATGCCTTCATGTTGATGCGAATATACCTACTGGGCAAGTGTGCTCATTACCTATTTCCATTCTTTTTCAGGAAATGGAAGTGAGTCAGGTTCGGATTCGGAATGTTCAAGTAGCGGATCCGAGAGTGAATAAAGAATGAGCGAAGACTTAGGAAGTTTATATTGTTTAGATCGAGTCTATGTAATTTCTTATTTCTTGAGTCTAGCATGATGGAAGTTGAATTAGTGGTTGTATTCCAATAGTGGATTTGATTATTAATGAAAGTTGAAGTTGAGTAAATATTGTGCGATTGCATTCTTATGTGTGATTGCCTTGCGCTCTGATCGTTCTTCCTTGCAAGAGGCTTCCGCTGTAATAAAGGCTCGAGGGCGTGACAGTTTAGCTGTCGAGTGGGAACCTCGTGGGAACCTCGTGGGATAGCCTCTATTGTGGTCGTAGGTGTATATCCCGCCCGCCTATGAAATACAGGCCAGCTCCACAGCTCGGACTCTGCTCGCCCCCCTCCAACGAGGCCCTCCGCCACTACCGTGTCCCATGAGTCAAGCTGGTCCACGCTGGCTACAGTAATGACCGGTGGGCCCAGAGGAGGCATGGGCCGCTCAATCCTCCTCACCCAGTAATCCTCCTCCCGGGCCACACGTCTCGGGACCTGCTCGTCTCTCACAAATCGTGCCATAGCTTCAAGACAAAGCACACAGTAATGGCTAGCACACCAGAAAGTCAACATATACAATGTAGCAAAACAAAGGCACATGAAGTGTCAAAATATAACTACAACAACGCAGAATGAGGAGCTCACGGGCCGTACGCCCTCATCTCTGCCTCCAACGCACACCCCATGGGGGGAATTTGTTGTACCCAGACAATTTCCCAGCAAAGTATTAAGGGATAAGGGTTCGGGAATTTCCTTGAACACCTTTAAGGCACGGGCTACCCAGCCCCTCTTACGACTCGCCGGGCCCAACCAAGGGTCCCAACCAGTTAGCCGTGACCTACGGCGACATCAACAATTGATTGGGATTACTCTCGATTGCTCAGTTGCGGGCTTTTCCCACGTTCTACACGGCCACCCGGGCCAACCGGGGGCCACTCCGACTACAAGCTGTGCCACACGGCACCCAGCAACAAGGCCGGGTCCTATGCCAAGATGCCTTCTTCCATCCCTCTGAGGTCAAGGGGAGACCTAACTAGGTCAACGACATGCTTTGGGGGCCTGCAGCACGTATATATGGCTCACACACGTGTGTCGGGCATTTCCCTGAACACCTGGTGGGCTCATGGATCCCAGCCCTTCTACAGCAAACCGCGGGCCGACCTGTAGCTCCAACATACCAGTCCGGTTCTACAACAACCCTGTAGCTAGTCGGGGCCACCACCGACGCTCAGACATGTGGCAATGAGCCGCTTATCCTTAGCTCTCGGGCCAACCCGGGGCTACCCTGCCAACCTGTCGTGTAATGTGGCACACACCACGAGGTCGGGCCCACGTACCCAAAGTGCCTCATCCCATCTCCCACGAGCCCCTACCCTCAACCTAGGCCAATTTTAAGGCCCCCTAGCCAGTTACTCAGGCCGTTCGACAACCTGAGATGTGTCGGGAATTTACCCGAACACCTTACGAGCGGCAACTACGACGTGACATCAATAGGCCCCCACGGGCCAATCCCAGCACCCTTGAGCACCCGATCCTTCAAAGGACAACATTAAACAATCCCAGAAGGCCATTGGGGCCAACCCCGCGGCCGTGGCTCGCCCCCGGGGTAGGTTCACCCCATGGAGCGGCCGCGCCCCAGGAAGGGTGAACTCCTTGGGGGCCGCGGCCTCCTCCCAGCCCAGGGTCCCACGGCCATCCCTAGTCCAAATTTCGTGCGAGTTTCATTCACGTACTTGTGCGTTAAAGGAGCCGCAAATGACGAAGCCCGAGGTCAGCCCGAGATCACGCGGAAGCACATGAGTCAACCTCCTCAGTGTATGCGCACGAGCGTCCAGCCAGCCAATCCAAGCCAGTATCCTTTATCTTCTTGCAGTCAACTTGAGTCAAGGTGGGCCCAATTTAGTAAAAAAACCCAGCTTTTATAGAGCGGGACCCGTCTCTCTCTCTAGCCCGCGCAAACCCCCCCTGGGGGGGGGGGTTTGGGAGGACCAGACCCAGCCGATTGGCTGGTCCGCCTAAACCCACATTAAGACAAAAAAAGTTTTTTTTAATGAACAAGCCCCCAGTCTGCCCCAACCTTATGGGTTTAGGCAGACCAGACCTACCCCTAGGCCTGGTCCGCCTAAACCCATGCCCAAAACAAAAAAAATGTTTTTTAATAATAAAAAAACCAGCCCTCCGGTCCGCGTAAACCCCCCTTGGGTGGGGGTTTAGGCGGACCAGACTGGACCCCTAGTCTGGTCCGCCTAAACCCCCTGCGGGAGGGGTTTAAGCGAACCAGACTGGCCCCCTGGTCTGGTCATCCTAAACCCTCCCTCCCCCTCTCAGACACACACAAAAAAACGTTTTCTCATGGGTTTACCCGGACCAGTTTTAGCCCTTAACCTGGTCCACCTAAACCCTTCCCTGACCTTTCATCTTCGCCTATAAAAACCCCTTAGAAGCTTAAGGGGTGGGGGCAATACGCAGCATGCAATCAAAGCAACATGCATACTCGCCTCCGGACGGATGCAAGAAGTTGTGTGTGGTTGGCTTGTGAATCAGCTTACACACGACGAGGGTATGTCACTCGTACTCCCCTCACGCGGCGTTTAACCATGCCACACAAGTCCATCTATACTATACGCAAGGTGTTATGACGACAACAAACACACCCGCATCCCGGGTCTGCCCGCGTATGCCAACCTACGAGGGTCACACTTACGCCATGATGCCACGATTCACTCTGCCACAAGGTCGCAACCGACTGCTCGATCCGAGCCTCATCCGGCCCTCACCCAATCACCGGCCTATACCTTATCCGGTCGCCCAGTCTAGACCTCCCTCGACAAACTGGGCGTGGCTCTTGCCTCGAGGAGAACCTCTGTAAAACACGTGGATATCCGCCTAATCACACATTGACCCAGGGACTGACCTACATGTCGGGATTGTCCCGTAGCTTGTGCCAATTGTAATTTGGCCATTACGGCCCACCTGTAAATCCCTCGTGGCTTCCATAAAGTATAAAACCAGTCGAACACACGCACCCGTATTCGGGTCCTAGCTCTCTCCTCACACCACTCGGCGTGTGTGTCCAATATCCCTGACCCCAGCAAACACCGCCCAGTCGAACGCGCACCCATAGCTGCGGAATGCTCCCGGCCCTCTACCTTTGGCTTCAGATATATGCAGACTCCTCTATAACATGGAACGAAGGTGTTCGGATTCAATCCGATGTAAATATACACCGAGTGCTTGCGGTCGGTGGGGAAAGACGTCCAATACATGATTCCCCACAATCTCCTGTGCACTCGCACCCATGGAATCTTCTCTCTCCACATGTCGCCTGACTTCCCGAGCCCACGTGTCGCGTCCTCGCAATGCTTCCCCAGTCAACCCTCGGTTCCACGGGTGATTGTCAAAAAATCGACTGGCACGCCCACACGCCTGCCCAATTAACCTATACCCCCAGAAACTTCTCATGCCATTCGACCCCTCTCGACTTTCCATAAAAGGCGAGTGCCCGGTACCGCCATGAGAGGCCTACGGCCATGAAGGAGGATACCCGAGATACAACAAACTCCCGTATTTTTATTTCTCGCCATGTTCCTCCCTCATCCTGGTCATCGACATAAAAACCAGCGCAACAATGCCTAAATGCGGTCTATCACGAGACCGCCTTCTCAGCGTAGTGGTCGCAAGAGGACCACTACTATGTTCTATGAATTGAGGTGCTAGAAGTGTGAACAAATTGGATTTTTCCCATCCAATCTCCATGATTCAAAGTGAACTGGCATGGAAACATAGCCTAGGACTCTTAGGGATTAGTTCTACTCCAAAATGGGACTCCCAAATCGATCAAATCCCTCATACGCTAGCAAACCCTATAAATAGGTCTCACGTTCGACCTGTACAAACCCTTATTTTGGAGTGCGTAGTTCGATGATAAGGAGACCTCATCTCAGGTTGGTTCTTTAGAACTTTATATTCTCCTTAGTTTTATCTAACTCACCTCTAATTTTCGTGCTAGAAGACCAAGCCGTTGGAGAGCTAGAGCATCTGCAAGTCTCTGGTTCGCTGCAGGCTGCACAAGAAATAGTGCGTCGGTCCAGAGAAGATCAGGAGATTAGAAGCTCTAAACGAGGTTAGTTCAAGTTGAGTCTTTAGAACTTTTCGTTCCCCTTTCTATCTTCTACCTACCCTCCAAATTTCATAAATTTAGGTCAAGAGGATCAGGAGATAGAGGGGTGGGAAGTTACTGGTTTGGCATAGGACGTGCAGAAGCTAGGTCATCCTTTCAGTCCAAAATTTGAAGTCCAAAGTTTGTTACAGAGGTAGGTTATCTCATGAAAAGGCTTAAACATCAAGTTAGGAGTAAAAGCCCTCTATTTCCATGTGATTTCATGTATTATACACGGAGTATTTTATGGTTTACTATGACTGCGCATCTAGGTTATTTTTGCATGCATAGTCCTGCACCTTCTAATTAAAGATAAGAACTTCGGTATGATCCATGTATTTCCATGCACCCTCTTCATTATAAACATGCTCTTACATGTTATCTATTTATTTGCCATGCTTTTTATGAATTTATTGCCATAGGATAGGCCTTACACACATAAAATAGGTTCTGTCTGATGCAGTGTAGAAACAGTTACACAGAGACCGCTAAGCTCTAGTAGCGGTTCCCATAGGACAGCTACTTTATAGAAACAGTTCTGTCAGAACCGCCTTTATGATTCTGATTTTTGTTAACTCTAAACAAAACGTAGAATGGCAATTATAAACATATGTTAAGCCTAGGTAATTAGGGTTTATTCCTAGTTATGGCTTCACATTCCTGTTATTGGTTATATTGTGCATCTAGTATGATAGATTGCATGCCCTTCATGTATTTTAAACCAATTTTAAACTTATGATATTTTCATGCCAAAACTCTTATAATTTGTATTAAAGTTAATTCTATATGGTTCATGGACTTGACTTATTGTTGTTTGGATCGTTGTTTTATCACAGTGTCACTCTCATCTTTTGAGTCTTTTCTTAAGTACATGGCACATATTCTGGTATGATGTCATTAGTTACACTTTGCACTTCATAGGCACACAATCTTGGACTTGTGATCCTCTCTGTTGGATATTCCTTCCATCGGACTAGGTGATCTTATTTCAAGGCTTCCGTAAGTCTCTGAGAGCCTGGGATTCCCACTACGACGCTGAGCTGGCTGTACCCTCAAAGCCCAATTGTCTAGAAAGCACTTATCGACACTTTTTTGTGTTTGGGAAGTCGCGGCCATCAGGCGAGCGCTACTGGCAATTAGCGATCATCCCGTGACTACGCTAGTCCATATTTCACCACTGCGTCGACTCTTCTTTCCTCATGCGTCGACCCGGTCTAGAAACGGTCTTGACTTGACTGCCTCTTCATATAAACGGTCCTAGCATGACCGCCTCTCAAAGAAACGGCCCTGATATGACCGTTTTATGTCTAAGTATTGATTATCCTAAGGTTTGACCCAAGGGTTAATTTTCTTATACTTCTAGATGGTCTATTGGTAGTCTAAAACCCAACACCTTGTTCAATAAGTTATTAATGAATTATGAAAGTTAAGGAATATGCCATTATACTGCCGAATTCTTTCCGTAGTATGACCTTGTCATTAAATCATCCTTGATCTCATGATTTCAAGTTGGAACATTCTTACCTTGATATTGATTATCATGAACTTATTGTTTAATTGTACATTACTAGCCGAACTTTATTGATATTTCTCGTGGAAGTAGCTTGATTTATAACATGAAGATGCATACCGGGCACTAATTGTGTCCAAGGGCTCCATGCTAGCCCCCTCTGCTGATTGTCGGAAACATGCTAAAAACCATGGGGTACGATGATACTGGCATCGCATTGCGCTGGGAGTACTTATTTTTATAGACGAGTGAAAACCACGAGGAAATCTAGTGAAATTACATTCTTGCGTGTTAAGTGACTTTCTAGTGCATAGCCTTTATGGTTATGAAAAGTGTATTCTCGTTACATTCTTGTTCGTGAAAGGCCATATTTACATTCTGATGTGAAACGAAATTGGGAGGGGGTGCTTTCTTGAACCTTCAGAGCCTTGTCGCGCTATAGTCGCCTAGCGCCTTCATGAAGAACGCGCTAGTACGATATAGCGCCTTCTCAGACAGCAGTCGGGCGACGAACTTCGGCCTTGGGGAGCTCGTGGATGGCTTTGGGGAAGTGAATCACAAGGGGAGGGCACATAGGGGTTTGGATATGACATGGGGGGGGATCCTAAACAACATGGGGGCCCTAAACATCAATTAAACTAACCTATTGCTAGCTAGGATAACTTAGGGAATGTGGGAACGGAGGTGGGCGACGAGGGAGAAAGGGCATGGCAGGGCGAGCTAGGACTAGTAGGGCGTTGGCTGGGGCATCACGCCCGATCCCATCGCAGGACCGGAGCAACCAATCTCCATCTTGATCATAGCCACGTCGTTGGCGGTGGTGGAGAGCGTCGATCGTTGGTGGAGGAAGAACGGAGCCCTAGTGGGGCCTCACACCCGGCTTCTTCTCAAAGCCGATGCACCCGGATCTTCGAACGGCCTCCGTGAAAGGGAAAAGGGAGGATTAGAAGAAGACATGGGCATCGCACCCGTAGAGGGGAGGAGGGAGGGATTCCAAAGATTGAGAGATAGCCATGCTATACTCTTCAAACACTCATTTTTCTCAAATCATTTCTATTCATTCTATTCTATTGCTTAATCAAACGAGATGGGGTACATATATAGGGGGAAGGGGAAGCTTAAACGACACTAAACATCAATTACAACAGTGGGAAACAGCGAACATTGAAGCCATTGCAAGTTCCAAGGGCTGGGTAGTTGGGGCGTCTGCAGTTGATCGTCTGCCTGAGAACGCGCTAGGGAAACCTAGCGCCTTCTTCAGGTCGCGCTACCCAAAGGTAGCGCGTTAATCTCCAGCCCAGCAGCTTCATCGATCGGCTTTGGCGGCAGCTAGCTTGATTTCCATCACATTCATACTATATTCTTGCTTGATCGTATTCTAAATCTACATGAACTCTCACATCTCATCTTGATCATGTCTTGTTACAAATGTTACTTTGGTTTTATTCACATGTTTTACCGTATTTCCTGTATCTCATTTCCTAGAGCTAAAATGTTAATTACTTAAGCATTGCCTTCATGTTGATACGAAGTTACCTACTAGGCAAGTGTGATCATTCCCTACTTCTTTTCCAATCTTTTCAAGAAATTCTAGCAGAGATTCGGACTACTCTAGTGACGAGTCCAAGAGTGATTAAAGATCGAGAGAAGACCTAGTAGAGTCATGAGTCAAGTCGAGTCTATGTACTTTTCCATTTATTTGGGTCTAGTGAAAAGAACCAATTATCAATGTACTTTGAACATTATTCAATAAAGTGAAGTTTTGAGTATATCATCTTGTGCATTCCCTTTTATGTGTGAATGTGTTAGTGCTCTGATTATATTGCTCGCATGCGGTGTACTAGCAGGCTGTTCGTGTTCCTGATTAGTTCCGCTGTATAATCTCGGGGCGTGACATACCTGGTTCCTCTCAAATTGATGCAGTTCATCATGCATTGCATTAATCCAATGTTCATCTTTTAAGGCACATTCAACACTTTTTGGTTCAATTTGAGATACAAGAGCTAAGGAATTAAGTTCTTATAATCTGAAGTGTGACCGGGTTCTGGGGGGTTCATGTAGATTATCAATTACATTTTCTAAAGGATGATCTTTTAGCACTCGAATGTTTGTAAGTGTATTACCTGCATTGGTGATTACCTCCCCCTGAGTGCTTGACCCTTCAGTTTCTCCTTCAGTCCTTATTTCTGGACTTTGAGTTCCTTGCTCCTCTTTATTTTCCAAAATCTCTCCATCATCTATGTTCCTGCAAGAATTGTTTTCAGACTTATCAGTATACTCATCAAATGTAATGTGTGGAGATTCTTCAACACATTCATTTTTCAAATTAAAAACTCTATAGGCTCGTGAATGTTCAGAATAACTAAGAAAAATTCCTGGTTCACTTTTAGCTTCAAATTTATCAAGGTCTCTTTTATCATTAACATGAAAGAAACATTTGGTTCCAAAGACCTTAAAATGCGCAAGTGAAAGTTTCTTACCTTTCATCATTTCTTATGGAGTCTTTTTACTAGAATGTCTTACCGTAGCTCTATTGATGATGTAGCATGAGGTGTTTGCAGCTTCAGCCCAAAACCTTCTAGGTAAATTGCTCTCCACCATCATTGTACGAGCCATCTCCACTAATGTTCTGTTCCTCCTCTCTACCACTCCATTTTGTTCTGGTGTTCTAGATGATGAGAATCTACAATTGATTCCATGTTCACTGCATAAATTATCAAACTCTGAGTTCTCGAACTCACTACCATGATCAGATAAAATATTGGAGATTGAAAACTTACCATCCTGTTTTATTTTTCTAAAGAATGCCAGAAATTCATAAAATACATCATTTTTGTGAGACAAGAAAAATACCCATGTGAATCTAGAAAAGTCATCTACAAGTACATATCCATATCGTCTACCATTAAAGCTAGCTGACCTTGTAGGTCCAAACAAATCATGTTGCCCCCAAGGTTATGATGTGTGGCTTAAAGAGTTTTCATGATGACCGAATGCAATGTGACTTGGAATTGGTTGAGTGGATTGTTGCTTTACTCTCTAAATTCTAAATTAGTTGTATCATGCAATGATGAATGATGCATGGAACTCCATGACCCTTTGTAATGGTGAATCGGCTAAAACAAATATGGAACTAAGGATCAATGGTGAATTCAGGTAAATTGATGAGGTAATATTTGATATGTGCTTGATAAATGAAATGCCTCATTGAATTCTTTTTGAATGGCCAATGGAAACCATCTTGGAATGAGCTCTCCTACTTCATAGGTTAGTGGAGGGAAAATCTCACATGTGTAAGATTCCATAAGTATTCATGGTTATATTACACATGGTGAAATGCAATGGGTAAGTTTGTGAAATTAATATTGAAGCAAAGCTAATTTCCTTGTGTTTTTGCAGGTTGGAAGAACTCCTCAAACCCCATTTGTCATGCCAAAACCCCGGTGAAGTTGTATAATTTTATTTTTGGCAAAATGGGTCTTTGTGCACTCAGAGGGAGCAGGTGTCGACACCAAAATCCCTGCGTTCTGCTTGCCCTTCGGTTTAAAAAGCCCAGGGACCAGGTGTCGACACCTATTCCCAGGTGTTCTGGAGGAGCGTGTTTTGTTCAGCTTGTGGGGCAAGTGTCGACACTAGGTGTCGACACCTCGGCGGCGCAGTCCGGTCATGACTTTTGCGAACTGGCTCGAAACCCTATCAACCTCGATCACAATGCTTGATAATGATTGGTCCATGGATCCCTAGGCTCCCACAAGTGTGGAGTAGTGATTTGGGTATAAATAGAAGCCCCTAGGGCGTCCATTCTAAGGAGGTTTTTAAGGTTTCATCCATTTTTCACCCCTTTGGTGTGTAGGGCAGCGACTGTAGCTCCAAGGCTCCTTCCAGATCGATTTGGGCGCCAAAGCTAGAGGAGGAGAGTTGGATTTCACCTTCCCAACAGTCCTTTGATGGAGGCTATGTGGAAAATCGAGTGACAACCTTGTTTGAGCAAGAATCGTCTGCCCTCTCCGAAACAACAGTCTTCATCCTGCGAAAAAACTCAAGCACGTCCGACGAATGAAAGGGGGAGCTCTAACCATGAGAAAATCTTCTTCAATTTGATTTCTCAAGTTCTTTGTGGTCATATCTTGAATATTCGGTGTAATAGTTAGCATCTTTAACATGGTTCTTGTGTGTTTGCTCATGAACGGAGACCCAAGCGTGTGTGTGTGTTTGGGTGGCCCAACTCGGCTGCCGTGTGTGTGTTGGCTATTGTTTATAGCGTGTGTGGATCACATCTTAGTGGAGCATTAATCATCACTCGGTGAGGGGTGGACGTAGGGGACACATTTCTGAACCCGAACCACCTAAAAATCATGTGCTCCTTTGTGGTTTATTTCATCGCATACTTTTACGAGTGGGCCCTGCGCTAAGTCGAGTGGACTTTTCTTTCCGACATAGTTCCACTGCATTCATCTACTTGTGTTCACGAGAGAGCTCATGTTCCAGTAAGAGTGAGTGCTTGTATGCTTAAAATTCATTCAAATCTGCTATCAATGTTTTTAACAAGCATCTCATCTATTGAAGTTTTTTTTTTGAACAATCAATTCACCCCTCCCCTCTTGATTGCCACTAGTCCGGACACAACAATTGGTATCGGAGCTTTGGTATCTGATTGAGTCAACCACACGGTCGCAGAGCGAGATCCTAGAGAATGGCAAGCAGAGGGATGATGTCCGAAGGGCATTCAGTACACATGCCTCCATTTTTCGATGCAACAAACTACCCTTATTGGAAAAATAGAATGTATGTTTTCCTTCGTGCTCTAGAGTATGATGTGTGGAATATGATTAATAAAGGTCCTTATGAATTACCTACAAATGAGGATGATTGCGATGATGAACATATCAAGAGTTGTGCAGCTAACTTTAAGGCTATGAATATAATTCAGTGTGCTATACATCCCAATGAATATTCATGAATTCCTATGTGTGCCTCTGCGCAGGAAATGTGGAACAAGCTACGCTTGATTTATGAAGGAACATCTGAAGCCAAGGAGATCAAAGCAAATCTATTGGTCCGAGATTATGAGTTGTTTATGATGAAGCTGGAAGAATCTATTTCTGAGATGTTCGCGAGGCTGATGAAGATTACAAATGGTTTGAAGGCTCTAGGCAAGGAGTATTCAAACCAAGATCTTGTAAGGAAGGTACTGAGATCACTATCACCACAGTGGCATACAAAGGCCACTGTAATTGAGGATTCAAAGGATCTCAGCACCTTGACATTGGATGAATTGATTGGCTCCTTGATGACATATGAAATTAATATTAAAAGGAGCGAGGAGGATCACAAAAAGAAGAAGGTGGCTACAACATTGGCGTTTAAGGTAAACCCACAAGAATATGAAGGAAGTGAGGAAGACTCCATGGCTAATACTGAAGATGAGGAGCTTGTTGCTATGATCACCAGAAGGGCGAAAAAAATTGTCAAGAAAACTAGGAAGTCCGGTGGTCAGTTCAGAAAAGGACCAAGAAAGCAAGGTCCTAAGAAAGGTGAAAGTAGCAAGAAGGATGATGTGATCTGCTATGAATGCAAGAAACTTGGTCACATGCGGGGTGAGTGCCCCGATTAGATGAAGAAATTCAAGAAACTTAGATTCAAGAAGCCAAAGGCCATGGTCGCCATGTGAAGCGACAAGGATGAGGAAGAGTCCGGGAATGAAGATGACTTGGATGAGATGGTTCAGAATTTATGTTTCATGGCAAATGAAGACGACTCAAATGAGGTAGATTCTGAATCCGAATCCCTTACATGTGAACAGTGACAAATTGCATATGAATCATTATATGAAAAATGCAAAAAGTTTAAATCTGAAAACAAACTCCTGAAAAAGAAAGTGGAGCATCTTGTGCATGTTGAAAGTCCAGGTGAGAATTGCACCGCTTTAAAATCTAAAATTGAAAACTTATACATGAAAATGAGATTCTTGTGTCTAAAATTCAGTTGTTTGAAGAAGAGAGTTCATGCATGCGTGAAGACCAAGGTACCTTTATTAAAATGCATGAAGATTTGAAGAGGGATTTAGAACAAGAAAAGTTGGAAAGAAATGCATGTAATCAAGCAAAGGAAATGGCTGAAAATAAAATTGAATCATTGATGCATGAAATAAATGAGTTGAAAAATGCCTTTGCAACTTTTGAAAAAGGGAAATAATTGATGAACACTTGTGTGGATTCTCATGAAATAACCTTACGACATATCTTTGAAAAGAAAAAAACATTACAACCTAAAGCACACACAACACCTTGGGTACCAAGAAGTTCATCACTCTCCTCATCAACCACACATGTGCATAAATCATTTATGAATGTGAAAGGGAGGGGAAAGAGTGATATAAGAGCCATTACATGCTTTTATTGTAGAAGGTTAGGCCATGATATGTATGTTTGTAGAACTATGAAGTTTGATGGTGAAAACTTTGCAAGAATGACAAGTAGGACAAACATGCCTTATGTTTCTAACCATCATGGACCCAAGCTTGCTTGGGTACCAAAAACTCCATAAGTACTCTCATTGATTTTGCAGGTCTACTTGAGGGCACAAAGGAACAAACGGTATTTGGATAGTGGATGTTCACGACATATGACTGGAAACAAGGAAATGTTCGCAGACCTGCAAGAAAAGGATGGTGGAGTGGTAGCTTTTGGCGGAAAAGACAAAGGAAAAATTGTCGGAGAAGGTAAGATAGGTGTTGGCCAAGAGAGATGGCGAATAAGAAGAGGGTTGAATTGTCCCCTTGCCAAGATGGCGGATTTTAAAAACTTACTTAACTAATCACAATGGAAATAAAACTAACAACGTTAAACACCCTAAACAGATGTGAGATTAAAAGAGTTCTCTCGATCTTTCCGATCCCACACGGTTTGACAATGCAACTAATCAAAGAAATCAAGCTCAACACAGATAGCGGATGCAGCAGGGTGTGACAGTGCAGTGAATTAAAAACCTTATAATGGACCTATGAAGGGAGATAGAAGAAGTGGACAAACACACAGACAGTCACACGAGACATAGAGATTTTTAGGTGGTTCGAGACCATGACGGGCTCCCTACGTCCACCTCTCACCGAACCCGGTGAGGCTTCACTACACGCTACGAACAGTAGCAGAACAGAGACGAACCCCAACCACACACACCCTGCTTCCGCAGTAATATCCACACGGGGACAAGCCCCAAAACGCTGCCACCGCAGCACACATACACACAACGTCGGGGAACACGCCCCGGACACTTAAAACCACACGGAGACGCAGCTCCGCCCACACATACACAGTGATATTTAGAGATTGACAAATTGAAGGATGAACAATAATCGCTCACACAAAATTTAGATCAAGAAAACCAACACAAGCAAGTGGGTAAAAGATATAGAACTTTTCCCTTTCATTTTCCAATGGGTGTATGAAAATCTCCCTTGAAGTCTAGGTCGGAGGAAGTCGAATCCACAGGGTGTCGGAGCAGCCGTTTGTCTTTCTTGAGAGTCCAAGGTGTACTTCTTCAGATTCCACGGTCCAAGCACTCCTCCAATCACCAAGAACAGATGCGTCTTTCAAGGCCCTTTCCTCTCCTCCTTGTTCTTCTTGACCTGGAAGAATAGATAGAGATAATAAGCCCAAACTTTAAACCAATCTCAAACAAGAATATGGAAATGAATGATTTAGATATCACCCTTATTGTATTCAACCAATCTTTGAGATGAGGTGGAAAGGTGCATTAGAGATTGAACGACCGGGGAGTGGAAGGAACCGCAGCTGCAATACAAACACCTAGATAGCAGTTGGTGGAGACCAACCGCAGCCACCCTCCAATCTACACTCGGGCTCATGAGAGACCACCTCAAGCAGCCTTCTCTTCCTACTCCAGAAAATCCACACGCCCTCACCTTCTCTTCTTCACCTGCAGCAGATAGGGCAAGGTTAGCACAAGGGAATATTTTTCCCCGATGGAAATGGCGGCCTTCATATACAAGAGGGAAGACAGTAATGAAAGACCACAATACCCATGTTAAAACCCTTCTAAACCACACCTAAGACATGTGGTGAAACCCTAAGGGCAATAGGGTAAACTATCAGTGCAATCGGATCTCAAAATGGGGATTTTGAAGTGAATCCGGAAAACCCATTCCAGACGAACCAGAAGAAGTGTCGACTCTTTGAGTCGACACTTTCTTCATAACACACTGCCCGCGTTGAAACAAACACACCCAGGACAAAAGTGTCGACTCTTAGAGTCGACACTTTTTGTCGAGAGTTCTACCAGCCACTAAAATAGTACACAGGATAGAAAGTGTCGACTCACAGAGTCGACACTTTTTGTCAACATATCAGAAATCAATGCAAACAGCACGCCGTGAAATAAGTGTCGACTCTTAGAGTCGACACTTTTACTGACATAGGTGAAAACTCAATTAAACTCTATCGAAACCCCATAAAACCTCATCCAAACATTTAGAGTTAATTGGCATGCATCGATAACAAGGTATTAGCATGAATAAAACCACATTCCAACAAATGGTAATAAGAATGTATTAAGCATCTTGCAAACCCAAATGAGAACTCATTTTGTCAAATCATGAAACTCTTTATAGCTTTAAGAACCCAAGAAAGATATGCATGAAGGCACTATGAAAACACCCATTTTAAACCATGATTTATCAATCAAATAAGATGCATTACAAGGATTTAAAACCATCATTCAATCTCGATTTCTAACAGAGGAATGGAAAACCAATAAAATAATATGCATTGAAGATATGAAAACTATCAAGACTACATGCAGTGAGGTACATCAAAATTGGCATGTATCTCTTGTACATGGATCCAAATCAACCCACATACATGAGAAATAGATTAAGCCCAATCTTGCCATATCAAAATACATTCAAACATAAACTCTTACCTTAAATCCAAAGCATTGTGGACACTATGAACCTGCATATTCTAAAAATTCAGAAGCAAGTCAATATTGAACCAAAGTATTTGAAAAAACCAATTTCAAAACACTTCTCCAACCATGTTTATCTCATCAAATAAGAACATGTAGATTTGTATCTCAAAAATACAGTTATGAGCAATAGAATCACAATTATCAAATTCAAATCCAGTTCATTGATAGCCATGGAAAACCAGTGCAGAAAGTGCTTAAAGCACACACACACCAAGAGAGGTATCAACTCCACTGAATAGAAGGATGTGTGACTCTATTTTACCATGATTCACATAAATTAAATATGTCAGCATTCAAGCTCATAACACATGGACAGATTCCAGAAAACCCATGAAGGATATGCATGATAAACCCTTAGAATGAAGTGCATTGAGGGAGACCCATGGTGAGGTCTATGCACATAAAGCATAGGTCTAAGCATATCAAACATAGGTCGATGCATGTGAAGGAACATGAAGAACAGGTCGACTCCCAGAGAGGGTGAGGTCAACTCTTCAGAACACACATGTCCAAGCATCCAATCCTACAAAACAAGATATCATGATGTTAGCTTTTTTATCATCAAGATGCCATTAAGCATAAAATACACAATATATTGGAGTCATCAAAACCATTGTCAAAGACAAGGAGGTGAGCATAGAACCCAACAATCTTCCCCTTTTTGATGATGACAACATATTATGGTTATTCAAATTTCACTCCCCCTTTGGCAATATCAAAAAATGGGGGACAAAGGAGCAACTGTGAAGTTTTCAAAAATGAGTGAGACATGAGCGCACGAACCCAGCAATTAACCTCCCATGAGAGGAAGGTGTGGAAACATAGAACCAAGCAAGAATGTGCAATTTAATGTGCAATTAGCAGATGTGTGAAATAAGTGCAAATACTCAATTTTTGTATTTTTTTTTTCTATATGTATGACTAATTATGCACAAGTAGTATAAAGAAACTATGCTATATGCAAAATGTGAAACTAAACTATGCACAAAATGTATTGTGCTAAAAAGCACATTATTCTCCCCCATTTGTTAAGAACAAAAACCAACTGACAATGGGTTATTTAACCTGTTATTTACAAGTATATCCTAAAGATGTAAACTATGGAATGAAATATGATATGATCAATACAGATCAAGCAATCAAGCACTCAAGCATGCATAACAAGATATAGACTCATGCAAGTCCCTTCGAGACGGGTTTAAGGATAATGCAATTGACTATTGAACATGATCATCATGAACAATACTAAGAAGGGCGTGCTTATATAAATGAAGTATTGCATTAACCCTGAAAGTCGACTGATTCATAAAGAACATTCGCACAATCAAACCCAAGGTGTATATGTGAAGATTGAGCAAAAAATTTTAAACAATATGGATAATCAGATTTTCTAAGGAACACTAAAAAGAACTTATCATCTATACACTTTCATACACAATTCTCGAATATTTGTAGCTACGTATAACCCCCAATTTTTTTTAATTACTAAAAATGGTGTGACTAACTTTTTGATGCGAGTCATACCCTTTGTCTCAGGGGCATTTCCCGGTTACTCAGTTTCGTCAGTTATCTTAACTATGGATTTTGTCACTTTTTTGCGCAAGTTGTATCCTTTGTCTCAGGGACACTTCCCGGCTACTTGGTGGCAAATCACACTTATTTTCATTGTGGATTTATTTCTCTTTTCGGCGCGAGTTTCCTCCTTTATTTCAGGGGGGATTCCCGGCTACTCGGATCCACGTTCCACTTATATGACTTTTGATGGGGTGAACAGCTCTTTCCTCACGAGTCATGTGATTTTCATGTAAAGAATCAAGAGTTCTGAAAAGTATAGAGTAGAAAATAGTAATCCTTATTAGATTGTTTCTGAAGAGGCGGAATCTCGCGCTGTGTCCTGAGCGGGCTGTAGATCACCAGAAGATGTTTCTGCAAGAGAAGGGAAACGTATCAGAGGTCCCAGGGGATCTCCCTGGGGGAAAACCCTCCGATGGCTAAGTCAGTAGAGCGATGGTGGAAGCGATAATGGGGGGAGGAGAGAGCTGATGCGCGAGAATCCTCTCCACCAAGGGTGAAGCGAATCGTGCTCAGGAGCTTAGGGTATGTGAATGGCTAGTTCATCTTACCATCTTCCGGAGGGTATCCCTGGCTTAAATAGTGCGTCGCCTTTTAAGAGTCCGGTGAGCTGAGGGCTTCCCGGCGGGAGTTACGTCTTCAGCGGGGGCTTTCATGGCCGGATCGTGGGGGCGTTATCCCCTTGGAGTTCGGCAGCTCCCATGACTCTCCTGCTGGCGGAGGACTCTGAATGGCCGCACCTGCAGATAATCAAGCGGTCTCACCGAGCTACGGGGATGCTGGCTCGTGTCCGAGCGATAGGCATGGCCCGGCGAAGGTGGGGTCGAATAGGTCGGCTGGAGCCTCTTTCTCTCGGTCGGAGAGTGGGCTTTAGACTGGACCTTCCATGCGACCTGACCGTTGTCTCGGGCCCTCCGAGCCTAGAAGGCCGCCGGGGAGGGTTGGTTCCTCGAGTCTTTGTTTATTGGGCTTTTCTTCCGAAGTGGGCCCTGTGGGCTATCACTTGGGTGGGCTCGCCCGGTTGGACCTTGTAGGTCTTGTTGGGCTGCCTTTGTGGTGGGCTGCGGAAATCCCCCTCTCCACTTGTCCCCCTCCTACTCCCGAGCCAAGGAGGCTCGGATGAGTAGTTTTTCGAGGCTTTAGACCGGCGTGGCTCAGGTGGGTGGAATTCCGTTGGCGTTATGTAGCCGCTTATAGCGGTCGCCGAGGCCCGTAATGATGATCCTTGTAGATTCCTTTAGAAATCCACTTAAGGAAAAATTAAGAACAAGCAATAATCAATAATGTGGAGAAAAACATGCACGAGGTGCACAAGAGGAGTTTGTGATCGCCAGAGACGCGAGGGTCTCAAAGAGAAGACAACATGGGGAGATGACCGCAAAATACCTCAAATATGCGGGGATGTGAGTACTCCTTTTCTCTTCAAGATCGGCCGGCCGACGAAGAGAGTCTTCAATCAATTACCCTTGTAAGAAAGACAACAACACCAATCAAATATGGATTAAAACATGGTGTGTAGCATCAAATTCATAATAGATGAACATGAAAATTGTAAAAGAACACACCTTAAGGGGGTTGCCCTTAAACCCCTATGCAAAGGGTGTGGGAGATGAATGATATGATGAATATAAATAAAATAAAGGGGAAAGAGTGCAAGTGTGCACTAAAGGAGATACTCAACGTAGTTGAGTTTGAAAAATAATAAGAATGATGATGCATGCATGAACTATTGATGATGATAAGGCAAAAGGGAAAATAAAAAGAAAAAGAAAGAAGAAGGGGCCTGTGCTTCGGCTTGAATATTCAAGGGGGGGAAGCTCTGCAGGATGAAGCTTGAGCGTGGGCTTCTCCTTCAGCCAGCAACAGCAGCACCTGCAAGAAGAAAGGAAAACAAAACCAATGAGAAGACCAAAAAAAAAAAACGAAGAAGAAAGAATAGAAGAAGAAGAAGGGGAGTTCAAAGGGGGAGAGTCCAACCATACAAAGCTACAGAAAGCTTTATTAAATAGAATCTAATCAAAAGATGGAAGGATAAGAACGGGCAAGAGCCCAAGGGGGAAAGATAAGAATGGGCAAGAGCCCAAACGAAGCAGGGATCCTGTGGGGAAAGACCGCGTTCGTTCGGAACATAAAAATGAAATACGACCTAGACAAAGGCGTCAATTCAAGAATTGACGACCTGCCAGAGGGCGTCTTTTAAAAACACGACTTAGATCAGGGCGTTAATTCAAAAAAATGAATTTTAGAATTTATTTGAAAATTATGAAACACGTCTGAGTCAAAGGCGTTAATTAAAACGCGCCCTAACCATGGACGTTAATTCAAAATATTCAAAGGAAGGCTATTTTTCATTTCTCAATATTATTTTTCTATTTTTTAGGTGGAGGTGCATCTCATCGCCCTGATTCCAACGACTATTTTTACGAATTTTTCTGACACCCGGAAGGCCACCAAATCACCTCTGAAAGAGAGTGGAAAATAATATTAAAAAAATCAATTTGAAAAAGTGACGACCGTGTGTAAGGCGTGAACTCAATTTTTGATTTTTTTTATTCTTTTCAAATTCAAAATAACGTCCATGGTTAAGTCGTTAATTTCAAAATAATTCGAAAAATTCCCAGAAAAATCCAGAAAAATAGGAATTTCAAAGAATGGACGCCCTTCACTATAGTCGTTAATTTTTTAAGAAACGCCCATGTATAAGTTGTTATTTAAAAGACGCCCCAGTCAAGTCGTTATTTCTGAAAAATATAGAAAAATGCCCAGAAAAATCCAGAAAAATAGGGGAAAATAGGAAAAGAGAGAAAAAAGGGAGAAATCCAAGAAAAGTAAGAAAAACCACTCAAACAGAGCTAATTTGAGGGTCAAATTAGGGCATTACAAGGTAATATGAGATGCACTCACAATAACGTCAATTTTGGCGTGTCTACAGCTGCCCCGTCTTGGTGTCTGCTTTGCAAGGGAGCAGAGTAAACTGAAAAGTAGATGCCAAGGTGTGATGGGACACGCAATCAACATCACTTGATGAGAATGAAATCAAAAGCTCGAGATGAAGCAAATCTCGGGAAATTCAACGAAATCAACGATGTTTGGATAAAATGGGGAGATGTGCACGCGGTGCACGAAGGAGATAAAATAAAATGATCAACTTCCAGCGCGGTGGAAGTACCCCAGGTCACAAACCTGTAGGTTTCACCATTGGGGAGCGGTTACCAGTCAAATGTGGACGTGCTGCAGCCAAGGTGGATCAAAGGAAAGGAGATAAAAAAAATGATAAAAATCCAAACAAGGAGCTCTCGAGAAAAGACCCAAAATAGCGATAAAATGAACTGAAGACTCAATTCGGCATGTAATATCTCATATTGAAAGATTAAGATCAATTCAACCCTCAAAACAGCTTATCAGAATGATTTTTCACAATTGTTTCAAATTCCTACATGAATGCATGCTGGGTTTAAAGGAAAAATAAATCAAACGAAAATATAAAATAATCAAGGATAATATTGTTAAACTACCGAGACTGAGTCAAGAAACCAATTCTGCGAGCCGATACTAAGTCGAAGCCCGTTTATCCACGCACCAACTCGCAAAAAGGGAACCATCGTCCCCAGCCTTGGACGGCTCAACGGCCTATCCGTGTGACTAAGACTTCTCTGGAATCATCATTGTTTTTGATGAAGGGGAACTCAAATCCCAGATTTACCAAAGTCACAAGGTCCTTGATATAATCTAGTAGCGTATGTAACATATAGTAAAAATGCATACAGGGAGAGATGGTGGAGCAATAAGTTTGGGGGAACTGAGAGATGAGGTGCGGGCACCGTGGGGCTTGGATGATGATGCCCAGTCGGCGGGACCAAGAGCTTCTTATCCTGCGCTCAAAAATTCATTAGCCAAGATATAAAAGATAACACAATGAATGAGGCATTTAAGCATAACAATCATCAAAGCATCAATCATAGCATGTATATGGCATGAATAGCATAAGTCAAATCATGGTATTGCAAATCGTCATTGTTTGTTGTTGTTTCATCATGAGGAAGTCAACTTGGCTAATCAAGATTTGGAGTTGAATGATCAAAATGATATTATGCCCAGTGGCAGAATTTAATCAAGAGAAATTAGCAAGAGTTGATTGAAAGATCTGGAGATGAATAATCAGGATGATAATCAGGAGATATAACCAAAAAAGATATGAGGAGATGATAATAAAAAATGATGCCCAGGGTGGCATGTCATGAGAATATCGGGAAGAATCAATAGATTGATAGCAATGAGTGGAGATAGGACTCATCCCGTGTTCTTGGTCCTTGCAAAGTTGTTCCTGCAAAAGCACCATCAGACAATACAATGCAATTTTTTTTGGATTTTGAAATATGCAAATTTTTATGAGTTTTGAAAAAGGTATTCAAATTTTTATGGATTTTGAAAAATATTTCAATTTTTTATGGATTTTGGATAAGAAATATTCAATTTTTTGTTTGATTTTACAATATTCAAAAAAAAATTTTGTTTGATTTTCCAATATTCAATTTTTTTTGGATTTTGGTTTAGACATAACTAATGCAGCATCAAAGGGTGTTTAAACCATTAATTGGGGGTCTTCGTTCCTTCCCTTTTTGCTAAAATTTCCCAAAGCCGGGCGTGCATTGAAAATGGCATCCTATAACCGACCGCCTTTGATCAACGGTGCCCCTACCAAGGCCATACCTGAGAAACATTCGGTCTTGGAGGGAGAAGAGAAGGATAATTGAGGATAAGCTTTATGAAGGATGGGAGATGTCGAGACTTGAATTCTTTCCAAGGTGTTTTCCCTCAAAGATGTAGTCTGTTGCGCCGGGGCTTTGTGCCTTTGATTTTTAGACCCTTGACATGCATACGACCAGGGTTTTCCCTGCGGGGACTTTGCCACTCTTGTCATGCCATAATTCATACTTTAACTTTTATCAAAATTCTGACTTGATGTTCATAATAGCCCTTTTGGCTAGATGTATATCATGAAAACTCATATGAAAACTCATATTGATGTTGATTTTGGGTCAAGACTGCCCCTATTTGAGACTCCTCTCGTATTGGGGATTACCAAGGTTGGTCATCTCATCCGTCAACCTCTTGCCCCTGCATTCGGCCGAGTAAAGAAGAGAAAAAGAATTTCAGGAATACTCATGGCATGGCCAAAGTAGCAGTGATGTTTTTATCAAGGAGCCGGCTAAGGACGCCGTGAAGTGTGTGAGGTGCCCAGCTAAGGGTTGTTCTTAACAAGCAAGGAGAGAATGTCAAATTCCCAGCGCGGAGTTTTTATTAACCAGAGGTGCTGCAAAAAATAAGCCTAAAGGACTCTTTTGAGAATGATTTCAATTAAACAAAAGCTTAAGATAAAGGTTTAAAACACCACTCTTAATCTTGTTAAGAAAGCACTTCATTTTGAAAATCATGCGTGAAGTAATGAGGGAATGATATCATAAAAATGCGTACTTACGCCAATATGTTACCTTGCAACCTTTGTAGAAGCAGCTGTCAAAGGCGAGGTTGATCATCATGGGATAGTCCTCTTTGGCAGATAAAATGATTGGAAGCAAAGGATTAAAAGTGGCTTAACACGAAGGGGTGGTGCCAAGACCAGACTCAGATGAATAAGGAAAAAGGGAAAAGAGGCGAGGGCTAGAACTCCCTCACTAAGGTGTGGAAACCCTGATCACATGGAACAGTCTACAGAAGAAGCGGAACTTAGGGAGGGGAGTGAGGACTAAAGCCTCGGAAGCAGTGGGAGAAAGGGCGGATGCCCAAGGCAGTGGATGTGGAAGAAGCTGGGTCGGACCCAGGATCAGGAGGAATTAGAAGAAGAAATTGATAGATGGAAAGAGGCGGATCTGGAGGGTCCGGAAGTAAAGGAGGAGAATCGTGATAGGAGGAATCATCCGGAGGCTCCGGAGGGATGACAAAAGAAGGGACGCGATGCCATGAGACGAAATAGGGAAAAAGATGATGGAAAAGGAAGAAAAAAATGAAGGATGTGATGTCTTGGAAGAACAGAAAGATGAATCGGAAGAAAGATGGAGGGTCCGGAGGTTCCGGAGGGAGAAAATGTCGAGGGATGCGATGCCCAGGGAGGAGAGAAAAATCCGGGGGTTCCGGAGGAATGCAATCAGGAAGGAGAAGGTTGAAAGAGGAAAAGTCCGGAGGTTCCGGAGGAAGCAAATAAAAAAGGTGGAGAGGGGCGTCATGCCCAAAGGGAAAGTCCGGAGGTTCCGGAGGAATTAGATGAAAAGGGACGTGATGCCCGAGGGGAAAGTCCGGAGGTTCCGGAGATGGAAAGTGGAAAGGGGCGCGATGCCCGAGAGAAAGGTCTGGAGGTTCCGGAGGAATAGAATCAGAAAGGGCGAGATGCCCAAAGAGGAGGGATAAAATTCCTGGAGGTTCCAGGGAGATAGCAGGAAAAGGGACGCGATGCCCCAAGGAGAGTGAATTAGAAAAGGATAAAGATGAATAAGATGAGAAATGCGGAATATCCGGAGGTGCCGGAAGACGGGGAAGATACGGGTTTGGAAACCCGGGAAGCAGGAGGTGCAAATGCATGCAATAGGATGGATGCGATGAATGCAGTGAATGCATGAACGTAATGAAAGGCAAAGAATATGGAGAATATGAAGGGCGAGAGGACGAGATCCTCCTCCTAACCCTGGGAATGGCCCATAGAAAAGATGTGATAGACAAGAAGATGGATGAAATAGCGGAAGGCCTTTCGGCACCAAGATAACTGCCCCTCCACGGCAGTGAAAGAATACAGCCAATTGGCCCAATAAAAGGAGCTTCAATAAGTGGCAATCCCCTTTGAAGGCAAAGATCAACAATATGAGGGAGTTGAAAAGTTGGAACATGAAGCCTGGTCATACCCATTGATTCGAATGGAATAGGAACTTGCCCCTTGTATGAAAAATTTGAAAACTGGAGCAAGGGGCGCCCTGCCTGACCCTTACACAGCATCAATGCTTGGCATGGCGGCGATTTGGCTTCTTCGACCGTGCTTGGCACAATAACCCGGATTGGCATCCGGCAAATGAATTCTTAAATCTTGAATGGCGCGGCCAAATCCTTCCTGCCCGGCTCTTGATCATCCTCGGCACCTGTGCTTGTAGAAGGCCCCCCATTCCGAGTAGTAAGGGGAGGTGAAGCGGAGGCGGAAGGCTCCATGAATGGTGGAGGCATGATGGAAAGTGTAGGCAAATGGGTGAGCGTAAGCGGAGGTTCAAACACATCGAGTTTCTCCCTTTGCTCGGAAGCAGTTGGGATTGGCTCGGGTGCAAAAAGGGGCGGATCCTGCTCAGGATTAGCCACGGGTAAGGGTAAAGGGTTAAATGGTGGAATAGGCAAAGTGGGTTTTAAAGGGATAATGGAAGGCCGAGGTGGTGGTAATGGGAGGTTAATTGGGGAAGGTTCAATGGTGGGTTCGATGGAGGCTAATGGTGTGGAGGTAGATGGCTTAACGGGTGGAGGTTTAATAGTGGAAGGCTTGGGGGAGGCCAGTATTGCGGAGGTTAATGGTGTAACTGGAGGAGGTGTAATGTATGCGGTGTCAAGGATAGGAGGAGACTTACAATGTGCCGGTGTGGGTGATTGAAGTATCAACCCATCATCGTAACACCAATTAGTCTCATAAATAGGGGTTGGATCAGGGATCGTTTCACCTTAGAAGGAGGTTCATCAAATGACAGTGGAGGGAGCTGGAAATTAAGAAAACTCGGAAGGGGTGCCTGTGGAGCTTCATCATCATCGTACACTGCCTCGGATTCTCCAAATGCTGGCTCTTGATCGCTTGAAATGCTGAAGTCATAATCATCTCTCCTATCTTTCCATTCATTCTCCATCTTGGTAATATCATCCAGGAAAGCGTGAAGAGGATTAACTGGAGCAGGGGGAGCGGGCCGCGTGCTCGTAACCCTCTTTAATTGTTCCTCCATAAGAGTGATTTTATCAAGGAGAGTTTGCTGGAGGGGTGTGACCTGAGCAACAGAAGGTTGGCAGGGCCTTGAAGGAGGAAGGGTCGTATAAAAAGGCCGTGGAGGGGAATTAATGGGCCGACCCATAGAAGAACCCGGATGGGCCGAATTGTAATGAATAAATGGGCCTTGGGG
Source organism: Amorphophallus konjac (assembly GCA_022559845.1). NCBI lineage: Eukaryota > Viridiplantae > Streptophyta > Magnoliopsida > Alismatales > Araceae > Amorphophallus > Amorphophallus konjac. The sequence continues at coordinate 227,539,482 of CM040123.1, read as the reverse complement.
CCGTGATCGAGAGGGAATAGAAGGAGGCGGGTGATGGGCCACCCGAGTAGAATGAACAGGAGGAGATGGGTAATGGGCTACCCGATCAGGATTGGAAGGAGGAGGTGGGTGATGGGCCACCCGTGTAGAATTGGAGGGAGATGGGTGATGGGCCACCCGAATAGAATTGGAAGGAGGTGGGTGATGGGCTACCCATATAGAATTGGAAGGAGGGAGAGATGCATGAGATGTACCCTCAACAGCGGCCTTAAGGGCTTGGATCTGTTGAGGGGTAAGATGATCTAATGCATGAATGATCTGGGAGACCTTCTCATCATTGGGACGAGAGGATCCCGAGGGAGTAGTGGCTCGAAATTGAGTTGAAGGACCATTGGATTGGACATTGCCCATGGGTCGAGCATGACCATAAGAGTGAGGACGTGGTCCTTTGAAAGTATGGTGAGAATTTTGAACATGTTGAAAGTGAGGATTATAAGAAGTGCTAGGTTGTGCATCCTCATGAATATTAATTGAATTGAACATGTTGTTTTGTTTATCAAAGTAAGCCATTATGCAATCAAAGTCCAAATAATATGCAAAGAAGCACACAAGTTGGAATGGTTACCTTGATTTTTATTTGTTTGAACGTTGGTGAATTAATGAATTTTATGTAAATTGATATGATCCACACAAGGGAAGGCCCTAGTTTTAAATGTTTTAACTCCAATGCCAACTAGGAACCCTCTCTCACCACGTATATGGGCAACTAACTCGGGACTTCAAAAGGGTACAACCTGCCCAGCGTCCGTGAGGGAATCCACGGGTGCGGGGACTTACGGAGGCTTGGAAAAGGGATTTCCAGTCCAAAGAGACGGAATGCTCAATGGAGGGTCGTCCCGATTCCAAGAGGGTGTGTGGATCCTAATGAAGAGGAGGGGGCTCCCAAACCAATGCAAAGAATGAATGCAACAGGGGAAATCAGGCCAACCACACAATATGATCAATCAATATGAAATATCATGAAAACTCACCCACGGGAAGGGTTCTGGAAACCCACAGTAAAAACACGCCCTGGAAGGGGGCGCTACTAACCAAAGACACGACAGTGTGACTGTCGTGAATCAACGTGAGGGGCCCAGGGGCAGGGTAAAACGCGCCTTAGGGTGAGGCGCTATCAATAAAATGACGCCCTGTCCAGCGGGCGTCAAATTAAAAGACACGCCCTGATGTAGGGCGCTAATCAAATAAAAGACGCCCTGTGGCAGGGCGTGAATTCACAGGGCAGCATAATAAAACAGGGAAAATCAGGAAATATGATGGAAAACGCCCTGTCAGAGGGCGTAAAATATGAAGAAGACGCCCTGGGTTAGCGCGTGAAATCAAAACGCGCCTCTGACAGAGGCGTTAATTCACTCCTCCAAAAAAGCTTCCCCGGCCAGAAGCAACAAACACCCACAGTCAGCAAAATGAGGGCAATCAATAACAGGATAACATGCTCATCAAAAGGTTTGGATAAATGGAATTTCTAAAGAAAAACCTATCAAACTAACAAATCACAAGTGGGAGAGTGCAAAGCCAATGGAGGGTGCCCGAGGGGCACAAAAGGGAGACGCACCGAGGGTGCAAATAGGGGAGATGGCACGCGCAGGTGCCTAAGGGGAAAGGGGTAATGAAAGAAGAACACAAAGGGTCCCACCGTGATCGCCATTTTGTAGATTCCTTTAGAAATCCACTTAAGGAAAAATTAAGAACAAGCAATAATCAATAATGTGGAGAAAAACATGCATGAGGTGCACAAGAGGAGTTTGTGATCGCCAGAGACGCGAGGGTCTCAAAGAGGAGACAACATGGGGAGATGACCGCAAAATACCTCAAATATGCGGGGATGTGAGTACTCCTTTTCTCTTCAAGATCGGCCGGCCGACGAAGAGAGTCTTCAATCAATTACCCTTGTAAGAAAGACAACAACACCAATCAAATATGGATTAAAACATGGTGTGTAGCATCAAATTCATAATAGATGAACATGAAAATTGTAAAAGAACACACCTTAAGGGGGTTGCCCTTAAACCCCTATGCAAAGGGTGTGGGAGATGAATGATATGATGAATATAAATAAAATAAAGGGGAAAGAGTGCAAGTGTGCACTAAAGGAGATACTCAACGTAGTTGAGTTTGAAAAATAATAAGAATGATGATGCATGCATGAACTATTGATGATGATAAGGCAAAAGGGAAAATAAAAAGAAAAAGAAAGAAGAAGGGGCATGTGCTTCGGCTTGAATATTCAAGGGGGGGAAGCTCTGCAGGATGAAGCTTGAGCGTGGGCTTCTCCTTCAGCCAGCAACAGCAGCACCTGCAAGAAGAAAGGAAAACAAAACCAAAGAGAAGACCAAAAAAAAAAATGAAGAAGAAAGAATAGAAGAAGAAGAATGGGAGTTCGAAGGGGGAGAGTCCAACCATACAGAGCTACAGAAAGCTCTATTAAATAGAATCTAATCAAAAGATGGAAGGATAAGAACGGACAAGAGCCCAAGGGGGAAAGATAAGAATGGGCAAGAGCCCAGACGAAGCAGGGATCCTGTGGGGAAAGACCGCGTTCGTTCGGAACACAAAAATGAAATACGACCTGGACAAAGGCGTCAATTCAAGAATTGACGACCTGCCAGAGGGCGTCTTTTAAAAACACGACTTAGATCAGGGCGTTAATTCAAAAAATGAATTTTAGAATTTATTTAAAAATTGTGAAACACGTCTGAGTCAAAGGCGTTAATTAAAACGCGCCCTAACCATGGACGTTAATTCAAAATATTCAAAATAGGGCCATTTTTTATTTCTCAATATTATTTTTCCATTTTTTAGGTGGAGGTGTATCTCATCGCCTTGATTCCAACGACTATTTTTACGAATTTTTCTGACACCCGGAAGGCCACCAAATCACCTCTGGACGAGAGTGTAAAATAATATTAAAAAAATAATTTGAAAAAGTGACGACCGTGTGTAAGGCGTGAATTCAATTTTCGATTTTTTTTATTCTTTTCAAATTTAAAATAACGTCTATGGTTACGTCGTTAATTTCAAAATAATTCCGAAAAATTCTCAGAAAAATCCATAAAAATAGGAATTTCAAAGAATGGACGCCCTTCAATATAGTCGTTAATTTTTTAAGAAACGCCCACGTATAAGTCGTTATTTAAAAGACGTCCCACGTCAAGTCGTTATTTCTGAAAAATAGAGAAAAATACCCAAAAAAATCCAGAAAAATCCAGAAAAATGCAGAAAAATAGGGGAAAATAGGAAAAGAGAGAAAAAAGGGAGAAATCCAAGAAAAGTAAGAAAAACCACTCAAAAAGAGCTAATTTGAGGGTCAAATTAGGGCATTACAAGGTAATATGAGATGTACTCACAATAACGTCAATTTTGGCGTGTCCACAATCCTGACGGATTTGAAACGAAGGGGCCCCCCTTTTTCTCGGAGCACGGAACGGCGCGCCGCCACCCACAGGGGTTTATAGGGGGCGCTGTTCATCGTTCTAGGCTTCCAGGGTTTTAGACTTTCCTTGTGATGTGACACAAGTATAGGGTATGCAGCAAGCAAACGCAAACCTCGGACCTAATCCGCATTCACAATCACATAGCAAGTAAAATGATAAATTGAGACCGAAACGCCGTCGCACACTCGCAAGCCCCGGGTAACTATATGATGCTAGAAGGAGGTGATGGATCAAGACCCTAACTGGTAGAGTGCCAGTAGGGCTAGGGTTATCCTCCCGAGGGTACGTGGCCCACACTTTGGGGCTGGCCGGTGCCACTTGGGGCACAAGGTCCCACTCTCTCACAAAGACCACGGTGACCACTCAATGATGGTGGCTCCGGGAACGGGCACTCACTCTCTTGCGCAACGGAGCTATGTCTACGGATATTAAACAAACAGACACTAATATAAATGGAGCAAAGTTTTAGAGCTCACCTGGTTGGTTTGAAGAAACCAACCCCGTTTGGAGACGTGGGCGAGCGGGGAAGTGTGATCCCCGCACACTGCGCCGATGAAGCTTGGGCTGCTAGTTACATGAACTACACCCCACGCAGGAGGGTTGAACTAGGGGTGGGGTAATCACAATTACATCAAACACTACCTCCACGCAGGGAGGGGCGCTAAGCCGGCCAGGCGAGAGAGAGAGAGTTCCGCCGAGGACGACGGAACGGGCGCCGACGTGGTTCTGCCCACTTGTTGTTGGAGGGGACAGGAGGTCGCTGTTGCAGTCGTAGCTTGCTCTCAGGAATTTTTCCGATGACGAGATCTATGAGGATGGCTTTGTAACAAGGACAGGGATGCCTCAGATTTATGTCAAATTCTTCTGCCGTTGCTGGTGGTCGTGGTGGAGACTCGAACAGGACGTCGGAATCTGGGGTTGGCAGCTTCAGAATGGATGCAGCCGGATGCAGAAGTTGTACCTGGGGCTTCCGGACTCAGAATCTCGATCCGTCAGAGTTGTTGGATCCGTGGACAAGTACTCTGCACAGCAAAACTGACAGAGACTCCTTCTGAGGTCGGGGTGGACAGGAGGGATCCGTTGAGTGGGATCTGGTCATGGCAGACAGCAGGAGGCAGACCCGAACGACGGTGGGAGAAAATTTGGAACTCTAGCTCCCGGAGGCCGGACGGGGTTCTGTTTCTTGCTCCTGATCATGGATAGGGAGAGGAAGATCTTTGGAGAAGAAACTTCAGTCTGGATCTATCGCTGTCGACCGTGGTTGAGCTTCTAGTCGGACTCTGGTGCTCTGCAGCTAGTTCCAGACGCTGTCGGAGGAGATCGGCTCTCACGGGTGGCCACGAACTTGGAACGGAGTGCTTCCACTTCGCCTGGGAAGAGGACTGGGAGCCCTTTCCAGAATGGTACGCCTTGCCTTCAGAAGCCACTATATGAGTTCGGGGGAGCGTCTGCAAAACGTGTCTTCTTCTGCTACCTGTAGTGGGGCAGGAAGTAGGAGAGGGGGTGGGATGGAGGCATGGGAGGCTAATGTTTGGTGGAGGTGGAGAGGGTGGGGGTGTTCGTAGGTGGCAGGGGGGTTGTGTGGGAGTGGAGGAAGGGGTGGAGCAGGGGTGTGAAGGGGCAGGAGGGTGGAGAGGAAGTGGGGGCCGAAGCTAGTGGAGGTGGAGGTGGGGTTCGGCCATGGCAAGGATGTAAGGGGGGGGTGGCTGTTTGCGCAATAGGTGGAGGGGGGGCTGGAGTTTGAATGGTCTTGGGGTGTGAATGAAGGTGTGGGGGAGTGGGAAGGTTGCTTGGGGAAGAGGGAGGGGTGTATTGGAGGTGGGGAAGGTGTATGGGGAATAGGAAGAGTCACTTGGGAAGGGGAGGGAATTGATGGGGGTTAAGTGGCCTAGGGGAGGTGAAAGGTTGGAGGGGGAGGTGGCAGCTGAGGTGGAGGAGAGAGAGAGGAGGTGAAGGGGCAGGTTCGCCCTTGGGAGAGAGAGAGAAGGGGGGAGGAGAGAGAGGGGGATCCGCCCCAAGGAGAGAGAGAGGGAGAGAGAATTAGAGAGAGAGAGGGGGATTGCAATTATGCTCAATTCTTCAAATTTTCATTACCTTCTCAAGTGGGAGTTGGGGTTCTATATATAGGGAACCCAACTTTGTACAAAAGCCCTTGAGAAAAAGGGAAATAACAGATAACCAAGGGTGCAAGAAGGGGGCGCCCATGGGCCTAGCTCCCTAATGGGCCAAAAGACCAGACAAGTCCAATATGATGACCCACTAATAAGAGCACCTAGGGCAAGACTCAAAAATAGAAGTGAAATACATCAAAAGGACTCAACAAAGGAGAAAATACATCAAGATGTCTATAGTAGTGAGATCCAGTGCCGTCGAGGCCCCATCAAGTCATCCTATCTGTCTCCAGAGGGGAGAGATGTATCGAGCCAGAGGGAGCTCTGAGTGATGTCCCCATCAACTCCCCTGGACTGGGAAGAACTCGACTCTGTCGAGTAAGGGTCTTCTCGGCTGCGGTAATGCTCCAGGAGATCAGGGTCCAGCTGCTGAAGATCCTCCCTGCTCACCCATGAGTCATCTGTAGGAGGCCGGCCCTTCCACCTGACCAGGTATCGCTCGTATACTTTGCTCCAGGTGACAGTGACCTGTTCATCCAATATCCGCTCTATCTGCTCCCGTTGGCCTCTCTGGGCTGGTGGAACTTTCTTGTGGGTGGGGGCTCTCTCAAAAAGTGGGACAGGCTCAATTCCCTCACTAGGTGTCACCGTGGAACCCCTGTATGGCACCAGGTCAGCCACATTGAATGTGGGACTTATTGCGTATTCCTCGGGGAGGTCTAACACGTAAGCGTTTGTGCCAATCCTCTTTAGAACCTGGAAGGGGCCTGATCCACGCGACCTCAATTTGGAGACATTCCCAGGAGAAAGCCTCTCAGTTCGTACCATCACATAATCACCTACGTGAAACTCCTGGTGGCGGCGGTGGGAGTCGGCCGACTTTTTATACACCTCATTGCTTTTGTTAATGTGTTTGCGGATTTCCTCATGCAATTCCTTCATGTGTTGGGCAAATGACTCAGCACTAATAGACACTCTAGCATGCGGTGGCAAAGGAATGAGATCTGTAGGGGTTCTAGGCTTGTACCTATGCACAGCTTCAAACGGGCTCATCCCTATCGACCTATTCACAGAATTGTTGTATGCAAACTCTGCCTGGGGTAATATGAGATCCCAATTCCTGGGGCGATCCTCAACAAGGCACCGTAGAAGGTTCCCTAAGCTCCGATTGACAACTTCAGTCTGTCCATCGGTTTGGGGGTGGTAGGCTGTGGAAAACTTAAGCAGGGTCCCCATAAGATGCCAGAGGGTCTTCCAAAAGTAGCTGGTGAATTTGACGTCCCTATCTGAGATAATGGTCTTGGGTAGACCATGGAGTCGGACCACCTCTTCAAAGAATAGACGGGCCACATGGGAGGCGTCTGAGGTTTTGGAACAGGGGATGAAATGAGCCATTTTAGAGAATCGGTCCACCACGACATAAATGGAGTCATGTTTCCTTTGGGTCCGGGGTAGCCCTAGTACGAAGTCCATGCTAAGATCTTGCCAAGGTCGGTCTGGGACTGGTAAGGGAGTGTACAGGCCTGTGTTTTGTTTGATCTGCTTAGCGGTTGCACATGTGCGGCATTGCCTCACAATTTTGGCCACATCCCTTTTGAGGCTGGGCCAATGGAATTGTCCTTCTACCAAGGCAATGGTTTTGTGAATCCCAAAGTGTCCAGCCAAGCCTCCTGCATGTAATTCCCAGATCAGAAAATCCCGTAGAGAGGTCCTTGGTATGCAAAGCCTATGGCCTTTAAAAATGAACCCGTCCTCTAAAATGAATCCTTGGTGTTCCTTTGGTGAGAGGGTGGACAGAGTGGTATGGATTGGGCCAAAGTCCGGGCAAGCAGAGTACTCTTCTTTGAGTCTTTCAAACCCTATGACTTCCACCTGTATGGTAGCTAGCAAGGAAATTCTCCTACTGAGGGCATCGGCTGCTCGGTTTTCACTCCCAGCCTTGTGTTTGATTACAAATGTGTAAGCCTGGATGTGTTCGACCCATCGGGCATGCCGAGCATTCAGTTTCTGCTGGGAGTTGAGGTATTTCAGGGCCTCATGGTCGGAGAATATGACAAACTCATTAGGCAAGAGGTAGTGTCTCCAATGCCGGAGGGATTGTACCACAGCATAGAATTCCTTGTCGTAGGTGGAGTACCTCATCCTGGCATCACACAGTTTTTCGCTAAAGTAGGCCACTGGGTGTCCTTCCTGGCTAAGGATCCCACCAATTCCTACCTCTGAGGCATCGCAAGTCACTTCAAAGACTTTGGAGAAATCAGGGAGGCATAAGACAGGGGCTTGGGTCATTCTCTCTTTGAGCTCTTGGAAGGCTCTAGTGGCGGTCTTGGTCCACACAAAGGTCCCCTTTTTGAGGCAATCGGTGATAGGGGCTGTGATGGTGCTGAACCCCCTGATGAACCTCCGGTAAAAGGTGGCTAACCCATGAAAACTGCGGGCTTCATGGAGGGTGCGAGGTTCAGGCCAATTGATGATGGCTTGGACTTTGTCAGGGTCCATGGATACGCCCTCTGTGGAGACAACATACCCCAGGAAGGTGATGGATTGGGTCATAAAGTGACACTTCCCTAAATTTGCAAAGAGGCTTTCCTTCCTAAGGGTGGTGCAAACTTGCCTTAGATGACTGAGGTGGGCTTCCTTGGTTCGGCTGTAAATGAGGATGTCATCAAAATAAACTACCAGGAAGACTCCAATGTAGGGCCTCAGGACCTCGGTCATAAGGCGCATGAAGGTACTTGGGGCATTTGAAAGCCCAAAAGGCATCACCAGCCATTCATAAAGTCCATCCTTGGTTTTAAAGGCTGTTTTCCATTCATCCCCGGGCCTTATCCTAACCTGATGATAGCCACTTTTGAGGTCTATTTTGGAAAATATGGTGGCTCCGGCGAGCATGTCCAGCATGTCGTCAAGTCTAGGTATGGGAAACCTATATTTGACAGTAATCTTGTTGATGGCCCTGCTATCAATACACATTCGCCATGTCCCATCTTTTTTTGGTGTGAGGAGGGCCGGGACGGCACATGGGCTTTTGCTCAGCCTAAGAAACCCCTTTCTAATCAGTTCCTCCACTTGCCTCCTTAACTCAGCATGTTCGGTGGGATTGAGGCGATAGTGGGGCATGTTTGGGAGGGTGGCTCCTGGGACAAGATCTATAGCGTGCTGGACATCCCTCATGGGTGGTAGTTGGTCGGGGAGTTCCTTGGGAAAAACGTCCTTAAATTCTTCCAAGAGAGGGTGGATTTCCATGGGGTGAGGGTTGGAGGGAGTTGCCTCCCCAAGGCATATGACAATGGCACAAAGGGGTGCCCCCCGGGTTATCTCTTCTTCGAGCTCTTTCTTGGTGATAAGGTGGAGGCCTTTGACTGTCGGAGTTGCAGGTGTGTGACTTTGTGTTGAAGATTTGGTTGGAGCAATCGAGGCCTTGGGTTTTGGTGGTGTGGGAAGGATTCCCTTGGTGGGTGGTTCTTTTTGGGGAGGGGAGGGGTTGAGACGGATAGTCTTCCCCTCGTGGTCAAAGGTGCAAGTGTTTGTCTTTCCATGGATAGTGGCATTGACATCATATATCCAAGGTCTCCCCAATAGGATGCTTCCTACAGCCATAGGTATGATATCGCACCATATTTGCCCTTGGTAGGATGAAAAGGTGATGGGGATAAGGCAACATGTGTTGACGGGTAGGGAGTGGTTGTTTATCCAGGACACACGGTAAGGTTTGGGGTGGGATGTAGGGGTAAGTCCTAGGAGTTTGACGGTGTCCGGAGACACGGCGTTGACACAACTCCCATTGTCTAGGATGACCTTCCTAACATGGTCCCCGATTTTGATAAATGTGTGAAAAATGGAAGTCCTCGCCAATCATCCTCTTGTGGTTGTGTGAGGGTGCACCTTATCACCCCTAGGTGGCTGGAGTGGGGGTCCTCCTCTACTCCTTCTTCATAGAATTGCTCATGGTATTCCTCTTCCCATTCTAAATTGGCCTGATAATCCTCAATAGTACCCTCATGTGTTTCCTGAGTAGTAGAAGGTCCACCCTCAATAACTAGGCTTGACAACCCCTTAGAGGGACAGTGGGAGGCTATGTGGCCATAGCCATGGCATTGGAAACACTTGATCGTGCTACTCATTGGGGTCTTCCCTTTGGAGTTGTCTTCCTTTCTAGGGGGAGGATTGGGTGTGGTGGGTGGCTGGGAGGGTCTTGTAGGAGTTCCCCCGCTGGGGGGTGGTGTTCTTAACAAAGGAGGGAGGTTGGGACGTGATCCTGACCCTTTGGGAGGGCAAACCTAGGATTTCTGGAGAATCTCTCTACATCCTGAGCTATTTGATAGGCAATTTCCAAGCTATGCACTTCCCTCATAAAGAGCTCCCGTTTGATGTGGGGAAGGAGACCATTCCTAAACCGGGATAAGGTAACGGCTGGATCCTCAACCACACCGCACCTTAGGAGATATGAATCAAATTTCTCAATATACTCTTCCACGGTCTTTCCCTCTTGGGTAAGGCTTTGCCATTCATCAAGAAGAAGTTGGCTATAGGAGATGAGAAGGTATTTGTTCCTAAGTTGATCTTTCATGTCAATCCAAGTGTTAATGGGTTCCTCACGCCTGATCCTCCTTTGGTTTTCAACCTTTAGCCAATAGGTTTTGGCTAGTTTAAGGAGGTGCATCTTGGCCAACCTAACCTTCCTCTCCTCGGTCATGGGGTACCACTCGAAGTATTGATCCATGCCATGCTCCCAATCTTTGTAGACACTAGGGTTGTGAGACCAATCAAAATTAGGGGCTTCCACTTTGATCATTCTTAATAGGAGTTCATCATGATCCTCACGTGGTCGCCTCTCATAGTGTCGTGGTTGAGGAGCTCTCTCTTGTTCACGATACCACCCATCATCTAGGTCTTCCCTCTCATGTTCATCCCGCGGAGGGGGAAATCTTTGGGCATAGTTCCTAGGTGGGATTCTCTCATGATGTCGGGGCCGTTGAGGCCACTCCGGTTCGTGGTACCACTCATTCTCAAGGTCTTCCCTACCCGGTTCAACTTGTGGAAGGGGGGTTCTTTGGGCAGGGATCCTAGGTGGGGCCCTTAATTCCTCTAGCTTATCCATTCGGGTGGTAAGTCCATCAAGTTTCTCTAGGATAGCCCTAAGGATAGGGTCAACTTGCTCCATAGGGGCAGGTGGGACTTCACTAGGGATGCCTTGATTGCCCTGAGAATGGGAACTCATGGGGGGATCGGAAGTTGGGGGGTTGGTTTGGTAAGCGGTGCCTCTACGGGTGGACATGCACGAAGGAGAAGAGATTGGCACGCGGGTGGAAGTGCAAGAGCCCTTGGACCTAAGCTTGTAGAGACAAGTCTAAAACCTGGCTCTGATACCAATTTGATGTGACACAAGTATAGGGTATGCAGCAAGCAAACGCAAACCTCGGACCTAATCCGCATTCACAATCACATAGCAAGTAAAATGATAAATTGAGACCGAAACGCCGTCGCACACTCGCAAGCCCCGGGTAACTATATGATGCTAGAAGGAGGTGATGGATCAAGACCCTAACTGGTAGAGTGCCAGCAGGGCTAGGGTTATCCTCCCGAGGGTACGTGGCCCACACTTTGGGGCTGGCCGGTGCCACTTGGGGCACAAGGTCCCACTCTCTCACAAAGACCACGGTGACCACTCAATGATGGTGGCTCCGGGAACGGGCACTCACTCTCTTGCGCAACGGAGCTATGTCTACGGATATTAAACAAACAGACACTAATATAAATGGAGCAAAGTTTTAGAGCTCACCTGGTTGGTTTGAAGAAACCAACCCCGTTTGGAGACGTGGGCGAGCGGGGAAGTGTGATCCCCGCACACTGCGCCGATGAAGCTTGGGCTGCTAGTTACATGAACTACACCCCACGCAGGAGGGTTGAACTAGGGGTGGGGTAATCACAATTACATCAAACACTACCTCCACGTAGGGAGGGGCGCTAAGCCGGCCAGGCGAGAGAGAGAGAGTTCCGCCGAGGACGACGGAACGGGCGCCGACGTGGTTCTGCCCACTTGTTGTTGGAGGGGACAGGAGGTCGCTGTTGCAGTCGTAGCTTGCTCTCAGGAATTTTACCGATGACGAGATCAGTGAGGATGGCTTTGTAACAGGGACAGGGATGCCTCAGATTTATATCAAATTCTTCTGCCGTTGCTGGTGGTCGTGGTGGAGACTCGAACAGGACGTCGGAATCTGGGGTTGGCAGCTTCAGAATGGATGCAGCCGGATGCAGAAGTTGTACCTGGGGCTTCCGGACTCAGAATCTCGATCCGTCGGAGTTGTTGGATCCGTGGACAAGTCCTCTGCACAGAAAAACTGACGGAGACTCCTTCTGAGGTCGGGGTGGACAGGAGGGATCCGTTGAGTGGGATCTGGTCACGGCAGACAGCAGGAGGCAGACCCGAACAATGGTGGGAGAAAATTTGGAACTCTAGGTCCCGGAGGCCGGACGGGGTTCCGTTTCTTGCTCCTGATCGGGGATAGGGAGAGGAAGATCTTTGGAGAAGAAACTTCAGTCTGGATCTGTCGCTGTCGACCGTGGTTGAGCTTCTAGTCGGACTCTGGTGCTCTGCAGCTAGTTCCAGATGCTGTCGGAGGAGATCGGCTCTCACGGGTGGCCACGAACTTGGAACGGAGTGCTTCCACTTCGCCTGGGAAGAGGACTGGGAGCCCTTTCCAGAATGGTACGCCTTGCCTTCAGAAGCCACTATATGAGTTCGGGGGAGCCTCTGCAAAACGTGTCTTCTTCTGCTACCTGTAGTGGGGCAGGAAGTAGGAGAGGGGGTGGGATGGAGGCATGGGAGGCTAATGTTTGGTGGAGGTGGAGAGGGTGGGGGTGTTCGTAGGTGGCAGGGGGGTTGTGTGGGAGTGGAGGAAGGGGTGGAGCAGGGGTGTGAAGGGGCAGGAGGGTGGAGAGGAAGTGGGGGCCGAAGCTAGTGGAGGTGGAGGTGGGGTTCGGCCATGGCAAGGATGTAAGGGGGGGGGGTGGCTGTTTGCGCAATAGGTGGAGGGGGGGCTGGAGTTTGAATGGTCTTGGGGTGTGAATGAAGGTGTGGGGGAGTGGGAAGGTTGCTTGGGGAAGAGGGAGGGGTGTATTGGAGGTGGGGAAGGTGTATGGGGAATAGGAAGAGTCACTTGGGAAGGGGAGGGAATTGATGGGGGTTAAGTGGCCTAGGGGAGGTGAAAGGTTGGAGGGGGAGGTGGCAGCTGAGGTGGAGGAGAGAGAGAGGAGGTGAAGGGGCAGGTTCGCCCTTGGGAGAGAGAGAGAAGGGGGGAGGAGAGAGAGGGGGATCCGCCCCAAGGAGAGAGAGAGGGAGAGAGAATTAGAGAGAGAGAGGGGGATTGCAATTATGCTCAATTCTTCAAATTTTCATTACCTTCTCAAGTGGGAGTTGGGGTTCTATATATAGGGAACCCAACTTTGTACAAAAGCCCTTGAGAAAAAGGGAAATAACAGATAACCAAGGGTGCAAGAAGGGGGCGCCCATGGGCCTAGCTCCCTAATGGGCCAAAAGACCAGACAAGTCCAATATGATGACCCACTAATAAGAGCACCTAGGGCAAGACTCAAAAATAGAAGTGAAATATATCAAAAGGACTCAACAAAGGAGAAAATACATCAAGATGTCTATAGTAGTGAGATCCAGTGCCGTCGAGGCCCCATCAAGTCATCCTATCCGTCTCCAGAGGGGAGAGATGTATCGAGCCAGAGGGAGCTCTGAGTGATGTCCCCATCACCTTGCTTATTGATGCGCCGTGAGAGCACAGCGGAGACGCGGAGCCTTGCGGCGGCGTTTGAAGAGTTGGCGAGGATAACCGCGGAGGCGGTCCGGCAGCTTCCTTCTCCCCCAGAGTCTTCAAGCTCGTACGAGGGATCTTCTCCCGATCCGATGGCGGATCAGAGTCCGGAGTTTGTGCCCGTGAGGCACGATCCCGTCCCCAACTGTAGCGAGTTGGGAGAAGCGGAGGTGCGGAGGCTGGAGCATCGTTTCCGTCTGCCTTTCCGCTATAGCTTTGCTGCCGCCACTCCATATGAGACGAGTCTGGACGACCGCGATGAGCACATTTGCACCTTCCTTTTGGCCTGGAAGAGTAGATTCCGGCTTCCTTTCGATTCTTACGTACTGCAGCTTCTCACTTTTTTCCGGTTGGCGCCTATCCAGTTGGTGGCCAACTCCTATCTTCTTCTTTCTGCCTTTGGGATCTTGTGCCATCAACGCGGCATCTTCCCGTCTCTGGACCTTTTCCACTTCTTCTTCGAGCTGAAGGCGCATCCATCGGCTGGGAAAGATTTTTACTTCATCCAGGCACGAAGGAACAGGAGCTGCATCTCGCTCGCGGCGAAGGATTCTTCGCACAAGGGGTGGAAGACTCAATTCTTCTGGGTGAAGGCGGTGGCGACGGACGAGATCTGGAGATGTCGGATCTCGCCCAATTTTCACCCGAATCTGCCCCCTCGCCAGGAGGAGTTCCCTCCCCACGTGGAGCAGCAGGCTGCCCATCTGCTGGAGAATCGCCAATCGACCGAGGAGCTGGTGACGCCGGAGAACATCGAACGGTGTCTTCTCTCGCGGTTGACGTCGTTAGGTACGGCTCTTGAGGCTTTTCTTCTGGGGTGGTAACTCTTTTTCCTCCTCCTGACCGGGGCTTCTTCTTGTTGCAGATGCGAGGCGGGAGCCTCTGGAGGAGGCGGGAGCCTCTGGAGGAGGCGGCCGAGGTCATCGATCTGGGAGAAGACTCGGCAGCCGACGAACCTGATGTCTCGGCGGGTCGCGCTAATGCCCGAGATAAGGGCAAGGGGGCGGCTCCCGAGGGGACTTCTCGATCGACCGGCCTGAAGCGCAAGGATCCCCTGGTGGGGAAATTGCGGGAGGCCGCGAAGGCCAGGAAGAGGGCCAGGAAAGCCGGTCTTCCTACCGCCGTCGGGGGTGACTCTGGCTCGGCGGCGCTCCCCTCTCGGGGGCAGGATGGGGCCGACCCTTCTGGGCTGGCTCTCCCATCTGTCGAGCGAGAGGGGGCCGAGGAGACCAGGGGCCCCGCAAAGGGAGGTGATGGGTCGGCTCTCCCCTCTGTAGGGACAGAAGGGGCCGATGCCGGCGTGGCCGGCGCTGGGACCGAGAGTTCAGTCGGAGCAGATGGGGGTGTGCCCGCGGGGGCGTCGCAACCCCAAGTGCCAGCAGTTTCTGGTGCCGTTGATCCCGCGGCGCCGGTCGAGGGTGGGGGTTCGCCCGGGGAGGCGTTGCAACCCCAACCGACCGTGGTGCGCGGGGCGGTTAGTTTCGCCGCTACAACAGGGCCTTCTGGCGGGGTGCCCGGGGTGGAGCGGTCCCCTTTGCCGGAAGCTCTGGTCAGGCTTGGTGTCTCGGGTGACCTGTACCGGATCTGCCGGTCGATCGCCGATAGGACGAGGGGAGGAGAAAAGCGCAGCACTCCTGCCGGGGTCCTTGACATCCTGATGGAGGGCGGCCTGGTTATAGCTCGGACAGCGGCCGTGATGGCAGAGGCGCACGCCCGGACGGAGGCGGAGCGGTCGAAGCTCGCCTGGACCCTTGGTGGATGCGAGGGGAAACTGGCCCGGCTCGAGGGGGAGCACGAGGGGCTCCGGCGGGAGTTCCTTGCATTCAGGGAGTTGGCGCGGTCGAGCCGACGGGAAGCCGAGGTGCTGGCCGAGCAGCTGACAAGGGCCCAAGAATCGCTCGAGAGGAAGAGCAAACGTCTAGAAGACGAGCGTCAACGTCACATCGAGCTAGATGGCCTCTGGGAGCTTGAGCGCGGTGAGCTGCAAGATCGGGCGGAGGACGCGGAGCGCCTTCGTGCCGAGGCCGAGGTGGACCGAGCCCGGGCGGAGGGTCGGATGACCGAGGCCGAGCGGAGGATGACCTAGCTGGAGGAGCGTCTGGCGAGGGCGGAAGAGCGTGCGGCCGAGGCGGAGCGGGCTCGGGACGGGCAGGTCGAGGCGGAGGCGATCGAGCGCTATAAAGGCTCGGAAGCTTACTCGGCCGACCTGATCGCAGCCGCCCTACCCTACTACGAGGTAGCGCTCCGCCGGGGTGCTCGAAAGGGGTTCAGACAGGGCTATCGCCGGGCGATGAACTATGCTAATGAGCACCTGGCCGGCGGTGATTTTCCTTATGGCCAGCGTTATGACTCGGACGAGTCAGATTCCAGCTCCTCATCTTCGGCCGGGGAAGCACCGGAGGAGTCGCCCCCTGCGGGGTCACCAGCTCCGGAGGCCTCGGGAGGGCTCGTGACCAGGACAGTTCTCGCACAGGCGAGGTCAGTGTCCGGGCCGGCCGTCGCCGAGGGTACCGGGGGTGACGCGTCCCGTACTGCGGTTCCCGAGCTTCAAAGTGGGCCCGAGGCCTGATGTATTTTGTTTTATTTTGCCCTTCCTCTTTTTGTTCGTCTTCCTTGTTGTAAGAGGCTTTTATGGGAGGCAATAAATAACTTACTTTATTTGATCGCTATCTTTGCTGTGATTTGGTTGGCGTATCGGGGCAGTTGGAAAGTACCGATATTTTTTGCGCCGTTTTCGCACGTCGATTCGGGAGACTTCTGGCGAGCGTCCTTCCGTATTACCATGCTTTGAAAGTCGAGGTGCTTCGCGAATCCCGCTAGGGCGGGGGGCAAGGATTTTGAGGTGACCTTCCCAGGGAGGTCCTGTAGCGTGTTTTCGAGGGGGGAGTCATTTAAGGCGCGTGGCCTCCCTTGGCCTATAAAAAGGACCGAAGGGTGCTCCTCCTCTCTTAACACTTAGGACTTCCGCCGGCGGTCTGCTCTTATTCCCTCGTCTTCGCTTTGCGTTGCACCGCCGCGATCGGAGCATGGAGGACCCTTCAGAAGGTGATGCTGCAGACATCGGGGAGCGGCCGGTTCCAGCTGTCCTGGAATATTGGTCGGGTCCCACGGTCGCCGCGCGTGCATGAGACGGGTCCGACAGTTGCCGCGCGGATCGGGAGAGGGCTTCGACGTGCGGGGGCACGCCGTTTGCCTCCTCTTGGCTCCGGTCAGGCTTCCGGGCGGACGCCGAGATGGAGGGTGGACGGGGGAGTTAGGGATGCCGGTCGCCATTCCCCTCCGTGGGAGAGGAGGAGGCGGCTCCAGTCCCTTCCTCACCCCCATCCGCTGCCTCTTTCTCTCTCTTTTGTTCTTCATTTCTTTCACTCTTCGGGGGCTGCTTGCTTTCTGTTCGCCTCCAAAGAGTTGGCAGTTTGGAAGAAAGGGGGCCGTCGCGGCGTGCCCTTTTTCCAGGTTGTTTCCAACTTGGAAGGTAGCCTTCCTTGCGTGAAAGGTGGCCTTCTCCTCGCCGTCCCTCTGTCACCTTTGTCACGGACCACCCGAGCCAACTGGGTCGACCATCTCTTGTCCGAGCCAGTTTCTACGCGAGGCAGAGTCAGTGGCTGGATGCGAGAAGGTCAAGACCGGGTCGACCGGGCGATGGCCGTTTGCTGCGGTGCCAGATGGATTTTTGCTTTTTGTTATGTAATGTATTGGCAGTTGCCTTTCTGATGTACCAACAGTTATCTTGAATGAATGCGAAAGATAAGGGGGGTTTATTTTACCCAATTTGCTGATACAGTATTCAGAAATAAAATCTGCGTAGTGTGGTTGCGTTCCATGTCCGGGGAATGGGTTCCCCTTCCATTGTGGCTAACATGTACGCACCTTTCCCGAGCGTCTCGATCACTCGGTAGGGGCCTTCCTAATTGGGGGATAGCTTGCCCGCCGCCTCCAGTGGTCAAGAGGCTTCTGCCTTCCTGAGGACGAAGTCCCTTGGTCGGAATTGTCTGCCTCGGACCCTGGCGTTGTAGTACCGAGTGAGGCGGCGTTGGTACTCCGTAGCTCGGACGTTCGTGATCTCTCGGAGTTCGTCTGCCAGGTCGAGGTTCTCGAGCAGCTTCTGCTCGTTTGCCTCGGGCAAAAAGCTGATCACTCGGAGAGACGGATTGGCGATTTCCAATGGAACGACGGCTTCGGTGCCATATACCAGTTGAAAAGGGGTCTCACCGGTTGCCGTTCTGGGGGTCGTTCGGTGCGACCATAGTACGCTAGGCAGTTCCTCGAGCCAGCTACCCTTAGCCTTGCCGAGTCTGGTTTTTATGCCCTTCAAGATGGTCTTGTTGGCATTTTCAACCAGCCCGTTGGCCTGAGGGTGGGCGATCGAAGTGAAGTGGTTGCGGATATTTAGGTCGGCACATCTATCACGGAAGTATCGAGAGTCGAATTGCCGCTCGTTATCGCTCACTATCACTCGGGGGATGCCAAAGCGACAAATGATCGATTTCCATACGAAACCCCAGACGACTGTCTCGGTGATCCTCGCTGTTGCTTCAGCCTCGATCCATTTGGTGAAGTAGTCGATGGCGACGATGATGAACTTCTTCTGGGATTGAGCCGTTGGGAATGGCCCAAGGATGTCGATCCCCCACCGAGCAAAAGGGTAGGGCTCGGTAAGGGTGACAAGTTCTGTGGCCGGCTGGTGGACCAAATGGTCGAACTGCTGGCAACGGTCGCAATGTTGTACGTAAGCCGTGCAGTCGCGCTGGAGGGTCGGCCACCAGTATCCTTGCCTTAGCAGGATTCTGGCTAGCGACCGACCTCCTGAATGTGCTCCGCACAGGCCTCGATAAATCTCCTCAATAGCTTGGCTCGCTTCGTCGGGGCCGAGGCATTTCAGAAGGGGCCCGGAGAACGATCTTCGGTAGAGGGCGTTGTCGAGGATGACGAAGCGCCGAGCTTGGTACTTCATCCGGCGGGCTTCTCGAGAGTCGGAGGGTTCCTGGGAGTCTCGTAGCCAGGATAGGTAGGGGGAGCGCCAGTCGTCGGGAGTGGCCGAGTCAATGGCGAGGAGCTCCGAGTCTATGCTCAGGCGCTCTAGCTCTTCTAGGAGGACCGATCGTGTACCTTCCGGGTCTAGGGAGGAGGCCAGTCGGGAGAGGGCGTCCGCCCGAGAGTTTTGCTCCCGAGCTATTCGGACTACCTCGAACTCCTCGAACTGCTGGGCCAGGCTCCGGACCAACTGGAGATATTTGATCATAGGTGCCTCCCGAGCTTCGTACTCGCCACTAACCTGGCTTGCGACCAACTGGGAGTCGGTGTGGATCCTGACTCGCTCAGCCCCCAACCGTCGGGCCATGCGGGCCCCCGAGATAAGGGCCTCGTACTCGGAAGCATTGTTGGACTCCGAAAAGTTGAACTTTAGGGCGTACTGCAACTCTATTCCTTCGGGGGACCTTAGGAGGATCCCTGCGCCGCTGCCGACCGAGTTGGACGATCCATCGACGAACAGTTCCCAGGTTGGCCCGGTTGCTGTCGGAGGCCTGTCCTCGACCGGAACGGTGCTCTCGGCGATGAAGTCGGTGAGCGCTTGCCCCTTGATAGCTGATCGTGGCCGATACGAGATGTCGTATGCCCCGAGCATGATGGCCCATTTGACAAGTCGCCCCGAGGCCTCGGGGTGGGCCAGAATCTTCTTCAGTGGCTCGCCGGTTAGCACGGTGATGGGATGCCCCTGGAAGTAGGGTCGGAGGCGCTTTGCGGAGGTAACCAACGCTAGCACGAGTTTCTCGATTGCGGGGTACCTCCGCTCGGCCTCGCCGAGCACCTTGCTGGTGTAGTAGATCGGCCTCTCGAATCCCGAGTCATTTCTGACTAGGACCGAGCTGACCGTTGATGGCGTCGCCGAGAGATAGAGCAGCAAAACCTCGCCCGCAATGGGCTTGGAAAGCACCGGGGGTGAAGCTAGGAGCTCTTTGAGCTCAGCGAACGCTGTCGGGCATTCCCCGTCCCATGCGAACGTAGCAGATGCTATTTTAGGCCCCCTCATTAGCTTGAAGAAGGGCAAGCATCGTTCGGCCGCACGGGACAGGAAACGACTGAGAGCGGCGACACGCCCCGTCAGACGCTGGACGTCTTTAATGCACGTGGGCGGGCGCATGTCCAGGATGGCCTGGACCTTGTCAGGGTTTGCTTCGATCCCCCGCTGAGTGACCAGGAAACCCAGGAACTTCCCGGATCTTACTCCAAAGGCACACTTGGCAGGGTTGAGCTTCATGCTGTACTTCATGAGGGTGCTGAAAGTCTCGGTCAGGTCGGTGAGGTGATCGTGAGCCCTCGGGGTCTTGACGAGCATGTCGTCGATGTAGGCTTCGACGTTCCGACCTAACTGTCCCTCGAACATATGGTTGACCAGTCACTGGTATGTGGCTCCAGCATTCTTCAATCCGAAAGGCATCCGGGTGTAGCAGTACACGCCGTAGTCGGTGATGAAGGCGGTCTTCTCGACATCTTCAGGGTTCATTCGGATCTGATGATAACTCGAATAGGCATCCAGGAAACTGAGTATCTCATTGCCCGAGGTTGAGTCGACCAGTTGGTCGATGCTCGGTAGCGGATAGCAGTCCTTGGGGGTGGCCTTGTTCAGATCGGTGAAGTCTACGCACATTCGCCACTTGCCGGTGGTCTTCGGCACCAGGACGACGTTGGCTAGCCACGTTGGGTACAGGACCGGTCTGAAAAGACCAGTCTCTTGTCCCTTGGTGACCTGCGCCTTGATGATCGCCTGTTTCTCGGGCGCATGCTTCCTCCTCCGCTGCTGTACGGGTCTCACGGTGGCATCGAGGTTAAGCTTGTGCATCACGGTTTCCTCTGCTATACCAGGGAGTTGATCGTCGGACCAAGCGAAGACCCGAACGTACCCAGAAAGAAACTCCTTGTATTGCTGCTGTTCCTTCGGTGGTAGGTCGGAACCGATCCTCACTCCAAGGGCCGGGTCGTCGTTCAGGAATACCGTTAATAATTCACCACCGGGTTCGGCGATCATGGTTTTTCCTTCGACTCCCCTGGGGCCCTTATCTTTCCCGTCTGGCCTTGAGGCTTCCACCGAGATATTGTAGCACCTTCTAGCTGTGGCCTGGTTACCTCGGACTTCTCCCAACCCGTTTTTGGTGGGAAACTTCATTTTTTGGTGATAGGTAGATGGTACGGCCTTTATTCGGCTGAGAATTTTTCGGCCGAAAATGGCGTTGTACGCTATCATACCTTTAATCACTATGAAGTCCACTATGACCGTAACGGTTTTGGGTGGGGTGCCGATAGTGACCGGCAGGCTTAGGGCTCCCTCGGGGTAGGTGGCCAGGCCATTAAACCCGCACAGGGGTGTTCGGATCGGGCGGAGCTTGGATGGGTCTTCCCCCATCTTGAGAAAACAGTCATAAGATAATACATCGGGGGCGCTCCCATTATCAACCAAAATTCTATCTACATTGCAGTGATTTATCGTGGCCGAGATAACGAGGGCATCGTCATGCGGGGTGCTCAGCCCTTCCAGGTCTTGGTCGGAGAAGACTATGACCTGGGGCTTCATTGGCGGGCCTTTGGGGGGCTCTAAGGCTCGGCTGGCCCTCTCGGCATGACGTTTCCTTCCTCGCTGGTGTCGCCTCCCGATGCCGCTCCCCCGATGCGAACGTTGATGTGGACCCCTCGGGGGGCGTTGTCGATCTCCTCTGTGGCGTCTTGGTCTTCTTTGTGCTCGGTTGTGAACCGGGCTAGATGCCCCAGACGGATGAGGCGCTCGATCTCGTCTTGGAGCTGATGGCAATCTCCGGTGTGGTGCCCGTGGTCGCCGTGGAACAGGCAATGCCTGTCCCGCTTGCGGTTCTTCGACCTCATCGGCTCGGGCTGGCGGAGAAGTCCCGAGTCTTTGATGTCTTCGTAGATCTCGTAGACTGGTGCTGTCAAGGGGGTATACCGCTCGTACTTTCTCTTGCGCTCTCCTTCTCGATCGCGCTTCTTACTCGAGCCAGGATTTGGCTCGGAGGTCCGCTTTTTGTCCCCCTCCCGACCCGAGCCGGTTGTGTCTCGGCAGGCGCTGAGTACTTCTTCGCACTCGGCGTGGCGCAGTGCCAGAGTCACTAGCTCGGCAAGGGTCGAGGGAGGGTGGAGGACAAGCTCGCGGCGGAGATTCTCATCCCGGGTGCCCCCGGTCAGTGCGGTTGTGGCTGAGGCCACGTCCAGGCGGGGGATCCTAAGGGCTTCCTATTTAAATCAGTGGACGTAAGTCCGGAGCCTCTCCCCTTGCGCCTGTTTGAGAGCCAGGAGCCCCGCTACTGACCTTGGGGGGGCGCTACCGGCGAAGCTCTCCTTGAAAATTCGCCCGAATTGCCTGAAGTCTCGGATGGACCCCGGGGCGAGGGCTCGGAACCATGCCTGAGCGCCCTGGACCAGGGTGGCCGCGAAGGCTCGGCATTTGATGGGATCCGGCGTTCCATGCAGGGTCACCAGGGCGTCGAAGCTGTTGTAGTGGTCGGCTGGGTCGCCCTGGCCGTCGTAGAGCTTGAAGGTTGGGATGGAGGCTCTAGGAGAGACCTCTGCCTTCAAGATGTACTCGGAGAAAGGGGATTTCTCCTCGTCCTCCGGGAAAGAGGTCTTCTGCAGGGCGCGGAGAGCGCGCTCTTGCTCTGCGAACCGTCTTTCAAAATCTCGTAGTCGGAGGGACAGTTCCGGCTGTGGCCGCGCCGTGGGGCTGGGGGGGGGCGTCGTGGCGATCTCCCGGAGCACTGGTGCCCCGGCGCGGTGGCCTCGCCCCTTGCTTCCCTCTCCTCGGCGTGGAAGAAGCCTCTTGCTCCGCAGGCGGAGCTTGCGAGGGTCCTCCGACGTCGTTGCAGAGGAGCTGTCGGCCGCGGAGGGTGAAGCGGCCTCCGGCGTTGTGCTGCGTTGCACTCCTTCGAGGGGGACTTCCTGACGGGGCACGGGACCTCGCATCCCGGGCCGCCTGGGCCCTCATGAGCTCCACGAGGACGTCCATCTTCTCGTTGAGGGCTTGGAAGGCGTTGGCGCCACCGTCGAGGGGTGCCCCTGTCTCTGCCGGGGGGGTGGTGGTCCGTTAGTGGGGACGCTGGCGTTGGAGGGGGGGCTCTGCGAGACCCTAGGGGGGACGCCTCCCGCCGCTGCCACAGCCTTACCTGCCCCGCCGGTGGATCTCCTCCCTGAGCTTCTTCTCACCATCTTGACTCTTCGTGCGTTTCCCACAGACGGCGCCACTTTGTAGATGCGAGATGAACCTTTTTGGTGCCCCCAAGAGGTATTGTCCCCGCCACGCCGGAGGGCGGCTAGGGTTTTGTCCTTGTAAAAGGGCCCTCTTGGGTTAAGAGGTGAAGACCTTCTTTATAAGCACTCGGTTGCTTTCTCAACATCCGATGTGAGACTAATCCCGTGACCCTAGGTCCGCTACACAAGCCCCCCCTTGAGAAGGTAAGCAAGTGCGCGAGAGCTCAGGGTTCCCACAGACGGCGCCAGATGAAAAGGCGGAATCTCGCGCTGTGTCCTGAGCGGGCTGTAGATCACCAGAAGATGTTTCTGCAAGAGAAGGGAAACGTATCAGAGGGCCCAGGGGATCTCCCTGGGGGAAAACCCTCCGATGGCTAAGTCAGTAGAGCGATGGTGGAAGCGATAATGGGGGGAGGAGAGAGCTGATGCGCGAGAATCCTCTCCACCAAGGGTGAAGCGAATCGTGCTCAGGAGCTTAGGGTATGTGAATGGCTAGTTCATCTTACCATCTTCCGGAGGGTATCCCTGGCTTAAATAGTGCGTCGCCTTTTAAGAGTCCGGTGAGCTGAGGGCTTCCCGGCGGGAGTTACGTCTTCAGCGGGGGCTTTCATGGCCGGATCGTGGGGGCGTTATCCCCTTGGAGTTCGGCAGCTCCCATGACTCTCCCGCTGGCGGAGGACTCTGAATGGCCGCACCTACAGATAATCAAGCGGTCTCACCGAGCTACGGGGATGCTGGCTCGTGTCCGAGCGATAGGCATGGCCCGGCGAAGGTGGGGTCGGATAGGTCGGCTGGAGCCTCTTTCTCTCGGTCGGAGAGTGGGCTTTAGACCGGACCTTCCATGCGACCTGACCGTTGTCTCGGGCCCTCCGAGCCTAAAAGGCCGCCGGGGAGGGTTGGTTCCTCGAGTCTTTGTTTATTGGGCTTTTCTCCCGAAGTGGGCCCTGTGGGCTATCACTTGGGTGGGCTCGCCCGGTTGGACCTTGTAGGTCTTGTTGGGCTGCCTTTGTGGTGGGATGCGGAAATCTCCCTCTCCAGTTTCATTATCTCAAAAAGGTGCAATTTGAGTGGGTGGTTGTTTTGAATGTAAAAGATGAATTAGTCTAATCATAATAATATCTCCCCCTAAATGTATGCACGGTTATAAAAAATCTCTCCCTTAATATATGCCATGTAACAAACATGTCTAAATCAATATAATTTTATCTAGCAAGGGAAAAAGTCATAGGATATTTTCAAGAAAAGGGTGATATATATATACACTCAAACATCCATCAAGGTAAAGTCTTCACACAAGGTGACTACCGGTATATGGCTGAGAACGTTGGTCCGAAGACCACCATCAAGCATGGGGAAGGCTTCCAGTTGGATAAAATCCAACCTTCCACAATCGCCATTTGATATACCGGATAACCATGGCATTCAAGCACACAAATATGTAATGTATATACAAGTGTATGCATGTAAACTAAAGGATGATTGGAAAACATTTCTATCTACATATATGCATGGGCATGCATGGTATGAGCATGAAAATGCGTATGTGAACTATATATGCACATGTGAACTGTTATTTACAAGAAGGTGATTGAAAGTGTGAAGAATTTTATGTTCAAACTGAAGCATTCAAGAATTGAATCGTTATTTATAGAAAATGAGCAAAAGTGTGAAAGACATTAAGCACAGACAGAGACATTCAAAAACAAAGCCATTTTTCTTCATGACTACCAAAGTCAACAGATTGTAATATGAATTCAGATGAATGTCAGATTTGATTTTATTTACACAATATGCTACCTAATAATCATGGACAGTCAGCATGACAGTAGATTTGGAATTAGAAGCATACTATTTTTCTTAAAACTTAAACTCTCACTTGAGTTGAATTATCCAAAAGGAACCAGTACCAAATTCATTACCAGTAAAGCTCATCATTTCTCGTGCCTTGAAGGATCTTCATTTATCAACATATTCTTCCTCCTCAAGGCACCCCTACAAGACAGATTCTCATTTTGGAGATTTGGGTACCCAAGTCATCTTGGGTCTCGATGGGTTAATTCTAGCATGAACAGATGGATTCTTATATTTCCTAGCACAGCGATCATCGTCAAATCTCATTGTGGCACAATCATCCATTAAATGACCATTCTCACCACAATAATGACAATAAGAAAATTTTCTTTTCATGGACCATTTGTCATCATATTTCATTAAGAAGCAATTATTCATCATGTGTCCATGTTCACCACAATAATAACATGAAAAATTCCTTTTGAGAGACCATTCATCATCATTTTTCTTTGTAAATCAGTTTTCAAACACATGATCATGTAACCCACAATAAAAGCTATGATCATTGAGTTTTTTATTTAAGGGTTTTTCATGATTCTTAGAGCCATTAACAATTTCCATTCTCAACTTCAATGCCTCATTATCATCGAATTTCATCAAAGAGCAATCATACATATCATGTCCAAAGTTCTCACAATAAAAGCATGAGACATTCATTATTTTTTTTAGATGCATGATTATGTTTAACAATTGGAGGTTTTACATGCACACAAGAACAATCAACAACCTTTTTCAATTTTTGATTTTCCCTATCACAAGTGGAGAATGACTCATTCAAATTCTTGATTTAATTTTCTAAAGATGAAATATGCAATTCAGACTTAGCAATTTCTCCTTCACACAATGCAAGTTTATTATTCAAGAGAGAATTAATCATTTTATAACTTGCAATCTCTTGTTCCACAGCATGAAGATTTTCACAATCATCAACAACAACATGTTTTCCTTTTTTAAAGGTAAGTAATTTTTCAGATATAGTTGTATTTAAATGCTTTAACTCTTCATTCTCTTTAGCAAGCTTTTCATTTTGAAGTTTTTTAGTAGTCATTGCATTCATGGTTTCTTTGGAGTCGACAAACTTGGATAAATCACTCCTCAGATTTCTCAACTCCTCTTCCAATTCAATAGTTTTATCATTCATGTTCTTAAAACTCTCTATTTCCTTTCTTAGTTCCTTCAGCTTTTCAGACTTGTCCACATTCAGAGTAGCTTTCCATTTTTCAAGAAGGAGCAATTTTTGAGATATAGCAGTATTCAATTCTTTCAGTTCCTCATTATCTTTTTCCATATGTTGAAGTTCTAAAAATTTTCCCAATAAAGATTCATTCTCAGTTTTAAGATCTGCAATTATCTTTTTGAGTTCTTCAACATCAAACATGTGTGACTCAGCTAGTTTTTCAAACTCGGTACATCTTCCACATGTAGAATTATCAAGTTTCTTTTCAATTTTTTATTTTCAAAATTTACTGTTTTGTATCTAACAAACAGTTCATCATAGGCATTCAACAATTCATCATAGCTCAATTCATCATCATCATCAAAATCGGAGTTAGGATTTACCTCAGAGGTTTCGTT
The DNA here is from genome assembly GCA_022559845.1 of Amorphophallus konjac. Classification (NCBI taxonomy): domain Eukaryota; kingdom Viridiplantae; phylum Streptophyta; class Magnoliopsida; order Alismatales; family Araceae; genus Amorphophallus; species Amorphophallus konjac. The sequence continues at coordinate 227,513,400 of CM040123.1, read as the reverse complement.
GCTTTGCCAATCACTGTTGCTTGCCACGAGGCACTCATTATTTTGATTTTCTTCTTGGGCCTCACTTAGCCCATCCCAAATTTATTTAGCAAATCTGTAATCAGAAACAAATGGAAATTTATCAATGCATATTGCAACTTGAAGAACATTCAAAACATACACATTATCAGAGTTCACTCTTTTATGCTCATCGGTCCATCTTAGCTCATTTTTGGGTAAAGCATGAGGACCATGAGTGATTAATCTCATAAGCTTCGGATCAACATTAGAAATCCAAACACAGAATTTTCCAAGCCATAGAGCATAATCAAAACCATCAAAGATGGGAATCAAATTCATGCAAGTCATCATAAGATGATCAATTCTCCTAGGCCGTGAGGTCAGCTAACGAACATCAGAGACTAGGCTCTGATACCAATTGTTCGCCCAGAGAGATGGCGGACAAGAAGGGGGTTGAATTGTCCCCTTGCTGAGATGGTGGATTTTAAAAACATACTTAACTAATTATAATGGAAATAAAACTAACAACGTTAAATAGCCTAAACAGATGTGAGATTAACAGAGTTCTCTCGATCTTTCCGATCCCACACAGTTTGACAATGCAACTAATCAAAGAAATGAAGCTCAACACAGATAACGGATGCAGCAGGGTGTGACAGTGCAGTGAATTAAAAACCTTATAATGGACCTGTGAAGGGAGATAGAAGAAGTGGACAAACACACAGGCAGTCACACAAGACACAGAGATTTTGAGGTGGTTCGGGACCACAACGGGCTCCCTACGTCCACCCCTCACCGAACTCGGTGAGGCTTCACTACACGCTACGAACAGTAGCAGAACGGAGACGAACCCCAACCACACACACGCTGCTTCCGCAGCAATATCCACACGGGGACAAGCCCCAAATCGCTGCCACCGCAGCACACACACACACAACGTCGGGGAACACGCCCCAGAGACTTAAAACCACACGGAGACGTAGCTCCATCCGCACATACACAGTGATGTTCAGAGATTGACAAACTGAAGAATGACCAATAACCGCCCACACAAAATTTAGATCAAGAAAACCAACACAAGCAAGTGGGTAAAAGATATAGAACTTTTCCCTTTCATTTTCCAATGGGTGTATGAAAATCTCCCTTGAAGTCCAAGTCGGCAGAATTCGAATCCATAGGGTGTCGGAGCAGCCGTTTGTCTTCCTTGAGAGTCCAAGGTGTACATCTTCATATTCCATGCTCTAAGCACTCCTCCAATCACCAAGAACAGATGCGTCTTTCAAGGCCCTTTCCTCTCTTCCTTGTTCTTCTTCACCTGGAAGAATAGATAGAGATAATAAGCCAAAACATTAATCCAATCTCAAACAAGAATATGGAAATGAATGATTTAGATATCCCCCTTTTTGTCTTCAACCAATCTTTGAGATGAGGTGGAATGGTGCATTGGAGATTGAACGACCCGGGAGTGGAAGGAACCACAGCTACAATACAAACACCTAGATAGCAGTTGGTGGAGACCGACCGCAGCCGCCCTCCAATCTGCACTCGGGCTCATGAGAGACCACCTCATGCATCCTTCTCTTCCTACTCCAGCAAATCCACACGCCTTCACGTTCTCTTCTTCACCTACAGCAGATAGGGCAAGGTTAGTGCAAGGGGATATTTTTCTCCCGATGGAAATCACGGCCTTCATATGCAAGAGGGAAGACAATAATGAAAGACCATAATACCCATGTTAAAACCCTTCTAAACCACACCTAAGACATGTGGTGTAACCCTAAGGGCAATAGGGTAAACTATCATTGCTATCGAATCTCAAAATGGGGATTTAAAAGTGAATCCAGAAAACCCGTTCTAGACGAACAAGAAGAAGTGTCGACTTTTTGAGTTGACACTCTCTTCACAACACACTGCCCGCGTTGAAACAAACACACCCAAGATGAAAGTGTCGACTCTCAGAGTCGACACTTTTTGTCGAGAGTTCTGCCAGCCACTAAAACAACACACAAGACAGAAAGTGTCGACTCATAGAGTCGACACTTTTTGTCAGCATATCAGAAATCAATGCAAATAGCACGCCGTGAAATAAGTGTCGACTCTTAGAATCGACACTTTTACTGATGTAGCATCCCGGATAAACAATAAGGAATAAAACATATTCTAAATAAATTAAGCTTACATAAAAGGGCCTTAACCTATTACTAAACCCATACATATTAAATGGGCCTTAACACTGTGAACTTTGAAGACCGATAACTATATATATATATATTCAAATGGGTCAACAAAGATAGTCAATCGCCCAACTTCATATATATGTATATAATTATAATGACACTTATGGTTGTCCGACAAAACCTATGTATATATATATATATAAAGAAGTCTTAACAAACTCTAACCCTTGTATATATATCCCACTCAAGGGCCTTAAGTACAAAAGCTAGAAGGCCAATAACCATACTAAATATACATAAACTAATACGGGCCTCCCTGTACACAAAGATAAGTCACATCATTATATTTATATATATATATATATATATATATATATATATATATATGGTTTTAAACCCACGTACCCAAAGACATGAAGAACCCACCGTCAATTATTCACCCATCATATATATATAATAATAAGGCTTTCGAACGCATGCACAAGGGCCTTTAATCCACGTACACAAAATAGGCCAACCTCATGTAGGGGACTCCATAACTCACGTCATGGGGGGGGCTAGTATGACCCACGTTGAAAGAATAACCCAAACCACGTATATGATATGGAACTATAAATACATACCCATAACAAAAAAAAAGCCCAACCTCAACCTTATGTCTGTGGGCCTTTTCCATCGAAGTCCAACCTCATAAACCAATCCAACCCACACACAGGTCATGCCACATTCGAACGTTGTTTGAAGGATGGCATTAGGGTTTGCACAGGGTAAAATACAGAAGGTGAATATTGAAAGGAAAGGGGGCAGAGTAATGGTCGGGGAGGTTTAATGTCATGCCACCTTTAGGCATTCGAGCCTTCTAGAGATCTTCATCCTCTATAAAACTAACCGATAATCGAACGAGCAGAGCTTGCTGCTGCGTTCGGAGAGGATTTCTCTGCTACGTCCACCCTACATCTGACGTGAAGGTGCCACTTTGAGGGAAGGCACCTTCTCTACTGCTGTTCCTATGGTAGACCTCCTTTCTCTTGCTGCCGCTGCCGTTGCAGTAGCTGTTCTTCGTAGTCCATCTTGTCCCTGTAACCTCCTGCGAACGTGAAGGAGTATTAAAGATCTCCTTCTTGTTGATAGAAGGGAGAACATAAGAGATGGCTTCTTCTTCCTGTACGTGTAGAAGCAAGGGTTTTACTACTTCCTCTTCTTCCTGCTGCTTCTACATCTCTACTCTACGTCCTGTACCTTGCATTCCACCTTAAAGGTAGGTGTTCTCCCCAGGCAAAAACCAAGTTAAACCAAAACATAAACATGATATTAGATTGTTCACGTGGTTATCTTGATCCTTACATGTTTTGTTTTCACGTCGACACCCTTTCTGCAACTTCTAGCAATCTTATAATCGCACACTCCTTTAAAATTTTATAATTATAAAATCATGAGCAAAAAAATTGTAATATGTATATTTCTGAAATCTCCATATTTTCGCCTCTAATTTCCATAATTTTTGTTTCATGAAAATCATGTTAAATCAAAAACACTACTATTCATCTTAAATGAACAGTAACATATGACATTGGGTTGTTTCTGCAACGTTATTCTTGTAAATTACTAATCATGTCCATCTTTAAATTTTGATATCTATAAAATCTGATTGGATAAAATTATGGTATTCTCATGGTTAAGATCATTAGATTTTCCCTTAATTTTCATATTTTCTATTTCATGAAAATCGTCTTAAATCAAAAGTGCTACTGTTCATTCCCTTGTGTAATTAGTGAATGCAATGTGTATAATCCCATGCAAAATTGTATATATATAAAACCATGCAAAATAAAAAATTTATAATTAGAATCCTGATATTTTTATCCTAATTAACATATATTTTATTTATCTAAATTTTTATATAAAAATGTATCTTTAAAATATATATTTTGAAATTATTCGATTAAATAGATATCAACGTGAATTCTTGTTAAATAAATTAAGTTAAAAATCGTAGAATTAACGTCCCTCCAAGTGGATGCTAATTAATAAATGATGCCACTCATGGACGTCAATTAATATAATTTATTTAAATATTATTAATTTTAGAATTGTCGTCTCTCTTAATGGACGTAAATTCTTTAATTAACGCGTTCATGTTCTCATAGTTTTTTTTCCGATTTTGACCTATACCGTGGGTCTTTTGGCACTCTCATCTCACGTCCGTAGATGGAGTCCTTATTTCACGATTGGTTCACGTATACACCTCAACTCTCTGTGATGTTTGAACCCTCCGCAGAATATTGCATCCTTCGGACTGGTGATTACATCATAGAGACCTCCGTAAGTCTACGCTAGTCTTGGATTCCCTCAAGGCAGCCGAGCAGGTTGTACCATAAAATCTCTATACACTGAGTCACAGTCATGTCCCTCTGAAGAAACATGACGATCTTGCCCTCATAGAGTGCCATTTCTGGCCTCTTTTGAGAAATTAGTCACTTTCTGGAATTAGCGTCCAAGAAAGTAGACGCCAATTTAAATGGGTGACCTAGTACATGGACGCCAATTCTTCGTGCCTATATCTTTTCTCAGAATAAGCGACCACTATAGTAGACACGGATTCTGAATTGGCGGCGACCATGATGGACGCCATTTTCCCATGTTTTCCTATGTCTCGGATTTCTACATAAGTCATCTCTACATGAATTCTATCCTTGAAATCCAAAGTTCTGTGAATCTACATTATCATCCTACAAATACGTATTCCTTTGAAACTCTATTGGCTACAAAACTATAGTGGATGTCTAAATATTACATGACTCAATGCCTGCGCATATAGGGCCCGATCTGGTCCTAGGAGGAGCTCCCGAAAGTACTTGTGTCCATGGGAGTTGATTGATCACAGTGTGGCGTTGCATCGAAGTGCATGACTAGCTTGATTTATGACGTTCCACAATCTCTCTCGTGCTTGATATTACTTGACTTGACATGCGTGACTTGCGTGGCCCGGCATGGGCAGTACTTGAATAAATGAATAGCCAATATCTTATGATATGACTTGATATTACATGCTTGATATCCTTGTTAATTTGACTTGATATCTCTTGAAATCTTACTAGTTCATCCTTATTATTTCTTGTTGTTCCACTCTGGTCATTATCTCGCATTTTCTCATACATGATTATGTCATATTGCATAAATTGTTAATCACTTTAAGCAAGTCTGGGATAGAGATATAATTCCTACTGAGCGTTCGCTCACCTAGTTTTTCCCCACTTTTCAGGTAACTCGGACACCGACTCGCAACCGGATGGGGATGACAATGAGTGATGAGCGTAGAGCCTCCAAGCGTCATGCCATTACACCATGTCTTGCTGCGTCGTGTCTTTTCCTTTAGAGTCCTTGTCATTGTACCTCTTATTTAATCGAGTCACGATGTAAGAGGTTTATGTCATCAGGATTGTGGTGGATATTAAACTTATAGTTAATTGTGGTTATTTGACGTTATAGATTAATGGTTAAGTTGCAACAGTTTAATTATGGTTGATAAATTATTCTTAGCGCACTCTATCGTTATGTTGAAATTCTTATCGCTCTGATTGACATGAATGATATAAACTCGTCACGTCTCCGGGTTCCTTCCGCGCTCGGGACGTGACAGTTTTTGTGGTATCAGAGTCTAGGATTTCAAATTCCTAGGAAAACCCAAGTCCAAGGATAGGTCAACTCGTACACCCGTGACATTGGGTAGAGCCATGGGATTAAGTCAAGATAGGACGTCCAACCTTGTAAATAAAAAATATGGAACTAATTAAAATTTCTAAATCCCTTGTAGGATTGTGGCCGTGGAACGTGCACAATGGCACAAAATGCAGTGCACCGTACATGGTCTTACCCAAGCGCTGCAACAAGTGGCGCAGGGCGGAGCAAACCGTGGAGCAAGAGATCTCCACAAAGGTTTCTGAAACATGAACCCACCTAAGTTCATGGGCTCTTCCAACCCTGATGATGCAGAGAACTGGCTGAAAGAGATTGAGAGGATATTCCGTGTCATGCAGTGCACGGATGATGAGAAGGTTTTATTAGCTACGTTCCAACTGGAACGAGATGCGTGGTGTTGGTGGGAATCTGTTGAAGCTACCTTACTGGAGGATAATGTTACCTGGGCCAACTTTGTTGATCATTTCAACAATAAATATTTCTCCGATCGCATCCAAGAGAAGAAGGCCGAAGAGTTCGCCGGTCTGAAACAAAGGACTTTGACTGTGGCCGATTATGAGGCCTAGTTTTCAAGGCTGTCAAGGTACGCACCTCACCTGGTGTGTACGAAGAAGATGAAAGCAAGGCGCTTCTTAAATGGGCTTCGTCCCCAGTTTATCACCCAGCTAGCACCGATGGATATCCAGGTGTATCCGGAGATAGTTCGACGTGCGCAATTGCTGGAAGATGCCACAGAATTGTCAGACAAGATTCGTGGGAAGGATAAGACGGAGAATGTCATAAGCTCCAACAACTTCAAGCCTTCTTTTAACAAAAAGCGACCCTATAATGGAGGAGAGTCCTCCAAAGAGAAGAAGCCCAAGCAAAATAATAAGCCTTCCTCTATCACTACGCCACCCAAAGAGAATTGCAAGTATTGTGACAAGGCTGGTCATAAGGCGGATGAGTGCTGGAGGAGACTGGGAGCATGCCTCCGATGCGGGAGTCGGGAGCACAGGATTCCTGATTGTCCCTTATTGAATTAACAGAATGAACATACGACTAAGGAATAAAAGTGCCCAGCGAAGAAACAAGGTCGTCTCCAAGCTCTACAGGAGACGGAACCAACTGAAGGTGGACTGGTGGAAGGTATTTTAACTATTTGTTCCAAGTCTGCTCAAGTTCTATTTGATACCGGCGCAACCCATTCTTTTGTTTCAAAGAAATTTGCTGCTTCATTCTCTATAGAACCTGAATGGATGGATTTAGTAATTTCCACTCCTCTAGGAGATGAGTCCGATATCACACACCATTACCTAAATTGTAAGGTCATGGTTAAAGGCCACAATCTACCTGCCAACCTGGTATGCCTAGATCTAAAGGGATATGATGTCATTCTAGGAGCCGATTGGATATCCACCCATCGGGCAACTGTAGACTGCCGGAATGGAAAAATAACCTTTGTAGATTACCCAGAGCTGCCTTACATTAGTCCACGGAATAGATCACCAGTTATCTCAGCTCTCCGAGACAGTAAACTTATTCACAAAGGTTGCATGGCATTCCTAACATTTGTAACTGCCACGGAAGTTAAGGTGGCCAGATTAGATGACATCCAAGTAGCTCGGGAGTTTCCCGGTGTTTTCCCAGAAGATTTACCTGGTTTGCCACCAAAGGGGGAAGTCTCATTCACTATAGACCTTGTTCCGGGTGTTGGACCTATTTCAAAAGCACCCTACAGAACTGAAAGAATTGAAGGAGCAGCTAACGGTGTTATTGAAGAAGGGTTTCATCAGGCCAAGTACTTCTCCATGGGGAGCACCCGTGCTATTCGTCAAAAAGAAGGATGGGTCGATGAGACTATGCATTGATTATTGTCAATTGAACCACCTCACTATCAAAAACAAGTACCGACTGTCGAGGATTGATGAACACTTTGATCAAATCACTAGAGCAAAGTATTTCTCGAAGATTGATCTTCGATCGGGTTATCACCAACTAAGGATCAAAGATGAGGACATTCACAGGACTACATTTCGAAGTAGGTATGGGTATTAAGAATTTACTATTACGCCATTTGGACTAACAAATGCCCCAGCACCTTTTATGCAGCTAATGAATAGCATCTTTAGATCGCATCTAGATAAATTTGTTGTGGTTTTCATCGATGATATCTTAATATATTCAAAGACTGAAGAGGATCATGAAGTGCATCTGAGGACAACATTGCAAATTTTGAGGGAAAATCAATTATATGCTAAACTTAGCAAGTGCGAGTTTTGGCTAGAGGAAGTTGTAACGACCCGAGAATCCGATTACCGGGAAGACCCGATAACTCGAGACTCGCACCGCCACCCACAAGTCCGAAGACTCGGAAGGGTTAGAAGGATGGTGTGGAAACTACACAAGTATCATAAATAATTGCAGAAATGAATTAACATTTTACATGGTCCATAAAATAATAATAAAATAACAACAGTAGTCCACAACTAGTACAGAGACAAGAAAAGAAAGTACAGCTACACGGGGCATACCCCGGCTCTGACCTCTGGCACTAACGCTGGGCACCTAAACAGTGCTGAGCCTCAGACGAACTCCCCTGAAGCCTCACCTCGCCAGAAACACGGTGAAAACATGCAGGGAATGAGTCTCGGAACAAGACTTAGTAGTGATCACTCGAACCCTACCTCGCAAATGGAGAAATTGCTACGCTAGCAGAAAGCGAGTACCTCGAAAAGGAAGCCCTGCCACTACAAAACACCGGTCTCACGGCACGCAAGCCAACACATGCACCACGGCGGGAAGATCGAAACGTAACGGTCAACACGACGAAACCCGAAGGTCGAAGCCGCGACGACTGACAGCCTGACACTCCCGACTCGACAGGAGTACCTCCCACTAGAAGCACAGTCGGTAGCGTCCCCTGATGACTTACACCGCACCGCAGGTGAACTACCTGACGTGGTAGCGCCTACCAAAAGCACGGACACCGAACAAATACCACAACCAAGTGACTAGCTGGGGTCATGCTCGTTAGCGTGGGTCCAACTGCCCCCAACCACGTGTGCACACACAGACCATGGGTCCTAGGTCTGGCCCTCTGACTGGTTTTCCCCCGTAGCCGGACTCTGGCTAACGACGAGGGGCCCGACGGAAACCAGTCTAAAAAACCATCCTCAGGGTAGCCTCTCCACCACTCCCTAGTGGGACCACACGCGTGTAAGAAGGCTACGACTAGTGGAGGGTCACTGAAGGAGTAGACTCTCAAGTCAACGGAAAACCACGTCCGCATCCGATGACGTAAGGGGACCACCCCACGTACCGGCACCGTCGCACGGCGACCACGGTCGGAATAGAAACGTGGTTGCAAACCACCTGGGGCAACCCAGTGCCTGACGGTCTACCCTAGACGCGTCACAGGACTCTGACGGTCTAGGCGGGACCGTCACACACGGCTGACGGTCTAGGCTGGACCGTCATAGGACCCTGACGGTCCAACGCAGGCCATCACACTCCCAGTGTAAAACAGAGTGTAACACACACGCCCTGGTGCATTACAGACTGTGACGCGCCTACGCAGGTGCGTCACAGGGAAACACAAGGGCAAGCTGTGACGCATACCACTCGGTGCATCACAGCATGTAACAGTCCATTCCTGGAGCGTCACACACATGTAACGGTCCAGCCCTGGAGTGTCACACGGCCTGGGGGTTGAATAGCTTCTGACGCACCCACGCTGGGCCGTCACAAGGCTGTGACACGCTAGTCCTGGTGCGTCACACGCCTTGACCCCCAACAGTCAAGCCAACAGTCGGATGCCAACGGTCGGGACGCTCTGACGGCCTAACCCAGGCACGTCACACGCCTGTGGCGGTCTATCGTGGGACCGTCACAGTCCCTGACCCCCAACTGCCTAAACAACGGCTGTGACGCACCCACCCAGGTGCGTCACAGAGTGTGACGGTCATTGGAAGGACCGTCACACTCGCCCGACGGTGAAACGACGGGAAAAGCCCAAAAAACCCAACCACGCCTCCATGCCTCCACCGGAGAAGGGGAAATCAAAGGGGAAGACCCCTGGGGACCCCTAGCATGATACTAGGGCACCAAAACGTGAAATCACGGGCTAAATCCATAGATCGGGCGAGCTCTCCCCAAATGATGGAAAACCCCAAACCCGCATAATCAAGCCCCTCTCGGCCTCCCCTCGGCCTATAAACCACGGAAATGAACGGCGGGGAGCTAGTGAACGTCACCCTACCTCAATGGAGCGAATGCTCTGCCGAATCGTTACCGAGATCACAAATAACGCTTTGAAAACCCTCGTCCCTTCACGGTTCCCCACAAGCTTTACGCCGCCACGATCACCTCGTCGTCACCCACGTCGTCACGCCGTCGCCCAGCACCGTCTGCAGCCTGAAGGGGACGTCGCCGCAGCCGAACGAGAGAGAAAGAGAGAAGGAGGGGCGGTGGTCATGGTGGGGAGAAGAGAAGGAATAAGAAGAAGAAGAAAAAGAAGAGGGTGGGGGGAGAGAGAGAAAAGTGAGATATTTATAGAAAATCCAGAAATTCTGGAAAATACCAAAAAATAAAAAATTACGTTTCTGTGATCCTCGGAACGCACCGACCGCAACGGTACCACTCGTGCCCAGGTGAACGGCCCGGTTCACCCGTAGCGAGGTTCCGAAGGAATTACCGAAACACACACCGGTAATCGGAAAACACGCGCAGAAAAAGTCGCGGAACGCTTCCGGGCCTCCGAAACAACTCGGATCGCGCCGATCCGAACACGAAAGATGTCCGAAATGAAATTTTGAACACAACGAAGCTGGACACTCTGAGAAACCAGATTCGGTACCCACGAAGAAGGATCCGAAAGGTCCGGGATATTACAGCCCTCCCCCCCTTAAAGGAATTTCATCCTCGAAATTGACCACAACCCAAGGGGAAAGAAGAGGAAGACTCACTCGAACAGGTAAGGGAATTGCTGACGCATCTCGTCCTCACGTTCATAAGAAGCCTCACCACCAGAGTGTCGCTGCCGCACCACCTTCACCAAGGGGATGGCCTTGCTCCGCAGGCGCTGCTCTCGCCTATCCACAACGCAGACGGGAAACTCTGGAAGAGGAAGATCTGGAGTCACCTCAGGCCACACAGAATCCTCAAGCACATGAGAGTCATCGGGCATATACTTCTGTAACATCGAAACGTGGAACACGTCATGCATCGACGCCAACTCAGGGGGTAAGTGCAACCGATAAGCTACCTCACCGATGCGCTCCACAATCACAAAGGGACCAACATAGCGGGGACTCAGCTTCCCACGCCATCCAAAGCGCATCACCCCCTTCATCGGAGAAACTCTCAAGAACACACGATCGCCCACGGCGAACGCGAGAGGCTACCTCCTCCGGTCAGCATAGCTCTTCTGCCGACTCTGGGCCGCCAACATGTTCTGACGAACCAGGTGCACAACATCTGCACACTGCTGTACCAACTCCGGTCCCGTCAAAACACGCCCACCAACCTCAAACCAATCAAGTGGAGTCCGACACGGACGCCCATACAACGCCTCATTAGGAGCCATGCCGATGCTCGAATGATAGCTGTTGTTGTAGGCAAACTCCACCAACCGCAGGTGGTGAATCCAACTCCCCTGCCACTCTAGGCAGCAGGATCTCAGCATATCCTCCAAAGTCTGGATGGTCCTCTCAGACTGACCATCTGACTGAGGATGGTACGCTGAACTAAACGCCAACTCCGTGCCAAGAGCTCGCTGGAAACTCCTCCAGAATTCAGAAGTGAAGCGCGGATGCCGATTCGACACAATAGAAATGGGAATCCCCTGCAACGGGACGATCCGCTCCACATAAAGACGAGCCAACCTGGACATGCTCCAGCTGACCTTGACCGATAATAGTCGAGTCACCTTCGTCAGTCGATCTACCAGCAACCAAATACTATCCTGCCCACTCGGAGTCCTCGGCAACCCCACCACAAATTCCGTGGTCATGTGGTCCAACTTCCACGCGGGAACATCCAAGGGCTGGAGAGTACCTCCTGGTCGCTGATGCTCCGCCTTCACCTGCTGACAGGTCAGGCACCTGGCCACAAATTCGACAACATCTCTCTTCATGCCAGGCCACCAGAACTGCCTCCGCAAGTTCCGATACATCTTTGTCGCACCCGGGTGTACGGTGTACCTACTCTCATGAGCCTCACGCAACATCGCACGACGAACCTGCTCCTCAGCTGGGACGTATAGCCTGCCATGAAACCGTGCAGCACCGTCCTCGCCGAGTTCCACATCAGCCATAGCTAGAATCTGGGGCAACTCAGGGTCTGCATGCTGAGCCTCTGTCACCTAACGCTGGATAGCTGGCGTGACAGTCAGACTCGCAAGCACAGCTAACCCTGGCTCTTGGGGAATCTTGAGCCTGAAAGATACTTCGGGCACTTGTTCCCAGAGCCTCCACTTCCTCAACATCAAGGCCCTGACCGCGACCTTTCGACTCAAGACATCGGCTATGACATTCATCTTGCCCGGCTGATAAGACATGGTGAAGTCATAATCCTTCATATACTCCATCCAACGCCTCTGCCTGAGGTTAAGGTCCCTCTGCGTGAACACATACCTCAAACTCTGATGGTCAGTGAACACCTCAAACTTCTCACCGTACAGATAATGCCTCAGATCTTCAACGTGAAGATCACAGCCGCCAACTCAAGGTCATGGGTAGGGTAGTTCTCCTCGTGGGGCATCAGCTACCGAGATGCATAAGCCACCACTCTACCATGCTGCATCAACACAACACCCAGTCTCACCCTGGAAGCATCTGTACACACCACAAAACCTCCCGACCCAGAAGGCAAAACCAACACCGGAGCCGAGGTGAGCAATCTCTTCTGCTCCATGAAACTCTTTTCACACTCCTCAGACCAGATGAAAGGCACATCCTTCAGTATGAGTCTAGTCATCGGGGTCGCAATGTGAGAAAAATCTTGGATAAACCGACGATAATAACCCACAAGCCCCAAGAAACTCCGGATCTCGGTCACAGACCTCGGCCTCGGCCACTACATTACTACCTTGACCTTGGCAGGGTCCACGGAAATACCATCACCAGAAATCACGTGCCCCAAAAAGTACACCTCACGATGCCAGAACTCGCACTTACTGAGCTTCGCATACAACTAGTGATATCGCAACGTCTGCAGCACCACACCCAAATGGTGCGTGTGCTCCTCGGCTGACCGCGAATAGACAAGGATGTCGTCCATAAATACGACCATGAACTGGTCTAGATACAGACGAAACACCCTCTACATCAAGTCCATGAAGGCTACGGGGGCATTGGTGAGCCCAAACGGCTTCACCAGGAACTCATAATGCCCGTACCTCGAACTGAACGCAGTCTTCTCCACATCTGACTCGTAAATTCTCAGCTGATAGTAACCAGACCGCAAATCAATTGGCGAGAACACTCGAGCAGACTGAAGTTGATCGAACAAATCAACAATCCGCGGCAACAGATACTTGTTCTTAACGGTCACCTCATTCAGCTGCCGGTAGTCAATGCACAGCCGCAAACTACCGTCCTTCTTCTTCACGAACAACACTGGCGCACCCCAAGGGGAAAAGCTGGGACGAATATACCCGTTGGCCAGCAACTCTTGCAACTGCACCCGCAACTCCCTCAACTCAGCGGGAGCCATACGGTAGGGAGCCTTCGCCAAAGGTCCCGTACCCGGCACCACCTCAATAATTAATTGATCTCCCGCTAGGGAGGCAATCCAGGTAAGTCCTCAGGCAAAACATCATGAAACTCGCACACCACCGAAATATCCTCGACATCTGGACGCGGCTGGTCTACCAAGACCACAGAAGTGAGAAAACCCTGACAACCCTCATCAAGCAAACGAAGAGCTCGAATCGTCGAAATAAGGAATCGGGAAGAGGAAGACCTGATACCTTGGAAATAGAAGGTGGGTCCACGAAGTCGCCGAAAATAAACTCCCTTCAAGCCACAATCCACCAACGCATGATGTGCGTCGAGCCAATCCATGCCTAAAATTACATCAAAGTCCTGAAGCGGCAACGCATAGAGCCTAGCCGGCAAACTCCACCCTTCCACCCACACGGGAAGCTCATTGAAGCAATACGGAGTGATCATAAAATCACCCGAAGGCAACTCCACTACCAAATCGCAGGACAACTGGGTCACCGGCTCTCGATGATCAGCGCGAAATCCTCCGAAATAAACGAATGAGACGCGCCAGAATCAAACAAAACCCGAGCCGCACAACCCAAAATTTGAACGGTACCTTCCACGAGCTGCGACGCCACTACCTCTACCCTGGTCATGTGTGTGATCTGGCCTTGAGCTCTCTGCCTGCTTCCCACAGTAGCTGACCTGGGTAGCGGCGGATACTGTCCCCGCTGCTACTACTGCGGCCTCTGCTGCTGGGGAACCTACTGCTGTTGAGGGAACTGTTGCTGCTGCTGCCTCTGAGGACAGTCACGCGCCATGTGCTCTGGCTGGTCACACCGAAAATAGATAATCGGCGCCGTGCACTGCCTGCCTGGGTGATGCTCGCCACACCGTGGACACGGTCCTCGCGATCCACCCACTGATCCCTGATGCTGAAACGGAACCGGCTGTTGTTCACTGCCCGACGATGCCCTTGGACTTCTTCTTCCAGAAACTCTTCCCGAAGAACTTCTTGACCTTCGTGACAAAAGACACCGATCCTGTCACAGACGCTACCGGTGCCGGCGCTCCTGAACCACCCGACGCATGTTGGAAGGAACCCTGCTGCTGGGTAGCTGACTGCTGGCTGCGACCTGACAAAGACTGCCCCTAGAAAATCGGCCCTCGAGTCCTCTACATATCCATCTCCAAAGAAGCTGCAATGCAAGACGTTGTCTCCAAATCGGTGGCAGCATTCGCGATCAAATGGTGCCTCAACTCCTGCCTCAAGCCCTAAACGAACTGTGCGGTCTTCACCCTCTCATTCTCCATGATATGAGGTGCATACCGACCCAGCTCGATAAACCGGGCCCTGTACTGCAACACGGACATGTCTCCCTGAACCAGCTCCAAAAACTCACACATCCACTGCGTAGCAATAAACTCTGGACAGTTCGTACGCTCAAAGGCACTAACGAAGTCGCCCCACGCAATCTGCTCAAGGGGACAAGACCGAAAAGACGTCTTCCACTCAGAAGACCACCACGCTCGAGCCGTACCCTGCAACTGGTTATAGGCCAACATCACTCGGTCCTCTGCAACACATCTCGCGGAACTGAATACCCGCTCCATCTCGTCGAGCCAATCACGAGCCACATCAGGGTCTGACTGACCGCCATAGTAAGGGGAATGAAACTGCATGAAATTCCTCATTACTCGACCTGGCCCACCCCTGGTCGATGAGCCCTCACCAGCCTCACCGCCGAACTGCTGAGACATAAGCTGGTACATGCCACAGAAGAAATCCACGGCCCCCGGAACCCTAGCAGCATCCGCTGCCTCGGTGGCCACTGGTGGCGCTCTACTCTACTCCTCCTGCTGGATCTCCTGACCTCCAGCCGACTGCCCCTGCTGAGAGTGGGTCACCCGCCTCGGTGCCATACACGCACCTGAAGCAAAGACAAAAAACACGGAAACGGCAAGGTCAAGAAAAACACACAATGCCCGGTGCCAGTGTCAACTGTACATCATCGTTGTGGACTAGTGGACCACCACAATTACCTATGATTCTCGTATAATTCCACAACCGCGCTCTGATACCAGCTGTAACGACCCAAGAATCCGATTACCGGGAAGACCCGATAACCCGAGACTCGCACCTCCACCCACGAGTCTGAAGACTCGGAAGGGTTAGAAGGATGGTGTGGAAACTACACAAGTATCATAAATAATTACAGAAATGAATTAACATTTTACGTGGTCCACAAGATAACAATAAAATAACAACAGTAGTCCAAAACTAGTACAGAGACAAGAAAAGAACGTATAGCTACACGGAGCATACCCCGACTCTGACCTCTGGCACTAACACTGGGCACCTGAACCGCGCTGAGCCTCAGACAAACTCCCCTGAAGCCTTACCTCGCCTGAAACACGGTGAAAACACGCAGGGAATGAGTCTCGGAACAAGACTCAGTAGGGATCACTCGAACCCTACCTCCCAAACAGAGAAATTGCTACGCTAGCAGTAAGCGATTACCTTGAAAAGGAAGCCCTACCACTACAAAACATCGGTCTCACGGCACGCAAGCCGACACACGCACCACGACGGGAAGACCGAAATGTAATGGTCAACACGACGAAACCCGAAGGTCGAAGCCGCGACGATTGACAGCCTGACACTCTCGACTCGACAGGAGTACCTCCCACTAGAAGCACAGTCGGTAGCGTCCCCTGATGACTTACACCGCACCGCAGGTGAACTGCCTGACGTGGTAGCGCCTACCAGAGGCACGGACACCGAAGAAGTACCACAACCAAGTGACTAGCTGGGGTCATGATCATCAGCGTGGGTCCAACTGCCCCCAACCACATGTGCACACATAGACCATGCGTCCTAGGTCTGGCCCTCTGATTGGTTTTCCCCCGTAGCCGGGCTCTGGCTAACGACGAGGGGCCCGACGAAAACCAGTCTAAAAAACCATCCTCACGGTAGCCTCTCCACGACTCCCTGGTGGGACCACACGCGAGTAAGAAGACTACGACTAGTGGAGGGTCACTGAAGAAGTTGACTCTCAAGTCAATGGAAAACCACGTCCGCATCCGACGACGTAGGGTGACCACTCGACGTATCGGCACCATCGCACGGCGACCACGGTCGGAATAGAAACGGGGTTGCAAACCACCCGGGGCAACCCAGTGCCTGACGGTCTACCCTAGACGCATCACAGGACTCTAACGGTCTAGGCGGGACCGTCACAGACGCCTGACGATCTAGGCTGGACCGTCACAGGACCCTGACGGTGCAACGCAGGCCGTCACACTCCCAGTGTAAAACAGAGTGTAACACACCCGCCCTGGTGCGTTACAGACTGTGACGCGCCTATGCAGGTGCGTCACAGGGAAACACAAGGGCAAGCTGTGACGCATACCACTCGGTGCATCACAGCATGTAACGGTCCATTCCTGGAGCGTCACACACATGTAACGGTCCAGCCCTGGAGCGTCACACGGCCTGGGGGTTGAATAGCTTCTGACGCACCCACGCTGGGCCGTCACAAGGCTGTGACGCGCCAGTCCTGGTGCGTCACACGCCTAGACCCCCAACGGTCAAACCAACGGTCGGATGCCAATGGTCGGGACGCTCTGACGGCCCAACCCAGGCACGTCACACGCCTGTGGCGGTCTATCGTGGGACCGTCACAGTCCCTGACCCCCAACTGGCTAAACAAGGGCAGTGACGCACCCACCCAGACGTGTCACAGAGTGTGACGGTCACTGGAAGGATCGTCACACTCGCCGGACGGCGAAACGGCAAGAAAAGCCCAAAAAACCCAACCACGCCCCCATCCCCCCACCGGAGAGGGGGAAATCAAAGGGGAAGAACCCTGGGGACCCCTAGCATGATACTAGGCCACCAAAACGTGAAATCGCGGGCTAAATTCGTAGATCAGGCGAGCTCTCCCCAAATCATGGAAAACCCCAAACCCGCTTAATCAAGCCCCTCTCGGCCTCCCATCGGCCTATAAACCACGGAAATGAATGGCGGGGAGCTAGGGAACGTCACCCTACCTCAATGGAGTGAATACTCCGCCGAATCGTTACCGAGATTGCAAAGAACGCTTTGAAAACCCTCGTCCCTTCACGGTTCCCCACAAGCTTTACACCGCCACGATCACCTCGCCGTCGCCTACGTCGTCACGTCGTCGCCCCGCACCGTCTGCAGCCGGAAGGGGACGTCGCCGCGGCCGAATGAGAGAGAAAGAGAGAGGGAGTGGCGGTGGTCACGGTGGGGAGAAGAGAAGGAAGAAGAAGAAGAGGGTGAGGGGAGAGAGAGAAAAAGTGAGATATTTATAGAAAATTTGGAAATTCTAGAAAATACCGAAAAAAAAATTACGTTTCCGCGATCCTCGGAACGCACCGATCGCAACTGTACCAATCGTGCCCAGGTGAACGACCCGGTTCACCCGCAGCGAGGTTCCGAAGGAATTACCGAAACACACACCGGTAATCGGAAAACATGCGCGAAAAAAGTAGCGAAACGCTTCCGGGCCTCCGAAACAACTCCGGATCGTGCCGATCCGAACACGAAAGATGTCCGAAACGAAATTTCGGACACAACGGAGCCAAACACTCCTAGAAACCAGATCCGGGACCCACGAAGAAGATCCAAAAGCTCCGGGATATTACAAAAGTGACTTTCTTGGGCCATATAGTCTCGAATGATGGGATTTCCGTGGATCCTGCGAAGGTCGAAGCCGTGAAGAATTGGGAACGACCAATAAATGCAACGAAAATTCAGAGTTTCCTTGGTCTAGCTGGTTATTACCGACGTTATATCAAGGACTTTTCAAGGATTACTGTACCACTCACTAGGCTGACTCGCAAGGAAGTACCTTACGAGTGGAATGAAGAATGTGAAAGAAGTTTCCAAGCCTTAAAGGACCACTTGACCACAGCTCCGGTCTTCGCCCTACCTATTGAAGGAGAAAAGTATGAGATATATAACAATGCTTCTAGTATTGACCTCGGGTGTGTCCTAATGCAACAAGGGAGAGTCATTGCATACTAATCTAGGCAACTAAAGAAACATGAAGAAAATTACCCGGTGCATGACCTAGAACTAGCCGCGGTAGTATTTGCCTTAAAGATCTGGAGACACTATCTCTACGGAGAACCATTTACTGTGTACTCTGATCATAAAAGCCTCAAGTACCTATTTTCTCAGAAGGAACTTAATATGAGGCAGACGTGTTGGCTTGAATAACTCAAGGATTTTGACTTTACTATACAATACCACCATGGTAAGGGTAATTCTGTCGCAGATGCCCTGAGTCAGAAACGAAGAGCAATATTTGCCAATTTTATGACTCAAGAATGGAAGATATTGGAGAAATTTTTTGAGCTCGATATAAGCATGAACAAGGAGGAAAGGTGCATTACTCTAGCACATATGAGTTTGCATCCGGACTTACTTTTAGAGATCAGGACACTGCAAGAAGAAGATCTTGTACTTGTAGAAATAAAAGAGAAGCTTGGTGAGAGACCTGACTTTAAGTCGGCGGCTGATGGTAGACTATTATTCCATGAGAGGACATGTGTATCAGACAGTCCTGAATTAACGAAAAAGATTCTAGAAGAAGCTCACCGCTCTAGGTACACTATTCATCCTGGAGCGACCAAGATGTACAAGGACTTAAAGAGGACTTTTTGGTGGCCTAACATGAAAAGGGAGGTTGCGGACTTCGTATCTCGCTGTCTTACGTGCCAACAAGTAAAGGCGGAACACCAAAAACCTATTGGGAAATTACATCCTCTTGACATTCCCAAGTGGAAATGGGAAGACATTGGTAAGGATTTCATCATGGGCTTGCCTAAATCTAAGGGCGGACATGATGGTATCTGGGTAATAATCGACCGTCTCACCAAATCGGCACACTTTTTACCTATCAATAGCCATTGGTCGGTTGATGTCCTAGCCGCATTATACATCAAGGAGATTGTGAGATTACATGGCGTACCTGTATCTACTGTGTCTGACCGAGACCCGTGTTTTACCTCTCATTTCTGGAAGGGTCTACATCACTCTTTGGGGACAAAACTCAACTTCAGTACTACATTTCATCCCCAAACGGATGGTCAGACAGAGAGGATGAATCAAATTGTTGAAGACATTTTAAGGGCATGTGTCATTGACTTCGGTGGGAGCTGGCATGATCACTTACCCCTGGCCGAGTTTGCTTACAATAACAGCTACCAGACAAGTATTCAGATGGCTCCATTTGAAGCACTTTATGATAGGAGTTGTCGATCTCCAATATGCTGGGATGAAGTCGGTGAAAGATAATTACTAGGCCTAGATATGGTCAGAGATATAAATGAGAAGGTCCAACTCATCAGGGATAGACTCAATTTAGCTCAGTCCAGGCAGAAGTCCTATGCTGACAATAGAAGGAGAGATCTGGAGTTCCAAGTTGGGGACCATGTCTTCCTCAAGGTTTCTCTGGGTCGTGGCATTAGAAGATTCGGTGTTAAGGGAAAGCTTACACCGAGGCTTATTGGTCCATTCGAAGTGTTGGAAAGAGTTGGCGAGGTTGCTTATCCCATCGCTTTGCCTCCACAACTGCCGGAAGTGCACAACGTGTTCTATATTTTCATGCTAAAGAAGTATGTGCACGACCCTTCCCACATCATTGATCATAATGATTTGGTGATTTAAAAGGACCTCACCTATGAACAAAAGCCAATGAATATTCTTGATCGAGAAGTCTGAGTCTTAAGAAACAAGACCATTCCCATGGTAAAAGTACAATGGAACAAGTGCGTAGAACAAGAAGTCACATGGGAAACTGAAGAAGCTATGCGAAGGAGATATCCAGAGCTTTTCTAGACTGTAAGTACTCTGCACCCTCCATGTCCCTATCTGTACAGTTGAATTTGGAGACCAAATTCTTTTAAGTGGGGGAGGGTGTAGCATCCCGGATAAATAATAAGGAATAAAACATATTCTAAATAAATTAAGCTTACATAAAAGGGCCTTAACCTATTACTAAACCCATAAATATTAAATGGGCCTTAACACTGTGAACTTTGAAGACTCATAACTATATATATATATACAAAGGGGTCAACAAAGATAGCCAATCACCCAAGTTCATATATATGTATATAATTATAATGACACTTATGGTTGTCCGCCAAAACCTATGTATATATATATATATAAAAGTCTTAAAAAACTCTAACCCCTGTATATATATCCCACTCAAGGGTCTTAACTACAAAAGCTAGAAGGCCGATAACCAGACTAAATATCCATAAACTAATACGGGCCACCCTGTACACAAAGAGAAGCCACATCATTTTATATATATATATATATATATATATATATATATATATATGGTTTTAAACCCACATACCCAAAGACATGAAGAACCCACCGTCAATTATTCACCCATAATATATATATAATAATACGGCTTTCGAACCCATGCACAAGGGCCTTTAATCCACGTACACAAAATAGGCCAACCAAATGTAGGGGACTCCATAACTCACGTGATGGGGTGGGCTAGTATGACCCACATTGAAAGAATAACCCAAACCACATATATGATATGGAACTATAAATACATACCCATAACAAAAAAAAAAAGCCCAACCTTAACCCCATGTCTGTGGGCCTTTTCCATCGAAGTCCAACCTAATAAACCAATCCAACCCACACACAGGTCATGCCACATTTGAACGTTGTTTGAAGGATGGCATTAGGGTTTTCACAGGGTAAAATACAGAAGGTGGCTGTTGAAAGGAAAGGGGGCAGAGTAATGGTCGGGGAGGTTTAAGGTCTTGTCACCTTTAGGCATTCGAGCCTTCTAGAGATCTTCATCCTCTATAAAACTAACCCACAATCGAACGAGCAGAGCTTGCTACCGTGTTTGGAGGGGATTTCTCGGCTGCGTCCACCCTACATCTGACGTGAAGTTGCCACTTTTAGGGAAGGCACCTTCTCTGCTACTGTTCCTATGGTAGACCTCCTTCCTCTTGCTGCCACAGCCGTTGCAGTAGCCGTTCTTCGTCATCCATCTTGTCCCTACAACCTCCTACGAACGTGAAGGAGCTTTAAAGATCTCCTTCCTGTTGATAGAAGGGAGAACGTAAGAGAAGGCTTCTTCCTCTTGTACGTGTAGAAGTAAGGGTTTTACTTCTTCCTCTTCTTCCTGTTGCTTCTACATCTCTACTCTACGTCCTGTACTTGCATTCCATCTTAAAGGTAGGTGTTCTCCCCGGACAAAAAAAAAAGTTAAACCAAAACATAAACATGATATTAGATTGTTCACGTGGTTATCCTGATCCATGCATGTTTTGTTTTCATGTCGACACCGTTTCTGCAACTTCTAGCAATCTTATAATCGCCAACTCGTTTAAAATTTTCTAATTATAAAATCATGAGCAGAAAAATTGTAATATGTCTATTTCTGAAATCTCCATATTTTTCCCTCTAATTTCCATATTTTTTGTTTCATGAAAATCATGTTAAATCAAAAAGACTATTGTTCATCTTAAATGAACAGTAACATATGACCTTGGGTTGTTTCTGCAATGTTATTCTTGTTAATTACTAATCATGTCCATCTTTAAAATTTGATATCTATAAAATCTGATCGGATAAAATTATGATATGCTCATGGTTAGGATCCTTAGATTTTCCATTAATTTTCATATTTTCTATTTCATGAAAATCATGTTAAATCAACAGTGCTACTGTTCATTCCCTTGTGTAATTAATGAATGGAACGTGTGTATAATCCCATGCAAAATTGTATATCTATCAAACCATGCAAACTAAAAATTTTATATTTTTCTCCTAATTATCATATATTTTATTTCTCTAAATTTTATATAAAAATGTATCTTTAAAATGTATATTTTGAAATTATTCGATTAAATAGATAGTAACGTTATTTCTTGTTAAATAAATTAAATTAAAAATCTTATAATTAACGTCCCTACAAGTGGGCGTTAATTAATAAATGACGTCACTCATGGACGTCAATTAATATATTTTATTTAATTATAGTTAATTTTAGAATTGGCGTCTCTATTAATGGACGCAAATTCTTTAATTAACGCGTTCCTATTCTCACAATTTGTTTTCCGATTTTGACCCATACTGCGGGTCTTTTGGCACTCTCATCTCACATCCGTAGATAGAGTCCCTGTTTCACGATTGGTTCACGTATACACCTCAACTCTCCGTGATGTTTGAACCCTCTGCGGGATATTCCATTCCTTCGGACTGGTGATTACATCATAGAGACCTCCGTAAGTCTACGCTAGCCTTGGATTCCCTCAAGGTAGCCGAGCAGGTTGTATCATAAAATCCCTATACACTGAGTCACATTCATGTCCCTCTGAAGAAACATGACGATCTAGCCCTCATAGAGTGCTATTTCTAGCCTCTGTTGAGAAATTAGTCACTTTCTGGAATTAGCGTCCAAGAAAGTAGACGCCAATTTGAATGGGTGACCTAGTACATGGACGCCAATTCTTCATGCCTATATCTTTTCTCAGAATAAGTGACCACTATAGTGGACGCAGATTCTGAATTGGCGGCGACCATGATGGACGCCATTTTCCCAGGTTTTCTTATGTCTCGGATTTCTACATAAGTTATCTCTACATGAATTCTATCCTTGAAATCCAAAGTTCTGTGAATCTACCTTATCATCCTACAAATATGTATTCCTTTGGAACTCTATTGGCTACAAAACTATAGTAGATGTCTAAATATTACATGACCCAATGCCTGCGCATATAGGGCCCGATCTAGTCCTAGAGGAGCACCAGAAAGTACTTGTACCCATGGGAGTTGATTGATCACGGTGTGGCATTGCACTGAAATGCACGACTAGCTTGATTTATGACGTTCCACAATCTCTCTCGTCATTGATATTACTTGACTTGACATGCGTGACTTACGTTGCCCGGCATAACCAGTACTTGAATAAATGAATAGCCAATATATCATGACATGACTTGATATTACATGATTGATATCCTTGTTAACTTTACTTGATATCTCTTGAAATCTTACTAGTTCATCCTTATCATTTCTTGTTGTTCCACTCTGGTCATTATCTCGCATTTTCTCATACATGATTATGTCATATTGTATAAATTGTTAATCACTTTAAGCAAGTCTGGGATAGAGATATAATTCTTATAGAGCGTTCGGTCACCAAGTTTTTCCCCATTTTTCAGGTAACTCGGACACTGACTCACAACCGGATGGGGATGATAATGAGTGATGAGCGTAGAGCCTCCACACGTCGTGCCATTACGCCAAGTCTTGTTGCGTCGTGTCTTTTCTTTTAGAGTCCTTGTCGTTGTACCTCTTATTTAATCGAGTCATGATGTAAGAGGTTTATGTCATCAGGATAGTGGTGGATATTAAACTTATAGTTAATTGTGTCATGCCCCGAGCCTTTATTACAGCGGAAGACTAACTCGGGGAGCGCAAACAGCCGGCATGGTAAGCCTCTTGCGAGCAAGAACAATCAGAGCGCAAGACAATCACACATAATGATGCAATTGCACAATATATATATTCAAACTCCCACTTTATTTCATTGATAATGAAATATTCAAATACATCCACTAATTCAATTTCCATTATGCACTAGACTCAAGAAACAGGAAAATTACATAGACTCAATCTAAACAATATAGACTTTCCCGAGTCTGCACTCTCATCTTGACAATACTTCCATTCGCTCTCGGACCCGCTACTTGTATAACCCGAATCCGAATTCGAATCACTTTCATCTCCTGAAAAGATTGGAAATAGGTAATGAGCACACTTGCCCAGTAGGTATCTTCGCATCAACATGAAGGCACTATTAAAGTAATTAATAATTTATCTCTAAAAATGAGATAAAAATCATGCGAATACGATCAATCATGTGATTAAACCAAAGTAACAAGATGTCCAAGTAAGTAAGAATGAGAACAAATACGAACTAGTAAGAATGTAACCAGAACAAGATATTGTCCTTTCATGAACAAGAATGTATCAAGAATGTACTAGCAAGCCACATAATCATCACTCTAGTATCATTTGCTTATGAGCAAGTACTTCATGAATTTCTGTGGAATATCAAGCAAGAAAGTCATGTACAAGAATGTCATGTCGTTCCGTGGATTTTCATTTATTTATAAAGAAAATACTCCCAGCGCAATGCTACGCCAGTAGCATCATACCCCATGGTTTAAAAATAGCATGTTTCCGACAATCAGCCGAGGTGACTAGCATAGAGCCCTTGAACACAATCAGTGCTCAATCGCATCTTCAAGTATAAATCAAGCTTTTTCCACGCATGACAATAAAGTATGGCCAAGAATATAAGTTTAAATAAATTCAAGATAATAATAATGAATGAATGAACGCTTCAATTTGAATATGAGGAATCAAGAATGACATTTAAACAATGTTATGCTCATAAAATAAATCGGTAGCATAATGGTATATTTCTTAACTTTCATTCATTATATTAAGTCTATTAGACAATATGATAAGTTCTAGATTATCAAGGGTCATCTAGAAACCTTGAAATATCAACCATTGGGTCAAACCTTGGGTTAAGTACTCAAGTAGTGTGACGGTCGTGTACTGGGCTGTTACATGATGTGACGGTCTAGTTCTGGGCCGTTACATTAGTCTGAATCCAAAACCAAGAAATCGGACTCAGTGGAATGTGACGGTCGTATGTTGGGCCGTTACTTGTGCCTGACGGTCCAATATAGAGCCGTTACAATACTGATAACTAAAAATATCGATAGTGTAATCTAATCAATGGGCTTTAATGGTACAACCAACTCGGCGTCCTAGTGGGAATCCTAGGCTCGCGGAGAATTAAGGAGGCTTTGAAATAAGATTTCCTAGTCCATTAGAAGGAATATCCAATAGAGAGGTCCTCATGTCCAAGAATAATGTTCCTATAGTGCAAAGTGAACTAATGGACAACATACCGGAGTGTGTGCCATGTACTTAAAGAAAATGACTCTATAGATAGAGGAAGAATGTGTAACATTGTGAAACCATGAGGAAACTCCGTCATTACAATATTTGGAAAATCATGATTTAGAATACAAAACTATGGAGTTTTGGCCAATGAAATTATCATAACTTAAAATAGTTCAAGATGCCTAGATCATGCATATTCCAATATGAATTAGTAAGTAAACTTAACATCATAATAACAGGTCAAAACTCAGTTAACTAGGCTTATTTATAAGTTAACTTAACTGGTTACTATTCTGTCATGGGCTGACAGAACACAGAGTCTAACGGTCTCACAGGAGAGCGTCACAGTGCTTGTGACGGTCTATCTAGGGGCCGTTACAGTAATGTAACACTCTTGTCCTGGGGCGTTAGAGACAACAGTGAAATGAAAACATAACAGAGTGTGTGACAGTTTATCGAGGGGCCGTTACAATGGTGTAACGCTCCTGCTAGGGTGCGTCAGATACAATAGAATAAATAAAAGCATAACAGGTTCTGACGGTCTATCATAAGGCCGTTACATGCATGTGACGGTCTCACGTTGGTGCGTCAGTGAACCTGCTGGCTGTAAACTAAAGTAAAGTTTCATGAAAACATTACATGCCTGGAAATCAACATATTACCACTGTCCTAATCATGAATCGATGCATAGGCCAACTATATGCAAGGGTTTAGTGAATAGACAAGATAATACCTTTTTATTTTCATTTATGGTTAAGTAATGCATGAATGTATAAAACTATGAAATCATGAAATTCTTAGTCTATAATGTATGAAATCAAGCACAATCAGAGGGCTTTTATTCCTAACAAGTTGTTTTTGCCAATCATGAGATAACCTACCTCTTCTAAAACCTTTAAACTTTGAAATTGATGCTAGATGTTATCGTTAGACCCTTGTACTTCTTGTGATAAATCAGCAACTTCAACTGCTCTATTTCCTCAACCTCTTGACCCAAGGATGTAAAATTTTGAGGGGAAGAAGATGAAACTATTGGGTACAAAAAGTTCTAAAGGATCGAATTCTAATTACCTCGCTTAGACGTCCTAATCTCTGGTTCTTCAGGGGTCTTGCGTTCAGATTCCTGGGATGCTAAGGTTAAATCAGCAACTTTGGAAGCTTCTATCTTCTTGGTTGCTTGATCTCCTACATGAAATTTGGAGAACTATTAGTCTATAATATACTAGACAAAATCTTCTAAAGAACTTACCCAAAATTATGACTCCTTACCTTGATTCTTCACGGTCAAAAGTAAGGGTCGCTCAGTTCAGAATTAGGTCCTATTTATAGGGTTTTGGCTAGGGTTTGAAGATTAGATCGAATCTAGAGTCCTTAATTTGCCATAATCTAATCCCCAAGGGTCCTTAGTAATGTTATAACTCTTCCCAAGTCGATCTCTAGTGGATAAGATCCCAAAGTTTTAATCTTTTTTCTCGTTCTTTCTTTCACGGAACTAACAGGGTGTAACGCGTCTATCCTGGTGCATTACAAGCATGTGACGGTCGCACGATGGACCGTTACATTCAACGTGTATAGAGTTTCAATTTAATAAAACTCTTTTATTCATTTATCCTATATAATTATCTATATAATTAGTATTTATCCTTAAAATACGTGAATAGGCTAAATAACCTTCTAGAATATGGACCAAACTTAATGGACTTGGTCCTTAAACCTTTTAGATTTTATGTAAATAGGCTTGGTTAATTACTTAACCTAATTGGGTCTTGTAATGACTTATTAATCTAATAATCCATTCCATAATATATTTAGGCCTTTAAAAATTCCAAAAAATTATTTAAAATTTAAAAATTATTTATATATATATAAATTCTAGGACACTACACCCTCCCCCACATGGAAGAATTTGGTCCCCAAATTCAATATAGGGATTGTGGAGAGTGTACTTACAGTTAAATAATTCTTGAAATCTTTTCCGCATGTCTGCTTAAGTTTCCCATGTTGCTTCATATGGCCATGTTTTCTTCCATTGAATCTTGACCATAGGAATAACTTTATTTCGTAGTTGACGCACTTCGCGTTCCAGAATCTTTATTGGCGTTTGCTCGAACGTCATATCCTTCTGAATCTCCAGATTGTCATAAGTAATGATATGGTCAGGATCATATACATATTTCTTCAGCATAGAGACGTGAAATACGTCATGAACTCTGCTAATTGTGGAGGTAAAGCTAGTTTGTAAGCCACTTCACCAATCCGTTCAAAAATTTCAAACGGGCCAATGAATCTTGGAGTTAGCTTTCCTTTAATGCCAAATCTTCGAATTCCTCGATCTGGAGAAACCTTTAAATATACATGATCTCCTACCTGAAACTCTAAGTCACGTCTTCGATTGTCAGTATAAGACTTTTGCCTATCTTGTGCCATTTTCATTCTTTCTTGGATAAGCTTGATCTTTTCTGTAGAATCCCTAATAAGATCGGGGCCTAGAAATTACTTTTCCCCTATTTCATTCCAGCATATTGGTGATCGACAACTTTTTTCATATAAGGCTTCAAAAGGTGTCATTCGTATGCTAGCCTGATAGCTATTGTTATATACAAACTCTACTAGAGGCAAGTGATCATGCCAACTACCTCCAAAGTCGATAGCACAAGCCCTGAGCATATCTTCTACTACCTGATTCATTCTTTCCGTTTGACCATCTGTTTGTGGATGAAAAGCTATGCTGAAATTCAATCTAGTCCCTAGTGACTGTTATAGACCCTTCCAGAACTGTGATGTGAATCAAGGATCTCTATCAGATATAATAGTGACTGGGACACCATGTAGTTTGGTAATTTCCTTTATGTATAATGCTGCCATGATATCCACAGACCATCGACTCTTTATTGGTATGAAGTGTACGGATTTAGTCAATCGGTCTATGATTACCCATATTCCATCGTGTCCTCCTCTGGTCTTGGGTAAACCCATAATAAAGTCCATCCCTATACTCTCCCACTTCCATTCGGGAATATTCAAGGGGTGTAGTTTACCTACGAGTCCAAAATGCTCTGCCTTTACTTGTTGACAAGTGAGACAGCGAGACACGAAATCAGCTATTTCTCTCTTCATATTGGGCCACCAGAAATTTCTTTTGAGATCTTGATACATCTTTGTTCCTCCTGGATGAATTGTGTATTTGGAATTATGCGCTTCATCTAGGATTAATTTTTTCGTAGCCTCGTAATCTGGTACACATATTCGGCCCTTAAATAACAATCTTCCGTCATTGGAAATAGAAAATCCGGCCTTTGTTCCATATTGGCTTTAATTTCCAATAATATAGGATCATCATTTTGCAGCTTGACCAGATCTTCTATCAATGTAGGTTGAGCTCGGATATTAGCTATGAAACAATCTTCTTCCTTTATGTCAATATCTAAGTTCAACTGAGCTAATTGAGGAACAAGGTTAGTTAGGCTTATCATAAGACATGATAGCATACCTATTGGTTTTCTGCTGAGTGCATCTGCTACAGCATTAGCCTTGCCAGGATGATATTGAATAGCAAAATCAAAGTCTTTGAGATATTCCAACCACCTCCTCTGCCTCATGTTAAGCTCCTTTTGAGAGAATAAATATTTCATGCTTTTATGGTCCGAGTAGACCGTGAACTTTTCTCATAAAGATAATGACGCCAAATTTTCAAGGCGAAAATAACCGCTGCTAATTCCAGATCATGTACGTGATAGTTTTCCTTGTGACATTTTAATTGTCTTGAAGAATAATAGATTACTTATCCATTCTGCATGAGAACGCATCCTAAGCCAATGCCAGACGCATCCGTATACACTTCGAATCCACCACCCTCCATTGGTAGTGACAAATCAGGGGTTGTCGTAACATGATTCTTAAGAGTTTGGAAACTCTTCTCACATTCCTCTGACCAGACAAAAGGATTTTCTTTTCTTGTTAGTCTAGTTAAAGGAACTACTATCTTTGAGAAGTCCTTAATGAATCTTCTATAATAACCAGCTAGACCCAGAAAGCTTCTTACTTCAGACACAGTCGTAGGCCGACTCCAATTCTTGACAGCTTCTACATTGGAAGGATCCACAGCAATACCTTCCGTTGAAATAATGTGGCCTAGGAATGAGACTTCATAGAGCTAGAATTCACACTTATTGAGTTTGGCATACAGCTTGTGTACTCTACGTGTTTGTAAAGCTATTTTCAAATGTTGTTCATGTTCCTCTTTTGTCTTGGAATATATCAAGATGTCATCAATGAAGATGACGATGAACTGGTCCAGATATGGCTGGAAGACATTGTTCATAAGTTGCATGAATGCTGCTGGGGCATTAGTTAACCCAAATGGCATCACTACGATTCATAGTGGCCATAACGACTTCGAAAAGCCGATTTATAAATGTCCTCTTCTTTATTTCTAAGCTGATGATAACTTGATCTGAGGTCTATCTTAGAGAAATATTCTGCTCCTAAAAGCTGATCGAAGAGTTCATCAATACGCGGCAACGGATATTTATTTTTAATTGTGAGTTGATTCAATCGCCGGCAATCGATGCATAGCTTGAGAGAACCATCCTTCTTCTTGACAAATAGAACCGGCGCACCCCAAGGGGATGTGCTAGGTCTGATGAAGCCCTTGTCTAGTAGTTCATGCAACTGCCTTTTCAATTCCTTAAGCTCCGTGAGGGACATCCTGTAAGGGGCTATAGAAACCGGTGCTGCTCCTAGAATGAGTTCAATGGTGAAGTTTACTTCCCTCTCGGGTGGTAAACTGGGTAGTTCCGATGGAAACACGTCTAGGAACTCATTTACAATAGGGATGTCTGCTATACTAATTTCTTTGGATTCGGTGATAATGACAGAAGCAAGAAAAACTTCACATCCTTGCGAGATAAGTTTACAAGCGTGAAGTGAGGATATGACAGTGGGGTGTTTCTTGTACTTGATGCCAAGAAAAGAGAATCTTGGAAGACCGGGCTTTCGAAAGGATATAATCCTATTTCAGTAATTAATATAAGCATCATGATTTACAAGCCAATCTACCCCTAGAATGACATCATAACCTTTCATGTCAAGGCATACTAGATTTACGGGAAGATTATGACCTTCTACTATCACTTTGCTATCAGGATAATAGTCTGTAAGCTTTGTTCCAGATCCTAAGGGTGTGGAAATAGCGAGATCTGAAGGTAAGGGAACCGATGCGATTGGTAATGTTTTAGCAAAAGTAGTGGAGATAAAAGAATGAGAGGCACCCGTATCAAATAGCACAAATGCAGGATGAGAACAAATTTGAAGAGTACCTTCTATAAGCGCATCATCCCTAGGCGCTTCCTCTTCTTCTAGAACAGCATTGAGGCGAGCCTGCCTCCTGCGTCCTCCACCAGATGACTGGTCCTTCATAAGTGGGCATTTCGGCATGCGATGCTCCCTGCTTCCACAACGTAAACAAGCGCCGAGACGCTTCCAACACTCCTCAGCCGAATGGCCGAATTTTTCACAAAATGTGCAAGCCGTGGCGACCTGCTCCTTCTCCTACTTGACTTTCTTTTGCTTATGAGAACTTCCACCATTCCCATTCCTGGATCTCTTCTTACTATCATAACTTTTGTAAGGCTTAGTGATGCTGAACTTTTCTTTCTTATAATGCCGATCTGAGCGTTGGCTTGATTCTTCTCCTTTCCCTTTCAATTTTTCGACCTTCTCTAAGGTCCTTTCGCATAGGTATGCCCGCTGAACCATCTCCGCATAAGTACGGATGTTTTGGGTCCCGAGCTGCTGGATGAAACCGAGTCGTAACCCGTCCATAAACCGATTTGCCTTCAATAAATTGGTGCTGATAAGATGTGGTGCATAAGGTGCAAGCCTTGAGAATTGTAGTTCATATTCGGCAACCGTCATCATTCCTTGCCGAAGAGCGGCGAACTCCATAGCCTTTCGTTCCTTTACGTGCTCAGAAAAGTACTTGGCACGGAATAGGGTAAGAAAACCGTCCTATGTATGAGGTGCATTGGCTGGAGGTGCCGGAACCGACTTCCACCATGTGCGAGCATCTTTGTTGAGTTGAAAGGTTGCAAGACGCACCTTCTCCTGATCGGTGCATTGGATGAAATCAAATATACGATTCATTTCATCTATCCAGTTCTCCGCCTCGTCGGGGTTAGACGAACCATAGAATCGCGGAGGGTTTAAACTCCGAAAATTACGATGTAGGTCACCAGCCCTTGCCCCTGCGCCACCTTACACTATCGTTTGCAATGCCTGAGTAAGGCCGGCAACTGTTTGTTGCATGTCATCCCAATCTACACGATGAGCCATTCGTAAGATAAGGTACCTGAGAGAAAATAACAACTTGTTATTTCTCACGAAATTGGAATGAACAAAATAAATCTTAAAGCTAATTAACTATCTTATCCCGGCTCGACCCAATTCTCACATGGGTATGGAACTTCTTCCTTAGTTCATAGGTAGGGGTCCTAAAACCTTGGACTTATCCTATGACATGACTCTTCTTCCTAAGTCCTGAGACTTAGGCTCTGATACCAACTTAACTGTCACGCCCCGAGCCTTTATTACAGCGGAAGACTAACTCGAGGAGCGCAAACAGCCGGCATGGTAAGCCTCTTGCGAGCAAGAACAATCAGAGCGCAAGATAATCACACATAAAGATACAATTGCACAATATATATATTCAAACACCCACTTTATTTCATTGATAGTCAAATATTCAAATACATCCACTAATTCAATTTCCATTATACACTAGACTCAAGAAATAGGAAAATTACATAGACTCAATCAAAACAATATAGACTTTCCTAAGTCTGCACTCTCATCTTGACAATACTTCCATTCGCTCTCGGACCCGCTACTTGTATAACATGAATCCGAATTCGAATCACTTCCATCTCCTGAAAAGATTGGAAATAGGTAATGAGCACACTTGCCCAGTAGGTATCTTCGCATCAACATGAAGGCACTATTAAAGTAATTAATAATTTAGCTCTAAAGAATGAGGTAAAAATCATGCGAATGTAATCAATCATGCGATTAAACCAAAGTAACAAGATATCCAAGTAAGTTAGAATGAGAACAAATACGAACTAGTAAGAATGTAACAAGAACAAGATATTGGCCTTTCATGAACAAGAATGTATCAAAAATGTACTAGCAAGCCACATAATCATCACTCTAGTATCTTTTGCTTATGAGCAAGTACTTCGTGAATTTCTATGGAATATCAAGCAAGAAAGTCATGTACAAGAATGTCATGTCGTGCCGTGGATTTTCACTTGTTTATAAAGAAAGTTCTCCCAGCGCAATGCTACGCCAGTAGCATCATACCCCATGGTTTAAAAATAGCATGTTTCCGACAATCAACCGAGGGGACTAGCATAGAGCCCTTGAACACAATCAGTGCTCGATCGCATCTTCAAGTATAAATCAAGCTTTTTCCACGCATGACAATAAAGTATGGCCAAGAATATAAGTTCAAATAAATTCAAGATAATAATAATCAATGAATGAACGCTTCAATTTGAATATGAGGAATCAAGAATGACATTTAAACAATGTTATGCTCATAAATAAAATCGGTAGCATAACGGTGTATTTCTTAACTTTCATTCATTATATTAAGTCTATTAGGCAATATGATAAGTTCTAGATTATCAAGGGTCATCTAGAAATCTTGAAATATCAACCCTTGGGTCAAACCTTGGGTTAAGTACTCAAGTAGTGTGACGGTCGGGTACTGGGCCGTTACATGATGTGACAGTCTAGTTCTAGGCCATTACATTAGTCTGAATCCATAACCAAGAAATCGGACTCAGTGGGATGTGACGGTCGTATGTTAGGCCGTTACTTGTGCCTGACGGTCCAATATAGAGCCGTTATATAACTGATAATCAAAAATATCGATAGTGTAATCTAATCAATGGGCTTTAGTGGTACAACCAACTCGGCATCCTAGTGAGAATCTCAGGCTCGCGGAGAATTACGGAGGCCTTGAAATAAGATTTCCTAGTCCATTGGAAGGAATATCTAATAGAGAGGTCCTCATGTCCAAGAATAATGTTCCTATAGTGCAAAGTGAACTAATGGACAACATACCGGAGTGTGTGCCATGTACTTAAAGAAAATGACTCTATAGGTAGAGGAAGAATGTGTAACATTGTGAAACCATGAGGAAACTCCGTCATTACAATATTTGGAAAATCATGATTTAGAATACAAAACTATGGAGTTTTGGCCAATGAAATTATCATAACTTAAAATAGTTCAAGATGCCTAGATCATGCATATTCCAATATGAATTAGTAAGTAAACTTAAAATCATAATAACAGGTCAAAACTCAGCTAACTAGGCTTATTTATAAGTTAACTTAACTAATTACTATTCTGTCATGGGCTGACAGAACACAGAGTCTAACGGTCTAACAGGAGAGCGTGACAGTGCTTGTGACGGTCTATCGAGGGGCCGTTACAGTAATGTAACGCTCCTGTCCTGGTGCGTTAGAGACAACAGTGAAATGAAACATAACAGAGTGTGTGACGATTTATCGAGGGGCCGTTACAGTGGTGTAACGCTCCTGCTAGGGTGCGTCAGAGACAATAGAACAAATAAAAGCATAACAGGTTGTGACGGTCTATCGTAAGGCCATTACATTCATGTGACGGTCTCACGTTGGTGCGCTAGAGAACCTGCTGGCAGTAAACTAAAGTAAAGGTTCATGAAAACATTACATGTCTGGAAATCAACATATTACCACTGTCCTAATCATGAATCGATGCATAGGCCAACTATATGCAAGGGTTTAGTGAATAGACAAGCTAATACCTTTTTATTTCCATTTAGGGCTAAGAAATGCATGAATGTATAAAACTGTGAAATCATGAAATTCTTAGTCTATAATGCATGAAATCAAGCACAATCAGAGGGCTTTTATTCCTAACAAGTTGTTTTTGCCAATCATGAGATAACCTACCTCTTCTAAAACCTTTAAACTTCGAAATTGATGCTAGATGTTATCTTTAGACCCTTGTACTTCTTGTGATAAATCAGCAACTTTAATCTGCTCTTTTTCCTCAGTCTCTTGACCTAAGGATGTGAAATTTTGAGGGTAAGAAGATGAAACTATTGGGTACAAAAAGTTCTAAAGGATCGAATTCTAATTACCTCACTTAGACGTCCTAATCTCTGGATCTTCAGGGGTCTTGCGTTCCGATTCCTAGGTTGCTAAGGTTAAATCAGCAACTTTGGAAGCTTCTATCTTCTTGGTTGCTTGATCTCCTACCATGAAATTTGGAGAACTATTAGTCTATAATATACTAGACAAAATCTTCTAAAGAACTTACCCGAAATTATGACTCCTTACCTTGATTCTTCACGGCCAAAAGTAAGGGTCGCTCAGTTCAGAATTAGTTCATATTTATAGGGTTTTAGCTAGGGTTTGAAGATTAGATCGATTCTAGAGTCCTTAATTTGCCATAATCTAATCCCCAAGAGTCCTTAGTAATGTTATAACTCTTCCCTAGTCGATCTCTAGTGGATAAGATCCCAAAGTTTTAATCTTTTTACTCGTTCTTTCTTTCACAGAACTAACAGGGTGTAACGCGTCTATCCTGGTGCGTTACAAGCATGTGACAGTCGCACGATGGACCGTTACATTCAACGTGTATAGAGTTTCAATTTAATAAAACTCTTTTATTTGTTTATCCTATATAATTATCTATATAATTAGTATTTATCCTTAAAATACGTGAATAGGCTAAATAACCTTCTAGAATATGGGCCAAACTTAATGGGCTTGGTCCTTAAACCTTTTAGATTTTGTGTAAATAGGCTTGGTTAATTATTTAACCTAATTGGGCCTTGTAATGACTTATTAATCTAATAATCCATTCCGTAATATATTTAGGCCTTTAAAAATTCTAGAAAATTATTTAAAATTTAAAAATTATTTATATATATATAAATTCTGGGGCACTACAAATTATGGTTATTCGACGTTATGGATTAATGGTTAAGTTGCAACAGTTTAATTATGGTTGATAAATTATTCTTAGCACACTCTGTCGTTATGTTGAAATTCTTATCGCTCTGATTGACATGAATGATATAAACACGTCGTGTCTCCGGGTTCCTTTCGCGCTCGGGACGTGACAGTTTTTGTGGTATCAGAGCCTATGATTTCAAATTCCTAGGAAAACCCAAGTCCAAGGATAGGTCAACTCGTACACCCGTGAGATTGGGTAGAGCCATGGGATTAAGTCAAGATAGGACGTCCAACCATGTAAATAAAAAATATGGAACTAATTAAAATTTCTAAATCCCTTGTAGGATTATGGCCGCGGAACGTGCACAATGGCACGAAATGCAGCGCACCGGATAGGGCCTTACCCAGGCGCTGCAACAAGTGGCGCAGGGCGGAGCAAACCATGGAGCAGGAGATCTCCATAGAGGTTTCCGAAACATGAACCCACCTAAGTTCATGGGCTCTTCCAACCCTGATGATGTAGCAAACTGGCTGAAAGAGATTGAGAGGATATTCCGTGTCATGTAGTGCACGGATTACGAGAAGATTTTATTAGCTACGTTCCAACTGGAACGAGATGCGAGGTGTTGGTGGGAATCTGTTGAAGCTACATTACTGGAGGATAATGTTACCTGGGCCGACTTTGTTGATCATTTCAACAATAAATATTTCTTCAACCGTGTCCAAGAGAAGAAGGCCGCAGAGTTCGCCGCTCTGAAACAAAGGACTTTGACTGTGGCCGATTATGAGGCCCAATTTTCAAGGCTGTCAAGGTACGCACCTCACCTGGTGTGTACGGAGAAGATGAAAGCAAGGCACTTCTTAAATGGGCTTCGGCCCCAGTTTATCACCCAGCTAGCACCGATGGATATCCTGGTGTATCCGAAGATAGTTCGACGTGCACAACTACTGGAAGATGCCATGGAATTGTCAGACAAGATTCGTGGGAAGGATAAGAAGGAGAATGTCACAAGCTCCAACAACTTCAAGCCTTCTTTTAACAAGAAGTGACCCTATAATGGAGGAGAGTCCTCCAAAGAGAAGAAGCCCAAGCAAAATAATAAGCCTTTCTCTATCACCGTGCCACCCAAAGAGAATTGTAAGTATTGTGACAAGGCTGGTCATAAGGCCGATGAGTGCTGGAGGAGACTGGGAGCATGCCTCCGATGCGGGAGTCGGGAGCACAGGATTCCTAATTGTCCCTTATTGAATGAACAGAATGAACAGACGACTAAGGAAGAAAATTGCCCAGCGAAGAAACAAGGTCGTCTCCAAGCTCTACAGGAGATGGAACCAACTGAAGGTGGACTGGTGAAAGGTATTTTAACTATTTGTTCCAAGTCTGCTCAAATTGTATTTGATACCGGCGCAACCCATTCTTTTATTTCAAAGAAATTTGCTGCTTCATTCTCTATGGAACCTGAATGGATGGATTTAGTAATTTCTACTATTCTAGGGGATGAGTCCGATATCACACACCATTACCCAAATTGTAAGGTCATGATTAAAGACCACAATCTACCTGCCAACCAGGTATGCCTAGATCTAAAGGGATACGATGTCATTCTAGGAGCCGATTGGCTATCCACCCATCGGGCAACGGTAGATTGCCGAAATGGAAAAATAACCTTTGTAGATTACCCAGAGCTGGCTTACATTAGTCCACGGAATAGATCACTAGTAATCTCGGCTCTCCGAGCCAGTAAACTTATTAACAAAGGTTGCGTGGCATTCCTAGCATTTGTAACTGCCATGGAAGCTAAGGTGGCCACATTAGAAGACATCCAAGTAGCTCGAGAGTTTCCCAAAGTTTTCCCAGAATATTTACCTGCTTTGCCACCAGAGAGGGAAGTCTCATTCACTGTAGACCTTGTTCCGGGTGCCTAACCTATTTCAAAAGCACCCTACCGAATGTCCCCCGCAGAACTGAAAGAATTGAATGAACAGCTAATGGAGTTATTGAAGAAGGGTTTCATCTGGCCAAGTACTTCTCCATGGGGAGCACCTGTGCTATTCGTCAAAAAGAAGGATGGGTCGATGAGACTATGCATTGATTATCGGCAGTTGAACCACCTCACTATCAAAAATAAGTACCCATTGCCGAGGATTAATGAACTCTCTGATCAAATCTCTGGAGCAAAGTATTTCTCGAAGATTGATCTTCGATCGGGTTATCACCAACTAAGGATCAAATATGGGGACATTCACAAGACTACATTTCGAAGCAGGTATGGGCATTAAGAATTTACTGTTACGCCATTTGGACTAACAAATGGCCCAGCACCTTTTATGCAGCTAATGAATAGCATCTTTAGACCACATCTAGATAAATTTGTTGTGGTTTTCATCGATGATATCTTAATATATTCGAAGACTGAAGAGGATCATGAAGTGCATCTGAGGATAGCATTGCAAATTTTGAGGGAAAATCAATTATATGCTAAACTTAGCAAGTGCGAGTTTTGGCTAGAGGAAGTGACTTTCTTGGGCCATATAGTCTCGAAGGATGGGATTTCCGTGGATCCTGCGAAGGTCGAAGCCGTGAAGAATTGGGAACGACCAACAAATGCAATGGAAATTCGGAGTTTCCTTGGTCTAGCTAGTTATTACCGACGTATTATCGAGGACCTTTCAAGGATTGTTGTACCACTCACTAGGCTGACTCGCAAGGAAGTACCTTATGAGTGGAATGAAGAATGTTAAAGAAGTTTCAAGCCTTAAAGGACCACTTGACCACTGCTCCGATCTTGGCCCTACCTATTGAAGGAGAAAAGTACGAGGTATATACCAATGCTTCCGGTATTGGCCTCGGGTGTGTCCTAATGCAACAAGGGAGAGTCATTGCATACTCATCTAGGCAACTAAAGAAACATGAAGAAAAGTACCCGGTGCATGACCTAGAACTAGCCGCGTCAGTATTTGCCTTAAAGATCTGGAGACACTATCTCTACGGAGAACCATTTACTGTGTACTCCGATCATAAAAGCCTCAAGTACCTATTTTCTCAGAATGAACTTAATATGAGGCAGAGGTGTTGGCTTGAATACCTCAAGGATTTCTACTTTACTATACAATACCACCCTGGTAAGGGTAATTCTGTCGCAGATGCCCTGAGTCGTAAACCAAGAGCAATATTGGCCAATTTTATGACTCAAGAATGGAAGATATTGGAGAAATTTTCTGAGCTCGATATAAGCATGAATAAGGAGAAAAGGTGCATTACTCTAGAACATATGAGTTTGCATCCGGACTTACTTTCAGAGACCAGGAGACTGCAAGAAGAAGATCTTGTACGTGTAGAAATAAAAGAGAAGCTAGGCGAGAGACCTGACTTTAAGTCGGAGGCTGATGGCAGACTATTATTCCATGAGAGGACATGTGTACCAGATTGTCTGAATTAAAGAAAAAGATTCTAGAAGAAGCTCACCGCTCTAGGTACACTATTCATCCTAGAGCGACCAAGATGTACAAGGACTTAAAGAGGACTTTTTGGTGACCTAACATGAAAAGGGGGGTAGCGAACTTCGTATCTCGCTGTCTCACGTGCCAACAAGTAAAGGCGGAACACCAAAACCCTGCTGGGAAATTACATCCTCTTGACATTTCCAAGTGGAAATGCCAAGACATTGGTATGGATTTCATCATGGGTTTGCCTAAATCTAAGGGTGGACATGATGGTATCTGGGTAATAATCGACCGTCTCACCAAATCGGCACACTTTTTACCTATCAATAGCCGTTGGTCGGTTGATGTCCTAGCCACATTATACATCAAGGAGATTGTGAGATTACATGGCATACATGTATCTATTGTGTCTGACTGAGACCCGCATTTTATCTCTCATTTCTGGAAGGGTCTACAACACTCTTTGGGGACAAAACTCAACTTCAGTACTGCCTTTCATCCCCAAACGGATGGTCAGACAGAGAGGATGAATCAAATTGTTGAAGACATATTAAGGGCATGTCTCATTGACTTCGGTGGGAGCTGGCATGGTCACTTGCCCTGGCTGAGTTTGCTTACAATAATAGCTACCAGGCCAGTATTTAGATGGCTCCATTTGAAGCACTTTATGGCAGGAGTTGCCGATCTCCAATATGCCGGCATGAAGTCGATGAAAGATAATTACTAGGCCCAGATATGGTCAGAGATACAAATGAGAAGGTCCAACTCATCAGGGATAGACTCAATATAGCTCAGTCCAGGCAGAAGTCCTACGCTGACAATAGAAGGACAGATCTGGAGTTCCAAGTTGGGGACCATGTCTTCCTCAAGGTTTCTCCGGGTCGTGGCATTAGAAGATTCGGTGTTAAGGGCAAGCTTACACCGAGGTTTATTGGTCCATTCGAAGAGCTGGAAAGAGTTGGCGAGATAGCTTTTCGCATCGCATTGCCTCCACAACTGTCGAAAGTGCACAATGTATTCCATATTTTAATGCTAAAGAAGTATGTGCACGACCCTTTCCACATCATTGATCATAATGATTTGGTGATTCAAAAGTACCTCACCAATGAGCAAATGCCAATGAAGATTCTTGATCGAGAAGTCCGAGTCTTAAGAAACAAGACCATTCCCATGGTAAAAGTACAATGGAACAAGTGTGTAGAACAAGAAGCCACATGGGAAACTGAAGAAGTTATGCGAAGGAGATATCCAGAGCTTTTCTAGACTGTAAGTACTCTGCACCCTCCATGTCCCTATCTGTACAATTGAATTTGGAGACCAAATTCTTTTAAGTGGGGGAGGGTGTAGCATCCTGGATAAATAATAAGGAATAAAACATATTCTAAATAAATTAAGCTTACATAAAAGGGCCTTAACCTATTACTAAACCCATACATATTAAATGGGCCTTAACACTGTGAACTATGAAGACCCATAACTATATATATATATACAAATGGCTCAACAAAGATAGCCAATCACCCAACTTCATATATATGTATATAATTATAATGACACTCATGGTTGTCCGGCAAAACCTATGTATATATATATATAAAGAAGTCATAACAAACTCTAACCCCTGTATATATATCCCACTCAAGGGCCTTAAGTACAAAAGCTAGAAGGCCAATAACCAGACTAAATATACATAAACTAATACGGGCCTCCCTATACACAAAGAGAATCCACATCATTATATATATATATATATATATATATATATATATGGTTTTAAACCCACGTACCCAAAGACATGAAGAACCCACCGTCAATTATTCACCCATCATATATGTATAACAATAAGGCTTTCGAACCCATGCACAAGGACCTTTAATCCACGTACACAAAATAGGTCAACCTCATGTAGGGAAGTCTATAACTCACGTGATGGGGTGGGCTAGTATGACCCACGTTGAAAGAATAACCCAAACCACGTATATGATATGGAACTATAAATACATACCCATAAAAAAAAAAAGCCCAACCTCAACCCCATGTCTGTGGGCCTTTTCCATCGAAGTCCAACCTCATAAACCATTCCAACCCACACACAGGTCATGCCACATTCGAACGTCATTTGAAGGATGGCATTAGGGTTTTCACAGGGTAAAACACAGAAGGTGGCTGTTGAAAGGAAAGGGGGCAGAGTAATGGTCGGGGAGGTTTAAGGTCTTGCCACCTTTAGGCATTCGAGCCTTCTAGAGATCTTAATCCTCTATAAAACTAACCCACAATCGAACAAGCAGAGCTTCCTACCGCGTTCGGAGGGGATTTCTCTGCTCCGTCCACCCTACATCTGACGTGAAGTTGCCACTTTGAGGGAAGGCACCTTCTCTGCTATTGTTCCTATGGTAGACCTCCTTCCTCTTGCTGCCGCTGTCGTTGCAGTAGCCGTTCTTCGTCGTCCATCTTGTCCCTGCAACCTCCTGTGAATGTGAAGGAGCTTTAAAGATCTCCTTCATGTTGATAGAAGAGATAACGTAAGAGAAGGCTTCTTCCTCTTGTACGTGTAGAAGCAAGGGTTTTACTACTTCCTCTTCTTCCTGCTGCTTCTACATCTCTACTCTACGTCCTGTACCTTGCATTCCACCTTAAAGGTAGGTGTTCTCCCCAGACAAAAACCAAGTTAAACCAAAACATAAACATGATATTAGATTGTTCACGTGGTTATCTTGATCCCAGCATGTTTTGTTTTCACGTCGACACCCTTTCTGCAACTTCTAGCAATCTTATAATCGTACACTCGTTTAAAATTTTATAATTATAAAATCATGAGCAGAAAAATTGTAATATGTATATTTTTGAAATCTCCATATTTTCCCCTCTAATTTCCATATTTTTTGTTTCATGAAAATCATGTTAAATCAAAAATACTACTGTTCATCTTAAATGAACAGTAACATATGACCTTGGGTTGTTTCTGCAACGTTATTCTTGTTAATTACTAATCTTGTCCATCTTTAAAATTTGATATCTATAAAATCTGATTGGATAAAATTATGATATGCTCATGGTTAGGATCCTTAGATTTTCCCTTAATTTTCATATTTTCTATTTCGTGAAAATCATGTTAAATCAAAAGTGCTACTGTTCATTCCCTTGTGTAATTAATGAATGCAACGTGTGTATAATCCCATGCAAAATTGTATATCTATCAAACCATGCAAAATAAAAATTGTATATTTAGCATCCTTATATTTTTCTCTTAATTATCATATATTTTATTTCTCTGAATTTTTATATAAAAATGTATCTTCAAAATGTATATTTTGAAATTATTCGATTAAATAGATATTAACGTGAATTCTTGTTAAATAAACTAAGTTAAAAATCATAGAATTAACGTCCCTCCAAGTGGACGCTACTTAATAAATGACGTCACTCATGGATGTCAATTAATATAATTTATTTAATTATAGTTAATTTTAGAATTGGTGTCTCTCTTAATGGTCGCAAATTCTTTAATTAATGCGTTCCTGTTCTCACAGTTTTTTTTCCGGTTTTGACCCATACCGCGGATCTTTTGGCACTCTCATCTCATGTCCGTAGATGGAGTCCCTGTTTCACTATTGGTTCACGTATACACCTCAACTCTCCGTGACGTTTGAACCCTCCGCGGGATATTCCATTCCTTCGGACGGGTGATTACATCATAGAGACCTCCGTAAGTCTACACTAGCCTTGGATTCCATCACGGCAGCTGAGCAAGTTGTACCAAAAACCCCTATACACTGAGTCACAGTCATGTCCCTCTAAAGAAACAAGACGATCTAGCCCCCATAGAGTGCTATTTCTGGCTTCTTTTGTGAAATTAGTCACTTTTTGGAATTAGTGTCCAAGAAAGTAGATGCCAATTTGAATGGGTGACCTAGTACATGGATGCCAATTCTTCGTGCCTATATCTTTTCTCAGAATAAGCGACCACTATAGTGGACGTAGATTCTGAATTGGCGGCGACCATGATGGACACCATTTTCCCAGGTTTTCTTATGTCTCAGATT
This sequence comes from Amorphophallus konjac, assembly GCA_022559845.1. NCBI lineage: Eukaryota > Viridiplantae > Streptophyta > Magnoliopsida > Alismatales > Araceae > Amorphophallus > Amorphophallus konjac. Next base: position 227,470,326 of record CM040123.1, on the reverse strand, counting down.
TCTACATAAGTCATCTCTACATGAATTCTATCCTTGAAATCTAAAGTTCTGTGAATCTACCTTATTATCCTACAAATACGTATTCCGTTGGAACTCTATTGGCTACAAAACTATAGTGGATGTGTCACGCCCCGAGCCTTTATTGACAGCGGAAGACTCGCTCGAGGAACGTGAACAGCTGACATGGTAAGCCTCTTGCAAGCAAGAATAATTAGAGCGCAAGACAATCACACACATAAATGTAATTGCACAATAATTTAGTCAAACTCCAATTTTATTTCATTGATAATCAAATATTCAAATATAATGACTCTCATCTTCTTCCAATCTATCAGACTTAAGAAATAGGAAAAAATTATAGAGACTCGTTCTAACATTGTAGACTTCCTAAGTCTTCACTCTCCATTTGATATGACTTTCATTCGCTCTCGGACCTGCTACTTGTATAACCCGAATCCGAATTCGAATCACTTTCATTTCCTGAAAAAGATTAGAAATAGGTAACGAGCACACTTATCCAGTAGGTATCTCCGCATCAACACGAAGGCATCATTAAAGTAATTAACATTTTAGCTCTAAAGAAATAAGGTAAAATCTTGGGAATGCGATCAATCATGCGATTAAACCAAAGTAACAAGATGATCATGTAAGATAGAATGAGAGCAAGTATGAATTAGCAAGAATGTAATATGAACACGATATGACCTTTCACAAATAAGAATGTAACGAGAATGCACTTTCACTTTTCACTTTCATAACCATAAAGGTTACGCACGAGAACGTCAATCATGTAGCAATTCACTAGATTTTCACGACTGCTCATAGATTTCACTTATTTATAAAGAAAGTACTCCCAGCGTAATGTGACGCCAGTAGCATCATACCTTATGGTTTATAATAGTATGTTTCCGGCAATCAGCCGATGGGACTAGCATAGAGCCCTTGGACACAATCAGCGCCCGAACTGCATCTTCACGTATAAATCAAGCTACTTCCATGACTGTAACAATAAAGTATGACCACGAATGTAATAAGTTCAACAAGTTCATGATAACAATAATTCAATTGAATGAATGCTTCAATTTTAGAATATGAGAGATCAAGAATGAATTAAGACAATGTTATGCTTATGGAAATAAATCGGCAGCATAACGGTACATTTCTTTAACTTCCATTCATTATATTAAGTTTCTTGATCAATATGATAAGTCCTAGACCATTATCAAGCTATCTAGGAACTTTAGAATATCAACCCTTGGGTCAAACTTCGGGTTAACTAGCTCAAGCATTGTGACCGTCTTGTACTGGACCGTTACGTTCACGTGACGGTCAAATACTGGGCCGTTACACTAATGTGACGCTCCAGTATTGGGCCGTTGCATTGGTTTGAATCCAGAATAATAGAATAGACTCAGTAAAATGTGACGGTCGTATAGTGGGCTGTTAGATGCTCCTGACGGTCCAGTATAGGTCCGTTACATTGCTAGAAGCAGAAAATATTGATAGTGCTTTCTAATCAAATGGGTTTTAATGGTACAACCAACTCGGCGTCCTAGTGGGAATCCCAGGCTCGCAGAGAATTACAGAGGCTTTGCAATAAAATTTCCTAGTCTATTGGAAGGAATATCCAATAGAGAGGTCCTCATGTCCAAGAATAATGTTCTTATAGTGCAAAGTGAACTAATGGACAACATACCGGAATATGCGCCATGTACTTAAAGAAATGACTCTATTGATAGAGAGGATGTGTAACAATAGGAAATCATCATAAAACTCCGTCAATACATCTTTGGAAAATCATGATTTAGATACAAAACTATAGAATTTTGGCACATGAAATTAACATAACTTAAAATAACTAAAGATACCTAAATTATGCAATTTCTATCATGAATCAATAAATAATCTTAAAGACATGAAATCAGGTCAAAACTTAGATAACTAGGCTTATTTATAAGTAAAATTAACTATTTTCTAATTATGTCTACAGTTCTCCTGACGGTCGAGAGTAGATGCGTTACATTGATTGTGACGGTTTATCGAGGGGCCGTTACAGTAGTGTAATGCTCCTGTTATGGTGCGTTAGAGACAATAGAGCAATTAAAATGCAACAGAGAGTGTGACGGCTTATCGTAAGGCTGTTACAGTGTTGTGACGGTCTAAGTATGATGCGTCAGAGTCCCTACTAACAGTATAAAGAAATTAAAAGACTATGATTTGAAACCATGTCATGTTTTCAAAAGATTTAACTACCCCAATCATGACAAAATGAAGTAAAGGTCATGTAGATGCATAGGTTGTAGTGAATTGACAAGATAATATTTTTGATCTTTGATTAGGGCTAAGGATATGTATTTATGCATGAACCCACTAAAACATGAAGTTCATAGTCTATAAAGCATGAAATCAAACACAATCAGAGGGCTTTTATCCCTAACAAGATGTCTTTGCCAATCATGAGACAACCTACCCTTTTATCTGAGCTTTAAACTTCTAATTTGAGTCTGAAAGACGTGCCCTAGTTCTCCCTTTCCAGTGAGTTTCCAGCAACTTCACGTTGCTCTAGTTCCTCAGCCTCTTGACCTAAGGATGTGAAATTTTGAGGGTACCAAGATGAAACTAAGGTGAACAAAAAGTTCTAAAGGATTGAACTCTAATTACCTCGTTTAGATGTCCTAATCTTTTGATCTTCAGGGGTCATGCATTCAGTTTCCTGGGTTGTTAAGGTCGAACCAGTAACTTTGGAAGCTTCAATCTCCTTGGTTGGTTGATCCCCTAGCACGAAATTTGGAGAGCTATTAGTCTAATGTGTTATAAACAAAATCTTCTAAAGAACTTACGCGAAATTGTGACTCCTTATCTTATTTCTTCACGAGCCAAAAGTAAGGGTTGCTCAATTCAGAACTAGGTCCTATTTATAGGGTTTTGGCTAGAGTTTGAAGATTAGATCGATTTTAGAGTCCTTAATTTGTCAGAACCTAATCCCTAAGAGTCCTTAGTAATGTTATAAGCTCTCCCAAGTTGATCTCCTGCAGATAGGATCCCAAAGTTCCAATCTTTCTACTCGTTCTTCCATTCACGGAACTATCAGGGTGTAACGCATCAGTCTAGGTGTGTTACGTGGCTATGGCGGTCGCACGATAGACCGCTACATCCAACGTGCACAGAATTCAACATAAATCAAACTCTTTTGTTAATTATCCATACCATTATCCATAAAAATGATATTTATCCTTAAAATACGTAAATAGGCTAAATAACCTTCTAGAATATGAGCCAAACTTAATGGGCTTGGTCCTTAACCCTTTTGGATTTTATTTAAATAGGCTAGGTTAATTATTTAACACAATTGGGCCTTATAATGACTTATAAATTCAACATTTATTTATTAATCCATTTTGGGTCTTTAAAATTCCCAGAAAATAATTAAATATACCAAAAATAGTTTATAAAAATTCTGGGGTCTTACACCCTCCCCGACTTAAGAGAATTTGGTCCCCAAATTCAATATATGAGTTTTTATGGAGAGTGTATGTATTTTAATGTATTAAGAATTAATGTAAGGTGAATGGGTTAAGAGAGTACCTTTTATCATCTCACCTCCCTCATCTAGAATGGCATTTAATCGACCTTGCTTCCCTCGTCCGTTGTTATCCCTTGATGATTGTTCGTTGATGAAAGGACAGAGGGGCAAGCGATGTTCCCGGCTTCCACATTTGAGACAAGTGTCGAGACGCTTCCAACATTGTTCTGCCGAGTGCCCAAACTTTTCACAAAATGAGCAAGGTGCCACGGCTTGCTCCTTCTCTTCTTTAACTTTCTCGTTCTTTCCATTTCTATTTCCATTTCTTTTTCCATTTCTTTTTCCATTACCGTTCCCATTACGGAACCTCTTAATGTGACGATTTTCATCCTCATCCACTTCTTTCTTTTCTTGCCTATCATGTTTTCGACTTGACCTCTCTCCTCTGAGCCTCTCCACCTTCTCCATGGTTCTTTCACATAGATGCGATCTTTGAACCATCTCAGTATAGGTGCGGATATTCTGGGTTCCAAGTTGTTGGACAAATCTGTGTTTTAAACCATCCATAAATCGGTTGGCTTTCAATAAATCCGTGCTTACCAAGTGAGGAGCATAAGGTGCTAGTCGAGAGAATTGTAATTCATATTCTGTCACAGACATCGCGCCTTATTTTAAGGAGGTAAGTTCCATAGCCTTCCTCTCCTTTACATGCTCGGAAAAGTACTTGGCTCAAAAAAATGTAAGAAAACCCTCCCATGTATGAGGTGCATCTGCAGGTGGCGTCGGAATGGATTTTCACCATGTACGAGCATCCTTGTTGAGTTGGAACGTGGCAAGTCAAACTTTCTCCTGATCGGTGCATTGCATGACATCGAATATTCGATTCATTTCGTCGATCCAATTTTTCGCTTCATCCAGGTTAGAAGATCTAGAGAATCGTGGAGGATTTAAACTTTAAAAATTGCCGTGCAAGTTACCCGCGCCAGCCCTTCCACTGGCTTGGGCCACTGTTTGTAAGGCTTGAGTAAGTCCCGCAACAGTTTGTTGCATCTCGTCCCAGTTTATACGATGAGCGATCGAGAATAAAGGTACCTGAGAATCATGGACATTTTAGTTATTTAGAGTCAGAAGATTTATCCTAAGATAATTTCTATATAACTATCTCATCCCAGGCTCTACCCAATCCTCACGTGGGTGTGGAAGTTTCTTCCTTAGTTCATAGGTAGGGGTCCTTAAACCTTGGACTTATCCTATGACATAACTCTTCTCCCTAAGTCCTGAGACTTAGGCTCTGATACCAACTTAATTGTCACACCCTGAGCCTTTATTGACAGCGGAAGACTCGCTCAAAAAATGTGAACAGCCGGCATGGTAAGCCTATTGCAAGCAAGAATAATCAGAGCGCAAGACAATCACACACATAAATGCAATTGCACAATAATTTAGTCAAACTCCAACTTTATTTCATTGATAATCAAATATTCAAATACAATGACTCTCATCTTCTTCCAATCTATCAGACTTAAGAAATAAGAAAAAATTACAGAGACTCGTTCAAACATTGTAGACTTCCTAAGTCTTCACTCTTCATTTGATATGACTTTCATTCGCTCTCGGACCTGCTACTTGTATAACCCGAATCCGAATTCAAATCACTTTTATTTCCTGAAAAAGATTAGAAATAGGTAATAAGCACACTTGCCCAGTATGTATCTTCGCATCAACACGAAGGCATCATTAAAGTAATTAAAATTTTAGCTCTAAAGAAATAAGGTAAAATCATGCGAATGCGATCAATCATGCGATTAAACCAAAGTAACAAGATGATCATGTAAGATAGAATGAGAGCAAGTATGAACTAGCAAGAATGTAATAAGAACACGATATGGCCTTTCACGAATAAAAATGTAACGAGAATGCACTTTCACTTTTGAATTTCATAACCATAAAGGTTACGCACTAGAACGTCAATCATGTAGCAATTCACTAGATTTTCACGAGTGCTCATAGATTTCACTTATTTATAAAGAAAGTACTCCCAGCGTAATACGATGCCAGTAGTATCATACCCCATGATTTATAATAGTATGTTTCCGTCAATCATCCGAGGGGACTAGCATAGAGCCCTTGGACACAATCAGCGCCCGAACTGCATCATCACGTATAAATCAAGCTACTTCCATGAGTGTAACAATAAAGTATGGCCACGAATGTAATAACTTCAACAAGTTTATGATAACAATAATTCAATTGAATGAATGCTTCAATTTTAGAATATGAGAGATCAAGAATGAATTAAGACAATGTTATGCTTATGGAAACAAATCGACAGCATAACGGTACATTTCTTTAACTTCCATTCATTGTATTAAGTTTCTTGATCAATATGATAAGTCCTAGACCATTATCGAGCTATATATGAACTTTAGAATATCAACCCTTGGGTCAAACCTCGGGTTAACTAGCTCAAGCATTGTGACGATCTTGTACTGGGCCGTTACGTTCACGTGACGGTCAAATACTGGGCCGTTACACTAATGTGACGCTCCAGTATTGGGCCGTTACATTGGTTTGAATCCAGAATAATAGAATAGACTCAGTAAAATGTGACGGTCATATAGTGGGCCGTTAGATGCGCCTGACGGTCCAGTATAGGTCTGTTACATTGCTAGAACCAGAAAACATCGATAGTGCTTTCTAATCAATTGGGTTTTAATGGTACAACTAACTCGGCGTCCTAGTGGAAATCCCAGGCTCACAGAGAATTACGGAGGCCTTGCAATAATATTTCCTAGTCCATTGGAAGGAATATCCAATAGAGAGGTCCTCATGTCCAAGAATAATGTTCCTATAGTGCAAAGTGAACTAATGGATAACATACTGGAATATGCGCCATGTACTTAAAGAAATGACTCTATTGATAGAGAGGATGTGTAACAATAGGAAATCATGATAAAACTCCGTCAATACATCTTTGGAAAATCATGATTTAGATACAAAACTATAGAATTTTGGCACATGAAATTAACATAACTTAAAATAACTTAAGATACCTAAATTATGCTATTTCTATCATGAATCAATAAATAATCATAAAGATATGAAATCAGGTCAAAACTTAGATAACTAGGCTTATTTATAAGTAAAATTGACTATTTTCCAATTCTGTCTACAGTTCTCCTGACGGTCGAGAGTAGGTGTGTTACAGTGATTGTGACGGTTTATCGAGGGGCCGTTACAGTAGTGTAACGCTCATGTTATGGTGTGTCAGAGATAACAGAGTAATTAAAATGCAACAGAGGGTGTGGCGGCTTATCGTAAGGCCGTTACAGTGTTGTGACGGTCTAAGTATGATGCGTCAGAGTCCCTGCTAACAGTATAAAGAAATTAAAAGACTATGAGTTGAAACCATGTCATGTTTTGAAAAGATTTAACTATCCCAATCATGTCCAAACGAAGTAAAGGTCATCTAGATACATAGGTTGCAGTGAATTGACAAGATAATATCTTTGATCTTTGATTAGGGCTAATGATATGTATGTATGCATGAACCCACTAAAACATGAAGTTCATAGTCTATAATGCAAGAAATCAAACACAATCAGAGGGATTTTATCCCTAACAATATGTTTTTGCCAATCATGAGATAACCTACCTGTTGACACCCATTTTTTGCCGATAAGTTGAGTCGATCCTCTTACTCCCATTTGTTGATGTCTCGAGTTGTCCATCACTCGTTGGGGCTATTTTCAGGCATGTTCTGGGCCAGTTTTATGGGTAGCCACCCTCCTTATTATGTTTGTTTCAATTCTGGGCTTAATGGGCCTTGGTTATGGTTGATTGAGCTTTTCTATGAGTTTCAAGCGCCCATGTATATGTACGGTTAATCCATGGCCACTCAATCAATGTGTGGTTGATAGTAGGCCGTCCATATATTTTGGAATATTTTGGTTAATTTTCTAAATTTCCACCGACAAGCATTTATGCGATCTTTCTGTAGCCGTTCAACATGATGGACGAACTGGCGGTAGCCGCTCATCTCTCAGAGTCCTGCGCTTGGTGGCTTTCTCATATAATTATCTAATTAATCTATTTATCACCGACATGGATAGAACAGTTTGTCTTTGGCCGCTCTACTTTTGAACGGTCTCATCCTGGCCGTTCATTTATGAGAGTCCAGCAGTGAACTATTCGGCCAGTTCAGTGGATAATTTGGATTATTTTATGATTTGTTGAATTTCCACCGACGAGGTTGGACTGCCCCGAATGAGCCGCCCATATGGATGTGTGGTCTATCGTTAGACCGTTCATCTGCTCGGTTGCTGAAGATTCAACAGATTTTCTCTCTCTCCTCGTGGATTTATCTCCAACTTTATCCAGCCATTTCTCGGCAAATCCTCAACCATTTCGAGTGCCATTTCTTCCAGATGAAAGATAATGGAATTATCTTCATCTTTTATTTGATAATCTCAACCTGAAAATGCTTCTAAACCCTGATTCCGAGCTAGGACTTTAGGTGTTCTATAAATAGACCCTAGAGGCCGGGTTTGAAAAGGGGGGAGATTTTGGTCGACGGCGAAGCCCTACTGAATTCTTGAGCGACCAAGCACCAAGGAGGGAGGCCTTCTACGTCCATATAGGCCTCCGGTTCAGGGAGTAGTCCTAGTCTTGAGTCTTTTTGCATTCGATGGTCTCATTTCTTCTCATTGCATGTTTGTTTCTACACATCCATTCTCCCACGTTTTCATTACCTGCACTATCATTCACACGCACTCCCACGTTTTTGACTCCCCTAGGGGTTTAAAACCCTCCAGGTATCCCCCACTTCACTTAGTTACGTCTATTTCCTTTCATGTTAGCATTTACTACACTCTATAGTTCTAATCTGGGTTTCTTTGTTGTGTTCTACACTCTGTTTCGCAGGTCAGCACCTCACTAGCACGAGGCCCATCCTTTTTGGCCGACCGGAAAGCGTGGAGGTTGGACCCTTTTTGCAACTTCTGCCGTGGTGGCATTGTGCGGTTCTTAACTAGCCGTTCACGGAGACGTACGGTGTAACCTGGGCCGTTCTGCTTCATCTTGCGGTCGTGATAGAGCCGTTCATCTTCCAGAAGTTCTTTATCCCGCATCCTCTGCAGCGCCTTTCAACGGCCTATCGTGCGGCCGCTCATCCTTACAGGCGGTTCATTCAGAGCCGTACATCCTCCCAACGTTGCACACCTAGCGAGTGTCTCTCCCTCTTTCGAAGGTACTGTGTGCCAATCACATTAGGCACCTTGGTGGCGATCACACTTGTTGACATGCTTCTGTCCCCCTTCTACCATCCATTTATTTTCTCATATTGATTTAGTAGAAGAAATAGAAGACATCTTTTAAGCCGACCGGTAAGATGGAGTAAGAAAACACGTCAACAGCCCATTTTTTGGCGATCACGGTGGGACACCTTGTCACGCCCCGAGCACGGAAGATTACCCGGAGGCGTGACGCGTCTATATAGATCGTGTCAATCATGTAAATATCAGAGTGCGCAAATCACTAAGATTTAACTTGAAATTAATACAAATAGTACGAGCTGACAATTGTCACAACTAATCAAAGGACAAATACATACGTTCCCAGAGTCCAATGACTGGGCTTCAAACCTTGTGCAGTTCTAATCAAGTGGACTAATACAAGTGACATAGATGAACTGATACAACTGACATAAGTGAACTAATACAATAACACAAATGATATGACAATTTTGATAACTTCACTCTACACTCATCACTAAGTCTCATTCCCTTCCGAGTGTTGGTCGACATCCAAATTACCTGAAAATATTAGAAAACAACTAGATGAGTGAATCGCTCAGTAGGGTTTACATCTCAAGATTTAACTTGCTTTAAGTGGTTTACAAGTTCAATTAATGTAGGTAAATCTATGCATGTAGACAAGTAGACGTCAATGATTGTAAAATCGACAAGAGCAGTATAGGAAAAAAAAAACAAGTGAGAGTATGTAGATTTCAGCTTCAATACAACAATAGCAAGAGATATCAAGCAAATAGGAACTGGAATTAACAACAATTTTCTAGGAAGGTAAGAACTCATGTCAAGCAAGCAATAGTAAGCAACGTAATTTCAAGTGTGTATAACTGGAATGGGCTATTTATTCAATTTCATTCAAGCAAATACTTTTACCCTTCTGCGGGCCTCAAGTCCATCAATCAAGTAATATCATGTGAATGAGTGGAATGTCTAAAGTCTAGCAAGCAAGTATTCCGGTGCAATGCCAAACACCGTGGTCAATAAACTCCCATGGGCACAAGTACCTTCGTGTGCTCCTCCTAGGACCAGACCGGGCCCTATATGCACGGCATTAGTCATGTTTGTCGACATCCACTCTCATTATAGCCAATATGAGATTTCCAAGGATTGAACATGTAGGATTTATAAGGTGGATTTTATAGAATGGAATCCAAGGGCGTACTGTTATGTAGGGATGAATTAGGAGTAAAACCAGCAACGTTTGATACACGGAAAAACTTGTGAGATTGGTGCCTTATAGGCTTCCGGACATATTCAAAAATGACATCCTCACAGAGGAATGCCTCTTCTGTGAACTATATAGGTTTAGAGAACCCTATCAGGGGTTAAGTGGCACCTCTCAGGGCTGCCATGTCAAGCTTTAGCTTCTCTGATAAAAATTTTAACATGGTCATTTGTTTCATGCTTTAGTTTCCCTGATATAAATTTTTTAACATGGTGGTTCAAGTGTTTAACGGAACATGGTCATTTGTTTCATGCTTTAATTTTCCTGATATAAATATAAATATATATATATATATATATATATATATATATATATATTAAACATGGTGGTTCAAGCGTTTAACAGAACATGACATAATGACATGTCATTTACTAAAGCATGATATGTAGTAAATCTGGTGTAGTTATTCAGCGTAAAACATGTCGGTAAAGTAAGTAACATGGAGGTTTAGCCTAACAGGTAATTAGATTAGGCTAAAAGATTTACTAGTTATGCTAACAGATTATTTAACAGATTAGCTAATAGATTACATAAAAATATATATGATAAAGCTAATATATTACGTAAAAAGCTAATACATCATGTGATTAGATTAGGTAATCTAATTGATTAGCTAGCATATTCTGACAGATTAGCTAACCTTTACTTGATCTATGTGAAAGTATGATAGAAATTGTTGTAAACATGGTTTATCGCATGGAACATCGCATGGAGATGAGCTAATACTATTTTTTTCTAGATTAGCTACCTTAGATTAGCTAGTATTTGGTTAAAAACCTGAGAACACCTACCTTTCTGAGTTGACCACTAGGTACAGGCAAAAGAAAAGGGCAGCTTTCTTCCCTCCTCTGCAACCTCTGCAACTTCAGAGAATGCTCCCCCATCTCTACAGTAAGCCTTCGGAAGAATGGAGGGAGCCTCAATATTAGGAATATTATAGTGTTTTGGGTAGACAGGAGCGGAAACAAGATCCTAGATAATCACGTCATAGTGTGATGTCAGCTCAAACGTGCTGTTCATGTCTGAAAAGGACAGAGGATAATGGGATGCCAACGAAGGTTTGTCTGGAAAAAGTCACAACCTGGAGGGGGTCGTGTAAGCTAAATTACAGGGGCGCACCATCATATGTTAACATTGATTACAACGTTTAAAAATTTTATATCTAATGAACTATGTTAATAAAAATAGTAATTGCATATTTTTATGATCTCTAGATTTTTCTGATATTTTTTCATAATTTTATTTTATTAAAAATATGCTAGAATAAAATTCAACCCGAAAACTCCGCATCTAACTTCACGTTTAGAAATTTTATATCTAATGAACCATGTTAATAAAAATAGTAAATTACATATTTTTATGATCCCTGTATTTTTCTGATACTTATCAAAATTTTATTTTTTTAAAATATGCCAGAATAAAATTCAACCTGAAACTCCGTATCTAACTTCAAATATTTTTATCTTTAAAAATTGATGTAATCAGTTTATTAAATTTCATGGCTAGGATCCTTATATTTTTCTCTTATTTTTCATAAAATTTATTTCTCAAAATTTCTTTTAAATAAAACTGACACAATTCATGTACTTAAGGTTGGTGCAAAACCTATTCAAGCGTAGGTATAGGTCTAATAAGGTTGGTGTAAGTTTCTGTCAAGGTTGCACTGACCTTATGTTGGACCTTGGATTGCACTGACCTTATGTTGCTTGGACCTTGGATTGCGCTGACCTTATGGAATGCACTGACCTTATGTTGCTTATGGATTGCAATGACCTTATGTTGGACCTTGGATTGCACTAACCTTATGTTGCTTGGGAGCTTGGATTGCACTGACCTTATGGATTGCACTGACCTTATGTTGCTTATGGATTGCACTGACCTTATGTTAGACCTTGGATTGCACTGACCTTATGTTAGACCTTGGATTGCACTGACCTTATGTTGCTTAGACCCAAAATGCTTAGACGTATAATGCACTTTCTGCCTCGGTGCAAGTTTTGCTAAAGCCTATAGATTTCTGTAACTTGGTGCCTATAGATTTCTGTAACTCGGTGCAAGTTTCTGCCTCGGTGCAAGTTTTGCTCAAGCCTATAGATTTCTCTAACTCGGTGCAAGTTTCAACTTGGTGCCTCGGTGCAAGTTTTGCACTTTTTGCCTCGGTGCAAATTTTGCTAGCCTATATAGGAGGTCAACTCGGTGCAAGTTTTTTCTACATTGGTGCACTTTCTACCTCCAGCCGTGTAAGTTTTGCTAGATCATATAACGTATACTAATTTGGCACAAAAGGCAAATGGTGGATGCCAGGAATTGAACCCTTATGGATTGCACTGACCTTATGTTGCTTATGGATTGCAATGACCTTATGTTGGACCTTGGATTGCACTAACCTTATGTTGCTTGGGAGCTTGGATTGCACTGACCTTATGTTAGACCTTGGATTGCACTGACCTTATGTTGCTTAGACCCAAAATGCTTAGACGTATAATGCACTTTCTGTCTCGGTGCAAGTTTTGCTAAAGCCTATAGATTTCTGTAACTTGGTGCCTATAGATTTCTGTAACTCGGTGCAAGTTTCTGCCTCGGTGCAAGTTTTGCTCAAGCCTATAGATTTCTGTAACTCGGTGCAAGTTTCAACTTGGTGCCTTGGTGCAAGTTTTGCACTTTCTGCCTCGGTGCAAATTTTGCTAGCCTATATAGGAGGTGAACTCGGTGCAAGTTTTTTCTACCTTGGTGCACTTTCTACCTCCAGCCGTGTAAGTTTTGCTAGAGCATATAACGTATACTTATTTGGCACAAAAGGCAAATGGTGGATGCCAGGAATTGAACCCTTATGGAATGCACTGACCTTATGTTGCTTATGGATTGCAATGACCTTATGTTGGACCTTGGATTGCACTAACCTTATGTTGCTTGGGAGCTTGGATTGCACTGACCTTATGGATTGCACTGACCTTATGTTGCTTATGGATTGCACTGACCTTATGTTAGACCTTGGATTGCACTGACCTTATGTTGCTTAGACCCAAAATGCTTAGACGTATAATGCACTTTCTGCCTCGGTGCAAGTTTTGCTAAAGCCTATAGATTTCTGTAACTTGGTGCCTATAGATTTCTGTAACTCGGTGCAAGTTTCTGCCTCGGTGCAAGTTTTACTCAAGCCTATAGATTTCTGTAACTCGGTGCAAGTTTCAACTTGGTGCCTTGGTGCAAGTTTTGCACTTTCTGCCTTGGTGCAAATTTTGCTAGCCTATATAGGAGGTGAACTCGGTGCAAGTTTTTTCTACCTTGGTGCACTTTCTACCTCCAGCCGTGTAAGTTTTGCTAGAGCATATAACGTATACTTATTTGGCACAAAAGGCAAATGGTGGATGCCAGGAATTGAACCCTGGTCACTAGGTTAAATGACACATCACTTAATGAACTACACTAGAAAGTCACTTTGTTAGGTGAATAATCTTTATATATGATGACTCCGTGTTCCAACTTCTTACTTAACATTCCTATAGAGTTATCTAAAGTTTTTTTTTTGGGAGAAATATTATTAAATTTTTTTTATCATTTTTTTTATACGGGGTGCTACACACCTAGTGCCCATCGTGTTAGTGATTTGCTGATCCCCCTCTTTCGTTGTGTTAGTCCTTTTTCTTGAAGTGATTTTAAGGTTGAGTCGCGTTCTCTATCCTCTGGAACGTGAACGGCTCTCCGAGGGTCGTCCAACGTTTGTGCGGTTGAAGGTTCACCATTTTTCTCTACGAACACTGCCAGTTCTTCTCCAAGCTTGCTGTCTCGAGCAGTCTCCTACCGCCCGTTCATCCTTTATACGGCCTGAGTATAGCCGTCCACCGTGCTGGCACAGGTACGCCTCTATATTCATACTGTTTGTTTGGTTGCTATTGCATGGTGGATGCTAGTCCGTTCTAGAGATTAAGCGGCTGTATATAGATCGCTCATTTAGGTACGCTTCTCATCTCTGTCTTCTGTCATTCCAGCATTTCATGATTTTTGTGTTTCTTTGTCATTATTCCTTGGTTTGAACGGTTCATCCTGAATCGTATATCTCCCTGAGCGGTCTCCTAGTGGCCGTCCGTGTCATGATGCAGTGCACCCGTGATTCACTTTGATTGTCATGTTATATGACTGTCCTGATATTTGGTGCTGATTATTGATCCCCCCTACTCTTATATCATTGTTGCATACTTGTTTTCATTCCCTCATGTTTGATTGATCATTGATTGCTAATTGCTAGGCTAGACTTTGCATGCACTCCGGTGCACGTAGGATTCATTCATTTCATTCATATCTAGTTACATTCCTACCGAGGTAGGGTTTCCTCTCGTCTCCATACTCCTTGGAGCCGACTAGGGGACCTTGCCAAGGACCTCCGTAAGCCCCCGTGAGCCGTCGGTTCCCACACAGACGCCGGGCAGGTTGTACCATATCACCCCCTAGTCCAGAGTCTGCATTCATGAGAGAGAGAGAGTCCCTTAGAGTCTGCCAATTTCCCGTTCCCCACCCTATTTAGGTACCTTGTGGTTGAGTGAATTCACATTTTAATTAATCCACTAAGGTCCTAAAAGGGAACTTATAAAAAAATTTTGCACATCATTTGGAATTTGTTTTGGTAATTGGTTGATTCTTTTCTCATCTCTCCCCTCCATTGTATGTTGCTGTGTCATCATTTGCATCATTTTATCAGATTAGGCTCACTTAGTTTAGTGCATCTTTGTGTGTCTCCCCTTAGTTGCATTTGTCTTAGGTTCATTTCCCTCCTTGTATTCCTTTGAAATTCACCGTATAAAGTCTCCATTCTCCCTATGGAGCACTTCTCCCCTGTACCTTATTCCAATACTTCTCCATCTTCTTACTCCGTGTGGATTCCTCTTCCCATGCGGGCCTATCTCCTTATTCCTCCATTGAACCCTATTCTTTTAACGGGCCTTCTTATCTCGCCCGTGCTGCTACTAGCCCAATCAATCCTCATTTCTACATAATGATTCTTCCAGGCCCATGCATTCCTCCATTCCCAGAACGAGCTTTCCTTCTTCTCAGGCCGGATCCCCTTATCCGGCCCATCATCATTATCCTGGTTTAAATTCATCATCTCTTGCTCAGGCTGGCTCATATCCTTCTCGGACTCTTCATACCGAGGAGATGTTCGCTCCGGCCCAACGCCAGCTTGATGAATTACAACGACGAATCAATCCTCAAGTTTCTTTGGATATCCCATTCGCCTTTCATGGTCATCGACTCCCACCGCATTCACAGATTCCGACTTATCGTCACTATGGTGGAATTGGTGACCCCTATGTCCATTTAAAGAATTTCCTCTGTGAGTCGGCCCAGTTTCAGCATGATCAACACTTGATGGCCTATTTGTTTGGCCTATCTTTTGAGGGCTCGGCCAAGGATTGGTTCTTCACATTACTGCAAGAGCAGCTGATGAACTTTCAAGCCATCCAAGCAATATTTATTCAGCAATATCAAGACCAGGTTGGGCCCAGATATTCTATGGTTGATCTGGCCCACGAGAAGATAAAGCCCGACGAAAAATTCTCGACCTTCACCGACCGATGGCGTCGCCTGGCCACGCAAGTCCCAGGGCATATTCCGGAGGGCGAGCAGATCAAGATGGTTATTTCTAATGCAACGCCCGAGCTCAGGCGCATCTTAGCCCTGAATGATATTACATCATGGCAATAACCTTACAGTCGAGCCCGTTTCATTAGCCAACAACTCCTAGTTTCCTTGGACCATGAGTCTCTTCCACCTTCACCTTCCACATACACTTTCCCTCCGCCCTCCACTACAAGTCAGCCCTCCACCTCATATCCCTCCACGAGTCGGCCCTCCGCTCCCACACACCCATATGCCTCCACCTCATATCCCTCCACGAGTCAGCCCTCCGCTATTTCATCTCCCCACACCTCTACACTTCCGGTCAAAGAAATGCTACACCCAGAGCGGGTGGATGCCATCCACTATATTCCCACCGCTCCATGCCTCCACATCATTTTAGCCCTCCGCCTTCACCTACGCAATCCCCCTTGCCTACGCAACCTCCGTTACCATCCCCATTACCTTTTTATACCCCTCGACATCCACCTTGCCCGAAGCAGGCTTCTCACTCTTCGTTGTCGGAATCTCTTGCAAACGTTTCCAGGGCTTTGATGGCCACCCATGCGTTGCAACTCCCTCCGGTTATGCCTTGCCAATCCGCTGTCGGGAATTTGCTCCATTTCTGTGAATTCCATCTTCAACAGGGGCATTTGATTAAGGACTGCCCCGAGTTCTGGGAAATTGTTTACAGTTTGGAAGATAAGAAGATGGTTGATTGGGCTGTCATACGCAAAGTTATTTCAGATCTCAGCAGCAAGCAGCAGCAGCAAGCCGTGCCGCCTAGGCAACCGTCTTCACTTCGAGACCAGGGGCACCCTGGTGTTTCTTCCGTTGATAAGATACCTGCTCCATTACCCACTTCTTCCTCCATCCTGTCTCTTCCACCACCTTTACCTACCCCAGCCTCCGCTCGGGCACCTTCTCTTTCACCCTCTGTTTCCACCACCACACCTGTCCCCAACGCCTCTCGACGTGTTGTAAAGATACACCGAAGAGCGCCACCACCTGCTAGTTCCCCCACCATGCCGCTACCTTCCTCTCCTCCTTCTTCCCCACCCCTACCTTCACCTCCGTCCTCTTCACCTTCACCATCTCCATCAACCACATCACCCCCTTTGCCACCCTCATCACCTTTTCCACCACCGCCACCACTTCTTTCACTTCCCCTTTCGCCATCATCCTCTGAGCCCGAGCAGGCCGAGCCTGAACCCACGCCTCCACTTTTGCCTTTACCTCCACCTATGCCCATCATCGTCATTATTCCTCCGTCACTCGCACCATCATCGCACGCACCCTTCAAACCACCTCCTTCTAACCTCCCTCTACCACTTCCCACTTCGCGGAGCAGGTACATGCTACCTTTTGTGCCCCTCGGGTCTAGTCCCCAGGGAGAAAAGGAGCTGAGCTAGGTTTTGACTGTGCATCGTAACCTTCAAGATTTCATTTGCCGCATGCCGGTCCGAGTCTTGGTCCCTGGCTGTTCTAGGGACAATGAGCCTGCATTTGCTATGAAGATGGTTGCTAAGAAGAGTTCCTATGCACTGGTGCCAGTGTCTTCAAAAGTGAGGCTGGTGGCAATTTCTTTGCTCGCCGGAGAATTCACTATTGATGTTGTTATCATCTCTCGCTTGGTTGCTATTCAGTTCACTAGCCCAGAATAGTTTTCAGCCCGATTGCACGGCCGCCAAGAGTCTAATGAATTCAGCATTCAAGGGGCAGTTGGCCGTGTCCTCGAGATTGGCCAGGGGCATTCTGCATTTTCTGTCTCATCTCCCACGGTTTATTGGTAAGGCGGCCACGTCAACGCCGCGCATCGCCCTCCCTCAGTCCCGTCCTACGCTTTTAGCAAGGGAATTATGCTTCATGCCCAACTGTCGAGTGGAGATGCCAAATCCCCAGGTTCTAGTACCGACTGATAAGACTCCACTGTTTCCTGGTGTTCATCCCAAGGAGTTAACTGTTCTGGAATGTCTTTCTGAGGTTAGCACCGCACAGCTAGGGGCAACCGTCCCAGTGAGGCTGCATATTCACGACCGGGCCAGGCCGTCTGCTAGGTGGGCCCGTTATTTGAGAAGGTATTGCTGATTAAGAAGCCCGAAGGCCCGAGTCCATGCTAGGCGGAGTTGTTTCAAGAAGATTTCGGTTAAGAACAGGCGGCGGCGTAAGTTCAAGGGCCGTCAGTTGTGCATTCGGGGGTCCACTTCTCTTCCTTGTTCTTCATTTCACTCATCATTTCTTCTGCTCAGTTCCTATCATTGGGTGGTGTACCTTTTGCCACCTGACCTTATTTCTACCATCTTCTCCTATTCTCACCATTTTAGACCTCGGCCTATATCCTTCTCTTCCCCTGATCCAGGGGCATCTTATAGTTTTCCTCCCCTGATACATCTGGATTTCACCGCTTTTCCTCCTTTTCCCCCGACCTTGTCGGGGATTCCTTGCACTCATTCCCCGACCTCGTTGGGTGGTTCTTCTGATTTTTCACTGACTTTGTCGGGTGGTTTCCATTTCTTTTCCCTGACCTTGTCAGGTGTTCATGCAATTTCTTCCCCCTCTCTGGCGGGTGATCGCTACTCTTTTTCTCCAACCACGTCGGATGATCACTCTCCTTCTTCCTCATCTTCATAGCAGTCCTTTCGTCATCTTTCTATTCTGTCCTCCACATCCTTTCAGGGTCATCACCCTTTTTCTTACTATTTTCGAGGCTTTAGTCCGCCTTGATCTAAGTTGATCTCTGTTTATTCTGTATCCGGTTCCTTGTTATCAGGGCCTCTGTGCCTTAACGAGGGAGTTCTAGCCCTCGTATCTCTTCCTTTTATTCTTCTTCGTCCAGTTTGGTGTCTACCGCTCCTCCATCTAGAGGAATCTTCAAGTCCTTATTATCCTCCCCGCTTTTACCCTAACAAGCGAGGAATACAAAACTCGCACTCCTCAAAGCTCGATGATCGAAATCGCTTCAGGATGTTGGTTTCCACGCCATGGATCTGCAAAGGTATCTTTATTTTGTGCAAGAACGTGCTTTCATTTCCATTATTTTTATTGTTTCTGCACATGATTCCTTAACATGATTGAGTGGCTTTAGGAGTCTTTGTTTAATTAGATCTTAACTTTGTGTCAAATAAAAAAGTTAGATTCTGCAGCATCCTTAGGCTGGTGATAGCTCCGTGCTGGGAGTCTAGTTTCTTTCCTTGATTGTTGAGGGTGACCTATGCGTATGGATTTTTCACACACTACACGGCAAGCCATAGCCGATTCCTCTAAGGCACACCGTTGCTGCTTTGGCCATACTTTGGGTATGCACAAAGGCCTTTTATCTTCTCTGCTCCGCCAAGTGCAGGGGCAAGAGATGGATGGATGAGATGACCAACCTACGCACTCCCTAATACGAGAGAGGTCTCAAATAGGGGCAGTCTTGACCCTCAAAAGTGAGCTTTCATGCTATATCTGACCAATAAGGTCTACCAAAATGAGAAAATGAATTAATGCAAAATTATGAATCAAAGGCATGGCAAGAGTGGCAGTACAGTTCCCCGCGGGACGTCATGAGCCCGGTCGCATGCGTGCCTGATAAATATGGGTCTAAAAATCAAAGACACAAAGCCCCAGCGCAACAGACCTACCTTTTGAGGGGTAGTGCTCTGGAAGGAATTAAAGCCCTGATATCTACCATCCTGCACGAAGCTTGTCTCCAAGTCTTCTTCTGCTTCTCCCTCTTAGGCTGGGTTGTATCCCAGGTATGGCCTTAGTAGGGGCACCGTTCTTTACAGGCGGTTGGTTGTGGTAAGCCACCCTCACATGCATGCCATGTCTAAGAGAAGCCTTTAATGAAAGGGGTAGGGACGACGATCCCTAGCCAGTAGTTTGAGCCAGTTTTCAGGTGCTGTGGATTGCTATTGTCAAAATCAAAATAAAAAAAATGAAATATTGTTCAAACAAAAACTCCAAAAAAAAATCAAATATTTTCAAAATCCAAAAAAAATCAAGAAAATCAGAAAGTCTAAAAATATTTATCTTTTATATTTTATCTTGAGGACAGATACGTAATCTGTTTGTTAAGTGTGCAGGTGACAAGTATTCGGGCATTCCTTATCCCATATTTTGTGCTTTGCCTCCTATTCAAATCTTGTGGTATGTTCTTTTCTTCTTCAATCATATCTCTTGATCTGTTCTGAAGCTTATGTCCTTCTCAGCTTTTGTTTGTATGATCATATCTATACGAGAGGATTTTGCCTCACGATTATGAACCTGGTAGTTCTACTTCATTCTGATCTTGGGTTTCGATTGAAGATCATGTTTTGTCATGTCTTTTATCCCACCGTACCTTTATCTCATGTCCATATCCCACCGTGTCGTCCTACACTTGTTATTTTGTTCCTCACCGTGTGTTGTTAGTTAAATTGTACATGTTGATGGTCGTCCTTCCATGTTCCATGTGTTGTCCCCAACCTTGTGATCATCTGTCATGTTCTTATCCCAACCACGTGTTGTCCCGTCGCATGTTGTCTTGTCACACCATGTTCATGAATACGTGTTGTTTGTGTCTTTGCCTATGTACTTGTTCATCTTGTTGTGTTATTTTCCATTCGTTTGATCATCATGTTATGGCATGTTGTTTGTCGTTATGTTAATCGCTATGTTTATCTTGTTTGTCTTATTCATGAAAATCTAAAAAAAAATTGAAAATGAAAATCCAAAAACTTGCTGTTTCACCTGCACAGGTAAGTCAGGTATGGCCTTCTAACCCTATCACCCTTATTGCATTACTATATAGTACTATGCTATATTATCTCGAGAACCAGTTGGTTATCTACGTGTTCCAGGATCTGATGTTCCCCTTTAACAAAAATAATGATGATCCAGGTTCACGTGTTTAATCTTCGGATAGGCCGTTAGGTTGGGATGTCATGGGGAGGATGGTTCTATCTTGCACGCTGTGGTTGCGGATGATATCTTGACTCTGATTTTCTCAGCTTAGCAATATTATTCTCGAGTATTGTATATTTTAATCTTTCTTTGCATTTGTTTTAACAATTTCTTTTATTTTAGCCCAGCATGCATCATACGCTTCTTTTTGAGCTTTCATGACCCATGGTTTGCCTGTAAAATGTCCCACCATCGATGGTTAGCTGTGCATCCAGTGTTTGAATAAGAGGAACAAATTCCACTCTGAGTTGGAAGGCTCTCTTTGGTCAATTCGCTTGGTTTGGTTGATTAAGAGGTCCCAGTCTGGAGCTTTGTCATGTTTCCTTTACTTTTACTGCCTGCTTTTGGCCTCTTCATTGGACCGTGGGATTGTGTCCCCCATGAGGTTGGTCTTATCGATTTCTTTCATGTCGTTTAGTTTAGTTCCTCCAGACTGGTGTCACTTTTGGTTTTATCATTCCTTGCATTTGGTTCAGAGTTTTTCAGAAGATTCCTGTCGCTTGTTGGTAAAAACGGGTGTCGTTTTACCTTAACGTCCGCTTTCCGGTCCACTACGCTGTATTTACGCTTCATCTCCATGTTCCATGTCACTTTCGCTTCACCTCCGCTCGCTCCCCTGCAAAGAGGACGTTAAGGATGGGCATTTGTTGACACCCATTTTTTGTCGATAAGTTGAGTCGTTCCTCTTACTCCCATTTGTTGATGCCTCGAGTTGTCCATCACTCGTTGGGGCTGTTTTCAGGCATGTTCTGGGCCGGTTTTATGGGTAGCCTCCCTCCCTGGTTAGGTTTGTTTCAATTCTGGGCTTAATGGGCCTTGGTTATGGTTGATTGAGCTTTTCGATGAGTTTCAAGCGGCCATGTACATGTACGGTTCATCCATGGCCGCTCAATCAATGTGCGGTTGATAGTAGGCCGTCCATATATTTTGGAATATTTTGGTTAATTTTTTGAATTTCCACCGACAAGTATTTATGCGGTCTTTCTGTAGCCGTTCAACATGATGGACGAACTGGCGATAGCCGCTCATCTCTCAGAGTCCTGCGCTTGGTGGCTTTCTCAGATAATTATCCAATTAATCTATTTATCACCGACAAGGATAGAACGGTTTGTCTTTGGCCGCTCTACTTTTGAATGGTCTCATCCTGGCCGTTCATTTATGAGAGTCCAGCAGCGAACTATTCGGCCAGTTCAGTGGATAATTTTTATTATTTTATGATTTGATGAATTTCCACCGAGGAGGTTGGACGGCCCCGAATGAGCCGCCCATATGGATGTGTGTTCTATCGTTAGACCGTTCATCTGCTCGATTGCTGAAGATTCAACAGATTTTCTCTCTCTCCTTGTGGATTTATCCCCAACTTTATCCAGCCATTTCTCCATGAATCCTCAACCATTTCGAGTGCCGTTTCTTTCATATGAAAGATAATGGAATTATCTTCATATTTTATTTGATAATCTCGACCTAAAAATGCTTCTAAATTCTAATTCCGAGCTAGGACTTTAGGTGTTCTATAAATACACCCTAGAGGCCGGGTTTGAAAAGGGGGGAGATTTTGGTCGATGGCGAAGCCCTGCTGAATTCTTGAGTGACCTAGCACCAAGGAGGGAGGCCTTCTACGTCCATATAGGCCTCCGGTTCAGGGAGTAGTCCTAGTCTTGAGTCTTTTTGCATTCGATGGTCTCATTTCTTCTCATTGCATGTTTGTTTTTACACATCTATTTTCCCATGTTTTCATTGCTTGCACTATCATTCACACACACTCCCACGTTTTTGACGCCCCCAGGGGTTTAAAACCCATCAGGTATCCCCCACTTCACTTAGTTACGTTTATTTCCTTTCATGTTAGCATTTACTACACTCTATAGTTCTAATCTGGGTTTCTTTGTTGTGTTCTACACTCTGTTTCGCAGGTCAGCAACTCACTAGCACGAGGCCCATTTTTTCTGGCCGGCCGGAAAGGGTGGAGGTTGGACCCTTTTCGCAACTTCTGGCGTGGTGGCATTGTGCGGTTCTTAACTAGCCGTTCACGGAGATGTGCGGTGTAACCTGGGCCGTTCTGCTTCGTCTTACGGTCGTGATAGAGCCGTTCATCTTCCAGAAGTTTTTTATCCCGCATCCTCTGCAGTGCCTTTCAATGGCCTATCGTGCGGTCGCTCATCCTTATAGGTGGTTCATTCTGAGCCGTACATCCTCCCAACGCTGCACACCTAGCGAGTTCCTCTCCCTCTTTTGAAGGTACGGTGTGTCAATCACATTAGGCACCGTGATGGTGATCACACTTGTTTACATGCTTCTGTCCCCCTTCTACCATCCATTTATTTTCTCATATTGATTTAGTAGAAGGAATAGAAGACATCTTTTAAGCCGGTCGGTAGGAAGGAGTAATAAAACAAGTCAACACTACCCTTTTATTTGAGCTTTAAACTTCTAATTTGAGTCTAAAAGACGTGCCCTAGTTCTCCCTTTCCAGTGAGTTTCCAGCAACTTGACGCTGCTCTAGCTCCTCAGCCTCTTGCCCTAAAGATGTGAAATTTTGAGGGTACCAAGATGAAACTAAGGTGAACAAAAAGTTCTAAAGGATTGAACTCTAATTACCTCGTTTAGACATCCTAATCTCTTGATCTTCAGGGGTCTTGCGTTCCGTTTCCTGGGTTGCTATGGTCGAACCAGCAACTTTGGAAGCTTCAATCTCCTTGGTTGGTTGATCTCCTAGTACGAAATTTAGAGAGCTATTAGTGTAATGTATTATAAATAAAATCTTCTAAAGAACATACCCGAAATTGTGACTCCTTACCTTGTTTCTTCACGAGCCAAAAGTATGGGTTGCTCAGTTCAGAACTAGGTCCTATTTATAGGGTTTGGGCTAGGGTTTGAAGATTAGATCGATTTTAGAGTCTTTAATTTGCCAGAACCTAATCTCTAAGAGTCCTTAGTAATGTTATAAGCTCTCCCAAGTTGATCTCCTGCAGATAGGATCCCAAAGTTCCTATCTTTCTACTCGTTCTTCCATTCACAGAACTATCAAGGTGTAACACATCAGTCTAGGTGCGTTACGTGGCAGTGGCGGTCACACGATAGACCGCTACATCCAACGTGCACAGAATTCAACATAAATCAAACTCTTTTGTTAATTATCCATACCATTATACATAAAAATGGTATTTATCCTTAAAATACGTAAATAGGCTAAATAACCTTCTAGAATATGGGCCAAACTTAATGGGCTTGGTCCTTAACCCTTTTGGATTTTATTTAAATAGGCTAGGTTAATTATTTAACACAATTGGGCCTTATAATGACTTATAAATTCAACATTTATTTATTAATCCATTTTGGGTCTTTAAAATTCTCAGAAAATAATTAAATATACGAAAAATAATTTATAAAAATTCTGGGGTCTTACAGGATGTCTAAATATTACATGACCGAATGCCTGTGCATATAGGGCCCGATCTGGTCCTAGGAGGAGCACCCGAAAGTACTTGTACCCATGGGAGTTGATTGATCACGGTGTGGCATTGCACCGAAGTGCATGACTAGTTTGATTTATGACGTTCCACAATCTCTCTCGTGCTTGATATTAGTTGACTTGACATGCGTGACTTGCATGGCCCAGCATGGGCAGTACTTGAATAAATGAATAGCCAATATCTCATGACTTGACTTGATATTACATGCTTGATATCCTTGTTAACTTTACTTGATATCTCTTGAAATCTTACTAGTTCATCCGTATTATTTCTTGTTGTTCCACTCTGGTCTTTATCTCGCATTTTCTCATACATGGTTATGTCATATTGCATAAATTGTTATTCACTTTAAGCAAGTCTAGGATAGAGATATAATTCCTACTGTGCGTTCGCTCACTTAATTTTTCTCCACTTTTTCGGTAACTCGGACACCGACTTGCAACCGGATGGGGATGACAATGAGTGATGAGCGTAGAGCCTCCAAGCATCATGCCATTACGCCAAATCTTGCTACGTCGTGTATTTTCCTTTATAGTCCTTGTCATTGTACCTCTTATTTAATCGAGTCATGATGTAAGAGGTTTATGTCATCAGGATAGTGGTGGATTATAAACTTATAGTTAATTGTGGTTATTTGACATTATGGATTAATGGTTAAGTTGCAACAGTTTAATTATGGTTGATAAATTCTTCTTAGCGCACTCTGTCGTTATGTTGAAATTCTTATTGCTCTGATTGACATGAATGATATAAACTCGTCGCTGTTGACACCCGTTTTTTTGCCGATAAGTCGAGTCGTTCCTCTTACTCCCATTTGTTGATGCCTCGAGTTGTACATCACTCGTTGGGGCTATTTTCAGGCGTGCTTTGGGCCAGTTTTATGGGTAGCCTCCCTCCTTGGTCAGGTCCAAGTTGATTCAGGGCTTAACGGGCCTTGGTTTCGGTTGATTGGGCTTTTCCACGAGTTTCAACGCCCAAGTGAATGTAAGGTTCAAACCTGACCGCTCAATCCATCTACGGTTGATCGTGGGCCATCCATATATTTTGGAGTAATTTGGTTAAATTTCTGAATTTCCACCGACAAGCACTTACGCGGGCCTCTCCTAGCCGTTCAACTTGATGGACGGACGGGTTGTGACCGCTCATATCTCAGAGTCCTGCGCTGAATGATTTTCTCAGATAATTATCTAATTACCTTAGCTATTTTTGATTTTCCATCGACAAGGCTAGAACGGTTAGTCTTTGGCCGCTCTACCTTTGAACGGTCGAATATGAGCCATTCATCTCTGAGAGTCCAAGGGTGAAGGTTTTGGTCAGTTCAACGGATAATTTGGATTATTCATGATTTATTTTGAATTTCCACAGACAGGGTTGGACGGCCAGTAGATGGCCGCCCATCCAGTTGAGCGGTCTATCGTAAG
This sequence comes from Amorphophallus konjac, assembly GCA_022559845.1. Taxonomy (NCBI): domain Eukaryota; kingdom Viridiplantae; phylum Streptophyta; class Magnoliopsida; order Alismatales; family Araceae; genus Amorphophallus; species Amorphophallus konjac. The sequence continues at coordinate 227,444,836 of CM040123.1, read as the reverse complement.
ACCGTTCATCCCGTCGATTGTTGAATTTCAACAGATTTTTATCCCTTTTATCCGTGGTTAAACCCTCAACTTTGTCCTCGGTTTTCTCCGTGGATTCTCAACCAAATCGGATGAGATTTGATGCTAACGAAAGCTGAGGATATTATCTTCACTTTATCTTTTGATATCTCGGATTAATATCCATTGGAAACCCTAATTTCGAGCTAGGCTTTCGAGGCTCTATAAATAGACCCTAAAGGTCGGGTTGGAAAGGGGGGGAGTTTTTGATCAACGGCGAAGCCCTGCCGCATTCTTGAGTGACCTAGCACCAAGGAGGGAGGCTTTCTACGTCCATATAAGCCTCCGGTTCAGGAAGTAGTCAAGTTTTGAGTCTTTATGTTTGATTGGTTTTATCTTCTTTGTCATTGCATGCACTATTCCTATCCTTATCTCCCCACGTTTTTCTTTATCCTCATTACCATGCACACATCCACCTGCGTTTTTGACACCCTAGGGGTTTAAAATCTCCCAGGTATCCTCGTTTCCACTTAGTCACGTTCACTTCTTATTATTTTGACATTTACTACACCTCTCAGTTCTAATCTAGGTTGTTTCTTTGTGTTTTCACGTTGTTTTTTGCAGGTCCGCAATCCCTAGCACGAGGCCCATCTCCTCTGGTCGGCTGGAGAGGGTGGAGGTTGGACCCCTTTGCGACTTCCGACTCGGTGGTCTTGCGCGGTGCTCTACGGTCCGTTCGAGAGGACGTGCGGTGCCGATTGGACCGTCCATCGTCTTCCTACGGTCGTGACTAAGCCGTTCAACAGCCAGGAGTCCTTCATCCCGCACCTCCTGCAGCGTCCTTAGGCGGTCTATCATAAGACCGTGCAAGCTATAGGCTATTCTACCTGGACCGCTCATCTTCCCAGCACTGCAGCTAGGCGAGTGTCTCTCCCTCTTTCCAAGGCACGACGTGTTCATCACGTCCGACGCTTTGGTGGCGATCACGGTTTGTTATACTTCCCCTTTTCCTTCTGTCTTCATCTATTTTTCATGTCGGATATGATAGAATAGACATCGGGAAGACACTTGGAAGGAACGTACGGGAGGGAGAAAATATATCTACACCCTTCTTTTATGGCGATCACGGTGGGACCCCTAGTGCCCATCGTGCTTGTGATTTGCTGACCTCTCTTTCGTTGTGGTAGTCTATTTCTTGGAGTGATTGCAGGTTGGGTGCGTTTCTTGCCTATTGGAACATGAACGGTTCTCCCAGAGCCGTTCATCACCTGTGCGATTGCATGTCCACCGTCCCTCCCTGCGAACAGTGCCAGTTCTCCTGCCAGCGTTCTGTCACAGACGGCCTCCCATCGACCGTCTGACCTTCCAAACGGCCTTTTCTTAGCCGTCCATATTTCTAGCACAGGTAAGCTCCTGGCTGTTCTGATTGTAAGTGCACGGCTGTTGGAGATCCGTCCCAAAGAGTAAACGGCTGTCCACAGGCCGTTCTTCATGGTACGTTCCTCATCTCTGCCGTCCCATATTTCCAGCACTCTGTGATTCTTCCTACAGTTATTCTGCTGTTCAGTTGCTCCGTGGCTTACACGGTCGTGTGCAGACCGTCTGTCCCTTCGAGCGGTCTCATACAGACCGTCCTTGTGGTGCCGCAGTGCACTCATTGCTCATTTTGATTGCCATATTCCATGAGATTTATGAGCTTTGGTGCTAGTTATTGATCTCCCCCTGCTCCCATATCATTGCTGCATCATTATTTTCATTGCTTATATATTTGATTGATTATTGCTTGATAGTTGCTAGGCTAGATTTTGCATGCACTCCGGTGCACATAGGAGCATGCATTTCATTCACATCTAGTTGCATTCCTACCGAGGTAGGGTTTCCTCTCGTCTCCATACTCCTTGGAGCCGACTAGTGGACCTTGCTGAGGACCTCCGTAAGCCCCCGTGAGCCATGGATTCCCACACGGACGCCGGGCAGGTTGTACCATACCACCCCCCAGTCTAGGGTCTGCATTCGTGCGAGAGAGAGTCCTTTAGAGTCTGCCAATTCTCCATTCTCACCCTATTTAGGTACCTTGTGATTGAATGAACTCACATTTTAATTAATCCACTAAGGTCCTAGGAGAACTTATAAAAATCTCCGCGCATCATTTGGAATTTGTTTGGATAATTGGTTGATTTTTTTCTCATCTCTCTTCTTCATTGTATGTTGCATAGTGTCGTCATTTGCATCCTTTTGTCAGATTAGGCTTATTTGGTCTAGTTTATCTTTGTGTGTCTCCATTTAGCTGCATTTGTCTCACGTTCATTCCCATCCTTGTATTCATTTAAAATTCACTATATAAAGTCTCCATTCTCCCCATGGAGCACTTCTCCCCTGTACCTTATTCCTGCACCTCTCCATCTTCTTACCCCCGTGTGGATTCCTCTTCCCATGCGGGCCCATCTCCTTATTCCCCCGTTGGACCCTATTCTTTAAACGGGCCTTCTTATTCCGCCCGTGCTGCTACTAGTCCAATCAATCCCCATTCCCACATACATGATTCTTCCAGGCTCATGCATTCCTCCATTCCTGGAATGGGCTTTCCTTCTTCTCAGGTTGGGTCCCCTTATCCGGCCCATCATCATTATCTTGGTTTAAATTCACCATCTCTTGCTCAGGCTGGCCCATACCCTTCTCGGACTCTTACTACCGAGGAGATGTTCACTCGGGCCTAATGCCAGCTTGATGAATTGCAACGCCGAATCAATCCTCCAACTTCTTCGGATATCCCACTTGCCTTCCAAGGTCTTCAGCTTCCACCACGTTCACAGATTCCCGCATATAGCCGCTATGGTGGAGTTGGTGACCCCTATGTCCATTTTAAGGATTTCATCTATGAGTTGGCCCAGTTCCAGCATGATCCACGCTTGATGGCCTATTTGTTTGGCCTATCTTTAGAGGGCCCGGCCAAGGATTGGTTCCTCACATTGTCGCAAGAGCAGATGATGAATTTTCAAGCCGTCCAAGCAAGGTTTATTCAGCAGTACCGAGACCAAGTTGGGCCCAGATATTCTATGGTTGACCTGGCCGAAGAGAAGATGAAGCCCGATGAGGAATTCTCCATGTTTGCCGACCGTTGGCGTCGCCTAGCCGCGCAAGTCCCGGGGCATATTCCGGAGGGCGAACAGATCAAGATGGTTATTTCTAATGCAACGCCCGAGCTCAGGTGCATTTTAGCCTTGAATGATATTACATCCTGGCAACGGCTTTACAATCGAGCATGCTTCGTTAGCCAACAACTCCTAGTTTCCTTTGGCCATGAGCCTCATCCACCGTCACCTTCTACATACCCCTTCTCTTCCTCCTCCACCGCAAGTCAGCCCTCCACTACATATCCATCCACGAGTCGGCATTCCGCTCCCACACACCCCTATACCTCCATATATTCCTCCACCTATCAGCCCTCCATGAGTCAGCCCTCCGCTATTTCATCTCACCACACCCCTCCACCTCAGGTCAAGGAAACACTACAGCCAGAATGGCTAGATGCCGTTCATTACATTCCCACTCCCTCCACGCCTCCACATCATTATAACCCTCCGCCTTTGCCTACGCAGTCCCCCTTGCCTATGCAACCCCCGCTACCATCTCCATTACTTTTTCACACCCCTCGGCATCCACCTTGCCCGAAGCGGGCTTCTCACTCTTCGTTGCCGGAATCTCTTACAGACGTTTTCAGAGCTTTGGCGGCCACCCATGCGTTGCAGCTCCCTCCGATTATGCCTTGCCAACTCGCGGTCGGGAATTTGCTCCAGTTCTGTGAATTCCATCGTCAACAGGGGCATGTGGTCGAGAATTGCCCCGAGTTACGGGAACTTGTTTACAGTTTGGAAGATAAGAAGATGATTGATTGGGCTATCATGCACCAAGTTATTTCAGATCTCAGCAGCAAGCAGTAGCAGCAACAAGCCGTGCCGCCTAGGCAATCGTCTCCACTTCAAGACCAGGGGCACCCTAGTGTTTCTCTAGTTGATAAGGTATCTGCTCCGTTACCCACTTCTTTCTCTACCCCATCTCCTCCACCACCTTTAGCTACTTCAGCCTCCGCTCGGGCAACTTCCCCTTCACCCGCCGTTTCCACCACCACACCTATTCCCAACGCCTCTCGACGTGTTGTAAAGATACACCGAAGAGCGCCACCACTCGCCACTTCTTCCATTACACCCCTACATTCTTCTCCTCCTTCTTCCCCTTCACCGTCTCCATCAAACATATCACCCCCGTTGCCACCACCTTCTCCACCCCCACCTTCGCCGCCTCCATTGGCCACATCTCCATCATCACCTTCTCCATTATCCCTATTACTGTCACCACTATCTTCATCACCAACCCTTGTAATAATCCATGTTCTGTCACCTTCACCGATACCACTTCTTTCTCCATCATCCTCTGAGTCCGAGCGGGCTGACCTTAAACCCATACCTCCACTTTTGCCTTTACCTCCACCCATGCCCATCATCATCAGTATTTCCCCATCGCTTGCACCATCGCCACCCGCGCCCTTCAAACCTCTTCCTTCTAACCTCCCTCTGCCACTTCCCACTTCGCGAAGCAAGTACACGCTACCTTTAGTGCCCCTCGGTTCTAGTCCCCAGGGAGATGAAGAGCCGAGCCAGGCTTTGGTTATGCATTACAAGCTTCAAGATTTCATTTGCCGCATGCCGGTCCAAATCCTGGTTCGTAGCCATTTTAGGGGTAATGAGCCTGCATTTACTACGAGAATGGTTGCAAAGAAGAGTTCCCTTGTGTTGGTGCCAGTTTCTTCAAAGGCGAGGCCGGTAGCGATCTCTTTGCTCGTCGGGAAGTTCATCATTAATGCTGTTATTACCCCTCGCTTGATTGCTGTCTAGTTCATTGGCCGAGAGGGGTTCTCTACTCGGATTATGCTAACACATACAGGCCGCTCGGGGCCTGATGGATTCCCTATTCAAGGGGCAATTGGCTGTATCTTCTGCACTGTCCAAGGACCTTCTGCACTCGTTGTGCAACTTCCCTCAATTTATTAACATGCCGGCCACGTCAACGCCGCGCATTGATCTCCCTCAGCTTTGTTCTGCTCTTCTAGTATGGGAGTTATGCTTCAGGTCTGATTGCCGAGTGCAGTTGCGAAACCTCTATGTTCTAGTGCCAAAAGACAAAACTCCGTGGCTTCATGATATTCATTCAATTGAGAAGCGGTTTGCTCAAGAATGTCTACTTATAGTTAGCACCGCACAGCCAGGGGCAGCCGCCCCAACGAAGCTACATATTCATGACCGGGCCAGGCCATCTGCCAGGTGGGCCTGCTATTTAAGAAGACATTATAGATTGAGGAGCCCGAGAATCTGAGTCCGCGCCAGGCGGAGTTGTTTCAAGAAGATTTTGGCTAAGAAGTGGCGGCGACGTAAGTTCAAGGGCCGTCAGTTGTGCATTTGGGGGTCCACTTCCTCATCTCATTCTTCTATCCATTCATCTTTTCTTCTGCTTAGTTCTTATCCTTGGGTGGTGTACCTTCCATCACCTGACCATATTTTCACCACCTTTTCCTATCCTCACCATTTTAGGCCTCGGCCTATGTCCCCCTCTTCCCCTGATAGAGGGGCATCTTCTAGTTTTCCTTCCCGGACACGTCTGGATTTCACTTCTCGTCTCTTTCCCCCGACCTTGTTGGGGATTCCTTGTGTTTGTTCCCTGGCCTTGTCGGGTGGTTTTTATGATCCATCCCCGACTTTGTCGGGTGATTTTCATTTCTTTTCCCTGACCTTGTCGGGTGGTCATGCATTTTCTTCCCCGCCTCTGTCGGGTGATCGCTATTCCTTTCTTCCGACCACGTCGGATGATCTTTCTCTTTCTACCTTATCTTCACAGTTATCTTTTCGTCGTCTTTCTATTCTTTCTGTCTCACCCTTTCGGGGTTCTCACCCTTTTTCTTGCTATTTTCGAGGCTTTAGCCCGCCTTGATCTTAGTTAATCACTGGTTATTCTATACTTGGTTCCTTGTTATCAGGGCCTCGGTGCCTTAACGAGGGAGTTCTAGCCCTCGTCTCTCTTCCCTTTTATCCCTTCTTCGTCCAGTATGATGTATGCCACTCCTCTATGTCGAGGAATCCAATCCTTTGCTCTCCTTTCATCCTTTATCCTGACAAGTAAGGAAAACAAAGTTCGCGCTCCTCAAAGCTCAATGATCGAAATCGCTTCAGGATGCTGGTTTCCGCGTCATGGATTTGCAAAGGTATCTTTATTTTGTGCAAGAACGTGCTTTCATTTCCATTACTTTCATTGTTTCTGCACTTGATTCTTTAGAAGTCTTTGTTTAATTAGATCTTAACTTTGTGTCAAATAAAAAAGTTAGCTTCTGCAGCATCCTTAGGCTGGTGATAGCTCCGCGCTGGGAGTCTAGTTCTTTCCTTGATTGTTGAGGGTGACCTTTGAGTATGAATTTTTCACACACTTCACGGCAAATCATAGCCGATTCCTCTGAGGCACACCGTTGCTACTTTAGCCATACTTTGGGTATGCACAAAGGTCTTTTCTCTTCTCTGTTCAGCCAAGTGCAGGGGCAAAAGATTGATGGATAAGATGACCAACCTAGGCACTCCCTAATATGAGATAGCTCTCAAATAGGGGCAGTCTTGACCCTCAAAAGTGAGCTTTCATGTAATATCTGGCCAATAAGGGCTACCAAAATGAGAAATTAATTCAATGCAAAATTATGAATCAAAGGCATGGCAAGAGTGGCAGTACAGTTCCCCGCGGGACGTCATGAGCCCGGTCGCATGCGTGCCTGATAAATATGGGTCTAAAAATCAAAGACAGAAAGCCCCTGCGCAACAGACTGTCTCTTTGAGGGGTAGTGCCCTAGAAGGAATTCGAACCTTGATATCTCCCGTCCTGCACGAAGCTTCTCTCCATCTTTTTTTTCTGCTCCTCCCTCTTAGGCTGGGTTGTATCCCGGGTTTGGCCTTAGTAGGGACACCGTTCTTTAGAAGCAGTTGGTTGTGGTAAGCCACCCTCACATGCACGTCATGCTCAAGGGAAGTCCTTAATGAGAAGGGAGGGACGGCGATCCCTGGTGAGTAGTTCGGACCTGTCTTTTGGTGTTGCAGATTGATATTTCAAAAATCCAAAAAATGACATATTGTCAAAAGTCCAAAAAAATGAGATATTGTCAAAAATCCAAAAAAATGAGATATTGTCAAAAAAAATGAAATCCAAAAATGAAATATTGTTCAAAAGTCAAATATTTTCAAATTTTAAAAAAATCAAGAAATTTGAAAAATTGAGAAATATTTATCTTTTACATTATATTTTGAGAACAAATACGTAATCTATTTGCTAAGTGTGCAGGTTACATGTACTCAAGCTCTCCTTACTCCATATTTTATTCTATCTGTCTCCTGTCCACATTTTTGATCTATTCTTTCCTTTTTCAATCATATCCCTCGATCTGTTCTAAAGCTTATATCCTTCTCAGCTTTTGTCTGCAATGATCATATCTTTATGAGGGGGCTTTGCCTCACGATTATGAACCTGGTGGTTCTGCTTCATTCTGATCTCGAGTTTTGATTGAAGAACGTGTTTTATTTATGTCTCTTTTGTCCCGCTGTGTCCTGGTATCGTGCCCATGTCCCACTGTGTTGTCCGACGGTTGTTGTTTTGTTTCTCACCGCATGTTGTTAGTCATCTTGCATATGTTACTAGTCACACTGCCATGTTCCATGTGTTATCTCAACCATGTGATTAATCATGTTCTTATCCCAACTATATGTTGTCTCGCCAATTGTTGTCTTGTTACTCCATGTTCATGCATACGTATTGTCTGTTTATGCCTTTGCCTATATGCTTGTTCGTCTTATTGTGTTGTTTCCATTCGTCATGTTATGTCATGTTGTTTGTCGTTCAGTTAATCATTGTGTTATCTCTGCTATGTCTATCCCATTTATCTTATTCATGAAAATCTGTAAAAAAAAAAAAAATTCAGAAAAAAGAAAATCCAAACTTTCACTCGCCGTTCCACCTGCACTGGTAAGTCAGGTATGGCCTTCTATCCTTATCACCCTTATTGCATTATTATATGGTATTATAATATATTATCTCGAGAACCAGTTGGTTATCTACGTGTTCCAGGATCTGATGTTCCCCTTCAACAAAAATGATGACGATCCAGGTTCACGTGTTTAATCTTCGGATAGGCCGTTAGGTTGGGATATCATGGGGAGGATGGTTCTATCCTGCACGCCGTGGTTGCAGATAGTATCTTGACTCTGATTCTCCCAGCTTAGCAATATTATTCTCGAGTATTTTATATTTTAATCTTTCTTCGCATTTGTTTTAATGATTTCTTTTATTTTAGCCCAGCATGCATCATACGCATCTTTTGAGCTTTCATGCCCCATGGTTTGCTTGAAGAATGTCCCATCAGTGATGGTTAACTGTGCGTTCTATGTTTTGAGTAAGAGGAACTAATTCCACTCTGAGTTGGAAGGTTCTCTTTGGTCGATTCGCTTGGTTTGGTGATTGAGAGGTCCCCGTCTGGAGCTTTAGCCTGTTTCCTTTACTTTTACTGCCTGCTTTTGGCCTCCTCGTTGGACCGCGGGATTGTGTCCCCCGTGAGGTTGGTCTTGTCGATTTATTTCGTTTAGTTTAGTCCCTCCAAACAGGTGTCGCTTTTGGTTTTATCATTCCTTGCGTTTGGTTCAGAGTTTTCCGGAAGATTCTTATCACTTGTTGGTAAAAATGGGTGTCGTTTTACCTTAACACCCACTTTTCAGTCCGCTCCGCTGCATCTCCGCTTCATCTCCATGTTCCATGTCACTTTCGCTTCACCTCCGCTCGCTCCCCTGCAAAGAGGACGTTAAGGAGGGGCATCTGTTAACACCCGTTTTTTGCCGATAAGTCGAGTCGTTCCTCTTACTCCCATTTGTTGATACCTCGAGTTGTCCATCACCCGTTGGGGCTATTTTCAGGCGTGCTTTGGGCCAGTTTTATGGGTAGCCTCCCTCCTTGGTCAGGTCCAAGTTGATTCAGGGCTTAACGGGCCTTGGTTTCGGTTGATTGGGCTTTTCCATGAGTTTCAACGCCCAAGTGAATGTACGGTTCATACCTGACCGCTCAATCCATGTACGGTTGATCGTGGGCCATCCATATATTTTGGAGTAATTTGGTTAAATTTATGAATTTCCACCGATAAGCACTTACGCGGGCCTCTCCTAGCCGTTCAACTTGATAGATGGACGGGTTGTGACCGCTCATATCTCAGAGTCCTGTGCTGAATGATTTTCTCAGATAATTATCTAATTACCTTAGCTATTTTTGATTTTCCACCGAAAAGGTTAGAACGGTTAGTCTTTGGCCGCTCTATCTTTGAACGGTCGAATATGAGCCGTTCATCTCTAAGAGTCCAATGGCGAAGGTTTCGGTCAGTTCAACGGATAATTTGGATCATTGATGATTTATTTTGAATTTCCACCGACAGGGTTGGACGGACAGTAGATGGCCGCCCACCCAGTTGAGCGGTCTATCGTAAGACCGTTCTTCCCGTCGATTGTTGAATTTCAACCGATTTTTATCCCATTTATCCGTGGTTAAACCCTCAACTTTATCCTCGGTTTTCTCCGTGGATTCTCAACCAAATCGAATGAGATTTGATCCTAACGAAAGCTGAGGATATTATCTTCACTCTATCTTTTGATATCTCGGATTAATATCAATTGGAAACCCTAATTTCGAGCTAGGCTTTCTAGGCTCTATAAATAGACCCTAAAGGCCGGGTTGGAAAAGGGGGGAGATTTTGGTCAACGGCGAAGCCCTGCCGCATTCTTGAGCGACCTAGTACCAAGGAGGTAGGCTTTCTATGTCCATATAAGCCTCCGGTTCAGGGAGTAGTCAAGTTTTGAGTCTTTATGTTTGATTGGTTTTGTCTTCTTTGTTATTGCATGCACTATTCCTATCATTCTCTCCCCACGTTTTTCTTCATCCTCATTACCATGCACACATCCACCTGCGTTTTTGACACCGTCGGGGTTTAAAATCCCCCAGGCATCCTCCTTTCCACTTAGTCATGTTCACTTCTTATTATTTTGACATTTACTACACCTCTCAGTTCTAATCTAGGTTGTTTCTTTGTGTTTTCACGTTGTTTTTTAAAGGTCAGCAATCCCTAGCACGAGGCCCATTCCCTCTGGCCGGCTGGAGAGGGTGGAGGTTGGACCCCTTTGCGACTTCCGACTCGGTGGTCTTGCGCTGTGCTCTACGGTCCGTTCGAGAGGACGTGCGGTGCCGATTGGACCATCCATCATCTTCCTGCGGTCGTGACTAAGCCGTTTAACAGCCAGGAGTCCTTCATCCCGCACCTCCTGCAGCGTCCTTAGGCGGCCTATCGTAAGATCGTGCAAGCTATAGGCGGTTCTACCTGGACCGCTCATCTTCCTAGCGCTGTAGCTAGGCGAGTGTCTCTCCCTCTTTCCAAGGCACGGCGTGTTCATCACGTCCGGCGCTTTGGTGGCGATCATGGTTTGTTATACTTCCCCTTTTCCTTCTATCTTCATCTGTTTCTTATGTCGGATATGATAGAATAGACATCGAGAAGACACTTGGAAGGAACGTACGAGAGGGAGAAAATATATCTGTAGTCGCGTCTCCGGGTTCCTTCCGCGCTTGGGGCGTGACAACTGACATAAGTAAAAACTCAATTAAACTCTATTGAAACCCCATAAACCTCATCCAAACATTTAGAGTTAATTGGCATGCATCGATAGCAAGGTATTAGCATGAATAAAACCACATTCCAACTAATGGTAATAAGAATGGATTAAGCATCTTGCAAACCCAAATGAGAACTCATTTTGTCAAAGCATGAAACTCTTTATAGCTTTAAGAACCCAAGAAAGACATGCATGAAGGCACTATGAAAACACCCATTTGAAAGCATGATTGATCAATCAAATACGATACATTACAGAGATTTAAAACCATCATTCAATCTCAGTTTCAAACAGAGGAATGGAAAACCAATAAAATAACATGCAGTGAAGATATGAAAACTATCAAGACTACATGCAGTGAGGTACATCAAAATTGACATGTATCTCTTGTACATGAATCCAAATCAACCCACATACATGAGAAATAGATTAAGCCCAATCTTGCCATATCAAAATACATTCAAACATAAACTCTTACCTTGGATCCAAAGCATTGTGGACATTATGAACCTGCATATTCTAAAAATTCAGAAGCAAGTCAATATTGAACCAAAGTATTTGAAAAAACCAATTTCAAAACACTTCTCCAACCATGTTTATCTCATCAAATAAGAACATGTAGATTTGTATCTCAAAAATACAGTTATGAGCAATAGAATCACAATTATCAAATTCAGATCCAGTTCATTGATAGCCATGGAAAACCATTGCAGAGAGTGCTTAAAGCACACACACACCAAGAGAGGTATAAACTCCACTGAATAGAAGGATGTGTGACTCTATTTTACCATGATTCACATAAATTAAATATGTCAGCATTCAAGCTCATAACTCATGGACAGAAACCAGAAAACCCATGAAGGATATGCATGATAAACCCTTAGAATGAAGTGCATTGAGATAGACCCATGGTGAGGTCTATGCACATAAAGCATAGGTCTAAGCATATCAAACATAGGTCGATGCCTGTGAAGAAACATGAAGAACAGGTCGACTCCCAGAGTGAGTGAGGTCGACTCTTCAGAACACACAAGTCCAAGCATCCAATCCTACAAAACAAGATATCATCATGTTAGCTTGTTTATCATCAAGATGCCATTAAGCATAAAACACACAATATATTGGAGTCATCAAAACCATTGTCAAAGACAAGGAGGGGCGCACAGAACCCAACAATAGGTAAGAATCAAACTCACACCATTGAAAATGTTTTGCTTGTGAAAGGCTTGCATCATAATCTCCTAAGCATAAGTTAACTTTGTGACAGGGGATGCAATGTCACTTTTGATTCTACTCACTGCACTGTGGTAGATAGAAATAGTCATGAAATAAAGTTCATAGGGTTTAGACATAATAATGTATATATGATAGATCTAGATGATGCTTCACATGACAATATGTGTTTAGTTACTAAAAATACTGATGATGCTTGGCTTTGGCATTGCCATCTTGGGCATGCCAGTTTTAATGCGCTGTTGAAATTGTCTAGAAATAATTTGGTTGTTAGTTTACCCAAGTTGAAGCTTGTTCATGAAAGAATTTGTGGGGTATGTAGAAGGGGCAAGCAGACAAGAACATCATTCATGTGTAAGAATGTTGTAACCACTTCTAGGCCCCAAAAATTGATCCACATTGATTTGTTTGGACCAAGCAGAGCACATTGCTTGGGTAGTAAATTATATGGGTTTATGATTGTGGATGCCTTTTCAAGATATTGCTGGGTATATTTTCTCACTCATAAAAGTGATGCCTTGATGGAGTTTGAAGCATTTTGTAGGTTAGTTCAGAATGAAAAGGGGTGTTGCATCAAGGCCGTGCGGAGCGATCATGGTAAGGAATTTGATAATCATGAGTTCAGCAATTTCTACAGGGCTCAAGGATATATGCACAATTTCTCCGCACCAAGGACCCCCGAGCAAAATGGGGTCGTTGAGAGGAAGAACATGACATTAGTTGAAATGGCCAGGACTATGCTAAATGAGAACAACTTGCTGAGGTACTTCTGGGCTGAATCTGTGGACACTACATGCTATATAATCAACCGAGCCATGGTAAGGCCATTATTAAATAAAACACCTTATGAGCTATATCGAGGTAAGAAACCAAATATTTCTTAGTTCAAACCTTTTGGCTCCATTTGTTACATCTGCAACAATGGTAAGTTGGATTTGGCAAAATTTGACCCCAAGAGTGACAAGGGGATCTTTTTTGGGTACTCCCTTAGCTCAAGAGCCTATCGAGTGTACAACTTGAGAACTCTTGGAGTTGAGGAAAGTCCCCATGTCATTGTTGATGAATCATCATCCAAGGGAACTAATGAAAAATCTATCTTGCAGGTAGAAGAAATAGAAGATGATGATACGGGAAAGATGTTAGAGAGAGTTGAGAAACAAGGAGTTGAAGAACAAGTTGGTGGAAATCAGGAAAATCAAGTTGAACGGCAGCTACAAAGGCAATGGACTTTTGCAAAGAACCATCCGCCAGAGAATGTCATTGGCAATGTAGAAGAAGGAATAAGGAAGTGATCCTCCTTGAGGGAAGTTGAAAATCTAGATTACAAAGCCTTACTTTCACAATTTGAACCTCACTCTGTAGAAGATGCCTTAAAAGATGATTCCTGGATCATGGTTATGCAAGAAGAACTACACCAGTTTGAAAGAAAAAAAGTGTTGTTCCTCGTGTCACGTCTTAGAGACCACTCAGTGATCGGAACAAAATGGGTTTTTCGAAACAAAACAAACGATCAAGGGGTGGTAACTAGGAACAAGGCCGGGCTAGTACCCAAAGGCTATAGTCAGGAGCTAGGAATTGATTTTGATGAGTCCTTTGCTCTAGTAGCAAGACTCGAGACAGTGAGGATTCTATTAGCTTTTGCATGTTGCAATCATATTAAATTGTTTCAAATGGATGTTAAGAGTGGATTCTTAAATGGCTATATCTAGGAGGATGTGTATGTGGAGCAACCGCCAGGGTTTGAAGACACGGAGCATCCAGACCAAGTGTACAAGCTAGACAAAGCCCTTTATGGTTTGAAACAAGCACCCCGTGCATGGTATGAACGGTTAAGTGAATTTCTCATTCAAAACTGATTCAAACGAGGTAATGTCGATCAGACCCTTTTTACACAATTGAACGGTAAGGAAATTCTAATCGTTCAAGTATATGTAGATGACATCATTTTTGGCTCCACTAAGGATGCTCTCAGTAAATACTTTGCAAAATTAATGCAAAGTGAGTTTGAAATGAGCCTTATGGGAGAGCTAACCTTTTTCTTGGGATTGTAGGTGACATAGACGACTGATGGTTTATTCATAAACCAACAGAAATATGCTATGGAGCTGCTCTAGAAATTCAATCTGACCTCAACCAAGCCACAACCAACTCCCATGTCCACATCTTGAAAGCTTGACCATGATGAGCAAGGTAAGCCAGTCAATCAAACCCTTTTCAGGAGCATGATAGGATCCTTGTTGTATCTGACCGCCAACAGGCTCAACATTCAATATGCAGTATGTATATGTGATTGATTTCAATCGAATCCTAAAGAGTCTCATATGTCGGCCGTGAAACGCATCTTTCGATATATTGTTGGTACTCGTGAATTAGGACTATGGTTTCCACATAGTTCTTGTCTTGAATTGGTTGCTTATTCCGATGCTGATTACGCGGGTTGCAAAATAGACCGGAAGGGCACAAGTGGGTACTGCCAGTTCCTTGGAGGTTGCTTGGTTTCATGGGCCTCCAAGAAATAAAATTCTGTGGCATTATCAACCACCGAGGCCAAATACGTGGCCGTAGGTAGTTGTGTTGCCTAAGTGCTCTGGATACAACAACAATTGATTGATTTTGGTATCACACTTAAAAACACAGCCATTCTATGTGATAACACCTCTGCAATAAATCTATCAAAAAGTCCAGTGCATCATTCTCGCATGAAGCATATGGAAGTTAGGCACCATTTCCTGCGTGATCATGTAAGCAAAGGAGACGTCGGAATAAAATTTGTTGATACAAATAATCAAATCATCGATATTTTCACTAAACCTCTTAATAAGATAAATTCACTTCCTTTAAAAGAGAATTGGGCATTTGTCATTTAAAAGGTTAATGAATGTCTTGCATTTGTTTTGTCTCATCTCATGCATCTGCATTTGCTTTAATTCACTAGTAGACCCTTGCATTTGTAATTTCCTTTGGTCATGCATGTGCATCATGTTACTGTATGTATTGCATTTTCAATGCTTGAATGTGAAATGTCCGTGTATGGTGTGTGCTTTGTTAGAAAAACCTAAATATGAACTCCTTTGGTTTCCTATGACTGCATACTCCTTGATAAATAAAGCACAACCACATGAAGGAACGGGATGAAACAAGGCCCGAGAAGGTCGGAAATAGAAATTGGTGTGTATGATTGACTATGTCTTTGAACTTCCCCAATTTGACTATCCCAAGCATTATATCATTTGAGTTGATCTAATTATTTCCAAAGTCATTTGGGGTTCAAGTCTTATTCCTTGGAGTTCAACAATACCCCCAAAAATCACTATTGTACTCTCTACATATGGATACAGGGCGGTGTCAACACCTAGAGTCGACATCTGATCCTGGGTTCACTTTTTTCTTCGTGGGCAGAACAGGGCGAAATCGATGTCGACACCTGGTTCGTGATGCGGGACGAGCGACGCGACCGGGCTAAGACGTACGACCGACTAAATGTGCGGCCAGCACAAGCACACTAAGGTAAGCCGACCGACTGACCACCGTTGCGTTCTCCGGGTGGAGACGTCTCTCAACAGAAACTCATTCTAGCCCGACGATCATCCCTTACGAGGGAAACGTGGGATCGCAGCGGTTAAGGAACCACTGTCGCCTAGGGTAATGCAGTCCGAGCTCGGTGCCCGACTGGAGCTAAGGAACGGGCACTCACAACTCACAACCACGACAATTTGTAACTAGCTAACGAGCAAATTCTAACAAACACAGCATGATAGAAAATATACTAAATCATTAATATTAGTGTGGAACGAAGCGCGTACCTCCACGACTAGCGCGTGGGGAAGAATTCATGGCCGAATCCGACAACACCAATACATACACTTAATAACCGTACACTTTCTAAACCTAATGCCCACTCCACGCAGGGAGGTAAAGGGCTACAAACATAAATTTGAGGTTGCTGGAATCCGGGTTAATGGGCCGCACTCGCAGAAGGCGAGGGAAGCGAGTCGGGGCCGATCGAGTGAGCCAATTGGAAGCCAACTTGATTCTGCTCGCGCAGGTCACTCGGCGCAGCAAACTTGCGGAGGCCGGTACGCCAAGATCCGACGTCCGATCGGAGTGCCATTTCTTAGAGAATATCGGCGACATGATGAAGATTCTATGCTCCGAAGGGCGCGATCAGATCTTACCAGATCTGCACACAGTAGCGACTGTTCTCAGCCTCAGGTTCTGCGCACACAGAACTGCACAGGAAGACAACTAATTACTGGAAAAATGGTTCCCGGTGTCAAAACGAGGCGCTGTTTGTTGTAAATCATCGGTGACGTCTAGAGGAAGGATCTGACCAAGGGGTTTGGTCAGATCGGCAAAGAGGAGGGCGGGGTAGCTTCTGGAAGTTGCCTCTTATTCTGGGTCAGATCTGCACAGGGTGGTCGGCGCAGTCCCACGGGAATCTCCATCACAGCCAGCGCCGATCTCAGAACGACACGAGCTCAGCGGCAACACGAAGAGGACAAAAAAACCTACAACCCATCACGATCTCAGATCCAGAGAGCTTGGGAGTAGATGTGGAGAAATTTGGGATCAGGAAACTAAGGATCTGGACTACAGGCTCAAGCGTATTTGCGCGACTTCACGAGGAGAATTGTTGCCGGCGATCCAGAGCTCCGATCGATACAAAACCACAGTCAAATTCTTCCTGACTTGCAGAAGCTTGACTGACAATTTTTGCAAAATCAGATATGAAGAGGATAGGGAGGATAGAGGGGCGAGTCACACGCCCAAAAGAATCCCATCACAGGATTTGATCAAGGGCATCACACCCAAGAGGAGGAAGAGAATCAGTCTCTTAACATAATCTTCTCTCATAAAAACTTCATTAGCTTCTCAAATACCAATATACATGTGATTATATAGGGAATGGCAAGGGGAGGGAGGCTGGGAAATGCATGGGAGAGAGGGGAGGGAGAGGGGGAATGCGCACCTTGACCATGGGGAGAGGGGGAGACCAAGGGGGGACAAGGGGACAAGGATGCTACCTAATTTTGAAAAAATAAGGGAGGGGATTCAAAGTTGGTAGGTGGCTGCCTCCCCTTTGGACCAAGGAAGGGGGAAGCCTCCTTCCACTAGCCTCCTTAGCCCCCTTTCACTTATCCCCTTTCACACATAGCCACTAAACCCCTTGTCTTGTTCACATTGAAACCCCTTAAGGCCCAAAACCCATTAACTCTAGCCCATTCCCCACATGAGGTCTAATAAAGATAAAAGGGATAATTGTCCATGAGAGGACTACAAAGGGCACAATAAGGCTTTAAAGCAAGAAATAAGACAAGTAAGTAGCTCGATCGCACGTCCACGTCCTCTGCGAGCTAACCGGGCCCCGACATGTCCTCGTCCACCGACGTGTATTGCGGCGTGTGTCCGCAACAATTCTCCCCGGGTTGGAGGAACTCGACCCCGTCGAGTAAAGGTCCTGAAGCTGAGCTCTCCGCGTGTGATCAAGGCATCGTCTGGCATGGGGCATCCTCTTCAATGCACAAAGAAGTGTTGGTAGGCTCCGTTCCTGGTGGTGATCACCTGCTCATCCAGTATACAATATATATGGTTGCGTTGAGGCTAGAAGAGGTGGACCCTCGGGTGGTATGTCACTCACAACAGGAGGAGAAAGCCCAAAAACTTACTAGGGATCACCGCGGCGTTCCGATATGCTACCAGATATGAAACTTTGAACTTCGAACGGACACCATAGTCATCTAGTAGTTCAATAACATACGCATTCGAACCCACTTATTTCATGACTCGGAAAGGGCGGGTATCGTGGACCTGGAGTTTCTTTACGGTCCCCGAGAGGAAACCGTTCGGGTATGACCATGATCATGACGTACTATCCCTTTTGAACTCACGGGCATGTCGGCGTGCATCAGCTAACCCCTTATACGTGCATGGCTGGCCTTTTATTGGGACATGACTTAATGCAAACCATAAGAAAAAAAAAACAAACTATAGAAACAAACAGACTCATATATGACCTTAGACAAACCTACCCAACCATAAGTAATACTCGCAGACAAATGATGCAACCCAAAGTTGTGGACTCCTAGACATCCTAACTTGAACCTACTGACTTCTAAATGGGAGTTCAGAGGGTTGGGAGGATCACACCCAATTGCACATTGCCCTGGGACTGAGTACCCGGGTCGGCAGCATGCTCTTCCAAAAGCTCATCAAAGAACTCCTCCGCGAGTTATGGATCCGGCTCATAGCTAACCGGCACTAGCTCGGTGTGGGGTCGAGGGCTGGGGTCGCCGAAATATCCAATGAGTCTCGAGTGGGACACTTGGCTGCAAAGTGGCCAATCCCACCACACCTATAGCACTGGTCACACGGTCCTGTGCTAGAAGATGCTCTACCACTCATCGGCCCCTTTCCCTTGTCTTCTCGATAGGCCAGGGGTGGTGGGAGCTGGCCGGGGTCGGGCAGGCAATACGGGTTGCTGGGGGTCTGGGGTGGGAGGGTCCCTTGGAGGGAGAGGGCGAGGCCTGAGAGCAGTGGGGTCCTAGCGAGGGGGTTCCGGAGGACGAACCACTGGAAATCGACTATAGGAACTGGGCATGGTACGAGGGTCAGACCCACGCTGATGGATGATCCCCAGTCGCTGGACGTGGGCGAACTCCGTCTCGAACTACTCCAACTCAAGAGCAACCTGATATGCGGCCTCTAGGGTGGTGACATTGCGGAGAAAGAGTTCATACTGAAAGTGGGGCCGTAGGCCACGACAAAAGTGGGAAACATGCATCGTGCTCTCTTCTGAGATGCCACATCGCAAAAAATATTCATCAAACTCTACGATGTACTCGGACACGGACCGATCCCCTTGGTTGAGATTCTGCCACCTATCAATGAGCCATTGATGGTATGTGACAGGAAGATACTTGATTCTAAGTCTGTCCTTCATCTCATCCCAAGACTCAACTTGGCGCTCTTGACGCTGATATAGCAAGCTCTCCACATTGCACCAATAAGTTTGTGCTTGCCCTAACAGCTTCATTTTAGCGAACTTGACTCTCTGGTGGTCCGTCATCTCGAACCACTCGAAGTACCGGTCCATATCGGCCACCCAATCAAGATAGACTTTTGGGGCCAAGGACTCGTCAAAAGTGGGAGGGTAAGCTCGCACGGTCCTGAGGACTCTATCATTCTCTTCATCCCTCGGCTATTGAAAGTCACAAAGGCGTCGACCATACCCCTCGTAAGCATTATCGGACCCATAATATTCAAGACCAAGGTCACGATGTTGTGGTTCAAGGACTCAGTGAGGGGAGGGCTGAGGAGCATGTACGGGCTGCTCCTGTGCCGCAGGAGCGGGTTGGATTTGGGCCTTGGGAGCGATTTGGACTTGGGCTACTGCTGGAGCAGGTACAGGTGAGCCCTGGGCCACTCCTGGAGGGTCCCCGTGGGACAATCTATCCAACCGTCCAAGCAGACCTTGGACAGACTTGTCGGATGACTCCATGTGTTCCTCCATGGCCCTAAGGTGACCATTCATATTGTTTGAGAAGTTTCGAAAGATAGCCTCGGACTGGTCCAACCGAGCCATAATGGCCAACATCCCCTCATGCAAGGAGTGAAAGTCTCCCGAGGTGGCATCCCGTGGGTTTGCCATAGACGTGGGGCGATGGTATTGGGTACCTCGCCGGGTGGGCATTCAAAGGCACAAAGACTGGGGTACACAGACTAAAGCAATGATGATGAACCTAGACTTAACCCAGATCCGATACCTGGCGGAGTTTCGGGATCCGAAGATCCTCTCACGCGAGTGAATCACCTTCCCGATAGGCGTAACCTAACGATCGAACAACACCTTTTGATATACCGAATATTGGGATGCAATGTAACCTTGGACTTAGATGACCCTAGACTTAAACCGACGCTCTGATACCAATTTGATGCGGGACGAGCGACGCGACCGGGCTAAGAAGTACGGCCGACTAAAAGTGCTGCCAACACTAGCACACTAAGGTAAGCCGAGTGGCTGACCACCGTTGCGTTCTCCGGGTGGAGACGTCTCTCAACAGAAACTCACCCTAGCCCGATGATCGTCCCTTGTGAGGGAAACGTGGGATTGCAACAGTTAAGGAACCACTGTCGCCTGGGGTAATGCAGTCTGAGTCCGGTGCTCGATTGGAGCTATGGAACGGGCGCTCACAACTCACAACCACGGCAATTTGCAACTAGCTAACGGCCTTTTTCTCACAAATGCAGCATGATAGAAAATATACTAAATCAGTAATGTGAGTGTGGAATGAAGCGCGTACCACCACGACTAGCGCGTGGGGAAGAATTCCCAGCCGAATCCGACAACCCCAATACACACACTTAATAACCGTACATGTTCGGAACCTAATGCCCACTCCACGCAGGGAGGTAAAGGGATACAACTGTAAATTTGAGGTTGTTGGAATCCGGGTTGACGGGCCGCACTCGCAGAAGGTGAGGGAAGCAAGTCGGGGCCGATCGGGTGAGCCGATTGGAAGCCGACTTGATTCTGCTCGCGTAGGTCACTCGGCGCAGCAAAATTCCAGAGGCCGGTACGCCATGATCCGACGTCCGATCGGAGTGCCGTTTGTTGGAGAACGTCGATGATAGGATGAAGATTTTCTGTTCCAAAGGGCATGATCTGATCTTACCAGATCTGTACGCAGCAGCGACTATTCTCAGCCTCAGGTTCTGCGCACATAGCACTGCACAGGAAGGCAAATAATTACTGGAAAAATGGTTCCTGGTGTCGGAACGAGGCGCCATTTGTTGCAGATCGTCGGAGACGTCTAGAGGAAGGATCTGGCAAAGGGTTTTGGTCAGATCGGCAAAGAGGAGTGTGGGGCAGCTTCTGGAAGTCGCCTCTTCTTCTGGGTCAGATCTGCACTGGGTGGTCGATGTACTCCCACAAGAATCTCCGCCACGGCCAGCACCGATCTCAGAATGACACGAGCCGGCGGCAAAATGAAGAGGAAAACAAAACCTCGGGAGTAGATCTGGAGAAATTCATCAGGCTTATGGAAGTCGCCTCTCAAACGACACGAGCCTGCCAGCACCTACAACCCATCAGGATCTCAGATCTAGAGATCTTGGGAGTAGATCTGGAGAAATTCAGGATCAAGAAACTAAGGATATGGATTACAGCCTCGGGCAGATTTGCGCGACATCACGAGGAGAATTGTTGCCAGCGATCCAGAGCTCCGATCAACGCAAAACTACCACCAAATTCTTCCTAACTTGTAGAAGCTTCATTGAGAATTTTTGCAGAACTAGATATGAAGAGGATAGGGAGGATAGAGGGGCGAGTCACACGCCCAAAAGAATCCCATCACAGGATTTGATCAAGGGCATCACACCCAAGAGGAGGAAGAGAATCACTCTCTTAACATAATCTTCTCTCATAAAAACATCATTAGCTTCTCAAATAACACTATACATGTGATTATATAGGGAATGGCAAGGGGAGGGGGGCTGGGAAATGCGTGGGAGAGAGGGGAGGGAGAGGGGGGATGTGCAGCTTGACCATGGGGAGAGGGTGAGACCAAGGGGGTGACAAGGGGACAAGGATGCTACCTAATTTTGAAAAAATAAGGGAGGGGATTCAAAGTTGGTAGGTGGCTGCCTCCCCTTTGGATGAAGGAAGGGGGTCGCACCCTTCCACTAGCCTCCTTAGCCCCCTTTCACTTAACCCCTTTTACACATAGCCACTAAACCCCTTGTCTTGTTCACATTGAAACCCCTTAAGGCCCAAAACCCATTAACTCTAGCCCATTCCCCACATGAGGTCCAATAAAGATAAAAGGGATGTTCATGAAAGGACTACAAAGGGCCCAATAAGGCCTTAAAGCAAGAAATAAGATAAGTAAGTAGCTCGATCACATGTCCACGTCCTCCATGAGCTAACTGGGTCCCGGCGTGTCCTTGTCCACCGACGTGTATTGCGATGTGTGTCCACACCAGTTCGCACCCATTTGAACACCCTCCATTTCACGCCCTAAAGCCCCTACACATTTCGTGCCGCCCTCGTTTCTTGCCCACACCCCCTCCTTCCAAAACCTTCACCGTTTCCAGCCCTAGAAAGAGCGGGCGACCTGGCGACACCCGCGCATCAGCCTTACCTGAGCATCCGCAGCCCTTCCTTCGGCCTTCATCCCTTGGAGCGTGGGTGAACCTGTGGAGAGACCTTCCATCCAAGGTAAGGGCTCCACCATTGAACAGATCGACCCCTTCTTCTTTCTTCATCTCTATTCGGAGTGGATTTCCAAATGGCTCCCATGAGGCGTGCGCTGGGTAAAGAAAAGGTTGTGCAATCCAGCAGAAAAAAGGAACTCCAGGCTAAGAGCAAAGAACTCCGAGCCCTCCAGAAGAAGCCCACGCCCGCACAGTTCAAAATGATGGATCAGAAAGTTCTCTAACCGCGGGCGGTTGATTTCAATGATTTGCACAAAGCACTCCCTGAACTGCTCCCATTGATAGAGAAACAACCAAATCTTGCTTCATTTATGGCAAACCACTGTAAAATCTATCATTCACTTGTGCATCAGTTCTATGGAAACATGATTGTTATAGATAACAAGTATATGACTGTGGTGAATGGACAACCCATTCATCTTACGAGCCGGTCCTTAGCTTCTGATTTTGATTTGCCTGATGCTGGACAAACTTATGGAGATGCCATGTATGATGACCACGATGTATATGAGCTAATGACGGGGGAAGAAATGAAGAACAAGTCACTTAGTGGATTAAATGCCAACCATTTCTCTCCTTTAGAACGCATTCTCCATCATATGCTGACTACAATTTGGCTTCCAATGGCAGGAGGGAGAGAAAAAGTCACAGACTCACAAATGTTCCTTCTCTACTACATTCTGCAAGAAGAACAATCAATTTCCCCGCTATTTTTCTGGAACACATCACTAGCTGTCAGCACAATAGAAATAGAACACTTCCCTATGCCGCCGCCTTAATTGTCATTTTTCACGCGGTGAACATTCCATTAAGCAAGGAGCCTTGTCAAACATTAAGAGAGGCAGATATATACACTATTAATTCAATCTGCAAAAATATGGGATATGAAAGGAATGCTCAAGGACATCTGGTTCAGAATCTCAAAACTGTGAAAGAAAAGGACCCTGATGATGAGTCTGATTAAGAAGAGGAAGCTACTCAGACTGAACAAGGTGGGACCTCAAGCACCCAAGCAGCCTCCACGGACATACATGGGATACAACTAATGATGGAGACCTTGAGCTGTGAGGTGGGTCCCCTCAGGGAGATGGTGGATGTTCTCACTCACGATGTGGCGGAATTGAAGCTTCATCACACCACGTATCTCCAGGTTATTAATTCCATTAACACCTCCATTGATGCTCTTAAAACCGCCATGGATGCTCAAACCCAACAGTTCTCTGCCATAACTGATTATATACGCCATCCTCCTCCTCCGCCCTCCTCCGGTTCTGACTAATTCCTGCTATCTCCTGTTGGCAATGCCCTTTGCAGCCCGGTTGCCCCTATTTTTGTTGATGCCAAAGGGGGAGATATATCTCTATGTTGCTACTTATGTTACTTGTGTGACGCATGCTTTGGTGTTGCATGCTTGCATGTTTACATGCCTTTAGTCAGTAGTCGAGTCTAATGACTCATGTAGTTCTGAGTCAATGTTGTCCTGTGGTGAAATCATTGCATGGCATGCATAGTTAGTGGTAAATTACTCTTGAGGTTCACAAGTCTCCTAATGGAAACTTTAAATATGGCTGTGCAACTCTTTTTGTTGATGCCATTCCTATCAATTTATATGAAAGCTTGTGATTCATTGCATGAATGATCAATTTATGAAAGCTTGTGATTCATTGCATGAATGTCAATTTAATGATAAGGTTGTCATGTGATAAGGTCGTCATGAATGCTTGATGGATTGTCACATGGAATGAACATGGTCTTTGTGACACTTACCCACTGGTTAGTCATTTTTTTGAACCATAGCACATAGCATTTTGTCATCATCAAAAAGGGGGACATTGTTTCCTCCAAGGTTATGATGTGTGGCTTGAAGAGTTTTGATGATGACCGAATGCAATGTGACTTGGAATTGGCTGAGTGAATTGTTGCTTTACTCTCTAAATTCTAAATTAGTTGTATCATGCAATGATGAAAGATGCATGGAACTCCATGACCCTTTGTAATGGTGAATCGGCTAAAACAAATATGGAACTGAGGATCAATGGTGAATTCAGGTAAATTGATGAGGTAATATTTGATATGTGCTTGATAAATGAAATGCCTCATTGAATTCTTTTTGAATGGCCAATGGAAACCATCTTGGAATGAGCTCTCCTACTTCACAGGTTAGTGCAGGGAAAATCTCACAGGTGTAAGATTCCATAAGTATTCATGGTTCTATTACACAAGGTTAAATGCAATGGGTAAGTTTGTGAAATTAATATTGAAGCAAAGCTAATTTCCTTGTGGTGTTTTTGCAGGTTGGAAGAACTCCTCAAACCCCATTTGTCATGCCAAAACCCCAGTGAAGTTGTAGAATTTTATTTTTGGCAAAATGGGTCTTTGTGCATTCAGAGGGAGCAGGTGTCGACACCTGGTGTCGACACCAAATTCCCTGTGTTCTGCCTACCCTTCGGTTTAAAAAGCCCAGGGACTAGGTGTCGACACCTATTACCAAGTATTCTGGCGGAGCGTGTTTTGTTCAGCCTGTGGTGCAAGTGTCGACACCAGGTGTCGACACCTCGGCGGCATAGTCCGGGTGTGACTTTTAAGAACTGGCTCGAAACCCTATCAACCTCGATCCCAATGCTTGCTAATGATTGGTCCGTGGATCCCTAGGCTCCCACAAGTGTGGAGAAGTGATTTGGGTATAAATAGAAGCCCCTAGGGCGTCCATTCTAGGAAGGTTTTTAAGGTTTCATCCATTTTTCACCTATTTGGTGTGTAGGGCGGCGGCTACAGCTCCAAGGCTCCTTCCAAATCGATTTGGGCACCAAAGATAGAGGAGGAGAGCATGATTTCACCTTCCCAAGAGTGCTTTACTGGAGGCTGTGTGGAAAATCGAGTGACAACCTTGTTTGAGCAAGAATCGTCCACCCTCTCTGAAAGAACAGTCTTCATCCTGCTGGAAAACTCAAGCACGTCCGACGGAAAGAAAGGGGGAGCTCTAACCATGAGAAAATATTCTTCATTTTGATTTATCAAAGTTCTTTGTGGTCATATCTTGAATATTCGGTGTAATAGTTAGCATCTTGAACCTGGTTCTTGTGTGTTTGCTCATGAACGGAGACACGCGCGTATGTGTGTGTTTGGGTGGTCCAGCTCGATTGCCATCTGTGTGTTAGCTATTGTTTACAGCGTGTGTGGCTCACATCTTAGTGGAGCGTTAATCCTCACTCGGTGAGGGGTGGACGTAGGGGACACGTTTGTGAACCCGAACCACCTAAAAATCTTGTGCTCCCTTGTGGTTTGTTTCATCGCATACTTTTACGAGTGGGCCCTGCGCTAAGTCGAGTGGACTTTCCTTCTGACATACTTCCACTACATTCATCTACTCATGTTCACGAGAGAGATCATGTTCGCGTAAGAGTGTGTGCTTGTATGCTTTAAATTCATTCAAATCTGCAGTCAACATTTTTAACAAGCATCTCATCTATTGAAGTTATTTTTTGGAACAATCAATTCACCCCTCCCCTCTTGATTGCCACTAGTCCGGGCACAACAAATCCATATGATTCAACTCAAATGGTTTTGATGATAAGTTTTCAGTTCTAGTTTTAAATGACTTTCTGGTTTATTTTCCTTGGGTACAGGCCTCACAAATTTTATTATTCTTTTTAAATGAAACATCAAGCAATCCTTTTACCATATCAAATTTGACTAGTTTATGCCAATGGCACAACCATGCCAACTCTTCTTTATTTGTAGTGAGACACGAGCTATTGTGTGCGGCATCATCTAAATCTACTATTGAGCTATGGTTTTGATGATAACTAAACTTCATGTGTAATGATAGTGGTTTTGATAATCCCAATATATTATGTGACATATTGTGTGATTGATTAAAGGAAAATATCTTCATGACAAACGAAATCACATGTTGCTATCTTGCTTTGCAGGTACTGCCACTGGACTAGAATGCATGCGCCTTCATGCATGTTTTAGTGTGGGAATGTTAAGACTAATGTTCTTGTTCTTTTTGCCCATACGAATGTAGATTCATTGAGTATTCGTTGATATGAATTGGTTGCTTGTCACTGTGTAAAATCATCTTCACTTAATTGTTTGTCTTTGTTGAAAGGATCATCATCTTCCTCTTACTCATACAAAATCATGACTCAATGATGATTGGATACATATTGCTCTGGACTGAAGTTGGAACTCATATGAGGTTTGATTGATTTGTATTAAAAATGCCCCTTCAAATGCATGATCAATACTTTGATATGATGTCTAAGTTTCACTTTGCCAAAACCTCTCTGGAGTCAATGGTAAGCTCCCACTCTTGCTTACATGTGCATAGATTGGGAGTGATTCATTAGTCGTGCACTCAATTGACTTCATTGGATAGTTAAAGACTTAATGGCTTCAAAGTGTCTTATGCATATTCTTGGGGAGGTTCTTAAGATGAAAATGTTATCAAGCCATTTATGCGTCTTATGCTAGTACTTTCATAATCATACTTCATGTCATTTGGGTCACGGTCTCAAAACTAGCTTCATATGTTAATGCATGACCCATATATTTTGATCTTGATCTAACCTCTTGCTTTATCATATTTTTCAAGATGAAAAACTATGGTTGATCTTCATGGGATTATGGTAATATTTAATCAATTATCTCCCATTGATTTGATAGAGGTTTTAGCTATTTTTTAGACCCAAACAAGAAGGGGTCGACCCATGGGGTCGACCCTTTGAGGTTCTATCCAAAACAGAACATGTTTCTTGAGCCCTACCTGAAAGGGTCGACCCCTGGGGTCGACCCCTGTAAACCAGAACCAAGATTTGGTTCTGTTTTGGGTTCTGTTTATCCCGAGGGTCGACCCCAAGGGTCGACCCCTATAAAACTGAACCAGAAATCATTCTGGTTTGTGTTCTGTTTGCCCGAGGGTCGACCACAAGTGTCGACCCATTCCGGTACGTGGCGACACCGTCATATTTGACCTTCGTATAAGTGCACCAAAAGTCCTCCCAATCCGGTCCAAAAGCCCCAAATCACTCCATGATATCTGGATCTGGTCCCTAGGCTATCTCTTGACCATCCTAAGTCTATAAAACATCTTATTGGAGTGAAAACCCTAAGGGATGAACCTGAAAACTATTCTTTTCTTCAACTTTGTGTGTGCAGGTCGCAGGTAGCAGCTCCATGGGTTCTTCCACCATGTTTTGAGCGTGAATGTGAAGGGATGAAGCTGCAAACAAGTTTCCAATCGATCTCCAACCAGAAGTTGCATAGAGAATCAATCTACAACATCATTTGTGCAAGAATCCTTCATCATCCTTCAAGAACGATCTAAGGGGAGTCAGGAAAGATCCAAGGGAGATAAAGAGAGTGCTGCCCAAAGAAAAGAAGAGCCAAGCAAGCACAGATTAAACCTCCGTTCAAGTGTAGATTGAAGCCACATTCAAGATCAACAACATAGATTCAAAGGGGAGCCAAATCAGGAGTTTTTCTCAACTGAGTCTTATTATGTTTTAAGTTTCAGATTTGTATCTCTTATAAACTGCATACTTGTGTGTGTGTGGATCGTTGTTGGATCCGTGGTCATTTGTGTGTGTCGTATTGGATTCATGTGTATGCGTAGGTCTCCCTAGATCTACGTGTGTGTGAGGTTTGCTGCACTTGTCGCAGCGTGTGTGCGTTTTATTGATCCGCATGTTGGATTGTGTTAGAGACTACGTCTCGTGCGTGTGTGTGTGTGTGCATTGGGGCACGTCCCCGTGTGTGTGTGCGTGCGTCGTCCTGCGTGTGTGGTTGGAGCGTCGTCTCCGTTTGGGGATTTATCCCCGAGTGAAGTCTCACCTAGTTTGGTGAGGGGTGGACGTAGGGGGCCCGTCGTGGTCCCGAACCACCTTGAAATCCCTGTGTATTGTGGTTTGCTTTGCGCATTTTCTTGATTTGATTGTTGAACCCTTTTATATGATCGTGTGGGAACAGTAAGATTGAGAGAATCTATTTCTTGGCTTAATTAACTTCCTTAATCTTGTTGAAAGGAATTTACTCCATCACGCAGCATTCGTCTTGTCGTCTAGTATGAGGATTAGTGTAAGCTGTTATCTAACTTGCTGTTCAATAGATTTGATATTTTAATTGTTGTTTCATTACACTTGTTAAAACTAGAAGAGTTTCCTTAAAATTTGTAATCACCCAATTCACCCCCCTCTTGGGTGTCATAGATCGTGGGACCCAACAATTGGTATCAGAGCTAAGGCTCTAATTTCATAGATCTAACGATCTGGAGTGATCCGGATCAATGACTACCATGATGTACACATTGACTTCTCCACCTATGTTTGATGGCTGTAATTTTGATTTGTGGTTAGGAAGGATGTGCAGTCTAGCCAACTCATATGATCCTAAGCTATGGAAGCTTATTTCACATGGTCCTCATGAATTGCCTAAAGACAAAAATGTCTGGACTAAAAATCAAAAGCATATACATGATCAAAATTGCTTGGTTTTGAAGTTGCTTACTGCTGCAGTTGATTCTAACTATTTTCCTTTTATCTCCCATTGTAGATCTGCGAAGGAAATATTGGATGGATTAGCAGATCTCAAGGAGGAGCTTAAAGGCAGATGTCTTGTAGCGGGCACGAGTGCACAAGCGAGTGGTCAACCAAGTGAATCGAGCTCAAAGGTAAACTCTGACTCTGATTATGAAGATGATTTTAACTATGAAGAGTTGTTGAATGCCTATGAAGAGCTTGCTGAAAAATACAAGAAGTTGAAATCTGAAAACAAAAAATTGAAAAAGAATGTTGGTCAAAATAAAAGTGATTCCTCATGCAAAGAATGCTCACACCTTAAGGAATTGATTGATGGTTACATGTTGGACATTGAAATTCACAAAGATCAAATCTCTTCCTTAAGAAATGAAAATAAGGAGCTGAAAGAGAGAATGAGTCTAATGGACATTGGCCAAATTGAATTTGCTCATGATAAGAAACTTGAAAGAGAAAATGAGAAACTAAAGGAGTTGAACAATGCCATGTCTAAAAGATTGTCGAGACTTGAAAAAGGAAAATATGTGGTTGTTAGAGAATGTGAAAATATGAATGAGTTTAGGCAAGAAGTAGAATGCCTCAAGACTACCAATGCCATGTTGAATGTTAGTCTTTCCACTTGTGAAGAAGAACTTGCCAATTCTGAATTGCACATTTCATCTCTTGAAAAAGAAATTTCTGGCTTGAATGCTTCATTATCTAAATTTGTGAATGGCCAAGAAAACTTGGATAAATTGTTGGGCATGAAAGTGAACATTCAAAAAGAAGGGCTGGATTTTAATCCTGTGAACAAAAAAAATTTTGAGAGTAAGCTACACACTTCTCTTGTTCATACCACTTGTGCACCCAGCACCTCCACATCTCGCTCCCATGAACACACCATGTCAAGAACTCAATCAAATCTAAAAAAGAGTGTGGATGTCCAGAATGTGCATGCTAGAAACATTCATGTAAACTTCCATGCATCTAAGAAAAGAAATTTCTCTTGTCTTTACTGTGGAAAACTTAGACACATGATGCAAGATTATTTCATTATGAAAAATGATGATTTGAAAGCTTGCAGGAACAGAACTGGCTCCATAAATTCAAAGCAATCATTTACTACAAAATCTCTCATGCATTGCAATCACTGTGGTAAAAGAGGTCATACAATTTCACAATGCTGACTACTAACAAGGAAAAAGAATTTTCATTCAACACATCATGCTCAAATGTACAAAATGGTCAACCAAATGAGAAGAGTGAATGTGATGTCACATGCTTCAAATGATTTTCATACCTTTAAGCTCTTGAAGCCATGCTGTCGTTACTGTGGTAAATTTGGGCATAACATGCATGAGTGCTTTCTAAAGGAAAATGATGATTTGAGTGTTGTTAAGAAGTGGAAGTCACGTGCCGAAGATGCTGCTAACCCACAAGGACCCAAGATGGTTTGGGTACCTAAGAATGTCAAATAAGAAATCTGTTTTGCAGGTGTGCCATGGAGTGTAAAGTATGAAATCTGTTTTCAATCAAGAAGGTAAGGCACATGGGCCAAGTGGCATAAGTTAGGTTGGAATAAAACTCAAAAATTGAATTTGAAGATCAGGTGATATCCCTCCTACTTTCTGTAGTGACTCTGTCATGTTCTGACTTACTCTAGATCATATAGTCATGTAATCTTGCATATGTCTGCACATGTATTTCATTCATAGTTGTTTACATATTTATGCGCATATCACTTGTCATATAGCATCCTGTTGTAGGAGAGCTTGAAGATTCTTCAGATCATGATTTAACTACATATTTTGAGTTTGCATACACTTTCACGCACTGTCTTGCATAAGTTGAACATTCTGAATTCATGTCATAATACATAGCAATCCTCCTACCTTCATCACCCTTGACTACAAAGTATATCAAATGGTG
Source organism: Amorphophallus konjac (assembly GCA_022559845.1). Taxonomy (NCBI): domain Eukaryota; kingdom Viridiplantae; phylum Streptophyta; class Magnoliopsida; order Alismatales; family Araceae; genus Amorphophallus; species Amorphophallus konjac. The sequence goes on along the minus strand of CM040123.1, from coordinate 227,414,223 downwards.
ACATGTGGAAGGACAGATTTTACCTATCTGAAAGCTATCACTATGCGTGAGGTGATCTTCGGATCTAAGTTTTCCGCTCGATACTATGAGTCAATTAGTTACAGGCTGCATATGGCATTGGATTGTTACTGAACATCTTGCATTCATGCACACACTAAGGGGGAGCAACCACATTCATCATATAGAATTAATGTTAAGGTTTACACATGAGTCATGCATTGCATCTAGAGCTGTCCAGGAGATGCCAATTATAAAATAAATTTGTCATGTCATTGTTAATCAATTTGAATCGACATTGACAAATCAACTCTGTTGTTCTTGAATGCAGATTACACTCCCAAAATCCAAATGCTAATGGGCTGGCCGTGACCAATCTTGAATCAAATGATGAATACCTTGCAAGGATGAAAATGATAAAATTTTCCTCAATCCACCACCGGGAGATAGAAAGTGATCTTGATAGTACCGAAGACATGGTATGAAAAGTGCACATCTCTGTTAACGAAGGATGGGTTCAATAGGTGAAAGACATGGAAGAAAAAGGGTTCTCAAGGCAAAGATAAGAAAGTAAAATCTGAAATATCAACCTTCGTGAGGTTGGCAATCTTAGTGATTGAAGGCTTCCAATCTTGTCTCCTGAACCAAGGTAATTCAACCTTGTTAAATCATGCAATGATCTTTTTGTCACTTGGTGATACCCTCAGATGACAAGTGTTGATTCTAAAAACTTGAGTTGTCATTTACTAGCATGCTGTGACAAATTAGTCGAATCTAGTTTGATGTGATGAGCATAGTTAATTGATTTAACCAAATGAAAACCTTAAGAGATGTGCATGAAGTGGTTGGTTATTGAATGACACTTGAATTGAATTGCATATCTGGTATATCAAATGGTGTTTGTGAAAGAGTGGATTATATCCACTTGGAAGCATTCCCTATACGTTGAGTTGGGTCTTTGGACTAACATCTCCGCCTCGTACTAGATCTTGACTGGCTTGTGATTGATTGATTTTTGAATGAATCCTTGAGCTGAGTTATGTAAATTGAAAATATGTTTGTGATTAAAAGATCCATACATTTGACTTTTGGATGAATTCTCATTTCAAATCTTGTGAAAGACCTTTGAAAATCTGTTTTTGAACAATTCTGAAATTTGGGTTGCATTGCTTAATTTTGATCATTTATGCACCCTTATTCATAAAGGTCTTGTCATAAACAATGTTTACTGATTCATGGATTGAATGTGGATGATCTCAATAAGATTTCTGTCACACTAGCTTGAAAATCAAAGCTCTCATCTTATTTCTGCATCCTGTCTTTCATTCTCATACAGTTATAGGTTGTATGCATCAGAATCCAATGCATAGGTGCATTTAGTTCACTCAAATGAAAAATCAAAAATACACACCTTGCACCCATGTTAATTTCTGCATTGCATTAGAACTCATGCATTTAGTCACACTTAGTTCATTCTATTGGCATCCATTCAATTGGTATCAAATTATCCATTCAATTGGTATCAAATTGACATCACATTGCTCGCATGCATGTCATAGTGCATTTGCATAAACTCCCAATGTGTGCTTGTGTGTTATTATATGCTATTCACCCCCATCCTTGAAATTTCTATGACCTTATACCTTCTTGATAAATAATGTTACAATTGAGTCATTAACAGTGTGCTTCATATTGTACACTATGGGGGAAGTAAAAGTGCATCTATTTAGGGGGAGTTGTATGTTAGGTTAGGTGCAATGCATTCAGAGGGGGGGTGAATGAATACCCTTTAAAAAACTTTCTTCCAATTAAAATACTAGTGCTCAGAACTGCGGAATAAAAGCACTAAGACTAACTGAAGAAAAACTAACCCAGTCATCTATTGAACCTGTTTACAAATATAAAGTGCGCTCCTAGCAAACATCTAATGTGGGCAGCAATTAGACAGATCATGCAAACACACAAAATCACTGTCAAGCATATAGTGTGCGCATCAATGAAATGAACACAAAGAAGATCAACCTATCACAACCCTATGCATTCATCTAGCGCCAAACACACAAAGAAGTCAAACCACTGCACAATGGGTTTTTTAGGTGGTTCGGTCCAAGGACCTACGTCCACCCCACTCCCAACCGGAGTGAGACTTCCACTAGTAACACTAGCACAGCAGACTCAGTCTGCAACAACTGCTGCCAAACAGCTTGACCAGGGGAACAACCTCCCCTCTTCCTCCCAACCGGAGGGAAACCCCAAGCGACTCCCTGCCACTTGGAAACCAGAGACTCACGGTCTCTCTTCCTCCAAACCGGAGGGAACACCTAGTCTTGCAACCCACAAGACTAGAACCGGAGGACCAATCCTCCCTTCCTCCAAATCGGAGGGGAACCTAGAGACCCAAGTCTCTCTTCCTCTGAACACCAGAGGGAAACACAAGTGACACTAAGTCACCTGCAAACCAGAGGTCGAAGACCTCTCTTCCTCCAGACCAGGAGGGATCCCTGGACTTGCAATCCACAAGCCCAGAACCGGAGATCAGATCTCCCTTCCTCTAACCAGAGGGAACCCACAAGTAGCACCCAGCTACTTGCAACCGGAGATATCAATCTCCCTTCTCCTGAACCAACAGGAGGGACCCCGACCTCTCTACAGAGAATCGGAAGAAGCAACAAGTGAATGTTTAAAATAAAAATGAAACCAGCAACAGAAAGTTGAAAAGATAAAAACAAATGTGGCTCTCGCAGGAGCTGGCTGGCCTGGATTTGATCCACGGTCCAGTAGGAACAGATCTTCAATTGAAGCTTCTATCACTCTAGCTCTCTCTTCTTCTCTATTCTTCTTCCTCTTCTTCTCTTCACACTCTGCTATCTCGATCTCTTACTCAATCTCTCTTTCTTTCTCTTTCTCACTCTCTTTCTCCTCTTCTTTTCCTTTTCTTCTTCTCTATCTGGATCGTGGCTCTCTGTATGGACTTCACCTTTCGCCCACACTATCTGCCATCTTTTGTGGAAGAAGGTTCATATATATATATAGCAGGAGCAGCAGCAGCGGCAGCCCCGTCGTGTGACCTCCACACTTTCAGCCCTAAATATTAGGACCACGTGGCAATCTCTCAGCAGGCTTCATTCCACCCTCGGATCACGTGCTGCCAGTCACTGGGGAATATTTCTTCCTCGGACCTGCAAGGAGATGAAAACCATTAAAAATGAGGGCCACAATAACTAAAGCTGCACGAGGTATGTGGTAGCAATTCTAGATGCACTGAGAACGACACGAGATACACAAGGTGACTACAACACGAAGTAAGGAGAGAACGACACGAGATACATACTGTAACAGAGATAACACTACAAAGAGAACGACATGAAGAAGATGAAAACAACACGAGGTAAAAAGAAGAACGACACGAGATACATACGATGACTACAGCACGAAGTAAAGAAAATGACACGACATAATAAACAGCAAAGAGAACGGCACGAGAACAACATGGACTGAAACCAACTCGAATACGAATACAAAAACTGACACGAAGTGTGGTCACAAGACAAGATAGACACGGGGTCTAGGAAAGACAACACGAGGACAGAAAAATAGACACGGCTATCACAACACGTGATGAAGCAGTGAAACCAGAAGAAAAAATGACTCGAGGAGACACGGAGACAATACGAAGACACAATAAGGAAACGACACGAAGTCATAAAAACAACTTGACGACACAAACACAGAAACAACAGAAACCGACACGAAGTGTGGTTACAAAACAAGAAGGACACGAGGTCTTAGGAAAAACAACACGAAGACATAAACAGAAACCAACACGGAGTGTGGTTTCAACATACGAGCGACACGAGGTCTAGGAAGAACAACACGAAGACATAATACGGAAACGACACGAAGTGAAACAAGAACGACACGAAGTGCAGTAGTGACAGAAACACACACTACACAGAGAACGACACGAAGTGGCACAGAAAGCAACACGAGGTGCTGCGATGTCCTGCACGCAATAGAACAAAAATGACACGAAGACGATGACAACGACACGAGGTGAAGTCACAAAGCGACAAAGACAAGAGGTGTAGGGAACACGACACGAAGACATGAAACAACACGGAGACGAAACAGCAACCGACACGAGTTGAAAACAACACGAAGACGAAAAGTGAAATCGACACGGAGTGTGGTCAAAGCGAGAAAGACACGAAGTCTAAAGCGAAAAACCAACACGAAGACAGAATACAAAGAAACGACTTGAAGTTAGGACAACACTAGGAGAAGACTGCACGAAGTGAAAACAACACAAAGACAGAAGATGCCACGGCTATCACGACACGTGATGAAGCAGTGGGACCAGAAAGAAACGACACGAGGAACAACAGTAAGTGACACAAAGTTAAAGAGAAAAACAACACGAAGATGATGTATGCAACAGTGCAATGTCTAGACTTGAAATCCAAAGCAAACGGCTGTACATACTTGAAGATGTGAAGCCAATGTACAGACTTACTATACCAGTCTGATGTACAGACTTCAAAGAACAGTCCAATGTATGGACTTGCACTGCAAACAACAATGTATAGACTTCATGTAAACGCCCAATGTATGGACATTGAAATCGAAGACCAATGTGCAGACTTCAAGTTTAACTGTGGATGTACAGACTTCAAAGATGTTGGCGTGACAATGTACAGACTTTGCCTAAGACGCTGTACACACTTAGCCTAAGACAATGCATGAACTGAGGAGTTGACCAATCAGCCAAGACTGAACATAATCTAATATGCAATACCATATCAAAACTTATGAAGAACTGCATTATGATCAAAAGGTGAGTAATAGCATGATGACTCACACAGCAGGATGACTCACAGTGAATAACACACACACATCAAGGATCAACTATCAAAATCACATCAAGGCCATCATTAAGATCCATCAAAGCCATCAGCAAAGCCACAATTGAAATCATCATCAAAACCATCAGCAAAGCCACAATTGCCATCATCAAAACCACAGGGCACAACATTGTATTGTTATGTATTCATGATATTTTCGGTATACATGCTGGATCAAATTCGCACACTTCATACACAAAATGTGAAAATGAGTGTTAAGGATAAGGATATATGAATTTCTTTTCAACACTCTAGAGATGTTAAATTTGCTGCAAGTATGTTGAAGAGACAGTTGAGGAAAAAACTGCCTACCTATCTTTGTTGAAAAATCTGAAATAAAAATGAACGGCAGAGCAATGCTCGGTCTCACTGAGTAAACTGGGCACATGTCACCTGAGACGTGATGTGGTTCATATCTGAAAAGTGTGGACTGGTACCTCTGTTCAAAATGAGGTGAAATAGTTCAGTATTCTGAGTAACCGGAGATTCTGGCATGAGCTCCATGCGTCTACTCGCGTAAAAAGGAATTATTTGAACTTGATCATTCTTAGAAAAAATTCAATTTATCTATGAAAAATTGTTGAGGTAGAGCGAAACCTCCAATACGCTGTTCTCAAAATTGAAGTGCAGTCTGTAAAATGTCTCCTTGTGTTGATCTGAAAATCTGAATATCCATATTGAAACTATAATTTTCATGTTACTTACTTACACATCTGAAAATTTGATTTAATATGTATTCAGAAAGTTGATTGATTGCATTAATCTCCTATATAATTGCACAATCTCCTATGTGCTACACATGTGTATTCTGATTGTCATGACTCTCTTGCATCTTTCCTATACCCATCCCCTCTTAAATAAGTACGGGGGAGCTGTGTTGCATGTATATATATGTATCTATTTGTTTGCTTGTGTATGCATCTTACATGCCATGACATGCATAAGTTGCATCTCATGCATTTCAAACCACAAATCAAAAATTAAAAATCTAGAAAATACTGAAAACTAAAAATTGAGTGGTCTCTTCATGCTATTTACTTGCTCAATAAATCTTTATGTTTGATTGGCAAATGGGGAGAAGGATTTGGCATGTCCAAGTAATCATCAATTGGTATCCTCTCTAGTCAACATTTGGTATCAGAATTTCCAATACAAATCAATGATTTGGTGCCTCCTATACATTCCATGAACCCACTTATTTATAATTTGCTACTGCTTCATCAGAATTTCCAATGTGGGTTATTGTTCCTTGCACATTTATCATGCTACAATTTGCACCTCCTTTGTTTCTTCTTCATGAGGGAGAATGATTGGCATTACCCCACTTTTTGATAATGTCAAAGGGGGAGAAACATTTCATGTGATTCATGATTGATAATGCTGATTGCTGGATTCATGATTGGGGGAGAAAAAGATTCAAAACTTTCATGTGAAATTTCATGTGATACATGATTGCCTGTGACAAGAGAAAAATCATTTCGTTTGCCATCTTCACTAAGATTGTCATCATTCATCACTAAGTTTGTCATCATCAAAAAGGGAGAGATTGTTGAACTATGGTTTTGATGGTTTTGATGATAACTAAACTTCATGTGTGATGATAGTGGTTTTGATAATCCCAATATATTATGTGACATATTGTGTGATTGATTAATGGAAAATAGCTTCATGATGAATGAACTCACATGTTGCTATCTTGCTTTGCAGGTACTGCCTATGGACTAGAATGCATGCACCTTCATGCATGTTTTAGTGTGGGAATGTTAAGACTAATGTTCTTGTTCTTTTTTCCCATACTAATGTAGATTCATTGAGTATTCGTTGATATGAATTGGTTGCTTGTCACTGTATAAAATCATCTCCACTTCATTATTTGTCCTTGTTGAAAGGATCATCATCTTCCTCTTACTCATACAAAATCATGACTCAATGATGATTGGATACATATTGCTCTGGATTGAAGTTGGAACTCATATGAGGTTTGATTGATTTGTATTGGAAATGTCCCTTCAAATGCATGATCAATACTTTGATATGATGTCTAAGTTTCACTTTGCCAAAACCTCTCTGGAGTCAATGGTAAGCTCCCACTCTTGCTTACATGTGCATAGATTGGGAGTGATTCATTAGTCGTGCACTCAATTGACTTCATTGGATAGTTAAAGACTTAATGGCTTCAAAGTGTCTTATGCATATTCTTGGGAAGGTTCTTAAGATGAAAATGTTATCAAGGCATTTATGCGTCTTATGCTAGTGCTTTCATAATCATACTTCATGTCATTTGGGTCTCGGTCTCAAAACTAGCTTCATATGTTAATGCATGACCCATATATTTTGATCTTGATCTAACCTCTTGCTTTATCATATTTTTCAGGATGAAAAATCATGGTTGATCTTTATGGGATTATGGTAATATTTAATCAATTATCTCCCATTGATTTGATAGAGGTTTTAGCTATTTTTTAGACCCAAACAAGAAGGGGTCAACCGATGGGGTCGACCCTTTGAGGTTCTGTCCAAAATAGAACCTATTTCTTGAACCCTGCCTGAAAGGGTCAACCCCTGGGGTCGACCCATTGAAGGGTCGACCCCTATAACCCAGAACCAAGATTTGGTTCTGTTTTGGGTTCTGTTTAGCCCGAGGGTCGACCCCAAGGGTCGACCCCTGTAAAACCGAACCAGAAATCATTCTGGTTTGTGTTCTATTTGCCCGAGGGTCGACCCCAAGGGTCGACCCATTCCGGTACGTGGCGACGCCGTCATATCTGACCTTCATATAAGTGCGCCAAAAGTCCTCCTAATCCGGTCCAAAAGCCCCAAATCACTCCAGGATATCTGGATTTGGTCCCTAGGCTGTCTCTTGACTGTCCTAAGTCTATAAAACATCTCATTGGAGTGAAAACCCTAAGGGATGAACCTGAAAACTATTCTTTTCTTCAACTTTGTGTGTGCAAGTCGCAGGTAGCAGCTCCAAGGGTTCTTCCACCATGTTTTGAGCGTGAATGTGAAGGGATGAAGCTGCAAACAAGTTTCCAATCGATCTCCAACCAGAAGTTGCATCGAGAATCAAGCTACAACATCATTTGTGCAAGAATCCTTCATCATCCTTCAAGAACGATCTAAGGGGAGTCAAGAAAGATCTAAGGGAGATAAAGAGAGTGCTGTCTAAAGAAAAGAAGAGCCAAGCAAGCACAGATTAAACCTCCATTCAAGTGTAGATTAAAGCCACATTCAAGATCAACAACATAGATTCAAAGGGGAGCCAAATCAGGTCTTTTTCTTAACTGCGTCTTATTGTGTTTTATGTTTCAGATTTGTATCTCTTATAAACTGCATACTTGTGTGTGTGTGGATCATTGTTGGATCCATGGTCATTTGTGTGTGTCGTATTGGATTCATGTGTGTGCGTAGGTCTTCCTAGATCTACGTGTGTGTGAGGTTTGCTGCACTTGTCGCAGCGTGTGTGCGTTTTGTTGATCTGTATGTTGGATTGTGTTAGAGACTACGTCTCCGTGCGTGTGTGTGTGTGTGTGTGTGCATTGGGGCACATCCATGTGTGTGTGTGCAGGCATCATCCTGCGTGTGTGGTTGGAGCGTCGTCTCCATTTGCGGATTTATCCCTGAGTGAAGCCTAACCTAGTTTGGTGAGGGGTGGACGTAGGGAGCCCGTCGTGATCCCGAACCACCTTAAAATCTCTGTGTATTATGGTTTGCTTTATGTGTTGTCTTGGTTTGATTGTTGAACCCTTTTATATGATCGTGTGGGAACGGTAAGATTGAGAGAATCTGTTTCTTGGCTTAATTAACTTCATTAATCTTGTTGAAAGGAATTTACTCCACCACGCAGCATTCGTCTTGTCGTCTAGTGTGAGGATTAGTGTAAGCTGTTATCTAACTTGCTGTTCAACAGATTTGATATTTTAATTGTTGTTTCATTACACTTGTTAAAACTGGAAGAGTTTCCTTAAAATTTGTAATCACCAAATTCACCCCCCTCTTGGGTGTCATTGATCGTGGGACCCAACATCTACCCTGTAAATGTTGTAAACCCTCTTTCCAATAAATTTCACAGTTTCAGAATTTGATTCAAATATGGTGCATGCATGAGAGTCAAAAGTAACTTTGTGACCTCTATCACATAACTGACTTATGCTAAGCAGATTATATGCTAGACCTTCTACTAGCAGGACATCATCAATGCAACTAGTCAAGGTTTTGCCTACCTTACCTGATCCAACAATCTTACCTTTTGTGTTTCCTCCAAAAGTTACATGTCCTCCGTCTTTTACAGCCAGCATACAGAATTTATCTTTATCACCAGTCATGTGCCTTGAGCAGCCACTATCAAGATACCATCTGTTATGGGTGGCTGCAAGGCATTCCTGCACAGATAATCAGGCAAAATATTTTGGAACCCAAAAATGATTGGGTCCCATCTGGCCATTCATATTATACAGTAAAGAAATCAGACATTTCGATATCCATACAGATCTCACAGAGGTAGATTCTTTTTCCGATCCAATTCTTTTATTCATATGATTCACTTTTGATGCAACTTTATTTTTCTGTTGTTTTGCAGCAGACTTGAGATTATTTAACTTTGAGTTTTTGTTTTTGTTGTTATTTCAGTATGCTGCTGAAGAATGGAACCACCCAGAATGACTAGGATGACTAGCCCTTTGAAAATCTTGATAATACTGTGGTCCATAAGTTGGATGTCTAGTTCTATGATTTGTCTATGCATTGCTTTGATAGAAAGGTGTTTGAAAAGGGGTATGCCTTGACTTATAGTAATTGACATGCTGACCTCCCCATGTGTTTTTCTGATGGTTTTGTGTCTAAAAGTGGGTGTAAACAGGTCTATATGTATTCTTGAATTTACTTGCCCATGAGTTTCTGTTCCACTTTTTAGAATTATTCCTGGGACCCTGTTTACCTTCTCACGAGGAATTTCCTTTCACATTCTTTCCAAATGAAGTGTGCACAGACCTACCCTGGATATTACCTTGACCTAGCTGGTTTTTATCAAGGGATTTCTCAGAAGTATTCTAGCCCGATTTTCTGGTCTGGTCCACCTTCTCTTTTCCTTTATTTTTCATGTTCATTTGTTTTGTGAATTTCTGAGTATTTTTATTCTTTTCATTATCTTCTGTACAACCCATCTTAATCAATGGATTGAATTTTTCTTCTCCTGTTTCAGAAACAAATGTAATTGTTTTGACATCAAATTTTATTTTATTGGTTGGATTGTAACCCAGACCATCTTTTTAGAAATTCATTTTTGTTCCAAGAATGGCATTCGACTTTTCTTTTCCTTGTGTCATGGCCTCTAAGGAATTTTGTTTGTCATCAAATTTTTTTGCTATTTTTCAGTGTTTCTTTTAAGTTCTTCATTAACACTTTTGATAGCATCATATTTCTCAACAGCAATTTTGGTTTCCTCTTAAAATTTTTGCATTCTAAGTTTCAATTGATCAATAACATTTTTCAAAGTTTCATTTTCACGTCTCAACGCATTGATTACATCCTTATACGTTTCAGATTCAGCCAAATATTTCTTTCATTCAGAATTTTTAGTCTCCAAGCAACCAATTTTTTCATTTAAAGAATTATCAGGAACAATGGAGTTTATATTTTTCTTTAAATGTCTATTTTCTCTACGCAGATCATCATACTAATCTAAAATTTCAGCATATGCCTCATTCCATTCACTTTGAGAAAAATGTTCAAATGGGGAAATTACCTCATCATCTTCTCTTTCATCTTCATCTCTTCTGGCCATCAGGCACAGTTTATCATTACTTTCTTCTTCAGATGTGATGTCTTCATCTTCATCCTCTTCCTCGTCACTCCAGGTGCTGACCATGGCTTTAGGCTTTTTACCCTTCCACCTGGGTTGTTTCATCTTCTGAAATTCTGGACATTCAACTTTTACATGTCCTGACTTCCTGCAATTAGAGGTTCTGTCCAAAATAGAACCTATTTCTTGAACCCTGCCTGAAAGGGTCAACCCCTGGGGTCGACCCATTGAAGGGTCGACCCCTATAACCCAGAACCAAGATTTGGTTCTGTTTTGGGTTCTGTTTAGCCCGAGGGTCGACCCCAAGGGTCGACCCCTGTAAAACCGAACCAGAAATCATTCTGGTTTGTGTTCTATTTGCCCGAGGGTCGACCCCAAGGGTCGACCCATTCCGGTACGTGGCGACGCCGTCATATCTGACCTTCATATAAGTGCGCCAAAAGTCCTCCTAATCCGGTCCAAAAGCCCCAAATCACTCCAGGATATCTGGATTTGGTCCCTAGGCTGTCTCTTGACTGTCCTAAGTCTATAAAACATCTCATTGGAGTGAAAACCCTAAGGGATGAACCTGAAAACTATTCTTTTCTTCAACTTTGTGTGTGCAAGTCGCAGGTAGCAGCTCCAAGGGTTCTTCCACCATGTTTTGAGCGTGAATGTGAAGGGATGAAGCTGCAAACAAGTTTCCAATCGATCTCCAACCAGAAGTTGCATCGAGAATCAAGCTACAACATCATTTGTGCAAGAATCCTTCATCATCCTTCAAGAACGATCTAAGGGGAGTCAAGAAAGATCTAAGGGAGATAAAGAGAGTGCTGTCTAAAGAAAAGAAGAGCCAAGCAAGCACAGATTAAACCTCCATTCAAGTGTAGATTAAAGCCACATTCAAGATCAACAACATAGATTCAAAGGGGAGCCAAATCAGGTCTTTTTCTTAACTGCGTCTTATTGTGTTTTATGTTTCAGATTTGTATCTCTTATAAACTGCATACTTGTGTGTGTGTGGATCATTGTTGGATCCATGGTCATTTGTGTGTGTCGTATTGGATTCATGTGTGTGCGTAGGTCTTCCTAGATCTATGTGTGTGTGAGGTTTGCTGCACTTGTCGCAGCGTGTGTGCGTTTTGTTGATCTGTATGTTGGATTGTGTTAGAGACTACGTCTCCGTGCGTGTGTGTGTGTGTGTGTGTGCATTGGGGCACATCCATGTGTGTGTGTGCAGGCATCATCCTGCGTGTGTGGTTGGAGCGTCGTCTCCATTTGCGGATTTATCCCTGAGTGAAGCCTAACCTAGTTTGGTGAGGGGTGGACGTAGGGAGCCCGTCGTGATCCCGAACCACCTTAAAATCTCTGTGTATTATGGTTTGCTTTATGTGTTGTCTTGGTTTGATTGTTGAACCCTTTTATATGATCGTGTGGGAACGGTAAGATTGAGAGAATCTGTTTCTTGGCTTAATTAACTTCATTAATCTTGTTGAAAGGAATTTACTCCACCACGCAGCATTCGTCTTGTCGTCTAGTGTGAGGATTAGTGTAAGCTGTTATCTAACTTGCTGTTCAACAGATTTGATATTTTAATTGTTGTTTCATTACACTTGTTAAAACTGGAAGAGTTTCCTTAAAATTTGTAATCACCAAATTCACCCCCCTCTTGGGTGTCATTGATCGTGGGACCCAACATCTACCCTGTAAATGTTGTAAACCCTCTTTCCAATAAATTTCACAGTTTCAGAATTTGATTCAAATATGGTGCATGCATGAGAGTCAAAAGTAACTTTGTGACCTCTATCACATAACTGACTTATGCTAAGCAGATTATATGCTAGACCTTCTACTAGCAGGACATCATCAATGCAACTAGTCAAGGTTTTGCCTACCTTACCTGATCCAACAATCTTACCTTTTGTGTTTCCTCCAAAAGTTACATGTCCTCCGTCTTTTACAGCCAGCATACAGAATTTATCTTTATCACCAGTCATGTGCCTTGAGCAGCCACTATCAAGATACCATCTGTTATGGGTGGCTGCAAGGCATTCCTGCACAGATAATCAGGCAAAATATTTTGGAACCCAAAAATGATTGGGTCCCATCTGGCCATTCATATTATACAGTAAAGAAATCAGACATTTCGATATCCATACAGATCTCACAGAGGTAGATTCTTTTTCCGATCCAATTCTTTTATTCATATGATTCACTTTTGATGCAACTTTATTTTTCTGTTGTTTTGCAGCAGACTTGAGATTATTTAACTTTGAGTTTTTGTTTTTGTTGTTATTTCAGTATGCTGCTGAAGAATGGAACCACCCAGAATGACTAGGATGACTAGCCCTTTGAAAATCTTGATAATACTGTGGTCCATAAGTTGGATGTCTAGTTCTATGATTTGTCTATGCATTGCTTTGATAGAAAGGTGTTTGAAAAGGGGTATGCCTTGACTTATAGTAATTGACATGCTGACCTCCCCATGTGTTTTTCTGATGGTTTTGTGTCTAAAAGTGGGTGTAAACAGGTCTATATGTATTCTTGAATTTACTTGCCCATGAGTTTCTGTTCCACTTTTTAGAATTATTCCTGGGACCCTGTTTACCTTCTCACGAGGAATTTCCTTTCACATTCTTTCCAAATGAAGTGTGCACAGACCTACCCTGGATATTACCTTGACCTAGCTGGTTTTTATCAAGGGATTTCTCAGAAGTATTCTAGCCCGATTTTCTGGTCTGGTCCACCTTCTCTTTTCCTTTATTTTTCATGTTCATTTGTTTTGTGAATTTCTGAGTATTTTTATTCTTTTCATTATCTTCTGTACAACCCATCTTAATCAATGGATTGAATTTTTCTTCTCCTGTTTCAGAAACAAATGTAATTGTTTTGACATCAAATTTTATTTTATTGGTTGGATTGTAACCCAGACCATCTTTTTAGAAATTCATTTTTGTTCCAAGAATGGCATTCGACTTTTCTTTTCCTTGTGTCATGGCCTCTAAGGAATTTTGTTTGTCATCAAATTTTTTTGCTATTTTTCAGTGTTTCTTTTAAGTTCTTCATTAACACTTTTGATAGCATCATATTTCTCAACAGCAATTTTGGTTTCCTCTTAAAATTTTTGCATTCTAAGTTTCAATTGATCAATAACATTTTTCAAAGTTTCATTTTCACGTCTCAACGCATTGATTACATCCTTATACGTTTCAGATTCAGCCAAATATTTCTTTCATTCAGAATTTTTAGTCTCCAAGCAACCAATTTTTTCATTTAAAGAATTATCAGGAACAATGGAGTTTATATTTTTCTTTAAATGTCTATTTTCTCTACGCAGATCATCATACTAATCTAAAATTTCAGCATATGCCTCATTCCATTCACTTTGAGAAAAATGTTCAAATGGGGAAATTACCTCATCATCTTCTCTTTCATCTTCATCTCTTCTGGCCATCAGGCACAGTTTATCATTACTTTCTTCTTCAGATGTGATGTCTTCATCTTCATCCTCTTCCTCGTCACTCCAGGTGCTGACCATGGCTTTAGGCTTTTTACCCTTCCACCTGGGTTGTTTCATCTTCTGAAATTCTGGACATTCAACTTTTACATGTCCTGACTTCCTGCAATTGTAACAAACAACTTTGTCAGATTTTTTCACATTATCAGATTTAATCTTAGAATTTCTCTTACCAATAGAGTATTTCCTTCTAAAGTTCTTACCTTCCTTTTTCAGAAATTTCGTAAACCTTTTTGTCAACATGGCAAACTATCCTAAATCTCCCTCTGAACTAGATGACTCACTTTCACTAGATGAATCCTTGCAACTTGAATTAACTTTTAGAGCCTGGGGTTTCTTCTTCTTCTCAGGGTCTTTGGTTCTCTTCAAGTTCAACTCATATGTCATTAACGACCCAATGAGCTCATCAACCTTAGTAGTAGCTAGATTTCTTGATTCCTCCACCATAGTGGTCTGGGTTTGCCAAATTGGAGTTAATGACTTGAGAATCATCCTGACCACCTCATATTAACTATACACTTTGCCTAAACTCTTTAGACTATTAGTGAGCTGAGTCAACCTAGCATACATCTCAAAAATGCTTTCATTAGATTTCATTTTAAAAGCCTCATATTCAGATATCAACATATTAGCTCTAGTTTCTCTTACCTCCGACGTTCCCTCATAGATTACTTGTTGTCGATCACACATCTCCTTAGCCGAGGAGCAAGATGAGATCCTAGAGAACTCGATAAGATGCAGAGCACATTGCATAGTGTTCATTGCGCTCTAATTGAGATTAGATCTCCTGATCTGCTCTCGAGTCCAATTATATTCATCTTCAGGAAGCTGGAAGGGACCTCGACTGACTACCTTCCAGATCTCATGATCTTAAGCTCGCAAGAATACCTGCATTCCATTTTTCCAATAAGCATAGTCAGTTCCATTGAAGAATGAAGGCTTGTTAACAGCAAGTCCCTCATCAATGTATCCTCTAGTCTCCATAACACTAGATCTCTCCAGGATGTTACGCCCTTACGGGAGAACTTAGCTCTGATACCACGTGTAGATTTGAGTGAGATAGAAGATCTAGAGGGGGGGTGAATAGATCTACCCAAACTTTCACTCTAATGTAGTAAAATGAATATGCGGAATTAAGATCTACTGCTATAGAACTAATAATTCGAAACTAAACGATTAACTAGCAGACAAGACAAATGAACACAGGCAATCACACACAAGAGATAAGGCTTTTAAGGTGGTTCGATCTCAGTTCAGAGACCTACGTCCACCCCTCACTCAATAGAGTGAGGCTTCCGCTAACTACAGCTTAGATCCACTGAAAACACAACTCCTGGTGACAGACAGCTTGAATACACTCAATTCTAGCATTTCTCACTAGATTGATATCCACTGACTTATAGCTTGAATCTGCTGTCACACAGCTTGATTGAACAGAGTTTCTAAACGAAAATAAAAATAATGAAACTAAACAAATGCAGATCTAGTTTAGAATTCCCCCAATGAGTATGAAGTCGATCTGCAGATAAATCTCCCGTGGCTTCAAATCTCCTTATAGTTTGATGGATATGGAACTTCAAGCTTCTGATCCGAAGTCCGTTAGATGATCACGATCTTGTTCCCTCCGATCCTACTCAGTCTTCTTTCCCAATTCAGCTCTATCAGATCCACCTTGCTCTCTCTCGAATTCTCCTTTTTGTTCCCGCTCTTTTCACAATTCCACTCTTACTATTTCCCACTCTATGATTTCATCATCCTTCTTTGAAAGATGAAGTCCCTTATTTATAAGATAGATATTTGAATTTTCTGTAAAGCATTCAAATCTTCAGGGCATTTCTGATTGGTCCACGTGTATAGAATAAAGTAGAAGAGCTTTTGGAAGTTGCCACGTGGCCTGGGGTGGTGTGCCATGCATCTACCTTTGAATAGAAGAGTAAATAAAGTATTTCTAACAAGACTAGTTATTTGTTAGCCTTAGCAACCTATTATGCACCATTATCAAGCTATTATTTACCCGTAGGCACCAATTTGTCACCCTTAACCTTCAATAGCCTTCGCCTTGCTTTGCCACCTATTTGTCACCCTTAGTGGGTTATTTTACACCCTTACTCACCTATTTGTGACCGTTACCTAGCTATTTGTCACCGATGCTTCACTTCATCATATGCCCATATATTGGCTCTGGCGTTCTGGCTGTGTCGACTTCAAAGCTTTCTTAAGTCGACTTGCCTTCTTCATGGAACCTTCTTTAATGGGTATTTCACATGCTGAGCTATTTGTTACCAATGTGAAGCTATTTGTCACCCGGGTAAAGCTATTTGTCACCCTTAACATGGTATTATTCACCCTTAGCTGCAGGGCCCTTCTTGGTGACTCGATTGACAAAATCTTTCGGCATTTGAACTATGGACTTCAGCTAGAGTTAGATCATGCTGCAGATCATCAGTGGCACCTTTACATGATTTTTCCTGCCAAATCAAACATAGGAAATTATTATCATTAGCATTATAAACATATGCTCATCAGTGTGTTATATAACATGCCATCATCAAAGACATATAAATACTCATGAATGAAGACATATGAATGAATACTCATGCTGACTCACACAGCTTTGGCATCATCAAAACCTAGGGACACAACAATAGGGATGGATTTCATCGTGGGTTTGCCTAAAACCAAGGGCGAACATGATGGGATATGGGTGATTATAGATCGGTTGACCAAGTCTGTACATTTTCTGCCCATCAAAAGTAAATGGTCGGTTGATGTGCTAGCAGCCTTGTATATTAAAGAGATTGTCAGGTTACATGGAGTTCCTGTCTCAATCATGTTTGACTGATACCCTCGCTTCACATCACACTTCTAGAAGGGTCTACAACACTCTTTGGGGATGAGACTCAACATCAGCACAACATTTCATCCCTAAACGGATGGTCAGACTGAGAGAACAAATCAGGTCATAGACGACATGCTCAGGGCCTGCATTATTGATTTTGGTGGAAGCTGGCACGATCATCTGCCTCTAGTGGAATTTACCTATAATAATAGCTATCAGGCAAGCATTCAAATGGCACCATTTGAGGCACTATATGGAAGAAGTTGCCACTCACCCCTATGCTGGGATGAGGTAGGAGAAAGACAACTTCTAGGACCGGAGATGGTAAGAGATACAACCAAGAAGATTCAGATCATTAGAGAAAGATGCAGACGGCTCAATCTAGACAAAAGACCTATGCCGATACTAGAAGGAGAGACCTCGACTTCCAAGTTGGAGACCATGTGTTCCTTAAGGTTTCCCCGGGATGAGGCATTCGAAGATTTGGTGTCAAGAGCAAGCTTACACCGAGATATATTGGTCCCTTTGAAGTTCTAGAAAGAGTTGGCGAGGTTGCCTACTAGATCGCCTTGCCACCATAACTATTTGAAGTCCACATCATGTTTCATGTCTCTATGCTCAAGAAGTACGTTCATGATCCGTTCCACGTCATAGAACATGACAACCTGATATTACAAAAGGATCTCACATATGAACAAAAGCCTTTGAAGATCCTTGACCGTGAAGTCCGGGTACTACGAAACAAGACTATTCCCATGGTGAAAGTTCAATGGAATAAAAACCTCGAACACGAAGCCACAAGGTAAACCGAGGAATCTATGCGAAGGAGATTTTCTGAATTATTCTAATAGTAAATTCTCTACACCCTCTATTAATCTATGCAATTGAATTTGAGGACCAAATTCTTTTAAGTGGGGGAGGGTGTAGCACCCCGTTAAAATAATGATAACAAAATTCTTCCATAAATGGAATTAATAAAATACATACTTATATCCCAACCCAAAAGAATTAATGAACCAACCCAACTAGCTAAATGGGCCAAACCCATTAAATATAAACAAAACCCACGCCTTAAATCAGACCAAAAACCCTTCCTACCAGCCAATAACCCAAGAGAGGCTTTAATGGGCCTCACGAATGGGGTTTTAGGATAAACACATATATATCTATAGGGATTTTTCCTTATTCCATTCAAAATCTTGCATGGGAAAGGGACTCTAGGGTTTCCAAGCAAAACAGAGGAAAGCGACTGTGGATATAGCAATGGAGGGATTATCACGGGAAGTTTTGAACCTATTAGGATTCTTACATGGGAAATTTAAATCCCATTAGGATGCAATGGAATCGTCGAAACCAAAACCTTATAAATAGAACCCCCAGAGCAATACAGAAGCATCCTTGCAGCTGCTGCTTCATGACGGTGCGTCGACGTCCCCGTGGTCCCCTGCCGTTCGTGCCTTCTTCTTCCTATTGCTGCGGCAACTATTGTTGTTGATCATCTTCCTCCTCCTCTTTCGTCTGCGTACGTGAAGGAAGCTGCATTTTCTTCCCTCGTTATTCCTACTACGGCTGTAGTTGCTGTCGTGCTACTGCTGTTCTTCTCTCTATACTCTTATCTCCCTTCGTTCGTCTTCGTTTTACACCTAAAAAGGTAGGTTTTCTCAAGAATATAAGCCCAATATGATAATTAAGGAATATTGCATGCATATAAACCTGTGTACTATGATTCCATGACCTCTTTTTTAAGTTTTTACGTAGATTTGTCACCTTGTAGTCTCATATGAAAATAGCGACCAGTGCAGTGGCCGCTTATTAATGAACGACCATGTAGAAGGCCACCAATTCTTGAATTGGGGACAGTCTTCTGGCTGCCAATTAATGAGCGACCATCCCACTGACGCTATTTCTTTCAGTACAATTAATAAATAACCCATGTATTAAATTTAATAACTATAGAACTTGATTATGTTAATTCTGCATGAATATGTTTTAAGAGTCTCCATATTTTTCTCGACTTTTCCATGTCTTTAGTTTCTTAAAATTCCATGTAAACATCAACACGTTACTGTTCATGTGCAATTGAAAGAAATGAATAGTGATTTCTATCTAGCCACGTACCTGCCTAATGTAGCATAGCATGTACACAGAAAGATATGGCATTTGTTTGAACAGACATTCATTCCTGAAATAGCGCCTCTTTAAAGGGTCGTCGATTCCAGTAAAATAGTTAAAAAGTTAAAAAAATGGAAAAATAATTGAATTGACATCCATCACTTGGACGCTATATCAAGATATAGTGCCTACATGAATGGACGCCCATTCATGAAAATTCTATTTAAAAGTTAACAAATTTCTAATTTGGCACCTCTCTGGAAGGATGCACATTCTTTAAATGACACCCTCTAATGGGACGCTATTTTCTGTCTCACATGTTCTATCGGGTTTTGACCCATATCGCACGTCTTTTGGCACTCTTATCTCAAGTCCAAAGATAGAGTCCTTGTTTCACGTTGATTCACACTTACACCTCAACTCTTGGTGATGATTAGACCCTCCGCGGGATATTCTTCCTTCGGACTAGTACTTCCTTCATTTAGACCTCCGTAAGTCTACGCTAGCCTTGGATTCGCTCAAGGCATCCGAGCAGGTTGTACCCTCAAAACCCTAGAACCCTGTTTGTCATGTCACTCTGAAGAAATATGATGCCTGAGCCATCATAGAGCGTTGTTTATAGTGTTCTGTGAGAGTCTGTCTCTGTCTGGAATTGGCGACCAGACATTGGACGCTAATTGAATTAGTGACAATTTGAGTGGTCGCTATTTCTTCGTGCTCGTGCTGTTCCCAGAATTAGCGGCCACCCCAGTCGACACCAATTCTAGAATTCGTGGCAGTCTGAGTGGACACCGATTACCCACTTTCACGCATTGTCTTAGTTTTTACGAGAGACTTGTCACTATGTCATACTTATACAAAGTTATGTCCATGAACTCCTTATTTCGTGAATGGCGAGGACACCCGAGCTAGAGATCGGCGCGAAGCGGCAGAGCGACACTACAAGTCACGTAGCACTATTTGGGACTCGCAGGCTTCTTTATGGCTTGGAAATTGCTTGGAGGATTAGACTAGAGCACGGAGACCTTTATTCCTTTTATTCTGGACTTTTTTAGGCCATTTTGAGGCCAATTAGGCTCCACTAGGGCCCTATTTGAGCTTTGTAAGCTATTTCAGGGCTATTGGGCCACTTTTGGTTCATTCCCATGGCCCATTTGGGCTGGGCGCCCCTGGATGAGCCCACCTTGGGCCAGCCCTCCTTTTTTCCCTCTACCCAGACCCATTAGGGTTTGGAGAAGGCTACGCACCCCATCCCCACCTTCAACGAAAAATGTGGCCCCCATTTCCTCTCCTATTTTTTAGGAATCCCTCCCCCACCCTTCATATATTGTAGGAAAATCAAATTAAATACTTTCTTTTAGGATTTATTTTAGGATTTCTTTTATGAAACTAATTAAGGCTTTTCCCCCTCCCCTTATTTATAATCTTATATTATCTTTGGAAAGAATTAAAGAAAATGAAGAATTGTTTTTGAGAAGAATTCCAAGAGTGGCCGCGGCCCTCACCTCTCTCCCTTCCCTTGGGTGCGACACCCACCTCCTCCCTCTTCCTCTTCCTCTAGGGTGCGACGCCCTAGCCCATCTCCTTCATTCTCTACTGTACAAGCTGCAGGGAGGCGACCTCCCAGACGTCCTACAGAGCGTGGAGCCCTCAGATCGTGTATGTGCTGCTGCGTGGAGGGTTGTGGAACCCCATATCCTTTGTGTACCCCGGGTTGTCTGTCTACAGGATAGAGACGCAAAGAATGGGTTGGTACGCCCCTTTCCATTCCCCTAATCGCCCCGACCTCTTCTAGACATTTCTTCCTCCATATGTCCCCCATACCCAGTTAAAATTTTGCACACCAATTCATCCTGTGGCCGAAGATCCCTTCATACCCATTTTACCCGTGCAGACTGTCTCTATGCAGGTCTACAGAGACAGAGCCCAAACCCTTACAAAGGGACGTCCCCCTAAACTTCTCCAAATGCCTTGAAATTCTGAGCACTTCTTCTCCACGTCCAAAACCTTCCCCCATAATTTTATTATATTTTTCTGAGGCCGTTTCCCCAAATTACCTTGCCCTCCATTCTTGCTCTCAATTCTATCTGCACTGGTCCGCAGAACTGAACCACGTCTATTTTCATCTTCCACGCCCAAAACCTCCACTGCACGCCACCCCTCCACTTCTTTTCAACCTTCCTACATACATTCCCGATCCACCAGAGAAAACCCCGCCCCAAAAGCCACCCAGAAGCCCCAGTACCACCCCCTTCTTTCACCCTCCATCCCGCTGCCAGCAGACTAGATAGAACGCACAGGGGTCCGTTCCAAAATTCACCCCGGCTACCACAGTCACCAGCAGTGACTCTCCATCCTCTGGAGACATTGCGACACTCCGACCAGTGCCCCCGCCATGTTTCATGCTCAGCGGATGACCAGAAGGCCGCGCCCCAGGCCCCTCTTCTCGCTGGTCACATGTGCCTGCGCAGATCGGACTGCAGTCTGCCCACTATTCGTGCTCGCGCAGGAGGTCCACGTCAGCGCCCTCGGCTTCCAACTTCTTCATGGAGGCTCATCATTCAGTACAACGTGCTGCCAGGGACGTCGGCACCTTCCTTGGCCTCCGTGACACGTCGTCCTTGCTGCTGGTGCCAGTCCGTACCGATTCGTAGCACGTGGGAGTTACTGTTCTTCGTCCACTTGCAGCCCGTCACCCCACTTCCCACGACCCCCGGATCACTGTGTAGCCATTTACCTCCCTGCGAGGAGTGGGCAGTGTTTGGCTTTGTACTTGTTTAGATCTTGTACCAGGTGGTTGTGTGATTTGGCCGGGCTTCTTCCCCATGCCCCGAGCGTGGAGGTATGCATCCGCTTCCTTACTTGGTTAGCTTGCTTATTTAGTATTTACTCTTGAGGCCACTGCTTGTGTGCGTATTAGGTTCTTAGCCAGTTTTTTATATATATACTTCACTACTGCGGTGAGAGAGTGTGACCGTCCCATGACTCGTCTGAATCGTGAGTGTGGAGTCGACCACCCTAGACCCTGCCAGTTTCTCAACCATGCAGATCGGCGCACTTCCCTCTCTTGGGACGCCTGTGAGCTATAGTTTCTTGTTGAATGGCGCAATTTTCTTCTTTGGAACCTTAGGTGTCCAATCTACGCCGTTCAATCTATTACAAAGTTACTGGTCTTAGTTGTTCATTTAGGCCCATCATTGCATAGAGTCTTAGTTCGCATAGGGCCCCGCATCAATTTTGGTATCAGAGCCCCATAGGTTGTCTAGGGTGCATTTGAGTCCGTAGTTTTGCCTTAGGTGTGCATTTGATTCCTTTATTCTGTATATCAAAAGGTGTTGCCGAAATGATAGGTTACGCCCATTGGGAAGGTAGCACACTTGTGTGAGAGGATCCTCGAATCCCCATCACCGCCACGTACTAGATATTGGTTAGGTCTAGGTTCTTCATTTTGCATTAGGTGTCTCATTCAGATTGCATTTAGCTCCATCACCATTTAGAGTCGCGTCTAGGTCCTTAATGTTTTACCCGCCCTGTCCCTTAGTTGTCTTGCATGTCCACCCCATAGGTCACCCTCCAAAAACTCCCTTGGCTTTCAAGTCCCCCAGGCGATATGACTATCTACATAGTAGGGAGGGGAGTTACACCCATGGGCTCGGGAACCCCCCCCCCTCTCGTTCCTTAGGCCCGAAGCCCCTACCTTTGACGGTTCCAAGGTCCCAAGTTACTACCTAACTTGGGAAGCTGGCATGGATAGATATTTTAAGTGTTACCCCATGCCCGATGGCATGCAAGTCTCTTTTGCCAAGGAGAGGCTTTCGCACGAAGCCAATGATAAGTTGAGACACATTGAATGCTTGAGAGAAATTTGGTGGCAAAGGCCCATCGAGACTTGGTATGACATGAAACATGAGCTTAAGAGGACCTACCTGCCCCACCCTTTTACCCCCAACCGAGATGTTCAAAGTTAGAGGCGAAAGGTTCCACCCGTATATGAGTCTAGGTCCGAGACTAGTCTCATGATTACCAGCAAGTCTCCCCGAATGTCTCTATCCCGAGGGATCCCACCCTCGCTGAATTCTTGCAAATCATTTCGGATCGGTTGGATAAGAGGTGTGCTTATATTGAGCCACTGATTTCCCCTAGCCCACCTTCGAGTTAGGGTGAAATCGTGCAGAACCTACAGAGGTTAGGGCCGACAATATCAGTCCAGCACCCTCGATGGAGAGCCAAGGTCCCATCCACTTCATAGAGGACTCTTTTTCCCCACCTGAGGGAGATGCTTCACCCTTCAACCCTCATCTAGAGCCATTCTTGCCTCCCGAGGGCGAACTTGTCATTGGAGAGCCTTAAGCTAGCTGGTTAAGGAAGGTTCTAATTCTAGATGTTTCGATCCCTTACTACCCAACCATGGAACCAGCACTCCCAGCAGTACCACTTAACTCCTTTCCCACCACTTTCTAGTCCTTCTGCTTTGTAGAAAATGTGAAGGACTTTCTTAGGAGTATCGATTGTCAATGTGACTTGACGTGTATGTTGGCCTTAGGGTCTGACCAACCCTGTAGTCATAGCTTCACGCACCTTGCTTTGCGGTCCATTACCTCGGTGTGCACCATAGGTCATATCATCTCCGAGGTCCTTTTGTTCTTTCCCATACTCGATGAGCTTGACTTTGTCCCCTCTTATGGTCTTACTGTCCCGAGGGATGAACCTTGCCTTCCTTGCCTTCCTCATGAGCCCCTTGCCCCATCTATCAGAGTGCTTGAAGGTGACCCTCTGCATCTTGATGAATGTCGAACATGGGAAAGTATAGTGAAGGGACCCGTCGGGAGGGGTCATCATTTCTTTGACCCTTTCGATCCCCTCCCTAGTGAGCCTCTCGACTCATATTCTTTCCCCCACCTTATCGAGGAGGTCCATTATCACACCCCTTCCACGCATGCATCCACACTCCATAGCTTGGAAAGAAGGAAGCCCCAGTCTCTCTCTCATGCATCATCATGTCCATAGTCATATAGGGGTTACGTAGTGAGTGAGTTTGGACATACTGGTCTCCCAAAGTCTACCACATTTAGTAGGATACATGTGCATGACAGGTACAACTTTGGTTGTCTCGGTCCTCCCCGTGTTGTCCAGTCAGGTAGGCATCATAGACATGCTAGGTCCATGTTTGGATGTCCAGGACCACCCCTGCATTCGCATAAGTATGATTCCACACAGTTATTTCGGAGTCTGTATCATCATCACCCCCTTGAGTCTAGCAATGCATGATATAAAGAGCTGGCTATCGCTCATAGACAGCCCCATGAGTTCCAGGAGGGAGATTATGTCATGATCTGGGTCAGACCAGAATGGTTTCTTTCTGGAGCCATGAAGAAACTATAGGCTCATGGTGCTTGCCCCTTTAGAGTTTTGAGGCAAGTTGGGTCCAATGCATATGTTGTAGATTTTCCGGATGACTATGGTATCAATTTCACATTCAACGTCTCGGATTTAGTCGCATATAGGGACCCGACAGTGATTCCCAGCGAGTTGTTTGGGCCTTCTCCACCCCTTTTGAGCGAGCCCTCCCCTGAGTGTCCACTTCCTGCCCCGTCACCTTAGCAGCGTGAGCGGATAGAGTCTATACTGGATGAGCAGGTGACTACCACTAGGAGTAGCGCGTATCACCGCTACTTGGTGCGTTGGAGAGGACAGCCCGCATCCATTGATACATGGATCACCAGGGCAGAGCTGGAGAGGTTAGATCTGGACTTGCTAGAGCAGTACCTGAATGATGGAGGTCCTTACTCGACGGAGTCGAGTTTTTCCCACCGGGGTAGAATTGGTGAGGACACCCGAGCTAGGGATCGGCGTGAAGTGGTAGAGCGACACTATAAGTTGCGTAGCACTGTTTGGGACTCGCATGCTTCTTTATGGCTTGAAGATTACTTGGAGGATTAGACTGGAGCCTGGAGACCTTTATTCCTTTTATTATAGACTTTTGTAGGCCATTTTGAGGCCAATTAGGCTCCATTAGGGCCTTATTTGAGCTTTGTAGGCTAATTCAACGATATTGGGCCACTTTTGGTTCATTCCCATGGCCCATTTGGGCTGGGCGCCCATGGGTGAGTCCACCTTGGGCCAGCCCTCCTTTTTTCCTTCTACCCAGACCCATACCCAGAGCCATTAGGGTTGGGAGAAGGCTGTGCACCCCATCCCCACCTTCCATGAAAAATGGGCCCCCCCTTTCCTCTCCTATTTTTTAGGAATCCCTCCCCCACCCTTCCTATATTGTAGGAAATTCAAATTTAATGCTTTCCTTTAAGATTTCTTTTAGGCAACTAATTAGGGCTTTTCCCCCTCCCCTTATTTATACTTTTGTATTATCTTTGGAAAAAATTACAAAAAAGTGAAGAATTGTTTTTGAGAAGAATTCCAAGAGTGGCCACGGACACCCACCTTCTCCCACTTCCTCTTCCTCTAGGGTGCGATGCCCTAGCCCATCTCCTTCATTCTATGCTGCTTGAGCTGCTGGGAGGCGACCTCCCAGACGTCTTACAGATCGTGGAGCCCTCAGATCGTGGATTTGCTGCTACGTGGAGGGTTATGGAACCCCATGTCGTTGGTGCGCCCCTAGTTATGCCCCTTTCCCTTCCCCTGATCGCCCCGACCACTTCTAGACATTTCTTCCTTCATATGTCCCCCGCACCCAGTTAAAATGTCGCACCCTAATTCGTCGTGTGGCCGAAGATCCCTTCATACCCCTTTTACCCGCGCAGACTATCTCTGTGCAAGTCAGCAGAGATAGAGCCCAAACCCTTACAAAGGGACGTCCCCCTAAACTTCACCCAACGCCCTAAAATGTTTAACACTTCTTCTCCACGTCCAAAACCTTCCCCCCATAATTTTATTATATTTTTCAGAGGCTGTTTGCCCCGCTTACCCCATCCTCCATTCTTGCCCTCAGGCCTGTCTGCACTGGTCTGTAGAACCGAACCACGCTAGCTTTCATCTTCCGCGCCCAAAACCCCCACTACACACCACCCCGCCATTTCTTCTCAACCTTCCTACCTACATTCACAATCCACCTGGTACCACCCCCATCTTTCACCCTTTGTCCCGCTGCAAGCAGACTGGACAGAACGCACAGGGGTCCGTTCCAAAATTCACCCCGGCTACCACGGTAACCTGCAGCCACTCTCCTTCCTATGGAGACATTGGGACACTCCCACCAGCGCCCCCGCCAAGTTTCGTGCTCAGCGGATGACCAGAAGGTTGCGCCCTAGGCCCCTCTTCTCGCTGGTCACCGGTGCCTGCACAAATCAGACTGCAGTCTACCAACCGTTCATGCTCGCGTCGGAGGTCCACGTCAGCGCCCTCGGCTTCTAGCTTCTTCCTATAGGCTCATCATCCACTATAGAGTGCTGCCAGGGATGTCGGCACCTTCCTCGGCCTCCGTGACGCGTCGTCCTTGCTGCTGGTCCCACTCCGTACCGGTTCACAGCACATGAGAGTTGCGGTTCTTCGTCCACTCGCGGCCCATCACCCCACTTCTCATGACCCTCGGATCGCTGTGTTGCCTTTTACCTCCCTGTGAGGAGTGAGTAGTGATTGGCTTTGTACTTGTTTAGCTCTTGTACCAGGTGGTTGTGTGATTTGGTCGGGCTTCTTCCCCACGCCCGAGCGTGGAGGTATGCATCCGCTTCCTTACTTGGTGAGCTTGGTTATTTAGTATTTACTCTTAAGGCCGCTACTTGTATGCGTATTAGGTTCCTAGCTAGTTCTTTATATATATACTTCACTGCTGTGGTGATAGAGTGTGACCGTCCCGTGACTCGTCCGAGTCGTGAGTGTGGAGTCGACCACCCTTGACCCTGCTGGTTTCTCAACCGTGCAGATCGACACGCTTCCCTCTCTTGGGATGCCTGTGAGCTATAGTTTCTTGTTGAATGGCACAATTTCCTTCTTGGGAACCTTAGGTGTCGAGTCTACACCATTCAATCTATTGCAATGTTGATGGTCTTAGTTGTTCATTTACGCCCGTCATTGCATAGAGTCTTTGTTCGCATAGCGTCCTGCATCAGTGAATCTACCTTATATTCCTACAATGACTTATTCCGTTGGACTTCTATTGGCTATAAATATAGTGGATATTGAAATATTACATGACCCAATGCTGGCGTTAATGCGGCCCGATCTGGTCCTAGGAGGAGCACCCGTAAGTACTTGTGCCCATGGGAGCTATATTGATCACGGTGTGGCATTGCAGCGAAGTGCATGACTTTCTAGATTCTGACATTCCACGATCTCGTGCTTGACTTGACATGACATGACTTGCATGGCCCGGAATGGATATTTACTTCCTACATTTAATAGCCAATTCTCATGACATGACTTGATATTACATGCTTGATATTTCTTGATACTTTACATGATTCCTCTTGACAAGTACTAGTTCATCCTTGATCACTCTTGATATTCTTTCTCGACATTATCAAGCGTTCATGCTTAGCTATACTTGCATTACACGTAACTGGTAATTTACTTAAAGCTAGCTTGTTCTTGAGATGTAATCCCTACTGAGCATTCACTCACCTAGTGTTTTCCCCTATTTTTCAGGTAATTCCGATAGCGAGACTCATTCAGACGCGGTTGACCAAGAGTGATGAGGGTAGAAACCGTCCAAGATATCTACACTGAGTCTTTTACATCTTCTTGAGTCTGTCATTGTATTTTCCTTCTTATTGAGTCTAAGTGTCAATGGAATATTATTAGTCAATGGGTTATGTAATGAAAGCTATAACTTGGAATATTTGAAGTTATTAATGAATAAAATTAGACATTTGGTTATTTCTTATCTTTTGCGCACTCTGTCTATGTGTCGAATTTCCTCGTGCTTTGATTGACATGATTGATATAAACTCATCAGGCATACCGTGTTACTTCCGCGCTCGGGGCGTGACATGCAGCCATGTGCCTTCTCAACGCCCAACCGTGCATTCTTCCTCTTGTTGGGTACGATAATGGGATATAGAAGGGGGTGAATAGATCCTTTCAAAACCTAATGCCCAATTAAAACTCAGCCCACACTAATCGGTCACTTAATGAGTTGCAGTCTGGTCATTTGTAGAACTACAGATTGCTGGAACACTAATTTTCCCAACTAGACATGAAGAGCCCAGATTAGGCAGTCCTTCAAAGAGGTAATCACAGCACACGCTATCTTATAACGATCAGGATGGAAACTAATGCTTGTGTGCAAGTGTGCAGCAAGCAACTTGGGATATGCAAGTGCAACTTAGAGCCAAACGAGTAAGGCAGTGTGCTGTAAAAATAAATCAAGTACAAATCTGCAACACTTGCCTTCCTATGAGTGGGGGTAGAAAATAGAGATCAAATGCACAAATACAAACAACTACACAGGGGATTTTTAAGGTGGTTCAGTCTGAAAACCTACAGACCTACGTCCACCCCTCACCAAACCGGTGAGGCTTTACCACACGAGGACGAAGTCCTCAACACACACGGGGATGAAATCCCCCCCTACACACACACATGGGGACGAACCCCGCCCCCCACACACAAAGAAAGAACAAGCTGCAGGTGTAGCAAAAAGACGGGGACAGACCCATAGTCACACACACGGATGTTACACCAGCCAAACCACTTCCTAACTAGAGCACCGGACACACATCAGCAATTGCTTTTAGAAACATAAAATGAAAATAGAATAAAAACCATTTGTAGCTTCAGATATTAAATCATGAAGCTGTAAAATGGGGGTGTCCTCATATCAAGGGTCTTCCTTCAGCTCAAACTTCTCCAGGGTTGCGCTCTCTTCCCAAGGCTTCTCTTTTTCTCTCTTTTCTTATACAGCACTGGACTAGGTCGGACCTACTGATGGGCTACTCCTCTCTCCTTTTCTTCTTCTCTCAGATATTTCTTTTGAAAGCTAAGGCACCCTCCGTTTCTTCCTTCAGCTCTCTTCTTTATAGGGCAGCAGCTGCCTCTTGATGTAGAAGCTTTATGTATATATAGAGGACCTAGGTGGAAATTGTAAAACTTTCTTTAACCACTGACCTTCCCTTCTTGATTTGTTCATGCAGGCTTGAGAGCAGAGAAGGAATTTAATTTCCAGGCTTTGTATTTCTCTCCCAAGTCCAAGTAGAAGATATTATCTTCAGCATATCTTCATTTGATTAGTGCAGCAAGGGCAAATCAACTTTCCCTCCAAGATCCTCTTATTTGAACTGTTGGAGAGGAAATGATGATCCTTGGTGATTGAGCTCTTCCAGAACTTCTCCTCATTGGTCTAGGACAAGAGAGGACACTGCTCTGTCCTATGTACCTTCCTTGGGTAGCAACTCTGATTGGTTGGATGCAAAAAGTGGGTTGCCTTGAAAGGTGACCTTTCCCACATTTGTAAACTGACATATCCATTAACCAGAAAGGTTGTTATGGTAACCCAATGATGACAAGGACATTTATCTGTCCTAGGAGCCTTTTCCAGACCTCAAAAACTTTATTCTTGGAGGTTTATGTCGGTATATTTTATTCCCTGGATAATCTCAGAATGTGTTGCAGGTTTGAGAGATAAAGGCTTCAAGACCTACCCGTGCGTCGATGCTGTAGGCCCATTGTGTCGATGCATCTGTTGAAAATGTGATTTGAATAGCTTTTGGAAAGCCCCCTTGCGTCGATGCCCTGAGAAAGTGGGGTCGACGCATCCATCACCGGCCGTCTGTCTGGCAGTTGCTGGAGGTGATGAGGTCGACGCAGTCAGAGATGTATATTCAAATCTGCTTCTGGGAGGTCTTGGCGTCGACGCCCTGAAAGTATGGGGTCGACGCATCCGACGTTGACTGCCTTCAGATTGTTGCTGGAGATGATGGGGTTGACGCAACTGTAGCAAGGGGTCGATGCAGCCTTCGAAGACAGCCTTGGCTATTCTTCCTTTTTTGAGCCATGGGTTGACGTAGCAATATCATATGGTCGACGCAGCCATCTTGAACTTGCAGTTCTTAGTTGAATTCTGCCGCATTTTGCTTGAGGTTCTGGGCATCTCTTAACATCATCAAATGATGAAATTGCTGATCCTTGGCATCCCGAGCTCCTTTGATCCTTGGATTATCATATGATTGGCCCTCTTTTAAACTTATCTTGCTTGAAATGTATCTTGCCCTGCTTGGTTGTTGTTGTCCATAGCCCTGTTGAAATTGCTGCTAGGTTCTTCTTACTGGCTTTCAAGGAGTTTGTTTACTCTAGTCATAAGGAGATTAAGACTCATTTGGAATGTTATGAAGATTGATTAACATCCAATAAGAATTCTATCAAGAATAGATCAAGTATGAGTCTTTCCATGAAGATCATTGCATGTAAGCATCAAAAGCACTGTTATGCACATTAAGACATAGTTGAATCATTTTCACAAGAACAATAATGAGTCATAGTTGGACATCATCAAAACAATAGAATCATGCATGTTCCACACATGCACAATATTCTCCCCCTTTTTGATGATGGCAAACTGTGAGTCATTATTTCAATAAAATGAAGATTATGATCAACTCAGTCAGTGACATGCTACATGCAATTTGGCAAACATTCCCTTTTAGAAGACTCTCCTCTTTTGACAAAGCACTCTCCCCTTGACAATACTGAAATGATGGCTCAAATATATTCTCTCGCCCTTTATCATCAACAAAACGGGAAGACAAGAGAGAAGACATGGAAATCTCAAAAAAGAGGGAGGTGATCAGAGCAGTGTGAGTTAAAGAGTAGGGTGAGCATACTGATACCAAATGACAAAAAGGCAGCAAAGATTTGAATTCTTGACTTTTCAGTAGGAGACACAGATGAAGTTGATAATAGCCTAGTATAGTGGGGACAAATAGGCAGTGGGTAAGGATAGAAGTAGTTCGACACATACATGAGTGTTCAGAGTAAGACAAGCAAAGCAGCCAATCAATAAGATATGACATGCAAACCAAGATGCAGCCATTGAGCACACACAATTTTTAGGTTTTTCAAATTTCTTGGTTTTGTTATTTTTAAATTTTTGCTTTTGAGTTTTCTATGCAATGCAAGAAAGTGCAGGGAAATGATCCATTGGTATGCAAGATGAAAATGAGTAATAGAGTAGCGGATATTAGAGTGACCAGCATGCTGAAACAGAAGTGCTGATAGAGTACATATATCAGGGGTTTTTCCAATCTGAAAGAGCAACATTCTCCTTTTAGAGCATAATTAACCAAGACCATTATTTGCATTAATGGTTCAAAGGTTATAAGCCCAAAATCTAAGCGTAAGGACCCTGAAAATATGTTCTAGTATATTTACTAGAGCTAAAACAAACTCCTTAAGAATACATACCTTGCCCTCATTCCTTTTCATCTTGTGCACAGATTTCATGAGCCAGCCCTAGAAAAGATGTTTAGACTAGTATTGAAGATAAGCATTGCAAAGGTGCAAAATTTCTTTTAGAGTCAGCCTTCAGAGTTACATTCCAACTGATGCTACCAATTAAATACCAACTGTTAAAATTCACCGTTAAGAACAAATATGATACCAATTGATAATTGTATTTCATTTTTCATACATTTTGCATTTTGCTCAATGTTTCACGGACATACAAGTTTAGTTCATTCCTTTGGCACGAGGAGACACATTGATTAGATGCCAGACTACCCGGTTACTCAAAATTTCACTAACTATCGTGTCTCAATTTGAATGGAGGTGGTGAATAGAGGTGGCTTGTCATATCATGACACAGTCCACGTCACTTCTTGGGTGAAGGGACATGGTTTCTCAATGAGCTTTGGCCATTACTCTGCCTTAGGTTTTATCTTTCTGAATTCTTTAAACAGAGTTAATTGGATGTATACTTCATGACATAGTTCCCATCACTTCTTGGGTGAAGGGTCTATGTTTTCTCAGTCAGTCCAAGTCATTGCTCTGCAAATACAGTTCCATTCTTCTTAAGCCTTTTCCATTAAGGTTTATCAGATCAACTGAATGTTTAAAGACAATACTATGTTCAGAATTCCTTAACTAATGTGCCCTCAATACTTTCAATGTTCAGATTTCAGGAAGAGATGAGGTTACAATTCATTTGAATCTATTTTAATTCTATTCATTACACTTCGATATCATTTTCAAGACCCTTAAACCTAGATTTAGAGTTCATATACTTTAAACCATAAACTTGTTTGGGATTGGTCTTAAATATAAGCAGTGAGCTCTAAGTGGAGAATATTGAGTGTATGGGCTTAGTCATCCTTGACAGGAATGCTCCCCCTCGAAATCTAAATTTCAAGGAGTGAATTCAAGAGGATGGGAGACAGTGTGTAAACACACAAAAGGCTGGTTGTAGATGCGATTTTGGCAGTAAAACTCCCCCTTAAGATATGCCTTACAAAGATGTTGCAAGGGGAACAAGGGTAGGTGATGCTCATCAGACAAGAGTGATCAATGTTCACCTTGA
This sequence comes from Amorphophallus konjac, assembly GCA_022559845.1. Classification (NCBI taxonomy): domain Eukaryota; kingdom Viridiplantae; phylum Streptophyta; class Magnoliopsida; order Alismatales; family Araceae; genus Amorphophallus; species Amorphophallus konjac. The sequence continues at coordinate 227,381,616 of CM040123.1, read as the reverse complement.
AGATGGAAATTTGGTGAGGACACGCGCCGCATCACTCGACGGAGCACACGGAGCACGCCAGCATCTCTTTGGCTAGGCGACTATGGCATCTACTAGAGGATCTTTCTTCTCATTTGAGGCCATGTTGGGCCTAGGTTTGGTCCCTACGTGGACACGTTATCTAGTTCTTTTATGTTATCAGACTATGTGTAGGGAGTATTGGGCTGTCTTCCTTTGATATTGGGCTTAGCCTTGGCCCATAGATGGTTGAACTAGGGTTAGGGTTTTAGGGAGGGGGGCGCATCCCTCACCTTTGGTGGCTGCACCACCTTCTCCCCTTGGCCCCTCCACTTCCCTTTTTGGGCGCCCCCCCCCCTTTCCCCATTCCATCTCCCCCCCTTTCCCCTTTGGGCGCCCCCCCTTGATCCCTCCTTGATTGGAGGGGGGCTGGCCGCAACCCCCTTGAATGGAGGAGGGCTGGTCGCACCCCCCCTTCCATTTGCGCCCCCCCTTCCTTGTGGCTTGGGATGAAACCCTAGCTCTTCCCCCCCGGATATATAAGGTTTGTATTTTTTCTTTTGGTGGATTATCAAATGAATAAACAAAAAAGTTGCTGTTTCTCTTGAAGGAGGCTGCGCCCCCTCTGTTTCTCTTTGATCCTGCGATGGGATCAAGCTTGGGGTGTGACTCCCCATCCCCTCGGTGCGACGCCGAGGTTCCCCCTCTCTTCTATCTCTTCACATATTCAAGCTCAGTGCAACCAGATCTTGTCTCCAAGAGCTGCGACGTCCTCCTCTGTTCCTGGTGACTTTGGGCTACCAGCTCATTTTTGGGTAATCCTGCTACGAGTCGCAAACGCGTGCGAGGTGGTCTCGCCTCATTCGGAGTTCGGCATCACCCGTGGCGGTTTTCTTCGTGAGCGGGCGCAGGACCCCCTCTCCCTGCGAACCTGGTTCTGTCCGCCCCCTTGCAAAAATCCCATGGGACGGACATCAGAGAGTTTGGACGTGGGATCTTCACCGGTCGTACCTATCTTCGTCCTCTTTCCAGCACCGCCGACCTCACCCCGTTCCGACGTCCGAGCTGTTCGTGACGTCCATTCCCGTGAGGTCGTGTAGGTCTGCCCTGTCCACCCGGCGCCAGGACTACCTGCAGATTCCCGAGCTTGCTGCACTCAATCACGACTGGATCTGAACAAGCCCTTCGGTCAGGACCTGCTGCCCTGCGTCCTCTTAGTCCTCCAACAAGCGGAGCTCCGTTCGCCCTTCGGAGCTATTTCTTGTCATTTTTCCCGCTCGATCACGCGGTTCTGGGAGCAGAATCCCTGTCGCCACTTGCAGGTGCGCCCCCGGCTTCCACGGACTGAATCTGCATGCCCCCTTTGGCCGAGACTTCCTCCCGTGAACTATCTACGCGCCCTCGCTGACGGCGCCTCAATCGGACACCGGATCAGGTCGTGGGAGCTTTCACCGCCGAGTCACGCATTGCTGCGAACCTGCCGACCGCCGCTCGGGTCCTCCTCGCGGCCAACCCTTCACTGAGTGCCGCCCGTCAGCCCGTACATCGGCAGCCCCGAATCTCTATGTTGTAGCCTGTTATCTCCCTGCGAGGAGTGGGCATTTGTGGTTGAGGTTGTATTATTGTTCATCCTTGTGTATCGGGGTTGTTGATCTCGGTCGGGGTTTCTTCCCCACGCCTAGGCGTGGAGGTACGTGCGACGCTCCCTTTATTGGCATTTGCTTTACTAGTATGCTTTCTATTATGCCGCGTGAGTGCTTAGGATCCTAGCTAGTCTTTTAGTCACCGCGTGACTGTGAGTTGAGAGCACCCATCCCGTGGCCCTAGTCGAGCGCCGAGCTTGGACTAGATTCCCTTAGGCATACGGCGGTTCCTTAGCCGCTGAGATCCCCGCGCTTCCCTCATAGGGACGGTCGTTGGGCTTGAGTTTCTTGTTGAGAGACGCCTCCACCCGGAGGAACACTACGGAGGTCAGCCGCCCGGCTTGCCTTTGGCGTGCGAGTGCTAGCCGCACTGTGTTGCATTCATAGGTCCTAGCCCTTTTCAGTCCCGTCCCGCATCAAAGTGGTATCAGAGCATATAGGTTTGCGTCTAGGGTTCAGTCTTGCATTCCATTTAGCATATGTCCACCCATATAGGTCTAGTGTGTCCCCCTTAGCCCCTTTAGGTCCCTTTGCATGCCCACTCGGGGTGGCAGCCACTACCATCGCCCGGACACTATGGGCGACCCCCGTGGTACCACCCAGGGAGGCCCCTCTCTAGAGGATTTCATGGCCGAGGTCATGGAGTGCTTGGCTAGTTCTGAACAAGCCATTAAGGACCAGACCAACCGTCTGGAGGGCCGACTCAAGGCCATAGAGGACCGCGCTGAGGTTTCTGACCGATCTATCCAGGGTCTGATCGGGCGGATAGGGAGGATAGAGGAAGTGCCCCATCATGACCCCCCTAGAGTTGATCGTGCCCCACAGGCGGCAGCTGCCCAGCCCCCCCCATATCGGGCTGAGGAGCGATGGCCGCGAGCCCCCGACTTTGAGGATTACGGATCCGACAATGATTATGAGGGGAATGGCCGACGCCACCTTGGTCACCGACCACAGAGGGATGATGAGGACGATCGGGCCCTTAGGACCGTTCGCACGGACTCTCCCACTTTTGACGGGTCCCTGGACCCGAAGATCTATCTAGACTGGGAGGCTAGCATGGGCCGGTATTTTGAGTGGGTCGAGATGTCTGACCACCGGCAAGTTAAGTTTGCCAAGATGAAGTTACTGGGGCGAGCACAGACGTATTGGAGGAATGTGGAGAGTCTGATATTTCAGCGTCAGGACCCCCAGGTTGAGTCTTGGGGTGAGATGAAAGTCAAACTCCGAGAAAAATATCTCCCTGCCACTTATCGCCAGAGGCTCATTGACAGATGGCAGAGCCTCACCCAGGGAGATCGGACCGTGTCCGAGTACATCGCAGAGTTTGACGAGTATTTCTTGCGATGCGGAGCCACGGAGGAGAGCGCCATGCCCGTCTCTCATTTCCGTCGTGGTCTACGGCCCCATTACCAGTATGAGTTATTTCGCCGTAATGTGAACACCTTAGAGCTCGCGTATCAGGTTGCTATGGAGCTAGAGCAGTTTGAGGTGGAGTTCACTCCTACTCAATGTCAGGGGACCACCAGTCAGCGGGGGTTCGACCTACGCACCGCACCTAGTTCCTATGGTCAGTTTCCGGTAGCTCGGCCCTCGGAACCCCCTCGCCAGGACCCCACTGTTCCTAGGCCTCGCCCTCCCCTGCCGAGGGACACTCTCCCTCCCCCTCGCCAGCAGCCACCTTACCCCACTTCACACCCTCAGCCTCCCGCGTTCCCTACCCGACCCCAGCTACCACCACCCCCGGCCCGTCATGACGACAAGGGGAAGGGGCCAATGATCGGTGGAGCATCTCCTAGCACATGGGCGCGAAACAATTGTTATAGGTGTGGTGGAGTCGGCCATTATGCGAACAAGTGCCCCACTAGAGAGTCTCTTGTTGTGGCGGACCCCTCGCCCACTGATCCCATGGCTGAGCTTCTGCCAGTCAGCTATGAGGCCGACCAGGAGTTAGCGGAGGAGTTCTTCGATGAGTTGCTTGAGGGAGAGCAGGATGATGTCCCTGGTACTCAGTATCAGGGGGATGCGCAGTTAGGGGTAGTCCGGTGTATCCTTACCCAGCCCCAGGTGAGTGACGACTGGCATCGTACCACCATCTTTCACACCTTTTGTAGACTTGGAGGGAAAGCCTGCAAGGTGATCATTGACAGTGGGAGCTGCATTAATGCCATATCCACCGGTACGGTCACTCGTCTTGGGTTGACACCTGTGGACCACCCTGCTCCATATCGGGTATCCTGGGTAGATTCTACCTCTATCCCGGTCAGGCTTCGTTGTCTAGTGCCATTGCAGTTTCAGACCTACCATGATGAGATTTGGTGTGACGTGCTACCTATGGAGGTGGGTAGTATCATTCTAGGTAGGCCTTGCTCTTCGATAGGGATGCCACCCTCCATGGCCGATCAAACACTTGCATCTTCGACCATGGTGGCCATAGGATCACTCTTCACCCCACCCAGCCTAGGGATCCTGCCGTCCGCGGGCCAGTCGGCCCCAGTGCCACGAACACCCCTCGTCAGGGGAAGGCCGACCCTCCTACCCCACCCTTGGTGCCAGCCACTACCTCCTCCACTACCCTCACCCTAGGAGAGCCTTCCACTAGGAGGTTGATGGTGATTAGTCCCCGTGAGATGGAGAGGGAGTTCACCAGTGGTAGTCCCCTCTTTGCTGTTGTTGTTCGAGAGCTGAGTGATGTCGTCCCAGGATCCGAGGGTGAGCTAAACCCCGAGTTGGCTGCGATTTTACGCGAGTTTTCTGATATCTTCCCGGAGGACCTCCCTGGAGGCCTTCCACCTATGCGTGACATCCAGCATGAGATCGACCTTGTCCCAGGCTCTTCGTTGCCTAACCTCCCTCACTATAGGATGAGCCCCGCGGACCATGCCGAGTTGCAGAGGCAGGTCGAGGAGTTGATGAGTAGGGGATCCCTCAGGGACAGCAAGAGCCCTTGCGCTGTCCCCGCTTTGCTAGCCCCGAAGAAAGATGGCACATGGAGGATATGCATCGATAGCCGTGCGATCAATAAGATCATGGTGAAATATCGTTTTCCTATTCCCCGACTGGATGACTTATTAGATATGACGTCGGGAGCCACTATTTTTTCTAAAATTGATCTTCGAAGTGGCTATCACCAGGTTAGGATCAGGCCTGGGATGAATGGAAAACTGCATTCAAGACCAAGGATGGTCTGTATGAGTGGTTAGTTATGCCTTTCGGGCTATCTAATGCCCCTAGTACATTCATGCGGTTGATGACCCAGGTCCTGCGGCCTATGATAGGGGTCTTTTTGGTCGTCTACTTCGATGACATCCTTATTTATAGCCGCACTAGGGAGCACCACTTAGACCATCTCAGGCAGGTCTGCGTTGTTTTGAGGCGAGAGAGCTTATTCGCCAACCCGAAGAAGTGTGCTTTCATGACCGATCAGGTTTCCTTCCTTGGGTTCATAGTGTCTCGCGATGGGGTCTCCGCTGATCCGGAGAAGATACGCGCCATTCAGGAGTGGCCCGAGCCCCGCACCCTCCACGATGTTCGGGGCTTCCATGGCCTGGCGACGTTCTATCGTCGCTTCATCCGTGGCTTCAGTTCCATCACTGCCCCGATCACAGATTGCGTTAGGAAGGGGGTATTCACATGGACTAAGGCCGCGGCCACGGCCTTTCAGAACATCAAGGAGCGCATGACCCAGGCACCTGTTCTTACCTTACCAGATTTTTCTAAGGTCTTTGAGGTCACCTGTGACGCTTCTGGAGTAGGTATAGGGGGAGTCTTGAGTCAGGAGTCTCATCCCATTGCCTTTTTCAGCGAGAAGCTGAACGATGCCAAACTGCGGTATTCCACATATGACAAGGAGTTTTATGCAGTCGTCCAGGCATTGAGATACTGGAGGCACTATCTCCTACACCAGGAGTTTGTGCTCTTTTCTGATCACGAGGCGTTGAGGTTTCTCCATACCCAGAAGAAGTTGAATGCGCGTCATAGTAGGTGGGTGGAGTACCTTCAGGAGTATACCTTTGTGCTTAAGCACATGGCAGGGGCCGAGAACAAGGTGGCCGACGCGCTGAGTCGGCGGATGATGATGTTGTCCACCATGGGTGTAGAGGTGGTGGGATTGGAGAGGCTGAAAGAGGCTTATGTCGATTACCCGGACTTCGGTCCGATTCATGCTGCCCTTCAGTCGGGCCCCTCCCATGACTATAGTGAGTTTGTCCTTCATGAGGGTTATTTATTCCGGGGTGGTAGGTTGTGCATCCCACGGACGTCTGCTCGTGATTTTCTCACCTGGGAGTTGCATGCAGGGGGTCTTGCTGGGCACTTCGGCCGGAACAAGACCATTGAGGCCGTTGAGCATAGGTTCTATTGGCCTAGTTTGAAGAGGGATGTTGCTCGCATCGTGGCTTAGTGCCGCACTTGCGCTATGGCCAAGCAGAGGAAGCAGAACACCGGCCTTTATACTCCCCTCCCTGTCCCGGACAGTCCATGGCAGGACATTAGCATGGACTTCGTGTTAGGTTTGCCTCGTACCCTCCGTCGACATGACTCCATTTTTGTGGTGGTAGACAGGTTCTCTAAGATGGCTTTGTTCATTCCCTGTTCCAAGACTTCAGACGCCTCTAGAGTTGCCCGTCTGTTCTTTACTCACTATGTCTCCAGGTTTGGGCTTCCTCGTACTATAGTGTCTGATAGGGATGTGCGCTTCACTAGCTACTTCTGAAAAACCCTATGGCACATGATGGGCACCCAGTTGAAGTTCTCTACTGCCTATCACCCCCAGACCGATGGTCAGACGGAGGTAGTCAATAGGAGTTTAGGGGATCTTCTTAGGTGCTTAGTGCGTGATCGTGTCGGGGATTGGGACTTGGTTCTACCTCTAGCGGAGTTTGCATATAATGACTCGGTCAATAGGTCTACAGGTCTGAGTCCCTTTGAGATTGTTACTGGCCGTAGACCTAGGAAGCCGATAGACTTGGTTCCATCTCCCATCCAGGCCCGTGTTTCTGAGTCAGCTGAGTCCTTTGCAGAGCATATTAGACAGTTGCATGAGCATGTACGTCATCATATAGAGGCCAGCAATGCACGTTATAAGGAGTTAGCTGATGCGCATCGACGCACCCGTGAGTTCCGAGAGGGAGAGTACGTCATGATCAGGGTCAGACCTGAACGGTTTCCTTCGGGGGCTGTGAAGAAACTCCAGGCCCGCAGTGCTGGACCCTTTCGAGTCTTGAAGCGAATTGGGTCGAATGCGTATGAGATTGAGCTGCCAGACGACTATGGGATCTGTTCGACGTTCAATGTCTCAGATCTGGTGGCATATCGGGATCCCGCGGTGATTCCCAGTGAGCTTTTTGGGCCCTCCTCTCCTTTTGAGAGTATTACACCTTCTGAGCGTCCACCTCTTCCAGCCCCATTACAGAAACGCGAGCATATAGATTGTATACTGGATGAGCAGGTGACCACGACCAGGAGCGGAGCCTACCAACGCTTCCTAGTGCGTTGGAGAGGGCGCCCTGCGACAGACGACGCCTGGATCACACGTGGAGAGCTGGAGAGGATTGACCCGGACCTGCTGGAGCGCTACTTGAGCGACCGTGACCCTTACTCGACGGGGTCGAGTTCTTCCCACCCGGGGAGAATTGGTGAGGACACGCGCCGCATCACTCGACGGAGCACACGGAGCACGCCAGCATCTCTTTGGCTAGGTGACTACGGCATCTACTAGAGGATCTTTCTTCTCATTTGAGGCCATGTTGGGCCTAGGTTTGGTCCCTGCGTGGACACGTTATCTAGTTCTTTTATGTTATCAGACTATGTGTAGGGAGTATTGGGCTGTCTTCTTTTATTATTGGGCTTAGCCTTGGCCCATAGATGGTTGAACAAGGGTTAGGGTTTTGGGCAGGGGGGCGCATCCCTCACCTTTGGTGGCTGCGCCACCTTCTCCCCTTGGCCCCTCCACTTCCCTTTTTGGGCGCCCCCCCTTTCCCCATTCCATCTCCCCCCCTTTCCCCTTTGGGCGCCCCCCCCTTGATCCCTCCTTGATTGGAGGGGGGCTGGCCGCAACCCCCTTGAATGGAGGAGGGCTGGTCGCACCCCCCCTTCCATTTGCGCCCCCCCCTTCCTTGTGGCTTGGGATGAAACCCTAGCTCTTCCCCCCCGGATATATAAGGCTTGTATTTTTTCTTTTGGTGGATTATCAAATGAATAAACAAAAAAGTTTCTGTTTCTCTTGAAGGAGGCTGCGCCCCCCTCTGTTTCTCTTTGATCCTGGGATGGGATCAAGCTTGGGGTGTGACTCCCCATCCCCTCGGTGCGACGCCGAGGTTCCCCCTCTCTTCTATCTCTTTACAGATTCAAGCTCAGTGCAACCAGATCTTGTCTCCAAGAGCTGCGATGTCCTCCTCTGTTCCTGGTGACTTTGGGCGACCAGCCCATTTTTGGGTGATCCTGCAACGAGTCGCCAACGCGTGCGAGGTGGTCTCGCCTCATTCGGAGTTCGGCATCACCCGTGGCGGTTTTCTTCGTGAGTGCGCGCAGGACCCCCTCTCCCTGCGAACCTGGTTCTGTCCGCCCCCTTGCAAAAATCCCACGGGACGGACATCAGCGAGTTTGGACGTGGGATCTTCACCGGTCGTACCTCTCTTCGTCCTCTTTCCAGCACCGCCGACCTCACCCCGTTCCGACGTCCGAGCTGTTCGTGACGTCCATTCCCGTGAGGTCGTGTAGGTCTGCCCTGTCCACCCTGCGCCAGGACTACCTGCAGATTCCCGAGCTTGCTGCACTCAATCACGACTGGATCTGAACGAGCCCTTCAGTCGGAACCTGCTGCCCTGCGTCCTCTTCGTCCTCCAACAAGCGGAGCTCCGTTCGCCCTTCGGAGCTATTTCTTGTCATTTTTCCTGCTTGATCACGCGGTTCTGGGAGTAGAATCCCTGTCGTAAATTGCAGGTGCGCCCCCGGCTTCCACGGATGGAATCAGCACGCCCCCTTTGGCCGAGACTTCCTCCTGTAAACTAGCTACGCGCCCTCACTGACGGCGCCTCAATCGGACACCGGATCAGGTCGTGGGAGCTTTCACCGCCGAGTCACGCATTGCTGCGAACCTGCCGACCGCCGCTCGGGTCCTCCTCGCGGCCAACCCTTCACCGAGTGCCGCCCGTCAGCCTGTACATCGGCAGCCCCGAATCTCTATGTTGTAGCCTGTTATCTCCCTGCGAGGAGTGGGCATTTGTGGTTGAGGTTGTATTATTGTTCATCCTTGTGTATCGGGGTTGTTGATCTCGGCCGGGGTTTCTTCCCCACGCCTAGGCGTGGAGGTACGTGCGACGCTCCCTTTGTTGGCATTTGCTTTACTAGTATGCTTTCTATTATGCCGCGTGAGTGCTTAGGATCCTAGCTTGTCTTTTAGTCACCGCGTGACTGTGAGTTGAGAGCACCCATCCCGTGGCCCTAGTCGAGCGCCGAGCTTGGACTAGATTCCCTTAGGCGTACGGCGGTTCCTTAGCCGCTGAGATCCCCGCGCTTCCCTCATAGGGACGGTCGTTGGGCTTGAGTTTCTTGTTGAGAGACGCCTCCACCCGGAGGAACACTACGGAGGTCAGCCGCCCGGCTTGCCTTTGGCGTGCGAGTGCTGGCCGCACTGTGTTGCATTCATAGGTCCTAGCCCTTTTCAGTCCCGTCCCGCATCAAAATTGAAGGAAGTGAACATGAGCATCAGGCGAGCTGGTGCATCGACGTAGGGACATCAGGGGGTCGACGCACAATGCCCAGACAAGAGGCATGTTTTAGGAAGAATCAACTATGGCATCGACTCATCAAGGTTTGTGGGTCGACGCAATAGACAAACAACATACTGAGCATCCAGAAGGAGCAGGTCTTTCACCAAACATTTTTTTAAAAAAAAATGATTAGACATTAAACATGGGAGATGATTCATTTTGGCACTCAAAAGAGATATGCAGACAGAGGTAAATGCAGACAATGATATGCATTCCATCCATATGATGTAAGAACTAGTTTATACTAGGAAGGCAATTTTACAAGGATGCAGATCAATCTTTTTGTGCTGACTCCCCCTCAAAGTATGCATTCAATTTTTTTTTAAGTGTCCCTGTGAAAACTTGACAAGTGATTATGCATCCTAGGACTTATGTGACCAGTTAACCCATGGTACTAGGGAGAACTTGATCTGAGGACGTCTCACGCATAGTGATAGTTTCCCATTGGACTTGATCCAACTTTTGAAAAGTCACCATTCTATATACCAAAGGGTTATTGCATGATGAATCTTTTTCTGGACAGGCAATGCAATGAAGTATAGGCAAGATCTTGGACCTCTCCTTAGCATGATATGCATGATAATGCATGAAAAAATAGAATGATATTCATCATTTACAGCACATGCATACTTCAAGTTATCAAGGCATTCCAAGCTGAGAGATAGAATTATTTAAGCTCCCCCTCACTGCAGCACACATGACAAATGGGAAATGCAGTCGTGGTGCAAGTGTTCACAAGATCAAGAGGATGGATTTTAAGGTAGCCATGACATACATCATCAAGTGATCAGTTCAGAGTGCTAAAAGCTACCTGACACTTTTGAACCTTCACAATTTCATGCAAGATATGAGACAAATAGTCAGTTCAGATTCTCAGTTTCAACTGTGAGGTATTTGCAGATGTTCAGGAAGGAGGATTTCAAACATTGCTAAGAGTTTATTGTAAATAGGAGAGAGATTAGCTGCAACAACTAACAGGGGAACCTACCATGCAGATTTATCATAAAATGGAAATTTTATTTACAAACTAGTACCTTGAGCTGTTATTTTTTGACTGATCCTTGTTCATCTCCAAGGCATTCCTGTAACAAAATTCTCATTCGGAATTTTTAGATACCCAAGTTTTCTTGGGTCCTAGAGGATTAGTAGTATTTCTAATAAGAGTGCTCTTTTCTATCAAGACAGTCAAGTCATCTTTCCTCATTGTATGATAGTCATACATTTCATGTCCTACCTTCCCACAGTAATGGCAATACACAAGGGATTTCTCATCATTCTCATGTCCATGTGTGATCAAGTCTTTAAGTTCCAAGGTATACGGCGTCGTTCCTCTCCTTTCTTCATCCTTTGGCATTGTTGGAACCTTGGTGGCGATCACGGTTAGTATTTCTCATCCTTTCATCCCCCTTGTCTTTGATTCACATGTTTATGCATGTATTAATTTAAAGGGGGTAGGATATGAACCTAATTAAAACAAATCTATAATTTCTTGGCGATCACGGTGGGACTCTAATGCCCATCACACTTGTTTTCATGCTATTTTGTAGGTTGGGTGGGTGCATATTCATGTTTAAGTAGTATTTCCTCCATTCTCCCACTATTTTTGGTGTTTTATGGGCTCTGGTTGTCCAGCGGTCTTATGGTAGACCGCCAGGGGGCAAGAAATGGTCGTTTGGTAGACCGTTTACGGATTCTGGCAATGCTCACGGGGCCCTATTCGCCGGGGCATAACTTTTGATCCCGGAGTCCGATTGAGCTGATTTGTATTCCGTTGGATAGCCCTTTGTATTGTATTTCCATACATATATTATTTGCACTATTTGGATCACATTTGCATAATCTAACATTGTCCAACTTTTTGAGTTTTGTGCATAAGTTGTGTAGGCAGGCTCAGGGACAGGTTCACAGGTACATATTTGCTCAGTGATTTGATTGCCTTCCAGACGTTTGATTGCACTGATTTTTGTTCCATTAGATAGTCCTTTGTATTGTCTTTCCATCCATAGCTTATTTGCATTATTTAGACCACATTTGCTTAGTTAAATATTGTCATCATTTTAGCATTTTGTGCATAAAATCTGCATGCAGTCTGCGCATAGGTTCACGGGGGCAACTTTGCTCAGTGATTTGATTGACCTCCCGGGGTTGGATTGCTCTGTTCTTGGGCTTGTTGTGCAGACCTTTGTATTGTCTTTCCATCCATATACTACTTGCATAATTTGGGTCATGTTTTCTTAGTTAAAAGTTATCATCATTTTAGCATTTTGTCCATAAAATCTGCTTGTGGTCTACGCACAGATTCATGGGGGCAACTTTGCTCAGTGATTTGATTGACCTCCCGGGGTCAGATTGATCTGTTCTTGGGCATGTTGTGTATACCTTTGTATTATCTTTCCATATAATATTCGTCTTATTTGGATCATGTTTGCATAGTTTAATTTTATCTTGATTTTCTAGTTTTAAGCTAGAAATTGCATGCACTCCGGTGCACATAGGGCCATGCATTGCATATCATAGTTGCATTTCCTACCTTGGTAAGTGATCCTCTTACCACCATATTCCTTAGGGTTGACTAGGTGATCTTATCAGGGACATCCCTAAGTCCCCACGAGTTGTGGATTCCCACACGGACGCCGGGCCGATTGTACCTTTTCCAGCCTTTATGCTTGCATTTGCATCCGTGTGAGGGAGTTAACCTTAGTCAACCCAAAGTTTGGACTTTATTCTAATAGGATTCCTATCTTGAGGGAATTGTTATTAACTCAAATCATTAAAAGGTCCATTAAAACTTCTAAAATATTTCCCATCATATCAACTTGTTTAACTTGGGTGAAAACTTTCACATTGCATACATTGTGTTGTTTGGGCTTGTCCAAGCCCATTAGTGGTGTTTTGTGTTACATTCACATATTCTTTGTTGTTAGGCCCATTTAGCTAACCCATTTCATGTGTTCATTGTCTGGTCCACTGTCCAGTTCCATTCTCCCTTCGTCTTTGCATTAGTGGGTCAGTCCCCTCTTGTCCTCAAGCCCATTAAGCCATTGCTTCCCCACTTGTATTCTCCTTGATATTCTTGTATTAAGTCTCCATTTACCCTCATGGGACATCTTCCCAACCCCTTGTAGTATTCTTTTTCCCAATATTCCTTCTATTCCCACGTGGAATCCTCTTCTTACGCAGGCCTATCTTCCCGTGGTGCTTCTGATCCATCCAAGGAACATGCTAATCTCATGGCCCACTTATCAAGCCTTGTTCGCCAAATGGACCCGGCCCAGGCCCAACGTCTCATTTCGTTTCATCTTAATGGGCCTTCTTCTCATAATGGGCCCTCTATCCTTCATGGGCCTCTTTCTTCTACTTCATATGCCGCTGGCCCAATTTCTAATGGGCCTTATTATCTTAAGGGGCCTAATTCTTCCGCCCATGTTGTTGCTGGCCCATTCAGTCCATATGCCAATGTTTTCTCCAAACCCGCATATCCTTCCATTCCTAGAATGGGCCCTTCTTCTTCTCAGCCCGGATCCTCTTATCTGGCCCATTATCATCCTGGTCCGAATTCACAACCTCTTGCTCAAGTTGACCCGCATTACTCTCAATCTCTCCCTACTCAGGAGATGATAGCTCAAACCCAACGCCAGCTTGATGAACTTCAACATCAAATCGATCACAAATCCTCCTTAAGTATTCCATTTGCATTCCAAGGTCTTCGTCTTCCGCCATCTTCACAAATTCCAGCATATCGTCGTTATGGTGGAGTCGGTGACCCATATGTGCACTTGAAGGAGTTCGTTTATGAGTCGGCCCTAGTTTCGACATGACCAATGCTTGATGACCTATCTATTTGGTCTGTCATTAGAAGGCCCGGCTCGGGATTGGTTCTTCTCTCTTCCGCAAGAGCAAGTTGTGAGTTTTCAAGCCTTTCATGAAAAGTTTATTCAGCAGTATCAAGACCAGGTTGGGCCCAAGTTCTCTGTTGTGGATCTGGCCCACGAGAAGATGAAGCCCGATGAGGATTTCTGCGTCTTTGTCGATCGCTGGCGTCGCCTTACTGCGCATGTCCCGGGGCACATTCCGGAGGGAGAATAAATCAAGATGCTTATATCCAATGCAACGCCCGAGTGTCGGTTTATCTTAGCCCTCAACGACATCACCTACTGGCAACAACTTTATAACTGAGCCCGCTTCGATCGCCAACAACTTCAAGGTTCCCTTGACCTCGAGTCACCACCATCCCCATCCACCTACACCTCGCCCTTCACAAGCCAACCCTACGCTCCCATGAGTCAGCCCGCCATGAGTCAGCCTTCCGCCACATATCTTTCCATGAGCCAACCTCCCGCCTCTACATATCTGTATACTCCCACATATCAACCCTCCACGAGTCAGCCTCTTGCACCCACATACCCAGCTCTATTTCCATCTCCTGTCAAGGGAACATTACACCCCGAGCAAGTAGATGCCGTCTATATACCCCCTCATCCCGCTCCACATATGCCATCACCAAAGCCCTCCACCACTAGCCACGCACTCATGCCTACGCAACCTCCAATTCCGTCTCCACCACCTGATACCCCTCGACATCCGATTTGCCCGAAGCGGGCTCCTTGTCCTCCGTTGCCGTATTGTCTTTCCATCCATATACTATTTATCTTATTTGGATCATGTTTGCATAGTTTAATTTTGTCTTGATTTTCTAGTTTTAGGCTAGAAATTGCATGCACTCCGGTGCACATAGGGCCATGCATTGCATATCATAGTTGCATTTCAACCTTGGTAAGTGATCCTCTCACCTCCATATTCCTTGGGGTCGACTAGGTGATCTTATCCGGGACCTCCGCAAGTCTCCACGAGCCATGGATTCCCACACAGACGGTGGGCCTGTTGTACCTTTTCCAGCCTTTAGGCTTGCATTTACATCCGTGTGAGGGAGTTAACCTTAGTCAACCCAAAGATTGGACCTTATTCCCATAGGATTCCTATCTTGAGGGAATTGTTATTAACTCAAATCATTAAAAGGTCCATTAAAACTTTTAAAATATTTCCCATCATATCAACTTGTTTGACTTGGGTGAAAACTCTCACATTGCATTCATTGTGTTGTTTGGGCTTGTCCAAGCCCATTAGTGGTGTTTTGTGTTACATTCACATATTCTTTGTTGTTAGGCCCATTTAGCTAGCCCATTTCGTGTGTTCATTGTCTGTTTCACTGTCCAGTTCTATTCTCCCTTCGTCTTTACATTAGTGGGTCATTCCCCTCTTGTCCTTAAGCCCATTAAGCCATTGCTTCCCCACTTGTATTCTCCTTGATATTCTTGCATTAAGTCTCCATTTTCCCTCATGGAGCATCATCCCAACCCCTTATATTATTCTTTTTCCCAATATTCCTTCTATTCCCGCGTGGAATCCTCTTCCTACGCGGGCCCATCTTCCCGTGGTCCTTCTGATCCATCCGAGGAACAGGGTAATCTCATGGCCCACTTATCAAACCTTGTTCGCCAAATGGACCCGGCCCAAGCCCAACGTCTCATTTCATTTCATCTTAATGGGCCTTCTTCTCATAATGGGCCCTCTACCCTTCATGGGCCTCTTTCTTCTCCTTCATATGCCGCTGGCCCAATTTCTAATGGGCCTTATTATCTTAAGGGGCCTCATTTTTCTGCCCATGTTATTGCTGGCCCATTCAGTCCATATGCCAATGTTTCCTCCAAGCCCGCATATCCTTCCATTCCCGGAATGGGCCCTTCTTCTTCTCAGCTCGGATCCTCTTATCTGGCCCATTATCATCCTGGTCCGAATTCACAACCTCTTGCTCAAGTTGGCCCGCATTACTCTCAATCTCTCCCTACTCAGGAGATGATAGCTCAAACCCAACGCCAGCTTGATGAACTTCAACGTCAAATCGATCACAAATCCTCCTTAAGTATTCCATTTGCATTCCAAGGTCTTCGTCTTCCGCCATCTTCACAAATTCCCGCATATCGTCGTTATGGTGGAGTCGGTGACCCATATGTGCACTTGAAGGAGTTCGTTTATGAGTCGGCCCAGTTTCGACATGACCAACGCTTGATGACCTATCTATTTGGTCTGTCATTAGAAGGCCCGGCTCGGGATTGGTTCTTCCCTCTTCCGCAAGAGCAAGTTGTGAGTTTTCAAGCCTTTCAAGAAAACTTTATTCAACAGTATCAAGACCAAGTTAGGGCCAAGTTCTCTGTTGTGGATCTGGCCCATGAGAAGATGAGGATTTCTACTCCATTATCGATCGCTGGCGTCAGCTCGCCGCGCAAGTCCCGGGGAAAATTCCGGAGGGAGAACAAATCAAGATGCTTATATCCAATGGAACGCCCAAGTATCGGAAGTGTAAAGGGTGATGAGTAATAGAACACTGACCGTGATCGCCACCAAGACTAATAACTCAGAAAGACCGAGCTATAAACCTTGGAAAGAGTGAACACACGGCACTCGCAAGCGGGGATGACTGGCACAAGACGCGATCGGTCGCACGTCCTCGTACGCTTGGAAACTATCGTTCTGTGACCGCGACCACTGCCCAGAAGAACAGCCTGTGGGTTGAATCCTCCCTCTCTTCCAGCTGGCCAAAAGAGAGGGGCCTCGTGCTGGATGTGTTGTGAACCTGCATGGGAACGTAAAAACACAAAGAAAATAAACCCAATTAGATCTAAAGATAGTGCAATATCTATCGAACTACGATGATCAAAACACATCAATGGGGGGTGAAATACCTGGGGTTGGTGGTTTTTAACCCCTGTGGGGCGTGATAAACAATGGGTAGGGATGTTTGAAAATGTAATGAATGAAACGTGATAGAATAGCACAAAATGATGCAATGAAAATGATGCAATGTAAAGAAACGGGGGGAAGAAATGAGACTTGGTTGATGAAACTCAGATACTCCCTACACCGAGCATGCTTAGGACGTGGAAAATAGGGTTCCCTGACTGAAGAGCGCTCCACGAACCGGCAGCGTTTCGGCGTGAACGTCCAAAAAGTCCCCCCGAAGTGAGGCTCAAGCTAATCCTTTTATAAAGATTGCCTAGAAAACCCTAGGTCGAGTTGGGGCTTCGGGGGTGAATTCTGGGGTTCTCCAAGAGATAATATCAATGAAAAACAAAGGATAATCGTTTAAAAGAGTCCACAACCCTCCTCGCGCGTCAACTCCTCCGAAGATAGAGTCGTAACTCCTTCCCGGCCGAAGAAAACGGAGCCCGGAAGGAACTGGGTACGATTTCCCTAACGCGGTCTATCGCGCGGCCGCGACCAACAGACACAGTCCACGAGCGACCGCGTCAGCACGCGATGATATCGGTTGACCAGGCCAGCACCAACGGCTAGGGCTAAGACAATGCAGAAGGATAGAGGTGGTCTGTGGAAGACTGTGACACTTTAATAGCGGTCAACTGGAGACCGTGTTAATGAAAGAGCATGCCAAGGAAAGCTAGACCCCAAACAAACCCCGTCCAGAGAGTAGGAGACCCGATAATGAAGAAACAATCTCATAACACCATCATGAGAAGCCCCAGAGCAGTGGATGACTTGGGACATCATTAAGTGGATAAGAGAAAAGACTCGACTTGTGGGCATAAAACGGATGTCAATAGATGCCCCTCCTTGATGTCCGCTTTGCAACGGAACGAGCGAAAGCGACGCGAAGGCGAAATGGAGAGGAGGTGGAGCGACAGTGACAATGAAGTGAAATGAAGATGACGCGAAGATGAAGCGGAGAGAAATAATAAGTGGGCATCAAGGCAAAAAGACACTTGTCATGACCAACAAACAGTAGGAATTCTCTCAAAAACACCGAACTAACCACTCGGAATGGTTTGACACGGATGAAACATGTCTGGAGAACTAAACTAATGAAAAGGAAAACAAACGACCGACCTCATGGGGGACACAATCCCTCGGACCAATGAGGAGATTGGGATAAGCAGTAACGAGAATAACAGGATACAGACTAAACTCCAGACAGGAATCAAGCTGGCCAACCAGACCAATGGGAAGATCAGAGAGATCGATCAAATTCGGAGTGTAATGGGAATCTCTTATCCAAGAGAAATCATGTGTAGTTATCCATTGCTTAGGAGAAATCTTGAAGGAATCATGAGGCGTGAGAGTTCAAAAATGACATGATGCATGCTGGGCTAAAATAAAAAGAAATCGTTAAAACAAATGTAAAGAAAGATAAAATAGAAAGTACTCAAGGATAATATTGCTAGACCGAGCCAAGACGGGGTCAAAAGTCGTCTGCAACCACGGCGTGCAAGACAGAGTCCATCGTCCCCCACCTGACTCAGCCGAGCGGCCTATCTGACGATTAACTGTATGCTCCTAGATCATCATCATTTTTGTTAAAGGGGAACATCAGATCCCGGAACACACGGAGAACCAGCCGGTCCTTGAGAAGCTATAATAATGTAAATACCATATAGTGATGCAACAATGAGCAGGGATAGAGAGCCATACTTGACCTACCCGTGCAGGCGAAACGACAATTTTTTTCCTTTTGAATATTTGAATTTTTATGGCTTTTTCAAAATGAGATGACCACGGACAGACAATGATGAACACAATATAATGACAAAATGAATGGCACATAACACAACGAACAAACACCATACAAAGGATATAACATGAACAAACAACATGCATGTATGATCATGGAGGAACAAACATCACAGACAGGAAGCAATATGATTAGGCGGAGAACAAGCAAACAAACACAAGACGCTGAATGGGCCTTCTAGTTATAGCGGTCTTCCGTCGAATTCGACTACATGATAGCGGTCTTCGACAGACCGCGAACGGTCATCCAGATTTCAAAAAATAACGGCCGCCCCTTCGGCGGCCCAATCATTCCCTCCACCGCCACTTCTCAAACACCGACGCCCCAAACACCCCATTCCTTTCCCTCTCTTCTTCTCAAGTTTTCCTCCCCCCCTCGTTCGAAAGATGCCGAGGAAAATGCTCACCCGCCACTTCCTCCGGAGAATCATGGAGACGGACGTGGGGGCTTCGCCCTCCACGGAGCCACCTACAGGAGACGAACGGTCGCCACCGCCCACCGGAGAAGAAACGATGCCCGCCGCTCCCGAAGGTCCAGAGGCACCTGACGAGACCACCGCCGAAGAGACCGAGGGAGACGGTGAGGGAGAAAAAGCCCCGGGAGCACCACCGTCCGAGGTAAGCCCCTTGGCCGAAAACCCCTCATTTTCCCTTTTTTATTTTGGTTTTGCTTCTTGCATGTGATGGGAATGGGGTGCATGATTCCTAGATGATGAAATGTAGGGCTAAAAAGCCCATACGGATGATGCTAGAAATGGGAATAGCCTGGCCCGCCGTGGTGACATGGTCGCGGTCTACCAGTGACCGTGATCATCAACAGCGGTCCTTCCTGGACCGCGACAACCCCATCCTTCTTGATTTGAAGATTTTCTTTTCTTTTCTTGCTTAAAATATCTATCTCGATTATACTGATCTTTGAATGATAAATGGCCTTGCAGGGGAAGAGCCGGACCAGAATTTCATGGCTACAAGTTCGGGCGGTATATCTCGCGCTGCCCGAGTTTTAGCGGGACAGACTGGCTGTGATGGGGTTCGCGGAGTTCGTAAGCGTGGAGGTACTCCGGACTGATGCCGCACTACTGCTAGCGCTCCAGGACAGATGGGACCCGATCAGCAAGGCATTTTTGTTCCCGTGGGGACATATGATTCCCACACTCGAGGATGTTGTACGGATTACGGGGCTCCAAGTACACGGGGCACCGGTGAGCAGCTTCACTCACTCAGACTACGGAGAGCTGGCACATCGACTGCTAGGGCTGGAGCTAGAGAGATCAGGACGGGCGTCGTCACTGCTACCACGGGGCAGGCTACAGGAGTGTTTGGGTTTGAGAGGAGCCGGGATCTCAGTTGGGGAGCTACCGGAGCAGCATTTGGAGCGACTAAGGGATCGAGCGAGGGAGAGAGTGTCTGCCGGACCAGGACCCGAGGCGGACATGGTGTTGAGGAGGTTCTTGATGCTGCTCTTTGGGCGGCTACTTTTTGCCACGAGAGGAGATTCAGTGAACTGCCGGCTGCTACCGCTACTGGACGACCTCGAGGGAGTGGGATCGTATGCGTGGGGCGCGGCAATACTTGACTTCTTTTTCGACTCCCTTGGCACCACTACCCGCTAGACGATGCTAGGCGGCTTCGCTCCATTCCTTTAGGTATAATTTAAATTTGAATGATTTAAATTTGAATTTTTATGCTTATGCTACTATCTTATTAATGAGTGTGTGGAATGCAGGTGTGGACATATATCTACCTTCCTCACCTAGGTAGAGGACTGGAGGCTCATGCAGACCGTCTACCCATCGCGAGGCGGTGGGTGACTAGACGAGACACAGGATCACTATGACGCTAGGTGCGGGCGATTCAGGATGACATCGACTCTCTCCCTTATGCATCGGTGACTTCTTAAACCTAAAGCTCAAAATGCAAATGCTGAAATGTATGCTTACCTTTACTCCTTTTCACAGGTTCATTAGACACCCTACCGGGACGAGGGGCACGAGGGCCAGCCTTGGGTAGAGCCGGCACTGGCCTGTTCCGGTCAAGACATTTGGTTACATTGCATGAACGTGGTGGAGCCACTCTGCTACCGTTTGGTCATGAGGACCCGGGGAGTGCACCAGCCGGACGTGGCGTTCCCGACCCGAGAGAGTGCCGAGGAGGAGCACGCGGGGTGACACTCACGCGGACTAGCTGGCTCAGTGGGCTGGATCGCTCTAGCGGAGGAGTAGATCCGACACTGGACGCGCCACGAATGTGAGGTATGGTCCAGAGCTGACACATATGAGGCGTACTTAAAGGCCTATGCACGACGCTACGGGGACTAGGTCTTCCGCGGCACCCGACGATCGGTAAGAACCTCTGAACCTAGTGCTTTACTTATTATGCTGACATGCTGACATGTTGACACTTCTAAATGCAACTTGACCCCCAGGGGCGCATTGCAGAGCTCCAAGGTTTACTCCACTCGACCATACAGCAGTGGGACGAGCTCTAGCGCTCGCTGGACCTTCTGGTAAGCTTTTACCGCTTTCTAGACTTAGAATGCAACATGATGCTTATGAGACTGACGTACTTCAATGTGCAGCGTGCCGAGGGGGCCCAACGCCATGGATCAGACGCCCCTTCCTCTTCCACACAGGCTCCAGCAGACCGGGCCCAGCGGGATGCGGACTTCGCCAGGGTGGTTGCACGGGCCGACGACGCTGAGACTTCACTTACCGAGAGGGTGAGCAACACAACCCCTTTCAATAATATTTCTATGAATTGACTATTCACAAATGGAATGTATAATGCAGGCAAGGGAATTAGAGGCAGCGGTGCAAGACATAGCCCGGCTTCGAGAGAAGGCAGCGGCAGCGGGCCGCTATCGTGAGGAGGCAGAGCTGGTCCTGCAGCAGATCCATGACCTCAAGATCGAGCTACTAACCATGGAGCGGATGGTTCGGATGATAGGACGAGGCCCTGAGAGGAGCGCGTCTCAGAGTTGTGCACGCAACAGTTCTTTCAGGGACTACTACACCAGCTCCTCAGGCCATCGGAGGAATGACGACGAGGAGAGGCGTCGACGCCGCGAGGAGGGTAGCACAGCCATGGGTCCTCCGGAGAAGAGGCGAGAGGGTGGAGGCGAGAGTAAGGGACCTGGCGAGGTCCAGGCTTGATTATGCCTTGTTGTTTTCTCTTATGTTTTTGCACCACACGTGTACATGGAGAACTTTGGTTTATATGATGCTGTGGGTTTATTTTAAAAATTGTGAGTGTCCGTGTGCAACCATGGAGCTTCCCGATCTACTAATGCCTTACACAATTGACTCCAGAAGGAGAGAGAGAATGGTGCTTGGGCGAGACATGACTAAGAAAGGAAGGGGTATGCAGGTTCAGGAATTCAGTCGCGGTTTTATGACGACCGTAAAATAGAGTAGTAGTTAAATGACCGACCGCGTCAAGAGAAGTGATAACATAAAGCGTGGGGTACTCCATCGCGGTCGCGCATTGACTGCTACCTGTGATCGCGGTCGAGCGACTGACCACGTCCCGAAGAAAGTAACCCAACCTGACCAGGGTGAGGGGTCTAACGGACACAGACGACACATGTGACACAATGGGGGGAAAATATAGTGATAACAACATATGCATGACTACATAGCTCATGGGACAGAACAACACGCGTGGGACAAAGATATGTGAGGCAACGTATGGGGGAACAAGAGTATGAGAGATGATAGGTACTTTCCTCAATCAATCCCGAAATCGGATGAAGCAGATCCGCCGGGTTCACAATTATCAAATAAAGCTTTGTCATAGGGATATTGATCAAAAGCCGAGCACAGCTGAGTAAGGTATGAGAGACACATAAGCTTCAGAACAGATCAAGAGACAAGATTGAAGAGAAGAACAGATCGAAAGACTAATGTGAACAGGAGACATGGCGAAAGATTAAGAGTGAGGAAGCTTGAACACATGCGATCTGCACACTTAACAAAAAAATTACGTACCTGTTCTCAAGACAAAATGCATGAGATGTAAAAGACATATATTTTTGGATTTTTGCAATTTGTTTTTTTAGATTTTTTTTGGATTTTCAATAATATTTGAATTTTTTGTTTTGTAATATTTTTATTTTTGTTTGTTTTTTTAAATATTTTTGTTTGTTTTTTGAATTTTAAAATTTTGACATATTTGATTTTTTTGAGATTTTTGAACAATATTTGATTTTTTTGGATTTTAAAAATATCTTATTTTTTTAAAATTTTTGAAATAGAAATCCGCAGCCCCTAAGACGGGCTCAAACTATTGGCCAGGGGTAATCATCCTACCCTTCCTCATTAAATAGCACCCTTGAGTAGGGTGTGCATATGAGGGTGGCTTACCACAACCAACTGCCTCTAAAGAACGGTGCCACTACTAAGGCCATACCCGGGATGCAACCTAGGCTAAGAGGGAGAAGCAGAAGAAGAAAGAAGATAAGCTTTATGCAGGATGAGAGACATCAAGATCCGACTTCTTCTAGGGCACCACCCTTCAAAGAGATAGCCTGTTGCGCCGGGGCATTGTGCCTTTGATTTTTAGACCCATATTTATCCGGCACGCATACGACCGGGCTCATGACGTCCCGTGGGAAACTATATTGCCACTCTTGCCATGCCTTCGATTCATAATTTTGTATTGATTCATTTTCTCATTTTGGTAGCCCTTATTGGCCATATATAGCGTGAAAGCTCATTTTTGCGGGTCAAGACTGCCCCTATTTGAGACCTCTCTCATATTAGGGAGCGCCTAGTTTAGTCATCTTACCCATCAATCTCTTGCCCCTGCACTTGGCCGAGCAGAGAAGAGAAAAGGCCTTCGTGCATATCCAAAGTACGGCCAAAGCAGCAACGGTGTGCTTTAGATAGATAGGCTATAGCTCGCCGTGTAGTGTGTCAAAAATCCATACTCAAAGGTCACCCTCAACAATAAGAGAAAGAAACTAGTCCCCTAACACGGAGTTATCACCAGCCTAAGGATGCTGCAGAAGCAACTTGTCTTGAACTAACCAAACTTAATGAACTAAAGCCGCTCAAAATGTGTTGAGGAAACCACATTATAACCATGCACGGGAGAAATAGAAATGATAGCAATAATAGCATGTTCTTGTACAAAATAAAGATACCTTGCGAATCCATGGAACGGAAACGCGGCGTCCTGAAGTGACCTTGATCATCGAGCTTTGATCAGCATGAGCTTTGTATTCCTCGCTTGTCTGGGTAAAGGGGAGAGGATAATAAGGACTTGAAGATTACTCTAGATGGAGGAGCGACAGACACCAAACTGGACGAAGAAGAATAAAGGGAAGACAGACGAGGGCTAGAACTCCCTCGTTAAGGCACAGAGGCCCTGATGACAAGGAACCGAATATAGAACGCACAGAGATTAACTGAGATCAAGGCGGACTAAAGCCTCGAAAGTAGTAAGAAAAAGGGTGATGACCCTGAAGGGACGGGGAGGAAAGAGCAGAGAGGTCCTGAGAAGATTGTGGCAAAGATAAGGGAGAAGAAGAGTGATCATCCGACGTGGGCGGAGAAGGAGAATGAGAATCACCCGCCAAAGGTGGGGAAGGAAAATGATAGACCCCTGATAGGATGGAAGAAGAAGAATGATGGTCAGCCGATAGAGTCGGGACGAGAAAAGGGCAATCACCTGGCATAGTCGGGGAAAGAGAATGAGGAGTAGAATCCGGGGATACCCGGGGAGGGGAATCAAAGGGAGACATAGGCCGAGGCCGAGAATGGCGAGGAGATGGAAAGTCCGGAGGCTCCGGATAAGAGAAGGACAAACGGGGATTCGCAGACTCAAGATGGGAAGAGAGGATAATGGAGAGAGAATTAGGAGAAGGAAGATACACCACCTAGGGGCGGTAACCGAGCAGAAGAAATGATGAGTAAAATGAAGACGAAGGAAGAGAAGTGGACCCCGGAGTGCACAACTGACGCCCCTTATACTTGCTCCGTCGCCTCTTGTTGGCCAAAATCTACTTGCAATAACTCCGCCTGGTGCGGACTCGGGCCTTTAAGCATCTCAATCTACCATGTCTTCTCAAGTAGCGGGTCCACCTAGCAGACGGCCTTGCCCGACTATGAACATACTGCCTTGTTGGGACGGTTGCCCCTAGTCGTGCAGTGCTAACCATGGAAGGACATTCCAGAATAGTCAACTCCTTGCGTTGTTTATTAGGAAAACGGGGAGCTATGTTGATTGGCGTTAACAGCATAAGATTCGGCATCTCCTCTCGGTAATTAGACATGAAGCATAGCTCCCTCGTCGAAAGTGTAAGACGGAATTGAGGGGGGGTGATGCACGGCTTTAACGTGGCCGTCTCACCGATAAACCGAGGAAGATTAACTAGCAAGTGCAGAATGCCCCTGGTTAATAGTGAAGGTACGGCCAATTGCCCCTTGAGCACAGGATTCATCAAACTCTTGGCGGCCGTATAGGTCAGCACTACTTGCGTGGAGGCTCGAGTTTGGCTAGTGACCTGAACGCCAATCAAACGAGGGAAGATAACAACATCGATAGCGAAATCTCCGATGAGCAACGAGATTGCCACCGGCCTTGCTTGGGATGAAATGGGTACTAGCGCCAAGGGGCTTTCCTCGACCACCTTCTTCAAACATGCATGCTCCTTGCTCCTATAACAACCAAGATCCTAGACCCGGACCGGCATGCGACAAACGAACTCTTGAACTTTGCTATGCACGGTCAAAGACTGGCTTGCCTTATCATTTTCTCGAGAACTAGATCCGAGGGGCCCCAAAGGTAATGTGCACCTGCTCCGCGAGGTAGGAAGGGGTTGAAAAGGGTTAGAAGGAAGAGGTTTAAAGAGTGTTGGTGGCGGAAATGCAAAAGGCGGAGGGATGGTGATGACGATAGGCATGGGTGTAGGTAAAGGTGGGGGTGTGAATTCAAGTTCGGCCTGCTCATGCTCAGATGATGATGGTGAAAGGGGTAGTAAAGGGGGTGGAGATGAGAGGGATGGTGAGGGTGAAAGTGGAAAAGGTGGAGTCAATGGAGATGGTAAAGAGGGTGAGGTGGTCGAGAAAGGTGGTAAAGGCGAAGGATGGGGAGAGGAAGGTAGCGGTGCAGTGGGGGAAGTGGCAAGTGGCGATGCTCATCGGCGTATCTTTATGACACGTCGAGGGGTGTTGGGGATAGGTGTGGAAGCGGAAATGGAAGGTAAAAGAAGGGTACTAGCCTGAGCAGAGGCTTGGGTAGGTGTCGGAGGTGGGGTAGAAGAAGAGGTAAACAACGGAGCATGTACTTTACTAATTGAAGTTTTACTAAGATGCCCCTGGCCTTGAGGTGGAGAGGATTGCTTAGGCGGTGCTTCTCTCTACTGATGTCGCTGGCCGCGGAAATCTGAAATAACTTTGTGCATAACTGCCCAATCGATCCTCTTGTCTTTTTCCAGACCATAGACAAACTCCCAGAATTCGGGGCAATCCTCAATCAAATGCCCATGCTGGCGGTGATAATCACAGAACTGAAGCATATTCCCGGCCACGGGTTGGCAAGGAACAACTGGAGGGAGAGGCAACGCGTGAGTGGCCATCAAAGCCCTAAAAATGTTTGTAAAGGACTCTAGCAATGGAGGGTGAAGAACCTGCTTTGGGGAAGGTGGCTGCTGAGGGGTGTGGGATGGTAATGGGGACGGTAGTAGAGGTTGCGTGGGAAATGGTGACGGCGTAGGGAATGGTGTAGGGTTGACGGATGAACCGAGTGAAGGAGTGGACAGAGCAGGGATATAATGAACGGCATCCACCTGCTTAACTGGAGGAGAACATGAAGAGGTGAAAGGCTGACTCGTGGTGGGTTGATAGATGGAAGGTGAATAGGGTGAGGTGTGAGGCCCTGTAGGAGTGGACGGCTGACTCGTAGTAGGGAATGTGGGAGATGATGAATAGGAGGTGTACGTGGGCATAGAAGGCGGAGGAGACACGGGTCAAGGGGATTCAAAAGTTGCTGGCGAATGAAGCGGGCTCGTCTGTAAAGCTGTTGCCAAGATGTAACATTAGTGACGGCCAAGATACACCTAAACTCGGGCGTTGCATTAGAAATAACCATCTTGATCTGCTCTCCCTCTAGAATATGCCCTGGGACTTGCGCGGCCAGCTGACGCCAGGGGTCGGCGAAGGTTGAGAATTCCTCATCGAGCTTCATCTTCTCATGGGCCAGATCTACCATGGAGTATTTGGGCCCCACCTGGTCTCGAAACTACTGAATGAATCTTTTCTGAACGGCTTGAAAATCCACAACTTGCTCTTGCGGTATCGAGAAGAACCAATCCCGAGCCGAGCCCTCTAAAGATAGACCAAACAAGTAAGCCATTAAACGTTGGTCGTGTCGAAATTGGGTCAACTTATAAAGAAACTCCTTCAAGTGCACATAGGGGTCCCCGACTCCACCATAGCGACGATATACAGGAATTTGAGAGCGTGGTTGAAGCTGAAGACCTTGAAAGGCAAATGGGACACTCAGGGAGGTTTGAGGATTGATTCGCGCTTGTAATTCAGCAAGCTGGCGTTGGGCCTGAGCGATCATCTCCTCAGTAGGAAGAGTCTGAGAAGAATGTGGGCCAACCTGAGCAAGTGCGTGGGAGTTTAAACCAGTATTATGGGCTATATAAGGGGATCCGGCCTGAGAAGGAGGAAAGCCCATTCCAGGGACGGAAGGAGGTATGGGCCTAGAAAAATCATTAATGTGGGAAGGAGGATTGATTGGGCTAGCAACAGCACAGGCAGGATAAGAGGGCCCGTTAAGAGAGTAGGCCTTTTGAAAGAAGTGGGCCCATGAAGAGAATAGGGCCCATTAGAAGAATGAGGTGATGGGCCCGCATGGGAAGAGCAATCCACGCGTGGATAAGAAGATCGGGAAGATGAGGGATAAGGCACAAGAGAAAAATGCTCCATGGTGGAAAATGGAGACTTTATATAGTGAACTTTAAAGAATTACAAGGAGGGAAATGAACCTAAGACAAATGCAACTAAATAGAGGGACACATAAAAATGAATAAGCCGAAATGGGTCTAATCAAGAAAGGATGTGGATGCACCACACAATGGGCCTGCACAAGCCCAAACAAATGAGGTGGGTTTAATTGGCGGAATAATGTGGATGCAACACACAATGGAGGGGAGAGATGAGAGAAGAATCAACCAATTACACAATCAAATTACGAATGATGCGCGAAAATTTTTATAAGTTCCCTTTTAGGACCTTAGTGGATTAATTAAGATATGAATTCACTCAACCACAAGGTACCTAACCAGGGTGGGGGACGAGAAACTGGCAGACTCTAAGGGACTCTCTCTCTCTCATGGATGCAGACCCTAGATTGGGGGTGGTACGGTACAACCCGCCTAGCGTCCGTGTGGGAATCCATGGCTCACGGGACTTACGAAGGTCATCGGCAAGGTCGCCTAGTCGGCTCCAAGGAGTATGGAGACGAGAGGAAACCCTACCTCGGTAGGAATGCAACTAAATGTGAATAAAATGCATGAATCATATGTGCACTGGAGTGCATGCAAGAGTCTAACCTAGAAACTATCATTCAATATGAGGGCATTAGCATGAACAAGTATCACAACAGAGAGGGGGACAAACAACACTCAGAATCCCAGAATATGATGAAATAATGATCTACAATGGGATGCCTCGGGTTGCATACCTGAACAATATGTCGTGGTCTTATGAGGACCGCTATAACACATACGCGGTCAATCCTGGACCGCCTTCAGTCAGGGAGAAGAAACAACCAGAATAGAAATGGAAAACCTGACGAAGACACTTAACAATGACATGAAAGTGATGAACAGCAGGCAATACAACACATAACACGATTGGCACTGGTGTCCCACCGTGATCGCCAAAAAAAGGTATAGATATGGATTTTTACTATCTACCTCCCCGCCTCAAACCATGAACATATATGCATGAATATAAACATGAAGTTGTGTGAAGAGTAAAGGGCGATGAGTAATAGAACACTGACCGTGATCGCCACCAAGACTAATAACTCAGAAAGACCGAGCTACAAACCTTGGAAAGAGTGAACACACCGGCACTCGCAAGTGGGGATGACTGGCACAAGACGCGATCGGTCGCACGTCTGCGTACGCCTGGAAACAGTCGTTCTGTGACCACGACCACTGCCCAGAAGAATAGCCTGTGGGTTGAATCCTCCCTCTCTTCCAGCCAGCCAAAACAGAGGGGCCTCGTGCTGGATGTGCTGTGAACCTGTAGGGGAACGTAAAAGCACAAAGAAAATAAACCCAATTAGATCTAAAGATAGTGCAATATCTATCGAACTACGATGATCAAAACACATAAATGGGAGGTCAAATACTTGGGGTTGGTGGTTTTTAACCCCTGTGGGACGTGATAAACAATGGGTATGGATGTTTGAAAATGCAATGAATGAAACGTGATAGAATAGCACAAAACGATGCAATGAAAATGATGCAATGTAAAGAAACGGGGGGAAGAAATGAGACTTTGTTGATGAAACTCAGATACTCCCTGGACCGAGCATGCTTAGGACATGGAAAATAGGGTTCCCTGACTGAAGAGCGGTCCACGAACCGGCAGTGTTTCGGCGTGAACGTCCAAAAAGTCCCCCCAAAGTGAGGCTGAAGCTAACCCTTTTATAAAGATTGCCTAGAAAACCCTAGGTCGAGTTGGGGCTCCGGGGGAAAATTTTGGGGTTCTCCAAGAGATAATATCATGGAAAAACAAAGGATAATCATTTAAAAGAGTCCACAACCCTCCTGGCACGTCAACTCCTCTGAAGATAGAGTCCTAACTCCTTCCCGGCCGAAGAAAATGGAGCCCGGACGGAACTGGGTTCGGTTTGGCTAACGCGGTCTTTCGCGCGGCCGCGACCAACAGACACGGTCCATGAGCAATCGCATCAGCACGCGATGATATCTGTTGACCAGGTCAGCACCAACGGCCAGGGCGAAGATAATGCAGAAGGATAGAGGCGGTCTGTAGATGACCGTGACACTTTAATAGCGGTCAACTGGAGACCGTGTTAATGAAAGAGCATGCCAAGGAAAGCTATACCCCAAACAAACCCCGTCCAGAGAGCAGGAGACCTGATAATGAAGAAACAAGCTCATAACACCATCATGAGAAGCCCTAGAGCAGTGGATGACTTGGGACATCATTATGTGGATAAGAGAAAAGACTCGACTTGTGGGCATAAAATGGTTGTCAATAGATACGTCGATGGGTGACGCCGTGACCCTCCTCTTCACCCTCTCCACCTCCACCATCCTCACCATTGCCTAACCCATCACCATTGTCTTCACCGCTTCCTCTCCTAGCGACCCCTCTGCCATCACTTCCACCATCTCCCCCTCCTTTACCCTCCCCTTCGCCATCGTTGCCCGAGCCTGAGCAGGCTATAATTATACCCACACCTCCACCTTCGCCTTTACCCTCACTTACGCCTCCACCTTTGCCTTTACCTCCACTTACGCCTTCCAAGCCTACCACCTCCACCTCTCCATCCATTTCCACCCGACGGAGCGGTTGTGCATTATCTCCAATGCCTCTTGGGTCTGGTCCCCATGGAGACGATGAGCAGAATCAGGATGATGCATTATTGATTCTGCATTTCAAGATTCAAGATTTTATCTGTCGGATGCCGATCCGCATCCTGGGCCCTGGCCATTTTGGGGATATGTAGATGGACTCCTGATGACGGTTGCTAAAAAGAGTTCCCTTGCACTGATGCCAATGTCTTCAAGAGCGAGACCGGTGGCAATCTCACTGCTTGTCAGAAAGTTCACCATTGATGTTGTTGTTACTTCTCGCTCCATTGCTGTTCTGTTCACTACCCAAGAAGGGTTCTCCACCCGTATTTTGCTAACTCCTACGACTGCCAAAGGATTGGTGAATTCCATGTTCAAGGGCAGCTGGCCGTATTTTCTGCGCTTTCGAAGGACATTCTGCACATCTTATGCAATCTCCATCGGTTCATTCACAAACCGGCCACGTCAACGTTGTGCATTGATCTCCCTCAGTTCCGTCCTTTACTTCTATCAAGGGTGTTATGCTTCATGGCTGATTACCGAGTGGAGTTGCCGAATCTCCACATCTTAGTGCCACGTAACAAGACTCCATGGTTTCATGATGTTCATCATTCTGAAGAGTTACATGTTCAAGGATGTCCAACTGATGTTAGCACCGAGCGTCTAGGGGCAACCGCCCTGATGAAGCTATATGTCCATAGTCGGGCCAGGATGTCTGTCAGATGGGCCCGTTATTTGAGAAGACATTGTAGATCAAGAAGCCCAAAGGTCTGGGTCCGCGCCAAGCGGGTTCATTTTAAGGATGTTTCAGCTAAGAGGAGGAGGCGGCGCCGGTTCAAGGGCCGTCGATTAAGCACTCAGGGGTCCACTCCCTCTTCCCCGTCTGTTCATTCATCTTTCCTTCTACTCAGCTCCCACCCTTGGGTGGTGTACCTTCCTTATTTCAATCCCACGTCCATGATCTTCTCCTCTCTTCCCCAGTCCGCAAACCCCCATTTCTCTTCTTCCCATCCAAAATCACCGGATTTTTCCTCCTCTCACAATTCTCTGTCTCAGCCTATGTCCTCTCCCCATCCCACCTTTGGGACTTCTTCTGATCCTTCTCCTCCGGTATCTCCGGGTTCTCGTTCTTCTTCCCCGACCTTGTCGTGTGCTTATGCTTCTCCTTCCCCGACCCTGTCGGGTGATTCTAATTCCTTTTCTCTGACGATGTCGGATGATCACTCCTCTTCCCCCTTATCTTTACCACAATCTTCTCATGATTTGTCTATTCCCTCCTCTTCACCCCTTTGGGGTCATCACCCTTTTTCTTACTGTTTTCGAGGCTTTAGCCTGCCTTCATCTCAGCTGATCTGGTTTATTCTATATCTTGTTCCTTGTTATCAGGGTCTCGATGCCTTAACGAGGGAGTTCTAGCCCTCGTCTTTCTTCCTTTTATTCCTCTTCGTCCAGTATGATGTCCGCCGCTCCTCGGTGTAGAGGAATCTTTGATCCTTTGCTATCCTCTCCCTTTCATCCTATCAAGCAAGGAATACAAGGCTCGTGCTGCTCAAAAGCTCGATGGTCAAGATCGTGTCAGGATGCAGTTACCACACTATGGATTTGCAAGGTATCTTTATTTTGTGCAAGAAAATGTTATCATTGCTATTATTTCTATCATTATTACTCCTGCACACGCTTATAATGCTATTCCTGAACATGGTTAAGTGGCTTGTAGAAATATGCTTGTTTTAATCAAACGAGTTCCCTTCTGCAGCATCCTTAGGCTAGTGATAACTCCACGCTGGGAGTCTAGTTTCATTCCCCGATTGTTGAGGGTGACCTTTTAGCATGGGTTTTCCACACACTACACGACGAGCCATAGCTGATTGTCCTCTAAGGCACACCGTTGCTGCTTTGGCCATACTATGGGTATGCACAAAGGTCTTTTCTTTTCTCTTCTCGGTCGAGTGCAGGGGAAAGAGATGGATGGATGGGATGACCAATCTAGGCACTCCGTAATACGAGAGAGGTCTCAAATAGCGGCAGTCTTGGCCCTCAAAAGTGAGCTTTCATGTAATATCTAGCCAACAAGGGCTATCAAATTCAATAAATCAAATACAAAATTATGAATCAAAGGAATGGCAAGAGTGGCAATACAGTTCCCCGCGGGACGTCATGAGCCTAGTCGCATGCGTGCCTGAAAAATATGGGTCTCAAAATCAAAGACACAAAGCCCCGGCGCAACAGACTGTATCTTTGAGAGGTAGTGCCCTGAAAGGAATTCAAGTCATGATATCTCCCATCCTGCATAAAGCTTATCTCCAATTTTCTTCTTCTTCTCCCTCTTAGGCTGGGTTGTATCCCGGGTATGGCCTTAGTAGGGGCACCGTTTTTGTAGGCGGTTGGTTGTGGTAAGCCACCCTTAAATGCACGCTCTGCTTAGGGGAAGTCTTCAATGAAAAAAGAGATATTGTCAAAATCCAAAAAAAATGAGATATTGTCAAAATCTAAAAAAAATGAGATATTGTCAAAATTCTAAAAAAATGAAATATTATTCAAAATCTAAAAAATTGAGATAATGTCAAAATCCAAAAAAATGAGATATTGTTCAAAATCCAAAAAAATCAGATATTGTCAGAATTCCAAAAAAATGAAATATTGTTCAAAATCTTAAAACAATCAAGAAAATTCAAATTTTCAAAAATATTTGTCTTTTTGTTCCTTTCTATCTATTTATTTTGAGGACGGATATGATCTGTTTGTTAAGTGTGCAGGTTGCAAGTGTTCAAGCTTCTTTGCTATATCTTTTACTCTGTCCCTTGTTCACGTGTTTCTGATCTGTTCTCTCTCTTCCTCAAACTTATCTCTCGATTTGTTCTGAAGCTTATGTCATTCTCAACTCTCGCTTCGCTTCATCATATCTTTATGGGAGGGCTTTGCCTCACGATTATGAACATGGCGGTTCTGCTCCATTCTAATCTTGGGTTTTGATTGAAGGGCGTATTCGTCATGTCTTTTATCCCGCCGTATCCTTGTCACGTGTTTATGTCCCTCTGTG
This sequence comes from Amorphophallus konjac, assembly GCA_022559845.1. NCBI lineage: Eukaryota > Viridiplantae > Streptophyta > Magnoliopsida > Alismatales > Araceae > Amorphophallus > Amorphophallus konjac. The sequence continues at coordinate 227,349,024 of CM040123.1, read as the reverse complement.
TCATCCCACGCATGTTGTTTTGTCTCTCGCCGCGTGTTATTAGTTGTCTTGCATATGTTGTTAGTTGTCCCTCTATGTCCCATGTGTTGTCCCAACTGTGTGGTCATCCCTCATATTCTTATCTCAACCATGTGGTATTGTCCCACCGCATGTTCTTGTCCCAACCGTGTGGTCATCCCTCATATTCTTGTCCCAACCGTGTGTTGTCCTACCGCGTTGTTGTCTTGTCCCACCATGTTCATCGTGCATACATTTGGTGTGTTCATGCCATTGCATATGTGTGCTTGTTTGTCTTTGTTATGTTATGTTGTATTATTTTCCATTCATTTTGATTGTTATGTTATGTGGTGTTGTCAGTGGTTCAGTTGATCGTTATGTTATCTTTGTTATGTTCATACTTGTTATGTTCATCTTATACCTGAAATCCCATAAAAATAAAAAAATCAAAAATTCAAAAAAAATTCAAAAAACAAAATGACGTTTCGCTTGGTAGGTAAGTCAGGTATGGCTCTCTATCCTAGCTCATTGTTACATTACTATATGGTATCTACATTATTATAGACTCTCAAGGACCGGCTGGTTGTCCGTGTGTTGTGGGATCTGATGTTCCCCTTTAACAAAAACGATGATGATCTAAGAGCATACGGTTAATCATTGGATAGGCCGTTAGTTTGAGTCGGGTGGGGGACGATGGACTCTGTCTTGCACGTCGTGGTTGCAAGAAGACTCTTGACCCCGTCTAGCACGGTCTAGCAATAGTATCCTTGAGTACTTTCTATTTTATCTTTTTTTCACATTCGTTTTGATGATTTCTTTATTTTAGCCCAGCATGCATCATGTCATTTTAAGCATTCACGCCTCGTGATCTGTTCAATGTTTCTCCTCAATAATGGTTAATTGCACTTCAACTCTCTTGGATAAGAGATTCCTCATTCCACTTCGAATTTGAACGATTTCTCTGATCTGTCCGCTCGGTCTGGTTGGCCAGCGTGATTCCTGTCTAGATTTTATCTTAGTCTTATCTTTCTCCTATTACAGCTCTTATGTTTTGTTTCCTTCCGAACCACTCATTGTCTATGGATTGTGTCCCTAATGAGGCTGGTCGTCTTTCTTTTTCCTTCATTAGTTTAGTTCTCCAGGCATGTCTCATCCACGTCATCCGTTCCTTGTGGTTAGTTCGGCGTTCTCGAGAGAATTCATGTCGCTTGTTGGTTATGACAGGTGTTTTTTACCTTGATGCCCGCTTATCAGTTCTCTCCGCTTCATCTCTACTTCATCTCCATTTCACATCACTTCCGCTTTCGCTCCATCTCCTTTCTATTTCACCTCCGCGCCGCTTTCGCTCGTTCCCTTGTAAAGCAGACATCAAGGAGGGGCATCTATTAACACCCGTTTTTAGCCCACAAGTTACGTCATTTCTCTTATTCGTCATTTTTGATGTCCCGAATTACCTATTATTTTGAAGTCTTCCTTGGATGGATTTCGAGCCCATTTCATTGTTCCCTAGTCTCTGGACTTCGGAGATCATGATTTCATATAGCTCTGGAGTTTATCTTATCAACTTCCGGCTTCCAAGTCAGCTTGCGGCCCATTTTGGTAAACTTCCCATCAGGCATTTGGCTCCTTTTATTGTGCAGTATTGAAAATGGTCCTTTATCATATCCTTTTGTTCCTTTATTAAAAACGGTGTCTTCACCAAAGTTGTTCATCTTTTAAAGACCTACAATTTCTTCTTCTACGCCATTGGCCAGTTCTCCACTGATTTCAAGTTATTTACAATTTTATAGCGTGCTACGTTGTTCACCTACGTCCCAGAATTCTTTCTCTCTGTTCTCACTTCATTTTCTCCGTCTTCCAATCATTTTCTCGCTTGCTCTCTTCATGAACATTGTTCATCTTTCAGCTATCTACAATTTTTTCTTCTACCACTTTCGCTAGTTTTGCACCGTTTGAGAGATACACTCTAATTTCCAAAGTCGCGCGTAGTCTGTCCAGATTGTTCCTCTAGCCGCCAAGCGGTCTATTGGTAGACCGCTAGGGCCCAAGAAGTGGTCTATTAGTAGACCGCTAGACCATAAGAGACGGTCCTACGAGAGACCGCTAAGCCTAAACTTGCCCGAAATCGTCCCATTCGACCCCTAGAGCCTTGCGATCACTCCCTAGACCGTTTGTGGTCCTCATGCGGTCCTTTAATAGACCGTTTTCTATATAGGCGATCTTACGATAGACCGTTTGCAAGACAAACAGTCCTAAACTTCCTGAACTCTGATTTCTTCATCGTGGGACTCTTTAGAGACCTTGTTTGATCTATTTTCTCTTAGGAGAAGCTTCCATATCGTCTCTAATTGATCTAGGACTCTTATCCCCACTATTATCTAGAGTTTTGTGCATCAAAATCCCCTCTTTTGAGTGTTCATCTCAGATTTAAACTCAATAGCTTTTCTACTCCTATAAATAACTACCATGTTCGCAGTTGCAAAGGAGGGCTCTTTTTGGACATAGGGCGAAGCCATGCTGCATCTCCAACTCACAACTTTGCCCCTGGCTTCAAGAGGGAAGTATTGGCTTTCCATTGCATCCTTTTGGGCTTGATTTCATGGTCTCTACTCTTAGTTCTCCTCTTCTCAAAATCACAAATCATCACAGTTTTCTGCATGCACAACACACACACCTATTATTTCCACCCTTCCGATGCTACACTTCATGTTCTAATGGGTTTTTGCCTTTGTGTTTTGATCTTTGTTTTACAGGAGAGCATGATATGGACGTGAGGCCCTCTTCTTCTAGCCGACTGGAAGACGAGGAGGTTTGATCCCACAAAGTTCCCCGCACCCCGTTTCAAGCGCTATCAAGTCTTTAAGTTCCAAGGTACATGGTGTCGTTCCTCTCCTTTCTTCATCCTTTGGCGTTGATGGAACCTTGGTGGCGATCACGGTTAGTATTTTTCATCCTTTCATCCCTCTTGTCTTTGATTCACATGTTTATGCATGTATTAATTTAAAGGGGGCAGGATAGGAACCTAATTAAAACAAATCTACAATCATGAGTGGCATGAACATCATGTAGTGACAGCCAGACTCCCCCTGATTATATGCAACAGAATTCAGAATTCTAAATGCCACAAATGCATGACCTTTTATGCATCTAGATTTTTCAAGAAGTCAGCACCAAGAGTGAGTGAAGTTTTCCGATATGCATCAGAGATGCCCAAGGATGAGAATAATTCAGATAGAAATATGCATTGACAGAAGATGTTCTCAGAAGAGTCAACTTCGGGTGTCGACATCATTCATAAACAGAATAGAGGCTTATTCTGATTCAACTTTAACACAGGACACCCCTCTCAACATGTATGCAATAAGATGATTATGAATGATGCTGATGATGTGAATGATCACTCAATGACTCCAATGACTCCCCCTGACTAAGTGCAGTCAATCAACTCTTTTTGTATATTTAGAAAGTGATTTATATGCATACGTATGCAAGAATGAGAAACTATGCAATTTAATTTATTTCATCTGTATGAGTGATGCCACATCTCAATCTATGTGTATGCATATGAAAATTTATGCAACAAAATCTGTGTAAGATATGCACCATGACATTTACAGACACTTTAAAAATGTATTTGACATATGCAAGCATCAATCAGTTCAGATTTACAGAAAGTTTCAATTAGAGCAATGCAAGTGTCACACGAAAACGCAAACATGTATTCTTAGATGACAACTTTATCAAGACATATAACTATAGAGACAGAGTTAAGGAGAATTCAGATAGCTAACCTGAAAGATTATGAGAATGGGGTTTACCATCTTCTGGTGCCTTGGCTTATTTACCCCCTTTTATCTCTCCAGCCCCAAGGCACACCTGCAAAAACTTAACCTCATTTTGCATGTTGAGGTACCCAAGAATTCTTGGGTCCTCCATGGTGAATAACACCTCTCCTAGATGCATTCCATGAAACAACATACTTTTTGTTCTCATTATACACATTAGCATGAGCACGAAATTTTTGATTGCTTACATGAACATTTTGTCTGTTATTATTATCCGCCAGCCAACAATCAGCAGCTCTATGACCTCGCCTTCCACAATTAAAACAAACAATGAATTTTCCTTTACAACAGATTTGTTTGTACCAAGAATATTTTTATTTGTAGGAAAATTTATAAGTTTAGAATTAGATCTTTTCCCTTGGGCATGCCAACAGTCCTTGACTGTGTGGCCATGCTTTCCACAGTGAAAGCACCCATCATACTTACTTCTAGACCCAAATTCATCTTTATCAAAAACATGTTTATTAACATAGAAATTAACACATTCAGGATTAACTTTCTTTACCTGTGCATGCCAACATTGAGCAGCAATGTGGCCCAATTTGTGACAATTAAAATAATGACTTTTCTTATTCAGATATGTGTTGGGTCCCGCGAGGTGTAAGCAGATCTAGAAGGGGGGGTTGAATAGATCATATCAAAAGCTTTGGTCTATTTAAAACTCTGAGCTATCGGAAGCATGAACCACTCTTATAAAGTGAATGAATCACTTAGGGACAATGCACAGCGGAATTAAGTAGAGTGGCTCAAATGAAAAGACTTGGATTACAAGCTATGAAACGTCCACACTTCTTTAAGCACATTTGTGATCTGGAAAGAAATAAGCCTTGTAGTGCAGGGATCATAAAGCATAACACTAGAGCATGCAATAGCTTGCAACAACCATACGTGTGTGTGTGCTATGTTGATCACTCAAAGTTCATATGTGTGTGAATGCAATGGTGATCAACTAAGGTGCATGCGAGTCTAAGCAAGGGAAACACTTAGCAATACTTACACCTCGGCGCCTATGTGCAAGGGTGCAGCAGGCCGCCCAAGGGATGCAGTCAAAGTGCTAAGCTCAACTAAACCGTAGATAAAACCGAAGGTGCAAATCTGAGTGCTTGTGTGTGTAAACAAGATTACCAAGTATGGAACCACACGAACCTGTGAATGGGGGTAGAAAATATAGAGAAATCACACACAATAAACAACCCACAACATAGGGATTTTTAAGGTGGTTCGGTTGCAACCCCGCAACCTAGGTCCACCCCTCACCAAAACCTGGTGAGACTTCATTGCTGACTCACAGCTTGACCGGGGACACACCCCAAACCACAGAACAGAGAAAACCCTCTTTCTGTCTTCCTACACACAAAGCCGGCAGGGACGGCTACACCGCAGATCAGAGAACTCCCGATTACCTCCTACTAACCACCGGTAGGGATGATCTTCAGTTTTAATAGATTGAATGAAATGAAAAAAAGAAACAAGATGAAAATGCTCAAACAAGATATGAAGATATGCTAGAATGAATTAAATCTTGTCTGAGATTGTTGGATCTTGAATCTATTGAGGATTTGATCTTCCTTTGATCCTTTTGAGTTGATGGAGCAGATATAGGATGTAGCTTGATCTTTCCTTTGAATCTCCTTGAGTTGATGAAGAAGAATGTTGGATGTAGCTTGATCTTTTCTTGAATCTCCTTGAGTTGATGAAGAGGTGTATGGATGTAGCTTTGATCACCTTTGAGAGCCTTGAATGCTTCTTGCTTGCTTGGAGGTTGCTTGGCTTCAGATCTTAGCTTGAATCACCTTGGAAGGATGAAGAACTCCAGCCCGAAGTACTGTTCACGGAGGTGCTACAGTGCTTGCGAAATGGCCTCCCTTGAGCTCTCTTTGATTCACTTCATCAACTACATCAACTCAGGTTTCTAACCCTCTTGTATTAGTTTTATAGACTTTAAATGGTCTATAGACAAGCCCCAGACCAGATCCACAAATCATGGGTGATTAGGTGACTTTTGGATTAAACAAATCCATGTTGAATGACCCTTTTCGAAGTGGAAACAAAAGTCAACAATTGATGGCTCGGGGCTGGCGGTCGACCTATAGCTTCTGGCGGTCGACCTCTAGTGAGAAATCTGCAAACGGGCGGTCCCTAGGATTTTCGGTTGACCGCTACTGGCTGGCGGTCGACCTGTAGCTGACAGAACTGTAGACGGGAGTCTGCTGGCTGGGGCGGTCGACCGCCCCTGTGCTGGCGGTCGACTGCCAGCTGGGCAGCCCCCCAGTTCAGTCTGGGTCGGTTCGTCAGCCCTCCAGCTCAGTCGCTTGAGTCCATTAGCAGCCCGTCCATGTCTGTAACTTCATCCTTGTTGGTCTAGAAGGTACCAACTGAATCTTTGTCTTTGGACTCTCATCTTGTTCAGTGACCTTGGCTATTTGATTGAAGCTTGTAGCTGTTGTATAGACTTTGCATCAAGGCTTGGACGTGTAGACTTTGTGTGCATGTATGAACTCTGCATAGACTTTATACCTTGATCATGCATGAGCCTGAACATCCTTGCTTCAGGAGCGTACAAACTTGGTAACTTGATGCACGAACACAACAAAACGCAATGTATAGACTTTGGGTGTGAAGCAGCCGGCCAATGTATAGACTTGTGTTGCAGCCATCAACCAACGTACAGACTTGGAGTTGTGCTAGCAACCAACGTACAGACTTGGAGTTGTGCTAGCAGCCAACGTACAGACTTTATCTTGTGCAACGTACAGACTTTGTCTTGTGCAACATATAGACTTTGAGTTGTGCATGCAGCCAACGTCCAGATTTCATCTGCAGCAACATATAGACTTCATCTGCCACAACGTACAGACTTCATCTGCCGCAACGTACAGACTTTGTGTTGTGCATGCAGCCAACGTACAGACTTCATCTTGTTGGATGTATAGACTTGATGAATCTGAGTGTACAGACTTTGTTGGATGTATAGACTTGATGAATCCGAGTGTACAGACCTTGTTGGATGTATAGACTTGATGAATCTGAGTGTACAGACTTTGTTGGATGTATAGACTTGATGAATCTGAATGTACAGACTTTGTTGGATGTATAGACTTGCTGAAGCTGAGTGTATGGACTTTGTTAGATGTATAGACTTGCTGAAGCCGAGTGTATGGACTTGCTGATGTACAGACTTGCTGAACCCAAGTGTATGGACTTTGTTGGATGTATAGACTTGCTGAACCATGTCTCGTGATCTTGATCGTCTGCACTGGAGGTATAATGACCTGAAATGTATGAATATTAACATTATCAAATGCAGGTATAGCTCATTAATGACTACATAGGTAGACATCATCAAAACCATAAAAGTAATCATGTTGCACACATGTTCAACATTCTCCCCCTTTTTGATGATGGCAACTATGAGTCATCATGAACTATGAGTCATTAGAGATTCACATGCATTAGTAATTCACATGACAACTATGAGTCAACAACATTCATCTCGTGACAATGACTCACATGGTTCTTACTATATCCCCTTTTGACAATGACGCACTTGGTTCTTACCACATCCTTTTTGATGAATGACTCACATAATCTTCTCCCCCTTTGACAACATCAAAAGATCCAGAAAAGAGAACGAGGGACTCGAGGCTTGGCAAAGACAATGTAAGTGTGAGAGGTGGAGCCACAGCAACATGATTCAATTCCTCAAATAGTGGAGATGGATAGAGTAGCCAAAGATCAAATTTTTGATTTCAAATTTTGCATATTTTTAGTGGTTTTCCAATATTCAGATTTTGTTTGGATTTTCTATGCAGTGCATGGAAATGATCAAATTTTGATGCAAGCTACAATTCTATGAAGTCAAGACATGCATGCCATCCGAATGCATGAAAACATGATGACAATGATGCTAGGACTTATGCCAAATGCCAATGAATGAGAAAGTAATGTGATATCATTTGACAGAGGACACCACTGATTTTGGAGATGACTTAAAAGGTGCATCAAGATGATACCACTTGTTGGATTATACCACTTGTGTAGTATGGTGATGAAATCGGGGCAGCCTGAATGATTTATGTAGATATGGCAGATGAAGGCAAACAACAAGGCGGATCAAGATATGACTTCTCAAGAGAGAATGGAGGTTCTTTAATCTGAAACCAACTTCATAAATCAGAGTTATGGAATTTTCAGAATTTTCAGTTATAGAACCCAAATGTACCAGCTCTTACATTCAGATTGGTTTAATGCTAATGAGTTTTAGCCTACTCAGTAGAATCACATGAAAACATTTGCATGCAAGTTTAATAGTAGTGAACCAGAACTTCATGTCAAAACCAGATTAACCTTCTCTTATCTTACTCATTCAGTTTCATTGGTTCCCTTGAGAGTGACCACAATAAGTATTGAGGCTAAACACTTAGATGACTTAGATTTGATTCATGAGAGCTACACATTCAGATTTTTCTTTTGAAATCATTTGAAAGATGATTGCTATCATTTTACGAGCAGTCAAGTGTAGCAACCACCTTTTGACGTGAGTGTGCACGTTTACCAGACGCAAGCACCCCCAGTTACTCAGTGTAGCTCACGATTTTGCTTCACTTAGAACAGAGATAGCATAGTCACCTCTTGACATATCGAACCACATTTTCTTTGATGAGGAGATATATTTCTCAGCAACAGTGACATTGCTCTGCCTTGAGCTTACTTTAAGTATAGCCACTTTTTGAAATAAACAGAGTTAACAAATGTTTAAAAACAATACTTAGCTGAAGTTTCTCGATCAAGGATGCCTGTGTACTTAAAAAATTTTCAGATTCAAGACAGCATAACAAGTCAAAACATGAGAAACTAGTTTAAGTATATTAAACCTGATCACAAACATGTTCAAGACCATCAAACTTCAAGACTCAAGAAATCATTAATGTTAAACAAAAATCATTCATGTTCAAGGCAATCACAAGACTCTGCAAGAGAAAATTCTTCTTGAAGATTTAATCTGATAAACAACCTCAATAATAGATTGGGAATCCTCCAAGAAGTTCAAGGCACTTTGAATCCAAGTTGAACCACAAAAGGATTAAGCAATATCATGCAGTGGCTTGGTTTAAGAAGAGAGTGTTGCATAACTGGTAGGCAAGAATAGATGAAGAACACTCCCCCTGAGGTTATGCACTGAGCTCAGACAAAAGTAATTTTTAGACAGAAAAAAATGTGAGGTCGACCTGTCAAAGGAGTGAGGTCGATCAGCAGAATTTTGACTGGATTTTCATGAAGAACAAGCTCCCCCTGAGAAGATGCATTCTATGCCATGATGTCAACAGAATGAAGATGAAACATATGCATGAATGCTGCAAAGAGACAGCTCCCCCTTACTATATGGCCTATATGCGACATTGACGCATGGTACGTGGCGGAGGTGAAACCTCAAGCATATTGAGTGCTTCTAGGCAAGCATAACCTGCCTTTCCATACATCAACATTTGATATACCATGGCCATGCAAGAATGATGCTATACAAACCATGCAATGTATCATGAACATGAATTCAATTTTATTATGCATGGATTGGCAATGAATTATGCAGCCTAAGTCTTATGTGAATGCTCAAAGCAATGAAGATGCTGCAAGATGATTGCTCATTCTAGATGCATGCTTAGGTTCGAACATTTTTTCTTGTTTTCCTAAACATGATTTGCATTAAAATAGTATGAGATCACGAGATGATGCAAACACAAATCATTCACAATTGATTTTGAACTGAATGCAACATGATGATGTCAATTGCTAGACTTCACCTTTTGAGCAATGCTAACATGAATAACGAGTTGAGAATGCAGCCATGGTATGCATCATCAAAACCAAAGTCCAAGCATTTCATGTGTTGGGTTAGATGGACACAGTCTATCTCCACTAAGTGTGGATCTAGAGGGGGGTGAACAGATCAACTTGCCTAATTTAAAACTATTGTAAGTTCTAGAGCGGAATTTAGGCAAGCATCAATAAAGCTAAATGAAAAGTGCTAAGCAAAAGGTAGAAAGCTAGACATGAGCATAAGCGATGCAATCAAACAAGCTAAGCAAGAAATTCCCAACGCACACAGATCACACAAAAACACAAACACACTGCACACACAATTTTTAGGTGGTTCGGTCAGCGACCTACGTCCACCCCACACTCAACCGAGTATGGCTTCCTGTTGCGCAGCACAGCTTGCGTCCGCTAGGCTTTACAGCTTGGCCAAACAACCCGCTGATACACAGCTTCGCTGGGCACTACAGCTTGCCGACGAGAGGATCTGATCCTCTGCAACCACTGGGGAAATACAGCTTAACCCGCCCAGTGGAGACCACCACTGCAAGACCGCTGACACACAGCTTGAAGAAACAGCATTCGAAATGAAAGACAGAATCAAAATGAAAAATAAAAACCCAAAAGCAATATAGCTCTTAAAGAGCAAAGCTCAGCTCTGGTTTTGAACCACGAGACTGAGATACCAACACTCTCACTCTCACTCTCGATCAGCTCTCTCTCACCTCACTCTCTCTCTTTTCTCCTTCTTCTCTATTTCTTCTTCTTCTTTTCTGTATCTTCTTCTTGTCTCTTTTCTCTCTGTGGATCGAAGCCTCACTGCTGTTGAGTGTATAGACTTTTTCTTCTTCTACTTCGATCAGCTTTCTTCTGTGGAAGAAGGCTCGTATATATAGCAGCAACAGCAACAGGCGTGTGCTCTCCACGTTTCCCGCCCAGCAATTTGGACCACGTGGCAGCATGCAATGGAGTGTCAGTACACGTGTCCTCATCAGGATACCTTGTCCTTTTCGGATCACGAGCTAGGTACCAGGGATCACGTGCCCCTCATTAGCTTCTTCAGTCCGATGTATAGAGTTCTTCGTTCACGTGCTCAAAGTCATCAATCTGACTTGCTACGTCGACGCTTTCACTCAATGGCGTTAACGCAGTGAGGCATTCCAGTAGCCATTAGCCTCGTTTCTTTAGCTGCTGCGTCGACGCTGCTAGCTTGTGACGTTGACCCAGTGGAATAGCCTGTGAAGATGAATGCTTCTTCAACTGCTGCGTCGACGCTGCTTGCTTGTGGCGTTGACGCAGTGCAATAGCCTGTGAAGATGAATGCTTCTTCAACTGCTGCGTCGACGCTGCTTGCTTGTGGCGTTGACGCAGTGGAAGATATCGCATGCTTCATCTACTGATGCGTGGACGCTTTAAGCTCCAGGCATCGACCCTGTTCCCTTCAGCAACGAGAATAAGGACATAAGATTTAAGTATGTACGTTGCATTATATATACTTGAGGAGTTGACGCTGCATAAAGCACTGAGTTGACGCTGCATGAAGCATGGACAGTGTACAGACTTTTACCCACTGTATGGACTTCATGTAATGCAAACGAATGCGAAGACTTTAGTGTATAGACTTTAGAAGACGAGTGCAATGTATAGACTCCATGAGACTCTAGTGCAGACAGACGATGTATAGAGTTCTTAGTTCAACCGTCAGTGTGTAGACTTGAAAGGCTGAGGCCAGTGTACAGACTTGTCACCGACCATAGTGTAGACTTGATCAGCAAGGACACAGTATAGACATCAACTCTGCACATCGAATGTATGGACTTCAAGTGTGAAGACCATTGTATAGACTTTGGATCCGAAGACCAATGTGCAGACTTTGGATTAGAAGATTAATGTATAGACTTTGAGTAACACTGTGGATGTACAGACTTTGCTCAAGTGCATGAGACGCTAACTGAGATGCTGGACTCTGTACAGACTTTGAGCGATGTGTGGACTTGAAGCTCCTGAAGCAGTGTACAGACTTCAAAGATCACTATTGATGTGCAAACTTTGGAGACATGAAGCGATGTACAGACTTTAAGGAAGTTGGCAAGTCAATGTACAGACTTGATGAAGCGAAGCCAATGTACAGAGTTGAGTGTAGCTAAAGCCTTGATCGTAGGACTAGGCTGGACTGTATAGACTTCAGGCTTCAGAATCGAATGTTCAGACTTCGCCTAAGACACGTAGGGAAAAGACCCCAGTGTATAGACTTTGCCTTGAGTGAAAAGTAATTGATGAATGTATGGACTTTAATGTGTGAAGGCTACAGTGAATGAGTGTATACATTTCACCAGATCAAGGGCAATTCGGATGTACATACTCTGATGTTCAAAGCCAATGGCGCGTTGACGCTGTGCACACATAATCAATTTAATTGAGATGCAGTGTGTGAACTTATGACAGTAAGAATTGCAGACAGCAGTGTATTAAAAGCAAAGAACACATAGTCAATCTGATGGAGCAATTTCATCAAATCAAACTCAGTTGCCAATCAATCAAAACAATGGTGTTGCCAAAGAATAGAGCAAGTGTCAACATCATCAACATAGAGGGGTCACAACAATCTCCCCCTTTTTGATGATGGCAACCCCATATGAAGTAGAGTAGCAACAACCTGTCATAGATATATATGTTTGATGAAAGACATGATGTGTTATGCAGATTGACATGCAGATGCTATGAATGCATGCAACTCACTGCCTCAAACTCTCCCTTGGAATTAATTCAGAAATGACTTCAGAAATCCGACAGATATGTATTCTCCCACTAGACATCCCCTAGACAATATTCTCCCCCTTTGCCATCAACAAAGAGGAGGGAAAAATTAAATACAATGGAGGAATCAAGAGAAGATCTGACTGGCATTCTGAACAGGTAGTTCATGAATAAGCATTCTAAAGTATAAAGTCTTCAGTTATATGAAGTTAGAAACTGCTGTCAGAAGGAGGTCTGGTTTAAAGATGATAAAATTTGGAGTTCATGCACTACAAGCAATAGATAAGTTCACTGTGCATGATAAGACAATAAACCAGAATCACATTTGCATGAAAGATTCAGTTTCATGATATCTTACTTTCATAGTCTCAAAAAAGAATTGAGAGAACCCAAGTCATGTATTGAAACTAAACAAATTGACACTCATGAACTTTTCTTTTAAAGGAGCAGCATTATCAGTATTAGATCATTTTGAGCATTCAGGTACCATAAGTCTTTCTGCGTAAGGGTATACGTTTATAAGACGCCAATACCCCTAGATACTCAACAAGATGGACCATTCTGCCTATGATCAAATTTAACAGAGCTGAGTTACACCTTTTTGTGTGAGGGTACACGTTTATCAGACGCTAGTTACCCCCAGGTACTCAGTGAAACCAGCCTGCTGTTTTAAACATTTTAAACAGAGATAGCTGATACACTTCATGACATGAGTGTTGTCCACTTCTTTGATGGATCACTCAGTTTCTCAGTGATTACCAGTCATTGCTCTGCCAACATATATATTTTCAATGATTCTCAATGTTTTTCAGTATCTTTCTTAGCTATCCTTTTTATGTTTCAGAATGACTTGATTAAGAACAATACACATACTTAATCTCTCCGACATGATTTCAGATGAGTTTTCAGATTTCAGATATGATTAGCTTTGTCTGACATGAAATAAGAAAGAGGTTGAGAGTTTTATCAATTTTCAACTTACTTATATACTGATTGCAATCTTTAAACTCCAACCATTATAAGAATTAAACCATTACATCAGTCTTTGAACAATTCAAATTCTTATAAATGAAGAAGTCCATTTTTTACTGCTTAGAAATCAGAACTGACCAACAGATTACCATAATGTCAGAGACAAGTATTCAGAATTAAAGGTTGAATGACTTCAAGAAAGTTGAAACCACTCTGATTTTCTTAGCAATACTCCCCCTGTCTATATGCATGCAGCATGGCAAGAATTAATTGAGAGAGAGCTTATGCATAGGTCATGAATGAATGATATGCAAAGACATGCAAAGACACAACAAGTTCCCCCTGAATATATGCAATGCAGGACAGTTCTACATCCACATTCACATCTACATGATTTATCCAAGCAATCAAAAACAAGTCCACATCAGAGATTTTATTCACAGCAATTAAACAATCATTCATCATGCTGAAATTTACATAAGCCAAGTTCTCTTCTAAGAAACTTAAAATTTTCATTCCCAAGAGGCTTAGTAAAAATATCAGCAATTTGTTTTTCAGTTTCTATGAAGTTCATTTCAATCTCCTTTTTATTTACAGCATCTCTAAGAAAATGATGCTTTATCTTTATATGCTTAGTCCTAGAATGGTGAACAGGATTTTTAGCAAGGCATATAGCACTAGTATTATCACATAAAAGTGGAATGCATCCCAGATTTATCTGATAATCAGTCAGTTGGTGCTTAATCCAAAGTACTTGTGCTGCACAATTACATGCTGCAACATACTCAGCTTCAGCTGTGGATAATGCTACAGTGTGTTGCTTCTTAGATCCCCAAGACACTAGACAGCCACCAAGGAATTGACAGTAGCCACTAGTGCTTTTTCTATCTACTCGACACCCAGCATAGTCTGCATCAGTGTAGGCTAGAAGCTCTAACTCACACTTATCAGAATACCAGAAACCTAGTTCTTGGGTGCCTAGTAAATACCTAAAAATTCTTTTCACAGCCTTAAAGTGATTTTCTTTAGGACTGGCCTGAAATCTAGAGCATAAACACACAGCAAATTGTATATCAGGCCTAGATGCTGTAAGATAGAGAAGAGATCCGATCATACCTCTGTATAGCCTTTGGTCCACAGGTTTACCTTTAGAGTCTTCATCCAAACTGGTTGATGTACCCATTAGAGTAGCTATTTCCTTGAGGTTGTCCATTTTGTACTTCTTTAATAAGTTCTTTACATACTTGGACTGAGAGATGAAGATGCCATCTTCTGTTTGAGTAACCTGCAGTCCAAGAAATAGTTTGAGCTCACCCATTGAGCTCATTTCAAATTCATCAGTCATTATTTGAGAGAATTCCTAACACAATTTGGGGTTAGTTGACCCAAACACAATGTCATCCACATAAATCTGAATGATAAGAATATCTGGATGGTTTACCTTGGTAAACAATGTTTGATCCACTATACCTCTTGTGAAGTTCTTGTCGGTGAGAAATTTGCTCAACCTGTCATACCAAGCTCTACGAGCTTGCTTTAACCCATAGAGAGCTTTATTGAGCTTGTAAACATGATTAGGGAAATCTAAACATTTAAACCCAGAGGCTATCTCACATAGACATCCTCATTAATTTCCCCATTTAGAAAAGCAGATTTCACATCCATCTGCTGAAGGTTTATTCCTAGGGAACATGCATAAGCCAATAAAATTCTTATTGCTTCTAACCTAGCTACAGGGGCAAAAGACTCTTCAAAGTCTATTCCAAATTTGTGATTGTACCCCTGAGCTACAAGTCTGGTTTCATTTTTAATAACATTCCCCGCTTCATCAGTTTTGTTTCTAAATACCCATTTAGTCCCTATGACTGTTTCATGATCAGGAGGTGGAACCAAATACCACACCTTATTCCTGTCAAACTGATTGAGCTCCTCATGCATGGCATTAATCCAATGCACATCTTGGAGAGCACAGTCAATGGACTTGGGTTCTATGTTTGATATGAAAGCATACGCATTCAGTTCATGTTGAATTCTTAAGTGGCCTCTAGTCCTAGGGGGGTCATGCAGATTTCCAATAACATTATCTACAGGATGATCCTTGAGATATCTAATATTTGCAATTGGAGTATCATGAACTTGATTTACCTCCCCCTGAACTGTAGGCTCCTCTTCATTAAGCTCTTTATGTTCTTCTTCATCCTCGGATTTGTCTGCAAAATCTCCTTCCTTCAGGATTTCACCATTGGTTTCATTCCTGCATTTACTAGCATTAGAATTTGCCAAAGATTCATCAAAAATTATGTGTGGAGATTCTTCAACAGTTTTAGAGTTCAGATTGTACACTCTGTATGCTCGGGTGTTTTCAGAATAACCAAGAAAAATTCCTGGTTCTTCTTTAGGTTCAAATTTATCAAGGTCCTTTTTATCATTTATGTGAATGAAACATTTACAACCAAAAACCTTGAAGTGAGCAATAGAATGTTTCTTACTTTTAATATCTCATATGGTGTTTGCTGGGTAGAAGGTCTTACCATGGCTCTGTTAATTACATAACAGGCAGTGTTCACTGCTTCAGCCCAAAACTTCCTTGGTAGACCACCTTCGACAAGAAGTGTACGACCCATTTCCACTAGGGTTCTGTTCCTTCTCTCCACAACTCCATTCTGCTCAGGTGTCCTTGGAGAGGAGTACTTGTGGTTAATTCCATTTGACCTGCACAATTCATCAAATTATGAGTTTTCAAACTCACCTCCATGATCAAACAAAATGTTTTCAATTTTCTGATTTTTTTTAACATAGAACTCCTGAAATTCTGAGAAAGCATCACTCTTATTAGATAAGAAATAAACCCAAGTATACCTATAAAAGTCATCTACCATGACAAACCCATACCTCCTCCCTGATAGGCTGACGGATCTAGTTGGCCCAAAAAGGTCCATATGTATCAGCTCATAGGGTTTGGAAGACAGATTTTCAGTTCTAGACTTAAATGACTGTCTAGTTATCTTTGATTGAGTGCATGCATCACAGATTTTGTTTTCTTTCTTGAATGAGACTTCAGGAAGTCCTCTAACCATGCCATGCTTATTTAATTTGTGCAAAACAGTGTAGCTAGCATGACCTAACCTACGATGCCATAAAAATGCTATGTCTTCTCTACTGGCAGTAAGGCAAAGGTTAGTGTGTTGAATTTCATCTAAATTTATCATGTAAGTATTATTTATTCTTTTTCCAGAAAATTTGACAATATCAGAATCAGGTTCAAAAACCTTGCAGCATTGAGAATTGAATAAAACATTGTAACCTTTATCACATAACTGGCTAATGCTAAGTAGATTATAGGCTAACCCTTCAACCAGCATAACATCATCAATGCAGCAGGTAGAACACTTACCTACCTTACCTGATCCGATAATCCTACCCTTTGTGTTGCATCCAAAGGTGACAAGGCCTTCTACTTTCTCAGTCAGTATGCAAAATTTGGCCTTATCTCCTGTCATATGCCTGGAGCAGCCGCTATCCATGTACCACAAGTTGTTCTTGGCTGTCAGGCATACCTGCATACACAATTAGGTAGAGAAGTTTGGAACCCAAGACTGATTGGGCTCCAATGTAAATGAACTAGAAGCAAAACAGGAAAGCAAATGTTTCGGAATCCACATTTGTTTAAATGTGTTTTGTTCAGTGGATCCTACAGATTTTCTTCTGTTGTTCTTTTTCTTATTGGCAGTAGCATGATTATTGACAGTATTGTTATTTCTGTGCCAGTGCCTTGGCCAGGGTGTGTTCACAAAATTTTGGCCATAGTAGTTCCTGGGCTTGCTATGAAAATATTGATTTCTAGATGTCCAGTAACCATACCCATTGACCCAATTTCTACTGTGAGGTCTTTGATATTTAGCACCCTGGTGTGCAAGACCTGTAAACCTATCCTGAGTTCTAGACCAATTCGACCTATTGAAGTAGGTTGGCTGTGCATTGTAGTGGGTCTGAGCTCTGGGTTGATAAAAATAATTGGGTTGACTCCTAGCAGCACTTTGTCTCCCCTGTACTTTGGACCCTGCTGACCTATACACAGGTTTGTATTGGGTCTTCTTCAGAGGTGGAGGTGTTGGTGGAGACTTGGTTACCTTGACCTGGGGTTTACCAAACTGTGTAGGTTGACCCCTAACCTGAGTCTGAGCCCTAGGATTCTGCTTAGATGCGCTAGCTTTACTAGGCTCATTAACCTTTCGTTTGCCCTTCTCCTCAGCACTGGGCTTTTTCAGATTAGCAGTTTTGTTCATCAAATTTGTTGAGTTCATGCTAATTAGAGGTCCCTTTTCCTTTTGAGCAACAAATGAAATTGTTTTCATTCCGAATGTTTTTGTTGCACTAGAATTAAAACCTAGGCCCTCTTTTCTGAAATTAACCTTTGACCCTAACAAAGCATTTAAGTTATCTGTTCCTTAGGTCATTTTCTCAATGGTTTTAATTTTATCTTCATTATCTTTCTGAAGTTCATCAATAGCCTTTTTCAGCTCATTGTTGACATTGAGGACAGCTTCATATTTTTCAGAGATAATTTTGACTTCACTTTCACATTTCTGAATCTTCAGCTTCCATTCATCAATTTCATTTTCAAGCCTTAGATTCTCTTCCTTAGAAGCTTTTAACTCATTTTTGATTTCATCTTCTTCAGAGCATGTGAGTTTCAATTCATCAATCTCAGATTCCAAACATGCAATTTTATCAATTAGTGTTTTATCATTTTGTATGGAATTGATTTTTCTTCTAAGATGCCTATTCTCTTTTCTAATATCATCAGCTCTATCAGCTATGTCATGATAAGCATCTACCCAATCAGCAATTATGAAGTTTTCAAATCTAGTGATTACCTCATCTGTATCCTCCTCTCTATCTTCGGAGCTTGTTGCCATAAGGCAAATGGGCTGTTCAGATTCGGCTTCACTATCTGAGCTGTTGCTGAAAGAGTCTTCATCTTCATCACTCCACGTGGTGATCATAGCTCTTCCCTTCTTGATTTTCTTCTTTGACCTGTTCTTATGTTTCTGATTGTTTGGACAGTCAATTTTTAGATGCCCTGGTTTCCTGCATTGATAACAAACATTAGCTTCATTTTTCTTTACAGGTTTAGATTTATACCTTTTATCCTTTCGGCCACCACTGTATTTCTTCTGGCCGAACCGTCCTGCTCCCTTTCTGAGAAATCGCCTGAACTCTCTAGTCATCATGGCTATCTCAGATCGAGTCACATCTTCTTCTTCATTCAGGTTCTCTTCTGATGATGAAGAGCTGCTGGAGCTGGATTTTGTTGATTTGCTGGAACTAGCCTTCAGCGCTATCGGCTTTTTCTTCGTCTTGGCTTCATCTGTCCTTGGCATGTTTATCTCATATGCCATTAGTGAGCCAATCAGCTCATCAGCTTTAATATTACGCAAGTCCCTTGACTCCTCCATCACTGTTGCTTTGGTGTGCCAATTGGGAGTTAGGGAGCGCAGAATTTTCCTCACTACATCATACTCTGCCTGAGGTTTCCCAAAACCTCTGAGGCCATTGGTTATTACAGTCAGCCGAGCGTACATTTCGCTAATGGACTCGTTCTGCTTCATCTTGATGGCTTCATACTCAGATACAAGAAGATTGGCCTTCTGCTCTCTTACTTGAGATGTACCTTCATGAATTACTTCCAGCGCATCCCACATCTCCTTAGCTGATTCGCAAGTAGACACACGGGAGAATTCTATAGGATGCAGAGCGCACTGGATAGCATTAATAGCACTCAAATTCAACGTGGACCTTCTGATCTCCTCCTTGGTCCATACATCTTCATTCGGGGACAGCTCATAAGGTCCCTTGCTGACAATCTTCCAAATCTCGTAATCCTTAGCCCTGAAGAACACTTGCATACGGTTCTTCCAGTATGCGTAGTTTGATCCATCAAAGAATGGGGGCTTCGTTGTTGAGTGACCTTCGGCAGTCATCCCTCGAGCATCCATCTCTACCTATTCTCTTCGGGCGATGAGTCCCTGCAGAAGAGTTAGGCTCTGATACCAAGTGTTGGGTTAGATGGACGCAGTCTATCTCCACTAAGTGTGGATCTAGAGGGGGGTGAATAGATCAACTTGCCTAATTTAAAACTATTGTAAGTTCTAGAGCGGAATTTAGGCAAGCATCAATAAAGCTAAATGAAAAGTGCTAAGCAAAAGGTAGAAAGCTAGACATGAGCATAAGCGATGCAATCAAACAAGCTAAGCAAGAAATTTCCATCGCACACAGATCACACAAAAATACAAACACACTGCACACACAATTTTTAGGTGGTTCGGTCAGCGACCTACATCCACCCCACACTCAACCGAGTATGGCTTCCTGCTGCGCAGCACAGCTTGCGTCCGCTGGGCTTTACAGCTTGGCCAAACAACCCGCTGATACACAGCTTCGCTGGGCACTACAGCTTGCCGACCAGAGGATCTGATCCTCTGCAACCGCTGGGGAAATACAGCTTAACCCGTCCAGCGGAGACCACCACTGCAAGACCGCTGACACACAGCTTGAAGAAACAGCATTCGAAAATGAAAGATAGAATCAAAACAAAAAATAAAAACCCAAAAGCAATGTAGCTCTTAAAGAGCAAAGCTCAGCTCTGGTTTTGAACCACGAGACTGAGATACCAACACTCTCACTCTCACTCTCGATCAGCTCTCTCTCACCTCACTATCTCTCTTTTCTCCTTCTTCTCTATTTCTTCTTCTTCTTCTCTCTTTTCTCTCTGTGGATCGAAGGCTCACTGCTGCTGAGTGTATAGACTTTTTCTTCTTCTCCTTCGATCAGCTTTCTTCTGTGGAAGAAGGCTCGTATATATAGCAGCAACAGCAGCAGGCGTGTGCTCTCCACGTTTCCCGCCCAGCAATTTGGACCACGTGGTAGCATGCAATGGAGTGTCAGTACACGTGTCCTCATCAGGATACCTTGTCCTTTTCGGATCACGAGCTAGGTACCTGGGATCACGTGCCCCTCATTAGCTTCTTCAGTCCGATGTATAGAGTTCTCCGTTCACGTGCTCAAAGTCATCAATCTGACTTGCTGCGTCGACGCTTTCACTCAATGGCGTTAACGCAGTGAGGCATTCCAGTAGCCATTAGCCTCATTTCTTTAGCTGCTGCGTCGACGCTGCTTTCTTGTGGTGTTGACGTAGTGGAATAGCCTGTGAAGATGAATGCTTCTTCAACTGCTGCGTCGACGCTGCTTGCTTGTGGCATTGACGCAGTGGAATAGCCTGTGAAGATGAATGCTTCTTCAACTGCTGCGTCGACGCTGCTTTCTTGTGGTGTTGACGTAGTGGAAGATATCGCATGCTTCGTCTACTGATGCGTGGACGCTTTAAGCTCCAGGCGTCGACCCTATTCCCTTCAGCAACGAGAATAAGGACATAAGATTTAAGTATGTACGTTGCATTGTATATACTTGAGGAGTTGACGCTGCATAAAGCACTGAGTTGACACTGCATGAAGCATGGACAGTGTATAGACTTTTACCCACTGTATGGACTTCATGTAATGCAAACGAATGCGAAGACTTCAGTGTATAGACTTTAGAAGACGAGTGCAATGTATAGACTCCATGAGACTCTAGTGCAGACAGACGATGTATAGAGTTCTTAGTTAAGCCGTGAGTGTGTAGACTTGAAAGGCTGAGGCCAGTGTACAGACTTGTCACCGACCATAGTGTAGACTTGATCAGCAACGACACAGTATAGACATCAACTCTGCACATCGAATGTATGGACTTCAAGTGTGAAGACCATTGTATAGACTTTGGATCCGAAGACCAATGTGCAGACTTTGGATTAGAAGATTGATGTATAGACTTTGAATAACACTGTGGATGTACAGACTTTGCTCAAGTGCATGAGACGCTAACTAAGACGCTGGACTCTGTACAGACTTTGAGCGATGTGTGGACTTGAAGCTCCTGAAGCAGTGTACAGACTTCAAAGATCACTATTGATGTGCAAACTTTGGAGACATGAAGCGATGTACAGACTTCAAGGAAGTTGGCAAGTCAATGTACAGACTTGATGAAGCGAAGCCAATGTACAGAGTTGAGTGTAGCTAAAGCCTTGATCGTAGGACTAGGCTAGACTGTATAGACTTCAGGCTTCAGAATCGAATGTTCAGACTTCGCCTAAGACACGTAGGGAAAAGACCCCAGTGTATAGACTTTGCCTTGAGTGAAAAGTAATTGATGAATGTATGGACTTTAATGTGTGAAGGCTACAGTGAGTGAGTGTATACATTTCACCAGATCAAGGGTAATTCGAATGTACAGACTCTGATGTTCAAAGCCAACGGTGCGTTGACGCTGTAACATGATGCGTTGATGTTGTGCACACATAATCAATTTAATTGAGATGCAGTGTGTGAACTTATGACAGTAAGAATTGCAGACAGCAGTGTATTAAAAGCAAAGAACACATAGTCAATCTGATGGAGTAATTTCATCAAATCAAACTCAGTTGCCAATCAATCAAAACAATGGTGTTGCCAAAGAATAGAGCAAGTGTCAACATCATCAACATAGAGGGGTCACAACATCATGTAGCTGATAGCAAGACTTAAGCAACTCATCATCACATCAACTTCATCAGCATAACAAGTTTTTCATGAATTAAACAGCTGAAATCAAGCATGGTGTGAGCAAGTTATCAAGCTCAAAAGTTCATCTTACACCTTAGGGGTTTTGCATTTCAAAGAGTAATTCAGTTTGCAGAATCTAATGACATTGGGCGGACGTATGATGCACTATCTACATATCAAGACTAAACATGCAAGATGTCTAAACTTAAAGGTTTATGTACATACCTGTGTCTTGAGCTTTTATTTACCTTATGATCCTTTGTTCAGCTCCAAGACATCCTGCACCCAAAATTCTCATTTGGAATTTTTAGGTACCCAAGATTGCTTGGGTCCTTGTAGGTTAGCAGCTTTATCATATTCACCAATGTAACTCATCTGTTTTAGGGAAATTAGATCATCCTTTCTCATTGTATGACAATCATACATGTCATGACCATTTTTCCCACAGTAAAAATAGCACACAAAAGATTGAGCATTCTTTTCATGTTCATGTGCGTGTGCATATGCATTTTGTTTTTGTGGAAGAGCATGGGATTTACCTCTCATGGCATGAAGGTGATGCTTTCCCTTCAAGTGCTAGCACTCTTGGACAGTATGGCCAAACTTACCACAATGAGAGCAGCAAGGAGGAAGTTTTTTGTTTCAAGCCATGGAGAGTGTCGACCTGCTTGTATGGGAGTGTCGACTCTTTTGACTCCCAATGCAATTCTGTGCAGATATCTGCTGAGTAGGTCCTCTGCCAGTATTGACATGTTTCTTTCCTTGCTATTTCACTTGATCTCCTGCTCTAAGCTCATCATTTCTCAAGATAAAACAATCATGCACAGTATGACCATGTTTACCATAATAATAACAATGGACATTCATTTTGAGGAAAGCATGATATTTAGCATTGGACATGTTATGGTGCATGTTTTGATGAGCATGCTGAGTTTTGCTTTTCTTTCGAGCAGTATGCCCTTTTTGGTGACCACAGGAAGTGGTGGCTTCTGCTGTGCCAGAATCTTAGATTTGGGCAAACATTGACAGGAAATCATTCAAACCTTGAATTTCATTTTCAAGTGAGGAAATGTGCTGTTTAGATTCAACAAGGCTCTCTTCGCATGCTACCAATTGCTCATTGAGCATGGCGTTTACTGCTTTAAGATTTTAATTTTGTTGTTCTATGCAAAGTTTCAGAGTGATCTTCAATGACAGATTTGCCTTTTTCATGTGCAGCTAGTTTTTCATGCAATTCTTCTTCAGCTTTTTCATGTTCAATTTCTTTTCCAACAACTCTCGGTTCTCTTCTTTCAGAGAATCAATCAGTTTTTGTTGCCATTCAAGATCATCATGGAGACCAACATTTATGTTTCTCAAGAATGAACATTTTTCACATACAAAATTAGCAGAGCATGAAACAGAATTTTTGTTTCCTTCAATCAACTTCTCATGATAGATTAGCCCATCAGCCATAGTTTGATAATTAGAGATTGACTTGGGTTGGTTTTGAAGTTTTATTACAATTTCTTCCAACCTAGTGATTTCATCATGAAGATTTTCATTTTCATCCCTTAGACATGCAATGTTTTGTTTATGCGTATCTAGATCAAAAGAGAGAGTGTTGTTGAGCTCTTCAAAAATAGAACACTTTTTACAAATCGAGCTTTCATTTTTGTTAATTTCCTTGAGATCCTTTTTCAAATTTTTGTTTTCTATTTTTACCTTTTTGTATTGTGTGATCAACTCATCATAGGCTTCCATAACCTCTTCAAAAGTGAATTCCTCGGAGTTAGAGTTTACCTGTGATGAGGATGTATTGCTGGACTGTTCTGCACGGTCGGCCATGAAGCATTCTTGTTCTTGTTCTTTCCCTTCATGGATTTTCACCAACTTGTCCAATACTTGCTTGGCTGTGCTGCAAGAGGACACAAGATGAGTTAGTCTTAGATCAACTACAGCTGTAATTAAGTTATATGCAAGATGATTATCATTGTGTTTGGTCTCATGTTCAGCTAACCAATCAATTGAATTTGATGGCAACTCATGAGGACCATTGTATATAAGAGTCCACAATTGTAGATATATGGAGCTAACATAGATGAACATTCTTCCAACCCATGTAGAAAAATCTGAACCATCATAAATGGGTGGAGAAGCCATCGAAGCAAGTGTAGCATGTGAATCCATCTTAATAACAAACATCGAGATCTTTCCCTGCAGATCGTTGGATCTGGGAATGACAGAGCCTCGCCCTGATACCACTTGTTGGGTCCCGCGACGTGTAAACGGATCTAGAAGGGGGGGTTGAATATATCCTATCAAAAGCTTTGGCCTATTTAAAACTCTGAGCTATCGGAAGCATGAACCACTCTTATAAAGTGAATGAATCACTTAGGGACAATGCACAGCGAAATTAAGTAGAGTGGCTCAAATGAAAAGACTTGGATTACAAGCTATGAAACGTCCACACTTCTTTAAGCACATTTGTGATCTTGAAAGAAATAAGCCTTGTAGTGCATGGATCATAAAGCATAACACTAGAGCATGCAATAGCTTGCAACAACCGTACGTGTGTGTGTGCTATGTTGATCACTCAAAGTTCATATGTGTGTGAATGCAGTGGTGATCAACTAAGGTGCATGCGAGTCTAAGCAAGGGAAACACTTAGCAATACTTACACCTTGGCGCCTGTGTGCAAGGGTGCAGCAGGCCGCCCAAGGGATGCAGTCAAAGTGCTAAGCTCAACTAAATCGTAGATAAAACCGAAGGTGCAAATCTGAGTGCTTGTGTGTGTAAACAAGATTACCAAGTATGGAACCACATGAACCTGTGAATGGGTGTAGAAAATAAAGATCAATCACACACAATAAACAACCCACAACACAGGGATTTTTAAGGTGGTTCGGTTGCAACCCCGCAACCTACGTCCACCCCTCACCAAAACCCGGTGAGGTTTCCTTGCTGACTCACAGCTTGACCGGGGACACGCCCCAAACCACAGAACATAGAAAACCCTCTTTCTGTCATCCTACACACAAATCCGGCAGGGACGGCTACACCGCAGATCGGAGAACTCTCGATTATCTTCCTACTAACCACCGGTAGGGACGATCTTCAGTTTCAATAGATTGAATGAATTGAAGAAAGAAACAAGATGAAAATGCTCAAACAAGATATGAAGATATGCTAGAATGAATTAGATATTGTCTGAGATTGTTGGATCTTGAATCTGTTGAGGATTTGATCTTCCTTTGATCCTTTTGAGTTGATGGAGCAGATATAGGATGTAGCTTGATCTTTCCTTTGAATCTCCTTGAGTTGATGAAGAAGAATGTTGGATGTAGCTTGATCTTTTCTTGAATCTCCTTGAGTTAATGAAGAGGTGTATGGATGTACCTTTGATCACCTTTGAGAGCCTTGAATACTTCTTGCTTGCTTGGAGGTTGCTTGACTTCAGATCTGAGCTTGAATCACCTTGGAAGGATGAAAAACTCCAGCCTGAAGTACTTTTCACAGAGGTGCTACAGTGCTTGAGAAATGGCCTCCCTTGAGCTCTCTTTGATTCACTTCATCAACTACATCAACTCGGGTTTCTAACCCTCTTGTATTGGTTTTATAGACTTTGAATGGTCTATAGACAAGCCCCAGACCAGATCCACAAATCATGGGTGATTAGGTTACTTTTGGATTAAACAAATCCATGTTGAATGTCCCTTTTCGAAGTGGAAAAAAAAAAGTCAACAATTGATGGCTCGGGGCTGGCGGTCGACCTACAGCTTCTGGCGGTCGACCGCTATTGAGAAATCTGCAAACGGGCGGTCCCTAGGATTTTCGGTCGACCACTACTGGCTGGCGGTCGACCGCTACTGGCTGGCGGTCGACCTGCAGCTGACAGAACTGCTGACGGGAGTCTGCTGGCTGGGGCGGTCGACCGCCGCTGTGCTGGAGATCGATCGCCAGCTGGGCAGTCCCCCAGTTCAGTCCGGGTCGGTTCGTCAGCCCTCCAGCTCAGTCGCTTGAGTCCATTAGCAGCCCGTTCATATCTGTAACTTCATCCTTGTTGGTCTAGAAGGTACCAACTGAATCTTTGTCTTTGGACTCTCATCTTGTTCAGTGACGTTTGCTATTTGATTGAAGCTTGTAGTTGTTGTATAGACTTTGCATCAAGGCTTGGACGTGTAGACTTTGTGTGCCTGTATGAACTCTGTATAGACTTTATACCTTGATCATACATGATCCTGTACAGCCTTGCTTCATGAGCGTACAAACTTGGTAACTTGATGCACGAACACAACAAAACGCAATGTATAGACTTTGGGTGTGAAGCAGCCGGCCAATGTATAGACTTGTGTTGCAGCCATCAACCAACGTACAGACTTAGAGTTGTGCTAGCAGCCAACGTACAGACTTGGAGTTGTGCTAGCAGCCAACGTACAGACTTTGTCTTGTGCAACGTACAGACTTTGTCTTGTGCAACGTACAGACTTCATCTGCAGCAACGTATAGACTTCATCGGCCGCAACGTACAGACTTCATCTGCCGCAACGTACAGACTTTGTGGTGTGCATGCAGCCAACGTACAGACTTCATCTTGTTAGATGTATAGACTTGATGAATCTGAGTGTACAGACTTTGTTGGATGTATAGACTTGATGAATCCGAGTGTACAGACCTTGTTGGATGTATAGACTTGATGAATATGAGTGTATAGACTTGATGAATATGAGAGTACAGACTTTGTTGGATGTATAGACTTGATGAATCTGAGTGTACAGACTTTGTTGGATGTATAGACTTGCTGAAGCCGAGTGTATGGACTTTGTTAGATGTATAGACTTGCTGAAGCCGAGTGTATGGACTTGCTGATGTATAGACTTGCTGAACCCAAGTGTATGGACTTTGTTGGATGTATAGACTTACTGAACCATGTCTCGTGATCTTGATCATCTGCACTGGAGGTATAATGACCTGAAATGTATGAATATTAACATTATCAAGTGCTGGTATAGCTCATTAATGACTAAAGAGGCAGACATCATCAAAACCATAAAAGTAATCATGTTGCACACATGTTCAACAATATGCATGATTTTCAGCATGAAATTTCATTGCATTCAGATCATCCTGTTTCTTTAGTCTACAATCATGCATAAGATGACCAATTCTGTGACAGTAAAAATATTGAATCCTTTTATTCTGAACTGAAGATGATTTCTTAACATGAGAATTCCTAGCATGAATTCTGTCAAGTTTCAGATCATCCTTCTTCATCACAAAACAATTAGCCATCTCATGACAAAATTTCCCACAATAGAAGAAATTAACATACTTAGCATGAGATTTATTGTTAACCTGAACTTTCTCAATATGTTGATTGTTCCTTTTATTTTTCAGTTGTTTTTTATTCTCAGTTGCAGTACACTGTTTTGGGGATTGTCTTGAAGTTCCTTCTACTTCAGAGCTTCGAATAAAAGTGGTATACAGCTGGTTCCTCTTGGCTTGCTTAATTTCAGAAATGTTGCCTGTCCCTTTTCTTTGACCACTTACATTATATTTCAGAGGCATTTTCATTTTACCTTTATCCTTCACAGATTCAAACATGAAATTTTTTAGATCGAGGATTTCAGACTTTAGAGTAATAATGTCAACCTCATAACAAGCGATGTCAGATTCACAACTAATAACTTGTTGACGTAAAACATCATTCAGACTTGTAAGTGTATTAATTTCCTATCTCAATCTTTATTCGATGTCAATTTCAACACACGTTCCCTTTTCAAGAGTTAAACATTTCTCTAACATGACAGTATTTAGTACCATTTGTTTTTTATTTTGTTCCTTCAAGATTTTCATTTCTTCCATCATTTTTTCTTTTTCTTTTATTAGTTCTTCATTCTGAACTCACTCATTTAGTAAGATTTGATCATCATTAATTGAGCTCAGTTTTTCTTCCAGTTCAGAGATCTTATCAGTGAGTTTCTGATATTTATTTTCTAATAAAGAAATTTGTTCCTTACTCATATTAACATCGGCTAAGCATATATCATGAAATTTTCTCAGTTTTTGACAGTTTTCACAAGGAGCATTCAAATTAATCTGATCACATTTCTTTTTCAACTTTTTATTTTCAGATTTTAATTTCCTACATCTATCAGTAAGTTCTTCATTGATATTCCATAAATCATCATGCGAAATTTTTTCGGATCCAGAGCTTACCTTGGATGATGAATCCTCATTCAAATGGTTACTGTTGTGATCACTCCGGTTGGCCATCAAACATTGATCATCTTGCTCCCCATTTGCAGTAGTTATTCTATCCAAGATTTCCTTTCTAGAAGCGCACCTGAGAACAAAAGGAAATCTGTCAGTACTAACTATAACTTTCAAAATATTAAGAACTGTGACATTGTCACGGTTCTTCACTCTGTCCTCTCTAGACCACTTGGTCTCATCATGAGGTAATTGGTATGGGGCTTTGCAAGTAAATTTCATAGATTAGGGTCAATGGAATTCATATAAACACATAGGTCGCCTAACCACTTACTGAAGTTAGAACCATCAAAAATCAGAGGGCGAGCCATTGAGACAGATGGCAAACAGTTTCAATGCACAAGACAATCTATGTAACGTACCAAAAATAAGATAGCAGGATCCTCTGCAGATCGTTGGATCTGAATAGTCAGAGACCCACGCTGATACCAATTGTTGGGGTGCTATGGACGGATTTAGAGGGGGGGGATGAATCCCCTTTGAAATTTTTGGCAAATTTAAAAGATTAAGCTACAAACAGTAAGCTATGCGGAATTAAAGATTGATTAGCTTAATTGAATGTGAGCTATAATGAATCATGGACTAAACAGATGATAGCTGACTCTAGGCTATGCTGAGGCACACAGTCAAATAGATGGTCAGCGAAAGCAATGAACTACTCAGCAACTTCAAATAGTTTACAGAAGTAGATTAAGCATACTAAGAAATCTTAAAGCACTCAGACAGAACAATCAATATAAACGCACCTAGGCATTCATCTAGCAAAAATTAGATAAGAAATCAAACCACAGTAGACAAGATATTTTTATGTGCTTCGGTCCTCCAAACCTACATCCACCCCACACTCAACCCGAGTGTGGATTCCTGTTGACTCACAGCTTGAACGGCTCGGCATCACAGCTTGCCTACATCAGATGGGCCTCACAGCTTGCCATCCGCTGAGCATCACAGCTTACTATCCCGCTGAGTAACCACCTTGCCTACTGAGCATCACAGCTTGCTCTGCTGATTCACAGCTTGAAATTCAAAGATAGACGAAAAGAACAAAGGAAAATATGAAGCAAAACCACAGCAATAGAAAGCTGGAAATGAAACACAGAATGTAGCTCTCGCAAGAGCAAGTCTGGCTTGGATCTGATCCAAATGCCAGGAAGACATATCTTCAATGATGGCTTCAACCTTACGAACTACTCACTCTCATTTTCTTTCTCTATATAGCTCTGATCACACACTAGCTCACTCTTCTTTTCTTCTCGTTCTTCATCTGCTTCTCAGACTCCGGCCCACTCTTCTCTTCTCTGCTACTCATTCTCTGATTCTACCATCCTCAATTTTCTAATTATCTGTTTTCTTTGATTGCAGAAGAGGGGTTATATATATCTTCAGACCTAGGACCCACGAGCTTACACATTGGGCATGTGGAGAGAACACTCCCGCCAATAGAATTCTGGAACCCCTTAGCTACGTGTCAGAATCTCGATAGTGTAGCTGTCCACGTGGCAGGTTCATCCATTCCGTTCTTTGCCTCAGATCACGAGCCCTTAACCTAATACTTTTGCACATGTTGTAGGTTTGCCCATCACATGCTCGACTAAGTGATTGACCTGGCAAACAAATGGGAATGTTCACATAACATGCTAGCATGAACTTCATAGAGTAAAGTGCAAACATGCACAGACCATATAGCAAGACATGCAGAGACCTTCGGTGTGCAGAAGAAGATATATGCACTGACCTTGTGTCACACAAGGAAGATGTGCACGAACGTTGTGTTGCATGAAAGAAATTTAGTGCACAGACCTTAGGTAACATATGAGTTGCACAGACCTTGATAACATATGAATAGATGTGCACGGTCCTTGCATATGCAAGGAATAAAGTATGCACTGACCTTCATTGCTGTGCTATCGTGAAATGCACGGACTTGACCATGCAAAAGGCAAATCATGCTCAGACCTACAGAGTGCATAAGGAAAATATGCACCGACTTTGTTATGCGTTCAGCAAGTCATCAACATACCTTGTTTTTGCCTAACGAAGGATATGCACCGAAGTTTTTTTAACACAAGGCAAA
Organism: Amorphophallus konjac; assembly: GCA_022559845.1. NCBI lineage: Eukaryota > Viridiplantae > Streptophyta > Magnoliopsida > Alismatales > Araceae > Amorphophallus > Amorphophallus konjac. Next base: position 227,318,674 of record CM040123.1, on the reverse strand, counting down.
GATGCACTGACCTCATGTGCAACAAACAGTGATGTGCACCTGACCTTCTACTGAATGCACAGGCTATAGAAATATGCACCAACCCCATGTACCATATTCTTAACATGCAGAGTCTAGCTACAGTGATTTGCATTGACCTTATGTGCACAGTGCGAAAGTTGCACCGACCTTAGTTGAGCTAAGGAAGAGAGTGCACCGACCCATTCTACGCATAATGAAAACCTGCACCTGATACGTACATCGGAAAGTGAGATAGAAGGGGGGGATGAATAGATCACTCCCAAATTCGATAAGCACAAAAAAAAAATTACTCAACTCCTCAGAGTGTAGTGATAAAAACCTCGGAGATAGGTAAAAAGATATCTAGACTGTGAATTGAGATCGAGAAAGGAATTCACGATAAAGTAATATATCAAGTAGATGGAGAGCAAGCATAAAGTAGATAGGCAAATTCCCAAGAGAGACAGAGAGTTTTTAGGTGGTTTGATTGCTACCCGCAATCTACGTCCACCCCTCACTCAGAAGAGTAAGGTTTCCTTACAATGATCAAGTGCACACAGCAGACTAAGTCTGCGACAACCGCTGCCAAACAGCTTGCCCTGAGGAACACCCTCCTCAGCCTTCTGATCAACCAGAAGAATCACTGGAGAATAAATCTCTCTTCCTTTGCACGCAGCGAAGGGAACCCTGTGAAATTGCTCCCAAGCAACTCACACAACTAGAGGATCAAACCTCTCTTCCTCCAAGACAATGAGGGAAACCGGAGAACTTCTCCCTTCCTCCGAGCAAGCTTGGAGGGTAACAAAGTGGAAAGAAAATGAAAAAAATTCAAAAATAAAAGACCGATGGAAAATAGTTATCTCTAATTCAAAATAATGTAGCTTCCGTAGAAGCAGATCTTCGGATTCACAAATGACTCTCACTCAGACTCTTCTCTCTGCTCTTGATGCAGTGGTTTTTCTCTGGTTTTCTCTCTTGATCCACACACTGCTCTCCCACTTCTCTTCTTTCTCACTGTTCCATCCTCTCCTTCGAACCCTTTTCCTCAACATATATATGTGTGTCTGCTCCAGAACCTTAGGCGTGTGGACACCCCGTTTCCCACCTGAAAAGTTGGGGCACGTGTCGAAATGTTCTGGACCTCCATCTTCCTCGGATCACGTGCCATCCATCTGGTGAGTGCACAGACAAACTGTCAGAAAAGGAATAAATATTTTGTCACACACTTAGCACAAGTTGTACTGACGTAGTGAGTGAGTAAGCATAAACTGCATTCAGTAGGAGTTTCCAAGTCAAACGATGCACTGACTTACTACAAGGTGAACAAGAACTGCACTGACCTCGTTGCTGTAGGGATTTGTATAGACTTGGCTATGCACTGTTCATGTTTTTATCTCAAGCAAAGTATGCACCGACTTCATGTTATTCAGAAAGAGAAAGAATGTATCGAGTTGAAATATGCAGTCCAAGTAAGAGTTGCACCGAGATGGCAGAGAGAAATGCGCAAAATGAAGAGAGATGCAAGACAGACTTGCACCGAGTTGGATTTGCACTGAGAAAGGAATGAGCACACTAAACAATGCATTCTAGACAAGAATTGCACCGACCAAGATATTGCACCGACCTCGAGAGGTGAGATACAGGGACACGATATGCACGGACCTTGGTGCACACGACTTAGTGAGATGCACTGAGACTGAATATGAACGACAGAACCTGTGAATGAACAAGGACTTGCACCGAGGCAAGCTCTTTATGCGAGAAATGCAAAACTTGGAAAAACTTGCACCGAACAAGCTTATGAACGAGACAATGCATTCACTGACTAAATATTCATAAAGCAAAAAGACGAGTGTCAAACAATGCACGGACCTAAATCATGCAACAAGCACAGACCTTCTTCATGCTTAGAAATAAAGAAATGCACCGCGACTTACTATGCACGGACATTATGCGAGATGCACCTAGCTCTTCTGAGTCGAACACAAGTGTTGAGCTTATAGAATGAAACTTGCACCGAGGCAAGGACCTACTACGTCTAGAGAAAAGCATGCACTAATCTATTGAATGCATATGAAGAAGAGAATGCACGGACCTTTATTGCAAGAGTGCGATAAAACAAATTGATTTATAGTGTGAGACATCATCAAAACCGTAGGGATGTAACAATCTCCCCCTTTTTGATGATGGCAACACTATGAATCAGGCAATGTCAGGGCATTAAAAGGAAATCAACAACAATCAAGAGCAAACCAAAATGAGCATACTGACAAACCAGAAAGCCTCTCTTAGAGACAGCATCTTCTGACCTTCTTCTTCTACAAATCCACTCCCCTAAAACTCACTCTCAGATGCCTCAGATGCTCTGAACCTCTCAGATGACCTCTTACCGCCTGAACCTCTTAGATGACCTCTCTCCCCCTTTGACATCATCAAAAGGAAATGAAAGATATATGCAATTGCTGGAGACATGAGGAAGAAGAACAGTGGCTTCGCAGTGTAGAAAGACTCATGAGCATATCTTAAGAGAATAAGCGAGGCGCTAACTCAAGAAAAGATTCTTTAACTCTGGTAAGCAAAAGAGAATTAGAATGATAAGGAAGTTTATCCACATACAGGGTATATGAAGTAGAGCAGGGATGAACAAGTATGACAAGACATAGCTGATCAAATAACTCTACGAAGTAGACAACAGAGACAAAAGCAGAGAAGGTGTGCTTAAGGTATTGAGGACAAGCATTTCAGTAATTTGCAAAAATATAAAGGATATTATAGAGATTTTCAAGATATTGACCATTAAGTAAGTTGGTAAATCACATCTTTGACATAAGGGAGACACCTTGAACAGAGGCTGGAATCCCCAGTTACTCAATGTTAGAACCACATTACCTCTCTGTTATAGAGAACAGAGTTAGTAACTGTGACTTTTGACATGATGAAACACCTTAATCAGAGGCCAGAGTCCCCAGTTACTCACCACCTTGTCACCATTGCTCTGTGATGGTCAGAAACATTCAGTTTATTTTGCAATTTTTTTTTGAATTTGACACCTCATGACATAGGAAAGACTTCATTTCATTGATGAAGCTCCTAGTTTCTCAGTGATCACACCATAGACCTTTGTTCATTTAGTTGATCCCTTATATTGTGGAGATGAAGTGATTGAAGAAAATATCATAAGAACTGTTTCTTTGAAATGAATCTTCAAGTCTAGATTTCAAGTTGTTCTGGACAGATATCAAGACATACAAGTTTTAGCCTGAACCAGAATCATGAACAATGTAGGAAGATATACTTCGGAAACTTAATTCAAGTCTCTGATAGTTTACTAGAGAAAAGATTCTAGCTTGACTTTAGTTACACAAACTAATAGACTTAAGAGATGGATGAGATTCTATTGTCTGAGAGAGAACCGCACTCATTCAATCATGAGAACCAGCAATGACACACATCTGGTCAACCTTTTGAATCACTCAAACTTCACTAACTGCCTAGCTCCCCCTCAATAGATGCACAGTAGAAAACTAATCAGCAAATACTCAGAACTCCCCCTTACAGTTAGGACAGGCTTCTCACACAACCTCTTCCCAAAAAAAAATAAAAAAAATCAGGAGATTAGAAGTTAAGATAATTTAAATAAGCCTAATTCTCTTCTTAATGTGGTGAATTTGTCATTGTCTAGAGACTTTGTGAAGATATCAATAATTTGATTAGCAGTGCCTACATGAATTAGTTCAAAGGTGTTCTTAGAAACCTCATCTCTTATGAAATGATGCCTTATTTGTATGTGTTTGGTACGGTAATGCAAGATAAGATTCTTGGCTAGATTGATGGCACTAGTATTATCACAGTAAATGGGTGTGCACCCCAGGTCTACTTGATAGTCCTGAAGCTGGTGTTTAATCCGAATGACTTCTGTACCACAACCCCCTGCAGCCACGTACTCAGCCTCTGCAGTGGAGAGGGCCACTGAATGTTGTTTCATGGAACCCCAAGATACTAAATACCCACCTAAAAATTCACAATGACCACTAGTGCTTTTTCTATCTAATTTACACCCGGCATAATCTGCATCTGTGTATGCAATTAAATCTAGTGTGTGTGATGCAGAAAACCATAAACCAATGGTGTGTGTAGCAGACAGATATCTGAAAATTCTTTTTACTGCTGCTAGATGCAATTCAGTGGGTCTAGATTGATACCTTGCACACATTCCTACAATGAATTGTATATCAGGTCTTGAAGCTGTCAAATAGAGTAGAGATCCAATCATACCTCGATATAGCTTGGCATCTACTTCTTTACCTGTCTGATCTGCATCCAATGAGGTACTGGTACCCATTGGTGTAGTAATGTGCTTCAAGTTGGTCATGCCAAACCTATTGAGAACGTCCAACGTATACTTGGTCTAGTTGATGAAGGATCCTTCCTCCAACTGTTGTATCTGTAGGCCAACAAAATACTTCAGTTCGCCTACCAAACTCATTTCAAATTCTGCTGACATCAATTTTTAAAATTCATCACATAGACCAGTACTTGTTGAGCCGAAGACAATGTCATCTACGAATACCTGGACTATGATGAGATGTTCTTTAAAGCTTTTTGTAAAGAGAGTTTGATCTACCTTACCACTTTCATAGCCCTTGCTGATCAGAAATTCCGTTAATCTCTCATACCAAGCTCGAGGGGCCTGCTTTAAACCATACAAAGCTTTGTTCAATCTGAAAACTTGGTCAGGTTTAGTGGGGAATTGAAAATCGGGGGGCTGTTCAACAAAAACTTCTTCCTTGATAATTCCATTTAAGAACGCACTCTTCACATCCATTTGTGGGAGTTTTATATTTTTGGAGCATGCAAATGCTAACAATATTCTTATAGCTTCCATCCTTGCAACAGGTGCGTAGGACTCATCGAAGTCAACTCCAAATTTCTGACAGTAGCCCTTGGCTACTAGTCTGGCTTTATTTCTAGAAATAATTCCATCTTCATTCATTTTATTCTTGAACACCCATTTGGTTCCTATCACATTAGTGTTCTCAAGTCTTGGAACAAGTTCTCAGACATTGTTTCTATCAAACTGACCTAACTCTTCAGACATGGCATTGACCCAAGATGCATCGTTTAAGGCTTCATCTACTGATTTTGGTTCAATTTGAGAAACTAAAGCAATTAAATCTTGATTTTGAACATTTTTGAAATGAGTCCTGGTCCTAGGGGGATCCCTTAAATCTCTTATGATATTATTCTTAGGGTGGCCTTTCAAGAATCTAACATTGGTTGAGGACTCACCTGGTTTGGTTAAGCTTACTTGATTCTGATCAGTTTGTCTTTTGGGTTGTTCATTTTCATCCTTCAATTTCTTCTCAAGAAATTCTCCATCATACTTTGAAGACATGTCAGCATCATCAAGGTTGTTAGCATCTGTTGATTCACCAATTATCACATGAGGAATTTCCTCTACAGTTTGGTCTGTTACATTGAAAACCCTATAGGCCCTATTTGTTTAAGATTATCCCAGAAAGATTCCTGGAGTACTTCTTGTAGACACGCTAAAATTGACGAGGAATTTCCTCTACAGTTTGGTCTGTTACATTGAAAACCCTATAGGCCCTATTTGTTTAAGATTATCCCAGAAAGATTCCTGGAGTACTTCTTGTAGACACGCTAAAATTGACATTATTTTGAGTATATTTCATATTGCCATGTGATGCCCCATTTGACCCTCAAATCGGCTTGTTTGAGTGATTTTTCCCACTTTTTTTGAATTTCCCCTATTTTCCCCTATTTTTCCTATTAAATCCTATTTTTCTAGATTTTTTGGCATTTATCTCCATTTTTATGATTTTATGAATTCCCGTGGGTGAGTTTTCATGATATTTCATATTGATTGATCATATTGTGTGGTTGGCCTGATTTCCCCTGTTGCATTCATTCTTTGCATTGGTTTGGGAGCCCCCTCCTCTTCATTAGGATCCACACACCCTCTTGGAATCGGGACGACCCTCCATTGAGCATTCCGTCTCTTTGGACTGGAAATCCCTTTTCCAAGCCTCCGTAAGTCCACGCACCCGTGGATTCCCTCACGGACGTCGGGCAGGTTGTACCCTTTTGAAGTCCCGAGTTAGTTGGCCTATACGTGGTGAGAGAGGATTCCTAGTTGGCATTGGAGTTCAAACCATTTTGAAACTAAGATCCCACCTTGTGTGAATCACATCAATCTTGTTAAAATTCATTAATTCACTAAGGTTCAAACATAAAAATCAAGGTAACCATCTATTTTGTGTGCTTCTTTGCATATTATTTTGAACTTTGATTGCATGATGGCTTACTATAAACAAGATAACATGTTTAATTCAATTCATGAGGATGCACAACCTAGCACTTCTTATAATCCTCACTTTCAACATGTTCAAAATTCTCACCATACTTTCAAAGGACCACATCCTCACTCTTATGGTGTTGCCCGACCCTTGGGCAATGTCCAATCCAATGGTCCTTCAACTCAATTTCGAGCCACTATTCCCATTAAGCCCTCTCGTCCCAATGATGAGAAGGTCTCCCAGATTTTGCATGCATTAGATCATCTTACCCCTCAACAGATCCAAGCCCTTAAGGCCGTCGTTGAGGGTACATCTCATGCATCTCCCTCCAATTCTACACGGGTGGCCCATCACCCACCTCCTCCTTCCAATCCTGATCGGGTAGCCCATTACCCATCTCCTCCTGTTCATTCTAATCGGGTGGCCCATCACCCACCTCCTTCTATTCCTCCTCCATCGCGGCCCCGAGGCCCTTATATTCCTTATAATCCGGGCCATCCGGGTTCTTCTACGGGTCAGCCGGTTGATTCCCCTCCACGACCTTTTTATGCGGCCCCTCCTCCTTCAAGGCCCTGCCAGCCCTCGGTTGTTCAAGTCACACCCCTCCAACAATCTCTGCTTGATAAGATTACTTTGATGGAGGAACAAATAAAGAGGGTCACGGCTCCTCCTACTCCAGTCAATCCTCTCCATGCCGCTTTGGACGAGATTACAAAGATGGAGAGAGAATGGAAAGACAGGAGGGATGATTACGGCGTCGGCATTTCAAGTGAACAAGAGCCGGCATTTGAAGAATCCAAGGCAGTGTACGATGATGATGAAGCTCCGCAGGCACCCCTTCCGAGTTTCCTTAATTTCTCGCTCCCTCCACTATCATTTGATAAACCTCCTGCTCAGGATGAAACCATCCCTGATCCAACCCCTATTTATGAGACTAATTGGTGTTACGATGATGGGTCGATACTTCAATCACCCACACCGGCACATTGTAAGTCTCCTCCTATCCTTGACACCGCATACATTACACCTCTTCCAGTTACACCATTAACCTCCGCAACACTGGCCTCCCCCAAGCCTTCCACTATTAAACCTCCACCCGTTAAGCCATCTACCTCCACACCATTAGCCTCCATCGAACCCACCATTGAACCTTCCCATATTAACCTCCCATTACCGCCACCTCGGCCTTCCATTATCCCTTTAAAACCCACTTTGCCTATTCCACCATTTAACCCTTTACCCTTACCCATGGCTAATCCTGAGCAGGATCCACCCCTTTTTGCACCCGAGCCAATCCCAACTGCTTCCGAACAAAGGGAGAAACTCGACGTGTTTGAACCCCCGCTTACGCTCACCCATTTGCCAACGCTTTCCATCATGCCTCCACCATTCATGGAGCCTTCTGCCTCCGCTTCACCTCCCCTTACTACTCGGAATGGGGGGCCTTCTACAAGCACAGGTGTCGAGGACGATCAAGAGCCGGGCAGCAAGGATTTGCCCGCGCCATTCAAGATTCAAAAATTCATTTGCCGGATGCCAATCCGGGTTATTGTGCCAAGCACGGTCGAAGAAGCCAAGTCGCCGACATGCCAAGCATTGATGCTGTGTAAGGGCCGGGCAGGGCACCCTTTGTTCCAATTTCCAAATTTTGAATCTTTGGGCAACATAATGCTTCCGAGCCCAACTTTCCAACTCCCTCACACCATTACTTTGCACTCTCCAAGGGAGTTGACATTCACCATTGAAGCTTCAGCAGGGGCTATTTCTCATACACTTTCACTGCCGTGGAGGGGCAGTTATCTTAATGCTAAGGGGCCATCCCTTATTTGTTCCACTTTATATTCATCCATCTCTATCACTTTTTCTTCATGGGCCATTCCCAGGGTTAGGAGGAGGATCTCATCCTCTCGCCCTTCACATTCTTCATATTCTTTGCATTTCATGCATTCATCGCATCCATCTCATTGCATGCATTTGCACCTCCTGCTTCCCGGGTTTCCAAACCCGTATCTTCCCCGCCTTCCGGCACCTCTGGATATTCCGCACTTCCCATCTTATTCATCTTCATCTTTTTATCCACTATCCCTGGGGCATCGCGTCCCTTTTCCTGCTATCTCCCTGGAACCTCCAGGAATTTTATCCCTCCTCTTTGGGCATCTCGCCCTTTCTGATTCTATTCCTCCGGAACCTCCGGACTTTCCCCTCGGGCATCGCGCCCCTTTCCATTCTCCGGAACCTCCGGACCTTTCTCTCGGGCATCGCGCCCCTTTCCACCTTCCTCCTCCGGAACCTCCGAATTTTCCCCTTGGGCATCGCGCCCCTTCTCATTTGCTACCTCCGGAACCTCCGGATTTTCCTCCTGATCCTCCTTCATTCCTCTCTCTTGGGTATCGCGCCCCTTTCTATATTCTTCCTCGGAACCTCCAGATTCTCCACCTGATTGTCTCCATCTTTTCCCCGGGCATCGTGCCCCTTTCCATTTGCTTCCTCCGGAACCTCCGAATTCTCCGTCTTATTCTCTCTATCATCTTCCAGGGCATCGTGACCCTCCTGATTTCATTCCCCCAGAACCTCCGGACTTTTCCCTCAGGCACGACGCCCCTTTCCATCTTCTCCTTCCTTATTTGCTTTCTCCGGAACCTCCGGACTTTCCCTTTGGGCACGATGCCCCTCTCCACCTTTTTTATTTGCTTCCTCCGGAACCTCCGGACTTTTCTCTCGGGCACGACGCCCCTTTCCACCTTCTCCTTCCTGATTTCATTCCTCCGGAACCTCCGGATTTTTCTCTCCTCCCTGGGCATCGCGTCCCTCGGCATTTGCTTCCTCCGGAACCACCAGACCCTCCATCTTTCTTCCGATTCATCTTTCTAATCTTCCTGAACATCACATCCTTCATTTTTTTCTTCCTTTTCCATCAGCTTTTTCCCTATTTCGTCTCAGGGCATCGCGTCCCTTCTTTTGTCATCCCTCAGGAGCCTTCGGATTTTTCCTCTCATGATTCTCCTCCGCCTCCGGACCCTCCGGATCCGCCTATTTCCATCTACCAATTTCTTCTTCTAATTCCTCCTAATTCTGGGTCTGACCCAACTTCTTCCACATCCACTGCCTTGGACATCTGCCCATTCTCCCATTGCTTTCGAGGCTTTAGTCCTCATTCCTCCTTCTAATTCTCCTCTCCTTCTGTAGACTGTTCCATGTGATCAGGGTCTCCGCGCCTTAGTGAGGTAGTTCTAGCCCTCGCCTCTCTTCCTTTTTTTTCCTTATTCGTCTGAGTCTGGTCTTGGCACCACTCCTTCTTGTTCAGCCACTTTCAATCCTTTGCTTCCAATCCTTTATCTGCCTAAGAGGACTATCCCACGATGATTAACCTCTCGCGGCAGCTGCTTTAACAAAGGTTGCAAGGTAACATATTGGCGTAAGTATGCATTTATATGATATCATTACCTCATTACTTCACGCATGATTTTCAAAATGAAGTGCTTCCTAACAAGATTAAGAGTGGTGTTTTAGATCTTTATCTTAGGCTTTTGTTAAATTAAATCATTGTTAAAAAGAGTCTTTAGGCTTGCTTATGCAGCACCTTGGTTAATAAGAACCCCGCGCTGGGAATTCAACATTCTCTCCCTGCTTGTTAAGATCAACCCTCAGCTGGGCACCTCACACACTTCACGGCGTCCTTAGCCGGCTCCTTTGGTTAAACACCGTTACTACCTTGGCCATGCCATGAGTATTCCTGAAAGTCTTTTCTCTTCTTTACTCGGCCGCATGCAGGGGCAAGAGGTTGACGGATGAGATGACCAACCTAGGTAATCCCCAATACGAGAGGAGTCTCAAATGGGGGCAGTCTTGACCCAAAATCAATATGAGTTTTCATGATATACATTTCGCCAAAAGGGATATTATGAAAATCAAGTCAAAATTTCGATAAAAGCAAGATTGAATTATGGCATGGCAAGAGTGGCGAAGTCCCCGCAGGGAAAATCCTGGTCGTATGCATGTCAAGGGTCTAAAAATCAAAGGCATAAAGTCCCGGCGCAACAGACTACCTCTTTGAGGGGAACACCTTGGAAGGAATTCAAATCCCGACATCTCCCATCCTGCATAAAGCTTGTCACAATTGTTCTTCTCTTCTCCCTCCAAGACCGAACATTTCTCAGGTATGGCCTTGGTAGGGGTACCGTTGATCAAAGACGGTCGGTTATAGGATGCCACTTTCAATGCACGTCCAGCTTTGGGCAGTTTTAGCGAAAAGGGAAGGAACAAGGACCCCTAGCCAGTGGTTCAAAACAACCCTTTGATGCTGCATTAACAATGTCTAAGCCAAAATCCAAAAAAAAATTGAATATTTCCCGATCAAAATCCCAACAAAAATTCAAAATATTTTCCAAAAATCTCCATAAAAATTCAAATATTTTCAAAACTCATAAAAATTTGCATATTCCAAAACTCATAAAAATTTGCATATTCCAAAAAATTTGCATATTCCAAAACTCATAAAAATTTGTATATTTCCAAAATCAAAAATTTGCATTATATTTTCTGATGGTGTTTTGCAGGAACAGCTTTGCACGGGATGGGTCCTCTCTCTACTTATTGCTATCAATCTATTGATTCTTCCCAATATTCTCATGACATGCCACCCAGGGACATCATCTCCCTATATCATTCTGATTATCATATTTCATGATTATTCATCTCCAAATCTTTCAATCAACTCTTGCTCGTTTCATCTGATTACTCCGCCGATGGGCATTATATCAGATCTTGATCATTCATCTCCAAATCTTGATTAGCCAGATTGTCTCCTCATGATAAAACAACAAACAATGCTATGATTTGACGTATGCTATTCATGCCATATACATGCTATGCTTAAATGCCTTCTTCATTGTTTGTTATCTTTTATATCTTGGCTAATGAATTTTTGAGCGCAGGAAGAGGCTCTTGGTCCCGCCGGCAGGGCATCATCACTCAAAGTCCCACGGTGCTTGCAGCTCATTTCTCAGTTCCCATGCTTATTGACATCACCATCTCCCTGTATGCATTCTACTATATATTACATATGTTACTAGATTATATCAAAGACCTTGCGGCTTTGGTAAATCTGGGATTTGAGTTCCCCTTCATCAAAAATAATGATGATTCCAGAGAAGTCTTAGTCACACGGATAGGCCGTTGAGCCGTCCAAGATTGGGGACGATGGTTCCCTTTTTACGAGTTGGTGCGTGGATAAACGGGCTTCGGCTTAGTATCAGCTCGCAGAATTGGTTTCTTGACCCAGTCTGGGCAGTTTAACAATATTATCCTTGATTATATTATATTTTCATTTGTTATTTTCCCTTTAGCCCAACATGCATTCATGTAGGACTTTGAATTAATATTGAAAAATCATTCTGATAAGCTGATGTTGAGAGTTGAATTGATCTTAATCTTTCTCGATATAAGATTTTCATTGTCGAATTGGATCCTCAGTTCGTTTTATCGCTGTTTTGGGTCTTTTCTCGAGAGCTCCTTGTTTGAATTTTTATCATCTTATTTTTAATCATTTCCCTTTGATCCACCTTGGCTGCAGCACGTCCACTGGCTGGTAACCGCTCCCCAATGGTGAAACTTATAGGTTTGTGACCTGGCGTACTTCCACCGCGCTGGAAGTTGATCATTTATTTTATCTCCTTCGTGCACTGCGTGCACAGCTCCCCTTTTATCCAAACATTGTTGATTTCATTGAATTTCCCGAGATTGCTTCATCTCGTGCTTTTGATTTGATTCTCATCAAGTGATGTTGATTGCGTGTCTCATCACACCTTGGCATCTACTTTTCAGTTTGCTACACTCCCTTGCAAAGCAGACGCCAAGGCGGGGCAGCTGTAGACACGCTAAAATTGACATTATTTTGAGTATATTTCATATTGCCATGTGATGCCCCATTTGACCCTCAAATCGGCTTGTTTGAGTGGTTTTTCCCACTTTTCTTGAATTTCCCCTATTTTTCCCTATTTTTCCTATTAAATCCTATTTTTCTAGATTTTTTGGCATTTATCTCCATTTTTATGATTTTATGAATTCACGCCTTGATCCAGGGCGCGTTTTGAATCACGACCTGACCTGGGGCGTTTCTTAAAGAAGTGACGACCGCTGGAAAGGGCGGCAATTCCTGGAATTATCTAATTTTTGAAAAAGAATAAATGTTTGAAAAATGTTGAATCACGCCCTACCATGGGGCGTTTTTCAATTAACGCCTCTCCCTGAGGCGTCTTTCATAATTTTCAAATAAAAGAAATGTTTATTTCTAAAAATTAATCCAGGAAGAAACGCCCTGACCCAGGGTGTGTTTTGAATTAACGCCCTATGACAGGTCGTCAATTATTGAATTGACGCCCTGACCAGAGGCGTGTTTCATCTTCTGTCTTCGCAGCCCTTTCCCCAGAGAGTCCTTGCTTCGTTAGACACCTGCTTTATTTGGGCTCTTGCCCATTCCTATCCTTTCCCCCCTTGGACTCTTGCCTTCTTATCTCTTCATCCAATTCTATTTAATAGGGCCGATGGGCTCTGTTGTTGGGTTGGACTCCTCCTCTTCGGATCCCTCCTGTTCGACCCTTTTCTTTCCCCCTCCGTTTTCTTTTTCCTTTGTTCTTCTCTCTGTTTTACAGGTTGAAGGTGCTGCTGCTGTTTTGGTTGAAGGAGAAGACTTCCGTGCGCATCTTCATCTCTTCATCTTTTGAAGATTTCTCCCCGTCGAGAATATAAAGCCATCAGCACAGGCCCTTCTTCTTCTGTTTTCTTTTATTTTATGGTTTATTGCATCATACGTATATGCATGCATGCTCTTCCCCCTTTGATTTTTATTCTCAACGTGTTGAGACTTTCCCCATAGTGCAACTCTTGCACTCTTTCCTCTTTGTTCATATTTTTTTATTCTTCATGCATCCATCACATCATTCATTTCCCCATACCCTCTTTGCATAGGGGTTTAAGGGCCAACACCCTTAAGGTGTGTTTTTTTTCATCATGCTTTCATGCTCATCCCTTTATTAAGAATTGATGCTACACACACCATGTTCTAATTCAATTCTTTTGTGATGTTTGTCTTTTTTGCAAGGGTAATAAATTGGAGAACTCTCTTCATCGGCCGGCCGATTTGAAGAGAAAGGAAGCACTCACATCCCCGCATCTTTTGAGGTACTTTTCGCGATCATTCCTCCCATGTTCTTATTGATTATATTTTTGAGACCTAGCGTCTCTGGCGATCACACACTCCCCTTGTGCACCTCGTGCATATATTTTCCTCCATATTGATGATTATTGCATGTCTTTTCTTTGATATTTTTCTTAAGTGGATTATTCTAAATTAGGATCTACAAATTGGCGATCACGGTGGGACGCTTTGCGTTCTCTTTATTACCCCTTTTCCCCTTAGGCACCCGCGTGTGCCGTCTCCCCTATTGCACCCTCAGTGCGTCTCCTTTTGTGCCCCTCGGGCACCCTCCATTGGCTTTGCTTTCTTCCCTAAAGTGATTTGTCATTTTGTTGTCTTTTCCTTAGAATCTCCACTTATTTAAAATTCTTGATGAGCATGCTTATCCTGTTGATTGCCTTATTTATGTGGTTGTGAGTGTGCCTGTTTAATATTTCTGGCCGTGCTTTCCTGAGGAATTAACGCCTCTGTCAGAGGCGCTTTTTCTATTTCACGCCCTAACTCAGGGTGGCTTATTCGTATTTTACGCCCACTGACAGGGCGCCTTCCAGCATATTTCCTGATATTTCTGGTTTTATTACGCTGCCTGAGAATTCACGCCCTGCGCCAGGGCATTTCTTTGTTGATTAGCGCCCCTCAGTAAGGCGTTTCTTTTGATGTGACGCCCTCGGTCAAGGGTGTCCTTTCCCCTTATAGCGCCTCACCCTAAGGCGTGTTTTTACTGCCCCTGGCATCGCTTTGAGTCACGACAGTCACACTGTCGTGTCTTTTGTTAGTAGCGCCCCCTGCCAGGGCGTGTTTTTACTGTGGGTTTCCAGAACCCTTCCTGTGGGTGAGTTTTCATGATATTTCATATTGATTGATCATATTGTGTGGTTGGCCTGATTTCCCCTGTTGCATTCATTCTTTGCATTGGTTTGGGAGCCCCCTCCTCTTCATTAGGATCCACACACCCTCTTAGAATCGGGACGACCCTCCATTGAGCATTCCGTCTCTTTGGACTGGAAATCCCTTTTCCAAGCCTCCGTAAGTCCCCGCACCTGTGGATTCCCTCACGGACGCCGGGCAGGTTGTACCCTTTTGAAGTCCCGAGTTAGTTGGCCTATACGTGGTGAGAGAGGGTTCCTAGTTGGCATTGGAGTTCAAACCATTTTGAAACTAGGATCCCACCTTGTGTGAATCACATCAATCTTGTTAAAATTCATTAATTCACTAAGATTCAAACATAAAAATCAAGGTAACCATCTCTTTTGTGTGCTTCTTTGCATATTATTTTAAACTTTGATTGCATGATGGCTTACTATAAACAAGATAACATGTTTAATTCAATTCATGAGGATGCACAACTTAGCACTTCTTATAATCCTCACTTTCAACATGTTCAAAATTCTCACCATACTTTCAAAGGACCACGTCCTCACTCTTATGGTGTTGCCCGACCCTTGGGCAATGTCCAATCCAATGGTCCTTCAACTCAATTTCGAGCCACTATTCCCATTAAGCCCTCTCGTCCCAATGATGAGAAGGTCTCCCAGATTTTGCATGCATTAGATCATCTTACCCCTCAACAGATCCAAGCCCTTAAGGCCGCTCATGCATCTCCCTCCAATTCTACACGAGTGGCCCATCACCCACCTCCTCCTTCCAATCCTGATCGGGTAGCCCATTACCCATCTCCTCCTGTTCATTCTACTCGGGTGGCCCATCACCCGCCTCCTTCTATTCCTCCTCCATCGCGGCCCCGAGGCCCTTATATTCCTTGTAATCCGGGCCATCCGGGTTCTTCTACGGGTCAGCCGGTTGATTCCCCTCCACGGCCTTTTTATGCGGCCCCTCCTCCTTCAAGGCCCTGCCAGCCCTCGGTTGTTCAAGTCACACCCCTCCAACAATCTCTGCTTGATAAGATTACTTTGATGGAGGAACAAATAAAGAGGGTCACGGCTCCTCCTACTCCAGTCAATCCTCTCCATGCCGCTTTGGACGAGATTACAAAGATGGAGAGAGAATGGAAAGACAGGAGGGATGATTACGGCGTCGGCATTTCAAGTGAACAAGAGCCGGCATTTGAAGAATCCAAGGCAGTGTACGATGATGATGAAGCTCCGCAGGCACCCCTTCCGAGTTTCCTTAATTTCCTGCTCCCTCCACTATCATTTGATAAACCTCATGCTCAGGATGAAACCATCCCTGATCCAACCCCTATTTATGAGACTAATTGGTGTTACGATGATGGGTCTATACTTCAATCACCCACACCGACACATTGTAAGTCTCCTCCTATCCTTGACACCGCATACATTACACCTCTTCCAGTTACACCATTAACCTCCGCAACACTGGCCTGCCCCAAGCCTTCCACTATTAAACCTCCACCCGTTAAGCCATCTACCTCCACACCATTAGCCTCCATCGAACCCACCATTGAACCTTCCCCAATTAACCTCCCATTACTGCCACCTCGGCCTTCCATTATCCCTTTAAAACCCACTTTGCCTATTCCACCATTTAACCCTTTACCCTTACCCATGGCTAATCCTGAGCAGGATCCACCCCTTTTTGCACCCGAGCCAATCCCAACTGCTTCCAAGCAAAGGGAGAAACTCGACGTGTTTGAACCCCCGCTTACGCTCACCCATTTGCCAATGCTTTCCATCATGCCTCCACCATTCATGGAGCCTTCCGCCTCCGCTTCACCTCCCCTTACTACTCGGAATGGGGGGCCTTCTACAAGCACAGGTGCCGAGGATGATCAAGAGCCGGGCAGCAAGGATTTGGCCGCGCCATTCAAGATTCAAGAATTCATTTGCCGGATGCCAATCCGGGTTATTGTGCCAAGCACGGTCGAAGAAGCCAAGTCACCGACATGCCAAGCATTGATGCTGTGTAAGGGCTGGGCAGGGCACCCTTTGTTCCAATTTCCAAATTTTGAATCTTTGGGCAACATAATGCTTCCGAGCCCAACTTTCCAACTCCCTCACACCATTACTTTGCACTCTCCAAGGGAGTTGACATTCACCATTGAAGCTTCGGCAGGGGCTATTTCTCATACACTTTCACTGCCGTGGAGGGGCAGTTATCTTAATGCTAAGGGGCCATCCCTTATTTGTTCCACTTTCTATTCATCCATCTCTATCACTTTTTCTTCATGGGCCATTCCCAGGGTTAGGAGGAGGATCTCATCCTCTCACCCTTCACATTCTTCATATTCTTTGCATTTCATGCATTCATCGCATCCATCCCATTGCATGCATTTGCACCTCCTGCTTCCCAGGTTTCTAAACCCGTATCTTCCCCGCCTTCCGGCACCTCCGGATATTCCGCACTTCCCATCTTATTCATCTTCATCTTTTTATCCACTATCCTTGGGGCATCGCGTCCCTTTTCCTGCTATCTCCCTGGAACCTCCAGGAATTTTATCCCTCCTCTTTGGGCATCTCGCCCTTTCTGATTCTATTCCTCCGGAACCTCCGGACTTTCCCCTCGGGCATCGCGCCCCTTTCCATTCTCCGGAACCTCCGGACCTTTCTCTCGGGCATCGCGCCCCTTTCCACCTTCCTCCTCCGGAACCTCCGGATTTTCCCCTTGGGCATCGCGCCCCTTCTCATTTGCTACCTCCGAAACCTCCGGATTTTCCTCCTGATCCTCCTTCATTCCTATCTCTTGGGTATCGTGCCCCTTTCTATATTCTTCCTCCGGAACCTCCGGATTCTCCACCTGATTGTCTCCATCTTTTCCCCGGGCATCGTGCCCCTTTCCATTTGCTTCCTCCGGAACCTCCGAATTCTCCGTCTTATTCTCTCTATCATCTTCCAGGGCATCGTCACCCTCCTGATTTCATTCCCCCAGAACCTCCGGACTTTTCCCTCGGGCACGACGCCCCTTTCCATCTTCTCCTTCCTTATTTGCTTCCTCCGGAACCTCCGGACTTTCCCTTTGGGCACGACGCCCCTCTCCACCTTTTTTATTTGCTTCCTCCGGAACCTCCGGACTTTTCCCTCGGGCACGACGCCCCTTTCCACCTTCTCCTTCCTGATTTCATTCCTCCGGAACCTCCGGATTTTTCTCTCCTCCCTGGGCATCGCGTCCCTCGGCATTTGCTTCCTCCGGAACCTCCGGACCCTCCATCTTTCCTCCGATTCATCTTTCTAATCCTCCTGAACATCACATCATTCATTTTTTTCTTCCTTTTCCATCATCTTTTTCCCTATTTCGTCTCAGGGCATCGCGTCCCTTCTTTTGTCATCCCTCCGGAGCCTTCGGATTTTTCCTCTCATGATTCTCCTCCGCCTCCGGACCCTCCAAATCCGCCTCTTTCTATCTACCAATTTCTTCTTCTAATTCCTCCTAATTCTGGGTCTGACCCAACTTCTTCCACATCCACTGCCTTGGGCATCTGCCCATTCTCCCATTGCTTTCGAGTCTTTAGTCCTCATTCCTCCTTCTAATTCTCCTCTCCTTCTGTAGACTGTTCCATGTGATCAGGGTCTCCGCGCCTTAGTGAGGGAGTTCTAGCCGTCGCCTCTCTTCCTTTCTTTTCCTTATTCGTCTGAGTCTGGTCTTGGCACCACTCCTTCTTGTTCAGCCACTTTCAATCCTTTGCTTCCAATCCTTTATCTGCCTAAGAGGACTATCCCACGATGATTAACCTCTCGCGGCATCTGCTTTAACAAAGGTTGCAAGGTAACATATTGACGTAAGTATGCATTTATATGATATCATTACCTCATTACTTCACGCATGATTTTCAAAATGAAGTGCTTCCTAACAAGATTAAGAGTGGTGTTTTAGATCTTTATCTTAGGCTTTTGTTAAATTAAATCATTGTTAAAAAGAGTCTTTAGGCTTGCTTATGCAGCACCTTGGTTAATAAGAACCCCGCGCTGGGAATTCAACATTCTCTCCCTGCTTGTTAAGATCAACCCTCAGCTGGGCACCTCACACACTTCACGGCGTCCTTAGCCGGCTCCTTTGGTTAAACACCGTTGCTACCTTGGCCATGCCATGAGTATTCCTAAAAGTCTTTTCTCTTCTTTACTCGGCCGCATGCAGGGGCAAGAGGTTGACGGATGAGATGACCAACCTAGGTAATCCCCAATACGAGAGGAGTCTCAAATAGGGGCAGTCTTGACCCAAAATCAATATGAGTTTTCATGATATACATTTCGCCAAAAGGGCTATTATGAAAATCAAGTCAAAATTTTGATAAAAGTAAGATTGAATTATGGCATGACAAGAGTGGCGAAATCCCCGCAGGGAAAATCCTGGTCGTATGCATGTCAAGGGTCTAAAAATCAAAGGCATAAAGCCCCGGCGCAACAGACTACCTCTTTGAGGGGGAACACCTTGGAAGGAATTCAAATCCCTACATCTCCCATCCTGCATAAAGCTTGTCACAATTGTTCTTCTCTTCTCCCTCCAAGACCGAACATTTCTCAGGTATGGCCTTGGGAGGGGTACTGTTGATCAAAGACGGTCGGTTATAGGATGCCACTTTCAATGCACGTCCAGCTTTGGGCAGTTTTAGCGAAAAGGGAAGGAACAAGGACCCCTAGCCAGTGGTTCAAAACAACCCTTTGATACTGCATTAATAATGTCTAAGCCAAAATCCAAAAAAAAATTGAATATTTCCCGATCAAAATCCCAACAAAAATTCAAAATATTTTCCAAAAATCTCCATAAAAATTCAAATATTTTCAAAACTCATAAAAATTTGCATATTCCAAAAAATTTGCATATTCCAAAACTCATAAAAATTTGCATATTTCCAAAATCCAAAAATTTGCATTGTATTTTCTGATGGTGTTTTGCAGGAACAGCTTTGCACGGGATGGGTCCTCCCTCTACTTATTGCTATCAATCTATTGATTCTTCCCAATATTCTCATGGCATGCCACCCAGGGGCATCATCTCCCTATATCATTCTGATTATCATATTTCATGATTATTCATCTCTAAATCTTTGAATCAACTCCTGCTCGTTTCATCTGATTACTCCGCCGATGGGCATTATATCAGATCTTGATCATTCATCTCCAAATCTTGATTAGCCAGATTGTCTCCTCATGATAAAACAACAAACAATGCTATGATTTGACTTATGCTATTCATGCCATATACATGCTATGCTTAAATGCCTTCTTCATTGTTTGTTATCTTTTATATCTTGGCTAATGAATTTTTGAGCGCAGGAAGAGGCTCTTGGTCCCGCCGGTAGGGCATCATCACTCAAAGTCCCACGGTGCTTGTAGCTCATTTCTCAGTTCCCATGCTTATTGATATCACCATCTCCCTGTATGCATTCTACTATATGTTACATATGTTACTAGATTATATCAAGGACCTTGCGGCTTTGGTAAATCTGGGATTTGAGTTCCCCTTCATCAAAAACAATGATGATTCCAGAGAAGTCTTAGTCACACGGATAGGCCGTTGAGCCGTCCAAGACTGGAGACGATGGTTCCCTTTTTACGAGTTGGTGCGTGGATAAATGGGCTTCGGCTTAGTATCAGCTCGCAGAATTGGTTTCTTGACCCAGTCTGGGCAGTTTAACAATATTATCCTTGATTATATTATATTTTCATTTGTTATATTCCCTTTAGCCCAGCATGCATTCATGTAGGACTTTGAATTAACATTGGAAAATCATTCTGATAAGCTGATGTTGAGAGTTGAATTGATCTTAATCTTTCTCGATATGAGATTTTCATTGTCGAATTGGATCCTCAGTTCGTTTTATCGCTGTTTTGGGTCTTTTCTCGAGAGCTCCTTGTTTGGATTTTTATCATCTTATTTTTAATCATTTCCCTTTGATCCACCTTGGCTGCAGCACGTCCACTGGCTGGTAACCGCTCCCCAATGGTGAAACTTACAGGTTTGTGACCTTGGGTACTTCCACCGCGCTGGAAGTTGATCATTTATTTTATCTCCTTCGTGCACCGCGTGCACAACTCCCCTTTTATCCAAACATTGTTGATTTCATTGAATTTCCCGAGATTGCTTCATCTCGTGCTTTTGATTTGATTCTCATCAAGTGATGTTGATTGCGTGTCTCATCACACCTTGGCATCTACTTTTCAGTTTGCTACACTCCTTTGCAAAGCAGACGCCAAGGCGGGGCAACTGTAGACACGCTAAAATTGACATTATTTTGAGTATATTTCATATTGCCATGTGATGCCCCATTTGACCCTCAAATCGGCTTGTTTGAGTGGTTTTTCCCACTTTTCTTGAATTTCCGCTATTTTCCCCTATTTTTCCTATTAAATCCCATTTTTCTAGATTTTTTGGCATTTATCTCCATTTTTATGATTTTATGAATTCACGCCTTGATCCAGGGCGCGTTTTGAATCACGACCTGACCTGGGGCGTTTCTTAAAGAAGTGACGACCGCTGGAAAGGGCGGCAATTCCTGGAATTATCCAATTTTTGAAAAAGAATAAATGTTTGAAAAATGTTGAATCACGCCCTACCATGGGGCGTTTTTCAATTCACGCCTCTCCCTGAGGCGTCTTTCACAATTTTCAAATAAAAGAAATGTTTATTTCTAAAAATTAATCCAGGAAGAAACGCCCTGACCCAGGGCGTGTTTTGAATTAACGCCCTATGACAGGTCATCAATTATTGAATTGACGCCTTGACCAGAGGCGTGTTTCATCTTCTGTCTTCGCAGCCCTTTCCCTAGAGAGTCCTTGCTTCGTTAGACACCTGCTTTGTTTGGGCTCTTGCCCATTCCTATCCTTTCCCCCCTTGGACTCTTGCCTTCTTATCTCTTCATCCAATTCTATTTAATATGGCCGATGGGCTCTGTTGTTGGGTTGGACTCCTCCTCTTCGGATCCCTCCTGTTCGACCCTTTTCTTTCCCCCTCCGTTTTCTTTTTCCTTTGTTCTTCTCTCTGTTTTACAGGTTGAAGGTGCTGCTGCTGTTTTGGTTGAAGGAGAAGACTTCCGTGCGCATCTTCATCTCTTCATCTTTTGAAGATTTCTCCCCGTCGAGAATATAAAGCCATCAGCACAGGCCCTTCTTCTTCTGTTTTCTTTTATTTTATGGTTTATTGCATCATACGTATATGCATGCATGCTCTTCCCCCTTTGATTTTTATTCTCAACATGTTGAGACTTTCCCCATAGTGAAACTCTTGCACTCTTTCCCCTTTGTTCATATTTTTTTTATTCTTCATGCATCTATCACATCATTCATTTCTACATACCCTCTTTGCATAGGGGTTTAAGGGCCAATACCCTTAAGGTGTGTTTTTTTTTTCATCATGCTTTCATGCTCATCCCTTTATTAAGAATTGATGCTACACACACCATGTTCTAATTCAATTCTTTTGTGATGTTTGTCTTTTTTGCAAGGGTAATAAAAGTAAGAACTCTCTTCATCGGTCGGCCGATTTGAAGAGAAAGGAAGCACTCACATCCCCGCATCTTTTGAGGTACTTTTCGCGATCATTCCTCCCATGTTCTTATTGATTATATTTTTGAGACCTAGCGTCTCTGGCGATCACACACTCCCCTTGTGCACCTCGTGCATATATTTTCCTCCATATTGATGATTATTGCATGTCTTTTCTTTGATATTTTTCTTAAGTGGATTATTCTAAATTAGGATCTACACTTCTAGCATCAAATTTATCTAGGTCCCTTTTATTATTGTTATGGATGAAGCATTTTTAACAAAAGTTCAGAAGTATGAGTCATTTGGCTTTTTACCTTCAAGGAGTTCATAGGGAGTTTTCTTATGGACAGGTCTTACCATTGCTCGGTTAATTGTATAGCAGGCTGTGTTAGCTGCCTCTGCCCAAAATCTCCTGGGAAGCTGACTTTCGACCAGCATAGTTCTGGCCATTTCGATGATTGTCCGATTTCTTCTTTAAACAATTGTGTTCTGCTCTGGAGTCCTGGGAGAAGAAAATTTGTGAGTTAGTCCCTCTTTATTGTAGAAGTCAGAAAATAAAGAATTCTCAAACTGACCTCCATGGTCAGTTTGAATTATTGAAATCAGTGAGAACCTCCTTGTTTGATTTTATTGAAGAAATGTTCAAACTTCTGAAATGCATCATTTTTATTTGCTAAGAAAAATAGCCATGAAAACCTAGAGAAATCACCTACAATGACGAACCCAAACCTTTTCCCATTCAAGCTCAAAGTTCTAGTTGGACTAAAAAGGTCCATATGTAATAGTTCCATAGGTTTGGTTGATAAAGACTTAGACCGGAGCTTAAATGACTTGCGAGTTTGCTTGCCTAGAGCACAGGCATCACAGATTTTTCAGATTGAATTAAACTTGATTTTAGGCAAGCCTCTAACTAAATCATGCTTGATCAATTTATTCAAAGTAGAAAAACTAGCATGGCCTAAACGTCTATGCCAATCAAAAGCATTATTTTCAGAATTAGCAGATAAATAGAGGTTGGATTCAGACTCAACATCTAAGTCTACCATGTAGCCATTATTGGTCCTGTTGGCTACAAATTTAACAAGATCAGAATTTATTTCGAAGATTTTGCATGAGTTATTATCAAACACAACCCTGTGACCCTTGTCGCATAATTGACTGATGCTAATCAGATTGTGTTGAATACCTTCCACAAGTAAAACTTTCTCAATTGAGTTAGTGGAGGACTTACCAACCGTGCCAACCCCAATGATCTTACCTTTGTTTTTTCCTCCGAATTTGACCAGACCCCCTACCTTCATTTCTAGCTTGCTGAACTTGGATCGGCCTCCTGTCATGTGCCTGGAGTAGCCACTGTCAAGGTACCATTTGTTGTTCTCAGCTGCCAGGCAAACCTACACAAGAGAAATCAAGAAAGGTGGTTTGGAACCCAATATAAGTTGGGTCCAAAGACATCATTTAAATCTTTAAGCAGGTGTTTGGGAATCCAAAGTTGGTTCAGCTTGTTTTTCTCTTGGATCTTATTTTCAGGTCTATTGAAATTGTGACCCGAATTATGTCCAGCTGGTCTGGAGAAATGGAATTTATTCCAATTATTAGACCTTTCATCCTTAGGATATCTTCGGTATGTATGTTAATTACCAAATCTTTGAGGGTGTATGTTATTTCCCCAATGACTTCTGTTCGGGCCCATTGTTTTATAGTAATTCCAGCTTCTATTCTGATATATTTACCTAGTCCAGCTACCATTTCTATTCTGGTGAATGGGCTTAGTAAAGTTCATCCTTGTTTTAAGATATTGTTCAGCATGGTTTGTTGCTTTCTCCTTTGGATGCTGAATATTTTGATTACTGTTTGAGCTAGATGGTGTGTCCAGCTTATCTTTTCCCTTCTCAGGGCAGAAGGTAGTGGTCTTGAACTGAAAGGGTCTCTTGTTTGTCAGGTTAAAGCCTAAACCCTCTTTGTGGAAATTTACCCTTGTTCCTACTATAGAGTCCAGATTTATTTTCCCTTGAACAAATTTTTCTAAGATTTTTTGTTTATCTTCCAGCTCTCTTTGCATAGACTCACATTTTTTTAGAAGTTCTGTGTTTACTTCCTTAACAGCTTCATACTTCTCAGTGATCACGCTGTTTCCATTCAGACTTTGTTCAAGTTTTATCTTGAGTTCGTTGAGCTGTGTGTGAACTTCCTGCTTCTTTGATTTGTACTTTTCATTTTCCTTTTTCAGAGTAGTCATTTCTTCAAATTATTCCTTCAATTTATAATTTTCTTTACTGATTTGAGTTTGTTCTTCAAAATTAGCATTGAGTTTTCTTTTCAGAATCCCATGCTCTTTACTCAATGAATTGAACTTATCTAACAGTTCAGCATAGGCATCTTCCCAATCATCAATAGAAAAGTTCTCGAAAAGGTTTGTTACCTCCTCATCGCTATTTGCCATCAGGCAAATTCCTTCTTCGTCCTCCTCAGAGGAGTTGGCTTCTGGATCTTCTTCCTCATCGCTCCATGTGCAGACCATTGCTTGTGGTTTCTTCTTCTGCACCTTGGAGCTCTTCTTTTGAAAGTCGGGACCCTTCTTCTGAAGATCAAGACAATCCCCTTTGATGTGCCCAGGTTTCCTGCAATGAAAGCATGTGATTTTCTTGGCATTCCTATTCTTATCATTGCTGGAATCAAAGTTCTTACCAGAGGGATATGACCTCTTTCTTCTAAAGGTCTTTCCCTTAGTCCTCAAGAATTTCCTGAATTGTCGAGTGAGCATTGCTTGCTCCTCCTGGTCGAGATCTGACAGCACGTCAGACTCATAACTACTACTCCCGCTGGTGCTACTGCCTTTGCTGCGAGACACCTTGAGGGCAATATTCTTGCCCTTCTTGTCGCTTCCTTCACCATTCCTCTTGAAATTCATCTCATACGTCATTAGGGATCCTATAAGTTCGGTGACTATCATTTTCAACAAATCCCTAGAGTCCTCTATCACAGTGGCCTTAGTGTGCCGTGTAGGGGTTAGAGATCTAAGTATTTTCTTGACTATATCTCCCTCAGATATCTCTTTCCCAAACCCCTTAAGACTGTTCGTAATCAATGACAGTCTGGCATACATCTCAGTTATGGTCTCATCTGATTTCATCTTAAACAGCTCATATTCAGAGGTGAGAATTACCTTTGTCACTTTCACTTGGGATGTACCTTCGTAGATTAACTCTGTTGTGCCCCGGACTGTTTTGACGAAGATTCTGAATGAAATGTCATGATTTCGGGTTCAATGAATTTGCATGAATACAGGTTTGATGAATGATTGCCTTGAATGAAAACTTGCTTGATTGATCTTCATTGATATACATATTTGATGAAAGGTGAGGTTGATGAATTTCAAACTTGAATGCTTGATTTGTAAGAATGCTCAATTTGAAAAAAGCTGATCCGAATCAACTTGATTTAATATTGAATGTTGACGTGAGCTATTGTTGATTGAGCTTAAATGATGGACATAACTAATGAGTAAATAGGTCATTCGGTGAATCACAAAATGAATGGATGATTTGAATGTGGAACTCACTATGTGATGATTGAGAGAGTTTCAGTTGATAGATTGAGACCTTAATTTGAATGGGAAATTGAATGTAGCACTATTGTGAAGCTTGTCACTCAATCTCTCAAGGCCAAGGTATGGATACATGACTATTTGGATCTTAGCGTAAATGGTCTGATCCAGGTAAAATTCATGCTTATCCATGTATATGTGAGTTGTATGAACTCCATTGATTAACTTAGTTATATGTATCTCATTTGTGGAGATTTCAATGGATTTTACAGTTGTTTTTCTGATGTCAGTAGAAGTGTCGACCTACGGGGTCGACACTTAATTGTGGAGTCTCTGCCTTGCGTTGAAAAAGTGGACACTGGCAAAAAGTGTCGACCTGCGGAGTCGACACTTTCACCAGAGTTCTGCTATTTTGCTAAGGTAGAACTCACGGGAAAAAGTGTCGACCCTGAAGGTCGACACTTTCAGGTAAGTATGACATTTATGTGAAAACAGAATGTTCGTGAAAAAGTGTCGACCTTGTGAGTCGACACTTTTCATCACGAATGTTATGTTCTTTTCAAAGGCCAGAACACTTCGTAAAAAGTGTCGACACCATGGGTCGACACTCGTGTCGCGGTTTTACTTTTATATATGTTCTGGAAGAACCTTCAAGAAAAAGAGTCGACCCCATGGGTCGACACTTTTTCTGAACGTTCTTACGGGTTTTCCGGATCTGTTTCGACACCTTTAAGGGAGGATCCAAATGTCTTGGGTTTTGACCCTAATAGCCTTAGGGTGACCCTTGCAGCTTGTATGTGATGTAAAGGGGGCTTGAGAAGGGCTTTCAAGTCTTTTGGGGGTTAAATACCCCTTGTATATATCGTCGCCCCCTCATTGGATCGGAGAACAACCCTTGGAGCTCTAACGTAGTTATCTTGTGCTTGCAGGAGAAGAAAGGTGTGTGCTATGCTGAAGGACAAGGGAAGGAATGCCAGAGACATCCCCTCACAAGCCCGGGCTGAGAGATCGATAGGTTGTGTCTGCGTCCTCTTCCTCCTTGCTTCGGGTGTCTGAAGCCTATTGGACCCTTCGTCTCCTGGTTTCATCATTCTAAGCCACACTTCATCTATCTCCGATTTTGGTTGAAGGATATAGGGGAAGATTCATATTGTTTCATAATCTTCTTAGTCATCTTGTGCTTATAACGTTCATCTCATATTTGGGCTTGTATTTCCTTTCATACTATTTCTCTATCTAGACATTTTCGGAGCTTGCTCCAAGTGTGTGTGGGTTGTCTCGTCGTCGCACGAGAACCCACGTGTGTGAGCCGTCGAGCCCGTGTGTGTGTGGTTGCTGCCGTTTGCAGCATTTATAGTGAAAGCTTGTCAAGGTGAGAGGGGTGGACGTAGGACGGCACTTGGTGCGTCCGAACCGCCTAAAAATACTGTGCCGTGATTTGCTTGGTTGGTATTGGTTGATATCTATTTTTCCGTTCTCTATACGAGTGTGAGACGGTGAGACGTGAGCGTACTCAACTGTCCGTCCAAATATAGTTGTCCGAGTGAGCATATTTGTGCGCTGGGTAGTTGTGAGAGCTTGCTTGATTTACCTTCATTCATTCCAATCAAGTCTCTGTCTTAGGCTTTTTATTTATATCTGTGGTTTGTCTGGATTGTGTTAAAATTCGTAGTAAAGGGTGGGCAATCAATTCACCCCCCTCTCAATTGCCTCCTAACCGGGCCAACAATTGGTATCAGAGCCTCGGCTCTACTTTTTAGAAAATCTAGCGGTTTTAGAGTGATCTGTTAGGAATGAAAAACAACCTCAACAAGGGGATGATGCTCGAAGGGCATCTTATTCAACGGCCACCCTTCTTCGATGGGAGTAACTACCCATAATGGAAGAATAGGATGACCGTATTTCTTAGACCACAAAGTCATGAAATATGGACTGTTATTAGAAATGGTCCTTATGCTGTAAACCCTGATGAGGATATGTAGGATGATGATGCTATCAAGAAAGCCACTGTGAATTTTAATGCCTTGAATATAATTCAGTGTGCTATTCACCCTAACGAGTATGCTCGTGTCTGCATGTGCAGCAGTGCAAAGGAAATGTGGGATAAGCTCAAGCTTATCTACGAAGGCACCACAGAAGTCAAGGAGACAAAGGTGAATATGCTGACCCGTGACTACGAGTTCTTTAAAATGAAATATGAAGAAGATATCTCCCAAATGTACGCACGACTTATGGAGATCACCAACGGACTGAAGTCACTCGGAAGAGAGTTCACCGACAAGGAATTGGTGCGGAAGGTGTTGAGGTCACTGTCGCCGAGTTGGGACACCAAGGTGACAGTGATAGAAGACTCCAAGGATTTGACAACACTCACCGTGGATGCACTCATAGGGTCATTAATGACCTATGAGATCAATGTGATCAAAAGGACGGAAGAGCATCCGAAGAAGAAAACGCCAATCGCCTTGAAAGCACTCCCGGAGAGTGTATTGAGCCAAGAGGAATTGTTGGGAACCACCGACGATGAAGAGGTTGCTATGCTAACAAGAAAGGTAAGACAATTCTTGCTCCAAAGAAGAAGATTTGGCGGAAAGTTCAGGAAAGGGAAGAGGCAGCCAAGACAAAGAAATGAACCATCCAAGGCCGCCGAAATTATTAGCTATGAATGTAAGAAAGCGGGGCACATGCGAGGAGAATGCCCCGAGCTCCAAAAGAAAAGGGGAAAGGTCGTCAAAGGCAAGAAGCCGAAGGGCATGGAGGAGACATGGAGCGACGAGGATGAGGATGATCCCACGACCGATGACGAGGAGCAGGATATTGAAGAATTTGTGAAGACGATGTGTTTGATGGCCAACAGCGACAGCGAACAGGTAATTTCTGACACTAAGGCCATTTCAAATGAACAGTGGGAACTTGCTTATGAAGAATTAGATGAGAAGTATAGAAGAATGAAAAATGAAAATAGGACTTTAAAGAAAAAGATTCATGAAATTGTACACTCATCTGATTCATGTGGAAAATGTAATTTGCTTGAAATACAAATCAAAAGTCTAAAAAATGGTAATGATGCTTTGGAAACCAAGTTAGCTCTGTTTGAAGAGGAAATAGCATGCTTAGACATAGAGAAGAAGAATGCATTTAAGCTGAAAGATGAAATCAAAGAAAAGCATGGCCTCTTAAACAAAGAACTTGTAAAATTGCATGTCCAAATGAGTGAATGTGAAAAAGAGAAAGAAAATTTGAGAGTGAAGAATGAGAGCTTAGTTATTGAAATTGAAAAATTGAAAAATGAGAATGGAAAGGTCGTGAGAGAGAAAGGAAAACAAGTTGAAAAGAATCAAAGTGTAATGCATAGCAACAAGAATCATGTTCATTATGCAGTAAAGAAATCATTTCATCAAGGAGAATGTTCACACACACACTTTGAAAAGCAAACTGTTAATTCCAAATTCCCCTCAACTTTTAGAAATGTGAATAAAAGAAGAAATTTTGGTAGGAGAAGACCCACGTGTTTTTATTGAGGGAAAATAGGACATGACATGTATATATGCCAACTCATGCAATATGATGATGAATTATTTTTCAGTAGATACTATGAGCCACTTGGGAATGCTAACGTGAAGGGACCCAAGCTTGCTTGGGTACCCAAATCAAAATGAGCATGGTTGGTAATTGGTGCAGGTCTGCATGAAGGCGAGAGACAATAAATGGTACCTGGATAGCGGATGCTCCAGAAACATGACTGGAAATAAACTCCTCTTTGCAGACCTTGCTGAGAAGAATGGTGGAACGATAATTTTTGGAGGACAGGACAAGGGTAAGATCATAGGAATTGGGAGAATTGGTAAGGACCCTAACCATTCCATTGAAGATGTTTCACTGGTTAGAGGTCTTCATCATAATTTGCTCAGTGTAAGTCAACTCTGTGACAAGGGTCACAAAGTGATTTTTGAATCTTCACACTGCACAATCATTGATGCTAACACACAGAAAATTAAGTTCATAGGTGTAAGATGTAACAACACCTATCAAGTCGATTTTGATGAGCTTGCACCTAAGAAACTGTGTTTAGTTGCTAATAGAAGTGAAGATGTTTGGTTGTGGCATCGCCGTCTTGGGCATGCCAGCTTTAATGTAATTAGGAAGTTGAACCGTCATGATTTAGTCAGAGGTCTTCCTAAATTGAGTTTTGAAACTTCTAAGATTTGTGAAGCATGTAATAAAGGAAAATAAACCACCACATCCTTTAAATGCAAAAACATTGTGTCTATAGAAAAACCCCTTCAACTGTTGCATTTGGATCTATTTGTTCCCACCAGGACTTACAATCTTGGGGGGAAGCTTTATGGCTTTGTGATTGTCGATGATTTCTCTTGATATGCATGGGTTTTATATCTTGCTAATAAAAGTGATGCTTGTAATGAGTTTATTGATTTTTGCACAAAAGTCCAGAACGAAAAAGGGTTTTCAATTCAGAAAATTCAAAGTGACCACGGAAAGGAATTTAACAATCATGAGTTTGATGCTTTCTGCAGGAAGCAGGGGTACGAGCATCTGTTCTCCTCACTAAGAACCCCTTAACAAAATGGCGTGGTCGAAAGGAAAAATAGGACGCTCGTGGAGATGGCGCGTACTATGCTCGCCGAGAATGGCCTTCCACGATACTTATGGGCAGAGGTGGTGAACACCGCTTGCTACATCATAAATAGAGCAATGGTAAGACCAATCCTTAAGAAAACTCCATACGAGCTTTACAAAGGTAAGAAACCCAACATATCTCATTTCAAACCATTTGGTTAAATTTGTTACATTTTGAACAATGGAAAAGACAATCTAGAGAAATTTGAACCAAAAAGTGACAAAGGGATCTTCCTCGGGTATGCTCTAACATCTAGAGCTTACCGTGTATAACACTAGAACACTTGTTGTCGAGGAAAGTCCACATGTAGTTGTTGATGAATTCACAATGAGGAAATCGAATGATGATCATTTTCTTATTACAGGTGAGGGCGAAGTTGAAAAGGGAGAGTCAAGCAAACAAGGTGAGGCAGCAAACCAAGAAGAAGAAAAAGAACAAGAAGAAGAAGAAGCAGATCAAGAACAACATCCAAACCTTCCACACCAATGGACCATGCACAGGGACCATCCATTGGAGAACGTGATCGGCGGTGTGGATGAAGGAATTCGAACACGGGCTTCAATGAGGGAAGTAGAAATACATGATAATCTAGCTTTACTTTCCAGCATTGAGCCTAAATCATTAGATGATGCTTTAAATGATAATTCTTGGGTTCTCGCCATGCAAGAAGAGCTACACAATTTCCAAAGGAATCGGGTGTGGTTCCTCGTGCCCCGGCCTGATGACCATCCTATAATTGGAACTAAGTGGATTTTCTGAAATAAACTTAGTAAAGATGGGGTGGTTGTGAGGAATAAGGCAAGATTAGTAACCAAGGGCTACTCTCAAGAATTTGACATTGATTTTGATGAATCATTTGCACCTGTGGCTAGATTGGAAGCAGTTAGAATTTTACTTGCTTATGCTTGTCACAGGAACATGAAACTGTTTCAAATGGACGTGAAGAATGCCTTCCTCAATGGAGTGATCAAGGAAGAAGTGTACGTGGAGCAACCACCGGGCTTTGAAGATGAAAGATATCCAGACCACGTATTCAAATTGGACAAGGCACTATACGGTTTGAAACAGGCTCCCAGAGCATGGTATAATAGATTAAGTTCATTTCTTATTGAAAACGGCTTCAAACGAGGTAACATAGATCAAACATTGTTTACAAAAACTTGTGATGATCATTCATTATTGTTCAAGTTTATGTAGATGATATAATATTTGGAGCCTCCAATTCAAAAATGAATGATGAATTTGCCCAACTAATGTAGGGGGAGTTCGAGATGAGCTTGATGGGAGAGCTCAACTTCTTCTTGGGATTACAGATAAAGCAAATGGGTGATGGCATCTTCATCAACCAGAAGAAGTATACACAAGAAACCGTGAAGAAATTTCAACTTGAGACTGCCAAGCTCTTTGCAACACCGATGTCCACCTCACAGAAAATGGAAGAAGAAAAAGGTAACAAAATTGATCAAAAACTCTTTAGGGGTATGATAGGATCATTGCTTTATCTGACTGCTAGTAGGCCTGATATACACTTCAGTGTTTGTCTCTGTGCAAGATACCAATCTTGTCCTAGGGACTCTCATTTAGCGGCCGTGAAAATGATATTTAGGTATTTGAATGGAACTCTTGACATTGGTTTGTAGTATCCAAGGAATAATTCATTTAATTTACATGCTTTCACTGACTCTGATTATGTTGGTTGTAAAATAGATCGAAAAAGCACAAGCGGTCACTGTCAGTTTCTTGGGGGCTGCATGGTTTCACAGGCCTCAAAGAAATAACATTGTGTGGCTTTATCAACTACCGAAGCCGAGTACGTGGATGTTGGTAGTTGTGCGGCTCAAGTGCTTTGGATCCAACATCAGTT
This sequence comes from Amorphophallus konjac, assembly GCA_022559845.1. Classification (NCBI taxonomy): domain Eukaryota; kingdom Viridiplantae; phylum Streptophyta; class Magnoliopsida; order Alismatales; family Araceae; genus Amorphophallus; species Amorphophallus konjac. The sequence goes on along the minus strand of CM040123.1, from coordinate 227,286,710 downwards.
ACTAGATTTTGGTTTTTCTTTAAAGAAAACTCCCATAATGTGTGATAACACTTCTGCAATAAACTTGTCCAAGAATCCTGTCCAACATTCTTGCACTAAGCACATAGAAGTTAGACACCACTTTATACGAGATCATATAAATAAAGATGATTTTGAACTTATTTTTGTTGATACAAAACACCAACTTGCTGATATATTTACAAAACCTTTGAATTCTGAACAATTTTATTTTCTAAGAAGAGAATTAGGAGTGTGCAGATTAGACACTTAGATACTTTGAGTTGAATTGTACATACACTCTTTTCATCATATTCATAAAGAAACTGTTCATATTGCCTTTTGCGTTACACATAAAAGTTTTCATTGTCTTTACACTTCAAGCTTTGCCTTTTGTGCATAACACACTGAATAATCATCTGGTTCCTATACACGTTCTTATCCTTTTGCATCCGCATGTACATAAATGCATATACTTCATCAATGTGTGCATGAATGCCATGATTTACCAGTATATCAAATAGTGTTAGTGGAAAGGTGGATCAAGTACACCTAGAAGCTTTCATCATGTGTGAGTGTGGTCTTCGGACCTAAGTACTCCGCCACGTACCGGTAATCAAATTGCTTGAAAATATCTTTTTGAAATGCTTGAGTGTATATATACTACACACCTTTCAGTTGAAATCTTCTATGACCTTACGCCCTTGCTAAATAAAATACTTTGACTATGACATGTTTTAACATGGAACATATTAAGGGGGAGGTTTTTTCTAAAACGGTGCATACACTTAGGGGGAGACATCACCATGAATAGGCTAATTCATTTCTTACATTCTACGCAATCTCTCACACAATTTGCACAAGTGAGTTAATGAATCTATCTAATAAGGATTTTACTTTTTCCACTTAACACATTCTAGGACTTTGGAACTCCTACATGGAAATCACGTGACTTGTAAGGAAAAAGTTGTCAGCCTCGTGAAAAATATTCAATAAGTGTGATTTGACATGAAGTAAATCGGGAATCCTCCGTGAAATAAAGGAGGAAACTCGTAATTGAAAAGTGTCCTATCCACATAATCATAAGTGACGATGTCGAGTAACCAGGGAGTGCCCCTGAAACAAAGGGCATGACTCGTGTCAAAAGGCTAGTCATCCTGTCATTTAAAAATGAAAATGAACTTGGGGTTGTGCGAAGTTACCAAAAGTCGAGCACGTTGTATGAAAGTGTAGGGAAGAAAAGTTCCTACTTGTGTTCTTTAGAAAATCTGAAAATCCATGCTATCTAGATTTCATTACTCATATTTCACATATTCATCTAGGGAGTGATTGTATGAATGTACACCTTGAATCAGTTATATTTCATGAGTCTTGTAGTACCACTTCTTGTAAGCACTACCCTTTTACTATTGCACATGAAATTCATGTTCTCGGTCTATCGCATTTTTCCTATCCTGTTCATAGAGAACTTGCTTGCTATACTATACACTGATGAGTGCATATGTGCTTGACTGTTAAATTCTTGCGTTTCATATGCATCTCATTGTGTTATTTGTGCATATTGAGGCTTAACTTTCATCTTTTTCAGCTTTAATAATCCCCTATTTTACTCTGACAAAAAAGGAGAGAAATAATTTGAATTATGCATTATTGTTGCATTGGCTTGAATGAAAATTCACGACTTGCTTCGTTTTTGATTGATTATGTTTTTGGCAAAAAGGGTGAGTTGATCTTTACATGTTGATTCAACAAGTTATGAATTCCTGACTGGAAGTCATGCATCTGGCGTGCATGAGAAAATGGTTGTTCTGTCATCCATCATGCAAATATCATAGTTCTATAAATGGTTTTATCTTCGTCAAAAAGGGGGAGATTATTGTGCCCCGGACTATTTTGACGAAGATTCTGAATGAAATGTCATGATTTCAGGTTCAATGAATTTGCATGAATACAGGTTTGATGAATGATTGCCTTGAATGAAAACTTGCTTGATTGATCTTCATTGATATACATATTTGATGAAAGGTGAGGTTGATGAATTTCAAACTTGAATGCTTGATTTGTAAGAATGCTCAATTTGAAAAAGGCTGATCCGAATCAACTTGATTGAATATTGAATGTTGACGTGAGCTATTGTTGATTGAGCTCAAATGATGGACATAACTAATGAGTGAATAGGTCATTCGGTGAATCACAAAATGAATGGATGATTTGAATGTGGAACTCACTACGTGATGATTGAGAGAGTTTCAGTTGATACATTGAGACCTTAATTTGAATGGGAAATTGAATGCAGGACTATTGTGAAACTTGTCACTCAATCTCTCAAGGCCAAGGTATGGATACATGACTATTTGGATCTTAGCGTAAATGGACTGATCCAGGTAAAATTCATGCTTATCCATGTATATGTGAGTTGTATGAACTCCATTGATTAACTTAGTTATATGTATCTCATTTGTGGAGATTTCAATGGATTTTACAGATGTTTATCTGATGTCAGTAGAAGTGTCGACCTACGGGGTTGACACTTAATTGTGGAGTCTCTGCCTTGCGTTGAAAAAGTGGACGCTGGCAAAAAGTGTCGACCTACGGAGTCGACACTTTCACCAAGGTTCTACTATTTTGCTAAGGTAGAACTCACGGGAAAAAGTGTCGACCCTGAAGGTCGACACTTTCAGGTAAGTATGACATTTCTGTGAAAATAGAATGTTCGTGAAAAAGTGTCGACCTTGTGAGTCGACACTTTTCATCACGAATGTTATGTTCTTTTCATAGGCCAGAACACTTCGTAAAAAGTGTCGACCCCATGGGTCGACACTCGTGTCGCGGTTTTGCTTTTACATATGTTCTGGCAAAACCTTCAAGAAAAAGAGTCGACCTCATGGGTCGACACTTTTTCTGAACGTTGTTACGGGTTTTTCGGATCTTTTTCGACACCATTAAGAGAGGATCCAAATGTCTTGGCTTTTGACCCTAATAGCCTTAGGGCGACCCTTGCACCTTGTATGTGATGTAAAGGGGGCTTGAGAAGGGCTTTTAAGTCTTTTGGGGGTTAAATCCCCCTTGTATATATCACCGCCCCCTCATTCGATCAGAGAACAACCCTTGGAGCTCTAACATACTTATCTTGTGCTTGCAGTAGAAGAAAGGTGTGTGCTCTGCTGAAGGACAAGGGAAGGAACGCCAGAGACGTCCCCTCACAAGCCCGGGCTGAGAGATCGAGAGGCTGCGTCTACGTCCTCTTCCTCCTTGCTTCGGGCGTCTGAAGCCTATTGTACCCTTCGTCTCCTGGTTTCATCATTCTAAGCCACATTTCATATATCTCTGATTTTGGTTGAAGGATATAGGGGAAGATTCATATTGTTTCATAATCTTCTTAGTCATCTTGTGCTTAGAACGTTCATCTCATATTTGGGCTTGTATTTCCGTTCATACTATTTCTCTATCTAGACATTTTCGGAGCTTGCTCCAAGTGTGTGTGGGTTGTGTCGTCGTCGCACGAGAACCCATGTGTGTGGGCCGTCGAGCCCGTGTGTGTGGTTGCTGCCGTCGAGTAGCGTTTATAGTGAAAGTCTCTCGAGGTGAGAGGAGTGGACGTAGGACGGCACTTGGTGCGTTCGAACCACCTAAAAATATTGTGCCGTGATTTGCTTGGTTGGTATTTGTTGATATCTATTTTTTCATTCTCTATACGAGTGTGAGACGGTGAGACGTGAGCGTACTCAATTGTCCGTCAAAATGTAGTTGTCCGAGTGAGCATATTTGTGCGCTGGGGAGTTGTGAGAGCTTGCTTGATTTACCTTCATTCTTTCCAATCAAGTCTCTATCTTGGGCTTTTCATTTATATCTGTGGTTTGTCTGGATTGTGTTAAAATTCGTAGTAAAGGGTGGGCAATCAATTCACCCCCCTCTCAATTGCCTCCTAATGGGGCCAACAAACTCCAACTCATCCCACATTTTCTTGGTCGTTTTGCATGCTAAGATGCAGGCATATTCGTCTGGATGAACTGCACATTGGATGATGTTCAGGGCCGTCCAGTTGAGTGACGGAAGATTGACTTGATCATCTATCCACGCATCTTCGTTCGGTGGCAGATCATATGGCCATGTGGTGATCACCCTCCAAAGTTTGTGGCTCTGTGCTCTAATGAAAGCCTCCATCCTATTTTTCCAGAAAAGGTAGTTGTTACCATCGAATAACGGAGGGCAGCTGATGGATTGTCCCTCAGCCATGAAGCTCCGAGGAGCATTAAATCCAGGGTGACCTTGGCCACCGGACCACATAGTGAAACCCGCTCTGATACCAATTGATACGTACAACGAAAAGTGAGATAGAAGGGGGGGGATGAATAGATCACTCCCAAATTCGATAAGCAAAAAAAAAATTTACTCAACCCCTCAGAGCGTAGTGATGAAAACCTCGGAGATAGGTAAGAAGATATCTAGACTATGAATTGATATCGAGAAAGGAATTCACGATGAAGCAATATATCAAGTAGATGCAAATCAAGCATAAAGTAGATAGGCAAATCCACAAGAGAGACAGAGAGTTTTTAGGTGGTTCGATTGCTACCCGCAATCTACGTCCACCCCTCACTCAGAAGAGTAAGGTTTCCTTGCAATGATCAATTGCACACAGCAGACTCAGTCTGCGACAACCGCTGCAAACAGCTTGCCCTGAGGAACACCCTCCTCAGCCTTCTGATCAACCGGAAGAATCACTAGAGAATAAATCTCCCTTCCTTTGCACGCAGCAAAGGGAACCCTGTGAAATTGCTCCTAAGCAACTCACACAACTAGATGATCAAACCTCTCTTCCTCCAAGACAATGGAGGGAAATCGAAGAACTTCTCCCTTCCTCCGAGCAAGCTTGGAGGGTAACAAAGTGGAATGAAAATGAAGAAAATTCGAAAAAAAAAGACCCATGGAAAATAGTTATCTCTAATTCAAAACAATGTAGCTTCTGTAGAAGCAGATCTTCAGATTCACAGACGACTCTCACTCAGACTCTTCTCTCTGCTCTTGATGGAGTGGTTTTTCTCTGGTTTTCTCTCTTGATCCACACACTGCTCTCTCACTTCTCTTCTTTCTCACTGTTCCATCCTCTCCTTCGAACCCTTTTCCTCAGCATATATATGTGTGTCTGCTCCAGAACCTTAGACATGTGGATACCCCGTTCCCCGCTTGAAAAGTTGGGGCACGTGTCGGAATGTTCTGGACCTCCATCTTCCTCGGATCACGTGCCATCCATCTGGTGAGTGCACATACAAACTGTCAGAAAAGGAATAAACATTTTGTCACACACTTAGCACAAGTTGTACCGACGTAGCGAGTGAGTAAGCATAAACTGCATTGAGTAGGAGTTTCCAAGTCAAACAATGCACTGACTTACTACAAGGTGAACAAGAACTCCACCGACCTCGTTGTTGTAGAGATTTGTATAGACTTGGCTATGCACTGTTCATGTTTTTATCTCAAGCAAAGTATGCACTGACTTCATGTTATTTAGAAAGAGAAAAAATGCACCGAGTTGAAATATGCAGTCCAAGCAAGAGTTGCACCGAGATGGCAGAGAGAAATGCGCAGAACGAAGAGAGATGCAAGATAGACTTGCACCGAGTTGGATTTGCACTGAGAAAGGAATGAGCAGACTAAACAATGCATTCTAGACAAGAATTGCACCGTCCCAGATATTGTATCGACCTCGAGAGGTGAGATGTAGGGACACGATATGCACGGACCTTGGTGCACACGACTGAGTGAGATGCACTGAGATAGAATATGAACGATAGAACTTGTGCATGAACAAGGACTTGCACTGAGGCAAGCTCTTTATGCGAGAAATGCAAAACTTGGAAAAACTTGCACCAATCAAGCTTATGAACGAGACAATGCATTCACTGACTTAATATTCATTAAGCAAAAAGACGAGTGTCAAACAATGCACGGGTCTAAATCATGCAACAAGCACATACCTTCTTCCTTTTTAGAAATGAGGAAATGCACCACGGCATACTATGCACGGACATTATGCGAGATGCACCGAGCTCTTCTGAGTCAAACACAAGTGTTGAGCTTATAGAATGAAACTTGCACCGAGGCAAGGACCTACTACGTCTAGAGAAAATCATGCACTGATCCATTGAATGCATATGAACAAGAGAATGCACGGACCTTTATTGCAAGAGTGCGATAAAATAAATTGATTTATAGTGTGAGACATCATCAAAACCGTAGGGATGCAACAACACCGACCTATATGCTGGACAAGAGAATGTGTACCGATTTGATAAGCATAGAACAAAACCTGCCCCAAGGTTGAATATGCAAGACAAGTAATGCATTGTCCTTATACAAGTAAACAGTAAATTGCACATACTTTAACAATGGTTGCAACAAAGTTGCACCGACTTAATGTGTGCAAGGACTTGGATGTGCTCTGAAGCAACTCATGCATACCAAGATGAGAACTGCACTGACCTTGTGTGTGCGCATGCAAAAGTATGCACCGACTTAGTATGCAACGAGTGAAGCAATGCAATGTCCATCTTGCACCGACCTTATATGCAACCATGTAAACATATGCACGGACTTGATGCAATGACTAAAACATGAAGTGCACCGACCTCAACAGTAAAGAGCACTGACGTCTATACGCGACTTGTATGTACATGCACCGAGTTAAATAATGAATGCACTGACCTTAGTAATGAAGTGCTCAGAAATTATATGCAAAAGAAGAGCATGCACCGACCCTTAGATGTCGGGCAACAGTAACATGCACCGACTCAATATACATAAGACAATGCATGTACGACCCTATGAGCAAACAAAGCTATGACATATATGAAATGCTCAACAAAATCATGATGCATGCAGTAAGTGTGCAATAGAGAACATTTCAATCAAGCACAGAAGTCATATGATCCAAACACTTATGATACCATGCACGCACATATAATATCATCCACAGTTGAGTCATAGTGTTTGACATCATCAAAACCACAGGGGTACAACAAGAGTTACGGTTTAGCTCGACATTTCATCCTCAGACTGATGGGGAAAATGAGCGCACTATCCAAACTCTAGAACATATGCTGAGGGCATGTAGTATTGAGTGGAGGGGGAATTGGGATGATCATTTGTCACTGATAGAATTTGCTTACAACAATAGTTACCACTCTGCCATCGGAATGGCACCTTATGAAGCACTTTATGGGCGGCCATGTAAATCACCGGTGTGTTGGTATGAAGCTGGTGATAAGAAACTTTTTGAACCACAGTTGGTACATGACTACTCAGAGAAGATAGCTATGATCAGGTAGCGACTCCTCACAGCCCAAAGTTGTCAGAAAAGTTATGCAGACCAGCGGCGGAGAGAGTTAGCATTTGCAGAGGGAGACCATGTGCTCCTAAAGGTGTCTCCCACCAAGGGAGTCATACGGTTCAGGAAGAAGGGCAAGCTCAGTCCTAGATATATCAGGCCTTTCAAGATTTTGCAAAAGGTTGGCGAGGTGGATTATCGACTTGCACTTTCACCTGCTTTGTCGCATGTGCATCCGGTCTTTCACATCTCTATGCTCAAGAAGTATGTCCCGAATGCCTCAAATGTTATAGAGTACGAGCCCTTGGAGGTTCAAACAGATTTGCCTTATGTGGAGCAGTCTAGTGAGATCATAGACTGGAAGGAACCGGTGTTTAGAAATAAAATCATCCGACTGGTGAAGGTATTATGGAAGAATTCTCATTCCGAGGAAGTGACATGGGAATCGGAGGACAAGATGTGTCGAGAATATCCTGAACTGTTCGGTAAGTAATCTTAAATATTACAAGTTAATTTCGGGGATAAAATTATTTTAAGTGGGATAGGATATTTAAACCACCAAATGGACACTGGCCCAATTGGTACAACTCCGGCCCATCAACACAATAAACTAGAAATCTAAACAGATTATTAGAAGTTCTTTAGGGAATTCATAACTTAACATAAGAAGGTCATAATTAGTTGAAACCAAAGCCCATGCAATGTTCATTAGGTAAAGAACAACTTGGATGTAGATTATAACTTCTGAAAAATAGGCCTAATAGGGGATAAGAGTGAGTTTATAATAATTGGTCGAAATAGTTACCGTAAACACTGCCACCTAATGAAATAAGGATATCTTGGCCCATGGTTATCCAAATGAGCTAAAACTAGGTCCATTAGAAAGCTTTGGCCCTTGACCCAAACTCTTCCGTTTAGATGGAAACCCAATTCGCACCAGAATCTGAGGTTTTGAGCCCTTTGTCACCAACTGACACAGAGAGGTGTGACTGTTGAGAGAATTCACACGTGAATGATTAGAAATTCATAACATCATTTTTAGTTGATTAAATGACAAGAAACAAAGGCCATAATTTCAAATGGGATCTTAGATACATCTTCTATGTTGAGGTCGAGGCCAAATTCTGCCTGGATACTAGAGCTATGAGCGAATTACCTCAGGCTACAAAAAGGTCACGACTGGAACACGGGAGAATGAACGTTAATCTTGAAAAAATCATAACTCATGCCAGGGTTGATGAAACAATATGCAACAATGTCCCAAAGTTAGATCTGGAAGTCCTCTTGATTTCATCTGAAGATGTCCCAATCCAAATCCCGACAGAAGACCGCGTCCACTCGCATTTATGACTAGGTAGATGAAGGGTCGCGTTTGTTCAAACCGAACAGGTGCATGGCCTTTACTTCTCTCCAACCAGCGACCTTGGGCACTGGAATGAGCCTTGTAGGTTGTGGGAAAACCATTGGGAAGCTTGAAAACCATATAGGGAGGTGGGTTTTGGGGGTAGTAAGCCTTTGGCAGCCATTCTCTTCAACTCTCCACCATCTTCTATCCTTCTTGTGTGAGAAAGGGTGAGGGACCTTCACTCCGCAAGAGTGGACGATCCAACGCGTGGGGCACAAGCCGACACGTGGAGGACGATCCTGCAGCGCCTTGGGATGAAGGGGAGAAACTTTAAGTGGATATGGGGTGTTGATTTCATCCCCGGGTCGTCGATTTATCACCATTGAAGGTACGCACCCATCCTTAAATCTTAGGGGTCAACGATGCATTAGAACGATTTCAAAGTAGTTTCTATACGTCAAAGAGGGTTAAGGGTATGTGGGATTGAATACTATGTTTATTTTTGTGGTTTTCCATCAAGATTTTGTGCATTTGTGAGGTTCCTCTGAGTTTTTTTTAATCAAAGATCAGGGCCTCGACATAGCCCCTTTGAAATTGTAGTGTGGTGTTGACACTGCAAATGGTGGTGTCGACACCAAAGGGAACTGCAGGATGGTGTTGACACTACCAATGGTGGTGTTGACACCACCCTTTGAAACTATAGGGTCTGGACCATTTTTTAGAAACCTAGAAAAGGTGAGTTTTGAGAGGCCATTGTAATTTAGAAAAATCTGAAGAATAAGAAAATGATGGAAGACTAAGTTAGTAACCCACGGTGAAGATTTTGTGCTCACAGAAATTCTGCACTTGTAGTTATGATTTATTTTCTACGCATCTGTAACCTAGAAATAAACCTGTCTTTTTTAAAACAGAAACCTTGCTGGTAACTTGATCATGTTCGATTTCACGACAGTAAACTTATGAGTATGATTAGCCACGTAAACCATATGGAAGCATGCTTATGTTATGATAAAAGTATGATACTAGTAATGTAATATGAATGTGAATGTGAATACGAATGTGATGTGAATGTTATGAATGGAAAACTACATCATTCTGTGATGTTGGACTTCGGTCCCTTTTGCGGGACGGTGATACGTAATGCCGTGGAAGTAAAAGAACCCAACGGACGGTGATATGTAACGCTATAGAACCCGGGGGACGGCGATACGTAACGCCCCATGCGGAAGGAGTCTAGGTGGGAGTTCGCTCTCAGGTCTACGTAATAGTCTTTCGTTCGTTTGTGTGCGTGTGGGCCTCCTGGGTTTGCGGCAGCTGTTTTGTTCCATGAATAACGAAAATGTGAAACTCATGAAAATGTGATAATGTGTGACTAATCATTCACCGTGGTTTTGGTGCATGCATGGGTATCTCCTATGTTAGTTAATAAACATGTATTTTTCTCGTATGAATTATTTTAGCAGATGGTAATGAATGGGTTATTGAGTAACATTGGTGTCGATTTGTTTTTTTTAATTAGATTCCTATCCCGCCCCCTTTAAATACATATATGCATAAACATGTGAATCAAAGACAAGGGGGATGAAAGGATGAGAAATACTAACCGTGATCGCCACCAAGGATTAACAACGCCAAAGGATGAAGACGTGTAAAGAACGGCGTCGTGTACCTTGGAACTTAAAGACTTGATCGCGCTTGAAACGGGGTGCGGGGAACTTGTGAATTCAAACCTCCTCTCCTTCCAGCCGGCTAGAGGAAGAGGGCCTCACGTTGTATTCATGCTCTCCTGCGAAACAAAGATGAAACACAAAGGCAAAAACCCATTAGAACATGAAGTGTAGTATCAATTACAAAGTGATAAAATAGGGGTAGAAATTGAGGGCAAACTCACCGGGGGAGGGTTTTTTTACCCCTGTGGAAGGGTGGAAAAGATAGGTGGGTGTGTTGTGCATGCATGAGATTTGAAATCACGAGATTTGATTGAGAGAATAGAGAGAAAACGATGATGCAAAACGGAGAAAAACGCATGTGTAGCAGAAAGTGCAGGAAACTGTGATGATTTATGATTTTGAGGAGACTAGAACTAAGAGTGTAGACCATGAAATCAAGCCCAGAAGGATGAAATTGAAAGTTAATACTTCCCTCTTCGAGATGGGGTCAAAGGATTGAGTTGGAGTTGCAGCATGGCTTCGCCCCACGTCCAAAAAGAGCCCCCCGTCGCGACTACGAACTAGGCAGTTTTTATAGAGTTTTGTAAGAAATCCTCATCTTCTTATCACAATTCCCGGAGATAGAGTCCAAGATAAATCGAGTTCTCTGGATCAAACTCGAGATAATACTAAGGACAAGAGATAGGAACAAACGGGGATCAATTCAGAGGAGGATTCTAGAAGATATGTCTTTTGGAAGGGGTCCCCGGAGCCTTATCTGCAGAGTTTGAGTTGAACTAGGAAACATAAATCCTGATCGTGCGACCCAGATCCCAAGAGATATTGCTAATAAAAATTTGATTCCTATGAACCAAATTCAAGATAATACCAAGGGCTAGAAGTAGGAAAAAATGGGGATCAATTTGGATAAGAATTCAAGAAGTTATGGACTCTTCAAGAGGGCCACGGCGCACAAAAACGGAGCAGAGTCTAGCACGAATCGGACTCTCTGGTGCATGTAACGGTCTATCGTAGGACCGTCAGAGTGATGTAACGGACTAGGGTAGGTCCGTCACACTATGGGGGTCAAACGGGATGATTTCGGGCAAGTTTGGATGTAACGGTCTACTGTAGGACTATCACATGTGAAGTAACGCATCTATATAGGGCCGTCACATTGAAGTAACGCATCCACAGTAGACCTTCACACTGATGAAGGCAGATTCGGGCAGACTGCGCGCGACTTTGGAAATTGAAGCATATCTCTCAAACGGTGGAGAATTAGAAAAAGTCGTAAACAGAGAAATTATAGATAACTGAGAGAGGAACAACTTTCATGAAGAAAGAAATTTGAGAAAATGATTGGAAGATGGAGAAATTAGGGCTGGAAGAGAGAGGAAAATTCTGGAATGTAGGTGAACAGCACAGCCTGCTGGAAAAACGTGAATAGCTCACAATCGGGGCAGAACTGGAAAACGGCGTAGAAGATAAAGTTGTAGATCTTTGAAAGACGCACAACTTTGATGAAGACAACTCTTTGAAAAGAGGACAAGAATAGGGTGAAAAAGAACCACTTTTAGGACTGCATAGTGAGAGAGAGTCGATTACTTGAGGGGAGCTGGCCTAAATGGGCCGAAAGTCAACTTGGAAGCCGGAATTTGACAAGATAAGCTCCGGGGCTAGAAGAAATCATGATCTCCAAGACTCAAAGGATATGAAATGGTAAAAATGGGCTTGAAATCCATCCGAGAAAGCTCCAAAACAATCGCTAATTCGGGACATCAAAAATGATGAATAAGAGAAATGACACAACTTGTGGGCTAAAACGGGTGTCAACAGATGCCCCTCCTTGATGTTCGCTTTGCAAGGGAATGAGCGAAAGCGACGCGGAGGTGAAATGGAAAGGAGATGGAGCAAAAGCGACAGCGACGTGAAATGGAGATGAAGCGGAGATGAAGTGGAGAGAACTGATAATCGGGCATCAAGGCAAAAAGACACCCGTCACAACCAACAAGCGATGGGAATTTTCCCGAAAATGCCGAGCTAACCACAAGGAATGCTTGACAAGGATGAGACATGTCTGGAGAACTAAACTAAGGAAATACGACCAGCCTCATCGGGGACACAATCCACGGACAATGAGTGGGTCGGAAGGAAACACAGCATAAGAGCTGGAAAAGGAGAGATAAGACTGAGATAAAATCCAGACAGGAATCACACTGGCCAAACAGACCAAGCGGCAAGATCAGAGAAATCGTTTGAATTCAGAGTGGAATGAAGGATCTCTTACCCAAGAGAACTGAAGTGCAATTAACCATTGCTGAGGAGAAATCCTTGAACGGATCATGAGACGCGAATGCTCAAAATGACATGATGCATGCTGAGCTGAAATAAAGAAATCATTAAAACGAATGCAAAGAAAGATAAAATAGAAAGTACTCAAGGATAATATTGCTAGACTGAGCCAGGACGGGGTCAAGAGTCTTCTTGCAACCACGGCGTGCGAGAAAGAGTCTATCATCCCCCACTCGACTCAACCGAGCGGCCTATCCAACGATTAACCGTATGCTCCTAGATCATCATCGTTGTTGTTAAAGGGGAACATCAGATCCCAGAACACACGGGCAACCAGCCGGTCCTTGAGAGGTTATAATAATGTAGATACCATATAGTAATGTAACAATGAGAAGGGGTAGAGAGCCATACCTGACTTACCTGCCAAGCGACATGGCATCTTTTTGAGAATTTTTGATTTCTGTTTTTTATGGATTTTCATCATAAGACAACAACCACATGACATGACATGATGTGAACATGAACGAATATGAACGAGCATGACATGAACACAACATAATAAGAGAAATATGAACGAAACATGGCACAACATAACATAACGAAGATGGATGAAACATAACACACAAACAAATGGCAAGCATGCATGCGACTAAAGGCACGGTGGGACAAGAAAACATGCACACGATGGAATAGCACACACGGTGGTATAAGGATATGGTGGGACAAAGACACGTGAGATGACAATACCACGGAGGACAAAGACACGTGTGATGAATGACACGGCGGGATAGGGACACATGTTACAAATGACACGGCGGGACAAAAGACATGGAGGACCATAGACATGATAAAGATAACAAACATATTCTTCAATCAAAGCCCAAGATCAGATGAAGCGGAACCGCCAGGTTCAAGATCATGAGATATTGCCCACTCATGGAGACATGATTAAGCAGATAAGTGAAAGCTGGGAAGGCCATGAGCTTCAGAAGAGATATTGAAGAGATGAGAACAGATCGAAGAATGTGAGCAGGAGACAGAGCGAATGATAGAGCAAAGAAAGTTTGAACCTACAGCCTGCACACTTAGCAAACAGATTACGTATCTGTCCTCAAGATAAAAATAAAAGGAATAGAAGAGAAGTATTTTTAGATTTTTGTATTTCTGATTTTTTTTTGCCATATTCAAATTTTTGTTATTTTTTTGACATATTCAATCTTTTTTTGGAATTTTGACAATATTTCATTTTTTTTCTTTTCAGAAGTTTGACATATTTGATTTTTTTGGATTTTGAACTATATTTCATTTTTTTTCTTTTCAGAATTTTGACATATTTGATTTTTTTGAATTTTGAAATATATTTCATTTTTTTAGATTTTGACATAGCAATCTGCAGCACCCAAAGACAGGCTCGAACTACTGGCCAGAGATCGCCGTCCCTCCCCTCTCATTAAAGACTTCCCTTGAGTAGGGCGTGCATGTGAGGGTGGCTTACCATAACCAACCGCCTCTAAAGAACGGTGCCCCTACTAAGGCCATACCCGGGATACAACCCAGCCTAAGAGGGAGATAGAAGAAAATTGGAGACAAGCTTTATGCATGATGGGAGACATCAGGATTTGAATTCCTTCCAGGGTACCACCCCTCAAAGAGATAGTCTGTTGCACTGGGGCTTTGTGTCTTCGATTTTGAGACCCATATTTATCAGGCATGCATGTGACCAGGCTCATGACGTCCCGCGGGGCTTCGCCACTCTTGCCATGCCTTTGATTTTCATAATTTTACATATTCATTCTTATTTTTGGTAGCCCTTATTGGCAAGATATTGCATGAAAGCTCACTTTCGAGGGTCAAGACTGCCCCTATTTGAGACCTCTCTCGTAATAGGGAGCACCTAGGTTGGTCATCTTATCCATCAATCTCTTGCCCCTGCACTTGGCCGAGTAGAGAAGAGAGAAAGACCTTCGTGCATACCCAAAGTATGGCCAAAGCAGCAGCGTTGTTGCACTGAGGGGTCGGCTATGGCTCGTCGTGTGGTGTGTGAAAAACCCATGCTCAAAGGTCACCCTCAACGATCGGGGAATGAACTGGACTCCCAGCGCGCAGCTATCACCAGCCTAAGGATGCTGCAGAAGCGAACTCATTCTAAATGAACTAAGCAAATTTCTAAAAGCCACTTAACCATGTCGAGGAACCAACGTTATAAGCATGTGCAGGAGTAATAAGAGTAATAGCAATGATAATATATTCTTACACAAAATGATGATACCTTGCAAATCCATAGAGTGGAAGTAGCGTCCTGACGCGATCTTGATCATCGAGCTTCGTTCAGCACGAGCTTTGTATTCCTTGCTTGACAGGACGAAAGGGAGAGGATAGCAAAGGGATTGAAAGATTCATTGACATGGAGGAGCAATAGACGCCAAACTAGACGAAGAAGGATAAAAAGGAAGAGAGACGAGGGCTAGAACTCCCTCGTTAAGGCGCCAAGACCCTGATAACAAGGGACCAGATACAGAAGAAACCAGATTAGCTTAGATCAAGGCGGACTAAAGCCTCGAAAACAACAAGAGAAAGGGCGAAGACCCCGAAAGGGTGAAGAGGAAAGAGTAGAAAGATGATAAGAAGAATCATCCGACGTGGTCGAAGAAGAGGGACGAGAATCATCCGACAGTGCCAGAGAAGGAGAATGGGAGACACCCGCCAAGGTCGGGGAATAAGAAGAACCCGGAGATACCGGAGGGGAAGAATCAGAGGCAACACCTGGAAGTCTCGGGGAAGAATAATCAGATGATGTCCCGAGATTAGGATGGAATGATGACATAGGCCAGGGCCTAGAATCGTGAGAGGAGGGAAAATCTGGAGGATCCGGGGAAAAAAGAGAGGAATGGGGACGCATGGACCTATGGAAGGAGGAGAAAGTGATGGAGATAGGATCAGATGGAGGAAGATACACCACCCAAGGGTGGGAACTGAGTAGAAGGAAGGATGAATAAAAAGAAAAGGAGGAAGAGGTGGACCCCTGAATGCGCAACCGATAGCCATTGAGTTTACGTCGCCGCCTCTTCTTGGCAGAAATTTCTTGAAAATGGACCCACCTGGTGCGGGCTTGGACCTTCGGGCTTCTTAATCTGTAATACCTTCTCAAATAACGGGCCCACCTAGCAGATGACCTGGCTCGACTGTGGACATGCAACTTCATCAGTGCGGTTGCCCCTAGACACC
This sequence comes from Amorphophallus konjac, assembly GCA_022559845.1. Lineage (NCBI taxonomy): Eukaryota > Viridiplantae > Streptophyta > Magnoliopsida > Alismatales > Araceae > Amorphophallus > Amorphophallus konjac. The sequence goes on along the minus strand of CM040123.1, from coordinate 227,270,872 downwards.
CGGTGCTAGCAATATGCGAACACTCTTGAGCGAGTAACCCTTCAGAGTGATGAATATCACAAACCCACGGGGTTTTGTCTCTCGGCACTAGAAGCATGAGATTCGGTAACTCCACTCGGAACTCAGTCTTGAAGCATAACTCCCTTGATAGAAGAGACGGGTGAAGCTGAGGGAGAGTAATACACGGCGTTGACATGGCCGGTTTGCTAATAAACCGAGGAAGATTACATAACAGGTGCAGAATATCCTTGTAAAGTGTAGAAGATACGGCCAATTGCCCCTTGAACATAGAACCCATAATCTGCTTGGTGGCCATATGTGTTAGCACAACGCGGGTAGAGAACCCTTCTTGGCCTGTCATCTGAACATCAATAGAGTGAGGAGAAATAATAGCATCAACGGTGAACTCTCTAGTGAGCAAGGAGATTGCCACCGGCCTCTCTTGTGAAGAAACTGGCATCAACTCAAGGGAACTCTTCTTAGCAACTCTCATCTTTGAAAGTAGAGGCGGATCATCCCCAAAATAACCAGGGACGAGGACACGAACCGGCATCCGACAGATAAAATCTTGAATATTGAAATGCACGGCCGGCACTGAATCATCCTGACTTGACTTATTGTCTCCCTGGGGATTAGACCCGAGGGGCACCAAAGGAAGCGCACACCCGCTCCGTGGGGTGGTAGTGGTTGGAGAAGTAAAGGGAATATGTTTCGGTGGAACATGTGAAGGTTTGGAAGGCATGGAGGCTCCAACGGGAGTGGTGATGGAAAGTGAAGGCGCGGGCGATGTGGCGATGATAGGCTCGGGTGGCGACAAAGGCGAAGGTGAAAGCGTGGCTAAGGGTAAAGGTAAAGGCAAATGTGTGGCTTGCTCAGGCTCGGGCAAAGGTGATGGCGGAGATGGAGGCGAGGGTGGAGATGGAGGTGGTGATGGAAGCATTGGTGGTGGAGATGGAGATGATGGTGATGGCAATAGAGATGGTGAGGATAGTGATGAAGGCGATGGGGGTAGTGGACATGGAGGTAGAGAGGGTGAAGAGGGAGGTTGTGGTGTCCACCGTCGACGTGTCAACACAACGCGTCGAGCGGTGTTAGGGATAGAAGTAGTGGTAGTGGCGGCAGGGGAAGAAAGGGAGGCACTAGCCTGAGCAGAGGCTTGGGTTTGTGGCGGCGATGGAGCCGGGGTAAGAGATGGTGGAGGTAACGGAGTAGGTGATGGAGCGAGTGCAGCACTAGACGAGGAATAATAGGGGTGCCCCTGACCTTGAAGTAACAGAGATGGCTGCCCGGGTGGCACTTCTTGCTGCTGTTGTTGGTTGCGAAGATGTAAAATAACTTTATGCATGGCGGCCCAATCAATCCTTTTCTTAGCTTCCAGATCATAAACATAATCCCGGAAGTCGGGGCAATCCTCAACCAAATGCCCCTGCTGACGGTGGAAATCACAGAACTGAAGCATATCCCCGACCGCGGGTCGGTAAGGCACAACCAGAGAGAACGGCAACGCGTGAGTGGCCATCAAAGCCCGAAACATATCGGTGAAACACTCCGGCAAAGGAAGATGAGGAGCCTGCTTCGGGCAAGGTGGATGCCGAGGGATATGTAATGGTGGAGAAGGTTGTGGAGATGGAAGTGGAGGTTGCGTAGGCAGGAGTGCGTGGCTAGTGGTGGAGGGCTTTGGTGAAGGCATGTGTGGAACAAGATGAGGGGGTATGTAGACGGCATCTACTTCCTCGGGATGTGGTGTTCCCTTGACCGGAAGTGGAGATGGAGACGGGTATGTGGGTGCGGGAGGCTGACACATGGAAGGTTGATATGCTGAGGCGTATGGGTATGTAGAGGCAGGAGGTTGGCTCGTGGAGGGATATGTGGCGGAAGGCTGACTCATGGAAGCGTAGGGTTGACATGTGGAGGGTGAAGGTTGATATGTGGAGGTGGATGGTGGAGACTCGAGGTCAAGGGAATCTTGGCTTTGTTGGCGAATGAAGCGGGCTCGGCTGTAAAGTTGCTGCCAGGAGGTGATGTCGTTGAGGGCTAAGATGAACCGATACTCGGGTGTTGCATTTGATATCAGCATCTTGATTTGTTCTCCCTCCGGAATGTGTCCCGAGACTTACGCGGCAAGGTGACGCCAGCGGTCGGCAAAGGTGCAGAAATCCTCTTCGGGCTTCATCATCTCTTGGGCCAGATCCGCGATAGAATACTTGGGCCCAACCTGGTCTTGATACTGCTGAATAAACTTTTCTTGAACGGCATGAAAACTCACAACTTGCTCTTGCGGAAGAGAGAAGAACCAATCCCGAGCCGGGCCTTCCAATGACAGACCAAACAGATAAGCCATCAAGTGTTGGTCATGTCGAAATTGGGCCGACTCATAAACGAACTCCTTCAAGTGCACATATGGGTCACCAACTCCACTATAACGGCGATATGTGGGAATTTGTGAAGATGGCGGAAGCCGAAGACCTTGAAATGCGAATGGGATACTCAAGGAGGATTTGGGATTGATCCGACGTTGAAGCTCATCAAGCTGGCGTTGGGTTTGAGCAATCATCTCCTGGGTAGGGAGATATCGAGAAGAATATGGGCCAACTTGAGCAAGAGGGTGTGAATTAGGACCAGGAGCATGGTATTGGGCCGAATAAGAGGATCCGGGCTGAGAAGAAGATGGGCCCATTCCGGGAATGGAAGGATATGTGGGCCTGGAAGAGGCATGAGCATATGAGTTGAATGGGCTGGCAGCAACATGGGCAGAAGGATGAGGCCCATTAAGAGAATAATGCCCATTAGAAATTGGGCCAGCAACATATGAAGGAGAAGGAGGAGGCCCATGAATAGGAGATGGCCCATTATGAGAAGAAGGCCCATGAAGATGAGATGCAATAAGACGTTGGGCCTGGGCCGGGTCCATTTGGCAAACAAGGCTTGAAATACGGGCCATGAGATTAGCCTGTTCCTCAGATGGGTCAGAGGGACCACGGGAAGATGGGCCTGCGTGGGAAGAGGATTCCACGCGAGAATAAGAGGAAGATTGGGGAAAAGGATGATACAAGGGGTTGGAATGATGCTCCATGAGGGCAAATGGAGACTTAATACAAGGAGATCAAAGACAATACAAGTGGGGAAGCAATGGCTTAATGGGCTTGAGAACAAGGAAGGCTCACCCACTAATGCAAAGATGAATGGACAACGGACCACGGGACAATGGACTGGATAATGGACACACAAAATGGGTTAAGCTAAATGGGCCTAACAACAACAAAACATGTGGATGATGAAAGAATGCAACACAAAAAACACTAATGGGCTTGGACAAGCCCAATCAACATGAACAATGCAATGTGAGAGTTTTCACCCAAGTCAAACAATTTGATATGATGGGAAATATTTTAGAGATTTTAATAGACCTTTTAATGATTTGAATTAATAATAATTCCCTCAAGATAGGAATCCTATGGGTTGACTAAGGCTAACTCCCTCACACGTAGGCAAATGCAAGCCTAAGGGGTGGGAATGTACAACCGGCCCGGCGTCGGTGTGCGAATCCACGGCTCACGGGGACTTATGGAGGTCCCTGATGTGCTTTCCTAGTCGGCTCCAAGGAATATAGAGACGAGAGGTCCACGCACCAAGGTAGAAGAATGCAACTATGATATGCAATGTATGGCCCTATGTGCACCGGAGTGCATGCAAATTCTAGCTTAAAACTAGAAACTCAAAACTAGATTAAACTATGCAAACATGATCCAATTAAAACAAATAGTATATGGATGGAAAGGCAATACAAAGATCTGCACAACGGCCCCAAGAATAGATCAATCTGACCCCGGGAGGTCAATCAAATCACTAAGCAAAGATGCCCCTGTGAACCTATGCGCAGACCACATGCAGATTTTATGGACAAAATGCTAAAATGATGACAATTTTTAACTAAGCAAATGAGACCCAAATGATGCAAATAAGCTATGGATGGAAAGACAATACAAAGGACTATCCAATGGATCAAAAATCAGTGTAATCAGACATCGGGAAGGTAGTCAAATCACTCATTAAAGATGTACCTGTGAACCTGTCCCTGAGCCTGCCTGCAGAACTTATGCATAAAACTTAAAAAGTTGGACAAGATTAGAATATGCAAATGTTAACCAAATGATGCAAATTATATATTGATGGAAAGACAATACAAAGGGCTATCCAACGCAATAAGAATCAGCTCAATCAGACTCCGGGATCAAAAGTTATGCCTCGATGAACACGGCCCTGTGAATATGCACGCAAGACTGCCAGAAGCCGTGTAACGGTCTACCAAAGGACCGTTACATGCATGTGACGGTCTACTGCAGGACCGTCACACTACCAGAGCCCTTAAAACACCAAAAATAGTTGGAGAATGGAAGAAATATCACCTAAACATGAACATGCACCCACCCAACCTACAAAAGAGCATGAAAACAAGCGTGATGGGCATTAGTGTCCCACCGTGATCGCCAAAAAACTGTCGAATTGTTTTTTTTAATTAGATTCCTATCCCGCCCCCTTTAAATACATATATGCATAAACATGTGAATCAAAGACAAAGGGGATGAAAGGATGAGAAATACTAACTGTGATCGCCACCAAGGATTAACAGCGCCAAAGGATGAAGACGTGTAAAGAACGGCGTCGTGTACCTTGGAACTTAAAGACTTGATCGCGCTTGAAACGGGGTGCGGGGAACTTGTGAATTCAAACCTCCTCTCCTTCCATCCGGCTAGAGGAAGAGGGCCTCACGTTGTATTCATGCTCTCCTGCGAAACAAAGATGAAACACAAAGGCAAAAACCCATTAGAACATGAAGTGTAGTATCAATCCCAAAGTGATAAAATAGGGGTAGAAATTGAGGGCAAACTCACCGGGGGAGGGTTTTTTTACCCCTGTGGAAGGGTGGAAAAAGATAGGTGGGTATGTTGTGCATGCATGAGATTTGAAATCACAAGATTTGATTGAGAGAATAGAGAGAAAACGATGATGCAAAACGGAGAAAAATGCATGTGTAACAGAAAGTACAGGAAACTGTGATGATTTGTGATTTTGAGGAGACTAGAACTAAGAGTGTAGACCATGAAATCAAGCCCATAAGGATGAAATTGAAAGTTAATACTTCCCTCTTCAAGATGGGGTCGAAGGATTGAGTTGGAGTTACAGCATGGCTTCGCCCCACGTCCAAAAAGAGGCCCCCGTCACGACTGCGAACTGGGCAGTTTTTATAGAGTTTTGTAAGAAATCCTCATCTTCTTATCACAATTCTCGGAGATAGAGTCCAAGATAAATCGAGTTCTCTGGATCAAACTCGAGATAATACTAAGGACAAGAGATAGGAACAAACGGGGATCAATTCAGAGGAGGATTCTAGAAGATATGTCTTTTGGAAGGCAGCCCCGGAGCCTTATCTGTAGAGTTTGAGTTGAACTAGGAAACATAAATCCTGATCGTGCGACCCAGATCCCAAGAGATATTGCCAATAAAAATTTGATTCCTATGAACCAAATTCAAGATAATACCAAGGGCTAGAAGTAGGAAAAAATGGGGATCAATTTGGATAAGAATTAAAGAAGTTATGGACCCTTCAAGAGGGCCACGGCGCACAAAAACGGAGCAGAGTCCAGCACGAATCGGACTCTCTGGTGCATGTAACGGTCTATCGTAGGACCGTCAGAGTGATGTAACGGACTAGGGTAGGTCCGTCACACTATGGGGGTCAAACGGGATGATTTCGGGCAAGTTTGGATGTAACGGTCTACTGTAGGACTATCACATGTGAAGTAACGCATCTATATAGGGCCGTCACATTGAAGTAACGCATCCACAGTAGACCTTCACACTGATGAAGGCAGATTCGGGCAGACTGCGCGCGACTTTGGAAATTGAAGCATATCTCTCAAACGGTGGAGAATTAGAAAAAGTCGTAAACAGAGAAATTGTAGATAACTGAGAGAGGAACAACTTTCATGAAGAAGAAATTTGAGAAAATGATTGGAAGAGGGAGAAAATGGGGCTGGAAGAGAGAGAAAAATTTTGGAATGTAGGTGAACAGCACAGCCTGCTGGAAAAATGTGAATAGCTCACAATCGGGGCAAAACTGGACAACGGCGTAGAAGAAGAAGTTGTAGATCTTTGAAAGACGCACAACTTTGATGAAGACAACTCTTTGAAAAGAGGACAAGAATAGGGTGAAAAAGAACCACTTTTAGGACTGCACAGTGAGAGAGAGCCGATTACTTGAGGGGAGTTGGCCTAAATGGGCCGAAAGTCGACTTGGAAGCCAGAATTTGACAAGATAAGCTTCGGGGCTATAAGAAATCATGATCTCCAAGACTCAAAGGATATGAAATGGTAAAAATGGGCTTGAAATCCATCCGAGAAAGCTCCAAAACAATGGCTAATTCGGGACATCAAAAATGATGAATAAGAGAAATGACACAACTTGTGGGTTAAAACAGGTGTCAACAATTGGGTTTTTACTTTTGGGACTGAACTGCTGTTTATCTAGATTGTAGCAAAGTTCGGTCGACCGACCTGGGCATTTTGGTTGACCGAATTTTCCAATGTTGGCCGGTCCATAACTTGTTACAGTTCGGTCGACCGGTGGCCTAGTTCGGTCGACCGATGGCCGCTCTGGTTTCATGTAACCCATCAATTTGGTCCACTTAGGTTCCATCCCTTACCCATTTATCCTTGGATTCTTGACGGACCTATCGGGGTCATTTTGCCGGGTTGTTGGAAGATTATATGGGTTTTTGCACTCTTGTATTGTGATCATTGAATTATATATATGAATTGGACATATGAATGCGAGTTAACCCCGATTTGTTTAGGCTGCCTACTGAGTGTCACACTCACCCCCTTGTGACACACCTTTCAGTAGATAGTGAAGGTGGTCGAGGAGGAGGCTGCGACCGAGGAGTAGTTTAGTCTTGCCTACGTCTGGGTAGGCTATGGATATCTATCTTTAATATTATGGCTTGTTGTGGATTGGTGATCATGTATGGACCCATATGTAAAAGGACAATGAACATGTATCTTTTTGGATTATCAATGGTTGACATGTTATTTACATTTCATGTGATTATGGTTTCTCTCTATTTCTCCCATGCGAATTTATCTATTAGTGCTTCTTGATACGTACGGCGTAATGTCTCGATATCCGATGGAAGAAAAGAAGAAAAATATGCCCATAAATTGGGAATCAGATCTCGGGGCGTTACAAAGTGGTATCAGAGCACGAGAGACAAACCATGGTTACAACCATTCCAATTGTCCTAATAGCAGAAGAAGAGATAGGCCAGAGTGAAAAGGGGTAGAGTATGTTTAGAACCCATATATAGAACATGGCCTCCCAAAAAGATTTTTGGATACAGTGATTTGATTATACTATTGTTTCCATTTGTCTACCTAAAAAGTAGATAACAATGTTCTGCCATGAAAGAAGTCCCAAATACCCTTTGGATCTCGTGCCAAATGATTGGCATCGAAGGCATGAACTCACCTCACGTGCTACTCACATGTTCGACCATTTTTCTGCAAGCCCTCTCCATTTTATAGCCTTACTGGCCATTTTATAGCTTCGAAGGACTATTTATTTGCCTTGTAAGCCATTTGTCACCCTTAATCTATAGCTAAAGCTTTTCTTCCTTCCTTTGGCATCTCACCTTGGCTGTGTTAACGCACATCGAAGGCTGCGTCGACACAGCATCTTTGGCTTACAACATTTCACCTTTGCATTCCAAGGCTTCCAGCACTATCGCCGATTTTGCTGCCATACACACCTATTATTTCACCTTATCTGCCATTTGACACTGATTCCCATCTATGTTTTACCCTTAGTCTTCAGATGACCATCGCTGCTGCTTCCACTAGACTGTGTTGATGTAAGTGGCCTTGGCGTCGACGCAACGAAGAGAAATGTGAAGGCTTCATTGCTACAATGCATTTTTCACTGTTACTCAGTCATTTTTCAGCCTTGTCGACCATTTGTCACTCTTACCTGGCCATTTGTCACCGTTAGTCCAGTTGAGCCATCGCCCTTACTCTGGCATAATTTCCTTGCGGACTTCAACTGGGGGTCGACTCTACTCGACTCTTGTTCATCAAAAAACCCTATTTGGCCATGCTTCATCGTGTAGACCCATTTATCACCAAAGGGGACTAATTTGTCACCCTTAACTGATATTATACACCCTTAGCTGACCATTTATCAGCGGTAACATGCATTTGAGTCTGCTTTAAGATTTTGGCTTTTCTGACCATTCGTTTGGCCAAATACAAAGCTGTCTTCACAAAACTCATTGACCTATCTTCACAAAACTCATTGATTCATAGATTAACATTATGAAATGTGATTGACAACATTAAAAACATATGAGCCTCAAGATTCAAAACGTATAAAAACACAAAGGGCAAAAAATGTATGAAACTCAAGATTCAAAGAAATGAAACTCAATGATCAATGACATCTTCTCAACACATGATCCTCAAGAATAAATGAGTCACAGTGTTGACATCATCAAAACACATGGGCACAACAATCCTAAGCGAAATTGATCATCGCTGAGATCATTCGGTTGCATGGTGCATCGTTATCTATCATCTGTGACCGAGACCCTCGATTGACAGCGAGGTTCTGGAAGTGTCTACAGCAGGCTATGGGGACAAAGTTACGGTTCAGCTAGGCATTTCATCCTCAGACTGATGGGCAAACCGAGTGCACTATCCAAAGTCTAGAAGATATGCTGAGGGCATGCAGTATTGAGTGGAGGGGGAATTAGGACGATCATTTGCCACTGATAGAATTTTCGTACAACAATAGTTACCACTCCGCCATCGGAATGGCACCTTATGAAGTACTATATGGGCGTCCATGTAAATCACCAGTGTGTTGGTATGAACCTAGTGATAAGTAGCTTTTTGGACCACAGTTGGTACAGGACAGCTCAGAGAAGATAGCTATGATCAGGCAGCGACTCCTCATAGCCCAAAGCCGTCAGAAAAGTTATGCAGACCAGCGGCGGAGAGAGTTAGCATTTGCAGAGGTAGACCATGTGCTCCTAAAGGTGTCTCCCACCAAGGGAGTCATGCAGTTCGGCAAGAAGGGCAAGCTCAGCCCAAGATATATCGGGCCTTTCGAGATTTTGCAAAAGGTTGGTGAGGTGGTGATGTGACACGAACCCTCAGACCTAGATTCGCAAGCAAGCAATCGATCGGCGAACCCACTCTAGCTGACTCACCCGTGTAGCGCACGCTTGGACCCGTAGACGGACCGGCGATGGTGGAGAGGGTCCGAAGAGGGGCCTCTCCTTTTCAGGGATTTGACTAGCTTGGGTTGAACCCTTAAGGGCCTGGGATGCCTAATTCCATGGGCGGCCAGCATGCCAAGGGTGTGGGATGTAGTGGCTCTCTCACAACTCATTCGCAGTGGCACTCGATTAGACGGAATGTTGGAACGAGCACTCTCTCACTGCCGATGGTGCAACTAGAGATAATACTAAGTGAAGCAATAGTGAAACCAGCAGAGGAAGCGACCCGAAGCTCACCTGATCGGTGTGAAGACACCGATCCCGGCCGGAGACGAGGGCGAGCGGGGAAGCGTGGGCTACCCGCACGCCGCGCCGACGACGCTTTAGCCGAAGACCTGCTAGTACAAAACTACTCCTCGCGCAGGAGGGTGATCGTGGGGGTGGGGAAAATAGAGGTTACATTCAAACACTACCTCCACGCAGGGAGGGGCGCTAATCCGGCCAGGCGGGGAAGGGAAAATAGCTAAGGAGGTAGCCGATTGACCCCACCGTCGGTTCTGCCCGCCTATCTGCCCTTCTGACAGGTGCTCGTTGGTGACTCTGCTGTGATCACTCCCGGACTCGAAAGTGAACAAGACCAACGCCAAAATGTTGGTGACTGACCCGGGAAGAAGTCTGAATTTTGTTGGTGCCAGAAGTTATCGATGCTGGCTGGGACAGACACTGGACCGGCGCTGCTCTGCTCTACCTTGGACTGAGTTTAGGTTGTTGCAGCAGGTTGGCGACTTCACCACGATCGCTCCCGTGATCCAATCGAGACAGGATCAGCACGGTTGCGAGCGTGGTCGAATCCTCTTCGATCAGCAACCAAGATGGGCACCAGAGGAGGTCAGAGCAGGGAGGTGGAACCCGAAGAGTAAGAGTGGGTCTGATCAATCTCTGACAGAACTGACCTGCGCACCTGGGAAAATAATTTGGAACGGGGAACTCCAAACTCCAAATGAGGTCCTGCTTGCTGTGTTGGACATAGGACTGGTGGAGCTTCTCCCCGGTCAAGTAGCGTGGCAAGGGGAGCTGGGGTGTGGTCGCAGCAGCTTCTATAAGTCGCTTCTGGTTGTGGGACGGGCTGGTTCTGCGCAGTCGGTGAAGAACGGCTCTCCCGGGCAGCTCCCAACTCGGATCGGGGCGGGATCACCTCGCCTACGAAAACGACTGGAAGAGCTTTCCGGAAATGTAGGATACACCACCAGAAAACTCGCGATGATGAAGAGGAAGCCTCTGCAACTCCAGGGTACTCTGCTGTTGCGGACTGCTACTGGAACTGCAAGTTGATGATGGTAAATGGAGTCGGATATGGGGGCCAATACAGCAAGGGGCGGGGGTATTGGTTGTGGGGGATGGGGGAGGGTGGATGTGGCAAGGAAGATGGGGTTGGAGGTGGCTGGGGTCGCAGCTAGCATGTGGAGGGGGAGGGAGGTGTGGCCAAGGGTGGAGGGTGAGAGAGAGTGGGGGGTGCAAGTGACTCTTGGGAAAGGGGGGGGAGTGTTTGAATTTGGTTTAATGGTGGGTGATCAATGGTGGTCTTGGGAAGGGGAAGGGGTGTGTTGGGAGATGGAGAGGTGTGTTGGGGAAGGGAAGGGGTGGCTTGGGAAAAAGGGACTCTCTCTTGGGAATGTGAAAGGTTGTATGGGGAAGAGGAAAGGTTGCTTGGGGAGTGGTGGGAGTAAGGGGAGTTAAGGTGAGGTATGGGGAAGGGGGAGGGGCCTTAATGAGAGGTGAATGGGGAGGAGAGAGAGGGAATTTCAAATTTTGGGGTGGGGAGGAGAGAGAATGGGGTTCGCCCCCCTTAGAGAGAGAGAGAAGAGAGAGAGAGAGGGAGAGGGGAATCCACCCCTAGAGAGAGAGAGAGAGAGAGAATCTCACACAATTTTGGTGGATTTCCAACTTTCATTCAACAATTCATTAGTTCCAAATGGTGGGAGTGGGGTCCTATTTATAGGATTCCCATAATTTAACATAAGTCCCTGACTTTTAGACTACTAACAAGAAACCAAGGGAAGTGGGGGTGCCTATCGGCCTAGCCCATAGAATTGGGCCCATTAACCTATCAAACTGACATAATGACTCAAGACTTAGGTAATGACTCACTTAACCTAGATACTTGACTCAAATAAAAAGAACATTACATAATAAGAAAATGAAAAATACATCATATGACTCAGAGTAAAGTGGCGAACAAGATGTAGCACTGCTGGCAATCAACAGGAGCCCCCAAAAAGTGGAGTGGTCGGAGATGTCCCCATCATACCCCCGGGGTGCGGAGAACTCGACTCCGTCGAGTAAATGGTCCTCTAAAGTAGCACGGGGTGAACCTCGACCTCCAAACTCAACCCTGCGTCCTCAACCAGGGGACGGTCCTTCATCCTCTCACGGTGGCTTGGGCACACCCTCTTGCTGGCGATGGTACCCTGCTTGCCCAGTATTGCCTTCGTGTGCGCACGTCGGACTCTCAGGCTGATATGTGGAGGCTCTCCGAGGGTATCACTCACAAAGGTGGGGGCAAGCTCAAGGTTCTCACTGGGTTCCACCGCGGTGCCCATATAGGGTGCCAGATCCACCGCGCCAAAAGTTGGGTGTATCCCAAAATCCATTAGCAAGTCCAACCCGTAAGCCGGGTTGCCAAAGTCACTCGGAACATGGCAATGTCCAAATCCTCGTGCCCTCAAGTTGGACGCGACTCTAGGGTAGAGCCACTCCAATGCCACCATCAATAGGTTGCCTACTTGGAATTCCAAGTGGCGCTCGCGAGCCTTTTCTCGCTCTTTGTGAACCTCACCGCTCGTTGTGATTTGCTTGCGTGTATGCTCATGCCATGCATTATGATGCGGTGAGTGGTTGTGAAAGTGGGTAGTGTGAAAAGGTGGACCGGGGCAACCATAAATTGACCTATCATGCTTTGATGCCATGTGGACCTTGATGAACTTAGGTGGACCAGGGCAGCCACAAGTGGCCCTATCATGCATGGACATCATAACAATGGTTGGAGGGCCGGGGCATCCGTAGGGGAATCTATTGCGCATGGGTATAGCAAATGCCGGGGGTCCTGGACATCTGTGAATGTTCGTAACATGCCTAAGACCAATGATGAATGTGGGAGGACATTTGGACCAATCATGCATCCGACTTGACATGTGGGTGTCATGTATGAAAGGACCCGACTTTCTATTCATGCCAAGTGGTGTGATGTGACAAGACACAGGAATTCCTTTCCCATAGGTGACTTCCTTGTGTGGGGTGGTGGGGTGGCCTTCAAGCTTCCACTCAAAAGGGTCGTAGGGGTCAAAGAAGGTATGTGTCATGGAGTGGGGCACTTCATTGTTTCCTAGGTGTATTTCACCCATGGTCATGGTACCCTTGGTGTGGGCCGGGTCTTGAGAGAGGTGGGCTTGGTCTAACATGGTTGGTTGGGGTAGGAAAAGGTTGGTGGTGAGTAAGGTGGGTGGATATAGGAAGGGATCGAAGGGGTCATGGTAAGGGTCACCTAAGGAGAGGAACTCTAGGTCCTCATGGTCCTCACAATATGGTGATGGATCCTCCTCCTCTGGTAAAATGATTGGGCCAAAGTTTTTGGTGGGTGGGTTTAGGATGTTCTCTATGGTGGGAGGTGGATCCGGATTGGCATCCATCTCCACTTGGGTATGTGTGTGGGCCACAACTTCCAAGGATAATGGGGTAGGAAAGTCTATGGTGGGTGGAGTGATAATGGTCGGTGCATGGTACTCTCGGGGTGGTGAACATGGGTGGACTTGGGTTGGGCTTGGTCGGGGAAGTTCTTGGGTTGGAGTTGGGGTCGGGGGTGGAAGATCGGTTGGTTGAAGAGGTTTGGATTGTGGTGCGTAGATCTTTCTAAGATCGGCCCTCATTTCATCCCAAGATTCAATGGGTGCTTCCCCTTTGGCTTCTCTCAAACCTACAATGCTCTCCCATTCTTTCCTAGCTTGGCGCCAGAGCAAACTCTTGGCATAGTTGACTTGCATAGGCCCTGATAGAGTGAACCTCCCAAAGTGTCGATCTATGGAGTCCTCCCACTCTAGATATATACTAGGGTGGGTTCCATCAAACACAAAGGCTTCTAATGGGCCTAAGAGTGGGGAATATGCCAAGTATGAGGTAGTCATGATGGAGGACAAGGGTGATGCATGCAATGGCCCTAGGACAAGACTTAGTAGAGACAAGTCTAGAACTTGCTCTGATACCAAATTGATGTGACACGAACCCTCGGACCTAGATTCGCAAGCAAGCAATCGATCGGCGAACCCACTCTAGCGGACTCACCCGTGTAGCGCACGGTTGGACCCGTACACTGACCGGCGATGGTGGAGAGGGTCTGAAGTGGGACCTCACCTTTCCGGGGATTTAACTAGATTGGGCTGAACCCTTAAGGGCCTGGGATGCTGAATTCCATGGGCGGCCAGCACGCCAAGGGTGTGGGATGTAGTGGCTCTCTCACAACTCACCCGCGGTGGCACTCGATTAGACGGAATGTTGGAACGAGCACTCTCTCACTGCCGACGGCGCAGCTAGAGATAATACTAAGCTAAGCAATAGTGAAACCAGCAGAGGAAGCGACCCGAAGCTCACCTGATCGGTGTGAAGACACCGATCCCGGCCGGAGACGAGGGCGAGTGGGGAAGCGTGGGCTACCCGCACGCCGTGCCGACGACGCTTTAGCCGAAGACCTGCTAGTACAAAACTACTCCTCGCGTAGGAGGGTGATCGTGGGGGTGGGGAAAATAGAGGTTACATTCAAACACTACCTCCACGCAGGGAGGGGTGCTAAGCCGGCCAGGCGGGGAAGGGAAAATAGCTAAGGAGGTTGCCGATTGACCCCACCGTCGGTTCTGCCCGCATGTCTGCCCGTCTGACAGGTGCTCGTTGTTGACTCTGCTGTGATCACTCCCGGACTCGAAAGTGAACAAGACCAACGCAAAAATGTTGGTGACTGACCTGGGAAGAAGCCTGAATTTTTTTGGTGCCAGAAGTTATCGATGCTGGGTAGGACAGACACTGGACCGGCGCTGCTCTGCTCTGCCTTGGACTGAGTTCAGGTTGTTGCAGCAGGTTGGCGACTTCACCACTATCGATCCCGTGATCCAATCGAGACGGGATCAGAACAGTTGCGAGCGTGGTCGAATCCTCTTCGATCAGCAAGCAAGATGGGCACCAGAGAAGGTCAGAACAGGGAGGTGGAAACCGAAGAGTGAGAGTGGGTCTGATCAATCTCTGACAGAACTGACCTGCGCACCTGGGAAAATAATTTGGAACGGGGAACTCCGAACTCCAAATGAGGTCCCGCTTGATGTGTTGGACAGAGGACTGGTGGAGCTTCTCCCCGGTCAAGTGGCGTGGCAAGGGGAGCTGGGGTGTGGTCGCAGCAGCTTCTATAAGTCGCTTCTAGTTGCAGGACGGGCTGGTTCTGCGTAGTCGGTGAAGAACGGCTCTCCCGGGCAGTTCCGAACTTGGATCGGGGCGGGATCACCTTGCCTACGAAGACGACTGGAAGAGCTTTCCAGAAATGTAAGATACACCACCAGAAAACTCGCGATGATGAAGAGGAAGCCTCTGCAACACCGGGGTACTCTGCTCTTGCAGACTGCTACTGGAACTGCAACTTGATGATGGTAAATGCAGTCGGATAGGGGGGCCAATACAGCAAGGGGCGGGGGTATTGGTTGTGGGGGATGGGGGAGGGTGGCAATGGCAAGGAAGATGGGGTTGGAGGTGGCTGTGGTCGCAGCTAGCAGGTGGAGGGGGAGGGAGGTGTGGCCAAGGGTGGAGGGTGAGAGAGAGTGGGGGGTGCAAGTGACTCTTGGGAAAGGGGGGGGGAGTGTTTGAATTTGGTTTAATGGTGGGTGATCAATGGTGGTCTTGGGAAGGGGAAGGGGTGTGTTGGGAGATGGAGAGGTGTGTTGGGGAAGGGAAGGGGTGGCTTGGGAAAAAGGGACTCTCCCTTGGGAATGTGAAAGGTTGTATGGGGAAGAGGAAAGGTTGCTTGGGGAGTGGTGGGAGTAAGGGGAGCTAAGGTGAGGTATGGGGAAGGGGGAGGGGCCTTAATGAGAGGTGAATGGGGAGGAGAGAGAGGGAATTTTGAATTTTGGGGTGGGGAGGAGAGATAATGGGGTTCGCCCCCCTTAGAGAGAGAGAGAAGAGAGTGAGAGAGGGAGAGGGAGAGGGGAATCCACCCCTAGAGAGAGAGAGAGAGAATCTCACACAATTTTGGTGGATTTCCAACTTTCATTCAACAATTCATTAGTTTCAAATGGTGGGAGTGGGGTCCTATTTATAGGATTCCTACAATTTAACATAATTCCCTGACTTTTGGACTACTAACAAGAAACCAAGGGAAGGGGGGGTGCCCATGGGCCTAGCCCATAGAATTGGGCCCATTAACCTATCAAACTGACATAATGACTCAAGACATAGGTAATGACTCACTTAACCTAGATACTTGACTCAAATAAAAGGAAAATTACATAATAAGAAAATGAAAAATACATCATATGACTCAGAGTAAAGTGGCGAACAAGATGTAGCACTGCTGGCGATCAACAGGAGCCCCCAAAAAGTGGAGTGGTCGGAGATGTCACCATCAGGTGGCTTATCGACTTGCACTTCTGCCTGCTTTGTCGCATGTGCATCCGGTCTTTCACGTCTCTATGCTCAGGAAGTATGTCCCGGATGCCTCACATCTTATAGACTATGAGCCCTTGGAGGTTCGAACAGATTTGTCTTATGTGGAGCAGTCAAGTGAGATCATAGACTGGAAGGAACATGTGTTGAGAAATAAAACCATCCGGCTGGTGAAGATATTATGGAAGAATTATCATTCCGAGGAAGTGACATGGGAATCAGAGGACAAGATGCGCCGGGAATATTCTCAACTGTTTGGTAAGCAACCTTAAAGATTTCAAGTTAATTTCAAGGATAAAATTATTTTAAGGGGGAGAGGATGTTAAGACCACCAATTAGACACTGGCCCAATTGGGTATAACTCCGGCCCATCAACACAATAAGCAAGAAATCTAAATAGATTATTGAAGGTTCTTTAGGGAATTCATAACTTAACCTTGGAGGGTCGTAATTAGTTGAAACAAAAGCCCATGCAACGGCCATTGGGTAAAGAACAACTTGGATGAAGATCATAACTTCTGAAAAATAGGTCTAATAGGGGATAAGAGGAAGTTTATGATAATAAGTCGAAACAGTTACAATAAACACTGTCACCTGATGAAATAAGGATATCCAAGCCCATGGTTATCCAAATGGGCTGAACCCAGGTCCATTAGAAAGCTTTGGTCCTTGACCCAAACTCTTCCGTTGAGATGGAAACCCAATTCACACCAGAACCTGAGGTTCTGAGCCCTTTGTCACCAACTGACATAGAGAGGTGTGATGGTTGAGAGAATTCACATGTAAATAATTAGAAATTCATAACTTCATTTGTAGTTGATTAAATGACCTGAAAGTAAGGCCATAATTTCGAATGGGATGTTAGCTACATCTTCTATGTTGAGGTCGAGGCCAAATTTTGCCTGGATACTAGAGCTATACCCAAATTACCTTGGGCTATCAAAAGGTCAAGACTGGAACACGGGAGAATAAATGCTAATCTTGGAAAAATCATAACTCGTGCTAGGGTTGATGAAACTCGATGAAACAATATCCAAAGTTAGATCTGGAAGTCTTCTTGATTTCTTCTGAAGACGTCCCAACGCAAATCCCGACAGAAGAGCACGTCCACTCGCATTTATGACCAGGTCGACGAAGGGTCGCGTTTGTTCAAACCGAACAGGTTCATGGCCTTTATTTCCCTCCAACCAGTGAGCTTGGGAGCTGGACTGAGCCTTGTAGGTCGTTGTTGACACCTTGAAAATGAGCAAGGGCGGAAACAGAATTGAAAAGAAGATCAGACCAATAGTGAAAGATTGATGGTAAAGCTCGTCAACCATCTGCCCGGCTGAAGCCTTTTTCGGCCAAGCTGATGTCCGGTGTCGTCGTCAGCCAGACGGCAACACTGATGAAGTAGCAGTCAACTGACTGATGAGATTGTAAGGTTTCGCACAGCACCTACGGGCGGCGCAGCGGATAACAAAAATTTCATTTGCCCGATCCCGTTGTTATGGAGAGCTTAATCTGTGCTCTAATCGGTGTTTCTAATACCCTAATTACGGGTTGCGTGTTTCACCTTGCGCGGAACGACGCTGTTCCCTAAGCCCGATGCAGAGAAACCGAGCCGCACAACTGTACGGCCTCTAGAGCAGATCCACACGGACCCTTGCGCAGCGACGGTACCTCCCCGGCGCAACTTCCCCCGACTCTATCACCTTCTGGAGAGAGAGAGAGAGCAAGGGGGAGAAAGGGGGGAGGCTAATCCTCCTCTCTTAACCCTTAATGCTTGGTTAAGCTAAGAGAGGTTGGAAGAGTTCGAGAGTTCAAATGAACTCACGTAGGTTGGTTATATATAGAGTTTTGGCCCTTTTCAAAAGACCTCCAAAGGACCAAAATTGTATATATGACCATTTCATTATTATACTCATGTATTAAGCCCCATTTACACTACTTTCTAAAAGGAATCAAACGGAATTAATACATACAACTATATAATAATTATCCGTCACCCAAGAATCCATTGTGTGTGATCCTCTAGGCCCATAGTCACTCTAGTTTCAGGCCCATTAACTTCTAATTCCTAATTAGAAGTAAAGTAAATGTATTATTCGCTTCTACAAGAGTCGAATAATAGTTTAATTCATTCCGAACCTTCGATCACATTGGGTCAAGCAAATCCGCGTGATCCTAGAGGACGTCGGGTTTAAACCAGCCTGTCTGGTACCTGTAAGTCCACAGTTACCGCATCGATATAATCCCTCGCTCATTCTATGAGTCTGGTACGATCGAGGGTACGGTATCTGTCAAACCCCATGATCGTGCCATTTGACTATGACCTCCTTAAAGTGTATGACGTCCGTTCTAAACGAACTCACACGACCTTGGCCAGGGATTTAACGGAGCGTCAATGTCATGACCCATTAACTGTCTGATATATACCCGACAGTGAGTGATCCCCTCTTGACCATTGATGATCTTCACATGTATCCTGGAGTTGTTAACAACTCGACAACTCATGACTTATGGTTAAAGTCACTTAGCCAAGTGATTAAACCATTCCAGTCCTCGTGTAAGATCCGATCAATGTCTCAGGTCAAAGGACCAACGATGCTACTGTGACCGTTGGATCTTCAGTTGACATTAGGTATAATCAACCATCTGAAGATCCAATAGCGGATCAGTTCAGTGCACATCCTCCAAGGACATACACCTACACATATGTGTTGGTGTCCCGCACCAATGAACATGAGACTGGTCACTGACACATCATGTGTACTAGTTTAATAGGTAATCAAAGTCCCCGAGTGATTACCCTCCAACCAGGAACAGTTTAAGGTATGTGTTCATGTAAAGTAAGTCTCATGTTCGAGATCCAATCTCGAGCTGACTTTACAACCACATATCCTAGGGACAACGTAAAGTAACACAATCGCATATTTACGCTCAAACACCACTTTATTAATGAACAAGATCGTACAACTATTGGGCCTACCCGACCCGAAATTGGCCTGTAGCACACCAACACTAACAATCTCCCACTTGAACTACAGCCAATTGCCCACAACTTTGAGGCCCATCTTATCCCGATGACGCTCAAATACAGTCTGTGTCAAAGACTTAGTCAGTGGATCTGCTATGTTGTCTTCTGACGGTACACGCTCTACCATCACATCTTCACGATCAACAATCTCCCGAATAAGGTGAAAGCGCCTGAGAATATGCTTTGACCTTTGGTGAGATCTCGGTTCCTTCGCCTGGGCGATTGCCCTATTATTATCACAAAATAATGGGATGGGAGCTGATATCTCAGAAACTACGCCAAGTTCCAAGATGAATTTCTTCATCCAGACGGCTTCCTTAGCAGCTTCTACTGCAGCAATATATTCTGCCTCCGTCGTCGAGTCTGCAGTCGTGTCTTGCTTGAAGCTTCTCCAACTGACTGCCCCTCCATTCAACATGAATACAAATCCAGACATGGATTTGCAGTCATCTAGATCTGACTGGAAACTAGAATCTGTGTAAGCTCTAAGCTGTAAGTCTTCTCCTCCATAAAGCAGAAAAAGATCCTTAGCCCTTCGCAGGTACTTAAGGATGCCCTTTACTGCCTTCCAGTGCTCTTCACCTGGATTTGCCTGATATCTACTGACAATGCTCAAAGCATTGGCAACATCAGGCCATGTACATAGCATTGCATACATGATTGACCCTATCGCCGAAGTATAGGGTACCTTATTCATGTGTGCCACCTCCTCAGAAGTTTTAGGACTCATCCCCTTGGATAGGCAAATTCCATGTCTCATGGGAATGAGACCTCTCTTGGAATTCTCCATCCTAAACCTTTTGA
Source organism: Amorphophallus konjac (assembly GCA_022559845.1). Lineage (NCBI taxonomy): Eukaryota > Viridiplantae > Streptophyta > Magnoliopsida > Alismatales > Araceae > Amorphophallus > Amorphophallus konjac. The sequence continues at coordinate 227,251,087 of CM040123.1, read as the reverse complement.
GGATAGTATCTATGTACATGGATTGGGATAATCCTAGCATCCTTTTAGATCTATCTCGATAGATCCTTATGCCCAGCACATAGGATGCTTCTCTCAAATCCTTCATGGAGAAAGTCTTGGACAACCAAGACTTAGTTGATGTCAACATCCCTACATCATTCCCAATGAGTAAGATGTCATCAACATAAAGGACCAAGAAGGTCACTAAGCTCCCACTGACCTTCTTGTAAACACAGGGTTCATCTTCATTCCGAATGAAGTTGAAAGATTTGACAGCCTCGTCAAATGTTAAGTTTCAGCTTCTAGATGCCTGCTTTAATCCATAAATGGACCTTTGAAGTTTGCATGCCTTATTAGGATGTGGCTTGGAGGTGAATCCCTCAGGCTGTACCATGTACACCTCTTCTGATAGGTTTCCATTAAGAAAAGTTATCTTCACATCCATTTGCCAGATCTCATAATCTAGGTATGCAGCAATGGCAAGGAGGATTCTGATTGACTTAACCATGGCTACCGACGAAAACGTCTCGTCATAGTCAATGCCTTGCCTTTGACGATATCCTTTCGCCACTAGTCTATCCTTGTATGTGTCAATCTGTCCATCTGCACCGATTTTCCTTTTGAAAATTCATTTGCAACCGATAGGGACCTTCCCTTCGGGTACATCAACCAAGTTCTAAACTTTGTTGGTGTACATGGACTGGATCTCTGAATCCATTGTCTCTTGCCATTTCTCGGAGTCTACACTACGGATCGCCTCCTAGTACGACTGAGGATCATCATCCTCATCGATACATACCTTAGAGGACCCCTCTGAGACATGTCCAACATATCTCTCAGGTTCTCTCGGTAGTCTACCAGATCTCCGTAGTGTCAGTGTTTCACCTTGAATAGGATCAACCGATACAGTCTCATCTAATGAGTGTGTGTCTATGGGTTGTGGTTCTTGGACCTCGTCCAATTCTATCTGACTCCCACTATTTTTCTGGAGTAGGTATTCTCTTTCTAGAAATACAGCTCTCTTGGCCACTAAGACCCTTTGCTCAGAAGGGTGATAGAAATAATATCCAAACGTCTCTTTTGGATATCCCACAAACCTACACTTATCGGTTCTCGACTCAAGCTTATCACTATCGTTCCTCTTTACATGAGCAGGACACCCCCAAATTTTAATGTGATTGAAATTTGGTTTCCTGCCCTTCCATATCTCATATGGTATAGAAGGAACTGATTTACTTGAGATCCTATTCAATAAATAAGCCGCAGTCTCTAACGCATAGTCCCAAAGAGACAAGGGTAGTCCTGACATAGACATCATGGATCGGACCATGTCTAACAAGGTCCTGTTTCTCCTTTCGGATACACCATTATGCTGTGGTGTATACGGTGGAGTCCACTGAGAAACTATTCCATAGTCTTTAAGATAAGAAGTGAATTCATGACTTAAGTATTCACCTCCTCGATCCGATCGAAGAGCCTTAATACTTTTGCCAGTCTGTTTCTCTACTTCATTCTTGTATTCCTTAAACTTCTCAAAGGCTTGTGACTTATGTCTCATTAAATACACATAGCCATATCTAGAGAAGTCATCAATAAAAGAAATGAAATAGAGATAACCTCGTTTTACTTCTATGGACATGGGTCCACACACATCCGAGTGTATGAGCTCGAGAAGGTCAACAGCCCTCTCACCATGTCCACCAAAGGGAGCCTTGGTCATTTTTCCCATGAGACACGACTCACAGGTATCAAATGGCTTATATTCGAATGAATTTAAATACCCATTTGAGTGTAAGTGAGATACTCTTTTCTCACCTACATGACCAAGTCTGCAATGCCATAGATATGCAGAATTCACTTCATCAGCATTGAAAATTTGCATAACATTAGAACGGGTATCTAATACATAAAGACCATTGACTAATGAAACATTGGCTATATTCAAACCATTATTCATTATAGAGCACCTAGTGCTATTAAAAGCGAATGTGTATCCAATGTTATACAAGCCAGAGATTGAAATAATGTTCTTAATAATATTAGGAACATAATAACAGTCATTCAGCTCCAGAATGACTCCTGAAGGTAAACTGAGGCGTGCAGTCCCGACAGCTTTGGCAGAAACTAAAGCTCCATTGCCCATCCTCAGTTCAATCTCCTTTTTGCCCAATCACCTTTTATTTGCCAACACCTGCACAGAATTGCAGATATGAGATGCACATCCAGTATCCAATACCCATGATACGGATTCCATATATGACAAATTAAGGTCTATGAAAAAAATACCTTCATTTAGAATTGCCTTGCAATTCCTTTTCCAATGCCCAATTTCCCCGCATCGAAAATATTTGTCTTCCTTTTCATTCTTCTTGCCCTTCCCTTTGTCAACTTTGGCGAGTTGCTTACCCGTGGCCTTTTTCTTTCTTTTCCCTTTGTTACTTGTAGTGGATATCTGGGTGGCCTTCCTTTTCTTATTGGCCCGGCCAATAATCATTACAGAAGAAGATGGTTTATCTTTCTGCATAGTTCCTTCAGCACTCTTTAACATATTGAGCAGCTCTGGGAGAGTTGCTTCAATCCTGTTCATGTTAAAGTTCATGATGAAGGAAGAAAAGGAATCGGACAATGACTGGAGTATAAGATCAATGCATAGTTCAAGATCCAACTTGAACCCAAATGCATTGAGTCTTTCAATCCACTCCATCATTTTCAGTACATGGGCCTGTACTGATGAACCCTCAGACATCCGTGTCCTGAAAAGCCTTTTGGAGATGTCATACCTCTCAATCGTACCCTGCTCCCCGAAGAGCTGGCGTAGATTGAGAAGTATACTTCTACAATCAGTCTTTTCAAATTGCCTCTGTAGCTCGGGAGCCATAGAGGCCAACATGTAACATTGGGCAAGGGAGGAGTCCTCAGACCACTTGACATAAGCCAGTAACTCGCCCTCATCGGCATCAGGAGCTGGCTCAGAATGAACCGTGTCCAACACGTACGCAATCTTTTCGGCGGTAAGGACTATGCGTAGATTACGTAGCCAATCAGAGTAATTCGGTCCAGTTAATCTATTTGCATCCAAGATGCCGCGGAGGGGGTTGGACGATGACATTGTAATCTGGATAAGAAATAAAAGACAACTTAGCATGTGTTCAAATTCTAACTTAGATGTGATTTTCTATCTTAGTTAGTCCCACTATTTTTCGATCGAACTATATAACCCTCAGTATATAGAACGGGAGATCAACGAGATCAACCTAGTGGGTCGAAATCCCAACGAGACTAATGTACGACCTTGTGGAAAGCACAACAAGCCATACACCATCTTAAGGGCAGTCAACAGGCACTTGCATCTAATGCAATATCCGATATTCGGCCCCCGACAAATCATCCCCTTGTGGAAAGCACAGCAAAAGATATTCTCGGTTAGATCTAACCATCATCACTTCATAGAAATGAGTTCATGACCCGACCCTTGTGGAAAGCGCAACAAAGCCGAGTTCAATTCCTCACCCCATTGAGGCCGAGCCTTGGAGTTTAATCCCGCCCCAAAACTCATGGACCTTGTGGAAAGCACAACAAATCCATGAAATGAAGACGTTCATTCACTCCATAATGATGGAGGGCCACGACGACTCCTAGAGCCACGCTTACCAGATCTAAAATTTAAGCGCGAGGGAATTTAATTTTATCTTGATCTCACCCTAGGTGGTAATATAAATATATCCAATATATTTACCGTACCTAGTAGTTTGCATAAAAATAAATGCATCCAATGCAAATTAAACGCAAGTGATCATGGACTTTAACCCTAATGTAAATAAGATATCCGGCCCGCTTCCGAAGCAGCTGGATCGTCCTCGTCGGGTGTGCTCCACGCTTTCAGACTCTGACGCCGCATTAATTATAACTTTTACACGGCACGCAGGCCGGAAAAATTAAATTACATGTGACTCAAATTCCAGCAGCCCTTAGGGCGAGTACAATAATGGAGGAAGATTGAAGTACATTGGAATTTTAACAGAGAGAGAAAGGAGGTTCGCAGACCCCAATTAATTACATTAATCCAAATCCATGATCACTTGCCAACCCATTCAAATAAAATCAATCAAGGGTTATTTTCTGAAAATAATCCTCACTTTTGAATTTAAAAATGGGATGTGCAAACAAAAATAGGCTAGCTTTGTTTAATTTTAAAAATCAAAGCATGATTAACTAAAATTAAACATACAAGCAGGCCAATATAAGGTAAATAAAGTAGAGCACGTAAAGAACCATCATTTTCTATAGGGGCATGTAATTGAGATAATTAATTAAATTTAAATTTAAATTTAATTATCTAATAATCAAATTTAAATTCAAAATTTAAACATGCCAGTAATTTAAATTTAAATTTAAACTAATTATCCAATAATTTTGTTTGAAAATAAATTTAAAATAATGTAATTATCCTCAATTAGTAATTTTCTAAAATTCAAAATTTGAATTTAACAATTATCTAATAATTAAAATTCAAATAATTGAACTTTCTACATTTAACTTTAATAAAATTTAAATTTAAATTTTTTTAATTATCTAATAATTAAAATTTCAAAATTTTAAATTTTGCTGAAGTAACTTCAATTATTACCATTTTATCTCAAGGTAAATAGTAACTATCTCACCTCCGTAAATTCAAATCGGTTAAATAAAATTTACCATTCGACATTTACTTTTGAGGTAACACTATTTAACTTAAAAGATAAAATTCTAATTAATTCACTGAGCATTTTAATATATATATCTAATATATATATTAATATATGCACCAATAAATTAAAAATAAGCAAATTTTTTTTAAAAAAAAATAATAAAAAACCCCCGGAAGGGGGGGGCGCGGTCGCCCACGCGGATGGCGTGGGCGGGCCCGCCCGAGCCCGCACGCGGGTGCCGCCCCGCCCGCCCCCGCGGTCAGTGCCCACGGGCGCTGACCGCGGGTGTCGCGTGCGCCGCCACGCGGAACACGCGGCGGGCGCACTGCGCCCTGAGCGCAGTGCGCCCAAACGGGTCTTAAAAAATTTTTTTAATTTTTTTTATTTTTTTTATTCAAAAATTTGCTGCTTGGATGCCTAGCATCCTTGAAGAACAGAGACGCCTAGATCTCTTTCAACAAATAATAATTGAAGATTTTATTACCCCTAAAGCATGGTACTAAACGACGCTAAAACACCGACCAGAGCGTGAAACCTGGCTCTGATACCACTGTAAGGTTTCGCACAGCACCTACGGGCGGCGCAGCGGATAACAAAAATTTCATTTGCCCGATCCCGGTGTTATGGAGAGCTTAATCTGTGCTCTAATCGGTGTTTCTAATACCCTAATTACGGGTTGCGTGTTTCACCTTGCGCGGAACGACGCTGTCCGCTAAGCCCGATGCAGAGAAACCGAGCCGTACAACTGTACGGCCTCTAGAGCAGATCCACACGGACCCTTGCGCAGCGACGGTACCTCCCCGGCGCAACTTCCCCCGACTCTATCACCTTCTGGAGAGAGAGAGAGAGCAAGGGGGAGAAAGGGGGGAGGCTAATCCTCCTCTCTTAACCCTTAATGCTTGGTTAAGCTAAGAGAGGTTGGAAGAGTTCGAGAGTTCAAATGAACTCACGTAGGTTGGCTATATATAGAGTTTTGGCCCTTTTTAAAAGACCTCCAAAGGACCAAAATTATATATATGACCATATCATTATTATACTCATGTATTAAGCCCCATTTACACTCCTTTCTAAAAGGAATCAAAGGGAATTAATATATACACCTGTATAATAATTATCCGTCACCCAAGAATCCATTGTGTGTGATCCTCTAGGTCCATAGTCACTCTAGTTTAAGGCCCATTAACTTCTAATTCCTAATTAGAAGTAAATTAAACGTATTATTCGCTTCTACAAGAGTCAAATAATAGTTTAAATCATTCCGAACCTTCAATCACGTTGGGTCAAGCAAATCCGCGTGATCCTAGAGGACGCCGGGTTTAAACCAGCTTGTCTAGTACCTGTAAGTCCACAGTTACCGCATCGATATAATCCCTCGCTCATTCTATGAGTCTGGTACGATCGAGGGTACGATATCTGTCAAACCCCATGATTGTGCCATTTGACTATGACCTCCTTAAAGTGTATGACGTCCGTTCTAAATGAACTCACACGACCCTGGCCAGAGATTTAACGGAGCGTCAATGTCATGACCCATTAACTATCTGATATATACCCGACAGTGAGCGATCCCCTCTTGACCATTGATGATCTTCACACGTATCCTGGAGTTGTTAACAACTCGGCAACTCATGACTTATGGTTAAAGTCACTTAGCCAGTGATTAAACCATTCCAGTCCTCGTGTAAGATCTGATCAATGTCTCAGGTCAAAGGACCAATGATGCTACTGTGACCGTTGGATCTTCAGTTGACATTAGGTATAATCAACCATCTGAAGATCCAATAGCGGATCAGTTCAGTGCACATCCTCCAAGGACATACACCTACACATATGTGTTGGTGCCCCGCACCAATGACCATGAGACTGGTCACTGACACATCATGTGTATGTAGACACGCCAAAATTGACATTACTTTGAGTATTTCTCATATTGCCTTGTAATGCCCCATTTGACCCTCAAATTAGCTTATTTGAGTGTTTTTTCTATTTTTCATGGATTTTCTCCCCTTTCCTTTTTTTTAAAATTAACGCCCTGGAGAGGGGCGTGTTTTTAAAACGCGGCCTGATCCAGGGCTTGTCTCCCCATTTTATCTATTTCTCCCCATTTTACCTATTTTATAAATTCGTGACCTGGTGAAGGGCGTGTTTTAAAACACGATCTGACCTGGGGCGTTTCTTGATGAAAGGACGCCCTGAGATGAGGGCGTCAATTCCCGGCATTATCCAATTTTCGAAAAAGAATAAATGTTTTGAAAAATGTTAATTAACGCCCTTATTTGGGGCGTGTTTCAATTAACGCCTCTCCAGGAGGCGTGTTTCAGAATTTTCAAATAAAAGAAATATTTATTTCCAAAATTGATCTGGGAGTTGAGGCCCTTGGCCAGGTCGTGTTTTGAATTAACGCCCTATGGTAGGTCGTCAATTCTTGAATTGACGCCCTGACCAAAGGCGTGTTTTATCTTCTGCCTTCACAGCCCTTTCCCCAGAGAGTCCTTGCTTCGTTAGATACCTGCTTGGTTTGGGCTCTTGCCCATTCTTATCATTTCCCTCTTGGGACTCTTGCCCATGTTTATCTCTTCCTCAACCTATTTAATAGAGCCATTGGCTCTGTTGTTAGGTTGGACTCCTCCTCTTCGGATCCCCCTTTACTTGATCCCTCTCCCTATCGCCCTCCGTTGTTCTTCTTCTTTTTCTGTTCTTTCTTCTTCGGTTTTCTTTGGTCTTCTGTTTTGTTTTTGTTTTCCTTTCTTCGCACATGTGTTGCTGCTGGCTGAAGGAGGATCTCCACGCACATCTTCATCCCTTGAAAGACTTCTCCCCATTGAATATCAAAGCCAAGCTCAACAGATTTTTCTTCTCTCCCCTCTATTCTCTATTGTTTTGTGTTTATTATATGCATGCATGTTCATATTCGATTATTTTTAATATCTCTCAACTACGTTGGGAATCTCCCCATAGTGCATCTATTGCACTCTTTCCCCTTACTTGCATGCATTCCTCATTCATTTTTCCCACACCCTTTTGCATAGGGGTTTAAGGGCCAACACCCACAAGGTGTGTTCTTGCACAATTTTCATGCTCATCTTTACATATAGAATTTGATGCTACACACCATATTCTAATCCATATTTTTTTATTGGTATTTGTCTTTTTTGCAAGGGTAATAAAAGTAAGAACTCTCTTCATCGGCCGGCCGATTTGAAGAGAAAGGAAGCACTCACATCCCCGCATCTTTTGAGGTACTTTTCGCGATCATTCCTCCCATGTTCTTATTGATTATATTTTTGAGACCTAGCGTCTCTGGCGATCACACACTCCCCTTGTGCACCTCGTGCATATATTTTCCTTCATATTGATGATTATTGCATGTCTTTTCTTTGATATTTTCCTTAAGTGGATTTATTAGAATCTACAGTGTACTAGTTTAATAGGTAATCAAAGTCCCCGAGTGATTACCCTCCAACCAGGAACAGCTTAAGGTATGTGTTCATGTAAAGTAAGTCTCATGTTCGAGATCCAATCTCGAGCTGACTTTACAACCACATATCCTAGGGACAACGTAAAGTAACACAATCGCATATTTACCCTCAAACACCACTTTATTAATGAACAAGATCGTACAACTATTGGGCCTACCCGACCCGAAATTGGCCTGTAACACACCAACACTAATAGAGACCCCCTATCACACTGTAACAAGAGCTATATTAAGCCAGATGTTGACTTGTTAATAGATAAGACAAGAGCGAGACAAACATGAAGCCAAAACCAGCAAATGAAGATTATAAAGACTCTTGCAAAGTCAGAATGGAGGAAGTACCGTACCAGGCTAAAGATGTTATCCTGTCTTGTCATCATTCGGGTGACAATGCTGATGAAATAATACCCGGTTTTTTCGTCATTCAGATGACAATGCTGATGAAATCCCAGCCTACTGACTGATGAAATCTCAGAATGATCTCAATAAAAGCTATGCCACCAATAAAGGGCCCTCTCCTGTTCTGATAAATGTATTTGAAGGACTAAGAAAGGTCTGGGCGTATGTGAAGTTTAGAAGCCCTAAATGGGCCTGCCAAATGGGCTCACGAAAGCGGCACCGGGATGCTCTATGGAGGCCACCTAGCGTGCTGGGAGCTGCTATACTCGACTGATGCGCGCCGTGAAGGCGAAGAGGCACATCGACTTCCATCTGCCGATAGGTCAGGAGGGGCTGGGTCTATATAAACCCACTCACTCGAAAGATTAGAAAGAGGGGGGAAGAGAGGGGTTTTTGGCAAGCGGAAGTCGACCTCCTCCAGAAGAAACAGAAAGACGGAGAGCCCGAGAAGAGAGAAAAAGCAGAGAAGAGAACCCGAGGCCGATCGAAGGTGGGCAGCCGGGGAGGGAGAGGAGTCAATGCTCCGCCCTCCCCCCCCCATTTCTATAGTTCATTTTCTTAATTTCGATGGTTTCTCCTTCTTCTTCCTCTGGTGTATGCTATAATGCTGTAACCGATTTCACGCCGATAGGATGATGTATCGCTTTTGCTTTCTTCCTATGTATCTCCTCCGATGTATGGGTCAGACGGAGTATCAGTGTTGAATGAATGAATATGACAGGTTGCAATTGGTGCCTGCTGTTCGTTTCCCTGAAGCCTTGTTGCCATCTCTCATGTTTTCTGCCTTATCTTAGACTCCATAGCATGCTATTCCCCTCCCCAGTTTGATCAATAGTCTCCTGATTCGCCTGGTTTTCAAACGCTCTCTATGCTTACTCCAGAGCCAGGGATAGACCATCCCTTGGGCCCTAGAACAAAGTGAAGCTATATAATGACCGCTATTTATGAGATTCCAGAGTTTCAGATGCGTACGTTCTGACTGCTAATATTATCGAAGTCATTCCCGGGCCAGAGACAGCCATCTCTAGGCTCCCAGGATGATGAAGGATAACATTAAAACTGTCCCTGGAACTCTGCGTAATAATGGTGACAGGGATCCTCCAGACCCTGATCTTCCCCAATTCCTCTTCGATCATGGCCTTCCTTTGGAGCCTAAACCTAATCCAGTTCCAATTTGATGAATTGATTCACTTTTATCCCAAAGAAACCCTCTATCCTGGTCTGGACCATCAAGAAACCCAAAACAGGGTGCCGTAAAACTCTAAAACTCATCCCGGCGCCCTCATCCATCTCGGCTTCACGAACAGTAGAATAGGTGAATAGTTCTCGGCGCAAGCGTTCCCGCGCCGAGAACCCCATCTTCTTACCTGCGCCGAGAAGCCCTTCCCTTGGCCACCTTGTTGGCGCGCCGAGGAGCCTGCCCCTTGGCCTCATCTCCTGTGCGTCGGGAACTCCCTCAGCCTAGCCTTCTGGCGCCGAGAACCCTAACTCCTTGGCCTCCTTGCCTGCGTCGAGAACCCTAGCCACTCTACCTTCACGCTGAGAACTCTATTAATGCCAGCTTCCCGGTGCCCCGAATAGAACCTTGTGAAGAACCCTTCCCGGCACGGTGGTTTTCGCGCCGGGAACCTATATGCCCATTTAAAGTTGTGCCGAGAAGCTGCCTTGTCATCCACTTGAACCTCCGATAGCTTGATCAAACACACCCAGAGATACCCATGAGTCACCAGGCCCGTCCATGGGATAAATCCAAAGGGGGTCAGACTCCCTTATGTTCCACCGTCCCGCATCAGATTCATGAATAACCCCTTTAGCTCAGAAGGTCTCTGCCACTGCATGAGTTCCATCGGCTTCATTAAGGGAAAATCGAACATTGCCCCATGGCAGATACGTGGTTCGGGAAGTTCGACACTTCTCTCTCTCTTGGCTTTCATCCCGGCACTCTGTGGGTGATAGCCTATTTCCCCCTGGGCATAATCCAGATTAAGGGGAAATGCTGCCGAAATATCGATTGATGCTTTAACCTCGACAAGCCCCGGGAAGCGTGTATCATACACCTCCCGTCTGGGTCAATTCTTCGGGGGATACGAATACTTCGAGACCCTTGGCCGGATGAGAAACGTGAAAGGGGGTATATGTCCCCGATGATTGTTCAGGCCCCGTCCCGCCACTGCGTGGACGGTGTAATATTTCTATCCGGCATGACCCACATAAGGGGAGGTCATGCTGATTTAATAATTTGTCGTTTATTCAATTACCTTCTCAGAATAACAAGAACTTCAATGTTATGCACTGTCATTCTCAACCGCCCCGAGGGGCCTCCTATTTTGGCGTTTAATCAAGGGTTGTCCTTCTTAGGAAGGGCGTAATTAACGTCATAGCCTTTATGGTATGACGACTTCCGGTCCCGACTCGGACTTCACAATCGGCTGACTGAGTCAGATCGAGCGCACAATAAATCGTCACTCCGGTGACTGGCACGCCTAACAAACTAGCCAATAAACCACATAATAAAATAAATAAATAAATAAATAAACGATAAATAAAACCATCCCCACAAGTCTGGCACGCCCGGTGGGACCAAGTCTCCCTTCATCTCTACGCCAAAATAGGAGGCCCGATGGGGCCCCCCTCAAATTTCTGATGCTGTGTGCTTTCTCCGTTTTCAGGAAGCTAGGATGACGGCTGGAATCATGTCCGTGTGCTTTGGCCAGCAAGCGGTCGAGGCACATGTTCGAGAAGGCTACCTGGCGGTACCTCTTTCATTCGGATCGATGTCGCCTGCTATCGGAATGCCCAATTGCCTGGGCCTCATTTTCACTGATCTGCTCTAGATTGACAACCAGGCGCCAAAAGCTGTTGTCGAGACGTCGCCGCAAGCTACCGGTCCCAAGAAGAACCCGGTGATGAAGGATACTCCTGGGGTCATGTCCTGCTTTGTCCATCACGAGGCAAGGAGAAGCGCACCCTCTGCTGCTACCAGAAAAGGAAGAAGATCCGACCGGAGTGCTCGATCTATTGCTGCGGGTCGTCGGATGTCCAACTCAGGGAAGATGATGCTGATTGGAGATATCCGGGCGAACCTCAATGGTTGCTCAAGGGGGGTCAAGCCAGATGTGATCGTCCCAATGGTACCTACCATCAATAGGTTCCGAGTACTGACTGCTGGGAGGGCCGACATGGAACATGGAGATAGAAGGCCACTGGCACCAAAGTCGCCTAGATTCAGGCAGATCTGGCGGCCGAAGAAAATCCAGAGCTGGGCCCCAACTCAAGATGAAGAACAAATTGCTGATGCTGCTATTGCCCGCTTTAGGGTAGGGAGCAGAAGAGGAGAAAGAAAAGACGAAAGAGATGCTGTTGATGTTCACCCCAGGGCTCGGGGTAGGAGAGATGAGAAAGAGAATGAAGGAAGAAATATGACTGCTACTCACCCCAGGATGAGGGGCAGAAGATGTGAGAAAAAAGAAGACCTCATGGTCACCCACCCCATGGCCGGGGGCAAAAGATGGGAAAGGAAGAACTATGCTGTTGCTGCCAACCGCCGCCAGAATGGGAGCAGAAGGTTCAAGGAGGAAGAGAAAATGATAATGAGTGAACCAGTCACTGCTGCCATTTCAAGAAGACTGAGAGCCTGTGCTAGACAGGCCGACATATTCAAATATTCCAAAGCCAAACATCTGACTGCCCAGGTGGCAAGACTGGCTTGTCAGCGGAAAGGTCAGGAAAGACTGATGCCCCGACCAGAGGTACAAAGACACAGCCAAGAGGAGATGAAACAAGTGGCTCAAGACTACTTTCACTACCTGGGGAATTCTTCCCTCGGGCAGCGAAGATTATCCCGTGCTTTAGGCACCATAGATGAAGAAGAAGAAGCCTTTCAAGAAGCAATGATCGGAGTCTCCTCCTCCGATTCCAATGATTATGAAGAAGGTCACAGAACTGGGTATGGGAGAGAAGACCTGCACGGGCAAGAAGCTGAAGAAAGAATATCGATCTTTGACCGGCTCAAATACCCCGACCAGGTGAAAAGGAAAGTCTACAGGAAGAAGGAGAAGATGCATATCTTCGCCTGCAATATGGCCGGGCTTGTCAAAGGGCAGGATATGTTACCGACTCAGCCAGATGAACTGCTCAGACTGGCAACCAGACCAGGCCCCGTCACGGGGAGAAGTCAGGCGGCCAAAGAAAAAATAAAGACTGGTGATGAAATCCGCAAGATCACCACTATGACAGTTAATGTGGTGACAATAGAAGATGAAGATAATCCCTTCGTCGATGACGTTAAAGGGACTTCAGAAGAGATACAGATCCCGTCAACCATGGATCCCATGATCCAGATGATGTTTAGAAGATATCAACAAAAAATCAATGCTCTCAGAAGACAGCTAAATGAGAGGCATGAAGCTACACCGGTCTCCAAGCAAGTCGAGCCTGTGGGGCAGACCTCCAGCTCAACAGAAATGGCTATCCCAGCTAATCCTCTCCCGGCCGATAAGGGCAAAGCACCAAGCCCACCTGTTCTACAGCAAACAGCAACTCAGCCCTCTGTGTCTCAGACACAGCCCACCGTGCCCACCTTGCGCGCAACTGTGATGACAACTCCTTACAATCAGCAACAAGCCAGCCGTAGCCCACAAGCTGATGATTGAAAAGATTGTGGAGATGAAGCTGTCTGAAAAGACTGGTGATGATGCTGGTACCTACGATGTGTACAAGGTACCGTATCCTCCCCAGTATGCTGCTAAGAGACTACCGCCAGGCGTCAGTAAGCCGCCGAAGTTTGAAAAATTTAATGGCCAGGGCTCTCCCAGGGAGCACATAGCTTACTATACCACCATTATGGGTGACTTCGCAGCTGATGAAGCTTATCTGCTTAAGTTCTTCGGCTCATCCCTCACTGGGATAGCCTTTGAATGGTATTCAAGCCTGCCGGCTGGGTCAGTGGCCGATTGGCCTGATATGCAAAGAAAGTTCCGCGACAGATTTCACGTCACAGAAAGAGAAATTACAATAGCATAACTATATGCAACTAGGCAAAAGCAAGATGAAACAGCACTGGACTACATCAAAAGGTGGAGGAACTTTGCTATGAGATGCAGAAGACCTCCTCATCAAGAAGATGCAGTGCAAATATGTAAGCAGAGCCTCAGGAGAGAGGTGCTGGAAAAGATGATTGGTGCAGATGTCAGAACATTTGACCGGCTAAACAATATAGTGGCGGAAGTCGAGACGTTCCTGTCCAAGCGTCCGACGGCCAATGCTCCAACTATGCCGAAAGGGAAATCTAATGATCGACGACCATCGCACTCTGAGGCTAACACCGTCGATTTCAGAACATTCGAGCAACAGAAAGGGAAGAAGGGGACAGATGAAGCTCCCCCGCCAGCAGACACAGCGGAAAGAAAAGATAAGGTCTCTCTGAGAAACAAAATGAGAAAGCCATACTCTTGCCCGAAAGATAAGACAGCCGCACTATTCAACTGGGCATACAAGTTCAATAAGATAACATTGCCTGAGCCAAAGAGATCCGATGACGCGGCAAAGAAAGGTGATCCACTGTTCTGTCTATATCACCGTGCGCTGGGGCAAGCAATTGAAGATTGTTACGTCTTCAAAGATATTATGGAAGGCATGGTCAAAAAGGGCGAGCTACAGCTGGGAGATTACCAGGTTGAGCCACCTCGTCCACATGAGCCTCCGGCCTTGAGAATGGCTGCCAATATGATTTCAGTCTACCAGCAGCTGCCTAAGGAAGCCGTCGAAGAATGCACCAGGCATACTTATGAAGCTTGCTTCCTCACCCCACTGAGAGATCAAGAAGGGTGGCAGATGAAGCCAATAAAGAATAGAAAGAAAACTCCCGCAGCCAGTATCAGTGGAGTAGTTATCCGCGGTGTCACACCAAGGCCCGAACCACCTCCAATAAAGCCAGTATGGCACACAGCTGAGACAGGCCCAGTCATCTGGATCCCCACTCATAACCGGAGAAGACAAGTCCCCCTACCTACACATAAGGAAGTAAGTCCTGCAGCCAGGCGTTTACAGCATTATATTAATGGGCTCGATGAATATGAACAGAAAAAGCCCGGACACTTGCTGGTGAAAGACTGTATACTCTGGGAACAGCTCGAAGAATTGAAAATTAAAGAGCAACCGGGGGCAGAACAGGGAGAAGATGAGGCTGAGCCTTTTTGGGGGCAAGAGCCAAAGAAGCCAAATTCCCAGAAAAAGAAGAGATGGTCTAAATGCAAAAAGGAAAAGGGAGTCGTGACAGTACGATGCAACACCTTGTCGGCACTCTTTACCTCGCCCAGGGAGAACGATGAGGATGAAACATCAAATGCCCCGCTAGAAGCCAACCATGCCGAGGCCTCAACCTCAGCACATGCAACACGCTCCGGAAGAAGGTGGGGGCGCCCACCACCAGCCAATCATAACATTATGTTCAGAGGGGAACAACCCTACCAGATTCCTGAACCAGAGGTGCGGGGTGTTCAGATTCCTCCCCCTGTTAGCTTGTACCAAGAAGAGAAGAAGGGAGGTCAAACTCCAACATTTCTGGAATTTCTGTGCAGTCTGGAAAATGGGCAGTCGATACAGGCTGGGCCAGATAAAGGCAAGAGACCTCAGCAATCGGCATCTGTAGCCTACAAGTAGAATGAGAAAGAAGAGGATAACTCTCCGACGACACCAGGGGCCGTTGCTATAGAAGAAGCCCCCCAAGAAATCAGTCTAGAGGATGAAACTAGCACTGTGCTGCAGAGGCCACGTGTAACGACCCGAGAATCCGATTACCGGGAAGGCCCGATAATACGAGACTCGAACCGCCGCCCACGAGCTGGGAGGGCTCGGAAGGGCTAAAAGGAGTGTGGAGGCACAACGAAATAGGAAATTAAGCAGGACAACCCAACAATTAACAGAAATAAATAAACAACTACAGCTACAACAGAGTCCAGTCCAACAGAAAGTACAGTCTAAAGCAGTAAAACGTACCACGTGCCAAGTGAACACTCGGCCCGGCAAGCTGGCAACTGAGAACCCCCGCTCCGCACCCTCGAACCGCGAAGAAGACCCGCTACCCCTGAAAAGTAGGGAATGAGTCTCCAAAACAGAGACTCAGTAGGGATCCCGTGGAACCCCAACCGGAAACAACGGCGGTAGCGGAAAGGAGATCTACAACTACAGCAGGAACAGCAAACCGGTGGCCGGTCAAAAACTCGGCACTACAGCTACTCCTACTACCAGAAGGTAGACCTCGATCACGCCGTCGAAGCTACCGAACCACTCTAGTACCACCTATCAAAGTAAAAACACATGGCAACCACGCCGTAGAGGCCTGTCCCCCGGACACAGTCGACCTAGACACGCTGTCCAAGGTGCAACCCCGACCATCCGATCGCGGGTACCGCGCAGCAAGACCCAACCTCAGTAAAGCCACTAGCACTAATCTCATGACGCGAAAACCAACACACGCATCACGGCAAACCAACCGAAACTCAACGGTCAACATGACCGAAACCAGAAGGTCAAAGTCACGGAAACTGACAGTCTGTCACTCTGTACTCGACAGGAGTACCACCCACTAGAAGCACAGCCGGTAGCGGCCCCTGACGTCTTACACCACACCGCAGGTGAACCGCCTGACGTGGTAGGTCCTACCCGAGGCGCGAACACCGTACAAGTAACCACAAACAAGTGACTAGCTGGGGTCGCGCCCGTCGACGTGCGTCTACTGTCCCCAACCACGTGTGCACACACAAACCACGCGTCCTAGGTCTGGCCCTCTGACTGGTTTTCCCCCGCAGCCGGACTCTGGCTACGACGAGGGGCCCGACGGAAACCAGTCTAAAACCGCCCTCAGGGTAAGCCCGTACACCACTCACTGGTGCGACCAGCACACGCGTACTGGTAGGCTACGACTAGTGGAGGGTCACTGAAGGAGTAGACTCTCAACTCAACGGAAAATAACGTCCGAATCTGACGACGTACGGGTACCACCCCACGTATCGGCCCCGTCACACGGTGACCACAGTCGGAGAAGAAACGGGACTCACAGTCCACGGCCACGCACGCACCGTGCGCTAGAGTCGAATAAACTCAAGTGGCGCTAAGCCACTGGACTCTAGACAGTCCTCCAAACGCACTACACCCAACGGTCCTTGAGTCACAAGACTCGGGGTCAAGACCGTTGTACGCAACAGCATAAGGCCGTCAATCTAGTCCAATCTCTAGGTCTAAAACCACGGTAGCACAAGTACCGAGACAACTCATGAGTCGCCAAGACCACTCCCTCGGGAAGGGAACGCAAAGGACTAAGGCCACCGACACGGGCCACACGGAAAACACAGAAGCACGATTCCCAGGGCAGCACACAAGCCGCCATGTCGATTTCCCATCTTGAAGCAAGCGGGAAACCACCAGCCCCAGGCCGGATAACTGGACTCGCAGTCCAAGGCCAAGCACATGGCCCTCATGGGAATCGCCTTCCAAAGGAAACCCACGACATGCGGGGGAGACCCCACCGCACGCACACCGATACACGGTGACTCGATTAAGCGTAACACGAAAGCCCGGAACACATGAGGTCACCCAGACCCACCACACCTATGGGCACGCTAATCAAGGAAACACGGTCCCTCCCGACACCCCAAAAACACAGACACAGAACCCATGGGGTGTCCGGGATACTCACAAGGCCGGAGGTCGACCACTGGGTCACAACCGGGTTGACCGGAGACCAAAACAACACAATCGGAGCGCTAAAAGGTCACCTGGACCCTTAAACTCACGGCACGTAAAACGAGGTAAGTGGGACAACCTCTAGACAACCAAAGACACGGTCACGAAACTCCACAGGGTGTCCGAGACACTCACGAGACCTAAAGTCAACCACTGGGTCGCAACCGGGTCGACCGGAGGTAAAAACAGCGCAAACAGGAACCAGAACGTGGTAGTGGTCACCTGGTGACCGCGACCAGATAGTGGTCGACCGGGGACCGTGACCAGATGGTAACGGTCGACCGGAGACCGCGACCATGCTTTCACGGTCACCTCACGACCGCAACTAGCCACGCGCAACCCTGCTGGTAGCGGTCGCCTGAGGACCGCGACCAGATAGTAGCGGTCATCCCATGACCGCGACTAGACCAAAGCGGTCTATCGCACGACCGCGACGCTCGAAGGCCTCCTCGACCAAAACACAAAGGATGAACACGGTTCTCCCAAGACCGCGACCAATGAACGCGGTTTCTGGTGGACCGCGACCATTTCGGAAAACCGAGAACGACGGGAAAACCCCAAAAATCCACACCACGCCCCCAAACATCCACGGATGAGGGGGAAAACATAGGGGAAGCCCCCAAATAACCCCTAGCATGCATCTACGGCCTCGGATCGGCCAGAAACGCAATGAAACGGGAGATCGGCCCACAAGCCCTAAAACATGGATTTTACCCAAATCACCCCGTTTGGCCCGCTCGGCTCACCGTAGCCTACGAAACTTGTGGGAAAGGAAGTGCACGAGCTGGGGGTCCATCACCCTACCTCCACCGAAGATTTCATGCACCGTGGACGCCGATCCACGAAGAAAACGTCGTTGAAGCCTCGCCGCTCCACGAACTCACGGCCGAGCTTCACCGCACCCTCGAGCCTCGATCCTCGACCCATCCTCGCCGTCCTCCTCACCTGCATCACCCCGCCTCGCCCCCGCCTCGGTCCGTCGGCCATCAGAGAGGAGAGAGTGAGAGGAGAGAGTGGGAGAAGAGAGAGAGGGTGAGAGTGAGAAATGAGAGGAAGTGTAGAAACCCAAAATTTAAAAATGAGAAATAAAATTTTCAATTTCATTATGTAATTTTCAATTACCTTCTTAGAATAACAAGAACTTCAATGTTATGCACTGTCATTCTCAACCGCCCCGAGGGGCCTCCTATTTTGGCGTTTAATCAAGGGTTGTCCTTCTTAGGAAGGGCGTAATTAACGTCATAGCCTTTATGGTATGACGGACTTCCGGTCCCGACTCGGACTTCACAATCGACTGACTGAGTCAGATCGAGCGCACAATAAATCGTCACTCCGGTGACTGGCATGCCTAACAAACTAGCCAATAAACCACATAATAAAATAAATAAATAAATAAACGATGAATAAAACCATCCCCATAGTCGTAGACAAACCCTTGGGAGGCTTGAAAACCATATAAGGAGGTGGGTTTCGTGGGTAAAGGGTGAGGGACGTTGACTCCGCAAGAGTGGACGATCCGGTGCGTGGGGGATGAGCCAGCGAGTGGAGGGTGATCCTGCAGCGCCTTGGGACGAAGGGGAGAGGCTTTAGGTGGATCTCGGGTGCGGATTTCATCCCCGGGTCGTCGGTTTATCACCTTCGAAGGTAGGCACCCATCCTCAAATCTTAGGGGTCAACAATGCATTAGAACGATTTCAAAGTAGTTTCTATACGTTAAAGAGGGATTAACGGTGTGTGGGATTGACTACTATGCTTATTTTTCTGGTTTTCCATCACAATTTCGTGCATTTGTGAGGTTCCTTTGAGTTTCTTTTAATTAAAGATCAGGGCCTCGACACAGCCCCTTGAAACTATAGTGTGGTGTTGACACTGCCAATGGTGGTGTCGACACCACCCTTTGAAACTGCAGGACAGTGTTGACACTGCCAGTGGTGGTGTCGACACCCCCCTTTGAAACTGCAGGGTCTGGACCAATTTCCAAAAACCTAGAAAAGGTGAGTTTTCAGAGGCCATTCTAATTCAAAAAAATTTAAAAAATTGGAAAATGATGGAAGACTAAGTTAGTGACTGACGGTAAAGATTTTGTGCTCATAGAAATTTTGCACTTGTAGTTATGATTTGTTTTCTATGCATGTGTAACCTAGAAATAAACTTGTCTTCTTTTAAACAGAAACCTTGCTGGTAACTTGATCACGTTCGATTTCACAACAGTAAACTTATGAGTATGATTAGCCACTTAAACGATATGGAAGTATGCTTATGTTATGATAAAAGTATGATACTAGCAATGTAATATGAATATGAATGTGAATGTGAATATGATGTGAATATTATGAATGGAAAACAATAGCATTATGTGAGGTTGGACTTCGGTCCCTTCTGCGAGACGACGATACGTAACACTGCGGAAGTAAAAGAACCCAAGGGACGGCGATACGTAACGCCCTGGTTAAAAATCCCATGATTCGGCTGGTTCGTTTTGTGGGATGATGATACATAACGCCATAGAACCCAGGGGACGGCGATATGTAACGCCCCGTGTGGCAGGAGTCTAAGTGGGAGTTCGCTCTCGGGTCTACGCAGTACTCTTTCGTTCATTTGTGTGTGTGTGGGCCTCTTGTGTTTGCGGCAGCTCTTTGGTTCCATGAATAACGAAAATATGAAACTCATGAAAATGTGATAATGTGTGACTAATCATTCACCGTTGTTTTGGTGCATGCATGGGTATCTCATATGTCAGTTAATAAACATGTATTTTCCTCGTATGAATACTTTTAAGAAGATGGTAATGAATGGGTTATTGAGTAACATTTGGTTTTTACCTTTGGGACTGAACTGTTGTTTATCTAGATTGTAGCAGAGTTCTATCGACCGACCTGGGCATTTCGATCGATCGAATTTGCCAGTTTTGGCCAGTCTGTAACTTGTTACAGTTCAGTCGACCGGTGGCCTAGTTCGGTCGATCGATGGCCGCTCTGGTTTCATGTAACCTATCAATTTGGTCCACTTGGGTTTCATCCCTTACCCATTTATCCTTGGATTCTTGACGGACCTATTAGGGTCATTTTGGACGGTTCTGGAAAGATTATATGGGTTTTTGCACTCTTGTATTGTGATCATTGAATTATATATATGAATTGGATATATGAATGCGAGTTAACCCCAATTTCTTTAGGCTGCCTACTGAGCGTCACACTCACCCCCATGTGACACACCTTTCGGGAGACACAGTGAAGGTGGTCGAGGAGGAGGCTGCGTCCGAGGAGTTGTTTAGTCTTGCCTTCGTCTAGGTAGGCTATGGATATCTATCTTTAATATTATGGCTAGTTGTGGATTGGTGATCATGTATGGACTCATATGTAAAAGGACAATGGACATGTATTTTTTTGGATTATCAATGGTTGAGATGTTATTTACATTTCATGTGATTATGGTTTCTCTCTCTCTCTCTCTCTCATGCAAATTTATCTATTAGTGCTTCCGTGATATATACGACATAATGTCTCGAGGTTCGATGGAAGAAAAGAAACAAAATATGTCGATAAATTGGGAATCGTATCTCGGGGCGTTACACAAGCTCTGTCTCAAAATCTCTTTGAACTAAACTGATCTTCAATAGTGGCTCGCTCTTTTTTTTTTCTGACTTCACAACTCTGTCTATTGGAACACCCTTTTTCGTAACTCTTGTTCTTCTCCCTTACACCGTATTTCTTCTTATGAAGAAGACGTGTATATATAGAGCAGAGGTAACCAATTTCTGAAATTTTCTCCAAAAATAATTCCCGCCATTATTTCATTTGTCCTAGCAGAACAATCTTCTTCAGAGGCTTTCATAGAGTGTGTCAAGTGACATGTCAGATCTTGGATCACGTGCTAATGATTGACATTTTGAGCCTAAGTGTTAAGCTTCCATGGTAGACATAATGTAATGCCCCGGGGTTTTACGGATCTGGATCCGTGGGTTTCGAATCACTTTTCACGGATTGTGGATTGTGTCCGAGTGAGCTTCGTACTTTTTTTACCAGATTGTCGGACCCGTTGGTGGTGTGCCCGTGAGTTTCCTTGGGTTCGTGGTGTTGTGAGGAACACGCCGATATTTTTCTGGATTTTTCGGAGTGTCTGTGTGGGTCTCGGGTTGCGTTGTGCATTTTACGCGTGTTTTCGACTGTCAGACCTTCGGAACCCCGTATAGGGTGAACCGTTGCGTTCTTCAACTCCGGGACATTACCACTACGTTGTGCGTCTTCCGAGGATCAGGGAGGTGATTTTTCCCTATTTTTTGTATTTTTGATAATTTCTAGATTTTCTATATATATTAACCCCTTTTTCTCTCTCTCCCCATCTCTCATTTCTCACTCTCTCCCTCTCTCTTCTCTCACGCTCTCTCCTCTCCCCCTCTCTCTCCGGTGGACGACGGAGAGGAGAACAGGGAAGGCGGGGACGACCCGGGTGAGGATGGGTGAGGGGCGAGGCGGTGGAGGCACGACGAAGCTCGGTGGCGCGATCGTGAGCCGACGAGGGTTTAAACGCCGTTTCTTCGCAGATCGGAGACCTCGGGGCGGGAAATCTTCAGTGGAGGTAGGGTGATGGACCCCCAACTCATGCTCTTCCTTTCCCGTCAGTTTTGTAGCCCGCCGCGAGCTGAGTGTGGGTTTATTGCCATTTTGTGGAAATTCCATGTTTTTGGGAGTGTGAGCCGGATATGCCGTTTCGCGAGGTTTCGAACCGATTCGGGGCTTTAGATGCATGCTAGGGGTGTCGGGGGAGCTTCTCCCTTGTTTTCTCAATCATCCGTGAATGATCGGGGTGTTGAACGGATTTTTGGGTTTGTTCCCGTCGTCCCGTTCCTGGGACGATTTGGCGATCCTTCCAGAGACCGCTAGAGTCTCTAGCGACCCAGGGTAGGTGCGCCAGACGCTGTGGCGGCCCAAGGTGGGTGCGCCACAGGTTACTATTTTGTCGGTAGGGCGTCCGTCGGCCTGGCGGCCGCATGATAAACCGCCAGAGCGTGTAGCGCTCCAGGGTTCGACCGCCAGAGGGCGAGTGGACTGTTGAATTTCGACCGTATTTTTGGGGTGTGGCGGCCGAACCTACGGTCGCCACATCATGGTGGTGGACCTATGTAGGACCGCCATTTCGTTCGCAACCCAGAGTGTGGCGGCCTATTGTTGGACCACTACAGTACCTGTGGCAGCACAAGGTTGGACCGCTAGGCCTTGTGGCGGGCTAAGGTTAGACCGCCAGGAGACTTCCGTATTCACGATGTCGGGTTCGCGTTATGTTGGTCTCCGGTCGACCCGGTTGTGACCTAGTGGTTGACCGTCGGCCTCGTGAGTATCTCGGACACCCCGTGGGTTTCGTGTCTGTGTTTCTGGGGTGTCGGGAGGTTCCGTGTTACCTCGATTAGTGTGCCCATAGGTGTGGTGGGTCTGAGCGACCCCATGTGTTCTGGGCTTTCATGTTACGCTCGATCGGGTCACGGTGTATCGGCGTGTGTGCGGTGGGGTTCCCCCGCATGTCGTGGGTTTTCTTGGAAGATGATTCCCTAGTGGGCCATGTGTTTGGCCTTGGACTACGGGTCCAGTCATCTGGCCTGGGGCTGGAGGTTTACCACTTTTCCCTGGGATGGGGAATCGGCATGGCGGCTTGTGAGCTGCTTTTGGAATCATGCTTCTGTGTTTTCCGCGTGGGCCATATGTGTGGCCTCGGACTGTGAGTCCAGCTGTCCAGCCTAGGGCTGAAACGCTTCTGAGTTCCCTTCCCGAGGGAATGGTCTTGGCGGCTCGTGAGCTGCCTTAGTATTCATGCTACCGTGGTTTTAAACCTATAGATTAGGCTAGATTGACGGCCTTGTGCTATGTCATACGACGGTCTTGACCCCGAGTCTCGTGACTCAAGGACCGTTGGATTTAGTGAGTCTAGAGGACTATCTAGAGTCTAGTGGTTCGATGCCACTCGGTTCTTCTCGACTTTCACGCAGGGTGCGTGCGTGTTTCACGGAGTTTCTCCTTGGAGAGTGGTCACATCAGTGACTCCCCACTAGTCGTAGCCTTTCGACACGCGAGTGGTCCCACCGGGGAGTGGTGGTAAGGCTATCCCGAGAGATGATTTTTAGACTGGTTTCTGTTGGGCCCCACGTCTTGCAGCCAGAGTCCGGCTGAGGGGAAAACCATTCAGAGGGCGAGACCTGGGACACATGGTCTGTGTGTGCACACGTGGTTGGGGGCGGTTGGACCCGCGCTGACGAGTGCGACCCCAGCTAGTCACTTGTTATGTGGTTACTAGTACGGTGTCCCCGTTCCACCAGGAGTCGAGGGGGACACCAGAGGCGCGGTCTAAGTCGTCAATGGACGCATCCGGTCTTGCTTCTGGTGGGCAGGTACTCCTGTCACATGAGATGTGACTCTCCTATTTTTGGGTTCCGTTTCCCGTCTACGAGACGTGATTTTCTGGATCGACTGGTGTTTCCGAGGTGGTGGCCAGGGTGCTAGCAGCTTTACAGAGGTTGCGTCCTGTCGGTGCGGTGTCCACGACCGGGTGGTCGGGGTTGCACCTTGGATAGCGTGTCCAGGTTGGCCGTGTTGGCCGTGTCTTGGGAGACAGGCCTCTACGGCGGAGTTGTCGTGGGTTTTTACTTCGATAAGTGGTACTAGTGTGGTTCGGTAGCCCCGACCATGAGATCGGGGTGTGTTTTCCTAGTACAGTAGGAGTAGCTGTAGTGCCGAGTTTTGACCGGCCACCGGTTCACTGTTCCTACTGTAGTTGTAGCTTTCCTTTCCACTACCGCCGTTGTTTCCGGTTGGGGTTCCGCGGGATCCCTGCTGAGTCTCTGTTTGGAGACTCATCCCTACTTTTCAAGTGCGGTGGTTCTTCCTCGAGGTCCGAGGGTACTGTTCAGAGGGTCTTAGTTGCCAGCTCGCCGGGCCAAGTGTTCACTTGGCATGTGGTACGTTTTACTGCTTTAGACTATACTTTCTGTCGGACTAGACTCTGTTGGAGTAGTTGTTTATTTATTTCTATTAATTGTTGAATTATCCTACTTTATTTCCTATTTCTTTGTGCCTCCACTCTCCTTTTAGCCCTTCCGAGCCCTCCCGGCTTGTGGGCGGTGGGTCAGGATTCGAATGGTATCGATTCCTTTCCGGTATTCGGATCTTGGGTCGTCACAGCTGGTATCAGAGCGGTGGTTGTGGACGTACATAGGAATTCAAGGTATTGCAGTGATCAGAGTCCATAAGGTCCATTACAGTTAGTAGTTGGCTTAGGGTTTTGTGTTTATTTTTCGCTTGATTTTCCGCTTGAGAGCTTGAGTGCGCTGTGTGGCGCTGTGAAGGCGGTTGCTGTTCGCGGCTTTCGTGCCGGCGTGAGATCTAAGGATCGAGGTTGAGAGCTTCTCCCTCATCGATGGTGATCCTGGTTGTCCAGCATTGTGCAGAGGTTGCCGGCATGTGTGTTGCTGCGTTGTTGTGTTCGTGGATTCTGTAGCGAGGTTAGGTGGCTGGCGAGGACTGTTTGTGGTTAAGTGGCCGTGAGCATGCTCTGAGGGAGCTATTGTTGTGTCTGGCCACTCTAGCTTGAGGTTTATCTAGCCCCTGATGTGTTAAGGTTGTGGTTTAAGGTGGCAGAGCGGGTGTTCTGATCGAGAGGTGCGCTCGGGTGAGCGGAGGATCTTCTCGGTGAGCTGCTGTTTCGTCAAGCCTGATGTTCTTGTCGTGCTCTGTGGCATCAGAAATGACGTGTCGATCCTGATTGTTTTATGAATTTCAAGGCAGGATTGGGCTGTGGTGTCCCAGTATTCTTACTCCTGCGCTCTTGTGTGCGAATGGATTGTGTTCGCCTTAGATTTGGTTGAGATGAGAAGGTTATGCGGTGAGTTCGGGACTCGAGGATGAGTGTCGACGGTTATCAATTATGGCTCGTGTTGCGGCTCTTGCCGTGGCGTGTTACAGTTCGAGGAATTGTAGTCGTGGTGCATCAAGAGATGCTGTGATTGTGGTCCGACGTGGCACTCGCTGAGTGTGTTGGAGGCGCTGACCTAATGAAAGCGATGGTTTTCTTGGTGCTGGAAGGTGTTGTTTCCAGCGTGTGTGAGGTTTGAGGTCAGGTCGAGTGTGGAATTTCTTCGATTGGTCGGAGGAGTGTTGGCTTCTCCGTGGGTTGGAGAGATTGTGTTTGGCTAAGGTTCGTCGTCTTGCATTATGTTCCGGGATTTGGTTTGCCTCTGTGTACCATGAAATCTGTGTGAGATGTGATCCGTGTTTTGGCAAGGTGGTTGCCTGTGAGATTTGTGCCCATTTCCCCTGGTGTGTAAGGGTGCTAGCGCTGTTTCGGAAGGACGAGTGCTGGTTGGGCGGTGTTCGCATTCTTGGCTGGTGTTGGAACTTTCCGATGCGTGGTAGTTCAGAGTCTGCAGATTTGCAGAGGATTGCCAGATTTGGGAGTGAATCTGTGCTTGGGGTTTGAGGTAAGGTAGTTTTCCTCACCCTATTTTTTGAGGTTGACCAGCCGAGTTGTGGATTGTCGGGATGGCGAGTCCCAAGTTGCCGTGTTGGCTGTGCACGTGGATCTTAGTGCACAGCGGAAGCCTGGTGGGCCCATAACCCATAGGTTTAGGATCATAGCATTGGGTGCTACAGATTGATTTCCTGAGATTGCGTTGAGCATCAGAGGATTGGTTGCTCGGTGTGAGACGTTTTGTTGTCGTGCCGTTGCTCAAGGTATTATGGTTCTTGGCACTAGCAGGATGGAGTGTTGGGGAAAAATGTTGGCAAGTGTGCTACATGAGTACCATGTTCCTGTGATGGAAGCCGTGTCAGGCGTCGTTGTGACCCGGAAGGGGTTGTTGAGGATGTCGCCTGACGGTGATCGAGGAAGTGTTGGTCAGAGTTGGTGGCTTGATACCTGACTTGTATGGGAGGTTGTGTCCTCGGATGAGATCATGTTTTGAGGAAGTGATCTCTGGCAGATCATGGGTTCCTGTTGGTAGCTGCGAGTGACTGGTATGGCTAGTCTCGCAGTCGACAATGGTAAGATGTGTATTGTTGGGGACCTAGAGTGCATTGGTCTGTGTGTGAGTCAGCGGATGGCCTGTCGTGAGTTGGATCGTGCCCGTGAGGCCGGTGGAGGTTTCTCGTTGACGTGTATCTGGCGACCAGTGGATGGTCTTTTCACAGACAGAAGATGCTGTTGGTTGTGCATCATGAACGGTGAGAGCCGTGTGCAGGTGAGACCTTTGGTGGTCATTTCTATGATGTGCCTTTCCGGACGGGATCGGGGCTTTGTCGAAGTTTGTCTTCTGACAGAGTTGGCACAGTGATATGTCTGGCTTTCAGCTTGCCATGTGTAAAGAAATTCTTGGTGCCGAGCCGATGTTCTTGTTGCGGTCTGTTGACATGACTGCGTGAGCTGGTGGAGGCTTTGTATTGGTTGTTCCCTTGAGCAGGGTGTGTGACCTGTCAGCTGGCTGTGAAGCTGGTGTGTGATTTTTCTACTGACCATTGGATGGATCGGTAGCTGTTTCTTGTGACGAGGACTGTGTCTCCTCGGTGGGCGAGATGGTGGCAGTAGTGCCATGATTGGTGTTCATTGTGACTGAGGTGATACCAGACTTGTGCTTTTGTGTTGTGCCTGCTCTAATGGCCGGTGTGTGCGGCATGTGGAACGAGGTGTCGCTCGTGGTGTTAGTCTGGCTGTGTCCCTCAGGGTCGGTGTTTCCATGAGAATCGAGGTTTTCCGTGTTGGGGCTCTGACAGCGTTGTCAGTTGGTTAAGGTGTTCTTCCCATGTGACTTGGTCCTAGTCCTGAATTTTGAGAACAAAATAGTTTTATGGGGGGGGGGCTGTAATGCCCCGGGGTTTTACAGATCTGGATCAGTGGGTTTCGGATCACTTTTTACGGATTGTGACTTGTGTCTGAGTGAGATTCAGACTATTTTTACCAGATTATCGGACCCGTTGGTGGTGTGCCCGTGAGTTTCCTTGGGTCCATGGTGTTGTGAGGAACACGCCGGTATTTTTCTGGATTTTTTGGAGCGCATGTGTAGGTCTCGAGTTGCGTTGTGGGTTTTACGCCTGTTTTCAGCTGTCGGACCTTCGGAACCCCGTATAGGGTGAACCGTTGCATTCTCCGACTCCGGGACGCTACCACTGCATTGTGCGTCTTCCGAGGATTAGGGAGATGATTTTTTCCTATTTTTTGTATTTTTGGTAATTTCTGGTTTTTCTATATATATTAACCCCTTTTTCTCTCTCTCCCCATCTCTCATTTCTCACTCTCTCCCTCTCTCTTCTCTCACGCTCTCTCCTCTCCCCCTCTCTCTCCAGCGGCCGACGGAGCGAGCACGGGCGAGGCGGGGATGGCACGGGTGAGGATGGGTGAGGATCAAGGCGGCAGAGGTGCGGCGAAGCTCGGTGGCACGATGGCGAGCCGGCTACGGTTTAAATGGCCTTTCTTCACAGATCGGCGACCTCGGGGCGCGAAATCTTCGGTGGAGGTAGGGAGATGGACCCCCTGCTCATGCTCTTCCTTTCCAGCGAGTTTTATAGCTCGTGGCTACACGAGCGTGGCTTTATTGCCGTTTTGGGGAAATTCCATGTTTTTGGGGGTGTGAACTAGATCTGCCGTTTCATGAGGTTTCGGACCGATTCGGGGCTTTAGATGCATGCTAGGGATGTCGAAGGAGCTTCCCCCTTGTTTTCCCCATCATCCGTGGATGATCGTGACGTGGAACGGGTTTTTGGGTTTGTTCCTGCCGTCTCGTTCCTGGGACGATTTGGCAGTCCTTCCAGAGACCGCCAAAGTCTCTGGCGGCCCAGGGTAGGTGCACCAGACGCTGTGGCTGCCCAAGGTGGGTGCACCACAGGTTACTATTTTATCGGCAGGGCGTCCGTCGGCCTGGCGGCCGCACGATAAACCGCTAGAGCGTGTAGCGCTCCAGGGTTCGACCGCCAGAGGGCGAGTGGACCGTTGAATTTCGATCGGATTTTTGGGGTGTGGCGGCCGAAGGTACGCCCGCCACATCATGGTGGCGCTCCTATCTAGGACTGACATTTCGTTTACAACCCAGAGTGTGGCGGCATATTGTTGGACCACTACAGTACCTATGGCGGCCCAAAGTTGGACCGCTAGGCCTTGTGGCGTGGTAACGTTAGACCGCGAGGAGCCTTCTGTATTCGCGATGTCGGGTTCGCGTTATGTTGGTCTCCGGTCGACTCGGTTGTGACCCAGTGGTTGACCTTCGACCTCGTGAGTATCCCGGACACCCCGTGGGTTTCGTGTCTGTGTTTCTGGGGTGTCGGGAGGTTCCATGTTACCTCGATTAGTGTGCCCGTAGGTGTGGTGGGTCCGGGCAACACCATGTGTTCCAGGCTTTCGTGTTATGCTCGATCGAGTCACCGTGTATCGGCGTGTGTACGGTGGGGTTCCCCCACATGTCATCGGTTTTCTTGGAAGATGATTCCCAAGTGGGCCTTGTGTTTGGCCTTGGACTGTGGGTCCAGTCATCCGGCCTGGGGCTGGAGGTTTCTCACTTTTCCCTGGGATATGGAATCGGTGTGGCGGCTTGTGAGCTACTTTGGGAATCATGCTTCTGTGTTTTCCTCGTGGGCCATATGTGTGGCCTCGGACTGTGAGTCCAGCTGTCCAGCCTGGGGCTAAAAGGCTTCTCAGTTCCCTTCCCGAGGGAATGGTCTTGGCGGCTCATGAGCTGCCTCAGTATTCATGATACCGTGGTTTTAAACCTATAGATTAGGCTAGATTGACGACCTTGTACTATGTCGTACGACGGTCTTGACCCCGAGTCTCGTGACTCAAGAACCGTTGGATTTAGTGAGTCTAGAGGACTATCTAGAGTCTAGTGGCTCGATGCCACTCGGTTCTTCTCGACTTTCACACAGGGTGCGTGCGTGTTTCTCAGAGCTTCTCCTTGGAGAGTGCTCACATCAGTGACTCTCCACTAGTCGTAGCCTTTCGACACACGAGTGGTCCCACCAGGGAGTGGTGGCGAGGCTATCCCGAGAGACGATCTTTATACTGGTTTCCGTTGGGCCTCACGTGTTGCAGCCAGAGTCCGGCTGACGGGAAAACCAGTCAGAGGGCCAGACCTGAGACGCATGGTCTGTGTGTGCACATGTGGTTGGGGGCGGTTGGACCCGCGCTGACGAGCGCGACCCTAGCTAGTAACTTGTTCTGTGGTTACTAGTACGGTGTCCCCGTTCCACCAGGGGTCGAGGGGGACACCAGAGGCGCAGTCTAAGTCATCAGTGGACGCATCCAGTCTTGCTTCTGGTTGGCAGGTACTCCTGTCACATGAGATGTGACTCTCCTATGTTCGGGTTCCGTTTCCCGTCTACGAGATGTGATTTTCTGGACCGGCTGGTGTTTCTGAGGTAGTGGCCAGGGTGCTAGTAGCTTTATAGAGGTTGCGTCTTGTTGGACAGCGTGTCCAGGTTGGCCGTGTCCTGGGAGACAGGCCTCTACGGCGGAGTTATCGTGGGTTTTTACTTCGATAAGTGGTACTAGGGTGGTTCGGTAGCCCCGACCATGAGATCGGGGTGTGTTTTCCTGGTACAGTAGGAGTAACTGTAGTGTCGAGTTTTGATCGGCCACCGGTTCGCTGTTCCTACTGTAGTTGTAGCTTTCCTTTCCGCTACCGCCGTTGTTTCCGGTTAGGGTTCCACGAGATACCTGCTGAGTCTCTATTTGGAGACTCATCCCTGCTTTTCAGGTGCGGCAGTTCTTCCTCGAGGTCCGAGGGTACTGTTCGGAGGGTCTCAGTTGCCAGCTCGCCGGGCCAAGTGTTCACTTGGCATGTGGTACGTTTTACTACTTTAGACTGTACTTTCTGTCGGACTAGACTCTGTTGTAGTAGTTGTTTATTTATTTATGTTAATTGTTGAATTGTCCTGCTTTATTTCCTATTTCTTTGTGCCTCCGCACTCCTTTTAGCCCTTCCGATCCCTCCCGGCTCGTGGGCGGCGGGTCAGGATTCGAATGGTAGCGGTTCCTTTTCGGTATCCAGATCTTGGGTGGTCACACATAAGGCTTTAGCCTTCCCAGCTATTTGTTAGCTTTAATAAGTTATTTTTTACCCTTATCGCCCATTTGTCACCTTTAAGTATCTATTTGTAACCCTTAGCCTCAATACCCGTCACCTTTGCTCCTTTTCTGCCTTGCGGGTCCATTTGTCATGGCTGGCATCTATTTGTCACCATTAGCAAATATTTTTCAGCTTTACTCACCTATTTGTCACCGTTATCGCCCTTTTGTCACCCTTATGTGTTCATTATTCACCCTTGTTCGCTTGAGCATTTCGAGCTTGCCTGGAGTTGACTCCATTTTCAAACGGAGTCGGCTCTTCTTCATCATTTACAAGCTTCATAGCCCTGTTATCCATTTGTTGCCTCCAAGATCTATTTGTCACCACTGTATCTGTATTTTTCACGTTTGAGCTTCATTTGTCACCCATAAACATTATTTCTCTCCTCTATCAAGTGCGGCTGGCTTCCCTTGCGAAGCTGTCTCCGAGTCGGCTCCAAGGGACTTTGGAGTCAACTTTTCTTCTTGCAAATTATCCTTCTTTTTTTTGACAGCCCTTTCGAGATATTTGTCACCCTTGTGTGACTATTTGTCACCCTTGAAACCCATTTTTCACCCGTATGAAGCTATTTGTCACCCTTATTCAGTTCAGATGGTGGGTGTCTCTGGAGTCGACTCGAAAGCCGAACGGAGTCGACTCTTCATCTAGCTTTTCTTCTTATTTGTTGAAACAGCATAGCCCGAGTGTAGTGGAGTCGGCTCCTGACTTGACTCCTCTTCTGCAGGCTTCATCAAACTTGTGTTCAGCTCTCTAAACTTTCTTGATTGCTTGAATGTCTTCATGAATCTTCATCAAATATGTCGAACTCATGCATTCTCCATTCACTGAACTTGTTCTTCTGAACTTGAATATACCTTCTACTCTTGCTTGATCTAGATAGTGGTTCTATCTACCAACTTGTTCAACATGTTCTTCACACAGTTAAAGGATGTGCACATCTATATGACATCATTAAAATATTTATCCAATGCACTAAAACTAATGCACCAATGTACTGACTCATAGATGAGTCATAGTGTTTGGCATCAACAAAACCATATGGACACAACATATATTGCTAGCTTGAGGCGTATTGTCGGCTGTTCACGTTCCCGACTTAATTTCGCTGCTTATCTCAGGGCGTGACAATAGGGATCCAAGCGGAAGAGTTCTGGGGAATGCTTGATGCTCGATTCCCTGAAGGCGTTGTCAAAAGAGCAAAGCAAGCGAAGGAAGAAGAAAACTACCTCTACCGCCAGGGGAGACCCGAGCGATCTTGTAAACATTCCGGCTCCACCAGCTTCGTCAGTCAAGGTGCCCCCACATGAAGAATCTACAATGTTTGTCCAAGAGGAGGCTCGATCGTCGGCAGGCCTTCAGATCGAACTCCGGCCGGGGGGGCCTCTGGAGGATCTGGCCAGGCACACGGAATAGAGGGGGCAGCTCCGGCGGCTCCTGCTGGGCCATCAGAGAGGAGTCCCCATGCCCACCCAGGATGGTTCGCCTTGCGGGGAACACTCTACGACTGCTATCGAGGGTTGGTGCCTTCGTCGGTCCGGGACGAGTTCCAACATTGTTCCCCCAGACGCTCCTTGAGTGAGCCATGGGGGGGGGGCTTATTTCTAGCTCAGCTAGGGGCTGAGCTCGTCAACCGCATGTCTCTGGTAGAGCAAGGAGAGGTGGCTCAAGCCAAGGCTCGCTCAAAGGTGGACCGACAGCTCGGTCAACTTGCCTCCGAGCTTGGGGGCCTCCGGCAAAAGTTCGCGTCGCTCCGCTCTGAGGCTCAAGCAGATCATGACACTATGCTATCACTGACGGATCAACTGGCCCAAGCTCGGTACACAGCTGACCTGAAGGGAAGGCTCCTAGAAGAGGAGCGTTAGGTCTATGCGGACAGCTCGAAGCGATACGAGATCGAGCGGGAGGATCTTGGGGACCATTTGTTGTCGGTCAAGCAGGGCAGAGATGCTGTCGAAATGAAGCTAAGCGCAGCTGAGGCGCGAGACTTAGAGCTCTAACCCGAGGGGGCCGAGGCTGAGGCCAGGGGGGTCGAGCGTTATCTCAGCTCGGACGCATATCAGGAGGCCCTGAGGAAAGCCACATTCACCTACTACGAGCCGGGCTTCAAGCACGTACTAAGGAAGGGCTTCACATAGGGGTTCAAGCGGGCTGTGTGCCTGGCCCAAGACTAGGTCCTGGAACCGCTCGTCTTCGACCCCGGGCATAGATACGATTCTGGTGAAGCCAGCTCTACTCCCCCATCAACGCCCGACTCGGACTCTTCTGACGATGGGAGTGGGGCTACCCTCACCCCCCGTAGTAGAGGGAGCGTCTGCTCAAGCTACCTTGGGAGAGCATGCGGTTCAGGTAGTTCCCACACATGTGGGGTTAGTGCCCGAGCTGGCCATCACTGAGGGAGCCGGGGGCGCGCTGCCCTTGAATTCAGAAACGAGGTCGAGCACCGAGGGCCTTCTGACCATCGAGCTTCAAGGAGGATAGAGACCTCCCACCCTTCTCTTATCTCCATAGACTAGGCTTAATCTGTACTAGCTTTGCTAGCCTTCCCCCGCCCCTTTTTTAGCCATCTAAAACCTTTCCATGTATTTCTTTTTTTTCATATATAATGGAAATATTGTTCAGAGCGTACTTAAATGCTTCTTACCGTCTTTGACCGAGTGTGATTCACCATATCCACGGACGTCAACAAATCAAAATCTTGTACCATTTTTCTATCGAAAAATTAGGTCACGCATCGATCAGTCGATTCACAGTTGCTGATCTGGCGTCTTCCTGCCTTCTTGAGCCTCGAACAACCCGCTTTTTCGTGTATTCCCGTTGAAGGAATCTGAAGGATTCTTGGGGGAAGGAGGCGTAACTGCTCCTAGGGGAGGATGCCTACTTTCTCTTTGAAGTCTCTTCACGTCTTTTCGAGGGGAGGACTAATTAAGGCGAAGCACCCCCCTTCGGCCTATAAAAGGCTATGAAGGGTGTCTCCTCATCTTCACGCTGCATAAGGGGACTTCGCTGTTTCCCCCCTCGTCTCCTTATTCCTTGCCTTCTTCTAGTGAAGCATGGAGGCCGATGATGAAGATGAAGGCCTTTATGGATGCTGGGGCATTTGGGATACTTCGGCGTAGGAGAATGGAAGACGATTGGGTGGATGGCATACTAGAAGGGAAGACGCGTAATGGGGAGTTCTTCCTTGACTTCCGTGCTGCCGCCCACATAGGGAGAGGGGATGGTTTGAAAGAGGATGGTTCGAGAGAGGCCTCCCGCTTATCCGTCTCCCCTCCCACTCCCTTTACCCCAAGGGAGTGTTCCTTTTCTTTCTCTCTCTTCTATTCTTCTTCTTCTTTCCTGTTTCTTCATGCCGGCACAATCTTTTCTTGATGAGGCCTTTTCTTGTCTTTCCTTACTGGTACCATCTCTTCCTGACCACTGAAGTAGACTAGGTCGGTTGCCTTACTAGCTGAGCCGATTTCCACACCCGGTGGAGTCAATGGCTCGGTCTGAGGCTGCTAACCCTGTCCGCACAGAGATATCAGTCACTGTTGTACCAATTGTCTTTTCTTTTATTGTACTGGATACGGCTATCTGATGTATAAAAAATGTTGATGCAATAAAAATGAGGATCGCTATTTCGATTGACTTATTACACGTATGGAAGGGCTCAGAAATAGAATTTACATAATGTCATAGTGTTCCAAGTCCGGGGAATTTGTTTCCCTTCCATGGTAGACAACTGGTAATCTCCTTTTCCGAGCGTCTCGAGCACTCGGTAAGGGCCTTCCCAATTAGGGGCCAGCTTCCCCACTGACCCTAGTGGTCGAGAGGATTCGGCCTTTCTCAGGATGAGGTCCCACGGTTGGAACTGTCTATCTCAGACCCAGGAGTAGTAGTAGCAAGCCTTGCGGTGCTGGTATTCCGTTGCTCAGACTCTGGTAACTTTGCATACTTCATCGGCCAAGTCCAAGTTTTCCAATAAGTTTTGCTCATTGGGCTCAGGCAGGAAGTTGATAACCTGAAGAGAGGGGCTATCGATCTCCAATGGAATGATTGCCTCGCTGCCATACACTAGTTGGAATGGAGTTTCACCTGTGGAGGCCCTCGGGGTGGTTTGATACAACCATAGTACACTAGGCAATTCCTCAAGCCAATTACCCTTAGCCTTCCCGAGCCGGGTCTTGATGCCTTTGAGAATAGTTTTGTTGGCATTTTTGACTAGTCCGTTACCCTGAGGGTGGGCTACCGAGGTGAAGTGGTTGCGAATATGTAGGTCGGCGCTGTTGACACCCATTTTTAGCCCGCAAGTTGCGTCATTTCTCTTATTCATCATTTTTGATGTCCCGAATTACCCATTGTTTTAGAGCCTTCCTTGGATGGGTTTCGAGCCCATTTCATTGTTTCATTCCCATTGAGCCTTAGAGATCATTATTTCTTAGAGCCCTAGAGCCTAACTTATCACCTTCCAGCTTCCAAGTCAGCTTGCGGCCCATTTTGGTCGACTCTCCATCAAGCATTCGGCCCTCTTCGATCGGCAGTTCTAAATGCGGCCCATTTTTCATCCCCCTTCTATTCATCTATTTAAAATGTGCTCTTCACCAAAGTTGTTCATCTTTCAAATTCCTACAATTTCTTCTTCTCTGTCATTGGCCAGTTTTCTGCCGATTTCAAGTTATTTGCATTTTTCTGGCAGACTACACTGTTCACCTACGTCCCGATATTTTTTCCTCTCTATTCTCGTCACATTTTCTCTCTCTTATGATCATTTTACCATCTTACTTTTTCACAAAAGTTGTTCATTGTTGAGTTATCTACAATTTCTTCTTCTACCACTTTCGCTAATTCTGCACCGTTTGGGAGATATGATCCAATTTCCAAAGTCGCGCAAGGTCTTCCCTAAACGGTCGTGCAAATGGCCATTTATCATTGCAAACGGTCGGTCGATGACCATTTACTCCTTAACGGTCGGTCGACAGACCGTTAAGTTAATAAGAGTCCAGCCTGCTCTGGACTCTCCATAAACCTGCGCGACGGGCCTATCTTGCGGCGGCTATAACTTTTCGAATACTTATCCAAATTGATCCCCGTTTTTTCCTACTTCTAGCCCTTTGTATTATCTTGAAATTGGTTCGTAGAAATCAAATTTGGATGGGATATATCTCCTGGAATCTTGGCCACAATATCAGGTTTTATGTATTTTTTGACCAACAAAAATTCTGTTAGATTAGGTTCCGGGCCCTTCTTGCGGCGGGAATATCTTCTCCTTTGACCAAAAAGAGTCCCATTTTATCCTATGTCTTATCTTGACTATTATCTCGAGAATGATTCAGAGATCTCGAGATTTGGTGGACTCTATCTTCTGGAATAGTGGGAGAAAGTTGGGGGTTTCACCACTTTTCTATATAAACATGCCCAGATTTCCTGTGCGACGGGGGCGTGTTTTCAAGGCGACGGCGAAGCCATGCCGGATTTTGTACTCAACCCTTCGACCCTAGCCTAAAGAGGGATGTATAAGCTTCGTTTTGGTTCCTTGTTTGTTCGATTTCATCAACGTTTTCCCTCTCAACTTCGCCCCTACTTTTGGCAAATCATCACAATTGGCTGATTTCTGTTGCAAAGTCCACGACGGGGGCCTGTTCATCAAGCCGGGGCGGAGTCGTGCTTCATCCATTTTGTCCTTCTTTGACTCCATCTTGAAGAGGGGAGTATTAGCTTCACGTTGATTATATATTTGTCTTATTTCTCATATCTTTTCCTCCTCTTCCAAGCCCCAACTTTTGAGGTTTCACCACACTATTATGCACTTTGCTGAAACTCAGATTTCTTACGACAGTGGCATGTTTGCGTCGCCGGTGCGAGGCCATGGGACACTCTTGATCCTTCCTTTCAACTCCAGGCTCTAGAGAGAAGTATAATTTTTGTGTTCCTTGGTTTTGGGCTCAGTACCTTGTCATCTTCATGCATGTTTTTATCTATGAGTTTTGCACTTTCATTCTGTTTTTACACTTAGTCATTTTTCTCCCATGTTCTGCACCCTCTATTTTCTTATGTTTTCCACCCCGCTTTTCACTGGTCTCTTCCCCGTTTTAAACCCTACTTTTTGCTCTAGTTTCACCACAACATTCCCACCTTTCCATAGCATTCACTCTTCCCTCTTTTGGTGTTCTATCTTGTGAGATATTCATCATTCTTTGAGCCCATTTTGTGCACTGTTCTTGATTTTCAGCACAGTCCGTATTGGTTGTCAAATCTCCAGTGTCGTAACTTTATGTCCCGACCTCCTTTTTGAGTGATTCTTGTTCCTACTTCTTCCCAACACTCAAGTCTTCTGCCATCTCAATTTTCTCCCCATTTGGACTTCATTTGCCTTACTGTTTGCATCAGTCTTTGCACCCACTTTATAGTGTTTGCATAGTTTTTCTTGTGACATGTGCTTTTGCACCTTATTTATCTATGTTCATCATGACATATTAAATCAATTTCTTCATATTAATCTCATCACAATATACACACCTATTGTTTGCACCATTCCATAGGGGTTAAAAACCCTCCCCCGGTGAGTTTGCCCTAAATCTTTCATGCTACTTTATGCACTTGGGCAGATTTCTACACTTAGCATTTTCTAATGGGTTTTGCATCTTGTTTTGTGTTTATTTCGTAGGAAAGCATGGAAAGTGAGGCCCTTACCTTCTAGCCGGCTGGAAGGCGAGGAGAGGTAATCCACAAATCCCCGCATCTTGATATTGAGCGCGATCATCCTCTTTTTCCAAGGTACACAACGTACATATATTCCATATCATTTGGCATTGTTATTCCTTGGTGGCGATCACGGTATTCTTCTACATCCTTTGTCGCCTTTTTAATGATTGTATGATCATGCTACCATCTTCACATAGTCACATATTCATGTTATTCACTTGATTGGTGAACATAGGCTTTCTTGCTTATTCATGTGATTTGTGGGATCAGCACGCATATACACATCCACATTTTCCACATCTACAGGCGCACCTATTCTTAAAATAAGCGCAGTTGAATTGCTGACCGTTATCGCTCACAATCACTCGGGGGATGCCAAAACCACAGATGATCAACCTCCACACGAAGCTCCAAATCACCGCTTCCCTTATTTTCACAGAAGCTTCAACTCAATCCACTTAGAGAAATAGTCGATGGCGACGATGAGAAACTTTTTATGTGCCTGGGCCACTGGAAATGGACCCAAGATATCGATCCCCCACCGAGCGAAAGGGTAAGGCTCGGCCAAGGTCACGAGTTCTGAGACTGGCAGGTGGATTAGGTGGTCGAACCGCTAGCGACGGCCCCATGTTCAAGCGTACGCCGAGCAGTCATGCTGGAGAGTGGGCCACTAGTAGTGTTGGCGTAACAGGATCCTTGCGATCGATCTCCCTCCCCGGTGCACGCCGTAAACTCCTTCGGGTACTTCCTCGACCGCTCGACGAGCTTCTGGGGCGTCGAGGCATTTAAGGAGGGGCCCACCAAAGGATCGTATGTAAAGAGATCCATCAAGTAGGATGAACCATCGAGCTTGAGATTTCAACTTCCTTGCTTCCTGAGGGTCAATAGGTTCCCAAGAGTCATTCATCCAGGCCACGTATGGGGTTCACCAGTGATCGGGCGATATTTGTACGATGGCCACGAGCTCGGTTTCAACACTAGGTCGCTCTAACTCTTTGAGGAGGATCGACCAGGTCCATTCTGAGCTGATAGAAGAGGCCAGGCAAGAGAGGGCATCCAGTCGGGAGTTCTCCTCTCGAGCAATCTAGATTACCTGAAAACTCTCGAAAAGTCAGGCTATCTCATTTACCAGCTGAAGGTATTTAATCATTTGTGGCTCCCGAGCTTCGTAGTCCCCGTTGATATTGCTGGCGACTAACTGAGAGTCGGTGTAGATTCGGACCCGCTCTGCGCCCAGGCGTCTTGCCATCTTGGCCCCAGAGATCAGGGCCTCGTACTCAGCGTTGTTGGACACAGGGAATTTGAACATCAATGCGTATTACAACTCCACACCTTCTGGGGACGTGAGGAAGATACCAGCACCGCTGTCGGTCGAGCTTGAAGACCCATCCACAAAAAGTTCCCAGGCCGGGCCGGCCGTCGGCTGGGGTGTCTCTCCGGGCGGGGCAGCATTCTCCGCAATGAAATCTGTGAGAGCCTATCCCTTGATGGCTGTGCAGGGTCAGTAAGAAATGTCATAGGCTCCAAGCAAGATTGCCTATTTAACGAGATGACTAGAAGCCTCGGGATGGGCCAAAATCTTCTTTAAGGGTTCGCCGGTCAGCACTACGATGGTGTGCCCTTGGAAGTAAGGCCGAAGGCACTTAGCCGAGGTCACCAACGCTAGCACGAGCTTCGCGGTTGCGAGGTACCTCTTCTCGGCCTCAAGGAGCACCTTGCTGATGTAATAAACCAGCCTCTGCACTCCTTGGTCGTCTCGAACTAAGACCGAGCTTACCATGGAACGTGTCGTCGAGAGGTAGAGATACAGAGTTTCTTCTGGCACAGGCTTAGACAACACCGGGGGCGATGCAAGTAATTCCTTTAGCTCGATAAAATCCTTCTCGCACTCACCATCCCAAGTGAATGCAGGGGATGCCAATTTTGGCCTTCTCAACAATTTGAAGAAAGGTAGGGATCGCTCTGCCACACTGTACAGGAAGCGGTTGAGCGCAGCGATCCTTCACGCGAGGCGTTGAACATCCTTCACGTCCCGAGATATGTAGCGGAATTAAATCGTGAACGTGAACAGCCAGCAAATAAAGCCTCAAGCTAGAATGACAATCAGAGCGCTAAACACATCCACGTAGAAGATGAATGCACAATATCTGATCAAACACTCAACTTTATTAAATAATAACCAATGTTTACAAATGACACTTGACTCTTTAACATAATGACTCACTAGACTCAATAAAGTGATTAGTTACATCATCATGACTCTAAATTACACAAGACACTTATGGCACTACTAGGGCTTCACTTGTCTTTTACTCGCTCTCGGACTCGCCACTTGAAAAGTTTGATTCCAACTCGCTAGAATTTTTTGAAAAAGATTGAAAAAAAGTAGGGAATGAGCACACTCGCCCAGTAGGTATCTTCGTATTGACATGTTGGCAATGTTTACATAGTTAACATTTTTGCTCTAGAAAGGGCAATATTGAAAATGCGAAAAACACGTGAATGAAACCATAGTAGTAATAAGTAGCAAGATAGGTGTAGAGATATGAGATTCTAAGTAAACATGAGCATGATCAAGCAAGATTATAATCTGGCTTTCCATTAACGAGAGTGTACTATCATGTAACGAGAATGTACTTTCATAACCTTGGAACAAGACTATGCACAAGAAAGTCATGTATCGAGGAAATATAATTTCATGAGACCGCCTTATGAATTTCACCCGTTTATAAAAAAAGTACTCCCAGCGCAATGCGACGTCAGTGTACATCATACCCCTTGTTTATAGTATATTTCCGGCCATCTACCGAGGGGGCTAGCGTGGAGCCCTTGGACACCGTCCGTGCCCACCCTTGTGTCTTCAAGTTATAAATCAAGCTTCTTTCATGAGATATAATAATAAAGTTAGCCAATAATATCAAGTTCAAACAATAGTTTCAAGACAACAACACCAAGGTAAGAACGTACAAAAATGGGCATGATAGTTCAAGAAAGATTTAATAAGAATATTATGCTACAGAGTAATTTTTGCAGCATAATAGTACAGTTCCATAGTTCATTAATGACTTAATGAATGAGGTTTGGGTTCCAGATAATCAGAAGATCACCTGAGAACATAGCACTATCAACCCTTGGGTCATAACCCAGCTTAGACTGAAAATCACCGAAAATGGTTCAACGTGGACCGCTATCTTGAGGTAGCGGTCAAGTCAAGACCGCTATCACATGGAGTCGACGCAAATCTGAAGTTGACTGAACTAGGTAGTGGTCATGGGCCAACCGCTATCTTCAGGTAGCGGTCTCCTCCTAGGTACTATCAAGCAAATTCATAGAAAACACAGAAAAAATGAAGTACTCTCTAGACATTTGGGTTTTTACGAAGGCCTTGAAACAAGATCACCTAGTTCGGTAGAAGGAATATCTGACAGAGAAGCTCTTGAGTCCAAGAGGTGTTCCTATCAAGTGCAAGTGATCTAATAGCAAACGTACTAGGGTATGTGCTATATGTGAAGTAACAAAACAAAAATATGGTGAGAAGGAAACGTGCCAAAGCATAAATCAAAGTGTACTTGAGTCATGAAAATTTTCCTTTAAGTACAAAACTATAAAATTTTGGCATGAAATTAACATACATGAAAAATAGCTATATGACATGCTAAGACCTAAATGAAACTCATGCCATGATCAGAAATCATAATTAAATGAAATCGAGCTCAACTACTATATATATATAACAGGAATTTAATGGGTTGGATCTGGTTATAGAAACCAGATAGCGGTCTATCTAGGGCCGCTACTTGAAGGTAGCGGTCTCTAGTAGACCACCTTCTGTCTGCATTAGACAACAGCTAAAATCCGACGTGCAGAGCCTATTCTAGGGCAAATAGTCATGGAACTATAAAAAACTGGAAGATAAAACATTGATGACATGTCACTAATGCATGGGAACGCATGGATTTGGCCAAAGTTATTATCTTTTCCATTAGTTTGTAGGGACATGCATGTAGTGATTACCTAGTTGCGTTGTCATGGAAAAAAATGAAATACGACGTGTAGAAATCATGAAAATGGGAGGGAGTAGAGGGATTTTGTTCCTAACATGATGTTTTAGCTAGTCATGAGATAACCTACCTCTAGTATTGTCCCTAAACATCAAATTTGTTGTCGGAAGATAGCTCCCGTTCCTGCGCGTTCTCCGTAGAAACATCGACTTCAAAACCTTCTAACTCCTCGACGACTTGATCTCCTAACTTGGGATTTAGCAAGAAGTTAGGAGATACTACAGGAAACAAGTAACCCTAAAGGGCGAACTTGAAATAACGATACTATACCTTCGAACTATGCGATCCAAAATTAGGGTTCACGCAGGTCGAAACTGGGTCCTATTTATAGGGAAAGACATAGGGCTGAGAGATTAGATCGAGATAGAGTCCTTATTGGAGGTAGAATCGATCCCTAAGAGTCGATCTTAGGCAAGTTCCCTTGCCAGATCACATCGATCCTTGGCAATTGGGAGGAAAAAAATTCTAGATTTTCCTGGGTTTAATTCATTCCTTTTACAGAAATAGATAACGGTCATGCCAGGACCGCCTCCTCCAGGTAGCAGTCTCGCGACTGACCGCTACTTGACTAGGCCCCTGGAATTTGAATTTGATTCAAACTCCTTCCTAATTTTTCTTATTTATCGATTTTAATTAGAGATAATTACCCTGTTACGTTTCTAGGGTTTGGGCTTGGGCCAAAAGCTTAGGTTTTATGGTTTAAGGCCCATTTTAAGTGGCCCTATTTGTCTAATTAATAACTGGGCTTTTAAATCGATGGCTTTGAATGGTTAATCCCACTTAAGCCTATTTAATTCTTATTAAATATTTAAATATTCTATTTAATTTTTGAAAAATTCTAGAAAAATTACTAGATAAAATCCAAGGTTGCTACACCCTCCCCCACTTAAAAAGAATTTGGTCTCCAAAGTCATTGCACTAGTTTGTGGAGGGTGCATGACTTACATTCAACAGCTCCGGGTATCAAATAGGTCAAAAACCGGATGCGAAATAGGTTAGGATAGTACATTCACCCACGTTCTCATCCCTTGTAGGTTCATCACCCATGACAGCATTGACACGACCTTGTCGCCCATGCCCTCCACTATTCTTTGAAGGTTGTTCCTTTATGAGTGGGCAGTCGGGCATTCTATGTTCTCGACTGCCACAACGCAAGCATGCGTCGAGGCGCTTCCAGCGTTCTTCGACAGCATGTCTGAACTTCTCGCAGAATGTGTAAGCCACCGACTTGCTTTTCTTCTTCCTTAACTCTCTTATTCTTGCCGTTGCCATTTCCATTATGTGGTATCTTCTTGTTATCTCGGGGGTTATGAGTTCCTATGATGCTAAATTTATCTCCATTCTCCCCTCGCCTATCACGTTTTCAGCTTGGCTCCTCATCTTTTCCCTTGAACTTCTTGACCTTTTAAAGGGTCCTTTCACACAAATGGGCCCTATGCACCATCTCCGTATAGGTTCGAATATTTTGTGGGCCAAGTTGTTTAACAAAGACGGGCCTCAATCCGTCCATAAAGCGATTGGCTTTGAGAAGCTATGTGGCAACAAGATGTAGAGCATATCGTGCCAACCTTGAGAATTGTAGCTCATACTCGGCTACAGACATCATGCCTTGCCGAAGGGAGGCAAATTTCGTCGCCTTCCTCCCGCGAACATGCTCCGAGAAATACTTTTCATGGAAGAGCTCAAGAAACTCCTCCCAGGTGAGTTGTGCATTATGTAGATAGCCCGAGGTGGCCTTCCACCATGTACGGGCATCCTTGTTTAATTGGAAAGTGGCAAGTAGGACCTTCTCCTGGTCCGTGCATTGCATAATATTGAATATCCTATCCATTTCATCTATCCAATTTTCTGCTTCATCAGGATTGGATGATCCCGAGAACCTTGGAGGGTTCATACTTCAGAAATTATGATGCAGATCTCCGACGCCAGCTCACGCGCCTGCCTGAGCCACTGTTTCTTGGGTCTAGCTGAGACTTGCAACAGTTTGCTGCATGGCTTCCCAATTCACACGGTTGCCAGCCATTTGGGAAGATATAGTTCCTAAGAAAATATACAATTTGTTATTTCCTTTGGAATTTAATGGGGGTTTAATTCTAGAAGGAAATTCTTATTAAGGATCTAGCTTAACCCGAGCTCTACCCAATCTCTCATTGATTAGGAAATTTCTTCCTAGTTCTTAGGTGTGGGTCCTTAAACCTTAGACTTAACCTACGACTTTGACACATTACTCGGACTTACTTAAGCCTAGGCTATGATACCACCTTAACTGTCATGCCCCGACATATGCAGCGAAATTATGTTGGGAACGTGAACAGCCGACTAATAAAGTCTTAAGCTAGAATGACAATCAGAGCACTAAACACATCCACGTAGAAGATGAATGCACAATATCTGATCAAAAACTCAACTTTATTAAATAATAACCAATGTTTACAAATGACACTTGACTCTTTAACATAATGACTCACTAGACACAATAAAGTGAAAATTTACATCATCATAACTCTAAATTACACAAGACACTTATGACACTCCTAGGGCTTCACTTGTCTTTTACTCGCTCTCGGACTTGCCACTTGAAAGTACGATTCGGACTCGCTAAAATTTCCTGAAAAAGATTAGAAAAAGTAGAGAATGAGCGCACTCGCCCAGTAGATATCTTTGTATCAACATGATGGCAATGTTTACATAGTTAACATTTTTGCTCTAGAAAGGGCAATATTGAAAATGTGATAAACACGCGAATGAAACCATAGTAGTAACAAGTAGCAAGATAAGTGTAGAGATATGAGATTCCAAGTAAACATGAGAATGATCAAGCAAGATTATAATCTAGCCTTCCATTAACGATAATATACTATCATGTAACGAGAATGTACTTTCATAACCTTGGAATAAGGCTATGCACAATAAAGTCAAGTATCAAGCAAGTATAATTTCATGAGATCACCTCGTGGATTTCACCCATTTATAAAAAAAAGTACTCCCAACGTAATGCGATGTTAGTGTTCATCATACCCCATTATTTACAGTATGT
Organism: Amorphophallus konjac; assembly: GCA_022559845.1. Taxonomy (NCBI): domain Eukaryota; kingdom Viridiplantae; phylum Streptophyta; class Magnoliopsida; order Alismatales; family Araceae; genus Amorphophallus; species Amorphophallus konjac. Next base: position 227,206,905 of record CM040123.1, on the reverse strand, counting down.
TTTCAGCTATCTACCGAGGGGGCTAGCGTGGAGCCCTTGGACACCGTCTGTGCCTGCCCTTGCATCTTTAAGTTATAAATCAAGCTACTTCCACGAGATATAACAATAAAGTCGGCCAATAATATCAAGTCCAAACAATAGTTTTATGGCAACAACACTAAGGTAAGAACGTACCAAAATGAGCATGAGAGTTCAAGAAAGATTTAATAAGAATATTATGCTACGGAGGAATTCTGACAGCATAATAGAACATTTCCATGGTTCAATAGTTCATTAATTACTTAATAAATAAGGTTTTGGTTCCAGATAATGAAAAGATCACCTGAGAATAGAGCACTATCAACCCTTGGGTCAAATCCCGGGTTGGACTGAAGATGACAAAAAATGGTTCAACGCGGATCGCTATCTTGAGGTAGCGATCAAGTCAAGACCGCTATAACATGGAGTCAACGCAGGACAAGGAACATGTCGACACAAATCTGAAGTTGACTGAACTAGGTAGCGGTCATGGGCCAACTACTATCTTCAGGTAGTGGCTCCTCCTGGCCGCTATCAAGCCAGTTCATAGAAAACATAAAAACACGAAGTGCTCTCTAGACTTTTAGGTTTTTAGGGTACAACCAGCTCGGCATCTTAGTGAGAATCCCAGGCTCACGGAGTCTTACAGAGACCTTGAAATAAGATCATCTAGTCCGACAGAAGGAATATCCTACGGAGAGGCTCTCAAGTCCAAGAGGTGTTCCTATCAAGTACAAGTGATCTAATAGCAAACGTACCGGGGTACGCGCTATGTGTGAAGTAACAAAATAGATATAAGATGAGAAAGGAATGTGCCAAAGCAGAAATCAAAGTGTACTTAAGTTACGAAAGTTTTTCTTTATGTACAAAACTATACAGTTTTGGCATGAAATTAACATACATGAAAAACATTTTTATAACATGCTAATTTCTAAATAAAACTCATGTCATGATCAAAAATCATAATTAATTGAAATCGAGCTCAACTACTATATATATATAATAGGAATTTAATGGGTTAGATCTGGTTATAGAAACTAGATAGCGGTCTGTCTAGGGCCGCTACTTGAAGGTAGCGGTCTCTGGAGAGCCACCTTCTGTCTGCATCAGACAGAAGCTAAAATCCGGCATACATAGCCTATTCTAGGGCAAATAGTCATGGAACTATAAAAAATTCAAAAATAAAATATTGATAACATGTCACTAATGCATGGGAATGCATGGATTTGGCCAAAGTTATTATCTTTTCCATTAGTTTGCAGGGACATGCATGTAGTGATTATCTAGTTGCACTGCCATGGAAAATTATGAAATGTGATGTGTAGAAATCATGAAAATAGGAGGGAACAAGGGGCTTTTGTTCCTAACATGATGTTTTAGCCAGTCATGAGATAACCTACCTCTGGTATTGTCCCTAAACTTCCAATTTATTGCCGAAAGAGAGCTCCCGTTCCTGTGCATTCTGCGTAGAAACAATGACTTCCAAACCATCTAACTCCTCGATGGCTATATCACTTGACACGGGATTTAGCAAGAAGTGAGAAAATACTAAAGAAAACAAATAACCCTAAAGGACGAACTTGAAATAATGATACTATACCTTCGAACCATGTGATCCAAAATTAGAGTTTGCACAGGTCGAAACTGGGTCCTATTTATAGGGAAAGACCTACAGCTGAGGGATCAGATCGAGATAGAGTCCTTATTGGAGGTAGAATTGATCCCTAAAAGTCCTTAGGCAAGTTCCCATGCCAGATCACATCGATCCTTGGCAATTGGGAGGATAAAAATCAAGATTTTCCTGGGTTTAATTCCTTCCGTTTACGTAACTTATAGCGGTCATGCCAGGACCGCCTCCTCTAGGTAGTGGTCTCGCGACTGACCACTAATTGGCTTGGCCGCCGAAATTTGAATTTAATTCAAACTACTTCCTTATTATGCCCTAATTTTCTTTATTTATCCATTTTAATTAGGGATAATTACCCTATTACGTTTCTAGGGTTTGGGCTTGGGCCAAAAGCTTAGGTTTTAGGGTTTAATGCCAATTTTAAGTGGCCCTATTTGTCTAATTAATAACTGGGCTTTTAAATCGATGGCTTTGAATGGTTAAGCATATTTAATGCTTATTAAATATTTAAATATTCTATTTAATTTCTAAAAAATCCCAAAAAATTACTAGATAAAATCTAGGGTTGCTACAGATGCACGCGGGTGGCCACATATCCAGGATGAACTGGATCTTCTCAGGGTTGCCCTCGATCCCTCGCTGGGTCACCAGGAACTTCCCGGATCCGACTCCAAAGGTACATTTTGCACGGTTAAGCTTCATATTGTACCTCTAGAGGGTGCTGAAGGTCTCGGCCAGGTCGGCGAAATGGTCCTCGGCCTTAGGTGATTTCACAAGCATGTCATCGATATAGGCCTCGATGTTCCGCCCAATCTAGTTTTCGATGATCTGATTGACCAGCCTCTGATTAGTTGCTCTGGCATTTTTTTAACCCGAACGACATTCGGGTGTGGCAGTATACGCCGAAGTTAGTAACGAAGGCGGTCTTCTTGGCATGTTCATGGTTCATCCGGATATGGTGATACCTGGAATAGGCTTCTGGAAAATTGAGAAGTTCATTACCCGAGGTCTAATCGACGAGTTGATCGATGCTCGGTAATGGATAGCAGTCCTTCGGCGTGACTTTGTTAAGCTCGGTGAAGTCATCGCACATCCGCCATTTGCCTGAAGCTTTCGGCACTAGGATGACATTAGCGAGCCAAGTAGGGTAAAGGAACGGGCTAAATAGCTCGATTTTCTTCCCCTTACTGATTTGCTCTTTAATGATCACTTATTTTTCGGGGGCGTGTGCCTTCTTTTTCACTGTTGAACTGGTTTCACTGTCGGGTCAAGATTGAGGTGATGCATTACTGTCTCGCCGGGAATCCCGGGAAGATCATCATCAGACCATGCGAAAACTTGAACATACTCCGAAAGAAATTCCATGTATTGAGCTTGCACTTCAGGTGACAAATCCTCCCTGATCTTAACCTCGAGGGCTGGGTCATCTTTGAGGAAGACCGTTAGTAGCTCCCCACCGGGTTTTCCTACCGCCGCCCTGTCCTCGATCACCCCAAGCCCCATATTTTTGTCCTCTGGATCGACGGCCTCTACGGAGATTACATAGCACCTTCTAGACGTTACTTGGTTACCTAGGACTTCCCCTGTGCCGAATGTAGTGGGAAACTTCATTTTTTGGTGGTAAGTGGAGGGCACTGCCTATATTTGGCCGATGATACCTCGGCCGAAAATGGCATTATAGGCTGACATCCCCTTAACCACAACAAAGTTCTCCATGAATTTTACAGCTTTAGGAGGGGTACCGAGGGTAACGGGCAGGCTTAGCGCTCCCTCAGGATAAGTTGCCTGGCCATTGAACCCACAGAAAGGAGTTTGAATCAGACGTATTCTCGATGGGTTTTCACCCATCTTCAGGAAACATTCGTACAATAGAACGTCTGCGGCACTGTCATTATCCACTAACATCCTGTCTACGTTAGATTGGTTTATGGTAGCCGAGATTACAAGAGCGTCGTCATGCGGGGTCACCACCCCTTCTAGGTCTTGGTCGGAGAAGACCAGAGCCCGCTGATCATTCGTGGGACATGGAGCTCTGGGAGGCTCGAAGGCTCAATTGGCACGCTCAGTGTGACGCTTCCTTCCTCGGCTGCTATCTCCTGCCGAGGCCGATCCTTCCGAGATGACGTTGATATGGATCCCTAGGGGCGGTTGTCGATTTCTTCTGGGGGGACCACGCGGTCCTCACGTTGCTCGGCCACGTACTGGGAGAGGTGTCCTTGACGGACGAGACTCTCGATGTTGTCCTTGAGTTGTTGACAATCAGTAGTATGGTGGCCGTGATCATCGTGGAACTGGCAGTGCTTCCGATGATTGCAGCGTCTAGGGTCGGCCTTCATCGGCTCGGGTCGGTAGAGTAGGCTCGAGTCCTCGATTTCTTGGTATATTTCATAGACAGGGGCAGATAGAGGAGTGTAGCACTCAAATTTGTGTGGAGGCTCCCTACGGTCACCTTCTGGGTTCCTCCTCTTCCTCTGGACAGAGGCCTGCTCAGATGGCCATTCTTTATCCCCTTCTCACCCCGAGCCCGTTGAGTCCCGATAGGTGTTGAGGACTTCCTCACACTCTACATGGCGCAGAGCCAAGGACACTTGGTCGGCGAGAGATGAGGGAGGGTGGAGCACCATTTCCCTCCGGAGAATTTCGTCACGGGTGCCTCCGGTCAGCACGGTAATGGTTGAGGCTACATCCAGGCGGGGGATGCGTAGGGCTTCCGTGATGAGGACATCACCAGCAATCCCCTTTGTTCGAGGATCCCGATGCTCGCCAACTATGCTACATCTTGTTCGCCACTATATTTCGAGTCATATGATGTAATTTTCATTTTCTTATCATGTACTTTTCCTTTTATTTGAGTCCAATACCTAGGTTAGGTAGCTATTTACCTAAGTCTAGAGTCATTATGTTGGTTAATGTGCCCAATTATATGGGCTAGGCCCAGGGGCGCCCCCTTCCCCTTGGTTAAGTGTTAGTAGTCCAAAAGTCAGGGACTTATGTGAAAATGTGGGACTCCTATAAATAGGACCCCAATCCCTCATTTGGAAGCTAATGAAGTATTGATAAAAAGTTTGTCACAAGGATTTGTGCATCTCTCTGTCTCTCTCTCTCCAAAGGGGTGGATTCCTATCTCTCTCTCTCTCTCTCTAAAGGGGGCGGCCCCCTGATGTGACACGACCATCCGAGTCCGAGATTTTCTTTTCATTTTTTTCTCCCATTTTTTTCACATTTCTTTTCCTTTTCAAAAATAGCTTCTCTCCATTTTTTTAACTATTCTCCTTCTCTCTTTTCTTTTTCCATTTTTTTTCGAACTTTCTCTACACCTTTCCCTGCCATTTTTTTTTCATTCTCAAAGAATTATAACGAGATGAGGAGGTCATGGCAAGCCATGCACCTCACGTAAAGAAGTGAGAGCATGCTAAGCCATGCATCTCAAGTAACTCCTCCCTTTCTTTACATTCTTTTTTTTTCTTTTGTTTCCTTCTCAAAGAAACATAATGAGAGAGAGTGAGAGAAATGTGAGAGAGGGTGAAGAGAGATGGAATGAGTGGGATGGGAGAGAGGTCGACCGCGGCCCATGCACCTTACGTGAAGAGAGAGGGAGAGAGAACAGAGAGGATGAGTGAGAGGGACCCTTTCTTCATTTTTTTTAAATCTGCTATAGAGGCTGTCACGAGAGGATGAAGAGAGAGAATGGGATTGAGAGAGAGAGAGAGAGAGGTGTGGGATAATAGTGGCTGCAGGAGGGACGTGGGAGGTGATCGGATATGCTGGGAACCTTGCAACGGTGGGGAGGGGCGATGAACGCCGACGTGCTTGGAGGGGGTGCCAGTCAGGTGTGCTCGGAATGGTGACCGGTAGGGGTCTTGTGGCAGCCGACGGTCTGCATGGCGGCCGCTCGTGGCACAGAGCTGCAGGTGGTGGCCGGTGAAGGGCGGCCTAGCTTTGCATGGTGAGCTGTGGATGATGCAACGGCGAGCTCGCGGGCAGCATCAATGGGCAGCAGCTCTGTTCGAAGTGGCCGAAGAAGACGGTGGCATGCTGCGTGAAGGGGGGCCATGGCGGTGATGCCATTGTTGGTTGCTGCCGAGGACGTTGCATGCACGGCCGCGGCAGGAGACGAGGGAGGTGGCAGGTTTGTGGCGAGGAGCAGGCTGCCTTGGGGGCTGCATTGGGGTCTGCCGGTGAAAGGAGTAGGCCACATGAGGGCCTGTAGATGAAGGGTGCAGAGGCGGGGTATAAGTGTTAGCAGGCGGAGGGGCCATGAGCATGGAATGTGTGTTGTGCGGGTACATGTGGGTGAAGGGTACCAGATGAAGGAGATAAGGGAGAGTAGAGAGGGGGAGTGGCGTGAAAATAGGTTGAGAGAAGAGGGAGAGGGTGTGTGAGAAAGAAAGGGGGGAGTGGGGAGACAACCGGAGGGGAGAGGAGGCAGTGCCAAGGAGGGGAGAGGGTTGAAGGAGGAGAAGAAGATGAGGGAAGCAGGGGGGCCGACTGCGGTGCGCAGAAGAGAGGGAGTTTAGAGAGAGGAAGAAGTTGACGCGGAGGTGGGGGCATCGACAGAGGTGGGAGGAGGTGGAAGGGGCGGACAATGGCGTTGGCCGTGCAGAAGAAGTGAGAGGGAGAGGGGGGGAGAGTAGTGACTGTAGTTGCAGGGAGAGAGGGGGATGAGGGCCGGAGGAAGGGGGGGTTGGGTAGCTTGGCCAAACTGTGGATGTGAGGGATGGGAAATAGAGAAGCAAAGGGAGGGGGAAAAGGAAGAGAATGCCGGCGGCTAGGGGGGTAGGTAGCAGGAAGATTGAGAAGTAGATGGGGTAGACGGAGAAGACAAGAGAAGGCTAGAGAGAGGGAGGGCCGCCTGGGGAGAGGCTAAGAGGGTGAGGGAGTGGTGGTGACGTAGGAGTTAAAGGAGAGGAAAAGAAATAGAGAGTGGGGGTTTCCCCATCTTTCCAAAAATTTAACTTCATTTCATTGTCTTCTTTAACATGGGCTTACATGAGGTTTAAGTAGAAGTGGTGGGGAAGGGGAAGGGACACAGAGCATGGGGAGGGGAGAGAACGCCTTGGAATCCCATCAATCATGGGTTCCACGAGGCATCCTTACATTAAGGAGGTGGATATATATCTATTTTTCTAATAAAAGAAAAGCACTCATTTTAGGCCCATGCATGTTGCCCATTAGCACAAGACACTCTTATATAGTTAATATGGCTTGATAGTTGCCGGCGTCGCTTCGACGATCGTCCGTTGCCGCCTGTCGATCCCACGATGATACCGTCAAACCCATCCACTTGGAGGAGGTTCGACCTCGAACCTCGTAGCTCAGGATCCCGATTGGATGGAGCAACCCGGTTCCCTAAGCTCTGATACCATTTTGATGTGACACGACCATCCGAGTCTGAGATTTTCTTTTCATTTTTTTCTCCCATTTTTTAACATTTCTTTTCCTTTTCAAAAATAGCTTCGCTCCATTTTTTTGAACTCTTCTCCTTCTCTCTTCTCTTTTCCCATTTTTTTTCGAACTTTCTCTGCACCTTTCCCTGCCATTTTTTTTTCATTCTCAAAGAATTATAACGAGATGAGGAAGTCATGGCAAGCCATGCACCTCACATAAAGAAGTGAGAGCATGCTAAGCCATGCATCTCATGTAACTCCTCCCTTTCTTTTTCTTTTTTTTTCTTTTGTTTCCTTCTCAAAGAAACGTAATGAGAGAGAGTGAGAGAAATGTGAGAGAGGGTGAAGAGAGATGGAATGAGTGGGATGGGAGAGAGGTCGACCGCGGCCCATGCACGTTACGTGAAGAGAGAGGGAGAGAGAATAGAGAGGATGAGTGAGAGAGACCCTTTCTTCATTTTTTTTAAATCTGCTATAGAGGCTGTCACGAGAGGATGAAGAGAGAGAATGGGATTGAGAGAGAGAGAGAGGTGTGGGATAATAGTGGCAGCGGGAGGGACGTGGGAGGTGATCGGATATGCTGGGAACCTTGCAACGGTGGGGAGGGGCGATGAATGCCGACGTGCTTGGAGGGGGTGCCAGTCGGGTGTGCTCGGAATGGTGACCAGTAGGGGTCTTGTGGCAGCCGACGGTTTGCATGGCGGCCGCTCGTGGCACAGAGCTGCAGGTGGTGGCCGGTGAAGGGCGGCCTAGCTTTGCATGGCGGGCTGTGGATGATGCAACGGCGAGCTCGCGGGCAGCATCAATGGGCGGCAGCTCTGTTCGAAGTGGCCGAAGAAGACGGTGGCATGCTGCGTGAAGGGGGGCCATGGCGGAGATGCCACTGTCGGTTGCTGCCGGGGACGTTGCATGCACGGCCGCGGCAGGAGATGAGGGAGGTGGCAGGTTTGTGGCGAGGAGCAGGCTGCCTTGGGGGCTGCATGGGGGCCTATCGGTGAAGGGAGTAGGCCACATGAGGGCCTGCAGATGAAGGGTGCAGAGGCGGGGTATAAGTGTTAGCAGGCGGAGGGGCCATGAGCATGGAATGTGTGATGTGCGGGTACATGTGGGTGAAGGGTAGCAGATGAAGGAGATAAGGGAGAGAAGAGAGGGGGAGTGGCGTGAAAATAGGTTGAGAGAAGAGGGAGAGGGTGTGTGAGAAAGAAAGGGGGGAGTGGGGAGACAACCGGAGGGGAGAGGGGGTAGTGCCAAGGAGGGAAGAGTGTTAAAGGAGGAGATGAAGATGAGGGAAGCAGGGGGGCCGACTGCGGTGCGCAGAAGAGAGGGAGTTTAGAGAGAGGAAGAAGATGATGCGGAGGTGGGGGCATCGGCAGAGGTGGGAGGAGGTGGAAGGGGCGGACAATGGCGTTGGCCGTGCAGAAGAAGTTAGAGGGAGAGGGGGGGAGAGTAGTGACTGTAGTTGCAGGGAGAGAGGGGGATGAGGGCAGGAGGAAGGGGGGGTTGGGTAGCTTGGCCAAACTGTGGATGTGAGGGATGGGAAATAGAGAAGCAAACGGAGGGGGAAAATGAAGAGAAGGCCGGCGGCTAGGGGGGTGGGTAGTAGGAAGATTGAGAAGTAGATGGGGTAGAGGGAGAAGACAAGAGAAGGCTAGAGAGAGGGAGGGCCGCCTGGGGAGAGGCTAAGAGGGTGAGGGAGTGGTGGCGACGTAGGAGTGAAAGGAGGGGAAAAGAGGTAAAGAGTGGGGGTTTCCCCATCTTTCCAAAAATTTAACTTCATTTCATTGTCTGCTTTAACGTGGGCTTACATGAGGTTTAAGTAGAAGTGGTGGGGAAGGGGAAAGGACACAAAGCATGGGGAGGGGAGAGAACGCCTTGGAATCTCCTCAATCATGGGTTCCACAAGGCATCCTTACATTAAGGAGGTGGATATATATATATTTTTCTAATAAAAGAAAAGCACTCATTTTAGGCCCATGCATGTGGCCCATTAGCACAAGACACTCTTATATAGTTAATATGGCTTGATAGTTGCCGGCGTCGCTTCGACGATCGTCCATTGCCGCCTGTCGATCCCACGATGATCCCGTCACCCCCTCTCTCTCTCCTCCTCTCTCTCTCCCTTGGGCGACCTTGCCCCTTCACCTCCCTCCCTTGCCACATCACCCTCCACCTCAACATCCCACCCTTTCACCTCCCCAAGACCCATTACTCCCCTTTAGTGTCTCCACTTCCCAGGCAACCTTTCCCCTTCCCCATACAACCTTCCACCTTCCCAAGGGAGAATCCCTTCCCCTCTCCAAAGCAACCCTTCCCATCCCCTAGGCCCCCCATTAACCCTTCCATTAATCCACCACCCACACCCAAGAGACACCCCCCATTCCCCTAGGCCATTTGCGCCCCCACCATCCACCACCTCCCATCCCATTCCCCACACCAGGTCCACCCCCTGCCAACCCCCCCCTCTCCCCTCTCACACCCCCAAACCTCCCTCCCACATCCACAACCAGCAACCTTCCACCCCTCTTTGCTACCCCTCCATCCCTTACCTTCCCATCTCCACCAACAACCCCCCCTTCTTTTAACACTGCCCAGTTTGCAGGTAGCAGATTGGGACCCGACTTGCAGAACCTGCCCCGGGGTCATACGGAATCACCTGAATACGTACCATACATCGAAGGAAAGATCGTCAGGATAGCTTCGTATATGAGGTAGCCTCGCCGGCATCCGACATCTCTACTGTCCGGAGGGTTCATTCTCGTCTGACTGCGCAATCGGGACCTATACCTGGACCAGAGCTGCAGTGCATAAGCTACCACGGCCACACCCCTCAACTTCTGAAGGCGCCACTTGGCCGAGAGCTGCTACCACAAGGCATCCACCATCACCAACAAGCGGCGTCCCTTTCGGCCTCAGGAAGAGTCTTTTCCAATTTTTCTCTCCCGGGTGCGTAGAACAGATCGTTTGGGTCCTGCCCTGACCCCCCCACACTCAACGGACTACTGCTCGCCACCCTGACATCGTCTGGTGCTCTGCTTGGTTGCTGCTCGAAGAAGACTCGTTTACGGTCGTCCTCGACTTGGTCTTGCATCAATCGGTGTTCGGGAGCGGTCGTGGAACCTACGTCAAGCAGCTGAAACACTCTGGGCCATCCTGAACCAGAGCGCAGGGCACCTGCTCCAGGGTCCGCTCCGACCAGTGGCGACGCGGGAGCCATCCACCAAAATTCATAGGCATTCTTGGGTCCGTCAGTGACATTTCGGCGCTGGTTTCGTTGACTTCCGAGTTCGGTGGAGTGCGTGGCAGCATCATCATCGCCACCCTGTCCGATCATTCCAGAACAGGGCAGATCATCTGGCACTTGCTTAAGTTAATCCCCCCCTCCCCGCCTGGCCGGCTTAGCGCCCCTCCCTGTGTGGAGGTAGTGTTTACTTGTACCCTACTCTCCTCTCCTTAGGTGACCCTTACCATGACCCCTTCGATCCCTTCCTATGCCCCCCCACCTTACTCACCACCAACCTTTTCCTACCCCAACCGACCTTATGGGACCAAGCCCACTCCATTTTCTTAGACCCCTTTGACCCCTATGAGTGGAAACTCTCACACCAAGCCATATACATAGGAGAAACTATTTGGATGGGAATGCATGTGCCACTACATTTTGCATCATTTGGTAGGGCTAGTAAGCCCAGTCATCTCATACATGTCACACACACTTTAGGCCCAATGCATGACTGGCTCACATTTGGATGTGCTGGTCCTCCCTCATTCATCATTGATCATATGCATGTTAGGAGCATCTACGGGTGTCCGGATCCCCCGGCATTCATCACCACTTTGTGTGATAGGTTCCCCTACAGATACCGTGGCCCTCCAACCATTGTTATAAAGCCCATGCATGATATGGCCACTTATGGCTGCCCCGGTCCACCTAAGTTCATCAAGGTCCACATGGCATCACAGCATGATAGGTCAATTTACGGTTGCCCCGATCCACCTTTACACACCAAGCTTTTCACACCCACACCGCATCATAGTGCATGGCATATGCATACACGCAAGCAATTCGCAATGAGCGGTGAGGTTCACAAAGAGCGGATAAGAGCTCGCGAGCGCCACTTAGAATTTCAAGTAGGCGATTTGGTGATGATGGCATCGGAGTGGCTCTACCTTAGGGTCACCTCCCATTCGAGGGCACGAGGACTTGGACCTTTCCCTGTTCCTAGTGGCTTTGGCAAACACATCTTATGGATTGAATTTACCAATGGGTTATGGGATATACCCCACTTCTCACGTGGCAGACCCGGCACCCTATATGGGCACAGCGGTGGATCCTAGTGAGTGCTTTAATCCTAAGGAGTGGATCACTTCATTCCGCCTTGAAGCGATTGATGTAGGCTCGCAACTTTCCCCCCTGGGCCTGCTTGAGTGCCAGTAACCCCGCGATCGACCTCAGGGGGGCGCTACTGGCGAAGCTTTCCTTAAATAATCGCCCAAACTGTCGAAAGCCAATGACACTCCCAGGGGCGAGTGCTCGGAACCAAGCCTTGGCGCCTTGAACCAAAGTGGTCACGAATGCTCGGCACTTGACGGCATCGGACGTTCCGTGTAGGGTCATCTGGGCATCGAAACTGTTGTAGTGGTCGACTGGGTTGCCCTGGCTGTCAAAAGATTTGAAGGTCGGCAGTGAAACTCACGGTGAGATCTCTGCTTCCATGATTTTGGTGGAGAATGGATATTGCTCCTCGTCCTCCTTCGTGGAGTTCTGTTGTAGGGTGTGGAGGGGCGCTCTTGCTCGGCGAACAGTCGCTTAAAATCTTGGAGTCGGAGGGAGAGCTCCGGCTGGGGTTGGGATGGTGCCGGGAGGCTCTAGGTGTTCCCCCGGCTCTTCTCCTGCTGCTCCATGGCGGGGACGTCCACCTCTGTACGTTGGCGAGGTGGTTCAGATTTTCTTCCTCGCGGATTGGAGGAGGCCTCCTGTTCCGTGGGCGGGTGTTGCGAGGGTCCACCTGGCCCGCTCCGGATAATGTGTCATCCTTGGAGGTTAAAATGGCCTCCGTCAGAAGGGAGGCTTCTGCGCGGGGGGGGGGGGGGGGACTCGTTCAAGAACGCTGAGACCGTTCCTCCCTGGTTATCTTGGTCCTCATCAAATCGACGAGGATATCCAGTTTAGCGTTGATGGATCGGAAGGCGTCTGGATCCTCGGAAATAGGTTGTCCCCCCGCGGCCGGTGGAGGTAAGACGTTGGCCTGGTTGTTGGAAAGGGGGCAAGTTGAAGAGTGCGTCGGCACAGGGTGCCTACCCACGGCCGTCGGTGCCTTCCCTTTGTTCGGTATTTCTCCTACTATTGCTCCTTCACACCATATTGGCTCTTTGCTTGTTTCCCACAGACGGCGCCAGATGAAGATGCGAGATCTCGTGCCAAAGCCTGAGCCGTCCGATCTAGGGCGATCGTTGCTTGCAGCCACACTTCAGTAGAACTCTGCGATGAGGGAAGCAGAGGACCAGAAGGCCCAGGGAGATGACCCTGGGAAAAATCCTCCGATGCCTAAGTCAACAAGGCCGTAGAGCTTTATTCGAAGGAGGATTAGAGAAGGAGATAGGGGGGCACGGGATTTCTCTCCACCAGTGAGAGTGGCTGAGAGTGCTCAGAATGGCTTCTCCTTTCCTGGAGAGATTTCTTGGGTTTATATGGCTGTTCATTTCTTCCGCTGGGGAGTAGAGTAGACGCAGGGGACGTTTCCTTCGTGTTGAGGGATCTTGCCCTTCCCCTATCCGCCGGCGCAACGCCCGGGCGGTTATGAATCTCCGGCTCTTCATCTCCTAGGGAGTCGAGCGGACAGTTGATCTGCACATGCTTGATTCTAGCTCGGTCATACTTTCAGCTCTTCCCGGCCGAACGGGATGCCAAGTGGTCGGTAGCCGAGCTAAGTTCTCACCTGGCTCTCGGGCTAAGTGGGTCCCGTGAGACTATCACTTTGCGGGCCATGCATGAACTTGGGGCTTCCGGGCTAAGTGGGTCTCATGAGGCTATCACTTGGCGGGCTATGTACTTGGGGCTTCCAGGCTACCTGGGCCGAGCATCTTATTAGGCCGCAAATTGCCCTCTCTCCTGATACTTTTACTAGCACGAGATAAATTAAGAGATCTTGCCCCTTTCTTCTTGGATATTTATTTAGGACTGATTTCGTCATACAACCTGCTGACCATATACTCTGATGATAATTCAAGACTCAAAAGGCATGAGGAGGGCCTAACCGGAAAATATTCAATCCCACCGAAAGAAGCTAGGAGTCCATTGAGGACCGTCTGACCCAAGTGGCAACTAGATTGGTCATGTACTTAACCGGTGATCTCAAGCGCAGTCGTGTTTTGAATCAGGTCATCGTGGAATTTGCAAGTTTAGAAATTGGCTGGCTCTTGAATAACAATCTTAGTGGGTTCCCTAGTGCATACACTTTATTATGTGATGGTACGATCATTTGCTTGAATGGTGGGATTCCATATGAAAAAGGGCGAAGGTAGAGTTCTTCAGATTTCAAAGAATATTAACTTATTATATGTTTACACCTGAAGAACTCCTATTTATGAGAAGTAATTTGGTTAATCATCGATCCCTCCCTCTGTGTTGTTGGATTGCCTCACAGGATGGTGCTCTCAGATTGGGAATCGGGACAGGATTGGCAATCGGGATCTGAATGAATCAAAACCAGCTTGTACCTTCTAAGTAGTTGTTTGGTGTGCCATAAAATGAATTGAAACACTGTACCACATTATCGCACTATTTTCATCCCAAGGCCGCGTGACCTTGCAATCTATATATAGTTGGGACTTGGGACGAGTGCTGAGATGTGGTGCCGTCCACACTGTTGCGCCTGGGCATGTTGACCAACTTTGGTTGCCCAAATCCGCACCCACTGGAATGCGGTCATCTACAAAGGGATGGGGCCATATATGGCCAATGAGTCAGTTGGCATCTCCTCTTGTCCGTCAAAAGGAGCGGCCAGAGTTTGATCTCTCTTCAGCCAACATACGATTAACTCGGAGTTACATGGGGATACACCTTTTTGTCGATTCTATACTTTTTTGGGGTTGTCTGCGTACTTTTTTTTTTTAAGCCCCCGTCAACGGAAATTTTATATAAATGTAGGAAAGGAATGCAAAATACAGTAAGGAAATGAGAGAAATTAGGGCCTGAAAGAGGGGCACCCTATCTTATCAAGACGATAGGGACCTTTTACAGAAGTGGGGAGCTCGGCCCAAGAAAATCAAGTAGAGGGAGAAGACAAAAAACACCCATGGCCAGTCAACATGTCCGCCACCTGGTTAACTTTCCTAAACACATGAGATAAGATCACATGCACTTGGTGAGATGGATAATCCACGTCCAGCATGATAAGGTGCAGCCGCCACGGACAATCAAATCACCGGTTGGCAACCTGAGCAACCACAAGAGAGTCGGTCTCGACCTCAACCGCATGGACTCCTCGGTCAACACAAAGAGAGAGACCGTCACGGAGGGCTTTACCATCATATGTTTAGGCTGTTAAAGGATGATAGTTTTTATTTGTAAAGGAATGTATGTTATTAATGTAGTATTGTTTTATTTGAGAAACATGCTTGCTTTTAGTGTCCGTGCATTCCCCCCTCAAATTCAGTCTATTTCGAATCACTTATGTATCTATGTATCCAACTTGCTTTATGCAAAAATTTGTTTCTAATCTGATGATGTTTATATGGAATTTTTATGCCGGACATCATTCATTCTTACAACTGGGTTATAATTTATTATTTCCAGTGTCATTATTCTTGTGTCAGTCACTGATTATTGGTCATTGTCAGGACAAACAATACAATCATATTTTGCATCTTCGACACTACATGCACATACACAGATGTAAAAAAAATATAGTTATTATTATTTACTACAAAATTGAACCCTCATGAATTGATTTACATATATAACTCAAATTAACATGCAGGGGTAAAAGAAGCAGCTAGTTGTTGAAATTCAAGGAGATTATATCTTAAGTTCTTGACGAAGGAATATGGGGCCCGAGTCAAGGATAGGGTGTGCATCCACGGAGGTTAAAAAACATTGGTGACATATACACCAACTCAAGAAATTTGAGTTAAATCTTTCCAATTTTTCATGACATATATATGATAACCAGGGAGCAAATGGAGCCATACAACACATATCAGATTCGAAGGTGTGCTCGTCAATAGCAAGGCAGCAACAGACCAGCTAATATTCCATATTTGTGTAGAAAATATTAAAACTAAACTAAGAGAGCTACTGGCCTCCACATACCCATCATAAAAATTAAAAAATGTCCCTCTCGCAAGCCTCCCACCTTTCAATCGGCTCTGTATCCTAACAACGAGCTTATAGTTGAAAGTAAAAAAAAGGGATTTTTTGCATGAAAAGTATTGTTAAATGATAATTTACAAAAAAATCATTCATGCAAATGTATTGACACTCATATCACCGTGTAAATCTGAATTGTGCCAAAATGTCATATTTATTTGCAGACATATCACTTCTTTTTGTCAAAAACATACAAAAGAATCATGTTTAAATGGCATTTATGTACTATTTAAATTAAGATTTTTTTAAATAAACCATTGTTACAGACGTTTTTACATACATATTATTCCTGGAAACATATTAACATACATATCACTATTATCATAAATAACTTGCAAAATATGCCATCACTGTCACCCCCGTTACCCCTTGATCAAATAACCATGGTTAATATTAACCAAACGTGCGAAATTACTATACTACCCTAGGGTAAAAGGCATCCCCTCAGTCGAAACCTATCCATACGAACAAACTCCAAATCCCTCCCCTCCCCTATTTAGGAACCCTAATTCTCCTTTCTTCGAAGAACCCTAATCCTCGTTTGTGCTTCCCCGAAACCCTAACCGTGAAGAAGAGCGATCGTGCATTGCATCCTAGCTCCCTCCATCCATTCTCCATCCTTCTTTCTTTTAGGAATTCTAATACCCCCTTTGTAGCACCCCGTATAAATATATATATATATATATTTATTTATTTATTAATAATATTTCTCAAATATAAAAAAAATATATTAGATAAACTCTAGAGGAAGCTTAAGTAAGAAGTTGGAACACGAAGTTATCATATGTAAAGATTATTCACTTAACATGTGGCTTCCTAGTGTAGTTGGTTAAGTAACTTGTCTTTCAACTCAACGACTAGTGTTCAGATCCTAGCATCCACCATTTACCTTTTGTGCCAATTAATTATACATTATAGGCTATCAACGTACAGACTTGGTAAATAGGCTAGCAATAGTAATGTAGAGACTTTCTTGCGGGCTGCAGCAACGTATAGACTTTGAGCCACCGCATTAACCGCAGCAATGTATAGACTTGAGCTGCAATGTATAGACTTGGAGTTGCAGCAATGTATAGACTTTGCACAAATGACCAATGTATAGACTTGAATGTATAGACTTGGAGTTGCAGCAATGTATAGACTTTGGACAAATGGCCAATGTATAGACTTGAGCTGCAATGTATAGACTTTGAGAGGATGTACAGACTTTGTGATGTAAGCCAATGTATAGACTTTGATAGGGTACAGACTTTGTGATGATGTACAGACTTTGTGATGGAAGCCAATGTATAGACTTTGAGAGGGAGAGGATGTACAGACTTGTTTTGTGATGTACAGACTTGTGAAGAGGGAGAGGATATACAGACTTTGTGATGGAAGCCAATGTATAGACTTTGAGAGGGAGAGGATGTACAGATAGACTTTGAGAGGGAGAGGACGTACAGACTTTGTGAAGCCAATGTATAGACTTTGAGGAGGCCAATCTATAGACTTTGAGGATGTACAGACTTTGAGGAAGCCAATGTATAGACTTTGAGGATGTACAGACTTTAAGGATGTACAGACTTTGAAAGTGTACATATTGAAGAGGGATCGTGTATGAATGTGGGAGACAGACTTTACAATTTGGGCCATGGATTGGCTGTCCAAACATTATCCCTTATCTCTCCAGCCTGTACAAGCTGTAAAGCCCCATTATTCCAGATCTTGCCCCCCTATCCGGTCATACCAGACCCTATAACATACCCTTTGCTACCCCCATTCTAGGTTAGCTAAGGTTGGGGCAAAGCTCTGTAGGGATTACACAGTCACCTAGAAGGGTTCTACTACTGCTAGAGATCTTCCAACAAGGTAGGTGTTCTCAACTTTTAACTAAACTAGTAGCTAATCTAGGATGATTAGTCTATTTCTATTAAAAAAAAGGATGATTAGTCTAGGCATTTAGTCTTAGGCTCATTTCCATACGATATTTAGTGTTTATAAAGCATGTGTTAGCTTAAATCTAGGACGATTAGCATGTATTAACTTCATACCTAAGATAATTAGTATGTATTAGCCTTATACCCAGAATAGTTAGCAAGTATTAGCAAGTATTAGTCTCATACCTAGAATAATTAGCATGTGTTAGCTTAAATCTAGGATGATTAGCATGTATTAGCTTCATACCTAAGATAATTAGCATGTATTAGCCTAATACCCAGAATAATTAGTAAGTATTAGCAAGTATTAGCAAGTATTAGTCTCATACCTAGAATAATTAGCATGTGTTAGCTTAAATCTAAGGCGATTAGCATGTATTAGCTTCATACCTAAGATAATTAGCATGTATTAGTCTTATATCCAAAATAATTAGCAAGTATTACCAAGTATTAGTCTCATACCTATAATAATTAGCATGTGTTAGCTTAAATCTAGGATGATTAGCATGTATTAGCTAATATCTATATTTGATATAGTTCATGCTTTAGTAAAGGGCATGTCATTATGTCAATTTCTGTGAAACTGAAATCACCATGTTAAAAATGTTATATTAGAGTTAAATTAATCTGTTAGCCTACCTAACCTAATAATATGTTAGGCTAAATCTCCATGTTACTTGTTTTACCAACACGTCTTACGTTGAATGATCACCTCAGATTTGATATAGTTCATGCTTTAGTAAAGGGCTTGTCATTATGTCAATTTCTGTGAAACTAAAACTACCATGTTAAAAATATTATATTAGAGAAACTAAAACCTGAAAATAGTGAAGGAAGAAATTGTAGCCAAGAGGATGAAAAACGTGGAAAAAGATCAAGTTGAAAAAGTCCAAGTTGAAAGCACAATGAAATTATATTAAAAATAGGGGGTTCTAAGAAGGAGAATAACGTAAAATCTAGAGAGAATGAGAATATGTGAAAGAAGAGAAAGTTGTAGATTGGAGGGTTAGGAATAAGTTTTATGAAGAGTGCAGAGAGAGAAAATGAGAGGAAGAAGGTGAAAAATGTGAAAAACCGAGATCTATAGGCGCAGGTGAACAGTGACTGAGTAGAAAATAGAACCGTAGAAAATTAATTATAACTTAAAAACTAAGAGGAAAATCTATATCTACAAGAGAATAAGAACTTTTGTGAAGAACTCAGAGAGAAAAGAGGATTGGAAGGGCATGAAAACTGGGGAACAAAAGAAAGTATCAACTCGGATGAACAGTAATGTGCCAGGACAGCAAGTGGAAAAATATGCAATAACTTGAAAACAGAGAAGAATTAGAGAAAGAGGTTGAAGAAGAAAATGTAAAGCACTTAAGGATGAAAAAGTTTGCAGAAGACATGAAATTGAAAGGAAGATCTGAAAAATATGAAAAGGACTAAGAAAGACTAAAATCTCAAGAACTTACATGAATAACAACATAAACATAAAAACCCAAGACCCCTCTCAATTGCATGTTTAGTAAATAGATATAAAGTATATACGGCATGTTTCTCATGTATTAGTCTTATACCCAAGACGATTAGCAGGTATTAGCTTCAATCTAGGGTAATTGGTATGAATTAGCTTCATATCCATACGATCTATCCGTATAACGCAAGTTTTATCATTTAACTAACCTATTAAAATTTACTAGAAGGTGGCAGACCAAAGGGCGCCTTCTTCTAAGAGATTGCAACCCCATGGGCACCTTCTAACTACATAATGTTAAACTAATCGTCCAGTTAACCCTAGCTTAATCAAAGATTAATACCTTAAGCCATTTTGAGCAGATATGAGCTGCAGAGTCGACCTAGCCAGTTCACCGCGTTGACGCGATGAACTGCAGAGTCGACCCTGCCTATTCACAGGGTCGACCCAGCTTGTCCACCGCCTTGACGTGATGAACTGCAGAGTCGACCCTGCCTGTTCACAGGGTCGACCCAGCCTGTTCTCCGCGTTGACGCGATGAACTGCAGAGTCGACCCAGCCTGTTCACCGCGTTGACGCGATGAACTATTGAGTCGACACAGCTAGCTCATTACGTTAACGTGATCATTAGGCTTTCACTTTTGCCATCTCCACTGATAGATGGCAGCCTAAGAGGTGCCATTTAACTCCTAATAGGGTCCTCTAAACCCTGTATAGTTCCCAGGAAGGGCATCCCACAGTGAGGGTGTCATTTCTAAACTTGTCAGGTGGCCCATAAGGCACCTCTCTTATCTAGTTTTTTTTCCGTGTATCAAATGTTACTGATTTCCACTCCTAGTTCATCCCTACACATCAATGCGCCCTTGGATTCCATTCCATAATTCAACCTTATATATCATACTGGTCAAACCTTGAAATTTCATATTGACTATAAATGAGAGTGGATGTCAACAAACATGATTAATGCTGTGCATATAGGGCCCGGTCTGGTCCTGGGAGGAGCACCCAAAGGTACTTGTGCCCATGGGAGTTTATTGACCACGGTGTTTAGCATTGCACCTGAGTACTTGCTTGCTAGGCTTTAGACATTCCACTCATTCTCGTGATATTACTCGATTGATTTGACTTGAGACCCGCAGAAGGGTAAAGTTTTTGCTTGAATGAAATTGATAAATAGCCAATTCCAGTTTTTCATGCTTGAATTTATATTACTTTCTATTACTTGCTTGACATGAGTTCTTACTCTCTTGGAAAGATTTTGTTAATTCCAGTTATTACTTGCTTGAATCTCTTGCTATTGCTGCATTGAAGTTGGAATCCTTATACTCTCACTTGTTATTCCTTCACTGCTCTTGTCGATTTTTACAATCCTTGATATCTACTCATCTACATGCATAGCTTTACTGACATTAATTGAACTTGTAAATCACTTAAAACATGTTAAATCTTGAGATGTAATTCCTACTGAGCGATTCACTCATCTAGTTGTTTTCTAATATTTTCAGGTAATTTGGATGTCAACCAACACTCGGAATGGAATGAGACTGAGTGATGAGTGTTAGAGTGAAGTTATCAAATTGTCATGTCCTTTGTGTTATTGTATTAGTTCACTTATGTCAGTTGTATCAATTCATCTATGTCATTTGTATTAGTCAACTTGATTAGAACTGCTTAAGATTTGAAGCCTAGTCGTTGGACTCTGGGAACATATGTATTTGTCCTTTGATTAGTTGTGACAATTGTCAGCTCGTACTATTTGCATTAAATTTGATTTAAATCTTAGTTATTTGCGCACTCTGATATTTACATGATTGACACGATCTATATAGACGTGTCACACCTCCGGGTAATCTTCCGCGCTCGAGGCGTGACACCCTTTTTCCTAGAATCCTAATCATGAAGAAGAGTGCTTTGCAGAGCAACTAATCCCGGGAACCCTAATTGGAACTCTAAGAAGCCACGTAAAGTGAGGAAGCGGAGACGAAGGATCAAACCCTAATCGCCACTGAAACGAAGGAGCAAAAGAGGTAATCTTTCTCACCATTCCCATCTCTCATCTATAGTGAATAGTTGGGTGTTGTAGTTGTATATGACAGTTTTTATATGGTAGTTTTTTGGATGTAGGTTTGGAGAGAAGATTTTAGATTTGAAATCTCTCGATCGCCATAGCTATGGACCAAATATGTTTTTTAATGTTGTTTACAGTTGAGGCATTTTTCTATGCTAGTAGACAAGTATTTAAATGCAACTGGTGAGGTGTAGATGGAAGGTGGGGCTACCTGTAGGGTGAGACAACTCTATCTTTTATGTTGTTAGCCATACTGTGGGGTGGGACAAGTCTCTATGTTTTATGTAGTTGAGCTCTGATTGTAGCGGTGCCATTATATTTTTTTCTTGTATGGTTCACATATTATGTGCTTCACATATTACGTGTTACATGATGGATGATGAATCATACACTATATTAGTTAAAATATGTGGGGGCTAGTGGAAAAATGTGAAAGTTGGTCCTAGCAGAATTTGTCACCGCCTCATGAAATAGAAAAGCTTTCATATTTACAAAGATTATACAAACTTGAAGGATTTGCTTGGTCTTGTGTGCAACCTGATTAAGTGGGGTCTCGATGAGATGGTGAGCATAATGTGGAGGGTGCCCAAAGCTCGGCCTAAAATATACCAGCAGATTGTAAAATTTAGAGATGTTTTGATGATATTTGACCATTATCAGTCCAACGATACCATAGAGATAGTTATTACAGTAGAGTCTGTAACCAATGTCACACAGTCATAAGGTAAGGAAGACAACAATGTGAGGAAAGTACAGTCTAAGAGAAGGAGGACCTGTAGTAAGGCAAGGGGGAAAGAACCCATGCCGGAGGAGGATTTTGTGGACATTGATGGTTCAGATTCTCCATATGATATTAGAGACTTTATTACAGTTGACGATGATATTGTAAGAGAGGGTGAGAATGAGGAGGCAACTTTGTTGATTCCATAGGGTGTTGACTGTGCTAAGGGTGTTGGTCATGAGCGAGCATAGGCAGAGGGTGTTAGTCATGAGGAAGCACAGGCACAGGGTGTTGAGGAAGGACATGCAGAGGGTGTTGAAGATGCAGATGAGGGTGTCTCAGACTATGAGCTTGAGTCTGAGAGTAGCTACCATAGCCTATTGTCAAGTGATGATGATGATTACAGAGATTATGTAGATGAGGGTAGGGGCATAGAGATGGAGGACCTGCAAACTAATGACGACTGTATAAACATCATAGTGGGCACTACATTCCAGGACCGGGAAACACTTATCCTGGCTAGGCAACAATATGCTGTGAAGACTGAGTGTTATCTTAAGACCTATAGGAGTGACCCAACTAGGCTGATCATGCATTGTGCGTATAAGAAATGTGAATAGTGGATGCATGCATTTGGATTGTCCAATACAGTTACATTTCAGATAAAAACAATCATAGGACAGCACACCTGTCCCGGGGAAAACATGGCTGGGAATAAGATGGCCACTACCAAGTGGGTTGCTGCTAAGGTTAAACCTTGGCTCACTATTGAAGGGGACATTGTGCCCAAAGAGCTGCATAGAAGGCTAAAGGCTAATTAGCTTACCATTCCACAGACTATGGAGAGGTAAGGAACTGGCAATGATGGCCATACATTTTTCTTTGGAGGAGGTCTATGGTCGATTAGGAGATCTTGCAGAGGAGTTGCTTGCAAGAAATCCTGGAATTGTGATTAAGTACATGGCACATATCATACATTCCTTCGATTTTTTGTTTCTTTTAAAGCTTGCATAGAGGGATTTATGAAGGGCTGTAGACCACTCACTGGTCTAGATGGCTGCCACTTGAAAACATGGTTTCTTGGTGCCACGCTTAATGTAGTGGCATTGGATGGTAATGATGGCTTGTTCCCTGTTGCATATGCAATTATTTAGTCTGAGAATGAGAGGAGTTGGTTGTGATTTTAAAAAAATCTGAATGAAGGTATTGGGGAAGTCTCAAGATTAGTTCTAATATCGGACAGATAGAAATGGATGGAAGAAGCAATAAAATTGTATTATCCTACTGCTCAACATAGAACATGTGTCAGGCATATGTACAAGAACTTCAAGAAAAATTACCAAGGGAAGAAATTAGGAAAAATGGTATGAAATGCAACTAAATGTTTTACAAGGGAAGGGTGTTTATAGTACATGAGATAGATCAGGGAAGAGATTGCGAGTGCTTTCCATTATTTGGACCAAGCTATGTTGAAGGGTGAGCAGTGGAGTGGGAGCATGTTTGGCCGGGAGGCTAAATGTCACTATGTGACAAACAATCTTTTAGAATCTTTTAATGCATTCATTAGCCAGGCCAGATAAAAGATTATAGTTTACTGTATTGACTACATTCACGGACATATAATGAAGTTGATGGAATTGAGAAGGAGGAGAGCATCAAAGTGGAAGGATAGTTTTGTCCCTAAGGCAAGGACCCACATGCAAGAAATCAGCAAGGGTTTGGGGGGTTACGTAGTACAGAAATCCACCCCATTTTATGGAGACGTGAGAAGTCCATATGAGAGATCAATGGTGAACATCAAGGACAAGATCTACTCTTGTAGGAGGTGGCAATTGACTAGCCTGTCATGTGTGCATGTGGCATCTTTTCTTGCCACATGTAGGGGTGTTGATTGGGAACAATTTGTGGATCAGTGCTACTCAGTTGACAATTATAAAGCAACCTGTGATCTTAATATTTCTCCCATTACAGGCAAGAATCAGTGGCCAAGGAAGCCATTAGAACATCCAATTCTGCCCCCGAAGGTGAAGCGACCATCTGGCAAACCCAGGAAGAAGAGAATCAAAGCTGAGGATGAGGGTCAAAAGAAAACAAAGAAAAGACATCATACATGCAAGAAGTGTGGGGAATATAGCCACTACACAAAGAAGTGCAAGAACCCATTTAACCCTATCTATCAAGCACCTACTCCAAGGTACAAGTCACTAGCCTACAAGTAAATCACCTCTGCTATTCATTCATTCTAACTATTGCACTTGTGAATCATAGGCCACCGGGGAGACCCGGGAAGGAAAGTACTAACACCTACCGATCAACTCTATCTAACAGATGAGCTTCTACTAGGTAATTCACCGATACCTTATTTTCTACCACAGAAAGTACCTTGTATTTTAGTGATACCTTATTTTCTACCCAAACTCTACTTAATGCCTTCTACCTTTTCTAACAATTGTTTACAGGGGAGTAGCAATTCCAAATAGATAGTTGCATGAGCCTGATGTGGGCAATCTCAGTACACATGGTTCTTCTGCCAGTGCAGGGCCGACTAGAAATCTTAATGGTGCCAGGATAGATGTGAGCCAACCTGCTGGAAGTGTTGAGGGTGACATGATGAATGCCAGTGCAGGGCCTACTAGACGTTGAGGGTCATGCAAGAGGAGCATTATGTATATGAATTTAAAGTCATATGATTGGGAATATGTTGAGGGTGCCACGATAGATGTAGCATCAGGGTGCCACGATGAATGCCAGTGCGAGGAGGAGCATTAGTTTTGTGATGATTGGCAATGTTTTGTAATATGACTTTAAAGTCAAAATGTTATGACTGTTGTGACTTATGTCAGTTCAGTAATGACTTTTGACTTATGTATATGAATTTAGATAGTATACTGTAATTGGGTTTTGACTTATGTTCTGAATTTAGATAGTGTACTGTAATTGGGTTATGACTTTTGACTTATGTATATAAATTACTAATCTCATGTCCATTTATCACCTCTATCAAAGATTTTAAGACAAATAACTTGTTGACATCCTATGTCATGTCTTTTTATCACCTATTTTTGTCACCTGACACTAATGTTGAAGAATCGATGTTGGATTCAGTCGATAGGGTCTGGCAGTCGATTGACAGGGTCTGGGGGTCGGTCGACCTCTATAAAAGATTTTATGTCTTTCGTTTTCAGACTCGATCGATAGGGTCTGGGGGTCGGTCGACCTCTATCAGAGATTTTATGATGCGGGACGGACAGTGAACCTGGGACTCTAGCTCACGGACCTCCCTAAGCGAGGGAAACGCGGGATAGTGCGAGGTTGAGAAACCGGCAAAGAGCCTCGGGTATCGGTTTTTTCGCGTGTACTCGGCTCGAGTCACATGATGGGTTCACTCACTCACTCTCGCAGTGGTGATGAAAATGACTATCGAGCTAATTAACCTATCACTCTAGCATCGGCAATCAAAAATATACGAATTGAACAAAATATCAAAGTAGGAGGGTGGCGACTGTACCTCCACGCTCCGGGCGTGGGGAAGGCGATCCCGGCCAAGACTCGTACTCCCGGTACACATTAATTAAAGTATTACAGTAGTAATTTTATGGCCCACTCCACGCAGGGAGGTAAAGGGAGACAAAAATAACCCAGGAATTCCAAGCTTGGGTTGACGGGTAGCAATTTGGAATGCTCCCGGACCGGAGACGAACTGCGGGTTCAGCTCGGTTCTGCGGGTCCCACAGGACAGCAGGCGGTCCGGCTGCTGGGACGGTGGTGCTCGGATGTCTCCTTGCTATGACGACTTGCTGGGACGCTGCTGATGGGTTGTCGAGCGATCTCCGGTAGCAGCGGTCGCCGAAGGTATCCCGGCGTATTTTACCGGGATTTACCGGTGGACTGATTTGCTGGCCTGTCCACGGATCTTAACTGTACGCCTCCACGAAAAGAATTTCTGTGGCCAGATCCGGTGTCGGATCGACGTAAAATTGGTACCGATGGATAAGAGACTCAAAGGGATACAACATATATTTATTTCAGATCCATCCAGTAGACGGATTAGAAATGAAAACGACTGTCGGTTGTTGTTTCTTTATGGCTTGGAATTACAGACACACAGGGAAGAACAAGAACTTCCTGAAGATGAATTTTGACCGACAGGAAGACGATAGATCTAGACCCTATAAAAATTATGGGTGGAAGGTAGGAAAGTGAGGAACACGCATGAATTTTTGGGGATTTTTGGAAGATGTATAAGGGGTGGAAAAATAGAAGAACAGACTCCTATCCTGCAGATCTGCAAGCAAGCAGACTGCCAGGGGTGGAACTAAAATTACGGGAAAAATAGCAAATGACCTCTGATTGGCACGAAATTTAAAATGAAGACTGAGGATAACAAGAAGAACAAACACGTAAAATTATAGTTCGATCAGATCTCCTGATGTGGAGATAAAAATTGGGCTTCAACCTTCTGTCCTGATGTGGATAGAATTCCGACGCAACGGCGATGGCGGTGCGACGGCGGCTCGATGGCGGCGGCGGTGGCGGTGCTGAGCTTCACAGTCAGAGAGGGGGAGGGGAGGAGGCTTCACATCTCTAGAAGTTTGCAGAAATCCACCTCCAAGGGGGTGGGAGAGAGAAAGGGGCGCCCTTGGGCTCTTGGAACAATTTTATTAAATTCTTCTTCATTAAATCCACCAAATGGAAAATACAAGGGATATATAGAAATGTACAAATGACCTTAACTACCCCTAGATCTAGGGTTAGGGAGGGGTAAATAAGGGATAGCATTTTCTTCCCCCATGTGGTCAAATGGCCACATTAAATAAAAATACAACATGTAATATAATATACTAAATGGGGACGTCCCCTTGACTTAAGGGTACCCAAATTTGAATTTTTCATTTTTTGTCCCCCCATGGTCCAAGTCTAATTTTGGACTTTGAACTAACCCCACATGGGCCCTAGAACCTAGGTGGACCAATGAGAAAGATGGTGGCGGCCCCGGTTGAACCTACTAAACTTTTACAAATAAACCTTAAGACTTTAAAGACTAACCCTTTGGCTTATAAAGCCTTACAATTACAAACCCAATTAGCCAAGGGTATAAATACAAACAAAAGGATACAAATGTAAAATAAAAAAGTTAGTGCCCAGTGTTGATTCCCATCAATTTACCCCGAGTGGGAAGAACTCGACCCCGTCGAGTAAGGGGTGCGGCTGCTCGTGTGGCTCCTGCGTATCCGTCATCGAACCAGGAAGCGCGGAGTATGCTCCACTGCAAGTATTCGTCACCTGCTCATCCCGTATATATTCGATATGCTCATGCTACTGTGGGAATGAGGCTAGAGGTGGATACTCCGGGGTGGGGTCACTCTCAAAGGGGAGGAGGCGGCTCGAAGACTCACTAGGAATCACCGTTGGGTCCTTTTATGTGACTAGATCCGATATGTTGATGTAGATCCGATCCTAAATTCCGATAAGTCGACAACGTACGAATTAGATCCGACTTGCCTCGCACTCGAAAGGGACTAACAACGCGAGCGTACAAAAGACCGACTCGACTCGATGCATGCAGACTCACTATGCACTCGACAATCTTTGACAAAAATAGAGAAAAACACGGACTCACACATGACCCTAAACAAACCGACTGTTAGACCGACTCATACATATGCAATGGTGGATCAGGACATCCGAATGCATGCCATGCATACACAAGATGCAACCGGTGGTAGGCGGAATGGGGGAGTCCCAGACATCCTAAAGTGATCCACTCATGCACGGACGGCCCTTTGGATTTGGGAGGTTTGGGAGGGCTAGGAGTGCCGAATGCAGCTTCTTCCTTACCCATATATGATGACCGTGGAACGGTCCCCTGGCTGAGTGTAGGTGGACTGGCCCGTGGGTAAGGGGTGTGGTAGTGGACTTCCCTAACAAGGTGGAATGGATAAAGTGGGTCATAAGGCTTACTAGGGAAGGGGTCAAAGAGATCAAAGAAGGTGTGACCCCTCGAATTGGATTCCCACATGTCATAGTCCCATGTCGGAAATTCTTGAAGGTGTAGGTGGTCACCTTCATGCACTAGGATATAGGGGATGGTGTGGACGCCAAAAAAAATGAATGATGATGATGATCATTGCGACATTTGCGTCTATGCATTCGAGCGCGAGTCGAAGATGGAAATGCCGAATAAACCTCATACCTCGCCTGATCAAGACGAGGACTCACTTGGTGGTCCGCTAGCCGATGAGGGAGCCCCCCTGGGTGGAAGATACGGCCACAACTCTACTGCCGGCCATGCCAAGAGCTGAATCAAAGAAGAGCTAGGAACTCCGACACAGTCTCGACGTGCATCGAAAGTCATGCAAAGTCTGGGACCGAGCCCCAGAGGCTGCGAACGGAACATTGTGGAGGCCATACATCGCAACCAGAATATTTATGGAATGCCAACATTGATATAAATGGCCGCGACTTCAAAAAGAATCCATTCAATGCTTAAAATGGAACGGAAGGGCCTTAAATCGGCGCGCCTTAAACCGACACGCCCTAAAACGGCGCACCCCCCTTGCATTGCTAAACCAACGTGCCAATGTGCCTCCATGTTAAAAGCTTTTCCTCCAAATGCTTATCCAGCGCCACCTTTTCCCAAATACGGCGCGCTCATTGAAGGATGCTCCCCTTGTAATTCCGTTAAAACGGCGCCACTTGTGTTGCATTAAAACGACGCCCATGTGCAAAGCTATTCCTTTGAAAGCTATTACGGCATGGCCATTTTGAAGGCCAAAAAGTTGATATGGCGCGCTACAGTACCCGGCATGCCTCGTTTAAAAGCTATTACTTCAAATGTTAAATCGGCGCGGCCTGGGCCACGCCGGTTTAACCCCATTCCATCCCATCCATACTCTGATGCTCTGTTTTGTTTAAATGCGGTGCGCGAAGAGCATTCAATGTTCTGAAGCCGTGCCTCCGTCTCCACTCGACAGCGCATTAACATCATCGGGGAAGGCATGTCTTCGGACGAAGATCTCCCAATAAACCTGCAACCGTGCTGTCCTCGGACGAACGACAGTGTACGGCATGAATCGCCGGATGCCAGCGACATGCCAACCTTGTTCGTCTAGCAGAGGAATGAAGTGGCGGGAGTTTCTTCCGTTCGAGCAAAGAAAAGGCAACCCATTATATATACTCTGTAGGTTTGACAGAGCAACCCCCTGGAGACTCCTCTCCCGGCTGGCCATTTTTTTTAGGAGAAGGGGTGCTCTCGGCTGTGTGCAGTGAAGAGAAGAAGAAAAAGAGAGGAGGAAGCTCCAGTCATCCACGCCGGCAAGGTGAAGAAAAAGGAGAGAGAGGGTGAGAGAGAGAGAGAGAGGGGAGAGAGGGGGAGGAGCTTGTGCTCTGTTCCTCCTTCTCCCCCACCGGTTTATCTTCTTCTCCCCCCACCTCAATGCTTAGCTTTTTTTTATCTTCTCCGTTGTATTATTCCCTGTGCTTTGGGGGTAGATCCCCTTTTGTACCTCTCTTCCCTCCTTTCCCTTGAGGATGAATAAAAGAGTGGCTTTGTAAGCATGCGCTGTGTTTTATTGCTTTGATCTGGCTTCCCCTTTCCTTCAGTTTTCTTTCTCTCAGTTTTCTGCATCACTCGAGGTCCTCGGGAGCTTGCCCCTTTTGTGGCATGAACTTTGAGGGAACCCGTTCGAAGGGTGAATACTCATAGCTATTCATGGCGAACATCTGTCCCTGTGTAACTTCCACAAAATCACCACCTGTAAGCTGCTGGAACTCTTGAAGGCTGGTCCTCGAGTCTCCACACGCACTTATGGGTTAATGGAGGCCTCACTCCGAGTTTTGAGGTTCACCCTGGAGCAATCCGTTTGGTGTTCCCCATTTTTCTCTGGCAAGCTTCAGTCTGAGGGAGATGCTGCCCAAATTTTACCAGGCCAAGAACACTTAAGAACAAGTGAACAAACTAAGTTCTCTGAAGATAAGAATAGCTCATGTCTGAAGCCTCCTCTGAAGCAAACTGAACTTCCAAGCTCCTGCATAATAAACCCCTTCTACCAAAAGCACTCAACTCTCGTGCTAATTCACCTTAACAAACATTCAAAACACTTACACTTCCTCTCTACAAACCCAATCCATCAATGGCATGAGCAGATCAATTATCAAAATAACCCGCGGGTGAAAGAAAGAAGAAACAGAACATAAAACTCGCAATACCATATCTGGCGCGGGGCTAATCCGACGTGGTACCCCCCGCACCGGTTTAACCCCACACTCAAAACCACTCTCAAACTCTTGGAATGAATTGTGTGCGCTCCCATTACTTTATGAGCCTAAATCCGGCGCGCCCCCTGTCCTTGGCCTTAATCCGGCGCGGCCCCTGTGATCCCTAAATCGACGCGCCCTCCCTTGTATCATGCTAAACCGGCGCGCCCCTAGTGTCCTGCTGAGCCGGCGCGCGCACCCCCTCTCTTTCCTCATACCCATTTAACCGGCGCGCCCCTTGGCGCCTCTCATTAACCAACGCGCCCCCATGGGTGCCTCTACCCGGTGCGCCCTTGACTCCCTCCATAACCGGCGCGCCCTTGACTCCCTCTTATTCCGACGTGCTCCCCCCCCTTGGCTTCCTTCAACCGGCGTGCCTAAAAGAGAAAGAGTGATTAAGCAGACAAAAGAAAAGGCCTAAATCAATAAAAAGAAATGAAAGAATACAAGCTGCCTCTGCCATAATCAAAATTTTATTCCGGGGGCTCTGCCCCCAGAGGCCCCCACAAGGGGCACTGCCCCCTTGAACCCCGAGACCTGACCGCGCAGGTCGATCCGCGTGCGAGGGTGCACGTTGGCGAGTTCGGGCTCCACACTTAACAATTCACTCCCCCAAACTGAGTGTAAAGAGAAAATCAATAATCGGGTTTGCTAAAGTAGCAGAAATAAAAGTACTTTTTAATTAACAGTTACAAATTAACAATTATACCAGAGTCCAGTCCAAAGGAAAGATAAGTACAGTTCAACAGAAAGAAAAACGTACACTAAGGTCGGGGAAGCCGACGCAGGTACCGCTGGCAACAACGAACTCGCCACACTAGGAACCGCGAAGGAAGTAGGGACGACTACACCTGAAAAGTAGCGGTGAGTGTCACTGGCCCAGTAGGGGTCACGCGGATCCCCACTGAAAAACAACGTAGTAACATGGAACAACAACTAAAATAACAGTAGTAGTAAAGTAGGAAAAGCAGGGAAAACTACTGCTAGAAAGCTGTAAAAGAAAGCAGGAATAACAGGAGTAGGGAGCAAGTAAGGAAGAGGGAAGAAGCCGTACCGACAAAACACGACTGTCGAGTGGACCTCGGCCCCTAGGCTACTCCAAACAACAACAACAATAGAAGGGTAAACTCTGAACTAATGAAGTCAGGAGTCACCGATCTGTCGACAAACATGAGGCCTAAGACGAAGGCCTATGAGACCATACAACAAGTCTAGAAAAGACCGAGACAGACACAGACCCAGCACGACTAGAACATCGTGCACATGACACAACTCTGATCTCGGGTAAAGCCAATAGAGGGCTAACCCGGAAATGTCATGATGCACGAGAAACGCGAGAGTCACGTGTCACGTGACAGAAGCACCCCCTCACTAGAAGAACAGCCATCTGCGTCCACTGACATCTTATGCTGCGCCTACAAGTGACAGTCTACGATGCCTACAAGACGACAGAGATTGAGACACTGTCAGAACCAGAACTACAATCGCGAGTGACTAGTCAGGGTCACGCCCGTCGGCACAAGTCCAAAGCCCCTAACCACGTGTGCACAGACTGGCTCTTGCCTAAGCTAGGCCTCTACCTAGTTTTCCTCCCGAGCAGGAAGCTACCGCTAAGCAGGGGCCCACGGAACTAGCTTAAAAACCATATCTCAGGAACTGCCCTGCCACAGGGGCCGACACGCCGTAACGTTTCGTAAGGCTACGACTAGTGGAGGCTCACTAGACACATACTCCAAAACACGAGTGCTTGGAAGACAGACAGGCAAAGAAGCACTGTCGCACGTACTACGAAGCAACGAGGTAGCAAGACAACTGTCGACAGACTCAGGACAAGACAACTAGACCTACTACTACAACGATCCTTGAGTCTCACGACTAGGAGTCAAGATCATTGCGCAAAGCGGAACAAGCCGCCAATCGGTCTAATCCTAAGCCATAGGAAACGACATGATCGCGTAAAATGACACATGGGGACATGAGGGAACACCAAGACCCTCGACACATCTGGACACACAAATCGAGGTGAGACAACACCTCAAGGCGTCCAGAACCATGTCTCGGGCTCGACAGAACCACTGAGACGCACACAAGGTCGCCTGTCAACCATTGGGTCACCCCGGGTTGACCGGAATCGAACAATGACGATTTAACAGCAGTATAGAAACCAAGGCATGCCTGGCTACCTCATATCATGGGCATAGCTCTTATAGGACATCAAGAGACATCAACGGGATGACAGACAAACCACAAGGTCGAGCCAAGATAATTGGAAACCAAAACGTCGGAAAGTGACACTCTGTACATACACAGAGGCACAAACACTGGCAGTCATAGATAGGGCCACGAGGTGACTATAGCGGTCAAAGCTATGCCCGCTAGACTAAGTCAAACTCTGACTGACCTGCCCAGACAAACCACGAAGCGATCGATGACAGACACGCTAAACGGACTAGGCGGTCCAAGAGACAACTGTCATACTAACCGCCCTAAAACATTGACCTAAGTCAAGCAACATGTAGTGGGCTAAGAAAGGCACGCTACAGCAAAGAAACGCATGAAGGTTGGGCCGCCAAGGCCAACCGACTTAAAGTCTAAACTAGGTCTAAAACCATGGTAACACGAATATCGAGGTAGACCACAAGCCGCTGAGACCATCCCCTCAAATAGGAACTCTAGGGAGGCCACACACATGCGGGGGAACCCCACCGCACTCATACCGATACATGGTAACTCGATCGAATGCTACACAAAGCCCGAAATAGACATACCTACGGGCACGCTAATCGAAGTAACACGGCACTTCTTGGCACCCCAGAAACATGGACACGGAACCCACAGGTTGTCTGGAACACTCGTGAGGCCATCGGTCGATCATTGGGTCTCAACCGGACCGACTAGGACTCGAAATGAACAAAGATAGAGAATTTCGGTTGACCATGCCCCTGTGGTCGGTCGACCTGACAGGGTCGGTCGACCGGCCCAGGGTGGTCGGTCAACCTGACAGGGTCGGTCGACTGGCCCAGGGTGGTCGGTCGACTGGACCGACACGACCCTACGGGCGACCGTCGGTCGACCGGCCCATCTGGTCCAGTCGACCGGTCACGGCGGAAGACCGGCCAAACCCTAATCTCCGGGCCCGATTCCATGCCCCGTTCGATTCCGATCGAAGGGGGAAACATCCATAATGAGAATACCGACCTTCCACACTCCGGAAGGGATCAAAATAATGCACAAACGGCTTGAAACGGGCAATTCCACCGAATTGACCCTAAATGAATCACCAGGGTTCCCAGGCTCGTATCGACCCCAAATGACAACCAATCAACACGAAATCAGCGAATCTGGAATGCTGGCATTCTAGGGGTTCGATTGATACCAACTGATCTAGAAACCATCGCCAATTTTTGGCGAACCCTATGATCACCCCAAAAGCATGATTTTCCTAAAACAAGCCAAAACCCGCTCGTATGCTCACCGAATGACGCGAAACTACAGGGAAACGTAGAGGAGAAGTAGGTGATCCATTTCTCTACATCCACCGAAGAAACCGTGCACCGAAGGAACTAAACCGCGCCGAAAATGCCAAATCAACGAACCGCGCCGCCACGGAATCCACCGAGGGATCGCGCCTCACCACGCTCAAACTGTCGCCCCATTCCGCATCCCGATCACTCCATCACATCCTCACCTCGGCCAGCTCCTCAACGGTGTGCACCCCGCACCGAACTGCCCAGAGAGGAGAGAGAACGAGAGAGAGAAAGAGATGAGAGAAATGAGGGAGGAGAGAGGGTGAGGAAGGTTAAATAGAAAGAAAATTAGGAGTTTTCCTAATTTTATGAAATTCTAATTTTTGTACCGAAAATCCCCTAATTCAAAAAAATACGCAAAAATAGTCGAAACGATCCTCGGGAAGAGTACAACGCAACTGCGGCGTCCACGAGTCGATGAACTGAGAAATAAACTCACCACAGGGTTCTATAACTTGTACGAGAGAAAAACCAACGTGGATCGTAAAACTCAACTCAGTACCTACAAAAGCGATCCGAAACTCTCCGAAGAAGATCCGAAAGACCCAATAAGGATCTAGGGTATTACAGCCTCCGCTCCTCCAAGAAATTTCATCCTCAAAATTTAAGGAACGAGCAAGAAGAAGTAGGGATGAACAAACCCCAAGACACAACTTGAAACAACACGAATCTCAAAAAACACAGTTCAGAGGGACACTTGTCAGACCATAATTACAAGCACACATTCTGGATCTCAAGATAGATAGATCCATCGAACGAGCATGATACACAAGGGAACACAAGTATGACACCTCTGAAACAGGGCAACGTTGGTTACGTCTCGCAAGGAAGGAGACACGACACATGCCATGACACAGGTATCGGAAAAACAAAGTGACAAACACGACAAGCATCAACTTAACCAAGGAAGCATAGTCCTCTCAGCTGACAGCTCGACAACATCATCGGCTCAGTGCCAAAGGCAACAGCGAAAGCCTAGCACATAGGACGCCAACGACAACACCGGACCACAAGCACAATCAAGTCAGTCATCACTCAGATATTACATCAGATCGAGTCGCATGCTAACTCTACCAAGTAAGAAGAGTACAACAAAGCTAACCGACAAGACTACGGTCCACACAGTGCCAAGACAGATACACAAAATCATAGAGAAATAGCGATAAAATGACAACAATGGCAGCACTTGCAGGATCCCGACTCCGTACCGGACACAGAACCATGGAACACAACTGCAAGCTGGGTCACATCAAGGCACAACGACAGCTGAACGCATGACCACATGGGACGAGTCATGCATCGAGCAGCTTACCAAGAAAAGACCCACGACAACGAGAACAACAATCTCGGGAAACGCATCTCAAGCACCATGATCACGTCTCAAGAGCACAACACCGAAGAAAGAATTACAGAGTAGAGGGTACTCAACCAGCAAAAATGTTGACAGATTCCCCTTCAAGAACAACGGCATGTCAATAGACAACATCAAGGCAGTTGAAGCCAAGATGAAGTCACATCGAGGAAGGAAATTCTCTCGACCGGCCAGAATCTTACAACAATGATCCTCGACCTGTGGGTTATCAACCCACACGCTTCCGCTGCACACTCAAACAATGCACACAAGCGTCAGAAATATCTCGGTATCCGCATCTCAGTACATACTTGGCACCATCACAATTCATGAAAATCGCAATATAACACGCCATGAGTACTGATCTTGCTAACAACCGATCACAAGTCGCCTAAGTGCAAACGAAGAAGAGTACCAGCTTCAGCACAAAGCACAAAGAAAGGCTAATCTCAACTGACCATTACATCCTAAAACAATCATTCAGCCTTCACAACACATCGGCCGCTAGACACAGCACGACAAATACGGTGCATAACGACTCTGAACACAAGGATTAGGTCCAAAGCCAAGCAACCGTTGAACAAAGAGCAGATCGGGCTCAGAACAAATACTGTCCACACTTAAGTAGACGCAGGACAAAGGTCTCATCAAGACAGCACTTCTAAGGCTTACCTCGAAAAGACTCCACCAAACATGATGAGAAGCATCAAGCTAGACCAATAGAAGCATACTAGGAAAGAAAAATCATCGGTTCACTTGGGCATCTTCTCAATCGAGGCAATAAAGTAATCACTTCAACAGAAATGAAACACCTCAGGAGCTGAACAAACTTAAGCTGGGATGACCAAAACAACGTAAAAACGTGTGCGGCCATCACACCAATGCAAAAAGTCACCAGCAACCTGAACAAGCCGCGGAAAAATCTCGTACAATCTACTGCAGATTCACGCCTATCGACGAACTCTGCCAAGCACAACATGATCGAGACAAACACCATGACGAAAAGGAGCATCCCGTCGCATCCTGACGAGAGCAAAACCATCTCGTACAGTGCCAATACAGCACGCAGAAGACAACACACGGAAAATAGAGCGACAAAGAATCGTGAAACCTAAGCTAGTGAAAGACTATACAGGACTTTCAGGACTCTGGACACTGTATATCTCGGATTCCCATGTACTTCACACAACAATGCTCTAATACCACCTGTGATGACCCAGACTCCGGATACCGGATATACCCGATAGGATTACCGAGTAGACCCGATACCACTTGGAACCCGTTGTGGACGCGGGATTTTTATTCCCCTTGTTGTTATTTTTTATTATTATTATTATTTATTTTATTTATTTGGTTTATTAGGCGTGCCAGTCACATGTGTGACAATTTCATTGTGCGCTCGACTTGACTTGGTCAGTCGATTGTGAAGTCCGAGTCGGGACCAAAAGTCCGCCATACCATAAAGGCTATGACGTTAATTACGCCCTTCCTAAGAAGGACAACCCTTGATTAAACGCCAAAATAGGAGGCCTCAGAAGGCAGTCAAAATACTAATGTGCGAAATAAAGGCTTCATGCTTATGGAAGAGGATGAATGGAGGGAAGATTTATTTAGTTCAACGACTAAATCGGGCGGCACAACCTTTAACTTTGAGACATACCGGGTAAGGATAGAAGACCATCCACGCAATGGCGAGACGGAATTCGGATAACCATTAGGGTATTCCCTTTTGACACTTCCACTTGACCGGATGCTCCAAATAGGTTCGTTTCCCCCGAAGATGGAGCCGATGGGAAGTGTATCCGAGACACTCCCTTGACTCATCGGGGTTGATGACATCGGACTAGATTTCGGAAGCATCTCCCCTCAACTTGGAACATGCCCAAGGGGAAATAGGTGATCATCCACGGAGTGCCGGGATGAAAACCGATAGAGAAAGGCACTGGGCCCTGGCACAGTGTGATGTTGGGGATGGTTCCCCGTTTATTTATTCTGTGGGGTGTACCCTGTGACCTGTAGATATCCCTCGAATTAGCGTGGCAGGGTGCTCAAAGATTGGGCAGAGGGGGAGAGGCTCTCGTCGCAGCAATAACGAGCATAGGCAGGCTTCCCGGCGCAGGGGAATGGGTTCTCGGCATGAGGTTCTCGGCATGGCTTTAAAGGAAGAGGAGGGAGATCTCGGCGTGAGGTTCCCGGCATGGCCTTAAAGAAAGAGGAGGGAGCTCTCGGCATGAGGTTCCCGGCGCGGGGGAATGGGTGCTCGGCATGAGGTTCTCGGCATGGCTTTAAAGAAGGAGGAGGGAGCTCTCGGCGTGAGGTTCCCGGCGTGGGCCGCGCCGGGAGCTATTCATGGCGCCGGGAAGGTTTGTGGAGGTTTGTGGGGTTTTACGGTACTCTGTTTCGGGGATTTTTCCTGGGATTCAGATAACGGCTAGGGGGTTTTAGGATGCAAATGAGGAAGGGACCGAGGGCTCTGCCAAGTTACCAGATTAACATCAAGGAGTCACATGGATAGAAGGGATTCGAGGGATTGAAGTCACCAGGCGTTCGAACCCTCTGGAACAGGCTTTATGCCATTCATATCGCCGACCATCCAGGAGATCAAGAGATGACTGTCTCTGATCCCTGTAATGGCCCCAATGGATTGGGAAACTCGAGAGGACTATGGACTTCGCAACGTTTAAATCATCGATGTCGTCGAGGGAGAGAGAGGGACAAAGCCCAAAGATCCACGGTAAGGATCGGGGCTCTGTTACCTCCTTCCCATCTGAAACAAGCATGCATATAGGCACAAGAAATCACTAGAATTCTAAGCATCCGAGCAATTAATGTATGCGGGGGATAACATACATTCCGAGAGAGAGAGCACAGGGAGAAGAGGGCCGACCAATACCATTTCATCGGAACAACCGTGGAGTTGCATTTCACTGTTTCATCGTTTACATCATTCATAGAACAAAGGGGACGGAGAGAAGAGAAATAGACTAATACTCTATCTCCTCGACAATAGGGAGATCTCTTCACTTCGGAAGCGGAAAATGGAATCGAAGCTTATACATCAAAAAGAAAGGGAAGCAAGAAGGGACGACGGTGATAAAGGGAAGGGGAGGGCGGAGCATTGACTCCTCTCCGTCCCCTAGCACCCCACCTTCTCCTTCCTTTCGACCTCGCAGCAGCTTTTCTTTTCTTCTCTCTTTTTTATCTGGCTATCTGGAGATGCCTCTCTTCGCTCCTCTTCGATGGCTCTCTGTTGCCTCCCTCTTTTTTTTTCTTCTTGCCCTCTCTGTCTGTCTGTCCTCTTACGAAATGGGGGGGTTTTATAGGCATAGCACCCCCTTCTCGGCATGACCCTTCCCGGCGCGCCGAAGATGACTTCCCGGCGCGCCCCTGTCAACCGGGGAGGCTTCCCGGCGCCCCTATGGGCTTTGGACCTTGTGAGGATTTCCTGGTTCCACCTTAGTGAGCCCATTTGGGCTTTAATATCTTGAACTCTTTCATTATCAAGTCTGGACTATCAAAGACATATAACCTGTCTTTTCATTTGTGAATTCTTCGAGCCTGTCAGAACAGGTGAAGGTTGATTAGTGAGTTGACATAGTTTTATCATATTTTCATCAGTCAGTAGACCGCAGTTCTTCATCAGTACTGTTATCTGAGCGACGATAATACCGGACATCAGCTTGGCCGGGAAGGGCTTCAGCCGGGTGGCAACTTTAGTGACGACTATTCTGTAATTCTGGCTTTGCAGGAATCTCTGAGAGCTTCATGTATGGTTCAATCTTCTCTTTGGTCTCATCTTTATTCTCAGTTATATTTCAGGTGTCAACAAATGCCCCCCACTTGCAGGTGGCGGGAATGCAGGATAAGTGACACGGTGCCTGCAGGTGTATATATCATTCAGCATCTGAACCCATTTATCAGCTTGGCATTGCTAGTCATCTTTCATTTTGCAGCTTGGAAGCATCATTACTTTGGCATTTCTTTTGATTTCTCTCAATTTCTTTGCCTTGAACGCCCTTGGCGCGAGCTTCTCGGCGCATGGCCTTTAGGCACAGCCTTCTCGGCGCGTTGGTTCTCAGCGCGTTGGTTCTCGGCGCGCGGCTTTTCGGCAGGGCTTATCGGCGCCCCCGGTCACAGGGGTTATCGGGGCGCCTTTTGGCATATGGGGGACTCTCGGCCTGCCCCTTTTTTTGGCGGGCTTTTTGAATTAGGGGGGTTCTCGGCGCGCTAAAGGCCGCGCCGAGAACCTCTCTTCTGCTTCCACTATTTGAGGCACCGGGAGGTTTTTTCTTCCCATTTTCATCCGAGCTTCCTCTCTCTTCATCTTCTTCTCTTCGGCGCGAGCCTCTCCCCCTCTCAGCCGTCCCGTTTTCCTTCCCGGCGTATACTTCGCTCGGTAGGGCACTGTTTTGGGATTAAATCCCTTTTGTTCCCGGGATCACTCCCTCTTGGTGGGTGACTCCCTATCTTTTTTGGGCAGACCCTGAATAAGGGGAGATGCTGCCGAAATTTTCACATGGCTTCACACTATAAATTTATAAGACTGTTTCTTATTTTAGGACTTTCATTCACATCTTTTCTCTGACTGCAGACATTGCAATGGCCTCCAGCTTTGCTGCTACATCTTCTGGAGCTATTGGGGCGAGCTCGTCAGCGCAGCCAGATATATCACGGGCTGTAGTAAATTGGCTGAACGTGCATAGCCTGGACTTCGGGTATGACAAAGTTGCTGCCGTTGACGAATCGTCTGATTCTGAGACGGATACAGTATCAACATCGAGGGTATATTTCACTACAATGGAGACATGCTTCAGACGGGGCAACGACTATCGGCCGGATCTTCCGAAGGACCGCCACTTAATGCTGTTAATCCGAACCGTCATAGTGGGTGGCATGCGAGACTATCGGATAGCCCGTGCTGTCGAAGCTGCCATCCTTGCCGAACGAGATAGCCTGAAGGAGTCGGTGTACCGCCACAAGGCCATCTATCTTCCCGGGGAGAAGCGTGACTGGGACGCAGTCCTCGGTATATCAGAGCTGGAGCCGGAGAAGAAAATGTTGACCCGGGCCCCTGAATTTACACCTGCCCGGTGGGATAATGCTAGTGGCCGAGTTCATAGGGAGAAGCCTGGCTATGGTCTATTCCTGGCACCGATAAAATGGGGATACCGTGAAGAGCCCTTTGTGTTGAATTGTTCGGCTGTCCAGTTCAAGTATCATCTGGCTGCCGGTTGGTTTGTAGATACCAAGATCACTGACGCCCACCTGTTCCGGGTGGGAGCGGTGGAGTTCACCGAGTTTGTTTTAAAGGAATACGCCCCTCTGCTGATCAGAGCCGGGGTATATCACAGTGTCTTTGCTTCTAGATTCCGCTATCCCATATCCGAGGGTTATGCTGTGGAATGTTCGAAGTATTCTGCCCTTTGTTCAACATATTTTATACAGCAGAGGGCGAAACATCTCTCGACCTCTGGAGTTTGTCACAGCTTTCTGGTCTGCCTATTGACGGCGAGCCGTATGAAGAGGTCTGCTTGGCGGATTCCGAGAAGGATAGCTCAGATGGCGAAGGCAAGTATTCACTTGGCTATTCCTACCGGTATTTAATGAAGGCCTATCGCTCCATCTGTCTGGCGCATAGTAGAGGATCATCCAAGGGTTACCATACTCGAGAGAAAGGCAGCAAGTTGAGGGTCCGTATAGGGCAGTGGATTCAGTATTTCTTTGACGGTCCCTTAAAATATGCAGACTTCCCTTCCATGGGTCCGACTGCCAGCAAGCAGATAAGGGCTCCTCGCTATAAGTCAGCGTTGCCATCTTCATTGCGTCGTGTAGGCAATGGTGGTCTAAATCCAGCAGGGGTGGACCCTATCACACATTGTGCGGCTTACTTCACATTCTGGTTGTGCACTTTCGCTCTCCCTCAAGGGGACGAGACAATCATTCGGCCCGAAGCCATATACCCGGCATGCCAGATGGCCTGGGGAATGAGGCTGTCACTTTGCCCAGTGGCCTTGTGTTTAATCTACAAATCTTTGGGGGATATGTACAAGCATCGGACTCCCCGTTCTTTGAGAACCGTGGGCCCTTTTCATTTCTTCAATGCCTGGGTCTGCAGTCTATTTTCCGAATTGGCTCCTAGAACTCTGCAGGCAGATTGTAGCAACCCTAATAAATGAATAATTGAAATAAATTAAAACATATATATATTACAGAAGTAATATATATAAGAAGGAATAGGGTTAATTGGACGAAATAAAACAAATTAAAAATAACGCCTCTTATTAAGGCGTTCATTTATAAAGAAACGCCTCTACCAATGGCGTGAATAAAGAAAGGACGCCCACACCTACGGTCGTCAGTTCTTACGCGACCAAATGGGTAAGTAAAAGAAACGCCTCTATCTTAGGCGTGTTTTAAAACAAGAAACGCCCTTTTTCAAGGCGCTTTTTAAGAAACGCCCTTATGCAAGGCGTCAATTCAAGAATACACGCCCTGACCTAAGGCGTTAATTCAGTTCGTGACTCGTTCGAACCCAGAGCTTATCCAGGGAAAGATTAACCTAATCTAGTAAGTATCTATTAGAGTAAGGACTCTATTAAGGATATATTACCCTCAATCAAACACTACTCTTGTTAGGACTTCAAAATCCTATAAATAACATGTTCGATCGAACCCTAAAACCCATTTGATCGAGCGTCTGCTGCTAGGTACGTGAAGAACAAACAGTTCTTCTTCCTTTCCTTGCTTTTGATAAACACATGAGGAGGTTTTAACCATCCTTCATCGTCTTTGCTATAGGTGGCTGCTTCTAGTGTTTGAAGACAAAGGGTCTTCATCATCATTGTCTTCATCACCATCAGGTAGCGGTGGCAACATCTTCCTGAAGAACGAAGGTTCTTCATCCACGAAGGTTCCAAACAGAGTATCGGTATTGTCAAACCATAAGGTAGGTTTTCTCAAGATACTGTAGCCCAAATAAAATTAGTGAAAGATATTATATAAGCATGGCATGCATACGGTCTATATACATATGGTTTCGGTGTGTTTTCTGAATTGTTTGAAAGAAACGCCCTGGAATAGGGCGCTATTTTAAAATAAACGACCATAACAGCGGTCGTCAATTTATTAAGAAACGTCCTGTACACAGGCGTTAATTTTACGAGATCATGACTTAAGCATGTTAAGAACGGATTATATATGAAACCTTGATTATTAATGCATGATCCTATCTCCAAATCTAATGTCCTGCAATTTCTTGTATTCACGGCCTGTACAAGGTCGTTTTCCCATGTATTAACGCCTT
Organism: Amorphophallus konjac; assembly: GCA_022559845.1. Classification (NCBI taxonomy): domain Eukaryota; kingdom Viridiplantae; phylum Streptophyta; class Magnoliopsida; order Alismatales; family Araceae; genus Amorphophallus; species Amorphophallus konjac. The sequence goes on along the minus strand of CM040123.1, from coordinate 227,164,901 downwards.
ATCATAGGGCGTGACTTTAAAAGTAACGCCCCTTACTAGGGCGTGTATATGTTAAAATCTTGAAATTCACGACTTGGACAAAGTCGTTTTCCCTATGTAAACGCCCCATCATAGGGCGTGAATTAAAAATAAACGCCCCTTACTAGGGCGTGTATCTGTTAAAATCCTGAAACTCATATATTCTGTAAAATGGAATTAGAAAGTAACGCCCCTTCCAAGGGCGCGTTTTTGATAAATTTCTGAGAATAATTATATCCTGTCGAATATGTAAATGATGAGACGCCTGCCCCTGCAGTCGTCCACTTTGAAGAAACGCCCCCAGGAAAGGCGTGTTTTTGATAAATTAATGAAATAATGGGAATTCTGCAAATTGGCAATACATGTAAACGCCCTTCTGTTAGGCGTTAATTATTCAATACACGACTTGACCTAAGTCGTTATTTTACTGTAAACTGATTTTTTTCTCTGATTTGCTAACCGATGGTTTATATACATATATATATATATATATCGGCACTATTCTCCACTCCGTGAGTATAGTCCCATGTTTTCATGTTGATTTACCGACCACACTCAACTCTCATTGACATACAAGCTCTCCATTGGACATTCCGTTCCTTTGGACTAGCGAGTTAGTCATAGAGACCTCCGTAAGACTCCTCGTAGCCTTGGATTCCCTCAAGGCCGACTGAGCTGGTTGTACCCTAAAAACCCATTACACGATCCTTGCCATGTCAATCTAAAAGAAACATGGTATACCGGCCCTTATGATTATACAAAGAGTATATCATAAGAAATTCTTGATGGGATGATGATATCATGCCATATCGTGTCATTCTTGTAAACCCCAATTCTATGATAAGAATGAGGGTATCTTGCTTGATCTAATGTTCATGTGGACCTCAATTCTATATAAAGAATGTCCATATTGATTTATCATGGTACCTAAGTTAAGGGAACCATAATCTACCTAGTTTTATCGACATCGTGATTATACCGTTATTATCGCCATTCTATGTCCTTTGTCATATTTTGGACTCTATTCTATCAAAGTTGTCATACGTGTCTACAAGCTTGATTATTGAAATTCTATATTGGCTATATAAACAAGAGTGGATGTCAAAACACATGATAAATGCCTGCGCATATAGGGCCCGATCTGGTCCTGGGAGGAGCACCCGAAAGTACTTGTGCCCATGGGAGTTAAAATGATAAGGTATCTGGCATTATACCGAGTACTTGACTTGCTTGATTGGACATTCCACACACATCTTGTACTTGACTCGTACTTGACATGAAATGAAATGCGTGGCCCGAAAAAGGGTAATTTACTTGCTTGATACATGATAGCCAAAGTTCTTGACATGACTCGATAATGGTACTTGCTTGAATATCTTGAATAACTTGTATCTTGTTCATGAAAGTTCATCTTATTTCTTTGATATTACATTCTCTCTATCTTGTCGTTTCATGCGAGCATGCATAGCTTTATTGCATCCATGAAAATGTAATTACTTAAACCACTTGCTAGTACTTGAGATATAATTTCCTACTGAGCGTTCGCTCATTCCGTTTGTCCCTTGTACTTTTCAGGTAAGTCCGACGACGATGGAAGTCAATCGGATGGGAATGGTCAAGAGTGAAAGTGATAGAGCTTCTACAAGTGTCATCTAGTCTTTTCCATAGTTTCTTGAGTCAACTATGTATTCTTTTCCTTTTTATTTAACAGAGTATTGGATTTGTAATAGTCTATCCATTATGAAATAAAGGATTGGGTTATCTTGCTATTTTGCGCATCTCTGTCTTTGTGTCGAATACATGACCACTCTGATTGACATGATTGATATAGACACGTCGCGCATCTCCGGGTATCTTCCGCGCTCGGGGCGTGACAGTCTTTGTGGTATCAGAGCCTAAGGTATTCAATTCCTAGGAAACCCAAGTCCAAGGATAGGTTTCAAAACCTTTAACCAAGTGAGAGTGGGTAGAACCAAGGGTTAAATGATCAATGAGTCCTTTATAAGATCATAGTGATATAATACTAACATAGCTATTGTAATTGTAGGATAATGGCTGCCGAACGTGCTCAATGGCGCAACATGGAGCGTACCCTTCAAGGGATGACCCAAGTGCTACAACAGGTAGCACAAGGTGGTGCTCCACGAGCTGGAAGCTTACACCAAGCATTCAAGAATATGAATCCCCCGAAGTTCATGGGATCGACCGATCCAGACGATGCCGAGCATTGGGTTCGGGAGATTGAACGTATATTCCGTGTCATGCAATGCACGGATCAGGACAAAGTCTTATTAGCTACTTTCCAGTTAGAAAAGGATGCTAGATGCTGGTGGGAGTCGATTGAAGCTACAATTGACCCAACTCAAGTTACATGGGGAGAATTCGTTGAATATTTCAACGCCAAATATTTCTCTGATAGGGTCCAGGAAAAGAAGGCCGCCGAATTTGCCGCATTAAAGCAAAGATCTTTATCGGTGGCTGATTATGAAGCACAGTTCTCTAGACTGTCTAGATATGCTAAGCATTTAATTGGCACGGAAAAGATGAAAGCCCGTAGATTTCTTAATGGGCTTAGGCCCCACTACATTACTCAACTGGCGCCTATGGATATTCAAGTTTATACTGAAATAGTGCGCCGAGCTCAGTTGCTTGAAGATGCCACGGAACTATCTGATAGGATCCGTGGGAAAGACAAAAAGGAGCAAGTCACAAGTTCGGGTTCTTTTAAACCCAACTTTAAGAAGAGGCCCAATAATGGAGGTTCTTCCTCTCAAGATCAGAAGTTCAAGAAATCCAAGCCTTTCTCTATCACCACTATCCCTTCAAACGTAGTATGCAAGCATTGTGACAAGGCTGGTCACAAAATAGAAGAATGTTGGAGGAAACTGGGAGCATGTCTCCGTTGTGGGAGTCGTGAACATCGGATTCCCGATTGTCCATTAATGAATGACCAAGACGGTGAGGGTAAACGCCCAGTGACGAGGAACGCGCGTCTTCATGCAATCCAAGAGACCGAACCAGAAGAAGAAGGCGGATTGGTGGAAGGTACATTAAAAATTTGTTCCAAATATGCACATGTCTTATTTGATACGGGTGCATCGCATTCCATTATTTCCAAGAAGTTTGCTGACCCATTACCTCTAGAACCAGAATGGATGAAGATAATATTGTCTACTCCTCTCGGAAACGAGACGGATATCACACATCATTACCAAAATTGTGAGGTATTGGTTCGAGGAAAGAATTTTCCTATTGATCTTATCTGCTTAGATCTAAAAGAATATGATGTTATACTAGGAGCAGATTGGTTATCCAAATACCAGGCAACGGTTGATTGCCGTGATAGCAAGATTGTTTTCAAGGAATTTCCGGAACTGACTTATACTAGTCCTAAGAGTCGAAGCAAATCCCCTCTTATTTCGGCTCTTCGAGCAAGCAAGCTCGTCAAGAAAGGATGTGTATCCTTCCTTGCTTTTGTCACTATTAAAGAAGCTAAGGAAACCAAGATAGAAGACGTTCAAGTAGTACGAGAATTCCCAGACGTATTTCCAGAAGATTTGCCGGGATTACCCCCGCAAAGAGATGTGGCCTTTACCATCGACTTAGTCCCTGGTGCTGGTCCGGTTTCAAAGGCACCATATAGAATGTCCCCTGCTGAACTCAAGGAGTTGAAGGAGCAGTTGATGGAACTAATCCGAAAAGGGTTTATTAGACCAAGTACTTCCCCGTGGGGAGCACCAGTCTTATTTGTAAAGAAGAAGGATGGATCCATGAGATTGTGTATTGACTATCGACAGTTGAATCATCTTACTATCAAGAACAAGTATCCACTGCCGAGAATCGATGAATTGTTTGATCAGATTTCAGGATCCAAATATTTCTCCAAGATTGATCTCCGGTCGGGATATCATCAATTAAGGATCAAGGATGATGACATTCACAAGACCGCATTCAGAAGCAGGTATGGCCATTACGAATTTGTTGTTATGCCTTTTGGACTAACAAATGCCCCTGCTGCCTTTATGCAGTTAATGAATAGCATATTCAGGCCTTACTTGGATCAATTCATAGTAGTCTTCATCGATGATATATTGATATATTCTAAGACTAAGGAAGAACATGAAGAGCATTTGAGGATTGCATTGCAAGTCTTGAGGACAAATCAATTATATGCTAAACTCAGCAAATGCGAGTTCTGGCTTGAAGAAGTGGCTTTTCTCGGACATGTCATATCCAAGGACGGTTTATCTGTGGATCCGTCAAAAGTTGAAGCTATGAGAAACTGGGAGAGACCCACTAATGCAAGCGAGATCAGAAGTTTCTTGGGTCTTGCAGGCTATTATCGGCGATTTATCAAAGATTTCTCTAAGATCGCCGTACCACTTACAAGATTAACTCGTAAGGAGATCCGATATGAATGGAGTGAGGAATGTGAAAGCAGTTTCCAAACTCTCAAGGATCATCTCACCACAGCTCCGGTCTTAGCCCTACCAATTGAAGGAGAGGAATTCGAGGTCTACACTGATGCTTCTGGCATTGGCCTCGGATGCGTTCTAATGCAACATGGGAAGGTCATAGCATATTCTTCTCGTCAACTGAAGAAGCATGAGGAGAATTACCCCGTCCATGACTTGGAATTGGCCGCGGTAGTATTTGCCCTAAAGATATGGAGACACTATCTCTATGGGGTACAGTTTACTGTATACTCCGATCACAAAAGTCTCAAATATCTATTTTCGCAAAAGGAGCTGAACATGAGACAAAGACGTTGGCTAGAATATCTCAAGGATTTCGACTTCAATATACAATACCATCCCGGAAAGGGTAATTATGTTGCTGATGCCCTTAGTCGAAAGCCGAGAGCAATAATAGCAAATTGTATGATACAAGAATGGAGGTTACTTGAACAATTCTCTGAGCTCAATATAAGCTTGGACATGGAATCCAAATTTGTCACACTATCCCATGTAAGCATACAGTCAGATTTGTTATCTGAAATACAAACACTTCAGGATGATGATCCCATGTTAGTAGAAATCAAAGGCAGATTAGAAGGACAATCTGATTTTCAACTAACTTCTGATGGAAGGTTATCGTTCAAAGATAGAATTTGTATACCCGATTGTCCGGAATTAAAGAAGAAGATCTTAGATGAAGCTCACAGATCAAGATACACTATTCATCCTGGATCAACTAAAATGTACCAAGATGTAAAGAGGAACTTTTGGTGGCCCAATATGAAAAGAGAAATAGCGGACTATGTATCACGCTGTCTCACATGCCAACAGGTCAAGGCGGAACACCAAAAGCCTGCGGGAAAACTACATCCTCTAGATATTCCTAAGTGGAAATGGGAGGATATTGGTATGGACTTCATCATGGGTTTGTCTAAATCTAAAGGAGGACATGATGGAATCTGGGTTATCATTGATCGATTGACTAAATCGGCACATTTCTTGCCAATCAAAAGCCGATGGTCGATTGATGTACTAGCTGCACTATACATTAAAGAAATAGTCAGGATACATGGAATTCCTGTCTCAATCGTGTCTGATAGGGATCCCCGTTTTACTTCTCATTTTTGGAAGGGATTACAACATTCGTTGGGGACAAGGCTCAACTTTAGTACTGCTTTTCACCCACAAACGGATGGTCAGACCGAGCGAACTAATCAAGTTGTTGAAGATATGCTGAGAGCATGCATTATTGACTTTGGAGGAAGCTGGCATGACCACTTACCTTTAGTTGAATTTGCATATAATAATAGCTACCAAGCTAGTATCCAAATGGCACCTTTCGAAGCCTTATACGGAAGGAGTTGCCGATCTCCCATATGTTGGAACGAAGTTGGAGAAAAACAACTATTAGGTCCAGACATGGTAAGGGATACAACCGAGAAGATACAAGTAATCAGAGAAAGATTACAAGTTGCTCAGACAAGGCAAAAGGCTTATGCTGATACCAGGAGAAGAGATCTTGAATTTCAGGTTGGAGATCATGTATTTCTTAAAATATCCCCTGGACGTGGCATACGAAGATTTGGTGTTAAGGGCAAGCTTACGCCAAGATTTATCGGACCATTTGAGGTACTCGAAAGAGTTGGCGAGGTTGCTTATCGCATCGCGTTGCCTCCTCAGTTGTCCGAGGTACACAATGTATTTCACATATCTATGTTGAAGAAGTATGTACACGATCCGTCACATATTATTGAGCATGGAGATCTGGTGATCCAGAAAGATCTCACATATGAACAAAGGCCCTTGAAGATATTAGATCGAGAAATACGAGCTCTAAGGAATAAGGTTATTCCCATGATCAAGGTGCAATGGAATAAGAATCCTGAACGCGAAGCGACATGGGAGACCGAGGAATCTATGAAGAAACGATTTCCCGAGTTATTCTAAGAGGTATATGTCCTACACTCTCCGCATGTATAATTATATATATATATTGAATTTGGGGACCAAATTCTTTTTAAGTGGGGGAGGGTGTAGCAACCCTAATAAATGAATAATTGAAATAAATTAAAACATATATATATTACCAAAGTAATATATATAAGAAGGAATAGGGTTAATTGGACGAAATAAAACAAATTAAAAATAACGCCTCTTATTAAGGCGTTCATTTATAAAGAAACGCCTCTACCAATGGCGTGAATAAAGAAAGGACGCCCACACCTACGGTCGTCAGTTCTTACGCGACCAAATGGGTAAGTAAAAGAAACGCCTCTATCTTAGGCGTGTTTTAAAACAAGAAACGCCCTTTTTCAAGGCGCTTTTTAAGAAACGCCCTTATGCAAGGCGTCAATTCAAGAATACACGCCCTGACCTAAGGCGTTAATTCAGTTCGTGACTCGTTCGAACCCAGAGCTTATCCAGGGAAAGATTAACCTAATCTAGTAAGTATCTATTAGAGTAAGGACTCTATTAAGGATATATTACCCTCAATCAAACACTACTCTTGTTAGGACTTCAAAATCCTATAAATAACATGTTCGATCGAACCCTAAAACCCATTTGATCGAGCGTCTGCTGCTAGGTACGTGAAGAACAAACAGTTCTTCTTCCTTTCCTTGCTTTTGATAAACACATGAGGAGGTTTTAACCATCCTTCATCGTCTTTGCTATAGGTGGCTGCTTCTAGTGTTTGAAGACAAAGGGTCTTCATCATCATTGTCTTCATCACCATCAGGTAGCGGTGGCAACATCTTCCTGAAGAACGAAGGTTCTTCATCCACGAAGGTTCCAAACAGAGTATCGGTATTGTCAAACCATAAGGTAGGTTTTCTCAAGATACTGTAGCCCAAATAAAATTAGTGAAAGATATTATATAAGCATGGCATGCATACGGTCTATATACATATGGTTTCGGTGTGTTTTCTGAATTGTTTGAAAGAAACGCCCTGGGATAGGGCGCTATTTTAAAATAAACGACCATAACAGCGGTCGTCAATTTATTAAGAAACGTCCTGTACACAGGCGTTAATTTTACGAGATCATGACTTAAGCATGTTAAGAACGGATTATATATGAAACCTTGATTATTAATGCATGATCCTATCTCCAAATCTAATGTCCTGCAATTTCTTGTATTCACGGCCTGTACAAGGTCGTTTTCCCACGTATTAACGCCTTATCATAGGGCGTGACTTTAAAAGTAACGCCCCTTACTAGGGCGTGTATATGTTAAAATCTTGAAATTCACGACTTGGACAAAGTCGTTTTCCCTATGTAAACGCCCCATCATAGGGCGTGAATTAAAAATAAACGCCCCTTACTAGGGCGTGTATCTGTTAAAATCCTGAAACTCATATATTCTGTAAAATGGAATTAGAAAGTAACGCCCCTTCCAAGGGCGCGTTTTTGATAAATTTCTGAGAATAATTATATCCTGTCGAATATGTAAATGATGAGACGCCTGCCCCTGCAGTCGTCCACTTTGAAGAAACGCCCCCAGGAAAGGCGTGTTTTTGATAAATTAATGAAATAATGGGAATTCTGCAAATTGGCAATACATGTAAACGCCCTTCTGTTAGGCGTTAATTATTCAATACACGACTTGACCTAAGTCGTTATTTTACTGTAAACTGATTTTTTTCTCTGATTTGCTAACCGATGGTTTATATACATATATATATATATATATCGGCACTATTCTCCACTCCGTGAGTATAGTCCCATGTTTTCATGTTGATTTACCGACCACACTCAACTCTCATTGACATACAAGCTCTCCATTGGACATTCCGTTCCTTTGGACTAGCGAGTTAGTCATAGAGACCTCCGTAAGACTCCTCGTAGCCTTGGATTCCCTCAAGGCCGACTGAGCTGGTTGTACCCTAAAAACCCATTACACGATCCTTGCCATGTCAATCTAAAAGAAACATGGTATACCGGCCCTTATGATTATACAAAGAGTATATCATAAGAAATTCTTGATGGGATGATGATATCATGCCATATCGTGTCATTCTTGTAAACCCCAATTCTATGATAAGAATGAGGGTATCTTGCTTGATCTAATGTTCATGTGGACCTCAATTCTATATAAAGAATGTCCATATTGATTTATCATGGTACCTAAGTTAAGGGAACCATAATCTACCTAGTTTTATCGACATCGTGATTATACCGTTATTATCGCCATTCTATGTCCTTTGTCATATTTTGGACTCTATTCTATCAAAGTTGTCATACGTGTCTACAAGCTTGATTATTGAAATTCTATATTGGCTATATAAACAAGAGTGGATGTCAAAACACATGATAAATGCCTGCGCATATAGGGCCCGATCTGGTCCTGGGAGGAGCACCCGAAAGTACTTGTGCCCATGGGAGTTAAAATGATAAGGTATCTGGCATTATACCGAGTACTTGACTTGCTTGATTGGACATTCCACACACATCTTGTACTTGACTCGTACTTGACATGAAATGAAATGCGTGGCCCGAAAAAGGGTAATTTACTTGCTTGATACATGATAGCCAAAGTTCTTGACATGACTCGATAATGGTACTTGCTTGAATATCTTGAATAACTTGTATCTTGTTCATGAAAGTTCATCTTATTTCTTTGATATTACATTCTCTCTATCTTGTCGTTTCATGCGAGCATGCATAGCTTTATTGCATCCATGAAAATGTAATTACTTGAACCACTTGCTAGTACTTGAGATATAATTTCCTACTGAGCGTTCGCTCATTCCGTTTGTCCCTTGTACTTTTCAGGTAAGTCCGACGACGATGGAAGTCAATCGGATGGGAATGGTCAAGAGTGAAAGTGATAGAGCTTCTACAAGTGTCATCTAGTCTTTTCCATAGTTTCTTGAGTCAACTATGTATTCTTTTCCTTTTTATTTAACAGAGTATTGGATTTGTAATAGTCTATCCATTATGAAATAAAGGATTGGGTTATCTTGCTATTTTGCACATCTCTGTCTTTGTGTCGAATACATGACCACTCTGATTGACATGATTGATATAGACACGTCGCGCATCTCCGGGTATCTTCCGCGCTCGGGGCGTGACACAGATACAGTGTTACCCAGAATGATTGAATTTGCCAGTGCCGAACCTGGCTCTTTCTCTGATCAGTTGTTCAAAATAAGGGGCCGACTGATAAGGGTACCAGTGGATGCCCCTGGCAGCATTCATTTCTGGAGCTTGGCAGCAGGTTCAGCTCCTTTGGTTCATTCTCAAAGAGAATGTAAGATGGAAGAGGTAGAGACCTATGTTCACCCCGTTTCAGGGGCTAATGCTGTTCGGTCTATTCTGGAGCCGGAGCTGGTTAGATGGGCCATGGCCATTCGACCCAGTGTTTTAGTCTTCAGGAAGGGTGGTCTGCTTCTTCTGGAACCATATTATCCATTCCGGTTCGGGCGGAACTTTGGCTATGACCAGCATATCCCTACATCAGCTGCTCAGTTTCCCCTGGATAGCCGGGCCAAGCATGGATCCGCCATTGTCGGTGATGGCCGATTGTGGTGGGATTCTATCATTGCCATGATGGCGCCGTTTTCAGAGTTCCCACTGTTTCCAACCGTGTCCCCCGTGTCACATCAGAGTATATCAAATGGTGGAACATTCGGACCAGCTTTTACAGGGATGGCAGGGGTACATTCTGGGACGTGGCCGAGCGTTCTTTCCTGAAACAACAGCCCGGGCCGGTATTTGACATCCCCGAGGCCCACCTAAAAAGGATTTATTCACAACATCTGAGGGAGGCCGAGAACTATCTGGCTCAGCGTCGGGTTCTGAAAGAAGGAGGCTCCGACCCGCCCGCTCCTGTCTTTGCTGCCATTAACGAAGATACTTTTATGACGAACTTGAAACATTTGTGTCATGTAGGAGGCGCTCGTCTGGAGGCGCAACAGTACCCTTTCCCAGTTGAAGAGCCGCTCCTGACGGTCGTCCCTTGGAAGGGTCCGACAGATATATTTCATCCCTACATGACGTTTGTGCACAGGGAAGATCGGACTCAGACGTACTACAAGCACACGTCTTGGCTGTTTATTCTGCTGAATGTACATGGGTTATCTGCAGAGAGTCCGATAGTCGGCATATTGAATAAGCCATTATTTATTTATTTTCATTATGTCGACGGCTGGGGCATGGACCACCTCGACTTATTTCGATGTCTTGATTTTCATGGTCATAGCGATCTGGCATCTTTAGTGGAGAAGTGCCAGACATTTGGTGATGTCTGTTGGCTTGTCAAGGAGGCTGCTTTCCGCTCCAAGGAGGTAGCTTATCTGTACTGGCCGCTTTCTATCTTTTATGATGGCCCAGCAGGTATGATCTTTCCTTTCTGACTATAGTGCTTTCTATTTGTTATTCAAACTATGCATCTACTGGTCTCATTGCTTCTTTGTCGTCTTTGACAGATAGGCCAGATATAAAGCGACAGGGGCTTTACAGAAAAATCATTGCGCAAGCTGAGAAGCCTGCTTATTTCGAAGTCCCTGCAGCAGCACCGACTACCACTCCCCTGCCTCCGGGCAAGAAGAGAAAGATTTCTGCAGTGAAGGCTGCAGTTGGGAAGGCCAGGAAGGCTAAGAAGGCCCATGTTCGGCAGTTGGCTTTAGCAGTGACGGACCCTGGGACCCCTCTTCCTGATATCCCCTCCTTTGATGAGTTTGAATCTCAAAGGGAAGGCACCCAGACGTCAGTCAAGGGTAACATCAACAGCCTGCAGTTGTATCATTCATCGTCTTTTGCTGAATTTTATAGAAGTCTTCGAATCTGACCTCCCCCTTTTTGCACAGCCCAAGAGCCAGTTGTGACACCTTCCGTGGTGGAGACCAGATTGCCTTCCCCCACGCCAGCTAGTGAGGCGGAGGGTAAGTGTGCTTTTTCATCTTCTTTTGCACATTTCGATTATCTGTTTATTGTCTCTCTCACGAACCTTTTCCTGCAGTGATGGCCGGTGAGGGGGCTGCAGTTACGGGAGCAGCTGGCAATATAACTCAGCCACAGGAGGGCCATAAGACCCAGACGAAATGGGGCCTTGTCCCTGTGAGGCGCATAGTTACCCGGTCTTCATCTAGGCATCCGTTAGGGACGCAAGTCCTGCCCGTGGATAGCGTGGAAATCTCTTCTAGCAGCTCCGCGACAGCTTCCGAGGTAGAGGGAGAAGGAGCAGATTTCAGTGAGAGCGAGACGGAGGGTATCTCCCAATCAAAGGCCCCACTCGTATGTACTGCCATTGTTCCACTGTTCACCCCCTCCAAACTGCTGTTGCCGTCTTCTGAGGAGGAACTACCGGAAGAATTTGCTGGCTTGGACACCGAGGCAGATATAACTCCTCCCTTTGCTGCTTCAGCAGCGGAGCTTTGCTCTTCCTTGCACTCCTTTGAGGATATCGACATCACACTAGAAGTGGGTCTCTCTCCCCTTTCCTCATTATTATTATTATATATTTTTTATCTACTGCTTGATGCTGCATTGATCTATTCACAGGAAATCCCCTGTTGCTAGCCCGGTGGCGACTGCAGACTTTGAAGCCACTCTATCTGACACCTTGGCTATTGTTCCCGCTTCATCAGCCGCTTGTGCATGCGTTTCTGAGATAATTCGCCCTGTGCCGGTGAGGCTACAGTCTTCTACAGACTTAGCATTGCTGGACTTGAGGACCTCGGGGGAGAGTTCGGCCCTCATCCGGGTCTTAGATTTTAGAGCTGAGACGGACCCAGCTAGGGGTTCTGCCTTTATACCGGCCACAGTGATGACCATTGCGCCGGAGTTAGCAATTCCCATAACAGTAATTATGGAAACCGAACTTTTGCCTCTTCAGTCCGTAGCCCCTGCCGCCTTGACATTGAAGGAACTGGTCGTTGAAGCGAGGATGGAAGAAGGGGAAGTAGCTGTCGCAGAGACCTGAGTATTGTCCATAACTAACCCAGAATCGATCTCCTTGCTCTCGGAATCTGAGGAGGAGGTGCCCCGAGAAGAGGATGCTGAAGATGCGGGTATCACATTGGGGACCCAGGAAGCAGCCGCTCCAGCACTTATTAAAGTTGCCCCTACGAGCATTCAAATAGCAACTCCCGAGGAGATGGAGGTGGAAGGCCTCTTGGTTTCGTCAGGGATTGCAGAGAGAGCTCAGTTGGCACCTTCAGCAGACCTCCCGTCTTCCTCTTCCCAGCCTGATGTTACACTATGGGTGGATATTGACAGTGAGGTGACTTTCGAAGTAGCTCCAGTTCCTTCTCCTGGCTTCGCTTCATCTGAGAGTTTCGTCTGGCAAAATCTGGACATGCTGTGCCAGCTGGTGGAGTCCCAGCCTGGACTGACTTATCTGCGACTGAAGGAGATAGCCGGGCATTTCACCGCTGGTCTACAGGCGATGGGCTGTCCCATGGAAATATGGGCCCAACGGGTTCTATTGTTGTTAAAGTTTATACATCGCCGGGACTTCTTGGCACATACTATGTCTGACAGACTGGTAGCTTTGAAGTTGCAAAGGAAGGAGTGCAAATCTGAGCTGGAGAAGATGGACTCTGTTCTTCAAGAGCGCCAATGCCAAATGCAGTCTCTGGCGTAGCGGGAGCAATTCGTGCACAGCCGGATAACCATCCTGGAGGCTAAACTGTTTGACCTCCGGGCTGAACTGCCGCAGATAACAACTTCTCGGCCGCAGCTTGCGAAGGAAGTAGCCCTGTTGGAGGGACAGGTGGCATCCTTTCAGGACGAGTCTGCTCGGCTACAGGAGGAGGAGGCTCGACTTCATGAGCTGGGGGCTGCCCCGCATGTAGGGCTTCTGGCCTTCGAGGACATATTCCGGCGCCCGTGAATATCCGTTTCCCCCTTTTTGTAATACAATTCCCCCTTAGGGGCCCTTCTTGTATTCCCTTTTTTTATTCAATGGAAAGGAATCTTTACACTAGTCTCATATGTGGTTTGTTCTTAACTTATCGCACCATCAATGTTTCACGGTGATTTGGCAGCGGTTTCAGCGGTCCCTATGGGAATAGCCCGTACCTAGCAGGAGAGCGTCCACCCCTTCAGAGAAAGGATGGGGAACTCGCTCCACCGCGTGACGGCCTCCGGGGGGGGTGCTTTAAACCAAATTCTGTTGGTGGTAGCAAACGTCCTTCTTGGCCATACGTGCCGCAAGGGAGACGGTTTGCGGGAATGTGAACAAAGAGGCTCAGAGCATTATCCGGAACGGGCGAATGGTCCATCCCGAGCAGGTTTCAAAGCTAGTCGGGGCAATGTGCCAATCGACCAGTATATGATTTCATCATCGATATTGGGTTTATATCGATGCAAAGGAGTTTTACAGGTTTCATCAGAGTAGACGTAAGGTCTAGACTGGGTAGAGGTTATCACAGGTGGGACCTTGAAGGGTACGTGGTTTTCATCAGGACAGACGTAGGGTCTGAACTGGATAGGATTTCATCATTGATCGGGTGAGGTGCCGGTCGATCAATAGCTAGTTTCATCATCGATATTGGGTTCATATCGATGCAAAGACAGTGTTATAAGTTTCATCAGAATAGACAAAAGGTCTAAACTGGCGGGGTTTTAATTGGACATGGTTTCATCACTGATCGGGCGAGGTGCCAGTCGATCAGTGGTTGGTTTCATCGTCGATATGGGGCTTATATTGACGCAAAGAGTTTCATAGGTTTCATCAGTATAGACGAAAGGTCTAAACCGGACAGAGGATTTCATCATTGATCGGGCAAGGTGCCGGTCGATCAACAGCTAGTTTCATCATCGATATTGGGTTCATATCGATGCAAAGAAAGTGTTATAAGTTTCATCAGAATAGACAAAAGGTCTAAACTGGCGGGGTTTTAATTGGACATGGTTTCATCACTGATCGGGCGAGGTGCCAGTCGATCAGTGGTTGGTTTCATCGTCGATATGGGGCTTATATCGACGCAAAGAGTTTCATAAGTTTCATCAGTATAGACGTAAGGTCTAAATCGGACAGAGGATTTCATCATTGATCGGGCAAGGTGCCGGTCGATCAACGGTGGGACGTATGTAGAGGTGTAGGTCTCGTCAGGACAGACGTAAGGTCTATTCCAGCGGGTTTTATGGTGGGTGGGACTTTGCCAAGAAATACGTAGGCTTCATCAGGATAGGCGTAGGGTCTATCCTGGCAGGGTTTCATCGTTGACCGGGCAAGGAGCCGATCGATCAAGGGAAGGTTTAGGAGTTTGATCAGGACAGATATAAGGTCTGAACTGGCTAGGCTTTATCAGACTGGTGACGGGTTTTATTATTGGTGGGACATGTGAAAAGAGGGTATATAGATTTCATCAGGGTAGACGTAAGGTCTATCCTGGAAAGGCTTTATCATCGGTGGGGCATAGAGCCAGATGACCGATGGAAGGCTTCATCAGTGAAGGGGAGGTGAAGGCAACGTGCTGGTTGGCATGGAACTTCTGAATTACCACATTACCGACCCAAGCGCCCTTTCGGGTTTTCGCCGGAGCCAGCCCCCTCTTGCTTTTGCCCACGCGTCCTTTTAGATTTTCACATGGCGGGGTACCCAATTTTGCCTGCAGTGCCCTTTCGGGTTTTCACCACAGCCTGGTTTTAGCCATTTTTGCCCTTGTCCAGAATGCCCGAACAAGTCTGGCGGGGTATCTCTATTTTCAACCCCATTTTTTTTATACTTTTTTGTCGTTTCCTTTCTCTTTTCTTTTTTCATTATCTTTTCTGGGACCGGAACTTTCATCCTATGGATCACGGCGCCATATGTTTATTGTGGACACACGATCATTGATGTGGGTGTCAACATCAATGCAAAGGGCAATATGGTTTCATGATCTATCCAGACGAAAGGTCTGAATCGATTTAGAGGATACAGATAGCAGCTCGGGCACGAGGCCGTTTGCTGAAAATATGAGTTTCATCGTTAATGTGGGGTTTAACATTAACGCAAAGGAATAGAGTTTCATGATCTACCCAGACGGAGGGTCTGAATCGATTCAAAGAGCAGTGTTGTGCTATGTCAGAGCGGACGGAAGGTCCACCCTGGATGGATTTTAGCGTCGATCAGGCAGCGTGCCAATCGATCGATAGCAGGTTTCATCATTGGTATCGGCTCATCCCAATGCAAGGATTTCATATGTTTCATCAGGATAGACGTAGGGTCTAAACTGGATAGGATTTTATCATTGATACTGGGCGAGATGCCGATCGATCAATGGCGGGTTTCATCATCGGTATTGGATTTATACTAATGCAAGGAGTTCATGGATTTCATCAGGATAGATGGAAGGTCTAAACTGGATAGGTTTCATCATAGATCGGGCAGTGTGCCAATCGATCAACAGCAGGTTTCATCACGGCGGGACGTAAAGAGACTTGTAGATCTAGTAGGAATAGGCGTAAGGTCTAAACCGGACAAGGTTTTATTGCTGATCGGGCAGTGTGCCAGTCGATCAGTATCAGGTTTCATCATCAGTATTGGGTTTATACCAATGCAAGGATTTCATAGGTTTCATTGGGATAGACGTAAGGTCTAAACCGGACAGGTTTCATTGTTGATCGGGCAGTGTGCCAGTCTATCAATGGCAGGTTTCATCATGGTGAGACGTAGGATAGGTTTCATCGAGATAGACGTAAGGCCTAAACCGGGCCAGCTCTACCGTGGTGGGTCTCAGACAAAAACAAGTGGAAGTGTTTTATCAGAACAGACGGAAGGTCTATCCCGAGGTGGGCTTATTATCGAGGGAATTTTTCTTGAGCAATGCATGAAGGCTTCAACAGAATAGACGTAAGGTCCATTCCGGATGGGTTTAATCGTTGATCGGGCAAGGCGCCGGTCGATCGACGAGGAGTTTTATGGTGGGAGGTAAGGCTTTCTTTGGAATCACCACATTACCGACCCAAGCGCCCTTTCGGGTTTTCGCCGGAGCCAGCCCCCTCTTGCTTTTGGCCACGCGTCCTTTCGGGTTTTCACGTGGCGGGGTACCCGATTTTGCTTGCAGTGCCCTTTCGAGTTTTCACCACAGCTGGGTTTTGGGCCATTATTGCACTTGTTCCTAATATAGGGGCAAGTCTGGCGGGGTATCTCTATTTTTTAACCCCATTTTTATTTTCTTTTATTCTCTTTCTCTCTTTTATTTTTTGAGGGCGACAGGTCGGAATGCCACCAGACCAAGAAAGGGGTAGCTTGGCTAGGGCGGAGTACCACTAGACCAAGAAAAGGGTAGCTCGATTAGGGTGGAGTGCCGCTAGACCAAGGAAAGGGTAGCTCGGTTAGGGCGGAGTGACCAAGGAAATGGTAGCTCGGCTAGGACGGAGTGCCGCTAGACCGGGAAAAGGGTAGCTCGGCTAGGGCGGAGTGCCGCTAGACCGGGAAAAGGGTGTAGCTTGGCTAGGGCGGAGTACCACTGGACCAAAGAAAGGGTAGCTCGGTTAGGGCGGAGTGCCGCTAGACCAAGAAAGGGTATAGCCTGGTTAGGGCGGAATGCCACTAAACCGGGAAAAGGGTAGCTCGGCTAGGGCGGAGTGCCACTAAACCAGCGAAAAGGGTAGCTCAGCTAGGACGGAGTGCCGCTAGACTGGGAAAAGGGTAGCTCGGCTAGGGCGGAGTGTCGCTAGACCGGGAAAAGGGTGTAGCCTGGCTAGGGCGGAGTACCACTAGACCAAGGAAAGGGTAGCTCGGTTAGGGCGGAGTACCACTAGACCAAGGAAAGGGTAGCTCGGTTAGGGCGGAGTGCCGCTAGACCAAGAAAAGGGTATAGCTTGACTAGGGTGGAGTGCCGCTAGACCAAGAAATGGTAGATTTTACCCGATTACTCGGGGAACGTTGGTTGTACTGTATGATACAGCTTTAGATGTCTTCTGTTGAGTGGCGAGAATTAGATTTCCCCTCGATGGTTAACAACCACGTAGGCCCCTCCTTCGTAGACCCTCTGTATCACATAAGGACCTTCCCAATTAGCATTCAGCTTCCCTTTTGGGTTGGACGCCATGACCTCTTTTTTCTTGACCATGACGAGGTCACCTTTCTTGAATTCTCGTCCTCTTACGAGTTTGTTGAATGCAGTGGCCATGCGGGCCTGATACATTTGGATACTCTTATGAGCTCGGAGGCGCTTCCCTTCCAATTCAGCCAGTTCTTCTAGTCTTCTTTCTACATTGGTCTGTTCGCCACGGGCCAGGCCATATTGGACTGCCACTCTGAGTGATGGGACTTCCAGCTCTAGCGGAACCACTGCCTCTGAGCCGTATACCAGCGAGTATGGTGAGCACCCTGTAGGTGTCTTGAAGACAGTGCGGTATGCCCACAGAGCTTCATACATTTTCTCTTCCCAGTCCTTCTTATTAGAACTGACGACCTTGGCCAGCAAGGTGCAGAGAGTCTTGTTAAAAGCTTCTGCCAATCCGTTTGCCTGTGGATTGTAAGGACTGGAGGTCCTCCATTCGATCTTATATTTCTCAGCAAGCCGATAGACCTTCTGATTTCTGAAATGACTTCCATTGTCAGATATTATTCGACTGGGGATCCCGAACCGGAAGATAATGTTCTGCTTGATGAATCTGGCGACCAGTTCACCAGTCACTTCTCTTAATGCTACAGCCTCCGCTCATCGGGATAAGTAATCTGTTATGGCCAGTATGTACTTATGTCCAGCCGAGGAAGTCGGCAGTGGCCCGACTACATCAGTTCCTCATTGTGCAAACGACCAACTGGGAATTGTAGGGTGCAGAGTCGTAGGAGGCCTTCTAGGCACAGTAGCATGCTCTTGGCATTTCTGGCATGATTTTGCAAATTTACAACAGTCTTCAAACATGGTGGGCCAATAGTAGCCCAGCTTCTTGATTTCTATCTTCATCTTGGGACCAGCCTGGTGGGCACCTGCTGTCCCAGCATGTGTTTCTTTCATCGCTTGCTAGGCTTCCTTAGTGGACAGATAGCAGAGTAGAATCTTCTTGCGTGCATCTGCCATTATTCGGAACAAAATTCCATTCCTGAGTTCATAAGAATCTTTGATTCTTAGGAGTTTCATCTTTTCTTCTCTTATCTGCGGTAGTTGTTTGTGTAGAAACCACTGCAGCAGGTGCTGTCTCCAATCAGACGCTTGTTCTGTGCTGATGGTGGCAACCTCGTCTTCTTCGGGGCACTCTTCTAGCATACTAGGGACTTGCCGCCGGTTCATAACGACAATGTTCAGTGTCTTATTTGGTGGGACTGCTAGTGAGCTGGCCAGCTTCGCTAGTCCATCAGCCTGGGCATTGTGTCCACGGCCCACATGCTTGAGCTCAATATGGTAGAATTTCGCCATCAGGCGCACAGCTTTTTGATGGTAGGGATTCAGTTCTGGCTTCCGCACTTCAAACTCCCCTTGGATCTATTTTATTATCAACATCGAATCCCCGAATACTTGAAGCATTTGGATACCCATGTTGAGGTTGATATATATCCCGATTATCAGAGCTTCATACTCGCCCTCATTATTGGTGCAGGGCTTGTTTATAGAACAGGAAGTATGCACGACCTCCCCTTCTGGTGATTTCAGCACAATACCGGCTCCATCCCGTATTCTGGTCTTTCCATCGGAGTCTATCTCTGTTCTAGATGCTCCATCAAAGAATAGTTGCCACATAACTGACTGGGTCTGGTAGGCCTCGAGTGTCTCATCATCGGGTAGCTCAGTCCCTAGCATATCATTTTCCGGCACAGGATGCTCTACGAAGAAATCAGCCACGGCCTGTCCTTTTATCGCCCTCTGGGGTGTATAGGTAATATCGAATTCCATCAGGATTACTGCCCATTTGCCCAATCGGCCCTTCAGTACTGGCTGAGTCAATATGTATTTGAGCGGATCTGCCGCAGATATCAATCTGACTTCATGTGACAACATATAGTGTCGGAGCTTCTTGACAGCAAAGACCAGCACCAAGCAGGTCTTTTCTATGTAGCTGTAGCTTTCTTCAGTTCTAATCAGCCTCCTACTCAGGTAGTACAAGGCTTGTTCTTTGCCTTCTTCATTTATCTGTGCCAACATTGCCCCCAGAGAACAGTATGTGGCTGCGATGTATAGTATTAAGGGCCTGCCCTTAATTGGTGCCCCCAGCACCGGAGGGGTCTTGAGATATTCTTTCAGCTTATCAAAGGCTTCCTGACATCCATCGTCCCAGAGGAACGGCACATCTTTCATCATGAGCTTGTGAAAGGGGTGGCATCTTCTCGACAGATTTGATATAAATCGTCGAATATAGGCCAGACGCCCTTGCAGAGATCTCAGCTCGGACAGATTCCTTGGTGGAGGGAGCTCCTGGATAGCCTTAATCTTGGATGGGTCAATTTCAATGCCCCTATGACGGACAATAAACCCGAGGAATTTTCCACTGGACACGCCGAAGGCGCACTTCATAGGATTCATCTTGAGCTCATATTTGCGCAGCCTCTGGAACACTACCCTCAGGTCTTGCAAATGGTCTTCTCTTCTTTTAGTTTTTACTACCAAATCATCAATGTAGCACTCTACTTTCTTGAAGAGCAAATCATCAAAGATTTTTGTCATAGCTCTTTGATAGGTAGCGCCAGCGTTCTTAAGACCAAACAGCATCCTTTTGTAGTGGAATATCCCCTTCGGGGTACGGAATGTAGTGTGCACTCGGTCTTCCTCAGCAATCCAGATTTGGTTGTATCCGGATGACCCATCCATAAATGACAGGGCTTCATGACCAGTAGTCACATCGATCATCACTTCAGTGATTGGCATTGGAAAGTCATCTTTTGGGCAAGCCTTATTAAGGTCCCGAAAATCAACACATATTCTGATCTGCCCATTATTCTTCTTTACGCGCACTATGTTGGCTAACCATGTAGTATACTGATTTTCTTCGACAAAGCCTACATCAATCAGCTTGTCAACCTCTTTGTTAATCTAATTTATTAATTCAGGGCGCATTCTCCTGGAAGGCTGCTTTACAGGGCTAGCCTTTGGGTTTATTGCCAATCGGTGCTACGCCACATCAGAGCTCAGTCCTGACATTTCATCATATGTCCATGCAAAGCAGTCTCGGAATTCTTTCAAGAACTGTATATACTGTTCCCTGGTAGCTGGCTCCAGTAGTGCACTGAGGAAGGTCGGCCTTGGCTCATCTGCGGTCCCCAGATTTATTTCCACAAGCTCATCGACGGTGGCCTGACCTCCATCTTCGACCTCGGGCGGGGCTTCTTGCAGCTCAATGAAGCCTCCCGGGATATAATCTTCTTCAGTTTCATGATTCTCTGTTTCATCATACTGGTCATCAGCGGGTGCTGGCTCATCATATACGGCCAATATTGTTGGATTCTGTTCAGTCTGCCCCGAGGACGTGAGTGGCTCAGCAGGAAACTCAAAAATGGAGTCTTCCGCCCTTAGAGGCTCTTCTGATGCAGACTCCCCTGAGAGATCATCATTCTGTAGAGCCCGACTTCTTCTAGAATGCGCTCAAACTCCAGGCATTCCCTCAGCTCTTTGGCTATTTGGTCTTCATCTGGGGTTCCTGTATCAAACTTTGCTTCAGCATGGAACAGATCCTCTTTGCAGGGTAGGTCTTCCCAGCACCAATCTTTCTTTGTTTCATCAGATGTCCCCGTCTCCGGCTGACTGTCTAGGGCTTCATTGTTCATTACGGATTGATAAATGATTTCTTCATCTTCCGAGGGGTACTTGTCATATCCTACCTCGAGAGGGTCTTCATGCTGGTAGGAGACAGAGATGACGTCCACCTCAGCTTCATAGCATTCTTGAAGGGTATAACCCAATCCCGGGTGCTGAGTGATCTTCCTCAGTTCTTTATTATCCCGGGGCGGACCCCATAGCTCCTGGAACGCCTTTTTTTGGGCAACAGGTTGTAGTGATGGCATCTGCATTTTAGAGAACATCTGTGAAACCCGCTGGGTAGTATAGTCCAAGCCTGTGATCGGCACCATCCGGTTTGCAGATTCTTCAGGGACCATGCAGTCTTGATCATCGTCCTCGACTGACTCCCCGGTGTAGAATATGGTAGGAGGCTCACAGAAGCGAGGGATTTCCATAGTCTTCAGTGGTAGCACCGTCTGGTACTCTAGGCTGGCGATTCAAGTCTGTGGACGACCCTAATCTTCATCACCCCTGAGTTGGATATCCGACGACCCGCAGCAGTGGATCGGGCTCCCCTGTCGAGTCTCCTCCTTCTTCCAACAGTAGATGATGTGCCCCTTTTCGCCTCGTGATGGACGAAGCAGGACACGACCTCAGGAGTATCCTGCATCACCTGGCTCATCTTGGGGCTGGTAGCTTGCGTCAATGTCTCGACAACAGTCTTTTGCTCCTGGTTGTCAATCTAGAGCAAGTCAGTGAAGATGAGGCCCAGGCAGTTGGGCATCCCGACAGCAGGCGGCATCGATCCGAACGAAAGAGGTACCACCAGGTAGCCTTCTCGAACATGGGCATCGACCGCTTGTTGATCAAAGCAAACGGACATGATTCCCACCGTCATCGTAGCTTCCTGAAAATAGAGAAAGCACAGAATCAGAAATTTGAGGGGGGGGCCACTGGGCCTCCTATTTTGGCGTAGAGATAAAGGGAGACTAGGTCCCACTGGGCGTGCCAGACTTGTGGACGCGGGATTTTTATTCCCCTTGTTGTTATTTTATTATTATTATTATTATTTATTTTATTTATTTGGTTTATTAGGCGTGCCAGTCACATGTGTGACAATTTCATTGTGCGCTCGACTTGACTTGGTCAGTCGATTGTGA
This sequence comes from Amorphophallus konjac, assembly GCA_022559845.1. NCBI lineage: Eukaryota > Viridiplantae > Streptophyta > Magnoliopsida > Alismatales > Araceae > Amorphophallus > Amorphophallus konjac. The sequence continues at coordinate 227,142,674 of CM040123.1, read as the reverse complement.
AGTCCGAGTCGAGACCAAAAGTCCGCCATACCATAAAGGCTATGACGTTAATTACGCCCTTCCTAAGAAGGACAACCCTTGATTAAACGCCAAAATAGGAGACCTCAGAAAGCAGTCAAAATACTAATGTGCGAAATAAAGGCTTCATGCTTATGGAAGAGGACGAATGGAGGGCAGATTTATTTAGTTCAACGGACTAAATCAGGCGACACAACCTTTAACTTTGAGCCATACCGGGTAAGGATAGAAGACCATCCACGCAGTGGCGGGACGGAATTCGGCTAATCATTAGGGTATTCCCTTTTGACACTTCCACTTGACCGGATGCTCCAAATAGGTTCGTTTCCCCCGAAGATGGAGCCGGATGGGAAGTGTATCCGAGACACTCCCTTGACTCATCGGGGTTGATGACATCTGACTAGATTTCGGCAGCATCTCCCCTCAACTTGGAACATGCCCAAGGGGAAATAGGTGATCATCCACGGAGTGCCTGGATGAAAACCGAAAGAGAAAGGCAATGGGCCCTGGCACGGTGTGATGTTGGGGATGGTTCCCTGTTTATTTATTCCGTGGGGTGTACCCTGTGACCTGTAGATATCCCTCGAATTAGCGTGGCAGGGTGCTCAAAGATTGGGTAGAGGAGGAGAGGCTCTCGGCGCAGCAATAACGAGCATAGGCAGGCTTCCCGGCGTAGGGGAATGGGTTCTCGGCATGAGGTTCTCGGCATGGCTTTAAAGGAAGAGGAGGGAGATCTCGGCGTGAGGTTCCCGGCATGGCTTTAAAGAAAGAGGAGGGAGCTCTCGGCATGAGGTTCCCGGCGCGGGGGAATGGGTTCTCGGCATGAGGTTCTCGGCATGGCTTTAAAGAAGGAGGAGGGAGCTCTCAGCGTGAGGTTCCCGGCGCGGGCCGCGCCGGGAGCTATTCATGGCGCCGGAAAGGTTTGTGGGGTTTTACGGTTCTCTGTTTTGGGGATTTTTCCTGGGATTCAGATAACGGCTAGGGGGTTTTAGGATGCAAACGAGGAAGGGACCGAGGGCTCTGCCAAGTTACCAGATTAACATCAAGGAGTCACATGGATAGAAGGGATTCGAGGGATTGAAGTCACCAGGCGTTCGAACCCTTTGGAACAGGCTTTATGCCATTCATATCGCCTACCATCCAGGAGATCAAGAGATGGCTGTCTCTGATCCCTGTAATGGCCCCAATGGCTTGGGAAACTCGAGAGGACTATGGACTTCGCAACGTTTAAATCATCGATGTCATCGAGGGAGAGAGAGGGACAAAGCCCAAAGATCCACGGTAAGGATCGGGGCTCTGTTACCTCCTTCCCATCCGAAACAAGCATGCATATAGGCACAAGAAATCACTAGAATTCTAAGCATCCGAGCAATTAATGTATGCGGGGGATAACATACATTCCAAGAGAGAGAGCACATGGAGAAGAGGGCCGACCAATACCATTTCATCGGAACAACCGTGGAGTTGCATTTCACTGTTTCATCGTTTACATCATTCATAGAACAAAGGGGACGGAGAGAAGAGAAATAGACTAATACTCTATCTCCTCGACAATAGGGAGATCTCTTCACTTCGGAAGTGGAAAACGGAATCGAAGCTTATACATCAAAAAGAAAGGGAAGCAGGAAGGGACGACGACGATAAAGGGAAGGGGAGGGCGGAGCATTGACTCCTCTCCCTCCCCTAGCACCCCAAATTCTCCTTCCTTCCGACCTCGCAGCAGCTTTTCTTTTCTTCTCTCTTTTTTATCTGGCTATCTGGAGATGCCTCTCATCGCTCCTCTTCGATGGCTCTCTGTTGCCTCCCTCTTTTTTTTTCTTCTTGCCCTCTCTGTATGTCTGTCCTCTTACGAAATAGGGGGTTTTATAGGCATAGCACCCCCTTCTCGGCATGACCCTTCCCGGCGAGCCGAAGACGACTTCCCGGCGCGCCCCTGTCAACCGGGGAGGCTTCCCGGCGCCCCTATGGGCTTTGGACCTTGTGAGGATTTCCTGGTTCCACCTTAGTGAGCCCATTTGGGCTTTAATATCTTGAACTCTCTCGTTATCAAGTCTGGACTATCAAAGACATATAACCTGTCTTTTCATTTGTGAATTCTTCGAGCCTGTCAGAACAGGTGAAGGTTGATTAGTGAGTTGACATAGTCTTATCAGAATATTTCTGGATATTTTCATCAGTCAGTAGAACGCAGTTCTTCATCAGTACTGTTATCTGAGCGACGACAATACCGGACATCAGCTTGGCCGGGAGGGGCTTCAGCCGGGTGACAACTTTAGTGACGACTATTCTGTAATTCTGGCTTTGCAGGAATCTCTGAGAGCTTCATGTATGGTTCAATCTTCTCTTTCGTCTCATCTTTATTCTCAATTATATTTCAGGTGTCAACACCCGTGAAGCCTCCCAAGAGCTGTAAAGCTCCGAAGGGAAAAAGGATTGTCGTGTAGTACATTGAAGTCACTGATATAACAATAAGCAATTAAATTTCATTAATCAGGTTTGCTAAAGTAGCAGAAATAAAATTACTTTTTAATTAACAGTTACAAATTAACAATTATACCAGAGTCCAGTCCAAAGGAAAGACAAGTACAGTCCAACAGAAAGAAAAACGTACACTGAGGTCGGGGAAGCCCGACGCAGGTACCACTGGTAACTACGAACTCGCCACACCAAGAACCGCGAAGGAAGCAGAGACGACCACACCTGAAAAGCAGGGGTGAGCCTCGTGTCACTGGCCCAGTAGGGGTCACGCGGATGCCCACTGAAAAATAACGCAGTAACATGGAACAAAAACAAAAACAACAGTAGCAGTAAAGCAGGAAAAGCAGGGAAAACTACTGCTAGAAAGCTTTAAAGAAAGCAGGAAGAACAGGAGTAGGGAGCAAGTAAGGAAGAGGGAAGAAGCCATACCGACAAAACACGGCTGCCGAGTGGACCTCGGCCCCTAGGTTACTCCAAATAGCAACAGCAACAGAAGGGTAAACTCTGAACTGACGAAGTCAGGAGTCACCGATCTGTCGGCAAACACGAGGCCTAAGACGAAGGCCTACGAGACCAGACAACAAGTCTAGAAAAGGAAGAGACAGACACAGACCCAGCACGACTAGAACGTCGTGCACATGACACAACTCTGACCTCGGGTAAAGCCACGAGAGGGCTAACCCGAAAAGTTTACGACGCACAAGAAACGCGAGAGTCATGTGTCACGTGACGGAAGCACCCCCTCACTAGAAGAATAGTCAGCTGCGTCCACTGACGTCTTATGCTACGCCTACAAGTGTCAGTCTACGATGCCTACAAGATGACAGAGACTGAGACACTGTCAGAACCAGAACTGGAACTACAGTCGCGAGTGACTAGTCAGGGTCACGCCCGTCAGCGCAAGTCCAATGCCCCTAACCACGTGTGCACAGACTGGCTCTTGCCTAAGCCAGGCCTCTAGCCAGTTTCCCCCCCCAGCAGGACGCTATCGTTAAGCAGGGGCCCATGGAACTAGCTTAAAAACCGTATCTCAAGAACTGCCCCGCCACATGGGCCGACACGCCGTAACGTGTCGTAAGGCTACGACTAGTGGAGGCTCACTAGACACAGAATCCAAAACACGAGTGCTTGGAGGATAGATAGGCAAAGAAGCAGTATCGCACGTACTACGAAGCATTGAGGCAGCAAGACAAATGCCGACAGACTCAGGACAAGGGAACTAGAACTACTACTACAACGATCCTTGAGTCTCACGACTCGGAGTCATGATCGTTGCGCAAAGCGGAACAAGCCGCCAATGATCGCGTAAAATGACACACGAGGACATGAGGGAACACCAAGACTCTCGGCACATCTGGACATGCAAATCAAGGTGAGACAACACCTCAAGGCATCCAGAACCATGTCTCGGGCTGGATAGAACCGCCGAGACACACACAAGGTTGCCTGTCAACCACTAGGTCACCCTGGGTTGACCGGAACCGAACAATGATGATTTAACAGTAGTACAGAAATCAAGGCATGCCTGGCTACCTTATATCATGGTCATAGCTCTCATAGGACATCAAGAGACATCCACGGGATGACAGACAAACCTCAAGGTCGAGCCAAGACAATTGGAAACCAAAATGTCGGAAAGCGACACTTTGTACATACACAGAGGCACAAACACTTGCGATCATAGACAGGGCCACGAGGTGACTGTAGCGGTCAAAGCTATGGCCGGTAGTCTCACTCAAACTCCGACTGACCTTCCCAGACAAACCACGAAGCGGTTGATGATAGACACGCTACACGGACTAGGCCGTCCAAGAGACAACCGCCATACTAACTACCCTAACACATTGACCTAAGTCAAGGAACATGTAGCGGCCTAAGAAAGGCACGCTACAGCAAAGAAACGCATGAAGGTTGGGCTGCCAAGGCCAATCGACTTAAAGTCTTAACTAGGTCTAAAACCATGGTAACACGAATACCGAGGTAGACCACAAGCCGCTGAGACCATCCCCTCAAATAGGAACTCCAGGGAGGCCATACACATGCGGGGGAACCTCACTGCACTCATATCGATACATGGTACCTCGATCGAACGCTACACAAAGCCCGAAACACACATGCCTATGGGCACGATAATCGAAGTAACATGGCACTTTCTGGCACCCCAGAAACACGGACACGGAACCCACAGGGTGTCCGGAACATTCGTGAGACCATAGGTCGGTCATTGGGTCTCAACCGGACTGACTAGGACTCAAAACGAACAAAAATAGAGAATTCCGGTCGACCAGGCCCCTGGGGTCGGTCGACCAGCCCAGGGTGGTCGGCCGACCGGACCGACACGGGCCTACGAGCGACCGCCGGTCGACCGTCCAATCCAGTCCGGTCGACCGGTCATGGCGGAAAATCGGCCAAACCATAGTCTCCGGGCCCGATTCCACGCCCCCTTCGATTCCGATCGAAGGGGGAAACAACCATAATGGGAATACCAACCTTACACACTCCGGAAGGGATCAAAAAAACACACAAACGGCTTGAAATGGGCAATTCCACTGAATTGACCCTAAATGAGTCACCGGGGTTCCCGGGCTCGTACCAGCCCCAGATGACAACCAATCAACACGAAATCAGCAAATCTAGAACGCTGGCATTCCAGGGGTTCGATTGATGCCAACAGATCTAGAAACCGTCACCGTTTTCTAGCGAACCCTACGAACACCCCAAAAGAATGATTTTTCTAAAACAAGCCAAAACCCGCTCGTATGCTCACCGAATGACGCAAAACTGCAGGGAAACGTAGAGGAGAAGTAGGTGATCCATTTCCCTACCTCCACCGAAGAAACCATGCACCGAAGCGACTAAACCGCACCGAAAATGCCAAATCAACGAACCGCGCCATCTCGGAATCCACCGAGGGATCGCGCCTCGCCACGCTCAAACCGTCGCCCCATTCCGCGTCCCGATCACTCCATCGCGTTCGCACCTCGACCAGCTCCACAACGGTGTGCTCCCCACGCCGAATCGCCCAGAGAGGAGAGAGAACGAGTGAGAAAGAGATGAGAGAAATGAGTGAGGAGAGAGGGTGAGGAAGGTTAAATAGAAAGAAAATTAGGAAATATTCTTAATTTTCTGAAATTCTAATTTTTGTTCCAAAAATCTCCTAATTCAGAAAAATACGCAAAAATAGTCAAAACGATCCTCGAGAAGAGTACAACGCAACTACGGCGTCCACAAGTCAATGAACTGAGAAATAAACTCACCACAGGGTTCCGTAACTTGTAGGAGAGAAAAACCCATGTGGATTGTAAAACTCAACTCAAGACCCACAAAAGCGATCCTAAACTCTCCGAAGAAGATCCGAATGGCCCATTAAGGATCCAAGGTATTACACACTCCCAGCTTTTTCAGGTGCAACGCTTCTCCTTGAGGTGGTGCATCTCGGTCGGAGGACCTTTAGTAGCCGGCTCGCCAGTGCCGGGGTATGCCCTGAGATAGTGTACGTTTACTTTCTTATTGATTGTACTTGTGGACTGGACTATGTAGTTATGCTATATTGATATAAAATGTAATTTTATTTTTGCTAGAATAGTAGATTAATTCTATAAATTTATTTTTTGCTATCGTTTAAAATTTCAATGCATAACCACAACACACCAAATAACCCTTTCGAGCCTTCCGGCTCATGGGTGGCAGGCCGAGATTTGAATGGTATCTGATAATTCTTGGTATTTGGATATTGGGTTAGAAAAGTTGGTATCAGAGCGTAGTTGTGGAAATGCATGGGAATTCAAGATGATTGCAATGACTAAGAGTCCAGAGAGTCCAGTACAGTCGGCAACTGGCATAGGGTGCTTTGTTTTAATCAAACCCCCTTGTTTTCTATGTTTGTGTTAGGGGTAAGATGACACCGAGGAGGCAGATTCGATCATTGTTAGAAGTGCCGACTGGGGCTCGAGAGGAGCCAAGTAGAGAGGAACCACATGGCAAGTCTTTTCCTCCAGAGGTAGCGGCCCCGAGTGTACCGAGTCAAGCTGAGTTTTATGCCGGCATGTATCAGTTCTTCGTGCGGCAGATGACTCAGCCCCGTCACATGGTCAGGAGGCTGGCAAGGGCAGTTCATTGCATGGTTGTTGTGGATGCGTTTTATGAGAGTTTCTATAGTTTCACTGACCGACAGATGAAGGCCAGCCTGATCCAGATATAGCGAGATCATGGATTGATGCGGTGGAATGGGTGTTGTGGGGTGGTACGAGAGGATCTAGAGGAGGGGTGAATAGATCTGACACCTACTTTTCGACCACTAGAACAAACTATGTAGGAATCGACAATACAATGATGTCAAACCAGTGCAAGGCAGACTAACGCAAGGGATGCTAACAGCGAAGAGATATGAAATCACTTATCTAATAGAAACACCTATGAAGGGGGGATAGAAGAGATGGACATTGCAAACCACAACACAGAGTTTTTTAAGGTGGTTCGGCTGCTACTCAGCAAGCCTACATCCACCCCTCACCAACTTGGTGAGGCTTCCACTCTTTGGCCAAAAGAGACACACACACACACGAGGAGCAAGCTCCTCACGGGGACGAACCCCAAAGGAAAGCTAGAAAATGAAGAAGACGAAGACACACATGCTGTAACACGCAACTTACATAGGGATGACTCCCTACACATAGAGGAATTCTGAGATTTAAGAAATCAAGAACAAAAGAAACAAAAACAAGAACAAAAGGAACAAAAGCATGGCTCCAATAGAATGAGAGACTCAAAGGGGCTGCGATGCAGAGCTAGGCTTCAAGGAGGCACATGGCTGGTTGGTTTCTTGACTCCATGTTTTCTTCTCTTCTCTTCCTCACAAGTCTTCCTCTGGAAGCTTAGAAGGGCGCTCTTCCTTTCTCTTTTTCTCTCTGGTTCCCATTTCTCTGTATTTTCCAAGCACCACCAGCAGTAATGGCAGCCCCTACCCTTCATGCAGGGTGCTTCTATTTTATAGGCACAAGCGGTAGAAATTTCGCTCCAAGGCTTTCCAATTTGATCGTGTCACGTCCCGAGCTTGTATGACAGCGGAAGACTCGCTCGAGAAACGTGAACAGCCGGCATGGTTAGTCTCTTGCAAGCAAGAACGATCAGAGCGCAAGACAATCACATACATAAATGTAATTGCACAATATTTACTCAAACTCCAACTTTATTTCATAATAATCAAATTCAATACTCAAAAACAATCATTAATTCCACTTATTCCAATATACCAGACTCAAGAAAATAGGAAAATTACATAGACTCAATCTAAATAATTTAGACTTCCTAAGTCTTCACTCTCATCTTGACAATACTTTCATTCGCTCTCGGACGCGCTACTTGTATAACCCGAATCCGAATTCGAATCACTTCCATCTCCTGAAAAGATTGGAAATAGGTAATGAGCACACTTGTCAAGTAGGTATCTTCGCATCAACATGAAGGCACTATTAAAGTAATTAACAATTTAGCTCCAAAGAATAAGGTAGAATCATGCGAATGCGATCAATCACGCGATTAAACCAAGTAACAAGACAATCATGTAAGATAGAATGAGGGCAAGTATGAACTAGCAAGAATGAAACAAGAACATGATATGGCCTTTCATGAACAAGAATGTACTAGCAAGCCACATAATCATCACTCCAGTATCTTTTACTTATGAGCAAGTATCTCGTGAATTTCTGTGGAATATCAAGAAAGTCAAGTATCAATCATGCTGTATTGTGTTGTGTATTTTCACTTATTTATAAAGAAAGTACTCCAAGTGTAATGCGACACCAGTAGCATCATACCCCATGATTTATAATAGTATGTTTCTGACAATCAGCCGAGGGGACTAGCATAGAGCCCTTGAACACAATCAGTGCTCGATTGCATCTTCAAGTATAAATCAAGTTTTATCCACGCATGTAACAATAAAGTATGGCCAAGAAGGTACAATTCCAACGAGCTCTTGATAACGATAATTCAATAAATGATTGCTTCAATAAGAATTATGAGAAATCAAGAATGTCTTAAGCAAGGTTATGCTTATGGAAATAAATCGACAGCATAACGATACATTCTTTATCTTTCATTCATTATATTAGGTTCCTTGATCAATATGATAAGTTCTAGATCATCAAGAGTCTATTTAGAACCTTGGAATATCAACTCTTGGTCAATCCTTGGGTTAAAATACTCAAGTAGTGTGACGGTCGTGTACTGGGCCGTTACATGATGTAACGCTCCAGTATTGGGCCGTTACATTAGTCTGAATCCAGAACTAAGAAATCGGACTCAGTTGAATGTGACGGTCGTACATTGGGCCGTTAGATGCTCATGACGGTCCAGTGTAGAGCCGTTACATTATCGATAACCAAAAATATCGATAGTGTAATCTAATCAATGGGCTTTAATGGTACAACCAACTCGACATCCTAGTGGGAATCTCAGGCTCGCGAAGAATTACGGAGGCCTTGAAACAAGATTTCCTAGTCCATTGGAAGGAATATCCAATAGAGAGGTCCTCATGTCCAAGAATAGTGTTCCGATAGTGCAAAGTGAACTAAATGGAAAACATACCGGAATATGCGCCATGTACTTAAAGAATTGACTCTATAGATGGAAAAGAATATGTAACAATGTAAAACCATGAGAAAACTCCATCAATATAACATTAGAAAATCATGATTTAGAATACATAACTATAGAGTTTTAGCCAATGAAATTAACATAACTTAAAATAACCTAAGATACATTAATCATGCAATTTGATTATGAATCAGTAACTAAACTTGAAGTCATGATAACAGGTCCATCTTAGCTATCTAAGCTTATTTATAAGTAAACTTAACTGGTTATCATTCTGCCTCGGGCTGACAGAACACAGTGCCTGACGGTCTAGGATAGGCGCGTTACAGTATTCTGACGGTTTATCGAGGGGCCGTTACAGTGGTGTAACGCTCCTGCTAGGGTGCGTTAGAGACAATAGAACAAATAAAAACACAACAGAATGTGATGGTCTATCGTAAGGCCGTTACATGCATGTGACGGTCTCATGTTAGTGCGTCAGAGAACCTGTTGGCAGTAAACTAAAGTGAAGGTTTATGAAAACATATCATGCCTGGAAATCAACATATTACCACTGCCCTAGTCATGATAACGAAGCATAGGCCAACTATATGCAAGGGTTTAGTGAATAGACAAGATAATACCTTTTAATTTTCATTTAGGACTAAGAGATGCATGAATGTATAAAACTATGAAATCATGAAATTCTTAGTCTATAATGTATGAAACCAAGCACAATCAGAGGGCTTTTATCCCTAACAAGTTGTGTTTGCAAATCATGAGATAACCTACCTCTTTTAAGACCTTCAAACTTCGAATTTAATGCTAGGTGCTACCCTTAGACCCTTGTACTTCTTGTGATAATTCAACAACTTCAATCTGCTCTATTTCCCCAGCCTCTTGACCTAAGGGTGTGAAATTTGGAGGGTAAGAAGATGAAACTATTGGGAACAAAAAGTTCTAAAGGATTGAACTCTAATTACCTCGTTTAGACGTCCTAATCCTTGGATCTTCAAGGGTCTTGCGTTCAGATTCCTAGGTTGCTAAAGTTGAATCAGTAACTTGGAAGCTTCTATCTTCTTTGTTGCTTGGTCTCCTAGCACAAAATTTGGAGAACTATTAGTCTATAATATACTAAACAAAAGCTTCTAAAAAACTTACCCGAAATTATGACTTCTTACCTTGATTCTTCGATGGCCAAAAGTAAGTGTCGCTCAGTTTAGAACTATGTCCTATTTATAGGGTTTTGGTTATGATTTGAAGATTAGATCGATTCTAGAGTCTTTAATTTGTCAGAACCTAATCTCTAAGAGTCCTTAGCAATGTTATAAGCTATCCCAAATCGATCTCTTGTAGATAGGATTTCAAAGTTCCAATCTTTTTACAATTTCCTCACCTTACGAAATCTGCAGGATGTAACGGTCGTGTCTAGGTGCGTTACAGGGCTGTGGCGGTCGCCCGATAGACCGTTACATGTAACGTATATATAGTTTCAATTTGATAAAACTCTTTTATTCGTTTCTCCATATAATTATCTTATATAATTAGTATTTATCCTTAAAATACGTGAATAAGCCAATTACCCTTCTAGAATATGGGCCAAACTTGATGGGCTTGGTCCATAAACCTTTTGGACAATTATTAGATAGGCTAGGTTAACTAATTAACCTTTTTGAGCCTTATATTGACTTATTAATCCAATAACCCCTTCATTAATTTATTTAAGCCTTTATAATTTCCAAAAAATTATTTATAAATTCTAGGGCACTATAGATTGGCTGCAATAAATAAGTGAGGTTTGACCAAGAGTCTCTATAGCATCTCAATTTCCATTGGCTGACATGCAGGAAGGACATCTGTCTTTCCTAGATGATTTTCAGACCCATCTCTGATTGGTTGGATGTAAAAGAAAGTTACTTTGAAAGGTGACATTTCCCACATTTGTAAACTGACAAATCTTATGTCCAAAAAGTAGTTTTGGCAGTCAAATGATGACAAGGATAGTTATTTGTCCTAGGAACCTTTTACACACCTTAAAAATTGTGTTTTTGGAGATTTACGGTTGCTATTTTTGATTCCTGGATGGTTTTCGAAAAGTATAGTTCTGACAGAACATTTCAGAGGGACCTTGAGTGCGTTGATGCAGCATCACCCATGTGTCGACGCATCTATTGAGAATGGGTTTTTAAAACGCTTTTGGAAGGGCCCCTTACGTCGACGCCCTGAGCGAGGTGCATCGACGCATCTGCTTGGAGATGTGTTTACAACGCTCTCTGGGAGAGCCTTGCATCGACGCCCTGAGTTGGTGGGGTCGACGCACCCTGGCGCGGCAGAACGCCGATTGAAATGGGGTCGACCCTATGGGCCGACTCCTTTATTTTTCATGCTCGCCTGCTTGTTGGAGATGCGTCCGGAGTCGACACAGTGAAGCCACGAGGTTGACGCAACCTTGACCATGCTTGGGCCCTTTTCTCTTTTTGAGAACCATGGGGTCGACGTTGCGTTGAGATGGGGTCAACGCAGCTATGACCTGTTTGAGCTTTCCTTCTTCTTGTGATTAATTGAGTCGACGCATCTAGTTAGGGGGTCGACGTAGCCTTTGAGCCTTTGTTGAACTTCTTCACACCTAGCCAATTAAGGGATGTTTCATGAGTTTCTAAATCAAATGGCTAATGACTTAGAGTGAGACATCATCAAAACATAATTTATACAACAAGTGTTCTGGTCCATGGAGTGTGCTGATGATGAGAAGGTTCTAATGGCGATTTATTAGTTGCACGGTCTAGCTCTTTCTTGGTGGACTTCGCAGTGGGAGAAGGCTTTCCAGTCTCGCTCCCTCCGGCAGATTTCATGGCAGGAGTTCCTCACAGTGTTTGAGCGTACTTTTAGCCTGGCCCATGTTAGAACAAGGAGTGTTGGCCCGGAGATAGCACGCTGACAAGAAGGGGGGTTGAATTGTCCCCAAATCGTAGTAACAAAATTTTAAACAAATTGCAAAGATAACAAGATGATAGAAAATGAACTAAGCTAGAACAAATTAAACTCTCTCTCGAGCTCACTGAACTCACATGATTATGATAGACAAAATAAACGATCAACACACAACCATAATGCAGGAGGAATTTTTAGGTGGTTCGGTCGGACACCCGTCTGCCTACATCCACCCCTCACTAAATTGGTGAGGCTTCACTCGCTTCACAATGAAGCACACAGAGATGAACTCCAACCACACACGAAGACTTCATCTTCAACACGATCCGACTGTACAAACCGTAGCCTAGGATCAACACACACACGCTGCAACAACTGTAACACCACACACACATGACTGTGCACAGACAATCACTTTACACAATACTTTCAAGTTCAGAAAGAAAATATACAATAGATGTTCAGAATGAATGATAGATCATGGAAAACTATCTTTATTGATCAAAGAAGGAGTATCAGAAATATCTCCTCTATAGTTGAAGGCTGATAGAAGATGTTTCCACGAAGTCCAGGCTAGAGGGAGACTGATCTCGAGCAGGATGGAGCCACCAGTGCTTCTCCTTGAAGATCTGGCCATGAATCAGACTTTGCACGGTTGAGATATGATGATGACCGTGAATCCTTGCTCCTATCAGACCTATAAGAGTGGAAAACGGGTTGGGAAGTGAAGAACTCTCTCCTCTCCACCACTCGGCCACACTTCTTTCACTTCTCTTTTCTATTGTTGAAGTTCTCTCGCAACTTAGGGTTTTAGGGTTATTTAAAGGACCAAAAGACACATAAACCCCTTCTAGAACCCTCCAAAATGTCTCTAACAAGTCTATAAATAACCCAGGGGCATTAGAATATTAGCCCAAATTGAGGTCACATGAGTGGGTCACGGAGGTCCACGGCAATCATGTGCAAAGGGCGAACAGAACAGGGCTGTCGACACCATGCTTCAGGGGGGACGTCCCCCCAACAACAAGGGTTCTATTTTGCCCTTAACACTGCACATGGGTCGACACCTTTCTGGAGGGGGTGTCTACACCTTTCTGGAGATGCTTCTGTCTAGCCCTGGATGATGAGCAGGGGTCGACACCTTTTTGGAGGGGTGTCGACACCTTTCTAGAGATGATTTTGTCTGTCCCTGGAAGCTGAGCAGGGGTCGACACCTTTCTGGAGTGGTGTCGACACCTTTCTAGGTCTGCTAAGTAGATTGACTATTTGTGAAATCCAATTGATATTTCCATTCATCCCTTTGACATCAAAGAATCAACCATGAATTTTCATCCTAAAAAATAAGATTACGCAAGTGGTTTATATGAGAATCAAAATATTCTATCATGACTGACACATCTAATTTCTTTACTCAAAAATACTTCAATGAACACACTCTTCCAAGTTTTTGTGTAACCATTGACAAACATCAATGAAGTTATGTACATGATGAAACAAACTCAGTAAGAACTTTCATTCATGAAATCCCAATCAAGCTATCTTCACAAAATCCATCTTCAAGCAATTCTTTCACACATGAAACCAAGTGAAGTAAACCAAACTCTTCAAACAAGCACACACAGTTTGTTATCATTAAAACTCAATACCAAAATCTACCAGGGGATCCAACAAAATTCCCCCTTTTTGATGATGACAAAATGATGTGTACGTGAAGTTCATGAGATAGTATAAAAATAGTTCACTCATTGAAAACCATTATGAACATAATGAAACCTTATGAACAAGAGACTCTATATACACCTCAATCCTTCATTCAAAAATGAACTTTTGACTACTATGAACAAATACTACTCAAAACAAGTCAGATGAAATCATATCATAGATGATCTGTCACATTGGACTCAAATCTGGTACGAGGCAGAGGCCTTGGCCCGAAGACCCAGCTCACGCAACGTGATGCTTTCTTGATAGGCCTAAGCTACCATTCCGACAACACCTTTTGATATACCAGTAATTAGTCACAAAAGTAGCTGATCAAGGCCGATATTAATTCATCTCAAAATTTCACGGCAAAATCATCATTGAGACTATGTACAAATTTGGCATTGATTTAAATATTTGCAATAACGAACTACCTATGCATTCTATGAACTGAAATGAAACTGTGGAAACTATGCAAACTATGCAGTATAAGAATGAACACCTTTTCCGCACACCATATTATTCTCCCCCTTTTTATCATCAACAAAAACTGACTGACAAGGGGTTATTTAGAAAACCATGTTGGTGAATGATATTACTTTGAAATTTCTGAATGTTTTCAAGCAGCCATGCAAGCACAATTTTCAAGCAAGCAGTAATAGGTTTAGCTATTCATAACTCCCCCTAAGTGGCGCATAGGATAAGAAATGGGCATGTGATTCATAATGAAAAGGTAAGACATACAGCATAACTAAAAGAGTTGTGCATTCATAAACTAAAAGCACTGCATAAACTATGGATGTAAACAAATTCATAGTGTACATCCAAGACAATGATACCCAGATGTGAAGAGAGAGTTAATGATTAATGAACTTCAAAATATATGGATATCTAGATTTTCTTAGGAACACTAGAAGGTTATTTCCTCTCTACACTTCCATTTAAATCCTCGACTATCAGTAGCTTCGTACATCCCCAATTTTATTCTTTTGAACATGACTGCACCGTTTGACGTGAGTTTCTGCATTTGTTTCAGTGGAGATTCCTGGTTCCTAGGATTCATCACTTTGAAATTTTTCTTGTGAAATTTTGCTTCACTGTTCTACACGAGTTTATCTATTTGTTTCAGTGCGGATTCTCAGTTACTAGGATCGGCATTCCACTTATTCATTATTTTATGGGGTAGATAGCTTTTTTTTCATGATTACTCTCAATGTCCATGTAGAGATTCAAGTTCCCTTTAGAGTGTTGAGAAGAATATCTAACATCCTTATCAATCAAAGCCATTAACTTCATCATGTGCAAAGTGTGGGGGTAATTGTTTTGCATGTATAAAATAGATTTGTCAAAACATAGCTATGACTCCCCCTAAATGTATGCATGACTGGAAATGAATCCTCCCCCTTAGTATATGCCATGTGCCACATATGATCAATATCACTGTATTTTTATTTACGAAGGAGGTGAAGTCTTAGAAAATTCCAAGGAAAGGTTGTGTAATGTATATATATGCAAGCAAATAGTAGTGTAGCATTATATTCATGCAAGATGATTTTCGGTACGAGATAGAATGTTTCATTCACGCATAGTGAAAGTTTCCAGCTGGACTTGATCCAACCTTCCACAAGTCACCATTTTATATACCAGAGAATCATGGCATTCAAGCACACAATGGTATAAGATATATACAAGTAAATGCATGTAAATGAGAACCCATATTGAAAATTTATTTCTATTCACAACTATATGCAAAATCTAGCATGAACAACTACTCGTCTAACCTACAAGTTCCTAAGTGTTTCCTTATTCTAGTGATTTTTTCTTGATTTAATGATTTTGTGAAAATATCTGCAAGTTGTTTGTCTGTATTTACAAAGTCAGCTCAAAATGACATTTATTTATGTGATCTCTCAAAAAGTGATGACGAATTTGTCTGTGTTTTGTTCGTGAGTGTAAAATGGGATTTTTTGAAATGTTAATTGTAGATGTGTTATCGCATAAAATGGGTGTGTTATTCAAAGAAATGTCAAAATCAACAACTTGTTGTTGGATCCACAGCACTTGGGCTACACAACTGCCTGTAGCCATGTACTCTACTTCACTGGTTGACAATGCCATAGTGTTTTATTTCCTTGAGGCCTATGAAACCATGCAACCTCCATGAAACTGACAATACCCGCTCATCCTTTTACGATCTATAGTACATCCAACAAAATCAAAATTTGTATATGCAACAAGATCAAAAATGCAACCACGAGGAAACCAGAGACCAAGATCACTTGTACCAATCAAATATCTAAAAATTCTTTTGACTGCTGACATGTGAGATGCTTTTGGATTTGATTGAAACCTCACACATATTCAAACACTAAATTGAATATCTGGCCTACTAGCAGTCAAATATAACAGAGAACCAATCATTCCTCTAAAAAGTTTTTGATCAGCCGACTTATCTCGTTCATTTTTGCTCAATTTGAGAAAAGTTGACATGGGTGTTCGGTGTGGCTTTACAGTGTAAAAATTAAATTTCTAGATGAGCTCCAACGTCTACTTCTTCTGGTTCATAAAGATTCCATCCTTTAACTCCTTTACCTGCAAACCTAAGAAAAATGTGAGTTCTCCCATAAGACTCATCTTGAATTCCCCTTGCATTAGTTTAGCAAATTCCTCGTTCAACGAATCAATGGTGGCTCCAAAGATGATATCACCAATATATACTTGAACGATCAAAATATGTTCATTTAAGTGCTTGATAAATAGAGTTTGATCGATGTTACCTTGTTTGTAGCCATGTTCAATGTGAAATGTACTCAACCTTTCATACGAGGCACGAGGGGCTTGTTTCAGACCATAGAGAGCTTTATCTAACTTGCACGCTTGGTCTTGATGTTTTTCATCTTCAAATCCCAATGGCTATTCAACATACACGTCCTCCTGTATAAAACCATTCAAAAAAGCACTTTTAACATCCATTTGAAAAGGTTTAATATTACGAGAACAAACAAAATCAAGTAATATTCTAACAACTTCTAGCCCAGCCACGGGTGTAAATGATTCATTAAAGTCAATTCATAATTCTTGACTACAGTCTTTGGCTACAAGCTTGGCTTTATTCCTAATCACCACCCCTTGATCACTAAGCTTGTTTCTAAAGACCCACTTAGTGCCAATTATAGGGTGAATCTTAGGTCTAGGCACAAGAAACCACACCTTATTCCTTAGGAATTGGTGTGATTCTTCCTGCATAGCCAAGATCAAGAAATTGTCTTTTCAAACTTCTTCTACTGACTTAGGTTCAAATTAAGAGAACATGGTAATATAATCAGTTTTAAGACCTTCCCTGAGTGATGCCCTTTTTCTTATTCCTTGTTCCACATTTCCTAAAATGTTCTCTTCAGGATGATCTCTATGAGACGTCCATTGCCTTGGGAGATCTTGATTTTCATTTTTTTGTGTGGGTTCCTCTTGGGCTGGAGCTTCATTATTTCTTTGGCTCGACTCTGCTTGATCCACATTGACTTGATTTTCACCATCTATCTTCTCCTCTTTTTCTTCGTGCCCTACATCCAAGAATTTAGTATCCTTGTCAGACACTCTTGAAGTATATTCATCAATGATAACATGGGGGCCCTCCTCTACCACAAGAGTGCACATGTTATAAACTCGGTATGCTCCAGAGGTAAGTAAATAACCAAGAAAAATGCCTCTATCACTCTTTGCAGCGAATTTCTCCAAATTATCTTTAGAATTATTTAAAATATAACACAAGGACACAAAGGCTTTAATATGTGCAATATTGAGTTTCTTACTTTTATAGAGCTCGTAAGGAGTTTTCTTGAGTATGGGTCTTACCATGGCACAATTGATAACGTAATAGGCCGTATTGACCGTCTCGGCCCATAAATACCTTGGTAAGCCATTTTCTGCGTGTATCATCCTCGCCATCTCCACTAGCGTCCTATTCTTCCTTTCTACGACTCCATTTTGTTGTGGGGTTCGAGGTGTTGAAAAATTATACGTAAACCCATGTTTCCTGCAAAATTCATCAAAGGCATGGTTATAAAATTCTCTTCCATGATCACTCTGTATTGCGTTAATGAAGTACCCCTTTTCATTTTGAATTTTCTTGCATAAGTCTTCGAACTTTTGCAATGCATCATTCTTATGAAATAGTACCCATGTGTATCTCGAATAATCATCGACTATAACAAACCCATAATGCTTCCCTCCAAGACTGTGTGTCCTGGTGGGACCAAATAAGTCCAAATGAAGGTGTTCAAGGGATCTAGAAGTGGAAAGAATATTCTTAGACTTGAATGAAATCCTGGTCTATTTTCCTATAGCGCATGCATCACAAATCTTATTGGTGTCAAAATTCAACTTTGGTAAGCCTCTAACTAAGTCTTTCTTGTACAATTTTGAAAGAACACTAAAACTAGAATGTCCTAAGTGGCAATGTCACAGCCATGCATCATCCAATTTATTTGCAACTAAACAAAGATTTTCTTTAGATAAATCTTTAAAATCAATTGCGTATGTATTGTTATCTCTAAAACCTATAAACTTTATTTCATTTGTGTTTTTATCAACAATTGAACAGTGTGATGATTCAAAGATTACCTTGTGACCTTTGTCACATAATTGACTAATGCTCAGCAAACTATGGTTCAACCCATTTACAAGTAAAACATCATCAACAAAATGATTGGAGTTCTTACCTATCCGACCAATGCCGACAATTCTACCTTTATCATTTCCACCAAATGTGACTTGTCCTCCATTCTTCTCTTCTAGGTCTGCAAAGAGGTCCTTGTTACCTGTCATATGCCTGGAGCATCCACTGTCCAGGTACCATTTGTTCCATCTGACTCTTAGGCAGACCTGTATAAGCAAGATAAATCTCAAGTTGATTTAGGTACCCAAGCAAGCTTGAGTCCCGAAGTGTTCGTTCTACTCTGAGCATGAAAATTTTTGAACTTACTTTCATACCACTCATCACCGGCCTTCATCAAATCAGAAACATACATTGAATGACCAATCATGCCACAATAAAAAAAAGTGACTCGATTCCTCCTATAAGCATTCCTCATATATACATTCCGAGTATCAACAACATAATTGAAGCATGAATCAAAAGGTTTTTGAAATCTATTATGTTCAAACATGTTTCTATTGTTGGGCTTGTAGCCCACACCACTCTCTTGAACTTCAAAATTCTTCTTAACCGGCTCTTTTTGTTTTTGATTTTTTTATTTCTTTTTCAACAGTATTTTTCATGTTCTTTAACTCAGTAGGCATGATTTCACAGTTGCTTTCAACTTCCTTCTTTTTCCTTTCACATTCATTCATTTTCACGATAAGTTCATCCAGCTCCTTCAGCAACTTTTCTTTTTCAAGCTTCAAATTTGCTACTGCATTAGAAGCATCCTGTTTCTCTACCTCTAAGCATGCAAGTCCATCCTCATACAATGTTATTTTTGATTACAAAATTTCATTTTCACCTTTAATTTTCTCAAGTTCTACTTCAAGAGAATTACACTTATCACATGATGATTTAGAATGAACAAAATCATGAAACTTCTTTTTCATATCTTTATTTTCAGATTTGAACTTTTTGCATTGCTGATAAAGATCAGCATATGCCAATTGCCATTGTTCAGAGGTAAAATTCTCGTTGTTGGAATTTACCTCATCTTCGTTAGCCATCAAGCATAAGTTCTAGACTAGCTCATCGAGCTCATCTTCCTCTTCCTCGCTCTTGGAGTCTTCATCATCCTCGTCACTCCAAGTTGCCTTCATAGCCTTCGGCTTCTTTCCTTTTGCTTTCTTGAACTTTTTTTTGAAGCTCGGGGCACTCAGCCCGCATGTGTCCATCTTTTTTGCACTCGTAACAAATAATTTTCTCTTTCATTCCTGTCTCTCCTTTCTTGGCCAAATTTTTCTTCAGAAACTTCTTTGGAAAATTTCCTTCCCTCCGTGCTTTTCTGAAGTAGTTTCTTGCTCATCTTGTAATGAAAGCCATCAGCTCTTCTTCACCACTGCATGCACTGGATTGACCACCACTCTCTTCAGCAGACTGTGGATATGCCTTCAAGGTAATTGTCTTCTTCTTCTTGCTCTCTTCTTCCGTTCTCTTGATGTTGATTTCGTAGCTCATTAACGACCCAATTAGCTCATCCAAAGTGTCACACCCCGAACCGATAGCAACGGAAGACATTGCTCGGAAAGTGGCAGTTAAACAGCCGTGTCAATCAGAGCATAGCCATAAGATAAGATATAATTGAACCAAAATATAATTTTATTTCAAATATAAGTTTATTACAATTTACACTCCAAATAAAGGACTCAATAAACAAAAATTACAATGGACTCTCACTAGACTCGACATAAGACAAATGACAACAAGACTAGGAGGTTCATCTAGATTTGTCAGAGATCTCTTCAATCGTTCCCTTGCCCACCTTGATCGTTCTCGCCATCAATATTATCATTACCTTACAAATATTGGAAAACACTAGGTGAGCGAACGCTCAGTGGGTCTTATATCTCAAGCTCCAAGCTAGCTTTAAGTAATTAGCAATTTAACATGATTATGCAGATCATGCAAGGTATCATAATCAAGAACTATAACGGCACAAGATAGATAAATGAATCAGAGACAATTTCAAGAACTATAAAGGAAAGTAGACATGACAATAGATAATTTCAAGGTCACTCATGATGAGACAATAATAAGCTTTTCAATAAGGTACTCACTTCCATAAGAGCATAACATGTAACTATCACTTTATAAGATTGGCCATATACATTTAGGACTTTAAACAATCAAATAATGAGCATGACAATCACTTATGGAAGGTCATAGATCAATCTTACTTTTGGTTGGTACAATGCCACACCCGATCGATCATGATACCGGCACACGTTTGGACTTTGTCTCGCCCATGGGATTAGATCCGGACCCCGTCACTTTTCTTTCTAGTATTGAGTATCAATTTGGTTGGACCATGTTTGCGACCGCAGGGGAGTCACTTGTCGCTTTGTCCTCGCGGCGGGGGTGTACACTCGCCATTTACGGAAGGTCGAGATAGGTTGACTGGGCACGCGGGGATTCCGGGGGTATTGAGAGGAAGGCAGAGAGAGCGATAGGAATGCACTGGAAGGGATGGCCTACGGTTCATCATTCTGGGAGACTAGGATAGGGATGGCTGGGTGGAATGCGGGCGTGCCAGTCGATTTCTCGACAATCACCTATGGAACCGAGGATTGACCGGGGAAGCGTCGCCAGGACGCGGCACGTGGCTCGAGGGATCAGGTGACAAGTGGATAGAAGGGGTTCCACGGGTGCGAGTGCGCAGGTGATTATGGGGATTCATGTACTGGACGTCTTTCCCCACCGGTCGCAAGCAACCTGTGTTTATTTTACATCGGATTGAATCCGAATACCTTTGTTTCTACTGTCTAAGAGAGAGTCAGGGACCATGGGAGCCGCGACGTCGGGAGGGCTTAGTCCATGCAATAGCGATAGGGTAACATCAACACAACAGGGATAACTGGGGGCAGAGAGACTGGTTCCAGCGAGGAGGGAAATCCGCTCCCTACTTGGATTACATGACTTATATGCCATGAAAGGCATTTATATGGGGGCGTAAGAGCCAGATTACAATTGCTTCCAAGCCACGGGACAATTCCGACATTCATGACGGTCCCCGGGTCATTGCGTTATTGTATGGGTAGTTCTGTATCTGTACGTAGTGTCCGTTAGAGGACTTGTGGCTTAGTAGGATGTCGCTCGAGGGGCGTCACAATGTTTTCCCGACATGAGAGAGTGTCGAGGTCTGGGCAGTGGGGGTGCCATAGGCACCATTGTGCGGGGGAAGTTGAGTGGTCGGGTGCCGTAGGCCCTGATGTGACTGGAGTAGCTAGATAGTCGGGTGCCGGGGGCACCATTTTGACTGGAGTAGCTAGCAGTCGGGTGCCGGGGGCACCGCTATGACTGAAGTAGCTGGGTAGTCGGGTGCCGGGGGCATCGTTGTGGTTGGAGTTGTTGAACGGTCAGGTGCCGCGGGCCCCGATGTGACTAGAGTAGCTGGCAGTCGGGTGCCGGGGGCACCGTTGTGACTGAGGAGGCGGGCGTCGCGGGCCCCGATGTGACTAGAGTTGCTGGCAGTCGGTTGCCGGGGGCACCATTGTGACTGAGGAGGCCGGTGCCGCGGGCCTCAATGTGATTGGAGTAGCTGGCATTCGGGTGTCGGGGGCACCATTGTGACTGAGGAGGCGGGCCCCGATGTGACTGGAGTAGCTGGCAGTCAGGTGCCGAGGGCACCGTTGTGACTGAAGTTGTTGACAGTCGGGTGCCGGAGGCACCGTTGTGACTGGAGATGGCTGACAGTCGGGTGAGCCCCCCGTTGTGACTGAAGTTGTTGACAGTCGGGTGCCGGAGGCACCGTTGTGACTGGAGATGGCTGGCAGTCGGGTGCCGAGGGCACCGTTGTGACTAAAGTAGCTGAGCTGTCGGGCGTCGGGGGCCCCGATGTGACTGGATTGTTGAGCGGTCGGGTGCCATGGGCCCCGATGTAACTGGAGTGGCTGGCAGTCCGGTGCCGGGGGCCCCGATGTGACTGGCAGTGGCCTGACACTTCATCTTACGCCAAGACTTGTAAAGTATGCCCATTGTCCGGGTAACGGCACTGAGGGCATGCTTATCGAGATGACGCCAAGGTGGCGCACGATCATCGAGGCGTTGGAACCATATAGGGTGCTCTCATGAAGCGCCATCTAGGTCATGCACGAATGTTGAGGTAGGGCCGAGCAGGGTGTCCCTGTCGAGCAACGTCTGGGGGCGCGTGACTATCAAGACAAGGCTCGGGCATAGTTCTTTCATTAAGCGGCATCAGGGTCGTGCATGAATATCGGGATAGGACCCGGGCAGAGTGCTTTCACCAAGCAAGATCTGGGGTCGTGCATGATTATCGAGATGACATACGTTCATCACAACAGCGGGCCGGAGGTGGGTGTTTGGGCTAGACGCCGTATGAGGGATGATCATGCGACATGCCCTCGGCGTAACCCTAGCAAACACACACACAAATCTCCTTAGCGCGCCTTTTGTAGTCCGGGGCCGAGCTCGTTAGGTGCTTGATTCATTTGGTGCTCCATCCACGCCATTTGGGCTCCCAAAGGAGGGCTTTTATAGTTGAAGGTGAAGGGGTCGAAGGGGTTTAGGAGGACCAAGTTGGGGGCCCAACTTGGTCCGAGTAAACCCCTAGAAAATATTTTTTTTGTGTGTTACGGAGTGGGGGAGGGAGGGTTTCGGCGGACCAGCCCAAGGGGCTGCTCTGGTCCGCCTAAACCCCTCACGGAGGAATTTTTTGTTTTAAAAAATCTTTTTTTTATTTTGTTTTGGAGGGGTTTAGGCGGACCAGCCTGAGGGGGCAGGCTGGTCCCCCTAAACCCTCCCCTAGGGGGGTTTGGGTGGACTGGCTGGGCGCCTTTTTTTAATTAAAAAAGTTTTTTTTAAGTTTAATGGGGGTTTAGGCAGAACAGCCTTGGGGGTGAGGCTGGTGTGCATAAACCCCCCCCCCCCCAGGGGGGTTTAGGCGGACCAGACCCAGCCGGAGGGGTTTAAGCGGGTTTGACCGAGGGTTCACCGGGATTGACTGAGGGTTTACCGCGGGTTGGACTGAGGGTTAGATTGGGATTTGACTGAGAGTTTGACTGGGTTTATAAATAGGAATTTTCTTCTGGGGGCTCCGCCCCCGGAAACCCCCGCAAGGGGCGCTGCCCCCTTGACCCCCGTGACCTGACTGCGCAGGTCGATCCGCGTGTGAGGGCGCACGATGGTGGTGCCTGACACGATGGGTTGCTGGGAGTTCGAGTTGGGCTCAGACTTGTTGTTGAGTGGCTGGAGCATATGCACCCACCAGGTGCTCGGGGAAATTCCCGACATGTGTGTGTGGGCCGTATACGGGCGCTGTGAGCTCCTGAAGCTTGCGGTTGGCCCAGATGGGTCTTCCTTTGACTTCAGAGGGCTAGAGGGAGGCGAATCGAGGGTAGACCCCAGCCTCGTTGCTGGGTGCCACATGGCGTGGCTTGTAGTCTGGGCGCCCCCGAGTCGGCTCGGGTAGCTGTGTTGAACATAGGTAAACCCGCAAATTGAGTGATCGGGGGTGGACCCGATCGATTGCTGATGTTGCCATAGGTCGCGGCTAGCTGGTTAGGACCCTTGGTTGGGCCTGGTGACTGGGGCGTTGACATGGTGATGCCGTTTGTCTGGTGGTCGGCGTGACCCTCACTCCTTGGCGAAGAATCGTATGATGCGACAGGCTGTTCTGAGCCCCGAGTTAACCCGGTTGTTGAAGCGTCCATGGTATAATACCGTATGCAGGGTGTCCGGGTGTAGTGCCCCAGAATTTATATAAGTATTTTCTAGATTATTTAATAATTTTCTGGAATTTATTTGTAATTTATAAAGGCTAAAGAGATTTATAAAAGGATTATTGAACTTTTAGAAGGCCCAATGAATTAACCTAGCCTGTTTAAGGAAGCCCAAAAGGTTTTAAGGACCAAGCCCAATTGGGTTGGCCCATATTCTAGAAGGTCATTAAGGATAAATACTAATCACATATATATAAATGGATAAACGAATAAAAGAGTTTTACTTATTTAAAACTCTAGCTACGTTGACTGTAACGGTCCATCGGGCGACCGTCACAGACAAGTAACGCATGAGAGCTTGACCGTTACACTATGTGTATTCTGTGAGTTGAAGAGTTTGAGACATGTTGAACTCTGAGAACAAGAAATGTAACGGTCTATCGTGAGACCGTCACACGCCTCTAACGCACTGGCCGTAGACCGTTACATCCTGTTAGCTCCGTAAAAGAAAGAGCAAGTACAAAGATTAAAACTTTGGGCTCTTATCCACTAAGGATCGACTTGGGAAGAGTTATAAAAATACTGAGGACTCTTAGAGATTAGATTATGATCAAACAAGGACTCTAGAATCGATCTAATCCTTAAACCCTAGCCTAAACTCTATAAATAGGGCATAGTTCTGAATAGTGCGACCCTTACTTTTTGGACGTAAAGAATCAAGGTAAGGAGTCATTATCTCAGGTAAGCTCTTTAGAAGTATTTGTTTACAATACTTTAGACTAACTCCCTCAAAATTAAACATCTTTAGGTCAAGAGGTCGTGGAGTTAGAGCCCAAGGAAGTTGCTGAAAAAGTCACAGAAGAAGGAAATCTAGGGCATGATTCTCAATCCAAATCAGAAGCAACAGCCTAAGTTAAGAGGTAGGTTATCTCATGAACGGCAAAAACAACCTGATAGGACTAAAAGCCCTCTGGTTTAAGTGATTTCCATGCATTATAGATCATTGATTTCATGATTTTACTACTTCTATGCATTACATGCATCCCTTAGCCTTAATTGGACATGCCAAAGATGTATCTTGTCTAAGTCATTAATACCTAAGCATGTAGTTGGCCTACACTGCATTATCATGTCTAGGGATTCATGGTATTTTAATTATGGACATGATATGAATCGATCTCTTTATGTTTTATCTAGTTTTCTGTCAGCAGATACTGTAACGCATCAGCGTAGGACCGTCACACTCATATAACGGCCCTACGACAGACCGTCACACACCCTGATGTTTTGGATTTTCACTGTTGTCTCTAACGCACTGGGACAGATGCGTTATGTTCATGTAACGGCTGGATCCAGACCGTCACGTTCACTGTGATGCCCCACCTCCAGACCGTCAGAGTCTGTGTTCTGCCAACCCTAAGACAGAATATAACTTGCCAATATTATTTATTTTTAAGCCTAGTTACTTAAGTTTTAACCTGATCATGTGATTTTAAGGTTATTTGATTATTCATATTAATTATTGCCTATTTTGGTATCTCACTTTTACTTGAGTTATGTTAATTTCATGAAGCCAAATTATATAGTTTTGTATTATAAAGCATAACTTTTTAACGTTGTATTGACAGAGTTTTTCATCATGATTTCACACTGATTATACATATCTCTCTCTGTCAATAGAGTCATTTCTATAAGTACATGGCACATATTCCGGTATGTTGCCATTAGTTCACACTTTGCACTTTAGGAACACCATCTTGGACATGAGGACCTCTCTATTGGATATTCCTTCCAATGGACTAGGAAATCATTGTTTCAAGGCCTCCGTATGATGGGGACATCTCCGACCACTCCACTTTTGGGGGGGCTCCTGTTGATCGCCAGCAGTGCTACATCTTGTTCACCACTTCACTCTGAGTCATATGATGTATTTTTTATTTTCTTATTATGTAATTTTCCTTTTATTTGAGTCAAGTATCTAGGTTAAGTGAGTCATTACCTAAGTCTTTAGTCATTATGTCAGTTTGATAGGTTAATGGGCCCAATTCTATGGGCTAGGCCCATGGGCACCCCCCCTTCCCTTGGTTTATTTTTTAGTAGTCTAAAAGTCAGGGACTTATGTTAAATTGTGGGAATCCTATAAATAGGACCCCACTCCCACCATTTGGAACTAATGAATTGTTGAATGAAAGTTGGAAATCCACCAAAATTGTGTGAGATTCTCTCTCTCTTTCTCTAGGGGTGGATTCCCCTCTCCCTCTCTCTCTCTCTCTTCTCTCTGTCTCTAAGGGGGGCGAACCCCATTCTCTCTCCTCCCCACCCCAAAATTCAAAATTCCCTCTCTCTCCTCCCCATTCACCTCTCATTAAGGCCCCTCCCCCTTCCCCACACCTCACCTTAACTCCCCTTACTCCCACTACTCCCCAAGCAACCTTTCCTCTTCCCCATACAACCTTTCACATTCCCAAGGGAGAGTCCCTTTTTCCCAAGCCACCCCTTCCCATCCCCAACACACCTCTCCATCTCCCAACACACCCCTTCCCCTTCCCAAGACCACCATTGATCACCCACCATTAAACCAAAATCAAACACTCCCCCCCCTTTCCCAAGAGTCACTTGCACCCCCCCCCCTCTCTCTCACCCTCCACCCTTGGCCACACCTCCCTCCCCCTCCACCTGCTAACTGCGACCCCATCCACCTCCAACCCCATCTTCCTTGCCACAGCCACCCTCACCCATCCCCCACAACCAATACCCCCGCCCCTTGCTGTATTGGCCCCCCTATCCGACTCCATTTACCATCATCAAGTTGCAGTTCCAATAGCAGTCTGCAACAGCAGAGTACCCAGGAGTTGCAGAGGCTTCCTCTTCATCATTGTGAGATTTCTGGTGGTGTATCCTACATTTCCGGAAAGCTCTTCCAGTCATCTTCGTAGACGAGGTGATCCCGCCCCGATCCAAGTTTGGAGCTACCCGGGAGAGCCATTCTTCACCGACTGCGCAGAACCAGCCCGGCCTGCAACCAGAAGCGACTTCCAGAAGCTGCTGCGACCACACCCCAGCTCCCCTTGCCGCTCCACTTGACCGGGGAAAAGCTCCACCAGTCCTCTATCCAACACAGCAAGCGGGACTTCATTTGGAGTTTGGAGTTCCCCGTTCCAAATTATTTTCCCCAGGTGCGCAGGTCAGTTCTGTCAGGGATTGATCATACCCTCTCTCACTCTTTGGGTTCCACCTCCCTGCTCCGACCTCCTATGGTGCCCATCTTGGCTGCTGATCGAAGAGGATTCGATTATGCTCGCAACCGTCTTGATCCTATCTCAATTGGATCACGGGAGCGATCGTGGTGAAGTCGCCAACCTGCTGCAACAACCTGAACTCAGTCCAAGGCAGAGTAGAGCAGCACCGGTCCAGTGTCTGTCCCGGCCAGCGTCGATAACTTCTGGCGCCAAAAAAATTAAGGCTTCTTCCCGAGTCAGTCACCAACATTTTGACGTTGGTCTTGTTCACTTTTGAGTCCGGGAGTGATCACAGCGGAGTCAACAGCAAGCACCTGTCAGACGGGTAGACAGGCGGGCAGAACCGACAGTGGGGTCAATCGGCTACCTCCTTAGCTATTTTCCCTTCCCTGCCTGGCCGGCTTAGCACCCCTCCCTGCATGGAGGTAGTGTTTGAATGTAACCTCTATTTTCCCCACTCCCACGATCACCCTCCTGCGCGAGGAGTAGTTTTGTACTAGCAGGTCTTCGGCTAAAGCGTCATCGGCGCGGCGTGTGGGTAGCCCACGCTTCCCCGCTCGCCCCCATCTCCGGCCGGGATCGGTGTCTTCACACCGATCAGGTGAGCTTCGGGTCACTTCCTCTGCTGGTTTCACTATTGCTTAGCTTAGTATTATCTCTAGTTGCGCCGTCGGCAGTGAGAGAGTGCTCATTCCAACATTCCGCCTAATCGAGTGCCACCGTGGGTGAGTTGTGAGAGAGCCACTACATCCCACGCCCTTGGCGTGCTGGCCGCCCACGGAATTGGGCATCCCAGGCTTTTAAGGGTTCAGCCCAAGCTAGTCAAATCTCCGGATAGGCGAGATCCATCCTCGAACCCTTACCACTATCGCCGGTCCACCTACGGACCCAGGTGTGCGCGACGCAGGTGAACCCGCTTGAGTGGGTCCGCCGTTCGGTTCGGTTGCTTGTGAAGCTAGGTCCGAGGGGTCGTGTCACATCACCGTAATTCTCCGCGAGTCTGGGATTCCCACTAGGACGCCGAGTTGGTTGTACCATCAAAGCCCAATAACTAGAATACACTATCGTTATTTTCTGGATCTTGTAATGTAACGGCCTTGCACTGGACCGTCAGGCTCACGTAACGGCCCAATGCCCGACCGTCACATTTCACTGAGTCTAAACTAGTATGCTGGACTCTGGTCACTGTAACGGCCCATTATGGACGCGTTACATAGTGTAACGGCCCATTAAACAACCGTTACATAGTTTGTATATGTTAACCCAAGGTTTGACCAAGGGTTGATATTTCAATGATTCTAGACAAACCTTGATGATCTAGAACTTATCATATTACTTAATAGACTTAATGTAATGGATGAAAGTTAAGGAAATATACCGTTATGCTGTCGATTTATTCTATAAGCATAACATAGTTTAAATGTCATTCTTGATCTCATAGATTCGAATCAAAGCATTCATTCATTGATTATTGTTACCATGGAATTATTGAACTTATTACATTCTTGGCCATACTTTACTGTTACATGCGTGGAAGTAGCTTAATTTATAACTGAAGATGCGATCGAGCACTGATTGTGTTCAAGGGCTCTATGCTAGTCCCCTCGACAGATTGCCGGAAACATACTATTTTATAAACCATGGGGTATGATGCTACTAGCGTCGCATTGCGCTGGGAGTACTATTTCTATAAATAAGTGAAGATCCACGGCACGACATGACATTCTTACTTGATATTCCACATAAATTCATGAACTATGTACTCAAAAGAAACTAGTGTGATGAATATGTGGCTTGCTAGTACAATCTCGTTACATTCTTGTTCATGGAAGGCCAATATCATGTTCTTGTTATAATCTTGCTAGTTCATTCTTGATCATTCTATCTTACATGATTATCTTGTTACTTTGGTTTAAACGCGTGATCGATTCGCATTCGCATGATTTTACCTTATTCTTTAGAGCTAAATTGTTAATTACTTTAATAGTGCCTTCATGTTGATGCGAAGATACCTACTGGGTAAGTGTGCTCATTACCTATTTCCAATGTTTTTCAGGAGATGGAAATAGTTCGAATTCGGATTCGGGTGATTCAAGTAGCGGGTCCGAGAGTGATTGAATGTTGTTATTACAAGAGTGAAGACATAGGAAGTTTATAATGTCTAGATTGAGTCAATGTAATTTTCCTATTTCTTGAGTCTAGTAGAATGAAAATAAAATTAGTGATTGTATCTTTGAATATTGAGCATTATGATATGAAGTTGAAGTTGATTAAATCCTGTGCAATTACATTTACTTGTGATTGTCTCGCACTCTGATTGATTCTTGCTTGCAAGAGGCTTACCATGCCGGCTGTTCGCGCTCTCCGAGCGAGTCTTCCGCTGTAATAAAGGCTCGGGGCATGACAGTTAAGTTGGTATCAGAGCCTAAGTCTCAGGACTTAGGGAAAAGAATCATGTCATAGGATAAGTCTAAGGTTTAAGGACCTATACCTATGAACTAAGGAAGAAATTCCACACCCATGTGAGGATTGGGTAGAACCCGGGATAAGATAACTAATTAGCTTTAAGAATTATTCTGTTCATTCCAATTTCATGAGAAATAAGAAGTTGTTATTTTCTCTCAGGTACCCTATTTTCCGAATGGCTCATCGTGTAGATTGGGACAGTATGCAACAAATTGTTGCCGGCCTCACCCAGGCATTGCAGACTATAGCACAAGGTGGTGCAGGGGCAAGGGCTGGTGACCTTCATCGCAATTTCCGGAGTCTAAATCCTCCGCGTTTCTATGGATCTTCCAATCTTGACGAAGCAGAAAATTGGATCGATGAGATGAATCGTATATTTGATGTCATACAACGCACTGATCAGGAGAAAGTCCGTCTAGCAACATTCCATTTAAATAAGGACGCCCGTACTTGGTGGAAATCAATTCCGGCACCTCCGGCCGATGCACCACATACATGGAATGCTTTTCTCACTTTATTTCGTGCCAAGTATTTCTCCAAACATGTGAAGAAAAGGAAGGCTATGGAGTTTGCCTCCCTTCGTCAAGGGATGATGTCAGTAGCAGAGTACGAGTTGCAGTTTTCAAGACTAGCACCATATGCACCACACCTTATTAGTACGGAATTATTAAAGGTGAACCGATTTATGGATGGGTTACGGCCCGATTTCATTCAGCAACTGGGGACACAGAATATCCGCATTTATGCGGAGATGGTGCAAAGGGCATATTTATGCGAGAGGACCTTAGAGAAGGTCGAAAGGTTGAAAGGAAAGGGAGAAGAATCTAGCCGGCGCTCAGATCGGCATTATAAGAAAGAGAAGTCTAGCATCACGGAACCATACAAAAGCCGTGATAACAAGAAAAGATCAAGGAACGGGAATGGTGGAAGTTCCCAAAAGAATAGTAAAAAGGTTAAAGAAGAGAAGGAGCAAGTTGCATCGGCGTGCACCTTTTGCGAGAAATTCGGCCACTCGGCTGAAGAATGCTGGAAGTGCCTAGGTGCTTGTTTGCGCTGTGGGAGTAGGGAGCATCGTGTGCCAGATTGCCCCCTTATGAAAGATCAATCAAATAATGGAGGACGTAGGAGGCAGGCTCACCTCAATGCAGTTATAGATTAAGAAGAAGCGCCCAAGGATCAAAATGATGGGCTTATGGAAGGTACTCTTCAAATTTGTTCTCGTCCTGCATTCGTGCTATTCGATACTGGTGCTTCTCATTCTTTTATCTCCACCACTTTTGTAAACACCTTACCAACTACATCAGTTCCCCTGCCTTCAGATCTCGCTATTACTACACCTTTAGGATCTGGAACTAAGCTTACCAAGTATTATCCCGATTGTGAGGTGGTAGTAGAAGGACACAATCTCCCCCGCAAACTTAGTATGCCTTGATATGAAAGGTTATGATGCCATTTTAGGGGTAGATTGGCTTGTAAACCATGATGCTTACATCAACTGCCGAAATAGAATTATATCTTTCTGAAAGCCCGGTCTTTCAAGATTTTCTTTTCTTGGCATCAAATACAAGAAGCATTCTACCATTATATCTTCTCTTCACGCCTGCAAACTTATCTCGAAAGGATGTGAAGTTTTTATTGCTTCAGTCATTGTCACCGAATCTAAGGAAATTATCCTAGCAAACATTCCTATTGCAAATAAATTCCCAGATGTATTCCCATCCGAACTACCTAGTTTACCGCCCGAGAGGGAAGTAAACTTTACCATTGAACTCATTGTAGGTGCAGCACCTATTTCTATAGCCCCTTACAGGATGTCCCCCACAGAACTTAAGGAACTAAAGAAGCAATTACAGGAACTTCTAGACAAGGGTTTCATTAGACCTAGCATATCCCCTTGGGGTGCGCCTGTTCTATTTATCAAGAAGAAGGATGGTTCCCTCAGGATTATGCATCGATTACCGGCGACTGAATCAGCTTACAATCAAAAATAAATATCCATTGCCGCATATTGATGAGCTCTTCGATCAGCTTTCGGGAGCAGAATACTTTTCTAAGATTGACCTCAGATCAGGTTATCATCAGCTTAGAATCAAAGTAGAGGACATTTATAAATCGGCTTTTCGAAGTCGTTACGGCCACTATGAATTCGTAGTAATGCCGTTTGGGTTAACTAATGCCCTAGCAGCATTCATGCAACTTATGAACAGTGTCTTCCAGCCATATTTAGACCAATTCATCGTCGTCTTCATCGATGATATACTGATATACTCCAAGACAAAAGAAGAACATGAAGAAGATCTAAGGATAGCCTTGCAAACACTTAGAGAACACAAGCTATATGCGAAACTCAATAAGTGTGAATTCTGGCTCAAGGAAGTCTCATTCCTAGGCCACATTATTTCAAAAGAAGGTATTGCTATGGATCCTTCTAAGGTAGAAGCTGTCAGAGATTGGAGTCGGCCAACGACTATATCTGAAGTAAGAAGCTTTTTGGGTCTAGCTGGTTATTATAGGAGATTCATAAAGGACTTCTCAAAGATCGCGGTTCCTTTAATTAGACTTACTAGAAAAGAAAATCCTTTTATCTGGTCTAAGGACTATGAAAAGAGTTTCCAAAGTCTAAAGAATCATCTTACAACAGCCCCTATTTTATCACTACCAATGGAGGGTGGTGGATTTGAAGTATATACGGATGCATCGGGGATTGGCTTAGGATGTGTCCTTATGCAGAATGGAAAAGTGATTTACTATTCTTCAAGACAATTGAAGCGTCACGAAGAAAATTATCCTGTACATGATTTAGAATTGGCAGCAGTGATCTTCGCCTTGAAAATTTGGCGTCATTATCTTTATGGAGAAAAGTTCACGATCTACTCAGACCACAAGAGCTTGAAATATCTATTTTCTCAAAAGGAGCTCAATATGAGGCAAAGGAGGTGGTTAGAACATCTCAAGGACTTTGACTTTGCTATTCAATATCATCCTGGCAAGGCTAATGCTGTAGCGGATGCACTTAGCAGGAAACTAATGGGTATGTTATCGAGTCTCATGATTAGTGTAACTAACCTTATTCCTCAGTTTGCTCAGTTGAATTTAGATGTTGACATTAAGGAAGAAGATTGCTTTATAGCTAATATCCGAGCTCAACCTACATTAATAGAGGATTTGGTCAAGTTACAAGAGGATGACCCAGTTTTACTGGAAATTAAGGCCAAAATTGAACAAAGACCGGATTTTACTATTTTCGAAGATGGAAGATTGCTATTCAAGGGACGAATGTGTATACCGGATCACGAGGATACAAAGAAATTGATCTTAGAAGAAGCTCATAAATCAAAGTACACAATTCATCCAGGAGGTACGAAGATGTATCAGGATCTCAAAAGAAACTTTTGGTGGCCCAATATGAAGAGGGAAGTACTTGATTTTGTGTCTCGATGTCTCACTTGCCAAGAAGTTAAAGCGGAACATTACAGACCTGCAGGAAAATTACAGCCCTTAAGTATTCCAGAATGGAAATGGGAGAGCATAGGAATGGATTTCATTATGAGATTACCTAAGACAAGAGGTGGACATGATGGAATATGGGTAATCATAGACCGATCGACTAAATCTGCACATTTCATACCAATAAAAAGTCGATGATCTGTGGATATTCTAGCAGCATTATACATCAAAGAAATTGTTAAACTACATGGTGTCCCTGTCTCTATTGTATCAGATAGAGATCCTCGATTTACATCACAGTTCTAGAAGGGCCTACAACATTCACTGGGACTAGATTAAATTTTAGCACAGCATTTCATCCACAAACGGATGGTCAGACGAAAAGAACGAATCAGGTAGTAGAAGACATGCTCAGGGCTTGTGTCATTGATTTTGGAGGAAGTTGGCATGATCACTTGCCTCTAGTAGAATTTGCATATAATAACAGCTATCAAGCAAGCATACAAATGGCACCTTTTGAAGCTCTATATGGGAAAAGTTGTCACCAATATGTTGGAATGAAATAGAGGAAAGGCAATTTCTAGGTCTCGATCTTATCAGAGATTCTACAGAGAAAATAAAACTCATTCAAGAAAGGATGAAAATGGCACAAGATAGGCAAAAGTCTTATGCTGACAATCGAAGGCGTGACTTGGAGTTTCAAGTAGGAGAACATGTATATCTGAAGGTTTCTCCAGGTCGTGGTATTCGAAGATTTGGCATTAAAGGAAAGCTAACTTCTAGATTTATTGGCCCATTTGAAATTCTTGAAAGGGTCGGTGAAGTGGCTTATAGATTGGCTTTACCTCCACAATTAGCAGGAGTACACGACGTATTTCACGTCTCCATGCTAAAGAAGTATGTATATGATCCTGACCATATTATCACTTATGACAACCTAGATATTCAGAAGGACTTAACATATGAGCAAACGCCAATAAAGATTCTGGATCGGGAACTGCGTCAATTAAGGAATAAAGTTTATTCCTATGGTCAAGATCCAATGGAAGAAAATATGGCCATATGAAGTAACATGAGAAATCGAAGCAGCTATGCGAAAAAGATTCCCAGAATTATTCAACTCTAGGTACACTCTCCATAATCCATGTATTGAATTTGGGGACCAAATTCTTTTAAGTGGGGGAGGGTGTAGTGCCCCAGAATTTATATAAGTATTTTCTAGATTATTTAATAATTTTCTAGAATTTATTTGTAATTTATAATGGCTAAAGAGAATTATAAAAGGATTATTGAACTTTTAGAAGGCCCAATGAATTAACCTAGCCTGTTTAAAGAAGCCCAAAAGGTTTTAAGGACCAAGCCCAATTGGGTTGGCCCATATTCTAGAAGGTCATTAAGGATAAATACTAATCACATATATATAAAGGGATAAACGAATAAAAGAGTTTTACTTATTTAAAACTCTAGCTACGTTGACTGTAACGGTCCATCGGGCGACCGTCACAGACAAGTTACGCATGAGAGCTAGATCGTTACACTATGTGTATTCTGTGAGTTGAAGAGTTTGAGACATGTTGAACTCTGAGAACAAGAAATGTAACGGTCTATCGTGAGACCGTCACATGCCTCTAACGCACTGGCCGTAGACCGTTACATACTGTTAGCTCCGTAAAAGAAAGAACAAGTACAAAGATTAAAACTTTGGACTCTTATCCACTAAGGATCAACTTGGGAAGAGTTATAATAATACTGAGGACTCTTAGAGATTAGATTATGACTAAACAAGGACTCTAGAATCGATCTAATCCTCAACCCTAGCCTAAACTCTATAAATAGGGCATAGTTCTGAACTGTGCGACCCTTACCTTTTGGACGTAAAGAATCAAGGTAAGGAGTCATTATCTCAGGTAAGCTCTTTAGAAGTATTTATTTACAATACTTTAGACTAACTCTCCTCCAAATTTAACATCTTTAGGTCAAGAGGTCGTGGAGTTAGAGCCCAAGGAAGTTGCTGAAAAAGTCACAGAAGAAGGAAATCTAGGGCAGGATTCTCAATCCAAATCAGAAGCAACAGCCTAAGTTAAGAGGTAGGTTATCTCATGAACGGCAAAAACAACCTGATAGGACTAAAAGCCCTCTGGTTCAATTGATTTCCATACATTATAGATCATTGATTTCATGATTTTACTACTTCTATGCATTACATGCATCCCTTAGCCTTAATTGGACATGCCAAAGATGTATCTTGTCTAATTCATTAATACCTAAGCATGTAGTGGGCCTACACTACGTTATCATGTCTAGGGATTCATGGTATTTTAATTATGGACATGATATGAATCGATCTCTTTATGTTTTATCTAATTTTCTGTCAGCAGATACTATAACGCATTAGCGTAGGACCGTCACACTCATATAACGGCCCTACGACAGACCGTCACACACCCTGCTATTTTGGATTTTCACTGTTGTCTTTAACGCACTGGGACAGACGCGTTACGTTCATGTAACGGCTGGATCCAGACCGTCACGTTCACTGTGACGCCCCACCTCCAGACCATCAAAGTCTGTGTTCTGCCAACCCTAAGACAGATATAACTTGCCAATATTATTTATTGTTAAGCCTAGTGACTTAAGTTTTAACCTGATCATGTGATTTTAAGGTTATTGGATTATTCATATTAGTTATTGCCTATTTTGGTATCTCACTTTTACTTGAGTTATGTTAATTTCATGAAGTCAAATTATATAGTTTTGTATTATAAAGCATAACTTTTTAACGTTGTATTGACAGAGTTTTTCATCATGATTTCACACGGATTATACATATCTCTCTCTGTCAATAGAGTCATTTCTATAAGTACATGGCACATATTCCGGTATGTTGCCATTAGTTCACACTTTGCACTTTAGGAACACCATCTTGGACATGAGGACCTCTCTATTAGATATTCCTTCCAATGGACTAGGAAATCATTATTTCAAGGCCTCCATAATTCTCCGCGAGCCTGGGATTTCCACTAGGACACTGAGTTGGTTGTACCATCAAAGCCCAATAACTAGAATACACTATCATTATTTTCTGGATCTTGTAATGTAACGGCCTTGCACTGGACCGTCGGGGTCACGTAACGGCCCAATGCCCGACCGTCACATTTCACTGAGTCTAAACTAGTATGCTGGACTCTGGTCACTGTAACGGCCTATTATGGACGCGTTACATAGTGTAACGGCCCATTAAATGACCGTTACATAGCTTGTATATGTTAACCCAAGGTTTGACCAAGGGTTGATATTTCAATGATTCTAGACAAACCTTGATGATCTAGAACTTATCATATTGCTTAATAGGCTTAATGTAATTGATGAAAGTTAAGGAAATATACTGTTATGCTGCCGATTTATTCTATAAGCATAACATAGTTTAAATGTCATTCTTGATCTCATAGATTCAAATTAAAGCATTCATTCATTGATTATTGTTACCATGGAATTATTGAACTTATTACATTCTTGGCCATACTTTACTGTTACATGCGTGGATGTAGCTTAATTTATAACTGAAGATGCGATCGAGCACTGATTGTGTTCAAGGGCTCTATGATAGTCCCCTCGGCTGATTGCCGGAAACATACTATTTTATAAACCATGGGATATGATGCTACTGGCGTCGCATTACGCTGGGAGTACTATTTCTATAAATAAGTGAAGATCCACGGCACGACATGACTTTCTTGCTTGATATTCCACAGAAATTCACGAACTACGTACTCAAAAGAGACTAGTGTGATGAATATGTGGCTTGCTAGTACAATCTCGTTACATTCTTGTTCATGAAAGGCCAATATCATGTTCTTGTTATATTCTTGCTAGTTCATTCTTGATCATTCTATCTTACATGATTATCTTGTTACTTTGGTTTAAACGCGTGATCGATTCGCATTCGCATGATTTTACCTTATTCTTTAGAGCTAAATTATTAATTACTTTAATAGTGCCTTCATGTTGATGCGAAGATACCTACTGGGCAAGTGTGCTCATTACCTATTTCCAATGTTTTTCCGGAGATGGAAATAGTTTGAATTCGGATTCGGGTGATTCAAGTAGCGGGTCCGAGCGCGATTGAATGTTGTTATTACAAGAGTGAAGACATAGGAAGTTTATAATGTCTAGATTGAGTCAATGTAATTATCCTATTTCTTGAGTCTAGTAGAATGAAAATCAAATTAGTGATTGTATCTTTGAATATTGAGCATTACGATATGAAGTTGAAGTTGATTAAATCCTGTGCAATTGCATTTACTTGTGATTGTCTCGCGCTCTGATTGATTCTTGCTTGCAAGAGGCTTACCATGCCGGCTGTTCGCGCTCCCCGAGCGAGTCTTCCGCTGTAATAAAGGCTCGGGGCGTGACACCGGGGGTGATCCCCGAATCTTCACGAAGTGCCGTAAGGTACGGCCGGCTGTCCCGAATCCCAAAACTGACCCGGTTGTCTAGAAACTAGGTGGCATAGTGCCATTTGCTCGGGGCCGATGCCCGGTTGTTATGTTGCGCCACTTGACCCGGCGACACGTCTCGATTTCTGAGCACAATTCAACTGGTAGAGCAACTTTGGTGATGTGCCATTTTGCTCCA
The DNA here is from genome assembly GCA_022559845.1 of Amorphophallus konjac. Taxonomy (NCBI): domain Eukaryota; kingdom Viridiplantae; phylum Streptophyta; class Magnoliopsida; order Alismatales; family Araceae; genus Amorphophallus; species Amorphophallus konjac. Next base: position 227,104,806 of record CM040123.1, on the reverse strand, counting down.
TTTAGGGAGTATTTCCCTATGCTTAATCCTTGATTAATTTGAGAAAATAAGCCGGTGCCAACAAATGCCCCCCACGGGCCGTGCGTCAGAGGTGAAGACGATGGCGTGCGGCCCGTGCGCCTTTCACGCTTGATTTCTCCCGGCCTTATTGGCGTTGTGGAGTCACCTATTCTAGGGGTTGATGCTCCCGTTTCCCTCTTTCATGTGACGGTGGTATGTTCGCAGAAGACCGTTAAGTCCGAGAGGTTGCAGAGCTGGATTTCAAAGGGCTCTGAGTGGCTGGATACACGCGTGGTGCTTGGAGTTGTAGCCCGCTATCCGCGACTTGGGAATTCTGTTCCCATTTGTCTCCCGTGTTGGGCTTGTGGCAGAGGTGCGCAGGGCCCGCATCGCGGGAGTAATCAGGTCTGGACACCGAACTCTCCATACAGGTGGTTGCTTCGGCGGTCGATGGTGTGACTGGGCTGGATGCCAATGCCGATGGCGAAGAGAGGCCAGGGGAGCCTGGTGTAACAATGCCTCTGGCTTTGTTGCCTATGTCTGAGGCCTGCCTTGCGCAGCGGGCTTTGTTGGTTTTGTGAGGAGAGGCGGCTCAGTGGAGAGGACCCTCCCCTATTAGAAACCTGAGACAAGGGAGGCCAGGACTGTTGAGCCCGTCCCGCCTCGTAGGGTGGCTGGCAAGCAACGGGAGACCACTTGTGGCTCCCTTTTCATTGTTTGAGGTTGCACTAGCGGCAGCCATGCCTTTCCCCCGGAGGTGGACTTATGGACTGAGATTTATGTTTTCTCAGGTTTTCTGCCTTGTCTAAGTCAAGGACTGCTATGGGCATTTTTCACTGCTTGGCATGTTCTCTTGTGAGCGTGACTGTAGCCGATGATGCTGAGTTGGGGGCTCGAGCCTTCCCAGTCTTGGGAATTGGAGGGCCGCCTATCCCTCAGCTCCTGGGATTGCTTGTTGGCGACGAGATGATCGCCGCTCTGACCGGGGCTTTGTGGTGAAGCCTGTGGTCGGTCGTTAGCAGCCTACCACTGCTGTGGTGGTTGATTCTTCTTGTGGGATGCTGGCATCGTCTGTTGACCGCCCATGGGGGCGCATTTGCCAACCTTGGTGCCCACCATCCTATGGGACGGGCTGGTCACAGCTCTGAAGCATTGTAGCTGGAGTTGTATTGTAAGGCACTTGTAAATCGTCAAGTTATGATGCTGGAGGCCACTTTGTCATGGCTGGATGTGACTGGGATTATAGTTGGTGGGTTAGGGGTCATAGGGGGAACTGGGATTATAATAGGGCTTTGAAGTTGAGAGATTCCAGCTCCTGCCAGGGTCGCCATTGCACGGCCGAAGTGGTAGGGGCTGGCTGGTTGGCTGGTGGTGTCAGGGAATCAGGAAAGGCCGGAGTAACAGGGGGATGGATGATGTTTAGCCGAGAAGTGGGCAGTTGCGGAGCAGGCACGGGGGCCACACCCAAGAAGTAGGGTGATCCGACGATTGGGGCGAAGCCGCCGAAGACAATCGGTGTCGTAGGTGTGTTGGTCTGATGCTGCTGGAGGTGTGATTCAGTGAGACATGTTGACCTGGTGTTGCTAGGGGTCGTCCTTGGCAAGGGACGTTGACCCGGTGTTGCTGACGGCCTGCCCCGGGGAAGCATGTCGGCCTGGGGTTGCTGTAGACCCGCCTCGGTGAGGCGTCTTGATCTGCAGTTACTGGAGACCTGCCTCGGAGAGGCGTATTGGTCTGCGATTGCTAGAGACCTGCCTTGATGAGGCATCTTGGCCTAGAGTTCCTGGAGACCTACCTCGGCGAGGCGTCTTGGTCTGAGGTTGTTGAAGACCTGCCTCGGCGAGGCGTCTTTGTCTGAAGTACCTGGAGACCTGCCTCGGTGAGGCGTCTAGGTCTGGAGTCACTGGAGACCTGCCTCGGCGAGGCGTCTTGGCCTAGAGTTGCTGGAGACCTGTCTCGGCGAGGCGTCTTGGCCTAGAGTTGCTGGAGACCTGCCTCGGTGAGGCGTCTTGGTCTGGTGTTGTTGAAGACCTACCTCGGTGAGGCGTCCAGGTCTGGAGTCGCTGGAGACCCGCCTTGGTGAGGCATCTTGGTTGAGGTTGTCCGACCCTTTAAACAGTACAATGACCACAAATGATGTTAGACACATAATCCTCATAATATGGTGGATGGTACCTGTTAATGTGACGGTTGACCGCCGAGGTGTATTGACTAGGAAGTCCACTCAGCTGATTGTTGAGGTATATTGACTAGGAGCCACGATCAGCTGATCACTGAGGTGCCGATGAACGGATTGTCGCTTTTTGACCATTGAGGCGTAATGATCGGAGTGTGTGATAGACCGACCATCGGGGGTGCGTTAGTCTAGGGTTGCTGTGGACGGGCCTTCGAGGCATGTCTGTCTGTGAGGTATCTGGATTTCTTCATGTGGTTGTTGTTGTTGATCGGCCTGCGAGGTGTAGTGGCATGTTGCCAAAGACTGAGAACTGGATACTGGAGGTCTGCCTGAGTAAGGTGTATTGGTCTGTTGTCGGCCGCTAGGAGTTAGAGGCTAAAAACCTGGATACTTAGACTGGAGACCTGCTTGGCTAAGGCATGCTGGTCTACTAATGGAAACTGGAGGTCAGAGGCTGGAGACTGGAAGGCAAATGTTGAATGTTGGTACTGGGGATCGTGACTCAGGTACTAGAAACTGAGTACTAGGGCTGGAAACTGGGAACTGGAAGCTACAAGCTGGATGTTGGTACTAAATACTGGGGTTTGGAGGTTGGTCACTGGAACTAGGGACTGGGTAATGGGGCTGGGAATCAGGAGCTAGAGACTGGAAATGGGATATTGGATTTGGAGGTTAGGATTTGAATAGTAGATACTAGAACTGGCGACTGGGTCTCGGGACTGGAGACTGGGAACTCGGAGGCTGGAAACTGGGTAGTAGGACCAACGGCTAAGATTGAGTATTGGATACCAGGACTGGGGACTGCAATTGGATGTTGGGTGCTAGACTTAGACACTCGGAACTGAGTACTGGCAGCTGGGAGCTGGGAGCTGGGAACTGGACATTGAGGACTAGATACTCGAGACTGGACCCAGGGGACTGGGAACTGGAGACTGGAATTGGAATAGGATGCTGGGATTGGATGCTGGCGGCTGAAGCCGAAGCCAGATTCTAGGAACCAGATGATGGAACTGGCTATTGAAGCCTGGGACTGGAGCTAAATAGCGAAGACTGGACACTGAGACTGGATACTACAGCTGACACTAGATATTGGTGACTGAGTACCGGAATTGGGTCTCGGGGACTGGGTACTAGAACTGGAGCTGAAGTTGGATGTTGGGGACTGAGTACTGGAAGTGGACATTGGAGGGTGGATACTGGGTGCTAGATATAGGATTGGGATGTTAGAATATGGGTATCGGACAAAACCCTGGAGCTGGATGCTGAAGACGGACAGTGGAAATAGGTACTAGAAACTCAGTATGCGAACCGAATACTATGAGTTAGATGCTGGGACTGGGTACTGGGTACCGAGTATCGGAACTGGATACAGCAAGCCGGGTCCTCGGAACTAGAAGTTGACAGCTGAATATTGAAAACTCAAACTTGGAAGCTGGAAGGTAGAGACTGGAAACTGGAAGTCGGATATTGAAGACTGGCAGTTGGACAGGGGATACTGGGACTAGGGACTAAAAGCTTATACTTAATCTGGATATTGAAAGTTACATACTGGAGGCCTGCCTATGCAAGGTGTGCTGGCCTATTGCCAAAATTAGAACTGGAGGTTAGAAACTGGATACTGATAACCGGATCCTAGGATCTGGATACTGGCAATTGGACGTGGGAACTAGATACTAGAACCTGGACGTTTGGAATAGGAGACTGGAACTAGATTCTGGAAGCGGGGCACTGGAGCTGGATACTGGGAACTGGGTACTGGAACTAGGTTGGATTAGGTACCGGAAGCTGGATACTAGAAGCTGGATATTGGAGCAGAAAGGCTGGAGGATAGCCCCTAGGGCGGTGTTGACCTGGAGGACTAGAAACTAGGAGCTGGAGGCCGGCTTGCGAGAGTGCATTGGCCTATGTTGCTGGAGGGTGAAGGCTGGAGGTCGGCTTGTGAGGGTGTGTCGGACCATGTCGTTGGAAGGTAGGGGCCGACCCGTGAGGGTGTATTGGCCGATATTACTGGAGACTAGGAACTGGAGACCAACGCGCAAGGGTGTGCTGGCCTATGTTGCTGGGGACTAGAAGATGGAGGCCGACCCGTAAGGGTGTGTTGGCCTATGTTGCTGAGGACTGGAGGCTGGAGGCCGACCCGTAAGGGTGTGTTGACCTGTATTGTTGGATACTGGAAGCTGGAGGCCGACCCGTGAGGGTGCGTTGGCCCATGTTGCTGGAGACTGGGTACTAGAGGCCGACCCGTGAGGGTGTGTTGGCCTATTTGGTTAGGGTTATTGGGGTGATTCTGGAGTGTGTTGGATGCATGCCGAATGGCGGTGTACCAACTGTTGTCATGTTGTTAGCAGAAAATGTGATTCGCGTTAGCCTGGGAAATTGGAGCCGGGCTGGCTGGGTGGCCATGGAAGGCATCGTGACCAGGACTTGGAACTGGGATAGGGACTGGAGGTTAGAGCTGGGTCTGTGACTGGAACCGACACTAGAACTGGAATTGCAACTAGAGATGGGGACTAGAACTAGAGCTGGCTGGCTGGCCTTTGAAGGCGTTGTAGTCGGAATACTGGAATTACTGCTGCAACTGAAACTGGTACTGGACTGGGCGGCTGGCCTCCGAAGGCGTTGCAGCCGGGATATCGAGGCTGAAACTGGGTGACTGGCCTTTGAAGGTGTTGTAGTCAAAATATTGGAAGCGGAACTGGAGCTGGAACTGGGCGGCTGGCCTGTGAAGGCGTTGTAGCCAGAGTATCGGCGTTGGAACTGGGACTGAAACTGGGCGGTTGGCCTGTGAAGGCACTATAGCCGGAAGTCGGAACTGGGGACTGGAGCTGGGCGGCTGGCCTGTGAAGGTGTTGTAGCCGGAAGCTGGAACTGGGGACTGGAGCTGGGCGGCTAGCCTGTGAAGGCGCTGTAGCCGGAAGCTGGAACTGGGGACTGGAGCTGGGCGACTGGCCTGTGAAGGCGTTGTGCCGGAATGCTGGAACTGGAGACTGGAGCTGGCTGGCCTTTGAAGGCATTGCAGCTGAATTGCTAGGACTGGTCGTCTGACTCTTAAGGTGTGTAGCCGAAATGTTGAGATTGGAACTGGAACTGGACTGGACGGCTGGCCTGCGAAGGTGTTGTAGCCGAAATACTGGGGCTGGAGCTGGGCGGCTGGCTTGTGAAGGCGTTATAGCCAGAGTTTAGAACTAGAGACTAGAGCTGGTTGGCTGGGCTGTGAAGGCGTTGTAGCCGAAACATTGGAGCTGAAATTGGCGATGGCCGGCCCTCGGGGGTGTAGTGGCCACCATTGTTGCGGAGTGATGCTGAGGTCACCATCGGCAGGATGTCGCAGTTGACGGCTTTCATCAGTGAGGAGTAGAGAGGGAGAGAGTTTTTTTGTTTTCTCTTTACCAGCTCTACCGCCCTTCCGGGTTTTCGCCAGAGCTGGCCCCCTTTTACTTTTTGCGGTGCGCCCTTGCGAGTTTTCACACCGAGGGGTTACCTAATTTTGCCTAAGGTGCCCTTGCGGGTTTTCACCTTAGCTGGGTTGGTGGTGATTTTTGCCCCTAGTAGTCTCGTAGAGGGAGTCCACTGAGGCCGCCGAGGTATCTCTATTTTTAACCCCATTTTTCTCTTCTTCTTTTTTACCTGGGAATCGTGGGGCTGTCGTCCATAGCGTGCTGCTATCATGGGACGTGACCTGGAGTTTGTGTTGTTGATGGCTTGTAGCCGTTGTAGCCATGACTGTGGCTTTGACTGGTGGTCTGGGAACTGGTGAGCCTTAGTGGCGTATTACTGGAATCATGACTGGGATCTGGGAACTGGTATGCCTTTACGACGTATTGCTGGAGTTATGAGAGGGTTCATAGTGACTCGACCATGATAGGCTGGTGACTGGGAATTAGAAGTTGATGGATTCTCATGATAGATGGATCCAAGGTTGTTGTGATGTAGAGGCCAACCAAGGTGGCGTGTAGGCTGAGGTTTGCTAGAATGAATGACTGGACTAATGCATGAATTATTGGTGTATATGGGCCAACCATGGAGGTGTGAGGCCAGAAGAAGTGTGAGCCAACTGGGGTGGTGTATGGCTAAATGGGGAGTGTAAGATCAATGAGCTAGAGAGATCTACTAGCCAGGGACTGGTATAGGCCACCAAGGTAGGGGAGTGGCCCGGGGAGCCGGTTTCGGCCGAACGTAATGGTATATGGCCGACAGGGAGGTGCAGAGTTTATAAACTGGAGCAGGGGATTAGTCAGGGATTGGTACAGGCCAACTGGCCGGAAATATAATTGCTAGAAGGTGGGTAGCTGGTTGGCCCAGCTGAGGGAGAAGAGAAGTTTTGTTTTTGTTCTCCTTACCAGCTCTGCCACCCTTTTCGAGTTTTTGACAAAGCTGGCCCCCTTTTACTTTTTCCGATGCGCCCTTGCAGGTTTTCACATCGAGGGGTTACCTAATTTTACCTGAGCTGCTCTTGCGAGTTTTCACCTCAAACGGGTTGGTGGCAATTTTTGCCCCCAGTCGCCTCCTTGAGAAAGAGGGTGACTGAGTCCGCCGGGGTATCTCTATTTTTAACCCCTTTTTTGTTGTTGTTTTTTTGTTTACCTAAGAGCCTTTTGGCTGTTCGGTGACTGGTGCTGGGTGTCCTTAGCTTGCTGCTGTCGAAGGACGCTGTTAGTGGGATCATTGTTGTTTATCCTCTATGTTGATGCTGGGATTGCTTGCTGGGGCTTGGCTGGTTGCCAAGCAATCTGGGGCTTCTCGTATACCTTCAGGCTAGCTGATCCGTGTAGCTTACAGCTGGAGCTTGGACTGAAGCTTGGACGGGTCGACTTTGATGATCCAAAGGCTGAGGTTATGGGTTGTAGCGGTGTATAAGCCAAGAATTGACATAGGCCGACCAAAGAGGTTTATTGGCCAAAGGTCATGGGTTTAACTGACTAGGAAGGTGTACTGGTTAGGGACTGGGTGATGTGTAGGCCTTACATTGTGGTATTTTGGCCAGAGATCAGGTGTTTGATTGAGTGTAGAGGTGTTTTAGTCAAGGGTAGGTGTAGGTCGACTGTGAAGGAGGACGACCATGGTGGAGGCTTGACCAGCCATGGCGGCATATTGGTCAAGGGGGTAGCGGCAAACGGGGATACTGTGAGACTAGGAGGAAACAGGTAGGTCGATCGTGATGGTGTATTGACCTGGATGCTGGGAGATGACCAACTGTGATGGTGTATTGGTCAAGGATAGGGTGTGGGCTGACCGTCATGGTGTGAAGACCAAAAGAGAGTATATTGACCCACAATTGTGGTGGACGGGTCAGGGATTTAGGGTGAGGTGGTTGGCTGTTCCTAACGAGGGAGAGAGACTTCTCTTTTTCTCTTTACCAGCTCCACCGCCCTTTCAGGTTTTCGCCAGAGCTGGCCCCCTTTTGCTTTTTCTGGTGCACCCTTACGGGTTTTCACACCGAGGGGTAACCTGATTTTACCTGAGGTGCCCTCGTGGGTTTTCACCTCAGTTGGGCTTGCGGCCTTTTTGCCCCCAGCCACCTTATGGGGAGAGTGGCTGAGTCTGCCAGGGCATCTCTATTTTTAGCCCCTTTTTGTTTGTTTGTTGTTTTTTTTGGTACCTGCGAGCCTTGCGGCTATCGTCCTTAGCTTGTTGCTGTCCGGGGACGTTGCCCGGGGGTTGCGTCTTTGGCGACTTGTTGCTATTGTAGAAGCGACCGTGGATCGACCCTCAACCGAGTAGCTCGGAACTTTAGGGAGGATCCATAGAATGGCTGGTCTTTGTTGTAAATGGCTGGTACTTTGACTGGGATCTGGTGGCTCAGCCTTATTGAACATGATGGCCGAAGCCACGCTTGGACAGGGTGTCCGCCTGGGTGTTGCTACCCCTTGGGACATGATAAACACTGAAGGGATAGACTTCCCGCCAGGGTTTGCTGGTAGCCACCAGTGGGGACCCGATGGCGCTTTGCTGGTGTCATCAGTTGGCGTTGCATGGGATTCCACTGAATCGTTGGCCGACGCATGTGGAGTTTCTTTGGAGCTACTGGGCGGGTGTCGGCGAGATTCACCCTCTTTCACTCTGTTGGCTTTTGAGCTTGGTACCATTCTGGTGAGTGGAGTGACCTCTTGACTCAGGACCTCCGAATGGGTTGGGCCTCTTTTCTAATGACCCCCATTCATTCGAGGGAGGACGGATGCTCCTCCTTGGAGTTGCCCCCATTGTTTGGGCTTGGAAGGCTGGATACTGGATTGGGGTGGTTGCCCCCGGTGTGGTACTGGCGCATCGGCTTCTCTGAGCCTCGCCTTGTCTTCTGGAGGCAGGGGTGGCGGCGGTGGGTCTCCCACTTTTACAGCTGCCATGACGCCCCTTCCTTTTTACAGGGCCAAGGTTGACTCAACACCAATGTGGTGGACCGAATGAACCCGGTCTGGGGCTGTCTGGAGCATGGCATTTCTGGTGAGCGTCGGTGTAGTTGAAACTCGGGAGTGTAGTGCCCGAGCTGGGACCGACAGAATGACGACCTGGAACTTGGTGTTCACCTGGGCCGTCGGAGTTGTTGCCGAAAATCGGGGTTTGTGACCCATGTTGTGAACTGAGGATGTCAGAGGGATGGTGACCCAGAGCTTGACGCCCATACTGGGTGTTGGCGAAGCTAGTGCCCGAGGCTGAAAGCTTATATTGGGACCTGATGAAGCTAGGATTTGGGACAAGAAACCCAAACTGAGCGCTTGACGACGTTGGGTTCCAGAGCTAGAAGCCCGTCTTGAATACTAATGCTGCTGGGACACAGGACTGGATGTCGATCTTGGGCGTTGTCGAAACTGGAACCCGGGGCTGGAGGCCCGTCTCGGGTGCTGATGAAACTAGGACCCGGGGCCGAATGACTATCTCGGGTGTCGATAAAGCCGGGACCCGGGGCTGAACGCCCGTCTTGGGTGTGGCTGAAACTGGGACCTGGGGCTGAACGCTTGGTCTTAGGTGTTGGTGGAACTGGATCGCAGGGCAGAACACCCGTCTTGGGTATTGATGGGACTATATCCCAGGGCAGGCGACCCGTCCTGGGTGTTGATGGAGCTGGAACCCGAGGCTAAACCCCCGCCTTGGGTGCTGTTGGAGCCGGATCCCAGAGTTGGACGGCCCCTTCCTTTTTTTGGTGTCGCTAGGTCTGGAACCCGGGGCTGAACGCCCGTCTTGGGTGTTGGTGATGCGGGAATAGTGGGACCTGCGGCGGAGCACCCATTGATGCGGGACGAGACCACAGACACGACTCGAATGAGGAATGCAGTCCTCGGACTCTAGGTGAGCTCGTGATTGTCCCTTAACGAGGGAAGCGTCTGACGTGCACGGTTGAGAAATCGGCAAGAGCTAGGGTGGTCAATTCTTTTTTGTGCCCGGATCGGGTCACGGGACGGTCACGCTCTCTCTCTCGCAGCAGCGGTGAAATAAATATTACGAGCTAACGGCCCTACACATGCTCTCTAGCAGCGGCATATAAAGCATATAAGGAAATAAGTGAAATGCCGAGTGTAAGAGCGAATATGATACCTCCACACTCTCGGCGTGGGGAAGACGGACCCGGCCGAACTCGTACTCCCGGGACGGTTAACACACAAATGTTACAACAAGAAATCACTGCCCACTCCACGCAGGGAGGTAAAGGGCTACACAAATGGGCCCGGGAGGCCCGATTCCGGGTTGACGGGCGGCTTCACGCGTAGCTTCGGCTGCACCCGTACTCGTGACCGTGGGGCCCACATGCTGTCCGGAGGGGCCGTGTGGGACCCGGTGGCACCGCTGTAGTGGGGACACTTGGGGAAGCGGTCCCTGGGATGGCGGCACGCTGGTTCGCCGGCTGGAGGCCGGGCGGCTCCGATCGACACCGGTCGGAATAACCGGCCACGGATCTGCCGGTTCTATTTTCAGGCGCGCGCTCCGGCGAGAACGGACGCTGCGATCAGCCTCGATGTCAGATCGACACGAAACTGGCGCCTTTGGAAAGCTAACTTCAAATCCTTTAATCTAGGGCTGTAGATCTGGTCTGGATCTGCACGGATATTGGCCTTAATGAATTTTTGAGTTGCTGTTGTACAGTGACTAGATTCTCAGATCTACAAAGAACTTGTCTGAGAACTGCCTTTGACCGATATGTGAACGTCCGAATCTAAAGTGGTGGTCTTCATAAAAGTTGTAGTAAATCAAGCTAAAAAATCGGGACTAGTTTCTGTGAAGGGTTTGGAGGTGGCTGTGATTTGTTCTGATTTTTGAACTGGAAGGTGGTCAGATCTGGGAATTATCAGAAAACACTGTAGCAGAGATAGAACATGAATTTTGAAAAATGGATAGAGGGCGGATAAAACTTCAAGAAAAATGGTGGATGTAGGGGATGATGGACAGAACGCCCAGTAAAATTGGGAGCCACAACAAAAATCAAAAAGAAGGTCGGAGATGGGAAACTCAGAGATACTGTCACTGTAGATAGAGACAGGACAAATCTGGGAGTGATTGAAGACCGAAATTGCAAAAATATCAAACGAAGGATGTTCGACCTGAATTTTTTTGTGGATGATGGGGTGGAAGATAGGAACACACCATAGAAATTACAAATCACAAAGAGACCGTGGCTTGTAGCAGGATTCTCGTGAAGACACCTCTGTCCAGGAGGACAGAAAACCGAAGACGGATTCGCGGCGGCTCGAAGGCGGCACGAACGGCGGTGGCGGCGGCACAGATGAAGATCAGAGGTTAAGAGGGGGAGATAGAAGATTGATACACCCTAGAGCTTGAGGTTTGAGGAGAGGAAACCAGGGGGAGAGGGATGGGGGCGCAAGAGCCTTCTTAGCATTCAACAAAATTTCTGAATTTTCACTAATTTTCACATGAAAATAAATGGTTTTATATGCTTCCAACCAAATCTAACCTCCACCGTTAGATCTAGGGATGTGAGATGGATGGCCTGGATTGCATGCCACAAACACACACAAAAAATAAATAAAATATACAAGGGGGGGTGGCCTATTGACCAAGAATGGCAAGGGGGACAAGTTTGACCTGGTAGGTAGCCTACCATGGAAATTCTTACCCCCTTGTCTACCCATGTGGCATATGACTAGTCCAACCTTCTAGATGTCCACCTAGAATAGTTGACCAGCTCCACAAGGTGACATGGACCAATGGGAGAGGGCTGAGGGCCCCCTTGATGGTCCTGCTACAAAATTGCACAAAAACCCACACAATCCATGGGAATGACTCATTGGCTTATAAAGCCTTACATTTACGTACATACTTTCCCAAGGATATATACACAAACTAAAAGAACATAAATGCAAAAAAAAAGTACAGGCTCGGTGTCGATTCCCATCAACTCTCCCCGGGTGGGAGGAACTCGACCCCGTCGAGTAGGAGTAGGGATGCTCGAGTACTCCGGCGGATCCGTCACCGTGCCATGTAACGCGGGTACGCTCCACTCCAAGGGATTGTCACCTGCTCATTCCATATATACTCGATATGCGTGAACTGCTATAGGCTAAAGCTGGACACTCCGGGTGGGGCACTCTCAAAAGGGAAGGGAGCAGCTCGAAGACTCACTAGGAATCACCGCTGAGTCCCTCTAGATGACTAGATCCGGGTGTAGATATAGAACCGATCCCATACTCATCGAGTGAGTCCAATCGCCTCTTACTCATAAGAGAACGACAACGAGCTTGCATAAGACACATGCAGACTCTCAAACTACACACAAACCATGCAAACAAACCACACAAGATAAACCACCCAAGGAAAACACCGACTCATATATGACCCTAGACATACCTAATGTTAGTCCGACCCGTACATGGGTGACGGAGGACCAGGACACCCGAATGTGTGCCATGCATGCATTTGACGTAACCGGAGGTTGACGTCATGGGGAACTCCTAGACATACTACGATGCACCAATCATGGACATTGGGCTTGGATGCGGGAAGTCCGGGAGGTGCAGGTGGTTTAGAGGGATCGGGGAAACCAAAGTCTTCCATTCCCCCGAATGATGGTTCGAACCTATGGCCATGTGGAGTTTGCTTGGCCCGAGTGGAAAAGGTGGGATAGTGAACTCCGCGGAAGAAGGGTAATGAGTATGAAAACTCGGGAGGTTCACTAGTGAAGGGGTCAAAAGGGTCGAAGAAGGTGTGACCCCATGAAGCGGGTTCCAGCATGACATGGTCCCAAGTTTAGAATTCATAGTCACCGCCATACATTATGATCGGTGGGACGACGGACATGTGTAGAAAATAGGATTCCTCCCTTGGGCAAAAAGGAACGAAGTCAGACTCGGCCGACATCGGGAGGAGTAGAAGAATCTCCGTGGTGACACACCTGACGGTGCACACGGAGGTAATGGATCCTAATGCCAGATCGGTGAAGCTAAGACTAGCGGGTTGGTCAAAGCCTCGGGCCAAAAGATGCGTCAACTTCCATTGTGAATCTAATCCCATAATAAGGTCATCCAATGTATCGACATGGTGACTAGACCGAAAAGTTGTGTGGTAGGAGTTGACCGGCACTAGAGGTAGGATGGGGTCCATGGATGAGAAGGGAGGTGGGACCAAGCCATCCTTGAGCCAACTAAGAAGCGGCTCGGCTATATATAGTGTACCCGTTAGAAACACGGGTGGCTGGGGCTTGGGTGGCTCCGAATGAGAGGGTTCCGAATTAAGATCGGAAGGTGAGGGTGACAATGGAGCACTCTCGGGTGGTGAAGGAATTGGGTTAGGTAGTCTGATCGGCTCGGGACTCGGTTGGGAGGTAGATGTTTGCCAAAGGGTTCGACCTCTAGAGCGAGAAAAATGAGACTCAAAGGGCTCGACCTCTAGAGTGACCTTATAAGATTGCGCCAGCGAGAACGCGTCGCGGACAAGACATTCAAGTTGGAAGTGAAACCGCAAACCTCTACGGAACTCAAAGGCAATCGTGATGCTATCCTCTCCAACTCCATATTCCATCCGATACTTATCATAGTCCCAAATGTACTCGGACACGGACCTATCGCCTTGGACGGGTCGGCATGGGTTGGCCATAGTTTCCAAAAAGATGGGATTGGATCCCTAGGAATGGGTATGCAAGGCCATTTAGACAAGACACTAGACCGACTATGCACGGTTTGGGATGCATGCACACTAAGGACAAGACACCAAGACTCGGTACGTGGCGGAGTTAATCGATCCGAAGATCACTCGCGCAAGTGTGCGGCCTTCCCGATAGGCGTAGCCTAACGTTCGGACAACACCTTTTTATATACTGATTAATGGTATGCAAATGCAACTCCTAAGACCGACTTAGACACTTAGACTTAAATGACACTTTTTTTTTTGTTTTGGACACCCTAGACTCAACTCGCTCTGATACCAAATTGATGCGGGACGAGACCACGGACACGACTCGAATGAGGAATGCAGTCCTCGGACTCTAGGTGAGCTCGTGATTGTCCCTTATCGAGGGAAGCGTCGGACGTGCACGGTTGAGAAACCGGCAAGAGCTAGGGTGGTCAATTCTTTTTTGTGCCCGGATCAGGTCACGGGACGGTCACGCTCTCTCTCTCGCAGCAGCGGTGAAATAAATATTATGAGCTAACGGCCCTACACATGCTCTCTAGCAGCGGCATATAAAGCATATAAGGAAATAAGCGAAATGCCGAGTGTAAGAGCGAATATGATACCTCCACGCTCTCGGCGTGGGGAAGACGGACCCGGCCGAACTCGTACTCCCGGGACGGTTAACACACAAATGTTACAGCAAGAAATCATTGCCCACTCCACGCAGGGAGGTAAAGGGCTACACAAATGGGCCCGGGAGGACCGATTCCGGGTTGACGGGCGGCTTCACGCGTAGCTTCGGCCGCACCCGTACTCGCGACAGTGGGGCCCACGTGCCGTCTGGAGGGGCCGTGTGGGACGCGGTGGCACCGCTGTAGTTGGGACACTTGGGGAAGCGCTCCCTGGGATCGCGACACGCTGGTTCGCCGGCTGGAGGCCGGGCGGCTCCGATCGGCACCGGTCAGAATAACCGGCCACGGATCTGCCGGTTCTGATTTCAGGCGCGCCCTCCGGCGAGAACGGATGCTGCAATCCGCCTCGATGTTGGATCGACACGAAACTGACGCCTTTGGAAATCTAACTTCAAATCCTTCAATCTAGGCCTGGAGATCTGGTCTGGATCTGCACGGATCTTGGCCTTAATGAAATTTTGAGTTTCTGTTGTACAGTGACCGGATTCTCAGATCTATAGAGAACTTGTCTGAGAACTACCTTTGACCGATATGTGAACGTCTGAATCTTAAGTGGTGGTCTTCAGCAAAGTTGTAGGAAATAAAGCTAGAAAACGGGGACTATTTTTTATGAAGGGTTTGGAGGTGGCTGTGATTTGTTCTGATTTTTGAAATGGAAGGTGGTCGGATCTGGGAATTAGCTGAAAACACTGTAGCAGAGATAGAACATGAATTTTGAAAAATGGATAGAGGGTGGATCAAAAATCAGGAAAAATGGTGGATGTAAGGGATGATGGACAGAACTTCTAGTAAAAGTGGGAGCCCCAAAAAAAATCAAAAAGAAGGTCAGAGATGGGAAACTCAGAGCTACTGTCACTGTAGACAGAGACAGGACAGATCTGGGAGTGATTGAAGACCGAAATTGCAAAAATATCAAACGAAGGATTTTTGACCTGAATTCTTTTGTGGATGATGGGATGGAAGATAGAAACACACCATAAAAATTACAAACCACGAAGAGATCGTGGCTAGTAGCAGGAGTTTCGTGAAGACACCTCTGTCCAGCAGGACAAAAAACCGAAGACGGATTCGCGGCGGCTCGAAGGCGGCACGAACGGCGGCGGCGGTGGCACAGATGAAGATCAGAGGTTGAGAGGGGGAGATAGAAGATTGATACACTCTAGAACTTGAGGTTTGAGGAGAGGAAACTAGGGGGAGAGGGCTGGGGGCGCAAGAGCCTTCTTGGCATTCAACAAAATTTCTGAATTTTCACTAATTTTCACATGAAAATATATGGTTTTATATGCTTCCAACCAAATCTAACCCCACCCTTAGATCTAGGGATGTGAGATGGATGGCCTGGATTGCATGCCACAAACACACACAAAAAATAAATATAATATACAAGGGGGGGGGCCTATTGACCAAGAATGGCAAGGGGACAAGTTTGACATGGTAAGTAGCCTACCATGGAAATTCTTACCCCCTTGTCTACCCATGTGGCATATGACTAGTCCAACCTTCTAGATGTCCACCTAGGATAATTGACCAGCCCCACAAGGTGACATGGACCAATGGGAGAGGGCTGTGGGCCCCCTTGATGGTCCTACTACAAATTGCACAAAAACCCACACAATCCATGGGAATGACTCCTTGGCTTATAAAGCCTGACATTTGCGTACATACTTTCCCAAGGATATATACACAAACTAAAAGGACATAAATGCAAAAGAAAAAGTACAGGCTCGGTGTCTATTCCTATCACCCATCTTGGGTATTGATGTAGTTGAGACCCAGGGCGGAAAGCCCGTCTTGGGTGTTGGTGTAGTTGGGACCTAGTGCTTGAAGCCCGTCTCGGGTACTGGTGAAGCTGGAACCCAGGGCTGGGAGCCCGTCAAGGGTGTTGCTGGAACTAAAACCCAGGGCTAGACGCCCATCTTGGGTGTTGCTGGAACTGGGACCCAGGGCTAGACGCCCGACTTGGGTGTTGCTGGAACTGAGACCCAGGGCTAGATGCTCGTCTTGGGTGTTGCTAGAGCTGAGACCCAGGGCTAGATGCCCATGTTGGGTATTGCTGGACCTGAGACCCACGGCTAGAAGGCCGTGTTGGGTGTTGCTGGAGCTGAGACCCAGGGCTAGACGCCCGTCTTGGGTGTTGCTGGAGTTGAGACCCAGGGCTAGACGCCCATCTTCGGTGTTGCTGGATCTGAGACCCAGGGCTAGACGCCCGTTTTGGGTGTTGAGGTGGCCTTGTCCCGAAGAGGAAACCCTTTGCTGGGAGTTGGCATTGCTGGATCGTAGGGGCAAAGACCCCGTCATAGAGCCAGGAGGCCAGGGGCCCAGTGCGGAGAGTCTGCATCGGGGACAGACCTTGTTGAGCTCAGGCATAGTGCTTTCATCAGGCGGCATCAGGGTCGTGCACGAATATCGGGATAGGACCCGGGCAGAGTGCTTTCACCAAGCAAGATCTGGGGTCGTGCACGATTGTCGAGACGACATACGTTCATCACAATAGGGGGCCGGAGGTGGGTGTTTGGGCTAGACGCCGTATGAGGGATGATCATGCGACATGCCCTCGGCGTAAGCCTAGCAAACACACACACAAATCTCCTTAGCGCGCCTTTTGTAGTCCGGGGCCAAGCTGCTTAGGTGCTTGATTCATTTGGTGCTCCATCCATGCCATTTGGGCTCCCAAAGGGGGGGTTTTATAGTGGAAGGTGAAGGGGTGGAAGGGGTTTAGGCAGACCAAGTTTGGGGCCCAACTTGGTCCGGGTAAACCCTTGAAAATATATTTTTTTTGTGTTACGGAGTGGGGGAGGGAGGGTTTAGGTAGACCAGCCCAAGGGGCTGGTCTGGTCCGCCTAAACCCCTCACGGAGGGATTTTTTGTTTTAAATTTTTTTTTTTAGTTTTGGAGGGGTTTAGGAGGACCAGCCTGAGGGGGCAGGCTGCTCCGCCTAAACCCCCTCCCCCAGGGGTTTAGGCGGGCCAGCTTGGGGGTCCAGGCTGGTCCGCCTAAACCCTCCCCCAGGGGGGGTTTGGGCGAACTAGCTGGGGGCCTTTTTTTAAATAAAAAATCTTTTTTTTTAGTTTAATGGGGGTTTAGGCAGACCAGCCTTGGGTGTAGAAACCCGATAATTTACATTGAGAAATAAATTTTTTCGAACAAAGTATACAATTGAATTTTTCATGAAATAATTAAATTATATTTTTCTAAATTAGAATAGTGAATTTACTTGAATTTACTTAAGGTAAATTGAAATTAAATGCTTTAACCCTTAGATAAATCATTGCAAGCCAAATAAAAGTCCATATGATGGATTAGGATTATAATTGACCCATTGGACAATCTATAATGGGCTGAATTAATGGATTAAATGATTTATTAAAGGATATTTAACCTTAAATTCGTAACACATGTTAAATGCCTTTTGAGAAGGATTATAATAATCTAATTTCTAGAAGATTGACTCCAAAATCGACCCTTACCTAACAGCTCACCTTGGACCAGCCATTTTTACATTGGTTTCACACCAAATTAAGGCTAGATTAAGAGGAGACGTTGGAATTTTCTTCTAATTCGGAGTTGGAAAGTTTGACATTGTTAGGTAAGAAATCTTGACAACTTTGGCCAAGTTTTGGCTATAAATAGAACCCCATTCGACCCTCAAATCCTTTATAGAGACCAAGGCTATGCTGCTGCGATGATTGAAGGAGATTTGAAGGAGGATTTGGGAGAAATCAAAGGGTTTCATATTATTTGGGCATTTTTCTTACCTCTCATTGGATCCGCCAAAAGGTAGGTATCTCTCAGGCTAAATCTCAATTAAAGTATGCTATCTTGTTCATTTTTCAGTGCTCTTTCCATTGATACATGTTTCCCTAAATTCCATTAAGAAATGAACACGTTATGGTCATTTTATTGGAGGGGTATTCCCGTTTCACGCTAGCATAAGTTAGCGCGTCCATAATATACATAATTTCAAAATATATATATATTTTTTCCAGAACGCACTAGCATAAGCTAGCGCGTTCATAAAATTTTTACCCGGAATACCGGGGGTCAAAATAAATATTTTGAAAATATATATCTATAGCGCCAGCCAACCTCGGCTCGGCTCGGCACAAACAAACACACAAATAAATATATTACTAGTTCTGTACTATAACCACACACAACTCGAGCCCACATCCAATGCCCCTTGGGTCCTGACCCAAAGGTGAGCTCTCCAACATATAAAGCCATGGAAGTATTTCTAACTTCCAATATGGGACTAAACTTTAGCCACCATACAATGGAATTATAGTACTTGGAATCCACCTTAATTGTAAAGCATTAGCATGTTAAAATTACTTTCAGCATCTTAAATATTAAATTCATCATGTTAAATTTATTTTTACAGAATAAAAGTATTTTTAGTGTGTTAAATACTATTTACAACATGATAAATCTATATTACTAGAAAATTTAGGTATGCAACTAATTTGAAGCATGTAAAAGTATGTTTATAAGTAAATTGATGTTTCAAAAATTATTATCAACATGATAACATTTATTTCTGTCATATCATCAGAAATTGAGTTATGAAAATTACTTTTAGCATGATTAAACCTATTTTTCTTATCGAATAAGTAGGAAATTAATGCATGAAAAATATTTACAGCATGTTAAAAATACTGTCAGCATGATAAAATTAATTCCAACATGTTAGAATTATTTTTAGCTTGTTAGGACTATTTTTCAGCATATTAAAGTTATTTAAAACTATTTTTCAACATGTAAAAATCTATTTTTATCATGTTATTAATAAAGTAATGTATAAAAATTAGTTTTAGCATGTTAAAAATTATTTCTAGTATGATAAATTTACGTCCTGCATATTGAGATAGGAAATTATTTTTCAGTATGATAAGTTTATTTAAAACTAATTTTTGCATATTTTCTTATCAAGAAATTTGTAACTAAATGTATAAAAATTATTTTCAGCATGCTAAAAATTACTTTCAGTAAGATAAAATTATTTACAGTATGTCAAGATTATCTTAGCATATTATAATTAATTTCAGCATGCTAAAGCTATTTAAAAACTATTTTCAGCATGATAAACCTATTTTCTCAACAATTAATTAGCAAATAAATGTAGAAAAATTATTTTTCAGCATGAAAAATTTATTTTGTTATCAGCGAATTTAGAAAAACAGCATAGCAAACTTATGATTATCACCTCATCAGTAAGTTAGTGTACGGGGATTATTTAGCATGTTAAGTATTCATATTAATTTGTTAAATAAAATTTTTCAGCATGATAAAAAGTTAAGCCCAGCATGAAAAGTCTATCCTATCATCTTAGCAGTAAAGTGACACATGAAAATTATTTCCAGAAAGTAAAACTTATTTTTAGTACATAAGCTCTATTTTCTTATCAAATAACTAGTACATTGATGAATAAATAGTAAATACCAAAAATCAGGATTTTAAAATTTAAAAATTATACTTCCTACCTAAAATATTTAATTTTGAAAAATACACATCAGATTAGATTATGAAATTTAAAATAATTCTATTTACTTGACTTCCTTCCTAGTTTACCATCATCCTTGAATTCTACGACTTAATGTCGTTAAACATGATGCCTAAAATGAGTTTTCACTCTCCTTTGCAATTATCACAATTATTGCTAGATCTGTACTTGTTTACAAATGAGCTTATTTTTGAAATTCTTTGGCCATATTGTGGAATTATAAAGAAAAATATCAGGGGCTATGGGTCTCAATGAAATGACATTTAAATGCTAGTGTATAAAGGGGTTCTGATCTGATCTCACGGGTGAGACAAAGTCCAAATATAAACCGGTATTATAATGATCAGGTGCTGGCATTCACCAATACATGGTCTATTATAATTATGGGCAATTATACTATCGTGAGAAACCCTAAGTGTGTAGCCAAATAGTGATATTCCATGAGGGGCTGTCATATCGTCATGATCTCCTCTTAGTGCTTTGGCCAATCCTACTGAGTGTTGGTAGAAGTGATTGCTCTACTTCTATATTGTTATTGCTTAAAGATTCATCATAAATATCATTGTAGAAGTGATTGTTCTACTTCTATATTGTTTAAAGTTCAAGTGATTGCTCTACTTCGATATTGCTTAAAAGTTCATTATGAAAGTTCTTGAATTGTCTTAATGATAGTACCCATCGTCTCATCATAAAAGTTCTTGATATATTTCTGGAAATGACCATCGTCTTGTCTACTATCATGATCTTGACATTATCTTGTTATCTTGAAATTACTTTGAAATTCCTTATACAAAATTTCATACTTGAAATTCATGGTCAACTACTTCCTGACACAAATTCTTTAAAGTGTTAAATACTTAAAGATTGCCTGGCTTTAGAGATATAAAATCCTACTGAGCTTTTTTGCCCACCCTATATTTTGGTAAATTGTTGCAGGAAATGACAATGAGCAGGGGAATGGACTGATAGTTAGGTGCGATAGATAAACACAGATCAAGAGGGGGGGTGAATGGATCTTCTAAAGAGTTTTGACCAATTTACAATTCGTATGAAATGATAAGCACAAGATCAATGGACAATTGCTCAAACATAAAAGATGTAAACCCAATTAAACTCTAGGACATGAATAATCAATCAGATCACGGTCCTAGCATGCATCTAGCGGAAGCAAGCAATCAAACAACCCACTGCACAAGGAATTTTTTAGGTGGTTCGGTCCACAGACCTACGTCCACCCCTCACTCCAAACCGGAGTGAGGCTTCCACTAGCAATCAGCTAGAAATCAGACTCAGTCTGCAAACAAGTTGCTGCCACACAGCTTGACCAGGGGAACAACCTCCCCTCTTCCTCCAAATCGGAGGGAACCCACTAGTGACACACAGTCACTAGCAACCGGAGACCCAAGTCTCCCTTCCTCTAAAAGCCAGAGGGAACCACAAGTGACTCCCAGCCACTTGCGACCAGAGACTAGGTCTCTCGTCCTCCAGACCAGGAGGGAACACACAGGTAGCAACCACTACCTGCAACCGGAGTCAAGGACTCCCTTCCTCTGAAACCAGAGGGAACTCACAAGCGACACTCAGTCACTTGCAGACCGGAGACACAGTCTCCCTTCTCCTGCGTCCACAGGAGGAACCCGATCTCCAACTAGAGAATCGGAAGAACAATGTTCAGTTTGAAAAGAAAATAATAAAGCAAAATACAGCAACTAAAAGCTGGAAATATAAAATCGAAATGTGGCTCTCGCAGGAGCTGGCTGGCCTGGATTTGATCCATGGTCCAGCAGAAACATATCTTCAGTTGAAGCTTCTTTTACTATAGCTCTCTCTTCTTCTCACTCTTCTTTTTCTTCTCTTTCGCAGGCTCTCTCTATCTCCACTTTTCTCTTCTTCTTTTCCTACTACTGCAGCTCACTGCCTCACTGCTCCAACTCTTCTATTTCGATCAGAATCACACTCTACATTGTCTGCTTCATCTTCCTCTCTATCTTCATCTTTTCTTTCTTCTGCTCTTTCTGCTCTTTTCCTTTCCACTTCGATCACTCTTCCTTTTTCTATTCTCGATCAGTCTCTTTTTTCTCTTGATCTATCTTCTCCAGATGGAGGAGGCTTCGTATTTATAGCAGCAACAATTAGGGCGTTGTCCTCGGATCACGTGCTAGGTGCCTACCTCGGATAACGTGTCCAGACACCTGTAGATTTAATGAAGAGTTCAGTCGATGTACAAGCCACAGGCTACATAGACTTCATATAAAAGCAGCAGAGTTTAGACTTAAGGATGCAGTGTATATGCAGTGTACAGACTCTGCATTGCAGGCTAGCAGCGATGTATAGACTTGCTGCGTACAGGGTGCCACGATGTATAGACTTTGCAGCGCAGCTGTGGGACGTTGTATAGACTTGCTGTGGAGGCTGTGTAGACTTAGCTACAGGCTGTGGGACGAATGTCTAGACTCTGCAGACATGCGATGCAACTAGATGTATAGACTTAGTTGTGCTGTGCAACCGATGTGCAGACATGGCGTGCAGGCAGCCAGACTATGTATAGACTTGGCGTGCACCGATGGAACACAATGTATAGACTTAAGCTTGAAGAACGTTCAGCTTTTGAGTGCTGAAGTGTGTACAGACTTGCTGAAGAGTGTTCAGCCTTTGAGTGCTGAAGTGTGTACAGACTTGTTTGATCGTGCATGCTACAATGTGTAGACTTAGTGTTTGTGCAGAAGACAATGTATATACTTATGATAAACGAATGTATAGACTTGATAAAGCTTCAAAGCACAAGACACTTGGCCATTGTACAGACTTGGAAAGCTTGAAGGCCAATGTACAGACTTGGAAAGCATGAAGGCCAATGTACAGACTTGGAAAGCTTGAGGGCCAATGTACAGACTTGGAAAGCCTGAACCAATGTACAGACTTGGAAAGCTTGAAGGCCAATGTACAGACTTGGAAAGTTTGAAGGCCAATGTACGGACTTGGAAAGCTTGAAGGCCAATATACAGACTTGGAAAGCTTGAGGGCCAATGTACAGACTTGGAAAGCCTGAACCAATGTGCAGACTTGAAACAAGTGAACACGGCGATGTGTAGACTTGGCCAATGTACATACTTGAAGCAAGGGGACGATGTGCAGACTTAGTGTGTGCTGTGAGCAATGTATAGACTTGGTGTCTGAACGTAGGCAAAGATAAGCAATGTATAGACATTACACCAATGAATGCTTGGACAGCCTTCAACGAATGTACACAATTTATGTGCGTGCAAGGGCAGTGAACGTAGGCAAGGCAAGCGATGTATAGACTTGGAAGATGCTCATGCACTGACGATGTATAGACTTCACTGAAGAATGTTCAGATTAGCTGCAACAAAGTGTAGACAGTACAATGTATGGACTTGAGTGTGTCCAGAAAATGTATGGACTTTAGACATAATGCATGAGAGACATGTTGGCAAGTGTATAGACTTCATTCAACAAGTTCAGACAGGCTGTCTACGGATGTACAGACTATGCTGAAAGGGTATAGCAGCATCACCCATTGTACAGACTAACATCAAACAATCCAGATAAAATGCTATTATGAAATGCATCAACAATTATGAAATGCACCAATGCACACAACACACAGCCTCAGCCTGTTCGTTGGTTATGTAATTTAGATAAGATGTTCAATGAAATATTCATATGCAACACAAATAGATTTATATGCAGACTCAAACAATATGCAGACTCAAACAGATGATGACTATGCAGATTCAAACAGATTTATATGCAGACTCAAAGATGATGACTTATAGTGTTTGCTATCATCAAAACCACAGGGACACAACAATCTCCCCGTTTTTGATGATGGCAACACTATGAACACTATGAGTCAATTTATTCTCCCCCTTTGACTTCAGCAAAAAGACATTAGATTGAGAGGGAAGTATAAGAATGCATAAGATGATGGAATTAAAGACTCCCCCTTTGACTAAGCCATGAAATTTATTCTCCCCCTTTTTTAACAACAGTAATGAAAGGGACATTAATGATGCTGACTATATCTCCCCCTTTATGAATGACACTCAGCCTGACAGGAAAGCTCCCCCTGATTAGATAGAGACTTATGAGTGTAGATGAGAAGGAGACACATATAGTCAGATGAACCACAGGGACAGCAAAAATTCTCCCCCTTAGATGGACAGTGATTGGAATGAAGCACAGGACATAAAGAAATCAACAATGAATCTATTTCAGAATGGAGTCCAATGAAAGGAAGTAAGCATTCAGAATGAATGAGAAAGGTTTTCAATGGGATATCAATTTCATAAATCTGAAGATGTAACAGCTTTAGAGACTTCCATTATGAAGACTTATGAATGAAACTTAACAAGTCAAGCTTGGTTTAAAAGTGATGCAAACTCAGTTTTTCAATAAAAATTATACTCACATCTGAATTCAGATTTTAATAGAAATGAACTAAGCATACATAACACTACTTCAATTAACCTCCCAGCATCTTAATCAATTGATTTCAATGACTTCTTTTAGGAAAAATCATACATCAGTATTGAGGTTAAACAAAAGATCATTTCAGAGATAAACACTTAATGGGTTTAGCTGAAAAAAAATTATTTCACTTCATTTAGAGAACAGTCAGGGATGGTTCATGCCTTTTATCATAAAGGTAGACGCTGGTTAGACGCCAGTACCCCTAGCTTACTCAGCGGAAACTCCCATTCTGTTTCAGACATGATATCATTTTTTTTAAAAAAAAATTCTGAACAGAGTTGATCAAGAAGCCTCATGACTTAGGGCCCATTATCTTTGACAAGGGTCCTAGTTTCTCAGCGCATTTGATCATTGCTCTGCCATTCATTTAGCACAATTTTTTTTTATTTAAACAGTTACCCAAGGTGTTGAAGAAAGACTTGTTTAAAAACAATACAGATTCCATGCATTTCAACTAATTGGGTCATGATCTCAATATGACAGACTTTAGAAGGTCTTTCAAAGTATGACATGAAGTGCATGGTTAAGGTTTATTAAGTCTGATTCAGATATTTTCAAGAAATTCATCTTCAAACTTGCAGAATGCATTAAATCTAAACCAATTCAAGTCCTTTTAGATGTTCATAATTCCACATAATGCGAGATTTCGTTATTGATAGCAAAATCAGATTTATGATCATGATATGCAGATTGAAATCTTCTCATTTGATTATTGAGCTGAGATTTCTTTTGACAAGATAAAAGAGACAGCATGGAGACATCAATTTGAAATCCTCAATGCAAACTTGACTGAGAGATTGACCAGAAGGAGAGACAGAATCAAATGGAAAACTGACAATCCTATGGATGCTCCCCCTGAGTACATGCATGCAACGCTTTTTTTTATTTTTCAATATGTATTTCATGCAAGGTAACAGGAGGTCAGGCATGTTTTAAGATCTTCAAGGTTTAATATGCAATGAATTTTGACAAAAGAGTATGCATCTGACAACCTGCATGTAATGCATTGACTCCTCCTGACAATATGCATTCAGACAAACTTTTTGGCATTTTTAATGAAATTAAATGCAATGCAATTAACTACATGTATGCAAAGACATGCAGAGACTCATGTTCATTCAGACTGTCCTACTAAGCAATATGACACATGGTACTTGGCGGAGCACTTGGTCTAAAAGACCACCTCTCACATAGTAAGAACCTCCAGACAGATTTTCATGCCTTTTAGTAGCTTACCATTTAATATACCATAGTGGTCATGAATGACAGTGCAATATTGACATTCCTACTTGCATCAGATTTTCAATGACTGTATGTCTAATGTATGTATATGCAATTCACATATATGCACACACAGTTCAAAGTGCAAACAAGTAATTCCATGAAGCTCAATGCAAGTGTCAAACAAATAAAGGAGCATGTATGCATGAATCATGATATGCAAAAAAAAATATGACAATTATGCATGGACAGTTCATACCAGATATGCAGTTATCCAAGATTCACAATTTCAGATATGCAATTTACGACAAGTTTTCAGAACTGACCTGAGTAGTGCAATCCTAGGGGTTTCATTCTTGAATGCCTTGGTTTATTTACCCCTCTTTGTTCATTCCAAGGCACACCTGCAAAATATTGATCATTTTGATCCTGCAGGGACCCAAGCAGCTTTGGGTCATGTCTTACCCCTAACAGGTGTTCTAAACAATTTCATAGCAACATTATCATCAAATTTCATCAGTGAATAGTCATCCATAGAATGTCTAAATTTTCCACAGTATCTACATGAAATGGCTGGTTTTTGGTTCTTATGATGCATATTAACAGTAGGATGATGTTTATAAACATGTTCATAAGATTTTCTGTTGTATGAATGAACAGTTTGATGCTTGTTTTTACTCAGCCAACATTCAGCAGATCTATAGCCTGGCTTCCCACAGTTATAGCATGAAATTTTCACAAATGGTTTTGCAGGGAATTTGACAAAATGGGGGTTAACAGGATTCTTTTGAACATACCAACAGTCCTTGACTGTATGCCCATTTTTCCCACATTCGAAGCATCTGATTTGCTTACTTTTAAAACCATTTTTACTCCAAGTGGATCCAAATAAGCACTCAGTAGCCTTGTGCCCAGGCTTATTGCAGTTAAAGCACACAATGTGCTGATTAGACTTGTGTTTAGTTCCATATGGACCATGAAGATGCATGGAAGACCTGGCTGTAGATATATATATGTTTCAATCTAGCGACGTCCCCTAACTAAATAATGTAAGCATGCCGATAGACATGAACTTGCATGAAACAAAGAGGGGGACGAGGAGTAGAGAACTGACCGTGATCGCCACCAAGACTAATACCTCAGGAAGACCGAGCTACAAGCCTTGGACAGGAGAAGGATAGCGGCACTCGCAAGCGGGATGCTGAAGGATGAAGGCGGTTGGTCGCATGTCCGCTACCTGATGAAGGCGGTTCATCCCAGACCGCTAACATCACCCAGAAACGTGGGCTGTGGGTTCGATCCTCCCTCTCTCTCAGCCGGCCAAGAGAGAGGGGCCTCGTGCTGAATGTACTGTAAACCTGCAAGGAAGGATGAAGACACAAAGAAAACAAACCTAATTAGATCTACAAGTAGTAAAATATCTATCAAACTATAATAATTAAAATGCATAACAAGGGGGGCAAGTACCTGGGGGTTGGTGATTTTTAACCCCTGTGGGGCGTGACAAACAGTGGGAGGGATGTTTAAACATGCAACGAATGACTAGAACGTGATAGAACAACACGAGACAATGCAAGAATAGTGATGCAATGTGAAGTAAAGGAATGAATGAAGGAGGGTTTGAACACTAGGGTCTAGATACTCCCTGGACCAGAGGATGCTTAGAACGTGAACAGCATGGTCCCTTGGCAGAAGATCGCTCCCCGGACCGGCAGAGTTTCGGCGTGAATCCCCAAAGTCCCCCCCCCCCCCCCCCGAAGTGAGGGAGAAGCCAACCTTTATAAATCGACCCCTTAGAAACCCTAGGTCGAGTTAGGGTTTTTCGGGGCGGATTCCAGAGTTTTCCCCAAAGGATAAACTCATGAAAAATCGAAGAATAATCGTCCAAGAGAGTCCACCACCCGTCCGGGGCCGTAACTCTCTCGAAGATAGAGTCCTAAGATACCCCCGGGGCGAAGAAAGCGGAGCTTCGGACGGAACTGGGCCTGGGTGGCGAACGCGGTCTATCGCACGACTGCTACCAATAGAAACGGTCTGGTTAAAACCGCTACCACGCGCGAGGATAAGGTTTGACCGGGTCAGCCCCAAAGGAATGGGTCATAGGATAGAAGCGGTCCTCATCGGACCGCTACCAGGTGATAGCGGTCTAGAGAGAACCGCTATAATCAGGATGCACGCCAAGGGAAAACTGACTCCAAACAAACCCCGTCCAGGGAGTAAGAAGCTTGGTAATGAATAGATATACTCAAAACACCATCAAGAAAATACCTCAAAGTAATGGATAACTTGGGACATTATCAAGGGGATAAGAAAAGGACTCAACTTGTAGGCATAAAACGGGTGTCAACAGATGCCCCTCCTTGGTGTCCGCTTTGCAAGGGAGCGAGCGGAGGCGACATGGAGGCGAAGTGGAAAGGAGATGGAGCGAAGGTAACAGTGACGTGAAATGGAGATGACATGGAGATGAAGCATAGAGAACTGATAAGCGGGCAGCAAGGCAAAAGACACCCGTTATAACCAACAAGCGACAGGAACTCTCCCTGAAAACGCCGAACTAACCACCAGGGCTGGATGACGCGGATGAGACATGTCCGGATAACTAAACTAACAGGAAAAAAGGAAGCACGACCAGGCCCATCGGGGACACAATCCACAGACGATGAGGGGGTCGGAAAGGAACATAACGTAAAAAGTAGGAAAAGTATAACTGAGATAAAATCTAGACAGGAATCACACTGGCCAACCAGACCAAGCGAAAAGATCAGAGAAATCGTTCAAATTCAGAGCGGAATGAGAATCTCTTATCCAAGTGAATTGAAGTGCAATTAACCATTACAGAGGAGAAACCCTTGAACGGATCACGAGGCGTGAATGCTCAAAAGATGACATGATGCATGCTGGGCTAAAATAAAGAAATCGTTAAAACAAATGCAAATAAAACATAAAATAGCCAATACTCAAGGATAATATTGCTAGCCTGGGGATAACCAAGGTCAAGATACCATCTACAACCACGGCGTGCAGGATGGAACCATCCTCCCCTAGTTTTCCTCAACCTAGCGGCCTATCCGGAGGTTAAACGCGTGAACCTAGATCATCATTGTTTTTGTTGATGGGGAACATCAGATCCTGGAACACGCGGGAAACCAACTGGTCCTTGAGATAATATAATATAATACCATATAGTAATGCAATAAAGAGGAGGGATAGAAAGCCATACCTGACTTACCTGTCAAGCGGAACGGCATTTTTTTTGTCTTTTCACATATTTGAATTTTTATGGCTTTTTCAAGATGAGAAAATCACAAGCAAATAAACATGAACAGAGTAGAACATAATGCGAAAGGCAAACAATATATAATGTAACGAACCAACTTCACCATAATGACAAAACAAACAAAGCATATGTGCGATCATGGAAGAACAAACATCACCGAAGAGAAGCCATATGACCAAGCAGAGACCAGGCAAGTGAATAAACAAGCATAAGGGCCTTATACACAGAAGGCGGTCTTCACAAAGCCGCTAACATATAGTAGCGGTCTTCGACAGACCGCGACTATGTAGCCGGATTTTTGAAAAATAACGGCCGCCCCTTCGGCGGCCCCTTCATTCCCTCCTTTTCTATTTCGCAAACATCGACCCCAAACCCCCCCGTTCCTCCCCATTCTCCTCTCTTTCTCTGCTCGGAAGGATGCCTAGGAAGCTCCTCACTCGCCGCTTCCTCCGGAGGATCATGGAGACGGACGTGGGCGCCACGTCCCCCACAGAGCCCTCGCCGGGAGATGAGCGGCCCCCATCGCCCGCCGGGGAAGAACCGACCGCCGCCGCCCCCGAAGTCACTGGGGCGCCGGACAAGACCGCTGCCGAGGAGTCCGACGGAGACGGCGAAGGGGAAAAGGGACCGGGAGCGCCGCCGTCCGAGGTAAGCCCGCGGCCCCAAACCCTTCCTTTCGCCCTTTTGATTTTAATTTTTCTCGTTGCATGTGGTTAGAACGGGGTCGAGGAACCCAAGGTGATAGAGTGTAGGGCTAAAAAAAAAAATCCATATGGACGAAGCTTGAAACGGGGATGGCTCGGCCCGCCATGGCGAGAAGGTCGCGGTCGACCAGTAGCCGCTACCAACAGTAGCGGTTCCAGAAGGATCGCGACCATCCCAGACCCCCGTTTGATTTCAAAATTTCAGTTTCTTCTTATCTAGAAACGTTTATGTGAATTATGCTGATCCTTAAATGGTGAAATGCCTTTGCAGGGGAAGAGCCGGACCAGGATCTCGTGGTTGCAGGTCAGAGCAGTGTACCTTGCCTTGCCTGAGTTTCAGAGGGACAGGCTGGCGGCGATGGGGTTTGCGGAGTTCTTGAGCGCGGAGGTACTCCGGACTGATGCCGCGCTGCTGCTAGCACTACAGGACAGATGGGATCCGATCAGCAAGGCCTTCCTGTTCCCGTGGGGACACATGATCCCCCCACTCGATGACGTGGCTCAGATCACGGGACTTCGAGCACATGGGGCTCCGGTGAGCGGCTTCACCCACTCTGACTACCGGGAGCAGGCACAGCAGCTGCTAGGACTGGAGCTGGATAGACCGGGAAGGTCGTCATCCCTACTACCGCGAGGCAGACTGCAGGACAGCCTGGGCTTGAGAGGTGCCGGGATCACGACCGGGGAGCTACCCGAGCAGCACCTGGAGAGACTGAAGGACCGAGCGAGGGCTAGAGTGTCTGCCGAGCCAGGAGCCGTGGCAGATAGGGTACTGAGGAGGTTCTTGGTGTTTCTGTTCGGGCGGCTGCTTTTTGCCACGAGAGGGGATGCGGTGAGCTGCCGGTTGCTACCACTACTGGAGGATCTCGAGGGCGTGGGATCATACGCCTGGGGTGCGGCCGTGCTGGCTTTTCTGTTTGACTCCCTCGGCACCACTACCCGCCAGACGATGCTTGGCGGATTTGCTCCATTCCTTCAGGTATGATTCCAATTTGAATGCCCTGAATTTGAATGCTTATGCTTATATGATTATCTGATTAATGCATGTGTGGAATGCAGGTGTGGGCCTACCTCTACTTGCCTCACCTCGGTAGAGGGCTAGAGGCTCATGCAGACCGTCTTCCTATCGCGAGGCGGTGGGTGGCTAGACGGGACACGGGATCGCTCAAACGCCAGGTGCGAGCGATCCAGGATGACATCGATTCTCTTCCCTATGCATCGGTGAGTTCTAAACTTTAAACTTAAGATGCAAATGTTGAAATGCATGCTGACCTTGACTCCTTCTACAGGTTCGTTGGACACCTTACTGAGACGAGGGATTCGAGGGCCAGCCTTGGGTGGAGGTGGCGCTGGCGTACTCAGGCCGAGATATCTGGCTACATTGCATGAACGTGGTTGAGCCACTCCGCTATCACTTGATCATGAGGACCCGGGGAGTGCACCAGCCGGACGTGGCATTCCCGACCCAGGAGAGCGCCGAGGAGGAGCGCGTGGGGCGACACTCCCGCGGACTGGTTGGCTCGGTGGACTGGATTGCTCGAGCAGAGGAGCAGATCCGGGACTGGGCGCGCCGTGGACGCGAGGTACGGGCCAGAGCTGACATGGACGAGGCCTATCTAATGGCCTATGCACGACGCTACGGGGATCAGGTCTTCCGCGGCACTCGACGACTGGTAAGAATCTCTGAACCTAGTGCCTTATCTATTATGCTGACATGCTGACATGTTAATGCTTCTGAATGCAGCTTGACCCTGAGGGACGCATTGCAGAGCTCCAGGGTTTGCTCCACTCGACTGTGCAGCAGCGGGATGAGCTTCAGCGCTCCTTGGATCTCCTGGTGAGCCTTTACTGCTTTCTAGACTTAGAAAATGTGATCATGCTATGAGACTTATAAGATTGACTGACTTAATGTGCAGCGTGTCGAGGGAGACCAGCGCCATGGCTCAGATGCCCCTTCTTCCTCCGCACAGACACCAGCAGACCGGGCCCAGAGGGATGCTGAGTTCGCTATGGCGACTGCACGGGCTGAGGAGGCCGAGACCGCACTTGCCGAGAGGGTGAGTGACATAACCTTCTTTCAATGATCCTGTCTATGGATTGGCAATTCACTGATGAAATTATAATGCAGACCAGAGAGCTGGAGGCAGCGATGCAGGAGATGGCCCGGCTGCGGGAGGAGGCGACGACAGCGGGCCGCTACCGCCAGGAGGCGGAGAAGTCCCGACAGCAGGTCCACGACCTCAAGATCGAGCTACGGGCCCTGGAGCAGGCATTTCGCATGATGGGGCGAGGCCCTGAGCGGAGCACGTCCCAGGGTGGCGCACACAGTGGTTCTGTCCAGGACTACTTCACGGGTTCCTTTGGCCGTCGGAGGAATGAGGACAAGGAGAGGCACCGACGCCGAGAGGAGGGTAGCACAGCCATGGGTCTTCCGGAGAAGAGGCGAGAGGGCGGGGGTGAGAGTGAGGGACCTGGTGAGGGCCAGGCTTGATTATGCCTTGTTTTTTTCTCTTTTGATTTTGTTTGCACCACACATGTACATGGAGAAATGACACACATATATATATATAATGCCATGAGTTTTGTTTTAAATGAATGTGAATGTTCGTTCTACCAATCTATAAATGCTTTACACAATCGACTCAAGAAGAAGAGAGAAAGTGGTGCGAGGACGAGACACGACTAAAAGGGGAAGTAGTATGCAGGCTCAGCTAAAAACAGTCGCAGTTCCAGTACAACCGCGACAAAAGGTAGCGGTCGCGCGACCAACCGCATCCTGAAGAACGTAAGTATGCTCAACCAAGGCAGACGCAATGTTATACAACAGGGGGCACATGCACGACCAACATATTCGTGGGACAAAATAACTCATGCAGGATAAAGATGTGGCAAATACACTCCTCAATCAAAACTTAAGATCAGCATGAAGCAGAACCGCCAGGTTCATGATTGTGAGGTAAAGCCGTCTCGTGTAGATGTGATCAGAGGAAGCAAGAATTTGAGGAGGACATAAGCTTCAGAATAGATTGAGAGACATGAGTTGAATGAGAGAATAGGCCCAAAGATGTGGATAGGAGATGGAGCGAAAAGATATAGCGAGGAGTGGCTGGGTACTTGCAACCTGCACACTTAGCAAACGGATTACGTATCTGTCCTTAAAACAAATGCAAATGCATGAAAGAGACACATTTTCTTTGGATTTTCGTAATCTTTTTGATGATTTTTTTTTTGATGACAATATTTGATTTTTTGAAGTTTTGAAGTATTTGATTTGTTTGAAGTTTTGATAATATTTGTTTTTTTTTTGATTTTTTTTTTTGAAATTTTGTCATAGAAATCCGCAGCACATAAATGCGGGCTCAAACTACTGGCGAGGGACCGTCGTTCCGACCCCTTTCACTAAAGGCTTCCCTTAAGCAGGGTGTGCATGTGAGGGTGGCTTACCACAACCGAATGCTTCTAAAGAACGGTGCCCCTACTAAGGCCATACCCGGGATACAACCCAGCCTAAGAGAGAGGAGCAGAAGATAAATTGGAGACAAGCTTCGTGCAGGATGGGAGATATCAAGGCTCGACTTCCTTCAAGGGCACTACTCCTCAAAGAGTAGGTCTGTTGCGCCGGGGCTTGTGTCTTTGATTTTTAGACCCATATTTATCAGGCACGCGTGCGACCGGGCTCATGACGTCCCGCGGGGAACTGTACTGCCACTCTTGTCATGCCTTTCAATCGTAACTTTGCATTGATTCATTTTTTCATTTTGGTAGCCCTTATTGGCTAGATATAGCATGAAAGCTCATTTTTGAGGGTCAAGACTGCCCCTATTTGAGACCTCTCTCGTATTGGGGAGCGCCTAAGTTGGTCATCTTATCCATCCATCTCTTGCCCCTGCACTTGGCCGAGCAGAGAAAAGAAAAGACCTTTGTGCATACCCAAAGTATGGCCAAAGCAACAACGGTGCGCCTCAGAGGAATCGGCTACGGCTCGCCGTGAAGTGTGTGAAAAACCCATGCCTAAAGGTCACCCTCAACAATCAGGGAATGAAGCTAGACTCCCAGCGCGGAGCTATCACCAGCCTAAGGATGCTGCAGAAGATAACCTTTTTTTATTTGACACAAAGACTCCTAAAGCCACTCAATCATGTTAAGGAATTAATATTATAACCATGTGCAAAAACAATAGAAATAATGGAAATGAAAGCATGTTTCTTTCCGCAAAATAAAGATACCTTTGCAAATTCATGGCGTGGAAACCGACATCCTTAAGCGATCTCGATCATCAAGCTTTAAGGAGCGCGAGTAGCTTTGTATTCCTTGCTTGCCAGGATAAAGGTTGAAAGGAGAGCAAATGATTGGATTCCTCGACACAGAGGAGTGGCAGACATCACACTGGATGAAGAAGGAATAAAAAAAGGAAGAGAGACGAGGGCTAGAACTCCCTCGTTAAGGCATTGAGGCCCTGATAACAAGGAACCCGATACAGAATAAACAGGGATTAACTGAGATCAAGGTGGGCTAAAGCCTCGAAAACAGCAAGAAAAAGGGTAATGACCTTGAAAGGGTGAGACAGAAAGAACAGAAAGACGTCGAAAAGATAACTGTGAAGACAAGAAGGAAGGATAATGATCATCCGACGTGGTCAGAGAAGAGGAATAGCGATCACTCGACAGAGACGGGGAAGAGAATGTATGAACACCCGACAAGGTCGGGGAAAAGAAATGGAAACCACCCGACAAAATCGGGGAAGGATCAGAAAAATCACCCGACAAGGTCGGGGAACGAGCGCAAGGGATTCCTAACAAGGTTGGGGGAAAGAGACGAGCAGTGAAATCCGGACATGTCCGGGAAGAAAAACTAGAAGATGCCCCTGACTCAGGGGAAGAGGAAGACATAGGCCGAGGCCTAGAATGGTGAGGATAGGAAAAGATGGTGGAAATATGGTCAGGTGGTGGAAGGTACACCACCCACGGATAAGAACTGAGCAATAGAAAAGATGAATGGACGGAAGAAGGAGATGAGGCAGTGGACTCCTGAGTGCCCAACTGACGGCCCTTGAACTTACGTCGCCGCCTCTTCTTAGCCGCAATCTTCTTGAAACAACACCGCCTGGCGCGGGCTCGGCTTCCCGGGCTCCTCAATCTGCAATGTCTTCTCAAATAGCGGGCCCACCTGGCAGATGGCCTGGCCCGGTCATGAATATGCAGCTTCATTGGGGCGGCTGCCCCTAGACCCCCAATGCTAACAAGATGCAGACATTCTTGGGCAAACAACTTCTCAACTGAATGAATATCATGGAGCCACGGAGTTTTGTCTCTTGGCACTAGAACATAGAGGTTCGGAAACTCCACTCGGCAATCAGGCTCGAAGCATAACTCCCGTACTAGAAGAGCATGACAAAGCTGAGAGAGATCAATATGCGGCGTTGCAATGGCCGGCATGCTAATAAATTGAGGGAGGTCGCACAGCAAGTGCAGAATGTCCTTGGAAAGTGCAGAAGATGCAGCCAATTGCCCCTTGAATAGAGAATCCATCAGGCTCCGGGCGGCCGTATGGGTTAGCATAATCCGAGTAGAGAACCCCTCCCGGCCAGTGAACTGAACATCAATCGAGCGAAGAGAAATAACAGCATCGATAGTGAATCCCCCGGCGAGCGATGAGATTGCCATTAGCCTTGCTCGTGAAGAAACTGGCACTAGTGCGAGTGAACTCTTCTTTGCAACCATTTCTGAAAATGCAGGCTCATTATCCCGAAAATAGCCAGGGACCAGGACCCAGATTGGCATGCGGTAAATGACAACTTGAGTCTTGAAATGCACAATCGAAACCTGGCTCGGCTCATTATCTCCCTGGGGACCAGACCCAAGAGGCACCAAAGGTAGTGTGTACCTGCTCTGCGAAGTGGGAAGTGGTAGAGGAAGGTTAGAAGGAGGGGGTTTGAAGGGCGCGGGTGGCGATGGTGCAAGTGATGGGGGAATAATGATGATGACGGGCATGGGTGGAGGTAAAGGCAAAAGTGGAGGTGTGGGTTTGGGCTCGGCCTGCTCGGGCTCAGAGGATGATGGCGAAAGGGGGAGTGAAGGAAGTGGTGGCGGCGGTGGCAAAGGTGATGAGGGTGGCAAAGGGAGTGATGTGGTTGATGAAGACGGTGAAGGTGAAGGGGATGGAGGTGAAGGTAAGGGTGGGGAAGAAAGAGGAGAGGAAGGTAGTGGCATAGTGGGGGAAGAGGCAGGTGGTGGTGCTCTTCGACGTATCTTCACGACTCGTCGAGAGGCGTTGGGGATAGGTGTGGTGGTGGAAACGGAGGGTGAAAGAGAGGTTGCCCAAGCGGAGGCTAGGGTAAGTAAAGGTTGTGGAGGAGATGGGATGGAGGAAGAAGTAGGTAACAGTGCAGGTATCTTATTAACTAAAGAAACACCAGGGTGCCCCTGGTCTTGAAGTGGGGACGGTTGCCTAGGCGGCACGGCTTGCTGCTGCTGCTGCCTGCTGCTGAGATCCAAAATAACTTGACGTATGACAGCCCAATCAATCATCCTCTGGTCTTCCAAGCTGTAAATAACCTCCCGGAACTCGGGACAGTCCTCAATCAAATGCCCCTACTGACGGTGGAATTCACAAAACTGGAGCAAATTCCCGATTGTGGGTCGGCAAGGCACAACCGGAGGGAGCTGCAACGCATGGGTGGCCATCAAAGCCCTGAAAATGTTTGTGAAAGATTATGGCAACGGCGGAGAAGGAGCCTGCTTCGGGTACGGTGGGTGTCGAGGGATATGGGAAGGTGATAGAGAAGGTTGCGGGGGTGGAAGCGGAGGTTGCGTAGGTAATGGCGCATGGCTAAGGGAGGGATTCAGTGAAGGCATATACGGAGCAGAAGGAGGGGGTATACAGATGGCATCCACCTGCTCGGGATGTGGTGTTTCCTTGACCAGAGGTGGGGGTTCATGCAGGTATGAGGAGGCGCAAGGCTGACTTGTGGAGGGTCGGTAAATGGAGGGGTAGGGATATGTGGAGACACACGGGTGCGAGGGAGTCGCAAGCCGATTCATGAAAGGATATGTAGTAGAGGGCTCACTTACTGAGGGTGATGGGTAGGAAGCGGGTGCAGAAGGTGGAGGGAATTCAGGGTCAAGGGAACTTGGGAGTTGTTGGCTAATAAAGCGGGCTCGGCTGTAAAGGTGCTGCCAGGAGGTGATATCATTCAGGGCTAAGATGCATCTGAGCTTGGGCGTTGCATTAGAAATGACCATCTTGATCTGCTCGCCCTCCGGAATATGCCCCGGGACTTGCGCGGCTAGGCAACGCCAGCGGTCGGCAAACGTGGAGAATTCCTCGTCGGGCGTCATCTTCTCTTGGGCCAAATCAACCAAAGAATGTCTGGGCCCAACCTGATCCTGATACTACTGAATGAATCTTGCTTGAACGGCTTGCAAATTCACCATCTGCTCTTGCGGTAACGTGAAGAACCAATCCTTGGCCGGACCCTCTAAAGATAGGCCAAACAAATAGGCCATCAAGCATTGATCATGCTGGAACTGGGCCGACTCATATAAGAACTCCTTCAAATGCACGTAGGGGTCACCGACTCCACCATAGCGACGATAAGCCGGAATCTGTTGACGTGGGGGAAGCTGAAGACCTCGGAATGCACGTGGAATATCCGAAGAAGTTTAAGGATTAATTCGGCATTGCAATTCATCAAGCTGGCGTTGGGCCTGAGCGAACATCTCCTCGGTAGGAAGAGTCCGGGGAGGATGTGGGCCAGCCTGAGCAGGAGATGATGAATTTAGACCAGGACTGTATTGATGGGCCGGATAAGGTGATCCGGCCTGAGAATAAGGAAAGCCCGCTCCGGGCATGGAGGAATACATGGGCCTGGAAGGATTATGAAGGTGGGGATGAGAACCGATTGGGCCAACAGTAGCACGGGCGGGGCAAGAATACCCGTTAGAAGAATAGGGTCCAACGCGGGGAATAAGGAGATGGGCCAGCATGGGAAGAGGAGTCCACACGGGGGTAAAAGGGTGGAGAAGTATAGGAATAAGGCATGGGGGGAGAAATGCTCCATGGGGATGGAGACTTTATACAGTGAATTTCAAATAAATACAAGGAGGGACATGGGCCTAGGACGGATGCGACTAGATGGAGACAGACCGGGGTGAACTAGACTAGATGGACCTAATCTGCAAAAATAATGCAAATGATAATACCGCCACATACAAAGGTGGGGAGAGATGAGAAAAGAGTTAGCCAATTATCCAATCAAGTTTCAGATGATGCGCGAGAATTTTTATAAGTTCCCTTTTAGGACCTTAGCGGATTAATTAAAATGTGAATTCACTCAACATAAGGTACCTAAACAGGGTGAGAATGGAGAACTGACAGACTCTAAAGGACTCTCTCTCTCTCATGAATGTAGACCCTAGACTGGGGATGACAATGGTATAACCTGCCCGGCATCCGTGTGGGAATCCACGGCTCACGGGGGCTTACGGAGGCCCTCAGCAAGGTCCCTAGTCGGCTCCAAGGAATATGGAGACGAGAGGAAACCCTACCTCGGTAGGAATGCAACTACTATGGAAACAGATGGATGCCCCTATGCGCACCGGAGTGCATGCAAATTCTGACCTAAAAGACTAGTAATCAAGATGAAAACAATAACATAAACAGTTACTTCAATAGAAAGGGGAACAAACAGCACTCGGGGCCCTTAAATGGAGTGAAAGAATGGGCTGCAGAGAAGGACCTCGGGTGCGTATCTGGGCGAACAGTAGTGGTCCTGTGATGACCGCTAACACCTGTAAGCGGTCGGCGCAGGACTGCGTTATGTCAAGAAGTAGAAAGTGGCCAAACCGGAGCAGAAACCCCGGAGGGAGGCCCGAGCAGTAAACCATATGTCAGAGGAAATAACCATAACAATAATGAGGACAACGTGCAGATGCACGGACATCATAAAATATCACTCCAGAACGTAACACATAATGATCTATGGCAGAAGGTTTTGGAGTGCGCAGCTGAGTAACCTTTAGCGGTCCTCTGATGACCGCTACAACACGTAAGCGGCTGTCAGCAGACCGCTTCTACGCCAGAGCACAGAAAACACCCAGAACAGGAACGGGAAACCCCACAGAGGTTCTCAACAATGGCAAGAAATAGTAAAAAGCAGGTGATACAGTACACAGCACGATTGGCAGTGGTGTCCCACCGTGATCGCCAAAAAAAGAGGTGTAGATATATATATGTTTCAATCTAGCGACGTCCCCATACTAAATAATGTAAGCATGCCGATAGACATGAACTTGCATGAAACAAAGAGGGGGACGAGGAGTAGAGAACTGACCGTGATCGCCACCAAGACTAATACCTCAGGAAGACCGAGCTACAAGCCTTGGAAAGGAGAAGGATAGCAGCACTCGCAAGCGGGATGCTGAAAGATGAAGGCGGTTGGTCGCACGTCCGCTACCTGATGAAGGCGGTTCGTCCCAGACCGCTAACATCACCCAGAAATGTGGGCTGTGGGTTCGATCCTCCCTCTCTCTCAGCCGGCCAAGAGAGAGGGGCCTCGTGCTGAATGTAATGTAAACCTGCAAGGAAGGATGAAGACACAAAGAAAACAAACCTAATTAGATCTACAAGTAGTGCAATATCTATCAAACTATAATAATTAAAACGCATAACAAGGGGGGCAAGTACCTGGGGGTTGGTGATTTTTAACCCCTGTGGGGCGTGACAAACAGTGGGAGGGATGTTTAAACATGCAACGAATGACTAGAACGTGGTAGAACAACACGAGACAATGCAAGAATAGTGATGCAATGTGAAGAAAAGGAATGAACGAAAGAGGGTTTGAACACTAGGGTCTAGATACTCCCTTGACCGGAGGATTCTTAGAACGTAAACAGCATGGTCCCTTGGCAGAAGATCGCTCCCCGGACCGGCAGAGTTTCGGCGTGAATCCCCCAAAGTCCCCCCCCCCCCCCCCCGAAGTGAGGGAGAAGCCAACCTTTATAAATCGACCCCTTAGAAACCCTAGGTCGAGTTAGGGTTTTCCGGGGCAGAATCCAGAGTTTTCCCCAAAGGATAAACTCATGAAAAATTGAAGAATAATCGTCCAAGAGAGTCCACCACCCGTCCAGGGCCGTAACTCTATCGAAGATAGAGTCCTAAGATACCCCCGGGGCGAAGAAAACGGAGCTTCGGACGGAACTGGGCCTGGGTGGCGAACGTGATCTATCGCACAACCGCTACCAATAGAAACAGTCTGGTTAAAACCGCTACCACGCGCGAGGATAAGGTTTGACCGGGTCAGCCCCAAAGGAATGGGTCATAGGATAGAAGCAGTCCTCATCGGACCGCTACTAGGTGATAGCGGTCTAGAGAGAACCGCTATAATCAGGATGCACGCCAAGGGAAAACTGACTCCAAACAAACCCCGTCCAGGAAGTAAGAAGCTTGGTAATGAATAGATATACACAAAACACCATCAAGGAAATACCTCAAAGTAATGGATAACTCGGGACATTATCAAGGGGATAAGAAAAGGACTCAACTTGTAGGCATAAAACGGGTGTCAACACTGGCATGTAATTTATTATATTCTTTTATGATAAAGCATTCGTTCATGAGATGACCATACTTACCACAATAATAACATGAAGCATCAGGCTTCCTAGTAGCATGGTTTCTATCAAAAAGATTTCTAGAATGTAATGTTCCACTAGCATGCTCATCCTTTAACTTCAATCTGCAATCTTCCATTATGTGACCTGCCTTCCCACAATAATAACATGAACACTTTTTAGTATGAGTGTATGAGAGATCATGTGACTTGTGTGCAGCAGTCTTTGTACCAACTGGAGTAGTCTTGTCCTTTTTTTGTAGGTTTTCATCCTTTTTTAATTTTTGAGTTTGTCCTACAGTTTTGGGACTGACAGTGGATTTTTGTGCAGTAAATTGAAAAATAGAAAAACCAGCAGTTGTGTTTTGATCAGAAGCTTTTACAAACACAGTTGAAGTTTTATTGCTATTGATCCTTTTGTTTGTTGAACTGTAACCCAGTCCCTCTCTCTGAGAGTTATCACTCTTTCCTAGAAGCTTATTCAGATTGTCCTTTCCCTTGACAAATTTTGACAAGGAGTTTTTCAAATCTTGAATTTCAGAATTTAAGCCACAAATATTAGCCTCATATTTTGACAGATCTGTTTCACAGGAAATGACTTGTTGATGCAAGGCATCATTCAGACTTTTGAGTTTTTCAACTTCCTGTTTTAATTTTATTTCATTGTCAACTTCAGATAGGGACTTATAAAGATCATCAACTTCTTGTTGAAGGGATGTGATTGTTAACTCATATTTAGCTATCTTTTGTTCACAGCAAGTGACATTCCCACTCAACATTAGGTTGACGTTTTTCAGATTTGTAATTTCATGTTCAGCATTCAGTAACTCACTAGAGCTCACCAGGCTTACACTCTTCCCTTTTTCTAAAGTGATTAGCCTCTCAGACATTGCTGAGTTTAGGTGATTCAGCTTATTAATTTCCTCTTTCAGTTTACTGTTCTGCTCTAGGAGTTCATCATCAAGCACCCATTCATCTGAAGAAAACTGACATTCATAAAACTTTTCTTGTTATTTTTCAGATTGAAGTTTGTCAAGATTTTTCTGAATCTCTGAATTTGTTACTCTATCAGCCTCTAATTTTTCAGAAATCAATCTATTTTCTTTTTCAAGATTTATTGGTTTGTGTTCAGATTCTTTGAGCTGGTTTTTGAGTATTTGAATTTCAGATTTCATGTTTTCTAATTCAGAGTTGACAAGCTCTAAGTTTCTCACTAGTTCTTCATTTTGAACAACATCATTGTTATGAGCCTGTTCATCATCAGTTGAGCTGAGTCTTTCCTTTAGTTCAGCAATTTCACAAACAAGCTCTTGATTCTCCTTTTTGTGTAATCCAATTTGTTTCATAAGAGTTTATTTTTCAGATTTCAAATGATCTAAGTCTAAACTAATAGAATCAAAATCTGTTAACTGTCTTCTAAATATGTCATTTTAAATTTTTAGAATTTCAGGGTTTTCACCTCGAGATTTAGCATCCTCATGATTCTTTAGCTTCTTTATCAGTTTTTTATTCTTCTTCTTTAGTCTTTCATAGGATTCTAACAGATTGGCATAGGCATCTTCCCAGTCATCTAAAGTGTAACTAGAGAAAGGATTGGTTACCTCTTCAGCATCTTCGGATTCATCTTGATCACTGCCATGGTTGCTCTTATCAGCCATCAGGTAGCTGTCCTCATTTCTCCTCTGAGCTAGCTTTAACTTATCCAGAATGTCCTTACCGGACCTGCAGTCATGGAAAAAGGAATGTAGAGCCTTGTCAGTAGCTTCTTTCATTAATTTCAAAACTTTATGATTCTCTCCATTTCCTGATCTGTGACTGTTAGTC
Organism: Amorphophallus konjac; assembly: GCA_022559845.1. Classification (NCBI taxonomy): domain Eukaryota; kingdom Viridiplantae; phylum Streptophyta; class Magnoliopsida; order Alismatales; family Araceae; genus Amorphophallus; species Amorphophallus konjac. The sequence goes on along the minus strand of CM040123.1, from coordinate 227,063,257 downwards.
CATTTGGACTCTTTCTTTGGCAGTATGTGAGGACCATGTGAGATTAATGTTGAACCCCCTCCCCTTGTATCATGCTTTATATATTTTGATGATGACCAAATGATATTTCTTGAACTGAAAATGAGATTCTCTACTGACGTTGTAAGTGCTGCAACATATAAGGTTTTGGATGGTTGAAGGACTTCACATCAAGGGTAAGTGTTTATCATTTGAATTTCATGAAAGAAATCCAATTCAAAAACTGTTTTGACAGGACAATCAACAATGGCCACAGTCGACTACAACTCCAGGACGATGGGTGAGATCTAATCATTTTTGAATCAAGGCAATGTGGTTTGAACTCCTTTATTTCCATAAGTCCATTTATCTAGAAAGCATCCAAGATTTTAATTATGTCAAATGGTTTATGTTTCATGCTAATCATGTTTATTTTGATAAACCATCATAAATCATCTAGATGTGTTCTTGGACTTAGAATTATGGTTTGTGATTGTTGTGGAGCGTGGGACGACCCATCGGGGTGATCCCCAAGCCAATCGGAGCAACTTAGCAAGGGTTCTTAACCCCTGCTGAAAGGGTCGACCCCAAGGGTCGACCCCCAGCTTCATGGGTCGACCCCTGGCAGTTTATTAAAAAACCCGTCGACCCCTACAGGACCTCTTGCTACTTTTTGTTGAGCCAGAACCTGGTTCTGAGAGGGTCGACCCCTGGGGTCGACCCATGACTTCTGGACTTCTAGCACAGCACGAGGGTCGACCCCAAGGGTCGACCCTTCTGTTCTGGGCGGCGCCGGCTTTGTTGACTTGGTGGTTTCGAGCCACATGAGCTTACACAGCTGTTAGGGACTCCGGGAATCACTCCATAATACATGGATCTGGTCCCCTGAACGTCCCTTGACCAGTCTAGGAGTATATATCATATTGTTAAGGGTGAAAACCCTAAGAGATTTTCGCAGCTCCACACATTGCTCTTCTTTTCAAACTCTTGTGTGTGCAGGTTGAAGCAGCCACCTCCAGCCTTTGTTCCACCTAGGAGAACATGTTCCTATGAAGGGAAGGAGGAGGAATCAAAGATCCATTCGAGCTCCTGCTGTTAGCTGCAAGTGGAAACAAGCTCCATCAACATTCAAGCCAAGAACTTCAAGAATTGTCATCCGTTGCACAAGTGTTCGACGAAATTCCCAGAAGAGAAAGGGGGAGCTCCAACCAGGATAATTTCATTCTTTCCTCAACCTTTCCATTCTGATTCATTTGATTCAAGCTTCAGTATTCATATGTAAACATAATCTCAGATACTTGTGTGTAGAGTTCGTGTTCGGTAACACGAACATGTATGTGTTGTGTTCGTGTTTGGTAACACGAACGTGTGTGTGTTTGCTGTCCTTACAGCGTGTGTGTGTGTGCGGTTCACTCATAGTGAAGCCTTAATCCTCCGTGTGAGGGGTGGACGTAGGGAACACGGCAGTGTACCCGAACCACCTAAAAATTCCCGTGTGTCCATTGTGGTTTGCCTATACGATTACTTGTCAAGTGGGCTTCGCGGTGAGTTGAGCATACACCACTTATTCTATCAATCACACCCGTTGCATACGCTTCCTCTAGTGTGTTCATGTTCGTGCGAGGAGAGAGCTTGTTAATGTATTTTTCATAAGAGTTCAATTAGATAGTTAGTTTTAATTGGCCATCAATTCACCCCTCCCCTCTTGATTGCCACATTCCGGGACTCAACAATTGGTATCAGAGCTCTGGTCTCTGGTTGATTTATGATCTCACGGTCGTCAGAGCAGATCCCATTAAATGGCCAACAAAGGGATGATGCCCGAAGGGCATTCCATTCAAAGACATCCGTTCTTTGATGGATCGAACTACCCTTACTGGAAAAATAGAATGTATGTTTTCCTACGTGCCCAGGACTATGATGTCTGGCGTGTCATAAGTAAGGGTCCATATGTTTTATCTGAAAAAGAAGATGAATGGGATGATGAAGATATAGCGAAGTGTTCAACGAACTTTAAGGCTATGAATATAATTCAATGTGCCGTTCATCCTAACGAATACTCATGAATATCTATGTGTTTCTCTACGCAGGAGATGTGGGATAAGCTGCGGCTTATATATTAAGGAACATCGCAAGTCAAGGAAACAAAGGCCAATCTCTTAGTTCGGGACTATGAGTTATTCGCAATGAAGCCAGAAGAATCAATTTCTGATATGTTTGCAAGGCTAACAGAAATTACAAATGGACTAAAGGCGCTTGGCAAAGAATATTCAAACAAGGAGCTCGTAAGAAAAGTTTTGAGATCCCTTTCTTCACAGTGGCATACAAAAGCCACTGTAATTGAAGATTCCAAAGACCTCAACACCCTAACTCTCGATGAGTTGATCGGCTCGCTGATGACATTAGAAATAAACATCAAAAGAAGCGAGGAAGATCATAAGAAAAAGAAGGTTGTCACACCACTGGCCCTAAAGGTGAATTCACCGGATTCAGAGGGCAGTGAAAATGATTCTATTGGCAACACAGAAGATGAAGAACTGGTTGCCATGATCACACGATGAGCAAGAAGGTTCGTCAAAGGAACAAGGAAGTTCGGTGGTCAGTTCAGGAAGGGTCCAAGAAGGCAAGGACCAAACAAAGGAGAAAGTAGCAAGAAGGAAGAAATAATTTGCTACGAGTGCAAGAGACCTGGCCACATGCAAGGTGAGTGCCCCGACCTCATCAAGAAAGTGAATAAAGGTAAATTCAGGAAGCCCAAGGCCATGATGGCCACATGGAGCGACGAGGATGAGGATGACTCCGGCATTGAGGATGGACTTGACGAGCTAGTCCAAAATCTATGCCTCATGGCCAATGATGATGAAAAGGTAGATTCTGAACCTGAAACTCTCACTTGTGAGCAATGGCAAATCGCATATGAGTCTTTGTATGAAAAATGTAGAAGATACAAATCTGAAAATAGAAATTTGAAAAAGAAAATTGATCTTCTTGTTCATACAAACAAATCATGTGAAGAATGCCATCCTTTGATATCAGAAAATGAAAGCATGAAACATCAAAATGAAATTCTTGTTTCAAAGATTGAATTGTTTGAGGAAGAGATTTCATGCATGAGAGAAGAACAATCTACATTTCTGAAAATGCATGAACACTTAAAAAATGAATTGGAACAAGAAAAGCTTGCAAGTATTGCTTGCAAAGAAGCCAAGGTGAAGGCTGAAGAAGAGAGCCAATCTCAATTGGCTCAAATAAAAGAACTTGAGGATGCTCTTGTCATTCTTGAAAAATCAAAAATTCAAACGACCCATTGGGCTCCCACAAATTCAGCTTCCTCCAAAACTAAGAAACACATGCATAACTCCTATTCCAATGTTGGTAGAAGGAGGAAAAGAGATGAAAATATCATTTGCTTTTATTGTGGAAGAATGGGTCATGACATGTATGACTGTAGAATTATGAAATATGATGAAGAAAAGTTTGCTAAAATCAGAAACAGATCATATGTGCATCATGCTTCTAACCACCATGGACCCAGGCTTGCTTGGGTACCAAAATCTCTATAAGCACTTTGGTTGTATTGTAGGTCCACACGAGAGCTCAGAAGAACAAATGGTACTTGGATAGCGGGTGCTCTCGACACATGACGGGAAACAAGGAATGGTTTGTGGACCTGCATAAAAAGGATGGTGGAATGGTAGCATTCGGTGGTAAGGACAAAGGAAAAATCATCGGAGAAGGTAAGATTGGTAAGAATCAAAATCACACCATTGAAAATGTGCTGCTTGTGGAAGGTTTGCATCACAATCTTTTAAGCATAAGTCAACTTTGTGATAAAGGATGCAATGTTGTTTTTGATTCTAATCACTGCACTGTTTTGAATAGACACACTCATGAGGTTAAGTTCATTGGATTCAGGTATAACAATGTTTATATGATAGACTTAAATGATGCTTCTCATGAGGGTTTGTGTTTGATTGCAAGGAACAAGGATGATGCGTGGCTATGGCATCGCCGGCTTGGGCATGCCAGCTTCAATGTCTTGCTGAAATTATCAAGGAAAGATTTGGTGATTGGACTGCCCAAGTTGAAGGTCGTCGAAGACGGAGTGTGTGGGGCGTGCAGCATGGGAAAATAGACAAGGACGTCATTCAAAAGCAAGAATGATGTGACCACATCGAGGCCTCTAGAAGTCATCCACATTGATCTCTTTGGACCAAGCAGGACACATAGCTTGGGTGGTAAACTATACGGCTTTGTAATCGTGGATGATTATTCTAGATTTTGTTGGGTTTACTTCCTTTCACATAAAAATGATGCCTTGACGAAATTTGAAGCATTTTGTAGGGTGGTACAAAATGATAAAGGGGTTTGCATCAAAACCGTGCAGAGTGATCACGGTAGAGAATTTGATAACCATGAGTTCAGCGATTTTTGTAGGGCTCAAGGCTATTCTCATGACTTCTCCGCACCAAGAACCCCTGAGCAGAATGGCGTTGTTGAAAGGAAGAATAGAACCCTGATTGAAATGGCAAGAACGATGCTAAATGAGAATAATCTGCCAAGGTACTTTTGGGCTGAAGCAGTGAACACGGCCTGCTACATAATCAACCGTGCCATGGTAAGACCATTATTGAAGAAAACCCCCTATGAGCTATACAGAGGTAAGAAGCCAAACATTTCACATCTTAGACCGTTTGGCTCAACATGCTACATTCACAACAATGGTAAGTTAGACCTGGCGAAATTTGATCCCAAAAGTGATAAAGGTATTTTTCTTGGGTACTCACTAAGCTCAAGAGCATATCGAGTGTATAACTTGAGAACTCTTATTGTTGAGGAAAGCCCCCATGTTATTATCGATGAATCAACTCCAACTAAAACAAATGACAAACCTGTCTTGCAGGATGATCAGTTGGATATTGGAGATATCGGGAAGAAAGAAGGAAAAGTGGAGAAACAAGAAGAAGAACCACAAGAAGTTGAGACTAATCTGGAAAATCAAGCTGAACAGCAGCCACCAATTCAATGGAGTTTTCCAAAGGACCATCCGTCGGACAATGTAATGGGCGATGTTGAAGAAGGAGTACGGACACGAGCCTCGTTCAGGGAAGTTGAAAATCAAGACTATATGGCCCTGCTCTCTCAATTTGAACCCAAATCCATAGAAGAAGCTTTAGGTGATGAGTCATGGATTTTAGCCATGCAAGAGGAATTAAACCAGTTCCAAAGGAACGAAGTGTGGTTCCTCGTTCCATGTCCTAAGAATCACTCCGTGATCGGAACAAAATGGGTTTACCGTAACAAAACAAACGATCAAGGAGTGGTTACTAGGAACAAGGCCAGGCTTGTTGCCAAAGGCTATAGCCAAGAGCTGGGTATAGACTTTGATGAGTCTTTTGCTCCAGTAGCAAGACTCGAGGCTGTGAGGGTTCTTTTAGCATTTGCATGCTGTCATAATATCAAGTTATTTCAAATGGATGTTAAGAGTGCGTTTTTGAATGGCTATATCCAGGAGGACGTGTACGTGGAGCAGCCACCGGGGTTTGAAGACCCAACGCATGCAGACCATGTATACAAGTTGAACAAAGCTCTCTACGGTCTGAAACAAGCACCCCGTGCATGGTATGAACGATTAAGCGATTTCCTCGCTCAAAATGACTTCAAACGAGGTAACATTGATCAAACCCTTTTTACAAAATTGAAGGGTAAGGAAATCTTAATTGTTCAAGTTTATGTTGATGATATTATCTTTGGCTCCACCAATGACACTCTTAGCAACGACTTTGCAAAATTGATGCAAAGTGAGTTTGAAATGAGTCTTATGGGAGAGCTAACATTCTTCTTGGGATTGCAGATCAATCAAACGGTAGATGGGTTATTCATTCATCAAAAGAAGTATGCAATGGAGTTGCTGAAAAAGTTCAATTTGGCATCAACAAAACCTCAACCAACGCCAATGTCAACTTCAATGAAAATAGATCAAGATGAGATAGGTAAATCAGTGGACCAGAAACTCTTTAGGAGTATGATAGGTTCACTATTGTATTTAACTGCCAGCAGGCCTGACATTCAGTTTGCAGTTTGCTTGTGTGCAAGATTTCAATCAAATCCTAAAGAATCACATATGTCAGCTATAAAACGAATTTTTAGATACATTGCTGGTTCAGTTAACTTGGGATTGTGGTTTCCGCGTAATTCATGTTTTGAACTAGTTGCATATTCTGATGCTGATTACACGGGCTGTAAAATGGATCGGAAAAGCACAAGTGGGTATTACCAATTTCTTGGAGGATGTGTGGTCTCATGGGCCTCCAAGAAACAAAATTCAGTGGCATTATCAACGGCCGAAGCCGAGTATGTGGCTGTCGGTAGTTGTGTTGCCCAGGTGTTATGGATCCAACAGCAAATGATTGATTATGGCATATCCTTTAAAAACACCTCAATTCTTTGTGATAACACTTCAGCCATAAACCTGTCTAAAAACCCAGTTCATCACTCTCGCACTAAGCATATTGAAATTAGGCATCATTTCATTCGAGATCATGTGAGCAAGGGTGATATTGATATCAGTTTCATTGAAACAGATCGACAAATTGCCGACATTTTCACCAAACCTCTTAGTGAAGATAGGTTCACATCTTTGAGAAGAGAACTAGGGGTTTGTAGGATAGATTAGTCTGTATAACAGTCATGTGCATCAATGCATAATTAGGTCACTGCATTACATGTCATTGCATCAAATACTGAGCATTTAGTTAATTCCTTGTCATGCACTTGCATCATACTGTGTGAAATAAAAAGAAACAAAAATTTTTTTTTTCCTTATGTGTTCCTGCATGCCTTCTATGTATACTGTAAATACACACTATTGCTTGAAATTCCTATGGCCGAAATCACCTTGACTTATACACATTGCCAAGAGAAGAGCTAATCTGCTCATAGTCAAATCAGGATCACAAAGACTCTACGCATCTAGCATATCTCCATATTTCGACTGCACTTCCCCAATGAATTAAATCCCATCATTTTACTCACAATTCCTTGAATTCATGTGTTTTTCACTTGGGGACTAGAGCCGGACACTTATTGACACTCAACACTCTTGTTCTCTCTTCTTGGCTGCAAAACAGGGAACGGGTCGACCCTTGGGGTCGACCCTCGCAGACCCAGAAGAAGGGTCGACCCAAAGGGTCGACCCTCGCTGTGCCGGTTCGGGCGCACGGGGGACCCGAACCAGGGGTCGACCCTAAGGGTCGACCCAAACCGGCGGGTGGCCCCTTTTGGTGCCCTAGCCGCCTTCTACTTGGTTCCACCCTTAAGGTGGACCTTCCTAAGGCTATAAAAACAATTTCCCCCCCTTCTAGCCTTGCCACCACTCCTTCCAAGCCCCAAAATCCTCTCTTGGCTCTTCACCCTCCAAGCCCTAGCGCGGCTCTCCCGGTGGCATCCGCGCGCGCCTGCCTTCTTGGAGCTCAAGGCGTCGATCCCTTGCTATCTCCATTCTTGAGGTATGTTCTTGATGCTTGTGGAGGATCCTAGCTTCACATCTTAGCATGATCCCTTAGTCAAACCATCGAGATCCTTCCCCATCTATGGATTCTTTTGGTTTGTGTTTAGATGGCCCCCAAGAAGCGCATCCCTCGCAGCTGAGGAGAGTCAAGTGCGGCCCCGGCACGTCGTGGACGACCGGCTGCTAATGAGCGCGATTCAGCGCCCTCAAGCAAAGTTCTGGATAGGAAGGTGTTACGCCCTCGTGTGGTATCATTTATCAACTTGAACCGCCATCTTCCGAGTCTCGTTATATATTATGCAGTCAGCCCAACCTGGATTCTTTTATGTCTGAGTATCACCGCACATATCCACGGTTGGTAAATCAGTTTTATGGCAATCTTATTTTGTCTGGGGAGCATCCGACCACTACGGTTAATGGACAGCAAATAATTCTCACCACTGAATGTTTGGGAATGGTTTTCCATCTTCCGACTGAAGGTTTCACATTTGGAGATTTAGTTGTTCCGGATGATGTAGTGTATCAAATGATGACCGGTGAAGATCGTGGAGGTCGATTACTTGCTGGCTTAAATGCCAACCACTTTCCTCCCGTACAGCATATTTTGCACCGCATGATCACTACGATTTTGTTGCCTAGAGGAGGCGGTCATGACAAAGTAACCGAGAATCACATGTTCCTATTTTATTGCCTTATGGGTGGAATTTCGATTAACTTTCCAGCTATTTTCTTAGCACATATGTGCACAAGCATGAAGCACAAGCACCGTACTCTTCCTTATGCTGCCGCATTATCTACTATATTTGCTTGTTTGGATATAAATCTGTCAAAAGAACCATCTCAAGACATCAGGGAAGCAGATATCTTTACTATCCACTCCATCTGCCACAATATGGGTTATGAGCTACATGATGGTATTCTGATTCACACCTTAAAGAGTGCTGCCCATGATGCTAGTTCAGCTGAAGACGATGAAGACGATGCACAGGCCGATCTACCGCCAACACAGTTTGCTGCCGACATGCCTTTTGAGGCGGTTCAGCTTCTCATGGACCGATTGGACACCATTGATGACCGGTTGGACGAATATGGGGAGACTATGACAGCGTTGCAGCGTGATCTACGCGACTTCAAACTTTCCTATCAGGAGCATTCTCACTATGTCACTGACGCCTTGGCCCACCAAGCCCAACTGCTAGCCGATCTTTCGGAGTATATTAGGCGTCCACCGGGCTCTTCTACTCCGGATGATGACGAGGATGACGATTAGTCTCTCTCTCTCTCTCTCTTCATTATGGCATAGCTCTTAACATTGTTTCACCCCCTCCTTTTTGATGTTGCCAAAGGGGGAGAAAGACTATCTCGGCTATTATATGTGTTGTGTGTATGCATGCGTGTGTTGCATCTCATTTCAGTTTTTGCATTTTAGTTCACTTTGTTGTATTTCAGTTTATCAGACATTGCATTTTAGCTATGGCATATTGTTAACTGCATTTCAGACTTGCTTTCCTTCCACTTGTTGTCGGCAAAACAGTGTGCAATGCTAATCAATCATACATATTATGTTGCCCTGTGTGAGAACTGAATTGGCTCATGTTGAAATGATTAATGCAAATGATGTTTCAATTGAAAATGGAATGACATTCTAATAGCATTTTGTCATCATGAAAAAGGGGGAGATTGTTGAACCCCCTCCCCTTGTATCATGCTTTATATATTTTGATGATGACCAAATGATATTTCTTGAACTGAAAATGAGATTCTCTAATGACGTTGTAAGTGCTGCAACATATAAGGTTTCTGACGGTTGAAGGACTTCACATCAAGGGTAAGTGTTTATCATTTGAATTTCATGAAAGAAATCCAATTCAAAAACTGTTTTGACAGGACAATCAACAATGCCCACAGTCGACTACAACTCCAGGACGATGGGTGAGTTCTAATCATTTTTGAATCATGGCAATGTGGTTTGAACTCCTTTATTTCCATAAGTCCATTTATCTAGAAAGCATCCAAGATTTTAATTATGTCAAATGGTTTATGTTTCATGCTAATCATGTTTATTTTAATAAACCATCATAAATCATCTAGATGTGTTCTTGGACTTAGAATTATGGTTTGTGATTGTTGTGGAGCATGGGACGACCCATCGGGGCGATCCCCAAGCCAGTCGGAGCAACTTAGCAAGGGTTCTTAACCCCTGCTGAAAGGGTCGACCCCAAGGGTCGACCCCCAGCTTCAAGGGTCGACCCCAAGGGTCGACCCCTGGTAGTTTATTAAAAAACCCGTCGACCCCTACAGGATCTCTGGCTGCTTTTTGTTGAGCCAGAACCTGGTTCTGAGAGGGTCGACCCCTGGGGTCGACCCATGACTTCTGGACTTCTAGCACAGCACGAGGGTTGACCCCAAGGGTCGACCCTTCTGTTCTGGGCGGCGCCGGCTTTGTTGACTTGGTGGTTTCGAGCCACATGGGCTTACACAGCTGTTAGGGACTCCGAGAATCACTCCATAATACATGGATCTGGTCCCCTGAACGTCCCTTGACCAGTCTAGGAGTATATATCATCTTGTTAAGGGTGAAAACCCTAAGAGATTTTCACAGCTCCACACATTGCTCTTCTTTTCTAACTCTTGTGTGTGCAGGTTGAAGCAGTCACCTCCAGCCTTTGTTCCACCTAGGAGAACATGTTCCTGTGAAGGGAAGGAGGAGGAATCAAAGATCCATTCGAGCTCCCGCTGTTAGCTGCAAGTGGAAACAAGCTCCATCAACATTCAAGCCAAGAACTTCAAGAATTGTCATCCGTTGCACAAGTGTTCGACGAAATTCCCAGAAGAGAAAGGGGGAGCTCCAACCAGGATAATTTCATTCTTTCCTCAACCTTTCCATTCTGATTCATTTGATTCAAGCTTCAATATTCATCTGTAAACATAATCTCAGATACTTGTGTGTAGAGTTCGTGTTCGGTAACACGAACGTGTGTGTGTTGTGTTCATGTTCGGTAACACGAACGTGTGTGTGTTTGCTGTCCTTACTGCGTGTGTGTGTGTGCGGTTCACTCATAGTGAAGCCTTAATCCTCCGTGTGAGGGGTGGACGTAGGGAACACGGCAGTGTACCCGAACCACCTAAAAATTCCCGTGTGCCCATTGTGGTTTGCCTATACGATTACTTGTCAAGTGGGCTTCGCGGTGAGTTGAGCATACACCACTTATTCTATCAATCACACCCGTTGCATACGCTTCCTCTAGTGTGTTCATGTTCGTGCGAGGAGAGAGCTTGTTAATGTATTTTTCATAAGAGTTCAATTAGATAGTTAGTTTTAATTGGCCATCAATTCACCCCTCCCCTCTTGATTGCCACATTCCGGGACTCAACAATTAACTTCCACAGATCCGGATCCATCAAATTCACATAGTTATGTAGACTGCTAACCCATGAGTTAAGATTATAGCCATTGAAAACCGGTGGAGAACCCATTGATTAAATCGGCAAGCAGATTAATACAGCAGAGAGTAAATTCAGAAATGCACCAAAGATAACAGGATCCTCTACAGATCGTTGGATCTGATCAGTTAGAGAACCGCTCGGATACCAATTGATAGTTAGGTGTGATAGATAAACACAGATCCAGAGGCGGGGGTGAATGGATCTTATAAAGAGTTTTGACTAATTTAAAATTCGTATGAAATGATAAGCACAAGATCAGTGGACAATTGCTCAAACATAAAAGATGCAAACCCAATTAAACTCTAGGACATGAATAATCAATCAGATCACGGTCCTAGCATGCATCTAGCGGAAGCAAGCAATTGTTGAATCTCTGTAGTTTTGATGATGACTAACACTATGAATCAAATTATTTGCATGCACATCTTCTGATTAAAATATCTTTCATCATGCTCTTCTGATTAAATGCTTCTCCAACGTGTTCACTCATTAGCTCGTATCTGTTTGTCTTCATTTATATGGGTTCCGTGCCTTCAGTGCGTTGACGCACTTGGCTGGCTGCGTAGACGCAATTGTGCGTCTTTCGCTTGCTGTCGTGTTCACTGTGTCGACGCTGTCACCTGATGCGTTGACGCATTGGCTTGTTGCCAAGGGCTTGAGCTTCTCGCCTAAGGAGCTGAGGTGACGCTGCACGATGGAAGCGTCGACGCCTTGAGCTTATGACCCAAGGTCTTATGATCAACAACCAAGCAGACGCGTCGACGCTGTCACTAATGCGTTGACGCATTGGTGTGTTTTTTCAAGGGACCTGTTCTTCATTATATCCATTGCGTTAACGCCTTGGCTTTAGTGCGTTGACGCGTTCTTCAGTCCTTTGAAAAGTTCCGTGCAACCTGTGTGAACAAACGCATGACTTGAATATTTCTGAGAGTGACTGAATGTTCTTTGAAACCTTACAGGGACTTAAAAACAAATTGGAACTTTATTCCAATCATGTGAGCACGTGATTTGAGGGAATAATCATCTAACACGTGGCTCGGCTCTTCTGGAAGCATCTTCTTCACTCGTGTCTCTTACACCCTCAGTCTCTCGTGAGTCTGGATATAAAGGAAGGGTTCTGTTCCTGAAAAGATGCCGAAGCCACAAGAAAAAGGATGAGGCCAGAGCGGAAGGAAGGAGAGGAGAAGCCATCTTGATCCATTCGTTGAGCGTACCTGGAAGAGAGAGAGTGATGAAGTAGAGGATGGTTTTCTGCTACGTTTTGTCTATGCTTCTTTAAGAAGCTACATTGTTTCTCCGTTCGATTGTCTTTCAATATTTCTTTATGTCTTCGTTTGTTCGTTCTCAAATTCCGATACTCTGTTTTCGTTCCCTCTAGGTGTAGAGGAAGAGAGGTGAATCCTCTGGGTCACAGTGTGGCTTCCCTCTGATTTAGATTAGAGGAAGGGAGGAGTTCTCCGGGGTTTTGTGTTCAGGTAGTAAGAAGGCTACCTGGGTTTTTCCCTCCGGCTGAGGAGGAAGAGAGACAGCGTCTCTAAATTGCAGTGAGGGTGGGTCACTGCTGGGTTCCCTCTTGTTTAAGAGGAAGGGAGAGTTATCTCCGGGTCAGGTCTTGTGGTGAGAGACCTGGGTGCAAGCTGTGAGTTCAGCGTCTGTAGGGATTTCGATCCCGAAACTGTGGATCAGCGTGTTGTTGGCAGACTGAGTCTGTGGTTCTTTCTTGTGAAAGGGAAGCCTCACTCTGCCTTGAGTGAGGGATGGACGTAAGTCTGTAGGTTGCAGACTGAACCATCTAAATCTCGTGTTCTTCGTGGTGTGGTTGTGCGCATCTATTTTCCTTATGCTTCTGTCTGGCTTCATGAAGTAAGTGAGATTGTTGATGATCGAAACCTTGGTCTGACTGCTCGCTTAGTGCTTGTGCATATGTGCTGATGAAATTATGAGTGATATATGTTCTGCGCTCGTGACCTGCCTTATCTCGGTTAAGGTTCCGGATCATTTTACATATTGTCAGTCCTCCTAGCCAATCTCATCTTCTAAGATCTCCTCGGCTTGGAAAAATATTTTTTAAACGGTGATCTATTCATCCCCTCCCCTTCTAGCTCACCGTCCTCCTGTTTAACAGTTGGTATCAGAGCGGGTTTACCCGAGATGTGGTCCAACGACCAGGGTAATCCTGGAACCAGTGGTCCTCGCAGCTACATAGCTGAAGGACAGTCAATCTCCCGTCCCCCATATTTTGATGGTTCTAATTATTTTTTTTGGAAAAATAGGATGGAAGTTTTCATCCGATCTCAGAGCCACAAGCTGTAGAGAGTCATTACAACTAGACCTTATGATTTACCTCTGAATGAGGAGATGTGGTCTGAAGAACAAGTCAAATTATCCGGACTGAACTGGTCTGCGCTCAACATCATCTAGTGCGCAGTTCACCCTAAAGAATATGCCCGAATTTCGGCGTGCAAAACAGCTAAGAAGATGTGGGATGAACTAGCGCTGATTTATGAGGGTACCTCTCAGGTCAGAGCTACCAAGGTAAACTACCTAACCTCTGAGTATGAATTATTCAAGATGAAGTCAGAGGAGAGCGTGACTGATATGTACGCTAGGCTGTCACTGATCACAAACAGCCTCAAGGGATTTGGAAAGGAAATATTTGAAGGGGATATAGTCAGGAAGATCTTAAGATCCTTGACTCCAGCGTGGCACACAAAAGCTACGGTGATAGAGGAATCAAAGAATTTAACAACCATGACCGTCACTGAACTCATAGGGTCTCTTATGACCTATGAGATAAATCTCAAGAAAACAGGAGAAGGAAATGACAGAAAGGGCAAGAATGTTGCTCTTAAAGTTGAACGACACAGCAGTAGCAGCAGCAGCAGCAGCGGAGAGTCTAATGGAATTCCAGACCTTGACAGAAGTGAAAAAGCACTGCTCACACGTCAGTTCAGGAAATTCCTGAAAATGCAGGGAAATTCATATAGGAAAAGAAGAAACTACTCATCAGGTAAATATTCGAACAATGGCAATGACAAGGATAGGAATGCTAAAGGTGTGATGTGTTATCATTGCAGGAACTTTGGGCACATAAAGCAAGATTGCCCTGAGCTTCAGAAGAAGACACCGGACTACCACAAGAAAGGCTCCAAAGTGTACAACAAAAAGCCAAAAGCTATGGTATGCACTTGGAGCGATGAAGAAGAAGACTCAGAGACTAATTCCTCAGGAAAGGAGACTGAAGGAGTATGTCTGATGGCCGACGAGGAAAATGAGGTAACCAATCCTTTTGGAACTTACTCTATTGATGACTGGGAAGATAAATATGGTGAATTGCTAGATATGTACAATACCTTAGCTAAAGAACATAGAGTCATCAAACGCAAACTCAATGTGGTGAATGAAAAACAAGAACTCTTCAAGATAGAAAAGTCCAAACTGGTAGCTGAATTAGCTCAGATGGAAAATGTAAGAAATGAGAATAATCTTGTTAAGAATGAGCTTGAAAAATTTAGAAAACAGCTTGATGAAACAAATCAACATACTGAAGAAAACCTGAGACAAAATAACTTAATCAAGGAAGGGTATGAAGCTGTTAAAAAGGTCAATGATGAATTGCTGAAAAATAACATATCTCTGCGGAAGGAATTGGAAGATAAGAAGAAAACTCTTGAGAGGTTTGTTTTGGGAGAAAGCAATTTGAATGCCTTGTTAGGCACCAAAGTGAACTTCAACAAAGAAGGGTTGGGTTTTAACCCAAATAAGAAGGAAGCATTTGGGATAAAAACCACCACATTTTGCACTGAGAAAGGAAAAGAAAAACTGGACATCCCATCCAGTTCCAAAAGTACTGAACAACAAAAGAACATCCATAAACAACAGCCTGATTTTGGAAAAGATGTCTTTAAGAAATTCAACAAGCCCACGCACCAGAAGCAAAGTGCCTGTCAATTCAACAACTATGACTCTAATAAAAGAATGGGCTATTTTAAAAGAAACCTGGGAAGGTCTAACTACACACAGAATACTGTCAATAAAATGCCTTCATCTAGACAGTTTAGAAATTATGGTTTGGCTGGGACCCAAGCTTTTATCAACAGAAACTAGACACACCTTGAGAAACAAAAGGAAACGACTAAAATGCACATCAATAGCAAAACTGTCAACTCTCATGTCACGCCCTGAGCGCGGAAGATACCCGGAGACGCGTGACGAGTTTATATCAATCATGTCAATCAGAGTGGTCGTGTATTCGACACAAAGACAAAGATGCACAAAATAGCAAGATAACCCAATCCTTTATTATTAATAGGCTATTACAAATCCAATACTCTGTTAAATAAAAAGGAAAAGTACATAGTTGACTCAAGAAAATAGGAAAAAGACTAGATGACACTTGGGCAGCTCTATCACTTTCACTCTTGACCATTCCCATCCGATTGACTTCCATCGTCGTCGGACTTACCTGAAAAGTAAAAAGGGACAAACGGAATGAGCGAACGCTCAGTAGGAAATTATATCTCAAGTACTAGCAATGGTTTAAGTAATTACATCTTTCATGAATGCAATAAAGCTATGCATGCTCGCATAAAACGACAAGATAGAGAGAATGTAATATCAAGAAATAAGATGAACAAATCATGAACTTTCAACAAGATAACAAGTTTATTCAAGATATTCAAGCAAGTACGTTTAACAAGTCATGTCAAGAACTTTGGCTATCATGTATCAAGCAAGTAAATTACCCTTTTTCGGGCCACACATTTCATTTCATGTTAAGTACGATTCAAGTACAAGATGTATGTGGAATGTCCAATCAAGCAAGTCAAGTACTCGGTACAATGCCAGATACCTTATCATTTTAACTCCCATGGGCACAAGTACTTTCGGGTGCTCCTCCCAGGACCAGATCGGGCCCTATATGCGCAGGCATTTATCATGTATTTTGACATCCACTCTTGTTTATAGCCAATATAGAATTTCAATAATCAAGCTTGTAGACACGTATGACAGCTTTGATAGAATAGAGTCCAAAAATATGACAAAGGACATAGAATGGCGATAATAACGGTATAATCACGATCTCGATAAAACTAGGTAGAATATGGTTCCCTTGACTCGGGTACCATGACAAATCAATATGGACATTCTATATATAGAATTGAAGTCCACATGAACATTATATCAAGGTAAGATACCCTCATTCTTATCATAGAATTGAGGTTTACAAGAATGACATGATATGGCATGATATCATCATCCCATTAAGAATTTCTTATGATATACTCTTTGTATAATCATAAGGGCCGATATACCATGTTTCTTTAGAGTGACATGGCATCAATGGTGTAATGGGTTTTTAGGGTACAACCAGCTCAGTCGACCTTGAGGGAATCCAAGGTACGAGGAGTCTTACGGAGGTCTCTATGACTAACTCGCTAGTCCAAAGGAACGGAATGTCCAATGGAGAGCTTGTATGTCAATGAGAATTGAGGGTGATCGATAAAACAATCGCGAAACGTGGGACTATACTCATGGAATGGAGAATAGTGCCGATATATATATTATATAACATATGAAACCATCGATTAACAGAAACAGTGGAAAATCAGTTTTACAGTAAAGTAACGACTTAAGCAGAGTCGTTTATCAAGTAATTAACGCCTAACAGAAGGGCGTTTACATATGTATCTATTTTGCAGAAATTTCAAGAATTCAATAATTTGTCTAAAACGCGCCCTGGTCAGGGTCGTTTCTTCAAGATTTGACGACTACATTTGCAGGCGTCTCATTATTTACATATTCGATAGAACATAAATAATTTTCAGGATTTATCTAAAACATGCCCTTGGAAGGGGCGTTACCTTTCAGATTCACGCCCTGTTCTGGGGCGTTAACATATGGAAAACGACTTTGTCCAAGTCGTTAATTCAAGTTTATTCAGAAATTTTTAAGGACAGTAATAATTCAAGGATAACAGAGGAACGAATATAATATCATGACAGTAAAGATAGCAGGTTGAAGACAAAGGATCATGCATTATTTTATAATCATGATTTCATAGATAATCAGTTCTTAAGATGGGTGATTAACTGTTTAAAGAAATTAACGCCTGAGTACAGGGCGTTAAATATGAAATTAACGACCTGGGAAGGGTCGTTTCATGTGAATTAGCGCCCTTGCCAGGGGCGTCTCTTTCAAAATATTTCAGAAAACGCATGGAAACTATAATAACCGTATGCATGACATGCTTATATCTATATATCTTGCATTAATTTCATTTGGGCTACAGTAACTTGAGAAAACCTACCTTGATAGCTTGATTTGGAGATAACCGTGAAGGATCTGTGAGAAGGAACGACGCTCTGTTCAGAACAGAGACTCCTGAACAAGTTGCTATTGGATGATGGCTTTGATGAAAAGGTCGTAGATGAAGAACACTTCGTTTCTTCAACTGCAGCTTTCCTATAAGAGAATGAAGAAACTGCATCAGTTTCTTTGTAATCTGAACATCACACAAAAGTAAGAACTTTTACCCGGATGAAGAACTCTGTTTCTTCAGAACGTAGGGGCTTCTTAACCTGTAAGAAGAGAAGAAAATGAAGAATATTAATTCTTCATGTAGTCGAAGTAGAGAATCAAGGAAATAAGAAGAACATATGTTCTTCACGTACCGTGTAGCAGTCGTCCGTCCAAATAGATTTAGGGTTGGATCGAACAGTTTATTTATAGGATTGTGGAAATCCTATTGGGGTTAGTGATTGTGTGAGGGTAATATATCCCTAATAGAGTCCTTACCCTAGTAGACACTTACTGGATTAGGTAAATCCTTCCCTCGATAAGCTCTGGGTTCGAACGGTTCACAAATGGAATTAACGACTTCGGTCAGGGCGTCGATTCTTGAATTGACGACCTGGTGCAGGTCGTTTCTTAAGAAGCGCCTTGTATAAGGGCGTTCCTTGTTTTAAAACACGCCCAAGTAAAGGGCGTTTCTTGACCATGCCCTTTTTGTCGTTTGGAATTTGACGCCGTCAAGTGAGGGCGTCCTTTCTTTAGTCACGCCGTATATAGAGGCGTTTCTTTTTAAATTAACGCCTTACTAAGAGGCGTTATTTGTATCTTGTTTTATTTCATCTACGTATTACTTCTGTGGTATATATATTTTAATTCATTTCAAATATTCATTTATCAGGGTTGCTACACCCTCCCCCACTTAAAAAGAATTTGGTCCCCAAATTCAATATATATATATATATACATGTGGAGAGTGTAGAACATATACCTCTTAGAATAACTCGGGAAATCGTTTCTTCATAGATTCCTCGGTCTCCCATGTCGGTTCGTGTTCAGGATTCTTATTCCATTGCACCTTGAGCATGGGAATAATTTTATTCCTTAGAGCTCGTATTTCTCGATCTAAGATCTTCATAGGCTTTTGTTCATAGGTGAGATCTTTCTGGATCACCAGATCTCCATGTTCAATAATATGAGATGGATCGTGCACATACTTCTTCAACATAGATATGTGAAACACATTATGCATGTCGGACAATTGAGGAGGCAACGCGATGCGATAAGCAACCTTGCCAACTCTTTCGAGTACCTCAAATGGTCCGATGAATCTTGGCGTAAGCTTGCCCTTAACACCAAATCTTCGTATGCCACGTCCAGGCGATATTTTAAGAAATACATGATCTCCAACCTGGAATTCAAGATCTCTTCTTCTTGTGTCAGCATAAGCCTTTTGCCTGGTCTGAGCAACTTGTAATCTTTCTCTGATTACTTGTATCTTCTCAGTTGTATCCCTTACCATGTCTGGACCTAACAGTTGTTTCTCTCCAACTTCGTTCCAGCATAAGGGTGATCGGCAACTCCTTCCATATAAAGCTTCGAAAGGTGCCATTTGGATACTAGCTTGGTAGCTATTATTATATGCAAATTCCACAAGTGGCAAATATTCATGCCAGCTTCCACCAAAGTCAATGATGCAAGCTCTTAGCATATCCTCAACAACTTGATTAACTCTCTCGGTCTGACCATCCATTTGTGGGTGAAAAGCAGTACTAAAGTTGAGCCTTGTTCCCAACGAATGTTGTAATCCCTTCCAAAAGTGAGAAGTAAATCGGGGATCTCTGTCAGACACGATTGAGACAGGAATTCCATGTATCCTGACTATTTCCTTGATGTATAGTGCAGCTAGCACATCAATTGACCATCGGCTTTTTATTGGCAAGAAATGTGCCGATTTAGTTAATCGGTCAATGATAACCCAGATTCCATCATGTCCTCCTTTTGATTTAGATAAACCCATGATGAAGTCCATACCAATATCCTCCCACTTCCACTTAGGAATATCTAGAGGATGTAGTTTTCCAGCAGGCTTTTGGTGTTCTGCCTTGACCTGTTGGCATGTGAGACAGTGTGATACATAGTCCGCTATTTCTCTTTTCATATTAGGCCACCAAAGGTTCCTCTTTACATCTTGGTACATTTTGGTTGATCCTGGATGAATAGTGTACCTTGATCGGTGAGCTTCATCTAAGATCTTCTTCTTTAATTTCGGACAGTCAGGTATACAAGTTCTATCTTTGAACAATAATCTTCCATCGGAAGCTATCTGAAAGTCGGATTGTCCTTCTAATCTGCCTTTGATTTCCACTAATATAGGATCATCATCTTGAGGTGCTTGTATTTCAGATAATAAATCTGACTGTATGCTTACATGAGATAATGTGACAAATTTGGCTTCCTTGTCCAAGCTTATATTGAGCTCGGAGAATTGTTCTAGCAACCTCCATTCTTGTATCATACAATTGGCTATCATTGCTCTCGGCTTTCGACTAAGGGCATCAGCAACATAATTACCCTTTCCGGGATGGTATTGTATATTGAAGTCGAAGTCCTTGAGATATTCGAGCCAACGTCTTTGTCTCATGTTTAGCTCCTTTTGTGAGAATAGATATTTGAGACTCTTGTGATCGGAGTATACAGTAAACTGCACTCCATATAAGTAGTGTCTCCATATCTTTAGGGCAAATACCACCGCGGCCAGTTCTAAGTCATGGACGGGGTAATTCTCCTCATGCTTCTTCAGTTGACGTGAAGAGTATGCTATGACCCTTCCTTGTTGCATTAGGACACATCCGAGGCCAATGCCAGAAGCATCTGTGTAGACCTCGAATTTCTCTCCTTCTATTGGTAGAGCTAACACCGGAGCAGTAGTGAGATGATCCTTGAGAGTTTGGAAACTTCTTTCACATTCCTCACTCCATTCATATCGGATCTCCTTACGAGTTAATCTTGTAAGTGGTACGGTGATCTTAGAGAAATCTTTGATGAATCGCCGATAATAGCCTGTAAGACCTAAGAAACTTCTGATCTCGCTTGCATTGGTTGGTTTTTCCCAGTTTCTAACAGCTTCAACCTTTGACGGATCAACAAATAGACCATCCTTGGATATCACATGTCCGAGGAAAGTCACTTCTTCAAGCCAGAATTCACATTTGCTGAGCTTTGCATATAATTGATTTTCCCTCAATACTTGCAATGCGATCCTTAAATGCTCCTCATGTTCTTCCTTAGTTTTGGAATATATCAATATATCATCAATGAAAACCACCACAAATTGATCTAGATAAGGCCTGAATATGCTATTCATTAACTGCATAAAGGTAGCAGGGGCATTTGTTAGTCCAAAAGGCATAACAACAAATTCGTAATGGCCATACCTGCTTCTGAATGCAGTCTTATGAATGTCATCATCTTTGATTCTTAACTGATGATATCCCGACCTGAGATCAATCTTGGAAAAATATTTGGATCCTGAAATCTGATCAAATAACTCATCGATTCTCGGCAGTGGGTACTTGTTCTTGATAGTGAGATGATTCAACTGTCGATAGTCGATGCACAATCTCATGGATCTGTCCTTCTTCTTCACAAATAAGACTGGTGCTCCCCACGGGGAAGCACTTGGTCTAATAAACCCTTTTCGAATCAGTTCCATCAACTGCTCCTTCAACTCTTTGAGTTCAGCCGGGGACATTCTATAGGGTGCCTTTGAAACTGGACCAGCACCAGGGACTAAGTCAATGGTGAAGGCCACTTCTCTTTGAGGAGGTAATCCCGGTAAATCTTCCGGAAATACGTCTGGAAATTCTTGCACTACCTGAATGTCTTCTATCTTGGTTTCCTTAGCTTCTTTAACAGTGACAAAAGCAAGAAAGGATACACATCCTTTCCTGACGAGCTTGCTTGCTCGAAGAGTCGAAATAAGAGGGGATTTGCTCCGACTCTTGGGGCGAGTAAAGACTAACTCTGGAAAATCTTTGAAAGCAATTTAGCTATTGCGGCAATCAACCGTTGCCTGGTATTTGGATAACCAGTCCGCTCCCAGTATAACATCATACTCCTTTAGATCGAGGCATATGAGATCTATAGGTAAATTCCTACCTTGAACCATTACCTCACAGTTTTGGTATTGATGAGTAATATCATTTTCACTTCCAAGAGTAGTTAGAACTATTTTTATCCATTCTGGTTCTAATGGTAACGGGTCGGCAAACTTCTTAGAAATAAAGGAATGCGATGCACCCGTATCAAATAAGACATAAGCACTTTTGGAACAAATTTTCAATGTACCTTCTACCAGTCCACCTTCTTCTTCTTGTTCAGTCTCCTGGATTGCATGAAGATGAGCATTCTTCGTCACTGGGCGTTTACCGTCACCGGCTTGGTCATTCATTAATGGACAATCAGGAATCCGATGTTCGCGACTCCCACAACGGAGACAAGCTCCTAATTTCCTCCAGCATTCTTCTGTCTTGTGACCAGCCTTGTCACAATGCTTGCACACTGTATTAGAAGGGGTAGTTGTGATAGAGAAAGGCTTGGTCTTTTTGAACTTATGGTCTTGAGAGGAAAAACCTCCATTATTGGGCCTCTTCTTGAAATTGGGTTTGAAAGAACCCGAACCCGTGACTTGTTCCTTCTTATCTTTCCCACGGATCCTATCAGATAGTTCCGTGGATTCTTCAAGTAGTTGAGCTCGGCGCACGATTTCAGAATAAACTTGAATATCCATCGGCGCTAGTTGAGTAATATAGTGGGGCCTAAGCCCATTAAGAAATCTTCGGGCTTTCATCTTCTCCGTGCTAATCAAATGTTTAGCATATCTAGACAACCTGGAGAACTGATCTTCATAATCTGCTAATGACAAAGTTCGTTGCTTTAATGCAGCGAATTCTGCAGCCTTCTTTTCTTGGACTCGGTCCGAGAAATATTTGGCATTGAAATATTCCACAAATTCTTCCCATGTTACTTGAGTAGGGTCGATGGTTGCTTCAATAGACTCCCACCAGCATCTAGCATCTTTCTCTAACTGGAAGGTAGCTAATAGAACTTTGTCCTGATCCGTGCATTGCATGACACGGAATATGCGTTCGGTTTCCCGAACCCAATGCTCGGCATCGTCCGGATCGGTCGATACCATAAACTTCGGGGGATTCATGTTCTTAAAGGCTTGGTGTAAGCTTCCAGCTCGTGGAGTACCACCTTGTGCTACCTGTTGTAGCACTTGAGTCATCCCTTGGAGGGTACGCTGCATGTTGCGCCATTGAGCACGTTCGGCAGCCATTATCCTACAAGTATAATAGCTACATTAGTATTATATCACTGTGATCTTATTAAAAGACTCATTGACTCTTACCCCTTGGTTCTACCCACTCGCACTTGGTTAAAGGTTTTGAAACCTATCCTTGGACTTGGGTTTTTCCTAGGAATTGAATACCTTAAGCTCTGATACCACAAAAACTGTCACGCCCCGAGCGCGGAAGATACCCGGAGACGCGTGACGAGTTTATATCAATCATGTCAATCAGAGTGGTCGTGTATTCGACACAAAGACAGAGATGCGCAAAATAGCAAGATAACACAATCCTTTATTATTAATAGGCTATTACAAATCCAATACTCTGTTAAATAAAAAGGAAAAGTACATAGTTGACTCAAGAAAATAGGAAAAAGACTAGATGACACTTGGGCAGCTCTATCACTTTCACTCTTGACCATTCCCATCCGATTGACTTCCATCGTCGTCGGACTTACCTGAAAAGTAAAAAGGGACAAACGGAATGAGCGAATGCTCAGTAGGAAATTATATCTCAAGTACTAGCAATGGTTTAAGTAATTACATCTTTCATGAATGCAATAAAGCTATGCATGCTCGCATAAAACGACAAGATAGAGAGAATGTAATATCAAGAAATAAGATGAACAAATCATGAACTTTCAACAAGATAACAAGTTTATTCAAGATATTCAAGCAAGTACGTTTAACAAGTCATGTCAAGAACTTTGGCTATCATGTATCAAGCAAGTAAATTATCCTTTTTCGGGCCACACATTTCATTTCATGTTAAGTACGATTCAAGTACAAGATGTATGTGGAATGTCCAATCAAGCAAGTCAAGTACTCGGTATAATGCCAGATACCTTATCATTTTAACTCCCATGGGCACAAGTACTCTCGGGTGCTCCTCCCAGGACCAGATCGGGCCCTATATGCGCAGGCATTTATCATGTATTTTGACATCCACTCTTGTTTATAGCCAATATAGAATTTCAATAATCAAGCTTGTAGACACGTATGACAGCTTTGATAGAATAGAGTCCAAAAATATGACAAAGGACATAGAATGGCGATAATAACGGTATAATCACGATCTCGATAAAACTAGGTAGAATATGGTTCCCTTGACTCGGGTACCATGACAAATCAATATGGACATTCTATATATAGAATTGAAGTCCACATGAACATTATATCAAGGTAAGATACCCTCATTCTTATCATAGAATTGAGGTTTACAAGAATGACATGATATGGCATGATATCATCATCCCATTAAGAATTTCTTATGATATACTCTTTGTATAATTATAAGGGCCGGTATACCATGTTTCTTTAGAGTGACATGGCATCAATGGTGTAATGGGTTTTTAGGGTACAACCAGCTCAGTCGACCTTGAGGGAATCCAAGGTACGAGGAGTCTTACGGAGGTCTCTATGACTAACTCGCTAGTCCAAAGGAACGGAATGTCCAATGGAGAGCTTGTATGTCAATGAGAATTGAGGGTGATCGATAAAACAATCGCGAAACGTGGGACTATACTCACGGAATGGAGAATAGTGCCGATATATATATTATATAACATATGAAACCATCGGTTAACAGAAACAGTGGAAAATCAGTTTTACAGTAAAGTAACGACTTAAGCAGAGTCGTTTATCAAGTAATTAACGCCTAACAGAAGGGCGTTTACATATGTATCCATTTTACAGAAATTTCAATAATTCAATAATTTGTCTAAAACGCGCCCTGGTCAGGGTCGTTTCTTCAAGATTTGACGACTACATTTACAGGCGTCTCATTATTTACATATTTGACAGAACATAAATAATTTTTAGGATTTATCTAAAACATGCCCTTGGAAGGGGCGTTACCTTTCAGATTCACGCCCTGTTCTGGGGCGTTAACATATGGAAAATGACTTTGTCCAAGTCGTTAATTCAAGTTTATTCAAAAAATTTTAAGGACAGTAATAATTCCAGGATAACAAAGGAACGAATATAATATCATGACAGTAAAGATAGCAGGTTGAAGACAAAGGATCATGCATTATTTTATAATCATGATTTCATAGATAATCAGTTCTTAAGATGGGTGATTAACTATTTAAAGAAATTAACGCCTGAGTACAGGGCGTTAAATATGAAATTAACGACCTGGGAAGGGTCGTTTCATGTGAATTAGCGCCCTTGCCAGGGGCGTCTCTTTCAAAATATTTCAGAAAACACATGGAAACTATAATAACCGTATGCATGACATGCTTATATCTATATATCTTGCATTAATTTCATTTGGGCTACAGTAACTTGAGAAAACCTACCTTGATAGCTTGATTTGGAGATAACCGTGAAGGATCTGTGAGAAGGAACGACGCTCTGTTCAGAACAGAGACTCCTGAACAAGTTGCTATTGGATGATGGCTTTGATGAAAAGGTCGTAGATGAAGAACACTTCGTTTCTTCAACTGCAGCTTTCCTATAAGAGAATGAAGAAACTGCATCAGTTTCTTTGTAATCTGAACATCACACAAAAGTAAGAACTTTAACCTGGATGAAGAACTCTATTTCTTCATAACGTAGGGGCTTCTTAACCTGTAAGAAGAGAAGAAAATGAAGAATATTAATTCTTCATGTAGTCGAAGCAGAGAATCAAGGAAATAAGAAGAACATATGTTCTTCACGTACCGTGCAGCAGTCGTCCGTCCAAATAGATTTAGGGTTGGATCGAACAGTTTATTTATAGGATTGTGGAAATCCTATTGGGGTTAGTGATTGTGTGAGGGTAATATATCCCTAATAGAGTCCTTACCCTAGTAGACACTTACTGGATTAGGTAAATCCTTCCCTGGATAAGCTCTGGGTTCGAACGGTTCACAAATGGAATTAACGACTTCGGCCAGGGCGTCGATTCTTGAATTGACGACCTGGTGCAGGTCGTTTATTAAGAAGCACCTTGTATAAGGGCGTTCCTTGTTATAAAACACGCCCAAGTAAAGGGCGTTTCTTGGCCTTGCCCTTTTTGGCATTTGGAATTTGACGCCGTCAAGTGAGGGCGTCCTTTCTTTAATCACGCCGTATATAGAGGCGTTTCTTTTTAAATTAACGCCTTACTAAGAGGCGTTATTTGTATCTTGTTTTATTTCATCTACGTATTACTTCTGTAGTATATATATTTTAATTCATTTCAAATATTCATTTATCAGGGTTGCTACATCTCAGCACAGAAAGAAAAAAGGAGTGAAGCAGATCTGGATCCCCAAAACTATGCTTAATCATTTGAGCGGTATTTTTGGACCCAACTTACCTTGGGCTCCAAAGCACACTACTTAAATTGTTATTGTGCAGGTGAGCCTAGCAGCCGAGAACAACAAGTGGTATCTCGACAGTGACTGCTCGAGGCACATGATAAGGGATCAAAGAATGTTCAACAAGCTTGAATTGAAAGCAGGAGGGACAGTCAAGTTTGGAGGTAAAAACAAAGGGCAAATCATTGGGACCGGAACCATCGGTAAGAAAACCTCCAACTCTGTTGAAAAAGTATTGTTGGTCAAAGGTCTACATCACAACTTATTGAGTATTAGTCAGCTATGTGACAAGGGTCACAAGGTCCTTTTTGATGAGCATGCTTGCAAAATTCTAGAACCAAACTCTGATAAAATAAAGTTCATTGCAAATATAGTCAATGATGTCTATATTGTGGATTTTGATGTTGAGTCTGAGTCTAATCTGTGTCTCTCTGCTGATTCAGAGAATAACATGCTTGACTGGCATAGGCGACTAGGTCATGCTATCTTTAACACCTTGCATAAATTAGCTAAATTTGACTTAGTTAGAGGCATGCCTAGCTTGAAGTTCAAATCATTCTCTAAGCCTTGCGATGCCTGTGCTCTAGGCAAGCAAACCCGAGCTTCTTTTAAAATAAGGACTGAGAGCTTGTCAAACAAGCTTATGGAACACTTGCACATGGATCTCTTTGGTCCTACCAGAACCCAGAGCCTAAATGGTAAAAGATTTGGTTTTGTCATTGTCGATGATTACTCTAGATTTGCATGGTTGTTTTTCTTGGCTAATAAGAGTGATGCTTTTCAAAAATTTGAACATTTTTTTAATAAGCAAAAACTTGTAGGCCACAAGATCACTGTTATCCAATCAGATCATGGAGGAGAGTTTGAGAACTCCTCATTTTCTAGTTTTTGTGACAAGGAGGGACTGACTCACAAATTTTCTTCTCTCAGGACCCAGAGCAGAATGGAATTGTGGAGACAAGGAATCGAACAATAGTGGAAATGGCAAGAACATTACTAATGGAGAGTCAGCTACCGAAGAGTTTTTGGGCAGAAGCAGCAAACACAGCCTGTTATATACTTAATAGAGCTTTGGTAAGACCCATACATAAGAAAACACCATATGAACTCCTGAAAGGTAAGAGGCCTAATGTCTCATATTTCAAAATTTTTGGTTCAAAATACTTTATTCATAATAACAACAAGAGAGACTTAGATAAATTTGATGCTAGAAGTATTCCGGGAATATTCCTAGGATACTCTGAAACATCTAGGGCCTTCAGGGTCTTTAATAAAACTGATAAAACTGTAGAGGAAACTCCTCATGTCATTTTTGATGAAACAAAAATCTCTAACAGTCTAAATGATGATAACAGGTCTACAAGTCATGATGGAGAGTTCCTGAATCGAATGCAAGAGGAGGAAGTACAACCGGCTGAAGAACCCACTGATCTGAATCCAGTAAGTACAGCCGAACAAGGTGAGTCCTCAACAAATGTCAGAATTTTAAAAGACCACCCTGTAACCAATATTATTGGTAGTCTTCATGATCCCCCTAGGACAAGATCCCATTTCAGAAATGTTCAGAATCAAGATTTAATTGCTTTAGTTTCTCAAATTGAACCTAAGACCATTGAAGAAGCTTTAAGTGATGAGAATTGGGTAACTGCCATGTGTGAAGAACTAGGGCAATTTGATAGAAACAATGTCTGGGAACTTGTACCTAGACCTGAAAATTTCAATGTAATAGGAACAAAATGGGTTTTTAAGAACAAACTGAATGAAGAAGGTGTCATCTCTAGGAATAAAGCTAGACTTGTAGCTAAAGGCTACAGTCAGGAGTATGGAGTAGACTTTGATGAATCCTTTGCTCCAGTAGCTAGAATGGAGGCTATCAGAATTCTATTAGCATTTGCTTGTTCAAACAACATAAAACTTCAACAAATGGATGTTAATAGTGCTTTCTTGAATGAATTCTAAAAGAAGAAGTTTATGTTGAACAACCTCCTAGTTTTCAGTTTTCGACTAAACATGATCAAGTTTTCAGGTTAAACAAAGCTCTTTATGTACAAAAGCAGGCTCCTCGGGCCTGGTATGAAAGGCTGACCAGTTTCTTACTGAATAAAGGATATAACAGAGGTAAAGTTGACCAAACTTTATTCACTAAGAATTCCAGACAAGATCTCATCATAGTTCAGGTATACGTAGACGACATC
Organism: Amorphophallus konjac; assembly: GCA_022559845.1. Taxonomy (NCBI): domain Eukaryota; kingdom Viridiplantae; phylum Streptophyta; class Magnoliopsida; order Alismatales; family Araceae; genus Amorphophallus; species Amorphophallus konjac. The sequence continues at coordinate 227,035,174 of CM040123.1, read as the reverse complement.
ATCTTTGGATCAACAAATCCTGAACTATGCAATGAATTTTCACAATTTATGTCAGCTGAATTTGAGATGAGCTTAGTTGGAGAACTGACTTACTTTCTTGGCTTACAGATAAATCAAATGTCAGATGGCTGCTTCTTCCACCAAACCAAGTACACGCTAGATATCCTAAAAAGGTTTGGGATGACTAACCTGAAGTAAATATCCACCCCAATGAGCACAAGCATGACCCTTAATGCCGATGAGTCAGGTAAACAAGTGGATGAAAAACTCTATAGAGGAATGATTGGATCCCTCTTGTACTTAACAGCTTCTAGGCCAGACATACAATTCAGTGTTGGCCTATGTGCAAGATATCAGTCTAGGCCTACTGAACTTCATTTGTCTGCTGTAAAAAGGATCTTTAGATATCTATCTGCCACACACACATTAGGATTATGGTATCCTGCTTCTCGCACATTAGATTTAGTTGCATACACTGATGCAGACTTTGCTAGATGCAAATTAGATAGGAAGAGTACCAGTGGCCACTTTCAATTCTTAGGAGGATGCCTAGTTTCTTGGAGTTCAAAGAAACAACATTCAGTGGCCCTTTCCACTGCAGAGGCTGAATACGTGGCTGCAAGCAGCTGTGGCACTCAGGTTATCTGGATAAAGCATCAGCTTCAGGATTACCAAGTAGAGACAGGTTGCACTCCCATTTTTTGTGATAACACTAGTGCCATAAACATTGCAAAGAATCCTGTGTTACACTCTCGAACAAAACACATTGAAATTAGGCACCACTTTATTAGAAATGAAATTGCAAATAAAATATTTGAACTAATTCATGTTGGGACTGCAAATCAAATTGCTGATATTTTTACAAAACCTTTAGATAGTGAAAAATTCACTTCATTGAGAAGAGAACTTGGTATTTACAAACTCTGACTGATCTGTGGCAATGAATTCAGTTTTATGTATTTCCATGATTTTAGTGGTAGTTCTGTCTTACTCTTTCTGATGGGGTCACTATGTAAGGGGGAGCGGGTGTGAGATTTGAGAGGTATATGTTCTGTTGTTGTGCTGTTATCAGGGTAGAATGGGAGATAGAGCTACTAGAGAGGGGGAGCTTGACTATTTAAAAACGTTTGTAAGATGGTTGTTGTTGCTGGATTAATTATCAGAATTGATCTTGAGCATTCCTTTTTAGTAGAATCTCGTTCATTTCCTACATCCTTAAGTTTGTGCAATTAAAGTCCAGCCAGAATCTTCTTCTAGTAAGTCTTAAGAGGCTAAGATTAACCTTCACAAGTATATCCTCTTACTTTGTTTCTTGACTGATGAACAAGCTAGACTCATATGAAATGGGTTCTGTTATACGCTTTTCATTAGATTTCGTGATAAGACCACGAGTAATTGCCCTGGCTTTGTCTTCAAACAACCTTCTTGAAGAGCTAGTTAAACTGATCAGTGTTTAAAACTGTATACTGAGAAACTAGGAATCCCATCAATGAAATGGGAACTTTCTAAGTCATGAGGTATCAGTTCTCATAAACAAAAACAAAACCAAGAAATTCAATTCAAAATTTATGTTTGGCAGAGCAATGATGACAATGTGGTGAGTAATTGGAGATTCTGGCCTCTGATCAAGGTGTCTCCTCATGTAAAAACCAATAGTCACTATCTCTGTTCTCTAACTGAGAAGGTATGATGCTCTTACACTGAGTAACTAAGGATGCTGGCCTCTGACCAAGGTGCATACTTAAGGTCAAAAGTGTAACTGGCCAAATACACCCTATAACGGTGTTTTCTCTCCTTGAACTGGTTGTCCTCAACGCCTACAGGCTGTTATAGTGGTTCAAATTCTTGTTGTCTTTTTGACTAGCCTTAACAGCTACCTCAGTCATATTTGTTGACACTTGCTCTTCCTTCATATTCATCATAAGTTGATAAACTTCAAGCTTCTTCTGAATCTCTTTCTCTTACCAGAACTCCAAGATTCTTCACTGACCTTAAAGCCTCACTTAAGCATCTAAGATTTGACACTGAGTTTCTACTGTTGGAATTCTCTCCATCTTTTCTCATCAATCCAACGTCAACTGCTCTCTTTCTCTTCTGTTTTGATGATGTCAAAGGGGGAGAAGGTTGAAAGGGGGGGTGAAGAGGTTGTAAGGAGGAGGTTGAGCTAGTGAAAAGGAAGTTTTTGGTGTTTCTTTTGGGTAAAAGATAATGAGTGCTGAGAGTTCAGATTTTGAGAGGTCACCATTGCTGTTTTATCGATAACTATTGTTGTTGCTAATGAGACTGTTTTAGGTTGATGTTTCCTCTTTCACTGAATTTGACTCATGGTGTTGCCATCATCAAAAAGGGGGAGATTGTTGAATCTTTGTAGTTTTGATGATGACTAACACTATGAATCAAATTATTTGCATGCACATCTTCTGATTAAAATGTCTTTCATCATGCTCTTCTGATTAAATGCTTCTCCAACGTGTTCACTCATTAGCTTGTATCTGTTTGTCTTCATTTATATGGGTTCCGTGCCTTCAGTGCGTTGACGCACTTGGCTGGCTACGTAGACGTAATTGTGCGTCTTTCGCTTGCTGTCGTGTTCACTGTGTCGACGCTGTCACCTGATGCGTTGACGCATTGGCTTGTTGCCAAGGGCTTGAGCGTCTCGCCTAAGGAGCTGAGGCGACGCTGCACGATGGAAGTGTCGACGCCTTGAGCTTATGACCCAAGGTCTTATGATCAACAACCAAGCAGACGCGTCGACACTGTCACTAATGCGTTGACGCATTGGTGTGTTTTGTCAAGGGACCTGTTCTTCATTATATCCATTGCGTTAACGCCTTGGCTTTAGTGCGTTGACGCGTTCTTCAGTCCTTTGAAAAGTTCCGTGCAACCTGTGTGAACAAACGCATGACTTGAATATTTCTAAGAGTGACTGAATGTTCTCTGAAAGCTTACAGGGACTTAAAGACAAATTGGAACTTTATTCGAATCATGTGAGCACGTGATTTGAGGGAATAATCGTCTAACAAGTGGCTCGGCTCTTCTGGAAGCATCTTCTTCGCGCGTGTCTCCCACACCCTCAGTCTCTCGTGAGTCTGGATATAAAGGAAGGGTTCTGTTCCTGAAAAGATGCGGAAGCCACAAGAAAAAGGGTGAGGCCAGAGCGAGAGGAAGGAGAGGAGAAGCCATCCTGATCCATTCGTTGAGCGTACCTGGAAGAGAGAGAGTGATGAAGGAGAGGATGATTTTTTGCTACGTTTTGTCTATGCTTCTTTAAGAAGCTACATTGTTTCTCCGTTCGATTGTCTTTCAATATTTCTTTATGTCTTCGTTTGTTCGTTCTGAAATTCCGATACTCTGTTTTCGTTCCCTCTAGGTGTAGAGGAAGAGAGGTGAATCCTCTGGGTCGCAGTGTGGCTTCCCTCTGATTTAGATCAGAGGAAGGGAGGAGTTCTCCGGGGTTTTGTGTTCAGGTAGTAAGAAGGCTACCTGCGTTTTTCCCTCCGGCTGAGGAGGAAGAGAGACAGTGTCTCTGAATTGCAGTGAGGGTGGGTCACTGCTGGGTTCCCTCTTGTCTAAGAGGAAGGGAGAGTTATCTCCGGGTCAGGTCTTGTGGTGAGAGACCTGGGTGCAAGCTGTGAGTTCAACGTCTATAGGGATTTCGATCCCCAAGCTGTGGATCAACGTGTTGTTGGCAGACTGAGTCTGCGGTTCTTTCTTGTGAAAGGGAAGCCTCACTCTGCCTTAAGTGAGGGATGGACGTAAGTCTCCAGGTTGCAGACTGAACCATCTAAATCTCGTGTTCTCCATGGTGTGGTTGTGCGCATCTATTTTCCTTATGCTTCTGTCTGGCTTCATGAAGTAAGTGTGATTGTTGATGATCGAAACCTTGGTCTGACTGCTCGCTTAGTGCTTGTACATATGTGCTGATGAAATTCTAAGTGATATATGTTCTGCGCTCGTGACCTGCCTTATCTCGGTTAAGGTTTCGGATCATTTTACATATTGTCAGACCTCCTAGCCAATCTCATCTTCTAAGATCTCCTCGGCTCGGACAAATATTTTTTAAACGGTGATCTATTCATCCACTCCCCTTCTAGCTCACCGTCCTCCTGTTTAACAGAAATCAAACAACCCACTGCACAAGGGATTTTTTAGGTGGTTCGGTCCACAGACCTACGTCCACCCCTCACCCCAAACCGGAGTGAGGCTTCCACTAGCAATCGGCTAGAAAGCAGACTCAGTCTGCAAACAAGTTGCTGCCACACAGCTTGACCAGGGGAACATCCTCCCCTCTTCTCCAGACCGGAGGGAACCCACTAGTGACACACAGTCACTAGCAACCGGAGACCCAAGTCTCTCTTCTCTGAAAGCCAGAGGGAACCACAAGTGACTCCCAGCCACTTGCGACCAGAGACTAGGTCTCTCTTCCTCCATACCAGGAGGGAACACACATGTAGCAACCACTACCTGCAACCGGAGTCAAGGACTCCCTTCCTCTGAAACCAGAGGGAACTCACAAGCGACACTCAGTCAGTTGCAGACTGGAGACACAGTCTCCCTTCTCCTGAGTCCACGGGAGGAACCCGATCTCCAACCAGAGAATCAGAAGAACAATGTTCAGTTTGAAAATAAAATAATAAAAGAAAATACAACAACTAAAAGATGGAAATATAAAATCGAAATGTGGCTCTCGCAGGAGCTGGCTGGCCTGGATTTGATCCACGGTCCAGCAGAAACATATCTTCAGTTGAAGCTTCTTTTACTCTAGCTCTCTCTTCTTCTCACTCTTCTTTTTCTTCTCTTTGGTAGGCTCTCTCTATCTCCTCTTTTCTCTTCTTCTTTTCCTACTACTGCAGCTCACTGCCTCACTGCTCCAACTCTTCTATTTCGATCAGAATCACACTCTGCATTGTCTGCTTCATCTTCCTCTCTATCTTCATCTTTTCTTTCTTCTGCTCTTTTCCTTTCCACTTCGATCACTCTTCCTTTTTCTGTTCTTGATCAGTCTCTTTTTTCTCTTGATCTATCTTCTCCAGATGGAGGAGGCTTCGTATTTATAGCAGCAGCAATTAGGGCGTTGTCCTCGGATCACGTGCCAGGTGCCTACCTCGGATCACATGCCCAGACACCTGCAGGTTTAATGAAGAGTTCAGTCGATGTACAAGCCACAGACTGTATAGACTTCATATAAAAGTAGCAGAGTTTATACTTAAGGATGTAGTGTGTATGCAGTGTACAGACTCTGCATTGCAGGCTAGCAGCGATGTATAGACTTGCTGCGTGCAGGGTGCCATGATGTATATACTTTGCAATGCAGCTGTGCGACGTTGAATAGACTTGCTGTGGAGGCTGTGTAGACTTAGCTGCAGGCTGTGGGACGAATGTCTAGACTCTGCAGACATGCGATGCAACTGGATGTATAGACTTAGTTGTGCTGTGCAACCGATGTGCATACATGGCGTGCAGGCAGCCAGACTATGTATAGACTTGGCGTGCAACGATGCAACACAATGTATAGACTTAAGCTTGAAGAACGTTCAGCCTTTGAGTGCTGAAGTGTGTACAGACTTGCTGAAGAGTGTTCAGCCTTTGAGTGCTGAAGTGTGTACAGACTTGTTTGATCGTGCATGCTACAATGTGTAGACTTAGTTGTTGACACCCATTTTTAGCCTGCAAGTTGAGTCATTTCTCTTATTCATCATTTTGATGCGCCGAATTACCCATTATTTTGGAGCCTTTCTTGGATGGATTTCGAGCCCATTTCATTATTTCATTCCTTTTGAACCTTGGAGATCATTATTTCATAGAGCCCTGGAGCCTATCTTGTCACCTTCCGGCCTTCAAAGTCACCTTACGGCCCATTTAGGCCGGCTTCCCTCAAGCATTCAGCCCCTTTCGTTGCGTAGTCTTGAAAATTGTCCTTTTCACCCCCTTCCTTTCCTCTTTTCAAAATGTGTCCTTCACCAAAGTTGTTCATCTTTTAAATCCCTACAGTTCCTTCTTCTACGTCATTGGCCAGTTCTGCACCGATTTCAAGTTATTTACATTTTTTCGGCAGACTGCACTGTTCACCTATGTCCCGGTATTTTCTCTCTCTGTTCTAGCCCCACTTTCTCTCTCTTCCGATCATTTTCTCATCTTACTTTCTTCATAAAAGTTGTTCATTTTTGAGTTATCTATAATTTTGTCTTCTACCACTTTCGCTAATTCTGCACCGTTTGGGAGATATAATCCAATTTCCAAAGTCACGCAAAGTCTACCTTAAACGGTCATGTTAATGACCGTTCATTGTTGTAAACGGTCGGTTGACAACCGTTTAACCCTTAACGGTCAGTCGTCCGACCGTTTATCCAATAAGAGTCCAGCCTGCTCTGGACTCCATCTCCACGAACCTGCGCGATGTGGCTATCTTGCGGCGGCCATAACTTCTAGAATACTTATCCAAATTGATCCCCGTGTTTTCCTACTTCTAGCCCTTTGTATTATCTTTACTTTTGTTCATAGAAATAAAAATTTGATGGGCTATATATCCTGGAATCGTGGCCGCAATATCAGGTTTTTCTGCTTTTCGTCCAACCAAAAAACCCTGCAGATTAGGTTCCAGAGGCTTCTTCCAAGAGCCATAACTTCCACAATCTTCAACCAAAAAGAGTCATGTTTGTTCCTACGCCTTATCTTGACTATTATCTCGAGAATGATCCAGAGATCTCGAGATTGGGTGAACTCTATCTTCTGGAATCGTGGAAGAAAGTTGGGGGTTTCACCACTTTTTCTATATAAACCTGCCCAGATTTCCTGTGCGACGGGGGCGTGTTTTCAAGGCGACGGCGAAGCCATGTCGAATTTTATTCATCCTCCTTCGACCCTAGCCTGAAGAGGGAAGTATAAGCTTCGTTTTGGTTCCTTATTTGCTCAATTTCATCATCGTTTGCCCTCCTAACTTCGCCCCTACTTTTGGCAAATCATCACAGTTTGCTGATTTTCCGCTACAACTTCGCGACGGGGGCCTGTTCATCAAGCCGGTGCGGAGTCATGCTTCATCCTTTTCGTCCTCCCTCAACTCCATCTTGAAGAGGGTAGTATTAGCTTCGTTTTCATTATATGTTTGCCTTATTTCTCATATCTTTTTCCCCTCTTCCAAGCCCCTACTTTTGAGGTTTCATCATACTATTCTGCAGTTTGCTGAAACTCAGATTTCTTGCGACGGGGGCATGTATGCGTCGCCGGTGCGAGGCTGTGGGGCACTCTTTATCCTCACTTTCAACTCCAGGCTCTAGAGGGAAGTATAATCGTTGTGTTCCTTGGTTTTGGGCTCATTACCTTAGTATCTTCCTTCATATTTTTGTCTTTGAGTTTTGCACTTTCATTCTGTTTTTACAGTCATTTTTCTCCCATGTTCTGCACCCTTTTATTTTCTTGAGTTTTCCACCCCGTTTTTCACTGGTCTCTTCCCCGTTTTAAACTCTCCTTTCTACCCTAGTTTCACCACAACACTCCCACCTTTCCATAGCATCCACTCTTTCCTCTTTTGGTGTTCTATCTTGTGAGATATTCATCATTCTTTGAGTCCATTTTGTGCACTGTTCTGAATTTTCTACACAGTCAATATTTTTTCCGAAATCTTCGGTGTCATAACTTTCTGTCCCGACCTCCTTTTTAAGTGATTCTTATTCCTACTTCTTTACAATACTCAAGTCTTCTGTCATCGCAAATTTCTTTTCATTTGGACATCGTTTGCCATACTGTTTACATCAGTCTTTGCACCCACTTTACACTGTTTGCACAGTTTTTCTTGTGGCATGCACTTTTGCATCTTGTTTATCTATGTTCATCATGGCATATTAAATCAATTTCTTCATGTTAATCTCATCACAATATACACACCTATTATTTTCACCCTTCCATAGGGGTTAAAAACCCTCCCCCGATAACTTTGCCCTCAATCTTTCATGCTACTTTATGCACTTGGGCAGATTTCTACACTTAGCATTTTCTAATGGGTTTTGCCTCTTGTTTTGTGTTTGTTTCGCAGGAAAGTATGGAAAGTGAGGCCCTTACCCTCTAGGCGGCTGGAAGGCAAGGAGAGGTAATCCACATAGTCCCCGCATCTTGATATTGAGCACGATCATCCTCTTTTTCCAAGGTACACAACGCACTTAGTATTTTATATTCTTTTGGCGTTGTCATTCCTTGGTGGCGATCACGGCATTCTTTTACATCTTTTATCGCTTTTGTCTTGTTGTATGATCATGCTACCATGTTTACATAGTCACATGTTCATGATGTTCACTTGATATGCACATTATGTTATCACTTATGCACATATACTTGCCTATATGACTTGTGACTCCACGCTACATATTTTCCACATCTATATTAGTGTTTGTGCAGAAGACAATGTATATACTTATGATAAACGAATATATAGACTTGATAAAGCTTCAAAGCACAAGACACTTGGCCAATGTACAGACTTGGAAAGCTTGAAGGTCAATGTACAGACTTGGAAAGCTTGAGGGCCAATGTACAGACTTGGAAAGCCTGAACCAATGTACAAACTTGGAAAGCTTGAAGGCCAATGTACAGACTTGGAAAGTTTGAAGGCCAATGTACAGACTTGGAAAGCTTGAAGGCCAATATACAGACTTGGAAAGCTTGAGGGCCAATGTACAGACTTGGAAAGCCTGAACCAATGTGCAGACTTGAAACAAGTGAACACAGCGATGTGTAGACTTGGCCAATGTACAGACTTGAAGCAAGGGGACGATGTGCAGACTTAGTGTGTGCTGTGAGCAATGTATAGACTTGGTGTCTGAACGTAGGTAAAGATAAGTAATGTGTAGACATTACACCAATGAATGCTTGGACAGCCTTCAACGAATGTACACACTTTGTGTCCGTGCAAGGGTAGTGAACGTAGGCAAGGCAAGCGATGTATAGACTTGGAAGACGCTCATGCACTGACGATGTATAGACTTCACTGAAGAATGTTCAGATTAGCTGCAACAAAGTGTAGACAGTACAATGTATGGACTTGAGTGTGTCCAGACAATGTATGGACTTTAGACATAATGCATGAGAGACATGTTGGCAAGTGTATAGACTTCATTCAACAAGTTCAGGCAGGCTGTCTACGGATGTACAGACTATGCTGAAAGGGTATAGCAGCATCACCCATTGTACAGACTAACATCAAACAATCCAGATAAAATGCAATTATGGAATGCATCAACAATTATGAAATGCACTAATGCACACAACACACAGCCTCAGCCTGTTCGTTGGTTATGTAATTCAGATAAGATGTTCAATGAAACATTCATATGCAACACAAACAGATTTATATGCAGACTCAAATAGTATGCAGACTAAAACAGATGATGACTATGCAGATTCAAATAGATTTATATGCAGACTCAAACATGATGACTTATAGTGTTTGGTATCATCAAAACCACAGGGACACAACATGGACAATAGTGAAGGAGTGATTTAACTAGGTTTATGTAGATCAATAGTTACTCTTACTAAAATTATGAAATATTTGAAAGATTGTATCATGCCTTTATGGCTTATAAATTAGTGATGTAAACCTCTATTTTAATGAAATAAAATTATCAATTTCTTCTTATCTCTTGTCTTATAATTAAATTTGTACATGCTCTGATCAACACGAGTGCCTCGTAACTGCTCGCGCCCTCGATTTTCCGCGTCGGGGTGTGGCAGTTTTAGTGGTATTAGAGCCTACTTTACATAAAACCTAGGATTCTTAAACTTAGATTAGGTTTCCCTTGGTATATGTTCTAGATCAACATCTAGAAATTTGGTTAAGATCTTAAAACCTTCTCGGTAAGATTGGGTAGAAACACGGGTTAAGTTTTAAAAAGAATGAATTATCAAGAAATAAATACCAAGGAAAAATAATTAAACCATGTAACTATGGTTTCAGGCTAAATCTCACAAATGGCTGCCGAGAGAGCTCAATGGCGCGAGATGAAACGCACTGTCCAAGAATTAACACAAGCCTTGCAACAAGTTGCACAAGGTGGAGCTCGGCATGAAGCCGAAGATTTACTTCAGAAATTCCAAAAGATGAATCCCCCGAAGTTTAGTGGATCTACTGACCCGGATGAAGCGGAGAATTGGGTGCAAGAAGTAGAGAGAACCTTTAAGGTAATGCAATGCACCGATGGAGAGAAGGTATTACTAGGGATCTATCAACTAGAAAAAGATGCCAGAGCATGGTGGGTATCCGTCGAAGCGATCTTACCTAATGAACAAATTAAATGGGACGGGTTCTTAGAACATTTTAATGAGAAGTATTTCTCGGAAAGAATCCGCGAGAAGAAGGCCATGGAGTTCGCGACATTAAAACAACGTAGCTTATCTGTAGCAAATTATGAAGTGACATTTTATAGATTAGCTCGGTATGCCCCACACCTAGTTTGTACGGAGAAAATGAGAGCAAGAAGATTTATGAACGGATTAAAGGTGGAACTCATTCCTCGATTGGCTCCATTAGAGATTCAAACTTATATGGAAATGGTTAGGAAAGCACAAATTCTAGAAGATGCTATGGATATGGTGGAGCGAATCAAAGGGAAAGTCGCCAAGGAGGAATTATTCTATGGGTCCAAGAGCGAGGAACCCGTGAATGACAAGAAGAGGTTCAACGGAGGTAACAGTTTCCATAAGAACAAGAAGTCCCGGAATGATGACCAACAAATTGTTCCGGTCAAGGAAAAATGTGAGCATTGTAAGAAAGGAAGGCACAACCCAGATGAGTGTTGGTATAAACTTGGGAAGTGCATCCGTTGCGGAAGCATGGATCATAAAATTACTCGTTGCCCACTCTTAAAGAAAGGAGCGCCGCAAGCATTGGAAGGTAACCTTATAAACCTATCTTGTCCATGATATCATAAATTCGATATGGTGATCTTAGCACTTAGCATATTATAAGGATGATCTAGTTAGAATGCATAGTTTAGATATGGTGATTTTACTCTACTATTACAGAAAGAAAATCATGTGAATGTGGGGACCAAATTCTTTTAAGTGGGAGAGGATGTAGAAACCCGATAATTTAAATTGAGAAATAATTTTTTTCAAATAAATTATACAATTAAATTTTTTATGAAATAATTAAATTATATTTTTCTAAACTAGAATAGTGAATTTACTTGAATTTACTTAAGGTAAATTGAAATTAAATACTTTCACCCTAAGATAAATCATTGCAAGCCCAATAAAAGTCCATATGATGGATTAGGATTAAAATTGGCCCATTGGATAATCTATAATGGATTGGATTAATGGATTAAAGGATTTATTAAAGGATATTTACCCTTAAATTCGTAACACACGTTAAATTCCTTTTGAAAAGGATTATAATAATCTAATTTCTAGAAGATTGACTCCAAAATCGACTCTTACCTAACAGCCCACCTTGGACCAGCCGTTTTTACACTAGTTTCACACCAAATTAAGGCTAGATTAAGAGGACAAGTTGAAATTTTCTTCTAATTCGGAGTTGGAAAGTTTGGCATTGTTAGGCAAGGAATCTTGACAAATTTGGTCAAATTTTGACTACAAATAGAACCCCATTCGACCCTCAAATCATCCCTGGAGACCAAGGCTATGCTGCTGCAGTGATTGAAGGAGATTTGAAGGAGGATTTGGGAGAAATCAAAGGGTTTCATATTATTTGGGCATTTTTATTACCTCTCATTAGATGCTCCAAAAGGTAGGTATCTCTCAGGCTAAATCTCAATTAAAGTATGCTATCTTGTTCGTTTTTCAGTGCTCTTTCCATTGATACCTGTTTCCCTAAATTCCGCTAAGAAATGAGCAAGTTATGGTCATTTTATTGGAGGGGTATTCCTGTTTTTCGTTAGAACCAGAACGTGCTATAGCTCAGGAGCGCGTTCTGAACGCGCTAGCCCGACATAGCGAGTATTTTCCCGCCCTCAGGGGGATCAAAAACATAATTTCAAAAAATATATACTCACCTCGGCTCGACACAAACAAACAAACAAATAAACAAATAAACAAATAAACAAATAAATAAACAAACAAATAACCAAATAAATAAATAAATAAATAAATAAATAAATAAAAAATAAATAAATAAATAAATAAATAATATATAAATAAATATATAAATAAATAAATAAATAATGAAATAAATAAATAAATAAATAAATAAATAACTAGTTCTGTACTATATCTGCACACAACTCAAGCCCACATCCTATGCACCTTGGGTCCTGACCTAAGGGTGAGCTCTCCAACATATAAAGCCATTTAAGTTTTTCTAACTTCCAACATGGGACTAAACTTTAGCCACCATACAATGAGATTATAGTACTTGGAATCCACCTTAATTGTAAAGCATTAGCATGTTAAAATTACTTTCAACATCTTAAATATTAAATGCAGCATGTTAAATTTATTTTTACAGAATAAAAGTATTTTTAGTTTGTTAAATACTATTTACAACATGATAAGTCTATATTACTAGAAAATTTAGGTATAAAACTCATTTGAAGCATGTAAAAGTATGCTTATAAGTAAATTGATGTTTCAAAAATTATTATCAGCGTGATAACATTTATTTCTATCATATGATCAATAGTTATGAAAATTACTTTTAGCATGATTAAACCTATTTTTCTTATCGAATAAGTGGAAAATTAATGCAAGAAAAATATTTACAGCATGATAAAATTAATTCCAACATGTTAGCATTATTTTTAGCTTGTTAGGACTATTTTTCAGCATATTAAAGTTATTTAAAACTATTTTTCAGCATGTAAAAATCTATTTTTATCATGTTATTAGTAAAGTAATGTATAAAAATTAGTTTCAGCATGTTAAAAATTACTTCTAGTATGATAAATTTACGTCTTGCATATTGAGATAGGAAATTGTTTTTCAGTATGATAAGTTTATTTAAAACTAATTTTTGCATATTTTCATATCAAGAAATTAGTAACTAAATGTATAAAAATTATTTTTAACATGATAAAAATTACTTTCAGAAATATAAAATTATTTACAGTATTGCAGGATTATCTTAGCATATTAGAATTAATTTCAGCATGCTAAAGCTATTTAAAAACTATTTTCAGCATGATAAACCTATTTTCTCAACAAATAATTATCAAATAAATGTAGAAAATTAATTTTCAACATGAAAAATTTATTTTGTTATTAGAAAATTTAAAAAAATAGCATGGTAAACTTATGATTATCACCTCATCAGTAAGTCAGTGTACGAGGATTATTTAGCATGTTAAGTATTCATATTAATTTGTTAAATAAAAATATTCAGCATGATAAAAAGTTAATTCCAGCATGAAAAGTCTATCTTATCATCTCAGCAGTAAAGTGACACATGAAAATTATTTCCAACAAGTAAAACTTATTTTTAGTACATAAGCTCTATTTTCTTATCAAATAACTAGTACATTGATGAATAAATAGTAAATATCAAAAATCAGGATTTTAAAATTCAAAAATTATACTTCCTACCTAAAACACTTAATTATGAAAAATACACATCAGATTAGACTATGAAATTTAAAATAATTCTATTTACTTGACTTCCTTCCTAGTTTACCGTCATCCTTAAATTCTACGACTTAATGTCGTTAAACATGATGTCTAAAATGAGTTTTCTACTCTCCTTTGCAATTATCACAATTTTTACCAGATCTGTACTTGTTTACAAATGAGCTTGTCCTTGAAATTCTTTGGCCATATTGTGGAATAATAAAGAAAAATGTCAGGGGCTATGGGTCGCAATGAAATGAAATTTAAATGCTAGTGTGTAAAGGGGTTCTGATCTGATCCCACGTCCGACAATGTATTCCCGACATGAGAGAGTGTCGAGGTCTGGGTAGTGGGGGTGCCATAGGCACCATTGTGTGGGGGAAGTTGAGTGGTCGGGTGTCGCGGGCCCCGATGTGACTGGAGTAGCTGGGTAGTCGGGTGCCGGGGGCACCGTTGTGACTGGAGTAGCTGGCAGTCGGGTGCCGGGGGCACCGCTATGACAGAGGTAGCTTGGTAGTCGGGTGCCGTGGGTACCGTTGTGGCTGGAGTTGTTGAACGATCGGGTGCCGCGGGCCCCGATGTGATTGGAGTAGCTAGCAGTCGGGTGCCGGGGCCACCGTTGTGACTGAGGAGGCGGGCGCCGCGGGCCCCGATGTGAATGGAGTAGCTGGCAGTCGGGTGCCGGGGGCACCGTTGTGACTGAGGAGGCAGGCATCGCGGGCCCCGATGTAATTGGAGAAGCTGGCAGTCGGGTGCCGGGGGCACCATTGTGACGAAGGAGGCGGGCGCCGCGGGCCCCGATGTGACTAGAGTACCTGGCAGTCGAGTGCCGGGGGCACCGTTGTGACTGAAGTTGTTGACAGTCGGGTGCCAGAGGCACCGTTGTGACTGGAGATGGCCTGCAGTCGGGTGCTGGGAGCACCGTTGTGACTGAAGTAGCTGGGTAGTCGGGTGCCGGGGGCACCGTTGTGACTGAAGTTGTTGACAGTCGGGTGCCAGAGGCACCGTTGTGACTGGAGATGGCTGGCAGTTGGGTGACGAGGGCACCGTTGTGACTGATGTAGCTGAGCTGTCGGGCGCCGGGGGCCCCGATGTGACTGGATTGTTGAGCGGTCGGGTGCCGTGGGCCCCGATGTAACTGGAGTGGCTGGCAGTCCGGTACCGGGGGCACCGTTGTGACTGAGTTGTTGAGCTATCGGATGCCCGGACCCCGATGTGACTGGATTATTGAATGGTCGGGTGCCGGGGGCCCCGATGTGACTGGCAGTTGCCTAACACTTCATCTTTCGCCTGGACTTGTAATGTATGCCCATTGTCCGGGTAACGGCACTGAGGGCATGCTTATCAAGATGACGCCAAGGTTATGCACGATCATCGAGGTAGGGGAACCAGACAGGGCGCTCTCACGAAGTGGCATCTGGGTAATGCATGAATGTCAAGGTAGGGCCGAGCAGGGTGTCCCTATCGAGCAATGTCTGGGGGCGCGTGTCTATCGAGACAAGGCTCGGGCATAGTGCTTTCATCAGGCGGCATCAGGGTCGTGCATGAATATCGGGACAGGACCCGGGCAGAGTGCTTTGACCAAGCAAGATCTGGGGTCGTGCATGATTATCGAGACGACATACGTTCATCACAACAGGGGGCCAGAGGTGGGTGTTTGGGCTAGATGCCGTATGAGGGATGATCATGTGACATGCCCTCGGCGTAAGCCTATTAAACACACACACAAATCTCCTTAGGGCGCCTTTTGTAGTCCGGGGCCGAGCTCCTTAGGTGCTTGATTCATTTGGTGCTCCATCTATGCCATTTGGGCTCCCAAAGGGGGGCTTTTATAGTGGAAGGTGAAGGGGTGGAAAGGGTTTAGGCGGACCAAGTTGGAGGCCCAACTTTGTCCGGGTAAACCCCTTGAAAATATACTTTTTTTGTGTTACGGAGTGGGGGAGGGAGGGTTTCGGTGGACCAGCCCAAGGGGCTGGTCTGGTCCGCCTAAACCCCTCACGGAGGAGTTTTTTGTTTTAAAAATTCTTTTTTTTAGTTTTGGAGGGGTTTAGGCGGACAAGCCTGAGGGGGCAGGCTGGTCCGCCTAAACCCCCTCCCCCAGGGGGGTTAGGCGGACCAGCCTGGGGGTCCAGGCTGGTCCTCCTAAACCCTCCCCCAGGGGGGTTTGGGCGGACTAGCTGGGCACCTTTTTTTAATTAAAAAGGCTTTTTTTTAGTTTAATGGGGGTTTAGGCGGACCAGCCTTGGGGGTGAGGCTGGTCTGCCTAAACCCCTCCTCACAGGGGGGTTTAGGCGGACCAGACCCAAGGCTGGGTCTGGTCCGCCTAAACCCCTCCCCGGAGGGGTTTATGCGGGTTTGACCGAGGGTTCACCGGGTTTGACTGAGGGTTTACCGCGGGTTTGACTGAGGGTTAGATTGGGATTTGACTGAGGGTTTGGCTGGGTTTATAAAGAAGAATTTTCTTCCGGGGGCTCCGCCCCTGGAAACCCCCGCAAGGGGCGCTGCCCCCTTGACCCCCGCGACCTAACTGCACAGGTCGATCCATGTGTGACGGTGCACGATGGTGGTGCCTGACACGATGGGTTGCTGGGAGTCCCGAGTTGGGCTCGGACTTACTGTAGAGTGGCTGGAGCATACGCGCCCACCAGGTGCTAGGGGAAATTCTCGACACGTGTGCGTGGGCCGTATACGGGCGCTGGGAGCTCCTGAAGCTTGCGGTTGGCCCAGATGGGTCTTCCTTTGACTTCAGAGGGCTAGAGGGAGGTGACTCGAGGGTAGACCCCGGCCTCGTTGCAGGGTGCCACATGGCGTGGCTTGTAGTCAGGGCACCGCCGGGTCGGCTCAGGTAGCTGTGTTGAACGCAAGTAAACCCGTAAACTGAGTGATCGGGGGTGGACCCGATCGATTGCTGATGTTGCCACGGGTCGCGGCTAGCTGGTTAGGACCCTTGGTTGGGCCCGGTGATTGGGGCGTCGACATGATGATGCCGTTTTTCTGGTGGTCGGGGTGACCCTCGCTCCTTGGCAAAGAATCGTATGATGCGGCAGGCTGTTCTGAGCCCCGAGTTAACCCGATTGTTGAAGCGTCCGCGATATAATACCGTATGCAGGGTGTCCGGGGGTGATCCCCGAATCATCACGGAGTGTCGTAAGGTACGGCAGGTTGTCCGGAATCCCAAAACTGACCCGGTTATCAAGAAATTGACTGGCATAGTGCCATTTGCTCGGGGCCGATGCCCGGTTGTTATGTTGCGCTGCTTGACCCGGTGACACGTCTCGATTTCTGAGCATAATTTGACTGGTAGAGCAACTTTGGCGATGTGCCGTTTTGCTCCATTTAGGGAGTATTTCCCTATGCTTAATCCTCGATTAATTCGAGAAAATAAGCCGGTTCCAATAGACCCATAGCCCCTTTTTGTTTTCTAGATAAATTCCACTTCAATTAATGGCCAAAGAGTTCCAAGGGTCAAGCATGTAGGAACATTAAGGTAGATTTCATGAAGCATAGTGTTGAAGGACAGAACTTGTAGTAAGGACGATATATCAATAAACAACATAGAAATCATGACAATCTGGAAATCTGGGTAATTGGCATCAACTCAGGTTGCCACCAATTACAGAATATGCCCCCACTGTAGTGGTCGCCTATTCTGTGAATAGAACAAGCTTGAAGAAATAGTGCCCATGTCACGCCCCGTACTCTATACCGTCGAGATATTGTCCGCTTTGGCCTACTGGCCTCATAGTTTTGTCCCTTTCTAACAGTGATCGGCTCCAGAATGGAGGACTTCTTAGGAGGTCACCCATCCCAGTACTACTTGTTGACACCCGTTTTTAGCCCGCAAGTTGCGTCATTTCTCTTATTCATCATTTTTGATGTCCCGAATTATCCAATATTTTAGAGTCCTCCTTGGACATATTTCGAGCCAATTTCATTGTTCCCTAACCTCTGAACTTTAGATATCATGATTTCTTAGAGCCCTGGAGCTTATCTTATCAACTTCCGACTTCCAAGTCGACTTACGGCCCATTTAGGTCGACTTTCCATCAAGCATTTGGCTCCTTTCATTGCGCAGTCTTGAAAATGGTCATTTTTCATCCCCTTTCTTTTCCCTATTCAAAAAGTGCCGTTCACCAAAGTTGTTCATCTTTCAAAGCTCTACAAGTTCTTCACCAATTTCAATCTATTCATATTTTTCCGACGTGCTGTTCACCTGTGTCCCAGAATTCTTTCTCTCTGTTCTAGCCCTATTTTCTCCATCTTCTGATCATCTTTTCATCTTGCTCTCTTCATTGAAGTTGTTCATCATTCAGTTATCTACAATTTCTTCTTCTACCACTTTCGCTAATTATGCACTGTTTTCGAGATATGATCCGATTTTTGAAGTTACGCGAAGTCTGCCCAAACAGTCGTGTAAACGACCGTTTCTTATTGCTAACGGTTCCTTAGCGATCTTACGATAGACCGCTAAGCAAACCGAGAGTCCAACCTGCGCTGGACTCTGCTCCGTTTTTGTGAGTCGTGGCCCCCTTGCAGAGCCCATAACTTCTTGAATTCTACTCCGAATTGAGCGCCGTTTGTTCCTATGGCTTCTCCTTTATATTATCTTGAATTTGATCCATATATCACAGATTTTCATTGACTATGTTACACAGAAACGTGGATGAAAGTTGGGGGTTTATGCGTCCTAGTTCAACACAAACTCCGCAGATTAAGTTCCAGGGCCTCCTTCTAGAAGCCATATCTTCCAGATCTTTCATCCAAATAGAGTCCCGTTTTCTTCTACATCTTATCTTGACTATTATCTCGAGATTGATCCATAGATCTCGAGATTTGGTGGACTCTATCTCTTAAACTCATGGAGGAAAGTTGGGGACTATGGTAGTTTTATATATAAAGGGCTCTGTGCGAACCTCGCGACGGGGGTGCGTTTCCAAAGCGACGATGAAGCCATGACAAACTGTTTTCATCTTCCTTCGACCATAGTCGGAAGAGGGAAGTATTAACTTCATTTTGGTTCCTAATTTGCTAAATTTCATCAACGTTTGCCCACTCAACTTCGCCCCTACTTTTGGCAAATCATCATAATTTGCTATTTTTCTGCTACAAGTCCGCGACGGGGGCTTATTCATCAAGCCGGGGTGGAGTCATGCTTCATCCTCTTTGTCCTCCTTTGACTCCATCTTGAAGAGGGGAGTATTAGCTTCGTTTTCATTATATGTGTGCCTTATTTCTCCTATCTTTTCCCCTTCTTCCAAGCCCCAACTTTTGAGGTTTCACCACTCTGTTCTGCACTTTTCTGAAGCTCAGATTTCTTGCGACGGGGACATGTTTGCATCGCCGGAGCGAGGCCATGGGGCACTCTTGATCTGTCCTTTCAACTCCAGGCTCTAGAGGAAAGTATAATCTTTATTTTTCTTGGTTTTGGGCTCATTATCTTGTCATCTTCATACATATTTTTGTCCATGAGTTTTGCACTTTCATTCTATTTTTACACAGTCCTTTTTCTGTCATGTTCTACACCCCATTATTTTCTTGTCTTTTCCACCCCATTGTTCACTGCTATCTTCTCCGTTTTAAACCCTCCTTTTTACCCTAGTTTCACCACAATATTCCCACCTTTCCATAGCATCCTCTCTTTCCTTTTTTTATGTTCTATCTTGTGAGATATTCATCATTCTTTCAGTCCATTTTGTGCACTGTTCTGTATTTTCTACACAGTTCTTTTTTTTCCCCAAATCTCCGTCATCATAACTTTCTGTCCCGACCTCCTTTTTGAGTGATTCTTGTTCCTACTTCTTTAAAACACTCAAGTCTTTTGTCATAGTAATTTTCACCCTAGTTGGACATCGTTTGCCCTACTGTTTACATCAGTCTTTGCACCCAATTTACACTGTTTGTAAAGTTTTTCTTGTGACTTGCACTTTTGCACCTTGTTTATCTATGTTCATCATGGCATATTAGATCAATCTCTTCATGTTAATCTCATCACAATATACACACCTATTGTTTGCACCCTACATAGGGGTTAAAAACCCTCCCCCGGTAAATTTTTCCTCAATCTTTCATGCTACTTTATACATATGGGCAGATTTCTACACTTAGCATTTTCTAATGGGTTTTTCCTCTTGTTTTGTGTTTGTTTCGCAGCAAAGCATGGAAAGTGAGACCCTTACCTTCTAGCTGGCTGAAAGGTGAGGAGAGGTAATCTACATTGGTTCCTGCATCCTTATATTTAGCGCGGTCATCCTCTTTTTCAAGGTACACAACACGCACTTAGTTATCCCTTTCACATTCTTTGGCGTTGTCATTCCTTGGTGGTGATCACGGTATTTCTTCTATATCTTTTGTCACCTTTTCTTTAATGTATGATCATGCTACCATGTTCACATAGTCACATATTCTTGCTATTCACTTGATTGGTGGACATATGCCATCATGCTTATTCATGTGATTTGTGGGGTCGGCACGCTTATACACATACATTTTTTTCACATCTACACCCCTTTTTGGCGATCACGGTGGGACCTCTAGTGCCCATCACTTTGTTTACACTTTACTGTGATTTTGGTGTGTATATCCATGTTTAGACAGTATTTCATGTACATATTGTTAACCTTATTTGCATCCATATTGTAATGTTTGCATATGTTCATCATATCTTGATTTGTTAGATTTAGGCTAGAAATTGCATGCACTCCGGTGCACATAGGGCCACGCATTGCAAATCATAGTCGCATTCCTACCTTGGTAAGTGATCCACTCGCCTCCATATTCCTTGGGGTCGAGTAGGTGATCTTATCCGGGACCTCCGTAAGTCCCCGCGAGCCGTGGATTCTCACACGGACGTCAGGCCGGTTGTACCTTTTCCACCCTTTAGGCTTGCATTTGCATCCGTGTGAGGGAGTTAACCTTAGTCAACCCAAAGTTTGGACCTTATTCCCATAAGATTCCTATCTTGGGGGAATTGTTATTAACTCAAATCATTAAAAGGTCTATTAAAACCCCTAAAATATTTCCCATCATATCAACTTGTTTGACTTAGGTGAAAACTCTCACATTGCATTGATTGTGTTGTTTGGGCTTGTCCAAGCGCATTAGTGGTGTTTTATGTTACATTCACGTATTCTTTGTTGTTAGGCCCATTTAGCTAGCCCATTTCGTGTGTTCATTGTCTGGTCCATTGTCCAGTCCCGTTCTCCATTCGTCTTTGCATTAGTGGGTCAGTCCCCTCTTGTCCTGAAGCCCATTAAGCCATTACTTCCCCACTTGTATTCTCCTTGATATTCTTGTATTAAGTCTCCATTTGCCCTCATGGAACATCATTCCAACCCCTTGTATCATTCTTTTTCACAATATTCCTCCTATTCCCACGTGGAATCCTCTTCCCACGCGGGCCCATCTTCCCGTGCTCCTTTTGATCCATCCGAGGAACATGCTAATCTCATAGCCCACTTATCAAGCCTTGTTCGCCAAATAGACCCGGCCCAGGTCCAACGTCTCATTTCATTTAATCTAAATGGGCCTTCTTCTCATAATGGGCCGTCTACCCTTCATGGGCCTCTTTCTTCTCATTCATATGCCGCTGGCCCAATTTCTAATGGGCCTTATTCTCTTAAGGGGCCTCCTTCTTCCGCTCATATTGCTGTTGGCCCATTCAGTCCATATGCCAATGTTTCCTCCATGCCCGCATATCCTTCCATTCCCGGAATGGGCCCTTCTTCTTCTCAGCCCAGATCCTTTTATCCGGTCCATTATCATCCTGGTCCGAATTCACAACCTCTTGCTCAAGTTGGCCCGCATTACTCTCGATCTCTCCCTACCCAGGAGATGATTGCTCAAATCCAGCGTCAACTTGATGAACTCCAACGCCGAATTGATCCTAAGTCCTCATTAAATGTTCCATTCACATTTCAATGTCTTCGGCTTCTGCCATCTTCACAAATTCCAGCATATCATCGTTATGGTGGAGTTGGTGACCCATATGTGCACTTGAAGGAGTTCGTTTATGAGTCGGCCCAGTTTTGACATGTCCGACGCTTGGTGGCCTTGGTCTGTCATTGGACGGCCCAGCTCGGGATTGGTTCTTCTCTCTTCCGCAAGAGCAAGTTGTGAGTTTTCAAGCAGTTCAAGAAAAGTTTATTCAGCAGTATCAAGACCAGGTTGGGCCCAAGTTCTCTGTTGTGGATCTGGCCCACGATAAGATGAAGCCAGATGAGGATTTTTGCACCTTTGCCGATCGCTGGCGTCGCCTCACCGCGCAAGTCCCGGGGCACATTCCGGAGGGAGAACAAATCAAGATGATTATATCCAATGCAATGCCCGAGTATCAGTTTATCTTAGCCCTTAACGACATCACATCCTGGCAACAACTTTATAGCCGAGCCAAGGTTCCCTTGACCTCGAGTCACCACCATCCCCATCCACCTACACCTTGCCCTCCACAAGTCAACCCTACGCTCCCATGAGTCAGCCCGCCATGAGTCAGCCTTCCGCCGCATATCCTTCCACGAGCCAACCTCCCGCCTCTACATATCCGTATACTCCCACATATCAACCCTCCACGAGTCAGCCTCCCACACCCACATACCCGGCTCCGTTTCCACCTCCGGTCAAGGGAACATCACACCCCGAGCAAGTAGATGCCGTCTATATACCCCCTCATCCTGCTCCACATATGCCATCACCGAAGCCCTCCACCACTAGCCACACACTCTTGCCTACGCAACCTCCACTTCTATCTCCACCACCTCATACCCCTCGACATCCGCCTTGTCCGAAGCGGGCTCCTTGTCCTCCGTTGCCGAAGTGCTTTATCGACATTTTTGGGGCTTTGATGGCCACTCACGTATTGCCACTCTCTCCAGCTATTCCTTGCCGACCAGCGGTCGGGGATTTGCTCCAATTTTGTGATTTTCATCGTCAGTAGTGGCATCTGGTCGAGGATTGCCCCGAGTTCCGGGATTATATTTATGATCTGGAAGCTAAGAAGATGATCGATTGGGCCGCCATGCATAAAGCTATTTTAAATCTCCGTAATAAGCAGCAGCAGCAGTCGCCGCCCAGGCAGCCGTCTCCACTATAAGACCAGGGGCACTCTTATGATTCTTTATCTGGCATTGCACCCGCTCCGTCACCTACCCTATCACATGTTCCCTCACCTTTGCTTTTGCCTACCTCGTTGCCTACTTCACCACCCTTTTTATGTCCACCCACCCCCTCACCTTCGCCATCTCTTACTTAACCTCCACAACCTCCACCAATCCAAGCCTCTGCTCAGGCAAGTGCCACCCTTTCCTCCTCCATTTCCATTACCACCATTTCCACTCCTAACGCCGCTCGACACGTCATGTCGATACGTCGATGGTGGGCACCGCGACCCTCCTCTTCACCCTCTCCATCTCCACCATCATCACCATTGCCTAACCCATCACCATCATCTTCACCGCTTCCTCTCACAGCGACCCCTCTGCCATCACTTCCACCATCTCCACCGCCTTTACCCTCCCCTTCGCCATCGTTCCCCGAGCCTGAGCAGGCTATACCTATACCAACACCTCCACCTTCGCCTTTCCCCTAACTTATGCCTCCACCTTTGCCTTTAATCCCACTTACGCCTTCCGAGCCTTTACCCAAGCCTTCCAAGCCTACCACCTCCACCTCTCCATCCACTTACACCCCACGGAGCAGGTGTGCATTATCTCCGATGCCTCTTGGGTCTGGTTCCCATGGAGACGATGAGCCGAATCAGGATGATGCATTACCGGTTCTGCATTTCAAGATTCAGGAATTTATCTGTCGGATGCCGATCCGCATCCTGGGCCCTACCCATTTTGGGGATGATGTGCCTGCACTCCTGATGTCGGTTGCTAAAAAGAGTTCCCTTGCACTGATGCCAATGTCTTCATGAGCGAGACCGGTGGCAATCTCATTGCTCGCCAGAAAGTTTACCATTGATGTTGTTGTTACTTCTCGCTCCATTGCTATTCAGTTCACTAGCCAAAAAGGGTTCTCCACCCATATTTTGCTAACTCATACGACTGCCAAAGGATTGGTTAATTCCATGTTCAAGGGGCAGTTGGCCATATTTTCTGCGCTTTCAGGGGACATTTTGCACATTATATGCAACCTCTCTCAGTTTATTAGTACGTCGGCCACGTCAACGCCATGTATTACTCTCCCTCAGTTTCGTCCTTCTCTACTAGCAAGGGAGTTACGCTTCAAGTCTGATTGCCGAGTGGAGCTGCCAAATCTCATGCTACTTGTGCCAAGTAACAAGACTCCATGGTTCTATGATATTCAACATTATGAGGAGTTAGTTGTTCAAGAATGTTCGTCTACTATTGTTAGCGCCAGGTGTCCAGGGGCAACCGCGCCGATGAAGATGCATATTCATAGTCGGGTCAAGTCCTCTGCCTGATGGGCCAGTTATTTAAGGAGACATTGCAAAATAAGAGGCCTGAAGTGTTGTGCCCCTGTGGTTTTGATGTCAGCAAGCACTATGAGTATGAATGATTTATGGCCATGTGTCTGCACTTGTTGGTTACACATTGCATCAGTGCATTATATGCCATATGCATACACTGCATCAGTGCATTCATCAGTCGATTCAATTCAATGTTGATGCGTGTTCATTATGCATACATAGTCAGTGCAGGGTTAATTGTCTAGGCTTGTGCATTTCATAACTATGTTTCATGGTGGCCATAAGTCAGTGAATGCCTAGACTCATGCATGTTCAAGGGTTAAAGTCTGTACAGAGTTTGCCTAGACTGCATCAACTCAAGTCTGTACATTCTTTGGTGGCTAGTCTGTACAACCTCCATTGTTTCATTCGACCAAGTCAGTTCAGCAAGTGGTCTTCATGCATATACATAGTCTATGCATTGATTTGTCTCGCACATACACTAAGTCTGCACATGGTGACTTAGCGAGTCTATACATTTGTGAACATAGTCAGTGCATCCTTTTGCATCGTTGCCCTTTACACATATGCATAGTCAGTGCATTTGTTTGCTCAATGCATAGGCATAGTCAGTGCATTCGGTTGTTTCATGTCTATACAAAGTCTGCACATTCTCTGCTGATATGTCCGTGCATCATTTTAGCAAAGTATGTACATCGTCTTGTCACATGCATGCAAAGTCTGTACACTCCTTGATAGCATGCCTGAGCATTTCTCTTCAATGTTCATACTTTCCTATATGCATTTATACATCTTTCAAGACAAAGTCTGTACACTCTTCACCCGGCATTCAAAGTCTATACATTCTGTTGCATACATACGTAAGGCAATGTCATGCATTCAAAGTCCACACATGCACACGCATAGTTTGTGCATTATGCATTCATGTTTAAACTATAGGCATAGCAAGTCTGCACATTAGTTGTACATGTCACAGAAAGTATGTACATCGTTTGTACATTGCACGCAAAGTCTGTACACTCGTTGATGGCATGTCTGTACATTCACATTCAATGTGCATACTTCTCCATATGCAAAATGCATTACATGCATTCAAAGTCTGTACACTCCTGGATGACATGTCCGTGCATTCATTCTCGTTGTACATACTTTCTTATATGCACACTGCATTTTGTGCATCAAGTCTGTACAGGCTCAGTTCAAATATCAAACTTACTCGATGCATCCTTTCTTTCCTTTCAGATTAACTCACACTGATAACAAGCCTGATCTGACAGGACTGCTGCTCGAGGAGCTTAAGAAGGGCAAGTGATCCAAGAATGGAGGAAGTGCCAGGATCATGACACGTGTAGTGCAGCAGGCTGAAATGCTGCCACGTGGTCAAGGAGCTAGGGCGGGAATTCGTGGAAGACACACGCCCATCTATCTGTTGCTGCTATAAAAGGTGGGCCTCTCCATCCAGAGAATACGGATCGTGAGCATAGTGATCGAAGTAAGGGGGTAGCAAGACAGAAGCAGAGAGAGCCAATAGAAGAAGAAAAAGAGAGAACAGAAGAGAAAGAAGGGAGCTAGAGAAAGAAAGAGTGAGCAGTAAAGAAGAAGAAGAAGAAGAAAGAGAGATCGAGAGTTTAGAAAAAGAAAAAGAGAGAGAGAGATTAGAAGAAGAAGAAAAAGGAGAGTGAAAAGAGCGATAGAGATTTCGTGAAGAAGAAGAGAGAAGACTTCTTTAAAGATGTGTTATCTGTTGGCTCTTGGATCAGATCCAGACCAACTTGCTCTTTGAGAGCTGTTTTGTACTTTATCGTATACAGCCTTCTATTGCTGTGTCCTTTCCATATCTTATTTTTCCTTTGAACCTTTATTCAAGCTGTTAGTCAGTAGAGCTAAGCTGTATTGCTCAGCGTTGCAGAGGAGGATTCCTCTGGTCAGCAAGCTGTGTTGCTCAGCGGGTGAGGTGGATACCTCGGACAACAAGCTGTGTTGCTCAGCGGGCGAGGTGGATACCTCGGACAGCAAGCTGTGATGCTCAGCTGTTTGTAGGCAAGCTGTGAGGCCCAGCCGTTCAAGCTGTGAGTCAACGGGAAGCCACACTCGGGTTTGAGTGTGGGGTGGACGTAGGTCTGCGGACTGAACCACCAAAAAATTCCTTCGTGCACTGTCGTTTGAATGCTTACTGTTTGCTTCCGCTAGATGAATGCTTAGGCTCGATTTGTCTTCATATGTCGAGTGAGCCAATTGATTGAACACATCGCTGTATTTCAGTTTCGGTAGAACTGAATCTATTTTTAATTTCACATCTCTAAGTGTGCTGAGTTTTTAATTGGGTGTAATTTTCTAAGGATAGATTCATTCACCCCCCTCTGAATCCAACGCACCGATCCCAACAATTGGTATCAGAGCAGGTGTCTGCATAGAGGGTCCAACGACCTGCAGATCTGTTCCTACACTTGGTTTTGGTGCGATCTAGTTTGATCTATTTTGTATTGTAATTTCTGATTTAATCTGAGTTTGATACTCATGAATGATCCTCCGAGATTCGAGGGATTAGATTTTTACAGCTGGCTCGATCGATTCAGAGAATATGTGATGCATGTTAATCCAGATCTGTGGATAATCATTGCACACAGTCCATATGAAATTCCAAAGGATAAATCATTATGGAAAACTTCAGATCATTTGAAATTCTCTGAGAATCAGAAGGCCCTAGAGATAATAAAAGGGCGATAAATACTGACAAGTTTCCTTGTGTGACTAATTGATGCAGTGCATCAGAAGTTGTCAAGATGGTTGCAGCTAGCAAGTGTCAGGAGAAGGTGATGTGCCTCATGGCTACAGACGAAGACCAGGATCAAATCGAGGAAACTTCATCTCAGGTAAATTTTGACACTGGTAATTTATGTATTGAAGAATTGATTATGTTGAATGAGCATTTGATTGAGAAATACGATAAAGTTAAATCTGAGAAGATGAAATTAAGAAAAGAAATGTTGCATGAGGTCAGAAGTCTGAAAGTTGAAAATGAAAATCTAAAGTAAGACATGAATCGAGAAAGGGCTGAAATGAACTATTTGAAATCCAAAAATGAGAGTTTAAGAAATAAACTCATTAAAGAAAAAGATTCTTGCAATGAGTGTGCTATCCTGAGAGATTTGATTAATGATCTAGATTCTGATGACAGTTTTCAAAAGGAACTAATCAAATCTCTAAAAGAAGAAAATGTCTACTTAAAAGATCAAAACAAGAAACTGATGGTTTTGAACATTGTGCTTTCTGAAAGACTAATGAACTTTGAAAAAGGTAAATCAATTTTGAATGACAAAGAAGCTAATGATAATCAGAAGATGATACAAGAAAATGAAACTCTGAAAAGGCTGAATGATGGTTTGCGTAACCAAATAATTTCATGTGAAGATGACATTGTGTTATTGCAAACTGAGATTGATGATCTAAAAGCTTCTTTGTCAAAATTCGTTAAAGGAAAAGACAATTTGAATAAGCTACTTGGTTCTAGAGTGAATTTTCAGAAACAAGGGATTGGATTTGTGCCTGTGAATGAAAACGACAATGATAAGAGAAAATCAACTATTTTTGTGAAAAGCTCAGAACAGGACAACTCATCTAGTTCTTCTATCTTTCAATTCACTGCAATGAAAGTCAAAAATTCAGATAAAGATCAAAAAAAGTTTCAAAAATCAAAGAAAATGTTAATATGAATATGCCCAAACATGTCCCTGATTTATATGTGCATGCTACTCACTGCTCACACACACATTCACACTCTCATGCGAATGTTAATTCTGTCAATCAAGTGAATGCGAATAAAAAGGTAGTAACATGTCACTATTGTTGGAAGGTTGGACATATTATGCATAACTGTGTAACATTGATAAATGATGAAAGAAATGCTGTTAGAATGTATCCTAGAAATCATCTTCTTAGGAAACCTTCTATTGATCAAAAAAAGAAAATTCAATGTTATTGATGTGGGAATATTGGTCACATTGCTGCCTTCTGCTGGCATGCTCAGGGAAAGAAAACTAATTCTGGATTTGTAAATTTCCCTGTTAATAAAAACATTTTCGATAGAAAGAAGTTTGCTTATAGAAGCAAGCACATTGTATGTTTTGAATGTGGAAAGCCATGCCATAGGGCTGCAACCTGTCGGCTGGCAGGTTATAATAAACAGGCTGGCTTCGGTCAACAGAATCTTAATTCTGTTAACAGAATTTTTCATGCAAAGATACATAGAATTAATGACAACAGTAATTTACATAAAAAGAATTTAAAATCTGCTGCATCATGCCATTACTGTGGTCAGATAGGTCATTGTATGAATAATTGCTCCTTGATGATGAGTGATGATCTGAAGTCTCAGAAAATATGGAAAGCACCATTCAGAGGTGTCACTTTTACTTCAGGACCCAAGGCGGTTTGGGTTCCTGCAGGATCAAAATGATTGTTTTGCTGCAGGTGTGCCTTAGAATGAATAAAGGGGGTTAATAAGCCAAGGCACTCAAAATGAGAACCCCAGGATCCTACGCATCAGGTCAGCTCTGAACACTCTGTTTAAATTCCATCATCTGAAAATTGCGTGTTTGAGATGGTTGAGCACCTTGTTGATTTGATTCGTGTTTATTGAAACTTTCTGAAAATGTGAAATGAACTTGATGTATTTGGTAGTTTCTCTCTCTGATTGAACAACATGAATTTTCTTCAAGCATAAATTCTAAAATCATGAACTGTGCTTTCATTGCATATCATGCACTCTGTCAGGGGGAGTTTGACTGTTGTCGCTTAATGATCATGCTACTCTTTATTAGATTTGCTGCATACTGCACATTTGAAGAGTAGTGCATGTAATAAAATTTGAAAAACCTAAAAAGATATTCCATTGCATCTAGACAGGGGGAGCTTTCTTGTTTCATCTCTTCACCTCTTGAACTCTCTCTGTCTAGCTATCTGATCTACTCGCTACACGTAGGTGGTTCACCTAAATTCTCTGCTGTCATCATTGAAAATTTCAGAGAATTGAGAAGAGTTCAATTCGTATACCTTGATCATAAATCTGAAAATCAATTCATTAAAGAATCTTCCATTATAAAGATTTATGAATGGCTAAAAGATCAGATTGGTTTAAGTCTAATGTATTCATTAAGTTTGGATATGAATATCTTGAAAATATCTGGGTCATTTTTAATAAACTTTAACCAACTATTTCATGTTGAATCTTGTAAAATCTTCCGAAATCTGAAAATGTTAATATCTTGGCTTTATTTGGTTAAATGATATGAAATCAATATTGTTTTTAAACATCTGATGAATCTGAAATGTTCCTAAGGGTAAATTCTGTCAGAGCAATGATTTTGGTCACTGAGAAACCATGTCCATTGACCATGAAGTCTAGAGGACTGTGTCATGAAGTGTCATAATTAACTCTGCTAAATAAAATTCATGAAAAATGCAGGTAGAGCAATGGCTTGAATATTGAGAAATATACCTCACTTATCAATGAAATAAGGTGAAGTATGTCATGAGGTGACAATGCTATCACTGAAGTATGACTGTCAGTCATACTAAGTGCTTAGGGATACTGGCGTCCAAACAACGTGTATCCTCTAGTTACAAGGTGTGCACTGAACTTAATTGCACCTGGTAAACTTGCTGGAAAACGCGTGCAAAAAGAAAAAATCTGAGATTATTTGAAGAAGTATGGCTGATCCTCAGGAACCAAATTTGAATTCCTTCATGATTGTTTAACCTCAATACTAATTATTGTAATTTATAAAGAAGTCATTGAAATTGACTGAGTAAGATGAAAGGAGGTTAGTCAAGATATAAATATGAGGGCTTGGTTAACTTTTATTAAACATTGATGTTCAGATATGAGTACAGAAGTTTATTGACAAACTGTGTATACATCATATTTAAACTATGATGTTCAAATAAAAATTCATAAGCCTCTATAATGGAAGAGTCTGAACCATCCGTTTATTCAGATTTATGAAATAAGTATCTTATTGAAAATCTTCCATTTCCTTAGATCATGTATTCTGAATGCTGCCATGTCATCCTTCCTGAATGTCTTCTTGACATATCCCTCTCCTTACACCCTTGAAAGCCTTGCTTCATTCAGATCAGGGAGCATTGGATTGTTAAGGTCTTGTCTAGACTGCACTTATTGCCTTTTAAAGGGGGAGGTTTGTTCGTCTTGCAAAGGAGGAGGATAGATTGATTGGTTCCTGTCTTGTCTGCATCATGTAAGCATCAGGTTCTCCATGAATTGCATTCATTATTCTTAAGCATCATGTAATCATATCATGCACACTTTTATTTCTCTCTCAAACTTTTCTCTTTTTGATGAAGTCAAAGGGGGAGAATAGTTTGAGTCTATGTGACTCATAGAGTTGCCATCATCAAAAAGGGGGAGATTGTTGTGCCCCTGTGGTTTTGATGTCAGCAAGCACTATGAGTATGAATGATTTATGACCATGTGTCTGCACTTGTTGGCTGCACATTGCATCAGTGCATTATATGCCATATGCATACACTACATCAGTGCATTCATCAGTCGATTCAATTCAATGTCGATGTGTGTTCATTATGCATACATAGTCAGTGCAGGGTTAATTATCTAGGCTTGTGCATTTCATAACTATGTTTCATGGTGGCCTTAAGTCAGTGAATGCCTAGACTCATGCATGTTCAAGGGTTAAAGTCTGTATAGAGTTTGCCTAGACTGCATCAACTCAAGTCTGTACATTCTTTGGTGGCTAGTCTGTACAACCTCCATTGTTTCATTCGACCAAGTCAGTTCAGCCAGTGGTCTTCATGCATATACATAGTCTATGCATTGATTTGTCTCGCACATACACTAAGTTTGCACATGGTGACTTAGCAAGTCTATACATTCGTGAACATAGTCAGTGCATCCTTTTGCATCGTTGCCCTTTACACATATACATAGTCAGTGCATTTGTTTGCTCAATGCATAGGCATAGTCAGTGCATTCGGTTGTTTCATGTCTATACAAAGTCTACACATTCTCTGCTGATATGTCCGTGCATCATTTTAGCAAAGTATGTACATCGTCTTGTCACATGCATGCAAAGTCTGTACACTCCTTGATAGCATGCCTGAGCATTTCTCTTCAATGTGCATACTTTCCTATATGCATTTATGCATCTTTCAAGACAAAGTCTGTACACTCTTCACCCAGCATTCAAAGTCTATACATTCTGTTGCATACATACGTAAGGCAGTGTCATGCACTGAAAGTCCACACATGCACACGCATAGTTTGTGCATTATGCATTCATGCTTAAACTCTAGGCATAGCAAGTCTGCACATTAGTTGTACATGGCACAGAAAGTTTGTACATTATTTGTACATTGCACGCAAAGTCTGTACACTCGTTGATGGCATGTCTGTACATTCACTTTCAATGTGCATACTTCTCCATATGTAAAATGCATTACATGCATTCAAAGTCTGTACACTCCTGGATGACATGTCCGTGCATTCATTCTCGTTGTACATACTTTCTTATATGCACACTGCATTTTGTGCATCAAGTCTGTACAGGCTCAGTTCAAATATCAAACTTACTCGATGCATCCTTTCTTTCCTTTCAGATTAACTCACACTGATAACAAGCCTGATCTGACAGGACTGCTGCTCGAGGAGCTTAAGAAGGGCACGTGATCCAAGAATGGAGGAAGTGCCAGGATCGTGACACGTGTAGTGCAGCAGGCTGAAATGCTACCACGTGGTCAAGGCGCTAGGGCGGGAATTCGTGGAAGACACACACCCATCTATCTGTTACTGCTATAAAAGGTGGGCTTCTCCATCCAGAGAATACGGATCGTGAGCAGAGTGATCGAAGTAAGGGGGCAGCCAGACAGAAGCAGAGAGAGCCAGCAGAAGAAGAAAAAGAGAGAATAGAAGAGAAAGAAGAGAGCTCGAGAAAGAAAGAGTGAGCAGTAAAGAAGAAGAAGAAAGAGAGATCGAGAGTTTAGAAAAAGAAAAAGAGAGAGAGAGAGAGAGATTAGAAGAAGAAGAAAAAGGAGAGTGAAAAGAGAGATAGAGATTTCGTGAAGAAGAAGAGAGAAGACTTCTTTGAAGATGTGTTATTTGTTGGCTCTTGGATCAGATCCAGACCAACTTCTTTGAGGGCTATTTTGTGCTTTATCGTATACAGCCTTCTGTTGCTGTGTCCTTTCCATATCTTGTTTTTCCTTTGAACCTTTATTCAAGCTGTTAGTCAGCAGAGCTAAGCTGTATTGCTCAGCGTTGCAGAGGAGGATTCCTCTGGTCAGCAAGCTGTGTTGCTCAGCGGGCGAGGTGGATACCTCGGACAGCAAGCTGTGTTGCTCAGCGGGCGAGGTGGATACCTCAGACAGTAAGCTGTGATGCTCAGCTGTTTGTAGGCAAGCTGTGAGGCCTAGCCGTTCAAGCTGTGAGTCAGCGGGAAGCCACACTCGGGTTTGAATGTGGGGTGAACGTAGGTCTGCGGACTGAACCACCTAAAAATTCCTTCGTGCACTGTGGTTTGAATGCTTACTATTTGCTTCCGCTATATGAATGCTTAGGCTCGATTTGCCTTCATATGTCGAGTGAGCCAATTGATTGAACACATCGCTGTATTTCAGTTTCTGTAGAACTGAATCTATTTTTAATTTCACATCTCTGAGTGTTCTGAGTTTTTAATTGGGAGTAATTTTTTAAGGATAGATTCATTCACCCCCTTCTGAATCCATCGCACTGATCCCAACATGAAGGTCCAAGCCCGTGCCAAGCAGGTCTATTTCAAGCCAATTTCAGCTAAGAAGAGATGGTGATGCAAGTTCAAGGGCCGTCGATTGTGCACTGAGGGGTCCACTCCCTCTTCCCCGTCTGTTCATTCATCTTTCCTTCTGGTCAGCTCCCACCCTTGGGTGGTGTAGCATCTTCATTCTAATCCCACATCCATGATCTTCTCCTCTCTTCCCGGGTCTGCAAACCCCCACTCTTCTCATCCAGTTTCTCTGGATTCTTCTTATTCTTACTTTCTTAGGCCTCGGCCCACGTCATCATTTCATCCCGATCTAGGGATTTCTTATTCTGATACTTCTCCTCCGGTATCTCCGGGTTCTCGTTCTTCTTCCCCGACCTTGTCGGGTGTTTATGCTTCTCCTTCCCGAACCCTATCGGGTGATTCTAATTCCTTTTCTCCGACCACGTCGGATGATCACTCCTCTTCCCCCTTATCTTTGCCACAATCTTCTCATGATTTGTCTATTCCATCCTCTTCACCCTTTCTGGGTCATCACCCTTTTTCTTGCTATTTTTGAGGCTTTAGCCCACCTTGATCCCAGCTAACCTTTCCTTATTTTGTATCTGGTTCCCTGTTATCAGGGTCTCTGCGCCTTAACGAGGGAGTTCTAGCCCTCATCTCTCTTCCTTTTTATCCTTCTTCGTCCTGTATGGTATCTGCCGCTCCTCCGTATAAAGGAATCTTTAATCCTTGCTATTCTCTCCCTTTTATCCTGTCAAGCAAGGAATATGAAGCTCGTGCTACGCGAAGCTCGATGATCAAGATTGCTTCAGGATGATAGTTTTCGTTCCATGGATTTTCAAGGTATCTTTATTTTGTGCAAAGAACATGCTATTATTATCACTGTTATTCCTGGGCATTGTTAAGATAAATGTTGGTTCCTCACATGGTTTGAGTGGCTTTAGAAAGTTTGTTTAGTTTTGTCAAAAGAGTAAAGTTCACTTCTGCAGCATCCTTAGGCTAGTGATGTTGGGAGTCTAGTTTCTTTCCCCGGTCGTTGAGGACAACCATTGAGCATGGATTTTTCACACACCACACGGCAAGCCATACCGATCTCTCTGACGCACACCGTTGCTGCTTTGGCCATACTTTGGGAATGCACAAAGGTCTTTTCTCTTCTCTACTCAGCCAAGTGCAAGGGCAAGAGATTGATGGATGAGATGACCAACCTAGGTGCTCCCTAATACGAGAGAGGTCTCAAATAGGGGCAGTCTTGACCCTTATAAAAATGAGCGTTCATGTAAAATCTAGCCAATAAGGGATGTCAAAAATAAACCAATGATCTGATCAAAGCAAAATTATGGAAATCAAAGGCATGGCAAGAGTGGCAGTACAGCTCCCCGCGGGACGTCATGAGCCCAGTCGCATGCATGCCTAGTAAATATGGGTCTCAAAATCAAGGACACAAAGCCCTGGCGCAACAGACTGTATCTTTGAGGGGTAGTGCCCTGGAAGGAATTCAAGTCCTGATGTCTCCCATACTGCATAAAGCTTGTCTCTAATTTTTCTTCTGCTTCTCACTCTTAGGCTGGGTTGTATCCTGGGTATGGCCTTAGAAGGGGCACCGTTCTTTAGAGGTGGTTCGTTGTGGCGAGCCATCCTCACATGCACGCACTGCTTAAGGGAAACCTTTTATAAGAGGGGTGGGAATGACGATCCCTGGCCAATAGTTTAAGCCCGTCTCTAGGTGCTGCAGATAGCTTTGTAAAAATCTAAAAAAATGAAATACTTCAAAATTTCAAAAAAAATGAAATACTTTAAAATTCCATAAAAATGAAATATTTCAAAATCCAAAGAAATGAAATATTTTCAAAAATCCAAAATAATCAAGAAAATTCAAAATTTTAAAAATATTTGTCTTTTTGTTCCTTTCTATCTATTTGTTTTGAGGACGGATATGATCTATTTGTTAAGTGTGCAGGTTGCAAGTGTTCAAGCTTCTTTGCTATATCTTTTGCTCTGTCCCTTGTTCACGTGCTTCTGATCTATTCTCTCTCTTCTTCAATCTTATATCTCGATCTGTTCTGAAGCTTATGTCCTTCTCAGCTCTCGCTTCGCTTTATCATATCTTTATGGGAGGGCTTTGCCTCACGATTATGAACCTGGCAGTTCTACTTCATTCTGATCTTGGGTTTTGGTTGAAGGTCGTATTCGTCATGTCTTTTGTCCCGTCATATCCTTGTCACGTGTTTATGTCCCTCTGTGTCGTCCCACGCATGTTATTTTGTCCCTCACCACGTGTTGTTAGTTGTCTTGCATATGTTGTTAGTCGTCCCTCTATGTCCCGTGTGTTGTCCCAATCGTGTGGTCATCCCTCATATTATTGTCCCAACCGTGTGTTGTCCCACCACGTTGTTGTCTTGTCCCACCATGTTCGTGCATGCGTGTTGTTTGTTCATGTCATTGCATATGTGCTTGTTTATCTTTGTTATGTTATGTTGCATTATTTTCCATTCGTTTGATTGTTATATTATGTGGTGTTGTCAGTGGTTTAGTTGATCGTTATGTTATCTTTGTTATGTTCATGCTTGTTATGTTCATATTTGTCTTATACACAAAATCCTATAAAAATCCAAAAATCCAAAAAAAAAATTATCATTTCGCCTGTACAAGTAAGTCAGGTATGGCTCTCTATCCCTCCACATTGTTTCATTACTATATGATATATATGTTATTATAGCCTCCCAAAGATCGGATGGTTGCCCGTGTGTTCTGGGATCTGATGTTCCCCTTTAACAAAAATGATGATGATCTAAGAGCATACGGTTAATCGTTGAATAGGCCGTTAGTTTGAGCCGGGTTGGGGGATGATGGACTCTGTCTCGCACGCCGTGGTTGCAAGAAGACTCTTGACCCCGTCTGGCTCGGTCTAGCAATAGTATCCTTCAGTACTTTCTATTTTATGTTTCTTTGCATTCATTTTAAGGATTTCTTTATTTTAGCCCAGCATGCATCATGTCATTTCAAGCATTCACGCCTCGTGATTCGTTCAAGGTTTCTCCTCAACAATGGTTAATTGCACTTTAATTCTCATAGATAAAAGATTCTCATTCCACTCTGAATTTGAACGATTTCTCTGATCTGCCCGCTCAGTCTGGTTGGCCAGCATGATTCTTGTCTGGATTTTATCTCAGTTTTATCTCTCCTTTTCCAGCTTCTCAGCTATGTTTCCTTTCGACCCACTCATTGTCCGTGGATTGTGTCCCAAATGAGGTTTGTCATGTTCCCTTTCCCGTAGTTTAGCTCTCTAGACATGTCTCATTCACGTCATCCATTTCGGGTGGTTAGTTCGGTGATTTCGGGAGAATTCCCGTCGCTTGTTAGTTGTGACGGGTGTCTTTTGTCTTGATGCCCGCTTTTTAGTTCTCTCCGCTTCATCTCTGCTTCATCTCCACTTCATGTCGCTATCGCTATCGCTTTCGCTCCATCTCTTTTCCATTCTGCCTCCACGTCGCTTTCGCTCACTCCCTATTGTTGACACCCATTTTATGCCAACAAGTCAAGTCCCTTTCTTATCCACTTAATGATGTCCCGAGCTATCCATCGCTCTAAAATATTTCCTTGATGGGGTTGTGAGTTTATTTCTTCATTATCAAGCTTCTTACTCCCTGGACGGGGTTTGTTTGGGGTCAATCTTTCATTGGCATGCATTTTGATTGAAGCGGTTGACACTAGACCGCTATCACGCGGTTGCGGTCCTGATAGGACCGCGTCTATCCTATGACCCAGTCCTTTGCGTTGACTCAGTCAAACCTTATTCTCACGCCTGGTCGTGGTCTTCACCAAACCGTTTCCACTGATAGCGGTCGTGCGATATACCGCGTTAGCCACCCGAGCCCAGTTCCGTCCAAGCTCCGTTTTCTTCGGCCAGGAGAGTCTTAGGACTCTATCTTTGGAAGAGTTATCACCCCGGGGGGGTTGTGGACTCTCTGGGATGATTATCCTTCGATTTTTCATGATATTATCTCTGGAAAAAACCCTGGAATTCGCCCCGGGGAACCCTAACTCGACCTAGGGTTTCTAAAGGGTCTTTATAAAAGGGTTACTTTTGCCTCACTTCGGGGGGGGACTTTTGGACATTCACGCCGAAATGCTGCCGGTTCGGGGAGCGATCTTCAGTCAAGGAACATTACTTTCCACGTCCTTAACATGTTCGGTCCAGGGAGTATTTAATCTCTATCAATCATGTCTTCTTTCTGTCCCCCCGTTTCTTTGCATTGCATCATTGTTCTTTCATCATTTCGTGTTGTTCTATCACATTTTTAATCATTCATTGCATGTTTAAACATCCCTCCCACTGTTTATCACACTCCACAGGGGTTAAAAACCACCAACCCCCAGGTATTTGACCCCCCTTTTATGTGTTTTGATTATTATAGCTTGATAGATATTGCACTACTTTTAGATCTAATCGGGTTTATTTTCTTTGTGTTTTCACTCTCCCCTGCAGGTTTACAGCACATTCAGCACGAGGCCCCTCTCTCTTGGCCGACTGAGAGAGAGGGAGGATCGAGCCCACGACGCATGTTTCTGGGTGATGGTAGCGGTCATGGGTGAACCGCGTTAATTATATCGCGGGCGTGCGACAAACCGCTTTCATTGTCTGGCATCCCACTCGCGAGTGCCGCTATGTTTCTCCTTTCCAAGACTTGTAGCTCGGTCTCCCTGAGGTATTAGTCTTGGTGGCGATCTCGGTCAGTTCTCTACTCCTCGTCCCCCCTTTTCGTTTCATGCAATTTCATGTTTATATGCATGCTTATATTGTTTAGTTCGGGGCGGGGTAGATTGAAACATTTACAAATCTACACCCTTTTTTGGCGATCACGGTGGGACACCACTGCCAATCGTGCTATGTGTTGTATTACCTACTGTTCATTGTTTCTTATCATTGTTGAGAACCGCTGTGGGAGGTTTCCAGTTTCTGCTCTGGGTGTTTCTGTTCTCTGGAATAGAAGCGGTCTGGTCACAGCCGCCTACATGTTGTAGCGGTCATCTCCAGACCGCGAAACGGGAATCAGGTGCGCACTCCAAAATCTTCTGTTGTAGCTCATCATCTATCACGTTCTGGAGTGTTATTCTGTGCTGTCCGCTCGTCTATCTATTGTTCTTGTTACTATTAAGATTATTGCATCTGACATTTCATCTACTGATCACGGTTCCCTTCGGGGTTTCTGCTCCTGCCTGGCCACTTGCTGCTCCCTGACCTAACACTGTTCACGGTAGACCGTGTACACTTTGTAGCGGTCTTGATAGGACCGTGACTAACTGCTCAGGTACACACCCCAAGGCCTTTCTCTGCAGCCCATTATTTCATTATTTTTCAGGGTTCTGAGTGTTGTTTGCCCCCCCTTCCTGTTACGGTAATTGTTCATATTATGGTGTTCATCTTGATTGCTAGTCTCTTAGGTTATGACTTGCATGCACTCTGGTGCACATAGGACTCATGCATTTCACTCACATTTAGTCACATTCTTACCGAGGTAGGGTTTCCTCTCATCTCCATATTCCTTGGAGCCAACTAGGTGACCTTGCCGAGGGCCTCCGTAAGCCCCCGCGAGCCGTGGATTCCCACACGGACGCCGGGTAGGTTGTACCATTGCCACCCCCAGTCTAAGGTCTGCATTCATGAGAGAGAGGGTCCTCTAGGGTCTGCCAATTTCCCGTCCCCCACCCTGTTTAGATGCCTTGTGGTTAAGTACATTCATATCTTAATTAATCCACTAAGGTTCTAAAAGGGAACCTATAAAAATTCTCGCGCATCATTTGAAATTTGATTGGATAATTGGTTAATTCTTTTCTCATCTATCCCCTCCATTGTATGTTGCAGTGTCATCATTTGCATCATTTTGAGCAGATTAGGGTCATTTGGGCTAGTTCACCCCGGTGTGTCTCCATCTAGCTGCATTTGTCCAAGGTTCGTGTCCCTCCTTCTATTTAGTTGAAATTCACTATATTAAGTCTCCATTCCCTCCCATGGAGCATTTTTCCCCTGTACCTTATTCCTATGCTTCTCCATCCTCTTACCCCCGCGTGGACTCCTCTTCCCATGCGGGCCCATCTCCTTGTTCCTCCATTGGATCCTATCCTTTTAACGAGCCTTCTTGTCCCGCCCGTGCTGCTGCTAGCTCAATTGATTCTTATTCCCACATTCACGATCCTTCCAGGTCCACATATCCTTCTACTCCCGGAATGGGCTTTCCTTCTTCTCAGGCCGTATCCCTTTATCTGGCCCATCAACATTATCCTAGTCTAAATCCATCATCTCTTGCTCAAGCTGGCCCGTATCCTTCTCGGACTCTTCCTACCGAGGAGATGATCGCTCAGGCCCAACGCCAGCTTGATGAACTGCAGCGACAAATCAGTCCTCAAACTTCTTTGGATATCCCATTTGCATTTCGAGGTCTTCAGCTTCCCCCACGTCAACAGATTCCGGCTTATCGTCGCTATGGTGGAGTCGGTGACCCCTACGTACATTTGAAGGAGTTCTTATATAAGTCGGCCCAGTTCCAGCATGATCAACACTTGATGGCCTATTTGTTTGGCCTATCTTTAGAGGGCCCGGCCAAGGATTGGTTCTTCATGTTACCGCAAGAGCAGATGATGAATTTTCAAGCCGTTCAAGCAAGATTCATTCAGCAGTACCAGGATCAGGTTGGGCCCAGACATTCTTTGGTTGATCTGGCCCAATAGAAGATGACGCCCGACGAAGAATTCTCCATGTTTGCCGACCGCTGGCGTCGCTTGGCCGCTCAAGTCCCGGGGCATATTCCGGAGGGAGAGCAAATCAAAATGATCATTTCTAATGCAATGCCTGAGTATCGGTTCATCTTAGCCTTGAGTCATATCACCTCCTGGCAACAGCTTTATAGCTGAGCCCGCTTCATCCACCAACAACTTTTAAGTTCCCTTGACCCAGAGTCCCCTTCACCTTCACCTTCAATGCCCACATATGCCACCTATCCATCATCTTCCATGAGTCAGCCCTCCACCACATATCCTTCCATGAGTCGGCCTTCTGCTCCCCCACACCCATATACCTCCACATATCCATATACCTCCATATATCAACCCTCCACGAGTCAACCTTCTGCCTCTTCATACCCGCATGAACCCCCACCTCCGGTCAAGGAAACACCACACCCCGAGCAGGTGGATGCCGTCTATATACCCCCTCATCCTGCTCCGCATATGCCTTCACCAAATCCTTCCCTTAGCCATGCGCCATTGCCTACGCAACCTCCGCTTCCATCCCCACAACCTTCTCTATCACCTTCCCATATCTCTCGGCATCCACCGTACCCGAAGTGGGCTCCTTCTCCGCCGTTGCCGGAGTCTTTTACAGACATTTTTAGGGCTTTGATGGCCGCTCACGCATTGCAGCTCCCTCTGATTATGCCTTGCCGACCCGCGGCCGGGAATGTGTTTCAGTATTGTGAATTTCACCGCCAGTAGCGGCATTTGGTCGAGGATTGCCCCGAGTTTTAGGAAATTGTTTATGGTATGGAAGGCAAGAAGATGATCGATTGGGCCGCCATGCATGAAGCTATCTTAAATCTCCGTAGCCAGCAGCAGCAACAGTCGCCGCCCAGGCAGCCGTTTCCACTACAAGACCAGGGGCACCCCTATGATTCTTTATCGGGCATTACACCTGCTCCGCCACCTACTCCATCACCTATGATTTTGCCTACCTCGTTGCCTACCTCGTCACCCTCTTCATCTCCACCTACCCCCTCACCCTCACCATCTCCATCAACCACATCACCCCCTCTACTATCACCGTCCCCACCCCCATCTTTGCCGCCTCCGTTGGCCACATCTCCATCACCACCTTCTCCATTATCCCCTTTACCTTCACCATCGTTTTCTTCACATCCCCTCGCGACGACCCTTGTTCCATCACCTTCACCACCATTCCCGCTACTGACGCCGCCTCATTCGCCATCATCCTCTAAGCCCGAGCAGGCCGACCCTAAACCCATACCTCCACTTTTGTTTTTACCTCCACCCATGCCCATCATCGTCATCATTCCCCCACCACTTACACTATCGCCACCCACACCCCTCAAATCCCCTCCTTCTAACCGCCCTCTACCACTTCCCACTTCGCGAAGCAGGTACCCGCTACCTTTGGTGCCCCTCGGGTCTAGCCCCCAAGAAGAAAAGGTGCCGAGCCAAGTTTTGGTTATTCACAACAAGCTTCAAGATTTCGTGCACCGCATGCAGGGCCGAGTCCTGATCCCTAGATATTTTAGGGACAATAAGCCTGCATTTTCAGAAATGTTTGCAAAGAAGAGTGCCCTTGCACTAGTGCCAGTTTCTTCACAAGCAAGGCCGGTGGCAATCTCATCGCTCGCTGGAGGATTCGCCATCGAAGCTGTTATTTCTCCTCGCTCCATTGATATTCAGTTCACTGGCCAAGAGGGGTTCTCTACCCAGATGGTGCTCACCCATGCGGCCGCCAAGAGCCTGGTGAATTCTATATGCAACGGGCAGTTGGCCGTGTTTTCTGCATTCTCTAAAGACATTCTACATCTGTTATGCAATATCCCTTGGTTTATTGGTGAGGCGGCCACGTCAACGCTACGCATCACCCTCCCTCAGTTCTGTCCTGCACTTCTAGCAAGGGAGTTATGCTTCATGCCCAGCTGCCGAGTGGAGATGCCAAAGCTCCAAGTTCTAGTGTCAAACGACAAAACTCCATTGCTTCCTAATGTTCATCACAGAGAGTTGACTGTTCTGGAACGTCCTTCTATGGTTAGCACCGCACAGCTAGGGGCAACCGCCCCGATGAAGCTACATATTCACAGTCGGGCTAGGTCTTCTGCCAGGTGGGCCCGTTATTTACGAAAGTATTACAGATTAAGAAGTCCAAAGGTCCGAGTCCATGCCAGGTGGCGTTGCTTCAAGAAGATTTTTGCCAAGAAGAGGCAACGACATAAGTTCAAGGGCCGACAATTGTGCATTCGGGGGTCCACTTTCACCTCTCATTCTCCTATCCATTCATCTTTTCTTCTGCTCAGTTCCTATCCGTGGGTATTGTACGTTCCACCACCTGGCCATATTTCTACCATTTCCTCCTATCCTCACCATTCTAGGCCTCGGCCTATGTCGTCCCTGTTGATATTTATTTGTCTATCTTCTATCTTTTCTTTTGAGGTTTGCAAAGTAATATGGCAAGATGACAAACAAGCAATCAAAGATCTACTCAAACCTATGAACATGTGAACATGAACCTAGGCAATCATAGCTAGCTCTAGCATGGGCACGCTATCTCAATCAAACTATGCTAAGGAAAAGAAAAACACACGCTGGGCGTGGAGCAAGGAATAAATAAAAACACACCGTGAAGGTGGAACAGGCAAGGAAAATAGGAAAATATGATGAAGAAGACAGCTAATGCCTAATACCAAGGAAAGATGTGATCGCCACCAAAGTAAACACAATTCAAAAAACCTAAATATACCTTGGAAATAGGTGGATGAAACACCCGCCCACGGGAGAGAAAACCAGAGAAAGCCTGCAGATCAACTTGGAAGTAACGGCCAGAATCCCGTGCGTCGCTTGGAAGCGACGGCCGTACGATAGACCGCCGGAAGATAGTGACGCGCCTACACCAGACCGTCAGATAACCTGCAGTAACAAAGCTTGAATTCTTTTAACTCCAACTCTTCCAGTCGGCTAGAAGACTTGGGCCTCGTGCTAATGAACCTGTAAACCTGCCAAAGATGTGGAAAGACAAGACAAGACAACCTCAATTAGCCCTTTTCACAAGCATAGCATCAATTCTTGAGGAGTTTAAGAACATCAAAAGGAGAGGGAATTACCGGGGAGTTTTGGTTTTTTAACCCCTCTAGGTATTTTAAAAGTTTGGGAAGATGTTTGTATGCTTAAAGAACAATGAAAAACGTGGAGAAAGAGGAGGGACAATGCTTGGATTGAGGAAAAACCAAGGAAGGACTCAAGCATGCAATGATGAACTTGAAAGACCAAAACTAAAGTACTCCCTTGATTATGAGATGGATGGACGTGGGAAGCAGTTCCTTCTGGATGAAGACGGCTCCTGAGTTTGGCAGCACTTCGTCGTGAATTCGAAATCTCCCTCCTTTGTCATGAAGTCAAGGGTTCTATTTATATACCCTCAAACTCTTAGGTCGAGCAGAGGATAATTCAGACGTGAAAGGAGATAACTCTTAGCAAATCCTCGAAGATAATATTACCAAGAGTCCATAGGATCGAACGGGAGATCCTGAGGATCAGATTTGAAAGAGATAATGTCAATCCAAATCCTTATCTCGACCACAGAGTAGCAGAAAAAAGGCCCGAACTGTCAGGACTCTCGGAAGGAAGTAACGGCTGCACGACAGACCGCCACTTGGAAGTAACGCATCAAGGAACAACCGCCATTTTCAACCCTATCCCAAAGAGATAAGATCAACGGGAAGAAGATCCAAACAATAGGACTCTTCAAGGAAGCGACGACCAAGGCATAGGGCGTCAGAATGAAACGATGGCTGCACGACAGACCGTCATCATCAACGTGGAAATTAAGGGATAAGCACTAAAAACGAGGCCTCAAGCCTTAAGACTCTTCAAAGAGTAACGGCTCAGGATCTATCCGTCAGAAGGAAGCAACACGCCTGACTGAGACCGTTATTATCATTGAGGTTCAAAAAATAGAGTGAAGGGTTTTGCTAAGCTTCATCCAACGAAATGCCACCGGGAGCCACATCTTAATCCAGGAATAAAGACCCAAAAAATAGGCTTCAACTGATCAAGAGACTCAATGAAGAGTGAACAACTCGGAGCATCATATAGAATGAAATAAGGAGATGACCCGACTTATTGGGTATAAAACGGGTGTCAACAGATGCCCCTCCTTAACATCCTCTTTGCAGGGGAGCGAGTAGAGGTGAGGCGGAAGTGAAATGGAACATGGAGATGAAGCGAAAATGAAGCGGAGTGTATCAAAAAGAGGGCGTTAAGGTAAACGACACCCGTTCTTCACCAACAAGCGATAGGAATTTTTTGGAAAACTTCAAACTGATCACAAGGAAATAGCCAGCCAAAGGACGCGAGTCTGGAGGAATTAATTAACTAAGGAAAGGAAACACGGCTAGCCGCCAGAGGCAACGGAAAGGAAAGAGACTAAACTCCAGAAAGGAATCTTCAGCAAACCAGATCAAGCGAGCAGATTGAGGGAAACCTTCTAATTCAGAGTGGAATAATTCTCTTCATTAGGGATTAAGAACACAGATGTTCACCATCATCGAGACACCTTGAACAAATGAAGCTTCATGAATGCTCAAAGAATGCGTATGATGCATGCTGGGTTAAAGGAAAAGAAATCTTTAAAACAGATGCAAAGAAAGATAAAATATCAAATACTCGAGAATAATATTGCTAGATCGGAGAAATCGGAGTCAGGACACTATCTATAACCACGGCGTGCAAGATAGAACCATTGTCCCCAAATTTTCCAATCTAACGGCCTATCCAACGATTAATCATGTGCACTTAGATCATCATCATTTTTGTTTAAGGGGAACATCAGATCCCAGGACACGTGAATGACCAGTCGGTTCTCGAGATAATATATCATAGGTAACATATAGTAATGCATTAAGGGAGTGAGGGAACGAGATACAATACCTGACCTACCTGCCTGATAGACGATAAAGCACGACTTCACTCATAATTCCTTCATGAAAGATAGGTTAGCCAATAATAAATAAAAATAAGAATCAAGGCATAACCATTGTACGTGCAAGGAA
The DNA here is from genome assembly GCA_022559845.1 of Amorphophallus konjac. Taxonomy (NCBI): domain Eukaryota; kingdom Viridiplantae; phylum Streptophyta; class Magnoliopsida; order Alismatales; family Araceae; genus Amorphophallus; species Amorphophallus konjac. Next base: position 226,990,613 of record CM040123.1, on the reverse strand, counting down.
CAACATTCATGATAGAAAATAGGGTTTTTTAAGCATCAATTAGACCTTTCAATTCATCAAGAAACTTGCAAGCATATAACGGTCTGACGACAGGGCGTCACATCAAGCAACGGATCACCCTTGATCCGTCATAAATCAGGCGGTTCACATTCTTCAATAAAACAATCCAACACATGTAACGGTCTATGCAAGAGGCGTCAGAATGATGTGACAGTCGGTCGATAGACCGTCGCATTTCCTGAGTTTTCAAAAAAAAACAACCGAACGGTCACGGCCCGTTCATTCCAACACTCAACGCCCAAAAAAAAAAACCTCAAAACCGAGAGCTCCGGCGATTCCACCCCCACCGTTCTAATGGCCAGCGACGAGGCACCCCAGCCGCCACCAAAGAAGAGAGAGAGAGGGAAAAGAATGGCAATACGGCGGTTCCACCGCCGTCTTGAACGGGAGGCGATCCCGCCGGTGGAAGATGAACAACCGGCGAGGAGAAATCCAAGGGAGGAAGAAGAAGCTCCCACGGCCACGGAGGACCAAGGGGAAACCTCACTGGGTGTAGAGGAGCCCAAAAAACCAGAGAAAAAGAGGAGGAGAGACATGGACCGTGAGGTAGGCCCCCGCCCTAATTTTCCAATTTTTGATTTTTTCGTGTTTATTTATGCATGCATGTGAGGGAAAGGGGTAGAAATGGGTCTACGAACCCACTAGGAGCAATTGTAGGCCATTTGGCCATAGTGGGAGACCACGGGGATGCAAGGGAAAAAAATTCCCAAATGCAGATAATGTGACGGTCCTGCCAGCGACCGTCACACACCCGACGCATCAGGCTGCGTCCGTCAGAGTCAAACGACACCCCACCCCAGGGCCGTCACTTTAGCCAGGGAATTAAACTATTTTTTACGGTTTTCAATTTTCAAATTTTTGTTTTGTTTTCAATTATGAATGATTATGCAATGATTATATGATGCAATTTGGACTAATGGATGATCTAATATGTAATGCAGGGGAAGAGACGGTCGCGGATCTCCTGGCTACAGATCCGGGCAGTGTACCAGGCATTGCCCGACTACCAGAGAGAGAGATTAGCCGGCATGGGATTCACCGAGGTGCTCAGCATCGAGGTGATCCGGATGGACACGCCGCTGCTGTACGCCTTGCACGAGAGATGGGACCCGATCAGCAGGGCGTTCATCTTCCCGTGGGGCCACATGATCCCCACGCTAGAAGACATAGCGAGGATTACCGGATTGAGAGTCCACGGAGCCGCGGTGACAGGGTGGACATACGGCGACTACCGAGAGATGGCGCAGCAGTTGCTTGGGCTGGATTTGATCAGGCCGGGACAGTCCTCCTCTCAGCTTTCGAGGTCAGTGCTGCAGGAGAGCTTAGGCTTGAGAGGAGCGGCGATCACCGTGGGAGAGCTACCCGAGGAGCATCTAGGGAGAGTGATAGACCAGGTGCGCCCTCGCGTGGCGGCGGAGGCTGGACCAGAGGGAGACAGGGCGCTCAGACGCTTCCTGATGCTGCTATTCGGGAAGCTCCTCTTCGCGACCCGGGCGGATGTCATCAGCTGCAGACTGTTGCCGATGATAGAGGATTTGGGCAGAGTCAGGAGATACGCCTGGGGAGCAGCAGTGCTCGCATTCCTGTTCGAGTCCCTCAGCACTACGGACCGGCAGACGATGCTGGGCGGCTTCTCGCCTTTCCTACAGGTAAATGCACTTCATACGTGTTCTATTATACCATGAATATCGATGCTATGATTTATGCAAATGATTTATGCAATGGTTCATGCAATGATGCGATTGACTCGATTTCTAAATGCAGATCTGGAGCTATATGTACCTCCCGGGAATCGGGAGAGGCGCATTACTCTATCCCGGCCGCATACCGATCGTGAGGCGTTGGTCGGTGGCGAGGGACACAGGGTCGATCATTAGACTGACCCGGACGATCCAGAATGACCTGGACTCCTTCCCGCATACATCGGTAAGTCCAGAACTCAAAAATGATTTCTATATGCTTCTAAAATGCTTCTAAATGCTTTCTAAATGCTTTCTAAATATCTCTAATACTTTTAATGCTTATAAATGAACTAAATGCTCTCAGGTGAGATGGACCCCATACCGCGATGAGGGTTATACGGGACAGCCATGGGTGGAGGCGGCCTTATCGTACCGGGGGTGAGACATATGGTTGCATTGCATCCATATCATCAAGCCTCTGCACTACAGGCTGATCCTGCGGACCCGGGGACTACACCAGCCCGAGGTGACCTTTCCACGCCACAACGATGACCACCCTGGCAAATCAGCAAGGGGCATCAGCGGCAATGTGGATTGGTGCGCCCGGAAGGCGAAGTACGTCCACGATTGGAATAGGCGGGGTCGAGCGGTGAAGGAGCGAGACAAGAGCGACGAGGCATATCTGAAGGCCTTCGCTCGACTCTACGGCGACCGGGTGTACCGAGGTACCCGACGACCGGTATGCAATTCTAAAACTCTAAACTTTTATTATGCAATGTGCGATATGATATATGATGACTCATGCTTTCTAAAAATACAGCTAGACCCTGAGGGACGGATAGCCGAGCTAGAAGGGCTACTCCACTCCACCATCCAGCAGCGGGACGGGTACCGGTCTGCCCTGGAGCTCCTGGTGAGACTAAAAACTTAAATGCTCATGATTTAAGCAATGATGTTCATGATGCAAATGCCAATGTCAACTAACCATGACTTCTAAATGCAGCGGGCCGAGGGAGCCCAACGCGCTGGACCGGATGCCCCATCGTCTTCCTCGCATCCTGTGGGAGGCAGGGCTGAGCAGGAGGCCGACTTTGCTCGGGCGGTTGCCCGGGCCGAGGAGGCGGAGGCCACCCTCGCGGAGCGGGTAAGAGACTAAAAATGCTTATGATTATGCCTAATTAAATGCTTCATGACTAATGATATAAAATGCAATCTACAGGCGAGGGATCTAGCAGCAGCAGTGGCCGAGGCCAGCCAGGCGAGAGCAGAGGTAGAGAGAAGCCGGGCCGAGACCGATCGAGCCCGAGCAGAGACGGAGCTGGTACGGGCAGAGATGGCCCGGCTGAGAGCGGAGACCCTGCGACGCCTAGATGATGCAGAGATGGAACAACTCTGAAAGGAGTTAGCGCGGGCACGAGCTGAGGTGGAGAGCTTCGGATCGGGACGGCCGACTTGGATCGCTACCAGACTGAGGCACGGGAGACGCGGCGTCAGATCTTCACACTGAAGATCGAGCTACGGACACTGGAGCGGACGGTCCGGATGATGGGCCGGGGACCGGAGCGGAGTGCCTCCTAGAGTGTGGTACATAGGAGTGCCGCCCCGAGCGGCTCAGTAGGAAATTTCCTTGTCAGCTCCTCCGCCCAGCGGAGGAATGAGAGGGCAGAGAGAGGACAGCAGGAGGAGAGTGCTTCCATAGCACCGCCACCCGTGAGGAGACCTGAGGATGGGGAGGATGATGGTGGCCCGGCTGATAGACCGACCGAATGATGCCTTTTTTATGTTTTCTTTATCACTTGTATAGAACCTTTGGCAAAATGGAATGAGATCCCTTCTTTTTAGTTTCCTATTTTGTTTTAATTTTATGCGAGCGTGAATGAATGAATGTGAAAAATGCAGGATGGACGAAATGTGAATGAATGAATGAGATGTATGCAGGAATGCATGTAAATGGGAAGAGAATGAGGTGTACAATGTGAAAGACCGCCAGGTCTAGGCAAGGGCAGAAGGAATAGCCTGAACTCAGCAGCAGAGAAAGTGACGGTCTAAGATCTGACCGTCATAATCAAACGACGCTTTGGTGAGAGACCGTTAATCATCATAGGCCCACTCTGGCAGTGGGGCATCAGGATAAACGACGGCCAATCGAGGGTGCGTCAAAGACAAATAATGGCCAAGGGTCAGACCGTTGATCATAGCAGAACGATAGTTGGTCAGGGCAACTAGCAGGAAATGCGACGGTCTGAAGGAGACGCGTCAGAATCAAGAGACGGTCATAAGCAAGACCGTCAGGAAGTGTTTAGCCCAGAAGAGAAGGAACTGAGTGCTGGGAATATGACGGCTCAGGGTTTGCGCGTTACAGAAAGCGACGGTAGACCCGTAGACCGTCACTCTCCACAGAACATGATTCGGGGAATTGAAACCCACAGAAAATGCGACGGCCAAGGGCTGGCGCGTCGGAATGAAGTAACGGCCGCACGATGGACCGTTAGAATCTGGGTTGTAATCCGAAACGGATTGAGCCGAGATAACTAAAACCCGAGGTTTAGCCACTTAGTTCATCATTAGAACTTATCCTGATTGAAGATAAAGCCTTCTAGTCTGAATCTTATCCTTCCAAAGTTAAATATAAGCCTTAGAAACTTGGAACCTTAATCAAAATCGCAGCTTTGCTGAAACCTCTGTTCTAGTGTTTGAAGAGCTCTTCCAAAGAGCAGAAAGCATGTTGAAGAGGAGCTTCGAGGTGATGGCTATGGAGGAGAAAGCTTACACCAGCCCCAAAGCTGCAAGAAAAGAGTATGGAGAACTCCAGCGGCTGACATCAATTCCCAAGCACTTAAGCTCCAATGCCCAAAGAGTGGTAAGTTCTTACAACTCACCCAAAGTTCAGAATTTTACTGCACTTATTCTTTTCATGACTTCCTTCTTTCTTTTCTCAAGCCCCTTCCTGGTCCAAGGTGCTATTCCAATCTGAAGTGGGTGGCTCCCATGGTAAAGGCACTTCTCATAGAGATCACCTCAATCCTTAAAGCATGGCATCTTCAACCCCTCTTGGTTTTAGGCAAGAATTTCCAGAAAATATCCTTCGATTGGCCAAGCCTTTCAGCACTTGTGGAACTATGGCATCCACAAACTCATACTTTCATCTTTCCTTCCTTCGAAGCAACCGTCCTTTTAGAAGAGGTAGAGACCTACCTAGCCCTTCCTAAGACTAAGGTGGGGGATGAAGATCGGGTTTGCTACACAATAGAGCCTATCGACCCGTCCTTGATCTTGAGTGATTTCATTCACAATCCAAAGGACGTGAGGACCATGATCAGCCCACACCACATTCACTTGACACCCTTGGCGCAATGGATAGTGTCTCATTGTAAAAATAAGTGGGAGAGACATGAAGCAATAGCCAAGGCGGTGGCGGTTTGCTTGTGTGGAGTCTTTCTTTTTACTACTACCGACCACCTCTTAGACATCCAAAATCTTGGCATTATTAGCAGGCTGTGGCGGGGAATGTCTATCTCTCAAGCGGTCCTCTCATACCTTTATGAAGGACTAAGCTCGGCTTGCATAGGGGGCCCCTTGTTTGGTTCCATGATACTCCTTGAGTGCTGGATGGGAATAAGAATCAAATTCCTTCCCAAGGAAGACATAATTTCAGCAAGCCGGATCTTCGGGAGCCACCCTCTCTTCTTCATCGGAGGGGCATTCGGATATTTTCCTCAGGTTGAATGCAAGACGGCGGACAAGAAAACTCGGGACGAATGGCGCCTCTTCCTTAATATTCTTCCAATAGACAAGTTCATCATGCGACCAAGGGTCCTCCGAAGCACTCTTCTCAAAATACCGCGGCGTCAAGGCCTGGACCTCCAGCTAGTAGGGAACACTACCATGGCGATCTACAACCCGCACCGATGCCATCTTCAGATCGGACTACCTCGAATCAGCGTTTCTGCACTATCACACTACACTCCCCTTCTACCTAGGAAGATGGGGACCGAGGAAGATGAACGAGCAGTCCGGAACGCGCTGACCATGTGGGAGATCAGCAAGGTGCGTCCGTGGCAAGCAGAAGTTGAAGAGAACGACGAAACACGTCGAGATTACATGAAAGAGTTAAGAAGAATCCGCCCCCTTGCGGATAAGAAATTGAATGTATCTTGATTTTCCTTTTTGTTCATGAGAGATATCACGTAATTGACAATCGAAGTTGAATTTATCAAGAATTATATTTCATTAATCTTTGCTTGAATGAGATGAGATTGCCATATTTGAATGATCTTGAGTTCCATAGTTTGAAAGGCTAGAATGATGTGAGCAGACAGGGCTTCTGGAGTAAGAGACGGATATGCACTGGGCCGCCATAAGGAAATAACGGTCCTGCGACAGGCCGTCATAATGAAAATAACAAGAGCCCTATCTCAGAAGGATATGACGGATGGGTCTTGAGCCGTTATATTCAAGTAACGGTAGATCTCAGACCGCTAAAGTGATGGTTCAACGAAAAGGAAGAAGGCCCATGCCTGAAGGGAAATAACGGTCAAAGATGGGCCCGTTATATGACTGTAACGGTCTGATGCTGGCGCGTTACACACTTTGAACCTGCATAGTTGTGAGCTTTTGCTTTTGGACTTGTCCATGTATTCTGCACATACTCAAACATGAAACAAGTTAGATCTGTTCTTAGACTCAACCCCTTGCCTTGAAGCAAGTTAGATAATGACCGTTTCTTGATGGTTGGTCAAGGGGTGGAGCCTTATTAAATAGGCAAAAATATAAAAAAAATGTGATGCATGCTATGCATATGATGGTATTTGTGGGAGTTTTGGAAAATATTCAATGTTTTTGGATTTTGGAAATATTTGTTTTGTTTTAGATTTTTGAAAATATTTGATGTTTTTTGGATTTTGAAAATATTTGATGTTTTTGGATTTTGAAAATATTTGATGTTTTTAGATTTTGAAAATATTTGATGTTTTCTTGGATTTTGAAAATATTTGATATTTTTGGATTTTGAAAAACCAGTGCCTCTCTAGCAACACGAGACCTTCCTTGTTTTAGGTTGAGTCTTGAGACCGGCGTGCAATAGTGTGACAACCCCTGGCCGAGACCTAATCATTGTGACGGTGTTTTTACCAATGCCATACCTAGGGTACTCATCTCAGTCCTAAAAGGAAAAAAGGATCATGGGGGTAAGCTTAGGCCAGATATGGGAGTTTTTAGAACTTGATTCCCTCACCGTACAACCCTATTTGAGATTTGGTCTGTTGTGCCGGGGCTTTTATGTCCGTCATCGAACCTTTGTCCACTTAGGCATGCATGCGACCGGGCTCATAACGTCCCGCGGGAACTGTACTGCCACTCTTGTCATGCCTAGTTTTCTTTTTTTCTTTGGAGCTTTTGAAAATTCATTCACAGACTTTGAGATGATGCTTTTGATTTTGTTTGTAAAGAGCACTCCTTTTCTTTTCTTGTCCTTTCTTTCTTGTGGCGTCAGGTCATAACGGACTTGCCCCTGTTTGAGACCTCTTCTCGTTAGGGAGTTTGGATTGGTTGTCTCTTCCTTATTTACTCCTTGCCCCTGAATTCAGCCGAAGAATGAAGCGGACAGGGACTTCGACTTTCCCCTAAAGCATGGCCGAGGAAAACGGTGTCTTATAAGCAAGGAACCCGATCAGGGATGCCGTGTAGTGTGTGATTGCCTTACTCGGGACCCTCTTTTCGAAGATAGGGAGGAAGTTCTTATTACCGGAGAAGCACATGGTTTAGATTTTTAAGGAAAGAAACGCTTAAGATATAACCCATTCAACGGGTGAGAGAGCTCCTCACCTTCCGCGTTTACTAAACGATAAGTATTTCCTGGATAAGCCTCCTTTACTACAAATGGCCCTTCCCAGTTAGGTTGTAACTTGGACCTAGGACCTGCAGACCGAATGAATTTGCGTTTCAAAACAATATCACCCGTCATGAATTTACGTTCAATTACCTTCTTTTGAAAATAACGCGAAACCCTCTTTTGATAAACAGAAACATGATCAGCCGCATTCATCCTCTTCTCATCCAAGAGTTCCAACTGGACCAGCAACGCCTCCCGACGCTCATCGAGATTAAGTTCCTTATCGAGCTGCACTCTAAGGGAAGGGATTAAGATCTCATAGGGGAGCACCGCCACCATCCCATAGGTTAGGGAATAGAGAGTTTGCCCTATAGGGGTACGGACGGAGGTGCGGTAAGCCCACAGAGCTTCCACCAATCTTTCAGGCCAATCAGAAAATTTATGTGCTTCGCATGTTTTCTTGATGATTTTAAGAAGGGTTTTATTAGTGGCCTCGGCTTGACCGTTGCCTTGAGGGTAATATGGAGATGAATGATGCAGTGCAATATTGAACTTCTTACATAGGTCCTCAAGCTCTTGGGAGATGAACTGGGGTCCGTTGTCGGTGATGATGCTGCTTGGCACCCCGAACCGCGAGATGATATTCTTCATGATAAAGCGGCACACCGTTGTAGCTTTGATTTCTGCGTACGCCTCGGCTTCGGCCCATTTGGTGAAGTACTCAGTAGCGGTGAGGATGAAGGATTTTTGCTTGATCTGAGAATTAGGATCACCGAGCGGGCCGACAACGTCGAAAGCCCACATAGAGAATGGCCAAGGAGCAGTCATAGGATGGAGGGACGAAGCTGGAGAGTGAATTTTATCAACATGGAGTTGGCATTTAAGACACCTCCGGACATAGAGGGAGCAATCTTCCTCTAGAGTGGGCCAATAGTAGCCCTGCCTAAGGATCTTCTTCGTTAGAGCCTGGCCATTGACATGACCTCCACACTCACTAGAATGGGCCGCTTCAGCCACTTTCCAAGATTCTACATCATCCAAGCATCTCATGAGCATTCCATTAGTAGCGCGCCTATACAGTTCTCCTGCAATGATAGTGTACCTTGCGGCGGCTCTTCTTATTGCTTTACGCTGCTCGGCCTTTGCCCCTTCTGGGAATGACCCTTCTTTACAAAACAATTCGATTTCATGATACCAAGGCAATTCTTCTTCGTCCAGAATCTCCTCCAGTTCTGTTAATGAAACTTCCTTGAGATCTTCCTTCTCAACTCTCGCCTCTACAGATTTCCTGAGGTTGATGAACCAAGGATCTTGAAGAGAAGGCGCGTCCAATCTCTGGATGATAATGGTCTCAGTACTACGACTGAGAGGAAAAGATAAGGAGGAAGCAAGAGATGCCAAAGCATCAGCTAGAATGTTCAAAGAACGGGGAGTATGGATATAGATCAGATTACGGAATCGCTTAGCAATGAGCGTGACCAAATCTTGATAAGGTTTGAGCTTGGGGTCACGAGTACGGTAAGTGGACAGAACTTGTCGTAGAATGAGCTGAGAGTCTCCTATGATGTTTAAATAGCGCGCGCCTAGGAGATAGGCGTGCTTCAAGCCGGCCAGGAGAGCCTCATACTCAGCGATGTTGTTGGTGGCAGGAAATCGAAGTTGATAAGCGAAGGGGATGGTTACTCCGTCTGGGGTAAGCAAGACAGCACCGATCCCTTGGCCTTGGGAGTTGAGCGCACCATCGAAGTGCAGAGACCAAAAGGGATGATGAGAAAGGACAGAGAGATGCTCATCAGGGAAATCATCCTGAATGGAATCGATATGAGGAATAGGGAGATGTGCCAGATGCTCAGCAATGGCATATCCTTTGACTGCCTTCTGAACGACAAAGGTGATGTCGAACTGAGAGAGGAAGCTCTGCCATCGAGCTAACCTACTAGAAAGGACGAGTTTTTCTAAGAGATAACGGACCGGGTCCATTCTAGAGATCAACCTAACTGGGTGGGCAAGGAAGTAATGTCTAAGCTTCTGAGCTACCAACACTAAGGCGGCACAAGTCTTCTCCATAGCGGTGTACTTGGATTCGGCTGGATTAAACAGTCGAGAAAGGTAGTACGCAGCCCGCTCTTTCCCTTCATCATCCACTTGTGCTAAGACCGCCCCTAGGGAGTCCTCAATAACCGAGATGTATAGGATTAGGGGTTTCCTAGGGACAGGAGGTTGCAAAACCGGGGGATTGGACAGATACTCTTTGAGGTCGTCATAGGCCTTTTGACAATCTTGAATCCATTCGAACTTGACGCCTGCCTTAAGCAACTCATAAAACGGATGACACCTCTGAGAATGCTGAGATATAAATCTTCTAATGAATTGCAGTCTACCAATCAATCCTCGAAGTTCCGTAATGTTCTTTGGCGGAGGCATGTCCATGACGGCCTGTGCTTTTTTAGGATCAATCTGGATCCCCCGTTTGCTCACTATGAACCCTAACAACTTCCCTGAGGAGACTCCGAACACACACTTCTTCGGATTCATCTTAAGCTTATACTCCCTGGCCCTCTGCAGCACTTTAGCCAGGATAGAGGGGTGCTCTTCTTTTGTTTTTGACTTCACCAAGATGTCATCCACGTAAGCTTCCATGTATATGTGCATCATGTCACCCTTTGATAGGTGGCACCTGCATTTTTTAAACCAAATGGCATAACTACATAACAAAACGTGCCCCAGGGTGTGGTGAAGGAAGTTTTCTCTTGGTCTTCCGGAGCGAGACGGATTTGATTGTAGCCCGAGTACCCGTCCATAAATGACAGAGCTTCATACCCGGCAGTGTTATCCACTAGGACGTCTATATGAGGTAGCGGGAAATCATCTTTGGGACATGCTTTGTTTAGATCCCTGAAATCAATGCATATGCGCACTTTTCCATATTTTTTGAGGACAGGGACTATGTTCGCCACCCACTGAGGATATAAAACCACTCTGACGAACCTGGCCTTATATAGCTTGTCGACCTCTTCTTTGATCTTTAAGGCCATGTGGGGGTGAAATCTTCTTGACCATTGTTTCACAGGTGTTGCCCCTGGTTTAAGCACGAGTCGATGTTCCACTAAGGAGGGGTCAAGACCTGGCATGTCCTCATAAGACCAGGCGAAAGAATCTCTATACTCCCTTAATACCTTAATTAGATCTTCTTCTACCTGTGAAGGGAGATCAGTAGAAATGATGACGGGCCTTGGGTCTTCTTCTGTTCCCAAGTTGATTTCCTTTGTAGGTTCATCTACTGCCGTCGACGGCTGGTCGAATCTTTTTAGTCCTTGTGCATATAAGTCGGCAGTGTCATCTACATTGTTGTCTTCATCTATTGGATCCTTCTCATCCAAAACCTCATAGACGCCTAATCCGTCGTCGCTCCATTCCCCTTCTATTTCCTCTTCATCCTCAATCACGATTGTTGTAGCGATGAATTCCGGACACTTCAAAAGAGCATGACACCGCTGAGCTATATCTTGCAAGAACCTATCAGGAACAGATCGGGACGGATGCGCAAGAGAGCGCGGTTCAGAATGGGAAGGGTTGGACGACCCAGAACAAGACCCTACTTCTCTAGACCTAACGGACTCTACTCCTCTAGACTCGACGGACATTAATCCTAACCTAGGGGACAGAAGACCTAGTGGAAGGGGAGGAACAGGGGACTCGTGCCCTTGGGAGGATGGAGACAGGATAGCGTAATCTTCCACTGAAATCTCCATTTCAAGTTTGACATTTTTTTTTGGAGATCAGCAGAGACTACACAGCAAGATGGAGGAGGTGGGAGCTGCATAGGGAACAGCTCGGGGAAGATGCAATCAAAGAAGGGATCAGAAGAAGAGAACCACATCTCGTGGAGCTGAGCGTTGGGAGGAGGAGGAGTAAACAGAGTGGATAGATCAATGCGTGGACACTTCCCGCTAGTACAAGGAATGAATAGAATCTCCGGTGGATCAATAAAAGATGAATTTACCATGACAGGAGGAAGGCGGGGTATGAATTCCTTTTGTTGAAAGATAGATTGGAAGCGTGAGAAAGACCAAGAACAGACAACTGGAGAGCTCTCCTCCTTCTGTAGATTAACAATAACCTACTTCTTCGGCCTCCACTGCATAGGCCGAACTTCTTGTTGCTTCCTCTGAGATTCTTCCTCATAAAAGAGCCCCTGCAAGGCCTGACTGTAGTCGAGCATGTCATCATCTGACCCTCTTGGCAAGGGAGGCGGACTGGCAATTGGACACACTATATTCCTTTCTTGTTGAACCGGCTTTGGAGCTAATGTGCCAGGCTGGAGAGGCCCTTTGACAAAATGCTGACGATAATCCCAGGTGAGCGGCCCAGAATCACTTATCATAGATAATGCTGTCTCCTTGTAGCCGAGACCTCTCCTACCCATTTTCCTTCCCTTAGGTATAGGCTTAGTCATCCCTTGCAGTTGCGCACCGAGGCCTCTCCCCGGTTGATAGCCCAGTTTCAATATAATGTTCCACCCCTTTGAATCCCGAATCTGCGCTTCAGTTTGTCATTAACTGGAGTAGCGACGGGCTTAGGGGATGTATAAGGCCAAGGAAAGTTCAAATCCAGCACTGACAGAACGGGCCGGCTGCTTGGCCAAAGTGTGGGAAGAACTTGCTCTGAAATAGCCTTTACTGACTGCACTGTGGATAAGCTCTTAACTTTGATGACCCTCCCTTGAAAGGGGAACTTAATGCACTGATGTGCAGTGGAGGGCACGGCGCCGAGTGTGTTAATCCAGGGACGACCCAAGATAGCCTTAAACATAGGGTCGATATCAAGAACATAGAATTCCACGGCCATAGTAAGGGGCCCGAGCTCTGCCTGAATGGTGACTACCCCGTGACATGCCCGCCTTGAGTTGTCATATGCCGCTATAGTGGTGGGGGTAGGCCGCAGTAACTCTTCAGATATGTTGCATGCCCGGAGGGTGCTGAGTGGGCAAACATTAATTGAGGCCCCTGTGTCAACCAGTGCTGCCTCAATGTCGACTTTGTTCAGAGTAATTGTTATGCAGAGCGGCATTTGCCGAGCCCCCGGAGGTGCAAGCTCGGTTTCAGAGAACGTGATTGCCGGCCCTTTGGAGATGGTTGCCAGTGCCGTCGGTAGGCTATCAACTGCAATGTCTTCGCTAACCATTACCTTCTGTAGAAAATCCCTCAGTGCATCTTGATGAAGGGTAGACCTTTTGATCAGCTCCAGCACAGATATTTTGGCGGGCACTCGATCTAGATGATGCAGCAAGTCATATTGAGTACCCGACAAAGGTCCAGTTTCTTCTTGCTCGACCACCGGCTGAGAGGACTGGGGATTAGAAGTAACGTAATTCCGATGGAACATCTTCCCGCTCCTCAAAGCACAGCTTGCTGCGGCATCTGAAGATAGTATGATGGGCCCTACGGGATGGGTGAATGGAACTGGTGGTGCGGGGGAGGCGGTTTGGTGGAGCGTAGGGTTGATGAGTTTAATGGGCGGTGCGCGGATGATGGATGAAGGATTGGTGGAAGGCAGGGTGGTGATGGATGTAGATGCGAGTGGAGGGAAGGCTAGCGGATGTTTGAGAGTGGGCGAAGGATTAGGTGGTGGTGTGATGATGGCGAGGGGAGTAAGTGTTGGAGGGTATGATGGGATGGAGAGCGATAGAGGGTTTGCTGGAGCGGGTGTGGATGGTAGGACGAGCGGAGAGGGTGTTGGTTGTGTAGGGAGGATGAAGGAAGGGTTGCGGGGGTTGTGGTGGAAGGCCATTACTTGCTGTGTGGCGCCATCATCATCAAAAGACCACCCGGGGTTGGGGGCCGGTGGTTGAACCACGTTTACTTGTGCTGGTGCCGGCGGCTGCTGCTGAGGAGCGGGTGGATGATTCGGCATCGGGTTCTGATGGATGCCCAGGTCTTGTACTTGCTGCGGTTGATGCTGTTGTGGTGGCTGCTGCGGCTGTGGCGCTTGATGCTGCTGCACTTGCTGCCCCTGTGGCTGCCTTCTTTTTTCTTTAATCTCAACAATGGCCCTATGCATTTCGGCCCAGTCGATCCTCTGCCCCTCATGTAGGTCATAGACAAGATCTCGGAACTGAAAACATCCTTCTATGGTATGGCCTAGCTGCCGGTGGAACATACAATACTTAGTCTGATCGACTATCGGGTTCCAAACAGGCCGTTCCAGAGGAAGTTGGATTGCATTCACTGACATGAGTGCCGAGAAGATATCCGTAAGTGTCTCGGGCAATGGAGGATACTGGGCTCTCCGGGGAGCCGGGCGCTTGCTATTTGGATTGTTGTTGTTGTAGCCGTTGGGTGGAGGGACGTTATGGTATTGTGGTGGCGGTGATGGTTGTTGTGGTGCGGCGAAGGTGTTTTGTGGAATGGTGAAGGCGGGTGGAGGGTTTTGTGGAGTGGCTTGGAAGTTTTGCGGAGCGGCGTTTTGTGAATTGCGGGGGTTTTGGTTGTAGCGGAAAGGTGCGGCCTGATATGGAAAAGCAACGGCTTGTACTTGCTCATTTGTTTGGACTCCCTCAGTAACCGGCCCTTGGGGTTTCTTGTGGTACTTGGGCTTTTGGTTTTCGAAAAGAGAATGGATAGGGGAGTCCTTGAATTGAGTCTGTATAAAGCGCGCCCGGCTGTAGAGTTGATGCATGTTAGCTATATCATTCATTGCCAAGATGTTGCGGAAAGTCGGCGTGTCATTGGAGATCAGCAGTTTGACTTTCTCTTCCTCCGAAATATGGCCAGGCACTCTAGCGGTCATCTGCCTCCACCTGTCTGCATAGGTGGCGAATTCTTCTTCCGGTTTCATTTTTTCGGCTACTAGGTCTGTGAATGAGTATTCTGGTCCGACACTGTCTTGAAACCGTTGAATGAATTTGTCCTTAACTACCTTGAAACTCTCGGCCTCTTCCAGTGGCAGAGAATAGAACCATTCCAGAGCAACTCCATCTAAGGATCGGCGGAATAAATACGCCATGAGGCGATCATCATATTGGAACTGCGCCGATTCATATAGAAAATCCCTCACATGGATAAAGGGATTGCTGTTCCCATCGTACTTGCGATAGTTGGGGAGCTCTGATTGCGGAGGGAACTGAATGTTCTGGAAGCTCGGAATAGGAATATCGGCCAAGGATTGTGGGCCAACCCTTTTCTGGAGAAAGTCGAGTTGTTGCTGCATGGCGGCCCACTTGTCAAGCAAGTCCTGCTCTTGGGAGAGAGCAGGGGTAGTGAAGGACGCCGATTATTTTTGAGGAGCGGATGGAATGACTGTAGCAGAAGGGGGAGGCCCATAGGCATGAGTAGAAGGATAGACAGTGGAAATAGGGCGCCCGTAAGAAGGATATTGGGCCTGAGATATACCCGGATGGGAGTGAGTTTGGGCCACCCCTTGCTGAGGGTGTAAGAAATCAGAAGGGTTCATGAGAAGCTGTGAAGCCACCGAACCAGAATTGTGATGATCCACCTGGACAAAAGAAGGGATAGGCGATTTCCCTTTATCAAAAGACTGATGGGCTGAATTGGAAGATTGGCCCATCTCCATGCCAGCGAAAGTGATGGTCCGGGGTTGGACCGGAGTGAGGTCAATCGGAGTGGGATGAACGGACGGCCCGATAATGGAAGGATTAGATTGACCTTGAACAGCGGCGGAGGGAGAAGCGTTGGACCCTTGCATAGCTTGATATAGGACTTGAAGTTGGGTCGGGTCCAATTGGGCCATCATGTGAAGGACGGAGCCCGCGGAAGGAGCAGAAAGAGAAGGGGTACCTTGACTACCTCCCACAGATGTGGAGGACGGGAGAGGGGCAGTCCCTTCTCCGGAGGGAAAGGTGGCAACCCTAGGGGGGTTCTCAAGGAGCCCTTGAGGAAGAGAGTCCTCTTGGGAGCGCGGAGGATTGAAAGGTGCCATGGTGGACTCGAAGAGGGGATTAGAATAGAACGTGAAGACGGAACTGACTCGAGAAGATGATTCAGACGGACGAAAACAACCCCACATGAACCCCATATGGAGATATGAGCAAAGCAAGGAGGAGGTCAAGTATCACCCAAGCGATAAATCACAGCAAAAACTGCGAAAATAAATGCACCTCGGATGTGTACCTGCCAGGAGAATAACGGTCGAAGGACCCTACGTCAGAGAATAATAACGGTCTAAGGCCAGACCGCCAGATAAGATATAACGCAGGGGGATGAGACCGTCAGATGAGCCAGGGAACCAAAACCAGACAGAAGTAACCAGAAAGTCCGTGGAAGCTCACACAGCAGAACCAAAGTGGCGGTCTAATGCCCCTGCGTCAGAGAACTGTGACGCGGGGACACCTGGCCGTCAGAGAACTCAGAAAACCAGAATGAGCAATAATCAAAGGGGAAACAAAAGGCAACTCCACAAGCTGATGATGGCAGGTTTAAACAAGAATCAAAAGCACGATTGGCACAAGTTGTCCCACCGTGATCGCCAAAAAATTATCTGTTGATATTTATTTGTCTATCTTCTATCTTTTCTTTTGAGGTTTGCAAAGTAATATGGCAAGATGACAAACAAGCAATCAAAGATCTACTCAAACCTATGAACATGTGAACATGAACCTAGGCAATCATAGCTAGCTCTAGCATGGGCACGCTATCTCAGTCAAACTACGCTAAGGAAAAGAAAAACACACGCCGGGGCGTGGAGCAAGGAATAAATAAAAACACACCGTGAAGGTGGAACATGCAAGGAAAATAGGAAAATATGATGAAGATGACAACTAATGCCCAATACCAAGGAAAGATGTGATCGCCACCAAAGTAAACACAAGCCAAAAAACCTGAATATACCTTGGAAATAGGTGGATGAAACACCCGCCCACGGGAGAGAAAACCAGAGAAAGCCAGCATATCAACTTGGAAGTAACGGCCAGAACCCCGTGCGTCGCTTGGAAGCCACGACCGTACGATAGACCGCCGGAAGATAGTGACGCGCCTGCACCAGACCGTCAGATAACCTGCAGTAACAAAGCTTGAATTCTTTTAACTCCAACTCTTCAGCCGGCTAGAAGACTTGGTCCTCGTGCTAATGAACCTGTAAACCTGCCAAAGATGTGGAAAGACAAGACAAGACAACCTCAATTAGCCCTTTTCACAAGCATAGCATCAATTCTTGAGGAGTTTAAGAACATCAAAAGGAGAGGGAATTACCGGGGAGTTTTGGTTTTTTAACCCCTCTGGGTGTTTTAAAAGTTTGGGAAGATGTTTGTATGTTTAAAGAACAATGAAAAACGTGGAGAAAGAGGAGGGACAATGCTTGTATTGAGGAAAAACCAAGGAAGGACTCAAGCATGCAATGATGAACTTGAAAGACCAAAACTAAAGTACTCCCTTGATTATGAGATGGATGGACGTGGGAAGCAGTTCCTCTTGGATGAAGACGGCTCCTGAGTTTGGCAGCACTTCGTCGTGAATTCGAGATCTTCCTCCTTTGCCATGAAGTCAAGGGTTCTATTTATAGACACTCAAACTCTTAGGTCGAGCAGAGGATAATTCAGACGTGAAAGGAGATAACTCTTAGCAAATCCTCGAAGATAATATTACCAAGAGTCCATAGGATCGAACGGGAGATCCTGAGGATCAGATTTGAAAGAGATAATGTCAATCTAAATCCTTATCTCGACCACGGAGTAGCAGAAAAAAGGCCTGAACTGTCAGGACTCTCGGAAGGAAGTAACGGCTGCACGACAGACCGCCACTTGGAAGTAACGCATCAAGGAACAACCGCCATTTTCAACCCTATCCCAAAGAGATAAGATCAACGGGAAGAAGATCCAAACAATAGGACTCTTGAAGGAAGCGACGGCCAAGGCATAGGGCGTCAGAATGAAACGACGGCTGCACGACAGACCGTCATCATCAACGTGGAAATTAAGGGATAAGCACTGAAAACGAGGCCTCAAGCCTTAAGACTCTTCAAAGAGTAACGGCCCAGGATCTATCCGTCAGAAGGAAGCAACGCGCCTGACTGAGACCGTTATTATCATTGAGGTTCAAAAAATAGAGTGAAGGGTTTTGCTAAGCTTCATCCAACGAAATGCCACCGGGAGCCACATCTTAATCCAGGAATAAAGACCCAAAAAATAGGCTTCAACTGATCAAGAGACTCAATGAAGAGTGAACAACTCTGAGCATCATATAGAATGAAATAAGGAGATGACCTGACTTATTGGGTATAAAACGGGTGTCAATAGTCCCCTTCCCCTAATCCAGGGGCATCTTCCAGCTTTCCTCTCCGGACACGTCCGATTTCACTTCTCACCTCTTTCCCTTGACCCCGTTGTGGATTCCTCATACTCATCCCCCGACCTCATCGGGTCATTTTTCTGATCTTTCCCCGACTTTGTCGGGCGGTTTTTACTTCTTGTCCCCGGCCTCCTTGGGTGTTCATGCATTTTATTCCCAGCCTTCGGCGGGTGATCGCTACTCTCCTTCTCCGACCATGTCGGATGATTCTTCTCCTCCTCTTTTTACTTACTCCTCTCCACCCTTTCGGGGTTCTCACCCTTTTTCTTGCTATTTTCGAGGCTTTAGCCCGCCTTGATCTCAGTTAATCCCCGTTTATTCTGTATCTGGTTCCTTGTTATCAGGGCCTCAGTGCCTTAGCGAGCGAGTTCTAGCCCTCGTCTCTCTTCCTTTTTATCCCTTCTTCGTATAGTATATGTCCGCCACTCCTCTATGTCGAGGAATCCAATCCTTTGCTCTCCTTTCATCCTTTATCCCGACAAGCAAGAAAAACAAAGTTTGCACTCCTCAAAGCTCGATGATCGAAATCGCTTCAGGAGGCCGGTTTCCACGACATGGATTTGCAAAGGTATCTTTGATTTTGTGCCGAAACATGTTATCATAGCTATTACTCTGTTATTTCTACACGCGCTTATAATGTGGGTTCCTTAACATGATTGACTGGCTTTAGGAGTCTTTGTTTAATTAGATCTTAACTTTGTGTCAAATAAAAAGTTAGCTTCTGCAGCATCCTTAGGCTGGTGATAGCTTCGCGCTGGGAGTCTAGTTTCCTTCCCTGATCGTTGAGGGTGACCTTTGAGTATGGGTTTTTCACACACAACACGGCGAGCCATAGCCGATCTCTCTAGTGCAACACCGTTGCTGCTTTGGCCATACTTTGGGTATGCACAAAGGTCTTTTCTTTTCAATGCTCGGCCAAGTGCAGGGGCAAGAGATGGATGGATAAGATGACCAACCTAGACACTCCCCAATACGAGAGAGGTCTCAAATAGGGGCAGTCTTGACCCTCAAAACTAAGCTTTCGTGTTATACCTAGCCAATAAGGGCTGCCAAAATAAGAAAATGAAACAATACAAGAGTATGAATCAAAGGCATGGCAAGAGTGGCAGTACAGTTCCCCGCGGGACGTCATGAGCCCGGTCGCATGCGTGCCTAATAAATATGGGTCTAAAAATCAAAGACACCAAGTCCCGGCGCAACAGACCTACTCTTTGAGGGGTAGTGCCCTGGAAGGAAGTTGAGTCTCGATATCTCCCATCCTGCACGAAGCTTGTCTCCAATTTTTCTTCTGCTTCTCCCTCTTAGGCTGGGTTGTATCCCTGGTATGGCCTTAGTAGGGGCACTGTTATTTAGAGATAGTTGGCTGTGGTAAGCTACCATTACATGCACACCCTGCTTAAGGGAAGTCTTTGGTGAGAGGGGTAGGAACGACGATCCCTAGCCAATAGTTTGAGCCCGTCTTTAGATGCTGCAGATTACTATGTCAAAACCACAAAAAAATCAAATACTTCAAAATCAACATCAAAACAAAAAATCAAATAGTTCAAAAAAAATAAAAAAAAACTAAATAAAAAAAAAATGAAATATTAGTGAAAATCCAAAAAAATCATAAAAAGCCAAAAATGTGTCTTTTATGCATTTGCATTTGTTTTGAGGACAGATCCGTGATCTATTTGTTAAGTGTGCAGGTTGCAGGCGCTTCAAGATTCCTGACTCTGTCTCTCGTCTTGCATCTCATCCACATCTTTGACCTATTCTCTCCTTCAAATCATGTCTCTCGATCTGTTCTGAAGCTTATGTCCTTCTCAAACTCTTGCTTCCTCTGATCATATCTATATGAGAGGGCTTTACCTCACGATTATGAACCTGACGGTTCTGCTTCATTCTGATCTTAAGCTTTGATTGAAGAGTGTATTTGTCACATCTCTGTCCCGCATGTGTTATTTTGTCCCATGAATTGTGTAGTCGTGCATGCGTCGTGTTCCCCTTGTTGTGTCACATTGCGTCTACCCTGGTCAAGCGTGCTTACTTTCTTCAGGACGCGGTCGGTCGCGCGACCGCTACTCTATCTGGCGGTTGTCATCGAACCGCGACTGAGTTGCTGAGCCCGCACACCCCTGCCTTTGTTAGTCGCGTCTCACCCTCACACAATTTTCTCTCTCCTTCATGAGTCGATTGTGTAAGGCATTAGTAGATTGACAAGCTCCATGGTTGCACACAAACATTCACATTCATTTAAAACAAAACTCATGGCATCATATATATATATCAAGGGTCTCCATGTACACGTGTGGTGCCAACAGAATGAGAAAGATAAACAACAAAGCATAGTCAGGCCCGGCCCTCGCCAGGTCCCTCACTCTCACCCCCGCCCTCTCGCCTCTTCTCCGGAGGACCCATGGCTGTGCTGCCCTCCTCTCGGCGTCGGCGCCTCTCTTCCTCCTCGTTCCTCCGATGGCCGGAGGAATCGGTGAAGTAGTCCCTGACAGAACCGCTGAGTGCGCCACTCTGGGAAGCGCTCCGCTCGGGGCCTCGTACCATCATGTGAACTGTCCTCTCCATGGTCCATAGCTCGATCTTGAGGTCGTGGATCCACTACCGGGCCTGCTCTGCCTCCTCGCGATAGCGGCCGGCTGCCGCTGCCTCATCCCGTAGCTGGGTAATCTCCTGCATCGCTGCCTCCAACTCCCTTGCCTGCATTATGCATTCCATTGGTGAATAGCCATTCATAGAAAAGATCATTGAAAGGAGGCTGTGTCACTCACCCTCTCGGTAAGTGAAGTCTCGGCCTCGTCGGCCCGTGCAACCGCCCTGGCAAACTCAGCATCCCGTTGGGCCCGGTCTGCTGGTGCCTGTGTGGAGGAAGAAGGGGCATCTGAGCCATGGCGCTGGGCTCCCGCAGCACGCTATACATTGAAGTCAGTCAATCTCATAAGCATCATAGCATAATCGCATTTCTAAGTCTAGAAAGCAGTAAAGGCTCACCAGGAGATCCAAAGGGCGCTGAAGCTCGTCCCGCTGCTGCACGGTCGAGTGGAGTAAACCCTGGAGCTCTGCGATGTGCCCCTGCGGGTCAAGCTGCATTCAGAAGCATCAACATGTCAGCATGTCAGCATAATAGGAAAAGCACTAAGTTTAGGAGTTCTTACCGGTCGTCGGGTGCCGCGGAAGACCTGATCCCCATAGCATCGTGCATTGGCCTTCAGGCAGGCCTCTTCTGTGTCAGATCTAGCCCGCACCTCATGTCCGCGACGCACCCAGTCTCGGATCTGCTCCTCCGCTCGAGCGATCCAGTCCACTGAACCAACTAGCCCGCGCGAGTGTCGCCCCACGCGCTCCTCCTCGGCGCTCTCCCGGGTCGGGAATGCCACGTCCGGCTGATGCACTCCCCGGG
Organism: Amorphophallus konjac; assembly: GCA_022559845.1. Lineage (NCBI taxonomy): Eukaryota > Viridiplantae > Streptophyta > Magnoliopsida > Alismatales > Araceae > Amorphophallus > Amorphophallus konjac. Next base: position 226,969,346 of record CM040123.1, on the reverse strand, counting down.
TCCTCATGATCAGGCGGTAGCGGAGTGGCTCCACCATGTTCATGCAGTGTAGCCAAATGTCTCGACCAGAGTACGCCAGCGCTACCTCCACCCAAGGCTGGCCCTCGAATCCCTCGTCTCGGTAAGGTGTCCAGCGAACCTGTGAAGAGGAGTAAAGGTAAGCATACATTTCCACATTTGCATTTTAAGCTCTGGGTTAGGAACTCATAGATGCATAAGGGAGAGAGTCGATGTCGTCTTGAATCGCCCGCACTTGGCGTTTGAGCGATCCCGTGTCCCATCTAGTCACCCACCGCCTCGCGATGGGTAGACGGTCTGCATGAGCCTCTAGCCCTCTACCGAGGTGAGGCAGGTAGATATAGGCCCACACCTACATTCCACACATGCATTAGTCAGATAATCATATAAGCAGAAGCATGTAAATCTAGATCGTTCGAATTATAAGCATAAGCATTCAAATTTAGTGCATTCAAATTGAAATCATACCTGAAGAAATGGAGCAAAGCCGCCAAGCATCATCTGGCGGGTAGTGGTGCCAAGGGAGTCGAATAGAAAAGCTAACACGGCTACGCCCCATGCGTATGATCCCATGCCCTCGAGGTCCTCCAGCAGCGGTAGCAGCCGACAGTTCACTGCATCTCCTCTCGTAGCAAAAAGTAGCCACCCAAAGAGCAACACCAAGAACCTCCTCAGTACCATGTCTGCCTCGGGTCCTGGCTCGGCAGACACTCTCTCCCTCGCTCGGTCCCTCAGTCACCCCAAGTGCTGCTCGGGTAGCTCCCCGACTGAGATCCCGGCACCTCTCAAGCCCAGGCTATCCTGTAGTCTGCCTCGTGGTAGTAGGGACGACGGCCGTCCCGGCCTATCCAGCTCCAGCCCCAACAGCCGTTGTGCCTGCTCTCGGTAGTCTGAGTGGGTGAAGCCACTCACCGGAGCCCCATGCACTCGAAGCCCTGTAATCCGCGCCATATCCTCGAGTGTGGGGATCATGTGTCCCCATGGGAATAGAAACGCCTTGCTGACTGGATCCCATCTGTCCTGAAGCGCTAGCAGTAGTGCGGCATCGATCCGGAGTACCTCCACGCTCAAGAACTCCGCGAACCCCATCGCTGCTAGCCTGGTCCGCTGAAACTCGGGCAGAGCAAGATATACAGCCCGGACTTGGAGCCATGAAATTCTAGTTCGGCTCTTCCCCTGCGAAGGAATTTCATCATTTAAGGATCAGCATAATACAGATAAACATTTCTAGGTAAGAATAAATTGAAATTTTCAAATCAAAAGGGGGTCTGGGATGGTCGCGGTCCTTGGGGAACCGCTACTATAGGTAGCGGCTACTGGTTGACCGCGACCTTCTCGCCATGACGGACCGGGCCATCCTTGTTTCTAGCTTTGTCCGTATGGGCTGTTTAGCCCTACATTCTATCACCTTGGGATCTTAGACCCCGTTCTAACAGCATGCAACGAGAAAAATTAAAATTTAAAGTGGGAAAATGAGGGGTTTTGGCCGCCGGCTTACCTCCGACGGTGGCACCCTCGGGGCTCTCTCTTCTTCGTCGTCCCCCTCGGTTCCTTCGTCGGCCTCTTCGGTGGCCTCGCCAGGTTCTTCGGGGGCGGCGGGAGCCGCCTCTTCTTCCATCACCGGCGGCGGCGGTTGGTCGTCTTCCACCGATCGCTCCGTGGAGGACGAAGCGCCCACGTCCGTCTCCATGATCCTCCGGAGGAAGCGGCGGGTGAGAAGCTTCCTAGGCATCCTTCCGGGAGAAGGAGAGGCTTGAGAAGAAAGGGGGAGAGATGGAGGGGGGGCTTGGGTCGGTGTTTGTAAAATGGTAGTGGGGGGAGGGAATGAAATGGCCGCCGAAGGGGCGGCCGTTATTTTTCAAAATCGGGTTGAGTGGACGCGGTCTGTCGAAGACCGCTACCTGGTGGTAGCAGTCTACGGATGACCGCGTACGGTACAAGGCCCATTTGCTCTCTTGTTCAACTGCTTCTTCGCTGATAATCACGCGTATGCCTTGTTTATTTCATCACTGTGGTGAATTTTGTTCGTTGCATTATATATACTGTTCATCTTTGTCATTATATTCTGCTTTGTTCATATCTATCTGCTCATGATTTTCTCACCTTGAAAAAGTCATAAAAATTCAAATATCCAAAAAGAAAAAAATGCCGTTTCGCTTGACAGGTGAGTCAGGTATGGCTTTCTATCCCTCCTCATTGTTGCATTACTATATGGCAGCTACATTACTATAGCTTCTCAAGGACCAATTGGTTTCTCGCGTGTTCCAGGGTCTGATGTTCCCCTTCAACAAAAATAATGATGATCTAGGTTCACACGCTTAACCTCCGGATAGGCCGCTAGGTTGGGAAAATCCGGGGAGGATGGTTCCATCCTGCACGCCGTGGTTGCAGATGGTGTCTTGACCTTGGTTATCCCTAGGCTAGCAATATTATCCTTGAGTATTTTCTATTTTGTGTTTTCTTTGCATTCATTTTTATGATTTCTTTATTTTAGCCCAGCATGCATCATATCATCTTTGAGCTCTCGCGTCTCGTGGTCCCTTCAAGGTTTCTCGTCAGCAATGGATAACTGCACATGATTTCTCTCGGATAAGAGATTCCTCATTCCACTCTGAATTTGAACGATTTCTCTAAACTACCTGCTTAGTTTGGTTGGCCAGCGTGATTCCTGTCCGGATTTTATCCCTGTTACAGTTTTCCTGCTTTTTACGTTGTGTTCCTTTCCGACCCCCTCATCGTCTGTAGATTGTGTCCCCGATGGGCCTGGTCGTGCCTCTTTTTTTCCTGTTAGTTTAGTTCTCCAGACATGTCTCATCCTTGTTATCCATTCCTTGTGGTTAGTTCAGCGTTTTGGGAAAATTCTAGTCACTTGTTGGTTGAGACGGGTGTCTTTTGCCTTGCTGCCCACTTATCTGTTCACTTCGCTTCATCTCCATGTCATCTCCATTTCACGTCGCTGTCACCTTCGCTCCATCTCCTTTCCACTTCGCCTCCATGTCGCTTCCGCTCGCTCCCTTGCAAAGCGGACATCAAGGAGGGGCATCTGTTGACACCCGTTTTATGCCTACAAGTCGAGTCCCTTTCTTATCCACTTAATGATGTCCAGAGCTATCCATCGCTCTGAAATATTTCCTTGATGGGGTTGTGAGTTTATTTCTTCATTATCAAGCTTCTTACTCCCTGGACGGGGTTTGTTTGGGGTCAATCTTTCCTTGGCATGCATTTTGATTGAAGCGGTTGACACTAGACCGCTATCACGCGGTTGCGGTCCTGATAGGACCGTGTCTATCCTATGACCCAATCCTTTGCGTTGACTCAGTCAAACCTTATTCTCGCGCCAGGTCGTGGTCTTCACCAGACCGTTTCCACTGATAGCGGTCGTGCGATAGACCGCGTTAGCCACCCGAGCCCAGTTCCGTCCGAGCTCCGTTTTCTTCGGCCAGGAGAGTCTTAGGACTCTATCTTTGGAAGATTTATCGCCCCGGGGGGGGGGGGGGGGTTGTGGACTCTCTGGGATGATTATCCTTCGATTTTTCATGATATTATCTTTGGAAAAAACCCCAGAATTCGCCCCGGGGAACCCTAACTCGACCTAGGGTTTCTAAAGGGTCTTTATAAAAGGGTTAGCTTTTGCCTCACTTCGGGGGGGGGGGGGGGGGGGGGGGACTTTTGGACATTCACGCCGAAATGCTGCCAGTTCGGGGAGCGATCTTCAGTCAAGGAACCTTACTTTCCACGTCCTAAACATGTTCGGTCCAGGGAGTATTTAATCTCTATCAATCAAGTCTTCTTTCTGTCCCCCCGTTTCTTTGCATTGCATCATTGTTCTTTCATCATTTCGTGTTGTTCTATCACGTTTTTAATCATTCATTGCACGTTTAAACATCCCTCCCACTGTTTATCACACTCCACAGGGGTTAAAAACCACCAACCCCCAGGTATTTGACCCCCCTTTTATGTGTTTTGATTTTTATAGCTTGATAGATATTGCACTACTTTTAGATCTAATCGGGTTTATTTTCTTTGTGTTTTCACTCTCCCCTGCAGGTTTACAGCACATTCAGCACGAGGCCCCTCTCTCTTGGCTGGCTGAGAGAGAGGAGGATCGAGCCCACGACACATGTTTCTGGGTGATGGTAGCGGTCATGGGTGAACCGCATTAATTATATCGCGGACGTGCGACAAACCGCTTTCATTGTCCAGCATCCCGCTCGCGAGTGCCGCTATGTTTCTCCTTTCCAAGACTTGTAGCTCGGTCTCCCTGAGGTATTAGTCTTGGTGGCGATCACGGTCAGTTCTCTACTCCTCATTCCCCCTTTTCATTTCATGCAATTTCATGTTTATATGCATGCTTATATTGTTTAGTTCGGGGCGGGGTAGATTGAAACATTTAGACCTGTGGACGTCAAAAAAAAATGACGACGTCGATCATACGGCATGCACGTCGTAACACTCGAGAGCAAGCCGGAGATGAAAATGCCGAATAAACCTCATGCCTCGCCCGATCAGGACGAGAACTCGCTTGGTGGTTCGCTACCCGCTAAGGAAGCCCCCTAAGCATAAGATACAGCTACAACGCTCCGACCGGCCATGCCGAGAGCTGAATCAGAGAGAAGTCGGGAACTCCGGCACAGTCTCGGCATGCACCGAAAGTCACGTAGAATCTTGGACCGAGTCCCAGAGGCTACAAACTGAATATTGCAGAGGCCATACGTTGCAAACATAACGTTCTGGGAATGCCGACATTCATATAAATGGCCGCGACTTCGAAAAGAATCTGTTTGGTGCTTAAAACGGCACGAAGGGGCCTTAAAATGGCGCGCCTTAAAACGGTGCGCCTTAAAACGGCGCGCCCCCCCTTCTCAAAATGGCGCGCCCCCTTTTTTTCTTTGGCTATCCGACGCGCTCCTGTCGAAGGGGCCTTCCCCCTTTGATGCTTAAAACGGCGCCCCTTTGAATGCACTAAAATGGCGCCGTTTTAACCCCTCATTCTCAAAGCCCACAGTAGACTATTCTCTGAAGCGTTTCCCCAGCGCGCAATCAACCCATCCCGTCATCAGTCCGATCCCCTATTTTCGTGCGCAAACGAAGAGAACTTACCTGAAATGGCCAGTCCTCCGACGTCCGACCAACGTGCAACCGCCTGAACTCCTCAAGCTCCCTGGAATGGCAATTTTCGAGCTCCGCACCGAACGTCGCTTCCCCGCCAGTCACTGTCGACCAATCCGGTAGAGGCACCTCCCCTACGCTATGAATCCCCCTACCTGCAGGCCACTCAATAGCGTCAAACATAGAGAGGGAGAAGAATGGAAGCGAAGGGGCATTGAACTTCAAGGGGCTCCTTTCCCAACTGGATGGATATATATATCGAGAGAAGAGAAGAGAGAAGAGGAGGATCAAAAAAAAAAGAAGAGAAGGAGAAGGGGTGGCCCTGGTTCTCGTGTGGCTCTCTGAGGCGAATAGGGGTGAGAGAGTTTCTTTTTCTCCTCCTCTGGGGAGCTTCCATTAAAGAAGGCCGAAGGGTGAGCAAGCTCTGTTCTGGTGCCGGAGAAGAAAAGGGAGAGAGAGAGGGGTGAGTGTGAGAGGTGAGTCGGGTGGGGTTCTGTGTTCTTTTCTTTCTTCCTCGACAGTATCTTCCCCCCCCCCCTTTTGATGTAGTCCATTTGTATCTTGGGATGAATCTCTTTCTATGCAAAACTCCTTCCCCGTTGTGTGGATGAATAAAAAGAAGAAAAGCCGTTTTCACAACTCTTGTGTTCTCCGTTCCAGTCTCTGCTCCGTCTACTCATTCTCCGATCATCCCGGGCCCTTGAGGGCTACCTGTCCATGGCATGACCCTCAATGGTACCCATCGCCGGATGAACATTTATGGCCCTTGTGGCAAATACATGTCCCGTTAGGAAACTTCCTCGCCCGCGAGCCGTGGTCGTTCTTGAAGGCTAGCCCTCGAACGTTCCATACTCACATTTGGGTTCGGACCGCCGTGAGGCCACTCCAATTTTCGAGAGTCTACCCCGGAGCAATCCGATTGGTGACTTTCCTTTTCCTTTGGCCAGCCCCAGTCCAAGGGAGGTGCTGCCGGATTTTCGCCAGGGCCAAGAACATACAAGAACACTTAAGAACAAACGAACAAAGACACCCTCTGTGAATTAACCCCTAAAATCTTGCACAACAAACTTCTCCGAACAAATCACTTAAACCCCTTCGTTGCCAATCTAATTTATCAACTGAACGAACAAACTAACAATTAAAATCCACCTACGGGTGAAAGAAAAGGAGCGCACAGTCAATCCATGTGAAACAAACCCTCGGGAGAGTTTAATACGGCACGGTGACTATTCCACTGCGCCGCTTTAACATCACTCTCAAAATCCATCTCCCCCTTTGAACCTTCAACCGGCCTGTGCCTTCAACACCGTAACACGGCGTGGCCTTGACCGGCGCGCCCTCCTCACAAAAGCCCAGTATCTTCTCCTTTCAAATGTTAAAACGGCGCGCCCCCTCCATCTCCTTCTGTGAACACCCAAAAATGGTACGCCCCCCTCCATCTCCTTCTTTGAATCCTAAAAACGGCGCCCCCCCTCCATCTCCTTCTGTGAAGCCCAAATCCGACGCGCCCCCCCATTGGTTCCCTTAAACCGGCGCGCCCCATTGCCCTAATACGGCGCGCCCATCTCCATCTCGTTGCCCGAATACGGCGCGCCCATCTCCATCCTCTTGGGTCCTTTAATCCGGTGCGCACCATTTGAAATCACATACACGGCGCGCCCTTCTTCCCTTGCATGGCTCTTAATTCGGCGCGTACAAATACATCTCCTTCAATACAATTATCGGGCGCGCCTCCTTAATACAAGAAATGAATAAATAGCTAAAATAGAAGGGCCCAAAGAGAATAATAGTAAAAGGTCAACGCTAATAAAAGAATGAAAGGAACTCTTGCACCTATGCTTCAATTAAAATTTTGTTCCGGGGGCGCTGCCCCCTTGACCCCCGCTACCTGACCGCGCAGGTCGATCCGCGTGTGAGGGCGCATGTTAGTGAGCTCGGGCTATGCACTTAATAATTCACTCCCTCAGACTGGGTGCAAAGAAAAATCAACGACACCTTATGGTATCGAACGTGGTTTACAGAATTTCCGACATGGCCATAGTCCGAAATCATCTCCGGCCAACAGTCTATCAACTTGACCCGTCTCTACCGGGATCTAATCCCTCATTCTCATTAAACTTGCCTTGTTCGTGGTAGACATCTGCGTGATTTTGTTACCGTCTTTTATACTATAAACACGGACCTCCGTCCGAACATGAAGTGGCCCGTGAGTGGCCGACATAGTCTGAACATTCACGTCCCGATACGGGTTTCTAGCATAGTTCATCTTTCACTATCCTCCTGCATTATTAGTATTCTTTTTAGGCCGTAGTGATGTGACACAAATAATGCAGCAAGCAAAAGACCTTTGGACTTTATTCGCAACAATGAACAAGGTTGAGAGCAACTTGAGAGTCGCCGTTACACCGCACTCACCCGTATCCCGCGGTGACTCAATGATGCCGAGCCGAGGTAGTGGAGAAAGCCCCTGGCTGGTTAGAGGACCAGCACCACTAAAGTTAACCCTCTCGAAGATAGGAAGCCCACAAACAAGGGCAGCCGGGTGCCTTGGGGCACTAGGACACTCTTCTCACTAAGGCCACGGTGACCACACAAGGTGGTGGTTCCAGGATCGGGCACTCGCTCACCAACCAGCGAATAAGTTTTGCAGATATTAAATGAACAAGAGTAAAGAGCAAGGGTAGAGCTCACCTGGTTGGTTTGAAGAAACCAACCCCGAACGGAGACGAGGGCGAGCGGGGAAGTGTGGTTCCCCGCACACTGCGCCGATGAAGCTTGTGCTGTTTATTACAAACACTACTCCTCACACAGGAGGGTTGGACTAGGGGTGGGGAAGTAAAGTTTACATGCAAACACTACCTCCACGCAGGGAGGGGCGCTAAGCCGGCCAGGCGGGAGGGGAAACTTGCCGAAATCGAGGGAGAGGAAGTCGACGTTGAATCTGCTCGCTTGCTGTGAGAGGCGATAGGAAGCCACTGTTGCAACCGTATCTCCTACTCAGGAATTCTGCTGTTGACGAGACCAGGGGGAAATTATTTGTCACAGGAACTAGGATACCTCTGAATTTTAATGAATTCTTCTGATGTCGTCGCTGGCCACGGCGGAGGTTCGAACAGGGCGATGGGACTTGGGGTTGACAGCTTCTGTTCTGATACAGCAGGTTGCAGAGATTGCTCCGGTGGCTCCCGGACTCCGAATCAGGAACTGTCAGGGTTGATGGAACCGTGGACAATCCCTCTGCGCTGTAAAACTGACGGGGAAGCCATCCGATATCGGGGTGGATTGGGGGATGCCGATGAGTGGGGGCTGGTCGCTGCAGACTGGGACAGGCAGACCTGCACGACTGAAGGGGAAAAATCAGAACATAGGCTCCCGGATGCCGACTGGGGTTCCACTTCTTGCTTCTGGTCGGCGACAGTTGGAGGAAGATCTTTGAAGAAAGGCCCGTAGTCTGAATCCTCCACGGTTAGTCGTGGTGCTGCGACGAACCGGGTTGCAGACTCTGGCCACAGCGGCTACCAGATACAAACAGTGGATTGCAGAAGTTGTCCCGGCCGCTCCCGGATGCCAAATCTCAAACCGTTAGAGTTGTTGGAACCGTGGACAATCCCTCTGCGCGGAAAAACTGACGGAGAAGCCGTCCGATGTTGGGGTGGATTGGGGGATGCCGATGAGTGGGTGCTGGTCACTGCCACCTGTGGGAGACAGACCCGACCAGCCGAGGCAGAAAGACCAAAACTCTAACCTCTGGATGCCGAATGCACTTCCGCTACTTGATCCAGAAAGAGGACTGGCGGAGGAGGATATTTGTAGAAGAACTCGCCGCTTGAATCTTTCACCGTCGGCCGTGGTGTAGCTTTGAACAGGGTTCAGGGACTCTGCTGACGGAGCTCTGCGCAGTTGGAGGAGATTGGTTCTCCCGTACGACCCCGAACTCGGAATGGTACGATTCTTCCTCGCCTGCGTAAGGGACTGGACGACGTTTCCAGCAATGTAAGATACGCCTTCAGGTGTTTCCGTGGGGAACCGTGGTCACCTCTGCAAGTCGTCCCTTCTTTCTGCTACCTGCAGATTGGGCAGATAGGAATCTAAAGTGGAAGAACTAAGTGGGATGGAGAGGGGGTGTTAGTGGTGGTGGAAGGTGGGTGATGGTGGAGGGGGAGGATGTGCTTAGGAGTGGTGGATGGGGGAGGGGGAGACGCAGCTGGGAGAGGGGGTGAAGGAGGGGTCGGCCAAGGTGAGGGGGAGGGTTTGATGAGGATGGGTGCGCAGCAAGTAGGGGAGGGCTTGGGTCACACAAGGGCTATGAATGGGAGGGTGTGGGGAAGTGGAATAGTTATGTGGGGGAGAGGGAAGGTTGTGTGGGGAAGAGGGAAGGTTGTCTTGGAGGTGGGGAAGGTGTATGGGGAGTAGGAGGGGTTGCTTGGGAAGTGGAGGGAATTGATGGAGTATTAAATGGCCTAGGGGAGGTGAAGGGTTGGAGGGTGAGGTGGCAGCTGAGGTGGCAGGGAAAGGGGGAGGTGAAAGGGCAGGTTCGCCCAAGGGAGAGAAAGAAAGAAGGGGGAAGAGAGAGAGAGGGGTTCGCCCCCTGGAGAGAGACTGAGAGAGAATGAGAGAGCTAGAGAGAGAGGGAGGGTGCACTTATGCTCAAATATTCAAATATTCATTAACCTTCAAAAGAGGGATTGGGGTCCTATTTATAGGAAACCCACTATTACATATAAGTCCCTAACTCTTAACTCACTAACAAATAACCAAGGAATGGGGGGGTGTGCCCATGGGCCTAGCCCAAGGAAGTAGGCCCAATAGTATGCACCCAAGCCCAATGAGACTCAACTTAGGGAAATGACATAATAACCTAGGTATAAGACTCAAATAAACGGCAAATTACATGATTATGACTCAAAATAAAGATAACAAGTGCACAAAAGATGATCCTCAAGGTGCTGCAGTGAGCGGTGAAGTGATGGAGCTCAGGACTGGATCTCATCGGAGGGGAGGGAGGTCCTGAGCCAGAGGGCAGGTCCCGAGCCAGAGGGAATCGTGAGTGATGCCCTCATCACGTAGGGCCCTTATTCTCGGCAATCAATCAAGGGTGTTCCCCCATATGGGGGATGTAAATAACGCCGTGGCCTTTATGGCACGGCGGGTTTTGGTCCCGACACGAACTACACAATCGTCTGATTAGTCAGATCGCGCGCACCATCTCCTTCTGTGAAGCCCGAATAAATCATCGCCTAGGTGACTGGCACGCCCATGCACTTAATAAACCCAATAAATGAACAACCAACGACCTTAATAAAAAGTGCGTCCACACTCCCTTGCAAAGCGGACATCAAGGAAGGGCATCTATTGACACCCGTTTTTAGCCCGCAAGTTGCGTCATTTCTCTTATTCATCATTTTTGATGTCCCGAATTACACATTATTTTGGAGTCCTCCTTGGATGGATTTTGAGCCCATTTCATTGATCCCTAACCTCTGAACTTCGAAGATCATGATTTTTTAGAGCCCTAGAGCTTATCTTATCAACTTCCGGCTTCCAATGTTGACTTACGGCCTATTTAGGTCGACTTTCCATCAAGCACTTGGCTCCTTTCATTTCGCAGTCTTGAAAATGGTCATTTTTCATCCCCTTCCTTTTCTGTATTCAAAAAGTACCCTTCACTAAAGTTGTTCATCTTTCAAAGCGCCGATTTCAATCTATTCGTATTTTTCCGACGTGCTGTTCACCTATGTCCCAGAATTCTTTCTCTCTATTCTAGCCCCATTTTCTCCATTTTCTCCATCTTCTGATCATCTTTTCATCTTGCTCTCTTCATGAAAGTTATTCAACTTTTAGTTATCTACAATTTCTTCTTCCACCACTTTCGCTAATTCTGCACCATTTTCGAGATATGATCCGATTTCTGAAGTCGCATGAAGTCTGCCCAAACGGTCGTGCAAATGACCGTTTCTTATTGCTAACGGTTCCTTAGCGGTCTTACGATAGACCGCTAAGCAAACTGAGAGTCCAACTTGTGCTGGACTCTACTCCGTTTTTGTGCGCCGTGGCCCCCTTGTAGAGCCCATAACTTTATGAATTCTACTCCGAATTGAGCATCGTTTGTTCCTATGGCTTCTCCTTTATATGATCTTGAATTTGATCCATATAACTTAGATGTTTATTGCTCATCTTGCTCATAAATGTGGATGAAAGTTGGGGGTTTATGCGTCCTAGTTCAACATAAACTCTGCAGATTAAGCTCCGGGGCCTCCTTCTAGACGCCATATCTTCTAGATCTTTCATCCAAATAGAGTCCAATTTTCTCTTACATCTTATCTTGACTATTATCTCGAGATTGATTCATAGATCTCGAGATTTGGTGGACTCTATCTCTTAAACTCGTGGAGGAAAGTTGGGGGCTTAGGTAGTTTTCTATATAAAGGGCCCTATACGAACCTCGTGACAGGGGCGCGTTTCCAAGGCGACGGGGAAGCCATGCCAAACTGTCTTCATCTTCCTTTTACCATAGCCTGAAGAGGGAAGTATTAACTTTCTTTTGGTTCCTTATTTGCTCAATTTCATCAATGTTTTCTCACTCAACTTCACCCCTACTTTTGGCAAATCCTCACAGTTTACTATTTTTCTGCTACAAGTCCGCGACGGGGGCCTGTTCATCAAGCCGGGGCGGAGTCATGCTTCATCCCTTTCGTCCTCCTTTGACTCCATCTTGAAGAGGGGAGTATTAGCTTCATTTTTATTATATGTGTGTCTTATTTCTCCTATCTTTTCCCCTTCTTCCAAGCCCCAACTTTTGAGGTTTCACCACTCTGTTCTGCACTTTTCTGAAGCTCAGAATTCTTGCGACGGGGGCATGTTTGCGTCGCCGAAGTGAGGCCATGGAGCACTCTTGATCTGTCCTTTCAACTCCAGGCTCTAGAGGGAAGTATAATCTTTGTTTTCCTTGGTTTTGGGCTCATTATCTTGTCATCGTAATACATATTTATGTCCATGAGTTTTGCACTTTCATTCTATTTTTACACTTAGTCATTTTTCTATCATGTTCTGCACCCCATTATTTTGTTGTGTTTTCCACCCCATTGTTCACTGCTATCTTCCCAGTTTTAAACCCTCATTTTTGCCCTAATTTCACCACAATATTCCCACCTTTCCATAGCATCCTCTCTTTCCTTTTTTGGTGTTCTATCTTGTGAGATATTCATCATTCTTTGAGTCCATTTTGTGCACTGTTCTGTATTTTCTGCATAGTTCATATTTTCCCCCAAATCTCCGGCATCATAACTTTATGTCCCCGCCTTCTTTTTGAGTGATTCTTGTTCCTACTTCTTCAAAACACTCAAGTCTTCTGTCATAGTAATGTTCACCCTATTTGGACATCGTTTGCCCTATTGTTTGCATCAGTCTTTGCACCCAATTTACACTGTTTGCACAGTTATTCTTGTGACTTGCACTTTTGCACCTTGTTTATCTATGTTCATCATGACATATTAGATCAATCTCTTCATGTTAATCTCATCACAATATACACACCTATTGTTTGCACCCTCCATAGGGGTTAAAAACTCTCCCCCGGTAAGTTTGCCTTCAATCTTTCAAGCTACTTTATACACTTGGGCAGATTTCTACACTTAGCATTTTCTAATGGGTTTTTCCTCTTGTTTTGTTTTTGTTTCGCAGGAAAGCATGGAAAGTGAGGCCCTTACCTTCTAGCCGACTGGAAGGTGAGGAGAGGTAATCTACATTGGTTCCCGCATCCTTATATTTAGCGCGGTCATCCTCTTTTCCAAGGTACACAACGCACACTTAGTTTCCCCTTTCACATTCTTTGGCGTTGTCATTCCTTGGTGGCGATCACGGTATTTCTTCTATATCTTTTGTCACCTTTTCTTATTATATGATCATGCTACCATGTTCACATAGTCACATATTCATGCTATTCACTTGATTGGTGGACATATGCCTTCATGCTTATTCATGTGATTTGTGGGGTCGGCACGCTTATACACATACATTTTTTTCACATCTACACTGCTCCCCATTAAGCACACTTAACTTCGGAGTTCTTTTCAATAAATGAGCCGATACCACAAAAGGCGCATCGGTGATATAGAGTACAACTTAGCTATATTTGAGGGTGTTACAATCTACCCTTCTTATATGGGCGACGTCCTCGTTGTTGGGCACATATAGCACACAATCAAACCCCCTGGCAGGTAGGACTCTAGAGGTGGCCCCTACAAGCTCAAGAGGTGGCTCCCACTATGTAGCACTTTATCCCATTGCGGGTTCAAGAGGTGACTCCCATAGTGTAGCACTTTGCCCTGCATGGCACTTAGTTGCCATACTTTCGGGTGGGGTATGGCTCTGATGCCATTCTATCACGACCCGTACTCTATACCGTCGAGGTATTGTCTGCTTTGGCCTATCATCCTTACGGTTTTGCCCCTTTCTAACAGTGATTGGCTCCAGAATAAGGGACTTCTCAGGCAGGTCACTCATGTTGAGTCTCCAAATGATTTTGATGATAACAAAACCCCGGATTACAATGGGTTCTTTAATTGTTTGAACTTCTCCAAATGAGATTGAAACCCAATTGCATAAGTTGATTAAGAGTCAAACAAGCTCATTTTATATGTATCCTTGTGCACACATAAGTCTTCAAATGTTCGATTATGTTTCATGCACTGAACATTACTATTTTGTAGAATTCCCAGTTGGCGGTCGACCTAAAGGCACAGAGCGGTCGACCTAATTTTTCAGGGATCTCAAAACTACAGTTTTTTTACAATGGCGGTTGACCGCCTAGCATGTTTCGGTCGACCGATTTTCCCAGCAACGAAAAGCCCCATTCCTATAAAATTCCCGTCGACCGCCCCACCTCTACCGGTCGACCGCCAGCCTCGAAGCAGCCATCTTTGACTTTGTTTTCTACAACATGGGAAGCCCTGTTCATTGGGTTTATTTAATCCAAAAGTCACTAAACTTACCATGATTTGCGGATCTGGTTCCTGGCTTGTCTCTTGACCATTCAAGAGTTATAAAAACATCTCTTTGGGGTAAGGAACCCTAATCATCCAAGGGAGCTCAAGGAGGCTATCAAGAGGAGAGAAGAGTGCTAGTACTGTAGCCGTGAACAGTGCTCCGGGAAGGAAGTTCTTCATCCATGTTCAAGTGATTCAAGACACATCTGGAGCAGATCAACCCCAAGCCAAGTGGAGATCAAGCTGCATCCAAAAACCTTCTTCATCAATTAAGGGGGAGCTTGAATCTCAAGTTTTTACTTTGTGTCTTCTATTCAATTTCTATTTCATTTTCAAGTGTGTGTTCTTATAATATCTGAATACTTGTGTGTGTGTGTGGATTTACGCAGATCCATGTGTGTGTGTGCTCTGATCTTGTAACCTTCTACAAGATAGTGTGTGAATCCTCACAGTCGGTGAGGGGTGGACGTAGGTTGTAGTTGTTGCATCCGAATCACCTAAAAATCATGGTCTCCTGTGTGGTTTGCTCCTTATCTTCTACCACCAATTCTGCTCTAGTATATTTGCATATTGCATCATCTGATTTCTTTGTTTAGATCTAGTTTTATTAACCTTTTTACGAGAGATCTCTGGTATATCAAAAGGTGATTTCTGATCGACAAGGTTAGTTCTGTCGGGAGGGAGATACCTTGCGTGAGAGAATCTTCACATTTTCAGACTCTGCGTGGTACCAAAGAACTGATGTAGGGGTTGATTTAGCTAGATTCATTTTGTAATCCTTCAGATCTCTACTTGTTTGTTGCTTGCTCTTAATACGTGTTTTAAATCGGGAAAAAGTTTTTAAAATCTATAATCACTTAATTCACCCCCCCCTCTTGGGTGTCATTGATCACGGGACTTCAACTGGTATCAGAGTTAAGGCTCTATTTCCTTCAAATCTAACGATCTAGAGTAAGATCCAGATCAATGGCAAACAAGGGTATAATGCCTGAGGGTCACTCCATTCATCATCCTCCATACTTCGATGGCTCAAATTAATCCTATTGGAAAAAAAGAATGCATATTTTTTTGAGAGCCCAGGAGTATGAGATCTGGAGAGTTGTAGACAAGGGTCCTTACAAACACTCTGACGATGAAGAGAAATGGACACCCGAGGAAATTAAGAAATGCACCGTCAATTTTAATGCTATGAATATTATGCAATGTGCCATATATTCTAATGAATTCTCTCGTGTATCCATGTGCAGTTCAACAAGAGAAATGTGGGGCAAATTGCGGCTCATTTATGAGGGAACCTCCGAGGTCAAGGAGACCAAGGCAAATCTCCTCGTAATAGATTATGAGCTGTTCAAAATGAAGCATAAAGAAACAATTTCATAGATGTTTGCAAGATTAACTGAGATCACAAATGGTCTCAAAAGCCTTGGGAAAAAGTACACAAACTCCGATCTTGTAAGGAAGGTTCTGAGATCACTTCCATCAGCATGGCACACAAAAGTCACAGTGATTGAGGATTCGAAGAAGCTGTCCACACTCTCTTTGGACGAGCTCATAGGGTCACTCATAGCCTATGAGATAAATATGAAGAGAACAACCGAGGAAGAGACGAAGAATAAGAAAGTGGTTGGATTGAAAGCTCATCAATCTGATGAAGACTTTCAAAAAGAAGAATCCAGCAAGGGAAGTAATGAAGAAGAAGACCTAGCCATGATCACTCACCAAGTAAGAAGATTTTTGAGAAAGAAGAGGAATTTCCAAGGCAACTTCAAAAAGGGGCAAAGGAAGCCCATTCAAACCAAGGGCGAGTCAAGCAAGCCCAACAATGTCATTTGCTATGAATGCAAGAAGCCCGGACACATGAGAGGAGAGTGTCCAGATTTGAAGAAGAAGTTCAAGAAGGAGAAATTCAGAAAGCCAAAAGCAATGGTCGCTACATGGAGCGACGAAGAGGAAGAGATGTCCGAAGAAGGGCTCGGAGAGCTCATGGAGAGCCTGTGCCTCATGGCACATGAAGATGATTCGACGGAGGTAAATTCTGACCCTGATTTTATTTCAAATGAACAATGGGAGTCGGAATATGAAAAAGTGTACACAAAATACAAGAAAATCAGATCTGAAAACAAAAGTCTCAAAAAGAAAATGGATGACTTGTCACATGAAGATATCCTTGTTAAATTCGAGAAACTGGAACAAGAATGGTTTGAGCTAACCGAAGAAAAAGAAACCATACTTCAAACGATTTCAGATCTTGAAAAAGTTTTTGAAAAGCTCAAGAATGAAAAAGAAACTCTAACCTCATCCATTTTAGAAATTAAAAATAAAAATATGAGCTTGAATAAACATGTGACTGACTTGCAGTTCACTCTCTCTAGGTTCGTCAAGGGCAAATAAAATCTAGATAACTTGTTGGGAGTTAGAGTCAATTTTTTGAAGGAAAGATTGGGATATACTCCCCAAAATAAAAAACACTTTGAGCATAAAATCACTACATCCTATGTTCATGAAAAAGAAAACAACCATGCTTCATATTTCAACTCTAAGCCAAAACATGTCCAACCTAAACCACGACAATTTCAAAGAATGTTTGCACCTGTTACTTGTTATCATTGTGGTAGATTTGGTCATGTTGTTGCCAATTACTGGTTCAAACAAAACTCACCAAGAAATCATACTTTTTGGATCAAGAATAGATATGCACAGAATTGGACTAACTCTTACGGACCCAAACTAGTTTGGGTACCAAAATCATTTGCATGAGAATGTTGTTTCTTGCAGATATGTCTTGAAGCCAGGGGGAGCAAATGGTACTTGGATAGAGGTTGCTCAAGACATATGACAGGGGACAAGAAGGTGTTCTCTACACTACAAGACAAGGATGGAGGCTCAGTTACATTTGGAGGCAAGGACAAAGGTAAAATCATTGGAATCGACAATATAGGTAAGAATTCTGAAATTCTTATCGAGGATGTCCTTTTGGTGAAAGGCTTAAATCACAATCTCTTAAGCATAAGCTCATTGTGTGATAAGGGTTTTAAAATTATTTTTGATGAAACCCACTGCCTTGTCATAAATAAAACCTCTAATGAAATCAGATTAATCGGCAAAAGAAGCAATAATGTCTATACTATTGATCTAGATGATGTTTCCCGTGATGATGTGTGCTTGGTAGCAAACAATCATGATAATGCATGTCTATGGCACTGAAGACTAGGTCATGTTAGTTTTGGAGTAATCTCCAAGTTGTCTAAACATGACTTAGTAAATGGTTTGCCAAAATTAAAATTTGAAAGTCATAAAATCTGTGAGACTTGCACAAAAGGCAAGCAAACCCGCATTTCTTTCAAAAATAAGAACATTGTTTCTACCTCCCAGCCTTTGGAATTGCTGTATCTTGATTTGTTTGGCCCAACTAGGACATCCAACCTAGGAGGGAAATCCAATGGTTTTGTGATTGTTAATGATTATTCCAGATTTACATGGGTGTTATTTCTATCCAATATAAATGATGCATTCATGGAGTTTCAAGTGTTTTGCAGGAAAATCCAAAATGATAGAGGCTACCTTATCACCACCATTCAAAGTGATCATGGTGGGGAATTTGAAAATCATAAATTTAGCAATTTTTGTGAAGAGTAGGGATACACGCATAATTTTTCATCACCAAGGACGCCTCAACAAATTGGAGTGGTGGAGAGGAAAAATAGAACATTGATAGACATGGCACGAACCATGTTAATTGAAAATTCTCTACCAAAATTCTTTTGGGCTGAGGCGGTAAGTATATTGTATTACATTATCAACATGGCAATGGTAAGGTCCATTTTGAAGAAAACTCCCTATGAGCTCTACAAGGGTAAGAAATCGAATATTTTCCATCTTAAACCCTTTGGATGTTCATGTTTCATCCTGAACAATGGTAAGTCAGATCTAGATAAGTTTGATGAGAAAAGTGGCAAGGGAACTTTCCTAGGCTATGCACTTAACTCTAGAGCTTATCGAGTGTTTAATAAACAGACTTTGGTTGTTGAAGAAAGTCTTCTTGTGATTTTTGATGAATCTGAACTAAAACTGACAAACCAATCTATTCAAATTGTGGATGTAGGAAAAGCCCCCCAAAACTCAACTAATGCTAGAACATCTAAAGCCAAGGATGAACCAAAGGAATGAACACCCAGCAAGAGTGAAGAAGATGAAGATCCTTCAATTGAAACACTGCAAGAGCAGCAAGTGCAGCACCCCGACTTGCCCAGCATCTCAACATTCTTAAAGGATCATCTAGCTGAAAATATAATCGGTAATCCTCAAGACAGGGTAAGAACCAGATCATCACTAAGGCAAGTAGAAGAAGAGGATTTGATAGCCTTAATCTCACAGGAAGAGCCTAAGGATATCCATGAAGCTCTTCAAAATGAATCCTAGATCCCGGTTATGCATGAAGAATTGCACCAATTCAAAAGAAACTAGGTGTGGACTCTTGTGCTGCGACCTAAGAATCAATCCATAATCGAAACCCGATGTGTTTTCAGAAATGAGTTAAATGATACGGGATTGGTTGTTAGGAACAAGGCCCGGCTTGTGGTCAAAAGGTATAGCAAGGAGATGGGTATTGATTTTGATGAGTCATTTGCACCTGTTGCTCATCTAGAAGCAGTCCGGATTCTATTGTCTTATGCTTGCTCATCTAACTTCAAATTGTTTCAAATGGATGTTAAATCTACGTTTCTAAATGGGTATATCAAAGAGGATGTCTTTGTAGAACAACCTCCAGGTTTTGAAGACCCCAAATATCCACAACATGTGTACAAGCTCCAGAAGGCCTTGTACAGACTGAAGCAAGCACCAAGGGCATGGTATGAATGGCTCACCTCATTTCTGATTGAAAATTGGTGCGGACACCCGAGCAGTCGATCGGCATGACACGCCGAGCCACCGGTACCGCACGCGGAGCACGACACGAGCCACCACAGCATCCATCTGGCTCGGAGACAGCCTGGAGACTCCGCCTTGAGCTTCCCCATTTATTATATTCAGTTAGACTTTATGTGTGTTTAATTCGCATTTATTTCGTTACGTCCGGTTGGCCATTTTGAGTGTAATAGGGGCTTACGAGCATTTCGGACCCCGTGGGCCCCACAGGCCTCCCGGGATCCACCCCATTGGGCCACCTAATCCCAGGGTCCCACGTGGGGCCAGTCAACATGCCACAGGGGAGCATCTAGAAGGTTGACTTGTATTTGAACACATGGGGGACAATGGACTTAAAAAGTCCAAGGAGGCTACCTACCTCCCACCTACCATTTTCAACCTTCCACCACCCCCCCTCTCCTTGGTCCAAGCAGGCCTAGGCCGCCCACTTCCTCTCTCCCTCTCGCCCTTGCAGCTGTGAAGGCTGCCTCTTGGTGGTGTGACTCCACCCTATCAGTTCCGGTCGCCGCCGCCGCCGCCACGAGCCGCCATCGCCACCGCCGGAGTTCTATCCGCGCAGTACCACAGCAGCTTCTACGAAATTTCAGTCTCAGCCACGGCCTCAGATTGAGCTGGGAATTTTACTGGATGTTCCAGGGGTGTCCAGCACGTCCTCAGAATTTTGGTTGGTCATAAAGATCTCATTTGGTATTTTTTAATTTTCGTCCAATCCCAGTTTCCAGATCTGTCTCCTGTCTGTTTCCATTTCCACCCGCCCGGAGTTTTAAGTCTTAGGTCCACTTTTTGATTTTTGTTAGTTCACACAATTTTACTGGGCATTCTTTCCACTATCCCCTCTATCCCCAAATTTTCTTGAATTTTTGTGAGTCCATCTTATATTTTACAAAAATCGAGTTCATCCCTAGCTACAGTACTTTCTGCCAGTTCCCAGATCTGACCATCATACACTCCAAAGATCCTATCAAATCACCACCACCTCCAAATCCAATTCTAAAAATTTTCCCAGCTTCATGGTTTGATTATCTACAAAGTTGAAGAAGAGCTTGGAGTCTGATTCCTACGGCAAGTAGGCGGTCAATGGTGGTTCTCAGACAAGTACCCTATAAATCTGATGTCTCGGTTACTGTACAACAGGGATTTGTAAATTCATTAAAGTCTAGATCCGGCTAGATCCATCAGATCTCTTTGAGTTTCGATTGAAGCATTTGAAGAGAGCTTTCCAACGATAGCTCATGCGTCCCGATCCGACGTCGGGATCGACCGCAGCGGCTGTTTTCGCCGGAGCGCGCGTAGGGAAAACAGAACTGAAATCCGTGGGCAGCCATTCCACAACTTGAAGATCGGACCCGACCGGCCACCAATCGGTGTCTCTGGCCGACCGCCGTCCGTGGAGGCGCGCCACCAGGGGTCTCCATCATAGTGGGACCCACCTCCGCAGATCCGGAGGATAGCGCCATCCGTGGGCCCCACGGGCCCGCAGAACCCGCCGTTCGGGAAGCACGAAAACGCGGAGTTCGGCGCGTCGAGTCGACATCAAGATGCTGCCTGTCAACCTGATTTGCGTGATCCCCAGAGCCCACATGTGACCTTTTACCTCCCTACGTGGAGTGGGTCGAATCCTTTTGTACTGCTGTGAATTATGTTAACCGGGGGTCCGTAAGTCAGCCGGGGTGTCCTCGCCACGTCGGGTGCGTGGAGGTAAAGGTCTTAACTTCTTGGCGTTACATTACTTAGCTAGTATACGGTCTTAGGCCGCTGCCGAGAGTGTAGGTTCCTAGCCCGTATGTCCATGTCACCGCTGTGAGTGTGAGAGTGACCCGTCCCGCGACTCGATCCGAGTCCGGAAGTGAGTCTGACTACCTTGAACTCTGCCGGTTCCTTAACCGCGCACGATCCATGCTTTCCCTCGCATGGGACGCCGAGTGAGCTTGTACTTCTGTTAGCGACGTTTGCCACTAGGAGCTCGTAGTGTCGGGCTTAGCGTCTCCCTGGTGTGTATTGCTAGTCGCGTCTTCATTTAGAGTCTGAGGGTGGCACTGTATAGTGTCGTCTCCCGTGTCCATCCCGCATCAGTTTGGTATCAGAGCAAGTTGAGTCTAGGGTAGTCGTTGCATAAGTCTTGCATAGTCTAAGGTTACCACACACACACCTTCACTCGGTATATCCAAAGGTGTTGTCCGACCGTTAGGCTTCGCCTACCGGGAAGACCACACACTTGCGCGAGTGACCTTCGGGTCGATTACCTCCGCCGCGTACCGAGTCTTGGCCGTGTCTAGGGTGTAGTCGAGTCTCATTCTTTTCAAAATAAAAAAAAAGTGTTTTAAATTACCTTCTTTTAAAATACCAAAAAAGGAGTGTTTTCAAATTGCAATTAGGTCTAAGTGTATCATTTAGTGTGTTTGCATTAGTCGGTCGTTGTCACCTAGTCCGTACGTCTTTGCATGCCCACCCGTCGAGGCACCCAATACTCGCCACCACCACCTATGGCGGACTCCCGAGCCCGTAGTTCCGATGAGTCTTCCACGGCCGAGATGTTCCGGGCCATCATGGATCGTTTAGACACGCGTATGGATGGTCTTAGTACGCGTATGGATGGCATAGGGACGCGTCTAGAAGGGAGGATGAAGGTCCTCGAGGATCGGGCCGGGGTTTCGGAGCAGTCCATTCAAGGCCTTGTTGGGAGGATTGCCGTCCTAGAGAGGGGCCCAGTAGCGGCGCAACCCGCGCCGACGAACGGCCAACAAGAGCCGGTGCAGCAACCCGCTGTGCCAAGGGCTCAGGTAGAGGATGTCGGGAGGCAACAGGCGCCTATAGTGGATGATTATGCCTCCGACAATGATCACGGGGGTAACGGTCGTCGTCATCAACGACGGAATCATGATGACGAGGATGACGACTGCATTCTTAGGGGTGTGCGTGCGGACCCTCCCACTTTTAGCGGGTCCTTGGACCCTATGGTGTATCTAGATTGGGAGGCCGGTATGGACCGGTACTTCGAGTGGTTTGAGATGACGGACCACCGAAGAGTCCGATATGCGAAGATGAAGCTGCAAGGGCAGGCCCAAACTTATTAGATCAATGTGGAGAGCCTGCTCAACCAGCGACGTCAACCCCAAATCGGTACCTGGGATGATATGAAACTCAAATTGAGGGAGAAGTACCTTCCTGCCTCATATCGCCAACGTCTTATAGACAAGTGGCAAAGCATCTCCCAAGGGAACCGATCCGTGACCGAGTACACCGCCGAGTTCGATGAGTATTATTTGCGGTGCGGGGTCACGGAAGAGAGCACCATGACGATATCCCGCTTTCGGAGAGGTTTGCGGCCTAATTATCAATATGAACTCTTTCGCCGCAATGCCACCACTTTGGAGCAGGCATATCAGATTGCTCTCGAATTGGAGCAGTTCGAGGCCGAGTTCGAGTCACCCCATCGGTTGGGCTCCTTTCCCCTTCGTAGTGTCGAGTCCCGTGGCTCATCTGGCACATATCCGAGGGCCCCCATGGCTCGACCTCAGGAGCCCGCTCGCCACGAGCCCTTTGCTCCTAGGCCTCGCCCTCCACCCCCGAGGGACCTTCCTCGTCCCCAGCATCTTACGGCCCCACCCATAGCCCGTCCCCCGGCACCCGCACCACCCGCACGTCCTTTGTTGCCTACGCCTCCTATCCGTCGGGAGGATAAAGGTAAAGGACCTATGATTGGGGAGCCTAGTGGATCACGGCAGCAGTGTTATCGCTGCAATAGGTTTGGCCATTTTGCCAACCAGTGTCCCACCCGCCCATCTCTTCACATTGGGGACACACAGGCCGAGGATACCACCCCTGCGGGCCTAGAGTTAGTCAGCTATGAGGCAGATGAAGAGTTAGCTGACGAGTACTACGAGATGGGAGGTGAAGCCCAAGATGCCCAGCAGTCGGACGATACCCACGTGGGGGTCGTCAGATGTATCCTCACCCAGCCACAGGTCAGTGATGACTGGCGTCGGACCACTATCCTTCATGTATTCTGTAGGCTGGGAAAGCAGATTTGCAAGGTGGTCATCGATAGCGGGAGTTGCATCAATGCAATCTCCACGAGCGCTGTCACTCGTCTTGGTCTCACACCCGTAGACCATCCTTGTCCCTATCAGGTATCATGGGTGGATACCACTTCCATTTCGGTCAGGCTGCGGTGCTTGGTCCCGCTGCAGCTCCACTCCTACCGTGACGAGATCTGGTGTGATGTTCTCCCCATGGAAGTGGGAAGTATCATTCTTGGTAGGCCGTGGTTATTCGACCGGGATGCTACACTCCATGGTCGGTCGAACACCTGTACCTTCGACCACGATGGTCAGCGGGTCACCCTCCAACCCGTTCGGCCCAGGAGCCCATCGGTCCGGGGTCCTACTGGCCCTAGTACTCCAAAGCCTTCCGTACCCGGGCCCAGTACCCCATCCCCCGCTCGGACTATGAACGTTACCTCTGGCCCAGGAGAGCCCTCGACCAGGAGATTGATGATGATTAGCTCCCGGGAAATGGAGCAGGAGCTTAGTCAGGGCTGTCCGGTGTTTGCCATTACGGTCCGAGAGGTGGAGCGGGACTCCGAGGGTGAGCTCCCACCCGAGGTTGTTCCCATTCTGCAGGAGTATGCTGATGTATTCCCCGATGAGCTTCCCGAGGGACTCCCACCTATGCGGGATATTCAACATGCCATCGACCTTGTTCCGGGCTCTTCTTTGCCCAATCTTCCTCATTATCGCATGAGTCCCACGGAGCATGCCGAGCTTAAACGGCAGGTCGATGAGTTAGTGCAGAGAGGATCTGTTCGGGACAGCATGAGTCCATGTGCTGTACCCGCGTTACTCGCCCCGAAGAAGGATGGCACGTGGAGAATGTGCATTGATAGTCGTGCCATCAACAAAATCACCGTGAAGTACAGGTTCCCTATTCCCCGCCTGGATGACATGCTAGACATGATGGCAGGTGCCACTATCTTTTCAAAGATCGATCTTAAGAGTGGCTACCATCAGGTGAGGATTAGGCCAGGTGATGAGTGGAAGACCGCATTTAAGACCAAGGACGGTCTATATGAGTGGTTGGTCATGCCTTTTGGTTTGACCAATGCCCCTAGCACATTCATGCGACTCATGACACAGGTCCTTCGACCTTTCATTGGAGTCTTTGTAGTGGTGTACTTTGACGACATCCTTATCTATAGTCGCACCACGGGGGACCACTTAGACCACCTTCGGCAGGTCTGTCTTCTTCTCAGGCGAGAGCAGCTTTATGCAAACCCACAGAAGTGTGCCTTCATGACACCTCAGCTTACCTTCTTGGGTTTTATTGTGTCTAGTACTGGGGTCTCCGCCGATCCGGAGAAGGTCCGGGCCATTGTTGAGTGGCCGGAACCCCGTACGATTCATGACGTCCGCAGCTTTCATGGTCTTGCGACGTTCTATCGTCGCTTTATCCGCGGATTTAGTTCCGTCACTGCCCCGATCACGGATTGCATCCGTAAGGGCACATTTGTATGGACGAAGGCCGCATCTGCTGCCTTCAGGGACATCAAGGAGCGCATGACCCAGACACCTATCCTTCGACTGCCTGATTTCTCGAAGGTGTTTGAGGTCTGTTGTGATGCGTCGGGTGTTGGGATAGGAGGAGTTTTGAGTCAGGAGTCCCACCCGATCGCATATTTCAGCGAGAAGCTGAATGACGCGAAACTGCGATATTCCACATATGATAAAGAGTTTTACGCAGTTGTTCAGGCTCTTAGGCATTGGAGGCATTACCTATTACATCAGGAGTTTGTCTTATACTCCGATCATGAGGCTTTGAGGTACCTCCATTCCCAAAAGAAGCTGAATTCGCGTCATAGTCGTTGGGTTGAGTATCTCCAGCAGTTCACCTTTGTGCTAAAACATAAGGCTGGAGTGGAGAACAAGGTGGCCGATGCCTTGAGTCGGCGAGCATGTCTTCTTACCACCATGAGTGCCGAGGTCATAGGGCTAGAGAAGATGAAGGAGGCCTATGTTGATTGTCCTGACTTTGGTCAGATTTTTACTACTCTCCAGGCCGGGCCCTCGAGAGACCATGATGATTATGTGCTTCAGGAGGGTTACCTCTTTCGAGGTAGCAGGCTATGTGCTCCCCGAACTTCGGTTCGAGATTTCCTAGTGTGGGAACTACATGCGGGAGGTCTAGCCGGCCACTTTGGTCAGAACAAGACTATTGAGGCAGTGGAGCATCGATTTTATTGGCCGAGCTTGAAGCGCGATGTTGCTAACATCGTGGCTCAGTGCCGTACATGTGCTACGGCCAAAATGAAGAAGCAAAGCTCGGGCCTTTATACGCCTCTCCCCGTGCCTGATGCCCCGTGGCAGGATGTCAGCATGGATTTTGTTTTGGGATTGCCACGTACCTCCAGGAAGCAGGATTCGGTCTATGTGGTGGTTGACCATTTCTCGAAGATGGCCCTCTTTATCCCTTGCTCAAAGACTTCGGATGCTTCTAGGGTAGCCCGCCTATTCCTTACTCATGTGGTGTGCAAGTTCGGGTTGCCTCGCACTATAGTGTCTGACCGTGATGTTAGGTTCACTTCCTATTTTTGGAAGACACTATGGCATATGATGGGTACACACCTCAAGTTTTCCACTGCATACCATCCCCAGACAGATGGTCAGACCGAGGTGGTCAATAGGAGTCTGGGTGATCTTTTGAGATGTCTTGTTAGGGACCGCATTGGGGATTGGGATCTCATTCTACCTATGGCTGAGTTTGCATATAATGATTCGGTGAATAGGTCTACTGGCATGAGTCCATTTGAAATTGTCACAGGTCGT
The DNA here is from genome assembly GCA_022559845.1 of Amorphophallus konjac. Lineage (NCBI taxonomy): Eukaryota > Viridiplantae > Streptophyta > Magnoliopsida > Alismatales > Araceae > Amorphophallus > Amorphophallus konjac. Next base: position 226,943,488 of record CM040123.1, on the reverse strand, counting down.
AGGCCTAGGAAACCCGTTGACCTTGTCCCCATGCCTGTCCATGCTAGAGTGTCGGAGTCGGCCGAGTCATTTGCTAGGCATGTTAGGAGTTTGCATGACGACATCCGTCGTCACATTGAGGCCAGCAATGCACGGTACAAGGAGTTAGCCGATGCCCACCGACACCACCGAGAGTTCCACGAGGGCGAATACGTCATGATCAGGGTAAGACCTGAACGGTTTCCCTCTGGAACCGTTAAGAAGTTGCAAGCACGCGGAGCCGGTCCCTTTAGAGTGTTGAAACGTATTGGATCCAATGCGTATGTTGTGGACCTGCCCGAGGAATATGGTATAAGCTCTACCTTCAATGTATCGGATCTTGTTGCATATAGGGACCCAGCGGTGATCCCTAGTGAGCCTTTTGAGCCATCTCCTCCTCTTGAGAGTGATCCCACACCTGAGTGTCCACTTCCACCTCCAGCCCCTTTTTCACGGCAGCGTGAGCATATAGATCGTATACTGGACGAGTAGGTGACAGTTACCAGGAGTGGATCTTACCCGCGCTACCTAGTGCGATGGAGAGGACGGCCCGCTACTGAGGACACTTGGATCACACATGGCGAGTTGCAGCAGATCGATCCGGACCTTTTGGAGCGATACAGGAGTGATGCAGACCCTTACTCGACAGGGTCGAGTTTCTCCCACCCGGGGAGAATTGGTGCGGACACCCGAGCAGTCGATCGGCATGACACGCCGAGCCACCGGTACCGCACGCGGAGCACGACACGAGCCACCACAGCATCTATCTGGCTCGGAGACAGCCTGGAGACTCCGCCTTGAGCTTCCCCATTTATTATATTCAGTTAGACTTTATGTGTGTTTAATTCGCATTTATTTCGTTACGTCCGGTTGGCCATTTTGAGTGTAATAGGGGCTTACGAGCATTTCGGACCCCGTGGGCCCCACAGGCCTCCCGGGCCCCACCCCATTGGGCCACCTCATCCCAGGGTCCCACGTGGGGCCAGTCAACATGCCACATGGGAGCATCTAGAAGGTTGACTTGTATTTGAACACATGGGGGACAATGGACTTAAAAAGTCCAAGGAGGCTACCTACCTCCCACCTACCATTTTCAACCTTCCACCACCCCCCTCTCCTTGGTCCAAGAGCCACCCCCCCCTTTAATATTATATTGTATTTTGTGTGTGTGTCACATGCCATCCTATCCCTTCATCCCCATCCCCTAGATCCAATGGCTATGGATGGATGTGAGATGTAGACTATTTAAGGTTGTAATTTCCCATTTTATGCAATTAATGCCATTTGAAAGTTGGAAAAAAATCTCTTGAGCAGGCCTAGGCCGCCCACTTCCTCTCTCCCTCTCCCCCTTGCAGCTGTGAAGGCTGCCTCTTGGTGGTGTGACTCCACCCTATCAGTTCCGGACGCCGCCGCCGCCGCCACGAGCCGCCATCGCCACCGCCGGAGTTCTGTCCGTGCAGTACCACAGCAGCTTCTACGATATTTCAGTCTCAGCCACGGCCTCAGATCGAGCTGGAAATTTTACTGGATGTTTCAGGGGTGTCCAGCACGTCCTCAGAATTTTGGTTGGTCATAAAGATCTCATTTGGTATTTTTTAATTTTCGTCCAATCCCAGTTTCCAGATCTGTCTCCTGTCTGTTTCCATTTCCACCCGCCCGGAGTTTTAAGTCTTAGGTCCACTTTTTGATTTTTGTTAGTTCACCCAATTTTACTGGGCATTCTGTCCACTATCCCCTCTATCCCCAGATTTTCTTGAATTTTTGTGAGTCCATCTTATATTTTACAAAAATCGAGTTCTTCCCTAGCTACAGTACTTTCTGCCAGTTCCCAGATCTGACCATCAGACACTCCAAACATCCTATCAAATCACCACCACCTCCAAATCCAATTCTAAAAATTGTCCCAGCTTCATGGTTTGATGATCTACAAAGTTGAAGAAGAGCTTGGAGTCTGATTCCTACGGCAAGTAGGCGGTCAATGGTGGTTCTCAGACAAGTACCCTGTAAATCTGATGTCTCGGTTACTGTACAACAGGGATTTGTAAATTCATTAAAGTCTAGATCAGGCTAGATCCATCAGATCTCTTTGAGTCTAGATTGAGGCATTTGAAGAGAGCTTTCCAACGATAGCTCATGCGTCCCGATCCGACGTCGGGATCGACCGCAGCGGCTGTTTTCGCCGGAGCGCGCGTAGGGAAAACAGAACTGAAATCCGTGGGCAGCCATTCCACAACTTGAAGATCGGACCCGACCGGCCACCAATCGGTGTCTCCGGCCGACCGCCGTCCGTGGAGGCGCGCCACCAGGGGTCTCCATCATAGTGGGACCCACCTCCGCAGATCCGGAGGATAGCGCCATCCGTGGGCCCCACGGGCCCGCAGAACCCGCCGTTCGGGAAGCACGAAAACGCGGAGTTCGGCGCGTCGAGTCGACATCAAGATGCTGCCTGTCACCCTGATTTGCGTGATCCCCGGGGCCCACATGTGACCTTTTACCTCCCTACGTGGAGTGGGTCGAATCCTTTTGTACTGCTGTGAATTATGTTAACCGGGGGTCCGTAAGTCAGCCGGGGTGTCCTCGCCACGCCGGGTGCGTGGAGGTAAAGGTCTTAACTTCTTGGCGTTACATTGCTTAGCTAGTATACGGTCTTAGGCCGCTGCCTAGAGTGTAGGTTCCTAGCCCGTGTGTCCATGTCACCGCTCTGAGCGTGAGAGTGACCCGTCCCGCGACTCGATCCGAGTCCGGAAGTGAGTCTGACTACCTTGAACTCTGCCGGTTCCTTAACCGCGCACGATCCACGCTTTCCCTCGCATGGGACGCCGAGTGAGCTTGTACTTCTGTTAGCGACGTTTGCCACTAGGAGCTCATAGTGTCGGGCTTAGCGTCTCCCTAGTGTGTATTGCTGGTCGCGTCTTCATTTAGAGTCCGAGGGTGGCACTGTATAGTGTCGTCTCCCGTGTCCATCCCGCATCAAAAATGGTTTCAAGAGAGGTAAGGTTGATCAAACACTTTTCGCAAGTGAATCAGGTAAAGATATATTAGTAGTTCAAGTGTATGTGGATGACATAATTTTTGGATCTACTAATAATGTGTTGTGTGATGAATTTGCAGAAATTATGCAAGGAGAATTTGAGATGAGCTTAATGGGTGAATTAACATTCTTTCTTGGACTGCAGGTGAAGCAAACATCTGAGGGCATTTTCATAAGTCAAGCCAAGTACACAATGGAGCTGTTGAAAAAATATGGGATGGCTGAAGCAAAACCTTTGTCAACTCCAATGGCCACAACCTCGAAGTTAGACAAAGATGAAAATGGTAAAACAGTAGATCCTACACTGTTTCGAGGTATGATCGGATCACTACTGTATCTTACAGCATGCCGCCCTGACATTCAATTCAGTGTATGTCTATGTGTCCGTTTTCAGTCATGCCCTAAAGAATTTCATTTAACGGCTGTTAAACATATTTTTAGATACTTACTGGGCACAATAGATTTTGGCTTGTGGTTTCCCATCGGTACTTCTTTTGCTTTGATTGCATACACCCATGCGGATTATGCCGGATGTATTGTAGATCGTAAAAGTACTAGTGGGTACTGTGAGTTTCTTTGTGGGTGTCTAGTCTCATGGGCCTCCAAGAAACAACATTCAGTAGCTCTCTCAACGGCCGAGGCTGAATATGTAGCCGTCGGCAGTTGTGGAGCCCAAGTACTTTGGATCAAAAATCAATTGCTTGATTTAGATATTGAAATGAAATGTGTGCCAATCTTGTGTGATAATACCAGTGCAATCAACTTGGCAAAAAACCCTATTCAACATTCTAGGACCAAGCATATTGATATTCGTCATCACTTTCTGAGAGATCATGTAGGAAAAGGGGTCTTTGAATTGAATTTCATTGACACACACAATCAACTAGCATACATCTTCACAAAACCCCTAAACCAGGATCAATTTAACAAGATAAGAAGAGAACTTGGGATGTGCAAGGGTGAGAGCATACATGCATAGGTTTGCACTTAGGATAAGAGTTGCATTTGTAGAAACTCATATGCATTAAGGGTAGGAAAACATGCATATTGTCTATTTTTTTTTTATTACCTTGTGTGCTCACATACACTCCTCCATGCTTGAATGTATTTATATATATAGCCCTCCTTGAAATTTTTTTCTAAGGCTAGATATTCCTTGGTTAAATAATTGTGGACTCAGTGATGTCGGACCTAAGGAAACTTTTGAGAGAGAGTTAGCAACTTTTCTCAAGTCTGCATCTCTTTCCTTCCCTCCACTTCAAGACATTGGCTCAAATCTGCAGGTCCGATGATAGTCCCCCCAAATAAAAAAATTGAATAAAAAAATTAGAAAAGAAAAGAAAAAGAAATAAAAAATACAAAATTTGGGGTTTTTGGGGCTAGCGGTCGACCCCCGGTCCCGCACCGGTCGACCGGTTGCGGCTAACCGGCCCGACCAGGTCTCATCCGAGCGACCTTATAAGGGGTCCTAAAAGCCCTCCTTCTCATTCAATCACTCCCATTCACTCCCCACCACTTTTCCCTAACCCTAGAACCTCAAAACTCTACCTCCCAAGCCTCTAAACTTCATCATTCCTCCACCCGCACAAGATCCGGCGTGTCCATCACGATTTCGGGATGAACTCCATTTGGCCGTTTGTGCATACGTGGAGTTCCCTCCTTTGTTACATGCTATGGAGAAGGCTTTGGCATGCCCCTGAAGTGTCCGTTGATCTATCTTCAGTCCCCGGGACGAGGGTCATCTCTTTAAGGGTTTTTCGCCGAGTTTCTAGTTCGGGATGCCGCCTAGACGAAGCTCTCGATGTTCTGCCCTAGGGGAAGCAAGTGGCCGGAGATGAGAGGCTCTAGTTCTTCCACCATAGCAAGCACCTACACCTCGTCGTGCACCTCGGTTGCCTCCTCGTCCCATTATTGACCCTCGACTAGTCGACTTCAACGAGGTGAACGAACTTTTGCCCGATTTATGTGCTATTTTTGAGATTCAGCCAGGATGGACTAATTTCTTCACTAGATACAACCATTATTACCCAAGTCTAGTGCATCAGTTTTATGGGAATTTGATTGCAAGGATTGCGGATTTATTTTCTGTTGTACAAGGGGTTGAGATTCGCATTACTCCCGTTCTGTTTAAGAGATGCTTAGGAGTTACGACTAGAGGAGCCGACTTGGTCTTTGGTCATGGGGAGGGTGAGGACACATTTCTTGCTATGACCGATTGTGAGTACGTGTGTGGTGTCAGCAATTTAATTGAATTGAATGCGAATCATTTTCCACCACTGCAGCGTGTATTGCATCATATGTTTACCTCTCTCATTTACCCAAAGAGTGGCAGCAGAAATGAAGTGACAGAGGTACATAAATTCCTATTTTACAATTTGATGAATGGGATTCAAGTCAACATGGGTCGCCTCGTGACGACTCTCATAGGAGCTTGCCGAACCAACTTGGGGCGTTCACTACCTTATGCCTCATAGTTGACCGGCATATTCATTCATGCTGGGATCAATTTGGCAAACGAACAGTTCATTTATGTTCGCCAGGATGATATTTACAATAAGCATAAGATCTTTACAGATATGGGATATTACTATGGTCCCGATGGTCAGCTACGTCGGGATGTGCCTACTTATGGAGAAGAAATTGATAGTGAGGAAGAGCAGGAATAGGAACAGCAGTAGGATCAAGGGGATGTCCCCCCTCCAGTTCAGGCCGTGGAGCAGCCTCCTCCACCCTCACCTCATCATATGGATTCCGAGATGCCTCCTCCATCACAGTTCTATCATGAAGAGTCCTCCACTCAGGATGCCACACAGCACTCTTGGGTAGATTATGAGACTTTTGATAGGCAGTTTACTGGGCTAGAGACTCGTATGGACACTTTTGGGGATCGACTTTCTACCATTGGGGATCACGTCGATACTATGGGCAATGTGATTGACACCATGTCAGGTCGTATAGATTCCTTCTCAACTATTCTGGATACCCTCTCCACTCAAATGGCCACACTCTCCACTCATATGACTAGCCTCACCGATAGTGTTGCTGATTCTAGCCAAGCCTTCCACATCATGAACATGACACTTCTTGGAATGTCACGCCGTGATGCAGCTCGTGACCTCTCCATTGGTTGTATTTGGGATAGTCTTTAGATTCAAGATCATTCTATTGAAGACATCCATCGTCGCCTTAGTTATCAGCCTCCTCCTCCAGAGGATCAGCCTCCTGCAGACGCACCATGAGGATTTTTCTCTTGCTTCCTACCTCTCGGATGTTGTACTTTGCTCGTGTGTCACTTGGGTCCCCCTTCGTCTATCCTATCCCCTTTTGATGATGCCAAAGGGGGAGAAGTAGTAGTGCAGGTTCTATATCTATGTATGTCGGTATGTTTGTGTGTTTGCATGTGTGATCATGTAAGGATCATTAAGTCTGTTATGTATTTATGCTTTTGCTTAGTTACTTGTGTCTAGAGTCATGCATTCACTCTTGCATCAATGTACCTTGTAATGACATGATGAACTGAATGCAACTGGTGTTTGATCTCAAATGGTTGGCTCATGTATCTCATTTCTTTTCTCTTGGCAAATAAATGTTGAATGATTGCGTGTTTTGAATGGCTTGTGATGTTTCACCTAAGGGAACGAGTATTTGCTTTATTCCATTGCTTAACTCCAAAATTTGCTTTACGATAGGTCAAGACAATTGTAATTTAGAGTTTTGTCATCATCAAAAAGGGGGAGATTGTTGAGTCTCCAGAAGATTTTGAAGATAACAAAACCCCGGATTACAATGGGTTGTTTAATTGTTTGAACTTCTCCAAATGAGATTGAAACCCAATTGCATAAGTTGATTAAGAGTCAAACAAGCTCATTTTATATGTATCCTTGTGCAAACATAAGTGTTCAAATGTTCGATTATGTCTCATGGACTGAACAATACTATTTTGCAAAATTCCCAGTTGGCGGTCGACCTAAAGGCACAGGGTGGTCGGCCTAATTTTCCAGGGATCTCAAAACTACAGTTTTTTTACAGTGGCGGTCGACCGCCCAGCATGTTTCAGTCGACCGGTTTTCCCCGTAATGAAAAGCCCTATTCCAATAAAATTCCGGTCGACCGCCCCCCCTCTACCGGTCGACCGCCAGCATCGAAGCAGCCATCTTTGACTTTATTTTCTACAATGTGGGAAGCCCTCTTCATTGGGTTTGTTTAATCCAAAAGTCACCAAACTTACCATGATTTGTGGATCTGGTTCCTGGCTTGTCTCTTGACCATTCAAGAGTTATAAAAACATCTCTTTGGGGTAAGGAACCTGTTTGCGACCGCGGGGAGTCACTTGTTATTTTGTCCTCACGGCGGGCGAGTAGACTCACCTTTTACGGAAGGTCAAGATAGGTTGACTGGGCACGCGGGGATTCCGGGGGTATTGAGAATAAGGCAGAGAGAACGATGGGAACGCATTGGAAGGTATGGCGTATGGTTCATCATTCTGGGAGACTGGGATAGGGATGGCTGGGTGGAATGCGGGCGTGCTAGTCGATTTCTCGACGATCACCTATAGAACCAAGGATTGGCGGGGAAATCGTCGCCAGGATGCGGCACGTGGCTCGCGGGATTAGGCGACACGTGGATAGAAGGGGTTCCATGGGTGCGAGTGCACAGGCGATTATGGGGATTCGTGTACTGGACGTCTTTCCCCATCGGTCGCAAGAAACTGGTGTTTATTTTACATCGGATTGAATCCGAACATCTTTGTTTCTACTGTCGAAGAAGGAGTCAGGGACCCTGGGAGCCGCGACGTCGGGAGGGCTTAGTCCGTGCAACAGCGACAGGGCAACAGCAACGCAACAGGGATAACTGGGGGCAGAGAGACTGGTTCTAGCGAGGAGGGGGATCCACTCCCTGACTGGATTACATGACTCATGTGCCATGAAAGGCATTTATATGGGGGCATGAAAGCCCGATTACAATTGTTTGCAAGCCACGGGACAATTCCGACATTCATGACGGTCCCCGGGTCATTGCATTATTATGTGAGTAGTTCCGTATGTGTACATAGTATTCATCAGAGGACCTGTGACTCAGCAGGATGGCGCCTGGGGGGCGTCACAATGTATTCCCGACATGAGAGAGTGTCGAGGTCTGGGCAGTGTGGGTGCCATAGGCACCATTGTGCGGGGGAAGTTGAGTGGTCGGGTGCCGCAAGCCCCGATGTGACTGGAGTAGCTGGCAGTCGGGTGCCGGGGGCACCGTTGTGACTGGAGTTGCAGGCAGTCGAGTGCCGGGGGCACTGTTGTGACTGGAGTCGTTGAGTGACCGGGTGCCACGGGCCCCGATGTGACTGGAGTAGCTGGAAGTCTGGTGCCGGGGGGCACCATCATGACTGGAGTCATTGAGTGATCGGGTGCCACGCGGCCCGATATGACTGGAGTAGCTGGCAGTCAGGTGCCGGGGGCACCGTTGTGACTGGAGTTATTGAACGGTCGGGTGCCGCGGGCCCCGTTGTGACTGGAGGAGGCGGGCGCCGGGAGACCTCGATGGTTGTGCTCAGGGCCCGATGTGACTGGTAGTGGCCTGACACTTCATCTTGCGCCAAGACTTGTAAAGTATGCCCATTGTCCGAGTAACGGCACTGAGGGCACGCTTATCAAGATGATGCCAAGGTGGTGCACGATGATCGAGGCGGGGGAACCAAACAAGGAGCTCTCATGAAGCGGCCTCTAGGTCATGCACGAACATCGAGGCAGGGCCAAGCAAGGTGTCCCTATCAAACAACGTCTGGGGGCGCATGACTATCGAGACGAGGCTTGGGCATAGTGCTTTCATCAGGTGGCATCAGGGTCATGCACGAATATTGGGACAGTACCCAGGCAGAGTGCTTTCACCAAGTAAGATCTAGAGTCGTGCATGATTATCGAAACAACATACGTTCATCACAACAGAGGGCCAGAGGTGGGTGTTTGGGCTAGACGTCGTATGAGGGATGATCATGCGACATGCCCTCGGTGTAAGCCTTGCAAACACACACACAAATCTCCTTAGCGCGCCTTTTGTAGTCCAGGGCTGAGCTCCTTAGGTGCTTGATTCATTTGGTGCTCCATCTATGCCATTTGGGCTCCCAAAGGGGGGCTTTTATAATGGAAGGTGAAGGGTCACAGGGGGTTTATGCTGACCAGCTAAGGGGGGTGAGCTGGTCCGCGTAAACCCAAGTGAATTGTGCTTGGGTTACACGGGCTGAGAGCGAGAGGGGGAAGGGGTTTACGCGGACCAGCCCAGGGGGCTGAGCTGGTCCGCCTAAACCCCCCTTAGATGGGGTTTACGCGGACCAGCTCAGGGGGCTGGGCTGGTCCGCCTAAACCCCCTCCCCCAGGGGGTTTAGGCCTAGGCTGGTCCACCTAAAGCCCACCCCAAGGGGGGTTTAGGCGGGCCGGTTCTGGTTTTTTCCTTTTTGAAAACTTAAATTTTTTTTTAATTGAATGGGGGTTTACGTGGACCAGCCAGGGGGGGTGAGCTGGTCCGCGTAAACCCCCTCCCAAGGGGGGTTTAGGTGGGTTTGACCGGGGGGTTTTACTCGGGCTGGACTGAGGGTTTATCGCGGGTTTGACCGCAGGATTGACTAGGGTTTGACTGAGGGTTAGACTGGATTTGATTGAGGGTTTGACCTATTATAAAATAGAGATTTTCTTTCTGGGGCAAGGGCGCACAAGGGCGCACGATGGTGGTGCATGACGCGATGGGTTGCTGGGAGTCCCGAGTTGGGCTCGGACTTGCTGTAGAGTGGCTAGATCATACGCGCCCACCAGGTGCTCGGGGAAGTTCCTGACACGCGTGTGTGGGCCGTGTAAATGTGATGTGAGCTCCTGAAGCTTGCGGTTGGCCTTGACGGGTCTTCCTTTGACTTCAGAGGGCTAGAGGGAGGTGACTCGAGGGTAGACCCCGGCCTCATTGCTGGGCGCCACGTGGCGTGGCTTGTACTCAGGGTGCCCCCGGGTCGGCTCGGGTAGCTATGTTGAACGCGAGCAAACCCGCAAATTGAGTGATCGGGGGTGGACCCGATCAATCGTTGATGTTGCCGTGGGTCAAGGCTAGCCGGTTAGGACCCTCAGTTGGGCCCGGTGACTGGGGCGTCGACATGATGATGCCATTTGTCTGGTGGTCGGGGTGACCGCTCCTCGGTGAAGAATCGCCTGATGCGACAGGCTATTCTGAGTCCCGAGTTAAGCCGGTTGTTGAAGTGTCGGTGGTATAATAGCGTATGCAGGGTGTCCGGGGGTGATCCCCGAATCTTCAAAGAGTGCCGTAAGGTATGGCAGGTTGTCTTGAATCCTGAAACTGACCCGGTTGTCGAGAAACTGGCTGGCATTGTGCCATTTGCTCGGGGCCGATGCCCGATTGTTATGTTACGCCGCTTGACCCGGCGACACGTCTCGATTTCTGAGCACAACTCGACTGGTAGAGCAACTTTGGCGATGTGCCATTTTGCTCCATTTAGGGAGTACTTCCCTATGCTTAATCCTTAATTAATTCGATAAAATAAGCCGGTGCCAACAGAACCCTAATAATCCAAGGAAGCTCAGGGAGGCTATCAAGAGAAGAGAAGAGTGCCGGTACTGTAGCCGTGAACAGTGCTCCAGGAAGGAAGTTCTTCATCCATCTTCAAGTGATTCAAGACACATCTGGAGCAGATCAACCCCAAGCCAAGTGGAGATCAAGCTGCATCCAAAAACATTCTTCATCAACTAACGGGGAGCTTGAATATGAAGTTTTTACTTTTTGTCTTCCATTCGATTTCTATTTCAGTTTCAAGTGTGTGTTTTTGTAATGTCTGAATACTTGTGTGTGTGTGGATCTACGCAGATCCGTGTGTGTGTGTGCGTGTGTCTAGTTCTTCACATGTCTTTGTGATTCGGTGCTTATGCACCTTCGTGGGAGTTCTTAACTCACACGAGTGTGTGTGTGTATGCTCTGATCTTGTAACCTTCTATAAAATAGTGTGTGAATCCTCACAGTCGGTGAGGGGTGGATGTAGGTTGTAGTTGTTGCATCCGAACCACCTAAAAATCATGGTCTCCTGTGTGGTTTGCTCCTTATCTTCTACCACCAATTCAGCTCTAGTATATTTGCATATTGCATCATCTGATTTCTTTGTTTAGATCTAGTTTTATTAACCATTTTACGAGAGATATCTGGTATATCAAAAGGTGGTTTCTGATCGACAAGGTTAGTCCTGTCGGGAGGGAAATACCTTGGGTGGGAGAATCTTCAGATTTCCAGACTCCGCCTAGTACCAAAGAACTGCTGTAGGAGTTGATTTAGCTAGATTCATTTTGTAATCCATCAGATCTCTACTTGTTTGTTGCTTGCTCTTAATACGTGTTTTAAATCGGGAAAAGTTTTTAAAATCAGTAATCACCTAATTCACCCTCCCTCTTGTGTGTTATTGATCGCGGAACTTCAACCCATCCCAGTACAACTCCCCATTAAGCACGCTTAACTTCGGAATTCTTTACAAGAACTTAGCCGATACTTCAAAAGGTGCCTCGGTGATATAGAGTACAACTTAGCTATATTTGAGGGTGTTACAATCTACCCCTTTTATATAGGTGACGTCCTCGTCCCTGGGCACATATAGCAAGCAATCAAACCACCAGGCAGGTAGGATTCTAGCGGTGGCCCCTATAGGCTCAAGAGATGGCTCCCACTATGTAGCACTTTGTCCCATTGGGGATTCAAGAGGTCGCTCCCATAGCGTAGCACTTTACCTTGTATGGCACTTAGTTCCTACACTTCCGGCTGTGATATAGCTCTGATACCATTCTGTCATGCCCCGTACTCTATACCGTTGAGGTATTGTCCGCTTTGGCCTACCGGCCTCACGATTTTATCCCTTTCTAACCGTGATTGGCTCCAGAATGGAGGACTTCCCGGGAGGTCACCCATCCCAATACTACTCCCCATTAAGCACGCTTAACTTCGAAGTTCTTTTCAAGAACTGAGTCAATACCTCAAAAGGCACCTCGGTGATATAGAGTACAACTTAGCTAGATTTGTGGGTGTTATAGCCCATCCAGACGGTCGCTCATTCAATTAGCGCCCGCTGGCCTGGTCACAAATTCTAAGCAGAAATAGACTTCTCACAAAACACTCTAAACAGCGCTCTATGTTAGACGGGTGTCATGTTTCTTCAGAGTGATATGACAAACTGGGTTTCCAGGGTTTTTAGGGTACAACCTGCTTGGCTACCTTGAGGGAATCCAAGGCTAGCGGAGTCTTACGGATGTCTCAATGAAAAAAGTACCAGTCCAAAGGAAGGAATATCCCGTGGAGGGTCCAAGCATAACCGAGAGTTGAGGTGTAAGCGTGAAACAACGTGAAACATGGACTCCATCTACGAACGTGAGATAGAAGTGCCACGAAGACCTGTGATATGGGCCAAAAACCCGATAAAAATTGTGAGAGCAAGAATCTGCGTCCAATCAGTAAGTCGCTATATGTTGAAATAGCGGCTCCTACAAAAGTCACCCAATCGTACATTTAACAGAATTCCAAGAAAAATGCTAAGAATTAGCAACTTTGTAAGAGGGCGCTAATTCCAGTATTTTCAAGAAATCAATAAGATTAATTATAATTAGCGACCATTTGTAAAGTCGGTCAATTTTTTAATAGTGTTGGATCTCTGGTTTTGATGATGACACACTATGCATCATGTCTGTGTTGAAATACTTGGTTGATTCATGGTCTGTGTTAAAGTGCTTGGCTGATTCATATGATAAGTCATTTTAATAAGTTCATCAAAAATATAAACTAAGTCACGTCAATGCATACACAGAGTCATTTAGTCATTTCATCAAATAGGTTGCATACATGAGCATTTCTGTTCTTAAGGTCGATGCATGTTTCAGAAGTTCTTCACCGAGGTCGGTGTCAAGTCCTCATCAGGTCGGTGCATGCATCAAACATGGCTAACTAAGGCTCGTGCATTGGCATAAGGTCGGTGCTAGCCTATTCTGCATTATGCATAAAGGTCAGTGCAAGTTTAGGTGTCAAAGGCTCAAGGTCGCTGCATACTCGAAGTCAATGAACGTCTTCACTAGCAGCATATCAGGTTAGTGCATGCTTTGTATCACACATAACCAAGCTCGGTGCATACTTGTCTTATGCATATTGGAGGTCAATGCAGTGTCTTACACTAAGTAAGGTCGGTGCAAGTATTGCCTCGCGCATACTTGAGGTTGATGCTAGTTGTGTTGATTCTTGTAAGTTAGGTCGGTGCTAGTTGTCGTTTCTACTTAGTGAGGTCGATGCTAGTTACCTATCTGCATAAGTCAAGTTGGTGCCAGTCATCTTGATTGCATCAGAGTCGGTGCTAGTCTAGCCACCTACATACCAGGTCAATGCTAGTTAGCTTTATCTGCATGTAAAGTCTGCGTCATGCATTAGAGTTAGTACTAGCCTGCATTTCTTCATGAACTGATGTCGACGTTAGTGTAGATCCGAAATTAAACCACCCCCAAATTGATGAGATGAATATGTGATGAATTGATAAAATGAATTGATAGCACTAAATAATGATAAAAAGGGGGGGTCACAAGTAATAATGAAAATGATCCGTGATCGCCACTGGGGCCAACAACATGCCAAGTTATATGAAAATCATAGGGGCACGTTACATACCTCAGAAATTCAAAGATGGTCAAGAGGTGGCCAAAGCATTAATGCGCTATATCGGCCGAGCGCCTTCTGAAGATCACGCTATGAGTGTCTGGCGCGATAAGAGACAGAGAGCGGGATGAGCTTTGGATTCGTTCCTTCCTTGCTCCAAGGCCAGTCAAGGGGCAAGGGCTTCACATATCTTTCTTTCAGTGCCTGCAAAAAAATTTAGACAACAAAGAAAAGGCCCATTAGTTCGTGATTAGTGTAGAATCTGTCCCTATTCTTAAACAAAAGCATATAAAAGGAGGGCTAGATCACCTGGGGGGTTTGGTGGTTTTAAACCCCTATGGAAGGGCCAAAAATAGGTTTGGTGTTTATGAATGTGTGTATTTTATAAAAGGAGTGATTTTGAAAATAATATGCAATGCTATGTAAGGATTAAAAAGGGACAAAGTGGAGAGAAAATAAAGAACGATGAAGCACAACAATTAGCCCTGAAATACTCCCTTGGATGTAGGAGGAACGAGGAATTGATGATCTAGAACGAAGAGCAGCCTCTTCCTGGCCAAGATCTCGAAGTTGCATCCCCTAGAATGACGGCCAAGGGCCAAATTTATAGGATGAGAATGAATAACGAACCCTAGGTCGGAGTCCGATTCAATCCAATGATTTAGCAGCCCAAATCGAGGTAATCCTATCGATTAATGCGGGGAGAAGACTCCTAGTAGGGCTAGGAACTTTCCATTGGACGAATCATGCTTCTAAACTTACCAAAATAAGGATCCAAATCGAAAAGGGGAAGTCCGGTTCGGACTGGGTTACTGCCAGATAACGTGCTAGCATCATATGGCGTGACATGGATAAACGCGCTATCAGCTCCTAGCGCGACAACCGTTGACTAGCCAAATAAGGGGAAAAAGAATAAACACCCATTGGACAGCCGCTCAATCAGGTATTAAGTAAATAGCGACCAGGTGGATGTCGCAAAATCTAATATTAAGAAATAGCGACCGTTTAAATGGGCATTCAATTAGTCTCATAACGTGCTATGAATAGCATGAAAATGCCAAATTCAAGCCGAGGTACAAGGTATAGAAATTGAATTATTGGGCTAAGAATAGAGAGAAATATCCCCAGAAAATCAACCAATTATAGATCAATTGGGGCATTAACTAGGAGAACAAGTAAATTGCTCAACTTACGGGCCAATAATGGGTGTCTACAGTTAGTAGCCACTAAGGTCGAAGCTAGTATGCATTTTTATGTACTGAGGTCAGTGCTAGTATGAAGAGTTGATGAACTTAAGTCGGTGCTAGTCATGCATATTGGTATAAGGCAAGGTAGGTGCTAGTGGTATTTTTCATGCTTTCACAGGGTCCTTCTGTGATTGTTGTCTGTGCACTATATGCCATAGTCTAAGCATCGTATTAGAGCGTGTGTCTGATCATCATCCATGTGTTTTATTTTCACTATCTCAGTCACGTTTTATAAATATTCACTATGCCTGCAAGGTATTTGACGAGATGACCTTTACTAAAAGTGCAGGAACTTAAGGATGCGTGTGATCCAATAAGTGGCGCGTGATCCTAGGACGCCTTGTTAACCAAGATCCTGCCACGTGGCCAACCCAACTCAGATCTCAATGAACTTTTGGGTGGTAAACATGGTTTCCACATGCCTTTCTGCCAGTGGCTTATAAAAGGCAGCAGATTGCCCAAGTTCGAAGAATCAATACCGAGAAAAGGTAGAACTGAAGAAAAAGAAGAAGTGCAGACAGAGAGATAGTGTTGCAGAGAGCAGAAGAGAGCTAAGCTCGGAGAGATTTGAGAGGAGAAAGAAAAAAGAGTGTTGCAGAAGTAGAGCATCGTGTCCAGAGCTCAAAGAAGAAAATTGAAGGCGTAATTGACAACTACGAGATTAGTTCTAGTGTTGTCTGCTATCTGCTCTATACAGAGCTACATTTACGTATAAATTCAGATTTGTCCTTTTATTCTCTGATCTATTGTTCTTGTTTTTCTTTTTATACCTTTTTCATAAGCTGTGTATCAGCGGTGGCATAAGTTGTAAGGCCCAACGGTTTGAAGCTGTGAATCAGTGGTGGCTTAAGTTGTAATGCCCAGCGGTTGAAGCTGTGAATCAGCGGATTGTAGGCAAGCTGTGAGGCCCAGTCGTTTAAGCTGTGTATCAGCGGAAGCCACACTCTGGTTGGAGTGTAGGGTGGATGTAGGTCAGTAGACCAAACCACCTAAAATTTCTTGTGTCGAGTGGTTGATTGTCTTTCTGTGTGAGCTTGCCGTTCATCATCTAGATCGCTTCCGCCTGTGTATTTCCTAACAGTTGATTAGGCCATGCAACTTCACAGTCTGAGCAATTATTCTTTGAGAAAGCTATTCTAGTTTCGTATAGTTTAAATTTTGCTAAAAGGTTTTAAAGGATCCATTCACCCCCCTCTAGATCCATGCTTGATTCAATCTTTGCATCCAACAATTGGTATCAGAGCAGGTTATCTGCACAGAGGGTCCAACGACCTGCAGATCCGGTCCTGACTCTTCTAGACACATTCTGCTTTATCTGTTTGATTTGTCATTATCATTTGATTTGTATTTGATTGTGATGGCTGAAATTCCTCATTACACTGGTTATGAATTTTATTGTTGGTTTGGTAAATTCAGAGATTACATTCTTTCTGTTAATTTTGATCTTTGGATACTCATTGCACACAGTCCGCATGACATTCCAAGGGACAAATCCTAATGGAATGTTTCAGACAGACTAAAGTATTTGGAAAATCAAAAGGCCCTGGAATTAACAAGAAGGGCGATAGATGTTAACTGATTTCCATTTATTGCTAGATGTAGGAGTGCTATTGAAATAATCAACAGGATTACAGCCAACCATGAAGAAGATGAAGTCAAATGCTTTATGGCCAGAGATCACAACAGTGATCAGACGGAAGACTCATCTTCATAAGTAAATTTTGAAACAGACGATATTACTTTTGAAGATTTGGTTATTCTGCATGAACAATTGATTGATAAATATGAAAAGGTTAAATCGAAAAAGAAGAAGTTAAGAAAAGAGAAAATTACTGAAGTTACATGCCTTAGAGCTGAGAATGAGAAGTTGAAATCTGAAATGAAGAAGAGATCAGAAAATGCTTGTGATTAGTGCTTTTCAATGAAGAAATTAAATCACAATATTCAATTGGATCTTATAAGGCAAGAAGAATTGATCGACTCCTTAAGAAAAGAAATTGAAGTTATGCTAAACAGTAAAAAGGAGCATGAAAAGAGTAAAGAAGAATCTGAAAAATTAAAACTGGAAAATGAGAATCTGAAAGAACAGAATAAAAGGCTAATGGTTCTTAACATAATTCTGTCTGAAATACTGCTCGCATTTGAAAAGGGAAAATCAATTTTGAATGAAAAAGAAGTAAATGATGAAATGAAGTTAAGACAGGAGAATGAATCTTTGAAGTCTAAATGATGGTCTGCATCAACAAGATATCTTCTGTGAAAAAGATATTATTTCTTTGCAAGCAAAAATTGAAGATCTAAAAAATTCCCTTTCGAAGTTTGTTAAGGGAAAAGATAACTTGAATAAACTTCTTGGCTCAAATGTTAGTTTTCAGAAAGTGGGTTTGGGGTTTAATCCTGTTAATGAGAAATTTAATGTGAAGAAGAATTCTACTATCTTTGTAAGAAGCTCGAAACAGGAAAGCCTTCCAGTTCATCTATTTTTCAGTTTACTGCCAAGAAAATAGAAAATTCAATTAAAAATCTGAAAAAGAATCAAAAACAGAAAAAGAATGTTGGTTTAAATAAATCCAAACATGTTTCTACTTTTCCTGCGCATGTTGTTCATGACTCTTACACACATTCACATGCACATGTCATAAATAAACCTGTCACAACAGTGCATGTTCACAATAAAAGAATTACATGTTATTATTGTGGTAAAAAGGGGCATGTTGTGGATGACTGCACAGTCTTGTTGAATGATGAAGTAAGTGCATGTAAATCTGCCAACACAGTTAAAAATAAATCTGTGAAAAGGTCTGATAGAAATATTTCTAATGCATACTTGTACTGTGGCAAAAAGGGTCATTATATGCATAACTGTCATTTAAAGAAACAAGAAGATCAAAATTTCAGAAATAGTTATGTAAAGAAGCATGTTAGGAAATCTCAAAATCAGAGAGTTAACTATTTTAACTATGGAAAGTTTGGGCATACTTCATCAAATTGATGGTTTAATAAAAATAATACATTTCATCCTGTTCATGTGAATAATTCTACATTTAGGAGAACTCAGAATACTGCATTCATGTATAAACCTCCTATATGCAATCAATGTGGAAACTTAGGACATTTTTCTTATGAATGCTTTTGGTTGAATGGTTGGAATAACTGGAGAGCACCAGTGTGGGGTGCTACTCATTCTGTTGGACCCAAGAATCCTTGGGGTCCAAGTTTGTTCAAATAACTCCCTGAGTGCAGGTGTGTCCTTGTGGAGAAAATAAAAATGAAGATTGAATAAAATGGGACACACAAGGTCAGTAGTGTAATGTTTCTGCTTTAATGTTTTTCGTTGATTAAATAAAAGCTTCTGTGAAAGAATTTCTGTCAAGGTTTCTTAGTTTAATGTGTTTGTGTTTTTGAATGTTTTGATTTAATTCAGTGTTGCATTAAGTCTGCATTTCATGTTAATCAGTTGCATAACTGAGTAGTTGCACGATTGTGTATAATGGATGAATATGTCTGCTGTCGATTATTACTACTGTTTGTGAGAAGATCTACATTTACTGCATAAGAAATTCTTTGAAATATCATTTAGTGGTAAGTAGTCTGTAATGTTTGAGATGCTGTATACAGTAAGGGGGAGAAAATTCCTTATGCTGTCTGACTATTTTAAAGTTCATAGAAATGCTTTTCATGATATCTACAGCTGTGATTACTTAGACTGATAACATATAGTCTGCTGACTGCAATTACAAAGTTTAGAAAAATTTCCATATTGTCTACTGTTGAGCTTATAGACTGTGAAGCTGTTGATATTATCAAGTTTATTTGGTTGGACAATCTGTGAGATAATTGAATATCAGGTTCTGAATTTTGTAACTTCTTTGGAATGAATTGAGCTCTGCAAATCTATTAGCTGTGCTTTCTCAGATTTCTTTTTGGCCATTCTAGTGTCAACTATTTCATTCTTGTTGAGTCCTCTCAAATTCCTTCATATACTTTTAAATTGTTTCTGACTTAGTATGATTCTAAGTGTTCTGTTCAGGGGGAGTGATCTTAAAAGTTCTTAAGTTTGCTGATCATTTGATGAAATGATATTCTTCTGAAAACCAGAAACAATTCTCTAATATTATTGTTAATGAAAACTGTTGATAAAAAAAAATTTAAATCTATCCTTGAAGCTAAAAATTTTACCATCAATGCAATTACAATGTCCTTAAACCACTTTGAATTTGAAAATCTAATTCACTTCTTGAGATTTGAAAATCATAAGTAATAGGACATTGACTGATAGAAAAATTGCTTTCTTATATTGATTATAAACCTTTTTCTGAATAAAATCTGATTTGAAAAATAGGGAATAAGCCATAAATTAAAATTTTGTGAAAAATGGCGGAGCAATGGTTATTTTCTGAGAAACTGATCATCTAGACCAATGAAGCCTGGAGATCATGTCATGAAGAAAATAAGTTAACTCTGTTCAAAATTTGAAGCAAGAAGGTAGATTACACTGAGTAACCAGGGAGTTCGGTGTCTAATAAACATGTCTCCTTGAGTAAAAAGGTGTGATCATACTAGAGTGCTCAATAAATATTAAATTAAAAATGATGAGAAAAATGGTTGACTTTGTAAAAATTTTAGAAAATTCTAAAGTTGTTTGTTTTGAATATAAGGAGTGTTTTTGAACCACAAATGTTCATTGAAAATGATGTGTAAGATCAACGGTAAGTGGATTAAATGAGTATTTTAGTAAATCTGGTTTAATTTCATTATTTTTGCATAAAAGGTTAAATTTAAAAGCTATCGAGAAACAAGATTTAATGGCTTAAAGTCATAGTTTTCATACGTTTTCATATAAAGGGGTGGTTGAAGGTAAGTCACGCCCCGAGCTTTTAATACAGCGGAAGATAATTTGGGAATCGTGAACAACCGGCATGGTAAGCCTCTTGCAAGTAAGAATAATCAGAGCGCAAGACAATCACACATAAGATGCGATTGCACAATAATTTAATCAACTTCTCCTTTCATTAATAACAAGAATGATAAAAATCCAAGTACATAGACGATTCCAAATCTTGTTGACTCAATAAAGAGAAAATTACATGAACTCGATCTAGACATTATTGACTACCTAAGTCATCTCTCTCAAATTTATGAGACTTTCATTCGCTCTTAGACCCATCACTTGAATAACTCGAATCCGAATCCGAACTACTTGAATCTCCTGAAAAGATTGAAAAGTAGGTAATGAGCACACTTGCCCAGTAGGTATCTTCGCATCAACATGATGGGCAATATCAAAGTGATTAGCATTTTTGCTCTAAAGAATAAGATAAAATCATGCGAATGTGGTAAACCATGTAAATAAACCAAAGTAACAAGACATGGCCAAGTTAAGATATGATTGAGCAAGCATGATCAAGCAATAATGTAATTATGGCCTTTCAAGAATGTAACAAGAATGTACTAGCAAGTCAGGCAAGAATGTACTCTTCACTTAGTAACAAGTACTTCGTGAATTTCTGTGGATATTTTCACAAGTCGTGAATATTTTCGTGATTGCCGTGGACATTTCACTTATTTATAAAGAAAGTACTCCCAGCGCAATGTGACGCCAGTAGCATCATACCCCATAGTTTATAATAGTATGTTTCCGATAATTCGCCCAGGGGACTAGGATAGAGCCCTTGAACACAATCAGTGCTCGAACCGCATCTTCAAGTATAAATCAAGCTACTTCCACGCATGTAAATAATGTGGCCAAAATGTACAATTTCAATGATAAACTCATGATAAAGTAACCAAAAATACGAACGCTTCTATAAGAAAATAAGGAATTTCAATAAATACCTTAAATAACTAGGTTATGCCATGGAAATAAATCGACAACATAACGGTACTTTTCTTGACTTTCATAATTTAGTCAAATCATTTTTGATTAAGGTGACATGTCCCAGAAATTCAATAGTCTTTCTAGGATCATATAGATATTAACCCTTGGTCAAACCTTGGGTTAACGGAACTCAGGAAACTTAGCGGTCTATAACTGGGCCGCTTTATTGATATGGCGGTCTAGTATTGGGCCGCTAGAATGGGCTGAATCTAGAAAGAAATCAATTGGACTCAGATGACATGGCGGTCAGATACTGGACCGTTAATGTGCTTTAGCGGTCGAGTATTGAACCGTTACAAAATCAGAAAACATCGGTAGTGCTTCTTAGATAATTGGGCTTTAATTATGGTACAACCAACTCAGCGTCCTAGTGGGAATCCCAGTCTCGCGGAGAATTACGGAGGCCTTGAAACAAGATTTCCTAGTCCATTGGAAGGAATATCCAAAGGAGAGTTTATCATGTTCAATATTATGTTCCTATAAGTGCAAAGTGTGTAACTAATGGCCATATACCGGAATATACGCCATGAACTTACAGAAATGACTCTGAGATAGGAATAGAATGTGTACAATGAGAAATCAACGTTCAATCTCGTTCATACAAGCACTTAAACCATAATTTAATACAAGACTATAAGGTTTTTGGCAAGAAACTATCATATGTTTAAAATAATCCTAAGAACCATAAAGAACATGAAATCACTGTTATGAATCAGTAAAATAAAACTCAGAGTAGTTCATAACATTAAGACAGGTTAGAACATAGTTAAATAGGCTTACTTATAAGTTAAATGGACTGTTCTTGATTCTATCTCGGTTGACAGAAAACAGAACATTGGCGGTCTATCACAGAACTGTTACAGGAAGTTGGCGATTTATCATAAGGACACCAGAGAGATAAAAACACTATATTTCTGGTCCGCCAGAGATTCCAAAAAAAAATTGAGTTTACAGAGTGTCTAGCGGTTTATCGTAGGGCCGCTGCACGAGGTTTGCGGTCGAACCTTAGGCCGCTAAAGCATGACTGACAGTAAACTTAAAGAAGAAACTATGTCTAAACACATCATGTCTGAAAATCAACATATTTATAAAACTTCTACAAGATAGAACGAGAAATAGGCTACAATATGCATGGGAGTCATGTATCATGACAAGGAAATACTTTAGTTGATTAGGGCTAAGAGACATGCATGTATGACATACTAAGTGCATATGTCCTATTGAAACATGAAATTCTCCACACATAAAGCATGAAATCGAGTAAAACCAGCGGGTTTTTATTCCTAGAATGATATTTCAGCCGTTCGTGAGATGACCTACCTCTGCTAAGGCTTCTAGTCTTGGAATTTCAGACTGGAAGTTAACCCTAATCTCGAACTTCCTGTGGTAAATCAACAACATGACGCTGCTCTAACTCCTTACTCTCTTGACCTAAGGACCATGAAATTTGGAGGGTAAGAAGTAGATATTAAAGGGAACAAAAAGTTTTAAAGGCACTAATGCTAATTACCTCATTTTGGTATTCTAATTCCTTAATCTTCACCGGACTTTTGCATAGTTTCCTGGGTCGCTAATATGGAACTAGCTACATTGCAGGCTTCTATCTCTTTGTGTGCTTGATCTCCTAGCACGAAATTTTTGGAGATGTTAGTATTGTATTAACAATAAAAGCTTCTAAAGAACCTACCTGAAATAACATCGTCTTACCTTGGTTTCACTCAAGCCAATGTAAGGGTCACACAGGTCAAAACTAGGTTCTATTTATAGGGTTTTACTAGGGTTTGAGGATTTGATCGATCCTAGAGTCCTTATTAAACCTTAGATCGATTCCAGAGAGTCCTTAAGATGTTTACTAGTCCACCCATCTCGATCTCTAGGAGATAATTCATCAAAAATCTAATCTTTTTGCTCTTTCTTCACTTCACGGAACTCGCATAATGTAGCGGTCGCTTAATGGGCCGCTTGATGGCATTTAGCGATTGCACGATAGACCGCTATAGATCCTGGGTGCTGAATTTGAAATGAGTTCAAACTCTAATTTTGGTTTATCCATTTTATTATTTATTTAAGGTGTATTTATCCCTAAATTCCGTGAATAGGCTAATTAACCTTCTAGAACATGGGCTGGAGTGATGATTACGTGGCTTGCTAGTACATTCTCGTTTCATTCTTGTTCTTGAAAGGCCATAACATGTTCTTGTTACACTCTTGCTAGTTCATACTTGCTCTCATTCTATCTTAACGATCATCTTTGTTACTTTGGGTATTCGCATGATTGATCGTATTCGTATGATTTTGCCTTATTTCTTCAAGAGCTAAAATGTTAATTACTTTAATGATGCCTTCATGTTGATGTGAAGATACCTACTGGGTAAGTGTGCTCATTACCTTTTTCCATTCTTTTTAGGAAATGAAAGTGATTCGAATTCGGATTCGGGTTATACAAATAGCGGGTCCGAGAGCGAATGAAAGTGTTGTCAAGATGAGAGTGAAGACTTAGGAAAGTCTATATTGTTTAGATTGAGTCTATGTAATTTTCCTATTTTTTTTAGTCTGATAGATTGAAATAAGTTGAAAGTTATTGTATTTGAATATTGATTATCAATGAAATAAGTTGGAGTTTTGATTAAAATATTGTGCAATTGTATTTATGTGTGTGATTGTCTTGCGCTCTGATCATTCTTGCTTGTAAGAGACTTACCATGCCGGCTGTTCACGTTCCTCGAGCGAGTCTTCCACTGTCATAAAAGCTCGGGGCGTGACAGTTAAGTTACTTCATGGGCTTGGTCATTAAACCCTTTGGGCTTCAATTAATTAGGCTAGGTTAATTGTTTATCACAATTGGGCCTAAATAATGATATATTTAACCCAATATTTATTTATTAATTCATTTGGACCTTTAATAATTCCAGAAAATTCCTGAATTCATCAAAAATAATTTAAAAAAATTCTGGGGCATTACACCCTCCCCCACATAAGAGAATTTGGTTCCCAAATTTAATATATATGGATTTTATGGAGAGTGTACTTACAATTAAATAACTCCGGATATTTCTTGCGCATAGCTTCCTCCGTCTCCCATGTTGCTTCAAAGGGCCATGACTTCTTCCATTGAATCTTGACCATAGGAATGGCCTTATTCCTTAGTTGACGCACTTCTCGTTCAAGAATCTTAATTGGTTCTTGCTCGTACGTCATATCATTCTGTATTTCCAAATCTTCATAAGTGATAACATGGTAAGGATCATACACATATTTCTTCAACATAGAAACATGAAATACGTCATGAACTCCTGCTAGTTGGGGAGGCAAAGCCAGTCGATAGGCCACACTACCGACCCTTCCAGAATTTCAAATGGGCCAATAAATCTTGGAGTAAGCTTGCCTTTAATGCCAAATCTTCGAATACCATGACCCGGAGAAACCTTAAGGTACACATGGTCTCCTACTTGGAACTCCAAGTCGCATCTTCGATTATCAGCATAAGATTTTTGTCGGTCTTGTGCCATCTGAAGCCTCTCTCGAATAAGCTTTATCTTTTCTGTAGTATCCCTGACCATGTCTGGACCTAGAAATTGCCTTTCTCCAACTTCATTCTAGCATATCGGTGATCGGCAGCTTCTTTCATATAGAGCTTCAAATGGTGCCATTTGTATACTAGACTGGTAGCTATTATTGTATGTAAATTCCACTAATGGTAAGTGATCATGCCAACTACCTCTAAAATCAATAGCACAAGCCCTTAGCATATCTTCCACCACTTGATTCGCCGTTTCTGTTTGACTATCTGTTTGTGGATGGAATGTTGTGCTAAAGTTTAGTCGGGTCCCTAAAGAATGTTGAAGACCCTTCCAAAACTGTGATGTGAATCGACGATCTCAATCGGATATGATAGTGACAGAGACACCATGTAATTTAACGATTTCCCTTATGTACAATGCTGCTAGAATATCCATAGACCATCAAATTTTAATTGATAGAAAATGTGTAGATTTTGTCAATCGGTCTATGATTACCTATATTTCATCGTGTCCTCCTCTTGTCTTAGGTAAACCCATGATGAAATCCATCCCTACACTTTCTCATTTCCATTCGAGAATATTCAAGGGGTGTAATTTACCTGTAGGTCTTAAATGCTCTTGCTTTACTTTTTGACAAGTGAGACAGTGGGACACGAAATCTACTATTTCTCTTTTCATATTGGGCCACCAAAAGTTCCTTTTAAGATCCTGATACATTTTAGTACCACTAGGATGAATGGTGTACATGGAATTGTGAGCTTCTTCCAGGATCAGTTTCTTAGTATCCACATGATCTGGTATACAAATTCGGCCCTTAAATAGTAATCTTCTATCATTGGCAATAGAGAAATCTGGCCTTTGCTCAATATTTGTTTTAATCTCTAGTAACACTGGGTCATCGTCTTGTAGCTTGACCAGATCTTCTATTAATGTAGGTTGAGTTCGAATACTGGCCATAAAATAATCTTCTTCCTTCATGTCAATATCTAAGTTCAACAGAGTAAATTGAGGAATGAGATTAGTCATACTAATCATAAGACTTGATAGCTTTCCCATTGGTTTTCTGCTGAGTGCATCCGCTACAGCATTAGCTTTGCCAAGATGATATTGAATAGCAAAATCAAAGTCCTTTAGGTGTTCCATCCATCTTCTTTGCCTCATATTCAGCTTCTTTTGGGAGAATAAATATTTCAAGCTTTTGTGGTCTGAATAAATCGTAATTTTTTCTCCATAAAGGTAGTGACCCCACTTTTTTAAGGCAAATATAACAGTCGCTAATTCTAAATCATGCATAGGGTAATTTTCCTCGTGATGCTTCAATTGTCTTGAAGAAGAGTAACTTACCTTCCCATTTTACATCAGAACGCACCCTAGGCCAATGCCAGATGCATCTGTATAGACTTTAAATCCACCACCCTCAACGGGCAATGATAATATAGGGGCTGTCGTGAGATGTTCCTTCAGAGTTAGGAAACTCTTTTAACAGTCATTCGACCATATAAAAAGATTTTCTTTTCTTGTAAGTCTTGTCAAAGGAACAATAATTTTAGAAAAATCCTTGATAAATATCCTGTAATAGCCAGCTAGCCCTA
The DNA here is from genome assembly GCA_022559845.1 of Amorphophallus konjac. Lineage (NCBI taxonomy): Eukaryota > Viridiplantae > Streptophyta > Magnoliopsida > Alismatales > Araceae > Amorphophallus > Amorphophallus konjac. The sequence goes on along the minus strand of CM040123.1, from coordinate 226,917,545 downwards.
GGAAACTTCTTATTTCTGACACAGTCGTTGGCCAGCTCCAGTTCTTGATAGCTTCCACTTTAGAAGGATACACATCGATACCCTCCCTTGAAATGATATGGCCAAGAAATGAGACTTCCTTAAGCCAGAACTCACCATTACTAAGTTTGGCATAAAGTTGGTGTTCTCTTAGAGTCCGCAAGGTTATTTTCAAATGTTCTTCATGTTCCTCCTTTATCTTGGAGTAAATAAGAATGTCATCAATAAAGATGACTACAAATTGGTCCAGATAAGGTTGGAAAACCTTATTCATGAGTTGCATAAATGCTGCTGGGCCATTGGTTAACCCGAACGGCATTACAACAAACTCATAATGACCATAACGGCTTTGAAAAGTGGTTTTGTATATGTCTTCGTCTTTAATTCTGAGTTGTTGATAACCTGACCTGAGGTCTATCTTGGAAAAATACTCTGCTCTCGAAAGCTGATCAAAGAGTTCATCGATACACGGCAACGGATACTTGTTCTTAATTATAAGTTGATTTAGTCACCGATAATTGATACAGAGCCTGAGTGATCCATCCTTCTTCTTGACAAAAAGGACTGGCGCACCCCAAGGGGATGTGCTTGGTCGTATGAATCCCTTGTCCAATAATTCCTGAAGCTGCATCTTCAATTTCTTCAGTTCTGTGGGGGACATCCTGTAGGGAGCTATAGAAACAGGTGTTGCTCCGGGAATGAGTTCAATGGAGAAGTTTACTTCCCTTTCGGGTGGTAAACTGGGTAAATCTGATGGGAATATATCAGGAAACTCATTTACAATGGGGATGTCTGCTAAGATGATCTCGTTAGACTTGGTAACGATCACAGAAGCGAGAAAAGATTCACATCCTTGCGAAATAAGTTTGCAAGCGTGAAGGGAAGATATGGTGGTAGGATGTTTCCTATACTTGATACCAAGGAAGGAAAATCTTAGAAGACCTGGTTTGCAAAAGGATATTATCCTATTCCGACAATTAATATCGGCATCATGATCCACAAGCCAATCTGCCCCTAGAATGACATCATAGCCTTCCATGTTAAGGCATACGAGGTTTGCAGGTAGATTTTGACCTTCCACCCTTACTTCACTATCGGGGTAATAGTTTGTGAGTTTGGTTCCAGGGCCTAAAGGTGTAGTAATAGCAAGGTCCGAAGGTAAGGGAACTGATGAAATTGGCAATGTTTTTGCAAAATCGGTGGATATGAAGGTATGAGAAGCACCGGTATCAATTAGCACAAATGCAAGATGGGAATAAATGTGAACAGTAGCTTCCATAAGCCCATCATTTAGGGGCACTTCATTATCTTCTAGAACAGCATTGAGGCGAGCCTGCCTCTTACGTCCACCACCAGACGATTGTTCCTTCATGAGAGGGCAGTTTGGCATGCGATGCTCACGGCTGCCACACCTTAAACAAGCACCGAGGTGCTTCCAACATTACTCGGCCGAGTGGCCAAACTTTTCACAAAAGGTGCAAGCCGCCATGACTTGCATATCCTCCTCCTTGACTTTCTTATTCTTCTAGGAGTTACTCCCGCTCCCGTTCCTTGACCTCTTCTTGCTATCACGAGGTTTGTAGGGCTCTGTGATGCTAAATTTCTCCTTCTTACAACACCGATCCGACCGTCGACTTGACTCTTCACTTTTGCCCTTTAATTTTTTGACCTTTTCCAAGGTCCTTTCACAGAGGTATGCCCATTGGACCATCTCCGCATAAGTACAGATATTTTGGATCTCGAGCTACTGAATATAACCGGGTCTTAACCCGTCCATAAACCGATTGGAGTTCAATAGGTCGATACTGACCAGATGAGTCACATATGACGCTAGCCTGGAAAATTGTAGTTCATACTCGGCAACTGTCATCATTCCCTGACGTAGAGAAGCGAACTCCATAGCCTTTCTCTCCTTAACATGTTCTGAAAAATACATGGCACGAAATAAGGTAAGAAAGCCTTCCCACGTGTGTGGTGCCTCCGCAAGACGTGCCGGAACTGACTTCCACCATGTACGTGCATCCTTGTTGAACTGAAAAGTAGCAAGATGCACTTTTTCTTGGTCTTTACACATGATGACGTCAAATATACGATTCATTTCATCGATCCAATTCTCGGCCTCGTCTGGATTTGAAGAACCATAGAAATGTGGAGGATTTAAGCTTCGGAAATTACGATGCAAGTCCCCAGCTCTTGCTCTAGTGCCTGCTTGGGCTATCATTTGCAGTGCCTGAGTGAGGCCCGTAACAGTCTGCTGCATACCATCCCAATCTACACGATGAGCCATTATAAGAATAAGGTACCTGAGAGAATAACGAATTGTTAATTATCATGGAAATTTAAAAGGGTTAATCTAAAGCTAACTTATTATCTTATCCCGGGCTCTATCCAAATTCTCACATGGGTGGGGAATTTCCTCCTTAGTTCATAGGTAAGGGTCCTAAACCTTAGACTTATCCTATGACATGACTTTTCTCCCTAAGTCCTTGGACTTAGGCTCTGATACCAACTTAACCGTCACGCCCCGAGCTTTTAATACAGCGGAGGATAATTTCAGGAATCGTGAACAGCCGGCATGGTAAGCCTCTTGCAAGCAAGAATAATCAGAGCGCAAGACAATCACACATAAGATGTAATTGCACAATAATTTAATCAACTTCTCCTTTCATTAATAATAAGAATGATAAAAATCCAAGTACATAGACGATTCCAAATCTTGTTGACGCAGTAAAGAGAAAATTACATGAACACGATCTAGACATTATTGACTTCCTAAGTCTTCTCTCTCATTTTTATGAGGCTTTCATTCGCTCTCGGACCTATCACTTGAATAAATCGAATCCGAATCCGAACTACTTACATCTCCTAAAAATATTGAAAAGTAGGTAATGAGCACAATTGCCCAGTAGGTATCTTCGCATCAACATGATTGGCAATATTAAAGCGATTAGCATTTTAGCTCTAAAGAATAAGGTAAAATCATGCGAATACGGTAAACCATGTAAATAAATCAAACTAACAAGACATGACCAAGTTAAGATATGATTGAGCAAGCATGATCAAGTAAGAATGTAATTATGGCCATTCAAGAAAGTAACAAGAATGTGACAAGAATGTACTAGCAAGTCAAGCAAGAATGTACTAGCAAGTCAAGCAAGAATGTACTCTTCACTTAGTAACAAGTACTTCGTGAATTTCTGTAGATGTTTTCACAAGTCGTGAATATTTCCATTATTACCGTGGACATTTCACTTATTTATAAAGAAAGTACTCCCAGCGCAATGCGACGCCAATAGCATCATATCCCGTGATTTATAATAGTATATTTCCAACAATCAGCCGAGGGGACTAGCATAGAGCTCTTGAACACAATCAGTGCTCGAACCGCATTTTCAAGTATAAATCAAGCTACTTCCACGCATGTAAATAAGGTGGCCAAGAATGTACAATTTCAATGATAAACTCATGATAAAGTAACCAAAAATACAAACACTTCTACAAGAAAATGATGAATTTCAATAAATACCTTAAATAACTAGGTTATGCCATGGAAATAAATCGGCAGCATAACGGTACTTTTCTTAACTTTCATAATTTAGTCAAATCATTTTTGATTAAGGTGACATGTCCCAGAAATTCAATAGTCTTTCTAGGATCATATAGATATTAACCCTTGGTAAAACCTTGGGTTAACGGAACTCAGGAAACTTAGCGGTCTATAACTGGGTCGCTATATTGATATGGCGGTCTAGTATTGGGCCGCTAGAATGGGATGAATCCAGAAAGAAATCAATTGGACTCAGATGACATGGCGGTCAGATACTGGACCGTTAATGTGCTTTAGCGGTCGAGTATTGAACCGTTATAGAATCTGAAAACATCGGTAGTGCTTCCTAGACAATTCGGCTTTAATGGTACAACTAACTCGGCATCCTAGAGGGAATTCCAGGATCGCGGAGAATTACGGAGGCCTTGAAATAAATTTCCAAGTCCATTGGAAGGAATATCCAAAGGAGAGGTTATCATGTTCAAGATTATGTTCATATAAGTGCAAAATGTGTAACTAATGGCCATATACCGGAATATACGCCATGAACTTACAGAAATGACTCTGAGATAGGAATAGAATGTGTACAGTGAGAAATCAACGTTCAATCTCGTTCATACAAGCACTTAAACCATAATTTAATACAAGACTATAAGGTTTTTGGCAAGAAACTATCATATGTTTAAAGTAATCCAAAGAACCATAAAGAACATGAAATCACTGTTATGAATAAGTAAAATAAAACTCAGAGTTGTTCATAACATTAAGACAGGTTAGAACATAGTTAAATAGGCTTACTTATAAGTTAAATGGACTGTTCTAGATTCTATCTCGGTTGACAGAAAATAGAACATTGGCAGTCTATCACAGAACCGTTACAGGAAGTTGGCGATTTATCGTAAGGCCTCCAGAGAGATAAAAATGGTCTATTTCTGATCCGCCAGAGATTCCAAAAAAAAACTGAGTTTACATAGTGTCTAGCGATTTATCGTAGGGCCGCTGCATGATGTTGGCAGTCGAACCTTAGGTCGAACCTTAGGCCGCTAGAGCACGACTGACAGTAAACTTAAAGAAGAAACTATGTCTAAACACATCATGTCTTGAAATCAACTTATTTATAAAACTTCTAAATGATAGAACGAGAAATAGGCTACAATATGCATCGAATCATGTATCATGACAAGGAAATACTTTAGTTCATTAGGGCTAAGAGACATGCATGTATGACATACTAAGTGTATAGGTCCTATTGAAACATGAAATTCTCCACACATAAAGCATGAAATCGAGTAAAACCCGAGGGCTTTGATCTCTAGAATGATATTTCAGCCATTTATGAGATGACCTACATCTGCTAAGGCTTCTAGTCTTGGAATTTTGGACTGAAAGTTAACCTTAATCCCGAACTTCCTGTGGTAAATCAGCAACTTCACGCTACTCTAACTCCTTACTCTCTTGACCTAAGGACCATGAAATTTGGAGGGTAAGAAGTAGATATTAAAGGGAACAAAAAGTTCTAAAGGCACTAACGCTAATTACCTCATTTTGGTATTCTAATTCCTTGATCTTCACCGGACTTTTGCACAGTTTCCTGGGTCGCTAATATGGAACTAGCAACTTTACAGGCTTCTATCTCTTGTGTGCTTGATCTCCTAGCATGAATATTTAGGAGATGTTAGTCATGTATATTAATAATAAAAGCTTCTAAAGAACCTACCTGAAATAACATCGTCTTACCTTGGTTTCACGCGAGCCAATGTAAGGGTCACACATGTCAAAACTAGATTCTATTTATAGGGTTTGGCTAGGGTTTGAGGATTAGATCGATCCTAGAGTCCTTATTAAACCTTAGATCGATTCCGGAGAGTCCTTAAGATGTTTACTAGTCCACCCATCTCGATCTCTAGAAGATAATTCATCAAAAATCTAATCTTTTTGCTCTTTCTTCACTTCACGGAACAAACAGAATGTAGCGGTCGCTGAATGGGCCACTTGATGGCATTTAGCGGTTGCACGATAGACCGCTATAGATCCTGGGCACTGAATTTGAAATGAGTTCATACTCTAATTTTAGTTTATCTATTTTATTATTTATTTAAGGTGTATTTATCCCTAAATTCTGTGAATATGCTAATTAACCTTCTAGAACATGGGCCAAACTTCATGGGCTTGGTCCTTAAACCCTTTGGGCTTCAATTAATTAGGCTAGGTTAATTGTTTATCATAATTGGGCTTAAATAATGATTTATTTAACCCAATATTTATTTATTAATTCATTTGGACCTTTAATAGTTCCAGAAAATTGCTAAATTCATCAAAAATAATTTATAAAAATTCTGGGGCATTACATGATTGGTAAAGTTATTTCATTTACTCATCTTCGTCCTTTTAAACCCCATTTTCATGTCATTCTTCATATCTACCGATTTCGTTTCTCCCGCGTCGAAGTTCTCCCTTCTTTGTGTCTCTCTACTCTTCTCCACCAGAATCCCTATCTCAGGGATCCATACCGTGCCCTGTCACCCTCACCACGTCGTTCTGTACCCTTCAATTTCTTTTCGGTTCATCCTTCCATGGCATCCCCGACCGCGAAAAGTTTGGAAAAGCACACCATTGCAGAGGAGCAAGGGCAAGAACGTGAAGAAGCTCTGAAAGAGATTGTTCAGTCGCAAAGAGGTCAGAGGACAAAGCATCAGGCACATAGAAGCAAAGGTGACAGCATGTAAAAGGAGAAACCTGCAAAAGGAAGAAAAAGGATTTCTGAACCCATCGTAAGAGACAATGTATTTCTGAAGAATCAACTCCAATAGCTATCAAAAAGGAAGAAGAAAGTGGGGCCAGGGAAACTTCGATAATTGGTAATGCTAAAATCATCTTTCCCCGTCTTGTAGATTTCCATGACAAAAAGATGATAGATGAGTTTCCTGAGCTGAAGAGCATTGTGAAATTTCAAAAATGGAAAAAGTTCATGGGAAAACCCAAGTTGTTTTACCCAGCTCTCATATCAGAATTTTATAGAAATCTAAAATTTTATTCTGATAAATCTGAGATTCAATCAAGAGTAAAGGGAGTAGATATTATGTTGAAGGGACATGTTCTTCATAAAATTTTTAGAATACTTGAAGAAGGTGCTCATGAGGAAGATTTGGAATATGATCCACTTGAGGCATATTTTATTTTAACAGATAAGCCATGTGATGTCACAGACTATAGACAGACTAAGTTGTGCTATTTTAATGCAAACAAGTTCTCTCCACTTAAGAGACTTGTTCACCACATGTTCACCTCGATCATCACACCTCAGGATGGTGGTCGTGGGAGAATCATTAAAACCCAGCATTTTATTTTATTTTGTCTATTCAAGAATATCAAAATTTGTCTACCAAAGATTGTTATTCAGTTGATGGGAACTTGTAAAGAATCCAGAAGACACCTACCATATGCAACACATTTGACTGCTGTCTTTAAGAAATTTAATGTGCCTTTGGAAGGTGAGGAAGTCAAAGAAGTATCAAAAGTAAACATCTATAATATGGACTTCATTAAGAAATTTATGAAGTTAAAGATTCAGAGAGCCCCTTTGCTTGTAGAAAAAGAACAAGCGGATGAGCCATTTTCTATGCCTAGCATGGCAGCGACTGAGAAAGAATTTGAACAACCTTTTGTGGAGATTTAGGAAGAGGTAGAGAAACAACTAGAGAAAGAGTTGGAACAGCTAGCTGAAGCTGTTTCTGAAGTAAGAGTTGTCTCTGAAGAAAGAGAGGAAACACGTGTTAGACAAGAACTTGAGCAACATTCTATAGTTCCTGAAGAAGTTCAATTTGAAGCAACTCAAATAGAAGAAGATGTACCCCCACCAGATGTTGATATTCAAGGGGAGCAATTAGAAGAAATAGCAGATGATCATGTTGAAGTGATGGAGTCAGTAGCTGAGCAAGTTTCTGATGATACCATGGAAGAGAAGGAAGAAATGATTGATTCAGAGATGCAGGTAGAAATAGTTGTAGAGGAACAATCCGTTGAAGAAATTGTTGATAAGATTATGGATGAAATTGATGAAGAGATTATGGAAGAAATTGCTGATAAGATTATGGAAGAACAAGAAGTAATTGTACAAGCTGAAATAATTTCTGAAGTACAAGAAACAGTTCAAGATGAACAGCATGTAGAACAGGGTGGCACCCAAACAGTTCCTAGTGTAGTATATGGATCACAACATGGTCCACTTATGAGCTTTGGTATTCAACCACCATTATCTTCTGAAGAACAAAAGATTCCTCCTTCTGATGAACCAGCTACAACAACACAAGCCTCCAGTTCATCTGACCCACACTTGGCTAATTTAATGATGCAACATTTTAGTATTGAAATTCCTCATTGATACAGTTAAGACTAGCTGTTGAAAGACATGATACCAAACTGATTCACCTCGAACAAACGGTCAACAACTAGTGGGAAAAATTTATCTATGATAAATACAAATCAGATGAAAGGCTTCTAGGCTTTATGCAGTCACTAATGTTGGTATATGAGAAAGCTGGAACTATTATAGGAGAAGTGAAAGCTCACTCTGATGAGTCATATGTAAAAGTCACTCAGACTCTTGTACACACTTTTGACATAAAGAAAAAATAACAGAGAATTAAAGAACAGCTGGATGCAATTAGATTGGAACAAAAGCACTTATCTGTTAGAATTACCAGCATTTCTAATAAAGTACAAGCATCAATAGTACAATTGGGCAACATATATACCAAATTGGACATGGTACAAGAGAGAGTGCAGTACCTGTCTGCAAATTTCAGAACTATCGTTTCTGAATAGAGTACCAGCACATCTACCTTTGTAGCTGAGATCAACAGTCAATAGACCACTCAGTTGGATAATATTGCTACTATGATGCAGTCTTGGTTTTCATACCTCACAACTTCTCTCAAAGAAGTAGAAGCTCAAGTCAAAGCCACAGATCAGAAAATTATAGATAAAGTTGCAGCGATTGGAACAAAAATTGATAGGCTGCCACAAAATTTCCCTCAAGCGGTCCCTCTTCCAGAAAGAGGTGGTCTGGGTCGAAGGAGCGGTAATCCAACTAGAGCAAGCGGTAGCCCTAGTACAGGGAGAGGTGGTTCAACTAGCAGAGGCAGAGGCAGAGGTAGCTCTACCAGAGGACAGGGCAGAGCCCGTGCACTAGCCTTAGTAGACACTTGATTTTATGTTCCTCTTCATTAGATTTCATGCACTCCCCTATTTCCTTTTGATAATGACAAAGGAGGAGAAATTTGGTATGAGTCATGTATAGTCATGCCTCTGCTTGAAAGGGGGAGAGAATTTAAAAACGGGGAGCTTTGGAGAATTCATTGCATATATCTGTGACTGCATGCTGTAACTGATGAAATATTGATGAATATTGTTGTGATCTGATCTGATGAACTCTGGAAATGCATTGACAGACAAAAGACATTTCTCTATTGTACATAATATTCTATTTAGGTGCATTGACATATATTGACATATAGTTGTGTCTTAGTGTCAGATGTCTTTTGTGATTACTTTGAATGCTTTGTTTTATTTCATGTACTGTGTTGATAAATGAAATGAAGTGAAAGAGTTTTGTCTGATTAAGTGCATATTATTTTTTGAAATCGAATGATTGACTCTATGAATAAATAAACATGACTCATAGGTTGTCATCGTCAAAAAGGGGGAGAATGTTGGATCTCTGGTTTTGATGATGACACACTATGAATCATGTCTGTGTTGAAATACTTGGTTGATTCATGGTCTGTGTTAAAGTGCTTGACTGATTCATATGATAAGTTGTTTTAATAAGTTCATCAAAAATATAAACTAAGTCAGGTCAATGCATACACAGAGTCATTTAGTCATTTCATCAAATAGGTTGCATACATGAGCATTTCTGTTCTTAAGGTCGATGCATGCTTCAGAAGTTCTTCACTAAGGTCGGTGTCAAGTCCTCATCAGGTCGGTGCATGCATCAGACATGGCTAACTAAGGTCTGTGTATTGTCATAAGGTCGGTGCTAGCCTATTCTGCAATGTGCATAAAGGTTGGTGCAAGCTTAGGTGTCAAAGGCTCAAGGTCGGTGCATACTCGAAGTCGATGCACGTCTTCACTAGCAGCATATCAGGTTAGTGCATGCTTTGTATCGCACATAACCAAGGTCGGTGCATACTTGTCTTATGCATATTGGAGGTCGGTGCAGTGTCTTACACTAAGTAACGTCAGTGCAACTAGTGCCTCACGCATACTTGAGGTTGATGCTAGTTGCGTTGATTCTTGTAAGTGAGGTCGGTGCTAGTTGTCGTTTCTACTTACTGAGGCCGATGCTAGTTACCTATCTGCATAAGTCAGGTCGATGCCAGTCATCTTGATTGCATCAGAGTCGGTGCTAGTCTAGCCACCTGTGTAATGACCCGAGAATCTGATTATCGGGAAGGCCCGATAACCTGAGACTCGAACCGCCGCCCACGAGCCGGGAGGGCTCAGAAGGGCTAAAAGGAGTGTGGAGGCACAAAGAAATAGAAAATAAGGCAAGACAATTAAACAATTAATAGAAATAAATAAACAACTACAGTTACAATAGAGTCCAGTCCAATAGAAAGTATAGTCTAAAGCAGTAAAAATGTACCACATGCCGAGTGAACACTCGGCACGGCGAGCTGGCAACTAAGAACATCTGAGCAGCATCCTTGAACCACGAGGAAGAACCGCCACACCTGAAAAGCAGGGGTAAGCCTCATGTCACTGGCCCACTAGGGATCCAGCGGAACCCCAACTGAGAACAACGGCGGCACGAAAAGCTGTAACTACATGAGCAACAGTAACAACAGGAACAGTAAACCCGGTGGCCTGTCAAAATTCGGCACTACAACTACTCCTACTGTACCGGTCAAGCAAAAAGAGAAGTCCCGATCTCGCAGTCGGGAACCGGACCATACTAGCACCACTTACCGAAGTAAAAGCCCATGGCAACCCCGCCGTAGAGGCCTGTCACCAAGGACACGGCCAACCTGGACACATTATCCAAGGTACAACCCTGACCACTTGGTCACAGGTACCGCACAACAAGATGCAACCTCGATAAAGTTATTAGCACTAGTCTCATGGCACGAGAACCGACACACGCGCCACGGTGAAACATTCGGAACTCAACGGTCAACACGACCAAAAACCCGAAGGTCGAAGTCACAGAGACTGACAGTCTTTCACTCCCGAATCGATAGGAGTTCCTCCCACTAGAAGCAAGGGCAGATGCATCCACTGACGTCTTAGTCCACGCCTCAGGTGTCTCCCTCCGGCCCAGCGGGAACTGAGACACCGTACAAGTAACCATAAAACAAGTGACTAACTGGGGTTACGCCTGTCAGCGTGGGTCCAACCGCCCCCAACCACGTGTGCACACACAGACCGTCTATCCCTGGTCTGGCCCTCTGACCGGTTTTTCCCGAAGCCGGACTCTGGCTGCTAGACGCGGGGCCCGATGAAAACCAGTCTAAAACCATCCTTAGGGTACCCTCTCCACCACTCCCTGGTGGGACCACTAAACATGTAAGCAGGCTACAACTAGTGGAGGGTCACTGAAGGAGTAGACTCTCAAGTCAACGGAAAATAACGTCCGAACTAGACAAAGTACGGGGACCATCCCACGTACCAGCACCGTCACACGGTGACCACAGTCGGAGAAGAAACGGGACTCACAATCCACGAGCCACGCACCCGGCCACGCAGAAACGCAGAAGCATGGTTCCTAAGGTACCTCACAGGCCACCAAACCGAATCCCACTCTCAGGGAAAACCTGGAACCCTCTAGCCCTAGGCGGGGCAACTGGACTCGCAATCTAGGGCCTTACTCATGGCCTACTAGGAAACTTCTTCCCAAAGAAACTCACGGCGTGCGGGGAACCCTCGCTGCACTCACGCCGACGCACGGTGACTCGGTGAAGCGTAACACAAAAGCCCGGAACATGAAGAGTCACTCGGACTCTTGAACCCATGGGCACGCTAAATGAGGTAGCACGGTCCTCCCAACACCCTCAAAACATGACACAAAACCCTCGGAGTGTCTGGGACATCCAAGAGACCACAAGTCGACCACTAGGTCGCAACCGGGTCGACCAGGAACCTACACAACGCGAAACGATCGCGGCAAGCACGAAGAACCACTTCGGCATGACACAGTGCCTGGCGGTCTATCTTTCGGCCGTCACAGCTGTAACGGTCCAAGGATATTCCGTCACAACACCCTTTTTTTTGTGGAACCTACCTAGGTGTAATAGGAGAGTGCACCCCCTATCAAGGATAGGGAGAAAGCCACTCCACCATTACAACACTAGGGGGTAATTTTATTGAATAACAATAAGGAACCAGAATTTACATCACCCGGATGCTAGGAAATCCTAGCTTGTCCAACTGAACAATTCCCTTAACATGTGTGGGGAATTGTTGCAAGGAGAAAAAACAAAGATTACATTTCATTTCACATGCATAGTTAGCCAAGGAATCAGCCACTTTGTTTGCTTCTCGATAGATATGGCTGATTGAATCATGGGCTAATAATAATCTCCAAATTTCTCTCATGTAGCCAATGATCTTCCATGGATAGGAAATCTTCCGGTTGATCACTTGCACAAGAGTTTGCGAGTCACATTCAACAAGGGTTGGAAGAGATGAGATGGCCCTTAAGTACTTTAACCCATCCATTATGGCTCTAGCTTCAGCTATGATGCAGTTACTTTGTGCATAGTAATGGGAGAAGGCAATAATAGGAGTGCCAAAGGCATCTCTAATTATACCCCCACCTCCCGAGGTACCAACTTGTTTAGAGGCTCCATCAGTGTTCAGTTTGAGGTAAGGCCGAGGCGGACACATCCACCGAACTAGCATAATAGACAGGTTCCTGTTGGACTGAGTAATAATACCTAGAGCAGCCATGATTTCTCTGTTCCCCGGGTTAGGTTCCTGCAAATCTGCCAATTTGATAGCATGTTTAACCTGATTAATGATGCTGGAAATCAAGCCTTTCGGCTTGAGAATTCTATCTTCATGAATAGCAGCATTCCTAGCCGACCAGATCTCCCACATTCCATAGCTAATAATTCCAACAGTTAAAAGACCAAAGGTAGTGTTACTCTTAACAGTAGAAATAGAATTAGCAATCAAGTTCCTGGCAGTGTGACCAGAAATAGGAATTCCCTTGGCTCTGAAAAATGACCATATGTTGGAGGCTAGATCACCTTGAACAAACAAATGATTAATGTCCTCTTCCTAATTTTGCTTGCAGCATCTACACTTGGAGCAGAGAGATATACCACTATGTTTAACATTGCTATCAGATGGCAGACAGTTAAAAATAACCTTCCAAATGAAGACAGAGATTCTTGTAGGAATCCATCTTGACCATATGCATATCCAGCAATATTGAAATTCAGGCAGTTGCATATTGAAGAAGCTATGACATATGGAAGATACAGTACAATTTTCGCTTGAGGATAAACACCATATGGGCTGATCAGGAACCTCAGATAACCTGACATGATATAGAGCAATTTTAATATCAGTAGGAAGAACTGCTTCAATGATGTTAACCATATCCTGAGCTGGCTGACCAATAACTTCCTGGACAGAAATTGTATTGTCTTGGATATAGTGGGAAAGGGCCCTGGATTCCAGGTTTCTATCCCCTAGCCAGGTGTCCTTCCAGAAGTTAATGTCTCGACCATTACCAAGGATGAATCTCTAGTGCTAGATGAGGATACTCTTAGCACGCATCCAGCTTTTCCTTGCAAAACCATTCATCTCCTTGAACCCAATAGTGCTAATATGGTTGCCTCTAATATATTTTGCTCTGAAGAAATCAGCCCATAATGAGTTGGAATATAACACGTGCCAAAGCATTTTAACCCGAAGAGCAATTTCCATGTGTCTAAGGGACATAATTCCCAGTCCACCCAGAGGTATTGGTTTGCATATTTTCTGCCAAGCTCTCCAATGTTTCCTGTTACCATATTGTGATGAACCCCAAAAGAAATTGGCAAGAGATTGGTCCAGAATATGATGGATGCCTTCATGAAGAGGAGATGAAGCTAAAATATAAATTGGAATTGAGGAGAGCACATGTTTAATTAGAATCAGTCTAGCACCTTGAGAAAGAAATTTAACTTGCCACCCCTCAATCTTCTTCTGAACAGTAGTAATAATGCCCCCATAGTAAACTTTCTTAACTCTGCCCAAGGCTAAAGGATAACCCAGGTATTTATGAGGAAAATTCAGTTTAGGATACCCTGTAATTCGTTCAATTCTGTGAGCTATAGATTGGCTTTGTTTTGGGTGGATGAAATAGCCACTCTTGTCCACATTGATAATCTGACCCGAGGCCTTCTCATAAGAGCTTAAAATGGTCATCAAATTATGGATAGAGCCCACTGCTGCATTAGCAAATATTAAGGTGTCATCCGCAAACAGAAGATGGGAGATGGCTGGACATCTTCTTGGACCATAGAACCGTCCAATGGAGCCATTCATGAAAGCATGATTGAGGAATCTGCTGAGGGAGTCTTGAGCAATAATGAAAAGAAAGGGTACAATGGGATCACCCTGCCTTAAGCCCCTAGTAGACTTGAAAAAACCAACAGATTCCCCATTTAAGAAAATTGAGAACCAACAATTATTGATCAAGAGGCTAATCATCTCAATGAAGTATCCACTGAAGCCAAACTGCTTCAATACAGCTAGGAGAAAGTCCCATTCTACTTTGTCATATGCCTTGGCCATATCCAGCTTTAACATCACATTGCTCCCTCTGACTTTTCTACTCAGTTCCTGAGTTAATTCTTGAGCCAGGGCTATGTTATCAATGATGTATCTACCTTTGATAAAGGCAGATTGTTCCTTGGAGATAATAGAGGGCAGAATTCTGCTCAATCTAATGCATAACAACTTGGAAATGATTTTGTAGACAAAGTTACATAAACTAATGGGTCTGTATTCAGATATAGCAGAAGCATTGTGGACCTTAGCAATTTGGGCTATGATAGTTGCTGTGAATTCTCTAGGAAGAGTTCTCTTTTTAACAAAAAATTCCTGGACAGCATTGACAACCTCCTTGCCAATAATAGACCACACATTTTGGAAAAAGTATCCTGTAAATCCATCCAGACTAGGGGCACTATCAGGGGATATAGAAAAAATTGCTTCCTTGATTTCCATGTAGTCAGGCACTGCACATAGTGATTCATTGTTTTCAGCCGAGACCAGTTGAGGAATGCAATCGAGTAATTCATTAGTTATGTGATGCTGCTGGGAAGAAAAGTCCTTGTTAAAGTGATCCACTGCAATGTCTTTGATTTCCTGCTTATCTGAAGTTATAGTACCCGAGTCAGTCCTGAGATAATTAATTACATTCCGTCTTCTATTGGCCATTGTTGTCATGTGAAAAAATTTAGTGTTTCTATCACCTTCCTTTAACCATCGAATTCTGGATTTTTGTTTCCAAAAAATCTCTTGCTGGACAATGCTATCAGTGAGCTTAGCTTTGGCCTTTTCTAAGGCTTCCAAATTAGCAGCATGTGGAGTAGTATCAAACAAATGTTCTGCTTGAAGCACCTCATCTTCAGCAACACAAATGTTATTATGAACATCTCCAAATACCTGCTTATTCCAGATTTTTAACATACTCCTTACAGCTTTGAGTTTAAGACACAAGGTAGTTATAGCTGAAGTGGCAAGAGGACTAGTCCTCCAACACTATGTGATGGCCTGAGCAAAGGATTGATGGGTAGTCCACATCTGTTGGAAATAGAACCTGCTCTTGACTTTATTGGTGATGGCCAATCTGATGAGAAGAGGAGCATGGTCTGATGCCTCTCTCGACAGGTGCTCTATAGTGATAGGAAATTTATTCAACCAGCATGGGTTTATAAAGACTCTATCCAATCTGCTCAAGATTCCATTAGCTCCTTGCTGATTATTGTGCCAGGTGTATTTGGAACCCATGTAACCCCCATCCATTAAGCCACAATCATTAACGCAGTCCTTGAAATCAGAAATTGAACCCAAGCTAGGAGCCTTGCCTCCAATTTTCTCATCCACATCGAGAATACAGTTGAAATCCCCAGCCACAATCCAAGGACCTTGAATCAATGTATGGATATGGAGAAGGGAGGCCCAAAGAGGTAATCTGTCTGATCTACTACATTTTGCATAAATGAAGGATGCAAAAAAGAGAGGGAGAGCAAGGCTAATTTGCTGTAATGAAATATGTTGCTCATCTTGATGCAGAATGACAAAGTCAAAGGGCTCTTTCCATAAAACCCAGATGTGGCCATTTTCTTCTTGATTGGCTAAGCACTTATGCATACCAAGCTTCTTGCAAATGTTTTGTATCAGAGAAGTCTTTACTTTGGGTTTTAAGATGACTATACAATCTACATTGTGTTCCTTGATAAGGAATTTGACTCTACCAACGGATAGTTCATTCCCAATGCCTCTAATATTCCAAACAATAAATGTCATTCTTTTGAGGTCAAGTGAAGATTACCTGTGGAACTAGTCCTTTTCATACCTCTGGTGATAACCCCCGGCCGTTCTTTGTATAAAGAAGTGATGTTACTAATCTCTGCCTGAAGAACTATATCCTTGCATTTTTTCTGAAGCTGTTTTTGCTACAGGGTTGGTGGCTCAACTACACTGAATTTTGTAAGAATTCCTTTTCCAGTTATGAAACTGATATCATTTTGGCTTGAATGCAATCTAGAAGCCTCCTCAGCAGATTGTGTTAAAAGAGTATTAGAATGAGTCATCACTGTATGATTAGCACTTGCATCAGAGATAACAATTTGTTTGTTACCTTTATTGTCAAAAACTGATGAGATTATTGGAGCATCAGTATTTAAGCTACCATTATTAACATGCTTCAACGAGTTGGGTAAAGAAGGTTCAGAATGATCAAGTTGGTCATCAGAAAACAAAATCTGTTTGTCCTCATGTGGAACATCAACAGTTGAAACCTGGACTACATCCGAAGCCTGAAGTATATTAGTCAGTTGCTTGGAATCATTAGGAGATGGAAGCTTTGTAATAACCATATTGTCTTTTTCAGAACAGTTAAGCGACTTCTTCTTTTCAGATATGTGGAATAAGTCCAAATTCTTATCCTCATCAGCCAACTGTAGGATTCCAAATCTATTAACATCAGCAGCATTTTTTAAACAGGGAGTGTACCTTGTTACCGGGGCCTATAAACTTGAGCATTGTTATTTGGGATGGGATTCAGAGCATTTGTTCGAACAGGAGCAGAGCGGATGCTTGCTTTGTGTGATTTCTTTTTACATTCAGCTGTAGAATGTCCAAGCTTGTGACAAAATGAGCAGAGGTGAGGTAGTCGATGGTAGTTCACCGGCTGCCAGTATCCACATCCATCCAATTCAATCCAGATCCGTTCTTTGCGAGGAGCTGAAATGTCCAGTTCTACACAAGCTAAAGCTTCGGAGGTTTCGGTCACAACACCCTGACGGTCCAACTCAGGAGCGTCAGACACTCGGTGTAAAATCGGCCGTGACGTGCTAGTCCTGGTGCGTCACAGACCCTGACGCACCCAATCCAATGCTTCAGAAGGCGAGAAGAAACCGATTGTGATGCACACCGCTCGGGGAGTCACAGGCTCTAACGCACCAAACCTAGTGCAGTAGAAGACACACCAAAACAGGTTGTGACGCACACCCCTCGGGACATCACAACCCCTAACGGACCTACCTAGGCACGTTAGAAGAAGGGATACGTCAACTCTGACGCACCCTAGCTAGGGCGTCACAGAGCTCTGACAGTCCACCCCTGGTGCGTCAGAGTCTCAGGACCACCATCGGTCAAAATCATGAAACACGGATGTAACGGTAGAACCCAGGCATGTCACACCCTCTGGCGGTTTATTGTAAGACCGCCAGAGCGACCGACGCCCTACCGACACCACAACCTCTGTAACGCACCCCTCTTGGGGCGTCACGGCATGTAACGCACCAACCCTGGGGCGTCATAGCCTGTGACGGTCACTGGACGGACAGTTACACCGTCCCGAGAGCGGGACGGCGGGAAATGACCCAAAAATCCTCCCACGCCCCCATACCTCCATGGGAGATGGGGGGAAACAAAGGGGAAGCCTCCAAATAGCCCCTAGCATGCATCTAAGGCCTCAGATGGGCCAAAAACGTGATGAAACGGTAGATCGGCTCACGAGCCCTAAAACATGGATTTTTCCCAAAAATCCCCAAATATGCCCGCTCGGCTCACCGCGACCTACAAAACTTGCGGGAAAGGGAATGCATGAGCTGGGGGTCCATCTCCCTACCTCCACCGAAGAAACGACGCGCCGTGGACACCGATCCACGAAGAAAACGGCATGAAACCCTCACCGTTCCACGAACCCGCGGTCGAGCTACCACGCGCCGCCGGCCCTCGATCCTCGACCCGTTCCCCGTTCCTCACCACCCGCCATCGCCGCCTCACCCTCCTCCACAACCGTCAGCCGCCCGGGGAGAGGGGGAGAGAAAGAGATGAGAGAGAGTGAGAAAGAGAGAATGCGAGGGGGAGAGAGAAAAGGGTTAATATATAGAAAAATCTAAAAATTACAAAAATTCAGAAATTATGAAAAATTACCTCCGTGATCCTCGGGAAGAGCACAACGCGGTGGTAACGTCCCAGAGTCGGAGAACACCATGGTTCTCCCTGCACAGAGTTTCGAAGGCACATCAGGGAAAAACACGTGTAAAGCATAAAATACACTCCGAGACCCAATAAAATGATCCGAAAAATATCCAAAAAAAACCCGGGGCATTACAACCTGCATACCAGGTCAATGCTAGTTAGCTTTGTCTGCATGTAATGTCTGCGTCATGCATTAGAGTTACTACTAGCCTGCATTTCTTCATGAACTGAGGTCGACGTTAGTAGCCACTAAGGTCGAAGCTAGTATGCATTCTTATGCATTGAGGTCAGTGCTAGTATGAAGAGTTCATGAACTTAAGTCGGTGCTAGTCATGCATATTGGTCTAAGGCAAGGTAGGTGCTAGTGGTATTTTTCATGCTGAAGTTCACAGAGTCCTTCTGTGATTGTTGTCTAAGCACTATATGCCATAGTCTAAGCATCGTAGTAGAGCGTGTGTCTGATCATCATCCATGTGTTTTATTTTCACTATCTAAGTAAACATTTTATAAATATTCACTATGTCTGCAAGATATTTGACGAGATGACCTTTACTAAAAGTGCAGGAACTTAAGGACACGCGTGATCCAATAAGTGGCGTGTGATCCCAGGACAGCTTGTTCACCAAGATCCTACCACATGGCCAACCCAACTCAGATCTCAACGAACTTTTGGGCGAGAAACATGGTTTCCACACGCCTTTCTGCCAGTGGCTTATAAAAGGGGGCAGATCGCCCAACTTCGAAGAATCAATACCGAGAAAAGGTAGAACTGAAGAAAAAGAAGAAGTGCAGACAGAGAGATAGTGTTGCAGAGAGCAGAAGAGAGCTAAGCTCGGAGAGATTTGAGAGGATAAAGAAAAAAGAGTGTTGCAGAAGCAGAGCATCGTGTCCAGAGCTTGAGGAAGGAAATTGAAGGCGTCTTTGACAACTACTAGATTAGATCTAGTGTTGTCTGCTATCTGCTCTATACAGAGCTACATTTGCATTTAAATTCAGATCTGTCCTTTTATTCTCTGATCTATTGTTCTTTCTTTCTTTCTATACCTTTTTCATAAGCTGTGTATCAACTGTGCCATAAGCTGTAAGGCCCAGTGGTTTGAAGCTGTGAATCAGCGGTGGCTTAACTTGTAATGCCCAACTGTTGAAGCTATGAATCAGCGGATTGTAGGCAAGTTGTGAGGCCCAGCCGTTTAAGCTGTGTATCAGCGGAACCCACACTCTGGTTGGAGTGTGGGGTGGATGTAGGTCAGTAGACCGAACCACCTAAAATCTCTTGTGTCGAGTGGTTGATTGTCTTTCTGTGTGAGCTTGTCGTTCATCATCTAGATCGCTTCCGCCTGTGTATTTCCTAACAGTTGATTAGGCTGTACAACTCCGCAGCCTGAGCAATTATTCTGTGAGAAAGCTATTCTAGTTTCATATAGTTTAAATTTGGCTAAAAGGTTTTAAAGCATCCATTCACCCCTCTCTAGATCCACGTTTGATTCAATCTTTGCGTCCAACAAATAGCGTCCACGCGGTGGTGGCAGATTCATGATTTTTCATATTATTTCTATTTTTCTATATTTCACATGAAACGTCTCCTTGCCGAGGCACTCTTATCTATATAGGGATGATACGCGGAAAACGCACGTCGTTAATACACCCCACTATCAAATTAAAATATCTCGCCCATAAATTAAATAAATGGAATAGTTAAGTGATGAGACCGAGTCGAATCCACAGGGAGAAGTAGATTTGAAAGTTGAAAACTTTGAGTTTTTAAGATTTAAAAATCATGAGAATTGAATTGAAACCGTATTAGGGTGTGTGAAGGATGTAAAGAAAGGGAAGTGGATGAAAGAACTACGAAAAGAAAATTATAATGAAACTAGGGTGACATTAGAATTAAAATAACTTTTAAACTAGCGAGAATTAGAAAAAGTGACAGAAGATAAAGTTAATGATCAGAGGGTTAGAAATATCTTTTATGAAGAGTGTAGAGACAGAAAATGAGAGGAAGGAGGTGAAAATTGGGAAAACACGGAACCTATGCGTGCGGATGAACAGTAAAAATGTTAAAGACAGAACTGTGGGAAAATTAAAATAACTCAAAAACAAAGAAGAATTGGAGAAAGTGGTAGAAGAATAAAAGTTAGATCTATAAGAGAGTAACAACGTTCATGAAGAACTAAGAATGAAAAGAGAACTGGAAGGACTTCAAAATGGGGAAATGGCAGAAGGTATCAACTCGGATGAATAGTAACTGACCATGATAGAACTTAGAAAAATATGCAATAACTTAAAAACGAAGAGGAATTAGAGAAAATGGTAAAAATAGAAAATGTGTAGAACTGAAATATGAACAACTTTGAAGAAGATAAGAAATTGAAATAACGATTAGAGAAATACGTAAATTACTATGAAAGGGATAAAATCTTAAGAACTTGTAATAACCACCACTTAAAATTCCAAAACATCTAATAATTTAAATGAATAATAAGATTGAAAGAAATTAAAACCTGAAGGGGCCTCCTACTCCTCTCTCCTTGATTCTTCAAATACACCACTTGAACCTTCTTACAAAAACTAATAACAAGAAGAGAACTTTAAAATGAATTACAAGAGCTTCCCCCCTTTTAAGCCATTCCCAACCTCCCTTTTATAGGTTTTAAACAAGCCTTGTTTCTCTACTCGTTGCTCTATGCCCGTGTGAAACCGTGGATGGCCATTGCGTTGGGTCCGTGTGAAAGAAGAACTGGCCATGTGAACCATTGCTGAAGCCGACGTGCATATGCAGTGTGGAAGTCCGTTGAAGACTCCTCCACCATCTCCAAAGTCTGGCTGCGTGAACCCCACCTTCATGTTAACCCCGCGTGAAGGCTGCAATGCCAAGCGTGGACCTCCTGCATGCTTTTGCGAAGTGGAGCCACTTGCCGTAGAAGCCTTGCGAACTGCTCCACCTGCCACATGAAGACCTAGTGCCTTGTCTGCCATGGCCACTTGAAGACCCACACGTGAAGGGGCCATGCATGGCTTTTCATCGTGAAGGGCCCATGTTGAGAAGCCCACCCGAAGCCTTCACGTGCATGCATATGTGCTGTTGCAGAAGCCTCCAAGCCAACCTGCAAGATATAGACATCTTATATATAAAGATTTTAAGATTATCTATATATTATGCATATGAAGGAAGGAGGTGGCAACGTGAATACATATATCTATATAAAGGTGTAAACATATATTATATATTATATATTATATAATGTGAATGCCTTATATATATGTATATTACAAGTAGATATATTATGTATATATTTATGTTATGTATATAGATATTAGGAAGAATATATATATATATTATATGAATATAGATATAATATACATATATACCATAATATCTATTTAGGTGCTATTATTTTGGATTTTAATTTTTATTTATTTTTATTTCTTTGTTTCTTTTCATGCTTAATGGTATTTGGCTCACTTATTGTATAAAATAGTATCAATATTTAATTAAATCTCACAATTAAACAGTTTGATATAAAATTGTAATTAGGTGTGATAAATACATAGTGATAAATATTAAAGTTCATAAAAGTGTGTTATAATATAAATTAACATGTAAAAATACACACTTATCACACCCCCCAACTTACTCATTGCTAGTCCCTTAGCAATGCAAACAATTTAAAATTTAGGACCAACAAGAGTTTAAAATATTCATGTCTCATTTCCAGATCATCTTTCATAGAGTAAACTAAAGATTAGGAATCTGAAGCATTAACACATACTAGCCCTACGTAGGAAATTAAGGTACATGATCAAGAATTCTAATCAAAATTCAGTAGCACTTGTGTATGTGAACTGCTAAATTCACAACGTAGATAATTACGTCCCCCATTTGCTATTCTAAGCAAGTGTCCTTCAACCTTGCACTTCTTAATCAGAGCATTAAGTATAATAGCTTTTGTCTGTCTTATTATTTTGTCCCTTAGGGATCTTTTTTTATTTTTCTACACACATGATGCTGCACTACCCTTCACTGTTTTACGTAAACCTCAAAACGTCTTAGGTGAAGTAGGCCCGGTTACACAGATCAAGGTTCCCTTTTCCTTTTGACGCGAACCTCAACACGTCTTAGGTGAAGTAGGTCCGGTTACTCAGAATCGGAGCATTTTTCATGGTGTTTTTCAATTTTTTTTCTCAAATTTTTTTTCAGTAGATAACATGGCAGAAAGTTTATAAAAGATCTATTCCTTAAAAAGTGCAGAATATCAGGCAATATACCTAAAATAGCAGGAGGCTTGTCCTGCTTGTTTCATTAGCGTACAAGTGATATTCATTTCTAAAGTGCACATGAACTTTAAAGAGATTCTTAAATCAGTTTCCATGGCTAGATTAACTTTCCATCATCCTTTTCCCTAGTCTTTTCCATTCCAGAATTACTTTTCATGAGACATGAATCAAGAAAACGCAGTTGAGTGTTGTATTTATTTATTTTTTTTTTGTTTTGAAAGAAAAAAAATGGAGGTTGTATATGAGTACAACATGTGCAACATGATTTTTATCCCCCCAACTTAAATGACATTGTCCTCAATGGCATGAACAATATGGAACAATAGAGCAATGCAGACAGGAGATGTATGAAGGAACGGGACAACCTGGCAGAAGTGAACTTCGACAGGCATCCTTGCTAGATTGAGAGGCGGCACTTGACTTTGAAAATCTGAGAAACAGAGTAAGCAATCAGCTCTCTCCCCCCAACTTTTCTTTTATTCAAACATGCAAAATAAACAGAAAACCAGAATAAAAACGTGGGTTGCCTCCCAAGAAGCCATTTATTAGCACACCAAACTATGAAAACGTTGGGCTACCTCCCAAAAAGTGCTAAATTTAACGTCTTCAGCCAGACACACGGTAGCTCACTAACCAACGGGTGGCATTCAGAATGAGCCACCAAATGATCGTATCCTCCAATAAATTCCAACCCTTGTACCATTGGAGGAAAAGATTATATGTATGTGCATGTGGGCTAGAATCATGCCAAGGTGGGTCTAGGAATTTGGACGGACCCCCTCGGTCAGAGAATGGTAGAGGAATTATCATATCCTCAATTATAAAATATTCCTCGGTAAACTTAAGGTCTTTATAAGTGTTAAACACATCAATCCGGACCTTAATTTCCCTAAGTTTTTCTTCTTCTTCCTCACTCTTATGAGGTACTTGCGTATTGTTCAGGTGAGATAGGATAAGGGTGTTTGGGGAATCCACCACATGGTCAGTGTCAAGGAGACATAAAGGATCGGGGATCAAACAAATTTACTTCTTAACACCAAAATTCTCATAAGAGTCAAATGGATCTGACCAATTGGTGAGTTGCAGAATATTCAGGATGATTGTGAGTTCACCAAGGTCAGGGATGGGTAAAAGATCCACAACCTCCCCTAAATCAAGAGATGCCCAGCTAGAGTGAATTACAAATGGAGTACCCGATTCCTCAATTATCGAAGAAGAAGGGTTTATGACCACACTCAATTCTTTCTCCACACTCACATTTTCTTCATCATTCACTTGGAAGGAAGATTCATCAAAGTCAGGAAGGATAGGAAATGGAATTTGATCATGGATTGGCAAATCATTTTCATCTTCTTCTCCCCCCGACTCAAGATCAACAGACTCATCATAATCTTCATCACCAATGGAGTTAGGTTTAGGCATCTTAGGCTGCTCTTCACTAACTTCCGTTAAGTCCTCCTCATAAGACTCCTCCATGATCCCCTCAAAATCAACAGTGATATGAGTGGTAGATCGGGGGATCATTGTTGGGTCCCGCGAGGTGTAAATGGATCTAGAAGGGGGGGGGGTTGAATAGATCCTTTCACAAGCTTTGGCCTATTTAAAAACTATTAGCTAGCGGAAGCTTAAACCACTCTTATTAAGCGAATGAATCACTTAGGCACAATGCACAGCGGAATTAAGTAGAGTGGCTCAAATGAAAAGACTTGAATTACAAGCTATGAAACGTCCACACTTCTTTAAGCACATTTGTGATCTTGAAAGAAATAAGCCTTGTAGTGCAGGGATCATAAAGCATAACACTAAAACATGCAATAGCTTGCAACAACCGTGCTTGTGTGTGTGTGTGCTATGATGATCACTCAAAGTGCATATGTGTGTGAACAATCTAACGAAGTATGGAAACACACGAACCTGTGAATGGGGTTAGAAGATATAGAGCAATCACACACAATAAACAACCCACAACACATGGATTTTTAAGGCGGTTCGGTTGCAACCCCGCAACCTACGTCCACCCCTCACCAAACTCGGTGAGGCTTCCTTGCTGACACACAGCTTGACCCGGGGACACGCCCCAAACCACAGAACAGAGAAACCCCTCTTTCTGTCTTCCTACACACAAAGCCGGCAGGGACGGCTACACCGCAAATCGGAGAACTCCCGATTACCTTCCTACTAACCACCGGTAGGGACGATTCTCAATTCCAAATGTTTGAATGAAATGGAAAACGAACAAATATGAAATCACTCAAACAAGATATAGAATATGCTTAAGAGAAAAGATCTTGTCTGAGGTTTGTTGGAGCTTGAATCTCTTGAGGATTTGATGAAGAACTTCTTCCCGGAGTACTGTTCACAACTACAGTAACTCGAACTCCTCTTCCTTGAACACACCCTTGTAGCCTCCTTTGATTTCCCTTGTTAGCCTTGCTTTCTTCTACTCTTCCTTGGAGGTTGCTGGATTGAGATATGAGCTTGAATCACCTTGATTTGATGGAGAGATTGTTGGATGTAGCTTTGATCTTCTTTGAATCTCCTTGAGTTGATGAAGAGGTGTATGGATGTAGCTTTGATCACCTTTGCAAGCCTTGAATGCTTCTTGCTTGATTGGAGGTTGCTTGGCTTCAGATCTCACCTTGAATCACCTTGGAAGGATGAAGAACTCATGCCCGAAACACTGTTCACGGAGGTGCTACAGTGCTCTCGAAATGGCCTCCCTTGATTCACTTCATCAACTCCATCAACTAGGGTTTCTAACCCTCTCATGTTGGTTTTATAACCCTTGGAATGGTCCTTGGACACCCTCCAGACCAGATCCACAAATCATGGGAAGTTAGGTAAGGTTTGATTAAACAAATCCATGGAAAGGGGCTGGCCACGAGGTGGATTTCGAAGTCAAACATGGCTGCATCGGGGCTGGCGGTCGACCAGAATTCATGGGCCGGTCGACCGGAACCTGCTGCAGCCAGAACTTTTCGACTCTGGCAAAACCGGTCGACCGGAATTCATGGGGCGGTCGACCGGAATGTCACAGACCCCGAACCTTTTGGTTCTGGGAAATTCGGCCGACCTAGCTACAGTGCCGCCGGTCGACCTAAAGCTACAGTAAATTCCAGATTAACACAATTCAGCCCCAAATGTCATTGTAACCCTTCCGAACTCTGTGGCATCAAACTCCTTTGATCTTGGGGAATATATATTGAGTGTTTTGGCCTGCAAAATCATATAAAAAGGATTAGAACTTTAGCTCAATGATCCATATAATAAATGTATGAAATACACATATGAAATCTCATGAATTAGTTATATGTGAACACTTTGAATCACAAGTGTTCTGAGCTAAAGATCAAGAAATAAGAGCTCAACCACCCCAAGTAAAATATCCATGAAACACACTCATGGAATTTCAATAACAAGAAGGATAGAAAAGCTCATTCCCAAATTAACCATCCATATCAAAAGAGCAAGTTCATATGACAATGAATTTAAACGAATGGATGATCATCAAGTAACCCAAAGTTTCAAGATTGATGTGAGCATTCAAGAACCACATGTTCCTTGGTATTAATGCAATGTGAGAACATATAATGCAAGTTGTGAATGGGCATCATGAAACCAATTACATGGAGAGTGATAAACAACAATGACTCATAGTGTTAAGCCATTATCAAAACCAAGAATACCACAGAACTCATATGACTATAGCATGATGTCGAATGACCCAAGAGACCACAGAATGACTCAAATGACCTCAGGGACACAACATTCTCCCCCTTTTTGATGATGGCAACTATGAGACATTCTGAACTATGAGTCATTATAAATTCATATGGCAACTATGAGTCACTCACATGGTTCTCACCCCCTTTGACACACAGATGGCATTCTGAGTAATGACTCACACAATCTTACCACATACTTTGATTAATGACTCACATGAATACTTCTCCCCCTTTGACAACATCAAAAAGAGCCAGGAAAGAGAAAGAGATACTCACATTAATGACGCACACAAAATGACTTACATAATGCTCGGGATCTCCTATGACATTATTACAAGAAACCATAATGTGGAGAAACATGTCATTGCAGGCAACATTCCATAAGATGATGTGGAAATACATGCCAATGGTTGTACACTTATTAAGATTGACAAAATAACTAGAGAGAACAACCAATTATGGAAAGCCAGTTATAGGACTGATACCAATGAATGATATGGATGTACCGAACATGGTGGTGTCCCGTGGCTTGGCAACGACAATGTAAGTGGGAGAGGTAGAGTCACAGCAGTATGATTCAATTTCTCAAATAGGAGATGGATAGAGCAACCAAGGAGCAAATTTTTATTTCAAATTTTGTAGATTTTTAGTGGTTTTCTAGTTTTCATATTTTTTTGGATTTTCTATGCAATGCATGGAAATGACAAATGCAAGCTACAATTGTATGAAGTTAAGATGTGCATGCCTCCCTATTATCATGAGAGCATGATGCTAATGATGCTAGGTCTTATGTCACATGCCAATGAATGAGAAAGCAATGTGATATCACTTGACAGAGGACAACAATGATTTTGGATGTGACTTGAAAGGTGCATCAAGATGATACCACTTGTTAGATGATACCACTTGTTTATTATGATGATGTAATCATGGCAGCCTGAATGATTTATGTAGATATGGCAGATGAAGGCAAACAACAAAGTTTATGTAACATGTGCAGCTCAAGATCCATGATAGTGAAGCATGTGAATGCAGATATGTATGCATGGATATACAAATGCATGGAGAAGTAAAGTGTATGAATGCTATGCATTAACCCTCATGATAAATGAAGGTTCTCTCCCCCTTGGATTCTCCCATATCCACAATGCACTCTCCCCCTTTGACAACGCACAAAGGCAACAAAAGGCAACATCTCCCCCTTTCTCCCAAGTCCATAGCAAGGACTCACAACAAGACATTCTCCCCCTTTGCCAATAGCAAAAAGGAGGGATATGGCACAGTGGTTGACAAAGGTCCTAGAGATCATAGTGGAATGGTAGTGGAAGAGCAAGCCATTATATGGAAATTAGAAACATGCCGGGAGCAATATATATGGTTCAAAGCTAATGAAAACTAAGATCATCAATAGAGTTTAAAAAGCATCGACATCCATGGTTTAATAGAAATGAACCAGAAGCACATATCTTGACAGTGTTTAACCTTCCCTTGTCTTATACATCCATATTCAATAACCACAAAGGGAATAACACAAAAACTATTATTGACACTAAACAAGCATGACTAAAGCATGGAATTTTATGAGTTTAACAAATTTGATTTTAGATATCATTTGAATTTGAAGGCACATGACTCATATGTTACGAGCAATCAAGTCTAGTACATGCCTCCTAGCTGTAAGAATACACGTTGTTTAGATGCTAGTATCCCTAGGTATTTGGCAAGACTAACTGTTATGTTTCAGAATGAACAGAGATAGCAACATCACGTCATGACATATCCAAACTCATTTCTTTGATGAGAAGATATATTTCTCAACAATTATGCCATTGCTCTACCTAGAGTCCAAATGAATTAAGACAGAGATAACAGAGACACATCATGACATATCATTCGTCACTTGATTTGATGACGGGACATATTTCTCCGTGCAACACTATCATTGCTCTGTAAATTGATTTTCAAGAATTCCAGCTCATCAAGATGTTTAGAAACAATACTAAGCTCTAGAGTATCACCAAAGTTGTCAAGACATTTGGATTTTCAGATTTCAGAATAGTTATTCAAGGCACAACATGCAATCTCTAGTTAAGGTCTATTAAAACTACAGAACATAGATGATTTCAAAAGATTCATCAGAATTTTAAGGAAATCATTAAATCTGAACCATTTTCATTGAATGGACAATCATCAGTTCATATAATAGAAAGCTCTTACACTGTAGTGATGTCTGTCTCTTGAACTTATTATCGCACTGGAGGCCATTGAGGTTCAGATGTAAAAAGGACGAAGGAACCAAGAAGAACAATATGACTCCCCCTAAGAATATGCAATGAAAGTACGCAAGGAGTGATGTTTGCAGTCAAATAGAATGACGAATGTCAATGAGAAGTTTATTTGAATCATGCAGGGGTTGACCTAATCAAACATGAAATGCATGAACCAACATAATGCATGATTTTACACTTATGAAATGCAACATAATGAATATGAAACATATGCACAAATGCCTCATGAAGATAAATCCCCCTAGCTATATGGCCTATATGCGAATGTGACACATGGTACTTGGCGGAGGTGAAACCTCACGCATATTGAGTGCTTCCAGATAAGCATTGCCTGCCTTTCCATATATCAACATTTGATATACCATGGCCATGCAAGAATGATATGATGTAAAATGATTCAAGCTAGATTGATGTTGACTCCCCCTGAGTACATGCAAGGGTTGGCAATGAACTATACAGCCTAAGAGTTATGTGAATGCACAATGCAATGAAGATGCTGCAAAATGATTGTGCATTATCATTTGTCTTCTAAACATGATGTGCATTAAGGTATGTGTGATTACAAGATGATGCAAACACAAATCATTCACAATTGATTTTGAACTGAATGCAACATGATGATGTCAATTGCTAGACTCCCCCTTTTGAATAATGCTAACATGAATAACGAGTTGAAAATGCAGCCATGACATGCATCATCAAAACCAAAGTCCAAGAATTTCATGTGGCTGATAGACTTATGCAACTCATCATCACATTAACTTCATCAGCATAACAAATTTTTCATGAGTTAAATAGCTGAAATCAAGCATGGTGTAAACAAGTTATCAAGCTCAAAAGCTCATCTCACACCTTGGGGGTTTTGTATTTCAAAGAGCAGTTCAGTTTGTAGAAACTAATGACATTGGGCAGACGTATGATGCACTATCTACATGTCAAGACTGAACATGCAAGATGGCTAAACTTAAGAGGTTTATGTACATACCTGTGCCTTGAGCTTTTATTTACCTTATGATCCTTTGTTCAGCTCCAAGGCATCCTGCACCCAAAATTCTCATTTGGAATTTTTAGGTACCCAAGATTACTTGGGTCCTTGTGGGTTAGCAACATGTTTAGCATCTTGGCCCACCTTTTTCAGGGCAATCACATCATCATCCTTCATTGTGAGGCAATCATATATCTCATGCCCATTTTTTTCACAATAGAAACAACACACAAAAGATTGATTTTTCTTTTTATGTTCATGTGCGTGTGCATGTGGATTATGCTTTTGTGGGTGAGCATGGGATTTACCTTTCATGGCATGAGGGTGATGCTTTCCCATCAAATGCCAGCACTCTTGGATAGTATGGCCAGACTTACCATAATGAGAGCAGTAAAGAGAAGCATTTCTATTAAAGGCCATGGGGAGTGTCGACCTGTCTGGATAGGAATGTCGACACTTCTGATTCTCCATGTGGTTCTGTACAGAATTTTGTTGAGCAAGCCCTCTGCCAGTGTTGACATGTTTCTTTCCTTGCCCTTTCACTTGCTGTCCTGCTCTAAGCTCATCATTTCTCAAGATCAAACAATCATGCATAGTGTGACCATGTTTACCACAATAATAACAATTGACATTCATTTTGTGGAAGACATGGTATTTGGCATTGGGCATGTTATGGTGCATGCTTGGATGAGCATGCTGAATTTTGCTTTTCTTACGAGCAGTATGCCCCTTTTGGTGACCATAGGAAGTGGTGGCTACCGGTGATCCAGAATCTTGGATTTGGGTAAACATTGACATGAAATCATTCAAACCTTGAATTTTATTTTAAAGTGAGGAAATGTGCTGTTTAGATTCAACAAGGCCCTCTTCGCATGCTGCCAATTGCTCATTGAGCATGGCGTTTACTGCTTTAAGATTTTGATTTTGTTGTTCTAAAGCATGCAAAGTTTCAGAGTGATCTTCAATGACAGATTTGCCTTTTTCATGTGCAGCCAATTTTTCATGCAATTCTTCTTCAGCTTGTTCAAGTTCAATTTTCTTTTCCAACAACTCTCTATTCTCTTCTTTCAGAGAATCAATCAGTTTTTGTTGCCATTCAAGATCATCATGGAGACCAACATTTATGTTTCTCAAGAATGAACATTTTTCACATACAAAATTAGCAGAGCATGAAATAGAATTTTTGTTTCCTTCAATCAACTTCTCATGATAGATTAGCCCATCGGCCATAGTTTGATCATTAGAGATTGACTTAGGTTGGTTTTGAAGTTTTATTACAATTTCTTCCAACCTAGTGATTTCATCATGAAGATTTTCATTTTCTTCCCTTAGACATGTAATGCTTTGTTTATGCGTATCTAGATCAACTGAGAGAGTGTTGTTGAGCTCTTTAAAAACAGAACACTTTTTACAAATCGAGCTTTCATTTTGGTTAATTTTCTTGAGATCCTTTTTCAAATTTTTGTTTTCTATTTTTACCTTTTTGTATTGTGTGATCAATTCATCATAGGCTTCCATAAGCTCTTCAAAAGTGAATTCCCCTGAGTCATAGTTTACCTGTGATGAGGATGCATTGCTGGACTGTTCTGTACGGTCGGCCATGAAGCATTCTTGTTCTTGTTCCTTCCCTTCATGGATTTTCACCAACTTGTCCAATACTTGCTTGGTTGTGCTGCAAGAAGACACAAGATGAGTTAGTCTTAGATCAACTGCAGTTGTAATTAAGTTATATGCAAGATGATTATCATTGTGTTTGGTCTCATGTTCGGCTAACCAATCAATTGAATTTGATGGAAGCTCATGAGGATCATTGTATATAAGAGTCCACAATTGTGGATCTATGGAGCTAACATAAATGAACATTCTTCCAACCCATGTAAAAAAATTTGAACCATCATAAATGGGTGGAGAAGCCATCAAAGCAAGTGTAGCATGTGAATCCATCTAAATAAAAAATATCGGGATCTTTTCCTGCAGATCGTTGGATCTGGGAATGACAGAGCCTCGCTCTGATACCACTTGTTGGGTCCCGCGAGGTGTAAATGGATCTAGAAGGGGGGGTTGAATAGATCCTTTCACAAGCTTTGGCCTATTTAAAAACTATTAGCTAGCGGAAGCTTAAACCACTCTTATTAAGCGAATGAATCACTTAGGCACAATGCACAGCGGAATTAAGTAGAGTGGCTCAAATGAAAAGACTTGAATTACAAGATATGAAACGTCCAGCAAGAGAGCCAAGCCTCTAGCTAGTTTTCCCCACCCAGTAGGACGCCACTGTACAGCGGGAGCCCACGGAAACTAGCTTACAAACCGTATAACGGGAACACCCCTCCGCCATTCCCAGGTGGGTCAGCAACTCAAGGCCTTAGGGCTACAACAATTGGAGGCTCACTAGACACAGAGACTCTGAAACAAGAGTGATGTAGTACAAACAGGTAAGGAAGCACTGTCGCACGTACTACGAAGCACCAAGATAGTAAGACCACTGCCAACAGACTCAGGATAAGGCGACTAGACCTACTACGTAACGATCCTTGAGTCGGACGACTCAAAGGCAAGATCATCACTGACAGCGGAACAAGCTGCCAATCGGCCTAATCTAAGCCACGTGAAATGACACTCCGCAGAAAATGACTCACGGAGACCTGAGGGAACACCGAGGACCCTCAGACATGCTTGGACACGTAGATCGAGGTAGGATGATACCTCGAAGCATCCAGAACCATGTCTCGAACTGGACAGAACCATTGAGACACATAAGGCTACCTGTCAACCACTGGGTGACCCCGGGTTGACCGGAACCAGGCAAAGACACACAAGCACAAACCCTCTTGGCCACCTCGGAACACGGTTACAGCCCTCACAGGACATCGGGTGATGTCCGCGTGACAATGGCAAATCCCAAGGTCAAGCCAAGATACCGGAAATCAAACCACCGGTAAATCACTCTATGGGCCTAGGCTATCCATCACTCGGCCGCTAGGTCAACCAAGCAGTCAAGGAGGACTCGCCATGCAACCAGAGGCAATGACACTGGCGGTCCTAGATTAAGTCGCTCAGAGAAACTATAGCAGTCATGGGATAGACCGCACACAATTCACCTGAACCGAGCGATCCAGGGAACCACCGGACAGACAAACCAACACTAGCAGTCCAAGATAGGACCACTAGAACACCGCCCTAACTCACGCAGATGACCGACACGGAATAGACGGGACATGCAGAGAATTGGGGGGACTCCGACACCCTCAAGGCACCTGGACACACAAACCAAGGCCAAATTGTACCTCTAGGTATCCAGAACCACGTCTCGAGCTGGACAAATCCATCGAGACACAGGCGAGGTCGCATGTCTACCATTGGATCACACCGGGTCGACCAGACCAGAGCAATGACTCTAACACGACACCGAGAGAACCCATCACGGTAAACTGATGACACATCGGGGATGAGCGGTTCAGAGTGGACCACTCAACAGGATGGACGGTTCGAAACTGACCACACAAAGGGGATGAACGGTCCGAAGCTGACCACTCAAGCAACGAGGATGGATGGTCCGAAAGGGACCATACAATGGGATAAACGGTCCATACAGGACCGCACAACGGGATGAACGGTTCGAACCTGACCACACAACTCCCAGGGGATATGTGGTCTACCAGACGACCATACAAGGGGATATGTGGTCAGGAGACGACCACACAACTCCAAACCGACATAAGATGGACGGTCCAAGACCAACCGCTCAAGGGGATGTGCGGCCTATCGTGCGACCACACAACCACAACCGACATAAAGATAAACGGTCCAAGGATGGCCGCCCTAATATATGAACGGTCCAGAACTGACCGTTCAAGCGTCACGGCGAGCAAACCGTGGGTTCGGCCCAACGGAGGCCTTTCCACTCCCCGTTCGTCGTGAGACAAAGGGGATACAACCATGGACCTGCTGGCAATCACATAGACTCCGTCCGGTGTCAAAACGACGCACGGATCGCAAGAAACAGGCGATTCTAATGAAATCACCCAAAAAGGGTTTCTGGACTTCCCGGAGCCCTAGCCGTCAAACGGGACCACCAAACGAAATGAAATCAGTGACTATGGAACGCTGACGTCCCAGGGAGTCCATTGACAGTAACTGATCTAAAAATGGTTGCCATTTTCTGGCGAACCCTACAAAACGCAAAAATCACAGTTTAGGCTAAACAAGCCCAAACTCGACCGTTTCCGCGCCGAACGACATGCAATGGCAGGGAAAACGTGCGAGAGGAAGTGAAGATCCGTCACCCTACCTCCACCGAAAAAACCGTGCCCTGAAGGGACTAAATCACGCCGAAAACCGCACCGTGAGCTCAAACGCCGGCTTTGAATTCGCCGTTCGGGATCGCGCCAAAACCACTCCATCCTCGCCCCGTCGCGCACCCAGCCAGCTCCACAGCATCCCCAGCACTCGCCCTTAGGTCCTCCGTCTGCAGCCGGAGCCAAGGAGGTGAAACGGGAGAGAAACGGGAGAGAGAGAGGGCGGCGGCGTGAATGAGAAGGAGGAGAGAGGAAA
Organism: Amorphophallus konjac; assembly: GCA_022559845.1. Lineage (NCBI taxonomy): Eukaryota > Viridiplantae > Streptophyta > Magnoliopsida > Alismatales > Araceae > Amorphophallus > Amorphophallus konjac. The sequence continues at coordinate 226,883,438 of CM040123.1, read as the reverse complement.
GGAAAAAAATAGGAAAAGATATTAGAAATTTTCTTAATTTTTGAAAATCCGATTTTTGGCCCTATCTCAGAAAAATACGCAAAAACAGTCAAAATGACTCGCTCGGAGAGTACATCGTCGCTGCAGCATCCTCGAGTCGATGAACTGACAAATAAACTCACCGTAGGGTTCCGTAACTAGTACGAGATAAAAACCCACACGGATCGCGAAACTCAACTCGGAAGCCACAAAAGCAAACCGAAACTCACCGAAACAGATCCGAAAGATCCAATAAAGATCCAACAAGACCCATTAAGGATCTAGTGAAGATCCGGGACATTACATCCTCCCCTCCTTTAAGAAATTTCGTCTTAAAATTTAAGGACTAGCAAGAAGGAAGAAGCAGGGGAAGAACAACCCAACATACGATAACAAAATCTCGAGAAACACGGCTCAGAGGAACATTATCAGACCATAATTATGAGCACACGCTCTGGATCGAGCACGACACAAGTGGACACAAGTCTGACACCTCCGAAACAAGGCAACATCGCTTACGTCTCACCAGAAATGTAGACACGACTGCCACAACAACAGACAACCGATACTAAGGAACACAACGACGGCACGGCAAGCAACAGCTTACACAAGGAGACACAGTCCTCTCAGCTGACAGCTCGACCACATCATCGGCTCCAGTGCCAAAGGTGGCAGAGAACACCCGGCACACAGGACGCCAACGACAACAGCACCGGACCACAAACACGGTCAAGTCAGTTCTCACTCAGATATTCCCTCTGATCGAGTCGCATGCCAACTCTTACCGGGAAAAGAGAGTACGGCACCGCTAACTGACAAGACAATGGTCCACGGCAGAGACATAAAATCATAGAGAAACAGTGATAAAACGATAACAACAGCACTTGCAGGATTTCGGCTCCGTACTTGACACAGAACCACGGGAGACAACTACAAGTAGGGTCACATCAAGGCACAAGAACATCTAAACACATGACCACAAGGGATGGGTCACGCATCAGACTGCTCACCAAGAAAAGACCCACGACAACGAGAAACGACAATATCAGGGAACCACGCTCACGCCTCGAGAGCACAACACCCAAGAGAAAGAATGCAGAACAGAGGGTACTCAATCAGCAAGGAATGCCGACATATTCCCTAGCACTCGCAAATGCCAATGCCAATGCCAGAAATGCCTCCAATAACAGCACGGCACGGCAACAACAATGTCAAGGCACTGGAAGCCAAGACAAAGTTACATCGAGAACAGCAAACCTCTCGACTGGCCAGAATCTTACCACCAACGATCCTGAGCCCGTGGGTAACCAGGCCACACGCTTCAGCTGCACACTCACAAAATGCACACAGGCATCAGGGAATATCTCGGTATCCACATCCCAGCACACGTACAGCGACATCGCAATTCATGAAAATCGCAATATAACACGCGACGAGTACTGGTCCAGCGAACAGCCGATCACAAGAAGCCTCAATGCAAAGAAGAGGAGTACCAGCTTTAGCACAAGGCCCAAGGAAAAGGCTAATCTCAGCTTACCTTCACGTCCTGAAACAATCATCGAGCCTTCACAATACATCGGCCGCTGGACACGGCACGACAAATAAGTACGCAACAGCTCTTAACACCATGATGGAGTCCAAAGCCAAGCAACCGTATAGCAAAGAGCAGATCAGGCTCAGAACAAAGCTGTCCAAACTTAAGCATGTGAGCGACGTCACGCGGTTCGGGGAAGAGCGGAGAAGACGCGGAGCGCACGCGGGCTCCTTCTTTTTTTGTTTTGTTTGTTTGCTGCAACACAGAAATAAGAGAAGAGAGAGAAGGGGCCACCACGGGAGATTGCTCCGGCGGGGCGAGCGGGACAAGTGTGATATAGCAAGATATGGGGGTTAAACGGCCATAGCGGGAAGTGACTTGCCGCGGCCTAGGGCGGACGGGAATGGTGCAGAAATTAAATAACAAGAATTGAAACGGCCATTGGGGAAGTGACTCACCGCGGCCTCGAGAATATGAGCAGATAATAAGATGACAGAATATAAAGAGAATACAAAGAGCGGGAATTTAAACGGCCATTGGGGAAGTGACTCGCCGCGGCCTCGAGAACATAAACAGATAAGAATACAACGTATAAGAACGTGAATTTAAACGGCCATTGGGGAAGTGACTCGCCGCGGCCTCGAGAATATGAGCAGAATATAACGGAATATAAAGAGAATATAAGAACGGAAATTTAAACGGCCATTGGGGAAGTGACTCGCCGCGGCCTCGAGAACATGAATAGATAAGAATATAACATATAAGAACGGAAATTTAAACGGCCATTGGGGAAGTGACTCGCCGCGGCCTCGAAAACAAGATGTGATCGCCAGGGGCCGAAAGACCCCAAAATAAGAAAGTGATCGCGCCTACCTCAAGAGCGGGAGATGGCGGGTTGCTTCTTCCTCTTCCTCCGGCCGGCCGACGGAGAGGGCTTTCCTCGGCTACCCTTGCAAAACAACGACAAACAAATGACAAGTGGATTAGAAAGATGGAGGTGTAGTATTCAAATCCTTGCGATAAAAATAATGAAATGATGGCAAGACACACACCTGGTTGGTGTTATCTTTTAAACCCCTCTCGGACTCGAGTAGGAGGAAAATGAGATGATGGATGTAAGAAGTGTATAAGAAAAGGCGCCCTTATAAAGGGGGATAGGGGATGCAAGATGATGAATGCAAAAGAACTACGAAGAAAAGGAAAGAATTGGCTTATTGGATGTGCCGATGGTGAAATCCGGCGGAGCTCCGGCAGCGTGGGGACGACGTGGAAGCGCGGTGGATGAAGACGACCTTCCTCTCGCGAGCGTGAGCACCCGAGAAGCCGGCAGAACCTCCACCTACAAAAGAACCCACGGGTTAGAAAATGACTCCGTAGCCTCTGGGCTCCGGCAGCCTATCGGATCACTTCGAAGCTCTCCAGAACTGAGGGGGTGGGCCTCTATTTATAGAGCTCCGGAGGGTGGAGGCGTCCAGGACCCTGGACACCTCCATCAGGGCCGAATTAATATTTTATTCTATTTTTATATATTTTTTTGGAATACTTTTGTGGAGGCGTCCAGGGCCCCGGACGCCTCAAACAGGTCCACCGAAAACCGACGACGGCCGCACGCGGTTTGGCACAACGCGTGGTTTTGTGAGCGGCGCCTCGTGATTCAGAAATGGGCGCGTCCAGCTGACTGGACGTCTCTAAATTTGGATTTTTTCACACACGACAAACCGTCGTTCGGTGGCGGCGCCCGTGAGAGAGTTGATGGAGGCGTCCAGGGGCCTGGACGCCTCCAAAATATATTATTTTTATTTTTCTTTTGTCTTTTATGCCAAGGCTGGCATTTTGATTTTTTTATAATTATTTTTATGGAGGCGTCCAGGGGCCTGGACGCCTCCATTAATATATATATTTTTTATTTATTTTTTGTTTTTTATGCCAACTGGCATTTTACACATATTTTTTATTTTTGTTTTTATGGAGGCGTCCAGGGCCTGGACGCCTCCATTAATATATATATTTTTTATTTGGTTTGGGCCCTGAGAAAATAATAAATAAAAGAAAAGAATGGGGGCGTCCAGGGGCCTGGACGCCCCCATTAAGACCCACCCGGGTCCTCAATCGGCGGCCGCCCGGTAGACACCTTCTTGGTTCCGGAACCTCTTGATGCGTCTGACTGGTGTTGACGCCGTCCGAATGCCGTGACGAGACGATTCCGAATGCCGAAAAAGGCAGAAGAAGACCCAAGAAAAGGAAGCACTCGAGTGATTCAAAATGCGTAAGCCGTCGCGGGGCGTCGTATAGTAATATGAGACTTTTTCAGGAGACGTCAAGAATGGCGTGTCTACAGCTGCCCCGCCTTGGCGTCTGCTTTGCAAGGGAGCGACACGTAGTGGAATGGTATCGAAGTGGAGTGAAATGAAGTGGGAGCGGACTGATAAGTTGATGCCAAGGTGTGATGAGACACGCTTTTGACGTTACTGTTTGGAATCTTTCCTGAAGTTTCAATGAGGCGACCTTGAAGAAGGTCTTTCAAATATAGACGATTGTTCGGACGGAGATCAAATAAGGGAGGGTGAGATGTGTGCTCAGGCACGAAAAAAAAGAGACCAACTTCTCGGTGTGGAAGTACCTGGGTCATAAACCTGCAGGTTTCACCTTTGGGGAGCGGTTACCAGCCAATGTGGAAGTGCTGCGGCCAAGGTGGGTCAAACAAGGTCAAAAGTAAAGGAATATCTGAGGGTCTGTCCAAACAAGGGTCTCCTTTGGAAGAGCAGCGTAGGGCTGTCTCAAGGAAACTCAGTATTTCATTCGGAGTGGAATATCTCATATTTGTGGGAATTGAAACACAACGGCTTTCACAATCGAATCACTTGAATGATCTTCCGCAATAAATCAAAGTCCTATATGAATGCATGCTGGGTTTAAAGAAAAATTTAAAACAAACTAAAATAGAAAATAGCCAAGGATAATATTGTCAACTTGTTAAGAACGGGTCAGGATACCGATCCGGTGAGCCGACACTGGGCTGGGGCCCGTTTATCCGCGCACCAACTCACTGAATGGAACCGTCGTCCCCATGCTACCACAAATTAACGGTCTATCCGTACAACCCAAATTCTCCCGGGATCATCACTGTTTTTGTTGAAGGGGAACTCAAATCCCAGATTTGTTCGGGTCGCAAGGTCCTTGACATGTTCTAGTAGCGTAGGTATCATATACTACGATGCATGACATGGTGGGACCAACCATTGAAAGGTGGGACAGGAGACTGGACAACGATGTCCGTTAGTAAAACCTGCACAGGCCAGCATGGATTAATGACATCAGAAAGTAGCAGATTTATAACAGAATCACACCACAATGGAAAGGAAATCTAGCCAAAATCCTGACACTGACTGCTGATGTGACATGTTCCGTCCTGTAGCGATCTTCCCTTCCTATAAGAACTCCCCTTAGGCTAGTTCATTCAAATGCACCAAGGTGGGTTTTGGAAGCTCAGGAGAGGAAAGAGAGGAGAATCTAGAGATTTCAGGATGGAAGGAGAGTCTTCCCGCGTTATGAAGAGGAGCAGGCCTAGCAGCGAGATCGGGCGACTCTCCGACCTCGAGGGTCATCTGAGTGGGACGATCATGTCGTATATGGTAAGCTGATTCATTTCAAATTTTCCATGTGAACCTTCTTCTTACTTCCTTCCTTTCTTCTTTTTTTCCTCTTCCAGCCATATCCACTCTTCCCAGGCCCGAGGAAGTTTTCCAAACTGCCATGGCTTTCAAAGCTGACTTCCAATATCTCCATTGGCATGAGGGCCATACTCTCGAAGTGGCATCTGCAGGGGCTCCTTATTCACGCCAAGCATTACGAGAAGATTCGTATGGACTGGGCGGCTATGGGCGCACTAGTGGAGATCTGGCATCCCCAGACCCACACTTTTATCTTCCCGACCTTCGAGGTGACGATCCTCCTCGAGGAGGTGGAACTTCTGCTCGGATTGAAGAAATTCAAGAGTGACGGGAAGGTGAAGGCTATGCGGATGCTGACACGGGGGACTTCTGAAAGCGTCCTTGGAAGCTTCATGCCGCCCGACGCAGCCCGAAAGGTCCGTACTCAAAAGGGGATCGATCTCCAAAAGCTCGCGGAGTGGGTCATGGACGCCCTGAGAGGGTCACCAGACGATGACTATTTGGAGGGAATCATGAAGGGGTTCACCATTTGTCTGGCGGGTGCTCTCTTGTTTCCTTATACCGACAACATAGTGGAGGAAGACCAACTGAGTGCTATCTGCGGGATCTGGCGTGGAAAGAGGGTGGGACCCGCCGTCCTTGCCTATCTTTACAGCGGCCTTACTGCCTCGAGCATGGGTAAGCCTCCTTTTGGTTGCGCACTTGTCTTAAATTGCTGGCTTGATCTGCACTTCAAATTCGACCACCGCGAGGGAATGCCAACTGCTTCGAAGCTTTTCCAACAAAGCCCGCTTCACCACATAGCCGACGTGTTAGGCTTCGGTGGTACTGTAGTGAACCGCGTTCCGTGGCTGAAGAAACGTGAAGATTGGCGGTCTCACTTCCGCACCGTGACACAAGGCTTCTTCACTTGCGCACCGGCATGTTTGCTTTCGCTTGATCTCCTCATGAGGCCTTCTCCCGAAGTTGATCTTCAACTGATCGGTGCGACCGAGTTCGTCCTTTATAATGCGCATCGGTGCTGCCTCCAGATTGGCATCCCACGCCATTCGTTCCCGCCACCGACTGGCATCGTTCCTTTGAAGAAAAGGGAGTTGGGCACTGAAGCGGACGCGAAGGAAGCGAAGGCCATTAAAGCTCCCTGGAAGACAAGTGTTGCGAGAAAGGCCTTAGCGCACGTGGTGGAAGAATGCGAGCCGTGGAGGGCTTATGTAACCGAACTGGGGAAGTTAAGGCCTAAGGCGCCTAAACCCCTGATGTAGCTCATTCTGCTTTTCTGATGGAATAAAATCTGGCATTGATTTTTGAGACCAGTTCCCTTAATTATTATTGTGTTTTTTTTGTGGTTTTTCTTTTTCTTTGTTTTTTTTTTGGATTATACATACTCTTATCTTTTTTACTTTATATATACCTTTTTTGAAAATTTTTTATTATGGGGGCGTCCAGGGGACTGGACGCCCCTAATTTTTTTTATTTTTAATTTTTTAAGTTTTTGTCTTGGGGGCGTCCAGGGGTCTGGACGCTCCTATTTTTTTATTTTTGATTTTTTTGAATTTTTGATTTGGGGGCGTCCAGGGTCCTGGACGCCCCAACATTTTATTTTTTTAGTTTTTAGTTTTTTTTTGTTTGGGGGCATCCAGGCGCCTGGACGCCCCAAATTTTTTTGAATTTTGAAAAAAAAAGAAAAAAGATGGGGGCGTCCAGGCGCCTGGACGCCCCAAAGAGGCTGGATTCTCTATATATGGGGGGGGGGCCTCCCCCCCTTTGCTCAATTGCTGTTCATTCAAACCGCCCAGTCAATCCAGACGACCCATTCTTCATCCCAATGGAGCGAGGAGGATCGAGCCAGGGTCCACAGAAGCGGAAACGACGAGCTCGTCGTCCGAGGAGGCTGAGGGATGACGCCGAGGAGGCTGCTGCGGTGGAGGAGATTACCGCGGGTGAGGAGGCTCTTGTTTTGGCCTTGGAGGCTGCAGTGGACGCTGGCGACGCGGAGAGGACGAGCACGATCCGGTAAGCCCCTCGGAACTCTCACTCTGTGGTTCAATAGGCTAAACGGACGGGTGAGAGGCTGTGAGAGAAGGCCGGGGAGTGAGGGAAAGGAGGCGTCCAGGGCCCTGGACGCCTCCACATTTTCTTTTTCTTTTTTATTTTTTTATTTATTTACGAAAATAATAGAAATATAATTAAAAATAAGGAGGCGTCCAGGGCCTGGGACGCCTCCATGATAATATATATATTATTAATATATTTTTTGTTTTGGTTTTGGGGTTTTTATAAAAAAAAGAAAATAAAGGAAAAGGAAAGGAGGCGTCCAGGGGCCTGGACGCCTCCAAAAAATAAATATTTTTTAAAAAGAAAAATAAAGTAAAATGAATAAGTAGTATATACAGTGTTATTGTTTATTATTATTCATGATGCTGATGTGTTCTCTGTTGGTTTTGTGGTGTGCAGGGCGTGATGAAGGGCCGGATCAGCTGGTCCCTAGTGGTGGCAGCATACCGTGGGCTGCCGGACTTCCAGAGGGCGCGTGTGGACGCCATGGGCTTTGGAGCTTTCCTTAGGATCGAGCCCTTCCGGCTCGACCTTCCTCTTATCCAGGCACTGAGGGAGCGGTGGCACGCACCGAGCCGGGCGTTTCTGATGCCCTGGGGGCACATGGTGCCGACACTAGAGGACGTGGCTCGGATTACCGGGCTACGAGTTGACGGAGAGGCAGTCAGCGGGGTCACCTACCCCGACTACCGAGAGAGTGCCCTGGACCTGCTGTGGTTAGAGACGAGCGTGACTGATAGAGACAGCAGGGTAGTTGGCCGAGTGGAGATCATGGAGGCGCTCGGATTCGTCGACCCGCGCCAGCGGGTTAGCGAGACTGGAGCGGAGTTCTTGGCTCGACTAGAGGGGGATGCTCGTGCAGCTTTCACCCAGGATCCGAGCGAGAGGGAGCTGGTGGATCTAGACCTTCGGAGGTTTCTTTTCTTCTTCCTGGGCCGCCTTCTGCTGGGGACGAAGGGGGACGGCATCCACTGCCGCTTCCTCGGGATTCTGGCGGACCTTGACAGAGTGGGGCACTACGCGTGGGGAGCGGCTCTGCTTGCCCATTTGATTGCTGATCTCTCCCAGACTTCGGAGAAGGAGACGACAGTCAGCGGCTTCGCACCTTTTCTCCAGGTAAACATTTTATTTATGCATTCCCACAGTTGAATATGCAATTATTGTACTAATGATGTATGATGGATGCAGGTGTGGAGCTATTACTATTTCCCGATGGGGAGGGCTAGGCATGGGAACAGGAGGGCCGTGCCTCTGGCGCGGCGGTGGAGGCCGGTCGTGGTTGCAGCACCCCACGGCTACCAGCTGGCATCACTTCGTCGGGAGCTGAGCGAGTATCCCGAGGCCATGGTATGATGCGTATGATTTTTTTGTGTTTATGCATGTGACTGAATGGTAACTAACATGATGTATGTATGGTGATGCAGGTGGTGTGGAGACCCTACCTGGGCATGGGCGACGCTGGCCAGCCTTGGGTTGTAGCGGGTCTTCCTCGTTTCAGGCGGGACGTGTGGGTCCATTGCCTGAACGAGATCGAGCCGCTTCGGCTGAGGCTGGTTATGAGGACGTTGGGGCTGGCCCAGGAGTGGGTTGATGTAGAAGAGCCGGCCCGCATTGGGCGGAAGACCAAGGGGAAGGCGAAGGTTGTGGACTGGCGTACGCGCTTCCCAGCACAGTACCAGGACTGGCAGCAGGGCGGGGTCCCAGTGGTGTCCCATGTACAGGACAGCACAGACTACATGAGACGGTACCGAGCTACGTATGGGGACCGCCTCTTCCTTGGTGGTATGGCAGGGGTAAGTGAAATGAGAATGCTTCACTCTTTTATATGTATATGCATGTGGTACTAACTTACGTGCAATGCAGGATGCTCGTGATACCATGATCGCCGACCTGCGGGCCCAGTTGGCGGACGCCAGGCGGCAGTTGGTGGCCATCCGACAGGAGTTGGAGATCCTGGTGAGTTTATGTGATGCATTTTTTTGTGACCTGGATTTTTGATGCTTAGCCTTTGACTGACGTTTGCCCCGTGTTTCAACGGGCCCACCAGACAGCGGCAGCCGGGACGGCTGGTGGAGCGGGTTCCAGTTCGCGGGGCCCTCCTCCGGAGGTTTCTGCCCTCCAGGAGCAGCTGGCGTATGCGGTGGCTCGGGCTGAGGAGGCCGAGCGTGACCGCGAGGCTCGAGTGAGCGCTTGCCTGACCTTGACTCTCTTCTGGCTGCTTTCCTTCTATCACTGTTGTTCTCTTATGGTGCATGCGTGCTTTGACAGGTGGCCGAGATTCGGGAGGCCCTGGCGCGTGCTGTTCGTGCCGAGCAGGAGCGCGATGCTCGGGTGCCGGAGCGTGACGCCCGGATTGTGGAGCTGGAGGAGGAGCGTCGACGGGAGGCTGAGGAGCTCCCTCGTGACGTGCTGGATCTGCGGATCGCCCTCGAGCTGTCGAGGAGGGAGGCGATGAGAGAGAGAGAGGAGAGGGAGAGAGAGAGGGAGGAGCGACAGCAGGATCAGACCGAGAGGAGGGCTCTGGAGGCCCAGCTGCTGGAGCTCTGATTGAGTCTCGGCACGGCGGAGGGGAGGCTTCGGGAGAGCGAGGAGCGGTACCAGAGGGCGAAGGAACGCGGGGCGCGACTTCGTCAGTCTGGTTCTTTTTCCATGGGCAGCTATCTGGTCTCTTCGGCCGAGGAGCGTCGTCGCGCCTTCGAGGCTGGAGTGCCACCGCAGGGCGAGGCGAGCACGGCTTCTCAGGGTTCGCAGAGGCCCCCTAGGGATCCCCGGCAGAGGAGGGAGGAGAGAGATGACCAGGAGGGTGATGGTGAGAGTTAGAGAGTTGCTTGTACACGTCACCCTTCTCGCTGTATGATGTACTTTCGGCTATTATATGAAATGAAAATGGCTTTCTTGTGTTGTGTGTACTTTTCTCTCTCCCACACTTTCTTCTTTGCACTGAGTTGTCCTTCGAGGCACGCTCCACGAGACCTTGCCCTGAACAGCGGGGAACTACGCTTTGCACGGGGGGATTCTGTTTCCTTTCTCCCCCTTTTGGGCGCGTCCAGGCGCGAGGACGCGTCTTAGTCCTTGAATTCAAATTTAAAGCGTCGGGTGGCCTTTCTTCTCCCGTGCCTTACCCGCAAACGAGCCCGCCTTCTGTCGAAACTCGCTTGCCCCCTTTTCGTCTTCCTCCTCTTTTGATTGATGGAGTTCGGTGGGCCCGATCATGGTGAAGGTGGAGAGAGACGAGGAACTCCTCGCCTTAGGAGGGACGCGCTCGAACACGGAACGGCATCCATGGAGGAGGAAGGGCCGCTTCGGGCCCCCGAGGGACCCGAGGGGCCTGATGGCGCGGGAGGAGGTGAACACGGCTCGGTGAGTGCTTGGTTTTCCCCTCTTTGATCATTTTGAGTTTTGAAGCAAGCCGTGCGAAGGGGGAAAGGGTTCGGCGAGTGTCGCACTTAAATGATGGACGCGTCCTAGACAGGGGACGCGTTCTTTTTGACTGATGTGGGACCCCTTTCTTGGTGCAGGACATGGCAAGGACCCTGGGCCTGGCCGATGAGTGGGCGAGTGCGGACGAGCCGAGCCGCGTCAGGAGGGAGAGTCGCGGCAAGGCGAGGCTCGAGGACTGGCCCGTACGTCTCCCTGGACAGCAAGGGGGTGTACTGGTGCAGGACAGTGCCGACTTCCTGCGGCGGCAGAGAGAGAGTTACGCGGGGCTTCCCCAAGCTGGGGACACGCGTGGCATCGGCGGCTCGCGCGCCCAACTGTCAGAGACTAGGCGGCAGCTGGCCGTCGCTCAACATGAGCTGTCGCTCCTGGTAAGTTACGTGCCGCACTTTTATCTTCAGATTTTGGAGTTTCACTGACGGCCGTTGTTTATTTTGTTCCAGCGTGCCCAGCAGACAGCGACGGTGGGAGTGGCTGGCGGATCTTCCAGTTCCTCGGCCCCTTTTCTCGAGATTGCCTCCCTCCGGGAGCAACTTGCCGGTGCGGTGGCCCGCGCGACCCGGGCGGAAGAGGAGCGTGACGCCTGGGTGGCGACTGTAGCGGAGCTGCGGCATCGTGGTGAGGAGAGACCTTCTCCAGACATCCTGGAGTTAAGGGTTCTTCTGCAGATGATGAGGAGAGAGGCAGAGAGAGAGAAAGCCGAGAGAAGGTCCGAGCGACAGCGGGATCTGACTGAGAGGAGGGCCTTGGAGGCCCAAGTGAGGGAGCTCCAGCTGGGCCTTCAGGCCGTCGTGCAGAGGCTAGGAGGGATGGAGACGCGCTACGAGAGAGCGCGAGAGTTCGGGGAGCGACTCCGCCAGTCCGGTCGCTTTGCCACTAGTGGCTTCTTCGCCACGCCAGGGGAGGAGCAGCGAGTCACTGCTGCGGAGCAGGCGCCAAGAGGCGAGGCAGGTGCTACTGCACGGGGATCCCGGAGGCTTCTGAGGGACCCTCACCTCGGGGGAGAGGAGGAGAGTGCCCAGAGAGATGAGTGATGGTGAGGATTGGCGAGCTAGTGGACCCGCCACCTCTCTATGATTGTAGTGTTTGTGACAGCTTATGTAGAATTATGAATGGAATGATTTAATTTTCTGCTGCTTGTTTGTTCTCTTGTGCGTTCCTTCTTCCCTACACTTCTTCTCCTTTGCACTGTTCCCATGTGATGGGTCTGCCGAGACTCCACCTCGAGCGGAGAATCGCGTCTTGTTGTGACCATTTTCGACGGAAATCTGCCGTCGAAGTCAATAATGACGGCCCTAGTTTCTTTTCCCGAATGATGTGTCAAATTTTGCGGACGTCCTCCAAATCATGATAGGGTATCCCTAGACAATCATAGGGGCTATTCGTCCTATTCTTCGTCCAGTCAATCACCCTGTGCGAGCGGTGAAGCGACACATGGGACCGCTTGGCCGGTGCCTCATTGCGAGGGCTATCATTAACAGGTGATGGAGGCAATCTTGGCCCGCACTCCTTCCGTTTCTATAAATTCTTGTCCCTTTTATTTTCCCAGGTATATCGAGGACTAACTCGAGGAGCACAAGTTCTCACGGGAGAGGAGGAGTTCAAAATTCTGAGAGTTGGATGGAGGGCAAATCTTCCCATTCCTCGAAGAGAAGCAGGTCCAGTGGTAGTAGTTCCAGGAGGCTTTCAGACCTTGAAGGGCACTTCAGCGAAAGGGCCCAATCACAACTCGTAAGCCAAGTTTTCTTGCCCTTTTTTCATTCTTTCTTCCTTTCTTCTGACCAAACCTCACCCCCATTCCTTGTATGTGTAGGTTGTGATGAAATCACAAATCTTATGGGAGTTGGTAGTAGCAGCGTACAGGGGCCTCCCAGATTTTCAGAAGGCGAGGCTAGACGTGATGGGATTTGGTACCTTCCTTCGGATCGAGCCGATCCAGCTCGACCTGGTCCTGATCCAAGCCTTGTGTGAGAGATGGGACCCAGTGAGTCGGGCATTCCTGATGCCGTGGGGGCACATGGTGCCCAGCTTGGAGGATGTGGTCCGGATCACAAGCCTGAAGGTAGAGGGCGAGGCAGTGACCGGAGTCACTTACGCGGACTACAGAGAAGGTGCCCAGAAGTTACTGGGTTTGGACCTAGATGGTCGAAAAAATAGGTCGGTAGCTAGGGCGTCCCTGATGGATGCATTAGGGCTCACCGACACTCGTCGGCGGGATGATGAATCCTCAGAAGAGTTCATGGAAAGGATGAAAATAGGATGCCGTGCCGTGTACTCCACAGATTTCGGCAACTGGGAAAGATGCAACATAGATTTGAGGAGATTTCTCCTCTTCCTTTTGGGGAGATTGGTACTGAGCTCGAAAGGGGACGGTATCCAATGTTGCTTCCTGGAGCTGCTGTCAGACCTTGAAAGAGTAGGGTATTATGCCTGGGGAGCCGCCATGCTGGCACACTTGTTTGCAGGCCTATTCCAAGAAACGGATCGTGAGATGACTGTGAGTGGTTTCACACCATTCATCCAAGTATTTTTTTGGTTTTGCTTGTTTTGTATTTTTTTTGTGTTTTTGCAAAGTACTGATGACTTGCGCCGAGCAGCTGTGGAGCTATTATTACCTCCCTATGGGGAGAGCTCGGCATTGGCGACCCGTGATGGTGCCGTTAGCCAGGCGGTGGGAACCCATCATGAGTGCGGCACCCCTAACCTACCAACTGATGGTGCTAAGGCGGGAGCTACAGGAGTTCCCTGCAGCGATGGTAAACTGGAGACCCTACTCAGATATGGTCGATGCCGACCAGCCGTGGGTTCTAGCAAGTCGTGCCCGGTTCGGACGGGAACTGTGGATGCACTGCCTGAATGAAATCGAGCCGCTTCGGCTACGATTAGTTATGAGGACTTTAGGACTGGCTCAAGAATGGGTGGATTCAGCGGCGCCACCTCGTGTCGGGAGAAAGACGCGGGGACCGGCGACCTGCATTGACTGGCGCGTGCGATTCCCCGAACAGTACGAGGACTGGCAACGGGGTGGCACGATTGTAGAATCACAGGCGCGGGATAGCGAGGACTACTTGCGTCTATATAGGACAAAGTACGTAGAACGGTTCCAACCCCGGGGACTTGTGGAGGTAGGTTTCCCCTTTTCTCTTCTTTTCTTTCTCCTTTTCTTGGTTTTCTGGTGAAAATACTGACTTGTAAGGCTGCAGGATGTCCGGGATGCCATGATAGCGAATTTACGAACTCGCTTGGCAGAGATGGAACAATAGTCGGGTGATGCCCGTGGAGCTACGAGCGCCTTGGTAGGTGTACAGTACTTTCCTAATTAAAACCCCAGATTCCAGATGTTGGCTGCTAATTCATGCGATCGTAGCATGCCCAGATTGGCGCGGCTTCCCCAGCGATGGGAGTGGGTGGTGCCTCTTCCGGCTTGTGGATTCCTACCTCAGAACTTGACTCGCTTCATGAGCAACTTGCTCATGCCACGCAGCGTGCCGCAGAGGCAGAAGGGATGCTCTGTATACAGGTAAAAGTTTCAGTGTTGGGTTCTCTTGGTTTACGCCTTATCGCGTATCTGAGATGGTACATTTGGTAGGAAAAGGAGACGGAAGGAGCGCTTGCCCAAGCTGCGCAGAAGGAGGCTAGGATAGCAGAACTGGAGAGGGAACAGCGGCGTCATCCTGATGACGACTCCTCTAGGGATGCCGTGGAACTGAGGATCACTCTCCAGTTGGAGAGGGAAGACCGTGAGAGAGAACGTGCAGAGAGAAAAGAGACGCGGAGAGAGAAAGAGCCAACAGATTGACTGAAAGGGAGGAACGAAGGGCCATGGAGGCCCAACTATTCGAACTCCGAATCAGCCTTGGCCTTGCTGAACAGTGGCTGAGAGATGGTGAGGAGCGCTACCGAAGAGCACGAGAGCGTGGCTTTCGTGTTGGTAGCTTCTCTGCTGTTTCCATAGATCAACGCCGGGATGCGGGAATAGGAAGAGGAGTACAGAGCGGTAGGAGTACCGCTTTTCGTAGTTGGGTAGCACCTTTAAGAGCGTTTTGCCCAGAGAGTAGTGGGACGAGTAATGCAGAGAGAGAGGGCGGAACTTGATGTAATTTTTTTGATTTTTGGAATAAAATATCAAGTTCGGTTTGTTTATTTTTCACCTTTGCTTCAGTTGCCTGAATCCCTGCATATATCACTGAAACAAACAAATCAGAATTTCTGTTCTGACTTGGCCCCTTGCTCAATAAGCAAATGGTCACTGTGACTGTCCTTGATAACTGGTCAAGGGGCCAAGCCTTTATTTTAACGAAGGCAAGGGAAAGAAGTGGTGATGATAAATGTGACAGGCAAGCACACGAATGCAAGCGGTATTAAAGTGAGATGCTGCACGCAAATGCAATCATGCAGAATTGATTTGTTTTTCTCTTCTTCTTTTTTTATATTTGGCATTTTTTGTTTTATCATAAAAAAGATTTTTTTTTTTTTTGTTTGCAAATATGTACATTTTCTCTTTTCCATTTTTTTGTTGTTTTATCATCTCAGTTTTTTTATTGCTAACGCCCGGCAAACACCCAAATGGCACCTAACCTTCGTGAGAACAGGGGTTTCTTACTAACCTCCCAGGTATCCTAAGTGCACATCTAGGTTGATTTGGGCCTCTAGACCCCTCGAATGATGATCCCGCCGGCTAAGACTTACCCTGATGACAATACCGTCATGCCATGCTTAGGCTCCCAGTCGCTTCCGACCACAGGGATTCACCCAAAAGGTGTTCGAGGTAAATGATTTGCCCGACCCGGGTCTGTTTCCTCACAACTCTAGATGGTATATGATGGAACACCCTGGAACCCTAACGACCAACCGCACGACGCTGACCCGGAATCAGATGCCGTCGCACCCATAGGTGACGCGCTTGCATTGGCCTAAGCCCGAGGTTAAACAAGAAGACATCAAGGTGGTAAACAGGGGTCTTGACCAGCCAGAAACATAGAGACTCCTTCGCAGCGATAACTTTTGCTTTTCAAAGTAGGTAACCAAATGTGTATATTAAAATAAGGTTGCAGACCCTGGGCAGTTTTCACCTTTCAGAAACTCCATCGAACCTTCATCTTTAGAGGGAGAAGGAAGAGTGTAGGGGATAAACCTCCTGAGAGGACCGGCAAAGCCGTTAACCCGGCGAGCGAATAAGGGCCCATTAACTCTTTCCTTTCAGACAACTTCGGACCAAATCTCGTGGATTTACATTCCACGGCCCCTTTTGTGGATTCAAACTTTTGCTTTGAGGGGTTCCGTTTATCGTAACAGGCACGGTCACGACCAGGCTTTTCTCTTGATTTTGATTTTGTATTTCTTTTTGTGAGGGAGATATAGTCGTTTGACGTTTGTGGGCTCCCTTTTCGTATGCCTGCGGGGACACTGCCCTCTTCTCGTGCTCTGATCGATGCTCGAGGAAATGGATCCTACTCTTGCCTTTGGGGTTTGAGTTTCGGTTTCTCATGCTCAGCGTTTTAAGGGCGCCGACTGTCTCCTTTGGTCGAAGGGAAAAGAATAAAGATTACAGCTTCCGGAGATCTTCTGGGTGGGGCCCCACCGTAGGTGATGCTACTGACTTTTTTGAGTAAAATACATAAGTGAGCACATGTTAGCTTCCTTCGAGCGAGCATAGGCCGACGTGGCCGGACAGGGATCTCCACGGTTCTGGCAAACCAAGACCCGGTGCCTACCAAGCCTCAATGGGCCCTATCCTAACATGAAGGTTAAATGCAGGGACTTAAATATATGGTGACTGCCGGGCATCGGCATTTTGAATTTTCCATATTTTTAGTGGTTTTCAATATTCCTTTGTTTTTGATGCTTTTATCTTTTCATCACTTTTTTTGTTTGTGCTAAGGGTAGTATTTCTTAAGATAAAGCCCATTCCAAGGGTGGGATAACTCGGTCCCTTCGGCGTTGACTAGCTTGTAGGCGTTGCCAGGGTACACGGCTTGAATTACAAATGGTCCTTCCCAATTGGGTTGGAGTTTAGAACGCGGACCTCCAGGTTTGACAAAAATTCTTTTTACGACCATCTCACCGACTTTGAATTTTCTCTCAACGACTTTCTTTTGGTAAAAGCGAGCGAGTCTATTTTGATACACACGCGCGTGTTCGGCAGCGGCCAGTCGCTTCTCATCCAAGAGTTCCAACTGGGCGAGGAGTGAATTACGACGATCGTCGAGGGGAAAGTCCTCGTCCAATTGTACCCTGAGAGAAGGGATCAGAGTCTAGTACGGGACTACCGCTTCCATACCATAAGTAAGGGCAAATGGAGTCTGCCCGGTGGGGGTACGGATTGAAGTGCGATAGGCCCATAGAGCTTCGATAAGCTTTTCTGGCCAGTCTGAAAAATTACTAGACTCGCAGGTTTTTTTGATGATTTTGAGCAATGTTTTATTGGTGGCCTCCGCTTGGCCGTTACCTTGTGGGTAATAAGGCGATGAATGATGCAATGCAATTGCGTACCTTTTGCAGAGGTCCTGTAGGTCCTAAGAAATGAACTGTGGCCCATTGTTGGTGACGATCGTGCTTGGGACGCCGAATCTGGCGAGGATGTTCTTCATGATGAATTTGCAGACTGTTGACGTCTTGATTTCCGCGTAAGCTTCAACTTCGGCCCATTTGGTGAAGTATTCCGTTGCAGTAAGGATGAAAGATTTCTGCTTGGTGAGGGAATTGGGATCACCTAGGGGACCAATGATGTCGAATGCCCACATGGAGAAAGGCCACGGGGAGGATATTGGGTGAAGTGAGGAATATGGTGAATGGATTTTATCGGCGTGAAGTTGACACTTGACACACCTACAGACATAGACAGCACAATCCTCTTCCATAGTGGGCCAGTAAAAACCTTGTCGAATGATCTTTTTGGCGAGCATCTGACTATTCACGTGGCCACCACACACACCCGAGTGCGTCTCTTCTACACATTTCCAAACCTCATCGTCACCAAGACATCTTAACAGAATACCAGTAAGGCTCCTCCTATAGAGTAGACCTCCAACCAATGTGTATTTCTGAGCCACCCTTCTTATGGCTTTCTTGTCCTCTGCGGTGGCTCCTTCAGGATAAGACTGATCTTGGCAGTATTTGACAATTTCATAGAACCATGGTTTCTCTTCATCAGCCAGTTCCTCTTCGGCCTCTGCCAACATGATTTCCCTCTTTTCAAGGATATCTTCCTGCAGGATCTTCCTTGCTATCCTGTCTTTGATATTTACGTAGGAAGCATCATCGATTGCAGGGGCGTGAAGTTTGTAGATGAAAATGGACTTAAACCATCTTCCTAGAGAGAACCTTAAGGATGATGCCAATGAGGCGAGGGCATCGGCGAGAATATTCTGATGACGAGGGAAATGAACAAAGATCAGTTTGGTGAATAGTTTGGCAAAGGTAGCAGTGAGTTCTTGGTATGGCTTGAGTTTGGGATCGCGAGTGCGATACTTAGTGAGCACCTGGCGAAGGATGAGTTGACTATCACCTACGACTCGCAACTCAGTGATACGAAAAGAATGAGCGAGTTCTAGGCCAGCTATAAGGGCTTCATATTCAGCTATATTGTTGGTGACTGGAAATTTGAGTTGGTATGCCAATGGGAATGTGAGGCCTTCAGGCGACAGGAGGGCAATGCCGATTCCTCTCCCTTGAGAATTCAGAGCTCCATCAAAATATAGCGTCCACATTGGCTCATCTGATTGGTTGATGGACATTAGTTGCTCATCTGGAAACTCTGATTGGACGGGATCGAACTTGGGAAGAGGATGGTGAGCGAGATGCTCGGCTATGGCATAGCCTTTAATCACCTTTTGCTGGACGTAGACGATGTCAAACTGAGAGAGAAAACTTTGCCAGCGTGCTAATCTATCCGTAAGGACAGATTTCTCCAGAAGGAATTTGATAGGATTCATTCGAGCAATCAAGTGGACCTCGTGAGCCAAGAAGTAGTGCTTCAATTTCTGCACTACCCAAACGAGGGCAGCACAGGTTTTCTCCATGCCGGTGTACTTCTGCTCACAGGGATTGAGAAGTTTGGACAAGTAATAGGTTGCCCGTTCCTTGCCTTCTTCATCAGCTTGCGCGAGGACGGCTCCTACGGAGTCATCCAAGACTGAGACGTAAAGGATCAGAGGTTTTTCCGATTTGGGTGGAATGAGAACGGGTGGACTAACCAGATATTCCTTTAACCCTTCAAAAGCTTTCTGACATTTAGAACTCCAGTGGAATTATACTCCTGGCTTGGTCAGCTCGTAGAGAGGTCTACACCTTTGTGAATGTTGGGACACAAACCGACGAATAAACTGCAACCTCCCGATTAAACCTCGGACTTCCCTCAAATTCTTGGGAGGCGGCATATCCCTGATAGCCTTAGCTTTGTCAGGATCTATCTCGATCCCTCTTTTGCTCACAATGAACCCCAGCAATTTACCTGACGACACACCAAACACACACTTCTTCGGGTTCATTTTCAGTTGGAACTCCCTTGACCTCTGCAAGACCTTAGCCAAAACTTCTGGATGTTCCATCCTGGTCCTTGATTTTACCAATAAGTCATCCACATACACTTCCAGATATATGTGCATCATGTCATGAAATATGGCCATCATCGCTCTTTGGTAAGTAGCTCCAGCATTCTTTAATCCGAACGGCATGACTACGTAACAATATGTTCCCCAAGGGGTAGTGAATGACGTCTTTTCCTGATCCTCTTCTGCCAAACGAATTTGATTGTATCCTGAAAATCCATCCATGAAAGAGAGGGTTTCATAGCCTGCCGTGTTATCAATCAGCACATCAATGTGAGGTAAGGGAAAATCATCCTTTGGACACGCGCGGTTAAGGTCCCGGAAGTCGATGCAAATCCTGACTTTCCCATCTTTCTTCATGACCGGGACAATGTTCGCCACCCATTGAGGATAAAGAACGACTCTAATGAACCTGGCTTTGTGGAGCTTATCGACCTCTTCTTTCATTTTCAAAGCCATCTGAGGATGGAAACGCCTTAACCTTTGTTTTACCGAGATGGACCCCGGTTTTAGGGTTAAACGGTGTTCGACCAAGGTTGAATCCAGACCCGGCATATCCTCGTAGCTCCATGCAAACGTGTCCTTATATTCCTTGAGAACCTCAATTAATGTCTCTTCTTCAGAGGGTGGTAGGTTGTCACTTATGAGGATGATCCTAGGGTCTTCCTCAGTTCCCAAGTTGACTTCTTTGGTGGATTCTTCTACGGCGGTTGACGGCTCGTCGAATCTCCTCATTCCACTAGCGTATGCGCGCGCCACATCCTCATATTCTTCACCCTCATCTTCAGTGGGGCATTCTTCATCCTTAATCTCGTAGACTCCATGCCCTTCATCAGATGCACAGTCGCCCTCGCATTCTATTTCGGGTAGCTGGATGGGATTTTCTAACAACTGGGGGATGGCAAGAAGGGCCTGACACCTGGCGGCCAAATCCAGAAGGAATCGACGAGGGATCTGCCTACCCTTGGATTTCTTCCTAGGTACTACCCTTGGCCTATCATTCCTAGATTGACTGACAATATTTACAGAAGAAGAGGAAGATGAAGAGGATGGTGTAGAATGTACAGGAGAAGACCCCTCAGAGGAGGGGTAGAAAAGGTCGCTCATCGGACCTTGGACGGGTGGTCCGCAAGGCGGTACGCACCCGTGGGAGATGTAGGAGGTTTCCTCAACGAAGATGTGTTGTTGGGGAGTTTGAAAATTGACGTTTTTTTTTTGTTTTCATTTTTAATGACAAAGCAGTGAAAAGAGATTGGAGGAGAGAGGAAAGTGGTTATGGCTATAGGATTGTGAGGCTCATAGAGCAGATCATGGTTGAAGACCTGGTGTGGGTTGAAAAGCCCGCGTAGGTATGTAAGCAAAGAAGGGGACCTGGGAAGATCATCAGACAATTATCTGGCCCAGGAAGAAGATATCAGCAAAGGCTGAGACGAGTGGATGGAGAGGATGGCGGCTAATGAGCCGTCGACGGCAATGTTGAGGACGGATGAAGATCCGTCGATGACAGAGTCCTTTTGGCGAGGACGAGGATAGTTTGGAACCTTGGCAAGAGTGGTAATATTCTCTGGTATTTCGGAGATCAATGGTGGTCCTTCAAGCTGCGGAGATGAGAACATCCTTTCCAGTGCAACGGAAATGTCCCGTATGTCGAACCATTTGTCCCACTCGCATTCCGGATCTTTGATCTTGCCTCTTTTGGTGATCCTCGGACATTTTTCGGCCAAATATACAGCATGTGATCCCCCATATGCTTCTCGTGGGTGATCTCCCATCTGAATAACGGGCCCTCTGTTGAAGTGGTTTGATAGAGTCCACGTGAGGGACTTCCAATCTGCCTTGAACGGTCCTTTGAAGCCTAGGCCAAACCTGCGGTTCGGCCTAATTTCCTTTGGCGGTTTGAGCATACCCTGTAACTGTGCGCCCAGACCTTTTCCTTGTTGATAGCCGATGTTCCTCATAATCTCCCAACCTTTGGAGTGAAAAGGGAGACATGATGTTGTGGTTGCCCTGACCGGCTCATTTGGTGCTAGTGGAACATGAGACGGATCACGTACGTCCAGCAGTGACAATATGGGTCGATGAGACGGCCAAATAGAAGGCAGAGAGGTGTTGATAGCATCCACTGTGTGAAGGACAGGTGTATTGACCACTTTAATAATTCTCCCATTGTAAGGAAACTTCAGGCACTGATGGTTGGTGGAAGGCACAGCGTCCATGGCTTCGATGTAAGGGCGACCCAATATAGCCTTGAATGTGGGGTCCATGTCGAGGACATGGAATTCCGTGGGAATTGCCATGGGGCCTAGTTCTGCCTTCAGAATAATCATCCGCTGCGGCGGCCTTTTGCTATTGTCATAAGCCGTGACCGTGATCGAGGAAGGTCTTATTTGTTCCTCGCTGACCCCACACAACTGAAGAGTGCTCATGGAGATCACATTTATGGATGCACCCGTGTCCACAAGACACGGGTTTATGGATACCCCATTAATTTTTATTGAAATGCACAATGCATATTTCTGAGCTTCCTTGGGAGCGAGCTCGTACTTGTGAAACATGATGGCTGGTTGTGTGTCTGTTGGGGTCAGGACGGTCGAAATCTTCTCCACGGGGAGGTCTTCATTAACCATGACCTTTTGAAGATATTCCATCAAGGCCGCCTGGTGGGATGTGGATCTTTGAAGTAGCTCTAGGATGGAGATCCGGGCAGGTGTCTTGTCCAAGTGTTTCAATAGATCATACTGTGTTCCAGGGATAGCTCTTTCTAGTTGTTCTGCATCATCCTTCTCTGGCTGAGATTGCTCGATATTCTGACTGTTGTGGGGGAAAACCCTGTGGAAAATCCTTCCACTCCGGAGCACCATTGCCTGCGGCTTTTGTACCTCTGTGGGGGTAGCAGTGAGTTTTAACAGGTGTTTGAGGGGTAGTAGTGGAGGAATGGTTGATGAAGCAGGGGTGGTGACGGGAGCAGGGATTCTGATGAGGGGTTTGTTAGGTGGCGGCATGGTGGAGGTAGAGGGGATATTGCGCGGATTATGAAGGATAAGGGGTCTAGAAGGTGGCGGTGGAGACGAAGTAGGAGTGGCTAGGGCTTGAAGTGGGCAATGATTTTGAGGTGGGTGATGGTTAATGAGTGGTTTTGAAGGCATTAGTGGTGATACGGTGGAGAAAGACGGGGTTATGTATGGTTGACGGATGATAAGGGGTTTAGAAGGCGTAGGGGTAAATGTGGTAGAGGTGGATGGTAAAGTGGGGGAGTGAGAGAAGATAAGAGGGTGTGAAGGCGTAGTGGAGAGTGTCGTTTGATAGGAGGTCGAGGTGCGGATGAGAGGGCGTAATGGTAGTGGAAATGGTGATGGTGATACTGACGCGGGTTGATGAGAGAGAGGTGCTACCCGGGCAAGGTGAGGGGGTTGCATGACGATAAGGTTGGAGGTAGAATGAATGGAGGTACTTTCCTGGTGCCACACCTGCTCTCTCCCGACTTCCGGGAAGGAGGAGATGGGGTTAACCTGATGATTGGGCTGTTGGTGCTCCGGTAATGGATTCTGGATTATGCCCATGTCGGGCTGTTGTTGTGGGGCCTGCTGAGCCTGCTGTTGTTGTTGTGGTTGCTGTTGCTGTTGTAACTGCTGCTATGGCCTATGAGGGGGTCTCCTAGCCTTGAGAGCCGCGACGTATCGTCTCATCTCATCCCAATCTATTTGGTGTTCATCATTCATATCATGGATGTAATCTTTGAAATGGAAGCAGTAATCTACTGTGTGTCCCGGCTGCCTGTGGTAGACGCAGTATTTGGAGGTATCAACATTGGGTGGCCACGCGGGCCTTTCTCTGGGTAGGGCGAGTTGGTTTGATGCCATGAGGGCATTAAAAATGTATGCTAAGGTTTCCGGCAATGGTGGATAGTAGGCTCTCTTGGGACCGAGCGGCCTCCTTTGTTGCTATTGGGGACCATAGTTCCCCGGGAGTGGAACTTGGTTGTACTGAAGTGGTGGTTGTTATTGCTGAGGTTGTGTTTGTTGTTGCTGGGGTTGGCGTAATGGAGGCATATTATCCTGGGGTGGATTATTTTGGCGTGGAGGACGAAGAGGGAAAGGACCCGGTTGAAGGGGAAGTCGGGGCATTTGTGGAGGCCTTGGGTTGACTGCATAGTTGACATTGTTGACCACACTGACTTGCTCATTTATCACGACCCCTTCTGTGGCTCCGCCCGGGACACCAGCGCCTGTCTTTCTGACCACTTTGGGTTTCGGTGACTCAAACATGTTCATGATGGGGGAGTCTTTTAGCTGGGTTTGGATGTACCGGGCCCTTTCATAGAGTTCCTCCATTGTAGTAAGTTTATTCATGGCCAGGACATGTCGGAACTGTGGGGTTGCATTAGACACAATCATCTTTACTTGTTCGGGCTCGGAGAGGGTATCCCTTATTCTTTCCGCCAGAGACCTCCATCTATCAGCATATCGGACAAAATCCTCGTCGGGTTTCATCTTTTCGGCCACTAGGTCGGTAATGGAGAGTGAGGGACCGACCCTATCCCTATATTTCTGCAAGAACCTTCTCTGGACTATTTCAAAATTCTCAGCCTCGCGGGGCTCCAGAGAATAGAACCACTCAAGCGCAGGACCATCCAATGATCTCCGAAAGAGGTATGCCAGGGACCTTTGATCATTTTGCCAATAGGAGGACTCATACATGAAGTCCTTGAGGTGAATGAAGGGGTTGCCGGTACCATTGTATCTGCGGTACGTGGGCATTTCGGAGGGCGGAAGATGAATGACGGGAAGGATTGGCAAAGCAACCTCCGGGGTGGCTTTCACGTCCACCATTCTTCTTAGATTTTGAAACTGCTCGTCCATGCGATTGAACCTATTGAGGAGCGATTGGGCGAGCTCCTCTGGAGGTGAAGGTGGTACTTGCCACTGGGGGAGAAACTGTCTCCCGGAGACTTGAGGGGGAAACCCCGAATGAGAGGGAGCTGTCGGACCACTGACAGTTGGCCCTGGCTGAAGCGGTGTGTGGGGAAGAACGGGAGTTTGAGATTGTGACGGGAATTGGAATGAGGGTGGTTGTTGGCTCGCTTGACCTTGAAGCGAGGGAGACTGGATGGCTTGCGCCAATGAGGGAGATGGAATGGCCTGCACAGACTCTTGGAGAGGTGCGATGACCGGAGTTGATTCCTGGGGCGTGGGGGAAACAGATTTCCCCTTTAGAATGGCCTGGAAGGCCCGGAGCTGTTCAGAGGTAAGCTCCGTGTTGGCGAGGACGCCCAGTAAAGAAGAGATATCCTGTGGTGGGGACGTGTCCCCGGCAATAACCTGCACCTCATGCGAGGGGTCATGAGAAGGACTCGAGTCCATAGCATAGACTCGCGGGTCGGCTAACAAACCACGGCTAGGGTGGTTCTCCTCAAAAGACTCGTGAGACATGCTCACAGTTTTCCCAGAACGTAAAAATATACACTAGCAAGTAGGTAGCAGAGATTATCAAACAAGTGGATGCCTTTACGCCCTTTTTTGTGTTTTGATTTTGATGATTTTTTGTATTTTTTAGCGAGATCCGAAGTTCACACAAAATGGGGACCCTAGTTTGTTTTTGTTTCACCGCCGTGTCAGCTAGGGTCTCTCGTCTCACCACGAATGAAATGACTAACTCCGGGGAACTTCAATGGTACAACCAGCCGAGTGAACGAAGAGGAGATTCTTCGATGTCGGGGACTTACAGAGGTCCCAGTGTAGGAGATTCTAGTCCGTTGAGAGGAATTCCCAAACGGAGAGTCCTTCCTTCACCGGGAAAGGGTGATCCTCAAAAAAATAAAAAAAGGATAGAAAAGAGGAATGGATGTATGCAATGGAATGCTGACAGATATATAGAGTAAGAAAATAAGAGAAATAACAGACATATAATAAACAAACAACCAATCACAACTGATAGTGCTGCCGTGAGCACAACGGGGGCGCGCGCAGACGCGAAGGTGGAGAGGCACGGGTGGTGCCGAACTTGCAAGGGTAGCCGAAAGGAAGCAGTAGAGGTCCCACCGTGATCGCCAATCTGTGAGCGACGTCACGCGGTTCGGGGAAGAGCGGAGAAGACGCGGAGCGCGCGTGGGCTCCTTCTTTTTTTGTTTTGTTTGTTTGCTGCAACACAGAAATAAGAGAAGAGAGAGAAGGGGCCACCACGGGAGATTGCTCCGGCGGGGCGAGCGGGACAAGTGTGATATAGCAAGATATGGGGGTTAAACGGCCATAGCGGGAAGTGACTCGCCGCGGCCTTGGGGGGACGGGAATGGTGCAGAAATTAAATAACAAGAATTGAAACGGCCATTGGGGAAGTGACTCGCCGCGGCCTCGAGAATATGAGCAGATAATAAGATGACACAATATAAAGATAATACAAAGAGCGGGAATTTAAACGGCCATTGGGGAAGTGACTCGCCGCGGCCTCGAGAACATAAACAGATAAGAATATAACGTAGAAGAACGTGAATTTAAATGGCCATTGGGGAAGTGACTCGCCGCGGCCTCGAGAATATGAGCAGAATATAACGGAATATAAAGAGAATATAAGAACGGAAATTTAAACGGCCATTGAGGAAGTGACTCGCCGCGGCCTCGAGAACATGAATAGATAAGAATATAACATATAAGAACGGAAATTTAAACGGCCATTGGGGAAGTGACTCGCCGCGGCCTCGAAAACAAGATGTGATCGCCAGGGGCCGAAAGACCCCAAAATAAGAAAGTGATCGCGCCTACCTCAAGAGCGGGAGATGGCGGGTTGCTTCTTCCTCTTCCTCCGGCCGGCCGACGGAGAGGGCTTTCCTCGGCTACCCTTACAAAACAACGACAAACAAATGACAAGTGGATTAGAAAGATGGAGGTGTAGTATTCAAATCCTTGTGATAAAAATAATGAAATGATGGCAAGACACACACCTGGTTGGTGTTATCTTTTAAACCCCTCTCGGACTCGAGTAGGAGGAAAATGAGATGATGGAAGTAAGAAGTGTATAAGAAAGGTGCCCTTATAAAGGGGGATAGGGGATGCAAGATGATGAATGCAAAAGAACTACGAAGAAAAGGAAAGAATTGGCTTATTGGATGTGCCGATGGTGAAATCCGGCGGAGCTCCGGCAGCGTGGGGACAACGTGGAAGCGCGGTGGATGAAGACGACCTTCCTCTCGCGAGCGTGAGCACCCGAGAAGCCGACAGAACCTTCACCTACAAAAGAACCCACGGGTTAGAAAATGACTCCGTAGCCTCTGGGCTCCGGCAGCCTATCGGATCACTTCGAAGCTCTCCTAGAACTGAGGGGGTGGGCCTCTATTTATAGAGCTCCGGAGGGTGGAGGCGTCCAGGACCCTGGACACCTCCATCAGGGCCGAATTAATATTTTATTCTATTTTTATATATTTTTTTGGAATACTTTTGTGGAGGCGTCCAGGGCCCCGGACGCCTCAAATAGGTCCACCGAAAATCGACGACGGCCGCACGCGGTTTGGCACAACGCGTGGTTTTGTGAGCGGCGCCTCGTGATTCAGAAATGGGCGCGTCCTGCTGACTGGACGTCTCTATAATTTGGATTTTTTCACACACGACAAACCGTCGTTCGGTGAGCGGAGCCCGTGAGAGAGTTGATGGAGGCGTCCATGGGCCTGGACGCCTCCAAAATATATATTATTTTTTATTTTTCTTTTGTCTTTTATGCCAAAGCTGGCATTTTGATTTTTTTATAATTGTTTTTATGGAGGCGTCCAGGGGTCTGGACGCCTCCATTAATATATATATATATATTTATTTATTTTTTTATGCCAACTGGCATTTTACACATATTTTTTATTTTTGTTTTTATGGAGGCGTCCAGGGGCCTGGACGCCTCCATTAATTTATTTTTTTATTTGGTTTTGTCTTTTATGCCAACCGGCATTTTATATTTGTTTTTATGGAGGCGTCCAGGGGTCTGGACGCCTCCATTAATTTATTATTTTTAATTTAGTTTTGGGCCCTGTGAAAAGAATAAAATAAAAGAAAAGAATGGGGGCGTCCAGGGGCCTGGACGCCCCCATTAAGACCCACCCGGGTCCTCAATCGGCGGCCGCCCGGTAGACACCTTCTTGGTTCCGGAACCTCTTGATGCGTCTGACTGGTGTTGACGCCGTCCGAATGCCGTGACGAGACGATTCCGAATGCCGAAAAAGGCAGAAAAAGACCCAAGAAAAGGAAACACTCGAGTGATTCAAAATGCGTAAGCCGTCGCGGGGCATCGTATAGTAATATGAGACTTTTTCTGGAGACGTCAAGAATGGCGTGTCTACAAAGCAGACACAGGACAAAGGCATCACTAAGACAGCGATTCCAATGAAAACCTTGAAAAGATTCCACCAGAAGGGACGAGAAGCAATAAGCTCAACTACGAAAGCTCACCAGGAAGAGAAAATCCTAGCTTGCCTGAGCAACTTCTCAAACACGGAATCTAATCAAGCACCTTAACAGAAGCAAGACACATCAGGAGCTGAACAGACTCAGGCCGGGATGACCAAAACAACGTGAGAACGTGTACGGTCATCAGACCAAGGCCAAAGGTCAACAGCAACCTGAACAACACACAGAGAAAACCTCGAACAACGTACTGTAGATTCAAGCCTTCCAGCGTACACTGCCACGTACGACAAGATCGAGACAAACACCACGATAGAAAGAAGCGTCTCCTCACATGCTGACAAGAGCAAAAATCACCTTGCGCAGTGCCAGAATAGCACGTACAAGACCACATATGAAGACAACAACACGACAAATCATCGCAACACCTAAGCCAGCAAATGCCTGTACTGGACTTTAAGGACTCTGGATACTGTAATATCTCGGATTCCCATGTACTTCACACAACAACGTCCTGATACCAACTGTGACGACCCGGATCCCAGATACCAGATATACCCGGTAGGACTACCGAATACAGCTGATACCACCCGGAACCCGCGAGGCCTCCCAAGAGCGGGAAAGCTCCGAAGGGAAAAAGGAGTGTCGTGTAGTACATTGAAGCCACAGAGATAGTGCAGTAAGTAATTAAATTTCATTAGATTGGTTTGCTAAAGTAGCAGAAATAAAATTACTTTTTATTAACAATTTCAATTTAACAATTATCTCAGAGTCCAGTCCAGAAAATTAAAGACAAGTACAGGCCATAGGAAAAGAACGTACACTAAGGTCGGGGGAAACCCGACGCAGGTACCGCTGGCAGCTACGGACGTGCCACACCAGGAACCACGAACAGGGGCGACGCCACCCACCTGAAAAGCAGGGGTGAGTCTCCAAACAGAGGCTCAGTAGGGGTCATGCGGATCCCCACTGAAAACAAAATACGCAGAACACGGAACAGAAAGCAACAGTAGTAGCAAAGCAGGAAAAGCTACACTACCAAGCTGTAAAAAGAATGAGAACAGCAGGAGTAGGGAACAGGCTGAGAGCAAGGGAAGCTAAAAGAAAAGGGAAAAAGTCGTACCGAACAGGCACGACAGTTGAACCAACCTCAGCTCCCCAAACTACTCCAAGCAGCGACAGAAGGGTGACTCTGATCTGACAAAGTCAGGAGTTACCGATCTGCCGGCACGATGCCACGCCTAAGACAAAGACCAGCAAGGACAGACAAAAAGTCTAGGAAAGACCTAGACAGACGGCGGACAGACTCGACGGCACACACGACTAGAACGTCGTGCACACAACACAACACTAACCTCGAGTAGGGCCACGAGAGGGCTAACCCGGAAAGGTCACGACGCGCAAGAAACGCGAAGAACACGAAGAGTCACGTGTCACGTGACGGAAGCACCTCCTCACTAGAAGAACAGCCAGCTGCATCCACTGACGTCTTATGCTGCGCCACAACACACACCACAAGTGTCTCGACTACCCACCGAGCGCGACAAACACGGGCACGGTTGAGTCGCAGACCCACGCAGAACCACAATACAAGTACTAGTCAGGGTCACGTCTGTCGGCGTCAATCCAAAGCCCCTGACCACGTGTGCACACACCGACTCTTGTTGGAGAGCCAGGCCTCTAGCTAGTTTTCCCCACCCAGCAGGACGCCACTGTACAGCGGGAGCCCATGGAAACTAGCTTACGAACCGTATAACGGGAACACCCCTCCATCATTCCTAGGCGGGTCGGCAACTCAAGGCCTTAGGGCTACAACAATTGGAGGCTCACTAGACACAGAGACTCTGAAACAAGAGTGCTGTAGTACAAACAGGCAAGGAAGCACTATCGCACGTACTACGAAGCAGCAAGGTAGCAAGACAACTTCCAACAGACTCAGGACAAGGCGACTAGACCAACTACGTAACGATCCTTAAGTCGGATGACTCAAAGGCAAGATCGTCACTGACAGCGGAACAAGCCGCCAATCGGTCTAATCCTAAGCCACGCAAAACGACACTCCGCATAAAATGACTCACGTAGACCTGAGGGAACACCGAGGACCCTCAGACATGCTTGGACACGTAGATCGAGGTAGGATGATACCTTGAAGCATCCAGAACCATGTCTCGAACTTGACAGAACCGTCGAGACACATAAGGCTACCTGTCAACCACTGGGTGACCCCGGGTTGACTGGAACCAGGCAAAGACACACAAGCACAAGCCCTCTTGGCCACCTCGGAACACGGTTACAGCCCTCACAGGACATCGGGTGATGTCCGCGTGACAATGGCAAATCCCAAGGTCAAGCCAAGATACCGAAAACCAAACCACCGGTAAACCACTCTCTGGGCCTAGGTTATCCATCACTCGGCCGCTAGGTCAACCAAACAGTCAAGGAGGACTCGCCACGCAACCAGAGGCAAAGACACTGGCGGTCCTACATTAAGTCGCTCAGAGAAACTATAGCAGTCAAGGGATAGACCGCACACAATTCACCTGAACCGACCGATCCAGGGAACCGCCGGACAGACAAACCAACACTAGCAGTCCAAGATAGGACCACTAGAAACACCGCCCTAACTCACGCAGACGACCGACACGGAACAGGCGGGACATGCGGAGACTTGGGGGGACTCCGACACCCTCAAGGCACCTGAACACATAAACCGAGGCCAAATCGTACCTCTAGGTGTCCAGAACCACGTCTCGAGCTGGACAAATCCATCGAGACACAGGCGAGGTCGCATGTCGACCATTGGATCACACTAGGTCGACCAGACCAGAGCAATGACTCTAACACGACACCGAGAGAACCCATCACGTTAAACTGATGACACATCGGGGATGAGCGGTTCAGAATGGACCACTCAACAGGATGGACTGTTCGAAACTGACCACACAAAGGGGATGAACGGTCCGAAACTAACCACTCAACCAACAGGGATGGACAGTCCAAAAGGGACCACACAATAGGATAAACGGTTCATACAGGACTACACAATGGGATGAACGGTCCGAACCAGACCACACAACTCCCAAAGGATATGTGGTCTACCAGATGACCACACAAGGGGATATGTGGTCAGCAGACGACCACACAACTCCAAACCGACATAAGATGGACGGTCCAAGACCAACCGCCCAAGGGGATGTGTGGTCTATCGTGCGACCACACAACCACAACAGACATAAGGATAAACGGTCTAGGGATGGCCGCCCTTGTACATGAATGGTCCAGAACTGACCGTTCAAGCGTCACGGCGAGCAAACCGTGGGTTCGGCCCAACGGAGGCCTTTCCACGCCCCGTTCATCCCGAGATGAAGGGGATACAACCATGGACCTGCTGGCAATCACATAGACTCCGTCCGGAGTCAAAACGACGCACGGATCGCAAGAAACGGGCGATTCTAACGAAATCACCCAAAAAGGGTTTCCGGACTTCCCGGAGCCCTAGCGGTCAAACGGATCACCAAATGAAACAAAATCAGTGACTATGGAACGCTGACGTCCCAGGGAGTCCATTGACACTAAATGATCTAAAAATGGTTGCCGTTTTCCGGCGAACCCTACAAAACCCGAAAATCACGGTTCAGGCTCAACAAGCCCAAACTCGATCGTTTCTGCGCCGAACGACGTGTAATGGCAGGGAAAACGTGCGGGAGGAAGTGAAGATCTGTTATCCTACCTCCACCGAAGAAACCGTGCCCCGAAGGGACTAAACTACGCCAAAACCTGTGCTGCGAGCTCAAACGTCAGCTTTGAATCCACCGTTCGGGATCACGCCAAAACCATTCCATCCTCGCACCGTCACGCACCCAGCCAGCTCCACAGCATCCCCAGCACTCGCCCCTAGGTCCTCCGTCTGCAGCCGGAGTCGAGGAGGTGAAACGGGAGAGAAACAGGAGAGAGAGAGGGCGGCGGCGTGAATGAGAAGGAGGAGAGAGGAAAGGAAAAGAAATAGGAAAAGAAATTAGGAATTTTCCTAATTTCCAAAAATTTGATTTTTGGCCCTATCTCAGAAAAATACGCAAAAATAGTCAAAACGACCGGCTCGTAGAGTACATGGTCGCTACAGCATCCTCAAGTCGATGAACTGACAAATAAACTCATCGTAGGGTTCCGTAACTAGTACGAGACAAAAACCCACACGGATCGCGTGTTGTGCCCCTGTGATTTTGATGATAGCAAACACTATGAGTCAGCATTGCATATCATGAACATCTTTGTCTAAATGAAAGTCCTGCTTGAGCATATAGGAAGTCAGTGCAAGTGTCTCTCATGCATTGCATACAGAGTCCTTACATTCGCCACTTGTTCATGCATATGCATTGTCCGTGCTATCAAGTCTGCACATCGTCTCTTGGCACATGCATGCAAAGTCTGTACATCGTCCAGTTGCACACGACGTCTTTGCTAAGGATTATAAAGGTTAAGATCCATCTCACTTAGCGTCTCATGTTGTGTCTCAACATACCCAGTGTCTCAAGTTGTGTCTCACATAGCGCTTCATGTCTGTGCATACCTTAAGGTCGTGTGAACATTGCATCGGCCAAGTCTATACATTGTCGCCTGCTCATGCATCACTCCTTTGGCAAGTCCATACATCGTGTGCTTCACGCATTTCTAAGTCTATACATTCGATTGGTTGCTTGTTCATGCATCATCTCATAAAGTCTATACATCATCTTCTTGCATGCACACTAAGTCTACACTCACTAGGTGCACGCTTCAAGCCTTAACATGCACCAGGTCCAAGCATAATATAGTCAGTGCATGCCTTCCACAAAGTATGTACACTTTTCACTTTAAAGTCTGAACACTGTTGCTTTAATGCCGTAGCAACTCTATACACTCGATTGGTGGCTTGTGCATGCATCATCTCATCAAGTCCATACATCACTGCACACCAAGTCTGTACATCGTCAGTGCTCTTCATGCATATGCATAGTTCATGCATGCTTCAAAGTCTGTACATTCTTCAATAGCATGTCAATGCATTCAAGTCTATACAACTCCTGGTGGCAAGTCTGTACAACGTCCTTCGCATGCACACAAAGTCTATGCATTGGTCAAGTCTGCACATCACTTCATGCTTCACATACTCAAGACAAAGTCTGTACATTCCTTGTGCATGATTCATGCTTCACATACTCAAGACAAAGTCTGTACATTCCTTGTGCATGCATCGGTTCTCAAAGTCTGTACAGCTCGTGGTCGCAAGACCAAGTCTGTACATCGTCTTGTGCATGCATCGTTTCTCAAGTCTGTACATCGCCTTGTTGATGGCATGTGTGTGCATCTCGCTGCTAAGTCTGTACATTGGCCAAGTCTATACATCGCCACTTGTTCATGCATATGTGCAAGTCTATACATTCCTATCTTTACCTACGTTCACTGTTTTAGCACACACACGAAGTCAGTACATCCTTTGCATGGCACATAAAGTCTATACATTGCCTTTCTGCATTGCACGCGTTCAAAGTCTATACATTGCTGTCGCATGCACTCAAAGTCCACACATGCACACACTTAGCTTGTGCATTGTGCATCTATGCTTAAACTCTAGGCACAGCAAGTCTGTGCATTGTTTTCTCCTGCACATAAACGTCAAATCTGTACATCGTTCTCGCGTGCACACTACGCCTAAACACTCCCTTGTGACATGTCTTTACATCGGTTGTTTTATACATACATAAAGTCAGTACAGAATTTTTTATCTCTGCTTGATCGACTGAAGTAACTCTGTCGTTAAACTGGCAGATGACTGAGCACGTGATCCGAGGTTGGTGCCTGGCATGTGATCCGAGGCTGGAAGGGCTGATAGGATGATGACACGTGGAGGAAACTTCTGGACGGGAAGGCGTGGGAATCACACGCCCAGTGTTGCTCCTGCTGAAATTGCTATATAAAGAGGACTTCTCCTTCTGGAGAAGACTGATCGTGAACGAAAAAGGGAGAAGAAAGAGCAGAAGTAGAGAGAGAGAGCCTGCACGATCCAGAAGAAAAAGAAAAAGAGTGAAGAAGAGAAACAGAGAAGAAAAAGAAAAAGAAAGAGGAAGAGAAGTAGAGAGGAGAAGAAAGAAGTTGCAGAAGAAAAGGAGAGAGAGAGAGAGCTCGTGAGGATCAAGAGAGAAGAGTAGGGAACTGAAGCCTTCATTGAAGATTTGTTCTTCTGGTATTTGGATCAAATCCATGCCAGATTGCTCCTTGGCGAGCTACACTTTGTGGATTTCATTTCCAGCTTTCTGATTGCTGTATTTTCATTTCTTGTTTTTACTTTACACTTCCTTGGCTTGTTTTTTCCGATACTCTATAGTGAGGTCGGGGTTCCTCCTGTGGTCGCAAGAGAAGGGAGATTTGTTCTCCGGTTTGCTAGTGATTGTGTGTCACTAGTGGTTCCCTCTGGTGTGGAGGAAGAGAGGTCCGTGACCTCTGGTTTGTAAGTGACTAGGTGTCACTTGTGGTTCCCTCTGGGTTTCAGAGGAAGGGAGATCTGTTCTCCGATTTGCTGGTGACTGTGTGTCACTAGTGGTTCCCTCTGGGTTTCAGAGGAAGGGAGTCTCTGACTCCGGGTTTGCAGGTAGTGGTTGCTACCTGTGGGTTCACTCCTGGTCTGGAGGAAGAGAGATGTTTATCACTGGTTTCTAGTGATTGTGTGTCACTAGGGTTACCCTCTGGGTTGGAGGAAGAGAGGAGTGTGTTCCTCTGGTCAAGCTGTTTGGCAGCGTCTGTTTGCAGACTGAGTCTGAGGTTCTAGCCTTTGCTAGTGGAAGCCTCACTCTGGTTTGGAGTGAGGGGTGGACGTAGGTCTGCGGACCGAACCACCTAAAATCCCTTGTGCAGTGGTTTGTCTGTTTGATTGATCCCGCTAGATGCATGCTAGGACCGTGATCTTATTGGTTGTCCATGTCTTAGTGATTGATAGGGCATGCATCTTTGATGTTTGAGCATTTGTCCATTGAATTTGTGATTATCACCTCATACGGTTTTTAAATTGGTTAAAAAACATTAGAAGATCCATTCACCCCCCCTCTGGATCTGCGTCTGTCTCATTATCCGCACCTAACATCACGAAACTCAACTCGAAAGCCACAAAAGCGAACCGAAACTCACCGAAACAGATCCGAAAGATCCAATAAAGATCCAACAAGACCCATTAAGGATCTAGCAAAGATCCCAGACATTACATCCTCCCTTCCTTTAAGAAATTTCATCTTCAAAATTTAAGGACTAGCAAGAAGGAAGAAGCAGGGGAAGAACAACCCAACATACGACAACACAATCTCGAGAAACACGGCTCAGAGGAACATTATCAGACCATAATTACGAGCACACACTCTGGATCGAGCACGACACAAGTGGACACAAGTCTGACACCTCCAAAACAAGGCAACATCGCTTACGTCTCACCAGAAATGTAGACACGACTGCCACAACAACAGACAACCGATACCGAGGAACACAACGACGGCACGGCAAGCATCAGCTTACACAAGGAGACACAGTCCTCTCAGCGGACAGCTCGACCACATCATCGGCTCCAGTGCCAAAGGTGGCAGAGAACACCCGGCACACAGGACGCCAACGACAACAGCACCGGACCACAAACACGGTCAAGTCAGTTCTCACTCAGATATTCCCTCTTATCGAGTCGCATGCCAACTCTTACCGGAAAAGAGAGTACGGCACCGCTAACTGACAAGACAATGGTCCACGGCAGAGACACAAAATCATAGAGAAACAACGATAAAATGATAACAACAACACTTGCAGGATTTCGGCTCCGTACTTGACACAGAACCACGGGAGACAACTACAAGCAGGGTCACATCAAGGCACAAGAACATCTGAACACATGACCACAAGGGATGGGTCACACATCAGACTACTCACCATGAAAAGACCCACGACAACGAGAAACGACAATATCAAGGAATGCACCTCAAGGACCACGCTCACACCTCGAGAGCACAACACCCAAGAGAAAGAATGCAGAACAGAGGGTACTGAATCAGCAAGGAATGCCGACATATTCCCTAACACTCGCAAATGCCAATGCCAATGCCAGAAATGCCTCCAATAACAGCACGGCACGGCAACAACAACGTCAAGGCACAGGAAGCCAAGACAAAGTTACATTGAGAACAGCAAACCTCTCGATTGGGCAGAATCTTACCACGAACGATCTTGAGCCCGTGGGTAACCAGCCCACACGCTTCAGCTGCACACTCACAAAATGCATACATGCATCAGGGAATATCTCGGTATCCGCATCCCAGCACACGTACGGCGACATCGTAATTCATGAAAATCGCAATATAACACGCGACGAGTACTGATCCAGCGAACAGCCGATCACAAGAAGCCTCAGTGCAAAAAAGAGGAGTACCAGCTTCAGCACAAGTCCCAAGGAAAAGGCTAATCTCAGCTTACCTTCACGTCCTGAAACAATCATCGAGCCTTCACAATACATCGGCTGTTGGAAACGGCACGACAAATACAGTACGCAATAGCTCTTAACACCATGATGGAGTCCAAAGCCAAGCAACCGTATAGCAAAGAGCAGATCAGGCTCAGAACAAAGCTGTCCACACTTAAGCAGACATAGGACAAAGGCATCACTAAGACAGTGATTCCAAGGAAAACCTCGAAAAGATTCCACTAGAAGGGATGAGAAGCAATAAGCTCAACTACGAAAGCTCACCAGGAAGAGAAAATCCTAGCTTGCCTGAGCAACTTCTCAAACACAGAATCTAATCAAGCACCTTAACAGAAGCGAGACACATTAGGAGCTGAACAGACTCAGGCCGGATGACCAAAACAACGTGAGAACGTGTACGGTCATCAGACCAAGGCCAAAGGTCAACAGCAACTTGAGCAACACACGGAGAAAACCTCGAACAACGTACTACAAATTCAAGCCTTCTGGTGTACACTGCCACGTACGACAAGATCGAGACAAACACCATGATAGAAAGAAGCGTCTCGTCACATGATGACGGGAGCAAAAATCACCTTGCACAGTGCCAGAACAGCACGCACAAGACCACATACGAAGAAAACAACATGACAAATCAACGCAACACGTAAGCCCGCAAATGCATGTACTGGACTTTAAGGACTCTGGATATTGCAATATCTCGGATTCCCATGTACTTCACACACCAACGCTCTGATACCAACTGTGACGACCCAGATCCCGGATACCAGATATACCCGGTAGGACTACCGAATACACTTGATACCACCCGGAACCCGCGAGGCCTCCCAAGAGCGGTAAAGCTCCGAAGGGAAAAAGGATTGTCGTGTAGTACATTGAAGCCACAGAGATAGTACAGTAGGTAATTAAATTTCATTAGATTGGTTTGCTAAAGTAGCAGAAATAAAATTAATTTATATTAACAATTTAAATTTAACAATTACCTCAGAGTCCAGTCCATAAAATTAAAGACAAGTACAGGCCACAGGAAAAGAACGTACACTGAGGTCGGGGGAAACCTGACGTAGGTACCGCTGGTAGCTATAGACGTGCCACACCAGGAACCACGAACAGGGGCGACGCCACCCACCTGAAAAGCAGGGGTGAGTCTCCAAACAGAGGCTCAGTAGGGGTCATGCGGATCCCCACTGAAAACAAAATACGTAGAACACGGAACAGAAAGCAACAGTAGTAGCAAAGCAGGAAAAGCTACACTGCTAAGCTGTAAAAAGAATGGGAACAGCAGGAGTAGGGAACAGGCTAAGAGCAAGGGAAGCTAAAAGAAAAGGGAAAAAGTCGTACCGAACAGGCGCGATAGCTGAACCAACCTCAGCTCCCCAAACTACTCCAACCAGCGATAGAAGGGTGACTCTGATCTGACAAAGTCAGGAGTTACCGATCTGCCGACACGATGCCAGGCCTAAGACAAAGATCGGCAAGGACAGACAAAAAGTCTAGGAAAGACCCAGACAGACGGTGGATAGACTGGACGGCACACATGGCTAGAACGTCATGCACACAACACAACACTGATCTCGAGAAGGGCCACGAGAGGGCTAACCCGGAAAGGTCACGACATGCAAGAAATGCGAAGAACACGAAGAGTCAAGTGTCACGTGGCGGAAGCACCTTCTCACTAGAAGAACAGCCAGCTGCATCCACTGACGTCTTATGCTGCGCCGCAACACACACCACAAGTGTCTCGACTACCCACTGAGCGCGACCAACACAGGAACAGTCGAGTCGCAGACCCACGCAGAACCACAATACAAGTACTAGTCAGGGTCACGCCCGTCGGCGTCAGTCCAAAGCCCCTGACCACGTGTGCACACACTGACTCTTGCTGGAGAGCTCGGCCTCTAGCTAGTTTTCCCCACCCAGCAGGACGCCACTGTACAGATGGAGCCCACGGAAACTAGCTTACAAACCGTATAACGGGAACACCCCTCTGCCATTCCCAGGCGGGTCGGCAACTCAAGGCCTTAGGGCTACAACAATTGGAGGCTCACTAGACATAGAGACTCTAAAACAAGAGTGCTGTAGTACAAACAGGCAAGGAAGCACTATCGCACGTACTACGAAGCACCAAGGTAGCAAGACAACTTCCAACAGACTCAGGACAAGGCGACTAGACCTACTACATAACGATCCTTGAGTCGGACGACTCAAAGGCAAGATCGTCACTGACAGTGGAACAAACCGCCAATCGGTCTAATCCTAAGCCACGCAAAATGACACTCCGCAGAAAATGACTCACGGAGACCTCAGGGAACACTGAGGACCCTCAGACACGCTTGGACACGTAGATCGAGGTAGGATGATACCTCGAAGCATCTAGAACCATGTCTCAAACTAGACAGAACTGTCGAGACACATAAGGCTACCTGTCAACCACTGGGTGACCACGGGTTGACCGGAACTAGGCAAAGACACACAAGCACAAACCCTCTTGGCCACCTCAGAACACGGTTACAGCCATCACTGGACATCGCGTGATGTCCGCGTGACAATGGCAAATCCCAAGGTCAAGCCAAGATACCAGAAACCAAACCACCGGTTAACCACTCTCTTGGCCTAGGCTATCCATCACCCAGCCGCTAGGTCAACCAAGCTGTCAAGGAGGACTCGCCACGCAACCAGAGGCAAAGACACTGGCGGTCCTAGATTAAGTTGCTCGGAGAAACTATAGCAGTCAAGGGATAGACCGCACACAATTCACCCGAACCGACCGATCCAGGGAACCACCGGACATACAAACCAACACTAGCAGTCCAAGATAGGACCACTAGAAACACCACCCTAAGTCACACAGACGACCGACACGGAACAGACGGGACATGCGGAGACTTGGGGGACTACGACACCCTCAAGGCACCTGGACACACAAACCGAGGCCAAATCATACCTCTAGGTGTCCAGAACCACGTCTCGAGCTGGACAAATCCATCGAGACATAGGCGAGGTCGCATGTCGACCATTGGATCACACCGGGGCGACCAGACCAGAGCAATGACTCTAACACGACACTGAGAGAACCCATCACGGTAAACTGATGACACATCGGGGATGAGAGGTTCAGAATGGACCACTCAACAGGA
This sequence comes from Amorphophallus konjac, assembly GCA_022559845.1. NCBI lineage: Eukaryota > Viridiplantae > Streptophyta > Magnoliopsida > Alismatales > Araceae > Amorphophallus > Amorphophallus konjac. The sequence continues at coordinate 226,844,173 of CM040123.1, read as the reverse complement.
TGGATGGTTCGAAACTGACCACACAAAGGGGATGAACGGTCCGAAACTGACCACTCAACCAACAGGGATGGACGGTCTGAAAGGGACCACCTAACAGGATAAACGGTCCATACAGGACCGCACAACGGGATGAATGGTCCGAACCTGACCGCACAACTCCCAGGGGATATGTGGTCTACCAGACGACCACACAAGGGGATATGTGGTCAGCAGACGACCACACAACTCCAAACCGACATAAGATGGACGGTCCAAGACCAACCGCTCAAGGGGATGTGCGGTCTACCGTGCGACCACACAACCACAACCGACATAAGGATAAACGGTCCAAGGATGGCCGCCCTTATATATGAACGGTCCGGAACTGACCGTTCAAGCGTCACGCCGAGCAAACCGTGGGTTCGGCCCAACGGAGGCCTTTCCACTCCCCGTTCGTCGCGAGACAAAGGGGATACAACCATGGACCTGCTGGCAATCACATAGACTCCATCCGGAGTCAAAACGACGCACGGATCGCAAGAAACAGGTGATTCTAATGAAATCACCCAAAAAGGGTTTCTGGACTTCCCGGAGCCCTAGCCGTCAAACGGGACCACCAAACGAAATGAAATCAGTGACTATGGAACGCTGACGTCCCAGGGAGTCCATTGACACTAAATGATCTAAAAATGGTTTCCATTTTCCGGCGAATCCTACAAAACCTGAAAATCACGGTTTAGGCTAAACAAGCCCAAACCCGACCGTTTCTGTGCCGAACGACGTGTAATGGCAGGGAAAACGTGCGGGAGGAAGTGAAGAACCGTCACCCTACCTTCACCGAAGAAATCGTGCCCCGAAGGGACTAAACTACGCCAAAAACCGCGCCGCGAGCTCAAACGCCGGCTTTGAATCAACCATTCGGGATCAGGCCAAAACCATTCCATCCTCGCCCCGTCGCGCACCCAGCCAGCTCCACAGCATCCCCAGCACTCGCCCCTAGGCCCTCCGTCTGCAGTCGGAGTCGAGGAGGCGAAACGGGAGAGAAACGGGAGAGAGAGAGGGCGGCAGCGTGAATGCGAAGGAGGAGAGAGGAAAGGAAAAGAAATAGGAAAAGAAATTAGGAATTTTCCTAATTTCTGAAAATCTGATTTTTGGCCCTATCATAGAAAAATACGCAAAAATAGTCAAAACGATCGGCTCGGAGAGTACATCGTCGCTGCAGCATCCTCAAGTTGATGAACTGACAAATAAACACACCGTAGGGTTCTGTAACTAGTACGAGACAAAAACCCACACGGATCGTGAAACTCAACTCGGAAGCCACAAAAGCGAACCGAAACTCACCGAAACAGATCCGAAAGATCCAATAAAGATTCAACAAGACCCATTAAGGATCCAGCGAAGATTAGGGACATTACAGCAGTAGTAGCTTCTTCTTGCTCTTTTAGTCTGTCTGTCCTCTGCCTCAACAGTAGAAGCTCCCCTCCTCTTTTTGGAGCCTACGCGGTTCCCTGTGTGCATGGGATTGCGTCACATAGCTGGCCCTATTGAGGGAACTTTCCCTCCAAAACTCCTATCCACTTTTGTTCCAAATCTGAGCATTAAATGATCCTTGTGGATAGTATCCAGCAAACTACTTCCTCATTGGCTCAGGTCACTTCTATGCTTGTTGTACCTTCCTAGGATCATCTCCCATTGGCTGCCAACAACAGGTGGTGTGACATTTGCCATAATTGAACTATGTCACAGCTGCCACCAAAATGTCATTTCAAATATGGTGATGATGGATAAGTCACATGTCTGACCTTGGGAGTTGCTCCAGACCTCGAAATCTATGATTTTAGGGATTTGCGATTCATATTTATATTCGTTGGATGATTTGACGTGTTTGAAAGAATATCTTAAAAGGCTTCTGGAAGAACCATATTTTCGACCTCCTGTGAAGGATGTGTCGACACTTTTTAGTAAAACAGCCAATATAATGCTCTCTAGAAGACCATAGTGTCGACCTCTTGTAAAGGATGTGTCGACACGTCTTAGGGAATCCTATCTTCAACGCTCTCTGGAAGACCATAGTGTCAACACGCTGGGACAATGTGTCGACACGTCTTAGGAAAACTACCAATATAACTCTCTCTGGAAGACCATAGTGTCGACCTCCTGGTACAAGGTGTCGACGCTTCCTTTAAGGACTCCTGTCTTCAATGCTCTCAAGAAGACCATAGTGTCGACACGCTGGGACAAGGTGTCAACACGTCTTAGTGAGCTTCTTCAGATAGATTCTTTGAGGTGACTTGGGCGCGTTCTTTTGCCATCCCTTATGACTTATTTGGCTTATCTGTCATGAGAATATCAGTCAATGTCAACAATCAGGGGATGAGAATATTAATGACTCATAGTGTTGGAAAGCATCAAAACCATATAATGTCAATGACTCATGGTGTTGAACAACATCAAAGCTGTAGGGACATAACATTCTCTCTCTTTTTGATGATGGCGACTTTGTGAGTCATTATATATTATTATGATCATGTTTGAGCATTTTAAAGATGCATGCAGAGAGAGGATAAGGCATGAAAAGCATGGAAATCCAACACTCTCCCCTTAAATGACTCATGACAACATTTTCTCCCCCTTTGGCATTAGCAAAAAGATGGGATGAGAAAAAGTGGAGAGTGAGACGATCAGAGCCTGGATGAATTTTTCATAGAAGGTATGATTATGAGGAAGTTTTGGAGAAATACAACCTATATGAGAAGTTGAAGATCTGAACAATGCAAGAAGTTTCACAATCTGATGCGAATCTCATAACAAGTAGAATATTTATGTTCAGAGTCCACCATTATACAAACCTTATGACATGATCTTTATTCAAATAATGTGGTTCAAATCTAATGATATCAGAGTTCATGAAAAGTATTTGAAAAACATCTACATGTATATTTTAATAGAAATGAACCAGAATTACATGTCGAAACCATGTTTAACCTTCCTTTGCCTGTCATATTCAAATTCAACGACTTACTTGAGAGTTGCACAACTAGTATTGAGGTTAAACACTCATGAAGTTCTTATGGAATTCAGAGTTACAATAATTTCTCTTTGATCTGTTGCTATCTAGCTCATGATTTTCTTTGAGCGCAGATGAATTTTTACGAGTAGTTAAGCCCTGTCATGTCTTGTATCTTGAGGATACACGTTGTTTAGACGCCAGTATCCCTAGGTACTTGGTGTGACTGACTATCATGCCTCAAATTGAACAGAGATAGTATTATCACCTCATGACTTGTCTTACCTCATTTCTTTGATGAGGGGACATATTTCTCAACAACTGAGCCATTGCTCTGCCTTAAATTTTTCTTCAAATTACTGCAGAGTTAACAAAGGCACTTCATGACGCATCCCACTTGTCTTCTTGGACAAGGGACATGCTTTCTCCGTGAACCAACGCCATTGCTCTTACAAAATTTAGCAATTAAGAATTCTAGCAAGTCATGGTGTTTAAAGACAATACTTAGCGTCAGTAACTCAACAAAGGTTGCCTTGAAATAGGAATTTGTAGACTTTGGAAAATATCATTCAGGGCACAACATGTCAATACTAGTTAAGGTCTATTAAAAGCATTGAATACAGATGATTTCATAACATTTGTCTCAAAACTCAATGAAGTCATTAAACCTGAACCATTTATTTTATACGATGGACAAGCACAAGGTCATATAATAGAGGATTCTTACTTTGAATTCCACTCTTTTTTATGATCATTGTACCCAGACTGGATGCTACTTAATTTCAGCTTTTTCAAGAGGGTGATCAGAATAGCCAGCAACAAGAAATGATCCATTTAATTTTTCAGATGAGCATGATTGTCAAGTTAAGATGATGAGTAGTGGACACTCCCCCAGAGGATATGCAATGGTCATCAGCAAGATTTTAAAATATGATTTGGAAGTTCATGCCAATGGTTGTACACTTATTAAAGTTGACAAAATGAAGATAGCATGTATGCAAGATGATTCAAAGAAGTTGCTCCCACTGAGAATATGGCCTAAATGCAATATCGACTCATGGTACTCGGCAGAGGTGTATCCTCACACATGGTGAATGCTTTCAGGCAAGCATATCCTACCTTTCTACAAATCACCATTTTATATACCATGGTCAAGCAAAAATCAGCTAGCAACCAATGCAATGCATCATGAATATGGACTTATCAACCTATGCCTGCCAATGCATGAAAACATGTATTGATATGAAGGATAACTGCAACAGATTTTCTGTACAGCCTTTTTTTGTAGTTCAGCATAATCAACGAACAATAATAGTAAGAGATATTGAACACTTCAATCTTTATTGATTTGAGGTCTACACAGACCAAGCTCCCTTCTTAGTGTAGAAAACCTGTCATTACACAAGGGCTTGGTGAAAATGGCAGCAACTTGGTTCAATGTATCAACAAAATGCAGTTCAAAATTTTTCTTAAGGACCTCATCTTTAAGGAAATGATGCCTAATTTCAATGTGCTTAGTCCGGGAGTGCTGGACTGGATTTTTACCAAGATTGATTGCACTTGTGTTATCACACAGAATCGGGACACACCCAAGATTTACTAAGTAGTCTTGAAGTCGGTGTTTAATCCACAACACATGGGTGCCACAACACCCCGCAGCCACATTTTCTGCCTCTGCGATAGAGAGGGCAACTGAGTGTTGTTTCTTAGAGGCCCAAGAAACCAAACACCCTCCCAGAAACTGGCAATACTCACTAGTGCTCTTGCAATCCAGCTTGCATCTAGCGTAGTCCGCATGTGAATAAGAGATAAGAGAAAAATCACAAGATGATGGACACCACAATCCCAAATCTTGAGTTTCGGCAAGATATCTAAAGATACGCTTGACGGCAATCAAGTTGGATTCTCTAGGACTAGCTTGAAATCTTACACAAAGGCATACACTGAACTGGATGTCTAGTCGAGATGTAGTCAAATAAAGTAGAGAACCAATCATACCTCTATAGATTTTTGCATCCACCAATTTACCATTTTCATCCGCATCCAATGAGGTCGTAGTGCTCATAGGAGTTGCAATCATTTTACAGCCTGTCATGTCAAACCTTTTCAGCAGCTCCTTGATGTACATAGCTTGACATATGAAGCACCCATCTTCTATTTGATTGACCTGCAAGACGAGAAAGAAGTGCAGTTCACCCATTATGCTCATCTCGAACTCACTACTCATAAGATCGAAAAATTCCTCACACATTTTCGATTTTATCAAACCAAACACTATGTCATCAACATAAATTTGAATAATCAAGATATTTTTACCTTACATGTTGGTGGAGAGTGTTTGATCTACATTACCTCATGTGTACCCCTTTTTGGTGAGGAATGAGCTTAGTTTGTCATACCAAGTTCTGGGTGCTTGCTTCAAACCGTAAAGCGCCCTGTTCAGCTTGTATACAAAATCTTCATGGTTAGAGCTTTCAAAACTTGGGGGTTGCTGCACATAGACTTCTTCTTTGATCAAACCATTCAAGAAGGCACTTTTTATATCCATTTGATATAATGTTATTCTATGAGAGCATGCAAATGCAAGCAGAATTCTGATAGCCTCAAGTCTAGCTACTAGGGCAAAGGATTCTTCAAAGTTTACCCCAAATTCTTCATTGTAACCTTGAGCCACCAGTCTAGCCTTATTTCTTATTATCTTGCCATCTTCACTAAGTTTGTTCCGAAAGACCCATTTGGTGCCTATGATAGATTTTGATGAGGGTTTAGGAACAAAGTGTCACACATTATTTCTTTCAAACTGGTTTAATTCATCTTGCATGGAATTTATCCAGTTTTCATCTTTCAATACTTCATCAATATTTTTAGGTTCAATTTGAGAGACAAGAGCAAGTTGGTCTAAATCCTCAATAATTTTAAAATGTGACATAGTTCTAGGTGGGTCATTCAAGCTACCTATGACTTTTTCCAAAGGATGATCTTTAAGAAGTCTAATATCGGTAGAGTCATTACCTTCACCGGTAGCTTGATCTCTTGTTTTGCTTGATTCCCCCAAGTCATCATTTCCTCTTGTCTCTTCTTGTGGAGGATCATATTTTTCCTTGCAGGATAGGAACTTCCCATCATCGTCATCATTCCTGCAAGGTTTGTCACTTTTAGTATCATCATTAAGTTCATCAAAAGTGACATGGGGTGATTCTTCCACAACTAGAGTTTTACTATTGTAAATTCTAAAAGCCCTAGATCTATCAGAATAGCCAAGAAATATACCTTGATCACTTGTAGGCTCAAACTTATCCAATTCTCTTTTGTCATTATTATGTATAAAGCATTTAGAACCGAACACTTTCATATGAGAGAGAGAAGGCTTCTTACCTTTGTACAACTCATAAGGAGTCTTTTTGGTGTGAGGCCTTACCATACATCGGTTAATGATGTAGCATGCTGTATTTACCGCCTCAGCCCAAAATCTCCTAGGAATTTGTCTTTCTGCCAGCATGGTTCTGGCCATTTCTATGAGTGTTCGATTTCTCCTCTCGACTACGCCATTTTGCTTAGGGGTCCTAGGTGATGAAAATCTATGTGATATTCCTTCAGTCCTGCAAAAATCAAAGAAGTCAGCATTGTCAAATTCACCACCATGATCTGATTGAATGTTGGTAACTTTAAACTCACCATCTTGCTTTATCTTCATGTAGAGAGCCTAAAATTCATCAAAGGCATCATTTTTATGCATAAGGAAGAATACCCATGTGAACCTAGAGAAATCATCTACCAAGACATAGCCAAATCTTGTACCACTTAGACTAGCAGTTCTAGTTGGCCCAAACAGGTCCATATGAATCGGCTCAAGTGGTTTGGATGAAAAACTTTCAGATCTATTTTTAAATAATTTTCTTGTTTGTTTCCCTAGGGCACATGCATCACAGATTTTAATATCTTGCTTAAATGAGAGTTCAGACAGCCCTTTCACCATTGAATGCTTCATGAGTTTATGCAGGACATTGTAGCTAGCATGTCCTAGTCTACGATGCCATAACCACGCAAGTTTAGATTTTGATGTAGCAAAATATAGATTCAAATGTGCAGGATCATCTAGGTCAATCATGTATACATTATTGACTCTCTTACTAAAAAGTTTTACTATGTCAGATTTTGGTTCTAGAATTTTGCATTTGAGAGAGTCAAAAATCACTCTATGACCTTTATCACATAATTGACATATACTCAATAAGTTGTATTCCAAACTTTCCACTAACAAAATATTTTCAATGGAGTTGGAGAGACTCTTCTTACTTACATTACTTGTATCGATGATTTTTCCCTTGTTGTTCCCTCCAAATGTGACGTATCCACCTCTTTTTTCCATCAGAAGATAGAATTTGGTTCTGTCCCCAGTCAAGTGTCTTAAGCAGCCACTATCCAGGTACCATCGATTATGTACGGCTGCAAGACACTCCTGCACAAGAATTAAGTGACAACATTTGGACCCCAACAGAGTTTGGGTCCCATCAAACTCTTCAATTCTTCAAAACATGATACCATACTCTTTGGAATCCACATTTTATTTTCATTTTTGATTTTCTTTCTTGCTGCCATATTATTGTTCTTTTTGTTCATTTTCACATTCTTCCTTTGTTTCTTACCTTTTAATTCATGATGGTTGTGTGAAAAGGGTTGTTTTTGATTCCAATACATTGTTTTGAATTGATGGAAAGTGGTATGGTTATGGGAAAATGATCCTGACTAGGCTGGTATGTGTGTGAGGCATAATAGGGCCAGCCATACGAAGGTGTCAACCTATGTGTGCAGAAGTGTCGACCTGTTCTTTGTGCTACCCACTCATAATTGTCTCTATTTGACTAGTGTGTCGACCTCCTGTGACTGGAGTGTCGACCTGTGCTCTATTTTCCCCAATTATAAGGGTTTTTGTCTGGCTGAAGAGTCGACCTCCTCTAAGTGGAGTGTCGACCTGTTGGGCAGTGTCTGGCGGCCTGACTGGGTGGTGACCATGGGCGTGTCGACCGGGGCTGGGTGAAGTGTCGGTCTATGTCATTTCTATTTTGAGGATGTGTAGACCAGTGCTGTGAATGAGGTTGACCTACTTGGTTGTTTTGAAGGATTTTCTTGAGAGTTCCAAAAGTTATCACTTCAGCTGATTCAACATTTTCTGTTCCCTTGTCGGTGGATTTTTCATGGTTTTGGATGGGTTTTGTGTTTGAGGTGGAAGCACTTGTGGAGGATACAAAGGTGACAGTTTTCAAACCAAGTTGCTTTTTGTTTGTGGGATTAATACCCAACCCTTCCTTGTTGAAGTTCATTTTTGTACCTAGCAATGCATCTAGGTTTTCTCTACCATCTATAAACTTTTCCAAGGATTGTTGTTTGTCATTAAGTTCTTTCTATAGTTTTTCAATGTTTTCAAGAAGTTGAGAATTGACTTGCTTGACAGCTTCATATTTTTCATTGCATAGTTTGCTGTCATTTTCATAACTTTGCATCTTCATTTTTATTTCATCAATTTCATTTCTTAAGTCTTCATTTTCAACTTCTAAGCCAGCCATTTCTTTTCTACCATCTTCCAACTCTTCAATCAATTTTTTTAAGTCTTCAATTTCAGATTCCAGGGAGACAATTTTATTACTTATGCTTTGATCATGCATAGTTGAGTTAATTTTATTTTTCAAGACTTTTTTTTCCTTCTTATACATGTCATACTTATCCATGACTTCTATGTAGGCTTTTTCCCAATCACTAGCAGTGAAGTGCTCAAAAGGAGAATTTACCTCAGATTCTTCATCTCATTTGGCCATTAGGCAAAAGTCTTCATTTTCCTTCTCTGTGAAGCTTGTTTCATTGTCATCTTCCTCCTCATCGCTCCACGTGCATACCATGGCTTTGTTCTTATTTTTCCCTTTCCATTGACAAGCTTTCTTCATTCTTTTAGGACACTCAATCTTGACTTGTCCTGGTTTGTTGCAAGAGTAACAAATAATCTTGTCAGCTTTCTTAAAATATTCAAAACTCGATCTATAACCTTTCTTTACCTGTGGCTTCCTTTTCATGAAGCCCTTACCCTCTTTTCTCAGAAAGCTTCTGAACTTACGCGTGAGCATGTCCACTTGATCCTAATCTTGCTCACCGGCAGAAGTCTCATCTTCCTCGGAGGTAGTTTGGGGACTAGATTCGGCCTTTAAAGCCAAAGGCTTCTTCTTGGTCACTTCTATCTCCTTGTTCTTCAAGTTAATCTCATAAGTCATGAGTGACCCTATGAGCTCTTCTACTATGGTGGTTGATAGATCTCTGGACTCTTCAACCACAGTAGCCTTGGTATGCCATGTCGGGGTTAATGATCGGAGAATTTTTCTCACTACGTACTGCTCTGTATATTTCTTTCCCAGGTCAGTTAGACTGTTTGTGAGCGTAGTTAAACGAGCATACATATCTTGAAAGGACTCATCAGGCTTCATTTTGAACATTTCACACTCAGAAATCAAGATGTCAACTTTGGTTTCACGCACCTGAGACGTGCCTTCATATATTACCTCTAAGTGATTCCACATCTCCTTGGCTGTCACACAGGTTGATACTATTGAAAACTCTACTGGATGAAGGGAGCACTGCATGATGTGCTTGGCACTCCAATTGACTGTTGATCTTATTATCTCTGTTCGTGTCCCTGGAACGTGCGGCCTACCCCTAACCGCATGTATTTCCTGCGGCCAGTTCCAGACCGCACATCCCTCCATGCGGCACACGCTACCGACAGTCCATATCCAGCAGGTCTTCGGATCTGAGAGAACATGTGCGGCCAGTCTATGACCGTTCATGGGGATGTAAGGTCTAGAACCGACCGCACATCTATTACAGATCAGATTGTAATTTCTATTACAACATGTTATGTTAGTAGATTAGTGGTTATTTGCATGTTAGAAACACACCTAATAAACTGTAATTCATGACAATAAATAATTCTTGTTAATTTATTTAATTTGAGCTTGATCTTGATTCATCTTTCCAATGAATGTCAATTATAATTATAAATCCTCGATAATTGAAATGGCTATTACATTCATACTTGTGATAACCTTAATCTTGAACCATTGTATCCCCTAGTTTTATTTTAGACTCAATCGAACCGCTGTTACTTGAGTTAATCCGAATTGGATTAACAGAGACTTGCGCGGCTATAGATAGACCGCGTATACCAATGAATGGGCCAGTGGAGACCGTTCATACCTGGCAGATGCCAATTTGTCTTGGCCGATTATCCTTGATCCATCTTCGGCCAAACCTTGATTTGATAAGTCCAGTAGACCCTAGGCCGACCAGTAGATAGTGGGTTGGACTCTGGTTCAGTTGCACCCTGCCTATGGTAGCCCGGGAGCCCACTTGGGCTAAAATCTAACTCATGGTTAGGCCCTGTGTTGTGCGGCCAGTAATGGACCGTACTTCTTACAGGCGGCCCTGAGTGGACCGTTCAACTAATGAGCGGCTCTGTCAGGACCACACATCCTGGCCTCAATTCTGTAACTTTCTGGCCTTGTACGGCCAAATCCTAACCCTTCATATATAAGGGCGGCCCGTCAGCAGCCGTTCAACCTTGACCTCCCGAGGGCTAAAATCAACCCAGTTCCTGTTAGTGCGGCCCAGTGTCGACCGCATAAGCCTTGAGCGGCCCAGTAGTGACCGCATATCATCCAGAGACTAGTTTTCCTCATGTTTTATGGTTTTGAATCTAAGAACATGATGGTTCTTGATAATTTAAACTCCTGGACAGTAATTCTTCAACCTAGCCTTGGGATGTTCCGAGGTAAGTTTATACTTGATTATAATTGGCCATTTGAACTTGATTAAAGTCGAGACGGAACTTGAGATCTTGGATCCAATAAATCAATCCCAACGCATCATAGGGGCCCGGTCTGGTCCTGGGGAGAGCGCCCGAAAAGTACTTGTGCCCATGGGAGTTTGTAATGACAGGGTGAGGCATTGCACCGAGTGCATGACTAGCGTGATGTCTATGACAATGATTTCTTATATCTTACTTGAATCATGTTTGACTTGGTTACAATCTTGCTTGTTGGCCAATTTCCTGCAATTTCCTGTTATATATATTGTTCTAAAATGCAATTCTTGTAATTATCATCTTGTCATATTGTTATTCCATTCCATTCTTTAGCACTCTCTATTATTACGTTGTTTCATTCGATCATTATTTCTTTTCTTTTCGTTTCATATTAACATGTAATTAATTGGTTAATCATTTACACTTGCCTGTTGTTACCTACTGAGCGTTCGCTCATATAGTTGTTTCCCCCTTTTATAGGCAGCTCAGGTGAAGATTCACAGATGGATGGGAATGGGCGAGAGTGATAGCTTGGAGTGTATCAGCTAGTAGATATGTTGAGTTTGTTTAGTTGTTTACATCTAGCTATGTCTTGGAACTGGTGTTAGTTATTGTACCGGAGTCGAGTAGAGATTATGTTTGAGTCGTTTGTAAGACGTTTAACGATTATTATAATAGAATTGGAGTTATTTCTATTCATGGTATTATGTTAATTCTTAGCTTAGCATGTTATCTTTACTAGCATTTTCTACTGTCGGTCCCGATATTCCGCATTGGGGCATGATAGTTTGGTGGTATCAGAGCCTAGGTTTTGTAATATCCCTAGGTTCTCTAAGTTCTAGGATCCTAAGTTAGACCGTAGGACCTATAACCTTGTTATAAGTCTAAGGACCCAACCTAGTGAGATTTGGTTAGAAGACTGGGGTTGAGTTAATAATCTAATTGCACGATTATGCATTCTTGATTGAACCTAATAGAACCTATTCCACGTGTAGGCTTTTGCAATGGAAGGAGAACGCGCAGAATGGAGGAACTTGCAGCGCACGGTTAAAGGATTTACCCAGGCTTTGCAACAAGTGGCTCAAGGAGGAGCTGCGAACCATGGCACTGGCGATCTTTATCGGAACTTTCGTGGGATGAATCCCCTGCGATTTGGTGGCTCGACTGACCCTTGAAGAGATAGGGAGGATTTTTGAAGTGATGCAATGCAGCGATCAAGAATGTGTCCTCTTGTCGACCTTTCAACTTGGACGTGATGCGAGGACATGGTGGGACGCAGTGAAGGCTACCATTGGTGATAGACAAGTCACATGGGAGGAGTTCGAGGAATTCTTTAATGGTAAATATTTCTCTGATCGAGTACAAGAGAAGAAGGCGGTTGAGTTCACTACTTTAAAGCAATGAAATCTATCCGTGGCTGAATATGAAGCTCAATTCTCTCGGCTATCTCGTTATGCTACTCATTTGATATCTACCGAGAAGATGAAAGCTAAGCGCTTTCTTAATGGGCTGAAGCTGCAGTATATCAACCAGTTGGCACCGATGGAAATTCCAACTTATTCCGAGATGGTGAGAAAGGCTCAAGTGTTGGAAGATACTTTAGAAATGATGGAGAGAAGCCATGGGATGAGTGTTAAGATTGAACAACACCATACATATTCTGGAAGTATCAAGCCTTGTCATGACAAGAAGAGGCCCATTAGCGGGTCTGGTTCGTGGAAGGGCAAGATGCCGAAGATTGAAGATAAGAAACCTGGCCCTATTGTTCCTTTAAGGGCGTATGCAAGTATTGTGACCGTCCAGGTCACAAGATGGAGGAGTTCTGGCGTAAGCTGGGTGCCTGTTTACGTTGCGGCAGTAGGGACCACCGTATTTTCGAGTGCCCTCTTTTATCTGAGCAAGCTACCCCGGTGAAACCGTAAGGAATCAGGAAGTAGCAAGGCAAGCTCCAGGCTCTACAAGAAGATGAGACAGGACCCGCCAAGGAGGGCGGACTTGTCGAAGGTACTCTTATTATACATGATAAATCAGCTTTTGTTCTTTTTGATATTGGTGCCACTCATTCTTTTATTTCTCAGAGATTTACGAAGTCTTTAGCTGTGAAGCCAGTTTTGATGAATTCTCCATTAGAGATTTCAACTCCTATTGGTTCCGATTCAGCAATTGAGTATTTCTATACTTCTAGTAAAGTCTTGATCAATGAACAAAACCTGCCAGCTGATTTAGTTTGTATGGACATGAAGGATTATGCTGTAATCCTAGGAGCAGATTGGTTGGCTAAGTATGAGGCCAATGTTCAGTGCAGATCTAGTTCTGTGTCTTTCACTGGACACCCTGGACTTTCTTTTATAAAAATTAGGCACCATAAGTATGTTCCACTTATTTCGGCACTTCGAGCTGATAAGCTGATGCGAAGAGGATGTAAGGCTTTTCTAGCCTTTGTTTTTGTGACCCTTGAGTAGAAGACTGAGATTGAGGACTTTTCTGTTGTCCGAGATTTTCCAGATGTCTTTCCTGCGGAACTACCAGGACTTCCTCCTGAGAAGGAAGTTATCTTTTCTGTTGGTCTAATTCCTAGTGCGACCCCTATTTCCAAAGCTCCTTATCGTATGTCTCCTGCGGAGCTAAGGGAACTAAAGCAGCAGTTGATGGAATTGCTTGAGAAAGGGTTCATTCGACCAAGTACTTCCTCGTGGGGAGCCCCTGTATTATTCGTCCGGAAGAAGGATGGTTCGATGAGGTTGTGCATCGATTATCGGTAATTAAACTAGTTGACTATCAAGAACAAATATCCATTGCCAAGGATTGATGAGTTATTTGATCAGATAGCAGGAGCTCAGTATTTTTCTAAGATCGACCTTCGATCTGGATATCATCAGTTACGAATTAAAGAGGAAGATATCTATAAAACAGCCTTCCGCGACAGGTATGGGCATTTCGAATTTGTAGTAATATCTTTTGGGCTGACGAATGCACCTGCAACTTTCATGCAGCTGATGAACGATGTGTTTCGGCACTATCTTGATCAATGGGTTGTGGTGTTCATTGATGATATCTTGATTTATTTTAAGAGTGAGGAGGAGCATGCTGAACATTTGAGGATGGCATTGCAACTATTGAGAGATCATCAATTATATGCCAAGTTTAGTAAGTGTGATTTCTGGCTGCAAGAGGTGTCTTTTCTAGGGCATATCATCACAAAAGAAGGTATTTCTGTTGATCCTTCGAAGGTAGAGGCAGTAAAGAATTGGGCTAAGACTATAAATGTGACTGAAGTGAGAAGTTTCCTAGACCTAGCAGGTTACTACCGAAGGTTTATTCAAGATTTCTCCAGGATTGCGGTACCTCTGATAAGATTAACCCGCAAGGAAATCAAATTTGATTGGTCAGAAGATTGCGAGCGAAGCTTTCAGACCTTGACGGAATATTTGACTACTGCACTTGTTTTGGCTTTACCTTCTAGAGAAGGAGGTTTTGTTGTGTACACTGATGCTTCAGGTATTGGTTTAGGGAGTGTACTCATGCAGCATGGGAAAGTGATAGCCTATTCTTCTAGGCAGTTGAGGAAGCATGAAGAGAATTATCCTATTCATGATTTGGAGCTAGCAGTAGTGGTGTTCGCCTTGATGATATGGAGGCACTACTTGTATGGAGAAGCATTCACGGTGTTTTCAGATCACAAGAGTTTGAAATACTTGTTTTCTCATAAGGAACTCAATATGAGGCAGCAAAGATGGCTGGAGTATTTGAAGGATTTCGATTTCTCCATTAAATATCATCCTAGAAAAGGTAATGTTGTGGCAGATGCCTTAAGCCGCAAGCCTATAGCTAAGTTGTCAAGCCTCATGTTATAAGAATGGAAATTATTGGAGCAGTTAGCTAGTTTGGATCTTAATGTTGACAAGGATCGGGTTATGATTTCTCAGATTCAACTTAAGCCTGAATTTCTGATGGAAATCAAATCTCTGCAAGATGATGACCCAGAGTTGGTAGAGATCAAGGGAAGCTTGGGTAACAGACCTGACTTCATGATGGCTGATGATGGAAGATTGTTATTTCAAGGGAGAACTTGTGTACCTGATGTAGCTGAGATAAAGAAGAAGATCCTTGAGGAAGCTCATAGATCTAGATACACCATTCATCCTGGAGGTACTAAAATGTTCAAGGATTTGAAAAGATCTTTTTGGTGGCCGAATATGAAAAGGGAAGTGGCGGACTTCATAAGTAGATGCTTGGTTTGTCAGCAAGTCAAGGCGGAGCATTTCAGACCAGCAAGGAAATTGAAACCCCTTGATATACTCCAATGGAAGTGGGAGAGTATTGGCATGGATTTCATTATGGGTCTACCTAGGACTCGTAGTGGATTTGATGAAATATGGGTGATTGTCGACAGATTGACAAAATCGGCTCATTTCTTATCCATTAAGTCTAAATGGACAGTTGATGTTTTGGCTACTTTGTATATAAAGGAAGTGGTAAGACTACATGGTATACCAGTCAGCATTGTGCCCTATAGAGACCCCAGATTCACTTCTCATTTTTGGAAAGGATTTCAAGAGTCCTTGGGAACTCGTCTGAATTTCAGTATTACTTTCCATCCACAAACAGACGGACAGACTGAAAGGACCAACCAAATCGTGGAAGATATGCTTAGAGCCTGCATGATTGACTTTGGAGGTAGTTGGAGTGATCATTTGGCATTGGTTGAATTCGCCTACAATAACAGTTACCAGTCCAGCATTCAGATGGCTCCATTTGAAGCTTTGTATGGTAGAAGTTGTCGATCCTCATTATGTTGGGATGAGGTAGGTGAGATGCAATGGCTTGGACCAAATCTTATTTCTGAATCATCCAAGAACATCTGTATTATCAGAGATCGATTGCAAGTAGCACAATCAAGAGAGAAGAGTTATGTCGATACCAGGAGGAGAGCATTGGAATTTCAGGTTGGTGAACATGTGTTTTTAAAGGTCTCTCCTATGAGAGGAATTCGAAGGTTTGGTATTCAGGACAAACTGAGTCCAAGATACATTAGTACATTTGAGATTCTAAAAAGAGTGGGGAAGGTTGCTTGCCGTTTGGTACTACCACCTCAGTTATCTGGAGTAGACAATGTTTTCCACGTGTCTATGTTACGGAAATATGTGTATGATCCCACTCACATTATTCAGCATATGGACTTCGAATTGAAGGAAGATCTGACTTATGAAGAAAGACCAATCAAGATTTTGGATCAGAAGCAACAACAACTCAGGAATCGTTCCATACCGATGGTTAAAGTGCAATGGAGTCGGCGTGGAACTGAAGAAGCTACGTGGGAGTCAGAAAATACTATGTGGAGATAGTACCCCGACTTATTCTAGGTGAGCTGTCTCACTCCCACTTTTTATTAAGTGCGTTGAATTTGGAGGACCAAATTCCTTAAGTAGGGGAGGGTGTAATACCACGATTTCTTTTAGAAATTAATTAGAAATTTATTTGAAATTAATTAGAATAATCCCTTAATAAATAGAACAAGTTAGATTTCGACGATTTTATAAAAATCCATAAAAACTATATTCCTGTAGAGGATAACAAGTTTAACAAACTTGTCTTCTGTGGCCAACCCAAATAAAATATCTAAGTAGGCCGAATTAGTGGTCCAAGCCTAAATTGAACACTTAGTTAACCATACCTTGAAACGCCAAATTCGAGCCCAATACTCCATCTAATGAGCCCAAATCGGTGGCAAATGAAAGGCCAGGATGGGAGGATCATTTACCCTCTCTTAATCTCTTGAAACCCTAACCCTAGGATATGCATTCGACAGAGTTTGGATCGAGTCAACTTTTGCAGTGGTGTTCACATTGACCCGACTTGCGTGGACGAATACTCCGCGCATAGAAGCCTCCAGAAGGTGTGTGACCTATTAAAATGAAGCTCACTAACCCTAGAATCGTTTAGAACCGGTGGCGGCTGTAGAGGAGTTAGATTGAGGGAGATCTCCAGCGATTAGCGGCTGCATGTACCGGCGTCTTTGGTTTTCTTTCTCCTTCCTTCTTCATCCGATTCAGGTAGGTGATAGCAAGCCAAACCCTACAAATAATATATGGTTAGAAGCAGCATCGTGTTAGCTTTCCATTGATGTCGAAAGCCATAAATTCTATTAAGTATCCTATGAGAATTTTAGGTTTTAGTAGAAGCATGTCACATCTAGGGTTCTAATTGTTCCTTTTCGATTAAGTAGTGATTTCAGGCTGTAAACATAAAATTGATTCATGCATCTTGTATAGTTTCTCGTGCGCTTTCTTTTGATAGTAAACCCCCCAAATTCCATGCTTTATATCGTGCAAATTTAGTGTTTTAATTTAACCCTAGAAACCTCGCCAGAGTCGGGCACGGCGAAGGGGCAGCGACCTGTTTGGACATGTGCGGCCACACGATAGACCGCACATCCCAGACAGGTGGCCCTATGTTGACCGTTTATAGCTTTCTGTATCTGTTCGTGTCCTTGGAACGTGCGGCCTACCCCTGACCGCATGTATTTCCTGCGGCCAGTTCCAAACCGCACATCCCTCCATGCGGCACACTACCGACCGTCCATATCCAGCAGGTCTTCAGATTTGAGGGAACGTGTGCGGCCAGTCTATGACCGTTCATGGGGATGTAAGGTCCAGAATCGACCGCACATCTGTTACAGATCAGATTGTAATTGCCATTACAACATGTTATGTTAGTAGATTAGTGGTTATTTGCATGTTAGAAACACACCTAATAAACTATAATTCATGATAGTAAATAATTCTTGTTAATTTATTTAATTTAAGCTTGATCTTGATTCATCTTTCCAATGAATGTCAATTTTAATTGTAAATCCTTGATAATTGAAATGGCTATTAGGTTCATACTTGTGATAACCTTAATCTTGAACCATTGTATCCCCTAGTTTTGTTTTAGACTCAATCGAACCGTTGTTACTTGAGTTAATCTGAATTTGATTAACAAAGACTTGCACGGCTATTGATAGACCGTGTATACCAATGAACGGGCCAGTGGAGACCGTTCATACCTGGCAGATGCCAATTTGTCTTGGCCGATTATTCTTGATCCATCTTCGGCCAAACCCTGATTTGATCAGTCCAGTAGACCCTAGGCCGACCAGTAGACAGTGGGCTGGACTCTGGTTCAGTTCCACCCTGCCTATGGTAGCCCGGGAGCCCACTTGGGCTAAAATCTAACTCATGGTTAGGCCCTGTGTTGTGCGGCCAGTAATGGACCGTACTTCTTACAGGCGGCCCTGAGTGGACCGTTCAACTAATGAGCGGCTCTGTCAGGAGCACACATCCTGGCCTCGATTCTGTAACTTTCTGGCCTTGTACGACCCAATCATAACCGTTCATATATAAGGGCAGCCCGTCAGCAGCCGTTCACCCTTGACCTCCCGAGGGATAAACCCAGCCCAGTTCCTGTTAGTGCAGCTCAGTGTCGACCACACAAGTCTTGAGCGGCCCAGTAGTGACCACATATCATCCAGAGACTAGTTTTCCCCGTGTTTTATGGTTTTGAATCTATGAACATGATGGTTCTTGATAATTTAAACTCCTGGATAGAAATTCTAGATAGTAATTCTTCAACCTAGCCTTAGGATGTTCCGAGGTAAGTTTATACTTGATTATAATTGGCCATTTGAACTTGATTAAAGTCTAGACGGAACTTGGGATCTTGGATCCAATAAATCAATGCCTACGCATCATAGGGGCCCGGTCTGGTCCTGGGGAGAGCACCCGAAAAGTACTTGTGCCCATGGAAGTTTGTAATGATAGGGTGAGGCATTGCACCGAGTGCATGACTAGTGTGATGTCTATGATAATGATCTCTTATATCTTACTTGAATCGTGTTTGAGTTGGTTACAATCTTGCTTGTTGGCCAATTTCCTACAATTTCCTGTTATATATATTGTTCTAAAATGCAATTCTTGTAATTATCATCTTGTCATATTGTTATTCCATTCCATTATTTAGCACTCTCTATTATTACGTTGTTTCATTCGATCGTTATTTCTTTTCTTTCTGTTTCATATTAACATGTAATTAATTGGTTAATCACTTACACTTGCCTGTTGTTACCTACTGAGTGTTCGCTCATATAGTTGTTCCTCCTTTTCCAGGCAGCTCAGGTGAAGATTCACAGATGGATGGGAATGGGCGAGAGTGATAGCTTGGAGTGTATCAGCTAGTAGATATGTTGAGTTTGTTTAGTTGTTTACATCTAGCCATGTCTTAGAACTGGTGTTAGTTATTGTACCGGAGTCGAGTAGAGATTATGTTTGAGTCGTTTGTAATACGTTTGATGATTATTATAATAGAATTGGAGTTATTTCTATTCATGGTATTATGTTAATTCTTAGCTTAGCATGTTATCTTTACTAGCGTTTTCTACTGCCGGTCCCGATATTCTGCGTCGGGGCGTGACACACAGTTCCTCTATCCCGTTTAAGGAATCATCATACCATAGTTTTAGTTTGTCCTCGGATTTGACAAGCCTTGTGGATAGCACAACAAACCTGTCTAATCTGATTTCAATCTTAAAACTAAAATGATGGAGGGCCACGCAGCTCATTCTTAATGATTGCACTACAGCTTAAAATTTGAACGAGGTGGGATTTTGACAAATTTTATCTTGGTCTCATCCTAAGTGATAGTAAATAAATATATCATATATCTGGATATTTACTATACCTGGATAATAACATTTGATTCATAATCAAATAAAAGAAGCATGCATTACCCATACATGATATTGGTGGTGGTCATGGATAGCACGGTGACCAATAGGAGCCACATAATTTGTCGCCATATTAATTAATATAACAATTATATTAACCTGCAGCATACACAAACTCAATAGATCTCATCTTCTGAAGTTTTCTTTGCTGCAGTTGTGGATCATCCTCACTCCTCCTCGACAGGCAGGTTCGATTACAAAGTAAATAATACAATAGAATTTACATTCATAATGACAAATTGCCTTATGGTGTGTACATAAATGGAGGGAGGTAGAATTATATCGGAGTGGATATATAGAGGGAGGATCGCAGGCCTCAATATATAACACATCCATCAAACCGACATGCAACTTCACATCCACACACATATCATCACATGACATCAAATATTTTAAGTGCATATCCATGACCACCGAGGATTAACATTTAATCACACCACACATGATAAAGCACATCAAGTGAGGTTGAAATTTCAAAAATACGTAGTTTTGGTTTTCATAAAACCAGAGGTCCAATCAAAATTGGGTGCATGGATAATTTTTGAAAATTCCATATTCTATCATGCCTTTAAATCTACATTTAAAAGCTGTAACATGTCAACATGTTCAAACAAGAATCTGAAATTATTATCTATAAGTTCCTATACATCCCTCCACCAATATGGAACCATTCCATATGCCTTTTACCCTTAAAAAAATTTTAAGGCAGTACAAAGACGCGGATCGACTTGCGCGGTCAGGTCGCGGTGGGGGGGTCAGGGGGGGGGGGGCAACGCCACCCCGGTCTCACGGTATGCCCTATCCAATAGGGATCCGAGTGTTTTCTGTTGGACATATAATCGAATTATTTGATAGAGATCCGAACAGCTTGAACCAACATGGGCCGAATCCGCATGACCTGGTAAGGACCCACGATCCCTGTCGTCTTCACCCGACATGAGCGGCGACAGGTAGGGTTCCCAACCCTAGCCTGTATCATGGCACAAGAGGATGAGAACGGCTGCCTATGGTGAAGTCGAAGCGAATAATCCACCTGCGGTGCAGTCACACAACGCCGCTAGGCAGGTCACCGGCGTCACAAGGTCGGCCAAGGGAGGTGGTCGCATCAACCATCGCTACCGTTATTGGAGGCATTCCATCATGGATTCAAAACCCCATGAACGGCAATATCCCAACAGAGAAGACAAGACCGATGCAAGGAAACTATAGAAAATAATTACAGATAAAGTAGAAATGGATCAAAGCGGAAACCTGGCTCTGATACAACTGTAAGGATCGTAAGGGGACTAGATAGGAAATTAGAGATATGAGAATGCAACGGAATTTAAAATTTTTCTTCTCTTAAATCACCGCGGCCCTTGATCCGTTTCTACGAACATACACAACAGAAGATCAGATCTTCACCTTGCACGGAGTCGGATCCGCCACCAAGGGTTGATTCCTTCTGAGTGATGCCGCTAGCCGCGCAGGTGCCTTGCCTCCAGCGGTATCCACGCGGTTCTCAGGTTGAGGGATCATCGTCGTCTCGTCTCTCACCAACTGATCCCTCGCTCGACTCCTCATCACGGGCACTCCGGGCGGCATGGGACCTTGTGCTTCTACGGGAGAGAGAAAGGGGCAACCAGAGAGAAGAGGTTGAGGAGGGGCGGCTGCCACTGCGTGGGAAAACCCTAGAGCTTGGCCCAGGGTTTCCCTTTGGCCTGTATTTATATTAATCCATTCCATTTCTCATAAAAGTCCCCAGATTAATATAAACACCCACTTAATATCCCCTAACCAAAGAACCTATATGCATGTGACCGTCTAGGCCCAAGTGACAGTCCAATTTTCAGCCCAATAACTCCTTATTGGTAAAATTAGTTTATTTATTATCTCATATTAAATAAACACTTCATCTAATTATCATCTCATGATAATTGATTGGGCTTCTGATCAAGTTGGGTGCCAAGCAACACCGCATGGCCCTAGAAGGCATTGGGGTTCAGCAACCGGCTCAAGGAACCCTTCCGTCAACAGTTACCACGTGACTATCGTCCTTCACTCGTACAATGCTCTCGAGTATGCTTGAGGGTATGGTTAATTGTCAAACCCAAGAACACACACTCACTTGGATTAGATGCCATAAAAGCATTACCAGAAAACTTCTTTTCTGATATATTCTCTTGCCCTAGCTAGGGACTCCTAGGCATCATTCCCTAGAGCATTCTCTCTCAATTACCGAGAGCGAATGATCCCGTATTGATCACACAATCACCTTCGAAGGTATTCCACTAGATTCGATCACATAACTGATTAAGACCTCATGACTAGAGATCTATAAGCTAAGGTGAAAACCCAAACGTCCATCGACAAGATGTCCTTGGTGTCTGAGGTCGAAGGACCAATCACGCCACTGTGACGATGAATCTAACTAGTTGACAGTCAGGTAATATTACCATCCAGTGATTCATGTTGGATCAGTTCAGTGAACTCATTCATCAATGAGCACCTACAGGTTCACCTTAGTGTCTCCACACAAGTGTCTATGAGACCATCCACCCTCATCATATGAGCAGGTGCAAACTGTACTAGTCTCACTGGATATCTGATGTCCTTCTCAGATATCCCCGACTAGGAACAATTAAGAATATGCGTTTAAAAGACACTAATCTCATTGTTATGATCTCATCATAATTAATATCTATTGCGCCTATTCATGGACTTCATTATGAAATGATAAACGAATCACACATAATGAATATTAAAAGCCTTTGCCATTATTAATGAACAAGATTGTGCATGTTATGATTGGATTGAGAACATACATAACCAACAGCTTCATCATCATCCATAACAGCGTTAAGACGAGCCTGTCGCTTGCGTCCACCACTGGAAGATTGATCCTTCATGAGAGGGTAATTTGGCATGCGGTGCTCCCGACTGCGACATCGCAAACACGCCCCTAGGCATTTCCCGCATTCCTCGGCTGAGTGGCTGAACTTCTCACAAAATGGGCAAGCCGCCATGACTTACTTATCATATTTATTGGCCTTCTTATTCTTGTGATCATCCTTGCTATTCCCATTCCGGGATCTCTTCTTGTTATCTTGAGAGTTGTAAGTGATGCTGAAATTTTCCTCTCTTCTTCTATGCCGATCAGACTTTCGGCTAGGCTCCTCCCCTTTGCCTTTGAGTTTGTCGACCTTCTCCAAGGTCCGTTCGCATAAGTGTGCCCGTTCGACCATCTATGCATTGGTCCGAATATTCTGTGGGCCAAGTTGCTGGATGAAGATGGGCCGCAGCCCGTCCATGAAACGATTTGCTTTTAGAAGATCCGTGCTCACTAAATGTTGAGCATAGGGTGCTAGGCGAGAGAATTGTAATTCATACTCTGCCACCCTCATCATGCCTTGACGCAAAGAAGCAAATTTCGCCGCCTTCCTCTCCTTAACATGTTCGGTGAAGTATTTTGCTAGGAAGAGTTTGAGAAATACTTCTCAAGTGTGTGGTGCATTTTGAGGCGGTGCCAGAATAGACTTCCACAAAGTACGTGCATCCTTGTTGAGTTGGAACGTGGCGAGATGAACCTTTTCTGGATCGACACATTGCATGACCTCGAATATACGATTCATCTCCTCTATCCAGTTTTCATCTTTGTCGGGGTTGGAGGAACCAAAAAATCGCGGAGGGTTTAGACTCAGGAAGTTGCGGTGTAGATCAGCAGCACCAGCCCTCGTGCCAGCTTGGGCCATATTCTGCAAGGCCTGGTTGAGACCCGCAACAGTTTGTTACATTCCATCCCAATCGACACGGTGAGCCATTGTAAGAATAAGGTACCTGAGAAAAATGAATGATTTGTTAATTCCTATGAAATTAAAGGGAGTTTACTTAGAGATAACTTCTAAATAACTATCTCCTCTCGGATCTACCCAAATCTCACGTAGGTGAGAGTTTCTTTCCTTAGTTCATAGGTATGGGTCCTTAACCCTTAGACTTAGCCTATGACATGACATTTTCCTATGAATAAGTAAGTCCTTAGACCTAGGCTCTGATACCACTATAATTGTCACGCCCCGAGATTATGCAGCGAAAATAATCGAGAACGTGAACAGTCGGCTAGTACGCCCCAGGCAAGCAATATAATCAGAGTGCTAACACATTCACACATAAGAAATGAATGCAAAATATTTGGACAAAATCTTTGCTTTATTTAAATAATAATTAAAAGTACATAAGGTTGACTCTTAACTCTTTGACTAACTAGACTCAATAAAGTGGAAAATTACATAGTGACTCTTGACTATCAACTAATGACAATCTAAGGCTTCGCTCCTTCTTTAATCACTCTCGGATCCATCACTTGAATAGTCTGAATCTGACCCGCTAGAATTTCCTGAAAATGATTCGAAAAGTAGGGAATGAGCACATATGCCCAGTAGGTATCTTCGTATCAACAAGAAGGAAAAGTTTAAGTGATTAACATTTTAGCTCTAGAGTGTAAGATCAGTCATGAAAATACGATAAAACACGCGAATAAACCAAAGTAACACAAATAACAAGATAGGATCAAGTTGAGATATGAGAATTCTTGTAGACTAGAAATATGATCAAGCAAGAATATAACATGAATAGAATTTTACCTTTCATGAACAAGAATGTACTTTTCATGACCATAAAGGCTATGCACTAGAAAGTCATGTAAAGAGAATATAGTAGCAAGCATGTAATTTTACAAGATTGCCTCGTGGATCTTCACTCGTTTATAAAAAAAAATACTCCCAGCGTAATGCGATGCCAGTGTTCATCATACCCCATGGTTTATAATATATTTCTGACTATCTGCCGAGGGGACTAGAGTGGAGCCCTTGGACACTCTCCGTGCCCGCTCTTGCATCTTCAAGTTATAAATCAAGCTACTTCTACGAGAAATATAAATATGGCCAATAATGAACAAGTTCAAATTATAATTTCATTATAGCATATATCAAGGTAAGAATGCTTCAATTAAGAATATGCAAGTTCAAAGATTGATTTAGAGCAAGGTTATGCCATGGAAAAATTCGACAGCATAACAACATATTCTTAAATTTCTATAATTCACTAGGTAGCTTTGGAAATAAAGTGTGAGGTTCTAGATAATCATAGACCATCTAGGAACAAAGAAAAATCAACCCGTAGGTCAAACCTTCGGTTAATCAATACTTAGACATAAAATGGTCATATCGGGGCCGTTTTTGGAAACAGCGGTCATTTACTGGACCGTATGTGGATCTATGCGGTCATAGCTGGAGCGTTTAGTAACAGAGTCAATGAAACGAATGAACTGGAACCATGCTGTCTAGGCAGGGCCGCTAGGCATCCTTGGCGGTCAGGTAAATGGCCTCTAGATACCTCTGGCGGTCTCTAGAGGGCCGCTAAGGTCCAGAACACATAAAACACCGATAAAGTGATTTCTAGACAATTGGGTTTTGAGGGTACAACCAGCTCGGCGTCCTAGTGGGAATCCTAGGCTCGCGGAGTCTTATGGAGGCCTTGAAATAAGATCACCTAGTCCGGTGTTAGGAATATCCAACGGAAAAGATCACAAGTCCAAGATTGGGTGCTTAAGTGCAAAGTGTATCTAATGACATCCTACCGGAATACGTGCCATGTACTTAAGAAAAGACTCAAGATAAGAAATGATCGTGGTAAAATAACGATCAAATCAAAACTAGACAAGTCTATGAACCATATGAAATTTAAGATAAATATAAGAGTATATGTTTTTGGCATGAAATTAACATAAGTTTAAAATAAGTCCAAAGTGCATAAAGAACATGAAGTCTACTAGGATGAAGAATTAACATAACCAAGTGTATGAATACAGTACTTAAAACAGGAGTATGACCTAATTAGCTAGGCTTATCGTATGGTAAATAGGGTTGTTCTACATTATGTTTCCGGTTAACAAATAATACAGAACTCATAAAACTAAACGGTATCGGGAGGACCGTTTTATGGGCCTTAGCGGTCTATCATAGGGCTGTTAAAGAGACTCTGGCGGTCTGAGGAAGACCGTTTCTTCCCATCTACTGTAAACATCAATAAAACCGAAATATATGCTAATCTAGGGCAGTGAAGCATAAAATATATGCTAGGCTCATAGAGAAAACGTTCCTACAATAAAGACAACTCATGGAGACGCATAGGTTGTCATGAATTAAACTAGAACTATCATTTTTGTTATTAAGGGTAGGAACTATGCATGCAGGAATAACCTAGATGCGCAGTGATAGTAAAACATTAAATACTCCATGTGGAAAGCATGAAATTTCATGAAATCAAAGGGTTTTTACTCCTAACATGTTATTCTAGCATTTTCATGAGATAACCTATCTTTGATTCATTCCCTAGACTTTGGATTTTTGACTGGAAGTAGACCCTAGTTCCTGCACATCCTGTGCCAAACCAGTAACTTCCCATCCCTCTATCTCACGATCCTCTTAACCTAAATCTATGAAAATTGGAGGGTAGATAGAAGATACGAAGGGGAACAAAAAGTTTTAAAGAATCAACTCCTAAATATCTCGATTAGGGCTTCTATTTTCCTAATCTTCACTAGGCCATCGCACTGGTTCTTGTGCAGTCTGTTGTGATCCAGCGACTTGCAGACGCTCTTACTCTCCAACGGCTGGGGCTTCTAGCACGAAAATTGGAGGTGTGTTAGATAAAACTAAGAAGAATAATTTCTTCTAAAGGACCAGCATGAGTAGATGTCTCCTTACCTTCGAAATACGTGAGCCAACATTAGGGTTTGCATGAGTCAAAGTTTGGGTCTATTTATAGGATTCACCTAGGGTTTAAGGGATTAGATCGATCCTAGAGTCCTAAATTGAAGTAGAGTTAATCCCTAGAGAGTTCTAGAGAGTCTTTCACACCATGTAACTTCGATCTAAGGGGATTTGGTCGTCAAAGTTCCAAGCTTTTCACATTTTCTCCCATTCACGGAATTAGGAGGGCATAGCGGTCATGGGAGGACCGCTAGGGTGGATATGGCGGTCGTGCTATAGACCGCCAGGATTCATTAAATCAGAAATTTTTAGATTTTCGTATTATCCCCTATTTATCCCCAAATTGATATATATATCCTATTTTAAATCCATAAATTACCTAATTTACGTTTCTATTAATGGGACTCGGTCTAAAAGTCTTGGAATTGGGTCTTTGGGCCTATTTCAGTTGGGCTTAGCTCTGTAGTTGATATAGAGTTTTTAAATGGATTAAATAAATCCTTAATTCTCCTTAATAGCCCATTAAATCTTTTAAATTGCTTAGGAATTATATTTTAATCCCAGAAAATTCCTAGAAAATTCTTAGGCATTACAAATGTTGTATGCCTTGCATATATTTTTGATGATAA
Source organism: Amorphophallus konjac (assembly GCA_022559845.1). NCBI lineage: Eukaryota > Viridiplantae > Streptophyta > Magnoliopsida > Alismatales > Araceae > Amorphophallus > Amorphophallus konjac. The sequence continues at coordinate 226,817,196 of CM040123.1, read as the reverse complement.
CTAATCTTTATGTATGCTTGCATATGCTTTTGTTGAGCACTCATGATATTTGCTATGCTTGCATGTGTTTCATAATATGCTTGCATGTGTTTCATAATATGAGCATCTGTGCTCGTGATGTTCAAATATGGTCGAGATTGTAAATGGTTAAAATGTTGCATATACATGTTGCATGGATAGATTGTAAAGTGTTTGCGATCTAACTCATGCTTTGATTGAACCTTGAGAATAATGATCAAATTGTTAAATGTGATTTACATGCATTTCTTTCATGCATTTTGAGGCTCATACATGTTATCTAAATGCATAACTATGGCAAGTTATTTTTGAATGCATGAAAATAATAAGATGTTTTTGGTTGAGAAAACTTGGGTTATGAATGAAAAAAGTCTTTTATGCAACTCATGATGCATTAACTTTGACTATTTGGAATTGTAGGATCAAATCTCATGGTGGTCGCTGGGAAGGTAAATCAAAAGTGTGGATAAGATCCTTGCTATCTTCAATCTAAAACAGGTGGATATGTCATGTCTAATTTGTCAAGAACCATTGGTAAGATTCCTGTTCTCTCATACCATCGACCTCACCATGTGTATTTTACGTAGTTTCTCTTAATGTACTTCATTAATGGCTTTTGAGGTTCACAATGTGCTTAAGAATTTCACTTAAGTCTTGGTAGAAATCGGCTTGAAAAATGCTCATTCATTGAAATGGTTGCATGGCTTACTAGCCTAACAGATTTGCTTGAATGCATAGTTTTTCATTCCAATCCGTAATCGTGTGAAATTCAGTAGCATACATCTTGATGGTTTGAGAATGTATTTCATGCATATTCATCATAAGATTTTTATGCTAGATGCATAGTTTGAATTCCTCATGAAATTGGTGGCTAAAATGAATTGTTTGAAACTCTCACATTGAATGATATTAGTTTTCACATGTTGAACTTAAGCATGGGCTTTCATGCCCTTTCATTGTGTCGACCCATCAAAGGATGGTGTCGAACCCATGTTTCCTAAGAATCACTCCAATGCATATTGTTCATGGGACTGTGAAGAGAACATGTGTTAAATTCAATCATATCATTCATGTGGATTTGGATTTTACAATGCTACTCTTGTTGCACTTGTTGCATAAAGTTCATTGCTATATGGTCTTGATCATTTGGTGTGGATAATCATGTTTTTCTTTGTATTGTTATGCTCCTTGATCTTTGGTTCTCTTGTCTATATTTTATTATTATAGGTTGATCACATTGGCATATGGGGTTTCATCTCTTTAGGACTAAACTCTACATTCTGGACACCCTGCTGAGTTCGGTCGACCGAAATTGGCAGTGTTGCCTGTAACTTTTCCTGCAAAAGTTTGGTCGACCGACCCAATGTTTAGGTCGAGCGAATACGGCAAAAACTAAAAATGTGAATCTAAAATGCCACTAAACCCAATCCATTTGTGCTCTAAACTTACCCATTTGCCCCTAGGGTTATTATACATATGTTAGAGGGGTTTTCTAAGGGTTTTATGAAGGGTATATGGGTCTTTTCATTTCTCTTGTTCCTATATATACTAGACCTACGAATTTGGGAGAAATATCTCCAAGGGCTAATATCTTTCTCTCTTGTAGGTGAAGAAAAGGACAAAGGAAGGAGGACCTTTTGTGGAGGAGATATCATCTACATCCATGAGGTTTTTGAGATCTTGCATGAAGAGAATGTGAAGCGGATTGAAGAGAGGAACGCGTTGACGTTCAAATCGACGGCATGTAGCTTCCCTCCGACCCGAGCATCAAAGAACATCATCATCTGGCTATGGAAAACAAAGGAGGATAATTTCCATATCTTCTATATGTTCTTTGGGATGTCTTTCATGATTTGTATTTTGGGTTGAGCATGATTTGGATATTTGTGTTTATTTTCCGAACTATAAAATACATTGTGTGTGTGTGACTATCTGCGTACGGTCGTGTGGTTTATTATGCTGCGACTGTTGTAGCGTGTGTCTATGTGTTTTGATCCATGGTTGGATCGTGTGGGAGACTCCCTCTGTGTGTGTGTGTGTGTGTGTGTGTGTGTGTGTGTGTGTGTGTGTTGGGGCGTGTCCCCGTGTGTGTCTGGAGCATCGCCTTTGTGTGGGGGATTTATCCCCGAGTGAAGCCTTACCGGTTTGGTAAGGGGTGGACGTAGGGAGCCCGTCGTGGTCCCGAACAACCTTAAAAATCCCTATGCACTGTGATTTGATTTGTGGGATTGTGTGGTTTGCATGATATATCCGTTTGTGTGATCGTGTGAGATCGGAGAGATTGAGCGAATCTAGTTATCCTGTTTAGGTAATATATTCAATCTTATTAATATTGTTAATTCCGCTACGGATAGTTTTTAATTTGCCATCTAGTATGGGGGATAAGTCAAACCCCCCCTTCTTGTCTGCTCGCCTACCCCGGGGACCAACAACAAAATACCACATCTGAAAATCCCTCCTGGGAGAAGGAAAAAGAGAGAACTCCACAGAGAGTGGGAGAGAAGTTCATCCAATCGGCTTCATCGTGAAATTGCTTCGATCTGAAGGTACATTGCCTTCTTCTCTATTTCGATCAAAGTGTTTAAATCTAAGGTTCTGTTTTATGTTTTTCATCTTTTGTTCAACATTGCTATTTCGTTTATGTGGTTCCCTCTAATTAACATCAGAGGAAGGGAGATTGTCTCTAGTGTCCCCTCTGTAGGTTCAGAGGAAGAGAGGCCCGTGACCTCTGGTTGGGTGAATTGCTGGGAGCAATTTACTGGGTTCCCTCTTAGGTAAAGAGGAAGGGAGGTTGATCCTCCGGGTTTTCCTCCTGGGTTGCAGGAGAAGCAAGGAGTGTGTTCCTTGGGGAAGTTGTACGACTGCCGTTGTTGCAGACTAAGTCTGATGTGATTGTTGCTTGTTTAAGCAGGGAACCTCACTCAGTTCGAGTGGAGGAGTGGACATAGGCAGACTATGGGTCTGGCCTAACGACTATAAAAACCGCGCGTCCTCTATCTGATGGTTTGCATCTTTAAATGTCCTATCTGAATTTACATAGTTCATTCCGCTGGTTAATTTGCTCGGCATTCAGAGTGAGCTGCAACATCAATCTGGTATATCAAAAGGCTCAGTTGAAAGGATAGGTGACGCCTATCCGCAAGGCTGCCTATTGCGTGAGGAGATCTTCTGATCGAACCTCCAGCAAGTACAAGTGACCATGTTTGTATGCGCATTTAGGTGCTGAGAGTGTTTGCTCTTGCTATCTCTTTGGTCATCTAGCTTAGTTCATTATTTTTGAATGTGCACTCTAACTATCTGATTAGTGGTCAATCTTGCCCATGTAGTGGATCTAGTGTCGTTGTTGCTTATTTGCTTTTGAATAGCCTGTGTTTTTTTGTTTGCTCAAAGTTTTAAGATAGACATATTCATCCCCCCTTCTATACTTGTCTCCTTTCCGTTTATGAATTGGTATCTGAGCAGGTTTCCCATCATGTGGTCCAATGACCAGGGAAGACCTAAAACGAGCAATCCTCGCTACTTCATAGCTAAAGGGCACTCAATAAACAAACCTCCTTTCTTCAATGGCACTAACTACTTTATATTAGAAGAACATGATGGAAGTATTTCCTCGTGCGCAGAGTCATGAACTATGGAGGGTCATCACCACCAGACCATTCGAGCTTCCTGAAGATGAAAGCACTTGGACCAGGGACCAGATCCGTGTATCAACTGTGAATTGGACAGCAATGAACATCATGCAATGTGCTATGCATCCAGAGGAATACTCTAGGATATCTGCATGCAAGACAACCAAGAAAATGTGGGATGAACTCCAGTTAATTTATGAAGGAACATCCCAAGTGAGAGCCACCAAGGTAAATATGCTAACCTCTGATTATGAGTTATTTAAAATGAAACCCGATGAAACCATATCAGAGATGTATGCTAGGCTCTCACAGGTGACCAACAGTCTAAAGGCTCTAGGTAAGCAATTCCAGGAGAATGAGTTAGTTAGAAAAATCCTGACGTCTCTAACCCCGGTGTGGCACATAAAGGCCACTGTATTGGAAGAATCTAAGGACCTATCCACCATGACTGTCACAGAACTGATAGGATCCCTCATGGCTTACGAGATCAACTTTAAGAGGAATACATAAGAGAATAAGAAAGGGAAAACCATAGCTCTTAAGGTGTCGAGAAGCAGTGGTGAAAGTAGTATGGAGTATGAGAACTTCTCATACCTCGATGATGAGCAGCAGGCTATGCTGACCTGGAAGTTCCAAAAATTCCTTAGGACCAGAGGTAAAACTTCCAGGAGGAGGAGACCACAATAGGCTGGTAAGAACATCAATTTTAAATTTGATAAGTACAAAAATTTTGACAAGATTACATGCTTTCACTGTAAAAAGCCAGGTCATATGAAGAATGAATGACCAGAGCTCATGAAGAAGAATGTAAAAGTGCAGAAGAAAAAGCCTCAGGCCATGGTCTGCACATGGAGCGATGAAGAAGAAGACCTTGAGAGCGGATCTTCAGACGAAGAAGAGCAAGGACTATGTCTTATGGCTGACAGCGATAATGAGGTAACCAATCCTTTTGAGAATTATTCTATTGATGAATGGGAGGATGCTTACACTGATTTGCTAGATAAACTTAACTATCAAACCAAATATTACAAGGTCATGAAGAGAAAACTGAACAACATTCTAAGTGATAAAGTTTCCTTGGAAAAAGAAATTGAAGACCTTAAGAAATAGCTTGAGGAAATGAATCCACTGAAAATTGAAAATCAAAATCTCATAACGAAAAAGGAAGAAATCAGGAACAATCTGGATGATTTTAAGATAAAGTTTCAAGAAATTCAGAAAGAAAGTGAGTTCATGAAAGAGAAATATGAAGCTATACAGAATGCAAATTCTGAAATCTTGAAACAATGTGAGAAACTCTTGAAAAACCTAGATGATAAAAAGGAAATATTGGAGAAATTTGTGCAAGGGAAAACCAACCTAGATACCATGCTAGGTGTAAAAATTAACTTCAACAAAGAGGGTCTAGGCTATGACCCAACAAATAAAAAACCCCTTGAGTTCAAAACTATAACTTTCTACCGAGGAAAAGGGAAATAAAACTAGATACCCCATCCAGTTCGAAAAGCAATTAGAATGTTCAGCAACCCAAATTGATGAAATTCATCAAAGCTATTTCAACAGACTCTATAGGACAACCAATTAAAACTCAAGGAAACTTAACTGGCAAAACTGCCATGCATCGACCCAGTTTTCTTGATGCATCGAGGCACTCTGTCTTTCACAGAGCCAAGGATAGCATTCAGGATGTGATACCTCGACACAACACACCCATGCCTCAAAGCAACACACTTAATAGGTCGAGACAGGTGACCCAACACAAGAAACCATCAACTCAAAGAAACATGAATAACAGTGGGCCACACTGGTCAAATTTTGTCTACTCACCAAGATATTTTAACAATCATGATTTTCCAAGACGGAATGGATACATGAAATTCTCAAGGAAGAATCAGTCAACCAATTGGAACAAGTTTTCTCCTAGTAAAGTCCAAAGTGGACAAAAGACTGTGAATAATTTCACCAAAACTGTCAACAAGAAATAAGATAAGAAAAACATTTTTTAAATAGTTTTGGATACCAAAAAGCTTGCTGAAGGATTTGAATGATGTCTTTGGACCCAATCTTCCTTGGGTTCCAAACTCTCTTGCTTGATTTATTTTCAGGTTAGTCTGGCAGCCCTGAACAGCAGATGGTATTTAGACAGTGGCTGTTCTAGACACATGACAAGAGATCGAAGCAAATTCAGTGTGCTATAGCTGAAGGTAGACGGACTTGTCAAATTTGGAGAGAAAAACAAAGGTAGAATAATCGATTCAGGAACAATTGGTAAGCTCCCTTCATACATTGTTGAAAGAGTTCTTTTGGTTGAAGGTCTCGAACATAATTTGCTTAGCATCAGTCAGTTGTGTGATAAAGGTCACCAAGTCATTTTTGATAATCATGTTTGCAAAATTCTTGAAGTAAATTCTGACCAAGTTAAATTTGTAGGGCATAGAGTGAATATTGTCTACATAGTAGACTTGAATGATTCATCTGCATCAAATCTCTACTTGTCAGCTAGTTTAGAAAATAATGCTTTTAATTGGCATAGGAGACTTGGGCATGCTAGTTATAGCACTCTCAATAAATTGGTTAAGCATGATTTAGTCAGAGGCTTGCCCAAAATAAAATTCTCAGAGAATTCAAAAATGTGTGATGTATGTGCTTTGAGTAAACAAACTAGAACATCTTTTAAACTTAGGAAAGGACCCCTGTCCTCTAGGCCTTTGGAGCTTTTGCACATGAATCTTTTCGGATCCTTTCGATCATTGAGCTTCAATGGTGAGAGATTTGGATTTGTCATTGTGGATGACTTTACCCGATTTGCATGGATTTACTTTCTTGCTCATAAAAATGATGCATTCCATAAATTCAAAGCATTTTTCAATAAAATAAAGCAAAAGGGTAAGCATAAAATATGCATAATCCAATCTGATCATGGAGGATAATTTGAGAATTCTATGTTTTCTAATCTATGTGATAGTGAAGGACTGACTCGCAGGTTTTCTTCTCCCAGGACCCCAGAGCAGAATGGCATAGTGGAAAGAAGAAACCAGACCATCGTTGAAATGGCCAGGACCATGCTCATGGAGAGTCAGCTACCCAAAAGGTTTTGGGCAGAAGCAGCCAATACTGCATTCTATACTATCAACAAGGCCATGGTAAGACCCATACATAAGAAAACCCCCTATGAGCTTTTGAAAGGTGAGAAGCCAAATGTGGCTTACTTTAGAATTTTCAGTTCTAAATGCTTCATTCACAACAACAATAAAAAGGACCTTGATAAAATTGAAGCCAAGAGTAGCCTAGGATTTTTTCTAGGATATTCTGAAACATCTAGGGCATACAGGGTTCTCGATATAAATGATCAGACTGTAGAGCAGTCTCCTCATGTAGTTTTTAATGAGACCATCAACTCTGCTAACTTGGATGATGATCACAGGAATTCAAGACATGATGGTGAGTTTCTGGAAGTAAAATTGAATGAAGAACCAAAGGCACCTGAACCAGTTACACAACATGAACCAGTTCAGGGTGAGTCAGCTGAGCAAGGTGAGTCTTTAACAAATCTCAGATTTCTAAAATATCACGCTGCACACAACATCATAGGTAGTTTGCAAGACCCCCCTAGAACTAGGTCTTTTTTTCATGCTGTAAATAATGAACTCTTAAAAGCTCTAGTGTCCCAAATTGAACCCAAAACAGTAGAAGAAGCCTTGAATGATGAATCTTGGGTAAATGCAATGAACGAAGAATTGGGTCAGTTTGAAAGAAATAAAGTCTGGAATCTTGTTCCAAGACATGAAAATGTGTCAGTCATAGGAACCAAGTGGGTCTTTAGGAACAAAATAAATGAAGATGGTGTCATCTCTAGAAATAAGGCAAGGTTGGTAGCCAAAGGCTACTATCAAGAGTTTGGGGTGGACTTTGATGAGTCATATGCCCCAGTGGCTAGGATGGAAGCAATTAGGATATTGCTAGCTTTTGCATGCTCTAAAAACATTAAACTCCATCAGATGGATGTTAAAAGTGCATTGTTAAATGGCTTTATAAAAGAGGAAGTTTATGTGGAGCAACCCCCTGGATTTGAACTGTCTGTACAACCTAACCATGTGTTCAGGTTAAATAAGGCACTGTATGGCTTGAAGCAGGCTCCTCGGGCCTGGTATGACATATTAACTGAATTATTGATCAGCCATGGGTACAGTCGAGGTAAGGTGGATCAAACCCTTTTCACTAAGAATTTGTGTGACCACCTAATTATAGTTCAGGTATATGTGGATGACATTGTATTTGGTTCAACATGTCATGAACTGTGTAATGAGTTTGCTGGTCTGATGTCAAGTGAGTTTGAAATTAGCCTGCTAGGAGAGCTAAATTTTTTTCTTATTTTACAGGTTCAATAGTTGAAAGACGGATACTTCATCAGCCAGACAAAGTACACCTTGGAGATACTCAAAAGATTTGGCCTGGACAAGGTGAAACACACTCCCATGGGTACAAACACTTCCTTAGATGTTGATTTGTTAGGTAAAGAAGTGGATGCAAAATTATATCGAGCTTAGGTTGGTTCTCTCTTATATTTAACTGCCTCAAGACCTGACATACAATTTAGTGTGTGTATGTGCACTAGATTTCAGTCTAGACCCACTGAGTTGCATTTAGGTGCTATTAAGAGAATTTTTAGATATGTCTCGGGCACACACAATTTGGGTCTTTGGTATTCTACTGCACACACTTTAGATCTAATCTCATACATGGATGCAAACTATGCTAGCTACAAATTATATAGTAAAAGCACTAGTGGCTTCTGCCAATTCTTAGGTGGGTGCTTAGTCTCTTGGGCCTCCAAGAAGCAGCACTCTGTGGCCCTCCCCACTGTTGAAGCTGAATATGTAGCAATAGCGAGTTGTGGTACACAGGTAATTTGGATTAAGCACCAGCTCAAGGACTACAAAGTAGACCTTAGATGCACACCCATATATTGTGACAATACCAGTGCTATAAATCTGTCTAAAAATCATGTACTGCATTCACGCACCAAACACATAGAGATCAGATATCATTTCATAAGAGATGAAGTTTCTAAAGGAAACATTGAATTAATCCATGTAGGTACAGCACAGCAAGTTGCAGATATTTTCACTAAGCCCTTGGATAATGAAAAGTTTTCTACATTAAGGAGAGAAATAGACATTTTCAGACTCCCTTGAACTCTGAATTCCATCAACTCCTCTTGGGGCTACTGCATGCCTCGATGCACTAAGCTGATGCCTCAACTTGTCCGTTTAATCTTCTCCACTTGTATCCTTGTCGCTTGTTTATGCATTGATGCACCCAGTTATCAGGTTGACACATCTCACTTACTCACTCAATGTTGGTATATAAAATGGTGTTAGGACAAGGGCATCTGATGTCTGGAAACCTATACTATGCGTGAGATGGTTTCTGAACCAAAATTCTCCGCTAGGTACCAAGGCACATTGTCTCATAAAGTCTGGGGAAAATTCTTTGCTTGCTACTGTCTAAATTCCTTTTGATGCATGAAGTCTAACTGTGAGGGGGAGTTGTCTAGACTTTAGGTCTGTCTGTCTACTATGATTATTTAGATTCCTATGCAGTCTGTTCACAGATCCAGAATCTCAAAAGTCCCTTAAAAGCCTTAAATCTGTTAACTGAATGATCAGCCAGGAAGTTTCAATCTTATGATCTTGAAGAGAAAAAACCAAATGTTTCTGAAGAGTATTTTCTTATAAGAACAATGAGTCAAGATCAATATTGGAGTATGATGCCCTGAATTTCTTCTAAAAACTTGAATCTTGAACTCATACATTCCAATCAAGTAGAAAATATTTACATGAAGTATATGTCTTCAAACATCCTGCCTTTATCAACTTAAAGGGGTAAATTCTTCTCAGAGCAATGATTTGGTTCACTGAGAAACCAACCTTTTCACCTTGAAGTGGAAGTGAAGTTGTGCCATGAAGTGTCACATTAACTCTGATTAAAAAAAGGCATTGCCTATAAAATCATGGCAGAGCAACGGCACAGGAGGTTAAGTAATTGGGTCACTTCACGTAAGACATGTTGTGCCTCATGTAAAAAGATCTTTCCATTTGCTAACTCTATTCTCAAAAGAGAGGCATTCAGGTTACCACACTGAGTAACTGGGGATTCCAGCATCTAACCAATGTGTCTCCTCACGAAGAAAAGTGTAGGTCCAACCTTGTTGCTCATTGATAAAGAAAATCAATCAAAAATATGTTGAAAACCCCCATCTAACTAAAATTTGGTATGGTTGTTTGTCCCCAATACTGTTGGAAAATTGACTACTTGAAAAATCTATTCATGTTCAGCTAGTAGAGTTTTAAGACATACTATTCTACGCATTGATATGACAATTTGATTCACCCTTACTATTCCCGTATGAAGATAATCTTCAAACTCATCTTGTAAAATCTCACAATGTCATCAGTGTGAAACATCTAAGCAAATTATTTCAGTTGGCCTCTTTATACTCTGAAGAGACAACTCTGCCAATTCACAAATCTGTGAACTTATTGTATCAGGGATCTCTTGATCCTTTAGTCTATCTTTACAATCCCCACTTTCGTTCTTGTTTTTGATGATGTCAAAGGGGGAGAGAACAGAAAGATTTAAAGCAGTCACAGTTGAGAACAAAAAGAGTAAATAGGAGAAAATAATGTGGAATGTGGGTGAGAAAAAGAAAGGGGGAGAGAAAATGGAGAAAATGTGAGTGGTTTGGAGAGTGAGAGTAATTTGCATGGTGGTTTAGGTTTTAAGGGGGTGTAGCAATTAAGGGAGTAGTAGAGTTGGATGGTTTAGAATTAGAACTGTCTGACCATCAGTCCATCTCTAGCATCTCCATTATTTCTCTATCATTTCTATCTTCTAAGAAAAATAAATCATTCCATTTAATAAAACATTTCATGATGTATTGCCATCATCAAAAAGGGGGAGAATGTTGAATTCTAGGTTTTGATGATGTCAATATAATATGTATTATTGGTACTGATACTGACCTTATTCTTGCAGAAGATCTAAATCAGAATAAATCCAAGAAATGAATCTTAAAGAACTTGGAGCATCTGGAATGATGAGGCAAAGATAGAGATGTTACATCGACGTATCAAGGGAAATACCTTGAAGCAGTCAACATTACCGAAGCAGCTTCAGCATGATGCATCGACGCAACCAGCAAATATAGAGCAGATGCATCGATGCATCCAATTGATGTCTCGGTGCACTCACAACTTTAGAAGAGAGTTATAGAGTTGCGTTACTAAAATCAAAGGGATGACTCGACACATCAAGAGTCCACATGAAGGACCCTCAATTCAGAATATGGAGTTCGTCAGATAGGTTGATACACCCAGTAAATACATCAACGCAACATGATGCTATACAAAGATTCAAGCATGATGCTAAAGCCTCTTGCTACGACACACTAAGAAGATCAACTGCCAGAGTACATATGAAGTCTACGCATCACGACGATGCGCCGATGCCTCAAGGCAGGTTGTGTACCTTCAAAACGAACTATGTCAACGCATCAGGGTGATGCACTGAAGCACCAGTCGAGGTTAAGATTATAAAAGGTAGCAATGTCGAAGCATCATGATCATGCATCGACGCATCAAGCCACAAGCCATGTCTAAGGTCAAAGCCAACATCCAATGCTCCGACATCTCTGAAATCAACACGAATGATTGTACTCTAATGCCTCGACCTGTCAGTCATGTGTTGTGCTCCATATCACTTGTCCAGATGGAAGGAATATTTTCTGACTTATTTGCATTGATTAAAGTCTCATTCGACCAATTAAGGATTAAGTGTGATATTTGAGCATCAGTGAAGGGTAATTAAGGAATGTCTGAACCGCAAAGAACAATCTACCTCAGGCACGTGGTCACTCTATAAAGGAACACATGATGATCATACTGAGAAAGAATTGGCACGAAAAACACTCAGCACAAGTGGTTGTCCTCTAGAAATTCTGATTGCTATCAGAATATTCCTTATCCACATGGACAAATCAACTTTTGGTTGCTGATCTGGATCGCGGATAAAAGGATGATGCCATGTTCTATAAATATGAGCATCCTCATTCAGAAGGAAGGGCTGGAAAATTGTAGAGTGAATACCACATCTGAAAATCCCTCATGAGAGAAGGAAAAAGAGAGAACTCCACAGAGAGAGGGAGAGAAGTTTGTCCAGCCGGCTTCATCGTGAAAATGCTTCGATCTTAAGCTACATTGCCTTCTTCTCTATTTCGATCGAAGTGTTCAAATCTGAGGTTCCGTTTTATGTTTTTCCTCTTTTGTTCAGCATTGCTATTTCATTTCTATGGTTCCCTCTTAGTAACATCAGAGAAAGGAAGAGTGTCTCTAGTGTCTCCTCTGTAGGTTCAGAGGAAGAGAGGCCCATGACCTCTGGTTGGGTGAATTGCTGGGAGCAATTCACTGGGTTCCCTCATGGGTAAAGAGGAAGGGAGGTTGATCCGCTGGGTTTTCCTCCTGGGTTGCATGAGAAGAAAGGAGTGTGTTCCTTGGGGATGCTGTACGACAACCGTGTTGCATCCCTATGGTTTTGATGATGTCTCACACTATAAATCAATCATCTATCTCTAGATTAATGATGTTTCATCATGTGAGTGAGTACAGTTCATTTGGCTGTCAGATATGCATGCTATCTTGATTCTATATGCACTGTTTGGTTAATATGAAAAGCAGTGGGTCGACTCATCAGAAAGGGTGGGTCGACGCATCAGAGCATTGATAGCTTGGGCACAAAGTCTATACACCAGCTGGATCCATTTAGTCTGTACATTGGCATATCTTCCTTAAGTGTGTACATCGGGCACCTTCTTACTGAAGTCTACACATTGATCCTAATACTCTAGTCTGTACACTGCCCGACCAGTCAAGTCTGCACATTGCCAAAGTCAGTTCAGCTCAACCTTATACATCCTTCCAAGCTTCAACTCTATACATTGGATTGTCAAACTTCATGTCTATACACTAGCTGCTGCATTGTCTTGAAGTCTACACATCCGATAGTGTAAGTCTATACATCGCCCAGAGTCTTGTTTGCAAAGTCTGAACATTACTTCAGAGTTAGCTTCAGCAAAGTCTACACATTCGGTTCCTTGGGCAAAGTCTATACATCGCTTAGTCTGCACATTGCCTTCAGCCCAAGTGCTCAAAGCCAAGTCTATACAACGCCAACCCAACACATTGAACAGTTCTCCAAGTCTATACACTAGACTTCATTTCTCTAAGTCTATACATTGGCCTGTGATTCACCAACTCTGTACATTCGATATCTTTTCCAACGCATGGCCAAGTCCATACATTCAACTTTTCCCTACGCTTTCCAGGCCAAGTCTGTACACCACTAAGTGTGTACATTGCATGCTGCTCAAACGTTCAATGTTCTTCAAAGTCTGTACAACATTCGTCTCAGCCAGCGTCTCAAGCTGCGTCTTAGGCAAGTCTGTACATCGGCCTTGTTTCGTTCAAGTCTATACATTGAACTGCGTCTTAGGAAAGTCTGTACAGAGGCTTCGATTTACCAAGTCTGTACATCAGCTTCATTGGCTCAAGTCCACACATCCACAGTGCTTTCACAAGTCTATACATTCACTTGAGTTACACCAAGTATGTACATCGCTGAAGTCTTCACAAGTCAGTACAGTGCTTGAGCTTCACAAAGTCCATACATTGCTTCAAGCGATTCAAGTCTATACAGACTGCCTTTACATTCAGAGTCGGTACATTGGTCCATCAGCCGATCGTTTCATTGAGCAAGCTTCAAAGTCTGTACAGCATGTCTGTCTTCATGGATTGTGTGCCTTTCATGCGTTGACGCACTTGGCTGACTGCGTAGACGCACACCTTTCTATCTTGCTCACTGCGTCGACGCTGACACTGGATGCGTTGATGCATTGGCCTGTTACCAAGGGCGTGAGCATCTTTCCTGAGGAAGCTGAGGCGACGCTGCTCGATGGAAGTGTTGACGCCTTGGGCTGATGTTCAAAGATCTGTTGATCAACATCAGTTCTGTACAGCATGAAGTCTGTACATTGGTTTTGATTTGAACAGAACGCCTAAGTCTATACATTGCTATGGATTGCCCTGAAATGCTTAAGTCCATACACTGAAGATGCTGAAGACCTCCAAGTGAATACACTCTCACATGATACACACTTGGCTAACTATCGTTTCAAGTCTGTACACTGCTTAGGCTTCGTGAAGTCTACACAGTGGCTGAGCCTTGTAAAGTGTACACATTGGTAACAATCGTTTGCATTCTTCATTTCTATACACTGCCTTCACGTGCATTTTATTCAGTAAGTTTGTACACTCTCTCACGGTGTGCACACTTACTCTGTTGTGTTTCTAAAGTATATACATTCATGTTGAAAGCCTGAACTAACTAAGTCTATACATTCCATCTGTCTATCTGCAGGCGATTCAGGCTGATGATTGGGCACGTGAATCAAGGTTGGCACCTGACACGTGATCCAAGACAACAGGCGCAGGACACGTGGATGGCAACCTTGTCAGGATGCTGCCATGTGGTCAAAATTCAAATGATCTGGCCAAAATTGCATGGGCGGGAACCTGGCAGCCACACGCCAATATCTGCTATAAATATAGAGCTTCATCCTTCAGCAGAAGCTTGATCGTGAAAAGAAAAAGCAGAAGCCATTGGTGAGAGTCTACACGATCCAGAAAAGAAAAGGAGCAGAGAGTTCCATATCTGAGAGGAGTTTGCTCGAGAGAGAGAGAGAGTGTGTGTGGATTGATGAATTGCTTCATTTGAAGCTACATTTGTATTAGGTTTCAGAACCGATTTCTTCTTCTTTGGTTTTTCCTTCTATTTTATTTTCGTTTATTTTATTCTTCCATTCTGATTTGAATTGGTTTCCCTCCGGTGTGTGGAGGAAGGGAGTACTACTCCAGTTTCCCTCTGAGTTGCAGAGGAAGAGAGATCGGTGATCTCTGGTGTTGTTAGTGACAGGTTGTCATTAACAGTTTTCCTCCGTGTGTGGAGGAAGGGAGAGGATTCTCCGGTTGTGTTCTAGCTGGGAGCTAGAACAGGTTTCAAGTTCTGTGAGTAGCAGAGCTTGGTCGAGGGATTTGTTTCCCTTGGGTGTTCAAGCTGTGTGGCAGCATGTTGTAGGCAGACTGAGTCTGCTGTGATCTAGCTTTGCCTAGTGGAATCCTCACTCTAGTTGGAGTGAGGGGTGGATTTAGATTGCGGACTGCAATCGACCCACCTAAAAACCGAGTGCCTCCTCTGTGGTTTGCTATTGATTTCTGTGCTCTCCATCTGCTTGTCCCTTTGCCTTCAAGTGATCAGTTCTTCACTCTCATCTATATTTCTCTGTGTACGGGTTAAGGAGGTGCGTTAGCAGTAGAATCTATTTTCCTCCTGAGTTTCTACAAATTGGGAGTGATCTATTCATCCCCCCCTTCTATATCACTCTTACTGCGCTAACAATTGGTATCAGAGCAGGTTTACGCCATGTGGACGAACGGTCAAGGAAATGTGGTGGTCCTAGAACCTTCATGGCCGAAGGTCAATCCATTAGTCGCCCTCCTTATTTCGATGGTAGTAACTATCTGTTTTGGAAGAACAGGATGGAAGTGTTCATCAGGGCTCAGAGTCATAAACTGTGGAGAGTAATCACGGTGGGGCCATATGAGCTGCCATAAAATGAGGATGCTTGGACAGATGACCATGTCAAGCTCTGTTCACTCAACTGGACGGCGTTGAACATAATCCAGTGTGCTGTTCATCCAGAGGAGTATGCTCGTATATCTGCATACAGAACTGTCAAGCGAATGTGGGATGAGCTGCAATTGATCTATGAAGGTACAGCTCAAGTGAAAGCCTCGAAGGTAAATCTCTACACTTCTAAGTATAAAATGTTTAAGATGAATGCAGACGAGAATATAACTGAGATGTATGCCAGGTTGTCTTTAATCATAAATACTCTTAAAGGGCTAGGGAAGGATCTTGCTGAGGCAGATATAGTCAGGAAAATCCTTAGATCTTTATCCCCGGCATGGCACACTAAGGCCATTGTGATTGAGGAGTCAAAAGATTTGACTATCTTGACTGTGAATGAACTCATATGATCTCTTATGACCTATGAGATGAATTTCAAAGGAGGTGGAGAAGGAAGTGAGAGGAAGGGTAAAAATGTAGCTCTAAGAGCTTCCCGCAACAAGGGTAGTAACAGTGGGAGCAGCAGTAGTAGTCCCGAGTCCGAGTCTGAGCTTGAAGGTCTGTCAAATCTTGACCAGGAGGAGCAGGCAATGCTCACTAGATAGTTCAGAAAATTTTTGAAGAAAAAAGGAAAGACCTTTAGGAAGAAGAAGCCACACCCTTTCAACAAGAGTGCTGAATTTACTAGTTTCAGGGATAGAAATCCTAAGAGGCTGACTTGTTTTAATTGTAACAAACAGGGACATATGAAAGGCGAATGCCCAGACCTCCAGAAGAAGGGTCCCTATCTTCAGAAGAAAAATATAAAGGTGCAAAAGAAGAAGAAGCCACATGTGATGGTCTGCACATGGAGCGAGGAAGAAGAAGACCCTGAAGATGCTTCCTCAGAAGAATATGAAGATGGAATTTGCCTTATGTCAAACAGTGAAGAGGAGGTAATAAATATTTTTGAAAATTTCTCAATTGATGACTGGGAGGATGCTTATGGTGATTTGTTAGATAAATTTAATTCCCTTAGCAAAGAGCACAGAGTTCTGAAAAGAAAATTTAACACAAGTGTTGAAGAACAAACTCTAGTCTGTGAGGAAAATGAAAAGCTAAAGGAACAACTAGAAGAAATGACCTCACTAAGGAAAGAAAATGATAAGCTCAAGGGAGAAACTCAAGAAAGTCAAAAACAGCTCAATGAATTCAAAACTAAAATTGAAGAAGGCATGAATGAAATTAGAGTGAATTCAGAGAAATATGATGTCACGCCCCGAGCGCGGAAGATACCCGGAGATGCGTGACGTGTCTATATCAATCATGTCAATCAGAGTGGTCGTGTATTCGACACGAAGACAGATATGCGCAAAATAGCAAGATAACCCAATCCTTATTTCATAATGGATAGACTATTACAAATCCAATACTCTGTTTAACAAAAAGAAAAGTACATAGTTGACTCGAGAAAACTATAGAACCAACTAGACGACACTTGTAGAAGCTCTATCACTTTCACTCTTGACCATTCCCATCCGATTGACTTCCATCGTCGTCGGACTTACCTGAAAAGTACAAAGGGACAAAGGGAATGAGTGAACGCTTAGTAGGAAATTATATCTCAAGTACTAGCGAGGGGTTTAAGTAATTACATTTTTATGAATGCAATAAAGCTATGCATGCTCGCATAACACGACAGGATAGATAGAATGTAGTATCAAGGAAATAAGATGAACTTATCATGAACTTTCAACAAGATAACAAGTTTATTCGAGATATTCAAGCAAGTACATTTAACAAATCATGTCAAGAACTTTGGCTATCATGTATCAAGCAAGCAAGTAAATTACCCTTTTTCGGGCCACGCATTTCATTTCATGTCAAGTACGAGTTAAGTACAAGATGTGTGTGGAATGTCCAATCAAGCAAGTCAAGTACTCGGTATAATGCCAGATACCTTATCATTTTAACTCCCATGGGCACAAGTACTTTCGGGTGCTCCTCCCAGGACCAGATCGGGCCCTATATGCGCAGGCATTTATCATGTGTTTTGACATCCACTCTTGTTTATATAGCCAATATAGAATTTCAATAATCAAGCTTGTAGATACGTATGACAACATTGATAGAATAGAGTCCAAAAATATGACAAAGGCCGTAGAATGGCGATAATAACGGTATAATCACGAGTTCGATAAAACTAGGTAGAATATGGTTCCCTTAACTTAGGTACCATGATAAATCGATATGGACATTCTTTATATAGAATTGAGGTCCACATGAACATAAGATCAAGCAAGATACCCTCATTCTTATCATAGAATTGGGGTTTACAAGAACGACATGATATGGCATGATATCATCATCCCATTAAGAATTTCTTATGATATACTCTTTGTATAATCATAAGGGCCGGTATACCATGTTTCTTTAGATTGACATGGCAAGGATCGTGTAATGGGTTTTTAGGGTACAACCAGCTCAGTCGGCCTTGAGGGAATCCAAGGCTACGAGGAGTCTTACGGAGGTCTCTATGACTAACTCGCTAGTCCAAAGGAACGGAATGTCCAATGGAGAGCTTGTATGTCAATGAGAGTTGAGTGTGATCGATAAATCAACGTAAAAAGTGGGACTATACTCACGGAATGGAGAATAGTGCCGATATATATATATATATATATATATATATATATATATGTATAATATGAAACCATCGGTAATAGAATCAAGACGAAATCAGGTTACAGTAAAATAACGACTTGAGTAAAGTCGTGTATTGAATAATTAACGCCTAACATGAGGGCGTTTACATATATTGCCAATTTACAGAATTTTCATTATTTCATTAATTTATCAAAAACACGCCTTGCATGGGGGCGTTTATTCAAAGTTGAGATTAAAAAAGCGCCCTTGGAAGGGGCGTTACTTTCTAATTCCATTTTACAGAATATGTAAATTTCAGGATTTTAACAGATACACGCCCTAGGAAGGGGTGTTACTTTTCAGATTCACGCCTTGTTCTGGGGCGTTAAAATATGGAAAACGACTTTGTCCAAGTCATGAATTTCAAGAATTTTACAATATTACAGGAAATAAAATTTCAAGGGACATGAGACATGTCGTTGCAGTATAACAGGAATTCACAGGTAGGGGTATGCAAGATATTAGAATCTATATTTCATAATTTATTGAATTTTAAACAGGATCAATTATCAATTTTGAGGTGAGTCTTATGAAATTAACGCCTGCGTACGTGGCGTCAAATATTAAATTGACGACCACTGCATGGTCGTGTATTTTAAATTAGCGCCCTGATCAAGGGCGTTTCTTTCAAAATATTGCAGAGAACGTAATAAAAACCTTATAAACAGTATGCATGCCATGCTTATGTATAGATATCTTGCATTAATTCTTATTTGGGCTACAATAACTTGAGAAAATCCTACCTTAATTGATATCTGGAGATGGAACACGTGAATGACTTGATAAGAACACACTGAAGCTTCTAATAGCAGCCGTATGCAGATCGGACAGGAAGAAGAAAAATTCAGTTGATGAAGATGATGGCGACGATGATCTTCAATCAACCTGTAGGGGAAGAAAGGAGGGAGTATGAAGATATAACCGAAGTTTAGGAAAACGGTTTGAAGAACATTACCTTGTTCTTCGGCAGTGGCTGTGGAGCCTCCTACAAAGAAAAGACAATGAAGAATTATCAGTTCTTCATGCAGTCGAAACAGAGGGCAAAAGAAAATAAGAAGAACATACGTTCTTCACTTACCTTGCAGCAGCAGAACGATCAAATAGGTTTAGGGTTTGGTCGATCAAGACTATTTATAGGATTTTGGAGTTCTAACAAAAGTAGTGTTTGATTGGAAGTAATATTTCCAAGATTGAGTTATTACCACATTCGAACTCTTCCTCATAGTTATCACTTACCCTGGATAAGTTCTGGGTTCGAACGGTTCCGAATGGAATTAACGACTTTGGTCAGGGCGTGTATTCTTTAATTAACGCCTTGCATAAGGGCGTTTCTTAAAAAGCGCCTTGAAAAAGGGCGTTTCGTGTTTTAAAACACGCCCAAGATAGGGGCGTTTCTTTTACTTACCCATTTGGTCGCGTGAGAACTGACGACCGTAGGTGTGGGCGTCCTTTCTTTATTCACGCCATGGATAGAGGCGTTTCTTTATAAATTAACGCCTTAATAAGAGGCGTCATTTTTAATTTGTTTTATTTCGTCCAATTAACCCTATTCCTTTTATATATATTACTTCTGTAATATATATGTTTTAATTCATTTCAATTATTCATTTATTAGGGTTGCTACATATGAAGCTGTGAAGAAAGTAAATGCTGAACTCCTAAAGAATTTTGAGTCTCTTCAAAAGGAGCTGGAAGACAAACAGAAAGTCTTAGAAAAGTTTGTCCAAGGAAAGACTAGCCTAGATGCTATACTAGGGACTAGGGTCAATTTCAATAAGGAAGGTCTAGGCTATGACCCAACCAACAAGAGACCCTTGCAATTCAAGACCATCACCTTCTGTCCAGAGAAGGGAAAAGAAAAGCTGGACACACCATCCAGCTCAAATAGTTCTAAGGGAATTCAAAGTCCTAAAGAAAACACAAAAATCAGTACTGGACAACCATTTAAGATGGGAATGAATTTTATGAAGAATAACACTAAGCCCACTTACCAGAACACAAATGGTAGATGGACCAAGAAAGTAAATCAGAATAGGAGCTGGAATTACAACAATCAGATGGGTCCAAATAGGACCTACTAGAGAAATAACTTTCATGGTCAAATATATGCTAATCAACAAGCCTACATGAAATTTCCTAGGAATAGGAAGACTAATGAATGGAATAGAACTCACTTCTCCATTTCAGCTAAATTCAACTTTAATAAACCAGAAAGGAAGGTGCCAGAGAAAACCATGCTGAAACAAATCTGGATACCTAAACACTTGATCAGAGATTTGAACAATGTCCTTGGACCCAACTCATCTTGGGTTCCAAATCACTCTGCTTGATATATTTGTGTAGGTTGGCCTGGCAGCTGAAGATAACAAGTGGTACCTCGATAGTGGCTGCTCCAGGCATATGACAAGAGACCGATCCAAGTTTAGCAAGATAGAAATGAAGCCAGGGGGTCTGGTCAAGTTTGGAGGAAAGAACAAAGGTAGAATAATTGGAGTTGGCACAGTAGGTAAGTCTTCCACAAATTCCATTGAAAAAGTATTACTTATGGAAGGGCTTCAATACAACCTGATTAGCATAAGTCAGTTATGTGACAGGGGTCACAAGGTTGTATTTGATGATTGTTCATGCAAAATCCTTGAAACAAATTCTGACATGGTTAAATTTACAGCCAACAGGATTAATAATGTCTACATTGTAGACTTAGATGAGAAATCTGAATCTACTATTTGCTTATCTGCTAATTCTGAAAATGATGCCTTTGAATGGCATAGACGTCTAGGTCATGCTAGCTTTTCAACCTTAAATAAATTGGTCAAGCATGATTTAGTTAGAGGCATGCCTAGAATTAAATTTAACTCAATATCAAAAGCATGTGATGCCTGTGCTCTAGGCAAACAGACCAGAAATTCTTTTAAATTAAAATCTGAGCCATTGTCTTCTAGACCAATGGAACTTCTTCATATGGACCTTTTCGGTCCAACTAGAACTCAGAGTCTTAATGGAAACAGGTTTGGCTATGTCATCATAGATGACTTCTCTAGATATTCATGGATATTTTTCTTAGCAAATAAGAGTGATGCATTTCAAATGTTTAATCTGTTTTTCAATAAGGTCAAACAAGAAGGGAAGTACAAGGTTAGTTCTATTCAATCTGACCATGGAGGTGAGTTTGAAAACTCCATGTTTACTGATCTTTGTGACAAAGAAGGACTAACTCACAGGTTTTCTTCTCCCAGGACACCTGAATAAAATGGGATTGTGGAGAGAAGAAATAGAACAGTGGTGGAAATGGCCCGAACCATGTTGATTGAAAGTAAATTACTTAAAAGGTTTTAGGGAGATGCGGCCAATACAGCAACCTACATAATCAACAGGGCCATGGTAAGACCCATACACAAGAAAACACCCTATGAGCTTCTAAAAGGTAAGAAACCAAACTTGTTTCATTTCAGAATTTTTGGGGCAAAATATTTTATTCATAACAATGATAAGTAAGATTTAGACAAGTTTGAAGCCAAGAGTTCACCTGGAATATTCTTGGGTTACTCTGAAGTGTCAAGGGCATATAGGGTATTTAACATATCAGATCAGAAAGTGGAAGAATCTACACACATCCTTTTTAGTGAAAAGAAAGATGTCTCT
This sequence comes from Amorphophallus konjac, assembly GCA_022559845.1. Lineage (NCBI taxonomy): Eukaryota > Viridiplantae > Streptophyta > Magnoliopsida > Alismatales > Araceae > Amorphophallus > Amorphophallus konjac. The sequence continues at coordinate 226,795,480 of CM040123.1, read as the reverse complement.
AATGTTGAAAATCTTGACAGGGATTCCAATCATGGTGGGGACTTTCTAGAAGACCAACAGGAAGAAGAGAAGACTCAGCCAAATGGAGAAACAAATTCCCCCAATCAGGAAGGGCCAAGAGAAACAGGTGAGTCTTCAACAAATATCCGATTTCTTAAAGACCATCCTTTAGATAAAGTCATAGGCAATCCTGAAGATCCTCTTCGGACTAGGTCTCATTTTACAAATGTGAATAATGGTGACTTAATTGCTTTAGTCTCACAAATTGAACCCAAAACAGTAGAAGAGGCCTTAGCTGATTAAGCTTGGGTCAATGCTATGAGTAAGGAATTAGGTCAGTTTGAAAGGAATAATGTCTGGGAGCTTGTCCCAAGACCAGATGGTATTAATGTCATAGAAATCAAGTGGGTGTTCAAAAATAAGATGAATGAAGATGGAATTATCTCAAGGAATAAGGCCAGACTAGTAGCCAAAGGCTACTGTCAGGAATTCGGTGTAGACTTTGATGAATCCTATGCACCTGTTGCTAGGATGGAAGCTATAAGATTGTTGCTTGCCTTTGCATGCTCAAAGAACATAAAACTCCAACAAATGGATGTTAAAAGTGCCTTTTTAAATGGAGTCATTAAAGAAGAAGTTTTTATTGAACAACCTCCTGGATTTCAATATTCTCCTCAACCTAACCAAGTTTTCAGGTTAAACAAAGCCTTGTATGGTCTAAAGCAGGCTCCAAGAGCTTGGTATGAAAGATTATCTGAATTTCTGATCAGCAAGGGCTACAAAAGAGGTAAAGTTGATCAAACTTTATTTACCAATGGCATAAATAAAGATCTCATCATAGTTCAGGTATATGTAGATGACATTGTATTTGGATCTACTAAGCATGAACTATGTGATGAATTTTCTACCATGATATTTGCTGAATTTGAAATGAGCCTGGTTGGTGAACTAAAATATTTCCTTGGATTGCAGGTACAGTAGCTAGAAGATGGGTGCTTCATCAACCAAACCAAATACACAATGGAACTGTTCAAAAGGTTTGGCATGGAAAACTTAAAGCACATTACTACACCCATGGGCACCAATACTTCATTGGATGCAGATGAGACAGGTAAAGAAGTAAACGCCAAACTTTATTGAGGTATGATTGGATCACTACTTTACTTGACAGCCTCTAGACCTGATATACAATTCAGTGTAGGAATGTGTGCAAGGTATCAGTCTAGACCTACTGAACTACACTTAGCTGCAGTTAAAAGAATCTTCAGATATTTGTCAGCTAGTCACTCTCTTGGTTTATGGTTTCCTGCATCTCACACATTTAACCTAGTAGCATACACAGATGCTGACTATGCAGGCTGTAAACTAGACAGAAAAAGCACAAGTGGCCATTGTGAATTCTTGGGTGGGTGTTTAGTGTCTTGGGGCTCCAAGAAATAACATTATGTGGCCCTCTCCACTGCAGAAGCTGAATATGTGGCTGCAGGGAGTTGTGGCACAAGTCATATGGATTAAACACCAGCTTCAGGACTACCAAGTAGACCTGGGGTGCACACCTATTTACTGTGATAATACTAGTGCCATCAATCTTGCTAAAAATCATGTTTTGCATTCACGAACCAAACACATAGAAATAAGACATCATTTTATAAGAGATGAGGTGTCTAAGAATAACTTTGAACTGATTCATGTAGGGACAGATAATCAGATTGCTGACATATTCACAAAATCTCTGGATAATGAAAAATTCACCACATTGAGAAGAGAATTAGGCTTATACAAATTGTCTTAATTATGAAGCCTGCTCTTGTTGTGAGGGGAAGTTGTGTCTATCTGATGTTTAGCCTTTTTGCATGCTGGTTTAAGGGGGAGTTCAGAATGCTTACTGGGTAGCTTTCAGGAATGCTCTAAATAAAGGAAAGCCTTGAGATTTTGCTGGAATGTTTTATTAAGGAATGCTATGTCTTAGGGGGAGCTGAGTTGTGATGTGAGAAGAGAAGTTCTTTGATAGATTCAAAAGGGCTGTCCAGATGTGTACCTTTGCTGGTCTTGAATGACTGATTTAGTGTGGTTCTCTCAGAAAGTAGAGTGTCACTTATCTCTTAAGTCTATAAGTCAGTGACTCTAATCTCCAAGTTAGAATCTTTCCTTTGGTACTCCTTCAGAGATCTGGACTAATTGCATAAAGTATATCTTCCTACATTGTCATTGATTATGGTTCAGGCCAAAAACTTGTATGTCTTGATATCTGACCCAATCAACTTGAAATCTAGACTTCAAGACTCAATTCAAGAAAAGTCCTTTTTGGTATTGTCTTCAATCATTCTATCTCTTTAACTCAACGGCTTAACTGAATAAACATGTTCTATTTTGATCACTGAGAAACTGGGAGCTTCATCAATGAAATGAATATTTCTCCCAAGTCATGAGGTGTCAAATGCTTAAAATGAATGAAAAGTCATGACAGAGCAATGGTGACTTGCTGGTGAGTAACTGGGGACTCTGGCCTCTAATCAAGGTGTTTCCCTAATGTCAAAAGCCACAGTTACTAACTCTATTCCTTAATAAAAAAAAAGAAGGAAGGAAGTAATGAGGTACTCACTCTGAGTAACTGGGGATTCAGGCCTCTAATCAAGGTGTCTCCCTAATGTCAAAGGAAGTGAACTACCAACTTACTCATTGATCTTCTTGAAAATCATCTCCAACAAAAATTCCTTGTTGTTATGCAACTAATGGATTGCTTGACTTCAATACCTTGAGAACACCTCTCTGATTTAGTCTCTTGCTGTCTTGTGGAATAGTTGAATGATCAGCTATATTTGGCCATACTTGTGAACTCCTGCTCTAAATCATCCACTATGTATGCTGATAAACTTGTCTATCATTCTACTTCTCTATTGTGTACTGAAGTCTAAAGAATCTTCTCTTGAGATTAGAAACTCACTTATTCTCTTAAGACCTACTCGTGACTTTCTGCACTAAGAAGTTACTTCCCTGAGTCCTCATGTTTCCAGCACTGTCATACATTCTGTAGTTCTTTTTGCTGATGTCAAAGGGGGAGAGAAGTTTGCAATATCAGTGAGTATTGGTTTTATCTTGAGCTTTGAGGGGAGTCATGTTGCTTCGTGGAAGTCATGGTTATGAGTTGTGGGGGAGATGAGAGTGTGTTGTAGCGAATGTTTAATTCATTTGCATGAGCATGCCTTGAATTTATTTTGCTTGTTGCAGCTGGTATTAACTTCTTGTTGAAACTTGATATTGGTTGACTCATAGTGTTGTCATCATCAAAAAGGGGGAGATTGTTGCATCCCTATGGTTTTGATGATGTCTCACACTATAAATCAATCATCTATCTCTAGATTAATGCTGTTTCATCATGTGAGTGAGTACAGTTCATTTGGCTGTCAGATATGCATGCTATCTTGATTCTATATGCACTGTTTGGTTAATATGAAAAGCAGTGGGTCGACTCATCAGAAAGGGTGGGTCGACGCATCAGAGCATTGATAGCTTGGGCACAAAGTCTATACACCAGCTGGATCCATTTAGTCTGTACATTGGCATATCTTCCTTAAGTGTGTACATCGGGCACCTTCTTACTGAAGTCTACACATTGATCCTAATACTCTAGTCTGTACACTGCCTGACCAGTCAAGTCTGCACATTGCCAAAGTCAGTTCAGCTCAACCCTATACATCCTTCCAAGCTTCAACTCTATACATTGGATTGTCAAACTTCATGTCTATACACTGGCTGCTGCATTGTCTTGAAGTCTACACATCCGATAGTGTAAGTCTATACATCGCCCAGAGTCTTGTTTGCAAAGTCTGAACATTGCTTCAGAGTTAGCTTCAGCAAAGTCTACACATTCGGTTCCTTGGGCAAAGTCTATACATCGCTTTGTCTGCACATTACCTTCAGCCCAAGTGCTCAAAGCCAACTCTATACAACGCCAACCCAACACATTGAACAGTTCTCCAAGTCTATACACTGGACTTCATTTCTCTAAGTCTATACACTGGCCTGTGATTCACCAACTTTGTACATTCGATATCTTTTCCTACGCATGGCCAAGTCCATACATTCAACTTTTCCCTACGCTTTCCAGGCCAAGTCTGTACACCACTAAGTGTGTACATTGCATGCTGCTCAAACGTTCAATGTTCTTCAAAGTCTGCACAGCATCCGTCTCAGCCAGCGTCTCAAGCTGCGTCTTAGGCAAGTCTGTACATCGGCCTTGTTTCGTTCAAGTCTATACATTGAACTGCGTCTTAGGAAAGTCTGTACAGAGGCTTTGATTTACCAAGTCTGTACATCGGCTTCATTCGCTCAAGTCCACACATCCACAGTGCTTTCACAAGTCTATACATTCACTTGAGTTACACCAAGTATGTACATCGCTGAAGTCTTCACAAGTCAGTACAGTGCTTGAGCTTCACAAAGTCCATACATCGCTTCAAGCGATTCAAGTCTATACAGACTGCCTTTACATTCAGAGTCGGTACATTGGTCCATCAGCCGATCGTTTCATTCAGCAAGCTTCAAAGTCTGTACAGCCTGTCTGTCTTCATGGATTGTGTGCCTTTCGTGCGTTGACGCACTTGGCTGACTGTGTAGACGCACACCTTTCTGTCTTGCTCACTGCGTCGACGCTGACACTGGATGCGTTGATGCATTGGCCTGTTACCAAGGGCGTGAGCATCTTGCCTGAGGAAGCTGAGGTGACGCTGCTCGATGGAAGCTTTGACGCCTTGGGCTGATGTTCAAAGATCTGTTGATCAACATCAGTTCTGTACAGCATGAAGTCTGTACATTGGTTTTGATTTGAACAGAACGCCTAAGTCTATACATTGCTATGGATTGCCCTGAAATGCTTAAGTCCATACACTGAAGATGCTGAAGACCTCCAAGTGAATACACTCTCACATGATACACACTTGGCTAACTATCGTTTCAAGTCTGTACACTACTTAGGCTTCGTGAAGTCTACACAGTGGCTGAGCCTTGTAAAGTGTACACATTGGTAACAATCGTTTGCATTGTTCATGTCTATACACTGCCTTGACGTGCATTTTATTCAGTATGTCTGTACACTCTCTCACGGTGTGCACACTTACCCTGTTGTGTTTCTAAAGTATATACATTCATGTTGAAAGCCTGAACTAACTAAGTCTATACATTCCATCTGTCTATCTGCAGGCGATTCAGGCTGATGATTGGGCACGTGAATCGAGGTTGGCACCTGACACGTGATCCAAGACAACAGGCGCATGACACGTGGATGGCAACCTTGTCAGGATGCTGTCATGTGGTCGAAATTCAAATGATCTTGCCAAAAGTGCATGGGCGGGAACCTGGCAGCCACACGCCAATATCTGCTATAAATATAGAGCTTCATCCTTCAGCAGAAGCTTGATCGTGAAAAGAAAAAGTAGAAGCCATTGGTGAGAGTCTACACGATCCAGAAAAGAAAAGGAGCAGAGAGTTCCATATCTGAGAGGAGTTTGCTCGAGAGAGAGAGAGAGTGTGTGTGGATTGATGAATTGCTTCATTTGAAGCTACATTTGTATTGGGTTTCAGAACCGATTTCTTCTTCTTTGATTTTTCCTTCTATTTTATTTTCGTTTATTTTATTCTTCCATTCTGATTTGAATTGGTTTCCCTCCGGTGTGTGGAGGAAGGGAGTACTACTCCAGTTTCCCTCTGAGTTGCAGAGGAAGAGAGATCGGTGATCTCTGGTGTTGTTAGTGACAGGTTGTCATTAACAGTTTTCCTCCGTGTGTGGAGGAAGGGAGAGGATTCTCCGGTTGTGTTCTAGCTGGGAGCTAGAACAGGTTTCAAGTTCTGTGAGTAGCAGAGCTTGGTCGAGGGATTTGTTTCCCTTGGGTGTTCAAGCTGTGTGGCAGCATGTTGTAGGCAGACTGAGTCTGCTGTGATCTAGCTTTGCCTAGTGGAATCCTCACTCTAGTTGGAGTGAGGGGTGGATGTAGATTGCGGACTGCAATCGAACCACCTAAAAACCGAGTGCCTCCTTTGTGGTTTGCTACTGATTTCTGTGCTCTTCATCTGCTTGTCCCTTTGCCTTCAAGTGATCAGTTCTTCACTCTCATCTATATTTCTCTGTGTACAGGTTAAGGAGGTGCGTTAGCAGTAGAATCTATTTTCCGCCTGAGTTTCTGCAAATTGGGAGTGATCTATTCATCCCCCCCTTCTATATCACTCTTGTTGCGCTAACAATCCGTTGTTGCAGACTAAGTCTGTTGTGATTGTTACTTGTTTAAGTAGGTAACCTCACTCAGTTTGAGTGGAGGAGTGGACGTAGGTTCACTATGGGTCTGGCCGAACCACTATAAAAACCGCTTCTCCTCTGTCTGATGGTTTGCATCTTTGAATGTCCTATCTGAATTTACATAGTTCATTCCGCTGGTTAATCTGATCGGCATTCAGAGTGAGCTGCAACATCAATCTGGTATATCAAAAGGCTCAGTTGAAAGGATAGGTGACGCCTATCTGCAAGGCTGCCACTTGCGTGAGGAGATCTTCTGATAGAACCTCCGCCAAGTACCAGTGACCACGTTTGTAGGCGCATTCAAGTGCTGAGAGTGTTTGCTCTTGCTATCTCTTAGGTCATCTAGTTTAGTTCATTATTTTTGAATGTGCACTCTAACTATCTGATTAGTGGTCAAGCCTACGCATGTGGTCTATCTAGTATTGATGTTGCTTATTTTCTTTTGGGTAGCCTATGTTTTTTTGTTTGCTCAAAGTTTTGAGACAGACATATTCATCCTCCTTCTATATCTATCTCCTTTCTATTTATCACCTTCGTGACTACATTTAATTTTCTGTAATATATACACACCCTCCATCCCGTAGTCAACCGGGTAGGCAACGACTCACCTTGTTCATTTTGAATGACTGTGAGTCCTAACTTCTTGGGAACAACTTGCGTAGGGCTCGCCAAACTGCTATCAGAGATGGGGTAAATGATTCCAACATCTAACCCTTTGACCACATCCTTCTTCCCCACATCTCTCATGTTGGGATTTAGTCTTTGTTGTAACTCTCTAACATGCTTGGCATTTTGCTCGGAGTAGATGTGATGCATGCAAATTGAGGGGCTAATACCTTTGAGGTCGGCTACAATCCTCCCAATGGCAGCTTTGTGAGCTCTGAGGACATCATGTAGTGGGGCCTCTTGTATTGGAGACAAATCAGAAGCAATTATCACGGGTAGAGTCTCCTTGGGCCGTAGAAATGCATACTTCAAAGACTTAGGCAATGGTTTGAGTTCTAACTGTGGTGGGGCTTGGATTGAAGGCAACGTAGGGTCAATGTTGAGTTTTGACAGAGGTTCAACTTTGGTGGGCCACAGTGCCTTGTTCCTTGAGTGAATCATAAGGATATCTTCAGTGGATTCATTATCATTAAGCTCATCTAAATCAGATGGTTCAGCTAGGACCAAGGGAGGATAAATTTCAACTAGGTCCTCAATAACATCAATTGTGTAACAGTCCTCCTCATTCCCCATGTGTTTAGAGGCCTTGAAGACATTGAGAGTGATTTTTTGATCTCCAAAAGAGATGCCCATAAGTCCCAACTTACAATTGATATTAGCATTGGCAGTGGACTGGAAAGGTCGACCCAATATGATGGGACTTTGAGCCAGATCATGGCTAGGTTCCATGTCAAGGATCAAAAAGTTTATAGGAAAGTAGAAAGTTTTTATCCTGACAAGCACTTCCTCTACCAGCCCCCTACGTGTTCTAAGAGATCTATTTGCTAATTGGAGAATCACTGAGGTTGGTTTAAGCTCTCTTATCCCAAACTTTTGATAAACAGATGTTGGCAGTAAATTCACACTAGCCCCTAAGTCCAGTAGGGCTTTTTCGAAGGTGATGCTCCCAATGACACAAGAGATGAGTGGTGCACCAAGATCATTCATTTTCTGTGGAAGTTTGTTCAACAAGACATCACTCACATCCTTTGATAGTAGAATTTTTCTAGTGACTGACCTAGGCTCCCTCTCTTTTGTGCACGGATCTTTGAGAAATTTAGCATAAGAAGGCACATGTTGGATGGCATCTAAAAGTGGGATGTTGATGTGGAATTGCTTAAATAGCTCCATCATTTGTCATTGCAGGCTTGAGCTTGTTGTTCCTTTTTCTCCTTTCTTGTTCCTAAGGCTGATGGAAATGGAATTTTGGGCTGGTAAATCTCAGGGGTATCCTCAACTTGAGCTTTCCCTATGTCTTTCTTATTCCCATCATGACCCATTGTAGTGGTGGAAGTGAGAATGGGCTCCTTATCCATATGGTATGAGATCTTAGGTTGGCTTGAGCTAGCTTCACCTATTCCCTCTTTCTATGGGTCTTCAAGAATCTTTCCACTTCTTAATGTAGTGACAGCTTTAGCATTCTCAACATGAGGGTTCTTGGGTGGCACTTGCAAGGTTGGTTGTGGATCAAAGCCAGGCGGGTGGTTCCTAGGATTTGCTATGGGTTGGCAAGGCAATTGGCCTAGTTCCCTCCTCATACTGACCTCTGCCATCTGACCAACTTGGGCTTCCATCCTAGCAACATTTTGTTGAAGTTGGATAGTAAAGGATTGTTGTTAGGCCAAAAGAAGTTGTTGGACTTGTTGTAAAACCCTATCATCATTTTGCATGGATGGCTAAGATTGAGATGATTGGCCATAAGTGGGCTGGACATATTGTTGATGCGGTTGTGTAGGTAGTGGGTGTGCAGGTTGACCTCCGTTAAAGGCCTGGTTTTGGAAGTTGGTTTGATATTGGGCCTTATTTTGAAAATTATGGGCTTGGGAGTTTTGGGCCTGAGTCTGCTATGATTTCCAAGAGAAGTTGGGATGGTTCCTCTAACCTAGGTTATAGGTGTCACTATAGGGATTATTGTTGGGTCTCTGATATGAATTGTCTTGAACCCTAGTCTCCGTAAAGGTTTGGATTTCAGAACAATTTCTAACCAGGTGATCAGAACCATTGCACAACACACACATAGAAGGCTCAACATTTTTGGCAGTTTCATAAGTTTTCCCAATTTTTGTCATTTCTAAGGCCTCCAATCTTTTGGCCAGTGCTACCATTTTGGCCTCCATATCAACTTCTTTGTCCACTTGGAACAAACCTCCCCTTGTGACTGCCTTTCTAGGTTCCCTAATAGTTTTTCACTATTGTGATTTTTCAGCAATTTCATCTAAAATTGCCCAAGCTTCTTCCGCTCGCTTATTGGTGAACCCCCCATTACACATGGATCTACCATAGTCCTAGTATTGAAATCCAACCCTTCATATATAATTTGGACTAATATCCATTGTTCAAATCCATGGTAAGGGCATTGTAGTAATATATTGTCATGTCTCGAACCGATAGCAACGGAAACTTGCTTGAAACGTGGCAGCGAAATAGTCATGACAATCAGAGCAACATAAATGACAATAAAACAACACCATTGACACAAGGAGGCCATAGTTCAACAAAAATATAATTTTATTGATATCAAGACTTTCAATTACAAATTTAATTTGACTTACAATGATGGACTAAAATAAAAGAAAAATGGAAAGAGAAAGGAACACGACTCACGACCCTAACTAGACTCAAGAAAACAAGAAAAAGACTCGGGTCCACTAAAGCTTCAGGTCCACTCGATCACTCCTGCCCATTCCGGATTTCATGAACTCCAGCTTCTAAATACCTGAAAAATGTTTAAAAAAAGTGGGTGAGCAAGAAGCTCAGTAGGATTTACATCTCTATCGCCAAGCAGAGTTTAAGTAATTAACAATTTAATCAAGAGGACAGAACTATATGCATGAACAAAATACATCAATAAATCAGTAAACATCGCAAGACTACAATCAACTAGAATCGGGTCTAACAGCAACGGATGAGACCAAATATAGAAAGTACGAACTTCAGCAAGGCTAAATAATGATATGCACAAGTGATCAATATTCATGAATTTTGGCCATATATCAAGTCAAGTCAAGCAAGCATGTACTTTCATGTATTCAGTTCAAGTGGAAGTGGAATGTGGTAGACTCAACACGTTAGATAGTACTTCGGTGCAATGCCTCACCATGTCATTACAAACTCCCATGGGCACTAGAACTTTTTGGGCACTCTCCCCAAGACCATACCGGGCCCCTTTGGTGCGTTGGCATTGAGGGTTAGATTAGAGATCCCACGAAATCTAGACATCCGCATTATTTAATGGCCAAGGGTTCCAAGAACAAGCTCAAGTAACCAAGGCAATATGTGTAAGAACATGGATTTCTTAAGATAATTACAACCACACGCTCATTAATCAAAGAGAAAAGTCATTTAACGAAAAATGACTTTAAGAAAAGATCTGAATGATTTCCAGGAATATGGTTGCAGAATAGACCCAATAAAAGTCACAATCTCGAGATATTATAGCCTGGAGAGGCTAGAATGGTCTAACACACAAAAACATATGAAAATGGTAATTTTTGGGACACCAAATGAAGTGGCGGTCAGCACTAGATCGGTATCATAAGGTGGCGGTCTCGAGGGGAATGCAATCAGGTGGGTTAGACCAAACTCAACCGGTCAGAGTAATGAACTCATCCACAAGGGCTGCGCATTTACATGAAAATGTCTAGTTAACCTGACCCCTTTAAAGCAAATCGTACCGGTTCACAAGATCGCGGTCTATCGCGCGACAGCTCCCAACAGGAGGCAGTCAAGCTAAGGCCGCAATTAGAAAACTGGACAGAAACTCGGCAGAACTCAGACAAAGCCTAGTTCCGCCCTTCGTGGTTTCCAGTGGGTTCAGGATTTGGTGGTACAACTGTAGACACATTTTTTCTTTCCCTCCCTTAACTTAAAAGTAATGTGAAAATGAAGAATGGGCTAAAAGGGGGAAAGGGCAACCAATGAATTACTCACACACAAAGAAAACATGTTGTGATCGCCACTAAGATATATAGCACGATGAAGGAGTACCACATACCTTGGAAAGGGGTGGAGAGAGTGAAGACACTCGCCAATAATGCAACGCTGGAACAGGGTGAACACGGTCCTCTGGAGACCGCTTAAGGATGTAGACGGCTAAATGATAGGCCGCTCAGCGCTAAAGAGGAATACGGGAAGAAGACCTGGTTGGCAGATAAAAAGGTCTGTAACAGGCCGCTAGCAGGAACTGGATGGCCTGAGGAAGGCCGCTTATCCCTTCAGACTGACGGAGATAGACCGCGCAGAACATCCAGATCCGGAACTATGGAACTTATTTCTCCACCCCTTCCGGCCGGCCAGAGGGGATGGGCCTCATGCTAAAGCTTCTGTTGACCTACAAAACACAGCAAATGATAAGAAAACGCAACCCAGATTAGTTTTATGAAGTGTAGTATCAATGAAGCAAATGAAGAACTAAACGCATGAATGGAATGGGGGATACCTGGGGTTGGGTTTTTTAACTCCTATGGGGCGTGAAAAATAATGGGAAAAAGAATGAACGTGAAATGCTAGTGAAAAATGCGGTTGAAAGTGAAAGACAATGAACATGCAATGATGAACGGATAATAAAATCACTAACTAAGACTCAAAGAAAACACAACACAAGACTACTCCCTGAAACCGAAAGCTTAATGGACGTGGAAAGCCTTCCTCCCTGGTTGAGATCTGCTCAAGAACTCGGCAGCACTTCGACGCAAAAGCTGGATCTCTCCCCCCTCCTCGCGAGCTTAGGCCAAGGGTGCTATTTATAGTCCCTTGAATGTCAGCCCCGAATTGAGGGGTTTTCCACGGAAATTAGGCTAAGATTTATTAAGATAAATTGAAGGCAATCCTTGTAGATCATGAAAGAAAATCCACTCAAGGAATAAATATAACTAAAAGAAACGAAAGCATATTAAGCATAAAATGTGTGTGGAGCATGGATGAAGCACGAGGTGCTAAGAGGATTTGTGATCGCCAGAGACGCGAGGGCCTCAAAAGGATATAAACAATGATAATAAAGGGAGGGATCGCAAAAATACCTTGGAAGCGCGGGAGATTTGTGAGTGCTCCTTTCTCTTCCGATCGGTCGGCCGATGAAGAGAGTTCTTCTTGATGATTACCTTTGCAAAATTAACAAACACCCATAAAAAAAAGATTGAATTAGAAACAAGGTGAGTGTAGCAACAAATTCATGATAAAAATAGACATGAAAGCATGTGTAAGAACACACCTTATTGCGTGTTGGCCCTTAAACCCCTATGCAAAAGGGTGGGAGGTATGATGATGAATGCAAAATATATGTATAAAGCAAAAGGAGGTGTGCAAGAGTTGCACTGTGGGAGATTCCTCAACGTGGTTGAGAAGGATAAACACAGAAGATGCTATGCATGCATATGTGAATAAAAGAAAAGAACTAAAAAAAAGATAGCCTGCGCTTGAACTTTGGCTTTGATATTCAATGGAGAAGAAGCCTCGATGACGAACAGTGCAACGCAAGATGGCTTCCTCCTTAGCCAGCAGCAGCAGCAGCAGCCCTAAAATCGAGAAGAGAAAAAAAATCCCCCGAACAGAGCCGCAGGGCTCTATTTATAGGGCAAACAAACAGATCTTAATCAGATCAGAACAAGCAATAATCAGCTTAGGCAAGGACTCTAGTTCCCTAATGGAGCAAAGTGATCAAACACGGCAGGGGACTGTTCAGGAAAGCTGCGTTCGAGCAGGACACGAAAGGTGGAAGACGACCTCGGTAAGGGCGTCAATTCACAAATTGACGAGTCAATTCACAAATTGACGAGTCAATTCACAAATTGACGACCTGCCATAGGGCGTGAATTGAAAACACGTCTGGGAACAAGGCGTTAATTCACGGATTTAATTTTAGCAATAAAAACTTTCTGTATTTAAAAATGATGAAGAGACGCCTGACGGAGAGGCGTTATTTAAAAACACGACCCAAGGAGGGTCGTTAATTCTTATTTTTCTATTTTAGAAATCAGAAAATTCCAGAAACTAACGCCTTTGTCTCTAGTCATCCTTTCTTCAAAACGCGCCTCAGACCAGGCCGTTAATTAAAACACGCCCCACTTCAAGTCGTGAATTCCAAAAAATAGAGAAAACTGCCAAAAAACTAGAAAAATAGGGAAAAATAAGAAGAGGGAAAAAAAGGAGAAATCCAAGAAAATTGGGGAAAATAACTCAAACAAAGTTAATTGGAGGGTCAAATTGGGGCATTACAAGGTAATATGAGATGCACTCATAGTAACGTCAATTTTGGCGTGTCTACAGCTGCCCCACCTTGGCGTCTACTTTACAAGGGAGCAGAGCAAACTGAAAAGTAGATGCCAAGGTGTGATGAGACACGCAATCATCATCACTTGATGAGAATTAAATCAAAAGCTCGAGATGAAGCAATCTCGGGAAACTCAATGAAATCAACAATGTTTGGATAAAAGAGGGAGTGTGCACGCGGGCACGAAGGAGAATGATCAACTTCCAACGCGGTGGAAGTATCCCAGGTCACAAACCTGTAGGTTTCACCATTGGGGAGCGATTACCAGCCAATGTGGACGTGCTGCAGCCAAGGTGGATCAAGGAAAGGATTGAAATAAGATGATAGAAATCCAAACAAGGAGCTTTCGAGAAAATGACCCAAAACAGCGACAAAACGAACTGAGGATTCCATTCAGCAATGAATATCTCATATCTGGAAAGATTAAGATCAATTTGACTCTCCAAATCAGCTTATCAGAATGATTTTCCAACGTTAATTCAAAGTTCTATATGAATGCATGCTGGGTTTAAAAGGAAAAATTAAAACAAATGAAAATATAAGATAATCAAGGATAATATTGTTAAACTGCCAAGACTGGGTCAAGAAACCGATTTCGCGAGCTGATACTAAGCCGAAGCCCGTTTATCCACGCACCAACTCGCAAAAGGGAACCATCGTCCCTAGTCTTGGACGGCTCAACGGCCTATCCGTGTGACTAAGACTCCTCTGGAACCATCATTGTATTTGATGAAGGGGAACTCAAATTCCAGATTTACCAAAGCCACAAGGTCCTTGATATAATCTAATAGCATAATAACATATAGTAAAATGCATACAGGGGGGATGGTGATAGCAATGAGCATGGGGGAACTGAGAAATGAGGTTCAAGCACCGTGGGGCTTGGATGATGATGTCCAGTCGGTGGGACCAAGAGCTTCTTCCTGCGCTCAAAGATTCATCAGCCAAGATATAAAAGATAACAAGCAATGGATACGGCATTTAAGCATAGCAAGCATAGCATGAATCAAAGCATCAATAGCAATCACAATATAGACATCAAAGCACTCAAAGCTTGGTGTGGATAGCATTCAAGCATGTATTAGCAAGGCTAAACATGAATTAAATCATAGCATTGCAAAGCATCATTATTTGTTGTTTGCCATGAGGATGACAATCTTGGCATGTGAGATTGAGATTGGATGATCAGGATCAATCAAGTCAAATCAGCAGAAGTTGATTAAAAGATTAGGAGATGAACGATCAGTTAATGCCCAGTATAGAGAGATGGTAATCAGGAGTGTCCATAGTGACGAATCATGATGATATTGGGAAGAATCAAGAGATTGATAGCGGTGAATGGAGAGGACTCATCCCGTGCTCTTGGTCCTTGCAAAATTATTGTTCCTGTAAAAAAACACCATCAGAAAATACAATGCAATTTTTTTTTGGATTTTGAAATATGCATATTTTGTGGGTTTTGAAAAAGATATTCAATTTTTATGGATTTTGGAAAATATTTGAATTTTTTTGATGATTTTAGAAAATACTCATTTTTTGGATTTTGATCAGGAAATATTCAAATTTTTTTTTGATTTTGGTTTAGGAGATATTCAATTTTTTTGGATTTTGACTTAAGAAATATTCAATTTTTTTGGATTTTGATTTAGAAAATATTCAACTCTTTTTTTGATTTCGGTTTAGGAAATATTCAACTCTTTTTTGATTTTGGTTTAGGAAATATTCAAATTTTTTGATTTTGGTTTAGACATTGTTAATACAGCATCAAAGGGTATTTTTGAGCCACTGGCTAGGGGTCCTTGTTCCTTCCCCTTTCGCTAAAACTGCCTAAAGCTAGCCGTGCATTGAAGGGTGGCGCCCTATAACCGACTGCCCTTGATTAACGGTGTCCCTACCAAGGCCATACCCGAGAAATATTCGGTCTTAGAGGGAGAAGAGAAGAATAATTGAGGATAAGCTTTATGCAAGATGGGAGATGTCAGGACTTGAATTCCTTCCAAGGTGTTTCCCCTCAAAGAGGTAGTCTGTTGTGCCGGGGCTTTGTGCCTGTGATTTTTAGACCCTTGACATGCATACGATCAGGGTTTTCCCTGCAGGGACTTTGCCACTCTTGACATGCCATAATTCACAATTTTGTTTTTTATCGAAATCTTGACTTGATTTTCATAATAGCCCTTTTTGGCTAGATGTATCATGAAATTTCATTTTAGTTTGGGTCAAGACTGCCCCTATTTGAGACTCCTCTCGTATTGGGGAGTACCTAGATTGGTCATCTCATCCGTCAACCTCTTGCCCCTGCATGCGGCTGAGTAAAGAAGAGAAAAGACTTTCAGATATACTCATGGCATGGCCAAAGTAGCAACGATGTTTTATCAAAGGAGCCAGCTAAGGACACCGTGAAGTGTGTGGAATGCCCAGCTAAGGGTTGCCCTTAACAAGCAAGGAGAGAATGTTGAATTCCCAGCGCGGGGTTCTTATTAACCAATGATGCTACAGAAGCAAGCCTAAAGACTTTTTTTGACAATGATTTAGTAAAGATAAAGATATGACCTAGGATAAAGGTCTGAACTACCACTCTTAATCTTGTTAAGAAGCACTTCATTTTGAAAATCAGGCGTGAAGCAATGAGGTAATTGTAAGGTTTCGCACAGCACCTACGGGCGACGCAGCGGATAACAAAAATTTTATTTGCCCGATCCCGGAGTTATGGAAAGCTTAATCTGTGCTCTAATCGGTGTTTCTAATACCCTAATTACGGGTTGCGTGTTTCATCTTGCGCGGAACGACGCTGTCCGCTAAGCCCGATGTAGAGAAACCGAGCCGCACAGCTGTACGGCCTCTAGAGCAGATCCACACGGACCATTACGCAGCGACGGTACCTCCCCGGTGCAACTTTTCCCGACTCTATCACCTTTTGGAGAGAGAGAGAGAGCAAGGGGGAGAAAGGGGAGAGGCTAAACCTCTCCTTAATGCTTAATGCTTGATTAGCATTAAGGGGGGTTGGAAGGGAGAGTTCGAATGAACTCACGTAGGTGCCATATATATAGAGTTTTGGCCCTTTTCAAAAGACCTCCAAAGGACCAAAATTGTATAGATGACCTTTCCTTTATTATACATATGTATTAAGCCCCATTTACACTCCTTTCCAAAAGGAATTAAAGGGAATTAATATATACGCTTGTATAATAATAAACCGTCACCCAAGAATCTATTGTGTGTGATCCTCTAGGCCCACAGTCACTCTAGTTTAAGGTCCATTAACTTCTAATTCCCAATTAGAAGTAAAGTAAACGTATTCTTCACTTCTACTAGAGCCGAACAATAGTTTAATTTATTCCGAACCTTTGATCACGTTGGGTCAAGTAAATCCGCGTGATCCTAGATGACCCCGGGTTTAAACCAGCCTCTCTGGTACCTGTAAGTCCACAGTTACCGCATCGATATAATCCCTCGCTCCTTCTATGAGTCTGGTACGATCGAGGGTACGGTTTCTGTCAAACCCCATGATCGTACCATTTGACTATGACCTCCTTAAAGTGTATGACGTCCGTTCTAAACGAACTCACACGACCCTGGCCAGGGATTTAACGGAGCGTCAATGTCATGACCCATTAACTGTCTGATATATACCTGACAGTGAGCGATCCCTTCTTGACCATTGACGATCTTCACACGTATCCTGGAGTGGTTAACAACTCGGCAACTCATGACTTATGGTTAAAGTCACTTAGCCAAGTAATTAAACCATTCCAATCCTCGTGTAAGATCTGATCAATGTCTCAGGTCAAAGGACCAACGATGCTACTGAGACCGTTGGATCTTCAGTTGACATTAGGTATAATCAACCATCTGAAGATCCAATAGCGGATCAGTTCAGTGTACATCCTCCAAGGACATACACCTACACATATGTGTTGGTGCCCCGCACCAATGACCATGAGACTGGTCACTGACACATCATGTGTACTGGTTTAATAGGTAATCAAAGTCCCCGAGTGATTACCCTCCAACCAGGAACAGTTTAAGGTATGTGTACATGTAAAGTCAATCTCATGTTCGAGATCCTATCTCGAGCTGACTTTACAACCACATATCATAGGGACAACGTAAAGTAACACAATCGCATATTTACGCTCAAACACCACTTTGTTAATAATGAACAAGATCGTACAACTATTGGACCTACCCGACCCGAAATTGGCCTGTACCACACCAACACTAACAGTAATGATATCATAAAATGTGTACTTATGCCAACATATTACCTTGTGACCTTTCTTGAAATAGTTGCCGCGAGAGGCGGGGTTGATCATCGTGGGATAGTCCTCTTTTAGCGAATAAAAGGATTGGAAGCAAAGATTTGGAAGTGGCTTAATAAGAAGGAGTGGTGCTCAGACCAGACTCAGACGAATCAGGAGAAAAGGAAGAGAGGCGATGGCTAGAACTCCCTCGCTAAGGCGCGGAGACCCTGATCTCATGAAAGGTCTACAGAAGGAGAGGAGAATTAGAAGGAGGAGTGAGGACTAAAGCCTCGAAAGCAGTGGGAGAAAGGGCAGATGCCCAAAGCAGTGGATGTGGAAGAAGTTGGGTCGGACCCGTGATCAGGAGGAATTAGAAGAAGAAATTGGTAGATGGAAAGAGGCGGATCTGGAGGGTCTGGGGGTTGTGGAGGAGAATCCTGATAGGAGGAATCCAGAGGATCCGGAGGAGAAGAATCTCGAGGGACGCGATGCCCTGGGAAGAAATATGGTGTAAAAGGAAGAAGAAAATGAAGGATGTGATGTCCTGGAATAGTAGAAAGATGAATCGGAAGAAAGATGGATGGTCCAGAGGTTCCGGAGGAATGAGATGCCGAGGGACGCACTGCCTAGGGAAGAGTGGATGAAAAGGATCAGGAGGGTCCAGAGGTTCCGGAGGGATGGAATCAGAAGGGTCGGGATGCCCCGAAAGAAGATAGAGAGAATAAGATGGAGAATCCGGAGGTTCCGAAGGAAGAGAATCAGAAAGGGCGTGATGCCCTCGGAGGAAGGAAAGAGAGTCCGGCGGTTCTAGAGGGGGAAGGTACCATGGGATGTGATGCCCAAGGAGAAGAGATAAGAAATCCAGAAGATCCGGACTTGAGGGTGTGTAGGGGCGCGATGCCCAAAGAGAAGGATCCGGAGGTTCCGGAGGAAGAAGACGGAAAGGGGCGCGATGCCCTGGGAGAAGAGAAAGATCCGGAGGTTCCGGAATAGTGGAATCAGAAGGGGCGTCATGCCCTAAGAGGAGGGATAAAACACCTGGAGGTTCCAGGGAAATAGCAGGAAAGGGGACGCGATGCCCCAGGGAGAGTGGATTAGAAGAGGATGAAGATGGGAAATGAGGAAGATCCGGATGTTCCGGAAGGCGGGGAAGATACGGGTCTGGAAACCCAGGAAAGAAGAAGTGCCAATGTATGCGAGTGTAATGCAACAGATGCGATGAATGCATGGATGCGACAGAATGCATGAGATGCAAAGAATATGAAGAACATGAAGGGCGAGAGGATGAGATCCTCCTCCTTACTCCTAGAGTGGCCCATGTGGATGGCGTTGAATGGAAGGTGGGTAGAATAGTGGAAAGCCCTTTGACACCAAGGTAACTGCCCCTCCATGGCAGTGAAAGTGTATAGCCAATTGGCCCAATGGATGAAGCTTCAATGATAAGTGACAACTCTCTTGGAGAGTGGAAAGCAATAGTGTGAGAGAGTTGGAAAGTTGGGATAGGAAACATCGTGTTGCCCAAGGATTGTAGCATATGAAGAATATTGATCAAGATGGGCGTTCGTCCCTTGTATGGAAGAAACTGTTCAAGATTTGAAAGTTGGAACAAGGGGTGCCCTGCCCGGCCCTTGGGCACAAACTTGTACGGCATCAACGCTTGGCATTCTCTTCTAGCGAGCAGTGGCGGGGACTCGGCCTCTTCAACCATGCTTGGCACAACAACCCAGATTGGCATCCGGCAAATAAACTCTTGCATCTTGAACAACATGGCCATGGCCAAATCTTTCTTTCCCGGCTCTTGATCATCTTCGGCACAAGTATTTACAGAAGGACGCCCGTTCCGAGTAGTAAAGGGGGGTGAAGCGGAGGCGGAAGGTTCCATGGATGGTGGAGGTGAAAGGGTGAGTGGAAGTAAAGGTTCAAACACGTCGAGCTTCTCCCTTTGCTCAGAAGCAGTCGGGGTTGGCTCGAGTTCAAAAAAGGGTGAACCTTGCTCAGGACTAGCCATAGGTAAGGGTAAACGGTTAAGTAATGGGGTAGGGGTCATAGGCATAGTGGACGGCTGAGGTGGCGAACAAAGAGGAGGTGTAATAGAAGGCTTGGCGGAGACTGGCGTAATGGAGGGTAATGGAGGTTCGGTGGAGGCCGGTGGAGTGGAGGCTATTGGGGTGGTTACGGGAGGGGTGAACGGAGAAGGTTTAGTGTGTTGAAAATGCCGGATGGGGCGAGAGGTGTTAGGGATAGGAGACATGTCTTGGTGCAACGACATGGGTGATTGGAGTATTGACCCATCGTCGTAACACCAATTAGTCTCATAAACGGGGAATGTGTTGGCGACGGTGACTTCGTCCTGAGCAGGGGGTTCATCAAGCGGTAGTGGAGGGAGAGGGAAGCGAAGGAAACTCGGAAGGGGTGCCTGCATAGCTTCATCATTGTGCGCCTCAGATTCTTCAATTGCCTGTTCTTCATCAGCCGGTTCAAGTGGACACCGTAGTGGAGGCGTATATGTGGGTGGAGGAAGGACAGCGTCCACTTGAACATTGAAATTTGCCGGCTCTTGCTCGCTTGAATTGTCGACGCCGCAACAGTCTCTCCTATCCTTCCAATCTTTCTCCATCTTTGTAATGTCGTTTAGAGCCGCGTAAAGGGGATTAACTGGAGTAGGAGGAGCGGGCCATGGGCTCGTAGAAGTGACTTTATCGATAAGAGTTTGTTGGGGAGGTGAGACTTGAGCAACCGAGGGTTGGCAGGGCCTTGAAGGAGGGGCCGCATAAAAAGGCTGTGGAAAGGGATTAATGGGATGACCCATAAAAGAACTCGGATAGGCCGGATTGCAAGGAATAAATGGGCCTTGGGGCCGTGGTAGAGGAGGAATAGAAGGAGGCGGGTATTGGATCACCCGAGGAGAAGGAGATGGGTGATGGGCTGCCCGAGTAGGAATGTGAATAGAAGAGGGAAGTGGGTGATGGGCCACCCGAGTAGGATTGGAAGGAGGATGAGATGAATGAGATGCACCCTCAACAGCGACCTTAAGGGCTTGAATTTGTTGAGGGGTGAGATGATCTAATGCATGCAAGATTTGGGAGACTTTCTCATTGTTAGGAGGAGACGGTCCCGTGGGAGTAGTGGCTCGCGATTGAAGCGAGGGACCATGAGATCGGACCTTGCCCATGGGTCGGGCAACACCATAAGAATGAGGATGTGGTCCCTTTAAAGAATTGTGGTGAGAATGATGTTGAACATGTTGAAATTGAGGAGTATAGGATGTGCTAGGTTGTGCATCCTCACAATTGAAATTAAACATGTTATTTTGTCTATCAAGGTAAACCATTATACAATCAAAGTTCAAGCAAAATAGTTTGCAAAGAAGCACACAAGTTGGAATGGTTACCCTTGATTTCTTTGTTTGATCCTTGGTGAATTAGAGTGATTTTCAACAACAATTTGGAGTGATTCACATAAGGGAGGAACCTAGTTTCAATATAAGTTCACTTCGATGACAACTAGGAACACTCTCTTACCGTATATAGGCCAACTAAACCCGGGACCTCAAGGGTACAACCTGCCCGGCGTCCGTGAGGGAATCCACGGGTGCGGGGACTTACGAAGACTTGGTTTAGGAACTTCCAATCCAAAGAGACGGAATGCTCAATGGAGGGTCCTTCTTCACCAAGAGGGTGTGTGGAATCCTAGTGTAGAGAGAGGAGGTCTCCCAAACCAAATGTCACATAATGCAAGATAAGATAAGCAGATCACACCAATATAGCCCAAATACTCAATGTAAGAATCAATGCAGCACAAATAAGCACAGGCAGCAGGGAAGCAAGTCACTGTGAACGCACAAGAAAAAGGCGACCTGACGCCAGTCGCTACCAATAAAAGAGACGACAGCGTGGCTGTCGTGAATCACTGTGCTCACAGAATGGAAAAATGCTCCTTGGTGTGAGGCGCTACCTGTAAAAGGATGCCTAAGGGAGCGGGCGTCAAATAGCGCAATGGGCAGCGAAACACGCCTTGGAGAGAGGCGCTACTAAATAAAAGAACGCCCTGAGTGAGGGCGCAAATTCTTAGACAGCATAAGAATACCAGGAGATATGATGAAAGGCGCCTTTGCAGAAGGTGTTACACAGCAAACAGACGCCCAGGGTGAAGGCGTTAAAATAAAACGCGCCTCTGTGAAAGGCGTTAATTCTTTCTGTCTCCAGAAACACTCCACGGCCAGAAGTATCAAACAGTGATAAAAAGAAGATACTCACAGTCACAACATAATCATGGCAATCAACAAATATATGAATTAAGATTTTAGCATGCTCATCATCAAAAAAATTTTTTTGGATAAGTGGAATTTCTAAAAGAAACCTATCAAACTAACATATCACATAGGGAGAGTGCTACGTGGAGCACAAAAGGAGGTGCACCGTGGGTGCAAAAGGAGATGGCACACGTGGGTGCCCAAGGGAAAGGGTAATCAAAAGAAAAACAAAAAGGCGTCTCGCCGTGATCGCCAATTTGTAGATCATGAAAGAAAATCCACTCAAGGAATAAATATAACTAAAAGCAAAGAAAGCATATTAAGCATAAAATGTGTGTGGAGCATGGATGAAGCACGAGGTGCTAAGAGGATTTGTGATCGCCAGAGACGCGAGGGCCTCGAAAGGATATAAACAATGATAATAAAGGGAGGGATCGCGAAAATACCTTGGAAGCGCGGGGGATTTGTGAGTGCTCCTTTCTCTTCCGATCGGCCGGCCGATGAAGAGAGTTCTTCTTGATGATTACCTTTGCAAAATTAATAAACACCCATAAAAAAAAGATTGAATTAGAAACAAGGTGAGTGTAGCATCAAATTCATGATAAAAATAGACATGAAAGCATGTGTAAGAACACACCTTATTGGGTGTTGGCCCTTAAACCCCTATGCAAAAGGGTGGGAGGTATGATGATGAATGCAAAATATATGTATAAAGCAAAAGGAGGTGTGCAAGAGTTGCACTGTGGGAGATTTCTCAACGTGGTTGAGAAGGATAAACACAGAAGATGCTATGCATGCATATGTGAATAAAAGAAAAGAACTGAAAAAAAGATAGCCTGCGCTTGAACTTTGGCTTTGATATTTAATTGAGAAGAATCCTCGATGACGAACAGTGCAACGCAAGATGGCTTCTTCCTTAGCCAGCAGCAGCAGCAGCAGCAGCCCTAAAATCGAGAAGAGAAAAAAAATCCCTCGAACAGAGCCGCAAGGCTCTATTTATAGGGCAAACAAACCGATCTTAATCGGATCAGAACAAGCAATAATCAGCTTAGGCAAGGACTCTAGTTCTCTAATGGAGCAAAGTGATCAAACACGGCAGGGGACTATTCAGGAAAGTTGCGTTCGAGTAGGACACGAAAGGTGGAAGATGACCTCGGTAAGGGTGTCAATTCACAAATTGACGACCTGCCATAGGGCGTGAATTAAAACACGTCTGGGAACAAGGCATTAATTCACGGATTTAATTTTAGCAATAAAAACTTTCTGTATTTAAAAATGATGAAGAGACGCCTGAGGGAGAGGCGTTATTTAAAAACACGACCCAAGGAGGGTCGTTAATTCTTATTTTTGTGTTTTGGAAATCAAAAAATTCCAGAAACTGACGCCTTTGTCTTTTGTCGTCCTTTCTTCAAAACGCACCTCAGACCAGGCCGTTAATTAAAACACGCCCCACTTCAAGTTGTGAATTCCAAAAAATAGAGAAAACTGCCAAAAAAACCAGAAAAATAGGAAAAAATAAGAAGAGGGAAAAAAGGGAGAAATCCAAGAAAATTGGGAAAAATAACTCAAACAAAGTTAATTGGAGGGTCAAATTGGGACATTACAAGGTAATATGAGATGCACTCATAGTAACGTCAATTTTGGCGTGTCTACAATACTCCCAGCTTTCACTAGGATCAAACGGCATCGCATTTGACTGAGAATCCGCGGAGAAAAAGATGGAACAACCTCCTAATTTAACCACGGGTGGAGAGGGAAAAACCAACCAGCCTAGTGATCTTGGCCTTGAAAATGGTCGCTCGATGGGCCGCCCACCTTAATACATGGTCCAACGCTAGACCGCCTATGAGTGTCGGTGGTAAATCGATAAAACTAGATAAATAGATATTTATGCAGAATACTGACCCATTTAGGACTCTGGCCTAGTAAACGGTCCATTGATGGACCGCCCGACAATTACAAGCGGTCTAATGTAAGACCATCTATAAGGGTGTCGGTGGAAAATGAAAAGAGAGAGATAAATATGGCCATTTATCCAAAGATCATGTCAAAATGGTTTTTCAATAGACCGTCGATTCATGGAACGGCCTATCGTTAGACCGTTTAATACAATGAAGGTCAACACCGAAAAGGTGAGGTCGACGCCAAAAAGGTGAGGTGGGTTAGGTGAAGGGGTGACAACGGAGGGTCTAACGGGTGAAGGTGCAAGGATTGGTGAAATGGTGGGCAAGGTGGAAGGTGCAGTGGGGGATCTGGAGGAAATGGTGGGTGTAGCGGAGGTCAAAATGGTGGGCGGAATGATGGAGGGGAGAGAAGGTGAAGGGGAGTTGGTGTATGTATGGTGGAGGGTCAAAAGATTTGTGGGAGTCTCATCATCATAGGACCACCCAGCGTTGGGAGTTAGGCGGTGAATAATATTCGCCTAAGCCGGTGCCGGTGGCTGAAGCTGCGGAGCGGGCGGGTTGTTCGGCATGGGATTCTGATGAATCCCTAATTCTGGTGCAGGATGCTGCTGCTAGGGTTGAGGTTGCTGCTGCTACGGCGCCAGCTGCTGCGGCCTCAGCGCTGTTGACACCCGTTTCTTACCGATAAGTTGAGTCATTCCTTTTACCACTATTTATTTATGTCTTGAGTTGTCCATTGCTCATTGGGCCATTTTTAGGCATAACTTTGGGCCTATTTTATGGGTACCTCCCTCCCTGACTCGGTCTGCTTCAATCCAGGACTTAATGAGCCTTGATTTTGCATAATTCATCACATTTTATAAATTTTAAGCGTCCAGCCTTTGATTGGTCAATCGCCTAGCCGTTCAGTCAATGAACGGTTGATATTGAGCCGTTCTTCTATTTATCAGATATTTAGGTGATTTTCTGAATTTCCACCGACATGCTATCGAACGGTCCTCGTATAACCGTCCAAATTAATGGAACGATATTCATATAGCCGTCCAGTTCCCAGAGTCCCCAGAGCGTCAATTTTTTAGATATTTATCTATTTATCTATTTTATTTGAATTTATCACCGATAGGCCATGAACAGTTAGAGTTCGGCCGCCTCATGAATTGAGTGGTCTATCACGAGGCCGTGCCATCCATCAAAGTTCAACGGCGAAATAGTCGGTCAATTCGATGGATATTTTGGATTATTTTTCTATTTATCTAATTTCCACCGACAGCCTTGGACGGTCTTCCAATAGACCGTGCAATAGACTGGGCGGCCTATCGAGTGACCACTTAATGGCCCGATTTCTAAGGTTTTAATGAATTTTCTCTCTCCAATCCGTGGCTAAACCCTTAACTTTTCCCTCATTTTCGCCGAGGTTTCTCAACCAAATGAGATACCATTTGATCTTTATGGGAGATAAATCAATTATCTACACATTATCTTTTGATATCTCAACCTAATTTTCACAGAAAACCCTAAATTCGATGCTAGGTTTATGGGCTCTATAAATAGGACCCTTAGTCCAGGCTTTGAAAGGGGGGGATCTAAGGTCGACGGCAAAGCCCTGCCGCATTTTCGAGCGACCTATAGTTAGGGAGGGAGGCCTTCTACTTCCACTCAGGCCTCCTGTTCAGGGAGTATTCATTTTTTTGAGTCTTTGTTTTAATCAACCCACCATCCTTTTCTTCATTGCATGCATCGTTTTCTTCACTCTCTTCCAACATTTTTACACTTCTCACATCATTTTCACACCCTCCCATTTGTTTTGAGGCCCTTTAGGGGTTTAAAAACCTCCCAGGTATCGCCCATTCCATGTTATCGCGCTTATTTTCCATTCTTCTTTATAGTTGCTACACTCCTTAGGGCTAATTTGGGTGTCATTTTCATTTCTCCTACTTTGTTTTGCATGTCAGCATCATCCTAGCACGAGGCCCATCCTCTCTGGCCGGCCGGGAGGGGTGGAGGATTAGATCCTACGGTTTGGAGTTAGGCAGCATCGAAGGGTCGTCGTCCGCCCATCTACAAGTGTACACGGCCCACATAGGACCGGGTAACTCCTTATTGCGGCCGTCTGCGAACCGTGCTATCACCAGACTCATCTTCGTCCCGCTTCCTACTTCGGCGCTTGGAGCGGTCTGTCGAGCGACTGTCCTATCCACTGAGCGGATCGTCCAGGATCGTCTACGCCTGTCAGCGCTGAACTTCAGGCGAGTGCTTTCTCCCCTTTTCCAGGGTACGTCTTACCATGCGGTACCCGTGTCTTGGTGGCGATCATGATCACACACGCCCTTTCCATCCTTCCTCTCTTCCTTCATATCGCTTGTCTTTACATCTTTAATTTTAGAAAAGGAAGGCAAGAGAAAGGAGAAAGGTGGGAAAACATGTCAACATCCCATTTTTTGGCGATCACGGTGGGATGCCTAGTGCCCATCGTATTGGTGTTGTGCTGACCACCTTCTATCTTTGTTAGGTTTGTCTTCTAAGTGATTTCAGGTCGTTATCTCATCATCTTTCATCTCCGTCCTCTAGAGTTTACACGGTTCCTTTAGAGCCGTTCGCGTACCTGCACGGTCGGGAGGAAGCCGTTCTGTTCTAACCGCTAGTAGTGATCATTCTGCGAACCTGCTGCCTTCAACGGTCTCACGCAGGCCATTCATTTGTTTCCACGGTCTTCTATAGACCGGGTACTACTGCTGGCTCAGGTACGCTTTTGCGTTTACACTAGTGATTTCTGTTGACATTCGGCGGTCTTTTCAAGTCCGTCCCAGAGTTTGAACGGTCTGTCGACATGCCATTGTGTCAGGTACGCCTCTGTTCATGTCCCCTTCGCCCATTCTAGGTTTTGTCTTATTGTCGATTCTGGTTTTATTACTCCCTGCCATTGAACGGCCCTCACAGGACCGTCGACCTCGCTGGACGGTCTCCCACAGACTGTTTATTAATGCTATAGTGCACCCAGTCCTTCATTTTGATTACTATTTCAGATTATCTCATGTTATTTCGATGCTGTTATTGATCTCCCCTTTGCTGTCAGTTGGGTTTGCATGATTCCCTTTCATACTTATCATATTTGGTTGCCCATTGTTCGCTAAATCTATGTTAGATTCTTGCATGCACTCCGGTGCACATATGACCATATAAATTTTTCATATTAGTCGCATTCCTATCTTGGTAGGGGAACCTCTCGTCTCCATATTCCTTGGAGCCGACTAGGTGACCTTACCCGGGACCCTTGAATCCCCTTGAAGCATTAGGGTTTCTAACCCTCCTTGTGTTGGTTTTATAGACTTTGAATGGTCCATAGAGATCCCCCAGACCAGATCCACAAATCATGGGAGATTAGGTAAGTTTTGATTAAACAAATCCAAGGAAAGGGGCTGGCCTCGAGGTGGAAATAGAAGTCAAACATGGCTGCATCGGGGCTGGCGGTCTATCGGAGGTAGGTGGCGGTCGACCGCTACTGAGACAATATGTAGCTTGTTCATTTCTGGAATTTTTGGTCGACCGCCCTGGGCTGGCGGTCGACCGCCACGGGGAATCCATCAGCCAGAGGGCTGCTGGCAGGGGCGGTCGACCGCCCCTGTGCTGGCGATCGACCGCCAGCTGGGCAGACCCCAGATCTAGAGGGCAAGGGTGAATAGATATGCCCCTCTTTTCGCAATGCAACTCTCTTTAAAGCTAGATGATGATAATAGCAGCGGAATATAACTAGCTTGACGAAGGACACAAATGATTTACTTAGCAAGATGATTACGCAATATAGATATTGAACCTAAGCATGCATCTAACATAAAGCAATCGCACAAGCAAACCATAACACACGAGATTTTAAGGTGGTTCGGACTGAATCCCCCGTCCTACGCCCACCCCTCACCAAATCCGCTGAGGCTCCACTAGTGCCACGCACTGAACCGCAAATCGGAAAGACCTCTGATTGCCTTCCTACTAACCACAGGTAGGGACGTCAACACCGTAGATCGGATATCTTCCGATTGCCTTCCTACTAACCACCGGTAGGGACGATCTTCAATTTTGATTGTTTGAAAGAAATGGAAAGAGAACAAATAGAAATCACTCAAACAAGATATAGAATATGCTCAAAGTAAAAAGATCTTGTCTGAGTTACAGGAGCTTGAATCTGATACTTCGATGGTGTCTTCTTCCTTGAGAGATGATCTTCCTTGAATCTCTTTTAGTTGATGAGGAAGACTATGGATGTAGCTTGGATCTTCCTTTTGATCTTCTTGAGTTGATGAAGAGGTTTGAGGATGCAGTTTAGATCACCCTTGAGATGATGAAGAGGATGAAGTATGCAGCTTTATCTTCTCTTGGCTTGGGCTTGATCTCCTCTTGAAGTAGCTTCAATCACATGAGAATTTCATGAAGAACTTCTTCCCGGAGTACTGTTCAGGGCTACAGTACTCGAACTCCTCTCCCTTGAACACACCCTTGCATCCTCCCTTGAATCCCCTTGAAGCATTAGGGTTTCTAACCCTCCCTTGTGTTGGTTTTATAGACTTTGAATGGTCCATAGACATCTCCCAGACCAGATCCACAAATCATGGGAGATTAGGTGAGTTTTGATTAAACAAATCCAAGGAAAGGGGCTGGCCTCGAGGTGGAAATTGAAGTCAAACATGGCTGCATCGGGGCTGGCGGTCGACCGGAGGTAGGTGGCGGTCGACCGCTACTGAGACAATATGTAGCTAGTTCCTTTCTGGGGAATTGTCAGCTGACCGCCCTGGGCTGGCGGTCGACCGCCACTGAGAATCCGTCAGCCAGTGAGCTGCTGGCAGGGGCGGTCGACCGCCCATGTGCTGGCAGTCGACCGCCAGCTGGGCAGACCCCGGTTTATGCCGGGTCAGTCCGTTACCCTCTTTAGCTCCGTCGCTTGAGTCCTTTAGCAGGCCGTTCTCATCTGTGGCATCAACCTTGACAGTCTTGAAGATTTCTATTGATTATATCACTCTCTATAATCAAAATTTTGTTCCGGGGGCTCCGCCCCCAGAAACCCCCGCAAGGGGCAGTGCCCCCTTGACCCCCGCGACCAGACCACGTAGGTCGATCCGCGTGCGAGGGCGCAATCATTGAGCTTTCCCCTTTGCCATCTCTACTCAATTCCTTATCCATTCATTGGCATATCTGTCAAAAACAAAACATCACGTATGTCAATCATATGAGAGTTAAAACAAAATTGACTTATAGTGTTTAGCTATTATCAAAACCAAGAATATCCAATAACTCAAATGACCACAAGATGATGTCGAATGACCCAAACCATAGGAAGACTCAAATGATCACAGGGGCACAACATTCTCCCCCTTTTTGATGATGGCAACACTGTGAGTCATTATGTGGCAGGAATATCTAAAATGACAAAGTTTATGACATATGCGACATGTGCAGCTCAAGATCCATGATAGTGAAAGCATGTGAATGCGGATATGTATGCATGGATGATCAAAGCATGTGAATGCTATGCACAAACCCCTATCACATATGCAGACTCAAAGCTCACAAGGTTCTCTCCCCCATGGACTCTCTCCCTTTCATAATTCACTCTCCCCCATTGACAACGCACAAAGGCCGCACAAAGGATGGACAAAGGTATTAAAGGACTCACAACAAGACATTTAAGGATAGACAAAGTATTAAAGGACTCACAACAAGACATTTTCTCCCCCTTTGACAACAGCAAAAAGGAGGGATAAGATAGAGAAGGTGACTAATGTCTGAGAGACCAGAAGTGAATGAGATTGGAGAGCAAGCCATTATATGCAAACCTGAAACATATCGCAAGCAACATATATGGTTCAAAGCTAAAGAATTCCGAGATCATCAATAGAGTTTGAAAAGTAGCTACATCCAAGATTTAATAGAAATGAACCAAAGGTGCATATCATGTCAGTGTTTAACCTTCCCTTGTCTTATATATCCATATTCAATAACTACAAAGGGAATAACACACAAACTAGTATTGAGGCTAAACAATCATGACTAAAGCATGGAATTTGCTGAGTTCAACAAATTTGATTTTCAATATCTTTTGAATTTGACAGCACATGACTCATATTTTACGACCAATCAAGTCTAGTACATGCCTCCTAGCCGTAAGAATGCACGTTGTTTAGACGCCAGTATCCCTAGGTATTTGGCAAGACTGACGGTTATGCTTCAGAATGAACAGAGATAGCAAAGTCATGTCATGATATATCCAATCTCATTTTTGTGATGAGAAGATATATTTCTTAGCAATTATGCCAGTGCTCTACCTAGAGTCCAAATATAATTAAGACAGAGATAACAGGGGCACATCATGACATATCATTCGTTACTTGATTTGATGACGTGACATATTTCTCCATGTAATAATATCATTGCTCTGTCAAATGGATTTCCAAGAATTTCAGCTCATCAAGATGTTTAAGAACAATACTAAGCCTGAGTGTATCACCAAGATGGTCATGAATTTTAAATTTTCAGATATCAGGATAGTCATGCAAAGCACAATATGCAGTCTCTAGTTAAAGTCTATTAAAGCCACAGAACATAGATGATTTCAAAATAAATATTTTTGAACTTCAAGGAAATCATTAAATCTGAATCATTTTCATTGGATGGACAATCATCATGGCATATAATAGAAAGTTCTTACGCCGTAGTTCTATCGGTCTCATGATCTCATATTCAGACTATAAGCCATGAAGTTCAGATTGCAAGAGAGTAAGAATAGCAGTAGGACTCCCCCTAAGGATATGCAAGGAATGCACTCAAGGAGTTATGTGTGCAAGCAAGTGTAATGACAAATGTCAAGGAGAGAGCGACTAGAACCATGCAGGGGTTGACTTGATCAAACATGAATTTGGCAGACATGAAATGCATGACCCAACGCATGGTTGTACACTTATTAAATGTAACAGAATGAAGATTAAACATATGCATGAATGCTGCAAAGAGATAACTCCCCCTTACTATATGGCCTAAATGCGACAGTGACGCATGGTACTTGACGGAGGTGAAACCTCACACATATTGAGTGCTTCTAGGCAAGCATAACCTGCCTTTCCATATATCAACATTTGAAATACCATGGCCATGCAAGAATGATGCTACACAAACCATGTAATACATTATGAACATGAATTCAATTTTATTAAGCATTATGACTACATGCAATGCTACACCATATGCAAAATGACATATTTACATATAAACAATGCATGGACACAAATCTGTAAAAACACACAACTAAATTGAACAAAATCATCATTTCAATTTTTATTGGCCTGGGGTCGGCAAAGACCAAGCTCCCTTCTGAGTGTTGAAAACCTATCATTACACAAGGGCTTGGTGAAAATATCAGCAATTTGATTTAGAGTATCAACAAAATGTAGTTCAAAATTTTTCTTACCGACCTCATCTCTAATGAAGTGATGCCTAATCCCAATATGCTTAGTCCTAGAGTGCTGGACTGGATTTTTTGCAAGGTTGATAGCACTAGTGTTATCACACAGATTCAGGACACAATCAAGATCCACTAAGTAGTATTGGAGTTGGTGTTTAATCCATAACACTTGGGTGCCACAGCTCTCCGCAGCAACATATTCTACCTCTGCGATTGAGAGGGCAACCGAGTGTTATTTCTTGGAGGCCCAAGAAACTAAACACCCGCCCAGAAACTGGCAGTAGCCACTAGTACTTTTGCGATCCAACTTTCATCCAGCATAGTCCGCATTAGAATAAGATATAAGAGATAAATCACATGATGACGGATACCACAATCTCAAATCTTGAGTGTCGTCAAGATATCTAAGGATACGTTTGACGGCAGTCATGTGGGATTCTCTAGGACAAGCTTGAAATCTAGCACAAAGGTATATACTAAATTGGATATCTGGTCGGGATGCAGTCAAGTAAAGCAAAGAGCCGATCATACCTCTATCAACAGCTCCTTGATGTATTTGGCTTGACTTATGAAGCAACCATCTTGTCCTTGGTTGACCTGCAAATCGAGAAAGAATTGGAGTTCTCCCATTAGGCTCATCTCAAATTCGCTAGTCATGAGGTTAGCAAATTCCTCACACATTTTAGATTTAGTAGAACCAAACGCAATATCATCAACATAAATTTGAACAATCAAGATGTTCTTACCTTGCTTCATGGTGAAAAGTGTTTGATCTACCTTACCTCGTGTGTACCCTTTTTCAACGAGGAATGAGCTTAGTCTCTCATACCAAGCTCTTGGTGCTTGCTTAAATCCATAAAGTGCCCTTTCTAGCTTGTATACAAAATCTGCATGGTTAGAATTCTCAAAGCCAGGGGGCTGCTCAACATAGACTTCTTCTTTGATCAAGCCATTCAAGAAATCACTTTTTACATCCATTTGATACAGCTTTATTCTAAGGGAGCATGCAAAGGCTAGTAAAATTCTAATGGCTTCGAGTCTAGCAACTGGGGCATAAGATTCATCAAAGTCTACCCCAAATTCCTGATTGTACCCTTGAGCCACCAATCTAGCCTTGTTTCTTATTATCTTACCATCCTCACTTAGTTTGTTCCTATAAACCCATTTAGTGCCTATGACAGATTGTTATGATGGTCTAGAAACAAGATGTCAAACTTTGTTTCTTTCAAACTGGTTCAACTCGTCTTGCATTGAATTTATCCAGTTTTCATCTTTTAGTGCTTCATCAATGTTTTTGGGTTCATGCTGAGAGACAAGAGCAAGTTGATCTAATTCTTCCACAATCTTAAAATGTGACCTTATTCTAGGTGGGTCATTCAAGCTGCCAATGACATTTTCTAAAGGATGATTCTTAAGAATTCTAATGTTTGTAGAATCATTACCTTCTCCTAGAGCTTGATCCCTTGCATTGCTTGATTCAGTTAGGTCACCATCTTCTCTTGTTTCTTCTTGTGGAGAATCATTATTTTCCTTCATGCTTAGGAATTACCCATCTTCATCATTTTTCCTGCAAGAGTTATCATTGTTAGAATCATCGTGATATTCATCAAAGGAAACATGGAGTGATTCTTCCACTGTTTGACTCTTGACATTATAAATTCTATAAGCCCTAGATCTATCAGAATATCCAAGGAATATACCTTCATCGCTCTTGGGCTCGAATTTATCTAAGTCTCTTTTGTCATTATTGTGGATGAAGCATTTTGACCCAAACACTTTCATATGTGAGAGAGAGGGCTTTTTACCTTTCAGCAACTCATAAGGAGTCTTTTTGGTGTGTGGCCTTACCATAGAGCGGTTGATAATGTAACATGCTGAGTTTACCACCTCAGCCCAAAATTTCCTTGGGAGTTACCGTTCGGCAAGCATTGTTCTTGCCATCTCTATAAGTGTTCGGTTCCTCCTTTCAACTACACCGTTTTGCTCCGGAGTTCTTGGTGAAGAAAATCAGTGTGAAATACCTTCAGCCCTTCAAAGATTATAGAAGTCAGCATTTTCAAATTCACCACCGTGGTCAGATTGAATCTTGGAAATTTTAAACTCACCGTCCTGATTTATCTTCATGTAGAGTGCCTGAAACTCATCAAAAGCATCATTTTTATGTGTGAGAAAGAAAACCCATGTGAACCTAGAAAAGTCATCCACCAAGACGTATCCATATTTTCTACCACTTAAGCTAGTAGTTCTGGTTGGTCCAAACAGGTCCATATGAATTAGCTCGAGTGGTTTAGATGATGTATTTTCAGATCATCCCTTGAAAGATTTTCTTGTTTGTTTACCTAGGACACATGCATCAGAGAACTTGTTTTCTTGTTTAAATGATAATTCAGGCAACCCTTTCACTATTGAATGCTTTAACACATTATGTAAGACATTGTAACTAGCATGTCCTAGTCTACGATGCCATAACCATGCAATTTCAGATTTTGGTGCAGCAAGACAAAGGTTTGAATAAGCAAGATCATCTAAGTCAATCATGTAAACATTGTTGACTCTCTTACCCGAAAATTTTACCTTGTCAGATTTTGGTTCAAAGATTTTACATTCTTGAGAATCAAACAACACTGTGTGACCTTTATCACACAATTGACTTATGATGAGCAAGTTATATTTCAATCCTTCAATTAACAACACATTTCCAATGGAGTTGGAGAGATTCTTACCTACATTACCTGTTCCAATGATTTTTCCTTTGTTGTTCCCTCCAAATGTGACGTATCCTCCTTCCTTTTCCTCCAAGAGATAAAATTTTATTTTATCTCCAGTCATGTGTCTTGAACAGCCGCTATCAAGGTACCACCTGTTATGCATGGCTGCAAGACATTCCTGCACAAGTAATTAAGCAATTGTGTTTGGAACCCAACCAAATTTGGGTCACATCAAACTCTTCAGATTTTCAAAACATGAAACCATTTCTTTTGGAATCCACACCTTCCTAGCATTCATGTTTTGTTTGCTTGGAGCAGGTATTTGGTTTTTCTTTTTAGCTTTGACATTCATATTTTGTTTAGAAGCTCTTTGTTGAATTTTGTGGAAGTTTGAGAAAATTTGCTTCTTAAACCATTGAGGCCGTTGGTTGGTTTTGGGTTGAAAGTGATTGTTTTGCCACCTAGGGGATTGATGCACACAGAGGTCACAATTGCCCCAAGAATATGATGGTATTGGCCTATATGAATGTGCAATCAAGTTATGGTGATATCTGGAAGATTGACCATGCAATGGTCGAGGAAGTGTTGACCTATGCTGCAGGGAAGGTCGACCTTTCTTAGGCTTTTGGATAGACTTTTTGGGAATTTCAGTGACTGCCTCTTCAATCTTTTCTTTCCCCTTCTCCTTTTGTTTTTGCTGATTTTATGTGGGAGTTGTGTTTGAGGTGGAAACTTCAGAAGATGAAACAAATGTGACAGTTTTTAGCCCAAATGGCCTTTGTTTGTTGGATCAAAACCCAACCCATCTTTGTTATGGTTCATTCTAGTTCCTAGCAATGCATCTAGGTTTTGTCTTCCATCCACAAATTTTTCTAAAGATTGTTGTTTATCCTTCAACTCTTTTTGTAAGTTTTCAATATTTTGAAGAAGTTGATTGTTGACTTGTTTGACAGCTTCGTACTTCTCATTACTCAATTTGTTGTTCTTTTCATAGCTTTACATTTTTAGCTTGATGATATCAATCTCATTTCTCAAATTTTCATTTTCAGTTTCCAAGTCAGCCATTTCTTTTCTTCCCTCTTCCAAATCCTCAATCATTTTCTTAAGATCCTCAATTTCAATTTCAAGTGAAGCATTCTTGACATTTATTTCATGATCATGCACAAATGAGTTAATTTTCTTTTTCAATGATTTATTCTCCTTTTTGTACATTTCATATTTTTCCATGAGTTGTATATATGCTTCCTCCCAATCATCAATTGTATAATCTTCAAATGAAGAATTTACCTCAGTTTCTTCATCACCTTTGGCCATAAGATAGAGATCTTCTTTTTCTTTATCCGAGGAGCTAGTTCCGTCATCACTTTCCTCTTCATCGCTCCATGTGGACACCATGGCCTTGTTCTTCTTCTTGCCCTTCCATTTGTCAGCTTTTCTGAATCTGTCGGGACAATCATTCTGGAAATATCCTGGGTTATTGCAAGAATAGCAAATGATTTTATCATATTTCTTAGAGTTTTCAGAATTAGATTTGAAACCATTTCTTACCTTTGACCTTCCTCTCATGAAGCTCTTACCTTCCTTTCTCATGAATTTTCTGAACTTACGTGTGAGCATGGCTACGTCATCCTCATCT
The DNA here is from genome assembly GCA_022559845.1 of Amorphophallus konjac. Lineage (NCBI taxonomy): Eukaryota > Viridiplantae > Streptophyta > Magnoliopsida > Alismatales > Araceae > Amorphophallus > Amorphophallus konjac. The sequence goes on along the minus strand of CM040123.1, from coordinate 226,760,033 downwards.
CGCTCACTTGTCGAATCCTCACCTTCATCAGAAGAGCCTTGACCGCTTGGTCCTGCTTTAAGAGCTAGGGGTTTTTCTTAGGCACCTCAGCCTCTTTGTTCTTAAGGTTGATCTCATAGGCCATTAATGGCCCAATGAGTTCATCTACTTTGGTAGTTGCGAGATCTCTCGATTCTTCAACCACGGTAGCCTTTGTGTGCCATGCGGGAGTCAATGATCTGAGAATCTTTCTCACAATTTCTTGTTCTGAGTATTTCTATCCCAAATCAGTTAGACTATTAGTAAGCATAGTTAACCGAGCATACATAATCTGAATTGACTCATCAGGCTTCATGCAGAACATTTCATATTCAGAAACTAAAATGTTGACTTTTGTTTCTCGTACCTGAGAGGTTCCTTCGTAGATTACCTCTAACTTATCCCACATTAGTTTTACAGATGCGTAGGTAGCCACTCTTGAGAATTCAACTGGATGGAGTGAGCATTGCATGATGTGTTTAGCACTCCAGTTGACAGTGGATTGTCTTATTTGTTCTTTGGTCCACAAGTCCTCATTATCCGTAAGCTCATACGGACCTTTGCTGATCACTCGCCAAAGTTCGTAGTCTTGAGCGCGAATGAACACCTGCATGCGATGTTTCCAATAAGGATAATTAGTTCCAGTAAAGTAAGGAGGTCTATTAACAGAATGGCCTTCAGGTAAGAAACCTTTGGACGCTAATCCACCATTTCCCTCAAGGTCGTTGGACCCTATAATGAGAGATTAAGCTCTGATACCACTTGTTTAGTAGTGGACAGCGGATCTAGAGGGGAGAGGTGAATAGATCTTCCACTCTTTTCGCAATGCAACCCTCTTTAAAGTTAGATGATGATAATAGCAGCGGAATATAACTAGCTTGACGAAGGACATAAATGATTTGCTTAGCAAGATGATTATTTAATATAGATATTGAACCTAAGCATGCATCTAACATAAAGCAATCACACAAGCAAACCATAACACACGAGATTTTAAGGTGGTTCGGACTGAATCCCCAGTCCTACATCCACCCCTCACCAAATCCGGTGAGGCTCCGCTAGTGCCACGCACTGAACCGTAAATTAAAAAGACCTCCGATTGTCTTCCTACTAACCACAGGTAGGGACGTCAACACCGCAGATCGGACAACTTCCGATTGCCTTCCTACTAACCACCGGTAGGGATGATCTTCAGTTTCGATTGTTTGAAAGAAATGGAAAGAGAACAAATAGAAATCATTCAAACAAGATATAGAATATGCTCAAAGTAAAAGGATCTTGTCTGAGTTGCAGGAGCTTGAATCTGATGCTTCGATGGTGTCTTCTTCCCAGAGAGATGATCTTCTTTGAATCTCTTCTAGTTGATGAGGAAGACTATGGATGTAGCTTGGATCTTCCTTTTGATCTTCTTGAGTTGATGAAGAGGTTTGAGGATGCAGTTTAGATCACCCTTGAGATGATGAAGAGGATGAAGTATGCAGCTTTATCTTCTCTTGGCTTGGGCTTGATCTCCTCTTGAAGTAGCTTCAATCACATGAGAATTTCATGAAGAACTTCTTCCCGGAGTACTGTTCAGGGCTACAGTACTCGAACTCCTCTCCCTTGAACACACCCTTGCATCCTCCCTTGAATCCCCTTGAAGCATTAGGGTTTCTGATGAGGACATCTCCCGGCATTCCCTATGGCACGAGGCGACTCCGACTTCGTGACCCCTTGGAGATGTGGTCCTCATGACTATCTTTATTTGTTGCTTATGTAGTTTCTTTATTTGAGTCATATCATGTGTAATTTTCCTTTATTTGAGTCCATTATCTAGGTCTTAGAGTTAATTATCCAAGTCTTGAGTCATTTGGACCCTTAGTTGAGGACATTGGGCCCAGTTAGTGGGCTTGGCCCATGGGCGCCCCCCCCTGTCTCTTGGTCTTTTGCATTTATGCACTTTGTTAGGGGGTTTTGTGCAAATGGTCCAACTCTATATAAGGACCCCCCCCTCTCCCATTTGTGACAACTTTTGATGAATTGAAAAAATTAAACCCTCAAGTATTCTCTCTCCCTCTCTCTATAGTTCTCTCTCTCTCTCTCACTACTTCTCCCTCTCTCTCTCTAAATTTCGAAATCCCCTCTCTCTCCTCCCTAATCACCCTTCTTTAAGACCCCTCCCCCTTCCCTATACACTCATTCAATTCCCCCTCCAACCCCTAGGTGGAAACCCCTTCTCCTAGGCACCCTTTCATCTTCCCAGGCACCCTTTCACCTTCCCAAGGCCACTCCCCACCCTTCCCAAGCCATATTCCTCCACCCAAGACCCCTTTCCCCTCTCCAAGGGACCCCTTCACCTCCCTAGGTCGTCCATCCCCTTCCCCTCCCTCCTAGGGTCGCACCCCCCTCCATCTCCACCCACATACACCACCACCACCTTAGCCTCCCCTCCACAAATCCATTCCAGCCCGCAGGCAGTTTCTGGCCCCAACTTGCAGAGCATTTTCCAACCCGTTCCAGGAGGATTCGGCATCCAAGCGCTTCAGCAAACTTGTGCATCCACGAGTCTTCTCCGCAGGCGAGTTGGAATCGCTCCGTTCCAAGATCGTGGCCGGCCGCTAGCTCCGTTCTACCGCGACTGCGCACTGGGGGCTCAACCAGAAGGCCATCTCTGTTCGACCTTCGTGCAGCGGCCAAGACTGGAGGAATCGGTCATCAAACTCTTCATGAAAATTCTTCCTCCCCCTGTCAGCTTTCAGAAGCCGAAGACGGAGCATCGTTTGAACGCCGTAAGTGGAAGTTACCATTTTTATACCGCCGGGCGTTCGTTCTGCCTCCTGTCTGTCTTCCCCGACCTGTCCCCCTTCAACGGGACCATCCTGTCCACACGGACTTCAGACAGTGGCGAGGCCGGCTCCGTTGGAAAGTAGACCTCCCCACGCTTCCATCGACACCGGCCGTTTGCAAAACAGAGCCCGGGAGCGTTCGTGGCGTCCTCGGCAATCTGCTGTTCAGAAGCTGAACCTGTGCAGGTCCTGAACAGGGACCCCGTTCGGTCGATCGTGGCAGCCCGGCTCGTGCAGAACGAAAATCCATAAAATTTGAGGCGCACCCCTATTCTGTTACGAAGCCAACGACACCGACCGCGCCTCCGGCAAAATTCCAGAAAGTGTTCTACGGCTACATCAGTGACTGCTGGTCCAGAATCCCAGAACCGGACAGGTTTCGGTATCGACCGCCGGTGTGATAATTAACCAATTTTCCCCACCCCGCTTGGCCGGCTGAAGGCCCCACCCTGCGTGGTGGTAGTGTTTGGTGTAAACTCCATAACCCCCACCCCGAGATTCCCCCTCCTGCGAGAGGCGTAGTTTTGTAATTAACTAACCAGCAGGTCAAGCTACCCCGCCGCGGCGTTCGGGTGCATACCCACGCCTCCCGGCGCGCCCATCGTCTCCGGCCGGGATCGGTGTCTTCACACCGATCAGGTGAGCTTCTGGTCCCTCTCCTGGTCCTCATTTACTTTGCTTAGCTAGTATCGTTTCCTTAGCTCGTTGGCGGTAATTGAGTGCCCGGACTTGATTGTTTGTGAAACCACGAGCGCACCACCGTGGCAAGTGAGAGAGCGCCACCCAAGCCCACGCCCCAGCATGCTAGCCCGCCCATAAATTGGGTATCCCAGGCCCATTAGGGGTCAGCCATAAGCCCACCAACCGGTGGAAACCTTAGGGTCCCACCCCGGATCCTCGCCGGCATCACTCGGACCCACTGGGAGCGCATGTGCGTCGCGTGAGATAGGTCGCACGGTGAGCCGAATTGAGAGCTTGTATGCTTGTGGATGCATAGGTCTAAGGGTCATTATCATCCTAGGTAGACCGTGTCACATCAAATGGTATCAGAGCAAGTTTTAGACTTGTCTCTACTAAGTCTAGTCCTAGGGCGCATTGTCATCTAGTTCATGAATCATGGCTACCACATACCCATCCCACTCGGCCCACTACCGGGATCCGATCAACCCAATACTTTGGGACATTATTCGAGATGAGGGTGTTACCTTTGATGGGTCGCATGCTAGTGATTACCTCAAGTGGGAGGCTGCAATGGAAAGGAACTTTGAGAGGAATCGGGTATACGGACACACAAGAGTTTGTAGGGCCAAGGGACAAATTCGGGGTCAAGCCAAGATAGAATTGGAACACATAGAGGCCATAAGAAGGATTGAGAGGCAAGAGCCCATTCACTCGTGGGAAGAGATGACGAGAGAACTTAGGAAAATCTACATTCCAAAACCTTCCTACTCTTCCTACTCACACACCCCTAGCCCGAGGAGCACCACCACTACTCAATCCCAACCCGGCCAACTTAAGACCATCCATAGGACTCCGCCCCCACCACCCCTAACCGATCCCCTCTCCACATTTCGCCACCAACTCCTCTCCCTTAGAACCCAACTGTCCCAACTACCCACCCCTCCACCTAGGCCCCCAAAGACCACCACCCTCCAACCCACAAATCCCTACCAAACCCCTCCACCCCAAAGAGTTGAGAAAGTGATTGAAGTTCATGAAGCTCCCCTTGAATGGGAGGAAGAATTTGAGGCACAATGCCAAGAGTCAAGTCAGGAAAACCCAATCCCCACCAACCTTCCCCAATTAAAACTCACTTCCATAACCCTCACCGTTCAAACCCAAGTGGATCCCGTGCCCACCCCTCCACCTAGGCCCGCACCGGTCACCACCCCGCAACTCACTATTCCCCATGAGACCCATACTCCCCAAACCCCCGTAGCCCCTACTACTACCCCTCCATTATCCCCTATAAGGGATGCCCCACCCAAGATCGACCAATCCAACTGTCTTCACCCAACCCACCTTCCACTTCCAACTACAAACCTACCCCAACCTAGACTCCCACTACCTCCACTTCCAACCCCAACCCAATTCCGACCTTGCTCATCACCTTGGGGGCGCCATGCACCTACCATCACCACCCCACCCCGAACATACTCTCTCACCTCTTTGGAGGAGGAACCCATACCCGACCCCAAAGTGGTGAACACCCCGGACCCAATTCCCAACATGGAGACCACACATGTCCAAATTGAAGAAAAAAACTCACATGGTAACCTTCACCCTACACCACCCTCTCTAGATGGGACCGAGCTTATTTTAGGAGAGACCCTTGTTAGCTGGTTGATGGGTAGCCCAATTAGAGAGATAATGGCCCATGCCTACCCTCTCATGGAACAACACCTCCCCATAGTCCCTCTCTCCTCTTATCACACCACTATCCAATCCTCCTATGAGGTTGAGAGTTGGGATGACCTTCTTAAGGGCCTAGCATGGCAAATAGAGTTGACCGACATGTTGGCCACAATGGCTGACCAACCTAGGAGCGTTGACCTCCTACATCTATGTGTCGGATCCATCACCACAGCTTACACTGTAGGTTGCTACACTAGCGACCTCCTTCTAATCCTCCCTACACCGGATGAGCCTGCTGCTCTCCATGAATTAGAATTGCTTATCTCGGGTAGAGTGTCAAACCATCCCTTCCTGGCTGATCCACCCACCAAAGACTTCGGCCCAATTATTTCTTTAGAGAAGGATGACTCACCGCTACATGAGGACCTGGAGTTCCTCTCCCTAGGGGACCCTTACCATGACCCCTTTGACCCCTTCCTATGGGAGTCTAGACCCCCATGCAACCCACCCCCCTTACCCACCACCCACCCTTTCCTACCCTCACCCACCTTAATAGACCAGGCCCACTCTATTTTCCCAGACCCATTTGACCCCTATGAGAGGAAACTCCCACACCAAGCCATACACATTAGGGATGCCATTTGGGAAGGAATGCATGTGTCTAGACACACCACACCGCTTGACATGATTCATGAGTCAGGTCCATTCATTCAAATCACCCACATGACATGTAAGAAGTATGAGTGGTCTATGTACGGATGTAATGGCCCACCCTCGTTCGTCGCAAGTCTTAGGCATGAGAGAAATATTCAAGGAAGTTCGGGTTCCCCGGTAATTATCACCACCATGCATGATAGATCCATCTATGGTTGTCCTGGCCCACCTAGGTCTATTAGGGCCTACATGGCATGGCATGATAGGTCCCTTTATGGGTTTTCCGGGTCTTCCATCCCCACCCCCTTTGACAAGACGCATAAGCCTCCTAGGTCTACCAAAGTCTGTGTAGCACCACTGCATGATAGGTCCACTTTTGGTTGTCCAGGACCCCCATTATCTCCTAGTGAGTCAACATCCACAAAGATACATGAAAACATCCGCAAGCATATAGGCAAAAGCAACGAGGCTTACAAAAGGCAGGCCGATGCTCATCGTCGTCACTATGAATACCAAGTGGGAGACCATGTGATGGTGAGAACGGAGCGGCTCCTCCCAGGGCCCGCCTCCAAATTGAGGACACGGGGTTTGGGACCCTTTCGGGTTCTAAGACGGGTTGGTACCAATGCTTATGAGCTCGACTTACCTAAGGGCTTTGGGGTTCACCCCACTTTCAATGTGGCGGATCTGGTTCGCTATAAGGGCCCCACGGTGGAACCCAGTCAGGATCTCGAGCCTTTACCCCCCCTTGTGAGTGACCCTCCCGGAGCGAAACTACCACCCCGATTGAGAGGCCGACTTGAGCAAGTGGAGGCAATACTGGATGAGCAGAGCACACTTACCAGGAACAGGGTCTACCAGCGCTACCTCGTGAGGTGGAAAGGCCGTTCCCCGACCGAGGATGCTTGGGTAAGCCGAGAGGACTTGATGCGCCTAGACCCGGACCTGCTGGTGCAGTACGAGAGCCGATTGGACCCCTACTCGACGGGGTCGAGTTCTCCCCACCCCGGGGGATTTGATGAGGACATCTCCCGGCATTCCCTATGGCACGAGGCGACTCCGACTTCGTGACCCCTTGGAGATGTGGTCCTCATGACTATCTTTATTTGTTGCTTATGTAGTTTCTTTATTTGAGTCATATCATGTGTAATTTTCCTTTATTTGAGTCCATTATCTAGGTCTTAGAGTTAATTATCCAAGTCTTGAGTCATTTGGACCCTTAGTTGAGGACATTGGGCCCAGTTAGTGGGCTTGGCCCATGGGCGCCCCCCCCTGTCTCTTGGTCTTTTGCATTTATGCACTTTGTTAGGGGGTTTTGTGCAAATGGTCCAACTCTATATAAGGACCCCCCCCTCTCCCATTTGTGACAACTTTTGATGAATTGAAAAAATTAAACCCTCAAGTATTCTCTCTCCCTCTCTCTATAGTTCTCTCTCTCTCTCTCACTACTTCTCCCTCTCTCTCTCTAAATTTCGAAATCCCCTCTCTCTCCTCCCTAATCACCCTTCTTTAAGACCCCTCCCCCTTCCCTATACACTCATTCAATTCCCCCTCCAACCCCTAGGTGGAAACCCCTTCTCCTAGGCACCCTTTCATCTTCCCAGGCACCCTTTCACCTTCCCAAGGCCACTCCCCACCCTTCCCAAGCCATATTCCTCCACCCAAGACCCCTTTCCCCTCTCCAAGGGACCCCTTCACCTCCCTAGGTCGTCCATCCCCTTCCCCTCCCTCCTAGGGTCGCACCCCCCTCCATCTCCACCCACATACACCACCACCACCTTAGCCTCCCCTCCACAAATCCATTCCAGCCCGCAGGCAGTTTCTGGCCCCAACTTGCAGAGCATTTTCCAACCCGTTCCAGGAGGATTCGGCATCCAAGCGCTTCAGCAAACTTGTGCATCCACGAGTCTTCTCCGCAGGCGAGTTGGAATCGCTCCGTTCCAAGATCGTGGCCGGCCGCTAGCTCCGTTCTACCGCGACTGCGCACTGGGGGCTCAACCAGAAGGCCATCTCTGTTCGACCTTCGTGCAGCGGCCAAGACTGGAGGAATCGGTCATCAAACTCTTCATGAAAATTCTTCCTCCCCCTGTCAGCTTTCAGAAGCCGAAGACGGAGCATCGTTTGAACGCCGTAAGTGGAAGTTACCATTTTTATACCGCCGGGCGTTCGTTCTGCCTCCTGTCTGTCTTCCCCGACCTGTCCCCCTTCAACGGGACCATCCTGTCCACACGGACTTCAGACAGTGGCGAGGCCGGCTCCGTTGGAAAGTAGACCTCCCCACGCTTCCATCGACACCGGCCGTTTGCAAAACAGAGCCCGGGAGCGTTCGTGGCGTCCTCGGCAATCTGCTGTTCAGAAGCTGAACCTGTGCAGGTCCTGAACAGGGACCCCGTTCGGTCGATCGTGGCAGCCCGGCTCGTGCAGAACGAAAATCCATAAAATTTGAGGCGCACCCCTATTCTGTTACGAAGCCAACGACACCGACCGCGCCTCCGGCAAAATTCCAGAAAGTGTTCTACGGCTACATCAGTGACTGCTGGTCCAGAATCCCAGAACCGGACAGGTTTCGGTATCGACCGCCGGTGTGATAATTAACCAATTTTCCCCACCCCGCTTGGCCGGCTGAAGGCCCCACCCTGCGTGGTGGTAGTGTTTGGTGTAAACTCCATAACCCCCACCCCGAGATTCCCCCTCCTGCGAGAGGCGTAGTTTTGTAATTAACTAACCAGCAGGTCAAGCTACCCCGCCGCGGCGTTCGGGTGCATACCCACGCCTCCCGGCGCGCCCATCGTCTCCGGCCGGGATCGGTGTCTTCACACCGATCAGGTGAGCTTCTGGTCCCTCTCCTGGTCCTCATTTACTTTGCTTAGCTAGTATCGTTTCCTTAGCTCGTTGGCGGTAATTGAGTGCCCGGACTTGATTGTTTGTGAAACCACGAGCGCACCACCGTGGCAAGTGAGAGAGCGCCACCCAAGCCCACGCCCCAGCATGCTAGCCCGCCCATAAATTGGGTATCCCAGGCCCATTAGGGGTCAGCCATAAGCCCACCAACCGGTGGAAACCTTAGGGTCCCACCCCGGATCCTCGCCGGCATCACTCGGACCCACTGGGAGCGCATGTGCGTCGCGTGAGATAGGTCGCACGGTGAGCCGAATTGAGAGCTTGTATGCTTGTGGATGCATAGGTCTAAGGGTCATTATCATCCTAGGTAGACCGTGTCACATCAGTTTCTAACCCTCCTTGTGTTGGTTTTATAGACTTTGAATGGTCCATAGAAATCCCCCAGACCAGATCCACAAATCATGGGAGATTAGGTGAGTTTTGAATAAACAAATCCAAGGAAAGGGGCTGGCCTCGAGGTGGAAATCGAAGTCCAACATGACTGCATCGGGGCTGGCGGTCGACCGAAGGTAGGTGGCAGTCGATCGCTATTGAGACAATCTGTAGCTTGTTCGTTTCTGAAATTTTTGGTCGATCGCCTTGGGCTGGCGGTCGACCGCCATTGAGAATCCGTCAGCCAGTGAGCTGCTGGCAGGGGTGGTCGACCGCCCCTGTGCTGGCGGTTGACCGCCAGCTGGGCAGACCCCGGTTTATGTCGGGTCAGTCCGTTAACCTCTTTAGCTCCGTCGCTTGAGTCCTTTAGCAGCCCGTTCTCATCTGTGGCATCAACCTTGACAGTCTTGAAGATTTCTATTGATTATATCGCTCTCTATAATCAAAAGTTTGTTCCGGGGGCTCCGCCCCCGGAAACCCCCGCAAGGGGCACTGCCCCCTTGACCCCCGCGACCTGACCGCGTAGGTCGATCCGCGTGCAAGGGCGCAATCATTGAGCTTTCACCTTTGCCATCTCTACTCAATTCCTTATCCATTCATTGGCATATCTGTCATGAACAAAACATCACGTATGTCAGTCATATGAGGGTTAAAACAATAATGACTTATAGTGTTTAGCTATTATCAAAACCAAGAATATCCAATAACTCAAATGACCACAAGACGATGTCGAATGACCCAAACCACAGGAAGACTCAAATGATCACAGGGGCACAACAGAGCCGACTAGGTGACCTTACCCGGGACCTCCGTAAGCCCCCGTGAGCCGTGGGTTCCCACACGGACGCCGGGCTGGTCGTACCTTTTCCACCCTTAGGCTTGCATTTTCATATGTCGTGAAGTAGTTAACCTTAGTCAACCAAAGTTTGGACCTTATTCCCTATGGGACACCTATATCTTGAGGGAATTGTGATTAATTAAAAATATTAAAAGGACCACTTTGGAAAACTAAAATATTTCCCATAATATAAACTTGTGTGACTGGGGTGAAATCCTTCATATTGTTTTGTTTTGTATTGTTTGGGCTTGTCTAAGCCCATTTGTGTTATTTTGTGTTGCACCTCCATCATCCACATAGGTTTTGTTATTAGGTCCATTTAGGCTAGTTCATTCTGTGTGTGCATTTGTCTAATCACATTGTCCAAAGGTTTCTTCTCTTATTTTCTTTACATTATTGAGTCAAGTCCTTACATCCCTCATTGTATTTCCCATCTTTCTTGTATTCAGTCTCCATCTACCCTTATGGAGTGCCATTTTTCTTCTGTCTATTACTCCTCTTCTTCACTGTCTTCTTACTCCCGCGTGGATTCCTCTTCCCACGCGAGCCCATCTCCCCTCAATGGATCACATTATCTTAATGGGCATTATTCTCACAACAGGCTTCCCTCTTCTACTTTTAGCAGGCCCCCTTCCTTTAACGGGCCCTTTTATTCTCTTAATGGGCCCTATGTTGCTGCTGGCCCAATCGATCCTTATTCCCATGTTCATGAGCCTTACAGGACCACATACCCTTCCACTCCTGGAATGTGCTTTTCTTCTTCTCAGTTTGGATCCCCTCGTCCGGCCCACTATCATAATCCGGGTCGAAATTCACGCTCTCTTGCTCAAGCTGGCTTACATCCTTCTCGGCCTCTCCCCATCGAGGAGATGACCGCTCAAGCCCAACGCCAGCTTGATGAACTGCAATGCCGAATCGATCCTCAAAATTCTTTGAGTGTCCCGTTTGCATTCCAAGGTCTTCAGCTTCCACCGCGTTCATAAATTCCCGCATATCATCGCTATGGTAGAGTTGGTGACCCCTACGTGCACTTGAAGGAGTTTATCGATAAGTCGGCCTAGTTTCGACACGACCAGCGCCTGATGGCTTATCTGTTTGGTCTATCATTAGAAGGCCCGGCTCGGGATTGGTTCTTTTCATTGTCTCAAGACTATGTGGTGAGTTTCCAAGCCGTTCAAGAGAAGTTTATTCAACAATATCAAGACCAGGTGGGGCCCAGGTACTCCATGGTTGATCTGGCCCATGAGAAGATGAAGCCCAATGAAGAATTCTTGACCTTTGCCGACCGCTGGCGTCATTTGGCCGCTCAAGTCCCGGGGTATATTCTGGAGGGAGAGCAGATCAAGATGGTCATTTCCAATACAACGCCCGAGTACAAGTGTATCTTAACCTTGAATGATATCACTTCCTGGCGACAGCTTTATAGCTGAGCCCGCTTCATCCACTAACAACTTTTAGGTTCCCTTGACCCCGAGTCTCCTTCACCTTCTACGCCCACATACGCCTCCTACCCATCATCTCCCATATATCCCTCCATAAGTCAGCCCTCCACCACATATCCTTCCACGAGTCGGCCTTCCGCTCCCGCACACCCATATACCTCCACATACCCCTCCACATATCAACCCTCCACGAGCCAGCCTTCTGCTTCTTCATACCTACATAAACCTCCAACTCTGGTCAAGGAGACACCACACCCCGAGCATGTGGATGCCGTCTACATACCCCCCACCTCCCTTTCCGCTCCACGCATGCCTCTACTAGGTCATTCCACCAATTGCCATGCGCTTTTGCCTTCGCAACCCTAGCTTCCATCCCCGCGACCACCTCCATTACATCCACCATGCCCAAAGTAGGCTCCTTACACTCCGTTACCAGAGTCCTTTACAAATATTTTTAGGGCTTTAATGACCACTCGCGCATTCCAACTCCCTCCAGTTATACCCTTGCAACCCATGGTCAAAAATTCGCTCCATTTTTGTGAGTTTCATCGTCAACAAGGGCATTTGATCAAGGATTGCCCCGAGTTTTGGGAATTTGTTTATGGTCTGGAAAATGACGAGAGGATTGATTGGGTTGTCGTGCATGAGGTTATTTTGAATCTCCGCAGCGAACAGCAGCAGTAGCAAGTGCCGCCCAGGCAGCCGTCTCCGTTTCAAGACCAGGGGCACCCCTGTGGTTCTTCAATTAATGAAGCATCTGCTCCATCTTCAACTTCACCTACCCTATTACCTTCCCTTACCCCTACTCCTATTCCATATCCCCCACCTGCTCAAGCATCTGCTGAGGCATGTGCCTCTACTCTTTCTACTCCCATTTCTACCACCGCTCCTACTCCCAACACCGCTCGACACATCGTGTTGATATGTCAACGGTGGGCGCTATGACTTGCCACTTCTTCCGCCTCACCACTTTCTCCACCTCCGTCTTCACTACTTCCATTAACCACATCACCCTCTCTGCCATCTCCATTACCCTCATTGCCATCACCACCATCTTCATCACCTTCTCCCCTAAGGGTCCCTATTCCCCCTCCGTCACCTCCACTGCCTTTGCTATCTCCTTTGCCACCGTTGCCTGAGCCTGAGCAGGCTAAACCCACACCTATACTTCCACCTTTGCCTTTTCATCCACCCGAGCCTATCATTGCTGCTACCACTCTGTCACTTGCATTACCCTTTCCAACGCCTTCCAAACCTTTCACCTTTACCCCACCTCTATCACCTTCCACCCCACGGAGCGGGTGCTTACTACCTTTGGTGCCCCTTGGGTCTAGTCCCCAGGGAGATAATGAGCCGAGCCAGGCTTTGACTGGGTATTCCAAGATTCAGGATTTCATTTGCCGCATGCCGGTACGAGTTCTGGTCCCTGGCTGTTTTGGGGATGAGGAGCCTACACTTTCGAAGGCGGTTGCCAAGAGAAGCTCCTCAGCGCTAGTGCCAATTTCTTCTCAAGAAAGGCTAGTGGCAATCTCACTGCTTGCCGGAAGATCGAATATTGATGCAGTTATGACCTCTCACTCGGTTGCTATTCAGTTCACTGGCCAAGCAGGATTCTCTACTCAGATTGTGCTAACCCATACGGCCACCAAGAGCCTGCTAAGTTCCATGTTCAAGGGGCAATTGGTAGTATTTTCATGATTGACTAGGGGCATTCTGCACTTGTTATGTAATCTCCCTTGGTTTATTGGTGAGACGGCCACGTCAACACCACGTATTACTCCCCCTCGATTTCATCATGCACTTTTGGTAAGGGAGTTATGCTTCATGCACAATTGCTAAGTGGAGATGCCGAATCTCATGCTTCTGGTGCCAAGCAACAAAACCCCACAGTTTTTTGGTGTTCATCTCGAGGAGTTGATTATTCAGGAATGCCCGCCCATGGTTAGCACTGCGTGTCTAGGGGCAACTGCCCCAATAAAACTACATATTTATAAACGGGCAAGGCCATCTGTCAGGTGGGCCCATTATCTGAGAAGACACGGCAGGTCAAGAAGCTTGAAGGCTCGGGTCTACACCTGGCGGATTCGTTTCAAGGAGACTCCCGCCAAGAAGAGGCGACGGTGTAAGTTCAGGGGCCGTTAGTTGTGCATTCGGGGGCTCACTCCACCTCCTTCTTCCGTCCATTCATCATTTCTCTTGCTCAGTTCCTATCCTTGGGTGGTGTACCTTCCGCCACCCGACCATATTTCTACCATCTTCTCCTATCCTCACCATTCTAGGCTACGGCCTATGTTATCTCATCTTCCCGATCGGAGGACTTCTTCTGATTCTCCTCCTCTGGTATCTTCAGAGTCGACTTCTCATTCTCTTTCCCCGACCCGGTCGGGTATTTTTCATGCTTATTCCCCGACTCTGTTGGGTGTTTATGATTCTTTTTCCCCGACCTTGTCGGGTGTCTGTCATTTGTATTTGCCGCAATAACTTTCTCGTGGTTTGTTTATCCTATTCTCCTTGCCCTTTCAGGGTTCTTTCCCTTTCTCTTGCTATTTTTGAGGCTTTAGCCCGCCTTGATCTTAGTTAATCCCTGTTTATTCTGTATCTGGTTCCTTGTTATCAGGGCCTCAATGCCTTAATAAGGGAGTTCTAACCCTTGTCTCTCTTCCTTTTTATCCCTTCTTCATCCAGCATGATGTCTGCCACTCCTCTGTGTCGAGGAATCCAATCCTTTGCTGTCCTTTCATCCTTTATCCTAGCAAGCAAGGAATACAAAGCTACTCGTGCTCCTCAAAGCTTGATCATCGAAATTGCTTCAGGATGCCGGTTTCCACGCCATGGATTTGCAAGGGTATCTTTTATTTTATGCAAGAACATGTTGTCATTGCGATTACTCTGTTATTTCTGCACGCGGTTATAATGCTAGTTCCTCAAAACATGGTTGAGTGGCTTTAGGCCTTGGTCAGCTTGCTTAGTCAAAAGAGTCCGCTTCTGCAGCATCCTTAGGCTAGTGATAGCTTCGCGCTGGGAGTCCATTTCTTTCCTCGATCGTTGAGGGTGTCCTTTTTAGCACGGGTTTTTCACACACTTCACGGCAAGCCATAGCCGATTCTTCAAGGCAACACCATTGCTACTTTGGCCATACCATGGGTATGCACAATATCTTTTCTTTTCTCTGCTCGGAAAAGTGCAGGGGCAAGAGATGGATGGATGAGATGACCAACCTAGGCGCTCCCCAATACGAGAGAGGTCTCAAATAGGGGAAGACTTGACCCTAAAAAATGAGCTATCGTACAAAATCTAGCCAAGAAGGGCTACCAAAATGAAAAAATAATTCAATGTAAAATTATGATTGGAAGGCATGGCAAGAGTGGCAGTACTGTTCGCCGCGGGATGTCATGAGCCCAGTCGCATGTGTGCCTGATAGATAGGGATCCAAAATCAAAGACACAAAGTCTCGACGCAACAGACCTACTCTTTGAGAGGTGGTGCCTTGGAAGGTAGTCAAATCCTGATGTCTCCCATCTTGCATAAAACTAGTCTCCAATTTTTCTCCTGCTTCTCCCTCTTAGGCTGGGTTGAATCCCAGGTATGGCATTAGTAGGGGCACCGTTCTTTAGAGGTAGTTGGTTATGGTAAGCCACCCGCATATGCACGCCCTGCTTAAGGGAGCTCTTTAATGAGAAGGGTAGGATGACAATCCCTTGGCCAGTAACTTGAGCCCGTCCTTGGTTGCTACAAGTAGCCTTATTATCAAAAATACAAAAATATTATGAAAAAATCAGATATTTCAAAAAAAAATGGATATGTCAAAATTCCAAAAAGAAATCAATATTGTCAAAAATCAAAAAAAAAATCAAAAAATTGTCAAAAATATTTATCTTTTATTCCTTTCTATCTATTTGTTTCAGGACGGATACGTAATCTGTTTGGTACATGTGTAGGTTGCAAGTTGCAGATTCAAGCTTCCTTGCTCTATATCTTTTCGCTCTACCTCCTGTTCATATTCTTTAATCTATTCTCATCTCTTCAATCCTATCTCTAGATCTGTTCTGAAGCTCATGTCCTACTCAGCTCAACTTCGCTTTGCTGCATCATGAGAGGGCATTGCCTCATGATTATGAACCTGGCGATTTCACTTTGTCCGATCTTGGGCTATGATTGAAGAGCGTATTTGTCATGTCTTTGACCCGCCATGTTTGTTGTCCTCCGCATCTTTTGTCCCTTTGTGTCCTTGTCAGATATATCTATGTTCCTCCGTGCTATCACCCGTGGCTATGCCCCGTGTTATCCACACATGTCTTTATCCCTCCGTGTCATCCCACGTGTCTTTGTCCCACGCATGTTATTTTGTCCCTCATCACGCGTTGTTAGTTGTCTTCCACATGTTGTTAGTCGTCCCTTTATGTTCCGTGTTTTGTCCCAACCATGTGGTCACCCCTTATGTTCTTGTCCCAACCGTGTGTTGTCTCACCGCGTTGTTGTCTTGTCACGCCATGATCATGCATGCATGTTGTTTGTTCATTCCAATGCGTATGTGCTTGTTTGTCTTTGTTATGTTATGTTGCATTGTCTCCCATTTCATTTGATCATTATGTTATGTCGTATTGTTTATCGTTTAGTTGATCGATACGTTATCTTCGCTATGTTTATGCTTACTTAATTGTCATATTTATCTTATACATGAAAATCCATAAAAGTTCAAAAAAAATGTCGTTTCACCTGCACAGGTAAGTCAAGTATGGCTTCCGATCCCTATGATCCCTTATTGCATTACTATATGATATCTAAGTTGTATTATCTCGAGAACCAGTTGGTTATCTACGGATTCCATGATCTGATGTTCCTCTTTAACAAAAATAATGATGATCTAGGTTCACGTATTTAATCATCGGATAGGCCGGTAGGTTGGGAAAATTAGGGGACGATGGTTCTATCTCGCACGCCGTGGTTGTAGATAGTATCCTGACCCTGATTGCCCCGGTCTAGCAATATTATTCTCGAGTATTTTTTATTTTATGGCTTTCTTTGCATTCGATTTAATGATTTCTTTTATTTTAGCCCAGCATGCATCATACGCATCTTTTGAGCATTCATGACCCATGATTTGTCTGAAAGTGTCTCATTTTGTGATAGATGACTGTATGTTCATAGTTTTGCGTAAGAGGGAAACTATTCCACTTAGAGTTGGAAGGTTTTCTTTGATCTATTCACCTTGTATGATTGACTGAAGGTCCATGTCTGGAGTTTTGGTCTGTTTCTCTACTTTTTTGCTGCTTATTCCAGCCTCCTCATTGGTCTGAGGGATTGTGTTTCCCATGAGATTGATCGTGTTTTTTCCTTTTCGTTTAGTTAGTTTTTCTAGACAAGTATCGTTTTGGTCCGATCGTTCCTTGTGTTTGGTTCCGAGTATTCAGGAAGATTCCTATCGCTCGTTAGCAATGAAACGTGTGTTTTTTACCTTAACGCCCATTTTTCAGTCCGCTCCGCTTCATCTCCATGTCCCATTTCGCTTTAGCTTCACCTCCGCTCGCTCCCCTGCAAAGAGGACGTTAAAGAGGGGCATCTGTTGACACCCGTTTTTTACCGATACGTTGAGTTATTCCTTTTACCATTATTTATTGATGCCTCGAGTTGTCCGTTGCTCCTTGGGCCATTTTTAGGCATAACTTCGGGCCTATTTTATGGGTACCTCCCTCCCTGACTCGGTCTGCTTCAATTCAGGACTTAATGGGCCTTGATTTTGCTTAATTTATCACATTTTATCAATTTTAAGCGTCCAGCCGTTGCACGGTCAATCGCCTGGCCGTTCAGTCAATGAACGGTTGGTATTGAGCCGTTCTTCTATTTATCGGATATTTAGGTGATTTTCTCAATTTCCACCGACATGTTGTCGAACGGTCCTCGTATAGCTGACCAAATTAATGGAAAGGTATTCATATGACCGTCCAGTTCCCAGAGTCCCCAAAAGCATCAGTTTTTCAGATAATTATCTATTTATCTATTTTATTTGAATTTATCACCGATAGGCCATGAACGGTTAGAGTTGGGCCGCCCCATGAATTGAGTGGTCTATCACGAGGCCGTGCAATCCATCAGAGTTCAACGGCGAAATAGTCGGTCAGTTTGATGGATATTTTTGATTATTTTTCTATTTATCTAATTTCCACCGATGGCCTTGGACAGTCTTCCAATAGACCGTGCAATAGACTGGGCGGCCTATCGAGTGACCGCTTAATGGCCCAATTTCTAAGGTTTTAATGAATTTTCTCTCTCCAATCCGTAGCTAAACCCTTAACTTTTATCATCATTTTCTCTGAGGTTTCTCAACCAAATGAGATACCGTTTGATCCTGGTGAGAGATAAAACAATTATCTATGAATTATTTTCTGATATCTCGACCTAATTTTCCCTGAAAACCCTAATTTTGAGGCTAGGTTTATGGGCTCTATAAATAGGACCCTTAGTCTAGGCTTTGAAAGGGGGGGATCTAAGGTCGACGGCAAAGCCCTGCCGCATTTTCGAGTGACCTACAGTCAGGGAGGGAGGCCATCTACTTCCACTCAGGTCTCCGGTTTAGGGAGTATTCGTTTTTTTGAGTCTTTATTTTAATAGTCCCACCATCCTTTTCTTCACTGCATGCATCATTTTCTTCGCTCTCTTCCCACGTTTTTACACTTTTCACATCATTTTTCACACCCTCCCATTTGTTTTGACGCCCTTTAGGGGTTTAAAAACCTCCCAGGTATCGCCAATTCCATGTTATCACGCTTATTTTCCATTATTCTTTATAGTTGCTAGACTCCTTAGGTCTAATTTGGGTGTCATTTTCGTGTCTCCTACTTTGTTTTGCAGGTCAGCATCATCCTAGCACGAGGCCTGTCCCCTCTGGCCGGCCGGGAAGGGTGGAGGATTAGATCCTATTGTTTGGAGTTTGGTAGCATCGAACGGTCATCATCTGCCTGTCTACAGGTGTACACGGCCCACATAAGACCGTGTAACGCATTATTGTGGCCGTCTGCGAACTGTGCTATCGCCAGACTCATCTTCATCCCGCTTCCTACTTTAGCGCTTTGAGCGGTCTGTCGAGCGACCGTCCTATTCACTGAGCGGATTATCCAGGATCGTCTACGCCTGTCAGCGCTGAACTTTAGGTGATTGCTTTCTCCCCTTTTCGTAGGTACGTCTTACCATGTAGTACCCGTGTCTTGGTGACGATCATGATCACACACGCCTTTTCCATCCTTCCTCTCTTCCTTCATATCGCTTGTCTTTACATCTTTAATTTTAGAAAAGGAAGGCAAGAGAAAGGAGAAAGGTGGGAAAACATGTCAATAGCCGCCTATCTTCTTCTCTCTTTATTGTCTTCAATCAACTTATGCATTGATGTGGGACGCTATGCGAACTAAGACTCCATGCAATGACGGGCCTAAATGACAACTACGACCAGCAACGGCAATGGCATGGACTCAACACTAAGATTCCCAAGAGGGGAGCTATGCCAAAGAAACAAGTAACTCAATCTCGCAAGCACCCCAAAGAGGGAAGCACGCCGATCCGCACGGTTGAGAAACCGGTAGGGTCTAGGGTGGTCGACTCCACACTTGCGACTCGGACGAGTCACGGGACAGTCACACTCACTCACCGTGACAGTGATATAACAAATATAAGAGCTAGGCGCCTATAATCTCACAAGCAGCGGCGTTAAGAAACTATACTAAATAACCAAGCTAACCAAGCAAGGAAATAGACGCATACCTCCACGCTCGGGGCGTGGGGAAGAAGCCCGGCCAAGTCACACGACCACCTGGTAGAACAGCTAAATAGAGGTATAACCCAAAACAAAGCCCACTCCTCTCAGGGTGGTAAAAGGCTACACAGTGGAATCCAGGGGTCGTGCGAACTGGGGTGACGGGTACCGGGTCGGTGAAGCTCGTCGCCCACGTGTGCCGCTGCTAACTGGTCGGACTACGCCGTGACCACGGGCCGGCCTGGAACCATTGGAAAGGAAGGCGAGTCTCGTGTGCCTAGGAGGGAGAACGATCCCTGATGACAGGCAGCAAGGGACGAAGACCGCTCGGGAAGATACTGGACGCCGTCGGCGCGGGAGGGGAGCTCCGGCGCGGCCTCGAACGAGCGGGCAGACTGCTGGCCAATCTGCGCGCGTAGGGAAGCAGCAGGAAGAAGAGCTGGGCACGCCACCTTCTGCTCATCCTCCAGTCACGAAACTTGGCGTAGATGCTTTTGGGGATGTCCCAGGGACACATAAGGAGTGGAAGCTGCAACGGAGCACTGAGGACGTCGTGGCGAATTTCGTCGCAGGCCCTGCGCAATCTGCTCTGTCTGCTGGCTGCCGGACAGAGGGGGAAAGATGGGGCTGGAACTGGGGCTTTGGGGTGGCAAATGGGGTGGGGTTTTCTCTGGTGGATAGCTGAGAGTCGTGGAGTGATAGGGTAGCAGTGCCGGGATGGTGTGCAATGGTGATTGTTGGCGTGGGAAGTTAGAACAGGTGGTGCTCAGTTCTACAATTCAGTGCAATCATAACTGAGGGCTATGAAGGTGGACGGGGTAAGCCTAGAAAGGGGGTTCAAAAAGATGCGGGAAAATTATTTGGGAGGGTTTTGAATGTGTATAAGCAGTGCTCAAAATTTCAGAGCATTCAGAGTTGGTTTTGGGGTCGTCCCTTTGGAGGGGTTTTGGCACTGTCGCGGCAGGACTGCGAAGGAGCAGTCTGCGCGACTAAAAGGGCTCTAAAGAGACGTTTTTGCACAGAGCGAGTTTTGATTCGGATTTTGAGGGGAGGTAGGCGACAGAAATGGGAATAAAAGTTGTGAAGAGGTGAGGGGGATACAAGGTCGTGAAGAAGGCGTACCAATATGATCTTCAGGGTTCTGGTTTCTGTAGGTCTGCACAGAGACAGCCTGCGGAGGGAAAAGGGCTCTGAATACAACTTTTTCTATAAGTCGAATTATGGCGTGGGATTTTCAGGAGGCGTGGGGGACAAGAGGATGAAGAAAAGCTTAGAAGAGAGTTATGGGATCTGAAGATGGGAACGGGGTGTGCCAACCTGTTCTTACTGGCTCACTTCTGCAGGCAGACAACCAGATATGGGCGCAGGACATCATGGTTCATCTCCTCCTTGCTTGAGGCCAACCTTTGGTCCATGGCTCCGGGCTTGAGAGGATAATGGGGAGGGCGCCTCCAGCAGATGGGGAAGCCAAGAACCTGCAAGGGAAAGGGGCTAGGGCGTCGTACCCTAGAGGGAGGGGAAGAGGGAGAGAGGGAGAGGGAGTCGCACCCTCTTGGGAAGGTGGGGAGGGAGGCCGCGGCACACACCAATTTCTTCTCAATAATAATTCTTCATTCCTTTTCCAACAATAATACAAGGGAATATATATGGGGAGGGGAACAAACCCTAATTAGTTTCCTAAAAGAAAATACAAAAGGAGCCTATTTAATTTGAATTCCTACACAATAGGAAAGGAGGGAGGAAAAATAGGCAAACTAGCTAAAAACTAGGAAGAGGGGCGGCCAACTCCAAAGAGGAGAGGAAAGGGGGGGGACTTGTGCCCAAAACCCTAACCCTAGGGAGGGGGAGTGCTCTCCAAGGTGGGCCTACAAGTGGAGGGGGCGGCCAACTCCAAAGAGGAGAGGGAAGGGGGGGGACTTGCGCCCAAAACCCTAACCCTAGGGAGGGGGTGCGCTCCCCAAGGTGGGCCTACAAGTGGAGGGGGCGGCCAGCCCAATTGGGCCTACAGAGTGCACCACTAGGTGGCCCACTAACCTCTCTATTAGCCTAATAAGCACAAGTGTGACCCAAAGGCAACCCAATTGGCCCAAAATTGGCCTACATAAGTCCAAAGTGAAAGAAATAAAGAAGTACAAGATCTTGGCTAGCTCTCCAAGCCATTTCCAAGCCATAGCGAAGTCCGCGAGTCCCGTACAGTGCTACGTGACTTGTAGTGTCACTCTGCCGCTTCACGCCGATCACTAGCTCGGGTGTCCTCACCAATTGTAGCATCCCGTATAAATATATATATATATATATATATATATATATTTATTTATTAATGATATTTCCCCAAAAAAATATATTAGATAAACTCTAGATTAAGTAAGAAGTTGGAACACGTAGTTATCATATGTAAAGAGTATTCACTTAACAAGTGACTTTCTAGTGTAGTTGGTTAAGTAACTTGTCTTTCAACATAATGACCAGGGTTCAAATCCTAGCATTCACAATTTACTTTTTGTGCCAAATAATTATATACGATAGGCTAGCAATACACGACCCCCCTCCAGGCTTGTGATTTTTTTGATAAACCTGCGTTGGCATCTGTCCTTTTCATACGTGAATAGTGCCATGAATAGTATCACTTTTTATTTAAAAAGAATTTTTCAAAAAAAATTATATGTAAAAATAGAGAAAAATATAAGGATCTTATCCATGAAATTTCATTAACTAACTCCATCAAATTTTAAAGATAAAAATCATGAAAGTTAAGTGCGAAGTTTAAAATAAATAAACCACCCTCTCATAGGAGTTACAATCCACCGGACAACCTTTCGATTTCCTTATCCCCAACAGCCTGTATAAGTTGGCATCCCACTAAGATCCGATTTTCACGGATCTTGTTTCCCCTCTTGCCAACTCAAACCTTATATTATACTTCTAACGAAGCAAACCTTCGTTGACTAGAAGGCTTGCTGTTGAGAAGGGGAGACACTTCTGAAGGGTTGCAGAGAAGGGAAGAGTTGCTTCTTCCATTTGCTACAACTACTGCCACTTCACAGAGGTAGGTGTTCTCAACTTTTAACTAAACTAGTAGCTAATCTAGGATGATTAGTCTAGGCATTTAGTCTTAGGCTCGTTTCCATGCGATATTTAGTGTTCAATTAGTATCTGTTAGCTTAAATCTAGGACGATTAGCATGTATTAGCTTCATATCTAAGATAATTAGCATGTATTAGCCTTATACTCAGAATAACTAGTATGTATTAGCAAGTAGTAGTCTCATACCTAGAATAATTAGTATGTGTTGGCTTAAATCTAAGATGATTAGCGTGTATTAGCTTCATACCCAAGATAATTAGCAAGTATTAGTCTCATACCTAGAATAATTAGCATGTGTTGGCTTAAATCTAGGATGATTACCATGTATTAGCCTCGTACCTAGGATAATTAGAATGTAGTAGCCTTATACCCAAGATGATTAGCATTGATTAGCATGTATTAGCTTCAAGCTAGGGTAGTTGGCATGTATTAGCTTCATATCCATACGATATATCGGTCTAACGTAAGTTTTATCGTGTATTTTCGTAACTTATTAGTTTAACTAACCTGTTAACATACCTAATTAACATGTTAGTTGATCTACTAACTAATCAGCGTACCTAATTAATCTGTTAGGTAGCCTATCTAGAAACCTTGTCTCCATTTAGTTCCTTTAAAAATGAAAACTTGTATGATACGTCATGTTAAAAATCTGATACTTAAGCAACTAAAGTATGAAACGAGTGCATAAATAAAGATCTATAATCCTTACAGTTTTCTCTATCTATCCATGTCATCAGTTTTACCTAAATAAACTTAAATCAAAGGTTAATACCCTAGCTTAATCAAAGATTAATACTTTAAGCCATTTTGAGCAGATTTGAACTGTAGAGTCGACCCTGCCAGTTCACCGCGTTGACGCGATGAACGGTAGAGTCGACCCTTCCTGTTGACAGCGTCGACCCTGCCTGTTCACTGCGTTGACGCAGTGAACGGCAGAGTCGACCCTGCCTGTTGACAGGGTCGACCCTGCCTGTTGGCAGAGTCGACCCTGCCTATTGATAGGGTCGACGCTGCCTGTTAACCGCGTTGACGCAGTGAACGGCAGAGTCGACCCTGCCTGTTGACAGGGTCGACTCAGCCTGTTCGCAGGGTTGACGCGATGAACTGCAGGGTTGACGCGATGAACTATTGAGTCGACACAGCCGGCTCATTACGTTAACCTGATCGTTAGGCCTTCTCTTTTTCCATCTCCACTGATAGATGGCAAAAGAGAAGTGATATTTAACTCCTGACAGGGTCCTCTAAACCCTGTATAGTTCCCAGGAAGGGCATCCCATAGTGAGGGTGTCGTTTCTAAAATTGTCAGGTGGCCCATAAGGCACCTCTCTTATCTAGTTTTTTTTCCGTGTATCAAACGTTACTGGTTTCCACTCCTAGTTCATCCCTACACATCAATGCACCCTTGGACTCCATTCCATAATTCCACCTTATATATCATACTGGTCAAACCTTGAAATTCCATATTGGCTATAAATAAGAGTGGATGTCAACAAACATGATAAATGCTGTGCATATAGGGCCCGGTCTGGTCCTGGGGGGAGCACCCGAAGGTACTTGTGCCCATGGGAGTTTAATGACCACGGTGTTTGGCATTGCACCGGAGTACTTACTTGCTAGGTTTTAGACATTCCACTCATTCTCGTGATATTACTTGATTGATTTGACTTGAGACCCGCAGAAGGGTAATGTTTTGCTTGAATGAAATTGATAAATAGCCAATTCCAATTTTACATGCTTGAATTTATATTACTTTCTATTACTTGCTTGACATGAGTTCTTACTCTCTTGGAAAGATTTCGTTAATTCCAGTTATTACTTGCTTGAATCTCTCACTATTGCTGCATTGAAGTTGGAATCCTTATACTCTCACTTGTTATTCCTTCACTGCTCTTGTCGATTTTTACAATCCTTGATATCTACTCATCTACATGCATAGTTTTACTGACATTAATTGAACTTGTAAACCACTTAAAGCCTGTTAAATCTTGAGATGTAATTCCTACTGAGCGATTCGCTCCTCTAGTTGTTTTCTAATATTTTCAGGTAATTTGGATGCCAACCAACACTCGGAAGGGAATGAGACTGAGTGATGAGTGTTAGAGTGAAGTTATCAAATTGTCATGTCCCTTTTGTTATTGTATTAGTTCACTTATGTCAGTTGTATCAATTCATCTATGTCATTTGTATTAGTCGACTTGATTAGAACTGCTCAAGATTTGAAGCCTAGTCGTTGGACTCTGGGAACACATGTAATTGTCCTTTGATTAATTGTGACAATTGTCAGCTCGTACTATTTGTATTAAATTTCAAGTTAAATCTTAGTTATTTGCGCACTCTGATATTTACATGATTGACACGATCTATATAGACGCGTCACGCCTCCGGGTAATCTTCCGCGCTCGGGGCGTGACAGTCTTCGTGGTATCAGAGACTAGGTTTTCAAACCTAGGGAACTAGAAAAAAATATAAATGGTTAGAAATTGAAATCTAGGTAAAAACTTGAGTCCAAGGATAGGTAAAAACCTAAGTCCAGGGTTAGAGAAGTCTAAGGATATAAGTAGACCTTACCTGGTGAGATGGATAGAGCCATGGGTTAAGATTTCTAATGACTTTACCCTTATAAGTAAAAACCGACCCTTATCTTACTTAAACACTCTAAACATTTTGTAGGATCATGGCTGCTGAAAGAGCACAATGGCGCGAGATGCAGCGCACCGTGCAGGGCCTTCCACAGGCACTACAGCAAGTGGCCCAAGGCGGAGCTAACCGTGGAGCGGGTGACCTCCACAGGAGTTTCCGTAACATGAACCCACCAAGGTTCACAGGTTCGTCCGACCCCGAGGATGCCGAGAATTGGCTAAAGGAGATGGAACGAATCTTCCGTGTAATGCAATGCACAGACGAGGAGAAAGTTTTACTGGCTGTATTCCAACTTGAGCGGGACGCTCGATGCTGGTGGGAATCCATTGAAGCAACACTGCCAGAATACCATGTTACATGGGATGAATTCACGGAGCATTTCAACAACAAGTACTTCTCCGATCATATCCAGGAAAAGAAGGCCACGGAATTCACCGTTCTAAAACAACGGGGCTTGAAAGTGGCCGAGTATGAGGCCCAGTTCTCCAGATTGTCTAGGTATGCACCCCACTTGGTGTGTACAGAAAAGATGAAGGCGAGAAGATTCCTCAACGGGCTTCGGCCCCATTATATCACACAACTTGCCCCGATGGACATCCAAGTCTATTCGGAGATGGTTCGGCGTGCTCAACTGCTGGAAGACGCCACCGAATTATCCTAGAGAATCCGAGGAAGAGACAAGAAGGAACCCGTCACAAGCCCGGGAAAATTCAAACAATCCTTTAACAAGAAGCGATTTTTCATGGGAGGGGAGCCCTCTAAGGCGAAGAAATTCTAGAAGAATGACATGCCATTCTCCACCACCACACCATCAAAGGAGATTTGCAAGTATTGTGATAAACCTGGTCATAAGATCGAGGAATGCTGGAGAAAGTTAGGAGCTTGTCTTCGATGTGGGAGCCGAGAGCATCGAATCCCAGACTGCCCACTGATGAAGGAACAAGACACCAAAGACGAGAAGCGTCCAATAAAGAAACAAGGCCGTCTGCAAGCTCTCCAAGAGACGGAACCCACTAAAGGTGGAATTGTGGAAGGTATTCTCACTATTTGTTCAAAAACTGCTCAAGTTTTATTCGATACCGGAGCAACTCATTCATTCGTTTCCAAGAACTTTGCTGCTTCATTTTCTAAGAAACATGAACTGTTAGATTTGGTCATATCTACACCTCTTGGGAATGAGTCTGATAGCACTTATCACTATCCAAACTGTGAAGTGATGATTAAGAGAAATAATTTACCTGCTGACCTGATATGCCTAGATATAAAGGGTTATGATGTCATACTAGGTGCCGACTGGCTATCCACATACCAAGAAACTGTAGACTGCCGGCATGGCAAGGTAACTTTCATAGATTTCCCAGAGCTAGTTTACAATAGCCCTCGGAGTAAATCACTTCTTATATCAGCACTCCGAGCTAGTAAACTTATGAATAAGGGATGCATGACTTTCATAGCATTCGTGACTGCCACGGAAGTCGAGAAGGTTAAACTTGAAGACATCCGTGTAATTCAGGATTTTCTCGATGTTTTTCCAGAAGATTTAACCGGCTTACCCCCGGAAAGGGAAGTGTCGTTCACAATCGACCTTGTCCCTGGTGCTCGTCCTATTTCCAGGGCACCATACAGAATGTCCCCTGCTGAGCTGAAGGAACTAAAAGAGCAGCTAATGGAGTTATTGAACAAGGGTTTCATCAGGCCGAGTACTTCCCCATGTGGAGCACCCGTGCTATTCGTCAAAAAGAAGGACGGATCGATGAGATTATGGATAGATTATCGACAGCTAAATCACCTTACAATCAAGAACAAGTATCCACTGCCAATGATTGATGAGCTGTTCGATCAACTATCTAGAGCTTTATATTTCTCCAAGATTGATCTTCGTTCTGGTTACCACCAATTGAAGATCAAAGAAGAAGATATTCATAAAACTGCATTCCGAAGCAGGTATGGGCATTACGAATTTACTGTTATGCCTTTTGGACTAACAAATGCCCCCGCAGCTTTTATGTAGTTAATGAACAGCATATTCAGGCCCTATTTAGACCAATTTATTGTGGTCTTTATTGATGATATTCTGATCTATTCAAAGACCGAAGAGGATCATGAAGAACACCTCAAGAAGGCATTGCAGATATTAAGGGGAAACAAGCTATATGCCAAATTCAGCAAATGCGAGTTTTGGCTCGAGGAAGTATCCTTCTTAGGCCATATCATTTCGAAGAACGGAATTGCTGTTGACCCATCAAAGGTCGAAGCCGTGAAGAACTGGGAACGACCCACAAATGTAACTGAGATTCGGAGCTTCTTGGGTCTAGCTGGTTACTACCGGCGTTTTATAAAGGACTTCTCCAAAATTGATGTTCCCCTGACCAGGTTAACCCGCAAGGAAGTGCCTTATGAGTGGAAGGAAGACTGTGAAAAGTGTTTTCAAACATTGAAGGATCTCTTGACCATTGCTCCAGTCTTATCATTACCAATGGAAGGAGAAAAATACGAGGTATATACCGATGCTTCTGGTATTGGCCTCGGATGTGTATTGATGCAGAATGGGAGAGTCATTGCATACTCTTCCCGACAATTGAAGAAACATGAAGAGAACTACCCAGTTCACGACTTAGAACTGGCCGCAGTAGTATTCGCTTTAAAGATCTGGAGGCACTATCTCTACGGAGAATAATTCAATGTGTACTCCGATCATAAAAGCCTCAAGTACTTATTCTCCCAAAAGGAGCTGAACATGCGGCAAAGGCGTCGGCTCGAGTATCTCAAGGATTTCGACTTCTCTATACAGTACCATCCTGGTAAGGGTAATTCCGTAGCTGATGCCCTTAGTCGAAAGCCGAGAACAATATTGGCCAACTGCATGATACAAGAATGGAAACTGCTGGAGAAATTCTCTGAGCTTGATATCAGCACAGATGAGAAGAACATGTGTATTATTCTATCTCATATGAGCCTACATCTAGATTTGCTACCTGAAATCAAGAAGTTACAAGAAGAGGATCCCTCGCTAGTGGAGATAAAGAGCAAGCTGGGCGAGAGACTGGATTTCAAGCTGGCACCTGATGGCAGATTACTATTTCATGAACGGACATGTGTGCCCGACTATCCCGAATTGAAGAAGAAGATTCTTGAAGAAGCTCATAGATCGAGGTACACAATCCACCCTGGAGCCACTAAGATGTACCAAGACTTGAAAAGAATTTTCTGGTGGTCTAACATGAAAAGGGAGGTAGCAGACTTTGTGTCTCGTTGCCTCACATGCCAACTAGTGAAGGCGGAACATCAAAAACCCGCCGGAAAGCTACATCCGCTGGATATTCCCAAGTGGAAGTGGGAAGACATTGGCATGGACTTTATCATGTGTTTGCCCAAGTCTAGGGGTGGATATGATGGAATTTGGGTAATTATCGACCGGTTAACTAAATCGGCCCATTTCTTACCCATCAAAAGTCGATGGTCAGTCGACGTACTTGCTGCCCTGTATATGAAAAAATGGTTAGATTGCATGGAGTTCCCGTCTCGATCGTATCTAACCGAGACCCGCGCTTCACCTCTTATTTCTGGAAGAGCCTGCAACACTCCTTGGGGACGAGACTCAACTACAGCACTGCTTTTCATCCCTAGACAGATGGACAGACCGAGAGGACTAATCAAGTTGTGGAAGATATGTTAAGGGCATGCATTATAGACTTCGGTGGTAGTTGGAATGACCACTTACCACTAGCCGAATTTGCATATAACAACAGCTATCAAGCCAGCATACAAATGGCACCTTTTGAGGCATTATATGGCAGGAGTTGCCGATCTCCCATATGCTGGGATGAAGTCGGTGAAAAACCAATTCTAGGTCCTGACATGGTGCGAGATTCTACCGAGAAGATACAACTCATTAGAGAAAGGTTAATGATAGCATAGTCCAGGCAGAAATCTTATGCCGATAGCAGAAGGCGAGACCTGGAATTTCAAGTCGGAGATCATGTTTTCCTCAAGGTATCTCCCGGCCGAGACATTAGATGATTCGGTGTTAAAGGTAAATTAACACCAAGGTTTATCGGTCCATTCGAAGTACTGGAAAGGGTAGGCGAAGTGGCTTATCGTATCGCCCTACCTCCACAACTGTCAGAAGTGCACAACGTATTTCATGTTTCTATGCTAAAGAAATACGTGCACGATTTCTCACACGTCATCGATCACACTGACTTGGTGATACAGAAGGACCTCACCTATGAGCAAAGGCCAGTAAAGATCCTCGACCAAGAAATCCGAGTTCTAAGGAACAAGACGATCCCTATGGTAAAAATTCAATGGAATCGATGCTTAGAACAAGAAGCTACATGGGAAATCGAGGAGTCTATGAGAAGGAGATTTCCATAATTATTCTAGTCCGTAAGTAATTCTCACCCTCCTTGTCTCCGTATAATGTAATTGAATTTGGGGACCAAATTCTTTTAAGTGGGGGAGGGTGTAGCATCCCGTATAAATATATATATATATATATATATATATATATATATATATTTATTAATAATATTTTCTAAAAAAATATATTAGATAAACTCTAGATTAAGGAAGAAGTTGGAACACGTAGTTATCATACGTAAAGAGTATTCACTTAACAAGTGGCTTCCTAGTGTAGTTGGTTAAGTAACTTATCTTTTAACGCAATGACTAGGGTTCAAATCTTAGCATCCACAATTTACTTTTTGTGCCAAATAATTATATACGATAGGCTAGCAATCCACGACCCCCCTCCAGGCTTGTGATTTTTTTGACAAACCTGCGTTGGCATCTGTCCTTTTCATACGTGAATAGTGTCATGAATAGTATCATTTTTTATTTAAAAAGAATTTTTCAAAAAAATTATATGTAAAAATAGAGAAAAATATAAGGATTTTATCCATGAAATTTCATTAACTAACTCCATCAAATTTTAAAGATAAAAATCATGAAAGTTAAGTGCAAAGTTTAAAATAAATAAACCACCCTCTCATAGGAGCTACAATCCACCGGACAACCTTTCGATTTCCTTATCCCCAACAGCCTGTATAAGCTGGCATCCCACTGAGATCCGATTTTCACGGATCTTGTTTCCCCTCTTGCCAACTCAAACCTTATATTATACTCCTAACGAAGCAAACATTCGTTGGCTAGAAGGCTTACTGTTGAGAAGGGGAGACACTTCTGAAGGGTTGCAGAGAAGGGAAGAGTTACTTCTTCCATTTGCTACAACTACTGCCACTTCACAGAGGTAGGTGTTCTCAACTTTTAACTAAACTAGTAGCTAATCTAGGATGATTAGTCTAGGCATTTAGTCTTAGGCTCATTTCCATGCGATATTTAGTGTTCATAAAGCATGTGTTAGCTTAAATCTAGGATGATTGGCATGTATTAGCTTCATACCTAAGATAATTAGCATGTATTAGCATTATACCCAGAATAATTAGCATGTATTAGCAAGTATTAGTAAGTATTAGTCTGATACCTAGAATAATTAGTATCTGTTAGCTTAAATCTAGGACAATTAGCATGTATTAGCTTCATACCTAAGATAATTAGCATGTATTAGCCTTATACCCAAAATAACTAGCATGTATTAGCAAGTAGTAGTCTCATACCTAGAATAATTAGCATGTGTTGGCTTAAATCTAGGATGATTAGCGTGTATTAGCTTCATACCCAAGATAATTAGCAAGTATTAGTCTCATCCCTAGAATAATTAGCATGTGTTAGCTTTAATCTAGGATGATTACCTTGTATTAGCCTCGTACCTAAGATAATTAGCATGTAGTAGCCTTATACCCAAGATGATTAGCATTGATTAGCATGTATTAGATTCAATCTAGGGTAGTTGGCATGTATTAGCTTCATATCCATACGATATATCCGTCTAACGCAAGTTTTATCATGTTTTTACGTAACTTATTAGTTTAACTAACATGTTAACATACCTAATTAACATGTTAGTTGATCTACTAACTAATCAGCATACCTAATTAATCTGTTAGGTAGTCTATCTGGAAACCTTGTCTTCATTTAGTTCCTTTAAAAATGAAAACTTGTATGATACGTCATGTTAAAAATCTGATATTTAAGCAACTAAAGCATGAAACGAGTGCATAAATAAAGATCTATAATCCTTACAGTTTTCTCTATCTATCCATGTCATCAGTTTTACCTAAATAAACTTAAATCAAAGGTTAATACCCTAGCTTAATCAAATATTAATACCTTAATCCATTTTGAGCAGATTTGAACTGCAGAGTCGACCCTGCCAGTTCACCGCGTTGACGCGATGAACGGCAGAGTCGACCCTGCCTGTTGACAGGGTCGATGCTGCCTGTTCACCGCGTTGACGCAGTGAACGGCAGAGTCAACCCTACCTGTCGACAGGGTCAACCCAGCCTGTTCGCAGGGTTGACGCGATGAACTGCAGGGTTGACGCGATGAACTACTGAGTCGACACAGCCGGCTCATTACGTTAACCTGATCGTTAGGCCTTCTCTTTTGCCATCTCCATTGATAGATGGCAGCCTGAGAAGTGATATTTAACTCATGACAGGGTCCTCTAAACCCTGTATAGTTCCCAGGAAGGGCATCCCACAGTGAGGGTGTCGTTTCTAAAATTGTCAGGTGGCCCATAAGGCACCTCTCTTATCTAGTTTTTTTTTCGTCTATCAAACGTTACTGGTTTCCACTCCTAGTTCATCCCTACACATCAATGCGCCCTTAGACTCCATTCCATAATTCCACCTTATATATCATACTGGTTAAACCTTGAAATTCCATATTGGCTATAAATAAGAGTGGATGTCAACAAACATGATAAATGCTGTGCATATAGGGCCCGATCTGGTCCTGGGGGGAGCACCCGAAGGTACTTGTGCCCATGGGAGTTTAATGACCACGGTGTTTGGCATTGCACCGGAGTACTTGCTTGCTAGGCTTTAGACATTCCACTCATTCTCGTGATATTACTTGATTGATTTGACTTGAGACCCGCAGAAGGGTAAAATTTTGCTTGAATGAAATTGATAAATAGCCAATTCCAATTTTACATGCTTGAATTTATATTACTTTATATTACTTGCTTGACATGAGTTCTTACTCTCTTGGAAAGATTTCGTTAATTCCAGTTATTACTTGCTTGAATCTCTTGCTATTGCTGCATTGAAGTTGGAATCCTTATACTCTCACTTGTTATTCCTTCATTGCTCTTGTCGATTTTTACAATCCTTGATATCTACTCATCTACATGCATAATTTTACTGACATTAATTGAACTTGTAAACCACTTAAAGCCTGTTAAATCTTGAGATGTAATTCCTACTGAGCGATTCGCTCCTCTAGTTGTTTTCTAATATTTTCAGGTAATTTGGATGCCAACCAACACTCGGAAGGGAATGAGACTGAGTGATGAGTGTTAGAGTGAAGTTATCAAATTGTCATGTCCCTTTTGTTATTGTATTAGTTCACTTATGTCAGTTGTATCAATTCATCTATGTCATTTGTATTAGTCGACTTGATTAGAACTGCTCAAGATTTGAAGCCTAGTCGTTGGACTCTGGGAACACATGTAATTGTCCTTTGATTAATTGTGACAATTGTCAGCTCGTACTATTTGTATTAAATTTAAAGTTAAATCTTAGTTATTTGCGCATTTTGATATTTACATGATTGACACGATCTATATAGACGCGTCACGCCTCCGGGTAATCTTCCGCGCTCGGGGCGTGACAGTCTTCGTGGTATCAGAGACTAGGTTTTCAAACCTAGGGAACTAGAAAAAAAATATAAATGGTTAGAAATTGAAATCTAAGTAAAAACTTGAGTCCAAGGATAGGTAAAAACCTAACTCCAGGGTTAGAGAAGTCTAAGGATATAAGTAGACCTTACCTGGTGAGATGGATAGAGCCATGGGTTAAGATTTCTAATGACTTTACCCTTATAAGTAAAAACCGACCCTTATCTTACTTAAACACTCTAAACATTTTGTAGGATCATCGCTGCTGAAAGAGCACAATGGCGCGAGATGCAGCGCACCGTGCAGGTCCTTACACATGCACTATAGCAAGTGGCCCAAGGCTGAGCTAACCGTGGAGCGGGTGACCTCCACAGGAGTTTCCGTAACATGAACCCACCAAGGTTCACAGGTTCATCCGACCCCGAGGATGCCAAGAATTGGCTAAAGGAGATGGAACGAATCTTCCGTGTAATGCAATGCACAGACGAGGAGAAAGTTTTACTGGCTGTATTCCAACTTGAGCGGGACGCTCGATGCTGGCGGGAAGAACTCGACCCCGTCAAGTAAGGGTCTCAGTCGCTCTGGTATCGCTCGAGCAAGTCTGGATCTATCCTCTCAAGATCTGCCCCAGTGATCCATGTGTCCTCAGACGTGGGTCATCCTCTCCAATGAACCAAGTAGCGGTGATACGCGCCACTCCTAGTGGTAGTCACCTGCTCATCGAGTATAGACTCTATCCGCTCATGCTGTTGAGGTGACTAGGCTGGAAGTGGACACTCAGGGGATGGCTCGCTCACAAGGGGTGGAGAAGGCCCAAATAACTCACTCGGGATCACTGCCGGGTCCCTATATGCAACTAGATCCGAGTTGTTGAATGTGAAGCTAATACCATAGTCCTCCAGTAAGTCTACAACATATGGGTTAGATCCAACTCGCCTCATAACTCTAAAGGGGTCAGCACCATGAGCCTGAAGTTTCTTCACGGCTCCAGAAGGAAACTGTTCCGGATTGACCCAGATCATGAAATAATCTCTCTCCTGGAACTCGCAAGGGTGTCTATGAGCGTCAGCCAATTTTCTATATCACGCGTTGCTGGACTCAAGATGGTGATGATGATGCAGACTCCGAACTAGCTGTGTGGACTCATACCTATGCGAATGCAGGGGTGGTCCTGGACATCCAAACATGGACCTAGCATGTCCATGATGCCTACCTGACTGGACAACATGGGGAGGACCTGGACAACCAAAGTTGTACCTATCATGCATAGGTGTCCTTCTAAATGTGGTAGACTCTGGGAGACCAATATGTCCAAACTTACTCACTATGTAACCCCTATATGATGATGCATGAGAGAGAGACTGGGGCTTCCTTCTTGCCAGGCTCTGGAGTGTGGATGCATGCATGGAAGGGGTGTGATAATGGACCTTCTCAACAAGGTGGGGGAAAGAATATGAGTCGAGAGGCTCACTAGAGAGGGGATCGAAAGGGTCAAAGAAATGATGACCCCTCCCGACAGGTCCCTTCACTATACTTGCCCATGTTCGACATTCGCCCAGGTGTAGATGGTCACCTTCAGGCACTATGATGGATGGGGCAAGGGGCTCATGAGGAAGGCAAGGTTCCTCCCTCGAGACGATAATACCGTAAGAGGGGACAAAGTCAACCTCATCGGGTATGGGAAAGAATATAAGGACCTCGGAAGTTATATGACCTATGGTGTACACCGAGGTAATGGACCCGAAAGCAGGGAGCATGAGGCTATGACTATAGGGTTGGTCAGACCCTAAGGTCAACATACATGTCAACTCCCATTGACAATCTAAACTCTTAAGGAAGTCCTTCACATTTTCTAGAAAGTAGAAGGACCGGAAAATGGTGTGAAAGGAGTTAAGGGGTACTATTGGGAGTGATGATTCCATGGGTGGGTAGCACGGAATCGAGACATCTAGAAGTGGACCATTCCTTAACCAGCTAGCTAAAGACTCTCCCATGACAAGTTCGCCCTCAAGAGGCAATAATGGCTCTAGATGAGGGTCGAAGGGCGAAGCATCTCCCTCAGGTGGGGAAATGGAATCCTCTATGAAGTAGATGGGACCTTGGCTCTCGATCGAGGGTGCTGGGATGAGAGTGTCGGCCCTGACCCCTGTAGGTTCTGGCACGACTTCGTCCTGGCTCGAGGGTGGGCTAGGGGAAGTTGGTGATCCAATAGGAGTGCTCATCATTTCTAGTTTCTCCCTAAAAATTTGTAGGAGTTCGGGGAGGGGAAGATCCCTCAGGATAGGGGCGGGGAGACTTGCTGGTAATCATGAGACTTAATCTCAGACCTAGACTCACACATAGGCGGCACCCTGCTCCTCCAACGATGATGCGCTCGGTTGGGGGTAAGAGGTGATGGGCATTGCAGAGGTTGAGCCCTTATAGTGGCCTTAGACTGGTAGGGAGAGAAAGGAGGTGTGGTAGTGCTCCTCGGGCTATGGCTCTCCGAGTAGGAGGGGGAACGTTGGGGAGTGTAGATCTGCCTAAGTTCTACCTTCATCTCCTCCCATGAGTGTATGGGCTCTTGCCTCCAACCCACCCTAAGACTCACTATGTGACTCCACGCTTTTTTGGCTTGAGGCGAAAGCTGTCCCTTGGCAATGTTGACTCTCTTGGTTCCATATACCCAATTCTTCTCAAATTATTTTTCCATGGTGATGCGGGACACTATGCGAACTAGGACTCTAGGTGCTAAGATGACCAAATGGACTCCTACGACCAGCAACGTCACGATGATCTGAATAGCTTAACTCAACACCTTAGATTCCCAAGCAGGGACTAAGCCATATAAGAAGAAAGTCGAGATCGCAAGCGCCCCTAGGAGGGAAGCGTGTGGATCCGCAAGGTTGAGAAATCGGTGAGCCTAGGGTGGTCGACTCCACACTCGTGACTCGGAGAAGTCACAGGACGGTCACACTCTCTCACCGCAGCAGTGAATAATGAAATAAGTATACGAGCTAGGACCCTACTGCGCTTACTAGCAGCGGCATCAAGAGTGAATACTAAAGGAGCAAGCTAACCATGCAAGGAAGCAGACGCATACATCCACGCTCGGGGTGTGGGGAAGAAACCCGGCCAAGTCACACGATCACCAGTACAAGCTAAAAATAGATACAATCCAAATTAATGCCCCCTCCTTGTAGGGAGGTAAAAGGCTACAAAGTATCTCCGGGATCGTGCGAGGTGGGGTGACGGGTACCGGGTCGGTGTAGCTTGTCGCCCACGTACGGCCGCGGACGGTGGTACTCACGAACCGATCTGAACTTCGCAGCAAGGAGGGTGAGTCCCGGGCCCCAAGGAGGAAGCACGACCCCTGGAAGTGGGCAGCGAGGGTTGCTGAACGCTCTGGAAGACGCCGGACGCCGTCGGCACGGGAGGGAAGCTCCAGTGCGGCCGTTGAACGGGCGGCCAGACTGCTGGCCAATCTGCCCGGAGATGGGAAGCAGCAGGGGAGAGGGCTCGGTGCGCCCCTTTCTGAGTAGCCGCCGGTCACGAAACGCCCCGTGGTCACTGCAGGGGATGTCCAGGGAACGCCAGTGGAGTGGCGACGGCAAAGGGATGCCGTGGAGGCCGTGGCGAAGTGTTGGAGCAGGCCATGCGCTTCTGGACTGTCTGCAGGTAGCCGGATAGGGGTAGGGAGAATGGGCTGGACCCGGGGCTTCCGAGTGGCAAAAGTGGCGGGGTTTTCTCTGGTGGACCGGTGAGGGTCGTGGGATGGTTGGATAGAAGTGGTGGGATGGCATTCAGTGGTGGTTTAGGGCGTGGGAAGTGAAAGGAGGTGGTGCTCAGTTCTGCAATTCAGTGCAGTCAGAACTGAGAGCTGTGAAGGTGGATGGGGTAAGTAGGGCACGGGGGGGCTCAGAAGCTTGCAATAAAATTATAGGGGAGGGTTTTGGACGTGGTGAAGCAATGCTGAAAGTCCCAAGTTATTTGGAGACACATAGGGAGACGTCCCTTTGGAGGGGTTTTGGCACTGTCGCAGCAGGACTGCACAGGAGCAGTCTGCGTGACCAAAAGGGCTCTAATGGGAACTTTTTGCCCCGATGGAGTTTTTAAGTGGGATTTTCAGGAGAGGTAGGGCACATGTAGGGGCAGATATGTGAAGAAGGGGTCGATGGGATCAGAGGTCGGGAAGAGGGCGTCCCAACGTGATCTTCATGGTTCTGGTTTCCAACCGGTCTGCATAGAGACAGCCTGCGCAAGGAAAAGGTCTATGAAGACAACTTTCTCTACCGGACGAATTGGGTTATGGGCTTTTCAGGGGACGTGGGGGACAGGGGAATGAAGAAAAGCCTAGAAGAAGTCAAGGGGGTTTGGGGACGGGAAAGGAGGGTGGCAACCTGATCTTCCGGACTCATTTCTGCAGGTAGACAACCAGATCTGGGCACATGGCTTCATGACTCATCTCCTCCATGCTTGAAGCCAACCCTTGATCCATGGCTCCAGGATTGAGAGGGTGATGGTGAGGGCGCCTCCAGCAGGTGGGGAAGCCAAGGACCTGCAAGGGAAAGGGCTAGGGCGTCGCACCCTAGAGGGAGGGGAAGAAGGAGGGAGGGAGAGGGAGTCGCACCCTCTTGGGGAGGTGGGAAGGGTAGGCCGCGGCCAGCTCTTGATTCTCTACAATAATTCTTCATTTTTTAATTTCTAAAAGAGATTACAATGATTATATATGGGAGGGGAAGAAAAAACCTTTAATTTCTAAAAAGAAACCCTAAGAAAACGAATTAATTTGAACTACCTACAAAATAGGAAAGGGCTAAATAATCTCCTACAAGATAGGAGAGATGGGCGGCTGCCACTCCAAGTGGGAGAAGGAAAGGGTGGGGGGACGACCAACCCTAACCCTAGGGAGGGGGGGCAAGCTTCCTAAGGTGGGTCCACAAGTGGTGGGGGGCGGACAACCCAAATGGGCCTGGAGAGTGAACCACAAGGTGGCCCACTAACCTCCCTGTTAGCCTAATAAGCACTATATGACCCTAATACCATCCAATTGGCCTCAAATTGGCCAACAAAAGATCCATAGTGAAGAAAATAAAGGTGTCCATGCTCCCAGCTAGATCTCCAAGCCATCTTCAAGCCACAAAGAAGTCCATGTGTCCCGAACGGCGCTACGCGATTTGTACTATCGCTCTGCTACATCACGCCGATCTCTAGCTCAAGTGTCCGCACCAGTTCTCCCCGGGCTGGAGAAACTCGACCCCGTCGAATAAGGGTCTCGGTCGCTCCTGTATCGCTCGAGCAAGTCTAGATCTATCCTCTCAAGCTCTGCCCTAGTGATCCATGTGTCCTCAGACGCGGGCCATCCTCCCCAACGAACCAAGTAGCGGTGATACACGGCACTCCTAGTGGTAGTCACCTGCTCATCGAGTATAGACTCTATCAGCTCACGCTGCTGAGGTGACAGGGCTGGAAGTGGACTCTCAGGGGGTGGATCGCTCAC
The DNA here is from genome assembly GCA_022559845.1 of Amorphophallus konjac. Classification (NCBI taxonomy): domain Eukaryota; kingdom Viridiplantae; phylum Streptophyta; class Magnoliopsida; order Alismatales; family Araceae; genus Amorphophallus; species Amorphophallus konjac. Next base: position 226,721,934 of record CM040123.1, on the reverse strand, counting down.
AAGGGGTGGAGTAGGCCCAAATAGCTCACTAGGGATCACTGCCGGGTCCCTGTATGCAACTAGATCCGAGATGTTGAATGTGGAGCAAATACCATAGTCCGCTGGCAAGTCTACAACGTAAGCATTGGATCCAACTCGCCTATGAACTCTAAAGGGGCCAGCTCCACGAGCCTGTAATTTCTTCACGGCTCCAAAAGGAAACCGTTCCGGTCTGACGCGGATCATGACATAATCTCCCTCCTGAAACTTGCGAGGGTGTCTATGAGCATCGGCCAATTCTCTATATCGCGCGTTGCTGGACTTAAGGTAGTGATGATGATGCAGACTCTGAACTAGCTGAGTGGACTCATACCTATGCGAATGCAGGGGTGGTCTTGGACATCCAAACATGGACCTAGCATGCCTATGACGTCTACCGGACTTGACAACATGGCGAGGACTTGGACAACCAAAGTTGTACCTATCATGCACATGTGTCCTACTAAATGTGGTAGACTCGGGGGGACTATTAAGTCCAAACTCACTCATGACATTACCCCTACATGATGGTGGACATGGTGAAACATGAGAGAGAGACTGGGGCTTCCTTCTTTCCAAGCTCTGAAGTGTGGATGCATGCATGGAAGGAGTGTGATAATGGACCTCCTCGACAAGGTGGGGGAAAGAATACGAGTCGAGAGGCTCACTAGGGAGGGGATCGAAAGGGTCAAAGGAATGATGACCCCACCCGATAGGTCCCTTCACTATACTTGCCCATGTTTGACATTCACCCAGGTGCAGATGATCACCTTCAGGCGTTCTAATGGATGTGGAAAGGGGCTCATGAGGAAGGTAAGGAAGGCAAGGTTCCTCTCTCGGGACCGTAATACCATAAGAGGGGACAAAGTAAACCTCATCGGGTATGGGAAAGAATAAAAGGACCTCGGAAGTGATAGGACCTATGGTGTATACCGAGGTAATGGACCCCAAAGCAGGGAGCGTGAAGTTATGACTATAGGGTTGGTCAGACCCTAAGGCCAACATATATGTCAACTCCCATTGACAATCTAAACTCCTAAGGAAGTCCTTCACCTTTTCAAGAAAGCAGAAGGACCAAAAAATCGTGTGAAAGAAGTTAAGGGGTACTATTGGGAGAGCTAGTTCCATGGGTGGGTAACAAGGAATCGAAGCATCTAGAATGGGACCCTTCCTTAACCAGCTAGCGAAAGACTCTCCAATGATAAGTTTGCCTTTGGAAGGCAAGGATGGCTCAAGATGAGGATTGAAGGGCAAAGGTCGTTGCAAGGTTGGGGCTAGGGTGACAAATAGACTGGTGTCATTGGATGGTTCCTCACCTTGGCCCACTAGGATCTCTATGGGATCGCTCTCTAACCCCTCAACCTCGGCGTGGTACTTCTTGGTCAACTCTCGGTCAACCTCGTAACTCACCGGAATATGCTCAGGTGGGGCATCCTCTGAATGTGTGTCCTCTAAGATAGAGGAACATGAAGGACACAGGTCAGAGAAATGGCCCATCCCCCTACAGGGGGCCATAGGGGTGGGCCCCGGGAGTGGTGGGGGACATGAGCCCGGAGGCGGAGTGGATCACTGGGGGTGGGTGGCTAGCGACACGGAGGTGGTCGGCGCAGCGCCGTCGTGGAAGACGAACTCGCCGGGAAGGTGAGATGGGTGTAAGGTGCAGGTCCTCTTGTCCAGGTCGATGGTCGCTCTTCTCCCCTCCAACCAAGTTCACCCTAAAATGATGCATGGACCAGCAAGTGTCCCGATCTTGCACCATGTGCCATCGTGATATAGAACGGGGCCGAACCACCGTTGAAACTCGATAAAAGCTAAGCCACCACGGAGAACAATGTCCCCAGTCTTAGAGAGAGACTCAACAATGTCCTGTGAGACACAATTAGATGGAACCCTACTGATGAAGTCGATCTCCGTATGCAACCCATTAGGTAGGATGGCCGTGGACACGACAGGGCGCTAGAACGACTCGATCATTGGTATAGGGATCGGGTCTCCTGACAACTGAGTGGTAGGGGCGACACCCGGGGGTTGTGCCATAAGAGCCTCGAATTGGGCCACCAGGGATGACCAATCTGACACGTGGGCTCGAGGAACCGCCATGGGGCTGGGGGGTAGCTGGACATGCATATGCAAGACCCCGACACGACTCTAAATGGTGTGGCAATGCAAATGGTAGAATGAAGACTCAATGAATGGTAGAATGATGACTCAATTGCACCCTAGACAACCCTATGCTCTGATACCAAAGTTGATGCGGGACACTATGCGAACTAGGACTCTAGGTACTAAGATGACCAAATGGACTCCTATGACCAGCAACGTCACGACGAGCCGAATAGCTTAACTCAACACCTTAGATTCCCAAGCAGGGACTAAGCCATATAACAAGAAAGTCAATCTCGCAAGCGCCCCTAGGAGGGAAGCGCGTGGATCCGCACGGTTGAGAAACCGGCGAGCCTAGGGTGGTCGACTCCACACTCGTGACTCGGATAAGTCATAGGACGGTCACACTCTCTGACCGCAGCAGTGAATAATGAAATAAGTATACGAGCTAGGACCCTACTGCGCTCACTAGTAGCGGCATCAAGAGTGAATACTAAAGGGGCAAGCTAACCATGCAAGGAAGCGGACGCATACCTCCACGCTCGGGGCGTGGGGAAGAAACCCGGCCAAGTCACACGATCACCGGTACAAGCTAAAAATAGATACAATCCAAACTAATGTCCACTCCTCGCAGGGAGGTAAAAGGCTACAAAGTATCTCCGGGATCATGCGAGGTGGTGTGACGGGTACCGGGTCGGTGTAGCTTATCGCCCACGTACGGCCGCGGACGGTGGTACTCACGAACCGATCTGAACTTCGCAGCAAGGAGGGTGAGTCCCGGGCCCCAAGGAGGAAGCACGACCCCTGAAAGTGGGTAGAGAGAGTTGCTGAACGCTCTGGAAGACGCCGGATGCCGTCGACACGGGAGGGAAGCTCCGGTGCGGCCGTCGAGCGGGCGGGCAGACTGCTAGCCAATCTGCCCGGAGCTGGGAAGCAGCAGGGGAGAGGGCTCGGTGCGCCCCTTTCTGAGTAGCCGCCGGTCACGAAACCCTGCGTGGTCGATGCAGGGGATGTCCCGGGAACGCCGGTGGAGTGGCGACGGCAAAGGGATGCCATGGAGGCCGTGGCGAAGTGTTGGAGCAGGCCCTACGCTTCTGGACTGTCTACAGGCAGTCGGATAGGGGTCGGGAGAATGGGCTGTACCCGGGGCTTCCGAGTGGCAAAAGGGGCGGGGTTTTCTCAGGTGGACCGGTGAGGGTCGTGGGATGGTTGGATAGAAGTGGTGGGATGGTGTGCAGTGGTTGTTTAGGGCGTGGGAAGTGAAATGAGGTGGTGCTCAGTTCTGCAATTCAGTGCAGTCAGAATTGAGAGCTGTGAAGGTGGACGGAGTAAGTAGGGCACGGGGGGGCTCAGAAGCTTGCAATAAAATTCTAGGGGAGGGTTTTGGACGTGGTGAAGAAATTCTGAAAGTCCTAGGTCATTTGGAGACACATAGAGGGACGTCCCTTTGGAGGGGTTTTGGCACTATCGCGGCCGGACTGCACATGAGCAGTCTGCGCGACCAAAAGAGCTCTAAAGGGAACGTTTTTTCCCGATGGAGTTTTGAAGTGGGATTTTCAGGAGAGGTAGGGCACATGTAGGGTAAGAGAAGTGAAGAAGGGGTCGATGGGCTCAGAGGTCAGGAAGAGGGCGTCCCAACATGATATTAAGGGTTCTGGTTTCCAACAGGTCTGCACAGAGACAGCCTGCGCAAGGAAAAGGGATATGAAGACAACTTTCTCTACCGGACGAATTGGGTTATGGGGTTTTTAGGGAACGTGGGGGACAAGGCAATGAAGAAAAGCCTAGAAGAAGTCAAGGGGGTTTGGGGATGGGAAAGGAAGGTGCCAACCTGATCTTCCGGACTCATTTCTGCAGGCAGACAACCAGATCTGGGCGCAGGGCTTCATGACTCATCTCCGCCATGCTTGAAGCCAACCCTTGATCCATGGCTCCAGGCTTGAGAGGGTGATGGTGAGGGTGCCTCCAGCAGGTGGGGAAGCCAAGGACCTGCAAGGGAAAGGGCTAGGGCATCGCACCCTAGAGGGAGGGGAAGAAGGAGGGAGGGAGAGGGAGTCGCACCCTCTTGGGGAGGTGGGAAGGGTAGGCCGCGGCCAGCTCTTGATTCTCAACAATATTTATTCATTTTTTAATTTCTAAAAGAGATTACAATGATTATATATGGGAGGGGAAGAAAAAACCTTTAATTTCTAAAAAGAAACCCGAAGAAAAGGAATTAATTTGAACTACCTACAAAATAGGAAAGGGATAAATAATCTCCTACAAGATAGGAGAGAGGGGCGGCTGCCACTCCAAGTGGGAGAAGGAAAGGGTGGGGGTGCGCCCAACCCTAACCCTAGGGAGGGGGTACTCTTCCGAATGTGGGTCCACAAGTGGTGGGGGGCGGCCAACCCAAATGGGCCTGGAGAGTGAACCACAAGGTGGCCCACTAACCTCCCTGTTAGCCTAATAAGCACTATATGACCCTAATACCATCCAATTGGCCTCAAATTGGCCTACAAAAGATCCATAGTGAAGAAAATAAAGGTGTCCATGCTCCCAGCTAGATCTCCAAGCCATCTTCAAGCCACAAAGAAGTCCATGAGTCCCGAACGGCGCTACGCGATTTGTACTATCACTCTGTTGCATCACGCCGATCTCTAGCTCAGGTGTCCTCACCACATGGTAGCCTCCCACTTTAGATAGGCACTGGGGCTCGATCCGTCAAAGCGAAGGTCCTCATCTAGAATGATGTCCAAGAATAGTGGGTCGATCGGACCCTTGTGGAGGGCCGAGTTGTATGGAGTTGACCAAAGAGGGATAGCCATGATGATGCACCCGAGGACTCTAAATACACATGCAAGCCCTAGGACTATGGAAGGGACATGCAGGACAACTAAGGGACGGGACTAGACATGACTCAAAATGGTGATGGAAAAGGGGAATAGTGCGGACTCAAATGCACCTAAAATAAACCTAATGACTCAAATGCAACTTAGACAAACCTAATGCCTCAATTGCACCCTAGACATCCTAAGGACTCAAATTACCTAGGACCCCAATTTCATAGAACAAATTAGTTCCCAAAGCTCTGATACCAAAATTGATGCGGGACGCTATGCGAACTAAGACTCCATGCAATGACAGGGCTAAATGACAACTACGACCAGCAACGGCAATAGCGCAAATGGCATGGACTCAACACTAAGATTCCCAAGAGGGGAGCTATGCCAGAGAAACAAGTAACTCAAGCACGCAAGCGCCCCAAAGAGGGAAGCGTGTCGATTCGCACGGTTGAGAAATCGGCAGGGTCCAGGGTGGTCGACTCCACACTTGCGACTCGGACGAGTCACGAGACGGTCACACTCACTCACCGTGGCAGTAATATAACAAATATAAGAGCTAGGCGCCTATGATCTCACAAGCAGCGGCATCAAGAAACTATATTAAATAACCAAGCTAACCAAGCAAGGAAATAGACGCATACCTCCACGCTCGGGGCGTGGGGAAGAAGCCCGGCCAAGTCACACGACCACCCGGTAGAAGAGCTAAACAGAGGTACAACCAAAAACAAAGCCCACTCCTCGCAGGGAGGTAAAAGGCTACACAGCGGAATACATGGGTCGTGCGAAGTGGGGTGACGGGTGTAATATCCCGATTTATTAACAAATAAAAATTTTAGAAAATTTATAAGAAATTAATTAGAAAATCCTTAATAAATAGAATAAGTTAAATTTTGACTATTTCGTAAAAATCTGGAAAATTTAGAATCTTGTAGAGGATAAAATGTTTAATAATAGTATATTCTGTGATCGACCCAAATAAAATCCGTAATTAGGCCAAATCAACTGATTAAGGCCCAAATCCACACTTAGTCTAATTGGACCTTAAAACGCGAAATTTGAGCCCAATACCCGATCATTTAGGCTGAGACCAGATCCAAATGGAAGGCTAGGATGAGAAGATCGTTTCCTCTCTTAGTTCTCCCCGAAACCCTAACCCTAGAAGGCAAATTTTGGTTGAGAAGGCGGCGGCTACCCCTATCCGCGCGGTTCGCGCACGTCCAACTTGATTGGACTCTATCTCCTCGAATAGAAGATTCTAGACCTTGTGTGACCTATAAAAATGACCCTCAGGAACCCTATTTTCGTTTGGGTGCTGTCGAGGCCAACTAGGATCATGGACGAGGGCAGATTCCGGCGATCACCGACGAGGTGTTCGTAACGTGTCGTCGTCCCTCTTCTTCCTTCTTCCTCCGTTTAAGGTAGGTTATAGCAAGCCAAACCTTAGGTATTATATATGATTAGAACCAGCATCGAGTGCCCTTTCTATTGAATGCAAAAGCCCTAAAAGTTATTTAGTATCATGCGAGAATTTTATGGTTTAGTAGAAGCATGTCATATCTAGGGTTATACTTGTTCCATCTCGTTTAAGTAGGGATTACAGGCACTAAAGATTAAATTGAGCATGCTTTATTGTAAAACTTTTTGTGCTCTTTCTTTTGAATCCAAAGCCCTAATTATTATGCTCTGTGCTATGCGTATTTAGCAATTCTTTGTAACCCTAGTCAACTCGCCGAAGGCGAGCAGGGCGAATGGGGGACTTGAGCGTTTTTGACTTATACGGTCTCGCGATGGACCGCCCAACCTAGTTAGGCGGCATGTTATTGACCATTTATGTTCTCTGGTTCGTGTTATGTTTCTGGGAAGAGCAGCTTCACCTAGACCGCCCTTCTGTCAGGCGGCCAGTTATTGACCGTTCGTCTTCTCCAGCAGCTCATTACAGACCGCTCATCTCCAGAAGGTCTTCTGACCTGAGGGGGATAAACTGCCTGTCATGCGACCGCTGAGGAGGATGAAAGGTCCATACTGGACCGTCCATGTTTATAGAATTTATTATGTTATCTTTTTCACATGATTTATGATGGTAGATTAATGGTTAAATGTAAGTTAGCAACATGCATAAAAACTCTGGAAAATTATAACAGTAATTATTATAAATCTTGCTGATTTATTCATCTTGACCTTGGATCATCTTTTTCAATGTTAATATTAATCGTGATTCATTATTAAATTGAAAGTTTTATTAAGGTTGTATGACAGTCGTTCTACTCCGGTAGGATTGACTGATCGTCTCACTGGTTTCTGATGTTTTGTTAACCCTATTTCCTTGTAATGTTTGGGACTCTCCGCCGGATATTCCTTCCGTCGGACTAGGACCATCATTATGGGACCTCCGTAAGCCCCAGCGAGCTTGGGATTTCCACTAGGACGCCGGGCAGGTTGTACCATCAAGACCTTAACCTGTGTACGTGATCGAATAGATTGAACTATCGTATTGTAAGTCACGGCTCGACTTGGACCCTCTGAGAATTGCGCGGCCCGAAAGGGATCGTTCATCTTATTGGGTGGCCCATAACGAATCATACATCCCTGGCCAAGTGCCACTTACATTGGTCGTTTAACCTTGATTTATCTTCGACCAATTTGTGTTTGGATCGACCCAATAAGCCCTAGGTTGACTAGTGGAGAGTGGGCTGGACCCTGGTTCAGTTCTGCCCAACTTATGACCGTTTATCTTGTTCTTGGGCTTCCAGCTCTACTAGTCTTGAGCGGCCCATTTTCAACCGTTCAATTACTCGAGCGGCCCTACATGGACCGTGTATCATTGACTTCGGTATGGCTAGTCCTAAGCCATCTCTATCCTGAACGGTCCAGTTTAGACCGTGCATTGCTTGAGCGGCCCTATTATGACCGCTTATCATCCAGAAGTGATTTCCGTGATTTTTCGTGTTGAATCCAAGGACCTGATTGGTTCTTGATAACTTGAACCTTCCAGACATGATGTCTACTTCAACTTACCCTTGAAACTTTGGTAAGTTCCATATCTTGGAGTATTGGCCATTTAACTGGATTAATGTCTAGACATAACTTGGGATTTGGATCCAACAAATCAATGCCAACGCATCATAAGGGCCCGGTGTGGTCCTGGGAGGAGCGCCCGAAAAGTACTTGTGTCCCAGGGAGTTTGAATGACATGGTGAGGCATTGCACTGAGTGCATGACTAGTGTGATGTCTAAGACAATATTCTCTTACTTGAATTCTCTTGACTTCGTTAGATCTTGCTTGTTGGCCAAATTCTCGATTATATCATGTTCTTCCTTTCTTTTCATTATTTGTTGCATAGTTATTTCCTTTCGTTCTTTATTTACGCGCTCAAACATGCAATTCAATTGGTTAATTACTTAAACTTGCCTGTTATTACCTACTGAGCATTCTCTCACCTAGTTTTTCCCCCTTTTTTAGGTAGCTCAGGTGAGGACTCGCAATCTGATGGGAACGGGCAAGAGTGACGACCGTGGAGTGAACCTGATAGAAGCCTGTGAAACTAGTTCTAATTGTGGAGTCTATTTGTATTTAAGAGTATTTTGTAAGAGTTATAATTTGAAGTTAGCCAATGTACTAGTGTTGAGTGGATGTTGTCAAAGATTATGTTAAGTGAGATCTTTGTAGTTTGGAACATGGTTTGGTTATGTGCTATTTAATGAATGGAGCAGTTTCTATTTATGGTGATGTGCGATCTTTTAGCTTTAAAATATCATGTCTAGAAATAAACATATTATTATTATAATTACTCGTTTCTACTGCCAGTCCCGATATTCCGCATCGGGGCATGACAGACGGGTACCGGGTCAGTGAAGCTCGTCGCCCACGTGTGCCGCTGTGAACTGGTCGGACTACGCGGTGACCACGAGCCTGCCAGGAACCAGTGGAAAGGAAGGCGAGTCTCGGGTGCCTTGGAGGGAGCACGATCCCTAATGGCAGGAAGCAAGGGACGAAGACCGCTCGGGAAGACGCTGGACGTCGTCGGCGCGGGCGGGGAGCTCCGGCGCGGCCTCGAACGAGCGGGCAGACTGCTGGCCAATCTGCACGCACATAGGGAAGCAGCAAGAAGAAGTGCCGGGCACGCCACCTTCTGCTCATCCTCCGGTCACGAAACTCGGCGTAGACGCTGTTGGGGATGTCCCAGGGACACAGAAGGAGTGGAAGCTGCAACGGAGCACCGAGGACGTCGTGGCAAATTTCATCGCAGGCCCTGCACAATCTGGTCTGTCTGCTGGCTGCCGGACAGAGGGGGAAAGATGGGGCTGGAACCGGGGCTTTGGGGTGGCAAATGGGGCGGGGTTTTCTCTGTTGGATAGCTGAGGGTCGTGGGGTGATAGGGTAGCAGTGGCCGGATGGTGTGCAATGGTGATTTTTGGCGTGGGAAGTTAAAACACGTGGTGCTCAGTTCTGCAATTCAGTGCAGTCAGAACTGAGGGCTATGAAGGTGGACGGGGTAAGCCTGGAAAGGGGGTTCAGGAAGATGCGGGAAAATTATGTGGGAGGGTTTTTGATGTGTATAAGCAGTGCTCAGCATTTCAGAGCATTTAGAGTTGGTTTTGGGGTCTTCCCTTTGGAGGGGTTTTGGCACTGTCGCGGCAGGACTGCACATGAGCAGTCTGCGCGAGTAAAAGGGCTCTAAAAAGAAGTTTTCTCACAGAGCGAGTTTTGATTCGGGATTTTTAGGGAAGGTAGGGGACAGGTAGGGAAATAAAAGTTGTGAAGAGGTTAGGGGGATCCAAAGTCGGGAAGAAGGCGTACCAATATGATCTTCAGGGTTCTATTTTCTGCAGGTCTGCACAGAGACAGCCTGCGCAGGGAAAAGGGCTCTGAAGACAACTTTTTATATAAGTCGAATTAGGGCGTGGGATTTTCAGGAGGCGTGAGGGACAGGAGGATGAAGAAAAACTTAGAAGAGAGTTATGGGATCTGAAGATGGTAACGGGGTGTGCCAACCTGTTCTTCCAGGCTCACGTCTGCAGGTAGACACCCAGATATGGGCGTAGGACATCATGGTTCATCTCCTCCATGCTTGAGGCCAACCTTTGGTCCATGGCTCCGGACTTGAGAGGATGATGGGGAGGGAGCCTCCAGCAGTTGGGGAAGCCAAGAACCTACAAGGGAAATGGGCTAGGGTGTCGCACCCTAGAGGGAGGGGAAGAGGGAGAGAGGGAGAGGGAGTAGCACCCTCTTGGGAAGGTGGGGAGGGAGGCCGCGGCCAACACCAATTTCTTCTCAATAATAATTCTTCATTCCTTTTCCAACAACAATACAAGGGAATATATATGGGGAGGGGAAGAAACCCTAATTAGTTTTCTAAAAGAAAATACAAAAGGAGCCTATTTAATTTGAATTCCTACACAATAGGAAAGGAGGGAGGAAAAATAGGCAAGCTAGCTAAAAACTGGGAAGAGGGGCGGCCAACTCCAAAGAGGAGAGGGAAGGGGGGGGACTTGCGCCCAAAACCCTAACCCTAGGGAGGGGGTGCGCTCCCCAAGGTGGGCCTAAAAGTGGAGGCGGCGGCCAGCCCAAATGGGCCTAGAGAGTGCACCACTAGGTGGCCCACTAACCTCCATATTAGCAAAATAAGCACAAGTGTGACCCAAAAGATACCCAATTGGCCCAAAATTGGCCTACATAAGTCTAGAGTGAAAGAAATAAAGAAGTACAAGATCCTGGCTAGCTCTCCAAGCCATAGCGAAGTCCGCGAGTCCCATACAGTGCTACGCGACTTGTAGTGTCGCTCTGCCGCTTCGCGCCGATCACTAGCTCGGGTGTCCTCACCATGCATTTGTGCCCAATCAATTCTCTATCCCTCATGCAAATCATAAATGAGGTCACGGAACTGATAGCACCTTTCTATAGTGTGCCTAGGCTGCCGATGATATATATAATATCTGGACTGGTCGGCGGCTGAATTCCAATTCGGGCATTCCGGAGGGAGTTGAAGATCATCAGTGTACATCAGAGCTGAGAAAATATCTGGGAGAGTTTAAGGAAGTGGAGGGTAGTCGGCTCTCTTGCGACCTGGTCTAGCAGGTGCGTAGCCATTCGGTGGAGGGACATTGTGGTACTGCGGTGGTTGTTGAGGCTGTTGCGGTGGTGGTGGTTGTTGGGGCGGCTGAGGAGCAGAAAATGACAGTTGGGTAGTTGATGGAGCAATGAACTGGGGGTTGCGGGGAGGTTGCCAAAAGCGAGGTGGAGCGGATTGGTTGGGGAAGTGGACAGCCTGCACCTGCTCATTTGTCTGGACTCCTTCGGTGACTGGGTCATGGGATTTCCTGGCGGGTTTTGATTTCTGGGCCTCGAAAAAAGAATGAATGGGGGAGTCCTTAAACTGGGTCTGGATGAACCAGGCCCTACTGTACAACTGGGTCATATTAGAAATATCATTCATGGTTAGGATATTCTGAAATGTAGGAGTGGCATTAGAAATCAGCAGCTTCACTTTCTCTTCTTCCAGAATTTGCTCGGGCACACGGGAGGCCATCTGCCTCCATCTGTCAGCATAGGTTGCAAAATCTTCATCGACCTTCATCTTCTCGGCCACTAGATCAGTGAAAGAATACTCCGGGCCCACCCGGTCTTGGAATCTCTGTATAAATTTCTCTTTAACAACTTTAAAACTTTTCGCCTCTTCCAGTGGCAGAGTGTAGAACCACTCCAATGCTACCCCGTCCAACGAGCGGCGGAAAAGATACGCCATGGGGAGGTCGTCATGTTAAAATTGCACCGACTCGTATAGGAACTCCCTTATATGAATGAAGGGGTTGCCATTCCCATCGTACTTCTGGTACGTAGGGAGCTCCGACTGGAGAAGGAAATGGATGTCTCAGAAATTGGGAATGGGGATATCAGCAAGGGATTGTAGGCCGACCCGCTTGTAAAGGAGGTCAATCTGCTGCTGCATAGCAGCCCACTTGTCAAGGAGTTCCCGTTCCTGGGAGGGAAGCGGCAAGACTGGAAGGGCGGATCCGGTGTAAGGGGTCGAAGGATAGGTAGACTGAGGGGGAAGCCCGTAAGAGAGATAATGGGCCAAGGATGGGCCCAAATCCATGCGAGCTAATTGAGCAGCCCCTGTCTAAGGGCGTGAGAAGCTAGCCGGGCCTACAAGGGCCTGCGGTGCTAGAAAGGTGGTCCGATAAGGATCTAGATAAGAAGATGAAAGGAGAGGGGTCTTCCCCTTGTCAGGCATATGATGGGTCGAGCTAGAAGCTTGGCCCGCCTCTAGATTGGTGAAACGGAGGACCTTGGGCTGGATAGGGGTAAGATGGATAGGAGCAACAGACGAGGCCCCTAGCCCACTAACCAAAGATACAGAAGTGGCGGCAGCAAGCCCGCCCTGAGGAGGAATTGAAGACGGGGCATCCTACCCCTGCAAAGCCTGGCGAAGAATATGGAGCTGGGTAGGATCCAGTTGGGCCATCATGTGGAGAATTTGGTTGGCCGAATTATGATTAGAAGAATCAGAGTGGGAGGGTTGACTACCCTCAACAACAATGGTTGGAAGAGGAGGGGCAGACCCCTCTCTCCCCTGCACAGTCGTGACCCTAGGTGGGTCTTCCAAAAGTCCCTGAGGAAGGGAGTCCTCACGGGAGTGAGAGAAATTGTGGAATGAGATGTCGGAAGGGGAATCGAACAAGGGGTTGAAGTAGGAGATGAACAAGGAATTGTCCCAAGGAGAAGATCCCGTGGGTGTGAAGCAACTCCACATGCAACGAACACCTTGGAGATAAGAGAAAACAACACCTAATAAGCACCTAAATGGAGATGAATAAAGAAACACACAAACAAAGAGGAGAGAAGAGGCAACCAATAATCAACCAAGTTGCAATGATGCGACAAATTTTTGGATGTTCCCCTTTAAGAACCTTAGTGAATTCAATTAAATGAGGTTCTCTCAACAATGGGATCCCTAATTGGGGTGAAATGTGGACTTGGTTGACTCTAAGTTCACTATGACGACCCAGGGTCTGGATATCGGGTAAACCCGATAACACATGGATCCTACGAGGCCTCCCAAGAGCGGTAAAGCTCCGAAGGGATAAAAGGAGTGTGTGGAGTATATTGAAGTCCCAGATAAAGCAGTAAATAATTAATATTTTATTGATCAGGTTTGCTAAAGTAGTAGAAATAAATTTACTTTTTCAATTAACAATTTAAATTAACAAAGTCTAGTCCGAATAAAGACAAGTACAGTCCAACAGAAAGGAAAACATACACTGAAGTTGGGGGAAGCCCGACACAGGCAACACTAGCAACGCTGGCAACTACGAACTGACGCACCACGCCATGAACCATGAGGAAGAAGAACGACCACACCTGGAAAGTAGGGGTGAGCCTCGTGTCACTGGCTCAGTAGGGGTCACGCAGATCCCCACAGGAAATAACGCAGTAACTCGCTAAACAGCGCTAAATAGTAAAGTAGGGGGAATAGAAGTAACAGCAGTACTAAACTACACAGTAAAGTTATAAAAAGTAGGAGTAAGCAAGAGTAAGAACAGCTAAAGAAAGAATAAAGCCGTACTAACCAGAAACACGGCCGCCGACCGAACCACGGCTCCCTAGGCTACTCCAAACGGTAATAGAAAGGCGAACCCCGATCTCACCAAGTTGGGCGTTACCGATCCGTCGACAAAGTACAAGCTCCAAAGTTGAATCCTACCAAAACAGGTAAAAGCCACATAAAGACCTACACGGTTAAAGACACAAACAAAGACAACTAGATCGTCGTGTACGCTACATAAGACTGGACCTCGAGTGAAGCCACGCACCGGCTACTCGAAAACCAATGATGAAAACACATGTCACGAGAATTATGTGTCAAGTGACAGAAGCACCTCCTCACTAGAAGAACAACCAGATACATCCACTGACGTCTTACACTATGCCATAAGCATCTCCCACACACCGGGAACGGTGGTAACTGAGACACTCACAAAACAAAGTATGAGGAACAACAGTACCAAGTACTAGGAGCAACGGTACCACAACACAAGGAACAATGGTACCACAGTAATAAGTGACTAGTCAGGGTCACGCCCATCGGTGCTCGTCCAAACGCCCCTGACCACGTGAGCACACAAAAGCTCAATGCCTTGAGCCAGGCCTCTAGCTAGCTTCCCCCCCAGTAGGACGCTACCGCAAGGTAAGGAGGCCCATGGAAACTAGCTTACAAATTGTATGTCGGGAACACGCACCGCCACCACCCCTTGGTTGGCCAACACACAGGACTAGTGGAGGCTCACCAGACACACAGAGACTCCAAAACACCAGTGCTGAAGTACGAACAGGCTAAGCACGCATTGTCACACGTACTACGAAGCACCAGACACAGTGTAGCATATCGGACTGCCATCGGACTCAGAAAAGACAACTAGACCTCCTGACATAATGATCCTTGAGTCACAAGACTTAGAGTTAAGATCATCGCACAAAAGCGGTAACACGCCGCCATCAGCCTAATCCCTAAGCCAATCACGGTAAACAACAATTAAAGGAAACATCACAAGACACCCGGATCCACACATCTGCATGACACGAATCACGGAGACCTGAGGAATCACCAAGACCCTCAAAGCACATGGACACAAAAACTGAGATAAGATAATACCTCTAGGTGTCCAAAACCATGTCTCGATCCACACCAGATCACTGAGACATTTGCAAGGTTACATGTCAACCACTTGATCACAACCGGGTTGACTAGAAACCAATCATGACTCAGAAACATCACAGAATACTACTCGATATAATGGCACTCCCTGGCCACCCTATAATATGGTCACAGCCCTCATAGGATATCCAAGACATCCACTGGACTACGGGCAAACCACAATGTAAGGCCAAGACAATTGGAAGCCAAACATCTGGAAAACAAGGCTCTGGGAAGTAAACGGTCATCTGCCAGGCCGCTAGGTAAACCAAGTGGTCAGCCAAAGGCCGCTACCCTCACACAGAGAATACAGACACTGGGCGGTCAAGAAAAGGATGCGCCAACACACTACGAAAACACAGGAGCATGCGGTCTATCGCAGGGCCACAAGGAGACGGTAGCGGTCGTCCATATGACCGCTAGACCCGGTCAACTCCCGAACCGAGTTAAAATAGTCAAACAGCTTAGCGGTCGCCTAATGGACTGCTAAGGATGCTAAGCGGTCAAGGCTAGGACCGCTAGCCTAACCGGCTTAAAACTATTGAACCGACATAAACAATGATTAGCGGTCGTCCCTCAGATCGCCAATCCAGCTTAGCGGTCTATCGCATGACCGCAAAGCAGAACCGACATACACAACCCCCCTTAGCGGTCTATCGTGCGACCGCTGCCAGAGAGTAGCGGTCATCCATTCGACTGTGAGCCAGAAGAAATAGTCTATCGTACGACCGTGAAGACCTGAACCGACATACTATTCAAAAATCAGAAACGATCACCAAAGGACCGCTAAAGGCTTAAAAACGGTCTCTGGTAAGACCGCTAAAGCGTTACGGCGGGAAAAATAGGAGAATGGCCGATCCCAGCCGTTCCACGCCCCGTTCGCTCCTAAACGAAGGGGAAACAACCCTAAACACAATAAAAGCCTTCCACAGACCGAAAGGGATCATTTTGACACTAAAAACATAGAAAACGAGCGATTCCCATGAATCGACCCAAAATGTGTCACATGGGTTCCCGTGCTTCTACCGGTCCCAAACGACAACCAATCACAATGAAACCAGCAAAAATGGAATGCTGACATGCCAAGGGTTCAAATGAGACCAATTAAACTGAAAACCGTCACCTGAGAAGGTGAACCTGACTCACACCCCCCGAACATGCTTTCACCCAAAATGAGGTAAAACACACTCGTTCTCGCATGGTTCGGCTCCAAATCGTGAGAAAATGCAAAACAGGAATAGGGCGTCCATCTCCCTACCTCCACCGAAGTTCTAGCACGCCGAAGCGACTAAACCACGCCGATATCGATCAAATGAACCGAACACGTCGGCTTTGAATCCACCGAGGGATCGCGCTAATGCCACGCTCCATTCGTCGCACCATCACGTGCCAGACCAACTCCACGACGTCCCTACCTCGTCCACCTTGCCACGGTCGCGTGCCCCTGTTGACTTGTTTTCCCACCTTTCTCCTTCCTCTTGCCTTCCTTTTCTAAAATTAAAGATGTAAAGACAAGCGATATGAAGGAAGAGAGGAAGGATGGAAAAGGCGTGTGTGATCATGATCACCACCAAGACACGGGTACCGGATGGTAAGACGTACCTTGGAAAAGGGTAGAAAGCATTCACCTGAAGTTCAGCGCTGACAGGCGTAGATGGTCCTAGATGATCCGCTCAGTGATAGGACAGTCGCTCGATAGTCTGCTCTAAGCGCCGAAGAGGATGCGGGACAAAGATAGATCTGGCGGCAGAACGGCTCGAAGACAGCCGCTTACAGGTCTGATGACTCTCAGAAGATCGCCCAGATCTGAAAACGGATGGAAGATGACCGTGCATAGCGCCAGACCCCAAAGTCGTAGGACCTGATCCTCCACCCTTTCCAGCCAGCCAAAGGGGATGGGCCTCGTGCTATGCTGATGCTGACATGTGAAACAAAGTATGAAACACAGAAATGACACCCAAATTAGCCCTAAGGAGTGTAGCAACTATAAAGAAGAATGAAAATAAGCACAATAACATGGAATGGGCGATACCTGGGAGGTTTTTAAACCCCTAAAGGGCATCAAAACAAATGGGAGGGTGTGAAAAATGATGTGAGAAGTGTAAAAACGTGGGAAGAGAGCGAAGAAAACGATGCATGCAGTGAAGAAAAGGATGGTGGGACTATTAAAACAAAGACTCAAAAAACGAATACTCCCTGAACCAGAGGCCTGAGTGGAAGTTGAAGGCCTCTCTCCCTGACTGTAGGTCGCTCGAAAATGCGACAGGGCTTCGACGTAGACCTTAGATCTCCCCTTTCAAAGCCTGGACTAAGGGTTCTATTCATAGAGCCCATAAACCTAGCCTCGAAATTAGGGTTTTTAGTGAAATTTAGGTCGAGATATCAAAAGATAATTCGTAGATAATTGATTTATCTCCCACCAGGATCGAACGGTATCTCATTTGGTTGAGAAACCTCGAAGAAAATAATGGGAAAAGTTAAGGGTTTAGCCACGGATTGGAAAGAGAAAATTCATTAAAACCTCAGAAATCGGGCCATTAAGCGGTCACTCGATAGGCCGCCCAGTCTATTGCACGGTCTATTGGAAGACCGTCCAAGGCTATCGGTGGAAATTGAATAAATCAGAAATGTTATCAAATTAACCATCGAACTGACCGACTATTTCGCCGTTGGACTCTGATGGATTGAACGGTCTTGTGATAGACCACTCAGTTCATGGGGCGGTCCAACTCCAACTGTGTAGCCTCTGTCGGTGATAAATTCAAATAAAATAAATAGATAATTATCTCAAAAATCTAACGAGCTTAGGACACTGGGAACTGGACGGCCATATGAATACCGTTCCATTAATTTGGACGGCTATACGAGGACCGTTCGACAGCATGTCGGTGGAAATTCAGAAAATCACCTAAAAATTTGATAAATAGAAGAACGACTCAATACCAACCGTTCATTGACTGAACGGCCAGGCGATTGACCGTGCAAAGGCTAGACACATGAAACTCAAAAAATGTGATAAATTAAGCAAAATCAAGGCCCATGAAGCCCTGAATTGAAGCAGACCGAGTCAGGGAGGGAGGTACCCACAAAATAGGCCCAAAGTAATGCCTGAAAATGGCCCAACGAGCAATGGATAACTCGAGGCATCAATAAATTGTTGTAAAAGAAATGACTCAACTTATCGGCAAAAAATGGGTGTCAACAGATGCCCCTCCTTAACGTCCTCTTTGCAGGGGAGCGAGCGGAGGTGAAGCTGAAGCGAAATGGGACATAGAGATGAAGCGGAGCGAACTGAAAAGTGGGCGTTAAGGTAAAAGACACCCATTTCATTGCCAACGAGCGATAGGAATCTTTCGAAAAACTCCGAACCAAACACAAGGAACGATCGGACCAAAATGACACCAGTCTGGAGAAACTAACTAAACGAAAAGGAAATCACACGATCAACCTCATGGGGGACACAATCCCTCAGACCAATGAGGATGCCGAAATAAGCAACAAAAATGTAAAGAAACGGACCAACACTCTAGACAGGGACCTTCAGTCAATCAAACCAGGTGAATAGATCAAAGAAAACCTTCCAACTCTGAGTGGAATAGTTCCCTCTTACGCAAAACTATGAACATGCAGTCATCCATCACAAAGTGAGACACTTTCAGACAAATCATGGGTCATGAATGCTCAAAAGATGCGTATGATGCATGCTGAGCTAAAATAAAAGAAATCATTAAATCGAATGCAAAGAAAGCCATAAAATAGAAAATACTCGAGAATAATATTGCTAGATTGGGGCAATCAGGGTCAGGATACTATCTGCAATCACGGCGTGCGAGATAGAACCATCGTCCCCTAATTTTTGCAACCTATCGGCCTATCCGATGATTAAATATGTGAACATGGATCATCATTATTTTTGTTAAAGGGGAACATCAGATCCTGGAACGCGTAGATAACCAACTAGTTCTTGAGATATTACAACATAGATATCATATAGTAATGCAGTAAGGGATCATAGGGATCGGAAGCCATACTTGACTTACCTGCGCAGGTGAAACAGTATTTTTTTTGAATTTTTATTTTCTGACTTTTATGGATTTTCATGTATAAGATAAATATGAGAATTAAGTAAGCATAAACATAGCGAAGATAACGTATCGATCAACTAAACGATAGACAATACGACATAACATAACGATCAAATGAAATGTGAGACAATGCAACATAACATAACAAAGACAAACAAGCACATACGCATTGGAATGAACAAACAACATGCATGCACGATCATGGCGTGACAAGACAACAACGCGGTGAGACAACACACGGTTGGGACAAGAACATGAGGGGTGACCACACGGTTGGGACAAAACACGGAACATAAAGGGACGACTAACAACATGTGCAAGACAACTAACAACGCGTGGTGAGGGACAAAATAACATGCGTGGTACAAAGACACGTGGGATGACACGGAGGGATAAATACATGTGTGGATAACACGGGGCATAGCCACGGGTGATAGCACGGAGGAACATAGATATATCTGACAAGGACACAAAGGGACAAAAATGCGGAGGACAACAGACATGGCGTGTCAAAGACATGACAAATACGCTCTTCAATCATAGCCCAAGATCGGACGAAGCGAAATCGCCAGGTTCATAATCATGAGGCAATGCACTCTCATGATGTAGTGAAGCGAAGTTGAGCTGAGTAGGACATGAGCTTCAGAACAGATCTAGAGATAGGATTGAAGATATGAGAATAGATTAAAGAATATGAACAGAAGGTAGAGCAAAAAGATATAGAGCAAGGAAGCTTGAACCTGTAACTTGCAACCTATACATGTAGCAAACAGATTACGTATCCGTCCTCAAACAAATAGATAGAAAGGAATAAAAGATAAATATTTTTGACAATTTTTTGATTTTTTTAGATTTTTGACAATATTTATTTTTTTTAGAATTTTGACATATCCAATTTTTTTTATTTTTTTTTAATATCTAATTTTTATTTTTTGTTGTATTTTTGATAATAAGGCTACTTGCAGCAACCAAGGATGGGTTCAAACTACTAGCCAAGGGGTCATCATCCCACCCTTCTCATTAAAGAGCTCCCTTAAGCAGGGCGTGTATATGAGGGTGGCTTACCATAACCAACCACCTCTAAAGAACGGTGCCCCTACTAAGGCCATACATGGGATTCAACCCAGCCTACGAGGGAGAAGCAGAAGAAAAATTAGAGACAAGCTTTATGCAAGATGGGAGACATCAGGATTTTACTTCCTTCCAAGGCACCACCCCTCAAAGAGTAGGTCTATTGAGCCGGGGCTTTGTGTCTTTGATTTTAGACCCCTATCAATCAGGCACGCATGCGACCGGGCTCATGACGTTCTACGGTGAACTGTACTGCCACTCTTGCCATGCCTTCCAATCATAATTCTGCATTGAATTATTTTTTCATTTTGGTAGCCCTTCTTGTCTGGATTTTGTACGAGAGCTCATTTTTAAGGGTCAAGACTGCCCCTATTTGAGACCTCTCTCGTATTGAAGAGCGCCTAGGTTGGTCATCTCATCCATCCATCTCTTGCCCCTGCACTTGGCCGAGCAGAGAAAAGAAAAGACCTTGTGCATACCCATGGTATGGCCAAAGTAGCAACGGTGTTGCCTAGAAGAATCGGCTATGGCTTGCCGTGAAGTGTGTGAAAAATCCGTGCTAAAAAGGACACCCTCAATGATCGGGGTAAAGAATTGGACTCCCAGCGCGAAGCTATCACCAGCCTAAGGATGCTGCAGAAGCGGACTCTTTTGACTAAGCAAGCTGACCAAGGCCTAAAGCCGCTCAACCATGTTTCGAGGAACCAGCATTATAACCATGTGTAGAAATAACAGAGTAATAGCAATGATAACATGTTCTTGCACAAAATAACAGATACCATTGCAAATCCATGGCGTGGAAACCGGCATCGTGAAGTAATTTCGATCATCGAGCTTTGAGGAGTGCGAGTAGCTTTGTATTCCTTGCTTGCCAGGATAAAGGATGAAAGGAGAGCAAAGGATTGGATACCTCGACACAGAGGAGTGGCAGACATCATGCTGGACGAAGAATGGATAAAAAGGAAGGGAGACGAGTGCTAGAACTCCCTCGTTAAGGCACTGAGGCCCTGATAATAAGGAACCAGATACAGAATAAACATGGATTAACTAAGATCAAGGAGGGCTAAAGCCTCAAAAATAGCAAGAAAAAGAGCAAGAACCCTGAAAGGGTGAGGAGAGTAGGATAAACAAACCACGAGAAAGTTGTTGTGGCAAAGATAAAGAAGGACAGTGATCATCCGACGTGGTCGAGAAAAGGAATAGCGATCACCCGCCGAAGGCGGGGAAGAAGAAGCAGGAACATCCGATGAGGTCGGGGAGAGAAAATGACAGACACCCGACAAGGTCGGGGAAAAATAATCATAAACAACCGATAGGGTCGGGGAATAAGCATGAAAAATACCCGACCGGGTCGGGGAAAGAGAATGAGAAGTTGACTCCGGAGATACTGGAGGAGGAGAATCAGAAGAAGTCCTCGAATCAGGAAGATGAGATAACATAGGCCGCAGCCTAGAATGGTGAGGATAGGAGAAGGTGGTAGAAATATGGTCTGGTGGCAGAAGGTACACCACCCAAGGAGAGGAACTGAGCAAGAGAAATGATGAATGGACGGAAGAAGGAGGTGGAGTGAGCCCCCGAATGCGCAACTGACGGCCCCTGAACTTACACTACCGCCTCTTCTTAGCGCGAGTCTCCTTGAAACGAATCCGCCTGGTGCGGACCCGGGCTTTCAAGCTTCTTGACCTGCCGTGTCTTCTCAGATAACGGGCTCACCTAATAGATGGCCTGGCCCGATTATGAATATGCAATTTTGTTGGGGCGGTTGCCCCTAGACACGCAGTGCTAACCATGGGCGGGCATTTCTGAATAATCAACTCCCCGAGATGAACACCAGAAAACCATGGGGTTTTGTTGCTTGGCAACAGAAGCATGAGATTCGGCATCTCCACTTGGCAATTGGGCATGAAGCATAACTCCCTTACCAAAAGTGTAGGACAAAACCGAGGGGGAGTAATGCGTGGCGTTGACGTGGCCGTCTCACCAATAAACCGAGGGAGATTACATAACAAGTTCGGAATGCCCCTAGTCAATCTTGAAAATACGACCAATTGCCTCTTGAACATGGAACTTAGCAGGCTCTTGGCAGCCGTATGGGTTAGCACAATCTGAGTAGAGAATCCTGCTTGGCCAGTGAACTGAATAGCAATCGAGTGAGAGGTCATAACTGCATCAATATTCGATCTTCCGACAAGCAGTGAGATTGCCACTGGCTTTACTTGAGAAGAAACTGGCACTAGCTCTAAGGAGCTTCTCTTGGCAACCACTTTCGAAAGTGTAGGTTCCTCATCCCCAAAACAGCCAGGGACCAGAACTCGTACCGGCATGCGGCAAATGAAATCCTGAATCTTTGAATACCCAGTCAAAGCCTGGCTCGACTCATTATCTCCCTGGGGACTAGACCCGAGGGGCACCAAAGGTAGTAAGCACCCGCTCCGTGGGGTGGAAGGTGATAGAGGTGGGGTGGAGGTGAAAGGTTTGGAAGGCGTTGGAAAGGGTAATGCAAGTGACGGAGTGGTAGCGGCAATGATAGGCTTGGGTGGAGGAAAAAGCAAAGGTGGAAGTATAGGTGTGGGTTTAGCCTGCTCAGGCTCAGGCAATGGTGGGAAAGGAGATAGAAAAGGCAGTGGAGGTGACGGAGGGGGAATAGGGACCCTTAGGGGAGAAGGTGATGAAGACGGTTGTGATGGCAATGAGGGTGATGGAGATGGCAGAGAGGGTGATGTGGTTAATGGAAGTAGTGAATACGCAGGTGGAGAAAGCGGTGAGGCGGAAAAAGTGGCAAGTCGTAGCGCCCGCCGTTGACGTATCGACACGATGCGTCGAGCGGCGTTGGGAGTAGGAGCGGTGGTAGAAATGGGAGTAGAAGGAGTAGAGGTACTTGCCTTAGCAGATGCTTGAGCAGGTGGAGGAGATGGGATAGGAGTAGGGGTAAGGGAAGGTAAAAGGGTAGGTGAAGTAGAACATGGAGCGTATGCTTCATTAATTAAAGAACCACAGGGGTGCCCTGGGTATTGAAACGGAGACGGCTGCCTAGGCGGCGCTTGCTGCTACTGCTGCTCGCTACGGAGATTCAAAATAACCTCATGCACGGCAGCCCAATCGATCATCTTCTTATCCTCCAAATCATAAACAAGTTTCTGGAACTCGGGGCAGTCCTCGACTGCATGCCCCTACTGATGATGAAAATCACAGAAATGGAACACATCTCCGACCGCGGGTCGGCAAGGCATAACCGGAGGGAGTTGGAATGCGCGAGTGGCCATCAAAGCCCTGAAAATATATGTAAAGGACTCTGGCAACGGAGGGTGAGGAGCCTGCTTCGGGCACGGTGGATGCAATGGAGGCGGTCGCGGGGATGGAAGCGGGGGTTGCGTAGGCAAAAGCGCATGGCAACTAGTGGAATGACCTAGCGGAGGCATGCGTGGTGCGTGAAGGGTGGTGGGAGGTATGTAGACGGCATCCACATGCTCGGGGTATGGTGTCTCCTTGACCGGAGTTGGAGGTTCACGCGGGTATGAAGAAGCGGGAGGCTGACTCGTGGAGGGTTGATATGTGGAGGGGTATGTGGAGGTATATGGGGGTGCGGGAGCGAAAGGCCGACTTGCGGAGGGATATGTGGTGGAGGGCTGACTTATGGAGGGATATATGGGAGATGACGGGTAGGAGGCGTATGTGGGCATAGAAGGTGAAGGAGACTCGGGGTCAAGAGGACCTAGAAGTTGTTGGTGGATGAAGCGGGCTCGACTATAAAGCTGTTGCCAGGAAGTGATATCATTCAAGGTTAAGATACACTTGAACTCGGGCGTTGTATTGGAAATGACCATCTTGATCTGCTCTCCCTCCAGAATATACCCCGGGACTTGAGCGGCCAAATGATGCCAGCGGTCGACAAAGGTCGAGAATTCCTCGTTGGACTTCATCTTCTCATGGGCCAGATCAACCATGGAGTACCTAGGCCCCACCTAGTCTTGATATTGTTGAATAAACTTCTCTTGAACGACTTGGAAACTCACCACTTGGTCTTGCGGTAATGAAATAAACCAATCCCGAGCCGGGCCTTCTAAAGACAGACCAAATAGATAAGCCATCAGGCACTGGTCATGTCAAAACTGGGCCGACTCATAGATAAACCCCTTCAAGTGCACGTAGGGGTCACCGACTCCACCATAGCAACGATATGTAGGAATCTACGAACGTGGCGGAAGTTGAAGACCTTGGAATGCAAATGGGACACTCAGAGAAGTTTGAGGATCGATTCGGCATTGCAGTTCATCAAGCTGGCATTGGGCTTGAGCGATCATCTCCTCGATGGGGAGAGGCCGAGAAGGATGTAAGCCAGCTTGAGCAAGAGAGTGTGAATTTCGACCAGGATTATGATAGTGGGCCGGACGAGGAAATTAAGACTGAGAAGAAGGAAAGCCCATTCCAGGAGTGGAAGGGTATGTGGGCCTGGAAGGCTCATGAACATGGGAACAAGGATCGATTGGGCCAGCAGCAACATAGGGCCCATTAAGAGAATAAAAGGGCCCGTTAAAAGAAGGGGGCCTCCTAAAAGTAGAAGAGGGAAGCCCGTTGTGAGAATAAGGCACATTAAGATAATGTGATCCATTGAGGGGAGATAGGCCCGCGTGGGAAGAGGAATCCACGCGGGAGTAAGAAGACGGTGAAGAAGAGGAGTAATAGACAGAAGAAAAATGGCGCTCCATAAGGGTAGATGGAGACTGAATACAAAAAAGTTGGGAAATACAATGAGGGAGGTAAGGACTCGACTCAATAATGCAAAGGAAAGAAGAGAAGAAACCTTTGGACAATGTGATTAGACAAATGCACACACAGAATGAACTAGCCTAAATGGACCTAATAACAAAGCCTACGTGGATGATGGAGGTGCAACACAAAATAATACAAATGGGCTTGGACAAGCCCAAACAACACAAAACAAAACAATATGAAGGTTTTCACCCCAGTCACGTAAGTTTATATCCATATGAATAAAATCACCTCCTAGCTGTGCATTGGACCCCCAATGTACCTAGGATAGGTTTTAGATAATAAAAAAATAAAAAAAATGTAATTTTATATGATGGGAAATATTTTATTTTTCCAAAGTGGGGCTTTTAATATTTTGAATTAATCACAATTCCCTCAAGATATAGGTGTCCTATAGGGAATAAGGTCGAAACTTTGGTTGACTAAGGTTAACTACTTCACGACATATGAAAATGCAAGCCTAAGGGTGGAAAAGGTACAACCAGCCCGGCGTCCGTGTAGGAATCCACGGCTCACGGGGGCTTACGGAGGTCCCGGGTAAGGTCACCTAGTCGGCTCCAAGGAATATGGAGACGAGAGGTTCCCCTACCAAGGTAAGAATGTGACTAATATGAAAAATGTATATGGCCCTATATGCACCGGAGTGCATGCAAGAATCTAACCTAGATCTAGCGAACAATGGGCAACCAAATATGATAAGTATGAAAGGCAATCATGCAAACCTAACTGACAGCAAAGGGGAGATCAATAACAGCACCGAAATAACATGAGATAATCTGAAATAGTAATCAAAATGAAGGCTCGGGTGCACTGTAGCAGTAATAAACGGTCTGTGGGAGACTGTCCAGCGAGGTCGACGGTCCTGTGATGGTCGTTCAATGGTAGGGAGTAATAAAACTAGAACTGACAATAAGACAGAAACTAGAATGGGCGAAGGGGACGGGAACATAAGTGTACCTGACAGAATGGTCTATCGATAGACCGTTCAAACTCTGGGACTGACCTGAAAAGACCCCACAATGTCAACAGAAATCACTAGTGTAAACGCAGAAGCGTACCTGAGCCAGTAGTAGTACACGGTCTATAGAAGACCGTGGAAACAAATGAACGGCCTGCGTGAGACCGTTGATGGCAGCAGGTTCATAGAATGATCACTACTGGTGGTCAGAACAGAACGGCTTCCTCCCGGTAGCGCAGGTACGCGAATGGCTCTGAAGGAACCGTGTAAACTCTAGAGGATAGAGATGAAAGATGATGAGATAACGACATGAAATCACTTAGAAGACAAACTTAACAAAGACAGAAGGTGGTCAGCACAACACTGATGTGATCTAGCAATGGTGCATGTAGGATTCAGAGGGGGGGTGAATTAATCCCTTAAAAAAAATTTCACCGAAGAAATATCAACTAGTCCAAACTCAAGGGCCTGATTAAATCAGATCATAGACTCGAATAACTGAAGTGCCCCAGTGAACCTTGAATGCCAAACTAAACTACTCAAGCCTAGTCATGCATCTATCGATACACACAAGACAAGCAAACCACACTGAGCACAAGGAGTTTTTAGATGGTTCAGTCTGCTGCCTGCAGACCTACGTCCATCCCTCACTCAAATCCGAGTGAGGCTTCCTGCTGCCTTACAGCTTGAAAACGTTGCGCAACACAGCTTGCGTCCGCTGAGCCTCACAGCTTGATTACAAACAGCTGAGCAACATAGCTTGCTATCCAGAGGATGCCTCCTCTGACCGCTGAGGATTACAGCTTAACCTCTACTGCCACACAGCTTGATCAGAAAAAATTAAGATAAGAAACAAAATAAAAATGGTGGAAACATCTACTGAAGGCTGACAATGAAATCCAAAAAAAAATAGCTCACGCAGGAGCAAACTGGACTGGATCTGATCCAAGTACCAGTGGACAGACTATCAGATATTCTTTTCATGATCTCCCTCTTCCTCTATCTCTATTTTCTTTTCCCACAAGCTCTCTATCTCTTTTCCTTCTCTTCTGCTCTCTATCTCTTGGCTGTTCAGAACCTCTCTTTTCTCTTCCTTCGATCTGCAACCTGTTATATTCTCTCATTGAGTGTGTGGAGGGAGAACTCCCGCCCAAGACCTTCCAGAAGGCTCTCAGCCACGTGTCACCATCTAAACGTTGTATCTTTCCACGTGGCATTCTTTTAGAGATAGATCTTCCTTGGATCACGTTCCCCTCCTCGAAGAGAAACTCTGTCAGAAAACACAAGGCATTTAGTCAAACACTTAGCACAATTTGCACCGAGGTAATGAGTGTGTAAACATAACATGCACTGACTAGAAATATGCAAGTCAACCATTGTACTGAGTTGATAAAGCCATAAATGGGAAATGCACTGACTTACAAATATGCATGACACCATATGCACGGACATGAATCCATGAGCCACAAGAGGAAGACTATGCACCAAGTCAAAAGTGTCTAAAGACATGCACTGACTCATAAGGTGTCTAGAACAGAGGATGCACCGACTCTAAGAAATGTCTAGGACATAAAATGCACGGAGTTGGATTTGCGGTCCAGGCAAGAGTTGCACCGAGATGAAAATAAGAATGCACTGACACTAAATGACAAAACTGAACAGTGCGTGCTGGTCAAGAATCGCACGGACTTGAAAAATGCACCAACTTCATGTTATTTCAAAAAGAAAGATAATGCACCGAGATGAGGTGAGCAGAAATGAGAAATGTACCAAACTAGTGAAACGGACGACAAGGAGATGATTGCACCGACTTGGGTTAGGCTGACCAAGCAAGATCTGCACTGACCCGTTTTTCTATATGACACAAGTGATGCACCGAGGGAGGAATGAGACGACAGTGTTTGTGTGTGGACAGAGACTTGCACAGAGGCAAGCACTTAAGCGTGAAGTGCAGAACAGAACTGGACTAGCACCGAGCTAGATCTCTAGCAGAACAACACATGCACTGGCTATGGATACTTCTGTGAAATTACATGCACCAAGAGAATCAAACATAACCAATATAATTGAAAGATTTAAACACTTTAATCTAAACATGATTCATAGAAAGTCATTATCAAAACTAGGGTTCCAACAGTCTCCCCCTTTTTGATTATGACAACTTTGAGTCATGTATGATTAAACCATAGAAATATTCAATACTCAGCATTCAAACAACTAAGTTCACAGTCTGTTGGAGCATGCTCAAAAAAAATTATCCACACACAGACAAGACAGAGAAATTGCATTGGACACCACAAGTGTGCAACCAAACAAAAATGCAATTATGCACCATGTAAGAATAAGAAAAAAATGCTTCTGTGTGTATTAAGAAAGCAAACATTAGTGTTTGAATGTACATCTCTCTTTTCACAAAAGGAAGGGTATTAGAAGTAACACATCTTTCCCTTGCCAAAATCTTTGCCATTTCACTCATCAATAACAGTGAGGTGTTCTTTGCAGCATATACTGAGCAGCTATCCAGCAGGATATACATGAGGTCTTCTTCATACATGAGGTCTTCTTCTCCCCCTTTGTCATTATCAAAAATAGGGAATTTTGAGATATTAGTGACCTCGGTAGCTCCCCCTGTCTCTTGCAGAATATGCTGAACTGGAGTGAGATGTGGGAAGTCTGTTCAACAAAGCGGTATGAAGATCACTAATTGAGTCTGCCAGTCTGTCAAGCTTTTGATGCACAGTATTCCCCAACCTTTCCACTAGAGGGGTGACTGACTCTCGTTGGTTGAAAGCTTGTTGAACGAACTCTGACAAAGTTTACAAATTAGACTAGACAACTTGATACTTTGTGATGATTTCTTGCTGACAGGCCGCTATTCTGTTTATCATGGCTTTAACAGTTCAAACTCAATTTTCAGATCAAAGGTATGGCTAAGAATCTTACCTATATTGGTGACTATGGAGATTTGAGTGTCTTGAATTTTACTGACCATGTCACCTACTCGAGAGCTGATACCCATAACAGATTCTAAAATCTCTCGTACTACTTCATCTGTCTTTCGTTTAGCAGTTAAAAATTCTAGCCCTTGACGTTTCACAACCTTTTCCAAATGTTTCAGTCTGCCCTCTACTCTGTCTATTTGAACAGTCTGGAACAAAAATTATTTGTGCATCAAGTCATTCTGATGGAGTACAATCTCTGTCAACTTAGACAACATCTGAGCAAGATTGAATTCAGCATTTGTTTCATGTGAACTGGAAGTGGAAGCACTAGAATCTGGCAACTCAGTGTAGTACTCATGATGCTGTTCAGGGGGCGGAGGAGGTGGAATGCCAAGACTAATTAGCTCTCCAAAGTGTGGACCATACTCAGGAGCCTGAGAGAAGGACGTCTTGGGATACATCCTATGGTGAGGGGCAGGTCCCATGACATAGTCTTGTGATACTTCTTCAGCTGACCTTAGATCTGGAGCAATTTGTTGCTCATGTGGAGCTTCTTCAGCAGATCCTTGAGCTCCTCGTTGTTCAACTTCTTGCTCATTGACTACAGATTCTGCAATTTCTTCATAAATCACTTCAGCAGCTTCTCTCATAACTTCGTCGACCAATTTAGTCATTTCCTCTTCATCTACAATGATTTCCTCTTCTCTGTCACTAGGTAGTTCTTCTGTTGGAGCCTCTTCCTGCACCAGCTCTGCTTGATTAGTGACTAGCCTTTCCTGTGACTGCTGTCCAAAATCATCAAATATCTCAGGGATATTGTGGTCTAATTCTTGAATGATGTCCTCTTCCTGAGCATTCTGTTCAACTATTTCGTGAATTTGAGGTGCCTCAGGTGTTGTTGCTGTAGTTGGGTCCAGTTGAAGTTCCTGTTCATCAGAGCCTTCAGTTGCTTGTATTTGAGCTGGAGATTGATCCACCTTCTGATGAACAGGTTCCAAAGGTGACTGAACTGACTGACATTCACTTTGGATTAACTCAAGAGTGTTAGTTTCTTGTGTGGGCTGATCAGATACTGACTCATCCTGAGTTTCTGTATCTTTTTCCACTGGAGTATCCTTTGAAGAAAGAGTACTCGTTCGTTTGGTTCCTTTCCTCCTCATGAATGTATTAATGAAACCCATGTTATAAATGTTTACCTTGGGGATTGCTGTCACAATTTCACCATCCAGGGAGATGTTTTCCTTTTTGAAGAATGTAGTAAACTTAGCAGCATAAGGAAAATATCTTCTTGACTCTTTGCACGTTCCCATCACCTGAATCATTACGTGCGGCAAACAAATTCTAATTTTCCTCAGCAAGCAGTAGAGAATAAACCGCTGAGAATCTGTCAGTCTACCCCTTTTTCCTACTTTTGGAGTAATCATGGAGGTGAGAATGTGATGGAGTAGTCTCTTGGGTGCAGATAATTTGTTGGTGTTATAATAACCGAGCTTTATCTGTTGCTTGTCATGAATGTTTCTAGGCAGGTCAGTGATGAGGGCAAACACATCATATAGGCTAAATGTAAACCCTTCTTCAATCTCTCCATCTACAGGGACTCTTAGAGTTCTGTGTAGGGACTGCCTAGATAGCTCTACCATTTTTCCTTTGACCAGAGAGAAGACTATGAAATTAGCATCATCGTACCTTAAGTTGTTGTAGAATTCTATTACCAGATTAGGGCAATACACCCTATGCATGCTCAAGAACTCTTTCCATTGTTGGAACTCAAACAGCTCTAGCAACTCAAGGAACTCAGAAGCCATCTCTTGATCAGCAAAGTCAATATACCGAGGGGGTATTATCTTCCCGGCTACCAATACTAGCAAAGGTTTTTCTGTAGGCTTTGTAGACGTATTTCCCTTCCTCGTGGTAGAAGCTGCTTTCTTCTGTCTCTTCGTCCCTTTAGGTTGCATTGCGGCCACCGTGGACAAGACATCTTTTGGCTGTGGCTGCTCCACTACCTTCCTCTTCCCTTTGCTCGCAGCTGACAAAGTAGACATGACGGCAACAGAGATGGAGGAGAGATGAAATGTGGAGACAGAGAGGGTGCACTGGGAGGAGAGAAAGATTGGAGACGTGAAGGGTTGCAAGTTGTGCACGCGCGAAGAAGCCACGGAGCGGGAGGACGCTTCAGCTTCGAATGAAAGGGTAAGATGGTAAAGAAGATAGGGTTTCGTATATAGGGGAATACTTCCAACTTTTCTAATCTTCAGTAGATAATACCCAAAATACCCTTAGCTTAAAATAAGGTGCCTTTCTTCGTAGAGAAGCAATTTACGGAATATGAGATTATATCTCACAGGGTAGCTCTTCACAAGATATCTCAAATGAATTTAAGTCAATGAAAATAAAACACCTTAGTCATGGAATCAGCTCAGATAGAAAAGACATTAATCTTAGCGGTCCTTTTCATTAGCCAGAATCTGATTGAAGAACCCAGTTTAATATTTTTCTTAAGTATGTAAAGATTAACTGAGAGAACCATTGGGTCAACCATATATATTTCATTATTCATGTGCCTCCTTTTTTTAAAAAAAACTTTTATTGAGTATTCCTGTATAACTGCACCTTTTTACACAAGTAGATATGCCGATCAGACACCGGAATCCCTGGTTACTCAGTGCAATTAACTTTCATACTTCATATGTTGAACAGAGTTGGCATTAATTATCATGACATAACCTCTGAATTTGTTTGAAACATATGGTCAGTTTCTCAAATGTCATGCCATTGCTCTGCCGGAGTTTCTTTCATTATTTTATATCATGGCGTATTCCCAGCTCTTTTATCAGAAAATTCTCTTTAACAAGACGTAAAAATCATATAAGCCTTAGGTTTCCAACAGATTGGCTTATTACTAAAGATTTTCAGATGTCAGACCTTCTACAGAGAAGTTTCCAATTTGGACTGTTTCAAAATCATTGAGAAAACATTCACTGTTATTTGTGAGAACTATTCGGATAAGATTAAATATTCATACACTGTAAATTACTTCTCAATTTAGATCAGCAAGATGTTTTTAGTTCAGAGTGATCTGGGCATTTATTTATTGAAGAGGGTAAAGGTGACAGTATTTATATATACTACTCCCCCTGACTAGAACAACCAGGAACATTTGGAAGACAGAGAATGATAGGAGAGATAGACGAATGACAAGGTGAGGAGGATGAAAACCATACGTGAGCAAGGTAAGAGCATTTCCAAAGGGCACAACTTAACCGTCCATCAACCCACCAACACTTCTCTCAGTAAATTGATCATCATCCAGCCTCCAGACAACCTTCTCATGCAAACTTAAGCTCACACCACTGATAGAGCCCGCAACAGAGTTTTTCAAATTCATTAGACACCACAAGATGACTCCCATTCGAGCAAAGCATAGCCTCTCAAGATTTTAAACATCCACAAGGTAGCGTCTAGCTAGCTGAACCAGAACCAGTGACACTCCAGTAGAAGAAATATCAGCTCACAAACATACCAGATACATTGAGCTATGTAGTAGAAGAGTTACCAAATCTCATGTTCTCCACCTTTTTTTAAAAAAAAATATACCTCTAATGACCAGCTGCCTTAGATAGTCTAAGCACCCCCTTTGAATGAGCAGAGATTTCCATCAAACATTATTGTTTTTGTTTTTCTTAAGGTTCACAGAAGTGTATCAACAAAATATGCATTCTGCAGGAACATGCATAGACCCAACACACAAACGAACAACACCAACAAACAACATGAATTAATGACATGACATTGATCACTGTAGCGAGATAGAGATCATGCAAGCAGTTCTAATTGAAAAGTAATAGATATAAACTAGAGAAGAAATTAAATTCAACTAACCTTTGTGTGCCTTAGTTTTATTATCCCTTTATTTTTCCTCTTCAAGACACACCCGCATAGTAAGATTAACCTGCAAATTTGGGGACCCAAGGACTATTGGGCCTTATTAGTTGAGTGACACCTCTAGCAGGTGCACTCCAAGGTTTCCAGGTTTTTCTATTATCAAATTCTAAATCATGGCATTTATTCATAATATGACCCATTCTCCCACAATAATAACAGTGAATAACAGAATTAAGATGTTTCTTGACAGGATAAACATTGAATCTTTGTGGGTGGACTTTCGTTAAGATGGTTCTCCCATGGTGATTGTTACCTCTTTTTGCATCCCAGCATTCAGATTTACCACATTCAGATTCATGGTGGCCAATTCTTTCATAAGCATGATTTTTACTACCAAAAACATTTTTATTTACAGGGGAGTTTTCAAATTTAGAATTGACTCTCTTTCTTTGAGCATGCCAGCAAAGGACTCCAATATGGCCCGACTTCCCACAGTGGTAACAGTGAATTTTCTTCTTCTGAACTGCATGGTGAGTGTTTTGAGTTTTTCCATCATGGAATTTCTTGGAGACCAGCTCATCTAGCTCCATTGTTCTGCACTCATGCATTTTATGACCAGTTTTTCCACAGTAATGACATGAAAGGCTTTTTGTGTTTGCATGTGACTGAATGGGGAAGCTTTTTCTAACATGCACTTGTTCAGGACAATTTTTAGAGACAACAGAAACAACATCAGATGAAAGTTTGATTTTATGTTTGCTTTCACTCTTTTTCTATTTTCTTTCATTTTTTAAATTTTTACTTTGTTCTTCACTTCTCCTCGCTGTGAACTGAAATACAGATGAAGTGGAAAGTTTTTCTTGTTCTGAACTTTTAACGAAAATAATTTTTAATTTATTTCCATCAACCTTCTTCATTGCTGGACTGTAACCCAGTCCCCCTTTCTGAAAATTTACATTAGCTCCAAGCAACTTATTCAAATTATCTTTTCCTTTAACAAACTTTGACAGAGAATTCTTTAGATCTTGAATTTCAGTTTGCAAGGAAACAATGTAGTCTTTACAGGAAATGACTTGAGTATGCAAACCATCATTTAGACTTTTCAGAGTCTCATTCTCCTGCATTAACTTCAATTCTATATCCACTTCTTTTTCTTCCAAGACTGATTTTCCTCTTTCAAATGCAACCCATTTTTTAGAGTGAACAGTATTCAGAACCATCAGCTTTTTATTTTGATCTTTTAGATAACCATTTTCTTCAAGCAATTTGTCTTGGCATTCATCAATTTCTTTTTTCTGTTCAAGCAATGATTCATTTTTATCTTTCAGGGATCTAATTAGATTCTTTTGCATATTGTCATCCAAATCAAGATCTTCAATCAATTCCTTTAAGAAGGCACATTCATTACACGAATTTTCATTTCTAGCAAGTTTGTTTCTTAAATTCCCATTCTCAGATTTCAAATTTTCTTTTTCAGCTTTTAACCGAGTAACTTCAGAAATCATTTCTTTTCTAAGTTTTTTCTTTTCAGACTTGACTCTATCATATTTATTCAATAAATGCTCATTCATGAAGAGTAAATCATCATAACTAAAATTCTAAACTTCAGAATTTACCTGGGAGGATGAGTCCTCGGACTGATCTCTGACCATCAGGCACATTTCCTCATCTCCATATGATCTTCCCAATATTTTGTTGATGATTTCCACTGCGCTCATGCATTCATTAACACATTGAAATCAATTAGAGTCTATTGCCCTTTTTGTTAGATTTAAGGCCTTTTGATTTTCTTCAGATTTTAGTCTGTCTGAGGATCTCCATTGAGATTTGTCCTCAGGAACTTCATATGGAATGTGATCTATGAGTACCCATAAGTCAGAATTCAAATGTATCACATAGTCTCTGAAACTACCGTACCAGCCATAGAAATCTGAACCAGTGTATACAGGAATTTCAGCCAGAAGAACAAAAACAGTACAGATAGAGCAACTCAAATCGCACCGAAATCAAATCAAGGAACGAATCTGCATGTTGTTAGACCTTTTGTTCAGAAACCTGCCCTGATACCAATTGATGTGATCTAGCAACGGTGCGTGTAGGATTCAGAGGGGGGATGAATGAATCCCTTAAAAAAAATTTGACCGAACAAATATCAACTACACCAAACTCAAGGGCCTGATTAAATCAGATCATAGACTCCAATAACTGAAGTGCACCAGTGAACCTTGAAAGCCAAACTAAACTACTCAAGCCTAGTCATGCATCTATCGATACACACAAGACAAGCAAACCACACAGAGCACAAGGAGTTTTTAGATGGTTCAGTCTACTACCTGCAGACCTACGTCAATCCCTCACTCAAATCTAAGTGAGGCTTCCTGCTGCCTTACAGCTTGAAAATGCTGCGCAACACAGCTTGAGTCTGCTGAGCCTCACAGCTTGCTTACAAACAGCTGAACAACACAACTTGCTATCCAGAGGATCCCTCCTCTGACCGCTGAGGATTACAGCTTAACCTTTATTGCCACATAGCTTGATCAGAAAAAATTAAGATAAGAAACAAAAAAAAAATGGTGGAAATAGCTACTGAAGGCTGACACTGAAATCCAAAAAAAAATAGCTCATGCAGGAGCAAACTGGACTGGATCTGATCCAAGTACCAGTGGACAGACTATCAGATATTCTTTTCACGATATCCCTCTTCCTCTATCTCTATTTTCTTTTCCCACAAGCCCTCTATCTCTTTTCCTTCTCTTCTGCTCTCTATCTCTTGGCTGTTCAGAACCTCTCTTTTTTCTTCCTTCGATCTGCAACCTCTTATATTCTCTCATTTAGCGTGTGGAGGGAGAACTCCCACCCAAGAGCTTCCAGAAGGCTCTCAGCCACGTGTCACCATCTAAGCATTGTATCTTTCCACGTGGCATTCTTTTAGAGATAGATCTGCCTTGGATCACGTTCCCCTCCTCGGAGAGAAACTCTGTCAGAAAACACAAGGCATTTAGTCAAACACTTAGCACAGTTTGCACCGAGATAATGAGTGTGTAAACATAACATGCACGGAGTAGAAATATGCAAGTCAACCACTGTACTGAGTTGATAAAGTCAGAAATGGGAAATGCACTGACTTACAAATATGCATGACACCATATGCACAGACATGAATCCATGAGCCACAAGAGGAAGACTATGCACTGAGTCAAAAGTGTCTAAAGACATGCACTGACTCATAAGGTGTCTAGAATAGAGGATGCACCGACTCTAAGAAATGTCTAGGACATAAAATGCACAGAGTTGGATTTGCGGTCCAGGCAAGAGTTGCGCCGAGATGAAAATAAGAATGCACTAACACTAAATGACAAAACTAAACAGTGCGTGCTGGTCAAGAATCGCACGGACTTGAAAAATGCACCGACTTCATGTTATTTCGAAAAGAAAGATAATGCACCGAGATGAGGTGAGCAGAAACGAGAAATGTACTAAACTAGTGAAAAGGATGACAAGGAGATGATTGCACCGACTTGGGTTAGGCTGACCAAGCAAGATCTGCACTGACCCATTTTTCTGTATGAGACAAGTGATGGACTGAGGGAGGAACGCGACGACAGTGTTTGTGTGTGGACAGAGACTTGCACAGAGGCAAGCACTTAAGCATGAAGTGTAGAACAGAACCGGACTAGCACCGAGCTAGATCTCTAGCAGAACAACACATGCACTGGCTATGAATACTTCTGTGAAATTACATGCATCAAGAGAATCAAACATAACAGATATAATTGAATGATTTAAACACTTTAATCTAAACATGATTCATAGAAAGTCATTATCAAAACCAGGGTTCCAACAGTCTCCCATTTTTGATTATGTCAACTATGAGTCATGCATGATTAAACCATAGAAATATTCAATACTCAGCATTCAAACAATTGAGTTCACAGTCTGTTGGAGCATGCTCATAAAAATTTATCCACACACAGACAAGACAGAGAAATTGCATCGGACACCACAAGTGTGCAACCAAACAAAAATGCAATTATGCACCATGTAAGAATTAGAAAAAAATGCTTCTGTGTGTATTAAGAAAGCAAACATTAGTGTTTGAATGTACATCTCTCTTTTCACAAAAGGAAGGGGATTAGAAGCATCACATCTTTCCCTTGCCAAAATCTTTGCCATTTCACTCATCAGTAACAGTGAGGTCTTCTTTGCAGCATATACTCAACAGCTATCTAGCAGGATATACAAGAGGTCTTCTTCATACATGAGGTCTTCTTCTCCCCCTTTGTCATTATCAAAAATGGGGAATTTTGAGAGATTAGTGACCTCGGTAGCTCCCCCTGTCTCTTGCAGAATATGTTGAACTGGAGCGAGATGTGGGAAGTCTGTTCAACAAAGCGGTATGAAGATCACTAATTGAGTCTACCAGTCTATCAAGCTTTTGATGCACAGTGTTCCCCAGCCTTTCCACTAGAGGGTGACTGACTCTCGTTGGTTGAAAGCTTGTTGAACGATCTCTGACAAAGTCTGCAAATTAGACTGGACAACTTGAAGCTTTATGATGATTTCTGGCTGACTGGCCGCTATTCAGTTTATCATGCCGTTTAACAGTTCAAACTCAATTTTCAGATCAAAGGTATGGCTAAGAATCTTACCTATATTGGTGACTATGGAGATTTGAGTGTCTTGAATTTTACTGACCATGTCACCTACTCGAGAGCTGATACCCATAACAGATTCTAAAATCTCTCATACTACTTCATCTGTCTTTCGTTTAGCAGTTAAAAATTCTAGCCCTTGACGTTTCACAACCTTTTCCAAATGTTTCAGTCTGCCCTCTACTCTGTCTATTTGAACAGTCTGGAACAAAAATTATTTGTGCATCAAGTCATTCTGATGGAGTACAATCTCTGTCAACTTAGACAACATCTGAGCAAGATTGAATTCAGCATTTGTTTCATGTGAACTGGAAGTGGAAGCACTAGAATCTGGCAACTCAGTGTAGTACTCATGATGCTGTTCAGGGGGCGGAGGAGGTGGAATGCCAAGACTAATTAGCTCTCCAAAGTGTGGACCATACTCAGGAGCCTGAGAGAAGGACGTCTTGGGATACATCCTATGGTGAGGGGAAGGTCACATGACATAGTCTTGTGATACTTCTTCAGTTGCCCCTAGATCTGGAGCAATTTGTTGCTCATGTGGAGCTTCTTCAGCAGATCCTTGAGCTCCTCGTTGTTCAACTTCCTGCTCATTGACTATAGATTCTGCAATTTCTTCATAAATCACTTTAGTAGCTTCCCTCATAACTTCATCGACCAATTTAGTCATTTCCTCTTCATCTACAATGATTTCCTCTTCTCTGTCACTAGGTAGTTCTTCTGTTGGAGCCTCTTCTTGCGCCAGCTCTGCTTGATTAGTGACTAGCCTTTCCTGTGATTGTTGTCCAAAATCATCAAATATCTCATGGATATTATGGTCTAATTCCTGAATGATGTCCTCTTCCTGAGCATTATGTTCAACTATTTCGTGAATTTGAGGTGCCTCAGGTGTTGTTGCTGCAGTTGGGTCTAGTTGAAGTTCCTGTTGATCAGAGCCTTCAGTTACTTGTATTTGAGCTGGAGATTGATCCACCTTCTGATGAACAGGTTCCAAAGGTGACTGAACAGACTGACATTCACTTTGGATTAACTCAAGAGTGTGAGTTTCTTGTGTGGGCTTATCAGATACTGACTCATCTTGAGTTTCTATATCTTTTTCCACTTGAGTATCCTTTGTAGAAAGAGTACTCGTTCGTTTGGTTCCTTTCCTCCTCATGAATGTATTAATGAAACCCATGTTATAAATGTTTACCTTGTGGATTGCTGTCATAATTTCACCATCCAGGGAGATGTTTTCCTCTTTAAAGAATGTAGTCAACTGAGCAGCATAAGGAAAATATCTTCTTGACTCTTTGCACGTTCCCATAACCTTAATCATTACGTGCGGCAAACAGATTCTAATTTTCTTCAGCAAGCAGTAGAAAATGGACTGCTGAGAATCTGTCAGTCTACCCCTTCCACCTACTTGTGGAGTAATCATGGAGGTGAGAATGTGATGGAGTAGTCTCTTGGGTGCAGATAATTTGTTGGTGTTATAATAACCGAGCTTCGTCTGTTGCTTGTCATGAATGTTTCTAGGCAGGTCAGTGATGAGGGCAAATGCATCATATAGGTTAAATGTAAACCCTCCTTCAATCTCTCCATCTCCAGGGACTCTTAGAGTTATGTGTAGGGACTGCCTAGATAGCTCTACCATTTTTCCTTTGACCAGAGAGAAGACTATGAAATTAGCATCATCGTACCTTAAGTTGTTGTAGAATTCTATTACCAGATTAGGGCAATACACCCTATGCATGCTCAAAAACTCTTTCCATTGTTGGAACTCAAACAGCTCTAGCAGATGGGCACTAGGCGTCCCACCGTGATTGCGAAAAAATGGGATGTTGACATGTTTTCCCACCTTTTCTCCTTTCTCTTGCCTTCCTTTTCTAAAATTAAAGATGTAAAGACAAGCGATATGAAGGAAGAGAGGAAGGATGGAAAAGGCGTGTGTGATCATGATCGCCACGAAGACACGGGTACCGGATGGTGAGACGTACCTTAGAAAAGGGGAGAAAGCACTCGCCTGAAGTTCAGCGCTGACAGGCGTAGACGGTCCTAGATGATCTGGTCAGCGGATAGGACGGTCGCTCGATAGACCGCTCCAAGCACCGAAGAGGATGCGGCACGAAGACAGATCTGGCGGCAGAACGGCTCGAAGACAGCCACTTACAGGTCTAATCTGAAAACGGATGGAAGACGACCGTGCACAGCGCCAGACCCCAAAGTCGTAGGACCTGATCCTCCACCCCTTCCGACCGGCCAGAGGGGATGGGCCTCGTGCTATGCTGATGCTGACCTACGAAACAAAGTAGGAAAAATGGAAATAACACCCAAATTAGCCCTATGGAGTGTAGCAACTATAAAGTAGAATTGAAAATAAGCACGATAACATGGAATGGGCGATACCTGGGAGGTTTTTAAACCCCTAAAGGGCGTCAAAACAATTGGCATGGTGTGAAAAATGATGTGAGAAGTGTAAAAACGTCGGAAGAGAGCGAAGAAAACGATGCATGCAGTGAAGAAAAGGATGGTGGGACTATTAAAAAAAAGACTCAAAAAATGAATACTCCCTGAACCGGAGGCCTGAGTGGAAGTAGAAGGCCTCCCTCCCTGACTGTAGGTCGCTCGAAAATGCGGTAGGGCTTCGCCGTCGACCTTAGATCCCCTCTTTCAAAGCCTGGACAAAGGGTTCTATTTATAGAGCCCATAAACCTAGCCTCGAAATTTGGGTTTTCAGTGAAAATTAGGTCAAGATATCAAAAGATAATTCGTAGATAATTGATTTATCTCCCACCAGGATCGAACGGTATCTCATTTGGTTGAGAAACCTCAGAGAAAATGATGGGAAAGGTTAAGGGTTTAGCCACGGATTGGAAAGAGAAAATTCATTAAAACCTCAGAAATCGGGCCATTAAGCGGTCACTCGATAGGCCGCCCAGTCTATTGCACGGTCTATTGGAAGACCGTCCAAGGCTATCGGTGGAAATTGAATAAATTAGAAATATTATCAAATTATCCATCGAACTGACCGACTATTTCACCGTTGGACTCTGATGGATTGAACGGTCTCGTTATAGACCACTCAATTCATGGGGCGGTCCAACTCCAACCGTGTAGCCTCTGTCGGTGATAGATTCAAATAAAATAGATAAATAGATAATTATCTGAAAAATCTAACGAGCTTAGGACTCTGGGAACTGGACGGCCATATGAATACCGTTCCATTAATTTGGACGGCTATACGAGGATCGTTCGACAGCATGTCGGTGGAAATTCAGAAAATCACCTAAATATCTGATAAATAGAAGAACGGCTCAATACCAACCGTTCATTGACTGAATGGCCAGGCGATTGATCGTGCAAAGGCTAGACACTTGAAACTCATAAAATGTAATAAATTAAGAAAAATCAAGGCCCATTAAGCCCTAAATTGAAGCAGACCGAGTCAGGGACAGAGGTACCCATAAAATCGGCCCAAAGTTATGCTTGAAAATGGCCCAACGAGCAATGGACAACTCGAGACATCAATAAATGGTGGTAAAAGGAATGACTCAACTTATCGGTAAAAGATGGGTGTCAACAGCCCCGTGGAGAGAGGAGAAGAGAGGAGAGAGAACGGGAGAGAGGAAGTGAGCGGTGGTGAGGAGAGAAAAAGGAAAATGAAAGAAGAAATAGAAAATAAATTAGGAAATTTTGCAATTTCCAAAAAATCGGATTTTTAGCCCGAAAATTCACTAATTCAGAAAAATACGAAAAAATAGTCTAAACGATCCTCGGAAAGAATGCAACGCAGCTGTAGCATCCTCGTGTCGATGAACTCAAGAATAAACTCACCACGGGATTCCATAACTTGTACGAGAGAAAAACCCACGTGGATCGTAAAACACAACTCAGGACCCATAAAAGTGATCCAAAACTCTCCGATAAAGATCCAGAAGACTTAGGGTCTTACAGTCCTCCCCCTCTAACAAGAATTTCATCCTCAAAATTAAAGGAGCTAACAAGAAAGAAGCAGGGAAGAACAAACCCAAACGTTGGCAATGATAACCAATCTCCAGCCAACACCAGCACCTAGAACATGGCAACACAAATCTAAAAAAAAAACACAATTCAGAGGAACACTGCCAGACCACAATCACAGGCACACACTCTGGATCTCAAGACAAATCGATCCACAGAATGAGCATGGCACCCAAGTGAACCCAAGTCTGACACCTCCGAAACAAGGCATCATCGCTTCTGTCTCACAGGGAAAGGAGACACAACTCATGCCACGAAAGCAGTTACCGACAAAACATTCGACAAACACAACAAGCATCAGCTTAAACAAGGAAACATAGTCCTCAACTGACAGCTCAACAACATCGACTTCCGTGCCAAGAATAACAATGAAACCTGGCACGCAGAATGCCAATGACAGCACTGGACCACGAGCACAATCAAGTCAGTCCTCACTCAGACATAACATCTGATTCGAGTCGCATGCTAACTCCATCACGATAGAAGAGTACATCAAAACTAACTGACAAGACCTCGGTCCACACAATGCCAAATCAGACTCACAGGAAATTCCTCCCAAGTGAAGACAACTACCAACAAACAACAACGACAACAACAGCACTTGCAGAATCCTAGCTCCGTACTGAACATAGAACCACGGAACACAACTACAAGCTGGGTCACATCAAGGCACAATTACAGCTGAACACACGGCTAACATACACAAGCCATGCCATGAACAGCTCACCAACAATGACCCACAACAACAACAACGACAATCTTGTGGAATGCATCTCGAGGACCACGATCACATCCCTAGAGCACGACATCCAAGAAAAAATATAAAGGAAGGAAAGGGTACTCAACCAGCAAACATGTCGATACATTCCCCTAATCCGCACACATGCCAGTGCCAACAACCATAATGCCTCCAGCAATAGCACGGCGACCAACAGCATCATGGCACACATAGCCAAGATGAAGATACACCGAGGAAACAGACTTCTCAACTGATCAGAATCTTCCGGCCAAATGATCCTCGACTAGTGGGTTATCAGCCCACACGCTTCCACTGCATGCTCAACACATGCACACAGGCATCAAGGATAACTCGACATCCGCATCTCACTACACAGTCGGCGCCATCGCAATTCACAAAATGTAATATAACATGCCTCGAGTACCGATCCTGCTAATACCCGATCACAAGTCGCCAAAGTGCAAACCAAGAAGAGCATCAATGTAAGACCCCAAATTCTTTATAAATTTATTTAGAAAGTTATTTGTAATTATTTAGAATTTATTTGAAGTTATTCGAATTAATGAGAATTATCCAAATTAATTAGATTAATTAATTAATTAATAGAATAAGTCATTTTTCAACTATTTTCTAAAAATTCCCAAAAATCACATCTTGTAGAATTAATTTTGTTTAGCAACTTTGTCTTCTACATTTAAGCCTAAGAAAATCATTTATTATGCCAAATTAGTGAACTTAATTTTCCGAACTTAACATTTAACTATTTACGGAATAGTATAAGTAATAATCCGACTACCTTAGAAAAATCTGTAAAAATAGTAAATAGATTTAGGTCGATGTAGATAACAACTTTTCCTTCTGGCATTAGGCCATTGTAAATCCGTGGTAAGATCTATTTAGAGTTTAAACCCAAAAGTGCACACTTTTGACCCATACCTAACCCTTATTTTAAAACACAAAATTCGACCTCAATACTCAACCAAATGATCTGAAATCAATGGCAAATGGAAGGCCACAATGTAAGGAACATTTACCCTCAATCAATTTGAGGTAAACCTAGCCCCAAAACGTG
Organism: Amorphophallus konjac; assembly: GCA_022559845.1. NCBI lineage: Eukaryota > Viridiplantae > Streptophyta > Magnoliopsida > Alismatales > Araceae > Amorphophallus > Amorphophallus konjac. Next base: position 226,679,123 of record CM040123.1, on the reverse strand, counting down.
CTGCCGGCATAGTTTGGTCAAGTCAAGGATTTCGGCGCCGTTTCTAAACAGGTAGCTTGCAGTAGCGAATACTCCCAATTCCGAAGGCTCCAGAAGCTCTATGAGCTATCAAAATGAAGCCCTACGAGTCTTCTTTCATTTGGCTACTGTGGGGTTCGCTGAAGTTTCAGATCTGGAGAGATCTAGCTCGATTTGTGGAGGTGGGTCAGCAGGCCGTTGGCTTTCCTTCATCCTTCTTTGATCCATCGATTGAGGTAGGAATTCTCAACCAAATCTTGATCATGAGTATAGCAAATTGTTCCTCTCATCGAGCTCTATCCATTGGTGGCAAAAGCCCTAATTTTCATTAGGTGTCCGTGGAGAAATCGAGCTTTTTATGAGGTGCTGTCCAAGTGTTCTTCATCCTAGGGTTTGAGTTTTCTCTCTCCGATTTGAGGTAGGATCTAACAACCAAACTCTAATTAACATACATGATGTAATCAGCATGTTGTTAGCTTTCATTTAACGTAGGAAGCCCCAAATTTCATTGAGCATGCTTGGAGAAATTTTGATTTTTAGTAAGAGCATGTCTAGAATTTGATGTATATTATGTTCTTCAAGTAGAAGCTTGATTTTCAGGCTATTTTTGGATTAGATAACTTGATCCACATATGTCTTATAGTATATGGTTGGATTCATCATTAAGTTAGCTTTCTTTTGATATAAAAGGCCCCAAATTCCGTTGTGTATATTGAGAGAAATCTACATTTTAGTAGACGCATGTCAAGAACTAGGTTCTTCATGTATTCATCATAAATAGGTTGTGATTCGATTGAGTTTTCAGCAAATTTCTTGTTTCAATCTCTTGTTTTATGACCTTAGTATGTATATTAAGAACCCTAGAGCATTTGGTTAAAATCCCAACTCATTTAGACCCCAAATCATTGAGTTTTCATGGTTTACGGAATCACTCGTCGCTTCTGGAAGTGTAGGGGTCGACCCATGCACCCAGTGAAGGGGGTCGACCCAATGGGTCGACCCATGAAGCTTTTTTTTTTGAGGGGTCGACCCAATGGGTCGACCCACACCCAGGGGTCGACCCACACCCAGGAAGGCTCCTGGAATGCCAGGGGACGACCCAATGGGTCGACCCATGCCCTGTATGACCCCATTAATGATGTTTTTGACCCGGGGATCAATCCGGATCATTGGGGAATCAATCCATTCAACCTAATCACATTGAAAACTACATTTTTGAGGAACTAATGACCTATTCATGTACCCTTTTTAGTTTCAATTAACATTGGTCCATACATGCAAACTTAGTGTAAAAACACACCGTTTATCATCTTCATTTCAATGCATACAAGATTAAATAGAAACCCACATAATTAGTGGTTAATGGTGTAACTAAATCTCTGTTAATGCATTCTATTTCACTCCTGTGGGAGTTGTTCTTTGCCTTATCATCTTGAATCAGCTTCTTGGCAATTGTCTTAATGCAAATGATAATGGTTAATCATGATATCTTAACTTGGTGATTAGGATTAATATGTTGATTAGCTTGTTTGATTGCTGCTGTTTTACAGTAGCGCAGCACGATTAACTCTTGTTGTGACTTGGTTTCGATCTCCTTGATGATTATACTTACCTTGAAATTCTGGAAATGAATCTCTTTCCTACGTGAAGTTGTTATTGCTACTTAGTTTAAACCTTGGAATTCTGGCCATAAACTGTGAAAGTCTAGATTCGTGGGATCTTTGATCCAAAGAAATCAATACCTGGCAAATAATTAAGGGCTCGGTCTGGTCCTGGGAAGAGCGCCCGAACACTACGTGTACCCCCGGGGAGGTGAATGACTAGGTGTGGCATTTGGCACCAGTACTTGACATGTGTTAAATCTAGGACTGTCCACTACTCTCTCCACTACTCTCTACATTACTTTCTACTACTTTTCACTTTCCACTCTTCACTGTTCTATACTCTACTTGTGGTTACTTTACTTGCTTATTACTTGGACGTGGAAATGAAATTACATACGTGCTTGACATGACTTGAATTGTCTTGATATGGCCAACTTTTTATCGTTATCTCCTGTAGTAAATTCTTGTCTTACTATTCTATTCATTATATTTCTTGACCTTGCAAGATCTTTGAATTCTGTTTCGTGATATCACCGTTATCTTTTTATTATTTTTATCATTTGTAGCATGACATTTTAAAATGTAATTAAACTGTTAATCACTTATACCTGTCTGTTATTTCCTACTGAGCGTCAGCTCATAGTTGTGTTTTCCCTCCTTTCCAGGCTTTTCAGGTGACGCGCTTACCGATGGGGAAGGGTAGGAGTGATGTCTTGAGTGTATCAGTTCTAGTGTGTTAGTAGTGTGTTATCTTTCTTTAGTTGTGTTTTGGAGAGCTTTTAGTCTCAGTCATGTTATTGAGTTTTAGTGGTTGATTATTCCAGTTGTATTAAGTTGAACTTGAGGTTATTGTATCAGTTGTGGTTTGTTAATGATCATTTAGTATTTCCATCTTGTAGCACTTGTGTATTATTTTAGATTAGTTCTCTCTCTTACCAGCGTGTCCCTAACTGTACGTCCCGATATTTCTGCCTTGTTCGGGGCGTGACAGTTTAGTTGGTATCAGAGCCTAGGTTTTACATTCCTAGGTTTCCTAAGTTTTAGGTTTTCTTGCATTGCATCCCAATAATCGGTATATCAAAAGGTGTTGTCCGAACGTTAGGCTACGCCTATCGGGAAGGTCGCACACTTGCGCGAGTGGTCTTCGGACCGATTACCTCCGCCAGGTACCGAGTTTTTGGTCGTGTCTAGGTGCATTAGATCCCTAACCTTGTAAAAGTCTAGGACCTGACCTGGTGAGAATGGGTAGAAACTTGGGTTAAGATCGTTTCTTAATCATGTAATTATTTATCTTGATTAAACCTAAGTAATCTATTTCTCATGTAGATGGCAGCTGATCGTGCTGAATGGAGGAACCTACAGCGTACGGTGCAAGGCCTTACTCAGGCCCTTCAGCAAGTAGCTCAGGCAGGAGCGGCACCGCATGGCACCGGTGATCTATACCGGAACTTCCGCGGAATGAACCCGCCTAGATTCGCTGGTTCGACTGACCCTGACCAAGCCGATCACTGGCTAGATGAGATGGGGAGAATCTTTGAAGTTATGCAATGCACCAACCAGGAGCGTGTCCTTTTGTCCACATTTCAACTGGAACATGATGCACGTACTTGGTGGGATTCTATCAAGGCAACTCTCGGTGATCGGCAAGTTATGTGGGAAGAGTTCGAAGAACTCTTCAACAGCAAGTATTTTTCTGATAGAGTGCAAGAGAAGAAAGCGGCAGAGTTCGCGGCCTTGAAACAGCGAGGTTTGTCCGTGGCAGAGTATGAGGCTCAATTTGCACGGCTTTCTCGTTATGCTACTCATCTCATTTCCACCGAGAAGATGAAGGCGAAGCGCTTTCTCAATGGATTGAAGCTTCATTATATCAACCAATTGGCACCGATGGAGATTTCCACTTATTCTGAGATGGTAAGGAAAGCGCAAGTTCTAGAGGATACTCTTGAGATGACGGAGAGAATCCGTGGGAAAGGCACCAAGAAACAATTACCTACGGGTTCCGGGAGTGTCAAACCCGGGTATACCAAGAAGAGGCCTGTTAGTGGACCTAGTTCGTGGAGCGGGTCCGGATCGTGGAAGGGCAAGATGCCGAGGCATGAAGACAAGAAGCCTGGCCCTATTGTTCCATTCAAGGGCGTGTGCAACTATTGTGATCGTCCGGGTCACAAGATAGAGGAGTGCTGGCGTAAGCAAGGCGCCTGTTTGCGATGTGGAAGCAAGGAGCACCGTATCCCCAATTGTCCTCTCATATCGGAACAAGCTACACCGGCAAAACCTCTAGTCTTCAAGAAACCACAAGGCAAGCTTCAAGCTTTACATGAAGATGAAACTGGGATTTCTGATGATGGCGGACTCGTCGAAGGTACCCTTACTATAATCGATAAACCCGCATTTGCTCTCTTTGATACTGGTGCAACACATTCATTTATTTCTTGGAGATTTGCTAAGTCATTAGTTGTGGAACCTATTTTGATGAATACTTCGTTAGAGATTTCAACCCCTATTGGCACTAGATCAACAATCCAGTATTTCTATCCTTCTAGTAAGGTTATGATTGGTGAACATAACTTTCCAGCAGATTTGGTCTGCATGGACATGAAGGATTATGATGTAATCCTAGGAGCAGATTGGTTGGCCAAGTATGAGGCCAATGTTCACTATAGTTCTAGCTCAGTGACTTTTACTGGACATTCTGGTTTATCTTTTACGGGAGTCAAGCACCATAACTCCGTACCGCTCATCTCGGCTATTCGAGCTGATAAGCTTTTGAGGCATGGGTGTGAGGCTTTTCTAGCCTTTGTTTGTGCAACTCCTGAGTAGCAGATGGAGATCAAGGACATTCCTGTTGTCCGAGATTTTCCTGATGTCTTTCCAGAAGAACTACCAGGACTTCCGCCTGAGCGGGAAGTTATCTTTTCTATTGATCTTATTCCTGGCACAGCTCCTATTTCTAAGGCTCCTTATCGTATGTCTCCTGCGGAACTGAGGGAACTGAAGCAGCAACTGATGGAATTACTTGAGAAGGGTTTTATTCGTCCTAGTACTTCTCCGTGGGGAGCCCCTGTACTATTTGTCAGGAAGAAAGATGGTTCGACGAGGCTGTGCATTGATTATCGGTAATTAAACCAGCAGACTGTCAAGAACAAATATCTCTTGCCGAGGATTGAGGAGTTATTTGACCAGATAGCGGGAGCTCAATATTTCTCTAAGATCGATCTTCGATCTGGATATCACCAGTTGCGGATTAAGGAAGAGGATATTTATAAAATGGCTTTCCGCAGCAGGTATGGTCATTTTGAGTTTGTCGTTATGGCTTTTGGTCTAACGAATGCACCAGCGACTTTCATGCAGTTGATGAACGATGCATTTCGGCCTTATCTTGATCAATGGGTCGTGGTCTTTATTGATGACATCCTGATTTATTCTAAGAATGAGGAGGAACATGCTGAACATCTGAGAATGGCATTGCAATTGTTGAGAGATCATCAACTATATGCTAAGTTCAGTAAGTGTGAATTCTGGCTGCAAGAGGTGTCCTTTCTAGGACATATCATTACGAAGAACGGTATTTCTGTTGATCCTTCGAAGGTTGAGGGAGTGAAGAATTGGGAACAGCCTACTAGTGTGACAGAAGTTAGAAGTTTTCTAGGCCTGGCAGGTTATTATCGAAGATTTATTCAAGATTTCTCCAAGATTGCAGTACCTATGACAAGATTAACCCGCAAGGAGAATAAGTTTGATTGGTCAGATGATTATCTGCGAAGCTTTCAGACTCTGAACGAGTGTTTGACTACTGCACCTGATTTGGCTTTACCTTCTGGTGAAGGAGGATTTGTTGTTTATACTGATGCATCAGGTATTGGCTTAGGCTGTGTACTCATGCAGCATGGGAAGGTGATTGCCTATTCCTCTAGATAGTTGAGGAAGCACGAAGATAATTATCATGTTCATGATTTGGAACTTGCTGCAGTCGTGTTTGCTTTGAAGATATGGAGGCATTACTTGTATGGAGAAACCTTTATAGTGTTCTCAGATCATAAGAGTTTGAAGTATTTATTTTCTCAGAAGGAACTCAACATGAGGCAGCGGAGATGGTTGGAGTACTTGAAAGACTTCGACTTCTCGATTGAGTATCATCCTGGCAAAGGTAATGTTGTGGCAGATGCATTAAGCCGGAAGCCGGTAGCTAGATTGTCAAGTCTCATGTTACAAGAATGGAGGTTGTTGGAACAATTATCTAGTCTGGATCTTAATATTGACAATGATCGGATCTTGATTGCTCAGATTCAACTTAAACCTGAATTATTGATAGAGATCAAGTCCTTGCAAGATAATGACCCCGAGTTGGTAGAGATCAAGGGAAGCTTGAGCAGCAGACCTGACTTCATGTTGGCCGATGATGGTAGATTATTATTTAAAGGCAGAACTTGTGTTCCAGATGAGGCTACAATAAAGAACAAAAATTCTTGAGGAAGCTCATAGATCCAGATATACTATTCATCCTGGAGGCACTAAGATGTACCAAGATTTGAAAAGGTCCTTTTGGTGGCCGAATATGAAAAGAGAAGTTGCAGATTTTGTGAGCAGATGTTTGGTATGTCAGCAAGTTAAGGCCGAACATTTCAGACCAGTAGGGAAATTGAAACCACTCGACATACCCCAATGGAAGTGGGAAAGCATTGGCATGGATTTCATTATGGGTCTACCTAGGACTCGTGGTGGATTTGATGCGATATGGGTGATTGTCGATCGATTGACAAAGTCAGCTCATTTCTTACCAATTAAGTCCAAGTGGACGATTGATGTATTGGCTGCCTTGTATATAAAGGAAGTGGTGAGATTGCATGGTATCCCAGTGAATATAGTATCTGATCGAGACCCCAGATTTACTTCACATTTCTAGAAGGGACTACAAGAGTCTTTGGGTACTCGTCTGAATTTCAGTACTGCTTTTCATCCACAGACAGATGGACAGACTGAAAGAACCAATCAGATAGTGGAAGATATGTTGCGAGCTTGCATGATTGATTTCGGTGGTAATTGGAGTGAGCATTTGGCATTAATTGAATTCGCTTACAATAACAGCTATCAGTCTAGCATTCAGATGGCTCCTTTTGAAGCACTATATGGTAGAAGTTGTCTTTCCCCGTTGTGTTGGGACGAGGTAGGTGAGAAACAGTGGCTTGGACCAGATCTTGTTTGGGAATCATCACAGAACATCCGTGTTATCCGAGACCGGTTACAAGTAGCCCAGTCAAGACAGAAGAGTTATGCCGACAACTGGAGAAGAGCATTGGAATTTCAGGTTGGCGAGCATGTGTTCTTAAAGGTCTCTCCAACGAGAGGGATCCGAAGATTTGGCATTCATGGCAAGCTGAGTCCGAGGTACATTGGTCCATTCGAGATTCTAGATAGAGTGGGAGAGGTGGCATACAGACTGGCTTTACCACCGCATTTGTCTGGCGTACATAATGTTTTCCATGTGTCTATGTTGCGAAAATATGTGTACGATCCCACTCATATCATTCAGCAGGTGGATTTTGAACTGAAGGAAGATTTGACCTATGAGGAAAGACCTGTCAAGATTCTGGACTGGAAGTAACAGCAACTCCGGAATCGTTTGATACCGATGGTCAAGATTCAGTGGAGTCGGCGTGGGACCGAAGAAGCTACATGGGAGTCTGAAGAGACTATGCGAAAGCGGTATCCCGATCTATTCTAGGTGAGCGATCTTTTTCTACTCTCAGTTTTAGTGCAGTGAATTTGGAGGACCAAATTCCTTTAAGTAGGGGAGGGTGTAAGACCCCAAATTCTTTTCAAATTTATTTAGAAAGTTATTTATAATTATTTGGAATTTATTTGATGTTATTCGAATTAATGAGAATTATCCAAATTAATTAGATTAATTAATTAATTAATAGAATAAGTCATTTTTCAACTATTTTTTAAAAATCCCCAAAAATCACATCTTGTAGAATTAATTTTGTTTAGCAACTTTGTCTTCTACATTTAAGCCTAAGAAAATCATTTATTATGCCAAATTAGTGAACTTAATTTTCTGAACTTAACATTTAACTATTTACGGAATAGTATAAGTAATAATCCGACTACCTTAGAAAAATATGTAAAAATAGTAAATAGATTTAGGTCGATGTAGATAACAACTTTTCCTTCTAGCATTAGGCCATTGTAAATCCGTGGTAAGATCTATTTAGAGTTTAAATCCAAAAGTGCACACTTTTGACCCATACCTAACCCTTAGTTTAAAACACAAAATTCGACCTCAATACTCAACCAAATGATTTGAAATCAAGGGCAAATGGAAGGCCACAATGTAAGGAACATTTACCCTCAATCAATTTGAGGTAAACCTAGCCCCAAAACGTGCTGCCGGCATAGTTTGGTCAAGTCAAGGATTTCGGCGTCGTTTCTAAACACGTAGCTTGCAGCAGCGAATACTCCCAATTTTGAAGGCTCCAGAAGCTCTATGAGCTATCAAAATGAAGCCCTACGAGTCTTCTTTCATTTGGCTGCTGTGGGGTTCGCTGAAGTTTCAGATCTGGAGAGATCTAGCTCGATTTGTGGAGGTGGGTCAGCAGGCCGTTGGCTTTCCTTCATCCTTCTTTGATCCATCGATTGAGGTAGGAATTCTCAACCAAATCTTGATCATGAGTATAGAAAATTGTTCCTCTCATCGAGCTCTATCCATTGGTGGCAAAAGCCCCAATTTTCATTAGGTGTCCGTGGAGAAATCGAGCTTTTTGTAAGGTGTTGTCCAAGTGTTCTTCATCCTAGGGTTTGAGTTTTCTCTCTCCAATTTGAGGTAGGATCTAACAACCAAACTCTAATTAACTTACATGATGTAATCAGCATGTTGTTAGCTTTCATTTAACGTAGGAAGCCCCAAATTTCATTGAGCATACTTGGAGAAATTTTGATTTTTAGTAAGAGCATGTCTAGAATTTGATGTATATTATGTTCTTCAAGTAGAAGCTTGATTTTCGGGCTATTTTTGGATTAGATAACTTGATCCACATATGGCTTATAGTATATGGTTGGATTCATCATTAAGTTAGCTTTCTTTTGATATAAAAAGCCCCAAATTCTGTTGTGTATATTGAGAGAAATCTACGTTTTAGTAGACGCATGTCAAGAACTAGGTTCTTCATGTATTCATCATAAATAGGTTGTGATTCGATTGAGTTTTCAGCAAATTTCTTGTTTCAATCTCTTGTTTTATGACCTTAGTATGTATATTAAGAACCCTAGAGCATTTGGTTAAAATCCCAACTCATTTAGACCCCAAATCATTGAGTTTTCATGGTTTACGGAATCACCCGTCGCTTCTGGAAGTGTAGGGGTCGACCCATAGGGTCGACCCATGCACCCAGTGAAGGGGGTCGACCCAATGGGTCGACCCATGAAGCTTTTTTTTTGAGGGGTCGACCCAATGGGTCGACCCACACCCAGGAAGGCTCCTGGAATGCCAGGGGTCGACCCAATGGGTCGACCCATGCCCTGTATGACCCCATTAATGATGTTTTTGACCCGGGGATCAATCCGGATCATTGGGGAATCAATCCATTCAACCTAATCACATTGAAAACTACATTTTTGAGGAACTAATGACCTATTCATGTACCCTTTTTAGTTTCAATTAACATTGATCCATACATGCAAACTTAGTGTAAAAACACACCGTTTATCATCTTCATTTCAATGCATACAAGATTAAATAGAAACCCACATAATTAGTGGTTAATGGTGTAACTAAATCTCTGTTAATGCATTCTATTTCACTCCTGTGGGAGTTGTTCTTTGCCTTATCATCTTGAATCAGCTTCTTGGCAATTGTCTTAATGCAAATGATAATGGTTAATCATGATATCTTAACTTGGTGATTAGGATTAATATGTTGATTAGCTTGTTTGATTGCTGCTGTTTTACAGTAGCGCAGCACGATTAACTCTTGTTGTGACTTGGTTTCGATCTCCTTGATGATTATACTTACCTTGAAATTCTGGAAATGAATCTCTTTCCTACGTGAAGTTGTTATTGCTACTTAGTTTAAACCTTGGAATTCTGGCCATAAACTGTGGAAGTCTAGATTCGTGGGATCTTTGATCCAAAGTAATCAATGCCTGGCAAATAATTAAGGGCTCGGTCTGGTCCTGGGAAGAGCGCCCGAACACTACGTGTACCCCCGGGGAGGTGAATGACTAGGTGTGGCATTTGGCACTAGTACTTGACATGTGTTAAATCTAGGACTGTCCACTACTCTCTCCACTACTCTCTACATTACTTTCTACTACTTTTCACTTTCCACTCTTCACTGTTCTATACTCTACTTGTGGTTACTTTACTTGCTTATTACTTGGACGTGGAAATGAAATTACATACGTGCTTGACATGACTTGAATTGTCTTGATATGGCCAACTTTTTATCGTTATCTCCTGTAGTAAATTCTTGTCTTACTATTCTATTCATTATATTTCTTGACCTTGCAAAATCTTTGAATTCTGTTTCGTGATATCACCGTTATCTTTTTATTATTTTTATCATTTGTAGCATGACATTTTAAAATGTAATTAAACTGTTAATCACTTATACCTGTCTGTTATTTCCTACTGAGCGTCAGCTCATAGTTGTGTTTTCCCTCCTTTCCAGGCTTTTCAGGTGACGCGCTTACCGATGGGGAAGGGTAGGAGTGATGTCTTGAGTGTATCAGTTCTAGTGTGTTAGTAGTGTGTTATCTTTCTTTAGTTGTGTTTTGGAGAGCTTTTAGTCTCAGTCATGTTATTGAGTTTTAGTGGTTGATTATTCTAGTTGTATTAAGTTGAACTTGAGGTTATTGTATCAGTTGTGGTTTGTTAATGATCATTTAGTATTTCCATCTTGTAGCACTTGTGTATTATTTTAGATTAGTTCTCTCTCTTGTCAGCGTGTCCCTAACTGTACGCCCCGATATTTCCACCTTGTTCGGGGCGTGACAATCAACTTCAGCACAAAGCACAAAGAACACGTATCTCAGCTTATCCTTACGTCCTGGAATGCTTACTGAGCCTTCACAACACAACAGTCGCCAAACACGGCACAACGAACACGGTGCACAACAGCTCCAGAACACAAAATCTGGGTCCAAAGCCAAGTAACCGTCGAACAAAGAGTAGATCAGGCTCATAATTAACACAGCCCACACTTAACCAGACACAGAACATAGGCTTCACCAAGATAGCACTTCCTAGGCTTACCTCGAAAAGTTGCCACCAAACAAGAGGAGAAGAATCAAGCTCGACCAATAGTAGCTCACCAGGAAGGAAAATCCTGGGTTCGCCCGAGCATTCTCTCAAACAAGGCATCTAATCGAACACCTCGACACCACAGGGGCTGAACAAACTCAAGCTGGGACAACCAAAGTAACATAGGAATGTGCACGGCCATCATACCAACGAGAAAATCACCATCCACTTGAACAAATTACAGAAACATCTCGAACACCGCACCGCAGATTCACGCATGCCGGTGAAATCTGCCAAGTATAACATAACAGAGACATACACCATACCAAAAAAAAGAGCACTTCGTCACATCCGGATGAGAGCAGAACCATCTCTCACAGTGCCAGCACAATACGCACAAGACCATAAACGGAAACAAAGCGACAAACAATCACAAAACCAATGCCAGCTGCCGACTGTACTGGACCTTAAGGACTCTGAATACTACGATATCTCGAATTCCCATGTACCTTACACATAACACAGCTCTGATACCATCTGTGATGACCCAGGGTCCGGATACCGGGTAAACCCGATAACACTTGGATCCTGCGAGGCCTCCCAAGAGCAATAAAGCTCCGAAAGGGTAAAGGGAGTGTGTGGAGTACATTGAAGTCCCAGATAAAGCAGTAAGTAATTAATATTTCATTGATCAGGTTTGCTAAAGTAGCAAAAATAAAATTAGTTTTTCAATTAACAATTTAAATTAACGGAGTCCAGTCCGAATAAAGATAAGTACAGTCCAACAGAAAGGAAAATGAACACTGAAGTCGGAGGAAGCACGACACAGGCAACGCTGGCAACTACGAACTGACGCACCGTGCCACGAACCACGAGGAAGACGAACGACCACACCTGAAAAGCAGGGGTGAGCCTCGTGTCACTGGCTCAGTAGGGGTCATGCAAATCCCCACTAGAAACAACACAGTAACATGCTAAATAGCGCTAAACAGTAAAGCAGGGAGAACAGAAGCAACATCAGTACTAAACTACACAGTAAAGCTATAAAAAGTAGGAGTAAGCAAGAGTAACAACGGCTGAAGAAAGAGTAAAGCCGTACTAACCAGAAACACGGCCGCCGACCGAACCACGGCTCCCCAAGCTACTCCAAACGGCAATAGAAAGGTGAACCCCAATCTCACCAAGTCGGGCGTTACCGATCCGTCGACAAAGTACAAGCTCCATAGTTGAAGCCTACCAAAATACGTAAAAGCCCCATAAAGACATACACAGTTAAAGACACAAACATACACAACAAGATCATCGTGTATGCTACACAAGACTGGACCTCGAGTGAAGCCATGTACCGACTACTCGGAAACCAATGACGAAAACACACGTCACGAGAGTTATGTGTCAAGTGACAGAAGCACCTCCTCACTAGAAGAACAGCCAGATGCATCCACTAACGTCTTACACTGTGCCACAAGCATCTCCCACACAACGGGAACGGTGGTAACTGAGACACTCATAAAACCAAGTACGAGGAACAACAGTACCAAGTACTAGGATCAACGGTACCACAACACAAGGAACAACGGTACCACAATAACGAGTGACTAGTCAGGGTCACGCCCATCGGCGCTCGTCCAAACGCCCCTCACCACGTATGCACACACAAGCTCAATGCCTTGAGCCAAATCTCTAGATAGCTTTCCCCCCAGTAGGACGCCACTGCAAGGTAAGGGGGCCCACGGAACCTAGGTTAAAACAGTATATCGGGAACACGCCCCGCCACCACTCCTAGGTGGGCCGACACACAAGAAAGTGTCGACAGGCTACGACTAGTGGAGGCTCCCAAGACACACAGAGACTTCAAAACATCAGTGCTGAAGTACGAACAGGCTAAGCACGCACTGTTACACGTACTATGAAGCACCAGACACAGGGTAGCATACCGGACTGCCATTGGACTCAAGAAAGACAACTAGTCCTACTGACACAACGATCCTTGAGTAACAAGACTCAGGGTTAAGATCATCGCACAAAAGTGATAATAGGCCGCCAATCAGCCTAATCCCTAAGCCAATCAAGGTAAACCACAATTAAAGAAAACATCACAAGATAGCCGGATCCACACATCTGCATGACACGAATCACGGAGACCTGAGGAATCACCAAGACCCTCAAAGCACGTGGACATGCAAATCGAGGTAAGACAATACCTCTAGGCGTCCAAAACCATGTCTCGATCCACACCGGATCACTGAGACAATCGCAAGGTTACATGTCAACCACTGCATCATAACCGGGTTGACTAGAAACCAATCATGACTCTGAAACATCACGGAATACTACTCGATATAGTGGCACACTCTGGCCACCCTATAATATGGTCACAACCCTCATAGGATATCCAAGACATCCATGGGACTACGGGCAAACCACAAGGTAAGGCCAAGACAATTGGAGGCCACACAACGGGAAAACAAGGCTCTAGGAAGTAAACGGTCATCTGCCAGGCCGCTAGGTAAACCAAGTGGTCAGCCAAAGGCCGCTACCCTCACACAGAGAATACAGACACTAGGCGGTCAAGAAAAGGCCGCACCAACACACTACGAAAACATGGGAGCATGCGGTCTATCACGGGGCCACAAGGAGACGGTAGCGGTCGTCCATATGACTGCTAGACCCGGTCAACTCCCGAACGACTTAAAATAGTCAAACAGGTTAGCGGTCGCCCAATGGACCGCTAAGGACGCTAAGCAGTCAAGGCTAGGAACGCTAGCCCAACCGGCTTAAAACTATTAAACCGACATAAACAACGATTAGCGGTCGTCTCTCACACCGCCAATCCCAGCTTAGTGGTCTATCGTACGACCGCGAAGCAGAACCGACATACACAACCCCCCTTAGCGGTCTATCGTGCGACCGCTGCCAGCGAGTAGCGGTCATCCATTCGACCGCGAGCCAGAAGAAACGGTCTATCACGCGACCGCGAAGACCTGAACCGACATACTGTTCAAAAATCAGAAATGGTCACCCAAGCACCCCTAAAGGCTTAAAAACGGTCTCTGGTAAGATCGCTAAAGCGTTACGGCGGGAAAAATAGGGGAATGGCTGATCCTGGCCGTTCCACGCCCCGTTCACTCCTAAACAAAGGGGAAACAACCCTAAATGCAATAAAAGCGTTCCACAGACCGGAAGGGATCATTTTGACACCAAAAACACAAGAAACATGCGATTCCCATGAATCGACCCAAAATGAGTCACATGGGTTGCCGGGCTTCTATCGGTCCCAAATGACAACCAATCGTAATGAAACCAGCGGAAATGGAATGCTGACATGCTAGGGGTTCAAATGAAACCAATTAAATTGGAAATCGTTGCCTGAGAAGGCAAACCCGGCTTACACCCCCCGAACATGCTTTCACCCAAAACGACGTAAAACCCACTCGTTCTCGCACGGTTCAGCTCCAAATTGCGAGGAAACGTAGAACAGAAGTAGGGCGTCCATCTCCCTACCTCCACAGAAGTTCTAGCGTGCCGAAGCAACTAAACCACGCCAAAATCGATCAAACGAATCGAACACGTCAGCTTTGACTCCACCGAGGGATCGCGCCAACGCCACGCTCCATTCGTCGCCCCATCACGCGCCAGACCAACTCCACGGCGTCCCTGCCTCGTCCACCTCGCCATGGTCGCATGCCCCGCGGAGAGAGGAGAAGAGAGGAGAGAGAACGAGAGAGAGGAAGTGAGCGGCTATGAGGAGAGAGGAAGGAGAAAGAAAGAAGAAATAGATAAGAAATTCAGAAATTTTACAATTTTCGAAAAATCCGATTTTTAGCCTGAAAATTCACTAATTCAGAAAAACACGAAAAATTAGTCTAAACGATCCTCAGAAAGAATGCAACGCAATTGTAGCGTCCTCGAGTCGATGAACTCAAGAATAAACCACCACGGAATTCTGTAACGTGTATGAGAGAAAATCCCACGTGGATCGTAAAACACAACTAAGGACCCACAAAAGCGATCCAAAACTCTCCGATAAAGATCCGAAAGACTCAGGGTCTTACATTCACCCTCTCTCACTGATGCAGCATAGACTCAAGATGGTAAAGTACAACCTGCCCGGCATCCGTGTGGGAATTCACGGCTCACGGGGGCTTACGGAGGTCCCGGATAAGGTCACCTAGTCGGCTCCAAGGAATATGGAGGCGAGAAGATCCCCTACCAAGGTAGGAATGCAACTAGTATGATAAGGAATGTATGAACCTCTGCGCACCGGAGGGCATGCAAATTCTAGCCTAAGTCTAACACACAATGATCAACCAATGGCAAAATATGACAATAACAATGCAGAGATAAATGACAACCAGGGGGAGATAACAAACACCCAAAATAAGTCTAGAATAATATGAAATGACACACGACTATAAATCTCGGGTGCACTGTAGCACAAAAAATGGTCTGATGGGAGACCACGCAGAGAGTATAGACGGCCCTAGAGAGGACCGCTAAATGACAGGAAGCAGTAAAATAAAAACCCCAAAACTGAAATGAACAGAAACAAGCGTACCTGAACGACCTGGGCGGTCTTGCAAACGACCGTGAAACCTGTGAAATGGCTCTGAAAGGACCGTGTAATGATAGCAAATCTGCAGAAAGATAAACAGTAGAAATGTACCTGAGGCAGCAGTGGACGGTCTATTGACCGACCGCTTGATGATATAAACGGCCTTTTATAAGACCGCTAACAACCTCGGGAACAGAAAACAGCAAAACCGAAATGGCAAACCCAAGAGACTAAGAATTTATCGAACCACACAAAAAGAGTAGATCAACAAAATCAAAAGCACGATGGGCAATAGGCGTCCCACCGTGATCGCCAAAAAGGGGTGTAGACAAGTTTTTTCTTTCCCTCCCTTAACTCAAAAGTAATGTGAAAATGAAGAATGGGCTAAAAGGGCAACCAATGAATTACTCACACACACAAAAAAACATGTTGTGATCGCCACCAAGATATATAGCACGACAAAGGCGTACCACATACCTTGGAAAGGGGAGGAGACAGTGAAGACACTCGCCAATAATGCAGCGCCGGAATAGGGTGAACACGGTCCTCTAGACACCGCTTAAGGATGTAGACGGCCGAACGATAGGCTGCTCAGCACTGAAGAGGAACGTGGGAAGAAGACATGGCTGGCGTATAAAACGGTCTGCAACAGGCCACTAGTAGGAACTGGACGGCCTGAGGAAGACCACTTATCCTTTCAGACGGACGGAGATAGACCGTGGAGAACCTCCAGATCCCGAACTGTGGAACTTATTCCTCCACCCCTTCCGGCCGGCCAGAGGGGATGAGCCCCGTGCTAAAGCTTCTGTTGACCTACAAAACACATCAAATGACAAGAAAACACAACCTAGATTAGTTTTATGAAGTGTAATATCTATGAAGCAAATGAAGAACTAAACGCATGAATGGAATGGGGGATACCTGGGGTTGGGTTTTTTAACCCCTATGGGGCGTGAAAATTAATGGGAAGGAGAATGAAAGTGAAATGCCAGTGAAAAACGCGGTTGAAAGTGAAAGACAATGAACATGCAATGATGAACGGATAATAAAATGACTAACTAAGACTCAAAGAAAACACAACACAAGACTATATACTCCATGAAATCGAAAGCTTAATGGACGTGGAAAGCCTTCCACCCTGGCTGAGATCCGCTCAAGAACTCGGCAGCACTTCGATGCAAAAACCGGATCTCTCCCCCCGCCTCGTGAGCTTAGGCCAAGGGTGCTATTTATAGACCCTTGAATGTCAGCACCGAATTGACTATTTTTCCACGGAAATTAGGTCGAGATTATTTAAGATAAATTGAAGGCAATACTCCCAGCTTTCACTTAAGATAAATTAGCACTTCTTGTTTGGGGCATGATCGCCTCTTCTGGAGCTCGTTAGGTGCCGCACGTTGTGGTGTTGCTGGTCGCGTCGTCCTTTAGAGTCCAAGTCGCAACAAGTCCGAGTCGAGTCTCGTAGTCATACTGCATGCATCATAATTATTTCATAAAACCTAGTTAGCCATGTTCTGTAACGCTACTAACCTAACATCATGCGGTATAATAGTAAATAATAGAGCATAACACGTGGGAAATAACCTAAATTCTTGCTGGAAAATAGGGTCAGAACGCGGTCTTCAGGAGGCCGCCATATCCATAAGACGGTCTTGGGAGGATCGCTATCATAAAAATAAATAAATATATATATTTTCTGAAAATATCATATGAAGGCGTCCACTCTAGGGGACGCGCCTAAAAGAAAGCATCCAGGGGGACTAACGCGGTTAACATTTCTCACATAAAATAATAGGAACAAATATAAAGAACACATCCAGAGATGGCGACGCGTTAAAAAGGAGGCTTCCATGTGGTTGACGTGTTCATAATAACCTATTAATTTTTGAAAACTAGGATAAGGTGGCGCTCTATCAGGCGACCACGACCTCAGGTGGCAGTCACTAGGTCGACCGCTACCTTAAACCGAGCCCCGCCTTCCGGTGAACCCCGACACACCTTGACTAATTCCCACGATTCGATCGGTATAGTGAATGAAAATCAGGCAAAATGGTATCTTTGGAAAGAGCACTCAAAGACACACAATATGACATGCTTTAGTAAAGATTTGGTCTGAGAGAAATCTACCTTTGATGGATGTAAAGTGTAGACAAGGAACCTCACTGGAACCCTAACACGAATTGCCTTTGCTCACCTAATTCCCCTTCGATCCCGCACGCCTCTGGCCGATCAAGTAAATGAAGGTTCCTAGAGGGCATGGCCACCTATTTATAGAGTTTATAGAGGCTCTAGGGTTTCGAATCGATCCTAAAGAGTCCAGGGAGAGAAAATGGCAAGATTTTCGTGGGTTGACCAAATCCACTGTCGCCGCTTCGAATTGAGGTTCTTAGGGTTAGGTTTTTCGAGGGATAACATTGGTCCTAGATGGGCCTAGGGTTTAGGCTTTGATCTGAGCCCATTAGGGCACGAATTGGGTTCAATTTGGGTGATTTGGGCTGGTTCTTGCTAATCTCCGAGTTTAACCCTAAAACTCTGATTTGGGCCTAAAAAAAATTATTTTGGATTTATTTCCTTATACAATTTTGTTAGAAATACTTTAATCTATGGATTACATATTTTTCTATATTTTTATTATAATTTTGCATCGAGAAGATAATTAAATAATATTATTTTATTCATTATTTTATTCCGAGAATTATATTCATTCGAGATTTATTTTAAATCTGGATCGCCATGATTATGCCTGAAAAATATTTAATTTCTTTTATTGTCATTTGAATTAAACTTATAGCATAATAATTATTCATTCTTATTTACGTAGTTTAGCCCTTCTTTTTAAAATAATTAATTATCATAGTACCATTTAACTAAGGACGATTATTGAAGTTATTAGATGACAATTTAGTTAGGAATATAGTAATTTAATCATGTTCAATATATCGGTCAAACTTTTAATCGGGTCTTAGATCAATTATTCATTCACTATATCCTTCGTTTGTTCTTTGTTTGTCCCCTTTTATTTGTTCACATAAAGTTCAGTTGAATCCAAGTTTTTTAAGTGAAATTTATAGGCTTAATTTCGTAACATCATTTCATATATTCCTTTTCCTCATTTATTTTTTTCAAGTATATATTTTATTTTAAATTTTAAATTTTATTAATTAATTGGGGTGCTACATATATCATTGAATCTCTCCATGTATCTGCACAAGGTTTCACCATCAAGTTGAAGAAAACTGTTAAGTTTTTGTCTAATGGTGACGGTCCTATGGTTGGGGAAAAAATTCATCAAGAATTCAGTAGATAGGCCATCCCATGTTATAATTGATAATTGATCGGGACCGTATTGAGTACAACCAATTCTTGGCTTTATCCCTTAAAGAAAATGGGAACAATCTTAACTTAAGGGACTCATCACTTTGGTAAGTGAAGCTCATTGTACTGCAAATCTCCTCAAAGTCTCTCACATGACGATATGGGATCTTAGCTTCCTCCCCTCTAAAGACAGGCAAGACCTAGATAATTCCTGATTTAAGCTCAAAATGCCCATTAAGTTCAGGTAACTGGATGCAAGAGGGTTGGCTAGCCCTCGAAGGATACATGTAATCTTTCAATCTTCTAGGATGGACGACAATTCCTTCTTCTTGGGTCTCCAACTCCATAGACCCAACCCTAGTGTTTCTAATGCTGTGATGTAGGGTTCTCTCAATCTCCCAATTGGGATGAGCTTGGTCAGGGCAAAGAGATCCCCTACCATGCATTCACTCGGGCTCCTTAAATCATGGTTAGATTGAATTATGCCCAATAAAAATATTGCCCCCCTCCTTTTTTTTGGTTTGTTGTTGCCCTTTTTTATTGATTTTTCTTTTGAAGACAAAAACAAGTTATCAAATAATTAACCTATGACACCTATGTGTAACCTAGATCTAAAAGTTGGGTTTCACAGAGTGATATAGATACAACTTCAATCCACTCTCAAGTTCGTCAACTAGCCAGGTAAGAGGTGGAGAAGTGGGAGGCTCCCCTTGCTTTAGCAATGACCTAATTAAATAACCACCTTCCCGCTTATGGCGTTTGCCTTTGACCTCTAGCCTTAAACATCAGTTTCTGAAAAGATTGTAAACTTAAACTACACCTAATCTCAGTGTGATCTAAGGGCCAATATCTACTCACTTTTATTAGGCTGGGGACGGTGCAAAAGTTCCAAAGAAGTTTGTGATTTGTGGGCCAAGGAAGGGTGATGAAATCTCCACTTTATGTTGTTAGGGGAGATGCCCTTAAGATATTTTAGAATGATGTGCAACAAACAAGGTTCAAAAAAGAGATTTTATGCAAGCATGGAAAATGCATGATCAAGTTTTTTTTATAAGAAAAATTAAAGATCTCACCTTGTCCCCCACAATCTTAAACAACAAGAAATTACAAAATAATGGAAACAACTAAAAAAAATACAGTCCTAAATGAAAAATGCCCTAAAACATGGTGCATGGGTTCTAATCTTGGAATGCTTTTTTTTGGGTTCATGTGCTTTGTTTATTTTTTATTTTTGTTAATGAACCTATCTAACCAGCAAGATTATTTTTTTAGAATTTTCTAACTATGGAAGTTAATAATATGAAGTAATAAACTAGATCAAGAGAGAGAAAGTTATGATACTTACTTGATAGTGATCCCTCGTACTTCTTCTTTTTTTACTATAAGAAGAAGAGGCAAAGGGAGAGAAGATTTACCTCAACATATTTCCTTTTTTTTAATTTTTTTTCAGGTTTATTTTCTTTTTTTATTTTTTCTGCAAAACAAAAAGAAAAAATTATTTATGTCAATTTATGTACAAAAATACAAAATAATCAACTTAAAAATCATAAACTTCCCCGACAACGGCGTCAAAAATTGATAGGGGGAAAACACATTTCGTTAATACGCCTACTATCAAATTTAAATATTCAGCCCACAAATTAAAGAGATAGTTAAGTGGTAAGACCGAGTCGAATCAACGGAGAAGTTTAGATTTTAGATTGGAAAACCTTGAGTTTTTAAGATTGAAAATGGTGAGAGTTTGGTTGAAAAGCTTTAGATTAAAATTAAGAAATTAAAATTATTCAAACAAAATAAAGTAACGATGAAAATTTAGGCTTAGAGAATTAACGAGACAAGTGAAAAGCAAAAGATAGAATGATCACAATCTCTAAATTTTGAAGAGACAAATAAAGAGTTGAACCAAAGTATTGAACAAGAAGGACAATATCAACTCAACTTAATTTAAAAGACAAACTTACAAAATGCATTGCAATTAAATCAATGACTATCAATATGAAATGATCGAGGGAATCCACTAAAAACAGAGAAATTAAAAGAACCGTAAGATTGAAAATAGATGCAACATGAATGAGCCTCAGCCGCTCTCTCCCTTTGTTTCCTTATCATAGACACCAAAAAAATAACATGACATAAATTTCTCACAACCCCTAGAACCCAGCACTCCGAAAGAACCAAAAAGAAACTACACAAAACCAACTCCCCAAAACTAAAACCTTCCCCCAAAACTCAAAACAGAATGCTCCCGGAATGCCAACGGGAGCTCATTTATAAGGCAAAGTCTCACGGTATTTTCACCCACTCCTATAGAAAACAAGCACCCCAAGGTCTTCATTTTCTTCCTCCATGCACGCTCAAAGGGTTATGCATCATTGCTGTCACGTCCCGAGATTATATAGCAGAAACAATCGAGAATGTGAACAGTCAGCTAGTACGCCTCGAGCAAGCAATATAATCAGAGCGCAAGACAATCACATAAGAATAATTGCACAATATAATTCACTAAAATCCTTCAACTTTGTTATTTCATAACATAATTCCCAAAGTACATCAGATCTTTTCACTAGACTCAAGAAAATAAAATTACATTATGACTCGACTAGACATTTAGTAACTAGGGCTTCTCTCGAGTCGTTTGTCCTTTAATCACTCCTGGATCCATCACTTGAGTAATCTGAATCCATCCGACTAGAATATCATGAAAAAGATTGGAAAGTAGGGTAATGAGCACACTTGCCCAGTAGGTATCTTCGTATCAACATGAAGGCAAATTTAAATGATTAGCATTTTAGCTCTAAAGAATAAGATAAATCATGCAAATACGATGAATTATGTGAATAAAGCTAAAGTAACAAGATATGATCAAACTTGAGATACAAGAATGTGATTTGAACAAGTATATAACAAGAATGTAGATCTGGCCTTTTCAAGAATGTAACAAGAATGTACTTTTCATAACCATGAAGGCTATGCACTAGAAAGTCATGTAACGAGCAAGAATGTACTCTTCACTTAGTAGCAAGTACTTCGTGAATTCATGTGGATTCCCGTGGACATTTCACTTATTTATAAAGAAAGTACTCACAGCGCAATGAGACGCCAGTAGCATCATACGCCATGGTTTACAGTATGTTTCTGACAATCAGCCGAGGGGACTAGCATAGAGCCCTTGAACACAATTGGTTCTCGAACTGTATCTTCAAGTATAAATCAAACTACTTCCACGTTTATAGCAATAATGTGGCCAATAATGCACAAGTTCAACAAAAGTTCCATCATAAGGTAACAAAATAAGAATGCTTCAATTAAGAACAAGAGATTTCAAGAAAATGAGTTTATAACTAGGTCATGTTAGAAAAAAGTCAGCAGCATAACGGTACTTTCTTTAAGTTTCATAATTCTAGCTTAACTTGGTTAACCATAATTTAGGCTCTAGATAATCAAAAGACCATCTAGGCATTCAAGAAAATCAACCCCAAAGTTCAGACCTCGGGTTAGACATAATCAGGATCCAAACAGTCTATTACTGGGCCGTTTTGAAATGCAAGCGGTCATATACAGCACCGTTTATAAATCCAAGCGGTCAAGTGAAGGACCGTTTGATAAGACAAAGTCCGATATACAAAAACGCATCTCTGAAGCCTTGCAGTCTAGTGGATGGCCATTTAATGTCCTTTAGCGTTCTAGTGAATGGCCGCTAGAAAACTCAGACGGTCAACCATATGGCCGCTTAGGTCTAGAAATACAAAACATCGATAACTGCTCATCTAGACAATGGGCTTTAATGGTACAACCAGCTCGGCGTCCTAGTGGGAATCCCATCCTTGCGAAGTCTTACGGAGGCCATGAAACAAGATTTCCTAGTCCGTTGGAAGGAATATTTAAAGGAGAGGTCAGCAAGTCCAAGATTGTGTCCTTAATGTGTAAAAAGTGTAACTAATGACAACATACCGGGATATGTGCCATAGACTTATGAAAATGACTCTTAGGAGAGAGAGGATCGTGATAAACTAGTGATCAAGTTAAATCATGAATCATCTATCATCATTGAACATATATTTATTACAAGAATATATAATTTTGGTCATAAACTAACAAAAGTTAAAATACTACCAATGTGCACAAAACATGAAATCTATGATGATAAACAATGAAATTAACTAAGTATATAAAACCAGTAATCAAACCAGGAAATAAACTTAGTTAACTAGGCTTATCATATATTAACTTTGGCTAATCCGTAATATGTTTGGATTATCAATATTGCAGAAAATCAGAAAACCAAATGGTCTAGAACAGAACCGTTTAACTGGCCAAACGGTCAGTCGGGCGACCGCTTATGCTATCGGGCTAGCGGTCTGTCATAGGACAGTTAAGATACCAGGCGGTCTACAGGACGACCGTTTTCTCCTGTATAAAACTGAGTTCAAATAATAGTAAAGCCAAATGCTAAACTAAGATACATCATGCATGGAAATCAACATATATAAACTTCCATAATCATGATAGAACAAATATAGGGCAACAATATGCATAGGTTCATGTATTTAACAAGAAAAATTCCTTTTTGCTTTATTAGGGCTAGTTCATGCATGAGGATTAAACTTAGATGCATAGTCTTACTAAAACATGAAATTCTCAAAATACAATGTATGAAAACACACGAAATCAGAGGGCTTTTATTCCTGACTTCAAATTTGAGCCATTCATGAGATAACCTACCTTAATTAAAGCTCCTAGACTGCTAATTCGGACTGGAAGTAAGCCCTAGTTCTGCACGTTCTTGTGCTAAATCAACAACTTCCTGTCCTTGTATGTCCTGATTCCCTTGAACTATTGACGTGAAATTTTGAGGGTAAATAGAAGATATGAAGGGTAACAGAAAGTTCTAAAGACAATGTTGCTAAATACCTCGTTTAGGGCTCCGAATTCCTTGATCAATCTGGGTCAGACGCACTAATTTCTGAGTTACTTGTGCAGAATCAGCAACCTTGGAACCTTCTATCTTCCTGTAGGCTTGATCTCCTAGAACGAAATTTGGACGGTAATTAGTTCTAACTATAATAAACAAATTCCTAGAAGAAACTTACCTCTAATTCGTCCTCCTTACCTTAATTCCATGTGAGCCAAAAGTAAGGGTCGTACAGGTCAAATCTGGGATCTATTTATAAGATTAGCTAGGGTTTTGAAGATTAGAACGAACTTAGAGTCCCATTTAGGCTTTCAATTCGATCTATTATCCTTCTAGATTTATCTAATTAGTAGATAGAGTCGATCCTAGGTGATTTGGATGCTAAAAATCCATCATTTTCATGTTTTCTCATACTCACAGAAGTGATAGAGATAAGCGGTCTAGCTCTGGACCGTTTGACTCCCCATGCGGTCTCGCGATAGATCGTTTGACTTCATGAGCGTCGAATTTCAAATTAGTTCAAACTCTTTGATATTATCCCCATTATTTTCCCTTTACTTATATACCAAGGATTAATTATCTCCTTTAATTCTGTGTTTACACCCATTCCTAGCTTCTAGAATATGGGTTAAGGTCCAAAACAATCTTTTCTGGGTCTATTGGGTTTATTACATGGGCCTAATCCTCTTGGATTTATGTAAGGCTTAAATAATTAGATTTAATTAAACAAAATTCATTTATAGCCCATTAAATGCTTAATAATTATATTTTAGGATCCGAAAAATCCTTAGATAAAATCCTCGGGCGTTACACCCTCCCCCATTTAAAAAGAATTTGTCCCCAAATTTAATGCATGGATTTATGGAGAGTGTACTTACATTCGAATAATTTCAGAAATCTTCTTCGCATGGCTACTTCGGTTTCCCATGTCTCTCCTGATTTTGTCCACTAGATCTTGACCATAGGAATAGTTTTATTCTGCAATTGACGTACTTCTCGTTCAATGATCTTGAATGGCTTTTGCTTTTTTTTTTCCAGCACAAAGTCATCTAGTGGCCGAAGGGAGAGTGCACCCCTATTCCAGAGGAAGGGAATGTTCTCACTGTACCAAACAAACCACTAAATGCTGATTTTATTGCTTTTGTACAGAACATGTACAATTCATTAGAGGCCGGAGAGACCAAGTCTCTAGTACAATGAAGCTAAAAAAAGCCTATACAAAACTCCTACGAAAATTAGGAACAGAAGAGGCATCCGCTAAAGCATAAGCTTTGGCTAGGATGGGCAGATCTTTAAAAGAGTGGAACTCCTTATTGTGACCGATGAAGATAGCATGATTAGCAAGAGCATCAGCAACCTGGTTGATTTCTCTGGAGGTGTGAATGATGGGGCAACCACACATATAGAAGGCTTGTTGAATTTCTACCCACCATGGAAGAAGAGACCAAGGGGGGTCCTTCTTATTGGATAACAAATCAACCATTACCTTGGAATCCGTATATATGATTGACAATGGAATAGAATGTAGTCTGGCAAGGCGCAGGCCATCCAAAATGGCTCTTCCTTCAGCAATCATATTTGAGCCATTACCGTAAAAATAGGAGAAACTCAACAAAACTTGACCATGGGGATTTCGGATGCAGCCACCACCTCCAGCCGGCCCTGGATTACCCTTACAAGCCCCATCGACATTGAGAGAGTAGTTAACAGAGGGGGGTTTCCATCTAATAATAGAAGTTGTCGGCCGTTTGATGTTAACATCAATACCAAATTCATGAATCGAGTTCCAGTAATCAAAACTAATACCATGTCTGAAATTGGTTTGCTGCACAATTTGTTTAATCTCCAAAAGAATATTATCAGCCACCCTTAGGATATTGGAAGAACAACCTTCATACCTGACCAAGCATCGGTATTTCCATGTCTCCCAAGATATCAAAATCACCACCAGAAGAGCTATAAAGCCTTTAGGGGAAGTAATATGGATGTCTGTGATGAATTGTTCTAGCCACGAGCAGAAGTTTGATGAATCCGGTTTAGAGTCAGCTAAGAGAGACCCAAACTTATTCCAAAGAAAGACAGCAGGTTCACTTTTCAGAAATAAATGGTCTTCATCTTCTTTATTCTTAGAGGATTGACAATAGGAGCAGCAAGATGCCAAATGTACACCACTTGATTTTACTCTGCTGTCAACTGGGACCGCCTGTTGTATGAGCTTCCAACAGAATAAAGCAGCCCTCGGAGGAAACTTGGTATTCAACAGCTTGCTGAAACCTGAACTGCTCTGCTGTATCATTTGCCCCTTTATAAACCTGTATGTGGATTTGATGCTGAACTTTCCAGAATTTGATAAGGACCAGATGGGGATATCCCTGCCATTCTGTAGAATAATATTTTGAAGGTCCCGCCGAGTCTGTTGATCAGTTATATGACTCCAAGCATTGTGTTGTAAATCTGTTAAAACAGCCCTTACAGAGCAGTCCTCAAGAATAGATTGAAAAGGAGCCTGGTCAGATAAAGCTTTATGTTTATACCAAGTATCTTTAAAAAAATTAATAGATGAACCATCTTTAATGATCATCCGAAGACCAGTAAGTAGAATAGTTTTAGCCTTTACAAAGTCTCTAGTTCTAATCCCAACTGGATATGGAGAGGTGCAGTCAGAAATATGGCAGCCTTCCAAATATTTACACCTAACAAATCTAGCCCAAAGAGAATTATTGAACAGTGAAAGCCACAGGAGTTTAACTTGGCAACAAATCTGAATATCAGCAAGACTTCTAATTCCCAGACCGCCACTAATAATAGGATTGCATATTCTGTCCCATGAAACCCAATGCTTCCTATGTGAAGTGTTGACACCTTGCCAAAAAAAATTAGCACACATTTTGCCAATCTGTCTCTGGATGGTGCAAGGAACTGAAATAGCACTAGTTGAGTATATTGCCAGCGATGACAACACAGAGCGAATGAGGACAACCCTACCAGCCTGTGATAAAAGTTTACTCTGCCATCCTGCTAGTCTGGAGTTAACTTTATCCAGGAGATATTTGAAATGTGTAACCTTGGTTTTTCCTTTGAACAAAGGGATACCCAAGTAAGTGATGGTATTAGTTCTGTGCTGGTACCCAGTAAGTTGCTTTAATTTGTTTATAGTTGAGACTGGCATATTTTTGGCCACAACAAAACAGCTTTTGGTAGCATTAATTCTCTGACCAGAGGACATTTCATATCTTCCCAGGAAAGACAATAACTGCTTAACTGAGGGAATGCTACCATTCAGAAAAATGATTGAGTCATCAGCATAAAGAATGTGAGATAACTGGGGAGAACCACGTGGCAGGTGATAATATTTGCATTTTCCAGAAGAGAATAAGAAGCTCAACCCTCTGCTCAAGACTTTCTCTGCTAAAATGAATAAGGCAGGGGCTAAAGGATCTCCTTGGCGAACCCCTCTGGATGACTTAAAGTAACCATGAATCTGACCATTGAAAGATATAGAGAACCAGCAATTCATCAAGAGTTGAGCAATGAGAGACACGAACCTGTTAGAAAAACCAAATTTTCTCATTGTATAAAGAATAAAACCCCATTCAATACGGTCATAGGCTTTGGCCATGTCAAGTTTAATGAGCATATTATGCCCTCTAACCGGTCTATCTAACTCCATAAAAAGCTCCTTGGCCAGTAGGAAATTATCTGTTATCAGTCTCCCGCTAATAAATCCACTCTGCTCACTTGAAATAATCATAGGAAGAACATGCCTCAACCGGTCACTCAAAATTTTAGACACAATTTTATAAGTAAAGTTGCACAGACTTATTGGCCTGAAGTCCACAAATGAGGAAGGGCTCTTGACTTTTGGAATCAAGCAAATAATAGTGGAGGTGACTCCCTGCGGAAGACCCCACCCTTGAAAAAAACTCTGAACAGCATTAATCGCATCCGTGCAAACAACATCCCAACAGAAGGTGAAGAAACCTCCTGTGAAACCATCTGGACCTTGAGAACTGTTACCTGACA
Source organism: Amorphophallus konjac (assembly GCA_022559845.1). Lineage (NCBI taxonomy): Eukaryota > Viridiplantae > Streptophyta > Magnoliopsida > Alismatales > Araceae > Amorphophallus > Amorphophallus konjac. The sequence goes on along the minus strand of CM040123.1, from coordinate 226,651,456 downwards.
GGGAGAACACCGCTTTCTTGATCTCATCAGCAGAAGGAACTAAACATAATGAAGAGTTCTGGTCATCAGTAATCAGAGAAGCAATAACAGAAAAGAGGCTTTCTTCTAGACTGTGTTCCTCAGAAGTAAGCAGTGATTTGAAGTAATCAATAGCCCTAGCAAGCAAGGAGGCTTGATCTTCCACCCAGGTATTGTCCACCTTGAGTTTTTGGATGTAATTCCTCTACTTTTTGACCTTAGTGTAATGATGAAAAAATTGTGTATGTCTGTCTGCAGACTGAATCCACTGAACTCTGGATTTTTTATACCAAAAAATCTCCTCCCTAGCTAGTATCATCTTCATCTCTGCATTAGCTTTATTAAGTGTAGCTCTATTCTCAGCAGTGGGATTTTCATCATAACAAGCTTGAGCTCGTTCAACAAAATGAGCGGTGTCATCTTTGACCTTATGAATATTGCCAAAGATATCTTTATTCCAGCTTCTGAGATGAATCTTTAGATTTTTCAGTTTACTTTGAAGGGCATGGAATGGATGAACATCAGTCTGAGTAACTTTATTCCACTGATCCTTGACGAAATCTAGAAATTCAGAATGGGTGTGCCACATATGTTGGTAGATAAACCTCCTCGGGGTTAAACTAACAGAGCTTGTCGAAATCAAGAGGGGAGCATGATCAGAAGGGCCCCTAGATAAGTGTTTAACTGACAATCTAAATCCTTTTTCCAGCCACAAGGAGTTGTAAAGAATCATGTCCAGCCAAGCTCTGATGTGAGTGGGGCCTAACTGATTATTTGACCAAGTGAAATTAGAACCTGAATATCGAGCATCAACAAGACCAACTGCTGAAAGGAAACCTTGAAAATCAGACATAGCTGCCACCGAAGGGAGATTACCTCCAATTTTCTCTTCAAGAGACAAAACACAATTAAAATCACCTCCTATTATCCATGGGATAGAAACCCCTTGACTAAAAGCCATTAAAGAATCAAACATTTCTCTACGAAGATCACTACTGCAGGAAGCATATATAACAGTAAACAACAGAAAAATGGAGCCTTCTTCCTGAATGCCCACAGTCAAATACTGAGGATGCAACTGCATAATTTGCAAATTTAAACTGGAATTGTAAAATAGCCAGATTTTTGAAGAATCACCATTGTTGCCAATCACAGACTGCGTTTTGATTTTCCTGGCTACTCCCTGAGCACGCTTGAAACTAATGCAAGGTTCAGATATTGCAGCCATGCTAACATCATGAGCTCTGATAAGCTGACCAAGACTCCGGACAGTGGCCTTATTGCCAATTCCTCTGACATTCCAAACCAAAGCTGATTTAATCATTGCTAAAAGGAGGGAAAGAATGAGCAGCCAATACCTTGGCTTTGGCCCTTGTTAATCGGGCATCACTAAATAAGACTCCGGGCAGTACAGAAGCAGTGTTTGATTTCAGGAATAAATTCTTTGAACAGTTACTGAATTGGCATACCATTTTGACATTCTCAGCAGCTGATAGTTTTGAAACCACTTCAGCATTAGCAGCCTTAAGAATTCTCTGATCCATGCATGAGACTACTTGACTAAGGCTCGGGTAAGTTCCCTGCATCTCTCCTGAAGGCTGATGGATTGAAGGTAGCTCCTCAAATTCTGAAATTTCCTCAATACAAGGAAGGGAGACAGGATTTAAAATCATAGGAACATTGCAACATTTCCTAGGCTTTGTACCATTAATATCATCTTCTCCCAAAGGACCAGAAGAGGCAGAGGGCAAAACGCTGCATGATCCTTCTGAGCCAGAAAGGTATCCATCAACTTTCTTAACTTGAATTTTCACAGTTTCCGGATCTTTTTCTTTTTACTCAGAAACCTGATTTAGGACTAAGAATCTATTTGCATCTGTAACTGATATCTCATCAATTATAACCTGCTTCGGCTTATATTCTTGCCGTATATTTCTTTGTCCTTCATGATCTTCCGTAATTTTCCTGGGGGGAATTTTACCTTTTTTCTTTTTGCACTCCTTTTCTGAGTGACCAATCTTATGACAAAATGAACATAGCTGAGGGACTCTATGATAGTTGATCGGCTACCAGAATCCTCCATTGCCAATACCAATCCAGATCCTATCTCTCCTTTGTTTGTCAAGATTCAGTTCTATGCAAACCAGAGCCTCTGAGGTGTTCGTCATCACAGCTGTGGTTTCATGAATTCGAAGCACCTGACCAATATTGCCAGCTATAGAACGCAACATGTCTTCATGATAGAAGTTTACAGGAAGCTCCGGAAAACCAATCCAGACAGGTATAATAGGCGGATCAGACTCGAAGTCGAAATCCTGCTGCCATTTGAAAAATCTGAACATAAAACCTTTGATAAAAAAGCTTTTCTGTAAAAGAACCCTCAAGTAATCAGTCTCGTTTCCCAGACAGATTAAGAGATGTCTAGGGTTCATACGGCTGATGATCGGCTCGGCATTCAGATGAAGGTGTTGAACTAGACAAGCCTTGACTTCTGGAATCGATGGACGGCCATATGAACACTTAGCAATTATAGCATACTGGAGATGATCGCAAGATACCTGAATGTCATCCTGCGAAAAGAACACGGTCGGTTCTCCCTGATCCGTGAACGCAGGAAGCTTCACCGGAATGCGACGGTGAGGATTTTGACGAGACTCCAGGAGAGACTGACCATAAGACTTCCGAGATATCACAGGAACATCTTCTGCTGGAGGTTCTATCCCAAGCTCAGGGGGTATTACCTCCCCCGCCGCACCCGCCATGGCCGGCGGGGAGGGAGCTCTGTGAAACAAAAAGAGACAGGGGTGGGAAAACACTCAGAGCTTCTCTCACTAGAAGCGAAGAGAGAGAAAAGTCCATCCACGACCTGAATGGCTTTTGCTCGTATGTCAAGTTCTTTTTAATTTCCAGATTATCATAAGTGATGATATGGAATGGATCAAGTACATACTTTTTTATCATTGAGACGTGAAATACATCATGAACTTCAGATAGTTGAGGGGGTAAAGCTATTCGATATGCAACTTCATCAACCTTTCGAGAATCTCAAAGGGGCCAATGAATCTTGGAGTAAGCTTGCCTTTAATACCAAACCTTCGAATACCTCGACCTGGAGAAACCTTAAGGAATACATGGTCTCTTACTTCATTCCAGCAAATAGGTGAACGACAGCTTCTTCCATATAGAGCCTCGAAAGGTGCCATTTGTATACTTGCTTGGTAACTATTATTGTATGAAAATTCCACCAGAGGTAAATGGTCGTGCCAACTTCCTCCAAAGTCAATAGCACATGCCCTAAGCATATCTTCCACTACTTGATTTGTCCTTTCAGTTTGACCATCAGTTTGTGGATGGAATGCAGTGCTAAAGTTAAGTCGGGTCCCTAATGAATGTTGTAGACCCTTCCAGAATTGTGATGTGAACCGAGGATCTCGGTTAGATATGATGGTGACATGAACACCATGTAGTTTGACAATCTCCTTCATGTATAGTGCTGCCAGTACATCCACAGACCATCGACTTTTGATTGGTAGAAAATGTGTAGATTTAGTCAATCGGTTCATGATCACCCATATACCATCGTGTCCACCTCTTATCTTGTGTAAACTCATGATGAAATCCATCCCTATACTTTCCCATTTCCACTCGGGAATATTCAAGGGGTGTAATTTACCAGCGGGTTTTAAATGCTATGCTTTGACTTGTTGACAAATGAGACACCGGGACACAAAATCTGCTACTTCTCTTTTCATATTGGGACACCAAAAGTTTCTTTTTAAATCTTGATACATCTTGGTAGCACCAGGGTGAACATCATACTTTGATTTGTAAGCTTCTTTCATGATAAATTTCTTAGTGTCATTATGATTTGGCACACAAATCTGACCCTTAAACAATAGTCTTCCATCATTTGATATAGAAAATTCCGGCCTCTGATCAATACTACCCTTAATCTCCATCAATGTGAGATCATTTTCTTGCAGTTGGACTAGGTCCTCGATCAATGTAGGTTGAGATCTTATATTGGCAATCATACCTCCTTCTCCTTCTCTGTCAATATCAAGATTTAAATGAGAAAAATCTTAAATAAGAGAAGTTATACATTTCCTAAGGCTTGCTAGAGTTGCCATTGGTTTCCTGCTAAGAGCATCAGCTACAACATTTACTTTTCTGGGATGATATTGGATAGTAAAGTCGAAGTCCTTGATATACTCCAACCATCTGCATTGTCACATATTCAACTCCTTCTGGGTGAAAAGATATTTCAGACTTTTATGATCTGAAAATATAATGAATTTCTCCCCATAGATATAATGTCGCCAAATCTTCAATGCGAATATAACCGCATCTAGCTCTAGATCAAGTACAGGGTAATTTTTTTCGTGACGCTTTAATTACCTTGATGAATAGCAAATCACCTTGCCATTTTGCATAAGGACACACCCTAACCTAATGCCAGACACATCCGTATGGACTTCAAATCCACCACCTTTAGTGGGTAATGTTAATATTGGTGCAGTGGTAAGGTGTTCTTTAAGAGTTTGAAAACTCTCCTCGCAGTCCTTCGACCATATAAAAGGATTTTCTTTTCTGGTGAGTCTAGTCAAAGGGACAGCGATCCTTGAGAAATCTTTAATAAATCTCCTGTAATAACCAGCCAGACCTAGAAAATTTCTGACTTCAGACACGGTCGTCGGCCGACTGCAGTTCTTAACTGCTTCTATTTTTGAAGGGTCGACATCGATACCTTCTTTTGAAATAATATGGCCAAGGAAAGAGACCCCTTTTATCCAAAACTCGCACTTACTAAGTTTCGCATAGAGTTTGTGCTCTCTTAGCATTTGCAAGGCTATTCTTAAGTGCTCTTCATGATCATCCTTTGTTTTGGAGTAAATAAGAATATCGTCAATGAAGACGACTATAAACTGGTCCAGATAAGGCCTGAAGACATTATTCATAAGTTCCATAAATGTTGCCGGGGCATTGGTTAACCTAAACGGCATTACCATGAATTCATAGTAGCCATATGTGCTTCGAAAAGCAATTTTGTGTATGTTCTCATCTTTGATCTTGAGTTGATGATAACCTGACCTGAGGTCTATTTTGGAAAAATATTCCGCTCCTGAAATCTGATCAAAGAGCTCATCGATACGCGGCAACAGATATTTATTCTTAATTGTGAGTTGATTCAGTCGTCGATAGCCGATACATAGCCTGAGGGATCCATCCTTCTTCTTGACGAATAGAACTGGCGCACCCCAGGGGGATGTGCTAGGTCGAATGAAACCCTTATCTAATAACTCCTGAAGTTGTTTCTTCAATTCCTTGAGTTTCGTGGAGGACATCCTATAGGGAGCTATTGAAACAGGTGCTGCTCCGGGAATGTGTTCAATGAAAAAGTTTACTTCCCTTCGGGTGGTAAACCGCACAAATCTGAGAGAAATACATCTGGAAACTCATTCACAATGGGAATATTTTATAAGACAATCTCCTTGGACTCGGTAATGATTACGGAAGCAAGAAAAGCCTCACATCCTTGTGAAATAAGTTTGCAAGCGTGAAGAGATGAAATTATAGTAGGATGCTTCTTATATTTGATACCAAGGAAGAAAAACCTAGGAAAACCAGGTTTTTGAAAAGAGATAATCCGATTGCGGCAATTTATATAGGCGTCGTGGTCTACAAGCTAATCTACACCTAATATAGCATCGTAGCCCTCCATGTCAAGGCATACGAGATTTGCAAGAAGATTTTGACCTTCTACCATTACCTCACTATCAGGATAGTAATTTGTAAGTTCTGTTCCAGGGCCTAAGGGTGTAGTAATAGCAAGGTCCGAATGATGTAAAACTGACCTTGGACCTATTTTGCAAGCATTCAAGTTTGAACAGCGGACTCACACTAGCGAGCTCACCCGTATGGCACACACTAGGGCCCGAAGGCAACTAGGCGATGTTGGAGAGGGTCCGAGGTGGGACCATGAGGCTCCAAGGGTTGGCAAGCTTGGGGAGAACCCAAAATGGGCCTAGGATGCCCAAATCATGGGCGGCCAACACACCAAGGGTGTGGGTTAAGTGGATTCACTCTCAACTCGCCCGCGGTGGTCACTCAATTTGGTGGCAATGTAAAATCGGACACTCTCTTACCGCCGACGGAGTAACTATAGTAATACTAAGCTAAGCAAGTCTAATACAGCAATGAGGGATGTTCAGGAGCTCACCTAGCCGGCGTGAAGACGCCGACTCCGGCCGGAGACGGGGGCGAGCGGGGAGGCGAGGGTATGCACCCGCACGCCGCGTCGGTGTCGCTTCAACCTGAAAGTGTAAAGAGTACAACACTACGCCTCTTGCAGGAGGGATGATCTTGGGGTGGGGATTAAGTTAATTACATCCAAAACTACCTCCACGCAGGGAAGGGCCTTCAGCCGGCCAAGCGGGGTGGGGATTACGCAATGAAACTTTACCGCCCGAGCTCCACCTGTTCTGCCCTGCTTCAGGTTCACTGGATAGACAGTCAGAGACGGTGCTGCCACGGGTTCCACAGAACTCGGATCTTGACGAGAGCAGCGCCAAAAGTTTCCCAACTGAAAGAGGATGAAGCTTGAATTTTTGGGGAAGCTTTGATACTCGGGGCTGACTGCGCCGGCGACTGGAACAGGACATCAGCGTCTGGTCTCTGGCGGGTACCGAACTGATGCAGCAGGTTGCAGAAGTCACTGTGGGCTCTCCCGGACTCCGATTGGAATGAAAGTAGCGGTGATGCGATTGCGGTCGGGGTAGCTTCGGGCCGGAGTTGACGGGGATGCGATCCGATGTCGGTGGAGAGAGGGGTAACCGGAGGAGTGAGGACTGGTCTAACCTGGGACCACAGGGGCAGCCTGCTGTCTCCGACGAAGAAAATTGGAGCAGAGGGTTCCGGTGGCCGATTGAGTCCCTTCTTCTTGGAGGTGGCAGCTAGCTTGAAGTAGTTTCTTCCCTCCAAAAATGGCGCTAAGAGCCTTCACGAGCTGGCCGTGGCAGAGTCTGGGACCGGACTGATTGATTCTGCCTCTGTCTGGTGCAGATCAATGTGGCTGGTTGCAGAGGGTGCCACGATCTCTAACGAGCTCTGATTGAGGCGAGACCTGAACCGTTGGAACCGTAGCCGAGTCTTCTTTCTGTCGGCACTGACGGCGATGTCGGCAGATGTCGGAGAAAACCGGGACATCAGATGAGTAGAGGGGTGTCGGTTCTGGCTCCTGTAAACTGACCTGACACACTTGGAGTAGAAAATTTGTAACTTGAGATGCTGATGTCCAAATGCAGCTCTGCTTCTTTAGGATGAAAGAGGACTTGAGAGGGAAGAACTTTACTGAAGAACACTTGATCTGAATCCAAAAAGGTTCGTCATGGTCGAGCTTCCAATCTCACTCTGGTTCTCTGCCTGGGGTCTTCTGCGCAGTCGTGGAAGATCAGCTCCTGCGGACAGCTCCGACCTCGGAAGCCGGCGAAACCACCACCGTTGGAAAGATATCTCGATGAAGATTCCAGCAATGTAGGCCTTGCCAACTGAATCTTTGAGAGACGGTCGTGGCTGTCTCTGCAAGTTGCTGCAACTCTGCTGTCTGAAACAGAGGCTGAATGAGAAGAAGATGAGGGGGTGGGGAAGGGGATGGCCAAGAGAGTAAGAGGTGGAGGGTGAACTTGGCTGGTATGGGGAAGGGGGGCTGCGACTTTGGGTGGTTTGGGAGGTGGGGAGATGGAAGGGCACTGCCCTAGGGAGAAAGAAATTCGAATTTGGGCTTAGGGAAGAGCCCCTTCAACCTTGGGGAGAGGAAGGGGTGCTTAGGAAGTGGTGTTGGGTAGTTGGGGGTTGGGAGGTGGGGTGTGGATTGGAGGATGCCACCTTGGGTTGGGGGGGAGTTAAATGGGTGTATGGGGAAGGGGAGAGGTCTTAATGAGGGGTGAATGGGGAGGAGAGAGAAAATTCTGAAAATTGGGTGGAGGGAGAGAGAGAGAGAGATAATGGGTGAGAGAGGGAAGAGAGATTTGGTAGAGAGGAGTAAGACTAGAGAATTCTTTCTATTCAAATGATTCTTCAAAAGTTGTTACATATGAGGAGTGGGGTGGCCTATTTATAGGCACATGACTTTTTCACAAAGGACCCTAACAAAAGACACAATGACTAATAACCGAAGGGAAGGGGGGGCATCCATGGGCCTAGCCCAATGAGATGGGCCCAATAACCTATCAAACCAACATAATGACTCAATACTTAGGAAAATGACTCAACAACCTAGGTACATGACTCAAATAAAGGGAAAATTACATGATATTGACTCAAAGAAAATGTGAAGATTACATGACTAGACTCAAAAATACATGACTAACATAATGGCGCTTGTCGACGAACAATCCGAGTCCGGAGAAAATGTGGAGGGGCAAGGGATGCCCTCATCATACCCCTGGGGTGGGGAAAACTCGACCCCGTCGAGTATGCGTCCACCAGGAAAGTAGTACATCGAACTGTGGATCTGGGTGATCCTCGATCTCCATACTCAACCCGCGACCATAGTCGAGGAACGGCGCTTCAGCTCGACAAAGTGACTCGGTCATACCCTCATGCTGGCGATGGGATCTTGCTTGCCTAGTATTGCCGCTGTGTGCTCACGTCGGGCTCTCAGGCTATTTGTGGTGGCACTCCGAGGGTGTCTCTCACAAGGGTAGGTGTAAGCTGGAGGCACTCACTAGGATCCACCGCGGTGCCCTTATAAGGTGCTAGATCCGCCACATGAGAAATGGTGAGAATCCCAAAACCCTTTTTGAAAGTTCAACCCATAAGCCGGGTTGCCAAAGCCACTCGGAACTTGGCAAGGTCCAAGTCCTCGTGCCCTCAATTTGGAGGTGACCCTGGGGTAGAGCCACTCCAAAGTCATCATCGTCAAGTTACCAACTTGGAATTCCAAGTGGCGCTCATGAGTTTTTGCTCGCTTGTTGTGAATATCACCGCTTGTTGCTTGATATGTGCTTGGATGCATATGCCATGCTTGATGATGCGATGTGAGTGGGCAATGTTTGGTATGCAAAGGTGGTCCGGGGCAGCCACATGTAGATCGATCATGCTTTGATGCTATGAAGATTGTGACAGACTCAGGGGGGCCGGGACATCCATAGATGAACCTTTTATGCATGGGTATGACAAATGTCGGGGGACCCGGACATCCATGTATGCTCCTCTCATACTTAAGACTCATGATGAATGAGGGTGGGCCAATACATCCAAATACGGTCCACTGATGCTTCCTACTTGACATGTGGGTGATGTAAATGAATGTACCCGACTTATGAATCATGCCAAGTGGTGTTGTATGCCAAGGATTATGCACTCTTGTGACAAAGATGTCTCCTATGTGTGGGCCTTTGGACTTCCATTGGAATGGGTCGAAGGGGTCTAGAAAGGTGGATATCATGAGATGGGGCACTTCCTCGATCCCTAGGTGTATACCACCCAAAGTCATGGTTCCCATGGTGTAACCCGGGTCTGGGATGGGGTGGATTGGATCAAACATGGTGGGTTGGGGTAGGGAAAGGTAGGTGGTAGTTAAGGTGGTTGGGTTACTCGGGTTCCTTGACTCCCATTGGAATGGATCATAGGGATCATAAAGTGGGTTACCAAGGGGCTCCATGTCCTCAAGGTCCTCAAAAGGTGATGAGTCGTCTTCTTCTAGTGGAATGGTTGGGCCGGTGTATGGGGTGGGCTGGTTGGTCAAGGTTTTAGGAATCACAATGGTAGGGGAGTGGACCAGGATGGGCTCTTCCACTATGGGGAGAAGGAAAAGGATGTCACTAGTGTAGCAACCAATAGTGTAAACCGAAGAGATAGACCCAATGCATGGATGGATGAGGTTAAGGCTCTTGGGTTGGTCCGCTCCTAGGGCCAATAAAGAAGTCATGTCTGATTGCCACTTTAGACCTTTGAGGAGATCATCCCAATCTTCTACCTCATAGTAGGATTGGATTGTGGTGTGATAGGAGTGGAGGGGAATAATTTGGGATGGATATCCCAAAGGTGAGAGAGGTGGGGGTGAGCTAGGAAGGGTGGGTCCTTGCTTGAGCCATTGGAGTATATGCTCATTCATGGTGAAGGTGGGTGACTCTTGAGGATCCGGGCTATTTGAAGTGGTAAAGGGTTGAGGCTTTTCCTTACCATTGGTGTGATCTTGGGCTTCCTTATGGGTGGGAATGGGTTCCGGACTAGCATCTACTCCCATGTGGAGGGTTGTGGAGGTTTCAATTCCTAGTGTTAATGGGTTGGGTAGGTCTAATGCGGGAGAATTGGTGATAGCTGGAGCATGGTGCACTTGGGGTGGTGGGCAAGGGTGGACTTGGATCGGAAGGGGAAGTAGAGGAGGCCTAGGTTGGGGAAAGATTGGTGTAGGAAGCGGGAGGTGAGTTGGGTGAGGGGTTTTGGGTTTGGGGATGGTGGCCATTATGGGCCTTGGTGGAGGGGTGGACACGGTGTCCACATGGTTTTTAATGGTGAGGGTTGGATGAGTGGTGGTCACCATGGAGGGAATTGGGTCGGTTAGGGGTCTCTTGCCCTTGGGATCATTTGGGGTGGAAGTGGGGGCTAAAGAGGCTTGACTAGTGTAGGTTAGTGAAGGGGGTTTTGGTTGGGGTGTGGGGGCCCTCATGGGATTAGGTGGGGAGGTGGAGGCCTTGGAGACTAGGGTTCTAGTGGTAAGGGTTTGGACGGGTGGGTTTGGAGGAGTGAGAGTGCTCCTCGAGTTTTGGTAACCCGGGTAGGAAGGGGACATATATTTTGCTCTAAGTTGCTCCTTCATGTCCTTCCAAGTGGTGATGGGAGTTTCCCTTCTAAGTATCTTTAGCCCGATAATTTGCATCCAATAAGTTTCCGCCCGTTTGGTAAGTTGCATTTTGGCAACCAATGCCTTTTCATCCTCGGATATATGATACCAAGTGAAGTATTGGTCCATTGTAGCTTCGCAATCTAAATATTCTCTAGGAGAGGTTCCATCAAAGGTGGGAAGTGGGAAAGGGACCATTCTATCGTCTGTCCTTGGGGCGGGCCTATTTTCTCCAAGTTGGTTGAGTCGGTCCGATATGTTATCAAGCCGCTCATTGGCATAGGTCAAGACTTTCATGAAGTAGTTGACATGGCCAGGGAAGTTATGGGTGTTAGTGGTAGGTATCTCTTGGCGGCTTGGACTTATGGAGTGGGCCGATTGGTAAGGTTGATATGAGGTGGCCATACTAGGGGACAAGAGTGATGCACTTGAAGACTCTAAATGCATATACATGCCCTAGGACCAACTTGACAGAGACAAGTTATGAACTTGCTCTGATACCACTTGATTTAAAACTGACCTTGGACCTATTTTGCAAGCATTCAAGTTTGAGCAGCGGACTCACACTAGCGAGCTCACCCGTATGGCACACACTAGGGCCCGAAGGCAACTATGCGATGTTGGAGAGGGTCCGAGGTGGGACCATGAGGCTCCAAGGGTTGGCAAGCTTGGGGAGAATCCAAAATGGGCCTAGGATGCCCAAATCATGGGCGGCCAACACACCAAGGGTGTGGGTTAAGTGGATTCACTCTCAACTCGCCCGCGGTGGTCACTCAATTTGGTGGCAATGTAAAATCGGACACTCTCTTACCGCCGACGGAGTAACTACAGTAATACTAAGCTAAGCAAGTCCAATACAGCAATGAGGGATGTTCAGGAGCTCACCTAGCCGGCGTGAAGACGCCGACTCTGGCCGGAGACGGGGGCGAGCGGGGAGGCGAGGGTATGCACCCGCACGCCGCGTCGGTGTCGCTTCAACCTGAAAGTGTAAAGAGTACAACACTACGCCTCTCGCAGGAAGGATGATCTTGGGGTGGGGATTAAGTTAATTACATCCAAAACTACCTCCACGCAGGGAGGGGCCTTCAGCCGGCCAAGCGGGGTGGGGATTACGCAATGAAACTTGACCTCCCGAGCTCCACCGGTTCTGCCCTGCTTCAGGTTCACTGGATAGACAGTCGGAGACGGTGCTGCCACGGGTTCCAAAGAACTCGGATCTTGACGAGACCAGCGCCAAAAGTTTCCCAACTGACAGAGGATGAAGCTTGAATTTTTGGGGAAGCTTTGATACTCGGGGCTGACTGCACCGGTGACTGGAACAGGACAGCAGCGTCTGGTCTCTGGCGCTTACCGAACTGATGCAGCATGTTGCAGAAGTCACTGTGGGCTCTCCCGGACTCCGCTTGGAATGAAACTGGCGGTGATGCGATCTTGGTCGGGGTAGCTTCGGGCCGGAGTTGACGGGGATGTGATCCGATGTCGGTGGAGAGAGGGGTAACTGGAGGAGTGAGGACGGGTCTAACCTGGGACCACAGGGGGCAGCCTGCCGTCCCCGACGAAGAAAATTGGAGCAGAGGGTTCCGGTGGCCGATTGAGTCCCTTCTTCTTGGAGGTGGCAGCTAGCTTGAAGTAGTTTCTTCCCTCCAAAAATGGCGCTCAGAACCTTCACAAGCTGGCCGTGGCAGAGTCTGGGACCGGACTGATTGATTCTGCCTCTGTCTAGTGCAGATCAATGTGGCTGGTTGCAGAGGGTGCCACGATCTCTAACGAGATCTGATTGAGGCGAGACCTGAACTGTTGGAACCGTAGCCGAGTCTTCTTTCGGTTGGCACTGACGGAGACGTTGGAAGATGTCGGAGAAGACCGGGAGGATCAGATGAGTAGAGGGGTGTCTGTTCTGGCTCCTGTAAACTGACCTGACACACTTGGAGTAGAAAATTTTTAACTTGAGATGCCAATGTCCAAATGCAGCTCTGCTTCTTTAGGACGAAAGAGGACTTGAGAGGGAAGAACTTTGCTGAAGAACACTTGATCTGAATCCCAAAAGGTTCGTCGTGGTCGGGCTTCCAATCTCGCTCTGGTTCTCTGCATGGGGTCTTCTGCGCAGTCGTGGGAGATCAGCTCCTGCGGACAGCTCCGACCTCGGAAGCCGGCGAAACCACCACCGTTGGAAAGCTATCTCGATGTAGATTCCAGCAATGTAGGCCCTGCCACCTGAATCTTTGAGAGACGGTCGTGGCTGCCTCTGCAAGTTGCTTCAACTCTGCTGTCTGAAACAGAGGCTGAATGAGAAGAAGATGAGGGGGTGGGGAAGGGGATGGCCAAGAGAGTAAGAGGTGGAGGGTGAACTTGGCTGGTATGGGGAAGGGGGGCTGCGACTTTGGGTGGTTTGGGAGGTGGGAAGATGGAAGGGCACTGCCCTAGGGAGAAAGAAATTCGAATTTGGGCTTAGGGAAGAGCCCCTTCAACCTTGGGGAGAGGAAGGGGTGCTTAGGAAGTGGTGTTGGGTAGTTGGGGGTTGGGAGGTGGGGTGTGGATTGGAGGATGCCACCTTGGGTTGGGGGGGAGTTAAATGGGTGTATGGGGAAAGGGAGAGGTCTTAATGAGGGGTGAATGGGGAGGAGAGAGAAAATTCCGAAAATTGGGGGGAGGGAGAGAGAGAGAGAGATAAAGAGAGAGAGAGAGATAATGGGTGAGAGAGGGAAGAGAGATTTGGTAGAGAGGAGTAAGACTAGAGAATTCTTTCTATTCAAATGATTCTTCAAAAGTTGTTACATATAAGGAGTGGGGTGACCTATTTATAGACACATGACTTTTTCACAAAGGACCCTAGCAAAAGACATAATGACTAATAACCGAAGGGAAGGGGGGGCATTCATGGGCCTAGCCCAATGAGATGGGCCCAATAACCTATCGAACCAACATAATGACTCAATACTTAGGAAAATGACTCAACAACCTAGGTACATGACTCAAATAAAGGGAAAATTACATGATATTGACTCAAAGAAAATGTGAAGATTACATGACTAGACTCAAAAATACATGACTAACATAATGGCGCTTGCCGACGAACAATCCGAGTCCGGAGAAAATGTTGAGGGGCAAGGGATGCCCTCATCACCGAAGGTAAAGGAACTGATAAAATAGGTAAGGTTTTTGCGAAGGTAGTAGATATAAAGGAATGAGAAGCACCAGTATCGAATAGTACGAATGCAGAATGGGAATAGATTTGAATAGTACCTTCCATTAGCCAATCATTCTTGGGCACTTCTTCCTCTTCCATAATAGCATTGAGACGAGCCTGTCCCTTATGTCCACCACCGAAAGATTGTTCCTTCATAAGGGGGAAATCCGGCATACGGTGCTTTCGACTGCCACATCTTAGACAAGTGCCGAGACGCTTCCAGCATTCTTCGGCCGAATGACCGAACTTCTCGCAAAATGTGCAAGCCGTGGCAACTTGGTTATCTTCTTCCTTGACCTTCTTATTCTTGTGGTAGCCACTACCACTCGCATTCTGGGATCTCTTCTTGCTATCATGAGATTTTTAGGGTTCCGTGATACTAAACTTTCTTTTCTTTTCATGCCGATCAGACCTTCGGCTAGGCTCCTCTCCCTTGACTTTTAATTTCTCGACCTTTTCGAAGGTCCTCTCGCATAGATGCGCCCGTTGGACCATCTCCGCATACGTACAGATATTCTGAGTCCCAAGTTGTTGAATAAACCTGGGCCTCAATCCATCCATAAATTGGTTAGCTTTTAACAAGTCGGTGCTAACCAAGTGAGGAGCATAAGGTGCCAGTCGAGAAAACTGGAGTTCGTATTCCGCCACTGACATCATGCCTTGGCATAATGAAGCGAATTCCATAGCTTTCCGCTCCTTGACACGCTCGGAGAAATACCTTGCTCTGAAAAGGGTAAGGAAACCCTCCCAAGTATGAGGTGCATCAGCTGGCGGTGCAGGAACCGATTCCCACCACGTACGGGCATCTTTATTTAATTGGAAAGTTGCCAAACGAACCTTCTTCTGATCAGCACATTACATAACTTCAAAGATGCAGTTCATCTCATCTATCCAATTCTCGACTTTATCTGGGTTAGAGGAACCCAAAAACCGTGGAGGATTTAAACTCTGGAAGTTACGATGTAAGTCTCCAGCTCTTGCCCCTACGCCGGCCTGGGCCATAGTTTGTAATGCTTGAGTAAGACCCGCAATGGTCTCTTGCATACCGTTCCAGTCTATGCAATGAACCATTATGAGAGTGAGGTACCTGAGAAGAGCAATGAATTTGTTAATTCTAATGGAATGAGTGGGGTAGATCTTAGAATTAATTCTAATGACTATCTCATCCAAGGTTCTACCCAATTCCTCTCATAGGTTGGGAATTTCTTTTCTAGTTTCATAGGTGTGGGTCCTTAAACCTTGGACTTAACCGATGACATGACTTTTCCCTAGGAATTCTAGTCATAGGGCTCTAATACCACTTTAACTGTCACATCCCGAGATTATGCAGCGGAAACAATCGGGAATGTGAATAGTCAACTAGTACGCCTCGAGCAAGCAATATAATCAGAGCGCAAGACAATCACATAAGAGTAATTGCACAATATAATTCACTAAAATCCTTCAACTTTATTATTTCATAAAATAATTCCCAAAGTACATAAGATCTTTTCACTAGACTCAAGAAAATAAAATTACATTATGACTCGACTAGACATTTAGTAACTAGGGCTTCTCTCGAGTCGTTTGTCCTTTAATCACTCCCGGATCCATCACTTGAGTAATCCGAATCCGTCCCACTAGAATTTCCTGAAAAAGATTAGAAAGTAGGGTAATGAGCACACTTGCCCAGTAGGTATCTTTGTATCAACATGAAGGCAAATTTAAATGATCAGCATTTTATCTCTAAAGAATAAGGTAAATCATGCAAATATGATGAATCATGCGAATAAAGCTAAAGTAACAAGATATGATCAAACTTGAGATACAAGAATGTGATTTGAACAAGTATATAACAAGAATGTAGATCTGGCCTTTTCAAGAATGTAACAAGAATGTACTTTTCATAACCATGAAGGCTATGCACTAGAAAGTCATGTAACGAGCAAGAATATACTCTTCACTTAGTAGCAAGTACTTCGTGATTCATGTGGATTCCCGTGGGCATTTCACTTATTTATAAAGAAAGTACTCCCAGCGCAATGCGACGCCAATAGCATCATATGGTTTACAGTTGTTTTCGACAATCAGCCGAGGGGACTAGCATAGAGCCCTTGAACACAATCAGTGCTCGAACTGCATCTTCAAGTATAAATCAAGCTACTTCCACGTTTATAGCAATAATGTGGCCAATAATGCACAAGTTCAACAAAAGTTCCATGATAAGGTAACAAAATAAGAATGCTTCAATTAAGAACAAGAGATTTCAAGAAAATGAGTTTATAACTAGGTCATGCTAGAAAAAAGTCGGCAGCATAACGGTACTTTCTTTAAGTTTCATAATTCTTGCTTAACTTGGTTAACCAAAATTTATGCTCTAGATAATCAGAAGACCATCTAGGCATTTAAGAAAACCAAGACCAAAGTTCAAACCTCGGGTTAGACATAATGAGGATCTAAACGGTCTATTACTGGGCCTTTTGAAATGCAAGCGGTCATATATAGGACCGTTTAGAAATCCAAGCGGTCAAGTGAAGGACCGTTTGATAAGACAAAGTCTGATATACAAAAACCCATCTCCGAAGCCTTGCGGTCTAGTGGATGGCCATTTAATGTCCTTTAGCAGTCTAGTGAATGGCCGCTAGAAAACTCAGACGGTCAACCATATGGCCGCTTAGGTCCAGAAATACAAAACATCGATAAGTGCTCTTCTAGACAATGGGCTTTAATGGTACAACCAGCTCAGCGTCCTAGTGGGAATCCCAGGCTCGCGGAGTCTTACGGAGGTCTTAAAATAAGACTTCCTAGTCCGTTGGAAGGAATATCCAAAGGAGTGATCATCAAGTCCAAGATTGTGTCCTTAATGTGCAAAAAGTGTAACTAATGACAACATATCGGGATATGTGCCATATACTTATGAAAATGACTCTTAGGAGAGAGAGAATCATGATAAACAAGTGATCAAGTTAAATCATGAATCATCTATCATCTGTGAACATATATTTATTACAACAATATATAATTTCGGTCATAAACTAACATAAGTTAAAATAATACCAATGTGCGCAAAACATGAAATCTATGATGATAAACAATGAAATTAACTAAGTATATAAAACCAGTAATCAAACCAGGAAATAAACTTAGTTAACTAGGCTTATCATATATTGACTTTGGCTAATCCGAAATATGTTTGGATTATCAATATTGCAGAAAATCAGAAAACCAAACGGTCTAGAATAGAAATATTTAACTAGAAAAACGGTCAGTCGGGCGACCGCTTATGCTATCGGGCTAGCAGTGTGTCGTAGGACAGCTAAGATACCAGGCGGTCTACAGGACGACCGTTTTCTCCGATATAAAATCGAGTTCAAATAATAGTAAAGTCAAATACTAAACTAAGATACATCATGCATGGAAATCAACATATATAAACTTCCATAATCATGATAGAACAAATATAGGCCAACAATATGCATAGGTTCATGTATTTAACAAGAAAAATTTCTTTTAACTTTATTAGGGCTAGTTTATGCATGAGGATTAAACTTAGATGTATAGTCCTACTAAAACATGAAATTCTCAAAGTACAATGCATGAAAATGCACGAAATCAGAGGACTTTTATTCCTGACTTCAAATTTGAGTCATTCATGAGATAACCTACCTTAATTAATGCTCCTAGACTGCTAATTCGGACTAGAAGTAAGCCCTAGTTCTGCACGTTCTTATGCTAAATCAGCAACTTCCCGTCCTTGTATCTCCTGATTCCCTTAACCTATTGACGTGAAAGTTTAAGGGTAAATAGAAGACATGAAGGGTAACAGAAAGTTCTAAAGACACTGTTGCTAAATACCTCTTTTAGGGCTCCGAATTCCTTGATCAATCTCGGTCGGACGCACTAATTCATGAGTTACTTGTGTAGAATCTGCAAGCTTGGAACCTTCTATCTTTCTGTAGGCTTGATCTCCAAGAATGAAATTTGGAGGGTAATTAGTTCTAACTATAATAAAGAAATTCCTAGAAGAAACATACCTCTAATTCATCCTCCTTACCTTAATTTCACGTGAGCCAAAAGTAAGGGTCGCACAGGTCAAATCTGGGATCTATTTACAGGGTTAACTAGGGTTTTGAGAATTAGAACGAACTTAGAGTCCCATTTAGGCTTTCAATTCGATCTATTATCCTTCTAGATTTATCTAATTAGTAGATAGAGTCGATCCTAGGTGATTTGGATGCTAAAAATCCATCCTTTTGACATTTTCTCATACTCACGGAACTGACGGAGATAAGCGATCTAGCTCTGGACCGTTTGACTCCCCATGCGGTCTCGCGATAGACCGTTTGACTTTGTGAGCGTCGAATTTCAAATTCGTTCAAACTCTTTGATATTATCCCCGTTATTATCCCTTTACTTATATAGCAAGGAGTAATTATCTCCTTTAATTCCGTGTTTACACCCATACCTAGCTTCTAGAATATGGGCTAAGGTCTAAAACAATCTTTTTGGGCCTATTGGGTTTATTACATGGGCCTAATCTTCTTGGATATATGTAGGGCTTAAATAATTAGATTTAATTAAAGAAAATTCATTTATAGCCCATTAAATGCTTAATAATTTTATTTTAAGATCCGAAAAATTCTTAGAAAAAATCCTCAAGCGTTACAATTGCCTTCCCATTTTTCTTCACCTAAACCTCCACGCTGACTTCCTCTAAGTCGGCTGCCACCAATCGTGTTGCATCTTTACTATGCACAGCGTTCTTCGCCTGCACACAAGCGCCATTCACGCACCCAGCACGCGAGACTGCCAATCATGGTGCAGCCTTGAACCCATGCACGCCTAGACTATTTGCAAACTAGCCATTCAACACTCACCGTTGTCACCTTCATCATGCTTGACCAACGGAGGCCAACTACCACGCACGCAAGCTACTCCACCTACCTGCTCCGCCCGCCTGTAGCCGTGAGAAGTTCGTCAATCACCAGCCAAACTCACAAGCATATCACGTTGTGCATGCAGACTACATGCAAACTAGCCATACCTTCATCATGCTTCAACCGTTGAAACCCATGCATGCGGAAGCCCATGCGAACCAACCAGCGTCGGATGTGGTCGCCAGCTCCGCCATTCTCGCACCCGGCCTATGTGAAAAGCCTCATGAGCCTCTCACGTGTGTGGGATGACTTGCTGCTGCTGGTAGTCTGCCTTTCGTGAGTTGCAGAACAACAGAGCCTTTGTTTTTGTCGCAAATAGTCCATGCACACGATTGCAATGTTCACCACATAGAAGCCCGCCATGTTCGACTTCCTTTTCATCGCCGCAGCTAGCCCACGCCCTATTCTTCTTCCTCTCCGACTATTCCAGTGTATGCCATCGCTGTAAGATCCGATAGTTAATGGATTCTTAATGGATCCTTATCGGTTTTGAAGTGTGGAAAGAATCGTGAATTTAGGTTATTTTATTGGGCTTAATGGGCCTAGTTTAATGGGCTTAATCAAATTGTATAAGCTTTTAGAAATCAAACAAGGCATATATACAATAATGCTTATTTTAAAGCCTTTTAGCAATTTAAGGTTTTTTCACAAAAAAAAATAATATAAGAAATCTTTTTTTTTCTGAGAAACCCACGAAGGGTTTCTCTCTCTCCCCTCACTCTCTCTTTCTCTCCCACGTGCGACCCCCCCCTCTTCTCTTGCTCCCTCGTGGTGTGCTCACCCCGGGGCGCTGTAGGACGTGCAGGTGGTGGTGTTGGCGAGCTCGGGATGTCGGAAGAGCGGCGGCGTCGTCCTGGAGGCGGGCCGTGAAGCGTGGAGGCGGGAATCCACGTGAGAAGGCACGGCGTTCTTCGTGTGGAATGGCGGGAGATCAATGTTTTCGCCTTGAAATAGGTAGGGGGATGGTTACCCGACCTCGTTAGGATTGTTTTCCTGCCCATGGCCATCGTCCTTATTTCTTAAACGGCATGCACATCGTCATTTTGGTTTTTGGAGCATGAATGTTGTATTTATGTTTTAATCCTTCCATGCCCATTGTAGTTATGTTTTTAGACATATAACTGCTGTGGAATGATGGTGGCAAGGTAGGGAACAGGTTAGATCTTCGTTTCCCATCAATTGGAATCGATTGGGAGGGGATGCCGTTGCATTCCCCACGTTTTCGGCTCTCTGGTAGGGTAGCGGTCCTACCAGAGACCGTTTACGGAAATCGGTATGGCGGTGGACCTTAGCGGTCCACAGATAAACCATTTCCGACCTTGTAGCGGTCCACCCATAGACCGGCTACTGACCTTGGCGGCCGAGCCTTCGACCGTGTGTGACCGTTGACCCTGTAAGGCGGTGGAGACTCGCGGCTCATTTCTAGACCGCTTATGCCCTCTAGCGGCTTATCGTACAATCGCTTGTTGACCCTTTGCGGCACAAATATCGACCGCGTGAGTACTTTTAACCTATAGAACGGTGTGATCCTAGCGGCTCATTAGTAGACCGCTTAACATCATTTGGCGGTCAGTCATTCGACCGTTTACGACTGTAGCGGCCCTATATTAGACGGTTTATTTCCTGTAGATTTTTAATTCCACCTTGTTCATTTAATTATGCATTTAAGTACTGCATGTCGCCTTGTTTAAATATTCTTATAAACTATGGCATGTTTTTAGATCCCAATGGAATTATTTTCTCTTTCCTTGTGATGGAACCACTAGTCGGAGCCCGATGACCTCGAGTGTCGGCCCACTTGGGAGAGGTGGCGGGGTAGTCCCGGTTTATGATTTTTAAGCTAGTTCTTGTGGGCCCCCTTGCTTGGCAGTAGCGTCCTACTGGGGGGGAAACTAGTTAGAGGTCTGGCTCAAGACATTGAGCCTTTGTGTGCACACGTGGTCAGGGGCTTGGACTGACACTAACAAGTGTGACCTTGACTAGTTCTTATCCTTGGTTACTGTTACGTGTCTCGCTTGTCACGATCCAGACTTGCGTAGATACTTGAGACGCAGTATAAGTCGTCAGTGGACGCATCTGATCTTTTTTCTGGTGATCTTTTCTCTCTCCTGTCACTTGGAATTGTTGAATTATTATTCTATTGGTAGATTTTGAGCACTCATGTTTATATGAAATGGCATTTTAGTTAGCTGCCTTTGATTTATTCACATGCATCTGTAGCTTTATTTCCTGTATGCTTTTGCATGTTTAACTGCTTTATATCTTAGTTGCGAGGTAGGGATCCACGTTAACCCTACTGAGTCTTTGTTGTGAGACTCACCCTTCCTTTTCAGGTGAGCCGGAGCAGCAGATCGCCAGTTTCTCCCGTGCTTTTGGCGGGAAGCCTTAGACGCCAGCAGTGGTCGGTCCTTTCGTTAGTCTTTTATTCTCTTTTGGCCGGGGTATGCCCCGTGTAGTTTTTTTTTTGACTCTTTTACAGTGTCAGACTTGTGATATATGGATATGGACTAATATATTTAATCATAGCACTCTGTTATTTAATTTTGCTTCTGCTTAAAATTTGCCATTTTATAAATGCGCTTGTGATTCCAATTCATTATGCACCTCCTCGACCAATCCTCCCAACCCTTCCGGGGCCTCATCAGCCTCTTGGGTGGCGTCTCTGAGTTCTTGGTATCGGTTTAACGGTATCCGGATCTTCGGGTCGTTACAGTTGGTATCAGAGCGGTGTTGGGGTGATGTATAAGGAATTGAAATTGCAATGGTCCAGAACAAGTCCATGTGTACCACTATTGCTGGCTTAGGTTGTTTTTCGTGATTACTTATGATTCCCTTGTTGCGTGTTTTTTCTTCAAGTTTAGATTGCAATGCCGCCTAGACGGAGAGGCCGAGGTCGTGTTCAGGTTAATGTGCCCGATGTTCCAAGGGAAGAGTGTGGTACTTCACCTCCTCCATCGAATGTTCAAGGGCAAGGCCGTGTTGACCCTACTGTTGGTGATGATTTAGTTCCTCAAGGTGGTCGTGGTCGTGTTTTGAAGGAGTTTCTTCTTTTCCACCAACCGGCATATGAAGGACAAGCTAATCCAGATGCGGCGAGGGTTTGGCTGGATGGGACGGAGCGTGTATTCCGTTCTATGGAGTGCACTGAAGATGAAAAGGTGATGCTCGCTACATTCCAATTGCAGGGGGCAGCACTCGCATGGTGGACCACAGAATGGGAGGTGACGTTCAAGTCCCGTCCTCTTCGACAAATCTCATGGCACGAGTTTGTGACTTCATTTGAGCGTACATATAGTCCGGCCTATCTCAGAATGGATAAAATGCACCAGTTCATGGAGTTGACGCAGGGCGAGATGACGGTGTTGCAATATCAGAATAAATTCATAGAATTGGGTCGGTGTGCTCCTCATATTCTTGCTGAAGAAGGGCTGAAGACTGAGCAATTTTTGTGTGGTTTGAAGCCGGAGTTGAGGCAGCCTCTAATTGCAACCAGGGTGGCAGAATTAGATATGGCATATCAGGCAGCAACAGTGTTTGAACTGGATATGGCAAGATCTCGAGGGTGAACCCAAGTGGAGCCAGTCCAGCACAGTGTGCAGCAGCAGCATGCTACTAGTGCACCAAGTGTGATGGGGGTACCACCTTCTGCTCCTTCTGCTAGTGGTACTACCTAAAAATCCAAATTCAGGTAGATGTTCAGAAAAGCCAAGAAGCTGTATGGTCAGCAAGCTTCCTCTAGTTCTGTGCAACAATCAGCACCCTCTTCTTTTCAGTGATAGGGATTGGTGGCTAGTCAGCCGAGACCATGTCCGAGGTGTAGCGGTAATCATTTGGGGCGACCCTGCTCGATGCCCGTGGTGTGTTTCAGGTGCGATCAGGTAGGACACGTGGTTCGTGACTGTCCGATGAGGCCGAAGTAGCTTGTCACTTTTTCACAGCCACAGCAGTTTAGACCTCCACCTCCACCACCATCACAGTCACAACAATATTCACAGGCATCGGTATCACTGTCATAGCAGTCAACGGCAGGCAGAAAGAAACAAAAAGGGAGAGTCACACATATGACTCGTTCTGAAGCAGTGGCATCTCATCTGGTGGAAGGTACCATTATGATTTATGGGCATGCAACTCATGTTTTATTTAACTCAGGTGCTTCTCATTCATTTATTTGTCAAGATTTTATTGCCTGTATTGAGGAGCCGACATCTGAGATGTCTTTTGAGTTACTTGTTGAGTTACCTTCTGGGGAGTTCATGTTTACACCTTTCTGTCTTGATGAGACTCCTATAGTGATTGGGAATCAGCAGTTGCCAGCTAGGCTATATGCGTTGAACCTGGTAGATTATGATGTTATTCTGGGCAAGAATTGGTTAGAAAATTATGGAGTCGTGGTTGATTGTAGGTTAAAGAAAGTTTATTTTCAGCCATCTGGGAAAGCGATGTTCTATTTTGAAG
This sequence comes from Amorphophallus konjac, assembly GCA_022559845.1. Taxonomy (NCBI): domain Eukaryota; kingdom Viridiplantae; phylum Streptophyta; class Magnoliopsida; order Alismatales; family Araceae; genus Amorphophallus; species Amorphophallus konjac. The sequence goes on along the minus strand of CM040123.1, from coordinate 226,628,034 downwards.
GTATTCGATCGCGTTCTTCTCGCTTGCTTATTTCTGCTATTCGAGCATGTAGATTACTTAATACAGGGTGTTAGGGATTCTTTGCTTCCGTGGTTGCTGTTGAGGCACCACAGCAGGAGATAAATGATGTTCCCGTCGTTTGTGAATTTCCTGATGTGTTTCCTGATGAGTTACCAGGCTTACCCCCACAGCGAGACATTGAGATGGTGATTGAACTAATTCTAGGTACGACACCTTTAGCAAAGGCACCTTACCGTATGGCTCCTGTAGAGTTGAAAGAATTAAGAGCACAATTGTTAGAATTGTTGGAAAAAGGCTATATCCATCCTAGCTTTTCTCCATGGGGTGCTCCTGTATTTTTTGTGAAGAAGAAAGATGGAAGCCTAAGGCTATGTATTGATTACAGGCAATTAAATCAGGTGACTGTCAAGAATAAATATCCTTTGCCAAGGATCGATGATTTATTTGACCAACTTCAGTCGGCAAGCGTCTTTTCACGGATTGATCTTTGATCTGGTTATTACCAATTGAGGATTCAAGAATCTGATGTGGAGAAGACTGCCTTCAGCACGAGGTATGGTCATTATGAATTTTTGGTTATGCCGTTTTGGCTAACCAATGCTCCAGCAGCTTTTATGGACCTCATGCATCTCGTGTTTCGTCCATATTTGGACCAGTTTGTGGTGATCTTTGTAGATGACATTTTGGTCTATTCTGCCTCCGAGGAAGAACATGTTCAGCATCTTCGAGTAGTATTGCAGACTCTCCGAGATCACGAGATTTATGCTAAATTTAGCAAGTGAGAGTTTTGGCTTCGAGAAGTTCATTTTCTAGGCCACGTGATTTATGCCGACGGAGTTGCAGTTGATCCTGCTAAAATAGAAGCGGTTCTACAATGACAGATATCAGGAGCTTTCTGGCTCTTGCTGGTTATTATAGAAGATTCATTCAAGTTTTTGCACGGATTGCCGCGCCAATGACTAAGTTGACTCCCAAAGATGTGCCTTTTGTGTGGTCGGATAAGTGTGAACAAAGCTTCAATGAATTGAAAAGATTGCTCACCACTTCTCCAGTGCTTGTTTTGCCTTCTGGCTCGGGTGGCTTCGGTGTATGTACATATGCTTCTCGAGTAGGTTTGGGTGCAGTGCTCATGCAACATGGTAAAGTTGTGGTGTATGCGTCCCGGCAATTAAAGCAACATGAATAAAATTATCCTACTCATGATTTGGAGTTGGCAGCGGTGATTTTTGCATTAAAAATCTGGCGACACTACTTGTATGGTGAGAAGTTTGAAATCTTCACATATCATCAAAGTTTGAAATATGTGTTTTCTCAGAAAGATTTGAATCTTCGTCAGCGCAGGTGGATGGAGTATATGAAAGATTATGATTTTACTTTGTCTTATCAACCTGGCAAGATGAATGTGGTGGCTGATGCACTGAGTAGGAAAGTGCAAGTTAGTCATTTAATGATTCATGAATGGATGTTGTGGGAACAGTTTCCTTGTGAGACCTTCAGATTACAAATTCCCCGTGATCAGATGGTAGCCATGTTTGCTAGTCAAGTGATGACTCCAGCTATTTACCAGCAGATCAGGGAGGCACAACAGGTAGATTCCGAGTTGTCTCATATTATGTTGATGCCAAATGTGGAGTTTGGTGATGATTCTATGGTTAGATTCAGAGGGAGGCTTTATGTTCCAGCTGATGAATCATTGAGGAATGTTATTTAGCATGAAGCGCATGGGTCTCACTATGTCATTCATCCTGGCATCACGAAGATGTATCACAATGTAAAAAGGTAATTCTGGTGGCCAGGTATGAAGAAAGATGTAGCTGATTTTGTGTCTAAATGTTTGGCGTGTCAACAGGTTAAAGTCGAGCATCAAAAACCTGGAGGAATGCTTCAACCTTTGGAAATTCTGATGTGGAAATGTGATCTTTTTTTTAAACTCAAAGGTAATACTTGCAAGGTGAGGCAAGGATTCCCGTTCACCCCTTCATTGCGGAAGGGAATGGACGCTCCACCCCGACCACCAGACAAGCGTTTTCATTAATTAAAGTAGGAAATGAAAGATAAAGGATGGGGAGGGGAGGAAAGCACAAGGCACCCAAACTTTTAGAGGCGAGAGGGGCCACCAATACAAGAATAGAAAAACCTAGATAGCCGCTGAGAGAAACCCCAAAAATAGAAGATGGGCTAAGACAGAATCAAGCCCGACCAAACCAAACCTGTAGCAACCCTAATAAATGAATAATTGAAATGAATTAAAACATATATATTACTGAAGTAATATATAAAAAGGAATAGGGTTAATTGGATGAAATAAAATAAAATTAAAAATAACGCCTCTTATTAAGGCGTTAATTTATAAAGAAACGCCTCTACCAATGGCGTGAATAAAGAAAGGACGCCCACACCTACGGTCGTCAGTTCTCACGCGACCAAATGGGTAAGTAAAAGAAACGCCTCTATCTTGGGCGTGTTTTAAAACACGAAACGCCCTTTTTTAAGGCGCTTTTTAAGAAACGCCCTTATGCACGGCGTTAATTCAAGAATACACGCCCTGACCTAAGGCGTTAATTCAGTTCGTGAACCGATCGAACCCAGAACTTATCCAAGGAAAGATTAACCTAATCTAGTAAGTGTCTATTAGAGTAAGGACTCTATTAAGGATATATTACCCTCAATCAAACCCTACTCTTGTTAGGACTTCAAAATCCTATAAATAACATGTTCGATCGAACCCTAAAACCCATTTGATCGAACGTCTGCTGCTAGGTACGTGAAGAACAAACAGTTCTTCTTCCTTTCCTTGCTTTTGATAAACATATGAGGAGGTTTTAACCATCCTTCATCGTCTTTGCTATAGGTGGCTGCTTCTAGTGTTTGAAGACAAAGGGTCTTCATCATCATCGTCTTCATCACCATCGTTGCCGAAGAATAGGTAAAGTTCTTCTTTTTCCCTTGCCTTCAGGTTACGTAGGTAAAGAAGATTGATATCTTCTCTTCCTTTACAGGTAGCTGTGGCAATATCTTCCTGAAGAACGAAGGTTCTTCATCCACGAAGGTTCCAAACAGAGTATCAGTATTATCAAACCATAAGGTAGGTTTTCTCAAGTTACTGTAGCCCAAATGAAATTAATGCAAGATATATATATATATATATAAGCATGTCATGCATATGATTATTATAGTTTTCACGCGTTTTCTGAAATATTTTGAAAGAAACGCCCTTGATTAGGGCGCTAATTTAAAAGAAACGACCATACTAGTGGTCGTCAATTTAATATTTGACGCCCTCTACGCAGGCGTTAATTTCATAAGAATCGCATGTGATTAATAATTGATCATGTTTAAAAATTACAATACATATGAAATATTGATTTTTAATATCTTGCATGACTCTGTGAATTGCTGTCAAATTTTATTGCCATGACATGTCTCCTGTCTCTCGAAATATTATTTATTAAAATATCGTAAATCCCTTGAAATTCACGACTTGGACAAAGTCGTTTTCCATATTCTAACGCCCCAGTACAAGGCGTGAATATTAAAAGTAACGCCCCTTCCTAGGGCGTGTATCTGTTAAAAACCTGAAATTCACATATTCTGTAAAAATGGAATTAGAAAGTAACGCCCCTTCCAAGGGCGCGTTTTTGATAAATTTCTGAGAATAATTATATCCTGTCGAATATGTAAATGATGAGACGCCTGCCCCTGCAGTCGTCAACTTTTAAGAAACGCCCCCAGGAAAGGCGTGTTTTTGATAAATTAATGAAATAATGGAAATTCTGCAAATTGGTAATATATGTAAACGCCCTTCAGTTAGGCGTTAATTACTTGAGACACGACTTGACCTAAGTCGTTATTTTACTGTAAACTGATTTTTCCTCTGATTTGCTAACCGATGGTTTATATATTATACATATATATATATATATATATCGGCACTATTCTCCACTCCGTGAGTATAGTCCCACGTTTCATGTTGATTTATCGATCACACTCAACTCTCATTGACATACAAGCTCTCCATTGGACATTCCGTTCCTTTGGACTAGCAAGTTAGTCATAGAGACCTCCGTAAGACTCCTCGTAGCCTTGGATTCCCTCAAGGCCGACTGAGCTGGTTGTACCCTAAAAACCCATTACACAGTTTTTGCCATGTCAATCTAAAGAAAACATGGCATACCGGCCCTTATGATTATACAAAGAGTATATCATAAGAAATTCTTAATGGGATGATGATATCATGCCATATCATGTCGTTCTTGTAAACCTCAATTCTATGATAAGAATGAGGGTATCTTACCTTTGATATACTGTTCATGTGGACCTCAATTCTATATAAAGAATGTCCATATTGATTTGTCATGGTACCTAAGTTAAAGGAACCATAATCTACCTAGTTTTACCGACATCGTGATTATACCGTTATTATCGCCATTCTATGTCCTTTGTCATATTTTGGACTCTATTCTATCAAAGTTGTCATACGTATCTACAAGCTTGATTATTGAAATTCTATATTGGCTATATAAACAAGAGTGGATGTCAAAACACATGATAAATGCCTGCGCATATAGGGCCCGATCTGGTCCTGGGAGGAGCACCCGAAAGTACTTGTGCCCATGGGAGTTAAAATGATAAGGTATCTGGCATTATACCGAGTACTTGACTTGCTTGATTGGACATTCCACACACATCTTGTACTTGAATCGTACTTGACTTTACATGAAATGCGTGGCCCGAAAGAGGGTAATTTACTTGCTTGATACATGATAGCCAAAGTTCTTGACATGACTTGTTAAACGTGCTTGTTTGAATACCTTGAATATACTTGTCATCTTGTTGGAAGTTCATGATTAAGTTCATCTTATTTCTTTGATATTACATTCTCTCTTTCTTGTCGTTTTATGCGAGCATGCATAGCTTTATTGCATTCATGAAAGATGTAATTACTTAAACCCCTTGCTAGTACTTGAGATATAATTTCCTACTGAGCGTTCGCTCATTCCGTTTGTCCCTTTGTACTTTTCAGGTAAGTCCGACGACGATGGAAGTCAATCGGATGGGAATTGTCAAGAGTGAAGAGATAGAGATTCTCCAAGTGTCATCTAGTCTTTTCTATAGTTTCTTGAGTCAAATATGTATTCTTTTCCTTTTTATTAAACAGAGTATTGGATTTGTAATAGTCTATCCATTATGAAATAAAGGATTGGGTTATCTTGCTATTTTGCGCATCTCTGTCTTTGTGTCGAATACACGACCACTCTGATTGACATGATTGATATAGACACGTCGCGCATCTCCGGGTATCTTCCGCGCTCGGGGCGTGACAGTCTTTGTGGTATCAGAGCCTAAGGTATTCAATTCCTAGGAAACCCAAGTCCAAGGATAGGTTTCAAAACCCTTAACCAAGTGAGAGTGGGTAGAACCAAGGGTTAAATGATCAATGAGTCCTTTATAAGATTATAGTGACATAATACTAACATAGCTATTGTAATTGTAGGATAATGGCTGCCGAACGTGCTCAATGGCGCAACATGCAGCGTACCCTTCAAGGGATGACCCAAGTGCTACAACAGGTAGCACAAGGTGGTGCTCCACGAGCTGGAAGCTTACACCAAGCATTCAACAATATGAATCCCCCGAAGTTCATGGGATCGACCGATCCAGACGATGCCGAGCATTGGGTTCGGGAGATTGAACGTATATTCCGTGTTATGCAATGCACGGATCAGGACAAAGTCTTATTAGCTACTTTCCAGTTAGAAAAGGATGCTAGATGCTGGTGGGAGTCGATTGAAGCTACTATTGACCCAACTCAAGTTACATGGGGTGAATTCGTTGAATATTTCAACGCCAAATATTTCTCTGATAGGGTCCAGGAAAAGAAGGCCGCCGAATTTGCCGCATTAAAGCAAAGATCTTTATCGGTGGCTGATTATGAAGCACAGTTCTCTAGACTGTCTAGATATGCTAAGCATTTAATTGGCACGGAAAAGATGAAAGCCCGTAGATTTCTTAATGGGCTTAGGCCCCACTACATTACTCAACTGGCGCCTATGGATATTCAAGTTTATACTGAAATAGTGCGCCGAGCTCAGTTGCTTGAAGATGCCACGGAACTATCTGATAGGATCCGTGGGAAAGACAAAAAGGAGCAAGTCACAAGTTCGGGTTCTTTTAAACCCAACTTTAAGAAGAGGCCCAATAATGGAGGTTCTTCCTCTCAAGATCAGAAGTTCAAGAAATCCAAGCCTTTCTCTATCACCACTACCCCTTCAAACGTAGTATGCAAGCATTGTGACAAGGCTGGTCACAAAACAGAAGAATGCTGGAGGAAACTAGGAGCATGTCTCCGTTGTGGGAGTCGTGAACATCGGATTCCCGATTGTCCATTAATGAATGACCAAGACGGTGAGGGTAAACGCCCAGTGACAAGGAACGCGCGTCTTCATGCAATCCAAGAGACCGAACCAGAAGAAGAAGGCGGATTGGTGGAAGGTACATTAAAAATTTGTTCCAAATATGCACATGTCTTATTTGATACGGGTGCATCGCATTCCATTATTTCCAAGAAGTTTGCTGACCCATTACCTCTAGAACCAGAATGGATGAAGATAATATTGTCTACTCCTCTCGGAAACGAGACGGATATCACACATCATTACCAAAATTGTGAGGTATTGGTTCGACGAAAGAATTTTCCTATTGATCTTATCTGCTTAGATCTAAAAGAATATGATGTTATACTAGGAGCAGATTGGTTATCCAAATACCAGGCAACGGTTGATTGCCGTGATAGCAAGATTGTTTTCAAGGAATTTCCGGAACTGACTTATACTAGTCCTAAGAGTCGAAGCAAATCCCCTCTTATTTCGGCTCTTCGAGCAAGCAAGCTCGTCAGGAAAGGATGTGTATCCTTCCTTGCTTTTGTCACTAATAAAGAAGCTAAGGAAACCAAGATAGAAGACGTTCAAGTAGTACGAGAATTCCGAGACGTATTTCCGGAAGAATTGCCGGGATTACCCCCGCAAAGAGATGTGGCCTTTACCATCGACTTAGTCCCTGGTGCTGGTCCGGTTTCAAAGGCACCATATAGAATGTCCCCTGCTGAACTCAAGGAGTTGAAGGAGCAGTTGATGGAACTAATCCGAAAGGGGTTTATTAGACCAAGTACTTCCCCGTGGGGAGCACCAGTCTTATTTGTAAAGAAGAAGGATGGATCCATGAGATTGTGTATTGACTATCGACAGTTGAATCATCTTACTATCAAGAACAAGTATCCACTGCCGAGAATCGATGAATTGTTTGATCAGATTTCAGGATCCAAATATTTCTCCAAGATTGATCTCCGGTCGGGATATCATCAATTAAGGATCAAGGATGATGACATTCACAAGACCGCATTCAGAAGCAGGTATGGCCATTACGAATTTGTTGTTATGCCTTTTGGACTAACAAATGCCCCTGCTGCCTTTATGCAGTTAATGAATAGCATATTCAGGCCTTACTTGGATCAATTCATAGTAGTCTTCATCGATGATATATTGATATATTCTAAGACTAAGGAAGAACATGAAGAGCATTTGAGGATTGCATTGCAAGTCTTGAGGACAAATCAATTATATGCTAAACTCAGCAAATGCGAGTTCTGGCTTGAAGAAGTGGCTTTTCTCGGACATGTCATATCCAAGGACGGTTTATCTGTGGATCCGTCAAAAGTTGAAGCTGTGAGAAACTGGGAGAGACCCACTAATGCAAGCGAGATCAGAAGTTTCTTAGGTCTTGCAGGCTATTATCGGCGATTTATCAAAGATTTCTCTAAGATCGCCGTACCACTTACAAGATTAACTCGTAAGGAGATCCGATATGAATGGAGTGAGGAATGTGAAAGCAGTTTCCAAACTCTCAAGGATCATCTCACCACAGCTCCAGTCTTAGCCCTACCAATTGAAGGAGAGAAATTCGAGGTCTACACTGATGCTTCTGGCATTGGCCTCGGATGCGTTCTAATGCAACATGGGAAGGTCATAGCATATTCTTCTCGTCAACTGAAGAAGCATGAGGAGAATTACCCCGTCCATGACTTGGAACTGGCCGCGGTAGTATTTGCCCTAAAGATATGGAGACACTATCTCTATGGGGTACAGTTTACTGTATACTCCGATCACAAAAGTCTCAAATATCTATTTTCACAAAAGGAGCTGAACATGAGACAAAGACGTTGGCTAGAATATCTCAAGGACTTCGACTTCAATATACAATTCCATCCCGGAAAGGGTAATTATGTTGCTGACGCCCTTAGTCGAAAGCCGAGAGCAAAGATAGCAAATTGTATGATACAAGAATGGAGGTTACTTGAACAATTCTCCGAGCTCAATATAAGCTTGGACACGGAATCCAAATTTGTCACACTATCCCATGTAAGCATACAGTCAGATTTGTTATCTGAGATACAAACACTTCAGGATGACGATCCTATGTTAATAGAAATCAAAGGCAGATTAGAAGGACAATCTGATTTTCAACTAACTTCTGATGGAAGATTATCGTTCAAAGATAGAACTTGTATACCCGATTGTCCGGAATTAAAGAAGAAGATCTTAGATGAAGCTCACAGATCAAGATACACTATTCATCCTGGATCAACTAAAATGTACCAAGATGTAAAGAGGAACTTTTGGTGGCCCAATATGAAAAGAGAAATAGCGGACTATGTATCACGCTGTCTCACATGCCAACAGGTCAAGGCGGAACACCAAAAGCCTGCGGGAAAACTACATCCTCTAGATATTCCTAAGTGGAAATGGGAGGATATTGGTATGGACTTCATCATGGGTTTGTCTAAATCTAAAGGAGGACATGATGGAATCTGGGTTATCATTGATCGATTGACTAAATCGGCACATTTCTTGCCAATCAAAAGCCGATGGTCGATTGATGTGCTAGCTGCACTATACATTAAAGAAATAGTCAGGATACATGGAATTCCTGTCTCAATCGTGTCTGATAGAGATCCCCGTTTTACTTCTCATTTTTGGAAGGGATTACAACATTCGTTGGGGACAAGGCTCAACTTTAGTACTGCTTTTTACCCACAAACGGATGGTCAGACCGAGCGAACTAATCAAGTTGTTGAAGATATGCTGAGAGCATGCATTATTGACTTTGGAGGAAGCTGGCATGACCACTTACCTTTAGTTGAATTTGCATATAATAATAGCTACCAAGCTAGTATCCAAATGGCACCTTTCGAAGCCTTATACGGAAGGAGTTGCCGATCTCCCATATGTTGGAACGAAGTTGGAGAGGGACAACTATTAGGTCCAGACATGGTAAGGGATACAACTGAGAAGATACAGGTAATCAGAGAAAGATTACAAGTTGCTCAGACAAGGCAAAAGGCTTATGCTGATACCAGGAGAAGAGATCTTGAATTCCAGGTTGGAGATCATGTGTTTCTTAAAATATCCCCTGGACGTGGCATACGAAGATTTGGTGTTAAGGGCAAGCTTACGCCAAGATTCATCGGACCATTTGAGGTACTCGAAAGAGTTGGCGAGGTTGCTTATCGCATCGCGTTGCCTCCTCAGTTGTCTGAGGTACACAATGTATTTCACATATCTATGTTGAAGAAGTATGTGCACGATCCGTCACATATTATTGAGCATGGAGATCTGGTGATCCAGAAAGATCTCACATATGAACAAAGGCCCTTGAAGATATTAGATCGAGAAATACGAGCTCTAAGGAATAAGGTTATTCCCATGATCAAGGTGCAATGGAATAAGAATCCTGAACGCGAAGCGACATGGGAGACCGAGGAATCTATGAAGAAACGATTTCCCGAGTTATTCTAAGAGGTATATGTCCTACACTCTCCGCGTGTATAATTATATATATATTGAATTTGGGGACCAAATTCTTTTAAGTGGGGGAGGGTGTAGCAACCCTAATAAATGAATAATTGAAATGAATTAAAATATATATATTACTGAAGTAATATATAAAAAGGAATAGGGTTAATTGGATGAAATAAAACAAAATTAAAAATAACGCCTCTTATTAAGGCGTTAATTTATAAAGAAACGCCTCTACCAATGGCGTGAATAAAGAAAGGACGCCCACACCTACGGTCGTCAGTTCTCACGCGACCAAATGGGTAAGTAAAAGAAACGCCTCTATCTTGGGCGTGTTTTAAAACACGAAACGCCCTTTTTTAAGGCGCTTTTTAAGAAATGCCCTTATGCACGGCGTTAATTCAAGAATACACGCCCTGACCTAAGGCGTTAATTCAGTTCGTGAACCAATCGAACCCAGAACTTATCCAAGGAAAGATTAACCTAATCTAGTAAGTGTCTATTAGAGTAAGGACTCTATTAAGGATATATTACCCTCAATCAAACCCTACTCTTGTTAGGACTTCAAAATCCTATAAATAACATGTTCGATCGAACCCTAAAACCCATTTGATCGAACGTCTGCTGCTAGGTACGTGAAGAACAAACAGTTCTTCTTCCTTTCCTTGCTTTTGATAAACATATGAGGAGGTTTTAACCATCCTTCATCGTCTTTGCTATAGGTGGCTGCTTCTAGTGTTTGAAGACAAAGGGTCTTCATCATCATCGTCTTCATCACCATCGTTGCCGAAGAATAGGTAAAGTTCTTCTTTTTCCCTTGCCTTCAGGTTACGTAGGTAAAGAAGATTGATATCTTCTCTTCCTTTACAGGTAGCTGTGGCAATATCTTCCTGAAGAACGAAGGTTCTTCATCCACGAAGGTTCCAAACAGAGTATCAGTATTATCAAACCATAAGGTAGGTTTTCTCAAGTTACTGTAGCCCAAATGAAATTAATGCAAGATATATATATATATATATATAAGCATGTCATGCATATGATTATTATAGTTTTCACGCGTTTTCTGAAATATTTTGAAAGAAACGCCCTTGATTAGGGCGCTAATTTAAAAGAAACGACCATACTAGTGGTCGTCAATTTAATATTTGACGCCCTCTACGCAGGCGTTAATTTCATAAGAATCGCATGTGATTAATAATTGATCCTGTTTAAAAATTACAATACATATGAAATATTGATTTTTAATATCTTGCATGACTCTGTGAATTGCTGTCAAATTTTATTGCCATGACATGTCTCCTGTCTCTCGAAATATTATTTATTAAAATATCGTAAATCCCTTGAAATTCACGACTTGGACAAAGTCGTTTTCCATATTCTAACGCCCCAGTACAAGGCGTGAATATTAAAAGTAACGCCCCTTCCTAGGGCGTGTATCTGTTAAAAACCTGAAATTCACATATTCTGTAAAAATGGAATTAGAAAGTAACGCCCCTTCCAAGGGCGCGTTTTTGATAAATTTCTGAGAATAATTATATCCTGTCGAATATGTAAATGATGAGACGCCTGCCCCTGCAGTCGTCAACTTTTAAGAAACGCCCCCAGGAAAGGCGTGTTTTTGATAAATTAATGAAATAATGGAAATTCTGCAAATTGGCAATATATGTAAACGCCCTTCAGTTAGGCGTTAATTACTTGAGACACGACTTGACCTAAGTCGTTATTTTACTGTAAACTGATTTTTCCTCTGATTTGCTAACCGATGGTTTATATATTATACATATATATATATATATATATCGGCACTATTCTCCACTCCGTGAGTATAGTCCCACGTTTCATGTTGATTTATCGATCACACTCAACTCTCATTGACATACAAGCTCTCCATTGGACATTCCGTTCCTTTGGACTAGCAAGTTAGTCATAGAGACCTCCGTAAGACTCCTCGTAGCCTTGGATTCCCTCAAGGCCGACTGAGCTGGTTGTACCCTAAAAACCCATTACACAGTTTTTGCCATGTCAATCTAAAGAAAACATGGCATACCGGCCCTTATGATTATACAAAGAGTATATCATAAGAAATTCTTAATGGGATGATGATATCATGCCATATCATGTCGTTCTTGTAAACCTCAATTCTATGATAAGAATGAGGGTATCTTACCTTTGATATACTGTTCATGTGGACCTCAATTCTATATAAAGAATGTCCATATTGATTTGTCATGGTACCTAAGTTAAAGGAACCATAATCTACCTAGTTTTACCGACATCGTGATTATACCGTTATTATCGCCATTCTATGTCCTTTGTCATATTTTGGACTCTATTCTATCAAAGTTGTCATACGTATCTACAAGCTTGATTATTGAAATTCTATATTGGCTATATAAACAAGAGTGGATGTCAAAACACATGATAAATGCCTGCGCATATAGGGCCCGATCTGGTCCTGGGAGGAGCACCCGAAAGTACTTGTGCCCATGGGAGTTAAAATGATAAGGTATCTGGCATTATACCGAGTACTTGACTTGCTTGATTGGACATTCCACACACATCTTGTACTTGAATCGTACTTGACTTTACATGAAATGCGTGGCCCGAAAGAGGGTAATTTACTTGCTTGATACATGATAGCCAAAGTTCTTGACATGACTTGTTAAACGTGCTTGTTTGAATACCTTGAATATACTTGTCATCTTGTTGGAAGTTCATGATTAAGTTCATCTTATTTCTTTGATATTACATTCTCTCTTTCTTGTCGTTTTATGCGAGCATGCATAGCTTTATTGCATTCATGAAAGATGTAATTACTTAAACCCCTTGCTAGTACTTGAGATATAATTTCCTACTGAGCGTTCGCTCATTCCGTTTGTCCCTTTGTACTTTTCAGGTAAGTCCGACGACGATGGAAGTCAATCGGATGGGAATTGTCAAGAGTGAAGAGATAGAGATTCTCCAAGTGTCATCTAGTCTTTTCTATAGTTTCTTGAGTCAAATATGTATTCTTTTCCTTTTTATTAAACAGAGTATTGGATTTGTAATAGTCTATCCATTATGAAATAAAGGATTGGGTTATCTTGCTATTTTGCGCATCTCTGTCTTTGTGTCGAATACACGACCACTCTGATTGACATGATTGATATAGACACGTCGCGCATCTCCGGGTATCTTCCGCGCTCGGGGCGTGACAAAACCGAATAAGCAACCAGCAAGATCCGTTAAAGGAAATACTTGGGGCCATGGTACTTGCACGCGGATCTTCTATTCTTCCTTCGAGCGAGCTGGAAGGGAGGATCAACGAACTCCAGGTCCTGCTGAATGGCTGAACCATTAGAATCGCTAGGGACAACAGCGGGACCATCATCGGGGGCAAGGCAAGCCATGGTAGGATCAGAGAACTCCGGGACCGGCGAAGCAGCCAGGGACGGTTGGCTGGACACGTCACAAGCAAAGCGATCCCCAGCCAGGGAAGAGGCATGGAGGGGGGGTGGAGCCTCATCGCGGGGCTCAGCACTCAGGGGCAAGATCACATCGTGGGGCTACAACACTGGGGGAGACGGAGCCAAGATGACAACAGTAGCAGAGAGCTAAGATGACAACTGTGGAAATGGGATCACATCACTACTGATTTTATTGTGGGTTTGCCTCGCACTTCTCAAGGTTATGATGGCATTTGGCTGCTAGTTAATCATCTGAGTAAGACAGCGAGAATGTTACCGATCAACGTGACGTGGAATGTTTAGAAGTTGACGGAGCTATATGTTGAAAAGATTATGCCGTTGCATGAAATTCTAATATCTATTGTGTCAGATCGTGACCCGCATTTTACTTCTGGCTTCTAGCAGAGCTTTCAAAAGGCGTTGGGTACGGAATTGGCATTCAGTTCAACGTATCATCCTCAATCTGATGGTCTGTCCGAGAGGACTATTCAGACTTTAGAAGATATGATGCGATCATGTTGTTTAAATTGGCAGGGTTTGTGGAGTCAACACTTGCCATTGGTGAAATTCTCATACAATAGCAGTTATCATTCCAGTATTGATATGGCTCCGTATGAAGCTTTGTATGGGCGTCCTTGTCGTACACCGTTTGATGCGGGACGGATAGAGGGACCGACTCTAAGTGATGCGGACCTCAAACTATAAATGTAGACGCGACCAACAACATACAAACATGGAGACACTTTGGCCCGACACTAAGAGTTTTTATGGGCTATACGTCACTAACAGAAACGCAAGCTCACTCGTCATCCCAAGCAAGGGGAAACGCGGATCCGCACGGTTGAAAAATCGGCAGAGTCAAGGGTGGTCGACTCACTTCCGTGCTTGGATCGAGCCACGGGACAGGTCACTCTCTCGCTCACAGCGGTGACATGGACTCACAGGCTAGAATCCTAACGCACTCACACCGGCATATGACCATATACTAAACTAGTAAATGAACGCCAAGAAGTAAGACTGTTACCTCCACGCTCCCGACGTGGGGAAGACAACCCCGGCCAAATCCGTACTCCCGGTTAACAAATATTACAGCGGTACAAATATTTTGACCCACTCCACGCAAGGAGGTAACAGGTCACATGTGGAGCCCGGGAGTATCGGGAATTGGGTTGACAGGCAGCATCTTGATGTCGCTCCGACGGTGCCGAAATCCATGTTTTGGTGCGGTCCAGACGGCGCGATCTGCGGGTTCGTGGGGCCCACGTGCTGCTCAGTCCTCCGGACCTGATGTGGTGGGTCCCGTGGTGATGGTGACACCTGGTGGCGCTCTTCCCTGGACGGTGGTCAGACTGGAACACCGATCGTAGGCCGGGCGGCTCCGATCTTCACTTGTCGGTGGTGCTGGCCACGGATCTACAACCTCTGTTTTGCAGCGCACGACCCGGCGAGATCGGTTGCTGCAAACAACACCGATGTCGGATCGGCACAAAACTAGCGCCGTTGGAACGCTCTCTTGAAATCCTTCGACCCTCTTTGATTCCAGAAAATTTGTTGGGGCCGTACTTCTGACGGGGGACTTTAGAATCGGACTGATCTTTGTTTTAGATCTGGCCTAGACAGAAGTGAACTTTCCTGAGAGTTAGCATTGACTATGATGTAGACCTACGAATTTGATGTTGAGATCTTCATAAAACTTGTAGAGGGGAGGGGGAGGAAAACGGGGATAATTTTTGTGAAGGATGTGGTGGAGGTTTTGTTGGGGAAAAGTATTTTATACTGCTAGGTGGTCGGATCTGAATAGTGGCAGACAGACTGAGTTGGGATCTGAAAGTGATTTTTTTGAAAATATAAACGAGATCCTAAATTCACAATAAAATTTTTGGAAGTGGTATTAGATGGACAGAACTCCCAATAAAAATTACAACTCGTTCAGACATGAGGAAGGTGGGTTCATGGATGAACTATCTGGTTGCTGTGACAGAAGACAGACTGCAGGCAGATCTGGAAGGAAGGGGAGTACGAAAATGTAAAAATGGAAAACATGGACTACAAGCTCCACCAATTGTTATAGGATGTGGTGATGACCTATAAAACTCACCTTCAAGATTTGGAACCCAACATATCTCGAGGCTAAAAGCTAAAATTCCGGGAATGGCCTGCTATCTCTCGATTGGCAGAATATCGACGGTGGTGGTGCAACGACGGCACGAAGGCGGCAGCGGCGGCGATGATGATCTCACGAACTGATAGAAGAGGCTTCACACATCAAGATCACAGCCTTCCCAGCTGTAGAAGGGGGAGAGAGGAGAGAGAGAGAGGGGCGGCCCTTGCCTTGTGGAAGAAATTCCAATATTTTCTTTGCATTAAAAAAATGAAAATGCATGCTATTTATGTGAAATAACAAAAGATACTAACTATCCCTAGATCTAGGGTTGGGGAGGGGTAAAAGAGTGAGTCCACAATTTATTTCTCCCATGTGATATGGAACTAAATAAAATAAACTAAAATTCCTAAGATAATACTATATATGGGGGTGCCCCCTTGACTTATGGCCTTCCAAATTTGAATTTTTGTTCCCTTTGTCCCTCCCTTGGTCCAACCTTTCTAGAAGCCCACCTTGGAGGGTTGACTAACCCCACATAGGACCAAAAGATGAGGTGGATCAATGGGAGAAGGGATGGGGGGCCCGCGGGACCCAGGTGGTCCCAAATTACAAATAAACCCCTGTTACAATCCAAATTACAATCCGAATAAAACACACATTACACACACACATAGTCCAAATAAATACTATAAATACCGAGACTCAAGGGGGAGTCTCCATACTTTCTTTGAGCCAGATGGAAGCCGATGTAGCCCGAGTTGTGCTCCGCGTATGGTATCGACGGCTCGCCAGTTCGTGCCTCTCGCTCGCTCTGGTGTCCGCACCAATTCTTCCCGGGTGGGAGAAACTCGACCCTGTCGAGTAAGGGTCAGCATCGCTCTGGGAGCGCTCTAGTAGGTCCGGATCTATCCGCTGTAACTCTCCACGGGTGATCCAAGTATCCTCGGTGGTGGGTCGCCCTCTACATCGCACTAAGTAGCGCGGGTAGGATCCACTCCTGGTAACTGTCACCTGCTCATCCAGTATATGATCTATATGCTCTCGCTACTGTGGAAATGTGGCTGGTGGTGGACACTCAGGTGTGGGATCACTCTCAATGGGCGGAGATGGCCCAAAAGGCTCACTAGGGATCACCGCTGGGTCCCTATATGCGACTAGATCGGACACATTGAAAGTTGAGCTTATACCATATTCCTCGGGCAGGTCCACAACATACACATTGGATCCAAGACGTTTCAACACTCTAAATGGACTGGCTCCACGAGCTTGTAATTTCTTTACGGTTCTAGAGGGAAACCATTCAGGTCTTACCCTGATCATGACATATTCACCCTCTTGGAAGTCACGGTGGTGTCGATGGGCATCGGCTAACTCCTTATACCGTGCATTGCTGGCCTCAATGTGATGACGAATGTCGTCATGCAAACTCCTAACATGCCTAGCAAAAGGCTCGGCAGACTCAGACACTCGTGCATGAATGGGCATGGGAATAAGATCCACTGGCTTCCTAGGCTTACGACCTGTGACAATCTCGAATGGACTCATACCGGTAGACCTGTTGATCGAATCATTATATGCAAATTCTACCAGTGGTAATATGAGATCCCAATCCCCTACACGGTCCCTGACAAGACACCTCAAAAGGTCACCCAGACTCCTATTGACCACCTCACTCTAACCATCTATCTGGGGATGATATGCAGTGAAAAACTTGAGGTGAGTACCCAACATATGTCACAGTGTCTTCCAAAAATAACTGGTGAACCTAACATCACGGTCAGACACTATGGTACGAGGCAACCCGAACTTGCACACCACATGAGTAAGGAATAGGCGGGCTACCCTCGAAGCATCCGAAGTCTTCGAGCAGGGAATGAAAAGGGCCATCTTCGAGAACCGGTCAACCACCACATAGACCGAGTCATGCTTCCTAGAGGTATGTGGCAATCCCAAGATAAAATCCTTGCTAACATCATGCCACGGAGCATCAGGTATGGGGAGAGGCGTATAAAGGCCCGAGCTTTGCTTCTTCATTTTGGCCGTAGCACATGTACGGCACTGGGCCATAATATGAGCAACATCACGCTTCAAGCTCAGCCAATAAAATCTATGCTCAACAGCCTCGATAGTCTTGTTCCGACTAAAGTGGCCGGCTATACCTCCCGCATGTAGTTCCCAGACTAAGAAGTCTCAAACCAAAGTTTGGGGAACACAAAGTCTGCCTCCTCGAAAGAGTTAACCCTCCTGAAGCACATAGTCATCATGGTCTCTCGAGGGTACGGCCTGGAGAGTGGTATAAATCTGACCGAAGTCAGGACAGTCAACATAGGTCTCTCTCATCTTCTCTAACCCTATGACCTCGGCACTCATGGTGGTCAGCAGACAAGCACGCTGACTCAAGGCATCAGCTACCTTGTTCTCCACTCCAGCCTTATGTTTAAGCGTAAATGTGTACTGCTGGAGATACTCAACCCATCGGCTATGACGCGCATTAAGCTTCTTTTGGGAATGGAGGAACCTCAAAGCCTCATGATCAGAGTACAAGACAAACTCCCGATGTAAAAGATAGTGCCTCCAATGCCTAAGAGCCTGAACAACTGCGTATAATTCCTTATCATAAGTGGAGTATCGTAGTTTTGCATCATTCAGCTTCTCACTAAAGTATGCGACCGGGTGGGTCTCCTGACTCAACACTCCTCCAATCCCTACACCCGACGCATCACAGGAGACCTCAAACACCTTCGAGAAATCTGGCAATCGAAGGATCGGTGTCTGGGTCATGCGCTCCTTGAGGTCCTTGAAGGCAGCAGCTGTGGCCTTCTACCATACAAACGTGCCCTTCTGAATACAGTCCGTGATCGGGGCAGTGACGGAGCTAAATCCGAGGATGAAACGACGATAGAACGTCGTGAGGCCATGGAAGCTGCAGACATCATGGACCGTATGGGGTTCCGGCCACTCAAAAATGGCCTGGACCTTCTCCGGATCAGCGGAGGCCCCAATACTAGACACAATGAAACCCAATAAGGTAAGCTGAGGTGTCATGAAGGTAGATTTCTGTGGGTTCGCAAACAACTGCTCTCGCCTCAAAAGTAGACAGACCTACCGTAGATGGTCCAAGTGGTCCCCTTTAGAGTGACTATATATAAGGATATCATCAAAATACACAACCACAAAGACTCCAATGAATGGTCGAAGGACCTGAGTCATGAGTCGCATGAAGGTGCTAGGGGGCATTGGTCCACCCAAAGGGCATAACCAACCACTCATGTAGACCATCTTTGGTCTTAATGCGGTCTTCCACTCATCACCTGGTCTAATCCTCACCTGGTGGTAGCCACTCTTAAGATCGATCTTCGAGAAGATAGTGGCACCAGCCATCATGTCTAGCATATCATCTAGGTGAGGAATAGGGAACCTGAACTTCACGGTGATTTTGTTGATGGCACGACTATCAATGCTCATTCTCCATGTGCCATCCTTCTTTGGGGCGAGTAATGCAGGAAAAGCACACAGACTCATGATGTCTCGAACAGATGCTCTCTACATCAACTCATCGACCTGCTGCTTTAGCTCGGCATGTTCCGTGGGACTCATGCGATAGTGTGAAAGATTGGGCAATGAGGAGCCCGGAATTAGGTCGATAGCATGCTGAATATCCGGCATGGGTGGGAGTCCCTCGAGAAGCTCCTCGGGAAAAATATCAGCGAACTCCTGCAGAATAGGAATGACATCGGGTGGGAGTTCACCCTCGGACTTTGGCTCCACTTCTCAAACCGTAATAGCAAACACAGCGCTGCCCCTACTAGCCTCCCGCTCAATTTCTCGGGAGCTAATCATCATCAACCTCCTTGAAGAGGGTTCGCATGTGCCCGATGTAACGGTCATGGCCCTAGCTGGGGATGGGGTACTAGGCCCGGGGACGGAAGGCTCCGGAGTACTAGGGCCAGTAGGACCCCTAACTGATGGGCTCTTGGGCTGAGTGGGGTAGAGGGTAATCCGTTGGCCAGCATGGTCGAAGGTATAGGTGTTCGACCGGCCATGGAGTGTGGCATCCCGATCAAATAACCACGGCCTACCAAGAATGATATTGCCAACCTCCATGGGGATGACATCACACCAGATCTCATCACGGTAGGCATGGAACTACAGTGAGACCAAACACCGCGGCCTGATCAGAATAGTGGTGGAATCCACCCATGATACTCGATAGGGGCAAGGATGGTCCACGGGAGTAAGACCAAGACGTGAGACTGCGCCCGTGGAGATTGCATTGATGCAACTCCCACTATCGATAATCACCTTACACACATGCCCCCCCAGCCTACAATATGTATGAAAGATGGTGGTCCGACGCCAATCATCACTGGCCTGTGGCTGGGTGAGAATACACCTAACGACCCCCAAGTGGGTATCGTCCGAATGCTGGGCATCCTCACCTTCTATCTCATAGTATTCGTCAGCTAGCTCCTGATCTGCTTCATAGCTGACTAACACAAGATCTGAAGAGGTGGCGTCCCGAACCTGTGTGTCCCCAATGACAAGAGATTGGCGAGTGGGACACTGGTTGGCGAAATAGCCAAACCCATTGCAGCGATAACACTGCTGCCGTGATCCACGAGGCTCCCTGATCAAAGGTCATTTCCCCTTATCCTCCCGACGGATAGGAGGTGTAGGCAACAAAGGACGAGCAACCGGTGCTGGTGCCGGTGGACAGACCGTGGGTGCCGTGGGTTGGGGACGAGAAGGGATATCTCTCGGAGGTGGAGGGCGAGGCCTAGGAGCGAATGACTCGGGACGAGTGGGCTCCTGAGGTGGAGCCATGGGGGCCCTCGGATATGTGCCTGAAGAGCCACGGGGCTCGACACTACGAATGGGAAAGGGGCCCAACCAATGGGTAGGCTCAAACTCGACCTCAAATTGCTCCAATTCGAGAGCAACCTGATACGCCTGTTCCAAAGTGGTCACATTGCGGCGAAAAAGTTCATATTGGTGGTTTGGCCGCATACCTCTTCGAAAGCGCAATATGGTCATGGTGCTCTCTTCCGTAACTCCACACCGCAAGTAATACTCATCAAACTCAGCGGTGTACTCAGTCACAGATCGGTTCCCTTGGGAAAGACTTTGCCATTTGTCTATGAGACACTGGCGGTATGTGGCAGGAAGGTATTTCTACCACAACTTGATTTTCATGTCATCCCAAGTACCAATCGGGGGTTGATGTCGCTGCATTAACAGGCTCTCCACATTTATCCAATAAGTTTGGGCCTACCCATGCAACTTCATCTTCACGTACCGAACTCTTCGGTGGTCCGTCATCTCAAACCACTCGAAGTACCGGTCCATGCCGGCCTCCCAATGTAAATAGACCTTCGGTTCCAAAGACCCGTCAAATAGGGGAGGGTCCGCACGCACGCTCCTAAGAATGCGGTCGTCATCATCATCATGATTCCATCGTTGGTTTCGACGATCACAACCATAACCCCCTTGCTCATTATCAGATGCATAGTCATCCACCTCATGCACCTGCTGCCTCCCAACATCTACCCCCCGAGCCCTTGGCATAGTAGGTTGCTGAGCCGGCTCTTGTTGGCCATTCGTCGGCGCGGGTTGCGCCACCATTGGGGCCCTCTCAAGGACGACAATCCTCCCTACAAGACCCTGAATGGACTGGTTCGATGCTTCAGCCCGATCCTCGAAGGCTTTCATCCTCCCTTCTAGACACGTTCCTATGCCATCTAGACGCGTACTAAGGCCGTCCATACACGTATCGAGACGATCCCTAAGGGCTCGGAACATCTCGGCCGTCGAGGGCTCATCGGAACTACGGGCTCGAGAATCCGCCATAGGTGGTGGTGGCGAGTATTGGGTGCCTCGACGGGTGGGCATGCAAAGACACACGGACTAGGAGACACAGACTAATGCACCTAGACTTAGCCAATATCTGGTACGTGGCAGAGGGTCGACCCAAAGATCTCCTCGCGCAAGTGTGCGGCCTTCCCGATAGGCATAGCCTAACGTTCAGACAACACCTTTTAATATACCAGATTATCGAGATGAAATGTAATTTTAAAACACTTTTTTAGTTTTGAAAATAATGATGATCCTGGACTCGACTTAGACCGTGCAAGACTTATGCAACGACTACCCTAGACTCGACTCGCTCTGATACCAAACTGATGCGGGACGGATAGAGGGACCGACTCTAAGTGTTGCGGACCTTATAATCTAAATGTAGACGCGACCAGCAACATACGAACACGGAGACACTTTGGCCCGACACTAAGAGTTCCTATGGGCTATACGTCGCTAACAGAAACACAAGCTCACTCGTCGTCCCAAGTGAGGGGAAATGCGGATCCGCGCGGTTGAGAAACCGACAGAGTCAAGGGTGGTCGACTCACTTCCGTGCTCGGATCGAGCCACGTGACGGGTCACTCTCTCGCTCACAGCGGTGACATGGACTCACAGGCTAGAATCCTAACGCACTCACAACGGCATATGACCATATACTAAACTAGCAAATGAACGCCAAGAAGTAAGACCGTTACCTCCATGCTCTCGGCGTGGGGAAGACAACCCCGGCCAAATCTGTACACCCGGTTAACAAATAGTACAGCGGTACAAATGTTTCGACCCACTCCACGTAGGGAGGTAACATATCACATGTGGGGACTGGGAGTATCGGGAATTGGGTTGACGGGCAGTATCTTGATGTTGCTCCGATGGTGCCGAGATCCGCATTTTGGTGCGGTCCAGACGGCATGATCAGAATGGGGCCCACGTGTTGCTCAATCCTTCGGACCTGATGGGGTGGGTCCCATGGTGATGGTGACACCTGGTGGTGCGCTTGCCTAGATGGTGGTCGGACTGGAACACCGGTCGGAGGCCGGGCGGCTCCGATCTTCACTTGTCGGTGGTGCTGGCCACGGATCTGCAACCTCTATTTTGCAGCGCACGACCCGGCGAGATCGGTTGCTGCGAACAGCACCGATGTCAGATCGGCACGAAACTAGCGCCGTTGGAAATCTCTCTCGAAATCCTTCGAGTCTCTATGACTCCATAAAATTTGTTGGGGCCGTACTTCTGATGGGAGACTTTAGAACCGGACTAATCTCTGTTTAAGATCTGGCCGGGCAGAAGTGAACTTTCCTGAGAGTTGGCGTTGACCGTGATGTAGACCTCCGAATTGGATGTTGAGCTATTCATGAAACTTGTCGAGGGGAGGGAGAGGAAAACGCGGATAATTTTGGTGAAGGATTTGGTTGAGGTTTGGTTGGAGAAAAGTATTTTATACTGCTGGGTGGTCGGATCTGAACAGTGGCAGACAGACTGAGTTGGGATCTAAAAGTGACTTTTTTGAAATTATAAACGAGATCCTAAATTCACAAGAATTTTTTTGGAAGAGTTATTAGATGGACAGAATCGCCAATAAAAATTACAACTCGTTCAGACATGAGGAAGGTGGGTTCATGGATGAACTATCAAGTTGCTACGACAAAAGACAGATTGCAGGCAGACCTGGAAGGAAGGGGAGTATGAAAATGAAAAAATGGAAAACATGGACTACAAGCTCCACCAATTTTTCTAGGACGTGGTGATGACCTCTATAACTCACCCTAAAGATTTGGAATGCAACAGATCTCGAGGAGGAAAGCTAAAATTCCGGGAATGGCCTGTTGTCTCGCAATTGGCAGAATACCGACGGTGGCGGTGGCAGTGGCGGTGCAACGGCGGCACGAAGGCGGCAGCGGCGGTGATGACGATCTCACGAACTGATAGAAGAGGCTTCACACCTCAAGATCACAGCCTTCCCAGCTACAGAAGGGGGAGAGAGGAGAGAGAGAGAGGGGCGGCCCTTGCCTTGTGGAAGAAATTCCAATATTTTCTTTGCATTAAAAAAATGAAAATGCATGCTATTTATGTGAAATAACAAAAGACACTAACTATCCCTAGATCTAGGGTTTGGGAGGGATAAAAGAGGGAGTCCACAATTTATTTCTTTCATGTGATTTGGAACTAAATAAAATAAACTAAAATTCCTAATATAATACTATATATGGGGGTGCCCCATTGACTTATGGCCTTCCAAATTTGAATTTTTGTTCCCTTTGTCCCCCCCTTGGTCCAACCTTTCTAGATGCCCACCTTGGAGGGTTGACAGACCCCACATGGGCCCAAGAGATGAGGTGGATCAATGGGAGAAGGGATGGGGGCCCACGAGACCCAGGTGGTCCCAACATACAAATAAACCCCTGTTATAATCCGAATTACAATCCGAATAAAACACACATTACACATACATATAGTCCAAATAAATACTATAAATACCGAGACTGAAGGGGGAGTCTCCAGACTGTCTCCGAGCCAGATGGAAGCCGATGTAGCCCGAGTTGTGCTCCGTGTACGGTACCGATGGCTCACCGATTCATGTCTCTCGCTCGCTCTAGTGTCCGCACCACTG
This sequence comes from Amorphophallus konjac, assembly GCA_022559845.1. Lineage (NCBI taxonomy): Eukaryota > Viridiplantae > Streptophyta > Magnoliopsida > Alismatales > Araceae > Amorphophallus > Amorphophallus konjac. Next base: position 226,604,148 of record CM040123.1, on the reverse strand, counting down.
TCGGACTAGTTTGAGACTGGTGACCGACTGTTGACAGGACCAGATCTGATTCAGCAATGTGTTGATGTGGTGCACCTGATCAGGTAGAAAATGTTGACTGCTCAAAGTCGACAGAAAAGCTATGCAGATCGGCGTAGAAGACCATTACAATTCGAGCCTAGAGATTCTGTTTTTGTGAGGATATCTCCGATGAATGGGGTGATGGGGTTTGGGAAGCGTGGAAAACTTAGACCCCAATATATTGGTCTGTTTCCTCTCCTGGAACGTTTGGGCCAAGTGGCGTATTGACTTCAGTTGCCATCGGCGATGCAAGCAATCCACGATGTGTTTCATGTTTCTCAATTAAGGAAATATATTCCTGATGCATCTCGTGTATTAGATGATTCGATGTGGCCTGAAGTGACAGCGGATTTATCCATGCCAGAGTATCCAATTCGCATTGATGATCATCGTGAACAACGACTGAGAAATAAGGTAATCCCTCTAGTAAAAGTAATATGGCAACGTCACTCGGGTAATGTGGCTACTTGGAAACATGAAGATGAAATGCGTCAGCAGTTTCCTTTCTTATTCATATAAGGTATATTTTCTTTCAGTTCTCTCCTTGTACTTCCTTTAAATTTTGAGGGCGAAATTTCTATTAGGAGGGAGGGACTGTAAGATCCGATAGTTAATTGATTCTTAATGGATCCTTATTGGTTTTGAAGTGTGGAAAGAATCGTGAATTTAGGCTATTTTATTGGGCTTAATGGGCCTAATCAAATTGTATAAGCTTTTAGAAATAAAATAATGCATATATACAATATTGCTTGTTTTAAAGCCTTTTAGCAATTTAAGGTTTTTCACAAAAAAAATAATATAATAAATCTTTTTTTTGCTCTCTCTCCCATCACCCTCTCTTTCTCTCCTACGTTCGACCCTCCTCTCTTCTCTTGCTCCCACGTGGTGTGCTCACCCCGGGGCGCTGCAGGACGTGCAGGTAGTGGTGTTGGCGAGCTCGAGATGTGGGAAGAGCGGTGGCGTCGTCCTGGAGACGGTCTGTGAAGCGTGGAGGCAGGAATCCACGTGAGAAGGTGCGGCGTTCTTCGTGTGGAACGTCGGGAGATCGGTGTTTTCGGCTTGAAATAGGTAGGGGGATGGTTACCCGACCTCGTTAGGATTGTTTTCCTGCCCATGGCCATCGTCCTTATGTCTTAAACGGCATGCACATCGTCATTTTGGTTTTTGGAACATGAACGTTGTATTTATGTTTTAATCCTTCCATGCCCATTGTAGTTATGTTTTTAGACATATAACTACTGTGGAATGATGGTGGCAAGGCAGGGAACATGTTAGATCTTCGTTTCCCATCGATTGGAATCGATTGGGAGGGGATGCCGTTGCATTCCCCACTTTTTCGGCTCTCTGGTAGGGTAGCGGTCCTACCAGAGACCGTTTATGAAAATCGGTATGGCGGTGGACCTTAGCGGTCCACAGATAAACCGTTTCCGACCTTGTAGTAGTCCACCCTTAGATTGGCTACTGACCTTGGCGGCCGAACCTTCGACCGCGTGTGATCGTTGACCCTGTAAGGCGGTGGAGCCTCGCAGTTCATTTGTAGACCGCTTATGCCCTCTAGCGACGTATCGTACAACTGCTTGTGGACCCTTCACGGCCCAAATATCGATCGCATGAGTACTTTTAACCTGTAGGGCAGTGTGATTCTAGCGGCCCATTAGTAGACCGCTTAGCATCATTTGGCGGTCAGTCGTTCGACCGTTTACGACTATAGCGGCCTTATATTAGACCGTTTATTTCCTACAGATTTCAAATTCAATCTTGTTCATTTAATTATACATTTAAGTACTGCATGTCCACCATGTTTAAATATTCTTATAAACTGTGCCATGTTTTTAGATCCCAATGGAATTCTTTTTTCTTTCCTTGTGATGGAACCACTTGTCATAGCCCGACGACCTCGAGTGTCGGCCCACCTGGGAGAGGTGGCAGGGTACTCCGGGTTTATGGTTTTTAAAGCTAGTTCCTGTGGGCCCCCTTGCTTGGCAGTAGAGTCCTACAGGGGAGAAAAACTAGCTAGAGGCATGGCTCAAGGCATTGAGCCTGTGTGTGCACACATGGTCAGGGGCTTGGACTGACACTGATGAGTGTGACCCTGACTAGTTCTTGTCCTTGGTTACTGTCATGTGTCTCGCTTGTCGCGATCCAGACTTGCGTAGATACTTGAGACGCCGTATAAGTCGTCAGTGAACGCGTCTCGTCTTCTTTCTGGTGGTCTTTTCTCTCTCTTATCACTTGGAATGGTTGAATTATTATTCTATTGGTAGATTTTGAGCACTCATGTTTAAATTAAATGGCATTTTAGTTAGCTGCCTTTGATTTATTCACATGCATCTTTAGCTTTATTTCCTATATGCTATTGCATGTTTAACTGCTTTATATCTAAGTTGCGAGGTAGGGATCCACGTGAACCCTACTGTCACGCCCCGAACCGATAGCAGCGGAACGTGTCGTTTGCTCGAAACGTGGCAGTTACAGTCGTGAATGATCAAGAGCAATCGCATAACACTAAAATAATTTTGAACAACAATATAGATTTTATTTCTAATATAAATCTCTTACAAGAACTTGTTTTCCAACTTAGAGACTCCATCACAATGGAAAGGAAGGGAACGACATACTACAGACTTAGACAAGATAACTGAAAAAGAGACGATAAGCTAACTTAGCTAGACAATACTATCTAGACTCAAGAAAGATAAAAGACTCGGGTTCACTAGTTTCTGAAGCTCGCTTGCACACTTGTCCCGCCCATGTGAGTCTCGGTCTCGCTAGCCACCTACTTACCTAAAAATGTTGGAATAAAACTGAGTGAGCGAACGCTCAGTAGGAAATTATATCTCAAGAACTAGCAATGGGTTTAAGTAATTACAATTTTTCATATGTAAATGCAATATGGCTATGCATGTAGGAAGAACTGAGCAAGTGAATTAAAAATAATCAATAGAATAACAAGTCGTATAAAACATCCAAGTGAGTCTTAAACAAGAGATATTCATGAGAGACTTTATAGATTATTGGCTATTTCAAGCAAGTACTTTGCCCGTGTCGGGCCACGCTAGTAAAGTCACGCAAGTCGAGTCACGCACGCGAGAAAGAGAGAGAGTGTGGAATGCCAAAGATCAAGAGAAAGAGTACTTCGGTGCAATGCAAGACACCGTGATCATTACAACTCCCATGGGCACTAGTACTTTTGGGTGCTCCTCCCAGGACCAGATCGGGCCCTTATATGCACAGCATTAAAGATAGATCTAGACATCCACGATAGTTTATAGCCAATAAGGAGTTTCAAGAACAAGCTTTAATAGCATGATAAGATAAGATTTTCATGGAATTCAAGGGCAAGGCCCTTGAGTAAGGACATACTGGCGATAAAATCAACGCGAAGCATATAAACCAAGACATGTCGATAAACTTGGGTGGAATTGGTTCCCTAACTTGGGTACCATGACAATTAAGTGTCCATATCTAGATGGTCACCTATTGGATATAGAATTGAGGTCTATAAGAACAGCCTTTAAATATCATGATGTTTTTACACCATTAAGAATATTCTCATGATATCCATTAGCCTATCATAAGGGCCGGTATGCCATGTTTCTATAGAGTGACATGGCAAAATAGTGTGAAAGGTTTTTATGGTACAACCCGCTCAGTCGGCCTTGAGGGAATCCAAGGCTCGAGGAGTCTTACGGAGGTCTCTATGACTAACTTGCTAGTCCAAAGGAACGGAATGTCCAATGCAGAGCTTGTATGTTACTGAGAATTAGTGGGTAAATGATAAAACACCATGAAACATGGGACTATATTCACGGACTGGAATATAGTGCCGAAATATATATAAATATATATATATATGAAACCCTCGGTTAACAGTAACAGTGTAAAATAGTATCACAGGAAAATAGCGACTTAATATAAGTCGTTACTTCTAAAATTAACGCCTTTCTCAGGGGCGTTTATTTACAATTTGACGACTTATAAATCAGTCGTCCATTCTGTATTTCTATTTTTGCAGAATTTAGATAATTATGGAATATTAACAAAAACGCGCCCTGGACAGGGGCGTTACTTTTCAATTAGCGCCCTGGTCTGGGGCGTCAGTTCAGTAGGAGACGACCTAGACAAGGTCGTGAATTCAAGAATTTACCAATTTTCAGATAATAAAATTTCAGGAAAAAGGGTACATGATCATGACAGGAAAAATAGCAGGATTTCACAGGTATACTCATGCAATATATTAGATTCATGGTTACATAGATATTAAATTTTAAACGTGGGTATTTATTAATTACATGTAATTGACGACTTCTCGGCAGGGCGTCAAAACAATAATTAGCGCCCTAGTGTGGGTCGCTTCTTTAAATTAGCGCCCTTGCCAAGGGTGTTTCCTTTTGAAATTACATAGAAAACATCTGAAACCACAATAAAACTATATGCATGCACGACCGATGATATTATTAAGATCTTAAGCTAGTTTGGGCTACGATCTTGAGAAAACCTACCTTAGGATAATCTGGTTGACGGTACTGGAGGAACTTGAAAGAGACTGATGAGATTACGATACTCTGTAAAAACAGAGTGTCCTGAGAACAACTACACACGAACTCAAACAGCATCAAGCAATAGCATCCCTTAGGTGATGCGAAGGTGATAGTAGATGAGAATTAGGAAGATGTTCCTAGGCTTCAAATGCAGAGATTAATAGCCTTCTTCACAGTAATCGCAAGAAGATGGCAGAGGATGAAGAATACTCGTTCTTCGGCTTAGACAGGAGTCTTCCTCACGCTGCAAGCGACTTGCAGAAGCAGAAGAAGAAGAAAACGAACTATCATTATCTTCCTTAAACCGTGACTGAAGGAAAAGAAGAACACTACCTGTTCTTCGTGCACGGCAGCAGCAGACGAACGCCAAAATACCGATCAGGCTTCATTAGGGAGTATTTATAGAGTTTTTAGGATCGTAATGGAGTTAGTGTTGTATTGGAAGTAATATTTCCCTAATAGAGCTCTTACCCTATTCAATCTTCCTCGTAGTTATCCAGAAACTTGCTCTAGATAGTCTCCTGGGTCGAACGAAACTCAAACTGAATTAACGTCCTAAGTGAGGGCGATATTTTAAATTGACGCCTTGTCAAGCGTCGTTTCTTGTATAAAATGCGCCCAGGTGGAGGGCGTTTCCTTTCCTTTCCTTAATTTTATTTCCCATCGTTTGAAATTTGACGCCCTAGGGTGTAGGCATCCTTTTTAAATTAACGCCTTAGACAGAGGCGTTTCCTTTTGAATTAGCGCCTTGATAAAAGACGTTATTTTCCTCTTGATTAATGATTTACTCATTTAGGCTCTTTGTCATCTATTTACTTATCTTTTATTTTAATTTTATTTATTTAAAAATCTTATTTGTATCAGGGTTGCTACATTGCATTAAATGCCTTACTTAAAAATAACTTGTTATTTACTAACCCTCATATACCCATTAATAATTTGTATGTATATAGGGATTTTATTCCTCATAATTTGTTTAACTTTTATTAGTCCTTGTCCTAGGAATCAGAGGCAGGTTCGATCTGAGCAACCCTATAGGAATATCACTTGACCATTTATTTATTTGAATAAATTTTAATTTATTAAACATTATATAGTTATAAGAGTATGTATATCATTATGTATATTTTTATTCCGATTCTAAAATTACCGGGCGTTACACCCTCCGCCACTTAAAAGAATTTGGTCCCCAAATTCACATCATCTTCCATTCCTAACAGAGAACTTATTATGAGCTTATACAGAAGAAATCTTAAGTATGGAAAAAGAGCTAGTTTATGATTTCGGGTGAGGGGTACCTTCCGTAACTTTCCCTTTGGCAAGTTTGGTTAAATCTTGAACTCCTCTTGGAGACTTCTTGGTTAGAATAGGGCATTCTGCTATCTTATGATCTAAGCTCCCGCAACGTAGACACGCTCCCGAACTCCACCAACACTTCTTCGATTTGTGACCATATCTTCCACAAGATTTACACTTATCTTGCGAGCGATCTGCCGAAGCTTCCTTATTACACTTCTTACATTTCTGGCATTTCTTACACCTTTGTGAAATATCATCCTCGTTTATCCTTTTCTTAGTAACGGTGAACTTTTTAGAGTCATCTGTTTGATCCTTCCCTTCAACTCTTTCTTTTTCTTCCACCATTTTCTCTAGCTCTTGAACTCTCTTGACAAGGTCTGCGTAAGCTTGGATATCCACTAAGATCATCTCATGAACAAAGCTTGGCTTAGATGCTTCCATTTTATCTAGGTTCCTGCAAAGATAATTGGGGAGATAATTTATTTACTCAAGAATTAATATTATTGAAATGTAAATATTTTATCTTTCTTTTATAACTTTAACCCCAAGTTCTACCCATCTCTCACAGAATTCCTATAGGATGACCGGCAACGTTACTCAACCTATCACTTGGACTTAACACTCTAAGGACTTTGAAAACCGAAACTCTAATATGACTGACAAGGATACTTGACCTATCATTGAAACCTAATTACTTGAGGATGTGAAAGCTGAAGCTCTGATAGGACTGACAAGGATACTTGACCTATCATTCGAACCAAATAACTGGAGGATATGAAAGCCGAAGTTCTGATATGACCAACAAGGATGACCTATCCTTGGGACTTAATAACTAGAGGATATCACAACTGGAGGATGTGAAAGCCAAAGCTCTGATATGACTAATCAAGGATGACCTATCCTTGGGACTTAATAACTGGAGGATATGAAAGCCGAAGCTCTGATATGACTGACAAGGATGACCTATCCTTGGGACTTAATAACTGGAGAATATAACAACTGGAGGATGTGAAAGCCGAAGCTCTGATATGACTGACAAGGATGACCTATCCTTGGGACTTAATAACTGGAGGATATAACAACTGGAGGATGTGAAAGCCGAAGCTCTGATACCACCTCTGTCACGCCCCGAACCGATAGCAGCGGAACGTGTCGTTTGCTCGGAACGTGGCAGTTACAGTCGTGAATGATCAAGAGCAATCGCATAAGACTAAAATAATTTTGAACAACAATAGAGATTTTATTTCTAATATAAATCTCTTACAAGAACTTGTTTTCCAACTTAGAGACTCCATCACAATGGAAAGGAAGGGAACGACATACTACAGACTTAGACAAGATAACTGAATAAGAGACGATAAGCTAACTTAGCTAGACAATACTATCTAGACTCAAGAAAGATAAAAGACTCGGGTTCACTAGTTTCCGAAGCTCGCTTGCACACTTGTCCCGCCCGTGTGAGTGTCGGTCTCGCTAGCCACCTGCTTACCTGAAAATGTTGGAATAAAACTGAGTGAGCGAACGCTCAGTAGGAAATTATATCTCAAGAACTAGCAATGGGTTTAAGTATTTATAATTTTTCATATGTAAATGCAATATGGCTATGCATGTAGGAAGAACTGAGCAAGTGAAATAAAACTAATCAATAGAATAACAAGTCGTATAAAACATCCAAGTGAGTCTTAAACAAGAGATATTCATGAGAGACTTTATAGATTATTGGCTATTTCATGCAAGTACTTTGCCCGTGTCGGGCCACGCTAGTAAAGTCACGCAAGTCGAGTCACGCACGCGAGAAAGAGAGAGAGTGTAGAATGCCAAAGATCAAGAGAAAGAGTACTTCGGTGCAATGCAAGACACCGTGATCATTACAACTCCCATGGGCACTAGTACTTTTGGGTGTTCCTCCCAGGACCAGATCGGGCCCTTATATGCACAGCATTAAAGATAGATCTAGACATCCACGATAGTTTATAGTCAATAAGGAGTTTCAAGAACAAGCTTTAATAGGATGATAAGATAAGATTTTCATGGAATTCAAGGGCAAGGCCCTTGAGTAAGGACATACTGGCGATAAAATCAACGCGAAGCATATAAACCAAGACATGTCGATAAACTTGGGTGGAATTGATTCCCTAACTTGGGTACCATGACAATTAAGTGTCCATATCTAGATGGTCACCTATTGGATATAGAATTGAGGTCTACAAGAACAACCTATTAATGGCATGATGTTCTTACCCCATTAAGAATATTCTCATGATATCCATTAGCCTATCATAAGGGCCGGTATGCCATGTTTCTATAGAGTGACATGGTAAAATAGTGTGAAAGGTTTTTATGGTACAACCCGCTCAGTCGGCCTTGAGGGAATCCAAGGCTCGAGGAGTCTTACAGAGGTCTCTATGACTAACTTGCTAGTCCAAAAGAATAGAATGTCCAATGGAGAGCTTGTATGTCACTGAGAATTAGTGGGTAAACGATAAAACACCATGAAACATGGGACTATATTTACGGACTGGAATATAGTGCTGATATATATATATATATAAATATATACATATATGAAACCCTCGGTTAACAGTAACAGTGTAAAATAGTATCAGAGGAAAATAGCGACTTAATATAAGTCGTTACTTCTAAAATTAACGCCTTTCTCAGGGGCGTTTATTTACAATTTGACGACTTATAAATCAGTCGTCCATTCTGTATTTCTATTTTTGCAGAATTTAGATAATTATGGAATATTAACAAAAATGCGCCCTAGACAGGGGCGTTACTTTTCAATTAGCGCCCTGGTCTGGGGCGTCAGTTCAGTAGGAGATGTCCTAGACAAGGTCGTGAATTCAAGAATTTACCAATTTTCAGACAATAAAATTTCAGGAAAAAGTGTACATGATCATGACAGGAAAAAGTGCAGGATTTCACAGGTATACTCATGCAATATATTAGATTCATGGTTACATAGATATTAAATTTTAAACGTGGGTATTTATTAATTACATGTAATTGACGACTTCTCGGCAGGGCGTCAAAACAATAATTAGCGCCCTAGTGTGGGTCGCTTCTTTAAATTAGCGCCCTTGCCAAGGGCGTTTCCTTTTGAAATTACATAGAAAACATCTGAAACCACAATAAAACTATATGCATGCACGACCGATGATATTATTAAGATCTTAAGCTAGTATGGGCTACGATCTTGAGAAAACCTACCTTAGGATAATCTGGTTGACGGTACTGGAGGAACTTGAAAGGGACTGATGAGATTACGATACTCTGTAAAAACAGAGTGTCTTGAGAATAGCTACACACGAACTCAAACAGCATCAAGCAGTAGCAGCCCTTAGGTGATGCGAAGGTGATAGTAGATGAGAATCAGGAAGATGTTCCTAGGCTTCAAACGCAGAGATTAACAGCCTTCTTCACAGTAATCGGAAGAAGATGGCAGAGGATAAAGAATACTCGTTCTTCGTCTTAGACAGGAGTCTTCCTCACGCTGCAAGCGACCTGCAGAAGCAGAAGAAGAAGAAAACGAACGATCATTATCTTCCTTAAACCGTGACTGAAGGAAAAGAAGAACACTACCTGTTCTTCGTGCACGACAGCAGCAGACGAATGCCAAAATAGCGATCAGGGCTTGATTAGGGAGTATTTATAGAGTTTTTAGGATCGTAATGGAGTTAGTGTTGTATTGGAAGTAATATTTCCCTAATAGAGTTCTTACCCTATTCAATCTTCCTCGTAGTTATCCAGAAACTTGCTCTGGATAGTCTCCTGGGTCGAACGAAACTCAAACTGAATTAACGTCCTAAGTGAGGGCATTATTTTAAATTGACGCCTTGTCAAGCGTCGTTTCTTGTAGAAAACGCGCCCAGGTGGAGGGCGTTTCCTTTCCTTTCCTTAATTTTATTTCCCATCGTTTGAAATTTGACTCCCTAGGGTGTAGGCGTCCTTTTTAAATTAACGCCTTAGACAGAGGCGTTTCCTTTTGAATTAGCGCCTTGATAAAAGGCGTTATTTTCCTCTTGATTAATGATTTACTCATTTAGGCTCTTTGTCATCTATTTACTTATCTTTTATTTTAATTTGATTTATTTAAAAATCTTATTTGTATCAGGGTTGCTATATTGCATTAAATGCCTTACTTAAAAATAACTTGTTATTTACTAACCCTCATATACCCATTAATAATTTGTATGTATATAGGGATTTTATTCCTCATAATTTGTTTAACTTTTATTAGTCCTTGTCCTAGGAATCAGAGGCAGGTTCGATCTGAGCAACCCTATAGGAATATCACTTGACCATTTATTTATTTGAATAACTTTTAATTTATTAAACATTATATACTTATAAGAGTATGTATATCATTATGTATATTTTTATTCCTATTCCAAAATTACCGGGCGTTACACCTACTGAGTCTTTGTTGTGAGACTCACCCTTCCTTTTCAGGTGAGCCAGAGCAGCAAACTGCTAGTTTCTCCCGTGCTTTTGGAGGGAAGCCTTAGACGCCAACAATGGTCGGTCCTTTCGTCAGTCTTTTGTTTTCTTTCGGCTGGGGTATGCCCCGTGTAGTTGTTTATTTTGACACTTGTACAGTGTCGGACTTGTGATATATGGATCTGGACTAATATGTATAATCATAGCACTCTATTATTTAATTTTGCTTCCGCTCAAAAATTGCCATTTTATAAATGCGCGTGTGATTCCAATTCATTATGCACCTCCTCGACCAATCCTCCCAACCCTTCTGAGGCCTCATCAGCCTCTTGGGTGGCATCTCCGAGTTCTTAGTATCAGTTTACCGGTATCCAGATCTCCGGGTCGTTACAATCACGGTGCCCCCATTTCATCGCGAGCAGCTCTCATCGATGCCGTGTCTCTCTCTTCTCTACTCCATGCACAAGGGCCACTTCTGTTCTGTCACGTCCCGAGTGTGAAAGGAACATGGAGATGCGTGACGAGTTTATATCAATCATGTCAATCAGAGCGCAAGTGTATTCGACACACATAGACAGAGCGCGTAAAAGTAATGATAACCAAGTCCTTTATTAATCATAAACCTTCTAATATTTCCATTACAACTCTTAATGTAAACACTAGGACTCAATAAAAGAAAAGTACAATGGATGACGCAAGATATTAGAAAAGACAGGACTAGATAACACTTTGACAGTTAGAATGGCTCTAAACTCTTCACTCTTGTCCTTCCCCATCTGAATAAGTCTCGTCATCGGAATTACCTAAAAAATAGGGGAAAACACTAGGTGAGTGAGCGCTTAGTAGGAATTATATCTCAAGTGCTAACTTGCTTTAAGTGAATTACATGTTGCATGAATGCAAGTATAGCTATGCATGTTCGCATGAAAAGACATTAGGACGAATGTATAGCAAGGCATAATAGCGTGGACTAGCAAGAATTTTCAAGATTTCATGAGGACTATATCATGAAAAACAAGCATGTACATTTATCAAGTCATGTTCAGAATTGACTATCATGTTTCAAGCAAGCAAGTATATACCCCTTCCGGGTCACGCATGTCATGTCACATCAAGTCAGGTACAAGTACAAGAGTTGGTGGAATGCCATTTATCTAGAACGATGAGTACTTCGGTGCAATGTCACACCGTGATCAATAATAGCTCCCATGGGCACAAGTACTTTCGGGTGCTCCTCCCAGGACCAGATCGGGCCCTATATACCTAAGCATTGAGTCATGTATTTCGACATCCACTTTAGTTATAGCCAATATAGAGTTCAACGGAATGAATATTTGTAGGAATATAAGGTAGATCTTGTGGAATAGAATCATAAGGATAGAACTTTTCATTTAAGGACATACTACGGTCAAGTTGGTACAATCACGCTACTCATAGAAGCTGGGTGGATTTGGCTCCCTAGTGGGTGCCAAGAGAACAAGAATAAGCACTCATATTCATATGATTGCTCATCCTTTGTACATGATAAGGTAGGAAGTACTAGTGTCCTCATGTAGGGCACTAAATCTTTAAGTGATAGCAATGGTATGGTTTCCCATTCCATTAACATAAGAACACGGTTTCCATCTAGCATACCATGAGGGCCGGGTTACCATGTTTCTCTAGAGCAACATGGCAATCAAAAAGTGTCATGGGTTTTAGTGGTACAACCTGCTCAATCCGCCTTGAGGGAATCCAAGGCTACGAGGTGTCTTATGGAGGTCTCTATGATAAACTTGCCAGTCCAAAAGAAGGAATATCCCGCGGAGGGCTCATCTATCACCGAGAAATAATGATGTAATCAATAAAACATCGTGAAACGTGAGACTATACTCATGGACTGGAATATAGTGCCTATATACATAATGGGTTATAGAAAACCACGAAAATCAGGAATCAGGTAAATAGAGCCTGGGGTCAAGTCTTCATTTTATGAAATAGCGCCCTGGGCAGGGTCGCTAGTTCATTAAATAACGACTCTTGATTAAGTCGATGTATCCAGGTTATATATATACATTTCTACATATTTTCAGAATTTTCATGTGCAGGTAAATGTCGCCTTGGCTTAAGTCTTCAATTCAGCATATAGCGCCCTAGTCAGGGGTGCCATATTTAAAAATAATGGCAGGGTGCCTGTCGTGATTTCAATATCAGATATATTTTGGTCATGAACAGTAGCACTTTTCCAATAAAAATAATTTTGCATGAATGAAAACATGGATAGGTAGAGAAAAATAGCAGGAATCAAGCTATATACTCATGCATTAGAGTAGATGTCATGGTTCACAATTATTAAATTTTGAACATGGATATTTATTAAATAGCTAATAGAATAGCGACTGTTTACACGGTTGTTAATCGAAATAGCGCCCTGACCAGGGTCGCTATTTACTGTGTATGCAGAAACCATGAAATCTTATATTGCAGGTCTTCTGCTTATATCTAACGACCTATATGCATGCAGAAGACTTATTAATCACATGGTTTTGCTTAGGACTTGAGAACACCTACCTTGTAGTGATCTGGATGATAGAATCGTGAAGATATTGAAGGATCAACAACAAGAATAACCACAGAAACGGGACTCTATTTGCAATAGAGAAACATGATGTAAAGTAACGGCAGCAGGAAGAACATGATCTTAGCAACTGCAGCTTCGGAGGAAGATGAATAATGGCAGCAGTAGTAGAACTGCAACCGTAGGTAGACGATCCCTTGATAGCACCAGAGAAAGAAGCAGTAGGCTTCTCCCACGGCAACCTCAACGGAAGGAAGAAGGGGCCTTCTTCTTCTCACAGCAGTAACAACAGTAGTTGCAGCACGTCGACAGATGAAGAGTAGCAGCAGGGATAAGAGGAAGCGATGGTTCCTCTTCACGATACAGGCTGCAATAGAGGAGGAAGTTGAAGCTTCTTCCTTCACGTACGATGTAAAAATCTAGAGGTAGTAGCCTTGGCAAGGTTTTGGAGGAATATATTTATAGGGTAGAGAATCCTAACGGGTTTAAGAGTTTGATTAGAAATCAAAGTTTCCATGGAAGGAATCCTATTCATATTTAAACTTCCCTACGTGTTAATCTTTCCAGATCAAACCCTTCCCGAACGGCAACCAGCATTGTAGTTCGAACGAAACACTACAGTCGGATTTTCCCTTTTTACTCTGTAGGAAATAGTGCCCATGATAGGGGTGCCCTTCATGTAAATAGCGCCTAGGATAGGGGCGCCCTTCATCTAAATGGCACCCCCATGAGGGGTCTTCAATTCATCAATTAGCGCCCCCTTGAGGGGTCTTCAATTAATTGGCACCCTAAGAGGAGGCGCCCTTCATCTTTGGCCCATTAGGGTTTAAGGGTAAGGCCCATTAGGGTGTATATGAAGTCTAATAGCGTAGGTTGCATTGGATATACGGCGTGGGCCTTGGTCATTGGTTAGTTTTTAATCTATTTAGGATTTCATTCCTTTAATTCACCAAGGTTGATACACCCTCCCCCACATAAAAGAATTTTGTACCCAAATTCAATTGTACATATGTATAAATGTGGAGGGCGCAGGGTACGTACCATTTAGAATAAGTCTGGGAATCGCTTCTTCATGGATTCCTCGGTCTCCCACGTGGCTTCTTGTTCTGAGCATTTACTCCTTTGAACTTTAATCATGGGAATTGTCTTATTCTTTAACGTACGAACCTCCTGATCAAGGATCTTCAATGGTCTTTGTTCATAAGTGAGATCCTTTTGTATCACCAAGTCTCCATGATCTATGATATGTGATGGATCATGCACATATTTCTTCATCATGGATATATGGAGCACATTATGCACGTCAGACAATTGAGGAGGCAAGACAATGCAGTAGGCAACTTCGTCAACTCTTTCTAACACCTCAAAAGGTCCAATATATCTTGGTGTAAGCTTGCCTTTAACACTGAATCTTCTAATTCCTTGCCCTGGAGAAATCTTAAGAAATACATGATCTCTGACCTAGAATTTGATATCTCTCCTTCGGGTGTCGGCATAGGCCTTTTGTCTAGATTGAGCTACTTGAAGTCTTTCTCTAATCAGTTGGATCTTCTCTGAAGTATCTCTAACCAAGTCTGGGCCTAGTAGTTATTTCTCGCCAACTTCATTCCAGCATATGGGTGATCGACAACTCCTTCCGTATAAGGCTTCGAAAGGTGCCATCTGTATACTTGCCTGGTAGCTATTGTTGTATGCAAACTCGATCAAAGGCAAGTGATCATGCCAGCTTCCACCAAAATTAATGATGCAAGCTCTGAGCATATCTTCTACTACCTGATTTGTTCTCTCGGTCTGACCATCCGTCTAAGGATGAAAGACTGTACTAAAGTTAAGTGTTGTCCCCAACGAATGTTGTAGACCCTTCCAAAAATGAGAAGTAAAATGAGGGTCTCGGTCAGACACGATTGAAACAGGAACTCCATGAAGTCTGACTATCTCCTTGATGTATAATGCAGTAAGAACGTCAACTGACCATCGGCTCTTGATTGACAAGAAATCTGCCGACTTGGTCAATCGATCTATGATGACCCATATTCTATCATGTCCTCCTTTAGATTTTGACAGACCCATTATGAAGTCCATACCGATATCCTCCCACTTCCACTTGGGAATATCCAGAGGATGAAGCTTCTCGACAGGTTTTTGGTGTTCTGCCTTAACTTGTTGACAAGTGAGACAACGAGACACGAAATCTGCTACCTCTCTTTTCATGTTAGGCCACCAAAAGATCCGCTTCAAGTCTTGGTACATCTTGGTAGATCCAGGATGTATCGTGTACCTTGATCTGTGAGCTTCTTCTAATATCGTCTTCTTTAGTTCTGCACAATCTGACATATAAATTCTCTCTCTGAATAATAGTCTTCCATCTGTTGCTAGTTTGAAATCAGATCGCTCTTCTATCTTACCCTTCATTTCCACTAATACTGGGTCGTTATCTTGAAGGCCTTGTATTTCAGAGAGTAAATCGGGTTGTATCCTCATATGTGATAGAGTAATACACATGTTTGCCTCGTCCATACTTAGGTTGAGTTTAGATAATTGTTCTAACACTTTCCACTCCTGAATCATACAATTGGCTAATAACGCTCTTGGCTTTCGACTAAGAGCATCGGTCACAGGATTACCCTTTCCAGGATGATATTGGATTGTGAAGTCGAAGTCCTTAAGATATTCCAGTCAACGTCTCTGTCTCATATTCAATTCCTTTTGAGAGAAGAGGTACTTGAGACTCTTATGGTCGGAGTATACAATGAATTGCACTCCATATAGGTAATGTCTCCAGATCTTTAGTGCAAATACTAGTGCAGCCAATTCTAGGTATTGGACCGGGTAGTTCTCTTTATGCTTCTTCAGTTGTCTGGAAGAGTAGGCTATGGCTCTTCCTTGTTGCATTAATACACATCCGAGGCCAATGCCTGACGCATCGGTGTATACCTCGAATTTATCTCCTTCTATCGGTAAAGTCAAAACCGGGGCAGTAGTCAAGTGATCCTTTAGAGCTCAAAAACTGCTTTCATAATCTTCGCTCCATTCTTAACGGATCTCCTTGCGAGTTAGCCTAGTAAGTGGTATGGCGATCTTGGAGAAATCCTTAATGAATCGCCTATAATAGCCTGCAAGACCCAAGAAACTTCAGATCTCGCTAGCATTGGTTGGTCTTTCCCAGTTCTTCACAGCTTCCACCTTTGATGGATCTACTAATAACCCATCCTTGGAGATTACATGTCCTAGGAAGGATACCTCTTCTAACCAAAATTCACATTTGCTAAGCTTTCCATATAATTGATTCGTCTTTAATATCTGTAATGAAATCCTCAAATTCTCTTCATGCTCTTCCTTGGTCTTCGAATAGATTAATATGTCATCAATAAAGACCACCATGAACTGATCTAGATGAGACCTGAATATGCTATTCATCAACTGCATAAAGGCTGCAGGGGCATTTGTTAGTCCAAAAGGCATAACAACAAATTCATAGTGCCCATACCTGCTTCTGAACGCGGTCTTATCAATGTCCTCATCTTTGATTCTCAGTTGTTGATATCCTGACCTGAGATCAATCTTAGAGAAATACTTAGATCCAGATATCTGATCAAACAATTCATCGATTCTCGGTAGTGGATACTTATTTTTGATAGTGAGATGATTCAACTGTCCATAGTCGATGCATAGCCTCATGGATCCATCCTTTTTCTTAACAAATAATACAGGTGCTCCCCACGGGAAAGTGCTTGGTCTGATAAATCCTTTCTTCAGAAGCTCCATCAATTGTTCCTTTAACTCCTTGAGCTCAGTAGGGGACATCCTATAAGGTGCCTTAGAAACTGGACCAGCACCAGGGACAAGGTTAATGGTGAAGGCCACTTCTCTTTGTGGGGGTAATCCAGGCAAATCTTCTGGAAATACATCTGGGAACTCCCGAACTACCGGGATATCTTTTATCTTGGTCTCCTTAGTCTCCTTTATGGTGACAAAAGTAAGGAAAGATATACACCCTTTCTTTATAAGCTTGCTAGCTCGGAGAGATAAAATAAAAGGTGACTTGTTCCGACTCTTAGGGCTAGTGTAGACAAGTTCTGAAAACTCCTTCAAAGTTACCTTGCCTTCACGGCAATCGACAACAGCCTTATGTGTAGATAGCCAATCGGCTCCTAAGATAACATCGTATCCTTTTAAGTCTAGACATATTAAGTCTACTGGCAGATTTTTCCCTTTTACCATAACTCTATAATTGGAATAGTGGTGTGAGATATCGGATTCATTTCCGAGTGGGGTTGCAATTCCTAGATCTATCCACTCCGGTTCCATAGGTAATGGATCAACAAACTTCTTTGAAACAAAAGAGTGCGATGCACCGGTATCAAACAAGACATGAGCATCCTTGGAACAAATCTTGAGTGCACCTTCCACTAGTCTGCCTTCCTCTTATTCTGCCTCCTAAAGAGCTTGCAGACGTGCATTCTTCTTCACCGGGCGCTTTTCATCTCCGACTTGATCATTGAGTAATAGACAATCGGGAATCCGATGTTCACGGCTCCCACAATGGAGGTAAGCTTCGAGTCTTCTCCAGCATTCCTCGGCCCTATGACCGGTCTTGTCACAATGTTTACACACCTCCTTAGAAGGTGTTGGAGAAAGGTTTGGTCTTCTTGAACTTTTGCTGTTGGGAGGGAGTACCTCCATCATTGGCTCTCTTCTTATTGAAGGAGGGCTTGAAATTTCCAGGACTTATAATAGGCTCTTTCTTATTCTTTCCACTGATCTTGTCTGATAGCTCCGTGGCATCTTCTAATAGTTGAGCTCTTCGAACCATATCTGAATAGACTTGAATGTCCATCGGCGCCAGTTGGGTGATATATTGAGGTCGAAGCCCATTGAGAAACCTTCTTCCTTTCATCTTCTCGATACTTACTAAATGTTTCACGTACCTTGATAGCTTAGAGAATTGGGCCTCATATTCGGCCACTGACAGAGTTCTCTGTTTGAGTGAGGTGAATTCTACAGCTTTCTTTTCTTGCACACGGTCGGAAAAGTATTTGTTATTGAAGTGCTCGGTGAACTCCGCCCATGTAATGGGTTCTTCATCCAAGGTGGCTTCTATGGACTCCCACGAGGAACGGGCGTCCCTTTCCTATTGGAAAGTGGCTAACAACACCTTTTCTTCATCCGTGCATTGCATAACACGAAAAATCCTTTCCACTTGTCGGAGCCAATGCTCGGCATCATCGGGGTTGGATGAGCCAACAAACTTTGGTGGATTCATATTTCTGAAACTACGGTGGAGATCACCAGCTCCACGGTTTACCGCACCTTGCGCCACTTGCTGTAGCGCCTGAGTCATGTCTTAAATAGTGCGTATCATGTTACGCCACTGGGCACGTTCGGCGGCCATCTTCCTACAAAAATTTTAAATAACTAATCAATATGAGATTGACCAAGAGTTTGAGTCCCCAAGTTACCTTAACCCATGGTTCTACCCAATCTCACTGGGTAAAGGTTTAAACCTATCCTTGGACTTAGGTTTCCTAGGAATTGAATATCCTAGGCTCTGATACCACAAAAATTGTCACGTCCCAAGCGCGGAAGGAACCTGGAGATGCGTGATGAGTTTATATCAATCATGTCAATCAGAGCATAAGTGTATTTGACACACATAGATAGAGCGTGCACAAGTAATGATAACCAAGCCCTTTATTAATCATAAACCTTCAAATATTTCTATTACAACTCTTAATGAAAACACTAGGACTCAATAAAAGAAAAGTACAATGGATGACTCAAGAAATTAGAAAAGATAGGACTAGATAACACTTTGACAGTTGGAATGGCTCTAAACTATTCACACTTGCCCTTCCCCATCCGAATGAGTCTCGTCATCGGAATTATCTGAAAAATAGGGAAAAACACTAGGTGAGGGAGCGCTCAGTAGGAATTATATCTCAAGTGCTAGCTTGCTTTAAGTAAATTACATGTTGCATGAATGCAAGTATAGCTATGCACGTTCACATGAAACGACATTAGAACGAATGTATAGCAAGGGATAATAGCATGGACTAGCAAGAATTTTCAAGATTTCATGAGGACTATATCATGAAAAATAAGCATGTACATTTATCAAGTCATGTTCAGAATTGGCTATCATGTTTCAAGCAAGCAAGTATATACCCCTTCCGGCACACGCATGTCATGTCACGTCAAGTCAGGTACAAGTACAATAGTTGGAGCAATGCCATTTATCTAGAACGACGAGTACTTCGGTGCAATGCCACACCGTGATCAATAATAGCTCCCATGGGCACAAGTACTTTCGGGTGCTCCTCTCAGGACAAGATCGGGCCCTATATGCGCAAGCATTGAGTCATGTATTTCGACATCCACTTTAGTTATAGCCAATATAGAGTTCAACGGAATGAATATTTGTAGGAATATAAGGTAGATCTTGTGGAATAGAATCATAAGGATAGAACTTTTCATGTAAGGATAAACTTCGGTCAAGTTGGTACAATTACGATGCTCATAGAAGCTGGGTGGATTTGGCTCCCTAGTGGGTGCCAAGGGAACAAGAATAAGCACTCATATTCACATGATTGCTCATCCTTTGTACATGACAAGGTAGGGAGTACTAGTGTCCTCATGTAGGGCACTAAATCTTTAAGTGATAGCAATGGTATGGTTTCCCATTCCATTAACTTAAGAACACGGTTTCCATCTAGCATACCATGAGGGCCGGGTTACCATGTTTCTCTAGAGCAACATGGCAATCAAAAAGTGTCATGGGTTTTAGTGGTACAACCTGCTCAATCCGCCTTGAGGGAATCCAATGCTACGAGATGTCTTATGGAGGTCTCTATGATAAACTTGCCAGTCCAAAAGAAGGAATATCCCGCGGAGGGCTCATCTATCACCGAGAAATAATGATGTAATCAATAAAACATCGTGAAATGTGAGACTATACTCATGGACTGGAATATAGTGCCTATATACATAATGGGTTACAGAAAACCACGAAAATCAGGAATCAGGTAAATAGCGCCTGGGGTCAAGTCTTCATTTTATGAAATAGCGCCCTGGGCAGGGTCGCTAGTTCATTAAATAACGACTCTTCATTAAGTCGATGTATCCAGGTTATATATATACATTTCTACATATTTTCAGAATTTTCATGTGCAGGTAAATGCCGCCTTGGCTTAAGTCTTCAATTCAGCATATAGCGCCCTAGTCAGGGGTGCCATATTTAAAAATAATGGCAGGGTGCCTGTCGTGATTTCAATATCAGATATATTTTGGTCATGAACAGTAGCACTTTTCCAATAAAAATAATTTTGCATGAATGAAAACATGGATAGGTAGAGAAAAATAGCAGGAATCAAGCTGTATACTCATGCATTAGAGTAGATGTCATGGTTCACAGTTATTAAATTTTGAACATGGATATTTATTAAATAGCTAACAGAATAGCGACTGTTTACACGGTTGTTAATCAAAATAGCGCCCTGACCAGGGTCACTATTTACTGTGTATGCAGAAACCATGAAATCCGATATTGCAGGTCTTCTACTGATATCTAACGACATATATGCCTGCAGAAGACTTATTAATCACATGGTTTTGCTTAGGACTTGAGAACACCTACCTTGTAGTGATCTGGATGATAGAATCGTGAAGAGATTGAAGGATCAACAACAAGAATAACCACAGAAATGGGACTCTGTTTGCAACAAAGAAACGGGACGTAAAGTAACGGCAGCATGAAGAAGATGATCTTAGCAACTGCAGCTTCGGAGGAAGATGAATCACGGCAGTAGTAGCAGAACTGGAACCGTAGGAAGATGATCCCTTGACAGCACCAGAGAAAGAAGTAGCATGACTCTCCCACGGCAACCTCAACAGAAGGAAGAAGGGGCCTTCTTCCTCTCGCAGCAGTAACAACAGTAGTTGCAGCACATCAACGGATGAAGAGTATCAGTAGGGATAAGAGGAAGCGATGGTTCCTCTTCACGATACAGGCTGCAATAGAGGAAGAAGTTGAAGCTTCTTCCTTCACGTACGATGCAAAAATCTAGAGGCAGTAGCCTTGGCAAGGTTTTGGAGGAATATATTTATAGGGTAGAGAATCCTAACGGGTTTAAGAGTTCGATTGGAAATCAAAGTTTCCATGGAAGGAATCCTATTGATATTTAAACTTCCCTACGTGTTAATCTTTCCAGATCAAACGCTTCCCGAACGGCAACCAGCATCGTAGTTCGAACAAAACACTACAGTCGGATTTTCCCTTTTTTCTCTGTAGGAAATAGCGCCCATGATAGGGGCGCCCTTCATGTAAATAGCGCCTAGGATAAGGACGCCCTTCATGTAAATGGCGCCCCCATGAGGGGTCTTCAATTCATCAATTAGCGCACCCTTGAGGGGTCTTCAATTAATTGGCGCCCTAAGAGGAGGCACCCTTCATCTTTGGCCCATTAGGGTTTAAGGGTAAGGCCCATTAGGGTCTATATGAAGTCTAATAGCGTAGGTTGCATTTGATATACGGCGTGGGCCTTGGTCATTGGTTTAGTTTTTAATATATTTAGGATTTCATTCCTTCAATTCACCAGGGTTGCTACATGTTCTTCCTCTTTTCCTCCTCTTCCGGCTAGCAGACCATGTGGACGCCGCCGTTCTGCTCTACAGGTGGCCGCCGTGGGCCTCTGCCAGTCGCCGCCGTGATGCTCACTCATGAGCATGCGAAGACTAGCCCACCGTCACTGTAGAGCAAGAAGGGCACTGTTAATTAAAACAAAACATTGTTGAAATTTGTGGCATGTAAAAAATTATAGTTACCCCCTCAAGTAAATTAATATTAAGCATGCAATTTCTATTCTTCTTAAACATGTCTCAAGTCCCATTAAAAAATTAATTACAGAAAAATCTCAATTTTAATGGGGACTGAGATTAACATGGAAAACTCACATAATTAATTATATTAAAGTTCAGAAATGATGCGTGTGATATAAATAAATTTTCAAAAATAGACGCTTATCATCATTTCACTCAAACTTGACTCCCATGCACATAATTCGGATCAGAACTTTGCTAGCCATACTCATTCATTAAGTCCAGACTAATCCGATTGACATATATAACTGATCAAGAGATATAGATCAGAGTTAAAGAGTATTAATGCATGAGGAACTAGGAACTAGTTTACTCTGCTTCTCCTTTGTTCATTTATTATTTAGTTTCTTTATGGAGCTGACTTGTACAAACCCAGCAAATACTTCATCTATATACTCTCATCATGGTGACCTCATTTTACGAAGGGGCAAGAGACAGTTGGGCAAATCTTGTAGTACGCCTGTTCCCTGGAAAAAAAAAATTTAGCTCCTACAATTCTTGAAGAATGCCAAACATTGGCCCTTTATGCACACAACAAAGCAAGCTAGGATTTGTTTCCAAATCCAATTTGAGAATGGGCTCCCAAAATATGGATGATCAATTGAATCCTCATCCATCTTGCAGAGAACACACCTACTAGCTAGATATTGAGCTCTTATTTTTATATTATCCCATGATGACTTTATCTTTATGAACACAGTTAACTTCTAAATGGAGTTCTCATTCTGTGTCAAAGAAAGTCCCAAAAACAATAGATTATGAGATTTATGAATGAAGAAATGAAAAAAAGCTGCTCCTATTGTCATGATTTTATATTGTCCAGATTTCATATAAAGTAGTGGATATTTCATATTTTGAATGCTTCTCAAAAATATTGTCCTGATTTTGTTGTGCAATAAATGTATCACAGTTACAAGGAAAAATGGTGAAACTTTTAGATTTGGAGGGAGATCAAGTGGGCATCGGAATTGTTATGAGTGTAGACAAAGATAAAGTCATCATGGGACGACAACTTGGAATGGCATATTATGGAGTTTCACTTGTCTTTGCAAACAAGCCAGATGCTCCATTAATCGTAAAAGATCAACAGAGGAAGACAATTAAAGATGCCATCGGGAGTCATATTCTATGTCTTTCAGAATATGTATGTACCATTCTTTCATTTCTGAGTTCATATTGTCATGTTTAAATTTGAAGTGAATTACTTATAATTATTTATCGATTTTGGATATAGTTCTCGATGCGGTGAAGACTCCATCTTCCTCATGATTTAATTCATTTATTTGGTGATGTGCTAGATCCTCTAAACATCTTGATGTGTATATGGTGATGTGCTAGATCCTTCTAACATTTTCATGTGTATATTGACAAAATATTACACTAATTTTCATTGTATATATGTCGGCATGAAATTACATCTACATGTTTTTTGTACACGGGGATGCACATGACATTGCCTCATTTTGTGATTATATGATACATTTCTATACAATGTGATTACAATAGAACTATTTTGCATATAATATCAATTTGACTAATTTCTTGATCTATGATTCATATGTGAATGATGTGAATGTACATGTTGTGATGTATAATTTGTTAATGTATGTTATTACGAATGTTACCTACTATTTGTACAGGTTGTCTACGGTTCAAAATGTTACCTACGCTTAATATTAGTTATCTACAGTTCAAATGGGTTACCTGCAGTCAGTACAGGTTACCTATAGTTAGTGCAAATTACCTAAAGTTCAAACTATTACCTACTCTTAATACAGATTACCTACGGTTCAAAGGGGTTAACTACAGTTAGTACAGTTTACCTACGATTCAAATTGTTACCTACGTTCAATACATGTTTACCATCGGTTCAAATGAGTTACCTACGGTATGCTCACGTTACCTACGGTTGTACGTTACCTACGATTTTACGAGAAATACTATAGTCGTTGGTAAAAACTACGTAGGTAAAATTTTCTTACGCGAAAAAAACCGTAAGAAATTACCTATGCGAAAAAAACATAAGAATTTACCTACGCAAAAAATCGTAGGAAATTGCTTACGACAAAAAGTCATTATTAATTACATACGTTAAATAACCGTAGGTAATTATCTACTGCAAATAGTCATAGGAATAGAGAAATCCCATACATACGGATACTTATCGTACGTAATTACCTACACCACATAACCGTATGTATTAATCCATCTATACCTACGATTTTTTGTTACGTAGGTAGAACTTTACCTACGTTGTTTTTACCGACGACACACAACCGTAAGGAGTGTCGTAGGTAAAACTTATATCTACGATTTTTTGGGTCTTTACATACGACATCTGTCGTAGGTAAAAGTCCTTCTTGGTCTAGTGTCTCCTTATTGTGTGTGAGGGATGTGTCGGTTAATGTTTGTGTCCTTGAGTTTCCAAGGTAGCTGAGGTGATGCCAGACTCGTCTATTTCTGTGTGCCTCACTTATGAGGTTAGCATGAGTCATAAATATGTAGCGGGATGATTCTGTGAGTCATGATGGTCTGGTCGGATCCCTTAGGAGGTATAGTGTTGAAAGTGTAAGTGGTTGTACTGGAGCAGTGAGTGCATTGCTAGTTGGGTGAGTCTTCTTTCCCACTAAGTTAGTGTGCATTGCTTGAATTTCAAGGATAAAATTCTTTTAAAGGGTGAGGACTGTAATATTTTGGGTCTTCGGATCGAGTATATGTGGGTTGCAGAGCATTTTTACGAGTTTTGGATCGTGTTTCCAATTAAAATGTAATTATCTAAATAGTGGATCTTCGGATCCCCAAATATGGAATTATAATTTATCTTTGGTCATTGGGGGATAACATGTGAGTTACCCATTTTCAAGGATCAGGGGGTTAATTTTCAGTTATTTTCTAATTTTTGAAATTTTGAAACCAAAATGAAAACCTATAAAACCCCCGCTCCACCCCTTTCTTCTCTCATTCTCTCGCTCACATTCTCACATTACTCTCCCTCTCTCTTGTCTCCTCCGGGCGGCCGATGGTGGCAAGGAGGCGAGTAGGTGGGGTGACAATGACGGCGTGCGGTGAGGGTGGGAGCAGGAGCAAGGTGGAGTGGCGCAGCGAACCGTTCGCAAATGTGGGAACCGACCACGGGGAGGAATAGCAGTTTTGAAACAATCCGATGTTTCTAGCGCTCCAATGCTTCGTGAGAGGTAGGGAGACGAATACCAAACCTTCCTATGTTGCTTTCCCATAATTCCATGCCATGGTGAGACCAAGAGATGCTGTATTTCTTGTTTTGGGCAAAAACCATGCCTGAGGATGTGCGACGGATTTTGATCGATTTAGGTGCCGATTTGTAGTCTAATTCCTAGTTTTCGGTGGTATAAATGCTCGGGGAGTGATCCTATATGGTTTCATCATCACTCATTGGTGAATGGAGCATGGAAAAGCACCCTGGTGGGGTGCTCTATCCGTAGAAGCCCAGTAGTAGGGTCCCACTACGATTGCCGCCAGGTGCTCTGCTGGTGCAGCCAGCCATGTGGCTGCCCAGCCCGATGGGCGGCTAGCAATGTGGCCACCCAGCACTGGAGGGAGGCCTGAGGTTTGGCCCCCCAATGATAGTTCTTTATGGGTTGGCAAGATGTTGGCCACCCAACCCTGGTTGGTGGCCAGTTGGGTGGCCGCCCGGTCCAGTGGAGTCCAGAACACCACGTTGATTTAGTTTTGTGTTTTCGGGTGGCCGTAGCCTATGTGGTTTCAAAAAGGCATGCCTGTGTGTTTCCATGTACTCGTGTAGAATCTCTATGTCTGCGTAGGGCCATTCCCGTGTGACTTGTGTCCCCGTGGAGGGTCATCCCCGCGTGGCTTGGGTAATGGTGAAGGGTCTTTCCCACGTAAGTCTAGTGGGCCAACAATCGCTGGTTTTCGTTATCCGACCTAGAGTGGTTTAACAGCATGGGACCATATCGTACCGCAATCTTAGTGTGCGTGAGTAATCAATGTGTAATATCCCGATTTATTAACACACAAAAATTTCTAGAAAATTTATAAGAAATTAATTAGAAAATCCTTAATAAATAGAATAAGTTAAATTTTGACTATTTTGTAAAAATCTGGAAAATTTAAAATCTTCTAGAGGATAAAATGTTTAATAATAGTATCTTCTGTGACCGACCCAAATAAAATCTGTAATTAGGCCAAATCAACTGCTTAAGGCCCAAATCCACACTTAATCTAATTGGACCTTAAAACGCGAAATTTGAGCCCAATTTCCAATCATTTAGGCTGAGACCGGATCCAAATGGAAGGCTATGATGAGGGGATCGTTTCCCCTCTTAGTTCTTCCTGAAACCTTAACCCTAGAAAATGAATTTTTGGTTGAGAAGGCGGCGGCTAACCCTATCCGCACGGTTCGCGCACGTCCAACTTCATTGGACTATATCTCCTCGAATAGAAGACTGTAGACCTTGTGTGACCTATAAAAATGACCCTCAGGAACCCTATTTTCGTTTGGGTGCTGTGGCGGCCGACGAGGATCGTCGATGAGGGCGGATTCCGGTGATCACCTGCGAGGTGTTCTTAGCGTGTCGTCGTCCCTTCTTCCTTCTTCCTCCGTTTAAGGTAGGTTATAGCAAGCCGAACCTTAAGTATTATATATGGTTAGAACCAGCTTTGAGTGCTCTTTCTATTGAATGCAAAAGCCCTAAAAGTTACTAAGTATCATGCGAGAATTTTAGGGTTTAGTGGAAGCATGTCATATCTAGGGTTGTATTTGTTCCATCTCGTTTAAGTAGGGATTGCAGGCACTAAAGATTAAATTGAGCATGCTTTATTGTAAAACTTTTCGTGCTCTTTCTTTTGAATCCAGAAGCCCTAATTATTATGCTCTGTGCTATGCGTATTTAGCAATTCTTCGTAACCCTAGCTAACTCGCCGAAGGCGGGCAGTGCGAAAGGGGGTTTGGTTGATTTTTGACTTGTGCGGCCTCGCGATAGACCGCCCAACCTAGTTAGGCGGCATATTACTGACCGTTTATGTCCTCTGGTTCGTATTATGTTTCTGGGAAGAGCGGCTTTACCTAGACTGCCCTTCTGTCAGGTGGCCAGTAATTGACCGTTTGTCTTCCCCAGCGGCTCATTACAGACCGCTCATCTCCAGAAGGTCTTCTGACCTGAGGGGGATAAACGGTCTATCGTGCGACCGCCGAGGAGGATGAAAGGTCTATACTGGACCGTCATTCTTTACAGAATTTATTAAGTTATCTTTTTCGCATGATTTATGATGGTAGATTAATGGTTAAATGTAAGTTAGCAACATGCATAAAAACTCTGGAAAATTATAACAGTAAATGATTATAAATCTTGCTGATCTTGACCTTGGATCATCTTCTTCAATGTTAATATTAATCTGAAAATGTTATTAGGGTTGTGTGACAGTCGTTCTACTCCGGTAGGATTGACTGATTGTCTCACTGGTTTCCGATGTTTTATTAGCCCTATTTCCTTGTAATGTTTGGGACTCTCCGTCGGATATTCCTTCCGTCGGACTAGGACCTTCATTACGGGACCTATGTAAGCCCCCGCCAGCCTGGGATTCCCACTAGGACGCCGGGCAGGTTGTACCATCAAGACCTGAACATGTGTACGTGATCGAATCGATTGAACTATCGTATTGTAAGTCACGGCTCGACTTGGACCCCCTAAGAATTGCGCAGCCCGAAACGGACCGTTCGCGGCCCATAACGAACCGTACATCCCTGGCCAAGTGCCACTTACATTGGTCGATTAACCTTGATCTATCTTCGACCAAATTGTGTTTGGATCGACCCAATAAGCCCTAGGTTGACCAGTGGAGAGTGGGCTGGACCCTGGTTCAGTTCTGCCCCAGTTATGGCAGCCCGGAGCCCGTTTGGGTAGATTTCTAGTTGATTAAGTTGAATGGACCTATTGGAACCGCCCATGTTATAGCGTGGATCTTATTGGACCATCTGTCTGTTGGACGGCCCTATATGGACCGTTTATCTTGTTCTTGGGCTTCCAGCTCTACTAGTCTTGAGCGGCCCATTTTCAATCGTCCAATTACTCGAGCGGCCCTACATGGACCGTGTATCCTGGACTTCGGTGTGGCTAGTCCTAAGCCCATCTCTATCCTGAACGGTCCACTCTAGACCGTTCATTGCTTGAGCGGCCCTATTATGACCGCTTAGCATCCAGAAGTGATTTCCGTGATTTTTCGTGTTGAATCTAAGGACCTGATTGCTTCTTGATAACTTGAACTTTTCAGACATGATGTCTACTTCGACTTACCCTTGAAACTTTGGTAAGTTCCACATCTTGAAGTATTGGCCATCTAACTTGATTAATGTCTAGACATAACTTGGGATCTCGGATCCAACAAAATCAATGCCAACGCATCGTAAGGGTCCGGTCTGATCCTGGGAGGAGCGCCCGAAAAGTACTTGTGCCTCGGGATGTTTTAATGACATGGTGAGGCATTGCACCGAGTGCATGACTAGCGTGATGTCTATGACAATAATCTCTTTCTTGAATTCTCTTGACTTGGTTAAATCTTGCTTGTTGGCCAAATTCTCGGTTATATCATGTTCTTGCCTTCTTTTCATTATTTTGTTGCATAGTTACTTCCTTCCGTTCTTTATTTACGCGCTCAAACATGCATTTTAATTGGTTAATTACTTAAACTTGCCTGTTATTACCTACTGAGCATTCGCTCACCTAGTTTTTCCCCCCTTTTCAGGTAGCTCAGGTGAGGACTCACAATCTGATGGGAACGGACAAGAGTGACGACCGTGGAGTGAACCTGATAGAAGCATGTGAAACTAGTTCTAGTTGTGGAGTCTATTTGTATTTAAGAGCATTTTGGAAGAGTTGTAATTTGAAGTTATCCAATGTAATAGTGTTAAATGGATGTTGTCAAAGATTATGTTAAGTGGGATCATTGTAGTTGGAATGTGGTTTGGTTATGTGCTATTAAATGAATGGAGTAGTTTCTATTTATGGTGATGTGTGATCTTTTAGCTTTAACCTATCATGTCTAGAAATAAACATATTATTATGATAATTACTTGTCTCTACTGCTAGTCCCGATATTCCGCGTTGGGGCGTGACACAATGGCTCCCATGTGACTGTGCTGGTCAGAGTTCTTCGGAGTAGTACCCCACTAGCGTAGCTTCCTGGGTGTCGTGCATGCACCGACCGCAGAGCTGAGAGTTGTAGCTTACTTAGTGCAGGCACTTGCCGACCACACGGTCGAGAGCTTTCCCATGAGATAGTGTATGCTGGTTACCGTGGGACCCCTCTCTATTGTGACCTGAATCCAAGTTGAGTGGAAGTACCGGCCATAGGACCTTGACGGAGGGGCTGTCCATCTGTGTGTGCACATGTAGTTGGGGGCTTCGGACCCGTACTGATGAGTATGACCCAGGCTATTCCTATGGTTGTGTCTCTACCACACTCCATTGAGGGAGGTAGACAGGCCGAGACCGTTCTTTTTGCCAAACTCCACTAAGGGAGGCAGATAGGTGTGAGTTAGGTGGTGTGATTTAAGACGTCGGCTGACGCATCTTACCCAGTCCCTCTTCCCCACTCTTTGAGAGTGGAGGACAGTGTAGGGATAGTAGGCGTTGTGTAAGATGACGGTGGACACATCCAGCTAGTACTAGCGAGTGGGTTCTCCGGTCACTCATGGTTCTGGTTTTTTGATAGCGAGGTCATGGTTCTCCCAAGAGTGGAGGTAGTGTGTCTTGACTGAGTGACTTTAGTGCAGTTTCCCGACTATGAGGTTGAGATTTTCTCGACAGAGGTTCATGGGTTTCTGATGGCATGGTCTCCTGACTGTGGGGGTCGTGGGTTCCGTGGAGAATATGGAGGTAGTGTCACCATGATCCTCTGTGACAGATGGTCAACGAGGTGACGGTGTTTCAAATAGACTAGGCCGCTAGAGATGGGTGGACAAGGCATACAGTCTTTGTCAAACCTGCAGGTTGCTTTGGTGATGAAACAACTGTGGCATGTGTTGTATGAAGATTCTCTATGGAGTCAGTTTGTGAGTACAAAATATCTTAGACGTTCTCATTTGTTTGAATGCCCCCGTTCCCTGTTGGTGTCCGTAGAGATGTCTTTCATGCGGCTAAGAAATTCTTACTTGCTGGCACAAGGTGGGTTGTTGTTGATGGTAGCAAGGCAGACTTTCTTAAGGACCATTTGTTTGGGCATCAGCCTCTAAGAGACTTCTTAGTTACTCCAGTGGAGGATTGTCACCACAAGAAAAAGTGGTAATGGGGACGAAAAAATCTGATGAAACTATTTTCATCTAAAATCCATCGCTAATTATAATATTTTCGATGAAAAACACTTCCGTCTGAAATATGTCCCAAATTAGGGATGACTTTTCGACGGCTGTAATTCTGTCCCAAATCTATCCCTAATTTGGGACAGATTT
Source organism: Amorphophallus konjac (assembly GCA_022559845.1). NCBI lineage: Eukaryota > Viridiplantae > Streptophyta > Magnoliopsida > Alismatales > Araceae > Amorphophallus > Amorphophallus konjac. Next base: position 226,573,931 of record CM040123.1, on the reverse strand, counting down.
CAGACATAAGAAATTTTCGTCGGAAATAAAAATAACATTTCGGACGGAAAATACTTTTGTCCCAAATGTGTCCCAAATTAGGGACGACTTTGTGATGCAACTATGATTTATCAAAAATAACAAGAACCATATTTAACATATATATATATATATATTCCTATTATTTCTGACTGATCAGAATTCTGTCACAAATTTGTCCCTAATTTGGGACAGATTTGGGATGGAAGTATTTTCCGTCCAAAATAGTCTTTATATTTCCGACAAAAAATACTTCCGTCCCAAATCCGTCCCAAATTAGGGACGGATTTATGACAGAATTACTACAGTCGAAAATCTGTCCCTAATTTAGGACGAATTAGTGACGTAATAAATTCGTCCAAAATCCGTCCATAATTTCGGACGAATTTGGAACGGAAGGATTTTCTGTCCAAAAATATTTCAGACCGAAAACACTTCCATCCCAATTCCATCTTAAATTAGGTGCAGATTTGTGATGGATCTATGAGTCATTGAAAATAACAATAATTATATTTAATATATATATTCCTATTATTTTTGAAGAAAAATATTTATGTTTGAAATCAGTCTCGAAATTAATACGGCCTTGGGACGGAAGTATTTTCGTTAAAAAATATTATTATTTTTTCCGACGAAAAATCCTTCCGTTCCAAATCCGTCCAAAATTAGGGACGGATATGGGACAGAATTACTGCCGTCGAAAATCCATCCCAAACTAGCTAGTATGACAAAGCTGACCTTCTTGATGTCCTCGAAGGACATAGGACGTGGACAAGGGAGGGGCAACGAGGATGTGGGGGAGTATTTGTCAAGTGATGATGAGGGAGGTAGCTAGGAAGCAGAAAATGAAGAGGAGGAAAGCTCAATCGTGGACTGCAAGTGAGGTTAGTTTGTCATTGGAGTTGGTCTCTGTTTTCCTTCTCGGACTCGCCAATGTCCATCATTCCCTGTTCCTCCCTCATCGCTAACCCCTCCCCCTTGACGTGCATTTTATTTTTATAGAAATGGGGTGAATAAAAATGGTAAGTAGCCACACCCCTCCCAACCCACGTTATGTGAATAACTCTCGTAGGTTCCCAACAAAGGGCCCTAATAGAGCGAGGTAGAGAGGGGTTAGGAGGGGCACGGTAGAAGTATTCATCATCGTGAGAGAGAGAAAGAGAGAGAGAGAGAGAGAGAGAGAGAGAGAGAGAGAGAGAGGTTAGGGGGCTGTAGAAGTCATCATCGTCTACTATGGGAGTTGTTAGTACCGTTGGAGGCATGCAGAGGGGCGGTGGTGGGTGCAGGGAAGGCCCGGAGGGGATGGGTAGGATCAGAAGGGAGGGGAGGGGGCCGGGATAGTAGGGGAGGTGGAGAAGGTGAGGCGATTGCTGAGGGGTCTGGTTCCACAAGTGGGAGTAGAGGTGGGGAGAGGGGACGAAGGGGAGAAAGATTTGGGACGGAATTACATCTATCTAAAATCCGTCCGTAATTTGGGACAGATTTGGAACAAAGGATTTTCTATCAGAAAATATTTCTGACGGAAACCTCTTCCATCCCAAATCCGCCTCAATTGAGGGACGAATTTGTGACAGAACTATGAGCCGTCGGAAATAACAAAAATCATATACTCCTATTATTTCTGACGGATCATAGTTCCGTCCTAAATCCGTCCCTAAAACAGGACATAAGTATTTTTGGCCAAAAATATTGTTATTTTATTCGACGAAAAATCCTCTCGTTCCAAATCCATCTTGTTGACACCTGAAATGTGCCATCAAGAGCGTCAAGCCTCTCCAAATCGAATAAGGGCAATGTAGAAAGAAAAGAAAAAGTCTGTCGACACGCCTTACAAGCCGTGTCGACGGACGCATGAAGACGCAATCTTTCATCTGAGGTGATAAGTAGGATGTGTCGACGCAACTCAGTGAGTGCGTTGATGCAGACATGCAGGTGCGCCCGAAAAATAGAAAGAAAATAAGAAAATAAATTAAAAGGGGGGGGTGATTCAGCGCCAGGTTGAATCGGCGGCACTTTGAAGCCTCCTGATCCTACGGCAAAAGATAAAGAGAAAAAGGAAAAGAGAAAAGAAATGAGAAAGAGAGGAGAAAAGAAATGGCAACACCCCCTCCCACCCCCACTATGCGAAGAACCCTCGCATGTTCCCAGCAAATGGCCCAGATAGAGCGAGGTAGTGTTGAACCCCCTCTTTGAGTAAATTCTTAAATGTGATGGCTTTTGATGATGACCAAACACTACATGTATTTATATTTCCTTTGAAGTGTTCTAGCATAAAAAGTATTGCAAAGCTCAACATTCTTGTTGAAGTCTTGGAGCTTCAAAGGATAAAGACCAACCTCAATGGGTAAGTATTTTGAACTCAAATTACGAAGCCAAATCTAATTCAAATTTATGTCTTTGCAGGGCAAGGAACATGTCTAAATGCCTAAGGAACTTAAGGACGGTCGGTGAATTCAATTTTAACTTATTAACCCTTGATCTTGTTGTTTAAAGTTAATTAATTTGATCTAATGGGTTAAAGTGGTTTTGGGACTTATCTAAGCTTGAATGGATTGGGTTTATGTCATTTCCTCTCATATTTTAAAAACCCAACTTGAAACCCCCTGACTTGTTCTTGGACTTAGTGGCCTTTTAATCAACCATTTGGACGTTCTGGAACAAGGGTCGACCCATTGGGTCGACCCCTAGGTCCCCTGGTTCTGCAAAAACATGGGCTTTTGAACTCCAGCTGAAAGGGTCGACCCATTGGGTCGACCCATGTGCTCTTTATCCCGAAACAGAATCGGTTACTGAAAGGGTCGACCCCTGATGGCATGTATTTAACATCCGACGGGTTCATTAACCTCAATTGCAAGGGTCGACCCCTGATCGCTTTATTTCCAAACCCATTGGCCCAGAACCCATTAAACCCTCTAAAACCCTCACGAGGGTCGACCCCAAGGGTCGACCCTTTCAGATACGAACCTGAGCCGTCATTTTAGACTTTCGTGCACATGCAACAAAAGTCTTTCCAATCATGTCCAACATCCCTAAATCGTTCCAGGAATTGTGGATATGGTCTCTATGGTGTCTTTGAACGAACCAAGCTCTTTATATACATCATATTGGGGTATGAAACCCTAAGGGGAGAGAGAGATCTAAAGTGGTGTTATTGTTCTAACCTTTGTGAGTGTAGGTTCGTAGCAGCAGCTCAAGGGCCTTATTCCACCTTGTTATAAACATGAAAGTGAAGGGAAGAAGCTTGAATCAAGCCTCCACATCATCCCCAACAACAAGCTGCGTGGGATATGAAAGCTGCAACCTTGTTTGTGCGACATAGCTTCATTCTTCCTCAAGGATCGATCTTCCTCCTGCAGAAGCGTTCAATTACATTCAAGGAAGTGAAAGGGGGAGCTTCAACCACGATAAATCATTCTTCACTCCTTACTCTCAGATTTACTTTGTGTCAACTTGAGCATTTGTTGTAAAACTTGAATCAGATCTGTATGTGTGTGGTTCGTGTTCGGAAACACGAACGTGTGTGTGTGTGTGTGTGTGTGTGTGTGTGTGTGTGCGTGTGTGCGTGTGTGTGTGTGTGTGTGTGTGTGTGTGTGTGTGTGTGTGTGTGTGTGTGTGTGTGTGTGTGTGTGTGGTAGCCCAGATCGGGTGCCGCGTGTGTATGTTTGCTGTTCTACATAGCGTGTGTGTGTGGCTCACTTCATAGTGAAGTCTTGATCCTCACAAGTGAGGGGTGGACGTAGGTGACACGGTAGTGTACCCTAACCACCTAAAAATCCCGTGTGTCACTTGTGGTTTGATCTTCCGCTTCCATAGTCCAGTGGGCTTCAAGGTGAGTTGAGCGTACACCAATTCCATTCTCCACACGCATTCACAAGTGTGTCCATGTTCGAGTGAGATCTAGTGCCTATATGTTTAATTAACAAAGTTTCACTCGGAAAGAATTTTAATTCGCCAATCAATTCACCCCGTTCCTCTTGATTGCCGCCTTTCGGGACTCAACAGGTAGAGAGGGGTTGGGAGGGCACTGTAGAAGTAGTCGCCGTCATGAGAGAGAGAGAGAGAGAGAGAGAGGGAGAGAGAGAGAGAGATAGATAGATAGATAGATAGATAGAGAGAGAGAGAGAGAGAGAGAGAGAGAGAGAGAGAGAGGTTGGTAGGCTTTTGAAGTCATGCTCGTTTGCTATGGGAGTTGTTAGTATAGTCGGAGGCATGTAGAGGGGCAGTGGCGGGGTTGGGTGTAGGGAAGGCCCATAGGGGATGGGCAGAGATCAGGAGGGAGTGGAGGGGGACGGGATAGTAGGGGAGGGCGTGAGAGGGGAGGCAGAGAAGGTGAGGGGAGTGCCGGGGGTATGGTTCTAGAAGTGGGAGCGGAGGTGGGGAGAGGGGAGGAAGGGGAGGGAGGGGGAGGGGAGTCGGGGACAGAGTGTAATGCCCGAGAATTTTTTAAGAATTTTTTGAGAATAAATATAATTATTAAGCATTTAAAAAGGCTTAATGGACTATTAAAAATAATTAACGATTTATTTATAGCAGTTTAATGTACCTATATTGAGCAAATGGCTAAGCCATAATTAAATAGGCCTAAAGAACCAATTTTGTGACCCTTAGGCCCAAGCCCATTACTAGAAATGCAATTTGGGTAATTTACATATTTAAAAAGGATAAATAAGCTAATTAATGGGATAAATAGGGGGATAGTATAAAAATATGAAATTTTCAGATTTAGCGCCTAAACACGGTCTATCGCGAGACCGCCTTCACGCAATAGCGGTCTCGAGGTGACCGCTACTATGTTCCATGAATGGAGGTTTTGGAAGCGTGGAAAAATGAGATTTTTTCCATCCTTATCCCTATGGCTCGAAGCTACCGGGAATGGAAACCTAGCCTAGGACTCTTGGGGATCGACCCTACTCCAATTTAGGACTCCTAAATCGATCTAATCCTTCAAACCCTAGCAAACCCTATAAATAGATCTCAGGTTCGACCTACTCAAACCTTTATTTTGGAGCACATATTTCGACGTAAGGAGACCTCATCTCAGGTTGGTTCTTTAGAACTTTATGTTCTCCTTAGTTTTAACTAACTCACCTTCAATTTTCGTGCTAGAAGACCCAGCCATTTGAGAGCTAGAGCATCTGTAAGTCTCTAGTTCACTATAGGCTGCACAGGAAACATTACGCCGGTCTAGTGAAGATCAGGACATTAGAAACTCTAAACGTGGTTAGTTCAAGTTGAGTCTTTAGAACATTTTGTTCCCTTTCATATCTTCCACCTACCCTCCAAATTTTATGGATTTAGGTCAAGAGGATCAGGAGATAGAGGGATGAGAAGTTGCTAGTTTAGCATAGGACGTGCAAAAACTAGGGGCAACGTTCAGTCAGAAATTTGAAGTCTAAGGATCGAATCAAAGGTAGGCTATCACATGAAAAGGCTAAATTAACGTGTTAGGAACAAAAGCCCTCTAATTCCATGTGATTTCATGCATTATACATGCAGTATTTCATGGTTTAGTACGACTGCGCATGTAGGATATTTCTGCATACATAGTCTTGCACCTTCTAATTAAAGATAAGAACTTTGGCATGATTCATGTATTTCCATACACCCTCTTCATTATAAACATGTTCTTATATGTTATCTATTCATTTCTCATGCTTTTTATGCATTACTTGCCCTAGAATAGGCCTTAACTTCACTTTGTGACCCGTCTGACTAGCAGGCTAAAACGGTCTCCCCAAGACCGCCAAATGTCTTTTAGCGGTCCCCGACTGATTGCGTATGCGTAGAAGTGGTTCTTGACAGACCGCTATTATGTTTCTAGTTTATGCTTCCTGTTAACCCTAAACAGAACGCAGATTGACCCTTTTTAATATATATTCAGCCTAGGTAATTGGGTTGTATTCCTGATTATGACCTTGGATTCATGTTAATGGTTATATTGTGCACCTATCATGCTAGATTCCATGGCTTACATGTTTTAGGAACTTACTTTAAATTTATGTTACTTTCATGCCAAAATCATATAGTTTGTGCTAAATTGAAATTTTTCATGGATTATGAGACTTGTTTTATGCATGTTTTGATCACTGTTTTTACACGATCCACTCTCATTTTTGAGTCTTTCAGAAGTACATAGTGCGTAGTCCGGTGCGTGGCTATTAGTTACACTTTGCACATATTAGACACACGATCTTGGACTTCTGATCCTCTCCGTTGGATATTCCTTCCACTAGACTAGGTGATCTTGTTTCAAGGCCTCCATAACTCTCCGCGAGCCTGGGATTCCCACTCGGACGCCGAGCTGGTTGTACCTTCAAAGCCCAAATTGCCTACAAAGCACTTATCGGCGTTTTTATGTGTCTGGGTAGTCGCGGCCATCAGGCGACCGCTATTGTCTATTAGCAGTCAGCCCGTGACTGCGTTTGTTCAGATTTCACACTTCGTCAACCTTTCTTCCTTCATGCGTCGACTCTGTCGTAGAAACGGTCTTGACTTGACCGCCTCTTCATAGAAACAGTCCTGGCACGACCTCAAAGAAACGGCCCCGATATGACCGTTTAATGTTTAAGTATTGATTAACCAAAGGTTTGACCCAAGGGTTGATTTTTCTATATTCCTAGATGGTCTATTGATTATCTCGAACCTAAAATCTAGTTCAATAAGTTATTAATGAATTATGGAAACTATAGAATATATCGTTATGCTGCCAGATTTCCTCTGTGACATAACGTCCATTTAAATCATCCTTAAAACTCTCATGTTCTTAATTGAAGCATTCTTACCTTGTTATTTGTTGTCATGGAACTATAGTTTGAACTTATACATTATTGGCCTACTTTATTGATATTTCTCATGGAAGTAGCTTGATTTATAACTTGAAGATGCAGATCGGACACTGATTGTGTCTAAGGGATCAACACTAGTTGTAATGCCCTGGATCCTTGATAGGTCTTGCTGGATCTTCATTGGATCTTATGGATTGGTTTCGGTGAGTTTCGGTTCGCTTTTGTAGCTTCCGAGTTGAGCTTCACGAGCCGTGTGGGTTTTTCTCTCGTACTAGTTACGGAACCCTATGGTGAGTTTGTTTCTCAGTTCCTCGACTTGTGGATGCTACAGCGATGATGTACTCTTCGAGCAGGTCGTTTCGACTATTTTTACGTATTTTTTATGAATTTGTGCATTTTCGGAGTATTTTCGAAATTTTCAAAAATTAGGAAATTTTCCTAATTTCTTTTCTTTTTCTTTTCCTTTCCTCTTTCTCTCTCCTCATTCGCACGTTCGCCTCTCTCTCTCCCGTTCTCTCTCGTTCTCCCACCTTCTCGCCTCCGGCTGCAGACGGAGGGGTCCGTTGGTGAGGTGGCGACGTCGGGAAGCTGCTGAGGTGCGTGATGGAGCGAGGATCGGAATGGTTTTGGCGCGATCCCGAATGGTGGATTCAAAGCCGGTGTTCGAGCTCGCAGCGTGGTTTTCGGCGCGGTTTAGTCCCTTCGGGCACGGTTTCTTCGGTGGAGGTAGGGTGACTGATCCTCACTTCCTCCTGCTCATTTTCTCTGCCCTTGCACTTCGTTTGGCGCGGAAACTGCCGAGTTTGGGCTTGTTTAGCCTAAACCGTAATTTTCGGGTTTTGTAGGGTTCGTCGGAGAACGGCAACCATTTGTAGCTCGGTTTGTGTTGAACTGACCGTTGTGATGTTAGGATCCCATCCATGCTAGTTTTGCGTTGATCGGTGGTCATTCGAGGCCGGTAGGAGCCCGGGAACCTCGTTGACCCATTTAGGGTGGATTCGTTGGAATCGCCCCGATCTAGCATTTTCGTGTGTGCATGTGGGCTTTTTAGCCTCCTAATGTTTTTTTTTCATCGTCGAGGGTTGTTTCCCCTGCGCTTCGGCGTGAATGGGGCGTGGAACGGGCCGATTTGGCCAACCCTCCATTTTCCCGCCGTAACTGGTGTGGCGGTCGTTCCAGGGACCGTTACATGCCCTGACGGCCCCACGACTGACTGTTACATCGTCTGGGTTGATTTGAGTTCTTCGGGGTTTTGAGAGTGTGACGGCCCAGGGGTGACGCGTCACATCTCTCTGACGCGTCCCGTGAGACGCGCTATATTCTTTTTATCGTTTTATGCTTGGGTTAAGTTGGTTCCTCTTACGCGGTTGACCCCGTGCATCAGGTGAGTGTAACGCACCTGCCCCAGGCTGTTACATTCTGGTTGACTGACGTTGACCTTTTGAGGCGGTTTCTCTGACGCGCCTGCTCTAGCGCGTCAGGTGTGCGTAACGCGCCTGTCCCAGGCCGTTACGTTCTGTTTGACCGTGTTTGACCGAGTGAGTCGGTTCGCCTAACGGCCGTGCTCCCGTACATTAGGTGTGTGTAACGCGCCTGCCCCAGGCCGTTACATGTTGTTTTGGCTGAGTTGGGTGGCTGCGTCGTTGTCTATAACGGCCGCACCCCAGTGTGTTAGGCGGTTGTAACGCGTCTGGTCTGGACCGTTACATGCCTCTCAGCCAGTTGTTGTGTTGGGTTTTGCTGGCCCTGACGCACTTGTCCTAGCGCGTTAGGTGGCTATAACGCGTCTGGTCTAGCGCGTTACATGGTCCGAGTGTGTTGTTTTGTGTTGAGGTCTGTTGGCCCTGACGGCCCCGATCGGGCACGTCAGGCTGGTGTAACGCGCCCGGTGCTAGCCGTTACATGCCTTTGCGTTTCTAGAAGTTGGTTAGGGTGGTGTGTGTGACGGCTTGTTCCCCGACCGTCACGTTGGATGTAACGGCCTCACGTTAGACCGTCACGTTCATGTAGCGGTCTAAGGGTGGTGCGTTACATTCCTTGTCCTCCGATTTCCGTGATTTTGATTTCTGCTTGTCTTGGCTTGGCCTTGTGGTCTACCCGCTGTCCCGTGGATGTCTCCTGACGTCCTATGAGGGCTAGGACTACGTTGTAAGGTAGCCAGGAGTCTTCTTGCTTGTCATAGGATTCTCTATCCTACTCTTGTGTGTTTCTTTGGTTGGGTTCCGGTCAACCCGGGGTGACCCAGTGGTTGACAGGTGACCTTGTGTGGGTGTCTTGTCTGTTTCGTCCAGTCCAAGACACTGGTTCTGGATGCCTCGAGGTGTTGCTTTACCTCGGTCCACGTGTCCAGGCATGTCTGAGGGTCTTCGATGTTCCCTCGGGTCTCCGTGAGTCGTTTCTGCGGAGTGTCGTTTCTCGTGGCTTAGGATTAGACCGATTGGCGGCTTGTTCCGCTGTCTGTGACGATCTTGCCTTTGAGTCGTTCGAGCCAGGATCGTTATGTGGTAGGCCTAGTTGCCTAGTCCTGAGTCTATTGGCAGTTGCCGTACTGTCGGTGATGCTTCGTAGTACGTGTGACAGCGTGTCTGCCTGTCAGTACTCTAGCACTTGTGCTCGGAGTTTTATGTTTTGTACGCCTCCGATTGTTTTTGCCCTAGGCCTTTGAGTGCCGACTTGCCTGGTGATGGCGGAGGGGTGTTCCCGAGACACGGTTTGTAAGCTAGTTCCGTGGGCTCCTAGCCAACGGTAGCGTCCTACCGAGGGAGAAAACTAGCTGGAGTACCTGGCTTAGGCTAGAGCCAGTGTGTGCACACGTGGTCAGGGGCTGGGGTCATGCGTCGACGGGCGTGACCCTGACTGGTTACTTGATGCTGTTTGGTTCTGTACGGGTGTCTGCGACTCTACCGTGGCTTCAGCGGTATTACAGGCGAGACACTCGTGGCGCAGCATAAGACGTTTGTGGACGCAGCTGGCCGTTGCTCTGGTGGGGAGGTGCGTCCGCGTGTGGCGCGTGGCTCTCCACTGCTGTTCGTGTTTTTTACGCATCGTGACCTTTCTGGGTTTGCCTTTCCGTGGCTGCACCCGAGGTCAGTGTCCTGTCACTTGCATGATGTCCTGGTCGTGCGTGGGACAGTGTGCACAACGTTCTAGTCATGTTTGTGTGATCGAGTCTGTCGGTCGTCTGTGTGGTCTTTTCTAGACCTTTTTGTCTGTTCTTGCAGATCCTTGTCTTAGACCTAGCGTTGGGTCGGCAGATCGGTAACTTCTGACTTTGTTAGATCAGAGTCACCCTTCTGTTGCTGCTTGGAGTAGTTTGGGGTGCCGAGGTTAGTTCAGCCACCTCTTGTCTGGCGTGGGTTCTTCCCCTTTCTTACTTGTTCCCTACTCCTACTTCCCGTCTGTTTACTACTGCTTGTAGTGTAGTTTTACAGCTTTGTAGTGTAGTTTCCTGCTTTGCTACACCTACTATTTTCGTTGTGTTGTTGTTCCGTGTTACTGCATGTTTTTCAGTGGGGATCCGCGTGACCCCTACTGAGCCAGTGACACGTGACTCACCCCTGCTTTTCAGGTGGGGTGACGTTGTTCGTTCTGCTTCCGCGTGGTTCCTGGAGTGCGTGCTCGTTGCGTGCCATTGTCGCCAACTGGTACCTGCGTCGGGCTTCCCCCGACTTCTCGGTACGTCTTTCCTTTCTGTCGACTATACTGTGCGAGACTTGTTGTCTTTAGCTTTGGACTGACTCTGGGATATAATTGTTAATTTGAAACTGTTAAATAAAAAGTAATTTTATTTCTGCTACTTTAGCAAACCCATCTAATGAAATTTAATTGCTTATTGTACTATCTCTGTAGCTTCAATGTACTCTACACGTGCCCTTATCCCTTCGGAGCTTTCCCGCTCTTCGGAGGCCTCGCGGGTTCCATGCGGTATCACGTGTATCCGGTAGTCCTACCGGGTATGCCAGGTATCCGGAATCCGGGTCACTACAGAGTGCTATCAGAGCAGTGTTCTGAGATGTTCGGAGTTCTTTCTGAGCTATCAGAGCATCGTCGTGTGAAGTACGTGGGAATCTGAGATATATAGTATCCAGAGTCGTGAAAGTCCAGTACAGTCTTCAGCTGGCTTGGTTGTTGCGATGATTTGTCGCGTTGTTTTCTCCGTATGTCGTTCAGGTTGCTGTTGACCTTTGGCCTTGGTTTGATGACCGTACACGTTCGCACATTGTCTTGGTCATCCCGGCTTGAGTCTGTTCAGCTCCTGATGTGTTTCGCTTCTGTTGAAATGCTCGATTTCATTCCGTGTTGGAGAAGTTGCTCAGGCAAGCTAGGATTTTGCCTTCCTGGTGAGCCTTTGTGGTTGAGCTTCCTGCTTCTCATCCCTTTTGGTGGAATCTTTTCGAGGTTTGCCTTGGAATTGCTGTCTTGGTGATGCCTTTGTCCTATGTCTGCTTAAGTGTGGACAGCTTTGTTCTGAGCCTGATCTGCTCTCTGCTATATGGTTGCTTGGCTTTGGACTCTGTAATGGTGTTAAGAGCTATTGTGTACCATGGTTGTCGTGCCATGTCCAGCGGCCGATGTATCGTGAAGGCTCATTTATCATTTTCAGGACGTGAGGGTATGCTGAGGTTAGCATTCTTCTGTGCTTTGTGCTGAAGCTGGTGCTCTTCTCCTGTTGCACTTAGGCTCCTTGTGATCGGTTGTTCGCGAGATCGGTACTCGTGGCGTGTGACTTCCGATCTTTTTGATTGCGATGCTGCCTGGTGTGTGCTGAGATGCGACTACCGAGGTCTTTTCTGTTGCCTGTGCACGTTGTTGAGAGTGCAGCGAAGTGTGTGGGTTGGTTACCCACTGGTCGAGAGATTTGTTCTTTCTCGATGTGACTTCATCTTGGCTTCTTGTGCCTTGATGTCGTCTGTTGCCGTGCCATTGTTGGTGGTTTTCTGGTGTTGCCATTGGCATTTACGAGTGTTGGGGAATTTGTCGGCATTCTTGCTGATTGAGTACCCTCTACTCTGCATTTTCTTTCTTGGGTGTTGTGCTCTTGAGGCGTGTTGGTAGTCCTTGTGTTGTGTTCCCCGAGATTGTTGTCATTTCTTGTTATTGTTGGTTTTCTCTTGGTGAGCAGTCTGATGCGTGACCCGTTTCTTGTGGTCGTGTGCTCAGCTGTTCTTGTGCCTTGTTGTGACCCTACTTGCAGTGGTATTCTGTGGCCCTGCGTGTTGTGCGGAGCTGGAATCCTACAGGTGTTGCCGTTGTGTTGTTTCTGTAAGTGCTGTTTCTCTATGATTTTGTGTCTCTGTGTGGACCAAATCTTGTCGGTTAGCCTTGCTGTGCTCTTTTCCTAGAGTTAGCTTGCAACTCGATCAGGTGTAATATCTGAGTGAGTGCTGACTTAATTGTGTCTGTGGTCCAGTGTTGTCGTTGGTGTCCTGTGTGCCAGGTGTTCCCGGTTGCCTTTGGCACTGGAGCCGATAATGTGGTTGAGCTGTCAGCTGACAGGATTGTGTCTTCTTGTGTAAGCTGCCGCTTGCCGTGTTGTCGTTGTGTTTTTCGGTTGTTTGTTGTTGGGGCAGTCGTGTCTCCTGTCCTGTGAGACGTAAGCGACGTTGCCTTGTTTCGGAGGTGTCAGAATTGTGCTCACTTAGGTGTCGTGCTCTTTTGTGGATTGTCGCCTTGAGATCCTGAGCGTGTGTCTGTAATTGTGATCTGACGATGTTCCTCTGAATTATGTTCTCTCGAGATTTGTGTTGTTTTGTGCTGTTGGGTTGTTCTTCCCTGCTTCTCTTTTATTAGTCCTTAATTTCGAGGGTGAAATTTCTTAAAGGAGGGGAGGATGTAATGCCCTGGATCCTTGATAGGTCTTGCTGGATCTTCATTGGATCTTTTGGATTGGTTTCGGTGAGTTTCGGTTCGCTTTTGTGGCTTCCGAGTTGAGCTTCACGAGCCGTGTGGGTTTTTCTCTCGTACTAGTTACGGAACCCTACGGTGAGTTTATTTCTCAGTTCCTCGACTCGCGGATGCTACAGCGACGATGTACTCTTCGAACCGGTCGTTTCGACTATTTTTGCGTATTTTTCTGAATTTGTGCATTTTTGGCGCATTTTCGAATTTTCTAAAATTAGAAAAATTTCCTAATTTCTTTTCTTTTTCTTTTCCTTTCCTCTTTCTCTCTCCTCATTCGCACGTTCGCCTCTCTCTCTCTCGTTCTCTCTCGTTCTCCCACCTTCTCGCCTCCGGCTGCAGACGGAGGGGTCCGTTGGTGAGGTGGCGACGTCGGGAAGCTGCTGAGGTGCGTGATGGAGCGAGGATCGGAATGGTTTTGGCGCGATCCCGAATGGTGGATTCAAAGCCGGTGTTCGAGCTCGCGGCGTGGTTTTCTACGCAGTTTAGTCCATTCGGGGCACGGTTTCTTCAGTGGAGGTAGGGTGACTGATCCTCACTTCCTCCTGCTCGTTTTCCCTGCCATTGCACTTCGTTTGGCGCAGAAACGGCCGAGTTTGGGCTTGTTTAGCCTAAACGGTGATTTTTGGGTTTTGTAGGGTTCGGCAGAGAACGGCAACCATTTGTAGCTCGGTTAGTGTTGAACTGACCGTTGGGATGTTAGGATCCCATCCATGCTAGTTTTGTGTTGATCGGTGGTCATTCGAGGCCGGTAGGACCCCGGGAACCTTGTTGACCCATTTACGGTGGATTCGTTGGAATCGCCCCGATCTAGCGTTTTAGTGCGTGCATGTGGGCTTTTAGCCTCCTAATGTTGTTTTTCATCGTCGATGGTTGTTTCCCCTATGCTTCGGCGTGAATGGGGCGTGGAACGGGCCGATTTGGCCAACCCTCCATTTTCCCGCCGTAACTGGTGTGGCGGTCGTTCCAGGGACCGTTACATGCCCTGACGGCCCCACGACTGACCGTTACATCGTCTGGGTTGATTTGAGTTCTTCGGGGTTTTGAGAGTGTGACGGCCCAGGGGTGGCGCGTCACATCTCTCTGACGCATCCCGTGAGATGCGTTATATTCTTTTTGTCATATTATGCTTGGGTTAAGTCGGTTCCTCTGACGCGCTTGACCCCGTGCGTCAGGTGAGTGTAACATGCCTGCCCCAGGCTATTACATTCTGGCTGACTGACGTTGACCTTTTGAGGCAGTTTCTCTGACGCGCCTGCCCTAGCGCGTCAGGTGAGCGTAACGCGCCTGTCCCAGGCCGTTACGTTCTGTTTGACCGTATTTGACCGAGTGAGTCGGTTCGCCTAACGGCCGTGCTCCCGTGCGTTAGGTGTGTGTAACGCGCCTGCCCCAGGCCGTTACATGTTGTTTTGGCTGAGTTGGGTGGCTGCGTCGTTGTCTATAACGGCCGCACCCCAGTGCGTTAGGCGGTTGTAATGCGTCCGGTCTGGACCGTTACATGCCTCTCAGCCAGTTGTTGTTTTGGGTTTTGCTGGCCCTGACGCGCTTGTCCTAGCGCGTTAGGTGGCTGTCACGCGCCTGGTCTTGCACGTTACATGGTCCGAGTGTGTTGTTTTGTGTTGAGGTCTGTTGGCCCAGACGTCCCCTGTCGAGCGCGTCAGGTTGGTGTAACGCGCCCGGTGCTGGCCGTTACATGCCTTTGCATTTCTAGAAGTTGGTTATGGCGGTGTGTGTGACGGCTTGTTCCCCGACCGTCACGTTGGATGTAACGGCCTCGCATTAGACCGTCACGTTCATGTAGCGGTCTAAGGGTGGTGCGTTACATTCCTTGTGCCCCGATTTTCATGATTTTGGTTTCTGCTTGTCTTGGCTTGGCCTTGTGGTCTACCCGATGTCCCGTGGATGTCTCCTGACATCGTATGAGGGCTAGGACTACGTTGTAAGGTAGCTAGGAGTCTTCTTGCTTGTCGTAGGATTCTCTATCCTACTCTTGTGTGTTTCTTTGGTTGGGTTCCGGTCAACCCGGGGTGACCCAGTGGTTGACAGGTGACCTTGTGTGGGTGTCTTGGCGGTTTCGTCCAGTCCGAGACACTGGTTCTGGATGCCTCGAGGTGTTACTTTACCTTGGTCCGCGTGTCCAGGCGTGTCTGAGGGTCTTCGGTGTTCCCTTGGGTCTCTGTGAGTCATTTCTACGGAGTGTCGTTTCTCGTGGCTTAAGATTAGACCGATTGGCGGCTTGTTCCGCTGTCTGTGACGATCTTGCCTTTGAGTCGTTCGACTCAGGATCGTTACGTGATAGGTCTAGTTGCCTAGTCCTGAGTCTGTTGGCAGTTGCCGTACTGCCGGTGATGCTTCGTAGTACGTGTGATAGCGTATCTGCCTGTCAGTACTCTAGAACTTGTGCTCGGAGTTTTATGTTTTGTACGCCTCCGATTGTTTTTGCCCTAGGCCTTTGAGTGCCGACTCGCCTAGTGATGGCGGAGGGGTGTTCCCGAGACACAGTTTGTACGCTAGTTCCGTGGGCTCCCAGCCAACGATAGCGTCCTACCGAGGGAGAAAACTAGCTGGAGTACCTGGCTTAGACTAGAGCCAGTGTGTGCACATGTTGTCAGGGGCTGGGGACATGCATCGACGGGCGTGACCCTGACTGGTTACTTGATGCTGTTTGGTTCTGTACGGGTGTCTGCGACTCTACCGTGGCTTCAGCGGTATTGCAGGCGAGACACTCGTGGCGCAGCATAAGACGTTTGTGGATGCAGCTGGCCGTTGCTCTGGTGGGGAGGTGCGTCTGCGTGTGGCGTGTGGCTCTCCACTGCTCTTCGCGTTTCTTACACGTCGTGACCTTTCTGGGTTGGCCTTTCCGTGGCTGCACCCGAGGTCACTGTCCTGTCACATGCATGATGTCCTGGTCGTGCGTGGGACAGTGTGCACGATGTTCTAGTTGTGTTTGTGTGATCGAGTCTGTCGGTCGTCTGTGTGGTCTTTTCTAGACCTTTTTGTCTGTTCTTGCATGTCCTTGTCTTAGACCTGGCATTGGGTCGGCAGATCGATAACTTCTGAATTTCTTAGATCAGAGTCGCCCTTCTGTTGCTGCTTGGAGTAGTTTGGGGTGCCGAGGTTAGTTCGGCCGCCGCTTGTCTGGCGAGGGTTATTCCCCTTTCTTGCTTGTTCCCTACTCCTACTTCCCATCTGTTTACTACTGCTTGTAGCGTAGTTTTACATCTTTGTAGTGTAGTTTCCTGCTTTGCTACACTTGCTGTTTTCGTTGTGTTGTTGTTCCGTGTTACTGCGTGTTTTTCAGTGGGGATCCGCGTGACCCCTACTGAGCCACTGACACGTGGCTCACCCCTACTTTTCAGGTGGGGTGACGTTGTTCGTTCTGCTTCCGCGTGGTTCCTGGAGTGCGTGCTCGTTGCGTGCCGTTGTCGCCAGCTAGTACCTGCGTCGGGCTTCCCCCGACTTCTCGGTACGTCTTTCCTTTCTGTCGACTGTACTGTGCTAGACTTGTTGTCTTTAGCATTGGACTGACTCTGGGATATAATTGTTAATTTGAAAATGTTAAATAAAAAGTAATTTTATTTCTGCTACTTTAGCAAACCCATCTAATGAAATTTAATTGCTTACTGTACTATCTCTGTGGCTTCAATGTACTCTACATGTGCCCTTATCCCTTCGGAGCTTTCCCGCTCATGGGAGGCCTCGCGGGTTCCATGTGGTATCACGTGTATTCGGTAGTCCTACCGGGTATGCCAGGTATCCAGAATCTGGGTCGCTACACTAGCCCCCTCGGTTGATTGTCAGAAACATGCTATAAACCATGGGGTATGATGAACATAGGCGTCGCATTGCGCCGGGAGTACTTTTTTTATAGATGAGTGAAAATCACGCGGCTCTACATGAAATTATTATTACATTCTTGATGACTTGACTTTCTAGTGCATGACCTTCATGGTTATGAAAAGTATATTCTCGTTACATGCAAGTACATTCTTGTTACATGAAAGGCCACTAGATATTCTTGCTCGATCATGCTCTCATTATACTTGGACCTTGATATCTTGTTACTTTGGTTTTATTCACATGTTTCATCGCATTTTTTTTTCTTACTTCATAGAGCTAAAATGTTAATTACTTAAATATTGCCTTCATGTTGATACGAAGATACCTACTAGGCAAGTGTGCTCATTCCCTACTTGTTTTCCAATATTTTCAGGAAATTCTAGCGGGGGTTCGGACTACTCAAGTGACGAGTCCGAGAGTGATTAAAGATCAAGAGAAGACATAGTAGAGACTTGAGTCAAGTCGAGTCTATGTACTTTTCCATTTATTTGAGTCTAGTGGAAAGAGTCAATTATCAATGTACTTTGAATATTATTCAATAAAGTGAAGTTTTGAGAATATCATCTTGTGCATTCCCTTTTATTTGTGAATTGGTCTGATTATATGGCTCGCTAGCGGCGTACTAGCCGGTTGTTCACGTTCCCGATTAGTTTCCGCTGCATAATCTAAGGGCGTGACAGCGAAGGTGGTATCAGAGCGTCGGTCTCAAGACTTACTTATTCCTAGGAAAATGTCAATTCATAAGCTAAGTTCAAGGGTTAAGGACCCACACCTATAAATAAGGAAGGAAATTCCCAACCCATGTGAGAATTGGGTAGAGACCGGGATGAGAGAGTTAATTAAAAAGTATCTCTAGGTTAATTTCTATCGATTCCATTGGAATTAATTAATTGTTTATTTCTACATGCACTTCACCCTTACGATGGCCCCTGGAAGTGTAGCAAACCGTGCTAATTGGGAAGCAATGCAGCAAACAGTTGCGGGTCTTACCCAGGCACTACACACTGTGGCCCAAGCTAGCGCATGGGCTGGCGAGGGTAATCTACACGGCAATTTCTGGAGTATGAATCCTCCGAGGTTCTCCGGATCCTCCAACCCTGATGAGACGGAGAACTGGATCGACGAGATGAACCGTATATTCGATGTCACGCAATGCACCGACCAAGAGAAGGTCCGTCATGCCACTTTCCAATTAAACGAAGATGCGCGCACATGGTGGAAGGCCACCTCGGCACAACCTCAAAATGCCAAGCCTACATGGGATGAGCCTCTTACACTCTTCTGAGCAAAGTACTTCTCTGAGCACGTTAAAGAAAGAAAGGCTGTAGAATTCGCTTCTCTATGCCAAGGCATGATGTCGGCGGCGGAGTATGAACTACAATTCTCTCATCTAGCCCCTTATGCCCCACATCTAGTGGGCACAGATATCTTAAAGGCAAATCATTTTATGGACAGTTTAAGGCCCGGCTTCATTCAACAACTTGGGCCTCAGAATATCCGTACATATACGGAGATAGTCCAACGTGCACATCTATGTGAAAGGACCTTAGAGAAGGTCGAGAAGTACAAGGGCAAGAGTGAGGAATCGAGCCACAAGTTTGACAAACGTGGATGGAGAGAAGAAAAATTCAGCATCACGGGCACTTACAACTCCCATGATAACAAAAAGAGGTACCATAACGGGAATGGCGGTAGGAACAACAAGAAAAAGAAGGTGAAGGAGGAGGAAATGTAGGTCACTACGGCTTGCTCATTTTTTGAAAAATTCGGCCACTCGGCCGAGGAATGCTGGAAGTGCCTTGGTGCTTGTTTACGATGTGAAAGTCGGGAGCACCGTATGCCCGATTGCCCTCTTATGAATGAGAAACCTTCGAATGGCGGACGCAAGCGGCAAACTCGTCTTAATGCCATTCTAGACAATGAACAAGCGCCCAAGGATGATGGGTTGATGGAAGGTACCCTTCAAATTTATTTCCATCCTACATTTGTGATATTTAATAATGGTGCTTCTCGTTATTTTATATCTACTGCTTTTGCAAAACTTTTACCAATTTCACATGTTCCTCTACCATCGGACTTAGCAATCACAACACCTTTAGGTCCCGGAACCAAACTTACAACCCACTATCCAGATAGTGAGATAATTGTAGAAGGTCATAATCTCCCAGCAAACCTCGTATGCCTTGATATGGAAGGCTACAATGCCATCCTACGTGTAGATTGGCTTGTTGACCATGACACCTACATAAATTGTCACAATAGGAGAATTTCTTTATGAAAATCAGGTCTCCCGCGATTCTCTTTCCTTGGCATCAAGTATAGGAAGCATCCTACCATCACTTCTTCTCTTCACGCTTGCAAACTCATTTTGCAAGGATGTGAAGCTTTTCTTGCCTCTGTGATTATCACCGAGTCCAAGGAAATCCTCATAGAAGAAATTCCTATTGTCAAAGAGTTCCCTGATGTATTTCCTTCGGATTTACCCAGTTTACCGCCCGAAAGGGAAGTAAACTTCTCCATTGAACTCATTCCTGGAGCCGCACTTGTTTCAATAGCTCCTTACATAATGTCCCCTAAAAAACTCAAGGAACTGAAGAGGTAACTTTAGGAGTTACTAGACAAGGGCTTCATTCGACCCAGCACATCCCCTTGGGGTGCGCAGGTTCTATTTGTCAAGAAGAAGGATGGATCTCTCAGGCTATGCATCGACTACCAGTGATTAAATCAACTCACCATCAAGAACAAATATCCTTGCCGCGTATCGATGAGCTATTTGATCAAATTTCTGGTGCGGAATATTTCTCCAAGATCGACCTCAGGTCAGGTTACCATCATCTAAGGATCAAATATGAAGACATCTACAACCCTACTTTTCGAAGTAGATATGGGCATTATGACTTCGTGGTGATGCCGCTTGGGTTAACAAATGCCTCGACAACATTTATGCAACTTATGAACAATGTGTTTAGGCCCTATCTCGACCGATTTGTGGTCGTATTCATTGATGATATTCTCATCTATTCTAAAATGAAGGAAAAATATGAAGAACATTTAAGAATAGCTTTACAAACTCTAAGAGAGCATTAACTCTATGCAAAGCTCAGCAAGTGCAAGTTCTGGCTAAAGGAGGTCTCTTTCCTTGGCCATATTTTTTCAAAAGAAGGTATCGATGTTGATCCTTTAAAGGTGGAAGCTGTCAAGAATTGGAGTGGACCGACGACCGTGTCCGAAGTTAGAAGCTTATCGGGTTGGCTGGCTATTATAGGCGATTCATTAAGGATTTCTCCAAAATTGTCGTTCCCTTGACTAGGCTTACAAGAAAGGAAAATCCCTTTATATGGACGAAGGATTGCGAAGAGAGTTTTCT
The DNA here is from genome assembly GCA_022559845.1 of Amorphophallus konjac. Lineage (NCBI taxonomy): Eukaryota > Viridiplantae > Streptophyta > Magnoliopsida > Alismatales > Araceae > Amorphophallus > Amorphophallus konjac. The sequence goes on along the minus strand of CM040123.1, from coordinate 226,554,023 downwards.
AACTCTTAAAGATCATTTAACCACTGCCCATGTCTTGGCACTACCTGTTGAAGGTGGTGGATTTGAAGTCTACACAGATGCATCGGGCATTGGCCTCGGGTGTGTCCTTATGCAACCTGGCAAGGTGATATGTTATGCCTCGAGGAAATTGAAGCGTCATGAAGAGAACTTTCTCGTCCATGATCTAGAATTAGTTGTTGTTATATTCACCATAAAAATATGGTGATATTACCTTTATGGGGAGAAGTTCATGATATTTTCGGACCACAAAAGTCTAAAATACCTTTTTACCCAAAAGGAACTTAACATTGGACAAAGAAGATGGCAGGAGTACCTTAAGGACTTCGACTTCTCTATTCAATATCGTCTAGGCAAAGCAAATACCATAGCTAATCCTCTTAGCAGAAGACCAATGGCAACGCTAGCAAGCCTGAAGAAAGGTATGACTTATCTCATAGAGGATTTTACTCATTTGAATCTAGATGTGGATGCAAAAGAAGAAAAGGGTATTATTGCCAATATCCAATTACAACCTACACTGAGTGAAGATCTAGTGAAATTACAAGAAAATGACCCTGCATTGATGGAGATCAAGGCTAATATTGATCAAAGACTGGAGTTCTCTATCTCAATTGATGGAAGTTTATTATTCAAAGAACGAATCTGTGTGCCGGATCATGCCGACACTAAGAAATTGATCATGGAAGAAGCTCATAAATCAAGGTATGCTATTCACCATGGTGCTACCAAGATGTATCAAGACCTGAAAAGGAATTTTTTGTGACCCAATATGAAGAGAGAAATAGCATATTTTGTACCACGTTGCCTCACTTGTCAACAAGTTAAGGCGGAACACCAAAAGCCTGCTGGTAAGTTACATCCCTTGGAAATTCCAGAATGGAAGTGGGAAAGCATAGGGATGGATTTCATCATGGGTCTACCTAAGACAAAAGATGGACATGATGGTATATGGGTAATCATAGACTGATTGACTAAATCTACACACTTTCTACCTATAAAAAGTCGATGGTATGTGGATATTTTATTAGCCTTATACATGAAGGAGATTGTCAAGCTACATGGTGTCCCAGTGACCATTATCTCCAATCGAGACCCTCGATTCACATCTTATTTTTGGAAGGGTCTACAACATTCATTAGGGACCCGACTAAATTTCAGCATTGCATTCCACCCACAAACTGATGGTTAAACCGAAAGGACACATTAGGTGGTGGAAGATATGCTCAGGGTATGTGTTATTAATTTCGGTGGGAGTTGGCACGATCACCTACCTCTATTGAAATTTTCCTACAACAATAGCTACCAAGCTAGCTTTCAAATGGCACCATTCGAGGCACTATATGGGAGAAGTTGCCACTCACCCATCTTCTAGAGTAAAGTTGGAGAAAGGCAACTTCTAGGCCAAGAAATAATAAGAGATACTATCGAGAAGGTCAAGCTCATTCGATAGATACTCCATATGGCTCAAGATAGACAAAAGTCTTATGTAGCTAATCGAAGGCGTGACCTGGAATTCCAAGTAGGAGACCATGTATTCCTCATGGTTTCTCCGGGTCGAGGTATTCTAAAGTTTGGCATCAAAGGCAAGCTCACTCCGAGATTCACCGGCCCCTTTGAAATTCTTGAAAGGGTTGGCAAAGTCGCATATCGGATTGCCTTGCCTCCTCAACTAGCTGGAGTCCACGATATATTTCATGTCTCAATGCTCAAAAGGTACATCTCTGATCCATTCCATGTTATAAGGTATAACAACTTGGAAGTTCAAAAGTATTTGACGTACGAGCAAAAGCCAATCAAAATAATTGAACAAGATGTACGTCAACTTCGGAATAAAACTATTCCCATGGTCAAAGTCTAATGGAGCAAATCTTGGCCATACGAGACGACATGGGAAATGGAGAAAGCTATGCGCAAAAGATTTTCAGAGATATTTGAATGTAAGTTCACTCTCCTTAAAAACAACATGTATTGAATTTGGGGACCAAATTCTTTTTATGTGGGGGAGGGTGTAATGCCCGAGAATTTTCTAGAAATTTTTTGAGAATAAATATAATTATTAATGATTTAAAAAGGCTTAATAGACTATTAAAAATAATTAAGGATTTATTTATAGTAGTTTAATGTCCCTATATTAACCAAAGGGATAAGCCCAAATTAAATAGGCCCAAAGAACCAATTTTGTGACCCTTAGGCCTAAGCCCATTACTAGAAACGTAATTTGGGTAATTTACGGATTTAAAACGGATAAATAAGCTAATTAAAGAGATAAATAGGGGGATATTATTAAAATCCAAAATTTTTGGATTTAGTGCCTAAACGTGGTCTATCGCAAGACTGCCTTCACGGAATAGTGGTCTCGAGGCGACTGCTACTATGTTCCCTGAATGGAGGTTTTGGAAGTGTGGAAAAATGGAATTTTTCCCATCCCAATCCCGATGGCTCGAAGCTACCTGGCATGAAAACATAGCCTAGAACTCTTGGGGATCGACCCTACTGCAATTTAGGACTCCTAAATCGATCTAATCCTTCAAACCCTAGCAAACCCTATAAATAGATCTCAAATTCAACATGCTCAAACCCTTATTTTGGAGTGCGTAGTTCGATGATAAGGATACCTCATCTCAGGTTGGTTGTTTAGAACTTTAGGTTCTCCTTAGTTTTATCTAACTCACCTCCAATTTTTGTGTTAGAACACAACCATTGGAGAGCTAGAGTGTCTACAAGTCTCTGGTTTACTGCAGCCCGCGCAGGAAACATTACGCCGATCCAGTGAAGATCAGGACATTAGAAACTCTAAACGAGGTTAGTTCAAGTTGAGTCTTTAAAGCATTGTTCCCCTTCATATCTTCCACCTATCGTCTAAATTTCATGGATTTAGGTCAAGAGGATCAGGAGATAGAGGGAGGAGAAGTTGCTGGTTTAGCATAGGACGTGTAAAAACTAGGGGCAACTTTCAGTCAGAAATTTGAAGACTAAGGATCGAATCAAAGGTAGGTTATCTCATGAAAAGACTAAATTAACGTGTTAGGAACAAAAGCCCTCTAATTCCATGTGATTTCATGCATTATACATGCAGTATTTCATGGTTTAGTACGACTGCGCATGTAGGATATTTCTGTATACATAGTCCTGCACATTCTAATTAAAGATAAGAATTTTGGCATGATTCATGCATTTCCATACGCCCTCTTCATTATAAACATGTTCTTTCATGTTACCTATTCATTTCTCATGCTTTTTATGCATTACTTGCGCTAGAATAGGCCTTAACTGCACTTTGTGACCCGTCTGGCTGGCAGGCTAAAACGGTCTCCCCAAGACCGCCAAACGTCTTTTAGCGGTCCCTGACTGACCACGTATGCATAGAAGTAGTTCTTGACAGACCGCTATTATGTTTCAATTTTATGCTTCCTGTTAACTTTAAATAGAATGCAGATCGACCCTTTTTAATATATATAAGCCTAGGTAATTAGGTTGTATTCCTAATTATGACATTGGATTCATATTAATGTTTATATTGTGCACCTATCATGCTAGATTCCATGGCTTAAATGTTTTAGAAACTTATATTAAATTTATGTTACTTTCGTGCCAAAATCATATAGTTTGTACTAAATTGAATTTTTACATGGATTATGAGACTTGTTTTATGCATGGTTTGATCGCTATTTTTTCATGATCCACTCTCATCTTTGAGTCTTTCATAAGTACATAGTGCGTACTCCGGTGCGTGGCTATTAGTTACACTTTGCACATATTAGGCACACGATCTTGGACTTCTGATCCTCTCCGTTGGATATTCCTTCCACCGGACTAGGTGATCTTGTTTCAAGGCCTCCATGAGTCTCCACGAGCCAGGGATTCCCACTTGGACGTCGAGCTGGTTATACCCTGAAAGTCCAAATTGTTTAGAAAGCACTTATCGGCATTTTTCTGTGTCTTGGTAGTCGCGGCCATCAGGCGACCGCTATTGTCTATTAGCAGTCAGCCCGTGACCACGTTAGTTCAGATTTCACACTGCGTCGACCTTTCTTCCTTCATGCCTCGACTCTGTCATAGAAACGATCTTGACTTCACTGCCTCTTCATAGAAACAGTCCTGCCATGACCGCCTCTCAAAGAAACGACCCCGATATGACCGTTTTGTGTCTAAGTATTGATTAACCCAAGATTTGACCCAAAGGTTGATTTTCCTATGTTCCTAGATGGTCTATTGATTATCTCGAACCTAAAACCTAGTTCAATAAGTTATTAATGAATTATGGAAACTATACAATATACCGTTATGCTGCCGAATTTCCTCCATGGCATAATGTCGATTTAAATCATCCTTGAAACTCTCATGTTCTTAATTGAAGCATTCTTACCTTGTTATTTGTTAGCATGAAACTATAGTTTGAACTTATACATTATTGACCTACTTTGTTTATATTTCTCGTAGAAGTAGCTTGATTTATAACTTGAAGATGTGGATCATGTTGGGGAGAATGTTGTGCTAAAGTTGGGCATGTGTGAAACGTGAGTGTTTCTATTATTTTGATGATGTCCAACTATGACTCAACTAATGATTGGTTCTATTATTTTGATGTGATTCCAACTATGACTCAACTATGACTCATTTCTAGTGTTTTGATGATGTATGTCTTTAGAGTCAATTTGCTATTCATTATTGCTTTTGCTATGCATTTGATAAAGTCCATTTGCATACAATTCAGGTCATTATATTGCCAATTCAACATATCAAGAATGGCTTGCAACGCTTAGCCAATTGGCCGCATAGAAATCAAGATAGATCCAAAGGCGCCAAGATCCCTCAAGATGCAAAGTGGAAACTCATGATGCCAAGTGCACTTGCAGATCAAGAATGGCTTGCAACACACAAATCAAGATCAATCCAAAGGAGCAAGCCATCCCAGGAGGACGATCAAAAGTCACTCATGATGCCAAGTGCATGATGCCAAGTACACTTTGATTGGAGTGGAAATATCTACTGTGAAAGCTCAACAGAATGCAACCAAAGAATGGAATGGAGGTGGCGAAATGAAAGTGAAATGAACATGTCTAAGCAAGGCCAAGCAAGGAAGAAAAGGCTCTAGCTAAGCAAGGCCAAGCAAGAAAGAAAAGGCCTAAGCAATGAAGCAAAGTTTCTACAAAGGACCGAGCATTCATACAAGATAATCCAAGGAATGGAGTGGAGTTGGCAAATGTGAAAGCTCAATGTTGCGCCCTCTAACGCGGATCGACCTGCACGGTCAGGTCACGGGGGTCAAGGGGGCAGCGCCCCTTGCGGGGGTTTCCTGGGGCGGAGCCCCCGGAACAAAATTCTGATTATAGGAATGATATAATCAACAGAATTCTTCATGACAGTCAAGGGTGATGCTACAAACATGCACGGGCTGCTAATGGAGTTTGAACGACGGAGTTCAAGACTTAACGGACCGAACCGGAGACTCAACGGACCGACCCGGGCCAACCCGGGCCTTGCCCAGCTGGCGGTCAACCGCCAGCACAGGGGCGGTCGACTGCCCCAGCCAGGGACCGTCCAGGCCGAAAGTCTTTCAGTGGCGGTCGACCGCCAACTAGTGGCGGTCGACCGGAAATCCCAGGGGCCATTCGTCTACAACATTTTACAGTAGCGGTCGACCGCCAGGAGCTACAGGTCGACCGCCAGCCCCGAGCCAACCATGTTTGACTTCAACTTCCACCTCATGGGCTACCTAATTCTCATGATTTCTTTAATCCCAAAGAACCCCAAAGTCTCCCAATCACCCACAAATTGTGGATCTGGTCTAGGGCTTCTCCAAGGACCATTCAAGGTCTATAAAACCAACACATTGGTGGAGGCAAACCCTGTTGCTTCATTTGGGATTAAGAGTGGCTGCAAGAGGGGTTTTCAAAGAGAGAGGAGACGAAGTACTGTTCATATGAACAGTAGTTCGTGAATGAGTTCTTCATCCACTCAAGAGTTTCAAGTAAAGATCTGAAGCAATCCTGAAGCAATCACCTTCTACTCTTCAATCAACTTCCAAGAAGGATAAGAAGCAAAGCTTTCAAGGCGATCCAAAAAGCTCATTTCTCAAAGTGATTTTCTTCATCCTTTCAAGTTCATCCAAGGTGATTTTTGAAGCAATCAATCTCCTACAAGCTGTTGAAGAAACAAGATTCAAGGTAGAATCAATTACTCTCTTCATCCACTTCAAGAAGATACAAAGAGAAGATCAAAAGAGGAGATTGAAGGAAGAGTTATTGTTCACGTGAACAGTACTCCGTGAAGAACATCTTCATCCAATCCAAGGTATTCAAAGTTCATATCAAAGCAATCATCTTTCAAGATCTGTGAAGAAGGAAGCAAGGATCAAGGTAGCATCTATTCACTTCTTCATCCATTCAAAGAGATCAAAAAGAAGATCAAAAGAGGAGGATTGGAAGAACAGTTACTATTCACATGAACAGTACTCCGTGAAGAACATTCATCCATTCAAGGGTGAATCAAGAAGATTGATTTGCAAGAAGAAGAGATCCCTGTTGCTGATCAACAAATCATTTCCATTCAAGGGCCAATTCCTTCTTACTCAATCTCTTGTTTTAGTTCCTTCACATTTGTTTTACTTTCAATATTGTTAAACATTGAAGTCGTGATTCGTCCCTACCGGTGGTTAGTAGGAAGGCAATTGGAGGGTGTTCCAATTTGCGGTTGACGTCCCTAACAGGTGGTTAGTAGGAAGGCAATCGGGAGTTCTCCGATCTGCGGTATAGCCGTCCCTGCCGGCTTTGTGTGTAGGAAGACAGAAAGAGGGTTTTCTCTATTCTGTGATTTGGGGCGTGTCCCCAGGTCAAGCTGTGAGTCAGCAAGGAAGCCGCACCGGGTTTTGGTGAGGGGTGGACGTAGGTTGCGGGGTTGCAACCGAACCACCTTAAAATCCCTGTGTTGTGGGTTGTTTATTTTGTGTGATTGCTCTATATCTTCTAACCCCATTCGCAGGTTCGTGTGCTTCTATACTTGGTTATCTTGCTCACATACATATGCACTTTGAGTGATCAACATAGCATGCACACACACGCACGGTTGTTACAAGCTATTGCATGTTCATCTATGTGTTATGCTTTGATATTCACTTAAAGAAGTGTGGACGTTTCATAGCTTGTAATTCAAGTCTTTTTATTTGAGCCACTTTACTTAATTCCGTTGTGCATTGTGCCAAAGTGATTCATTCACTTTATAAGAGTGGTTTAAGCTTCCGCTAGCTAAGAGTTTTTAAATAGGCCAAAGTTTTTGATATGATCTATTCAACCCCCCCTTCTAGATCCGTTTACACCTCACGGGACCCAACAGATCGGGCACTGATTGTGTCCAAGGGCTCGACACTTGCCCCCTCAGCTGATTGTCGGAAACATGCTATAAACCATGGGGTATGATGAACACTGGCGTCGCATTGCGCCGGAAGTACTTTTTTTATAGACGAGTGAAAACCACGAGGCTCTACATGAAATTATTATTACATTCTTGATGACATGACTTTCTAGTGCATGACCTTTATGGTTATGAAAAGTACATTCTCGTTACATGCAAGTACATTCTTGTTACATAAAAGGCCACTTGATATTCTTGCTCGATCATGCTCTCATTATACTTGGACCTTGATATCTTGTTACTTTGGTTTTATTCTCATGTTTCATCGCATTTTTTTTATCTTACTTCTTAGAGCTAAAATATTAATTACTTAAACATTGCCTTCATGTTGATACGAAGATACCTACTAGGCAAGTGTGCTGATTCCCTACTTGTTTTTCAATCTTTTCAGAAAATTCTAGCGGGGGTTCAGACTACTCAAGTGACGAGTCCCAGAGTGATTAAAGATTGAGATAAGACCAAGTAGAGTCTTGAGTCAAGTCGAGTCTATGTACTTTTCCATTTATTTGAGTTTAGTGAAAAGTGTCAATTATCAATGTACTTTGAATATTATTCAATAAAGTGAAGTTTTGAGTATATCATCTTGTGCATTCCCTTTTATGTGTGAATGTGTTAGCGCTCTAATTATATGGCTCGCTTGCAGCGTACTAGCCAACTGTTCATGTTCCCGATTAGTTTCCCTTGCATAATCTCGGGGCATGACACAGAGGATGAAGGGGAGAGAGGGGGAGAGGGGGATTGATGCCCATGCAACAGACCCCTTTGTCGTCCCAGGCTTTCGTGCCTTTTCTCGAGCATTGGACTTTTAAATAATTTTTTAGATGAAACTTTGTCTATCAAAAAAATTAGAAATGTATATATTTTTAAAATATAAGATGCTTCTAACAGAATTTCTTTCCATCGAAAATTCCATATCTTATATTAGGGACGGAGTTTACGATAGAAATACGCCTTAACATCATAAACTGGGTCATAGGACTGACGACCCTAATCATACTTCTAGCCCACATGAAAACCATTTTTCCCGGAAAGCAACAGAAACATGTTCCATCAGAAACTAATATTCAACACTACAACCTATTTTATATTCAATACTATCACCTATTTTTCTTATGCGTCAAATGGACAATTTTCGATGGATATTATTTCTGTCGTAACATTCAGACGGCTTTGTGACGGAACTATGATCCGTCAAAAATAACAATGATCATATTTAATATATATATATATATATTCTTATTTTTTCAATTCGTGCCTTTCCATGTTGATGCGTATTAATTTGCGATCACTATGGTGGACATGAATTCTTCCATAATTTTGTTCCCTTCCTCATTTTCATCACCTTTTTGACTTGGGAAAGGGTTCCTATGACTTTGTAAGGCAGTGAGGACACTTGGAGGAAGTATTTCCCTCTCTAAATCCCATTGGAACCCCATTTTCTATTTTTGAGGGAATTAAACCTCTGAATTTCCAAGTCTATCTTCTCCCATGTGTGTTTAAGGCTGAATCTATTGATCTTGGGGAGACTCTATTGGAGGAAGTCCTCAAGAATAAACCTCCCATGTGTTTAAAGGTACATCCTTTGGAGCTCTCCAGTCCGAACGGAAAACACTTTGGTCCGAAATTTGTCACAAATTAGGGATGGATGTGTGATAGAATTATGATCCATCAAAAAAATAAGAATATATATATATATTAAATATGATTTGGTTTGGTTTGCTTTTGATTTGGTTATTATGATCCGTCAAAAAAAATAAGAATATATACATAGGGATGGACTTATTATTTCTAACAGATCATATTTCTGTCCAGATTTTGATTTGGTTTGGTTTTGATTTTTGGGAAATTAAACGGAACCGAATAACCCAAGTTTAAGGATATTTCTTTCAAGTTAATATAAGTGTATATATAACCATTAATTCGAATTCCAAAAGCCTTACCCAATTTTAAGAATATTTTTGTCAATTTAATATAAGCATATATATAACTATTAAACGTAATTCTAAAAGTCCAACCCCCGCTATCTCGGTGAGCTTTCTAAATCTAATGTTATGAAGTAAGTTTCAAATCAACTTCCATTTAAGTTCTTAATTTTTTATGTGAAAATGTTTTGAAGCTTACTCTTGCAAATTATTGCTTTTGATATGATTTTTTTTAATATTTACTTTATTTGGTAGAAATTATTTTACCCTACCTTGTTCTGACCCCTCTATGTTCATGATGTTGACACTTACTTTATTTCATTGGCAACACCATTGTTTTGATTGATTGGCAACTACTTTTGGATTTGATGAAATTGCTCTATCAGATTGACTATGTGTTCTTTGCATTTAATACACTGTTGTCTGCATTTCTTACTGTCATGAGTCTATACACTGGAAACTCTCATGTCGATTGAGTCTACACATCGTCCATTTTGGATAAAGTCCACACACTGCATTTCAATTGAATTGGTTAAGTGTGTACTACGTCAACGCATCATGTTACAGCGTCAACGCACTTCATTGGATGTCTGTACAGCCGTTGGCCTTGAACCTCAGAGTCTGTACATTGAATCGCCAACTTCTTTGAAGCCCATGCATCGCTCAAAGTCTGTACAGAGTCCAGCGTCTCAGTTAGCGTCTCATGCATTTGAGCAAAGTCTGTACATCGATCTGTCAGCAAGTCTGAACATCGTCCATCTTTGTTAGCGTCTCAGGCATTGGGCTAAGTCTGTACAGCATTCAATGTCTAGAGCTTCATGAAGTCTGTACATCAGACTATTACAGCAAGTCTGTACATTATCTATCTTCCTCAGCGTCTTGATATTTGAAGTCTATACATCCATCAGGAGCTTCAAGTCTACACATCACTTCGCTCCATCAAGTCTGTACATCCACAGTGTTACTTGAAGTCTGGGCATTGGTCTTCAAACTCAAAGTCTGGACATTGGTCTTCAAACTCAAAGTCTGGACATTGGTCTTCAAACTCGAAGTCTGCACATTGTCTTCGAAACCAAAGTCTCTACAATGGTCTTCACACTTGAAGTCCATACATTCGATGTGCAGAGTTGATGTCTATACTGTGTCTTTGATGATCAAGTCTACACAATGGTCGGTGGCAAGTCTGTACACTGGCCTCAGCTTTTCAAGTCTACACATTGGCCTCCTTGCATAAAGTATATACACTGGAGTGTTTGGCAAGTCTATCCATCGGCCCTTGTCTTCGATGTCTGTACAGCCCTTTAGCTTGCTCAAGTCCATACATTGGTTTCAAGACTTTCAAGTCTATACACTGAAGTCTTCACATTCGTTTGCATTACATGAAGTCCATACAGTGGGTAAAGTCTGTACGTTGCATTCTGCCTTCACAAGTCTATACAATGAAGTATATACACTGCAATGTACATACTCAAATCTTATGACTTCATTCTTGTTGCTGAAGGGAACAGGGTCGACGCTGGGAGCTTAAAGCGTCCACGCATCAGTTGACAAAGCCTTCACGATATCTTCCACTGCGTCAACGCCATAAGCAAGCAGCGTCGACGCAACAGTTGAAGAAGCATTCATCTTCACAGGCTATTCCACTGCGTCAACGCCACAATTGAGCAGCGTCGACGCAGCAGCTAAAGAGACGAGGCTAATGGCTACTGGAATGCCTCACAACGTTAACGCCATTGAGTGACAGCGTCGACACAGCAAGTCAGATTGCTGACCTTGAGTAAGTGAATGGAGAACTCTATACATCGGACTGAAGAAGCTAATGAGGGGCACGTGATCCCAGGTACCTAGCTCGTGATCCGAGAAGAACAAGGTATCCATATGAGCACACGTGTACTGACACTCCATTAGATGCTGCCACGTGGTCCAAATTGCTGGGCGGGAAACGTGGAGAGCACACGCCTGCTACTGTTGTTGCTATATAAACAAGCCTTCTTCCACAGAAGAAGACTGATCGAAAGAAAAGAAGAGAAAGTCTATACAGTAGAGAGGCTTCGATCCACAGAGAGAAAAGAGAGAAGAAGAAGATACAGAGAAGAAGAAGAAATAGAGAAGAAGAAGAAAAAGAGAGAGAAAGAGATCGAGAGAGATTGAGTTGAGAGAGAGCTGATTGAGAGTGAGAGTGAGAGAGTATGTATCTCAGTCTCGTGGTTCAAAACCAGAGCTGAGCTTTGCTCTTAGAGCTATATTGCTTTTGAGCTTTTTTGTTTTTATTTTGATTCTGTCTTTCATTTCCGAATACTGGTTCTTCAAGCTGTGCGTCAGCGGTCTTGCAGTGGTAGTCTCCACTGGACGGGTTAAGCTGTATTTCCCCAGCGGTTGCAGAGTATCAGATCCTCTGATCGGCAAGCTGTAGTGCCCAGCGAAGCTGTGTATCAACGGGTTGTTTGGCCAAGCTGTAAAGCCCAGCGGACGCAAGCTGTGCTGCGCAGCAGGAAGCCATACTCGGTTGAGTGTGGGGTGGACGTAGGTCGTTGACCGAACCACCTAAAAATTGTGTGTGCAGTGTGTTTGTGTTTTTGTGTGATCTGTGTGCGATGTGAATTTCTTGCTTAGCTTATTTGATTGCATCGCTTATGCTCATGTCTAGCTTTCGACCTTTTGTTTAGCATCCTTTGTTTAGCTTAACTGATGTTTGCCTAAATTCCGCTTTAGAACTTGCAGTAGTTTTAAATTAGGCAAGTTGATCTATTCACCCCCCTCTAGATCCACACTCTGTGGAGATAGACTGCGTCCATCTAACCCAACACTTGGTATCAGAGCCTAACTCTTCTACAGGGACTCATCGCCCGAAGAGAATAGGCAGAGATGGATGCTCGAGGAATGACTGCCGAAGGTCACTCAACAACGAAGCCCCCATTCTTTGATGGATCAAACTACGCATACTGGAAGAACCGTATGCAAGTGTTCCTCAGGGCTAAGGATTATGAGATTTGGAAGATTGTCAGCAAGGGACCTTATAGCTGTCCCCGAATGAAGATGTATGGACCAAGGAGGAGATCAGAAGGTCCACGCTGAATTGGAGTGCTATTAATGCTATCCAGTGCGCTCTGCATCCTACAGAATTCTCCCGTGTGTCTGCTTGCAAATCAGCTAAGGAGATGTGGGATGCGCTGGAAGTAATTCATGAAGGTACATCTCAAGTAAGAGAGCAGAAGGCCAATCTTCTTGTATCTGAGTATGAAGCCTTCAAGATGAAGCAGAACGAGTCCATCAGCGAAATGTACGCTCGCTAACTGTCATAACCAATGGCCTCAGAGGTTTTGGGAAACCTCAGGCAGAGTATGATGTAGTGAGAAAAATTCTGCGCTCCCTGACTTCCACTTGGCACACCAAAGCAACAGTGATGGAGGAGTCAAGGGACTTGCATAATACTAAAGCTGATGAGCTGATTGGCTCACTAATGGCATATGAGATAAACATGCCAAGGACAGATGAAGCCGAGAGGAAGAAGAAGCCGATAGCGCTGAAGGCTAGTTCCAGCAAATCAATAAAATCCAGCTCCAGCAGCTCTTCATCATCAGAGGAGAGCCTAAATGAAGAAGAAGATGTGACTCGATCTGAGATAGCCATGATGACAAGAGAGTTCAGGCGATTTCTCAGAAAGGGAGCAGGACGGTTCGGCCAGAAGAAATACAGTGGTGGCCGAAAGGATAAAAGGTATAAATCTAAACCTGCAAAGAAAAATGAAGCTAATGTCTGTTATCAATGCAGGAAACCAGGGCATCTGAAAATTGACTGTCCAGACAATCAGAAACATAAGGACAGGTCAAAGAAGAAAACCAAGAAGGGAAGAGCTATGATCACCACATGGAGTGATGAAGATGAAGGCTCTTTCAGGAGCAGCTCAGATAGTGAAGCCGAATCTGAACAGCCCATTTGCCTTATGGCAACAAGCTCCGAAGATAGAGAGGAGGACACAGATGAGGTAATCACTAGATTTGAAAACTTCACAATTGCTGATTGGATAGATGCTTATCATGACATAGCTGATAGAGCTGATGATATTAGAAAAGAGAATAGGCATCTTAGAAGAAAAATCAATTCCATGCAAAATGATAAAATACTAACTGATAAAATTGCATGTTTGGAATATGAGATTAATGAATCGAAACTCACATGCTCTGAAGAAGATGAAATCAAAAATGAGTTAAAAGCTTCTAAGGAAGAGAATCTAAGGCTTGAAAATGATATTGATGAATGGAAGCTGAAGATTCAGAAATGTGAAAGTGAAGTCAAAATTATCTCTGAAAAATATGAAGCTGTCCTAAATGTCAACAATGAGCTGAAAAAGGCTATTGATAAACTTCAGAAAGACAATGAGGATAAAATGAAAACCATTGAGAAAATGACCCAAGGAACAGATAACTTAAATGCTTTGTTAGGGTCAAAGGTTAATTTTAGAAAAGATGGCCTAGGATTTAATTCTAGTGCAACAAAAACATTCGGAATGAAAACAATTTCATTTGTTGCTCAAAAGGAAAAGGGACCTCTAATTAGCATGAACTCAACAAATTTAATGAACAAAACTGCTAATCTGAAAAAGACCAGTGCTGAGGAGAAGGGTAAACAAAAACTCAGTGAGCCTAGTAGAGCTAGCACATCTAAGCAGAATCCTAGGGCTCAGACTCAGGTTAGGGGTCAACCTACACAGTCAAGTAAACCCCAGGTCAAGGTAACCCAGTCTCCACCAACACCTCCACCTCTTAAGAAGACCCAATACAAACCTGTGTATAGGTCAGCAGGGTCCAAAGTACAGGGGAGACAGGGTGCTGCTAGGAGTCAACCCAGTTATTTTTATCAACCCGGAGCTCAGACCCACTACAATGCACAGCCAACCTACTTCAATTGGTCTGATTGGTCTAGAACTCAGGGTAGGTTTACAGGTCTTGCACACCAGGGTGCTCAATATCAAAGACCTTACAGTAGAAATTGGGTCAATGGGTATGGTTACTGGACATCTAGAAACCAATATTTCTATAGCCAGCCCAGGAACTACTATGGCCAAAATTTTGTGAACACACCCTGGCTAAGGCACTGGCACAGAAATAACAATACTGTCAATAATCATGCTGCTGCCAATAAGAAAAAGAACAATAAAAAAAAGGAACAACAACAGAAGAGAATCTGTAGGATCCACTGAATAAAGTTCATTTAAACAAATGTGGATTCCGAAACATATGCTTTCCTGCTTTGCTTCTAGTTCATTTACATTGGAGCCCAATCAGTCTTGGGTTCCAAACTTCTCTACCTAATTGTGTATGCAGGTATGCCTGGCAGCCAAGAATAACTTGTGGTACATGGATAGCGACTGCTCCAGGCATATGACAGGAGATAAGGCCAAATTTTACATACTGACTGAGAAAGTAGAAGGCCTGGTCACCTTTGAAAGCAACACAAAGGGTAGGATTATCGGATCAGGTAAGGTAGGTAAGTGTTCTACCTGCTGCATTGATGATGTTATGCTGGTTGAAGGGTTAGCCTATAATCTACTTAGCATCAGCCAGTTATGTGATAAAGGTTACAATGTTTTATTTAATTCTCAATGCTGCAAGGTTTTTGAACCTGATTCTGATATTGTCAAATTTTCTGGAAAAAGAATAAATAATACTTACATGATAAATTTAGATGAAATTCAACACACTAACCTTTGCCTTACTGCCAGTAGAGAAGACATAGCATTTTTATGGCATCGTAGGTTAGGTCATGCTAGCTACACTGTTTTGCACAAATTAAATAAGCATGGCATGGTTAGAGGACTTCCTGAAGTCTCATTCAAGAAAGAAAATAAAATCTGTGATGCATGCACTCAATCAAAGATAACTAGAAAGTCATTTAAGTCCAGAACTGAAAATCTGTCTTCCAAACCCTATGAGCTGATACATATGGACCTTTTTGGGCCAACTAGATCTGTCAGCCTATCAGGGAGGAGGTATGGGTTTGTCATGGTAGATGACTTTTCTAGGTATACTTGGGTTTATTTCTTATCTAATAAGAGTGATGCTTTCTCAGAATTTCAGGAGTTCTATGTTAAAACAAATCAGAAAATTGAAAACATATTATCTGATCATGGAGGTGAGTTTGAAAACTCACAATTTGATGAATTCTGCAGGTCGAATGGAATCAACCACAGGTACTCCTCACCAAGGACACCTGAGCAGAATGGAGTTGTGGAGAGAAGGAACAGAACCCTAGTGGAAATGGGTCGTACACTCCTTGTCGAAGGTGGTCTACCAAGGAAATTTTGGGCTGAAGCAGTGAACACTGCCTGCTATGTAATTAACAGAGCCATGGTAAGACCTTCTACCCAGCAAACACCATATGAGATATTAAAAGGTAAGAAACCTTCTATTGCTCACTTCAAATTTTTTTGTTGTAAATGTTTCATTCACATAAATGATAAAAAGGACCTTGATAAATTTGAACCTAAAGGAGAACCAGGAATTTTTCTTGGCTATTCTGAAAACACCTGAGCATACAGAGTGTACAATCTGAACTCTAAAACTGTTGAAGAATCTCCACACATAGTTTTTGATGAATCCTTGGCAAATTCTACTGTTGGTCACTGCAGGAATGAAAACAATGGTGAAATTCTGAAGGAAGGAGATCCTGCAGACAAATCCGAGGATGAAGAAGAACATAAAGAGCTTAATGAAGAGGAGCCTACAGTTCAGGGGGAGGTAAATCAAGTTCATGATAGTCCAATTGCAAATATTAGATATCTCAAGGATCATCCTGTAGATAATGTTATTGGAAATCTGCATGACCCCCCTAGGACTAGAGGCCACTTAAGAATTCAACATGAACTGAATGCTTATGCTTTTGTATCAAACATAGAACCCAAGTCCATTGACTGTGCTCTCCAAGATGTGCATTGGATTAATGCCATGCATGAGGAGCTCAATCAGTTTGACAGGAATAAGGTGTGGCATTTGGTTCCACCTCCTGATCATGAAACAGTCATAGGGACTAAATGGGTATTTAGAAACAAAACTGATGAAGCGGGGAATGTTATTAAAAATAAAGCCAGACTTGTAGCTCAAGGGTACAATCAGGAATTTGGAATAGACTTTGAAGAGTCTTTTGCCCCTGTAGCTAGGTTAGAAGCAATAAGAATTTTATTGGCTTATGCATGTTCCCTAGGAATAAACCTTCAGCAGATGGATGTGAAATCTGCTTTTCTAAATGGGGAAATTAATGAGGATGTCTATGTGAGACAGCCTCCTGGGTTTGAATGTTTAGATTTCCCTAATCATGTGTACAAGCTCAATAAAGCTCTCTATGGTTTAAAGCAAGCTCCTAGAGCTTGGTATGACAGGTTGAGCAAATTCCTCACCGACAAGAACTTCACAAGAGGTATAGTTGATCAAACATTGTTTACCAAGGTAAGCCATCCAGATATTCTTATCATTCAGATTTATGTGGATGACATTGTGTTTAGGTCAACTAACCCCAAACTGTGTGAGGAATTCTCTCAAATAATGACTGATGAATTTGAAATGAGCTCAATGGGAGAGCTCAAACTATTCCTTGGACTGCAGGTTACACAAACAGAAGATGGCACCTTCATCTCTCAGTCCAAGTATGTACAGAACTTATTGAAGAAGTACAAAATGGACAACCTCAAGGAAATAGCTACTCCAATGGGTACCTCAACCAGTTTGGATGAAGATTCTAAAGGTAAACCTGTGGACCAAAGGCTATACAGAGGTATGATCGGATCTCTTCTCTACCTTACAACATCTAGGCCTGATATACAATTTACTGTGTGTTTATGCTCTAGATTTCAGGCTAGTCCCAAAGAAAATCACTTTAAAGCTGTGAAAAGGATTTTTAGGTATTTACTAGGCACCCAAGAACTAGGTCTCTGGTATCCTGCTAAGTGTGAGTTAGAGCTTCTAGCCTACACTGATGCAGACTATGTTGGGTGTCGAGTAGATAGAAAAAGCACCAGTGGCTACTGTCAATTCCTTGGTGGCTGTCTAGTGTCTTGGGCATCCAAGAAGCAACACACTGTAGCATTATCCACAGCTGAAGCTGAGTATGTTGCAGCATGTAATTGTGCAGCCCAAGTACTTTGGATTAAGCACCAACTAGCTGATTATCAGATAAATCTGGGATGCATTCCACTTTTATGTGATAATACTAGTGCTATATGCCTTGCTAAAAATCCTGTTCACCATTCTAGGACTAAGCATATAGAGATAAAACATCATTTTCTTAGAGATGCTGTAAATAAAAAGGAGATTGAAATGAATTTCATAGAAACTGAAAAATAAATTGCTGATATTTTTACTAAGCCTCTTGCGAATGAAAAATTTAAGTTTATTAGAAGAGAACTTGGCTTATGTAAATTTCAGCATGATGAATGATTGTTTAATTGCTGTGAATAAAATCTCTGATGTGGACTTATTTTTTGATTGCTTGGATAAATCATGTGGATGTGAATGTGGATGTAGAACTGTCCCGTATTGCATATATTCAGGGGGAGCTTGTCGAGTCCTTGCATGACCTTACATATCATTCATTCATGACCTATGCATAAACTTTCTCTCAATTAATTCTTGCCATGTTGCATGCATATAGACAAGGGGAGTATTGCTAGAATTTCAGAGTGGTTTCAACTTTTTGAAGTCATTCAACCTTTAACTCTAAATACTTGTCTCTGACATTATGGCAATCTGTTGGTCAGTTCTGATTTCTAAGCAGTAGAAAATGGACTTCTTCATTTATAAGAATTTGAATTGTTCAAAGACTGATGTAATGGTTTAAATCTTATAATGGTTGGAGTTTAAAGATTGCAATCAGTATATAAGTAAGTTAAAAATTGATAAAACTCTCAACCTCTTTCTTATTTCATGTCAGACAAAGCTAATCATATCTGAAATCTGAAAACTCATCTGAAATCATGTTAGAGAGATTAAGTATGTGTATTGTTCTTAAACAAGTCATTCTGAAACATAAAAAGGACAGCTAAGAAAGATATTAAAAACCATTGAAAATCATTAAAAATTAACATTGGCAGAGCAATGACTGGTAAATCACTGAGAAACTGAGTGATCCATCAAAGAAGTGGACAACACTCATGTCATGAAGTGTATCAGCTATCTCTGTTTAAAATGTTCAAAACAGCAGGCTGGTTTCACTGAGTACCTGGGGGTAACTGGCGTCTGATAAACGTGTACCCTCACACAAAAAGGTGTAACTCAGTTCTGTTGAATTTGATCATAGGCAGAATGGTCCATCTTGTTTAGTATCTAGGGGTATTGGCGTCTTATAAACGTATACCCTTACGCAGAAAGACTTATGGTACCTGAATGCTCAAAATGATCTAATACTGATAATGCTGCTCCTTCAAAAGAAAAGTTCATGAGTGTCAATTTTTTTAGCTTCAATACATGACTTGGGTTCTCTCAATATTTTTATGAGACTATGAAAGTAAGATATTATTAAACTGAATCTTTCATGCACATATGATTCTGGTTTATTGTTTTATCATGCACAGTGAACTTATCTATTGCTTGTAGTGCATGAACTCCAAATTTTATCATCCTTAAACCAGAACTCTTTCTGACAGCAGTTTCTGATTTCATATGACTGAAGACTCTATGCTTTAGAATGCTTATTCATGAACTACCTGTTCAGAATGCCAGTCAGTTCTTCTCTTGATTCCTCCATTGTATTTAATTTTTCCCTCCTCTTTGTTGATGGCAAAGGGGGAGAATATTGTCTAAGGGATGTCTAGGGGGAGAATACATATCTGTCTGAATTCTGAACTCAATTATGAATTCATTCCAAGGGAGAGTTTGAGGCAGTGAGTTGCATGCCTTCATAGCATCTGCATGTCAATCTGCATAACACATCATGTCTTTCATCAAACATATATCTATATGACAGGATGTTGCTATTCTACTTCATATGGGGTTGTCATCATCAAAAAGGGGGAGATTGTTGTGACCCCTCAATGTTGATGATGTTTACACTTGCTTTATTTCATTGGCAACACCGTTGTTTTGATTGATTGGCAACTGCTTTTGGATTTGATGAAATTGCTCTATCAGATTGACTATGTGTTCTTTGCATTTAATACACTGCTGTCTGCATTTCTTACTATCATGAGTCTATACACTAGAAACTCTCATGTCGATTGAGTCTATACATCGTCCATTTTGGATAAAGTCCACACACTGCATTTCAATTGAATTGGTTAAGTGTGTACTACGTCAACGCATCATGTTACAGCGTCAACGCACTTCATTGGATGTCTGTACAGCCGTTGGCCTTGAACCTCAGAGTCTGTACATTGAATCGCCAACTTCTTTGAAGCTCATGCATCGCTCAAAGTCTGTACAGAGTCCAGCGTCTCAGTTAGCGTCTCATGCATTTGAGCAAAGTCTGTACATCGGTCTGTCAGCAAGTCTGAACATCGTCCGTCTTTGTTAGCGTCTCAGGCATTGGGCTAAGTCTGTACAGCATTCAATGTCTAGAGCTTCATGAAGTCTGTACATCAGACTGTTACAGCAAGTCTGTACATTATCTATCTTCCTCAGCGTCTTGATATTTAAAGTCTATACATCCATCAGGAGCTTCAAGTCTACACATCGCTTCGCTCCATCAAGTCGGTACATCCATAGTGTTACTTGAAGTCTGGACATTGGTCTTCAAACTCAAAGTCTGGACATTGGTCTTCAAACTCAAAGTCTGGACATTGGTCTTCAAACTCAAAGTCTGCACATTGTCTTCGAAACCAAAGTCTCTACAATGGTCTTCACACTTGAAGTCCATACATTCGATGTGCAGAGTTGATGTCTATACTGTGTCTTTGCTGATCAAGTCTACACAATGGTCAGTGGCAAGTCTGTACACTGGCCTCAGCTTTTCAAGTCTACACATTGGCCTCCTTGCATAAAGTATATACACAGGACTATTTGGCAAGTCTATACATCGGCCCTTGTCTTCGATGTCTGTACAGCCCTTTAGCTTGCTCAAGTCCATACATTGGCTTCAAGACTTTCAAGTCTATACACTGAAGTATTCACATTCGTTTGCATTACATGAAGTCCATACAGTGGGTAAAGTCTGTACGTTGCATTCTGCCTTCACAAGTCTATACAACGAAGTATACACTGCAATGTACATACTCAAATCTTATGACTTCATTCTTGTTGCTGAAGGGAACAGGGTCGACGCTGGGAGCTTAAAGCGTCCACGCATCAGTTGACGAAGCCTTCACGATATCTTCCACTGTGTCAACGCCATAAGCAAGCAGCGTTGACGCAGCAGTTGAAGAAGCATTCATCTTCACAGGCTATTCCACTGCGTCAACGCCACAATTGAGCAGCGTCGACGCAGCAGCTAAAGAGACGAGGCTAATGGCTACTAGAATGCCTCACTGCGTTAACGCCATTGAGTGACAGTGTCGACGCAGCAAGTCAGATTGCTGACCTTGAGTAAGTGAACGGTGAACTCTATACATCAGACTGAAGAAGCTAATGAGGGGCACGTGATCCCAGGTACCTGGCTCGTGATCCGAGAAGGACAAGGTATCCAGATGAGCACACGTGTACTGACACTCCATTGGATGCTGCCACGTGGTCCAAATTGCTGGGCGAGAAATGTGGAGAGCACACGCCTGCTGCTGTTGTTGCTATATAAACAAGCCTTCTTCCACAGAAGAAGACTGATCGAAAGAAAAGAAGAGAAAGTCTATACAGCAGAGAGGCTTCGATCCATAGAGAGAAAAGAGAGAAGAAGAAGATACAAAGAAGAAGAAGAAATAGAGAAGAAGAAGAAAAAGAGAGAGAAAGAGATCGAGAGAGATTGAGTTGAGAGAGAGCTGATTGAGAGTGAGAGTGAGAGAGTATGTATCTTAGTCTCGTGGTTCAAAACCAGAGCTGAGCTTTGCTCTTAGAGCTATATTACTTTTGAGCTTTTTTGTTTTCGTTTTGATTCTGTCTTTCATTTCCGAATACTGGTTCTTTAAGCTGTGCGTCAGCGGTCTTGCAGTGGTAGTCTCCACTGGACGGGTTAAGCTGTATTTCCCCAGCGGTTGCAGAGGATCAGATCGTCTGGTCGGCAAGCTGTAGTGCCCAGCGAAGCTGTGTATCAGCGGGTTATTTGGCCAAGCTGTAAAGCCCAGCGGACGCAAGCTGTGCTGTACAGCAGGAAGCCATACTCGGTTGAGTGTGGGGTGGACGTAGGTCGTTGACCGAACCACCTAAAAATTGTGTGTGCAGTGTGTTTGTGTTTTTGTGTGATCTGTGTGCAATGGGAATTTCTTGCTTAGCTTATTTGATTGCATCGCTTATGCTCATGTCTAGCTTTCGACCTTTTGTTTAGCATCCTTTGTTTAGCTTAACTGATGTTTGCCTAAATTCCGCTTTAGAACTTGCAGTAGTTTTAAATTAGGCAAGTTGATCTATTCACCCCCCTCTAGATCCACACTCTGTGGAGATAGACTGCGTCCATCTAACCCAACATACCTTTCTTCACTCTCTTTTGAATCCACTCTATTTTTTAAAGGGGGGGAGAAATATGGTTCAAACTGAACCAAACCGAATTAATTTGGTTTGGTTTGTTTTGATTTGGTTTCAAAGTAATTTGGTTTTATTTGGTTCGGGTTGAACACTTAATTCGGTTATATTTGGTTTGAGAAAATTTCTATTCAAACCAAACCAAACCAAACTATACTCACCCCTAGACGAAGCTGCCCTTCTTCATGTCTTGCAAGGGCATAGGACGTGGTCGAGGGAGGGGCAACGAGTAGGTGGGGGAGTCTTCATCGAGTGGTGATGAGGGAGGTAGCTAGGAAGCTGAAAATGAAGAAGAGGAAAGCTCAGTCAATGACTCCAAGCGAGGTTAGTTTGTTGTTGGAGTTGGGCTCTGTTTTTCTTCCTGGGCTCACCAACCTCCACTGTTCCCCGTTCCTCCCCCATCGCTAATGCCCCCCTCCCCCCGCGCATTTTATTTTTATAGAAATGGGGCGAAAAGGGAGGGGTAAACATGGGAAATAGCCACACCCCCTCCCAACCCCCACTACGCGAAGAACCCTCGTAGGTTCCCAATAAAGGGCCCGAATATGTTATGTTTGTGGTTTTGATGATGTCTAAATATGACTTATTAATCAGTTTCTCAATAATAAAATATGTGCAATTAATTCAGATTCTCTGAGGAAATTAAGATTGAATGGTTTTCCATGAAAATTTGACTAAGTGTCAAGTTTGGAGGTCAACAGGATCAAGCCAACGTCGACAAGATAACTAATGGGCAAGTTCCCAAAATAATTGGAAATAGAACCATGTAATCTTCTGGTCGACATGAGAAGAAGTCTAGGTCGACAGACTCAAAAGCCTTGGCCTTCATCCAGAAGAGCTTCCTGATCATTTCGACAGACTCCCAGAGTCTGTTAAAGCCTGGTCGACAGGACTTGCTATCTAGAACACACTATAAAGGGCTAAGTCTAAAGTACATATTGATAGCCTCTTTGATCCGGTCGACAGATGCTTCATCCATAACCCGCTGTAAAGGGCAAAATGTGATGTTTAGGTGGACAGGCTCCTTGATCCAGTCGATAGGCTCCTTGATCTAGTCCGCGGCTATAGCTCTTTTGCTTATTTCTTTCCTTTTGGATGCCCTAAATACTTATATAGGACCTTGTAGAAGCTGTCCTTCGACCCTCACACGTGGCAGCAAGGAATACTCACATAAAATATGCCTTTCTATCATCCACACGTGATGGAGACATGCTGATCAGGCTTCGTTCCCATATGCCTAACCATAATCGGTCGACAAGTTCGACTGAATCAGTCGACCTCTGTTCACTTCTGAATACTTCCAGAATGCTTGCTTTGTATTGGTCGACCAGTTCGACTGAATCGGTTGACCAGTTCGACTGAATCGGTCGACCTCTGTTCACTTCTGAAGACTTCCAAAAGCCTGACCTTCAATAGGTCGACCTTTGAAGAATCGTTGGTCGACTTATACTTTGCAGCAAAGGGATTGACAGTGTACATCCGTCCACTTTCTAAAGCATTGAATTTGATCTTACCTCTAACATTGTAGATCGAATTCTTTGTCATATAACATCAGTTTTCTGCAATACCACTCAATAACCAGGTTAAACCAATCAAGACAATATAAACAAGAGCATGTGATATTAATAATCTTTAAACACCTATTTGTTAGCCTTACATAGATATTTGTCATACATAGATATTTATCAGCCCTGTATAGCTATTTGTCACCCTTAGATAGTTTTACTTTTTTTCGCCCTTGTCTACCTATTTGTCACCCTTAAGTATCTATTTGTTACCCTTAAATAGATATTTATCTGCCTTGTATAGCTATTTGTAACCTTTACACAGTTTTGCTATTTTTCACCCTTATACAGCTATTTGTCACCCTTAAGCACCTATTTGTTACCCATAAATAGATATATTTATCCATCTTGTATAGCTATTTGTCACCCTTACACAGTTTTGTTATCTTTTGCACTTATACAGTTATTTCTCACCCTTCAACACCTATTTGTTATCCTTAAATAGATATTTATCTACTTTGTATAGCTATTTGTCACCCATACCGAGTTTTGTTATTTTTCACCCTTGTCTAGCTATTTGTCACCCCTAAGCACCTATTTGTTACTCTTAAATAGATATTTGTCTACCTTGTATAACTATTTGTCACCCATACAGAGTTTTGCTATTTTTCACCCTTGTCTAGCTATTTGTCACCCTTAAGCACCTATTTGTTACCCTTACATAGATATTTGTCCGCCTTGTATCGCTATTTGTCACCGTTACATAGTTTTTCTATTTTTCACCCTTGTCTACTTATTTGTCACCCTTATGCATCTATTTGTTACCGTTAAATAAATATTTGTTCGCCTTGTATAGCTATTTGTCATGCTTATACAGTTTTGCTATTTTTCACCCGTGTCTACCTATTTGTCACCTTTAAGCACCTATTTGCTTAATAAATAAAAAAAATTTGAGGAAGGTATGCCATAATCTAAGGAGGAAGACATGAAATTGTTTAAGATCTTGCATTTCCAAAGATAATGACTTTAGCCCCAATCTATGCTCTATACATATTACAATCATACTCACTAAAGGTCCATGATATCTCCCTCTTCCTTGACAAAACATCAACATATTACAGCGCATTGTTGATTTGTTTTGCCTCTCTTCTTCTTTTTTGTTTTGATGTGTAATAAACATGATAAGCAAAAATCAAAGATCTCAATCAACCTATGAACATGTGAACCATGAACCTAGACAACCAGAACAAGCTCTAGCATGGGCATGCTATCTCAATCATCAAGCTAAACTAAGGGAATAAAGAAAAACACACGCCGGGGCGTGGAGCAAGGGCAAATAAAAACACACCGCAAGGGTGGAGCAAATAAAGGAAATAAGGGATATGAGATGGAGAGAAAGCTAATGCCTAATACTAAGAAAGAACGTGATCGCCACCAAAGTAAACACAAGCCAGAGACTTAAAAATACCTTGGAAATAGGTGGATGAAGCACCCGCCCACGAGAGAGAGAAAATCAGTGAAATCTGCAGATCAACCGAATGTAACGGTCCAGACACCGTGCGTCACAGGAGTGTGACAGTCTCACGATGCACCGTTATATGAACCTGACGCGTCTTCTCAAGACCGTCAGAAAACCTACAGTAATAGCTTGTGAATTCTTTGAACTCCAACTCTTCCAGCCGGCCAGAAGACTTGGGCCTCGTGTAGTGAACCTGTAAACCTGCCAAAGAACGTGAAACACAAGAAAACAAACCCAGATTAGCCCTTTAAACAAGCATAGTATCAATTCTCAAAGAACTTAAGATCATGCAAAAGGAAAGGGAAGTACCGGGAGAGTTTTGGTTTTTTAACCCCTCTGGGCGTTTTAAAAGATAGGAAGGATGTTTAGATGATGAAAACCAGATGCAGAACGTGGAAACAAGGAGAGGGACAATGCCTATGATGAGAGGGAGGAGGAAGAACACAATATGCAATGATGAACTTTGAAACTCAATAGAACGAATACTCCCTTCACCGTGAAGCAGATGGACGTGAAAGACAAGTCTCCTTGGTTAGATGTGGCTCCAGAATGCGGCAGCACTTCGACGCGAACTCCAGATCTTCCTCTCTCGGGCCATGAAGTTAAGGGTGCTATTTATAGGCCCTCAAACTCTCTGGTCAAACAGAGGATAATCCAGCAAGAAAAGAGGATAACTCTTAGCAAATCCTTGAAGATAATATCACCAAGAGTCCATAGAAACAAACAGAAGGTTCTGAGGATCAGATTTGGAAGAGAAATCACCAATTCAAACTCTTATCTCGACCACGGAGTAGCAGAGAAAAGGCCTGAACTGCCAGGACTCTCTGTTGGATGTAACGGCTACTCGATAGACCGCCGCATGCAAATAACGAGCCAGGGGGATACCGTTACATTTAACCTTATCTCAAAAGAGATAAGATCAACGGGAGAAGATCAAACAAGTTGGACTCTGCAAGATAAGTAACGGCCATGTCTGTACGCGTCGGAGGAAAGTAACGGCTGCACGACAGACCATTAGATTCAATGGGCAGGCCAACAGATAAGGATTGGAACAAAGACCTTAAGTTGTAGGACTCTTCAAGAAGTAATGGCCATGGGATCATGCGTTTAGAAGAAAATAACGCCCATGCAGAGGACCGTTAGAAACAATGAAGATCAAAATTGATTAAGAGCTTGCTAAGCTTCATCCAATGAAAAGCCACAAGGAACCACACTCAACCAAGAAGAGAAGACCCATAAAATGAGCTTCAAACCGACGAAGGAAACTCAATGAAGAGTGAACAACTTGGAGCATCACATGGATAGAACAAGGAGATGACGCAACTTATCGGTCATAAAACGGGTGTCAACAGATGCCCCTCCTTAATGTCCTCTTGGCAGGGGAGCGAGCGGAGGTGAAGCGAAAGCGAAATGGAACATGGAGATGAAGCGGAAGTGAAGCGGAGTGGACCAAAAAGTTGGCGTTAAGGTAAACGACACCCGTTCTTTACCAACAAGCGATAGGAATTTTCTGGAAAACTTCGAACTGATCACAAGGATAGAGCCAACCGAAGGATGCAAGTCTGGAGGAACTAACAACTAAGGAAAGGAAACACGGCTAGCCGTCGGAGGCAACGGAAAGGAAAGAGAACTGACTAAACTCCAGACAGGGATCTTCAGCCAACCAAATCAAGCGAGAGATCGAAGGAAACCTTCTAATTCAGAATGGAATGATTCTCCTTATTCGAGATTAAGAACACAGTTATTCACCATCATTGAGACACCTCGAACAGATGAAGATCATGAATGCTCAAAAGATACGGATGATGCATGCTGGGCTAAAGAGAAAGAAATCGTTTAAAACAAAATGCAAAGAAAAAGATAAAATAACAAGATACTCGAGAATAATATTGCTAGACCGGAGAAATCAGGGTCAGGACACCATCTGCAACCACGGTGTGCAAGACAGAACCATCATCCCAAAATTTTTCCAACCTAACGGCCTATCCAACGATCAAACATGTGAACTTAGATCATCATCATTTTTATTTAAGGGGAACATCAGATCCCAGAACACATGAATGACCAGCCGGTTCTCGAGATAATATATCATAGATAACATATAGTAATGCATTTAAGGGACAAGGGAACGAGATACAATACCTGACTTACCTGCCTGACGACGGCAAAGCATGTTGTTATTCATAACTTCATTCATGAGAAAGAGTTAGCCAATAATAAATATGAGCATGAAATAAGGCATAACCATTCATACGTGTTAGAAGCATTAATAATACGTGCCATGGCAGAAAATGTGATCATTCAATCATCAAATGGACCATTTTATTCATCAAGAAACTTGCAAGCTTTAACGGTCTTCAGAGAGGGCGTTATATGAAGTAACGGACCAGACTAGGGCCGTTAGAGATTGGGCGTTCATTTTCTCCAATGAAACAATTCAAATCCATGTAACGGTCAAAAAAGTACGCGTCAGAGAGTGTAACGGTCGGACGACAGACCATCACATTTCCTGAGCGTTCAAAAAAAAACAAACCGAACGGTCACGGCCTCATTCATTCATCCTCAGGCCTTAGCACCCCAAACGCCAAAAACGCTCTCCAAAACCTCAACGAGAGCCACCGGCGACCACCGTCAACCACCAAAGAGATGGCCGGCGACGAGGCTCCACAGCCACCGAAGAAGAGGGAGAGAGGGAAGAAGAAGGCGATACGCCGCCTCCACTGTCGGATAAAGCGGGAAGTGGAACGACGGCCGGAGGAAGAAAAAATAAGGAAGAAAGCTCCAAGGATGGAAGAAGAGGCTCCAATGGCCGAGGAGGACCAAGGGGAAATCTTCCTGGACGAGGGAGAACCCAAGGAACAGGAGAAGAAGAGGAAGAGGGGCCAAGACCATGAGGTAGGCTTCCGCCCTATTTTCAAATTTTAATTTTTTTTGTGTTTTTTGTATGAATGCATGTGGGAATGGGGGGTAGAAAATGGGTCCCAGAGCCCTTTAGGATCATTTGTAGGCCTTTTGGCCAAAGTGAGAAGCCACGGAATGCAAAGGAAAAACGCCCTCTAGCAAGGAATGTGACGGTCCTTCCAGTGACCGTCACACACCTAACGCATCACCCTAGGTGCGTTAGAGACATGTGACGCCCATTACCAGGGCCATTACATGCACCAGAGGCTAGAACTGTTTTTAGATTTTCAATTATTCAGTTTTTTTGTTTTGTTTTTATTTTATGAATGCTATGCAAATGATTCCATGATGCAATTGACTAATTTATGATTTAAATGAATGCAGGGAAAAAGACGGACGAGGATCTCTTGGCTTCAGATCCGGGTGGTGTACCAGGCACTGCCCGATTACCAGAGAGAGAGACTAGCCGGGATGGGATTCGCCGAGGTGCTGAGCATCGAGGTGACCAGAATGGACACGCCTCTGCTATACGCCTTGCACGAGAGGTGGGATCCGATCAGCAGAGCATTCATCTTCCCGTGGGGTCACATGATCCCCACGCTAGAAGACATGGCGACGATTGCCGGGCTGCGAGTACATGGAGCCGTAGTGACAGGATGGACCTACCGAGACTACCGAGAGATGGCCCAGGAGCTGCTGGGGCTAGATTTGATCAGACCGGGGCAGACGTCATCCCAGCTCTCACGATCAGTACTGCAGGAGAGCCTAGGACTGAGAGGAGCGGCGATAGCCGTGGGCGAGCTACCAGAGGAGCATCTGGGTAGAGTGATTGACCAGGTGCGCCCACGAGTGGCGGCAGAGGCTGGACCAGAGGGAGATCGCACCCTGAGGCGCTTCCTGATGCTACTGTTCGGGAAGCTCCTGTTCGCGACTCGGGCAGATGTGATCAGCTGTCGGCTGCTGCCGATGATCGAGGATTTGGGCAGAGTTGGAAAGTACGCCTGGGGAGCGGCAGTCTTGGCCTTCCTGTTCGAGTCCCTCAGCACGACGGACAGACAGACAATGCTGGGCGGCTTCTCGCCTTTTCTACAGGTAAATGCAATTTAAATGCTTCTATTATGATTTATGCAAATGTTTATGAAAATGATTATGCTTATGCAGATTGACTGACTTCTAAATGCAGTTCTGGAGCTACATGTACCTCCCGGGCATCGATGGGTGGTTGCAAGGGACCCGGGGTCGATCATCAGATTGACTCGGGCGACCCAGGACGATTTGGATTCCTTCCCGCATACGGCGGTGAGCCCGAAACTCAAAAATGCTTTCTAAATGATTTTGAATATTTCTATATGCTTCTATATGATGATTCGATTCATGCTGATGAATGGACTAACATGCCTTCAGGTGAGATGGACCCCGTACCGAGGCGAGAGCTTCGAGGGACAGCCATGGGTGGAGGCAGCCCTTTCGTACCGGGACGAGACATATGGTTGCACTGCATCCATATCATCGAGCCTCTCCACTACCGACTGATTCTGAGGACTCGGGACTACACCAGCCTGAGGTGACCTTTCCACGCCACAGCGATGACCGCCCGGGGAAGTCAGCGAAGGGAATTAGTGGTGACATAGATTGGTGCGCCCGGAAGGTGAAGTACGTCCACGACTGGAACAAGAGGGGCAGAGCAGTGAAGGAGCGGGATGAGAGCGACGAGGCGTACTTGAAAGCCTTTGCTCGACTGTACGGGGACCGGGTGTACCGAGGTACCCGATGACCGGTATGCAATAAAACCCTATACTCTGAATGCTCTTTTATGAAAATTTTATTCTATATGCACTGACTCATATACTTTCTAAATGCAGCTAGACCCCGAGGGAAGGATAGCCGAGCTCGAGGGGCTACTCTACGCCACCGTCCAG
The DNA here is from genome assembly GCA_022559845.1 of Amorphophallus konjac. Lineage (NCBI taxonomy): Eukaryota > Viridiplantae > Streptophyta > Magnoliopsida > Alismatales > Araceae > Amorphophallus > Amorphophallus konjac. The sequence goes on along the minus strand of CM040123.1, from coordinate 226,524,236 downwards.
CAGCGGGACGAGTACCGGACCGCTTTGGAGCTCTTGGTAAGACTCTAAAAACCTTGGACCTAAATGATTATGTTTATGATTATGATGCGAATGCGATGGACTGACCAATGATTTCTAAATGCAGCGGGCTGAGGGAGCTCAAAGAGCCGGACCGGACGCACTGTCGTCGCCCTCACAGCCTGCCGGGGACAGAGCTGAGCGAGATGCCGAGTTTGCCCGAGCGGTTGCCCGGGCCGAGGAGGCGGAGGCCACCCTCGCGGAGCGGGTAAGATGCTAAATGCTTATGCAAATTAAATGCTTATGCTTTATGCAAATTCTCATGTTTATGTGACTAACTATATGCAATGCAAACTATAGGCGAGAGAGCTAGCCGTAGCAGTGGCCGAGGTGAAGCTGGTCCGAACGGAGGCAGAGTGGAACCGGGCTGAGGCAGAGGTCCTCCGAGCAGAGGTGGAGCGACTCTGGGCTGGGACCTCAGACTTTGATCGCTACCAGACTGAGGCACGGGATACGCGGCGTCAGATCTTTGAGTTGAAGATCGAGCTACGGACAATGGAGCGGACGGTGAGAATGATAGGCCGGGGGTCGGAGCGGAATGCCTCCCAGAGCGGGGCACAGAGGAGCGCTGCCCCGAGCGGATCGGTAGCCGACTTCCTCGTTAGCTCCTCCGGTCAGCGGAGGAATGAGAGGGCAGAGAGGGGTCAACAGGAGGAGAGTGCCTCCATAGCGCCACCTGCGAGGAGACCCGAGGGAGGAGATGATGATGGCGGCCCGGCGGATAAGCCGGCCGAGTGATGCATGTTTTTCTTTTTGTTTTTACTTGTACATACTTATATGAAATGAAATGAAAATGCGAATCTTTTTTGTGTTTTGTCATGACTTGTATGTGAATGAATGAATGTGTATGCAAACAGGTGATCATGTGAAAATGAATGGGAATGAATGCAAGGAAATGCAGGAAATGCATGTGGATGTGTGAAAGAATTGTGTGGATGAAACGTGATATGTGAGATGGACAGGATGAACGAAGTATGTAAGACCGCCAGGTCTAAAACAGAGGCAGGAAGGAATAGTTCAATCACAGCAGCAGACAATGTAACGGTCTAGGTCCAAACCGTCAGGATCAAGTAACGCATCAAGTGACGGCCGTCAGAGGGGACAGAGGCCAATTTTGCAGAACTGAGCAGCAGAGAATATAACGGCCTATAGCCAGTGCGTTAGAAAGATGTAACGGCTAAGTGCTAGACCGTTAGATTTGACAAAACAAGATCGAACTATGAATGTATAGACCTCGTCCAAGTGATGTATAGATGATGTATAGACTTCGTTTTAGCCAAAGAATGCTCAGACTTGAAGGGTGTATGGACTTTGGGCAAGGAATGTACAGACTTGGTTGTACACACTTGGATGAAGAACGTACAGACTTGGTCAAGAATGTATAGACTTGGGGAATGTACACACCTGGATGAAGAATGTACAGACTTGGGGAATGTACACACTTGATGAAGAATGTACAGACTTGGGGAATGTACACACTTGATGAAGAATGTACAGACTTGGGGAATGTATGGACTGTATAGACTTCAACAAATGTATGGACTTGGACAATGTATAGACTTCAACAAATGTATGGACTTGGACAAGTATAGACTTCACATGATGTAGACTTGGATGAAGAATGGGATGCATAGACTTAGCCAAAATGTGCAGACTTGGATGAAGAACGTATAGACTTAACAACTGTGCAGACTTCAAAAACGTATGGACTTGAGGCTATGTAGACTCTGCATGATGTGTAAACTTCAAAAATGTTGTACATGCTTCAAAGTGAAGCACATGCTTCAACATGATGTGTGGACTTCAACACGAAGTATGAATGTGCAGACTTCAAGATGCTGTACAGACTTCAAAGTGATGTATAGACTAGGATGACGAATGGGATGTATAGACTTAACAAAATGTACAAGAAATGTGATGGTCCACGCACAGCTTGTCGGGGATAGATAACGGTCATGAGCAAGACCGTTGAGAATGATTGACCAAGAAGAAACCAAAACTAATCAGCAGAGAATGTAACGGCTCAGAGAGAACGCGTCACAAGAATATAACGGTATGATGCTAGACCGTTAAGATTGACAGAACAAGGTTGGACTAAATTTAAACCCACAGGAAATGTGACGGCCCAGAGCTGGCGCGTCATAGTCAAGTAACGGTCCGACGACAGACCGTTATATCATGAATTGTACTCCGAGACGGATTGAGCCGTAAGGGGCAAAACCCGAGATAAGAAGCCCTTGATCCGTTCTAGATTTCTCCCAAACTTAAGATAACACCTTCCAATCCGAATCTTATCACTTTAAAGCCAAAGCCGAACCTTTAAAACTTGGAAACCTAGCCAAAATCATATCTTTCTGAATTCTCTGCTAGAAGGCTGAAAAAACCCCTCCTAAGGGCAGGAAACAAGATGAAGAGAAGCTTCGAGGTGATGGCTATGGAGAGAGAGTCTACACTGGACCCAAATCTGCAAGAAAAGAGTATGGAGAGTTGCAAAGGCTAACCTCGATTCCCAAGCATCTAAGCTCTAATGCTCAAAGAGTGGTAAGCTTCCATAACTTAACCAAGTTCAGAAATTTTTGCACTTCATCTTCTTCCTCATGATTTTCTTTTCCTTCTTAGCCCCTTCCCGGTCCAAGATGCTATTCTAACCTGAAGTGGGTGGCTCCCATGGTAAAGGCACTCCCTTTAGAGGTTACATCAATTCTTAAAGCATGGCACCTTCAACCTCTCTTGGTCTTTGGCAAGAACTTCCAGAAATTGATATTAGATTGGCCTAGTATTTCAGCCCTCATAGAATTGTGGCATCCACAAACACATACCTTCATCTTCCCTTCCTTCGAAGCAACAGTCCTATTAGAGGAGGTAGAAACCTACCTAGCCCTTCCTAAGACTAAGGCGGGGGATGAAGACCTAGTTTGCTACACGGTTGAGCCTATTGACCCGTCCTTGATCTTGAGTGATTTCATCCATAATCCAAAGGACGTGAGGACCATGATCAGCCCACACCACATACACTTGATACCCTTGGCACAGTGGATAGTGTCTCATTACAAAAATAAGTGGGAGAGACATAAAGTAATAGCCAAGGCGGTGGCGGTTTGCTTATGCGGAGTTTTCCTTTTCACCACGACCGACCACCTCTTAGATACCCAAAATCTCAGCATAATCAGTGGGTTGTGGCGGGGAATGTCCATCTCTCAAGCGATCCTCTCATATCTCTATGAAGGACTAACTTCGGCTTGCTTAGGAAGACCATTGTTCGGTTCCATGATACTCCTTGAGTGTTGGATGCGAGTGAGAATCAAATTCCAACCAAAGGAAGACATAACTTCTGCTAGCCGGATCTTCGAGAGCCACCCTCTCTTCTTCATTGGAGGGGCATCTGGATTTTCTTCACAGGTTGAATGCAAGACGGCGGACAAGAAAACTCGGGATGAATGGCGCCTCTTCTTCAACACCTTTCCAATAGACAAGTTCATCATGCGACCAAGAATCCTTCGGAGCACTCTTCTTAGAATACCGCGGCGTCAAGGCCTGGACCTCCAGCTAGTGGGAAATACTACCATGGCGATCTACAACCCACACCGGTGCCATCTTCAGATCGGGCTACCTCGAACTGAAGTTCCTGCACTATCACACTACCCTCCCCTTCTACCTAGGAAGATGGGGACCGAGGAAGATGAGAGAGCAGTCCGGAACGCGCTGACCATGTGGGAGATCAGCAAGGTGCGTCCGTGGCAAGAAGAAGTGGAAGAGAACGACGAAGCACGCCGTGGCTATGTGAAAGAGTTGAGGAAGATCCGCCCTCTTGCGGATAAGAAACTGAATGTAGCTTGATTTTCTTTTTGAACGATGTAATTGACAATCAGAGTTGGAATTTTATCAATCTCATGTTACATTAAGTTCATTTGAATAAGATGGGATTGCCTTAGTTGAATGGACATGAACTTTGTGTTTTGATTTGGCTAGAATGATCAGCAGAACAGAGCTTCTGGAGAATGTAATGGATCGGATCAGAGCCGTTAGAAGGATATAACGGTGGGCAGATAGGCCGTCAGAGTGTATGCTCTGAGAACTAAATTCTCTGGAGGAAGTAACGGTCTAACGATGGACCGTTAGGAAGAATAACGGTCGTGCCCCAGGCCGTTAGAGAGAGAGCTGCTGAGAGAATCAAAGCCAACGTTCTGAAGGAAAGTAACGGTTTAATCAAAGACCGTTATATGAGTGTGGCGGTCCACTGATGGCGCGTTACAGCCCTGAACCTGCATAGTTATGAGATTTCAACTTTATTCTTGATCCTGCGTTCTGCACACACTTAAGCATGGAACAAGTTAGATCTGTTCTTAGACTCAACCCCTTGCCTTGAAGCAAGTTAGATAATGATCGTTCCTTGATATTTGGTCAAGAGGTGGAGCCTTATTAAATAGGCGGGAAAAAACATAATAGAACTGATGCAATGCATGTGATGCATATGATGGTATTTTTTGGATTTTGGAAAAATATTCAAATTTTTGTGAGTTTTGGAAATATTTGATGTTTTTTTTATTCTGAAATATATGATGTTTTTGGATTTTTGAAATATATGATGTTTTTGGATTTTGAAATATACGTTGTTTTTGGATTTTGAAATATATGTTGTTTTTTGGATTTTGAAATATATGTTGTTTTTTGGATTTTGAAAATATATGTTGTTTTTGGATTTTGAAATATATGATGTTTTTGTATTTTGAAAACCAGTGCTTTCCCTTAGCAACGTGAGCCCTCCGTATCGTATTGAGAGTCCCGAGGTTGGCGTGCAATGAAGTGACAAACCCTGACCAAGGCCCAGATTTTCATGACGGTGTTTCTACCAGGGCCATACCCAGGGTACTAGTTTCAATCCTGAAAAAGGAAAATAGAACACGGGGGTAAGCTTAGGCCAGACTTAGAAGCTTTTAGGACTTGAGTTCCTTTCCAGACAACCCATTAGAAATTTGGTCTGTTACGCCGGGGCTTTGTGTCCGTCATCGAACCTTAATCCACTCTAGGCATGCATGCGACCGGGCTCATTCGTCCCGCGGGGAACTGTACTGCCACTCTTGTCATGCCTAGATTCTTTTTCTTGCCTTTCTGGAGCTTTGGAATCATATTCAATAGACCTTTGAGATGATGCTTTTGATTTTGTCCTTTGCTTTCTTTTTTCCTTGTTTCTTTGCTTGTGGCATCAGGTCATAAAGGACTACCCCTATTTGAGACCTCCTCTTATCAGGGTGCCTAGATTGGTTGTCGCCTCCTTATTCACCTCTTGCCCCTGGATTCAGCCGATGGAAGGAACGAACAGGGACTTCGACTTTCCCCCAAAGCATGACCAAGGAGAAACGGTGTCTTTTAAAGCGAGAAACCTGACCAGGGATGTTGTGTAGTGTGTGGTTGCCTTACTCGAGATCCTCTTTAGAGAAATTGAGGAACATCTTGCTGCCGGGGTGGCACGGATTAGACTCTAAGGAAAGAAACGTTTAAGGTACAACCCATTCCACGGGTGAGAGAGCTGCTCACCTTCCGCGTTTACTAAGCGATAAGCATTCCCTGGATAAGCCTCTTTTACGACAAACGGCCCTTCCCAGTTAGGTTGCAATTTAGACCTAGGTCCTGCAGACCGAATGAATTTGTGTTTCAAAACCATATCTCCTTTTTAAAATTTACGTTAAATTACCTTCTTTTGAAAGTAATGTGAAACTCTCTTTTGATAAACGGATACATGATCGGTCGTATTCATCCTCTTCTCATCTAAGAGTTCTAACTGACGAGCAACGCCTCTCGACGTTCATCGAGATTAAGTTCCTTATCGAGCTGCACTCTAAGGGAAGGGATCAAGATCTCATATGGGAGCACCGCCTCCATCCCGTAGGTAAGAGCATAGGGAGTTTATCCCGTGGGAGTACGGACGGAGGTGCGGTAAGCCCACAGAGCTTCCACTAATCTTTCTGGCCAATCGGAAAACTTATGAGATTCGCATGTTTTCTTTATGATTTTAAGAAGGGTTTTATTAGTGGCCTCGGCTTGACCGTTGCCTTTAGGGTAATATGGAGATGAATGATGCAATGCAATATTGAACTTCTTACATAGGTCCTTGAGCTCTTGGGAGACGAACTGGGGTCCGTTGTCGGTGATGATACTGCTTGGCACTCCGAACCGCGAGATGATATTCTTCATGATAAAGCGGCACACCGTTGAAGCTTTTATCTCTGCGTACGCCTCGGCTTCGGCCCATTTGGTGATGTACTCGGTGGCGGTAAGGATAAAGGATTTCTGCTTGATCTGAGAATTAAGATCACCGAGCGGGCCGACAACGTCGAAAGCCCACATAGAGAATGGCCAAGGAGCAGAGAGAGGATGGAGAGATGAAGCTGGAGCGTGGATTTTATCAGCATGGAGTTGGCATTTAAGACACCTCCGGACATAGAGGGAGCAATCTTCCTCTAGAGTGGGCCAGTAGTAGCCCTGCCTAAGGATCTTCTTCGCTAGAGCCTGGCCATTGACATGACCTCCACACTCACTGGAATGGGCTGCTTCAGCCACTTTCCAAGCCTCATTATCATCTAAGCATCTCATGAGCATTCCATTAGTAGCGTGCCTGTATAGTTCTCCTACAACAATGTTATACCTTGAGGCGGCTCTTCTTATTGACTTGCGCTGCTCGGCGTTTGCCCCTTCTGGGAATGATCCTTCTTTGCAAACCAACTCGATTTCGTGATACCAAGGCAATTCTTCTTCATCCAGAATCTCTTCTAGCTCTATTAAAGATACTTCCTTTAGATCTTCCTTCTCAGCCCTCGCCTCTACAGCCTTCCTAAGGTTGATGAACCAAGGATCCTGAAGGGAGGGTGCGTCCAGTCTCTGAACGGCGATAGTCTCAGTGTTCCGACTGAGAGGGAAAGATAGAGAGGAAGCAAGAGATGCTAGAGCATCGGCTAGAATATTCTAAGAGCGCGGAGCATGGATATAGATTAGCTTACGGAATTGCCTCACCAGAAGTGTGACCAAATCTTGATATGGCTTGAGTTTGGGGTCACGAGTGCGGTAAGTGGACAGAACTTGCCGCAGGACGAGCTGAGAGTCTCCTATGATATTCAAATAGCGCACACCTAGGATATAGGCGTGCTTCAGTCCAGCTAAGAGAGCCTCATACTCAGCGATGTTGTTGGTAGTAGGAAATCAAAGTTGATAAGCAAAAGGAATAGTCACCCCCTCTGGAGTGAGCAGAACAGCGCCGATCCCTCGGCCTTGAGAATTGAGCGCACCATCGAAGTGCAGAGACCAAAAGGGATGATGGGTGAATATAGAGAGATGATCATCAGGGAAATCGTCCTGAATGGAGTCAGTGTGAGGAATAGGAAGATGGGCAAGATGCTCAGCGATGGCGTATCCTTTGACCACCTTCTGAACGACGAATGTAATATCGAATTGGGAGAGGAAGCTCTGCCAGCGAGCTAACCTACTAGAAAGAACAGGTTTTTCTAAGAGATAGTGAATCGGATCCATTCTAGAGATCAACCTAACTGGGTGGGCAAGGAAGTAATGTTTAAGCTTCTGAGCTACCCATACTAAGGCGGCACAAGTCTTCTCCATAGCGGTGTATCTGGACTCAGCTGGGTTAAATAATTGAGAGAGGTAATACGCAGCCCGCTCTTTCCCTTCATCATCTACTCTTGCTAAGACCGCCCCTAGGGAGTCCTCAATAACCGAGATGTATAGGATCAGGGGTTTCCCAGGGACAGGAGGTTGCAAAATCGGGGGATTGGATAGATATTCCTTTAAGTCCTCGTAGGCCTTCTGACAATCTTGATTCCATTCAAACGTGACCCCCGCCTTAAGCAATTCATAAAACGGGCGGCACCTTTGAGAATGTTGGGATATGAACCTTCTAATGAATTGTAATCGACCAATCAGTCCTCGAAGTTCCGTAATGTTCTTAGGCAGAGGCATGTCCATGACGGCCTGTGCTTTGTTAGGATCAATCTGGATCCCCCGTTTGCTCACTATGAAACCTAACAGCTTCCCTGAAGAGACTCCAAATACGCACTTCTTTGGATTCATTTTGAGCTTGTACTCCCGTGCTCTTTGCAGCACCTTAGCCAGAATAGAGGGGTGTTCTTCTTTGGTTCTTGACTTCACCAGAATGTCATCCACGTAAGTTTCCATATAGATATGCATCATATCGTGGAAGATGGCCATCATTGCCCTTTGATAGGTGACACCTACATTCTTCAAACCAAATGGCATAACCACATAACAGTACGTGCCCCAGGGCGTGGTGAAGGAGGTTTTCTCTTGATCTTTCGGAGCGAGACGGATCTGATTATAGCCTGAGTAACCGTCCATAAATGATAGAGATTCGTACCCGACGGTGCTATCGACCAAGACATCAATATGAGGCAGCGGGAAATCATCTTTTGGACATGCATTGTTGAGATCCCTAAAATCGATGCAGATATGCACCTTTCCATCCTTCTTGATAACAGGGACTATATTCGCCACCCACTGAGGATATAGAACAACTCTAATGAATCTGGCCTTATACAATTTGTCGACCTCTTCCCTAATCCTTATGGCCATGTGGGGGTGAAATCTCCTTGACCGTTGTTTCACAGGTGTTGCCCCTGGTTTAAGCACAAGTCGATGTTCCACTAAAGAGGGGTCAAGACCTGGCATGTCTTCATATGACCAGGCGAAGGAATCGCTATACTCCCTTAGAACCTTGATTAAATCTTCTTCTACTTGTGGAGGGAGATTAGCGACAATAATGATGGGCCTTGGGTCTTCTTCAGTTCCTATGTTGATTTCCTTTGTAGGTTCATCCACTGCCGATGATGGCTCGTCGAATTTCTTAAGTCCTTGTGCATACAAATCAGCAGTGTCATCTACGTCGCTGTCCTCATTGATCAGATCTTTTTCATCCAGGATTTCATAGACACCGAGTCTATCATCGCTCCACACCCCTTCTATTTCTTCTTCATCTTCAATCATAATTGCCGTAGCAACAAACTCTGGACACTTCAAAAGGGCATGACAACGCTGAGCTAGATCTTGCAAGAACTTATCAGGGATGGATTTGGGAGGACGCGCAAGTGGGTGCGACTCAGAGGAGGAAGGGTTGGACGACCCAGAACAAGACCCTACTTCTCTAGACCTAACTGACTCTACTTCCCTAGACTCGATAGACCCTAATCCTAACCTAGGAGAAAGAAGACCTAGTGGAAGAGAAGGAGTAGGGGACTTGTGCCCCTGGGAGGAGGATGGAGACAGGGTAGCATAATCTTCCGCTGAAATCTCCGTTTCGAATTTGACGTTTTTTTTTTTGGAGATCAGTGGAGACTACACAACAAGATGGAGGAGGCGGGAGCTGCATGGGGAACAGCTCGGGGAAAATGCAATCGAAGAAGGGATCGGAGGAGGAGAACCACATCTCGTGGAGCTAGGCATTGGGAGGAGGAGGAGTGAATAGAGTGGATAGATCAATGGGCGGGCAATGCCCGCAAGCACATGGAACAAAGAGAATTTCAGGTGGATGAATGAAGGATGGATTTACCATGATGGGAGGAAGACGGGGTAAGAATTCCCTCTGCTGTAGGAGAGATTGAAAGCGTGAGGGAGACCAAGAAAAGATAATCGGCGAGCTCTCCTCCTTCCGCAGATGCTGAGCCGGTTGCTTCTTCGGCCTCCATTGGACGAGCCGAACCTCTTGACGCTGCTGGCAGTCTTCTTCATGAAATAGCCCCTGAAGGGATGGACCATAGTCAATTACATCATCAACTGGCCCCCTTAGCACTGGGGGGGACTGGCAATCGGACAGACTGTATCTTTTCTTGGCGTAGCTGGCGGTGGAGCTAATGTGCCGGGCTGGAGAGGCCCTCGAATAAAGTGTTGACGGTAGTCCCAGGTGAGTGGCCCAGAATCACCAATCATGGACAATGCAGTCTCTCGGTAGCCGAGACCTATTCTGTTCATTTTCCTGCCCTTAGGAATGGGCTTAGTTCATCCCTGCAATTGAGCACCGAGGCCTCTCCCCGGTTGGTAGCCTAGCTTCAGTATAATGTCCCAGCCCTTGGAATCTCGGATCTGGGGCTTCACCTTGATGTCAACTACTATGGTGACGGGCTTGCGAGGTGCGTAAGCCCATGGAAAGTCAAGATCTAGCACTGACATAATGGGCCGACTGCTTGGCCACAATGTGGGAAGAACTTTCTCTGAAATAGCCTTCACTGACTGGACCGTGGATAAGCTTTTGACTTTGACGACCCTCCCTTGGAAAGGGAATTTAATGCATTGATGTGCAGTAGAGGGTACGGCGCTGAGGGTATCGATCCACGGACTACCCAAGATAGCTTTGAACATAGGGTCAATGTCCAACACATAGAATTCCACCGGCATAGTAAGGGGCCCAAGCTCAGCTTGAATGGTGACAATCCCATGACATGCCCGCTGAGAGTTGTCATAAGCAGCTATGGTAGTGGGAGTTGGGCGTAGAAGTTCTTCTGACAGATTACAAGCCCTTAGAGTGCTGAGCGGGCATACGTTGATAGATGCCCCTGTGTCAACTAATGCCGCATCGATGCTGACTTTGTTCAAAATGATAGTAATGCACAGCGTTATTTGCCGAGCTTCTGGTGGTTCTAGCTCGGTTTCAGAGAAAGTAATGGCTGGCCCCTTGGAGATTGTTGCCAGTGCGGTAGGTAAGCTATCAACTGCCATGTCTTCACTAACCATCACCTTTTGAAGAAAGTCTCTTAATGCATCTTGGTGAAGGGTAGATCTCTTAATCAGTTCCAGAACAGATATCTTGGCGGGCACCCTATCCAAATGATGTAATAGATCATATTGGGTCCCGGGTAGTGGCTCGGCCTCTTCTTGTTAAGCCACCGGTTGGGAAGATTGGGGATTGGAAGTGGAAGGATAGTTTCGGTGGAACATGCGCCCGCTCCGTAGGGCGAAGTTATAAGCTTTCGCGGCCTCAGATGGGCTTAGGATAAGTGATTTAGTAGGCCTAGTGGGATGGATGAGCGGTGCAGAAGAGGGTGTGGTGGAAAGGACGATAGGCGAGGGGTTAGTGGCGGTGGGCGCGAGCGGCAGTGGGGGTATAAAAGTGGATGGAGGTGTGATGAGTGGAGGGTTAGACGGAGGTATGGCGATAGTGGATGTAAGCGCGAGCGGGGAGGGGGTGATGGTAGCGGTTGTGGCAATGTTGAGTGCGACGGGGGCGCGGGTGATTGTGCGTGTGATAGAATAGGGGTAAATGGGAGGACGAGTGGAGGAGGAGTTTGGTGGGTAGGTATAAGGATAGGGGAAGCGGGAGGATTATGGTAGTTGTGGTGAAGGGCCATGACCTGCGGCATGGAATTATCGTCATCAAAGGACCACCTGGGGTTAGGAGCCTGGGGTTGGACGACATTGACCTGAGCTGGTGCTGGCGGCGGAGGCTGCGGAGCAGGAGGATGGTTTGGCATTGGGTTTTGATGAATCCCCAGGTCTTGCACTGACTGCTGTTGCTACTGCTGCTGTGGCTGCGGTACCTGTTACTGCTGTACTTGCTGCCTTGGTGGCTGCCTTCTCTTCTCTTTGATTTCTGTGATGGCCCGGTGCATTTCGGCCCAATCTATCCTCTGTCCTTCATGAAGATCATATACTAGGTCCCGGAATTGAAAACACCCTTCAATGGTATGTCCCGGTTGCCTGTGGAACATACAATACTTCATCTGATCAACGGCCGGATTCCAGTTGGGCCATTCCGGAGGGAGCTGTATGGCATTAACCGACATAAGAGCCGAGAAGATGTCTGTGAGGGTTTCTGGCAGTGGAGGATATTGAGCTCTTTTAGGAGCCGAGCGCTTGTTGTTCGGGTTGTTGTTATAGCCGTTGGGTGGAGGGACGTTGTGGTATTGCGGAGGGGGTGGTGGTTGTTGTGGAATGGTGAAGGTATTTTGTGGAATGGCGAAGGTGGGCGGAGGGTTTTGTGGAGTGACTTGGAAGTTTTGTGGAGCGGGATTTTGTGGAGTGCGGGGATTTTGAGGGAAGCGGAAAGGTGCGGCTTGAAAAGGGAAAGCAACGGCTTGAACTTGCTTGTTTGTTTAGACCCCCTCGGTGACCGGCCCTTGAGGTTTCTTGTGATACTTGGGCTTTTGATTCTCGAAGAGCGAGTGAATGGGAGAATCCTTGAACTGAGTTTGGATGAACCGCGCCCGGCTATAGAGTTGGTGCATGTTGGCTATGTCATTCATGGCCAGAATATTTCGGAAGGTCGGAGTAGCATTGGAAATCAGTAACTTGACCTTCTCTTCCTCCGGAATATGGCCGGGCACTCTAGCGGCCATTTGCCTCCACCTATCTGCGTAAGTAGCAAACTCCTCATCCAGTTTCATCTTTTCGGCCACCAGATCTGTGAATGAATATTCCGGGCCGACCCTGTCTTGAAACCGCTGAATGAACTTATCTTTCACTACCTTAAAGCTCTCGGCTTCTTCCAGTGGCAGAGAGTAGAACCATTCCAGTGCAACACCGTCTAATGATCGGCGGAACAAGTACGCCATAAGGTGATCATCATATTGGAATTGGGCCGATTCATATAAGAAATCCCTCACGTGGATAAAGGGATTGCCGTTCCCATCATATTTGCGATAATTGGGGAGCTCGGATTGCGAAGCGAACCGGATGTTCTGAAAGCTAGGAACCGGAACATCTGCCAAGGATTGTGGGCCAACCCGCTTCTGGAGGAAATCGAGTTGCTGTTGCATGGTGGCCCATTTATCAAGTAGTTCCTGCTCTCTGGATGGAGCAGGGGTAGTGAGAGATGATGGCTGAAGTTAGGGAGCAGAAGGGTGAATCGCAGCAGAAGGTGGGAGCCCTTAAGCAGGAGCAGAAGGATAAATGGCCGAAGTAGGGGGCCCATAAGAAGGATATTGGACCTGAGATTGACCCAGATTGGAGTGGGTTTGGGCAACCCCTGACTGAGGGCACAGGAAGTCGGAGGGACCCATGAGGACTTGCGGAATCATCGGGCTAGGCATATGATGATCCGCCTGAACGAAAGAAGGGATAAGAGACTTCCCCTTGTCAAAAGATTGTTGGGCCGAAGTAGAAGATTGGCCCGTCTCCATGCCAGTGAATGTGATGGTCCGGGGTTGGACCGGAGTAAGATTAATTGGAGTAAGCTGGATGGAAGGATTGGATTGACCCTGCATAATCGTGGGAGGGGAGATATTGGATCCTTGCAGGGCCTGATAGACAATTTGGAGTTTGGCCAGATCCAATTGGGCCATCATCTGGAGAATGGAGCCCGCAGAAGGAGTAGTGAAAGAAGGGGTAGCTTGACCACCTTCCATGGAGGTAGAGGACGGAAGAGGGGCTGTCCCCTCTCCAGAAGAGAATGAGGTAACCCTAGTAGGGTTTTCAAGAAGCCCTTGAGGAAGGGAATCCTCTTGGGAACGGGGAGGATTGAAAGAAGCCATGGTGGGTTCGAAAAGCGGATTTGAGTAGAACCTGGAGAAGGAATTGACCCTAGAAGATGCTTCTAACTGACGAAAATAACTCCACATGCAACGAACAACCTTAACAAGATGTAAACAACACAACACCAACACACAATGAGCAACCAAACTTGGATGATTTATAACAAAGATGTAAGTAACAAGAGATGAAGACACTTCAAGTCAACCAAGTTGTTTAAGGTGATGCTTCAAGATTCTTATGATTTCTCCTTTGGAACTTTAGCGGATTGATTAATATGAGCTCTCAACAATGGGTTCCTGATAGGAGATGGATGTAAAGCTTGGTTTGACTCTAAATGTGATCACTCCCTCACTTGTGCAATCCTAGACACGGGGTGGGAAAGGTACAACCGGCCCGGCGTCCGTGTAGGAATCCACGGCTCGCGGGGACTTATGGAGGTCCCTGGTGTGATTTCCTAGTCGGCCCCAAGGAATATGGAGACGAGAGGTCCGCACACCAAGGTAGGAGAATGCAATCTAATGTATGAAAGTATGAATGAACCTATGTGCACCGGAGTGTATGCAACTTCTAACCTAGAATCTAGCAAACAATTATGCACACAACGATGTAAGTATATAATCCAACCAAGGAGGAAGTCAGATAACACACAAGCAAGAATATCACAGCAAAAACTACGGAAATAGAATGCACCTCGGGATGCGTACATGTCTGGAGTGTAACGGTCTAGAAGACCCGCGTCAAAAATATATAACGGTTAGAGGCCAGACCGCCAGAAGAAATATAACGCAGGGACCCCGGACCGTCGTATGAGCCAGAGAGCCAAAAACAAACTAGAAATAGAAGGGAAATCTATGAAAAGCCCAAACAGCAGGATGAGGAGTGTAATGGTCTAAAGCCCCTGCGTCAAAGTGGAGTGATGCAGGGACAAAGGGCCGTCAGACTACCCGGAGAACTAGAAACAAGAGGAAGTAAGAGGGAAATCCGAGGAAACTAAACAAGGAAATGATGGCAGGTTTAAACAGAGATCAAGACACGATTGGCACAAGTTGTCCCACCGTGATCGCCAAAAAATTATCTGTTGATTTGTTTTGCATCTCTTCTTCTTTTTTTTTTTGATGTGTAATAAAGATGATAAGTAAAAATAAAAGATCTCAATCAACCTATGAACATGTGAACCATGAACCTAGGCAACCAGAACAAGCTCTAGCATGGGCATGCTATCTCAATCATCAAGCTAAACTAAGGGAATAAAGAAAAACACACGCCGGGGCGTGGAGCAAGAGCAAATAAAAACACACCGCAAGGGTGGAGCAAATAAAGGAAATAAGGGATATGAGATGGAGAGAAAGCTAATGCCCAATACTAAGAAAGAACGTGATCGCCACCAAAGTAAACACAAGCCAGAGACTTGAAAATACCTTGGAAATAGGTGGATGAAGCACCCGCCCACGGGAGAGATAAAACCAGTGAAATCTGCAGATCAACCGAATGTAACGGTCCAGACCCCGTGCGTCACAGGAGTGTGACGGTCTCACGATGCACCGTTATAGAAGCCTGACGCGCCTGCACAAGACCGTCAGAAAATCTGCAGTAATAGCTTGTGAATTCTTTGAACTCCAACTCTTCCAGCCGGCCAGAAGACTTGGGCCTCATGTAGTGAACCTGTAAACCTGCCAAAGAACGTGAAACACAAGAAAACAAACCCAGATTAGCCCTTTAAACAAGCATAGTATCAATTCTCAAAGAACTTAAGATCATGCAAAAGGAAAGGGAAGTACCGGGAGAGTTTTGATTTTTTAACCCCTCTGGGCATTTTAAAAGATAGGAAGGATGTTTAGATGATGAAAACCAGATGCAGAACGTGGAAACAAGGAGAGGGACAATGCCTATGATGAGAGGGAGGAGGAAGAACTCAATATGCAATGATGTACTTTGAAACTCAATAGAACGAATACTCCCTTCACCGTGAAGCTGATGGACGTGAAAGACAAGTCTCCTTGGTTAGATGTGGCTCCAGAATGCGGCAGCACTTCGACGCGAACTCCAGATCTTCCTCTCTCGGGCCATGAAGTTAAGGGTGCTATTTATAGGCCCTCAAACTCTCCGGTCGAACAGAGGATAATCCAGCAAGAAAAGAGGATAACTCTTAGCAAATCCTTGAAGATAATATCACCAAGACTCCATAGAAACAAACAGAAGGTTCTGAGGATCAGATTTGGAAGAGAAATCACCAATTCAAACTCTTATCTCGACCACGGAGTAGCAGAGAAAAGGCCTGAACTGCCAGGACTCTCTGTTGGATGTAACGGCTACTCGACAGACCACCGCATGCAAATAACACGCCAGGGGGATACCGTTACATTTAACCTTATCTCAAAAGAGATAAGATCAACGGGGAGAAGATCAAACAAGTTGGACTCTGCAAGATAAGTAACGGCCATGTCTCGACGCGTGGGAGGAAAGTAACGGCTGCACGACAGACCGTTAGATTCAATGGGTAGGCCAACGGATAAGGAATGGAACAAAGACCTTAAGTTGTAGGACTCTTCAAGAAGTAACAGCGATGGGATCATGCGTTTAGTAGAAAATAACGCCCATGCAGAGGACCGTTAGAAACAAGGAAGATCAAAATTGATTAAGAGCTTGCTAAGCTTCATCCAATGTAAAGCCACAAGGAACCACACTCAACCAAGGAGAGAAGACCCATAAAATGAGCTTCAAACCGACGAAGGAAACTCAATGAAGAGTGAACAACTTGGAGCATCACATGGATAGAACAAGGAGATGACCCAACTTATCGGTCATAAAACGGGTGTCAACATGCATAAATTACACAATTGAGGCTTCCATTTGACTGTTGGGAACATTCGTTGCCGAACACAAGATCCCATTCATCATCTCCCTCCAATGTCCCATATTCCTTTAGTAAGCAAGGTACAACTGTAGCCTGTAAATGAAATATTTGACATTATTAAGGAATAAGTTGCTAGTCACTTTATAAATATCTTTAATACATTGATAAGAAAAGTACCCATTTTCTTTTAGTGGCATCATGGATGGCCATGCCTCTCTTGGAATTTTATGAGACAAAGCGGCGATTCTCCGTGTCAACAGCAAATAGATGCCAGTGATTACTTGAGTGTAACATGAAGAATAAATACTTGTTCTCAAGCAGTTGTGATAATTCATTATTCTCATAGCAGCACTACAACAATTCCCTGATTTTTTCGTCGTTGGCCGCTGTCTGGCTATTGATGTGATTCACTACAATGGTGGGAAAATAAATTCAACGATGAAAGATGCCAGATTCATTGCGTCTTGAGTGGAGGAGGTACATCATGGCATCGATCACCTGCAAACAATCAAGATTCTCTTAGCAGTAGAAACATAAGTTTAGGATAGGGCGATGGATAAAATTGCACAATTAATGAAAGAAAGTACCGTATCAGCCGTCATCTAGCCATATTACAGATGAATGACCTGATGTCTTCTCAAAACAATCTCGTTTGTCAATTCAAATATGGGGGCACTATATTGGACAAAAATTTTCATAATAGTCAGAGTAAGGTGAATCAGAATAATTATAAAAACTAAAAGAGGACAACTTACTCAATATCTCCCGAGGCACAATCAACAATGAATTTATTCACAATATTGTTATCTCTCGATTTAGCTGGCCTTTGCAAATCCAATCACTCTATAGAAGCTTTTTCATCGGGTCGGCTTCATCTCCCTTATACATTTATGCCAATATACCAATCTTAGATTCAATATTATAAGAAGTAGGATCAATGTAGACTCACCTTCTTCTTCCCTTGTACTATTTTCTTTGCAGGTGCCCTGGGTTTCTGTTAGGGTGCAAGGCCCGGATTCAGAGGGGGGGTGAATGAATCCCTCTTAAAAATTGCCCAAATAAAAATTGTAACTAGACACGGATGCAGAATTAAAACTAGTTAAGCTATACAAGATAAGGAGGACAATGATTCCCTCGATCAAACAGTTGAGCTGCAAGAGTGCATACTCCTAAGCAAACCTACGCTATTGACTAAACCCAATCAAGCAAACAAAAGCAACTTAGACGCTCAGATGACTTGAGTAAATTTGACACTCTCTAGTAACAATGATCAAGAATTCAAAATGACTCTCTCAGATCCAATATCAAATGAATAATGTGAAAAACAAATTCCTCGCTAGATAGATGATTCAGATCGAGCCTGAGTATACATCTAGCAGATCAGAATAAACACTCAAACGACGATGGACAGTAAGGTTTTTAAGTGGTTCGGTCCTCCAGACCTACGTCCACCCCACACTCAACCCGAGTGTGGATTCCTGTTGACTCACAGCTTGCACGGTTGGGCATCACAGCTTGCCTACATCAGCTGGGCCTCACAGCTTGCCATCCACTGAGCATCACAGCTTGCTATCCCGCTGAGCATCACAGCTTGCTGTCCACGGTAACCACCATGCCTGCTAAGCATCACAGCTTGCTCTGCTGACTCACAGCTTGAAGTTCATAGATAAATGAAAAGAACAAGGAAAATATGAAGCAAAACCACAGCAACGGAAAGCTGAAAATGAAACACAGAATGTAGCTCTCGCAGGAGCAAGTATGGCTTGGATTTGATCCAAATGCCAGGAAAATAGATCTTCAACGATAGCTTCACACTCACAAATTCCTCACTCTTTCTTCCTCTTCCTCTTTCTTTCCTCTTCTCTCTTCTTCTTCTCAGACTTCGGCTCACTCTTCTTTCTTCTGCTCTTTTCTCTGGCGGCACTCCTTCTTCTTCTTCTTCTATTCACTTCTTCGTTAGGGTTCTTTGATCGCAGAGGATGTCTTCTTATAGGGCTTCAGACTTGGAGTCCCACGGACTCACGCCTTGGGTGTGTGTAGGGCTCGTGCCCCCTTTTCCAAGAAATCCACGTGTCAGCTTCCAGTCTTCTGGGATCACATGCCCATCATAAGAATCCTTGGGTCACGTGCCAACTTCCAGTTCGAGCTCACGTGTCTGCCTTAAACCTGTTAGTAGAAGCAAAAAGGCATTTAGTCAAATACCTTGCAGCCATAAGTATAACAGTCAATGTGCTCTGATTGCATGTGCTCAGACATGAAGGTAACATGCACAGACTTGGACGTTCGGACAACAACGATGTGCACCGACGCTATAGTGATATGCATAGACTTCAGTTGAGCAAGATAGAAAAAGTTGCACGGACTTCAGTCATGCATGATGAAAGTATGCACCGACTTGAAAATAGCACAGACTATGAAGTATTGTGGCTACCACATGCACAGACCATGTGTTAAAGAGGAAAATGTGCACCGAGCTCATTTAGGCAATCAAAAGTTGCACCCACCTCAATAGCGTTGCTAAAGGGATATGAACAGACCTTAAACTGCCTGAGCGAAAAGATGCACCGACTTGGCCATGCACCGAACATGTTTATGCCTTAAACAAAATATGCACCGACCCTAAATGCGTGCATGTAAAACATGCACCGACTTGGATATGGCTAAGATAAAACCTGCACTGACTATGCGAGTAGCAAAACATGCACCGACGTATGTTGCCCAATGCAAGGTAAGCACCAACCCGTGTGAGCCAAGGCTTGCATCGACCTAATGTTCGTAGCATAAAATGTTCACGGACTTGTGCTCGCTTGCAGCAAAGGCTGCACCAACCCTCTATGCGTGCGTGCAACAACACAATAAGCACAGACCTTAAGTAGTGTACCACGAAGAATGCATCGACTAGCTATATGCTCAGGCAAGAACGGCACAGACCTAATAACAAATAGCATGAAAGACATGCACAGACTTTGGTAGCATGTGAGTAAACGTGAACAGGCCAACATGGTCCATGAGGAAGATGTGAATCGACTATATAGCAACACACGACAAGGGTGCACTAACTTAAATGCTCGCAACAACATGAGTTGCACAGACTCTATGTGCATTCAGCAACGGAAGTTGCACAGAGTCGATTAGTGAAAGATAGGATTGCACCGACCGCATGAATGCATACAATGCAAATTGCACCGACATGATGCCAGATGGATACACAGATTGCACCGACTTACATCTGCCAAGGCAGTGTGCACGGACTTGAAACATGCTCTGAGCTTGTGAGAATACGCACAAGGCAAGGCTTGCACCGACCGTGCTTGTGCTATAGAAGGCATTGCACCAACCTAACAAATGCATGCAACCTGGTATGTGCGTGAGACGTAAAATGAGACGCAGTTCATGCATTGAGATGTTGGGTGTGCTAAGACATGATAGAAACGTAGCCCGAGACACAAGTGCAAATGAGACGCAATGCAACGTGCTCAGACAAAACATTGCACTGACCTTAGACATAGCATGAGACGCAAGCTGAGACGCATCACATGCACTGAGACACAAATGCATCGTCCTTGGATAGAGTAGCACCGACCTTGACCCTATTCTCACCATATGCACAGACCTATATCCAGGTGACCTAGACTTGAACATGTATGCATAGACCTTGTCTAAGCTGGCTATCATGAAGTGCACGGACCTTGAATGCATCTGTCTATACTAGCATTGACCTTGAACTGTTCGATGTAATGCCATGCACACTGAGATGGCTTGCACTGACTATAGAGGGATATACACTAACCTTGTGTAGACCCAAGGCAAATGTGCACTAACATATGCATGCATATGACAACAGATGCACGGTCCAATGACATGCACACCAACTATTCGATGGAATGTGTATGCATGCAACCTAATATGTAGGGGTCTGAAATGTGCATGGACTTCATGTGCAATGGTCAGAGATAAGCGTGGACCTCATAAACCACTTAATACAGCATCAACACACATAACACTAACTGTAGTATCAAAACATATGAATGCAGTAAGCACACTCAACACATATGAACGAAGTGTGCATATGCACTGACGTTACTTACATGAAATGTTGCTAGCACCGACCTCAGTGGTGCATAGACCAGTAATGTGCATAGACCTTGTGTATGCACAGACAGTAATCTGTTTGATGAAATGACCATGTGTATGCATGACCTTAGAATGCACAATGAACAACTAGCATGGACCTTTTGTTCATATGACTTAACAACCTAAGAGAAAATGCATATATCATGCAAATGAATATCATGACAACATTAATGCACACAAATCAATGCACATCAATCAATTCTCATTAATGCACAGTGCAATGACCAGATGCATCATCATTCAATCTTTCATGCAAACACATGATGACTTATAGTGTTTGCTATCATCAAAAGCACAGGGGCATAACAATCTCCCCCTTTTTGATGATGGCAATACTATGAGTCATAGGGATAATGCAAGATAGCAAGATGAAGACTCATGTCAAACTATTCCCCCCCTTTGACTTCATCAAAAAGAAAATAGTTTGATACGAGAAATACAAACATGCATGATATGATTGAATCAAAATCTCCCCCTAAGACAAACGGCATAATAAGATGTTTTCTGAAGAACTCTCCCCTTGGATGAATGAATCAAATCAGCAAAAAAAACACAGGGGCGCAAACATAGATGATGTCAGGTCAAGCCCCGAAGGACATCAAGAACAGTGAGTACAATTCATTTTGAATTTAGCAGTGAGTGGAAACTGAGCACAAGATTTGGACTGGATTGTTAATGACAAGACAGAACGATTTTCAATCGGGTACCAAAACCATAAATCTTGATAAGCGAATTTTAGAATCTTTTATTATAGTAGGTTATGAGTGAGTCTGAATGTACCAACATGATTTAAGAATGATGTATACAAAGTTTATCAAGAAAATTCAATACTCATATCTGAAACACCTTTTAATAGAAGTGAACCAAATGCACATATGACATTCTTGTTTTAACCTCCTTCAATCTTACTCATTCAAAATCAATGACTCCAATGGAAGTTACACAAGATAGTATTAAGATAAAATAGTTTTGAATGTATCTGAACTTGTCTATGATTCCACTAATTTTCCAGATTTTTCTTTTGGTCAGCACACTATTTTTCCTGAACAGTCTTAGTTGATCAACACCTTTTTACATGAGACACAACACGTCTTAGGTGAAGTGACCCAGTTACTCAGTGTGATAACTGCATTGCTTCTCAGACATGAGAAAAGAGTTAGTAATTTAGTGTGTCTTTTTACATGAGGAGACACCTTGATCAGAGGCCAGAATCCCCAGTTAGTCGACACTACCATGCCATTGCTCTACCAGATTTTCAATCATTTTTATATGAGAGGTAACTGTGGCACTTCATGACATGGGCTTACTCTATTTCTTTGATAGAGAACCCAATTTCTCTATGACCAAAGTTATTGCTCTGACTTTATTTTCTTTCAAATGTTTTCAGATTTTTCAGACAATGCTCAGTACACTTAAATGTTCAAGAACAATACTTTCAACATGTATGTTAACCAAAGAAAGCCATGTTTTTAAATTTTCAGATTTCAGAAGGTTTTGCATGAAGTTACATGAGACAATTGGTTAAGATTTATTAAACATAATGATTCAGATATTTTCAAGATTTTTAAATCAAAACTTAATGAATACATTAGACTTAAATCAATTTGATTCATCAGACATTCTTAAACCAGTATAATAGAAGATTCTTCTTTTTGAAATATGTCAGATTTATGATTAGGGTACACATATTTAAGTCTCTTCGATTGCAAATGGATCAACAATGACAGTGCAGCCAATCAATAGAAGCAACAAGAAATTTTTTGTTAAGAGAGCATGAGACTTAATGTCAAGTCTGACCAAGGTGATTCAGCATGTGAAGTTACGGACAGTACAGTAGCACAAAATATTTTCAAGTGAAGCTCCCTACCAGCAACAAAAGGGGCAGTAATCAAAGGATTTCAGTCTCAAATAGAGCATCAATTCAAGTGAACTCAGAACTGGTAGGAAGACCAGAGATGGCAGAATGAGTGAAGATGTGGCTAGACAAATGAGATACCAGCTGACTGAATGGGTATTTCAGGTCTACTGAAGTGGATGGTGGGTAAATAAATGAATAGCCAACATTTTAGAATCAAGATAAATGCTCCCCCTGACCAAATACATTACCTATGTGAATCATGATTGCTCAAGTGCTCCCCCTAAATACATGCACTCAAACATTTCTTTTTGGTGTTTTTAAAAATTAATTAAATGCAAACAACTCATGAGTGACATGAAGACCGTGCAGGGAGATTGGCTAGATAAGACATGTCCAATGACAGATTGCAGAGAGTTTGACAAATTATGCATCATGACATACACAATCATTCATCACAGTAATTGACATATCAAATATTAGTCACATGTAGTTCAGATTATCAGAAGATGACATTCAATTCACTCTCAGCTTAAAGAATGCATAGATAATTCACAACATGCATTTGAGGACCTATGAAGGGCAAGTAAAATCCAGATGTGAGCATGTATGCATGAAATGCAACTGATTGAAAGAAATTGTCTAAGGTTAGAAGATCGAACCTGTCAAGCACAAAGATGGGGTTTTACCAACGTTAGGTGCCTTGGTTTATTGACCCCCGTTTATTCATCTCCAAGGCACACCTGCAGCAAACACATTATTTTGATGCAGCAGGTACCCAAGAGACCTTGGGTCCTGATTTACCATTGACATCATCAAGTGGTGTTCTTGACCTTTTGTGGGAAACATAGTCATCAAACTCAATCATTTTACAGTTGGACATGGAATGTCCAGACTGACCATAATAATGACATGATGCAACCATTTTAGAATTTTTTCTATGCACATTGTCATAAGCAGGATATTTACGTGCATTAACATGAAGAATTCTGTTACTTGCATGAACATGTTGTTTTCCATAACCTGCCGACCAGCATTCAGAAGCTCGGTGGCCAGGTTTTTCATATTCAAAACATCCAAAAGTTTCTCTCTTGAGACCAGATTTATTTATACCAAAAACACTCCGATTTGCAGGGAATTTTATATTTTCAGAAAATCTTTTTCCCTGAGCATGCCAGCAGTCCTTGACTGTATGGCCATGTTTTCCACAATGAGAGCAAATAGAGAAGTTTCTTTTATGAGAACCTAACCAGCATTGTGTAGTAACATGTCCTACCTTATCACAATTAAAGCATGTGATACTCTTTTTCTTAGTGACAGAAAATTTCTTTACATGAGAGTCCCTAGCATGTATTTTTCTAGTATTCAAATCATCTAGTTCCATTAATCTACATTCATGCATCAGATGGCCAATCTTGTGATAGTAATGACAAATCATTTTCTTTTTAGATGCATATGAGTGTGTGGGTGGAACATGCAAAGTCGGGGCAGGAACATTTTGGTTCTTTTCCTTTTGTTTTTCAGTTGTTTTCTTTTAAGCAGAAGACTGAGAACCAGGAAGGTTCGGAGGGCTGTGAGATGTTGAGATAGAAACAAAGGAAGTTTATACTTTATTTTTAAAACTCTTTTTGTTTGCAGGGTTATAGCCCAACCCTTCCTTCTTAAAATTAACCTTTGTTCCTAGAATCTTATTCAGATTATCTTTTCCCTCCACAAATTTTGACAAGGAACTATTCAAATCCTTAATTTTATTTTCCAGAGAAACAATGTGTATTTCAAAATTGGCAATCTCTTGTTCACTGTAATTTACACATTCGCTTAGCACCTTGTTTGCAGTTTTATATTTCTCAACTTCTTGTTCTAGATTGCTCAGTTTTTCAAATTCTTTAATGCAACTAGATTTTCCTTTTTCTAAGATAAGAAGTCTTTCTGACATAGCAGTGTTCAACTACTTCAATCTTTCAACCTATTTAATTAATTCATCATTTTATGATTTCAGATTTTTAGTTTCTCCAACACAACTTTTATCAACTTTTATTGAGTTCATTTTCTCATTCAACTCTTCCTCTATCAGTTCAGATTCAATTTTCTTGTCAAGCAATTATTTATTTTCATCTCTTAATGAGGCAGCAAGATTCTTGTACCATTCAAGATCAAAATGGAGTGATTCATTTAATTCTTTCAAAAATGGACAGTCATTGCAAGCGGATTTAATAAAGCATGTTGTTTCAGCATTGGCATTTAGACACTGTTTCCTAAGACATTCATTTTCAGATTTTAGAATCTTCAGTTCAGAGTTTACACAATCAAGATCTTTCAATAATGATGGGGACATCACCTCCCATGCCCACGTTCACAGCTCATCTCCTCGCCCCGGTTGCATCCGGCATGGTTTAGTCATTTAATTTTGAGTCCTATGTAATTTTATTTGAGTCATTTGATATATTTTCCCTTTTATTTGAGTCATGTTCCTAAGTCTTGCATTTATTTTCCTAAGTTTGAGTGTCATTAGATTGTGTAATGTGCTATTGGGCCCAATTCTTCGGGCTTGGCCCATGAGCCCCCCTACCCCTTCGGTTATTTGTTATTGAGTCTTTTGTAAGGGACTTATTGTAAAATGTGGGTTTCCTATATATAGGGCCACATTTCCTTCATTTGGAGGTAATGAATCAATCAATGAAAAAAATGCCATTTGAGAGTCCAAAGCTTAGTTTAGTGGAGTGATTCCAACATTTTTTGGGTGAGAAACCCTAGGGGGGAGATTCCCCACCCTTCCCTCTCTTAATCTCTCTTTTTCACTCCACTTTCTCTCTCCTCAACACCCAAATTCGAATTTTCTTCTCTCTCCTCCCTTCCCAACCACCTCCACTCCCCACCTACCCCATTTAAGTCTCTTCCCATTCCCCACAACCCCCATTACTCCACCCCCTAGTCCCAAGAGAGCTTCCACCAATCCTAGCTCCACCTCCCAACCCCCAACTACCCCACCCACTTCCCCAAGCACCCTTCCCACTACCCCAAGCACCCCTTCCCTTCCCCAACACAACTCTTCCCATCCCCAAAGCCCCATTAACCACATTAGTCCATTTTCAAATTTTGGAGAAAGATCTCTCTTCTCTCTTCCCCACCCATCCCAAATTCGTAGCTCCCCTCTCACCCACTGCAAACACCACCTTCTAGACCCCATTCTCCCTCATCCACACCTTGGAACACCCCTTCCTAGACCCCCCTCACAGCCAGGGCTCTCCCCACACTCATCCACCTCCATTTCCCCTCCCATATACCCCATTTCCCCCCACCATCTTCAACCTCCAGTTTTCAGTTCGCTGGCAGCAGAAGAGTAGTAGATTGCAGAGGCAACCCCGACCACATCCCAGAGAATCTGAAGGCTCAAGAGGTATCCAAGGAAGCGTCTACCTGTCTTCTTCGCAACGGTAGTGGTCTTGTCCCCTTCCGAGCTCCGAGCTGACCGGGAGATCCATTCTCCCACAACTGCGCAGAGCTGCCCCTGCTGAGCACTTGAGCCGTAGTAGAAGCTCTGCCACAACAAACTTTGGAAGATTCAGGCCACAAGCTCTTCTACAAAGTTCTTCATCGCCCTGTCTACTTTCAGAATCAAGAAGCGGAACTCCGTTCGGCATCCAGTAGCTGGAGTTATCACTTTTCTCCCTCTACTGCACGGATCTGCTTCCCCACAGTCTACATCGCCCAGTCGTCAGTGTTCAGAGTCTCCTGATCTCCTCCGGCATCCTTTAGCTTCCCCGTCAGTTTTTCTGTGAAGAAGACTTGTCCACGGTTCCAAAAACTCTAGCGGTTCTTGATTCAGAGTCGGGAGCTATCGGAGCATTCTCTGTAACCTGCTGTTGTTAACCTGCAGCTGCCAGTCCTAGATTCTGTCACTCTGTTCGAACCTCCACCCCAGCCAGCAGCGGTACCAAGTGAAATTAACAAAATTCTGAGGTGTTCCAGTACCCGTTACAAAGAGTTTCCCCCTGGTCCCGCTATCAGCAAAATTCCGGATCAATCTAGGCGACCTCAACTTCGTCTGTCTATCCTCCCCCACAGAAAGCAGGCAGATTCGGCATTGGCTTATTCTTTGTGTTTTCATCGCCTATTCCCCTCCCCGCTTGGCCGGCTGAAGGCCCCTCCCTGCGCGGAGGTATTTTTGGTTGTAATTCCTACTAACCCCCACCCCAAGATCCCCCCTCCTACGAGAGGTGTAGTGTTGTAATTTGTTTGGGCAGGTCAAGCTACACCGCCGCGGCGTGTGGGGATCCACTCGCCTCCCCGCTCGCCCTCGTCTCCGAGTGGGACCGGTTTCTTCAAACCGGTCAAGTAAGTGCTCTAAACTTTGCTCTAATTTGTGCTTGTTCTTTCAATATTAGTTCATAAACTTCGTTGGCCGTGAATGAGAGCCCGATCCTTAAGCTCATTTGCTATAAGTGATCACCGTGGGAAAAGAGTGGAACCCGTGCCCTCGGCACGACGTCGGCTCCCTTGAATTGGGCTGCCATTACCCTTGGGAATCAACTTAGGCCTTGCTGGCCCTCTACCAGTAAGGGCCTAGCCCACACAACCTCCACTTGGCATTGCCAAGTTACCTCGGGTCTTGGGTGAGCGACGAGAGAGTGGCGGCCCAAATTGGCCCATTTAGATTGCGAATGTGCTTGCTTGCTTAAGTCCAAGGTCGTGTCACATCAATTGGTATCAGAGCAAGTTCACAACTTGTCTCTCCATAAGTTGGTCCTAGGGCATGTTTATGCATTTAGAGTCCTCGGTTGCATCTCCCATGTCCACTAGAATGGCCACTTCATACCCGTCATATTCATCCCCATCAACTTTCCCAAGAAGCCCAAATCCTCATGGAAGCTCCATTGCCAACAAAGTGGGTAGCAACACCTCTATCATAGAAGCCCTACCTAATGTCCTTAATCGGCTTGAAGATATCATGTCTCGACTCGACCGACTTGAAGGAAATAGCCGTGCACCAAGAGTGAATGAGAGTGACCTTTGGGGAAATCTAGAAACCATATTTTTAGAACACTTGAAAATCAAAACCCCCGCCTTTGATGGATCCAACAGCCCAAGCCTTTACCTAGATTGGGAGATTTCCATGGACCAATTCTTTAAAAGTTGTCCCTTGAACGAAGGAAGAAGAATGAGGCTAGCCAAGGCACACCTCTCCAAACAAGCTAAAACTCATTGGTTAGTTGTGGAAGGTTTGAGAAAGATCCGTAGGGAGGCCCCCATTAGCACTTGGGATGAGATGAAGGTCGAGCTTAGGAAAACCTACACTCTCCAACCCTCTCCCTTCTACTCAAATCACAAAAGCCCAAGGAGTACTTCAACTCCTTCACCCCCACCCGGTCAATCCAAGACCCCAATCACCTATTCCCTACCACTTCCCATCTCTCCCACCCCAACCACTACATTTACACCCCACCTCCAAGTCCACACCACAACCATAGGCCCCCATACCCAATTGGGCCCCATGGCCAACTCTCCACCTAGGCCCATGGTAACCCCCACCACTACCTCTCCATCACCCCCAAAAAGAGACACTCCTCCCAAAATAAATCAACCCAAACCCCTTCAACCCACCCATCTTCCTCTCCCTACCCCAATCCAACTCCCACCAAAGCCTCCACTACTACCCTCACCTATCCTAACCCAAGTTTCCCACTACCTACCACCCCGGATACACCATGTCCCAATCATCACCACACCCTCAAAAGCCCCTCTCACCTCCTTGGAAGAAGAACCCATACCCCACCCCATAGTGGTGAACACTCCAAACCCACTCTCCACCTTGGAGGAAACCCAAGCCCAAATTGAAGAAGAAACAACACATGAGGGTCTTCACCTTACATCACCCTCTCTAGTTGGGACCAAGCTCATCTTAGGAGAACCCATTGTTAGTTGGCTAAAGGAGAGCCCAATTGGAGAGATCCGGGCCCATGTTTTCCTTCCCATAGAACAAGACCTTCCCTTAGTGCCCTTCTTCTCCTATCACACCACAATCCAAGCATCCTATCAAGTGGAGACCTTAGAGGACCTTCTCAAGGGCATAGCATGGCAATTAGAGATGACTAGCATGTTGACCCCTATGGTAGAACAACCTAGGAGCCTTAGCCTCCTACACCTATGCATAGGGTCTATCACCTCGGTTTGCACCATTGGTTGCTACACTAGCGACCTCCTTCTATTCCTCCCTACACCCGATGAGCCCAACCTTCTCCTCGATTTAGAGCTTCTTATCTCGGGTAGAAAGCCAAGCCCTCCACTCATGGCCGACCCACTTGTCAAGAACATTGGCCCAACTATCATGGAGAAGGATGACTTAGCACCTTTTAAGGATCTTGAGGACATGGAGTTCCTCCCCCTAGATGACCCATTTTATGATCCATATGATCCATTCCAATGGGAGTCAAGGGACTCATATGACCCAACCATCTTACCAACCACCCACCCTTTCCTACCCTCACCCACCATATTGAGCCAAACCCACCTCATCCATGACCCGGGTTACACCTTGGGAGCCATGACCTTGGGCCATATATCCCTAGGTAATCAGGTTGTACCCCACCCCATGATGACTACCTTCTTAGATCCATTCGATCCTTTCCAATGGGAGTTCAAAGGTTGTCCCACACCTATACACATGGAAGTCACCTTTGGGAAAAGCATGCATGTGTCTAGGCCTACCATACCCCTTGGCATGAACACTATGTTGGATCCATTCATTCATATCACCCACATGTCAAGTAGAAAGTATGAGTGGTCCACATTCGGATGTCATGGTCCTCCTTCATTCATCATGGATCTTAAGCATGTCAAAAGCATCTACGGATGTCCGGGTCCCCCCACATTCATCACCACTTTGCATGATAGGTTCACCTACGGGTGCCCCGGCCCACCTAGGCCCACCAAAGTCTACATGACAACATTGCATGATAAGTCCACATATGGTTGCCCCGGCCCTCCAAAATCCATCAAAGGCTTCTTGGCATCAAAGCATGATCGGTCTAATTTTAGTTGCCCAGGTCCACCCATCACCACTAGAATGTCAACATTCACGAAATTGCATGAAAGCCTTCGCAAGCACATAAGCAAAAAGAATGAGGCTTATAAGAGGCGGGCCGACTCTCATCGGCGTCACCGAGACTTCCATGAGGGTGACTTTGTGATGGTAAGGACGGAGAGGCTCTCCCTGGGAGCCAACTCCAAACTGAGGCCACGTGGGGCTGGTCCCTTCCAGGTCTTGAGGCGCATTGGTGCAAATGTCTACGAGTTAGATCTCCCTGAGGAGTATGCAATAAGTCCCACATTCAATGAGGCCGACCTAGTGTCATATAAGGGACCCACGGTGGTACCTAGTGAGGAGATTGAGCCTACTTCTTCCCTTGAGAGAGCACCCACCCGTGAGGAGAGATCACCAGCCAAGAGAGCCCAGCGTGAACAAATTGAACAAATATTGGATGAACAAGTCACTACCACTCGGAGCAAGGTATACGAGCGCTATCTCGGTAGGTGGATGGATCGGTCTCGTTCGGAAGACTTGAGGGCAGTACCACTTCTACACCCTCCAAGGAGGGAAGGACACTTACTCGACGGAGTCGAGTTCTCCGCACCCCGGGAGTATGATGGGGACATCACCTCCCATGCCCACGTTCACATCTCATCTCCTCGCCCCGGTTGCATCCGGCATGGTTTAGTCATTTAATTTTGAGTCCTATGTAATTTTATTTGAGTCATTTGATATATTTTCCCTTTTATTTGAGTCATGTTCCTAAGTCTTGCATTTATTTTCCTAAGTTTGAGTGTCATTAGATTGTGTAATGTGCTATTGGGCCCAATTCTTCGGGCTTGGCCCATGAGCCCCCCTACCCCTTCGGTTATTTGTTATTGAGTCTTTTGTAAGGGACTTATTGTAAAATGTGGGTTTCCTATATATAGGGCCCCATTTCCTTCATTTGGAGGTAATGAATCAATCAATGAAAAAAATGCCATTTGAGAGTCCAAAGCTTAGTTTAGTGGAGTGATTCCAACATTTTTTGGGTGAGAAACTCTAGGGGAGAGATTCCCCACCCTTCCCTCTCTTAATCTCTCTTTTTCACTCCACTTTCTCTATCCTCAACACCCAAATTCGAATTTTCTTCTCTCTCCTCCCTTCCCAACCACCTCCACTCCCCACCTACCCCATTTAAGCCTCTTCCCATTCCCCACAACCCCCATTACTCCACCCCCTAGTCCCAAGAGAGCTTCCACCAATCCTAGCTCCACCTCCCAACCCCCAACTACCCCACCCACTTCCCCAAGCACCCTTCCCACTATCCCAAGCACCCCTTCCCTTCCCCAACACAACTCTTCCCATCCCCAAAGCCCCATTAACCACATTAGTCCATTTTCAAATTTTGGAGAAAGATCTCTCCTTCTCTCTTCCCCACCCATCCCAAATTCGTAGCTCCCCTCTCACCCACTGCAAACACCACCTTCTAGACCCCATTCTCCCTCATCCACACCTTGGAACACCCCCTCCTAGACCCCCCTCACAGCCAGGGCTCTCCCCACACTCATCCACCTCCATTTCCCCTCCCATATACCCCATTTCCCCCCCACCATCTTCAACCTCCAATTTTCAGTTCGCTGGCAGCAGAAGAGTAGTAGTTTGCAGAGGCGACCCCGACCACATCCCAGAGAATCTGAAGGCCCAAGAGGTATCCATGGAAGTGTCTACCTGTCTTCTTCGCAACGGCGGTGGTCTCGTCCCCTTCCGAGCTCCGAGCTGACCGGGAGATCCATTCTCCCACAACTGCGCAGAGCTGCCCCTGCTGAGCACTTGAGCCGTAGTAGAAGCTCTGCCACAACAAACTTTGGAAGATTCAGGCCACAAGCTCTTCTAAAAAGTTCTTCATCGCCCTGTCTACTTTCAGAATCAAGAAGCAGAACTCCGTTCGGCATCCAGTAGCTGGAGTTATCAATTTTCTCCCTCTGCTGCACGGATCTGCTTCCCCACAGTCTACATCGCCCAGTCATCAGTGTTCAGAGTCTCCTGATCTTCTCCGGCATCCTTTAGCTTCCCTGTTAGTTTTGCTGTGAAGAAGACTTGTCCACGGTTCCAACAACTCTAGCGGTTCTTGATTCGGAGTCCGGGAGCTATCGGAGCATTCTCTGCAACCTGCTGTTGTAAACCTGCAGCTGCCAGTCCTAGATTCTGTCACTCTGTTCGAACCTCCACCCCAGCCAGCAGCGGTACCAGGTGAAATTAAAAAAATTCTGAGGTGTTCCAGTACCCGTTACAAAGAGTTTCCCCCTGGTCCCGCTATCAGCAAAATTCCGGATCAATCTAGGCGACCTCAACTTCGTCTGTCTGTCCTCCCCCACAGAAAGCAGGCAGATTCGGCATTGGCTTATTCTTTGTGTTTTCATCGCCTATTCCCCTCCCCGCTTGGCCGGCTGAAGGCCCCTCCCTGCGCGGAGGTATTTTTGGTTGTAATTCCTACTAACCCCCACCCCAAGATCCCCCCTCCTACGAGAGGTGTAGTGTTGTAATTTGTTTGGGCAGGTCAAGCTACACCGCCGCGGCGTGTGGGGATCCACTCGCCTCCCCGCTCGCCCTCGTCTCCGAGTGGGACCGGTTTCTTCAAACCGGTCGAGTAAGTGCTCTAAACTTTGCTCTAATTTGTGCTTGTTCTTTCAATATTAGTTCATAAACTTCGCTGGCCGTGAATGAGAGCCCGATCCTTAAGCTCATTTGCTATAAGTGATCACCGTGGGAAAAGAGTGGAACCCGTGCCCTCGGCACGACGTCGGCTCCTGTGAATTGGGCTGCCATTACCCTTGGGAATCAACTTAGGCCTTGCTGGCCCTCTACCAGTAAGGGCCTAGCCCACACAACCTCCACTTGGCATTGCCAAGTTACCCCGAGTCTTGGGTGAGCGACGAGAGAGCGGCCGCCCAAATTGGCCCATTTAGATTGCGAATGTGCTTGCTTGCTTAAGTCCAAGGTCGTGTCACATCAAATAATTTTTCATTCTGAACTAGATTATTAATACGAACCTGATCATCATCAAACGAGCTAAGTTTTTCTTTTAGTTCAGCAATTTCGTATGCAAGTTCTTGATTTTCTTCTTTATGTAGACCAATTAATTTTTTAAGCTTTTCTATTTCAGACAAACAGGCATCATGAGATTGTTTGAACTCCATACACTTTTCACAAGAAGAGTTTGAACTATTCAACTCAATTTTCTTTTTCAACTTTTTATTTTCATATTTTAATTTCCTACATCTATCAGTAAGTTCCTCATACATATTCCATAAATCATCAAGTGAAATTTCTTCGGATCCAGAGCTTACTTTAGATGAAGTTTCCTCCTATTGATCAGAGTTATGATCGTCCCGGTTGACCATCAAGCATTGATCCTCTTGCTCCCCATTTGCATCAGTTATTATATCCAAGATTTCCTTTCCAGAAACGCACCTTATAATAAAAGGAAATCTGTCAGTATTAACTGCAGCTTTTAAAATATTGAGAAGAGTGACGTTATCACGGTTCTTTACTTTGTCCTCTCTAGACCACTTGGTCTCATCATGAGGTAATTGGTGTAGGCCTTTTGAAACCAAACTCTATAGATTAGGGTCAATGGAATTTATATAAATACATAGGCTGCCTAACCACTTACTGAAGTTAGAACCATCAAACGCAAAAGGGCGAGCCATTGAGATAGATGACAAATAGATTCAACGCACAAAACAATCGATAAGATTTGCACCAACAACAAGATAGCACCAAAAACAGCAGGATCCTCTGCAGATCGTTTGATCTGGAAAGTCGGAGACCTGTGTTGATTTGTTTTGCTTCCTTCTCTTATGTGGTTGTGATGAGTGATAAAGATGATAAGCAAAAACAATGATCTCAATCAACCTATGAACATGTAAACCATGAACCTAGGCAACCAGAACTGGCTCTAGCATGGGCAATGCTATCTCAATCGAATTAAGCTAAAGAAGGCAAAGAAAAACACACGCCGGAGCGTGGAGCAAGGAGTAAATAAAAACACACCACGTGGGTGGAACAAGCAAAGGAAATAAGAGATATGAGAGAGAAATCAATGCCCAATACTAAGGAAAGAACGTGATCGCCACTAAGGTAATAAAATAAGCCGAAGACCTGATAAATACCTTTGAAATAGGAGGATGATGCACCCGCCCACGGGAGAGAGAAACCAGTGTAATCTGCAAATCAGCTGAGTGTAACGGTCTGGCACCTGTGCGTCATAGGAGTGTGACGGTCTCAAGATGAACCGTTAGAGAAGCCTGACACGCCTGACCAAGACCGTCAGAGAACCTGTAGAAATAGCATGTGGATTCTTTGAACTCTAAACCTTCCAGCCAGCCAGAAAGCTTGGGCCTCGTCTAATGAACTCTGTAAACCTGCCAAAGAACGTGAAACACCAGAAAACAACCCCAAATTAGCCCTTTAAACAATATAGTATCAATTCTCAAAGGACTTAAGATCATGCAAAAGGAAAGGGGAATACTGGGGAGTTTTGGTTTTTTTAACCCCTCTGGGCATTTTAAAACGTGGGAAGGATGTTTAGATGATGAAAATAGTGGAGAACGTGAGAGAAAGAAGTGGGACAATGCTGCTATGAGAGGAGAAAGGGAGGAACACAAGTATGCAAACTATGCACTTTAAGACCCAAAACTGAAGTACTCCCTAGACTGTGATGCAGATCGACGTAGAAATCAGTTCCTCTTGGATGGATGAATATGGCTCTAGAAAGCGGCAGCACTTCGACGCAAACCCCAGATTTCTCCCCTCTAGGCCATGAAGTCAAGGGTGCTATTTATAAGCCCTCGAAATCTCTGGTCGAGCAGAGGATAATCTAGCAAGAAAAGAGGATAACTCTTAGCAAACTCTTGAAGATAATACTCCCAAGAGTCCATAGAAAAAAAACAGAAGGTCCTGAGGATCAGATTTGGAAGAGAAATCATAAGATCAAACCCTCAACTAGAGTACGGAGTAGCAGAGAAAAGACCAGACCAGCTAGGACTCTCTGTTGGACGTAACGGCTGCACGACAGACCGTCACAGGTATGTAACGCCCTAGCGAGAGACCGTCACAATAACCTTATCCCCAAAGAGATAAGATCAACGGGAAGAAGATCTAAGCAGTTGGACTCTTGAATGAATGTAACGGCTATGGGTGGATGCGTTATAAGAATGTAACGGCTGCACGACAGACCGTTAGAGACAACGGATAGGCCAAAGGATAAGGATTGAAACAAAGGCCTTAAGCCTCAGGACTCTTCAAGGTGTAACGGTCCTGGGCCAATGCGTTAGAAGAACGTAACGCCCCTGGTATGGACCGTTAAAGACAATAATATCCAAGAATGATAAGAGCTTGCTAAGCTTCATCAAAAATGAAAGCGCCGAGGAAACCAGATTCAACCAAGAGAAGAAGACCCATGAAATAAGCCTCCAACTGATCAAGAGAGCTTAACGAATGGGAATCACTTAAGCATCATATAGAATAAACAAGGAGATGACCCAACTTATTGGTCATAAAACGGGTGTCAACAACCCGCTCTGATACCAATTGTTAGGGTGCAAGGCCCGGATTCAGAGGGGGGGTGAATAAATCCCTCTTAAAAATTGCCCAAATAAAAATTGTAACTAGCCATGGATGCAGAATTAAAACTAGTTAAGCTATACAAGATAAGGAGGAGAATGATTCTCTCGATCAAACAGTTGAGCTGCAAGAGTGCAGACTCCTAAGCAAACCTACGCTATTGACTGAACCCAATCAAGCAAACAAAAGCAACTTAGACGCTCAGATGACCTGAGTAAATTTGACACTCTCCAGTAACAATGATCAAGAATTCAAAATGACTCTCTCAGATCCAATATCAAATGAACAATATGAAAAATAAATTCTTCGCTAGACAGACGATTCGGATCGAGCCTAAGCATACGTCTAGCGGATCAGAATAAACACTCAAACCACGATGGACAAGATGGTTTTTAAGTGGTTCGGTCCTCCAGACCTACGTCCACCCCACACTCAACCCGAGTGTGGATTCCTGCTGACTCACAGCTTGAACGGCTGGGCATCACAGCTTACCTAGATCGGCTGGGCCTCATAGCTTGCCATCTGCTGAGCATCACAGCTTGCTATCCCGCTGAGCATCACAGCTTGTTGTCCAAGGTAACCACCTTGCCTGCTGAGCATCACCGCTTGCTCTGCTAACTCACAGCTTGAGGTTCAAAGATAAACAAAAAGAACAAGGAAAATATGAAGCAAAACCACAGCAACGGAAAGCTGAAAATGAAACACAAAATGTAGCTCTCGCAGGAGCAAGTCTGGCTTGGATTTGATCCAAATGCAAAGAAAATAGATCTTCAACGATAGCTTCACACTCACAAATTCCTCACTCTTTCATTCTTCTTCTCTCTTCTTCTACTCAGACTTCGACTCACTATTCTTTCTTCTGCCCTTTTCTCTAGCGGCACTCCTTCTTCTTCTTCTTCTATTCACTTCTTCGTTAGGGTTCTTTGATCGCAGAGGATTCTTCTTATAGGGCTTCAGACTTGGAGTCCCACGGACTCACGCCTTGGGCGTGTCTAGGGCTCGTGCCCCCTTTTCCAAGAAATCCACGTGTCAGCTTCCAGTCTTCTGGGATCACGTGCCCATCATAAGAATCCCTGGGTCACGGGCCAGCTTCCAGTTCGAGCTCACATGTCTGCCTTAAACCTGTTAGTAGAAGCAAAACGGCATTTAGTCAAATACCTTGCAGTCATAAGTATAACAGTCAATGTGCTCTGATTGCATGTGCTCAGACATGAAGGTAACCTGCACAGACTTGGACATTTGGACAACAACGATGTGCACCGACGCTACAGTGATATGTATAACTTTAGTTGAGCATGATAGAAAAAGTTGCACGGACTTCAGTCATGCATGATGAAAGTATGCACCGACTTGAAAATAGCACAGACTATGAAGTCTTGTGGCTACCACGTGCACAGACCATGTGTTAAAGAGGAAAACATGCACCGAGCTCATTTAGGCAATCAAAAGTTGCACCGACCTCAATAGCGTTGCTACAGGGATATGCACAAACCTTAAACTGCCTGAGCGAAAAGATGCACCAACTTGGCCATGCCCCGAACATGTTTATGCCTTAAACAAAATATGCACCGACCCTAAATGCGTGCATGTAAAACATGCATCGACTTGGATATGGCTAAGACAAAACCTGCACTGACTATGCGAGTAGCAAAACATGCACCGACGTGTGTTGCCCAATGCAAGGTATGCACCGACCTAATGTTCACAGCATACAATGTTCACGGACTTGTGCTAGCTTGTAGCAAAGGCTGCACCGACCCTATATGTGTGCGTGCAACAACACAGTATGCATAGACCTTAAGTAGTGTATCACGAAGAATGCATCGACTAGCTATATGCTCGGGCAGGAAAGGCACAGACCTAACAACAAATAGCATGAAAGACATGCACAGACTTTGGTAGCATGTGAGTAAACGTGCACAGGCCAACATGGTCCATGAGGAAGATGTGCATCGACTATATAGCAACACACGATAAGGGTGCACTAACTTAAATGCTCGTAGCAACATGAGTTGCACAGACTCTATGTGCATTCAACAACAGAAGTTGCACAAAGTCGATTAGTGCAAGATAGGATTGCACCGACCGTGTGAATGCATACAATGCAAATTGCACCGACATGATGCCAGCCAGATACACGATTGCACCAACTTACATCTGCCAAGGCAGTGTGCACGGACTTGAAACTTGCTCCGACCTTTAGAGAATACGCACAAGGCAAGGCTTGCACTGACCGTGCTTGTGCTATAGAAGGCATTGCACCGATCTAACAAATGCATGCAACCTGGTATGTGCGTGAGACGCAAAATGAGATGTAGTTCGTGCATTGAGACGCTGGGTGTGGTAAGACGTGATAGAAACGCAGCCCGAGACACAAGTGCAAATGAGACGCAATGTAGCGTGCTCAGACAAAACATTGTACTGACCTTAGACATAGCATGAGACGCAAGCTGAGACGCATCACATGCACTGAGACACAAATGCATCATCCTTGGATAGAGTAGCACCGACCTTGACCCTATTCTCACCATATGCACAGACCTATATCCAGGTGACGCAGACTTGAACATGTATGCACAGACCTTGTCTAAGCTAGCTATCATGAAGTGCACGGACCTTGAATGCATCTATCTATACTAGCATTGACCTTGAAATGTTCGATGAAATGCCATGCACACTGAGATGGCTTGCACGGACTATAGAGGGATATACACTGACCTTGTGTAGACCCAAGGTAAATCTGCACTGACATATGCATGCGTATGACAACAGATGCACGGTCCAATGACATGCACACCAACTGTTTGATGGAATGTGTATGCATGCAACCTAATATGCAGTGGTCTGAAATGTGCATGGGCTTCATGTGCAATGGACAGAGATAAGCGTGGACCTCATAAACCACTTAATACAGCATCGACACACATAACACTAACTGTAGTATCAAAACATATGAATGCAGTAAGCAGACTCAACACATATGAACTAAGTGTGCATATGCACTGATGTTACTTACATGAAATGCTGTTAGCACCGACCTCAGTGGTGCATAGACCAGTAATGTGCATAGACCTTGTGTATGCACAGACAGTAATCTGTTTAATGAAATGACCTTGTGTATGCACGACCTTAAAATGCACAATGAACAACTAGCATGAACCTTATGTGTATATGACTTAACAACTTAAGAGAAAATGCATATATCATGCAAATGAATATCATGACAACATTAATGCACATAAATCAATGCACATCAATCAATTCTCATTAATGCATAGTGCAATGACCAGATGCATCATCATTTAATCTTTCATGCAAACACATGATGACTTATAGTGTTTGCTATCATCAAAACCACAGGGGCACAACAGTTTCCTCACGGGCTTCAGCCCCTTGCACTTCCTCTCCAGGGTCCTTGGAGGTGGGACATCGGTGACAATGTCCTCCAAAATGTGACGGATAATTTGGTTAACATTTTTAGCCCCTTGCACTTCCTCTCTAAGGGTTGCCTGTGGTGGCACAGTATCATATGTCAGTTGTTCAACGGGCATTGCAGGTGGGACATCGGGCATAATTTCCTCAACATTTTTAGCCCCTTGTACGTCCTTTTTAGGGGCTGCCTGACGTGGCACCAGATCATCCGCCATCCGTTCGAAAGTAGGAGGCAAATTTTCTTCAACATTTTGAGCCCCTTCTTTTTGTTTTTGGCACAACATCTAATGGGAAGTAGGGAGAGTGCACCCCTTTCCAAAGGAAAGGAATGTTCTCACTCCACCATCTCACCATTAGATGAAATTTTATTGATTATAAACTTTGGGTAAGAGTACATGGGGGAGCAGCCCCTTTGCCACAAAAGGCTAACAATGAAAAAATTAGTTACAATCGCCGAATACGAATATTTGGAAGGCAGGAGGCACAGCCGTAGCATAGCCTTTGGCCAATAAAGGCAGCTCCTTTTTGGATGAGAATTCTGTATTGTGTCCCGTAATGGTTGCATGCTTTGCTAAAGAATCCGCTAGCTGATTAGCTTCCCTGTATGTATGTACAAGAGGGCACTGAAATGTAGAGTAAATTTCTTGAATGTGCTTCCACCATGGAAGAAGAGACCACGGTGGGCTGCTTTTTCCTTTTAATAGTTCAGTCAAAGTCATGGAATCTGTGTATATTATTGAGATAGGAATGCCATGCAGACGAGCCAGCCTAAGACCATCTAGGAGAGCTCTCCCTTCTGCCACCATGCTTGAACCTTGGCCATAATAGTAAGAAAAACTCAATAACATCTTACCTCGGGAGTCTCTAAAATAGCCACCTCCTCCTGAAATCCCAGGATTTCCTTTACTAGATCCATCGACATTCAGTGAAAAAGCCACAATAGGAGCCTGCCAACATACAATGTGAAATTGAAGTATCTTATGTTTGATGTTATAACCCATATCATGTAGGTTCTGCATGTATAAATGGTTGGTGCCTTGTTTGAATGTGATCTGACTAAGGATCTGTTTGGCATCCTCTTGTATCTGCAAAGCAATCCGAGAGAAATTAATACTAGTACCCTCAAATATATTTCTACATCTCTGTTTCCAAATTTCCCATATGATCAGCATTGCCATGAGCAACTGAATAAATCCCTGCGGATTGGATATAATAGACTCACTGATCATCATTTGAAGCCTGCTGTATATAGAGGTAATTCCCATATAAGAGCTGTCTATTAAAGAGTAGAAATGGTTCCACAAATAAGATGCTAGCTCACTGTTGATAAAAAGCTGATCTATATTTTCAATAGAAGGATAAGCATTGCAGCAGTTGCAGCGGGAAGCTAGAGGGATACCACTATTTTGAGCCCCTTCCACTTCTTCTTTAAGAGTTTGGAAAACATTGTCCCTCATGCAGCCCTAATTTCCTCAAGTAGTCGCTAGTGGATCTTCAATGTAGCTGTAATATCCTATAGCATAGATGTAGAGGGAGCCGATGAGGACATCACCTCATCACGGGGTCGGGTCATCATCAGACCACCACACACCATGTCCCTTTCGCTTGGCTCAATAAGGAGCTCTTCGATCACCTGTATTTCAAACCATATCACTTCAGTTATTCATTAATGTTGAATGACAAAGAAGAAGTTTTTAGTACTCATAATACTTGTTGGCCTCGCAGGGATCCAATGGAAATTTTTAATTTCCTATCTACAAATGGCCCCCACCTTAATAGTCGAGGAAATGCCACCTGCCTTAGTGGCTGCCACACCCGCGTGTGCTAAAAATACTAGACCCGTAATATGAAATACATCAAGCTATTTTACAATGCAGTAGAATTAATGGTTGACACATTAGTACACAAAAAAATAAAAAAACTTACAGCAAGTGTAGCAGAATAACCAAATATAAATGTATTAGCCTGGGATGCATCCTCGGCTCTTCTCTTAGCATGGCCAATTGTACCTGACCATCGTTTTTGGGCCGCTGACACTAATTGCTCAAACTTGTGCATTATTGCCTATTACATGGTGGCTGTCCAATTGTAATATGAAACTCTCTCAATGCCATCTAAGCGTGACAACATCTGTTGTGGACAAGAATGCGTTGACTGTGGGCAAAGGAAAGTGGACAATAGAAGTACAATCCACAGCCGAACAGTGTCAACCACATTCTACTCTTCATCAGACTAAACAATTTGCTAGATGAGAGAGCACACTTTCTTCCGGTCAAATGTAAACCCAAATCGATGGTGCAACTTGGACTTCTGTTTTAAGGATCCATAATGTTGAACCGGCTAACCGGAGCAAGGTAATTCTAATATTATGGTTACATCTTCCACCGTGAATGTGACCTCCTTACTACCCATACAGAAGCGATTGCCTCCACTATGGGTGCAAATTATCTCCTCCAATATTGTCTTGTTGAAGGTGATAGGAGAAGTATTGTCAACAAATGGCCCAAAGGGTGTCGTCCTCATCAATGACTTCTGGCATTCCCAAAATGTCATCCGATCCCTATCCTTCATATAAATGTCCATAGAACACCGGGCCGAGATGACCATTGTATTCACTACATTCAAAAAAATGTGTAAACATGAAATTTAGTTAATTGACTGATCAAGAAATACAAAAAATATTAAGATTAGGATAAGGGTGGCAAATGTATAAATAAGGGTGTTTAAGTGTGGCAAATAGGTGTTTAAGGGTGACAAATATATGAGTATCGGTGACATATACATCTTTAAGAGTGACAAGTAGATAGATAAGGGTGAAAAATAATGTGACACGGTGATAGAGGTGACAAATCTATGAAGAAGAGTGCGAAGTAGGTGTTTAATTGTGACAAATATGAAGATAGTATAATGGTGACAAATAAAGGGACAGGCTGACAATGCTAAAGGGTGACAAAATCAATATAACTACTACTATCCCCTTATTTATGATTTTATTTTTTATTTTTTATTTTATTTTATTTTAATTAATTTAATATTTATTTTTTCTTATATATTAATTACTATTGTTTTATCTAATTAAAAATTTTCATTAATATTACTCTAATTAATTATTTATTTTAATTAATATCATTTTTATGATTTTATATTATATTAATTTTAAACATTTTATTTAATTTTATAATTTCTTTTTTTATTTCGTAATATTATTTTAATTAATATATTATATTATTTAACATTAAATTTATGCTTTTATATTATATTAATTAATATATTATATAATATTAAAGGAATTAATAAAATAAATATATATATATATATTTAATTAATATATTAATTAATACTATTTTATATAAATAATAATTCTTATTAATATTACTTTCATTAATTAATTTTTTTAATTAATATCATTTTTATGATATTATATTGTATTAATTTTTTATATTTTTTATATTTTTTATTTATTAATATTAATTTAATTAATATATTATTTCATTTAACATTAATTTTATGATTTTATATTAATTTAATTAATATATTATATAGATTTTATTAAATATTTAAAATTTTAAGAATTATATCAAATATAAAATAAAATGTGACAAATAGATTGTTAATGGTGACAAATAAGTAGATAAGGGTGACAAATAGGTCGATGAGAGTGAAAAATAGATCCGTAAAGATGACAACTCAGAGGGTGACAAACGTTTCAACAAGGGTAACACATAGGTGTTTAAGAGTGACAAATATATTGTTAAGGTTGACAAATATGAGGATAATGGTGACAAGTAGGCCAATATGAGTGATAAATAAATGGATAAGGTTGACAAGTCAGAGGGTGATAATCGTTTTAAGAAGAGTAACACATGGGGGTTTAAGGGTGAGAAATAGATATACAAGGATGACAAATAGGTAGATATGGGTGACAAATAGGTCAATAAGAGTGAAAAATAGATCTGTTAGGGTGACAACTCAGAGGGTGACAAATGTTCCAATAAGGGTAACACATAGGGATTTAAGGGTGACAAATATATTGTTAAGGCTGACAAATAGGTAGATAAGGGTGACAAATAGGTCAATATGAGTGAAAAATAGATGGATAAAGGTGACAAGTCAGAGGGTGACAATCTTTTTAACAAGGGTAACACATAGGGGTTTGAGGGTGACAAATAGATCATTGAGGGTGACAAATAAATCCTTAAAGATGACAAATAGTTGTAGAAGTGTGTCAAATAATGGGACAGTGTAACAACGCTACAAGGGTTACAAATGATTCAACAACGGTAACAAATAGGGATTTAAGGGTGACAAATAGATCTTCAAGAATAATAAATAGCTAGGTAGAAAAGGGTGAAATAACGAGATACGGTGACGGTGGTAAAATCAAGGGAAAAAATTGTATAAACAAGGGTGACAAATAGCTATACAAGGGTGACAAATAGGTGGAAAAGGGTACAACTACCGATCTAAATGTGATAGGTGTCTGAGGAAGAAAAATGAAGAAGGTTGACAAAAGACCAATCTAAGGGTGACAAATAGGTCAATAAGGGGGACAAATAGCTATGTAAGGGAGATATAGAACAACCCTACCTTTAACTTCTCGTCCTGGAGTGGAGGCCTTAGAAACCCTCGGTTCCTCAATAGTTTGTTCTTCGGCCGTAGAAATCCTAACTTCCTCAGATGCAGGTGGGACATCTCGTTTACGGAGGACAAAACATTTCACGGGTGTCTCCTGCGCCTCCATGGCTATCAGTGATGACGAAGAGTTCGCAAATGAGGGTGATCAAACAGTAAATGACAGAGACCTCGCAAATGGCTTGTAGGTAGACGATAACACCGGGAGGAAGATGAGATGCTGAGCACGATGAAGGGGAGATGATCCACCCTTTGGTAGTCTGTTGATGTCTGTAATGCGTGAAACATGGCAGGATGGGTAAATCAAGAAATTAGCCATTTTTATTTTTGAAGTGTCGGTCGGCGTCATCATTTCTCTTGACGTAGACTACCGCGTTGCATTGAAAATACCCAAACAACACCCGTGTAGCCGACGTGTCATGTGGTTGCATACTCAGTGCACATATTTAAAATTAAAAAAATCAGTTCATTTAGAATTGATTCTCAATTGACATGATCTCGAATCTCACCATCTTATATCGATTGAACCAAGGTATAGGTCTGTTCAAGTTCTCTGTCTACTTAGGTTTGTCGACCTGATGCCAGCCGAGGTTGACCGAACTAGTGTTAGGCCTGAACGGTCAACAACGGTCAATGGACTGGTTGACTTGTTCCATCCTAAAACCCCATTTCCAGTCGACAAGGGTTTTAAAAACCCATTCATCGTCCACCTCTCTCTCACTTCCGGAAATCCTCTTCCCATCGGAAGCGTGCATTTCCCTAAGCTATCTTCTCAACCTCGCACCTGTTCACTATTTGGCCTCTGCCTCACTCTCCTACCACAGACAAGAGCCCTCCAGTTTTCTCATGTAGTCTCCAGTGACTTAATTCAATGGCGCCTCCATCATCCAGGAAACGTAATGCTCCGGAACCAGCATTCACGCGGAAGATCCTCCCTCCGTGAAGTGTGGACTTTCAAGATAAGGAGCTTCTAGATATG
The DNA here is from genome assembly GCA_022559845.1 of Amorphophallus konjac. Classification (NCBI taxonomy): domain Eukaryota; kingdom Viridiplantae; phylum Streptophyta; class Magnoliopsida; order Alismatales; family Araceae; genus Amorphophallus; species Amorphophallus konjac. Next base: position 226,480,177 of record CM040123.1, on the reverse strand, counting down.
TTCCTAGCACTTCAACCCCCGTTTGATGGTCAAGTGTGGATCCCTTTCCTATCTAAGCATCGTCGATATTTTCCAAACCTCTTCCACAAAGTTTATAAGAATCTGACACTCAATGACGAGGTCCTTACGACCAATGTCAAGGATAGAACATTTGTTGTCAATCCTGTCTTATTCCAGCAATCTCTGAACCTACCCATTGAGGGAGTAACACCAGAGATTATTGAGATTGATCTTGAAATAGCTTATAGAACCATGACTAAAAAACCATATGATGCCCAGCAAGCCATGCTCTCCAAACTAAATGCAAATACTTTTCCACCGTTACAACGACTCATCCAACCTTTTTTCACTACAATAATTTATCCCAAAGCTAGAGTTCATGAGCAAGTAAATGAAACTCGTCGTTTCAATTTTTATTATGTTTTTGATGGAGACCAAATTTGTCTACCGTTTCTAATTTATCATCTCATCACTTTATGTATTCACGAGGAAACTCGGTCCCTTCCATATGCTGGTCATCTTACAGTAGTTTTCCAATATCATAAAATCAATCTATCTAATGAACCCTTCCTTGAGATCCCAGCCATAAATATCTACACACACCACTTTGTTCAAACATTCATGAAATTCAAGAAGGAAGGAAATTTCATCACTCGCTCTTTGACACAACACCCAATTCCTACTAAGATCCTTGCTTCATCCCCAGATACTCCAGAACCTCATGCTCTACAGTCACCTTGTCACGCCCCGACGAGTCATAACATTCGTGTCTATCATAGCATGCCTATAAGGGGTCCAACCATAATGTAGATAATGAGAAAAGGATAATATTATTTCATCAAATAGGGTTTTACAACACACTAAGCCTCAAGAGGGATAATTAAAACTTCCAAATACACTTAATTCTAACAAGAGCAACAATTAAACCAAGGGAATCAAAGTTAAGCTTGGTCTCTCTTTTCACTTTTACCCTACCCGTTTGTTTGGGGTTCCTCGTCAGAACTACCTGAAACATTAACGAAAAACACAGGGTGAGCACAAAACTCGGTAGGACTTATATCTCTATATTAGGCAGCTTTAAGTAATTAATATTTTTAGATAAAGAATTTTTTATGACAAAATTCGTGACTAAAACATGAATAATGAGCATGAGAGAGTAAAAGAGTCATTGTATATAGTACAACAAGTAAACAAGTTAACATGAGTAAGATTTTGAAGAACGATTATGTAGCATGTATAATCATGGAATTGGTCATTTCACGTAAGCACATACGAGTCAAGTATTTCATGAATAAGTGGAATGTCATAAATGAATCTAGCACGCATGTACTCAGTGTAATGTCACACCAGGTCAATAATAGCTCCCATGGGCACAAGTACTTTCGGGTGCTACCCTAGGACCAGACTGGGCCCCACTAATGCCAGGCATTATAGTCATGGATCATTGATCCCAAGTATTTATTTAGACATCCACATAATACATGGTGAAATAATTTCAAGGTAAAGCTCATAAAATAAAGTACAGATCTAGCAAAATTTTTCATTCAAAGAACTAGTACAAGAAGCTCAACTAGTTGTAAGAGAAGTTCAAGGATGATTGAAGGCATCATGTTTAACGACATTAAGATAATGAGGAAAAAGAGTTGCTGAATAGGGCATGATCAACTCTTTCGTAAATTCGTGTAAGGTAGTTTTAGATCGAGTTCTCCTCAGTCGGTGTTTAGCAAGAACACCAAGAATTCACGGCCAGGTAAGAGGTGAGACTGTGTGAGGTTCTCCTTGCAATCACAAGGGGCTAATTAAATAACCACTTATCCACTTAAAGCGTTTGCCCGTGGAACTCTCGTCTTAGACACCGGTCTTTCTTACTAATCTTGCTATCTACACGACTTTACCGGAAACCCGAAACACGTAATTCATTTTAAGAATGTTGGTCTCGGGGTAGGCGAGCGGACAAGAAGGGGGGTTGAATTGTCCCCGACACTAGATGGCAAATTAAAACAATCCGCAACAGAATCCAAGGAATGAAAGAGTTCAAGGAATAGGTCAAAGCATAGGGAACAATCTCGATAAAACCAGGAAATGTAAGAAACTGGGGAGAATTGGCACCCACTTAGGACGCCGCTAATTCTATAATTCACGAACAACAGAAAAGGCACCAATTCTAAGATTGAATTGAATAAATTTATTTTAAATTGGCGTTCGTGCAAGGAGGTGATATTTCATTAATTCATGTCACAACAAAAGGACGCTAATTCCGTATATTAATTCCGTTCGTGCAAGGACGCTAATTCTATATTTTTCCAATTATTTAGTTTATCAATTAATTACATGAATTTACGTCCCTACGGAAGGACGCTATTTCATTAATTCGCATCCGCTCATACAGTCACTAATTATTCTCTATAAAAATTTGGAATGCATCCGGGAGATGCGTTTACAGACACATGCAATTGTTCATTTCCTTAAGCAACATGAACAATATCACTTCGATTCTTATCTAGATTTTCATGGATCAAGAGATATGACAATAAACAGAACAATGCAAGGATCCCAAAAAAATTAGCATACTTGGTTCCATAGATATTGAATTTTTAAACATGGGTGAATTTATTTAATCATCAAAGAATTCACGTCAGCTGTAGTGGACGTGCATTAATTGGCGTATGGGGTACCGTACACTAATTCAAGAATTAGCACGTTCCTAAGTAGACGTCAATTCATTGTGAAACAGAAAACTCAGTTTTAGCTGTGAAAGCTAACATGTTTTCACCATGAAAGACAACATGATTGAGTGCATGCTTCTACTATTAAGTGTTTTGCCTAGATATAGAGAATACCTACCTGATCGAGTCAAAGAGGAAGAAGAAAACAAGATGAACGCCCAGAGCTCCCTTTAGAGACATCCCCCCCAACGTGGTAAGGCAGAATGGGTGATTAGAAGGCCTATTTATAGGAAAAAATTGGCCAAATAGTAAGATTCCCTTCCCCCACAAATTAAACTTCTCCACCACCTAACTCAATGTTCATGGCCCATTATTAAAATATTCCACTAACCAACTGTTGGGTTCGGTGCGCTCCCCTCTTTGTCTTTGATAATGGTTTTGATGATTACAATATATTGTGTGGTTTGTGTATGAATAAAAGTGAAAATATTGTGTGTGAGTATTGTGAAAAATACGCATTGATCATTTTGTGTTATGGAGAGCTTACTGTTGATATCTTGTTTTGTAGGTTTGGATGCTTGGACTTGTGTGGTCTGAAGAGTCGACCTCACCCACTATGGGAGTCGACCTGTCCTTCATATTCCTACACATGCAATCATGCATCGACCTATGTTTGATATGCTTAGACCTATGCTTCATGTGCATAGACCTCACCATGGGTCTCTCTCAATGCACTTCATTCTAAGGGTTTATCATGCATATTCATCATGGGTTTTCTGGTTTCTGTCCATGTGTTATGAGCTTGAATGCTGACATATTTAATTTATGTGAATCATAGTAAAATAGAGTCTCATATATTTCTATTCAGTGGAGCTGATACCTCTCTTGATGTGTGTGTGCTTTAAGCACTTTCTGCACTGATTTTCCAAGGCTCATATGTTGCTAAGGTGTTTTCATCAACTTTGGTAACTAGGCTGCATGATGCTCTAATCTTGCCTTTTAGTCATTATATTTGGTGCTAAAAAGGGGTGAATACAAAGTCGACTCCTGATGGGCTAAAAGTCGATTTTTGAGGTTTCGGTTCTTTCAAATGCTTTGCAATGGATGGCTATCAATGAACCGAGTCTGATTTTGCTAAAATGTTTTTAAACTGAACTCTGAATGGGTTTGGACTAAAGTGAAGATTCTTGATATGAACTTAATTCACTTATATGCATGATTGCAATTCTAAATTCTGATTTGCAGATTGATGAAGAAATTACATGTGAAGATCAATCATGATATTAGCTTCTTCATATACATTGGCCTAATGCTGTCATGAGGTTGAGCTTCTAACATTGCAGGTTCAGAGTGCTCCCCATCATTTGATCCCTTGGCAAAGTTGATGGATGAATGAATTTTTATGTGAACCATATTAGAATTGTTGTTTCCATGTCTGAATGTACTTCTCTTGAAGTTGCATATTAGCATTCTATACTGCAGGTTGATTGAGATAGCTAAGTGTGACAAGATGAGTTGAAAATGGCGTAGTGATTACGTATTTCAAATGCATTGATCTAACTTTGTTATGAAGTAAATATCCATAATGTGCAGGTTCCATTCTGCCATCAATTCATGGATCCATGGTAATATTTCACTTCTACATTTAATTTTTAATTGCCTTGAATGGGTTTGAAGTGGTCTTCATGTATTCAGTTTACAAGTGTTTTCATGCATATTTGTTCTTGGATATCCGTGGTAGTTAGTGTGTTGTTCATCTTGGTTCATTTTTCTCTAAATGAATCCAAGGTTGTTTGGTATTTTTAAGACTCTCTAACCATGTTATTCACTTGGCAATATCATGTTTTCATAAGAGGGGGTTTGAGAGTGTTATTTATTCTAGAAGTGGTTTGAAATTCAATATGTTTGACACTTTCATTGGCTTGTGGTGGAATGCGACTTAATTCATGCCAATACCTTGTTTTCAATGCAAGGTTATTTTTTTTAATGTTTGGGAGAGGTTTTGTAGGGTTTCAATTGAGTTTTATTGAGTTTTCAGTTCTGTCAATAAAAGTGTCGACTCTAGGAGTCGACACTTATTTCAATAGGTTCTGTCTGCGTTGATTTCTGATATGCTGACAAAAACTGTCGACTCTGTGAGTCGACACTTTTGTCCTGTGAGTTGTTTTTTTGTCTTCTGGCATAACTCTCGACAAAAAGTGTCGACTCTGAGAGTCGACACTTTTGTCCTGGGGGCTGATTTGCTTACCGGGACAGAACTCTTTGAGAAAAGAGTCGACTCCATGAGTCGACACTTTCTCTGGTTCGTCCGGAACGAGTTTTCCGGATTGGTTTCGAATTACCCATTTCAAGATCCGATTGTCTTGGCTTTTTACCCCAATAGCCTTAGGGTTTCACCAATCTATTGGGTGTTGGATTGAAGGGTTTTCACATGGGCTATCAAGTCTTTTGTGCTTATTTTTTCTTGAGTATATAGTAGCTGGGATTTCCATCGGAAGAAGCATTCTCTTGTGCTAACACATTTTATCTGCTTGCAGGAAGAAGAGAGGGCACTGCACCCTACTGGAGGAGGAAGTGGAAGGTGCTTGCATTGGCTGGAGAAGGAAGACGCAGCTGCCAACGACCGCGTCTCATGATCCCGAGCTTGTAGCTAGAGGAAGCCGTCGCTACTCTCTTCACCGGTTGCTGGCTTGGGCGTATCTATAAAAGGGGCTGAGTTCTTCTCTCACAGTTTTAACATTCTAAAGCACTCTTCTATTTCATCTCTTAGTTGTGTGAAGATTAAGGGGATATCTATATTATTCATTCCTATATTCTTGTTTGAGATTAGCTTAAAGTTTGGACTTATTGTTCTATCTGCTCTTGTAGTGAAGAAGAAGGATGAAAAGGAGTTGGGGGACATTAAAGGGGAATACATATATATATACATTTTTTTCAGTTATTGTCATGTCCCTTTTAACCAAGATATACTTTCGGAGTGTAATGACTCATCTTTTCTTGATGTGTGCAGGCTCGATTGGAGCTGGGACTTGAACGAACAAACTTGGATCTTCAAGGAGGATGACCAACCGCTCCAACCAGCTGCGGATAAAATCTTTTCCAACCTAGGCTTCAAGGAAGATCTGCTTATTTCTATTAGAGAACAAAAGAGATATTTCTACATCATCTTTATGCATATTTCTAAGAATGTTTCATATTCTATTTTCATCTACATACTGCTGTGGGCGTATATTGTATATCCTTTTATTTGTTAAACTCAGAATATTTGTGTGTGTGTACGGAGCTGTGTCTCCGTGTGGTTGTCGTGTCCGGGGTACGTTCCTCGAACGTGTGTGTGTGCTGCAGTGGCAGCGTGTTGAGGGAAGGTCTCGTGTGTGTATTGCTATGGAAGCAGCGTGTGTGTGGTTGGGGTTCGTCCCCATGTTGCTACGAAAGTAGCGTGTAGTGAAGCCTCATCCAGTTGGGTGAGGGGTGGACGTAAGGAGCCCGTCGTGGTCCCGAACCACCTTAAAATCCCTGTGTCTTGTGTGATTTCCTGTGTGATTGTCATTTCTTCTATCTCCGTTCACAGGTACATTACATAGGTTTTTAATTCACTACACAATCACTCACTGCTACCTCCGTAATCTGTGTTGAGCAAAATTTCTTTGTTAGTTGCATTAATTATACGTGTGAGATCGGAAAGTTTGAGAGAACATTGTTGTCTCACTTAAGTTTTAGTTAATCAACATAGTTAATTTTACTTCAGTTGTAATTGGGTTAGAAAGTTTTTAAAATCCGTCATCTCGGCAAGGGGACAATTAAACCCCCCTTCTTGTCCGCCATCTCTCTAGGCCAACAATTGGTATCAGAGCCCAGTCTCTGATTTTTAAGCGGACCTCACGGTCTAGGAGTAAAGATCATTTTCATGATGGCTAGCTTGAATTCTATTCCTATTTTCAATGGTTTTGATTATGCTTCATGGCTAGGAAAATTTTATGTTTGGATTACTGGCTTTGATCCGAAACTCATGAAATTAATCTCTCGTGGTCTACATGTCTTACCCAAAAATGAATTAAGGTGGACTGATGAACATAAGAAAATGAATTCGGATAATTTGTTTGTTTTGAATGCTCTTAAGGCTGCCTTGGACACTAATCAATTTTTATTTATTTTGTCTTGTAGGACAGCCAAAGAAATTTGAGACGGGCTAAGCAAAGCCCAAAAAGAAACTTGCAACAATGGTGACTGCTTAGTTGCAAACAATGAAATTGAGCATCAAAGCGAGGAGAGTTCAAAGGTAAACTCTAACTCCGACTCTGATGAGAAAAATGATTTGAGTTATGATGAACTGATGGATGCTTACGATGAGTTAGTTGATAGATATAAAGCTTTAAAAATTGAAAATAGAAAAATGAAAAAGAAGCTTGATGATGTTTCACATGTTAACTCTCCATGTGCTAAATGCCTTGAAACTGAGAATGCTTGTGTAGATAATTCTCTGTGGAAAATGCACTGAATTTGAGAAATTGGTTAAGTCGCATGTTCATGAGATAGATAGCCATAAAGAAACCATTACTTATTTGAAAAAGAAAAATGAATCTTTATTGGCTAAAATTTCAAAACTTGAAAACATTGAAAAGGATGCAAGAGGAAATTTGAGCTGTTCCAATAGTGATCAATTCTTGATTGATGAGCTTATACAGAATGAAAAACTTGCTCAAGAAATTGAGGAATTAAAGAAACAAAACAATATGCTGGTAGAGAAAATTCACACATTTGAAAAAGGAAAACATGTCCTTGTTGACAATTCTAAAAATCTTCATGTTTTGGAACAAGAAATTGCAAGCTTTAAAACTATCAATTCTCTGTTAAATGAGAAGCTTGCATTGTGTGAAAAAGAATTTACTGAATCTAACTTGCACATCTCATCATTGGAAGATGAGATCAAGAATTTGAATGAGTCCATGTGCTTGTATGATAATAAAAGATCACAAGAGAAAAATGGTGTTGTTCACTCTTGTTTGCACGAAAAACACTCATTTGTTAAACATACTCATGCATCAAGAAAATAAAGAAATGTTTCATATTTTTACTGTGGGAACTATGGTCATGACATGTACGATTGCTTCTTAATGAAACTTGATGATGATGAAGCATCTAAGTCCAGAGTGAACATGATTGATGGCTCCACAAGTCATGAGAAACACATAATGAAGAAAATCAACGTTCACTGCTTCTATTGTGGTTTGCATGGCCATATAATGGAAAACTATCTCTTGAAGAAAAATGATGATGTGTGGTCTGTCAAGAATAATTTTTCATGTCATTATTGCGGAGAAGTAGGTCACATGATGGACAATTGCCTTCTAATGAAAAATGATGATAATCGGTTAAAGAAAAGAAATTCTTCTCATTATTTTTACTGTTGCCTGAATGGACATTCTATGAATGATTGTACCATGATGAGGGCCAACGATGAATGGTACGAGAGGAGAAACAAAAAAAAAACTCATGTTCATGTAAGAACTAACCCCTCGGGACCCAAGATGGCTTGGGTACCCAAATCACCAAAATGAGAATTTATTTTATAGGGGCGCCTTGAGGACAAGAAAAATGTTGATAAATAAAGAACTCTCAAGGCGAGAAACAAATTGGTTTGTTTTGAAGTTTGTTTCACTTAGGTTTTCTTTGACAAATCTAAAAAGGTAAAAAAAATTATTTGGAGGAAAATGTTTACATTTGAATGGTTACATTTCTGTTTCACTGACTATTGTCAACTCTTGAAATGTTGTGATCTTCTGACTCTGATAAGTAGTTCTCTTGAATGATTATGTTTTTACATCTTGTGAATAAATTGGTTCTGAATGCTTTACATTGCACATATACAGCTCTTCATACACACCTTCTTCTGTTTTTGCAAATAACAACTCAGGTTTGAGTGCCTCGGTCTGTGCATAAAGTCTTTCATACTTTTGATCACTTTTTACAAATAACAATTCTTAAAATGTTGTGATCTTCTGACTCTGATAAGTAGTTCTCTTGAATGCTTCTCTTTTCACATCTTGTGAATAAATTGGTTCTGAATGCTTTACATTGCACATATACAGCTCTTCATACACACCTTCTTCTGTTTTTGTAAATAACAACTCAGGTTTGAGTGCCTCGGTCTGTGCATAAAGTCTTTCATACTTTTGATCACTTTTTACAAATAACAATTCACTTGTGCATACATAGAACACATACATAACTGCATGATACTCATTGCACATATCATACACATCTTTGCATACTTGTAACTAAAGAAGATCTTTGATTAACCGTCCACTTACATGCATAAATGCATACACTTCATACTCGTGTGCTTGAATGCCATGGTTATTCGGTATATCAAATGGCGATAGTGGAAGGTTGGATTATGTCCAACTAGAAGCTTTCCTCATGCGTGATGGTTGTCTTCAGACCAATGTACTCCGCCAAGTACCGATAATCAATCTGCTTGAAGTCATTGGAAAATCTCTGGTTGAATGCATGTATATACTTTATACAACCACTTTTTGACTCCTTCCATGACTCATCCCTTGCTAAATGAAATTACTTTGATTAAGACATGTTTGTAACATGGCAAATATTAAGGGGGATATTTTTTATAACCGTGCATACATTTAGGGGGAGATATTACTATGATAAGACTAATTCATCTTTAACATTCAATACAACCACCCACACAAAATGCACCTTTTTGGGATAATGATTCAATGTAATAAGGATTACTATTTTTTCCTCTACACTTTAGAGGGCTATTGATTCTCTATATATAAATCACATGTCTCATGAGGAAAAAGCTGTTTACCCCTTCAAAAATCGTATAAGTGGAACGTGGATCCGAGTAGTCGGAATCCCCCCTGAAATAAAGGAGGAAACTCGCGTTGAAAAGAGAAACTAATACATATTAAAATAAGTGTGATTTGCCACCGAGTAGCCGGGAAGTGCCTCTGAGACAAAGGGTACAACTCGCGTCGAAAAGTGTCTCATCCACATCATAAAAAGTGATGAAACGAGTAACTAGGAATTGCCCCTGAAATAAAGGGCATGACTCATGTCAAAAGGTTAGTCACACCATTTTCTAGTAATTAAAAATTGGGGTCATACGTAGCTACCAATATTCGAGCATTGTGTATGAAAGTGTATGGATGATAAGTTCTTTTCCGTGTTCTTTAGAAAATCTGAATTTCCATATTGACTTGAACTTCATTGCTCAATCCTCACATATGCACCTTGGGTTTGATTGTTTGAATGTCCTTTATGAATCAGTCGTCCTTCATGGTTAATGTGGTGCTTTATTTATGTAAGCACGACCTTCTTAGTAATTGCACATACACATCATGCTCAATAATCAATTGCATTATCCTTACTCCCGTCCCGAAGGGACTTGCATGAGTCTATATCTTGTTATGCGTGCTTGAATGCTTGATCCGTCTTGTTCATATCATACCTCATTCCATAGGTTGCATCTATAGGTTATACTTGCAAATAACAAGTTAAATAACCCCTTGTCAGTTGGTTTTTGTTCATGACAATTGGGAGAGAAAAATGTGCTCTTTAGCATAGCACTTGCATATAGTCCAAGTTAGTCATACTTTTTGTGCATAGCTTAGTCTTACATCTTGTATATAGTTAGTTTCGTTATACTCCTTGTGCATAGTTTGGTTATACTTTTTGAACATATCTCAAAATTGAGCATCTGGACATACTTCAAAAATCTTGCATATTGCACGTCAATTCTGATTTTCTTGCTTGGTGCTTATGGCTTTCACATCTTCCTTTCATGGTAGGTCATTGCTAAGTTCGTGCGCTATTCAATTTCATTTCATTTTTGATTGTTCCTCTACACCCCCACTTTTTGACTGCAATACCTTTCCGGAAAATTATGTGACCTAGAAAAGAAACTTCTTGTAGCTAGAAATCGCACTTGCTATGCTTAGCATATAATTTGTGATCTCTTAATAATCACAGGGCTTTCTTGAGATGTTCTTCATGTTCTATTTTGGACCTTGAGTAGATCAAAATGTCGTCAATAAAGACCACCACAAATTGATCAAGGTATGGCCTAAATACACTGTTCATCATCTGCATAAATGCGACAGACGCATTGGTTTGGCCAAAAGGCATAACAGTGAACTCGTAGTGTCCATATCTTCTCCTGAATGCCGTTTTGTGAATATCCTCTTCCTTGATCTTCAATTGATGATAACCAGATCTGAGGTCAATTTTTGAAAAATATCGAGCTCTAGAAATCTAGTCAAATAATTCATCAATTCTCAACAATGGATACTTGTTCTTGATTGTAAGTTGGTTCAATTGCCGATAGTCAATACATAATCTCATTGATCCGTCCTTCTTCTTGACGAATAGAACATGAGCTCCCCAAGGTGAAGTGCTTGGTCGGATAAATCCTTTATCCAATAACTCCATCAGTTGTTCTTTCAACTCTTTCATTTCGGCAGGGGACATCCGATAAGGAGCCTTAGAAACAAGTGCAGCTCCTGGAATCAAGTCAATAGAGAAGACAACTTCTCTCTCCAGAGGAATACCTGGCAAATCATCTGAAAATATATCAAAATAATCCCGAACAATAGGAATATCCTCCAGATTAGGTTCCTTACACTCGGCCACAATAATAGAAGCTAAGAATGCCGTACAACCCTACTTCAATAACTTATCAGCTTTAAGGGCCGAAATAAGGGCTAGGTGTCTAGAATGCTTAACGCCAGAAAATAAGAGTTTGGGGTACCCACCAAAGGTCACCGTAGCCAACTTGTAGCTAACACTAGTGTGACGACCCGAATCCCGGATATCGGATATACCCGATAGGACTACCGAGTAAACCTGATACCGCTTGGAACCCGTGAAGCCTCCCAAGGGCGGTAAAGCTCCGAAGGGATAAAAGGATTGTCGCGTAGTACATTGAAGTCACAGATATAACAGTAAGCAATTAAATTTCATTAGATCGGTTTGCTAAAGTAGCAGAAATAAAATTATTTTTTAATTAACAGTTTCAGTTCACAATTATACCAGACTCCAGTCAAAAGGAAAGGCAAGTACAGTCCAACAGAAAGAAGAACGTAAACTGAGGTCGGGGGAAGCCCAACGCAAGTACCGTGTTGACACCTAAAAAATACCAGAAGAGACCGAAGCAGATTCATAGCTTTGAAGACTAGTCAAGGGTACGGCTCCTGTACCATCCCTGGAAGTTCTGAGAATCAGAATAGAAGAGGCCCACTACTCCTAACACTTTGTTCGGCTAAAGCCATCCCTGGCTAGGCCGCTGTCCAGTACGGCTATCATTCAGATAGTCGGGCTGATAAAACCATACCAATATTCAGGCAATCATCTGTCTGCAAAAAGGGGATGTTCAGACAATTCTGATTCTCCGAAGGTGGGATTCACAGTGCCTCACACGTGTTTGTGAACGGTAGGTGTTAAACAAGCCCATGAAGGATAAATACATATGCCAAGAAGCCCACTGTCTGAAGGAGCCCATTAGATGGATCCTGCGCCGGATGACAGAAAATGGGCCAAGCCCAATGTGAATTGAGGCGCGCCGAGGGCTGCCCACGCCGGGAAGACGGATGCTGGCGCGCTGGGGAGCTCAGGCCGATAGGATGAGGGTCATCCCTCTATAAGAAGGCTGCCCTTCGAAAGAAAAAGAGAGGAGAGAAGAAGGGAGATAGAAGAAGAAGATACAGAGATAAAAAAAGGAGGAGAGCATTTAGCCACAAAAAAGAAAGAAAGGGGGAGCTCGAGAGCCCTTCATAGAAGCTGAAGAAAAGAGAGAGAGGCAGAGGCTCAAAGGAAGAAGCAAGGTGGGGTGTGCCGTTCGACGTCCCGAGGGGCTGCAATTCTTCTCCCCCCTTTGCTCTGTATGAATATTGTTCTCCCTTTTCGTTTGTATCTTTGCTTTCGAGCATCTTTGCTCCAGTAGCATTGAATGCCAATGTAACCCTGTTCTCAGGGATAGAGTCGGTGTGTATGTTTTTGGGTTGGATTTTTCCTTCTGAGTTGAATTCGTGTACGCCGTTCTAGATAAAATAGTTAATGAAAGATGGGCTGAGTTCCGCCCTTTCATCATTCTTTTCTTTCTGCCTCTGCATCCGAGGTTCACTACATGCTACGGATACTGATAACTACACATATTTTACCATTTGGTTTTCTAAGTCTGCCGAAGGTTCTTCTATCATATGTTCTTTCAACCTCATACTCACAACGAGAGCCTGAGACAGTCTATCTCATGGCTTCTCGTCTGTGAAATGAAGAGGGATGAATCTGAATCGTGAGTTTCCGTGCGTGATTTTGCTCCTAGTGAGGCCCCAGAAGGAAGGTCATCTCTACCCTGGATCACCCTCTCTACGATCGTCCAAACTGGTCGTCAGATCATTGAATAAACCCCCCTTTCAAAATGCCCAAAGCCTCTGCCTTCAAACCCCTCTAAAAACCCCACTTCAAGAGGCCTCCCGGCGCGAACCCCTCTCGGCGCAAGTCTCACGCCGAAGGCTGGCCGCGCCGGCTGAGCTGTTCGTGTCGCGCCGAAACCCATCCTCTACTTCGCACCAATATCTTCACACCTTTCAGCCACTTTGATGCGTTCGTGCCGATGCCGTCAAGCCATGCCAACCTTGCTCATCATATCCTATCCTATGGAGATGCACTACCCTTCCCTCTGTCCTCACGGGAGCTATATCAAAGGGGTCAATCCCCCTACATTTTACAACCCTATCAAGTTATGGAGCCCTGCCACTGCATGTTCTCCATTGACTGTACAGGGGATATCACAACATGGGGATAAAGTCCCATATGATTTAGATCCTCTGTATCTCGAGCTACGCCCGACTCTTATTTTGGTTTTCACTCCGACAGTTCGTGAGTGGATGACCTATAATACCCTTCTGGCACACTCCCAAAATAAGGGGAGGTGCTGTCAAAATCCGTTCAGACTTTTACTCGATCACATAGTACGATGTTTTCACCGGAATTGTGAATTTAGCCCCCGACTGCGTGGCAAGGAGCTGAGCTATACCATCTCACACGCCTTGGTCGCCACAGGGGAATATACATTACAGTTACATGGTCTCCTTGGACCCCCTTGTGAATGAATCCACCCTCATCTTCTATCTCACCCAATTATTACCATGAAATCCCCATTGAATACAAAGGATCCCTTTGAACTCACAAGAAACCCTCATAATACCTTAGAAAGCCAACAAAAGACAGCTACCGGCTCCATCTCCTTCCGGCGCCATCTCCTCCCGGCGCCACCTCCTCTCGGCGCCAATCTCGCGCCGGGTGAAGGGTGCACCGGGAACCATGCCGCGCCGATTGCCCTTCTTTCCAGCCACGCCGGTTGCCTACCATGCCGATTGCCCTTGAGCTTCCCATCGCGCCGGGATCCCGCTGCGTAGTTTGGCCCTCACGCCGGCTCCTATCCATGGCGTTTCATCGCAACAACAGCTGCCATCCAAATATCTGATGTCTCAACAACTCCATTAAACCTAAATCCAGTCTAAACTCAAATGTCCCATTCCTGTCAACCTCCATCCCAGCCTTCATCGCTTTACGAGGGAATCATGGTTCTTCATCTGGGTCCACGGGAGATACATCAAAGGGGGTTTTACCCCTACATTATACCGAATACGATGTTTCTTTGTCACCCCGCTGACCTTTGGAGTTCTGCCACTGCATGTCCTCCAATGGTCCCTCAAGGGGAACATCAACAAACGCTATGGTAGCGAACACTGTCCCGTCACATTCAAATCCTTTTTGGATCCAGGGCTACGCCTGCCTCTCTTTTTGTCACGTCCCGACGAGGAATATCGAGGGCGCGACGAGTCGTAAACACGCGTGTCGATCAGAGCATGTACAATTTTATTTCTAAAGTCAGAAATGAACGGGAAAATAATACTTTTATTCCATCAAAATGAAGTTTACATCACTAATTCATAAGCCATAAAGGTAAATTACAAACTTCCAATCCTAAAGTACATCATTCTTGTAAAAACACTAATGATCTACATAAACCTAGGTAAAAAGAAAAATCACTCTCTCACTCTTGTCCATTCCCTTGTTCATTTTCATTTCCTGCAACAATTAACCAAAACGTAGGGTGAGCTAAAAGCTCAGTAGGATTTTATATCTCTATGAACCAGGTAATCTTTAAGTATTAACACTTTAAGCAATTTTTGAAGTTGTATCGAGAAGTGTATGAACATGAATGGAATTTCTAAGTAATTGGAATAACAAGATATCAAGAGAAATTTTCAAGTAATGAATTTGAACAAGTAAAGAATTTCATGTAATTGGCCACTTCATGCAAGTCAAGTAAATCAAATATTTATCGAATAATCATGTAAACAAGTAATCAAATACCAATAACGAAATATGGAATGCCGTATCAAGTAAATCTATCATGCACTTCGGTGTAATGCCACACCGTTGGTCAATCAACTCCCATGGGCACAAGTACTTTCGGGCGCTCCCCCTAGGACCAGACCGGGCCCCATTAATGCCAGGCATTGAGTCATATGGATCAAAAGATCCCAAGTACGTCTAGACATCCACTTTAATGTATATGGCCAATGAATTTCAAGGAATAGGCTATTGTAAATAAGTACAGATCTAACAAAAAAATCCAGAAGTTTCAAGAAATGTGGACAAAAGTTTTGAGGCATAATATTTAACGACATTAAGTCGTGGAATTCAAGAACTAACGGTAACTAGGAAGAAAATTCAAGTAATTAGAATTATTATAAATTTTATAGTCTAATCTGATGTGTATTTTTTTTATAATTAAGTGTTTTAGGTATAAAGTAAAATTTTCAAAATTTAAAATCCCGATTTTTGGTATTTTCTATTTATTTAATATGTATTCATCAATGTACTAGTTATTTGATAAGAAAATAGAGCTTATGTGTCACGCCCCGAGCGCGGAAGATACCCGGAGATGCGCGACGTGTCTATATCAATCATGTCAATCAGAGTGGTCATGTATTCGACACAAAGACAGAGATGCGCAAAATAGCAAGATAACCCAATCCTTTATTTCATAATGGATAGACTATTACAAATCCAATACTCTGTTAAATAAAAAGGAAAAGAATACATAGTTGACTCAAGAAACTATGGAAAAGACTAGACGACACTTGTAGAAGCTCTATCACTTTCACTCTTGACCATTCCCATCCGATTGACTTCCATCGTCGTCGGACTTACCTGAAAAGTAAAAAGGGACAAACGGAATGAGCGAACGCTCAGTAGGAAATTATATCTCAAGTACTAGCAAGTGGTTTAAGTAATTACATTTTCATGGATGCAATAAAGCTATGCATGCTCGCATGAAACGACAAGATAGAGAGAATGTAATATCAAAGAAATAAGATGAACTTTCATGAACAAGATACAAGTTATTCAAGATATTCAAGCAAGTACCATTATCGAGTCATGTCAAGAACTTTGGCCATCATGTATCAAGCAAGTAAATTACCCTCTTTCGGGCCACACATTTCATGTAAAGTCAAGTACGATTCAAGTACAAGATGTGTGTGGAATGTCCAATCAAGCAAGTCAAGTACTCGGTATAATGCCAGATACCTTATCATTTTAACTCCCATGGGCACAAGTACTTTCGGGTGCTCCTCCCAGGACCAGATCGGGCCCTATATGCGCAGGCATTTATCATGTGTTTTGACATCCACTCTTGTTTATATAGCCAATATAGAATTTCAATAATCAAGCTTGTAGACACGTATGACAACTTTGATAGAATAGAGTCCAAAATATGACAAAGGACATAGAATGGCGATAATAACGGTATAATCACGATGTCGATAAAACTAGGTAGATTATGGTTCCCTTAACTTAGGTACCATGACAAATCAATATGGACATTCTTTATATAGAATTGAGGTCCACATGAACAGTATATCAAAGGTAAGATACCCTCATTCTTATCATAGAATTGAGGTTTACAAGAACGACATGATATGGCATGATATCATCATCCCATTAAGAATTTCTTATGATATACTCTTTGTATAATCATAAGGGTCGGTATACCATGTTTCTTTAGATTGACATGGCAAAAACTGTGTAATGGGTTTTTAGGGTACAACCAGCTCAGTCGGCCTTGAGGGAATCCAAGGCTACGAGGAGTCTTACGGAGGTCTCTATGACTAACTCGCTAGTCCAAAGGAACGGAATGTCCAATGGAGAGCTTGTATGTCAATGAGAGTTGAGTGTGATCGATAAATCAACATGAAACGTGGGACTATACTCACGGAGTGGAGAATAGTGCCGATATATATATATATATGTATAATATGAAACCATCGGTAATAGAATCAGGATAAAATCAGTTTACAGTAAAATAACGACTTAAGTAAAGTCGTGTATTGAATAATTAACGCCTAACAGAAGGGCGTTTACATATATTGCCAATTTGCAGAATTTCCATTATTTCATTAATTTATCAAAAACACGCCTTTCCTGGGGGCGTTTCTTCAAAGTTGACGACTGCAGAGGCAGGCGTCTCATCATTTACATAT
Organism: Amorphophallus konjac; assembly: GCA_022559845.1. Classification (NCBI taxonomy): domain Eukaryota; kingdom Viridiplantae; phylum Streptophyta; class Magnoliopsida; order Alismatales; family Araceae; genus Amorphophallus; species Amorphophallus konjac. The sequence goes on along the minus strand of CM040123.1, from coordinate 226,462,935 downwards.
TCGACAGGATATAATTATTCTCAGAAATTTATCAAAAACGCGCCCTTGGAAGGGGCGTTACTTTCTAATTCCATTTTACAGAATATGTGAATTTCAGGATTTTAACAGATACACGCCCTAGGAAGGGGCGTTACTTTTCAGATTCACGCCTTGTACTGGGGCGTTAGAATATGGAAAACGACTTTGTCCAAGTCGTGAATTTCAAGGGATTTACGATATTTTAATAAATAATATTTCGAGAGACAGGAGACATGTCATGGCAGTAAAATTTAACAGGAATTTCACAGAGTCATGCAAGATATTAAAAATCAATATTTCATATGTATTGTAATTTTTAAACAGGATCAATTATTAATCACATGCGATTCTTATGAAATTAACGCCTGCGTAGAGGGCGTCAAATATTAAATTGACGACCACTAGCATGGTCGTTTCTTTTAAATTAGCGCCCTAATCAAGGGCGTTTCTTTCAAAATTTTGCAGAAAACGTAATAAAACCTTATAAACAGTATGCATGCCATGCTCATATACGTATGTATAGATATCTTGCATTAATTCTTATTTGGGCTACAATAACTTGAGAAAATCCTACCTTAATTGATAATCTGGAGATCGACGTGAGGTGTTCTGAAACTCCTACGACTTGGCAGCAAGAAAGGGCAGGAAGATGATTGATGAGGATGAGAGAACCTGCAGAAGATATATCAAAGATATCAATCTTCTTTGTAATGGCTTGCTAGAAGCGAAGAAATAAGAACTTACATAAGTTCTTCAGGACGCAGATCTTCTTAACCTGTACAGAAGAGAAGGAGATGAAGAGTCAGTAACTCTTCATATGCTTTTAAAAAAAAAAGAGAAGAACGTTCGGTTCTTCACTCACCGTAGCAGACGATCGATAAAATAGGTTTAGGGTTTGTTCGATCAAGACTATTTATAGGATTTTGGAGTCCTAACAAGAGTAGGGTTTGATTGAGGGTAGTATATCCCTAATAGAGTCCTTACTCTAATAGATACTTACTAGATTAGGTTGATCTTCCCTGGATAAGCTCTGGGTTCGAACGGTTCACGAACTGAATTAACGCCTTAGGTCAGGGCGTGTATTCGTTAATTGACGCCTTACTTTAGGGCGTTTCTTAAAAAGCGCCTTGAAAAAGGGCGTTTCATGTTTTAAAACACGCCCAAGATAGGGGCGTTTCTTTTACTTACCCATTTGGTCGCATGAGAACTGATGACCGCATGTGTGGGCGTCCTTTCTTTAGTAACGCCATGGATAGAGGCGTTTCTTTATAAATTAACGCCTTAATAAGAGGCGTTATTTTTAATTTTATTTTATTTCATCCAATTAACCCTATTCCTTTTATATATTACTTCTGTAATATATATGTTTTAATTCATTTCAATTATTCATTTATTAGGGTTGCTACACCCTCCCCCACTTAAAAGAATTTGGTCCCCAAATTCAATATATATATAATTATACATGCGGAGAGTGTAGGACATATACCTCTTAGAATAACTCGGGAAATCGTTTCTTCATAGATTCCTCGGTCTCCCATGTCGCTTCGCGTTCAGGATTCTTATTCCATTGCACCTTGATCATGGGAATAACCTTATTCCTTAGAGCTCGTATTTCTCGATCTAATATCTTCAAGGGCCTCTGTTCATATGTGAGATCTTTCTGGATCACCAGATCTCCATGCTCAATAATATGTGACGGATCGTGCACATACTTCTTCAACATAGATATGTGAAATACATTGTGTACCTCGGACAACTGAGGAGGCAACGCGATGCGATAAGCAACCTCGCCAACTCTTTCGAGTACCTCAAATGGTCCGATGAATCTTGGCGTAAGCTTGCCCTTAACACCAAATCTTCGTATGCCACGTCCAGGGGATATTTTAAGAAATACATGATCTCCGATTTGGAATTCAAGATCTCTTCTTCTTGTATCTGCATAAGTCTTTTGTCTGGTCTGAGCAACTTGTAATCTTTCTCTGATTACCTGTATCTTCTCAGTTGTATCCCTTACCATGTCTGGACCTAATAGTTGTTTCTCTCCAACTTCGTTCCAACATATGGGAGATCGGCAACTCCTTCCGTATAAGGCTTCGAAAGGTGCCATTTGGATACTAGCTTGGTAGCTATTATTATATGCAAATTCAACTAAAGGTAAGTGGTCATGCCAGCTTCCTCCAAAGTCAATAATGCATGCTCTCAGCATATCTTCAACAACTTGATTAGTTCGCTCGGTCTGACCATCCGTTTGTGGGTGAAAAGCAGTACTAAAGTTGAGCCTTGTCCCCAACGAATGTTGTAATCCCTTCCAAAAATGAGAAGTAAAACGGGGATCCCTATCAGACACGATTGAGACAGGAATTCCATGTATCCTGACTATTTCTTTAATGTATAGTGCAGCTAGCACATCAATCGACCATCGGCTTTTGATTGGCAAGAAATGTGCCGATTTAGTCAATCGGTCAATGATAACCCAGATTCCATCATGTCCTCCTTTAGATTTAGACAAACCCATGATGAAGTCCATACCAATATCCTCCCATTTCCACTTAGGAATATCTAGAGGATGTAGTTTTCCCGCAGGCTTTTGGTGTTCCGCCTTGACCTGTTGGCATGTGAGACAGCGTGATACATAGTCCGCTATTTCTCTTTTCATATTGGGCCACCAAAAGTTCCTCTTTACATCTTGGTACATTTTAGTTGATCCAGGATGAATAGTGTATCTTGATCTGTGAGCTTCATCTAAGATCTTCTTTTTAATTCCGGACAATCGGGTATACAAGTTCTATCTTTGAACGATAATCTTCCATCAGAAGTTAGTTGAAAATCAGATTGTCCTTCTAATCTGCCTTTGATTTCTATTAACATAGGATCATCATCCTGAAGTGTTTGTATCTCAGATAACAAATCTGACTGTATGCTTACATGGGATAGTGTGACAAATTTGGATTCCGTGTCCAAGCTTATATTGAGCTCGGAGAATTGTTCAAGTAACCTCCATTCTTGTATCATACAATTGGCTATCCTTGCTCTCGGCTTTCGACTAAGGGCATCAGCCACATAATTACCCTTTCCGGGATGGTATTGTATACTGAAGTCGAAGTCCTTGAGATATTCTAGCCAACGTCTTTGTCTCATGTTCAGCTCCTTTTGTGAAAATAGATATTTGAGACTTTTGTGATCGGAGTATACAGTAAACTGTACCCCATAGAGATAGTGTCTCCATATCTTTAGGGCAAATACTACCGCGGCCAATTCCAAGTCATGGACGGGGTAATTCTCCTCATGCTTCTTCAGTTGACGAGAAGAGTATGCTATGACCTTCCCATGTTGCATTAGAACACATCCGAGGCCAATGCCAGAAGCATCAGTGTAGACCTCGAATTTCTCTCCTTCAATTGGTAGGGCTAAGACCGGAGCTGTGGTGAGATGATCCTTGAGAGTTTGGAAACTGCTTTCACATTCCTCACTCCATTCATATCGGATCTCCTTACGAGTTAATCTTGTAAGTGGTACGGCGATCTTAGAGAAATCTTTGATAAATCGCCGATAATAGCCTGCAAGACCTAAGAAACTTCTGATCTCGCTTGCATTAGTGGGTCTCTCCCAGTTTCTCACAGCTTCAACTTTTGACGGATCCACAGATAAACCGTCCTTGGATATGACATGTCCGAGAAAAGCCACTTCTTCAAGCCAGAACTCGCATTTGCTGAGTTTAGCATATAATTGATTTGTCCTCAAGACTTGCAATGCAATCCTCAAATGCTCTTCATGTTCTTCCTTAGTCTTAGAATATATCAATATATCATCGATGAAGACTACTATGAATTGATCCAAGTAAGGCCTGAATATGCTATTCATTAACTACATAAAGGCAGCAGGGGCATTTGTTAGTCCAAAAGGCATAACAACAAATTCGTAATGGCCATACCTGCTTCTGAATGCGGTCTTGTGAATGTCATCATCCTTGATCCTTAATTGATGATATCCCGACCGGAGATCAATCTTGGAGAAATATTTGGATCCTGAAATCTGATCAAACAATTCATCGATTCTTGGCAGTGGATACTTGTTCTTGATAGTAAGATGATTCAACTGTCGATAGTCAATACACAATCTCATGGATCCATCCTTCTTCTTTACAAATAAGACTGGTGCTCCCCACGGGGAAGTACTTGGTCTAATAAACCCTTTTCGGATTAGTTCCATCAACTGCTCCTTCAACTCCTTGAGTTCAGCAGGGGACATTCTATATGGTGCCTTTGAAACCGGACCAGCACCAGGGACTAAGTCGATGGTAAAGGCCACATCTCTTTGCGGGGGTAATCCCGGCAATTCTTCCGGAAATACGTCTGGAAATTCTCGTACTACTTGAACGTCTTCTATCTTGGTTTCCTTAGCTTCTTTATTAGTGACAAAAGCAAGGAAGGATACACATCCTTTCCTGACGAGCTTGCTTGCTCGAAGAGCCGAAATAAGAGGGGATTTGCTTCGACTCTTAGGACTAGTATAAGTCAGTTCTGGAAATTCTTTGAAAACAATCTTGCTATTACGGCAATCAACCGTTGCCTGGTACTTAGATAACCAATCTGCTCCTAGTATAACATCATATTCTTTTAGATCTAAGCAGATAAGATCAATAGGAAAATTCTTTCCTCGAACCAACACCTCACAGTTTTGGTAATGATGCGTGATATCCGTCTCGTTTCCGAGAGGAGTAGACAACACTATTTTCATCCATTCTGGTTCTAGAGGTAATGGGTCAGCAAACTTCTTGGAAATAATGGAATGCGATGCACCCGTATCAAATAAGACATGTGCATATTTGGAACAAATTTTTAATGTACCTTCCACCAATCCGCCTTCTTCTTCTGGTTCGGTCTCTTGGATTGCATGAAGACGCGCGTTCCTTGTCACTGGGCGTTTACCCTCACCGTCTTGGTCATTCATTAATGGACAATCGGGAATCCGATGTTCACGACTCCCACAACGGAGACATGCTCCTAATTTCCTCCAGCATTCTTCTGTTTTGTGACCAGCCTTGTCACAATGCTTGCATACTACGTTTGAAGGGGTAGTGGTGATAGAGAAAGGCTTGGATTTCTTGTACTTCTGATCTTGAGAGGAAGAACCTCCATTATTGGGCCTCTTCTTAAAGTTGGGTTTAAAAGAACCCGAACTTGTGACTTGCTCCTTTTTGTCTTTCCCACGGATCCTATCAGATAGTTCCGTGGCATCTTCAAGCAACTGAGCTCGGCGCACTATTTCAGTATAAACTTGAATATCCATAGGCGCCAGTTGAGTAATGTAGTGGGGCCTAAGCCTATTAAGAAATCTACGGGCTTTCATCTTTTCCGTGCCAATTAAATGCTTAGCATATCTAGACAGTCTAGAGAACTGTGCTTCATAATCAGCCACCGATAAAGATCTTTGCTTTAATGCGGCAAATTCGGCGGCCTTCCTTTCCTGGACCCTATCAGAGAAATATTTGGCGTTGAAATATTCAACGAATTCACCCCATGTAACTTGAGTTGGGTCAATAGTAGCTTCAATCGACTCCCACCAGCATCTAGCATCCTTTTCTAACTGGAAAGTAGCTAATAAGACTTTGTCCTGATCCGTGCATTGCATGACACGGAATATACGTTCAATCTCCCGAACCCAATGCTCGGCATCGTCTGGATCGGTCGATCCCATGAACTTCGGGGGATTCATATTCTTGAATGCTTGGTGTAAGCTTCCAGCTCGTGGAGCACCACCTTGTGCTACCTGTTGTAGCACTTGGGTCATCCCTTGAAGGGTACGCTGCATGTTGCGCCATTGAGCACGTTCGGCAGCCATTATCCTACAATTACAATAGCTATGTTAGTATTATATCGCTATGATCTTATAAAGGACTCATTGATCATTTAACCCTTGGTTCTACCCACTCTCGCTTGGTTAAAGGTTTTGAAACCTATCCTTGGACTTGGGTTTCCTAGGAATTGAATACCTTAGGCTCTGATACCACAAAGACTGTCACGCCCCGAGCGCGGAAGATACCCGGAGATGCGCGACGTGTCTATATCAATCATGTCAATCAGAGTGGTCATGTATTCGACACAAAGACAGAGATGCGCAAAATAGCAAGATAACCCAATCCTTTATTTCATAATGGATAGACTATTACAAATCCAATACTCTGTTAAATAAAAAGGAAAAGAATACATAGTTGACTCAAGAAACTATGGAAAAGACTAGACGACACTTGTAGAAGCTCTATCACTTTCACTCTTGACCATTCCCATCCGATTGACTTCCATCGTCGTCGGACTTACCTGAAAAGTAAAAAGGGACAAACGGAATGAGCGAACGCTCAGTAGGAAATTATATCTCAAGTACTAGCAAGTGGTTTAAGTAATTACATTTTCATGGATGCAATAAAGCTATGCATGCTCGCATGAAACGACAAGATAGAGAGAATGTAATATCAAAGAAATAAGATGAACTTTCATGAACAAGATACAAGTTATTCAAGATATTCAAGCAAGTACCATTATCGAGTCATGTCAAGAACTTTGGCCATCATGTATCAAGCAAGTAAATTACCCTCTTTCGGGCCACACATTTCATGTAAAGTCAAGTACGATTCAAGTACAAGATGTGTGTGGAATGTCCAATCAAGCAAGTCAAGTACTCGGTATAATGCCAGATACCTTATCATTTTAACTCCCATGGGCACAAGTACTTTCGGGTGCTCCTCCCAGGACCAGATCGGGCCCTATATGCGCAGGCATTTATCATGTGTTTTGACATCCACTCTTGTTTATATAGCCAATATAGAATTTCAATAATCAAGCTTGTAGACACGTATGACAACTTTGATAGAATAGAGTCCAAAATATGACAAAGGACATAGAATGGCGATAATAACGGTATAATCACGATGTCGATAAAACTAGGTAGATTATGGTTCCCTTAACTTAGGTACCATGACAAATCAATATGGACATTCTTTATATAGAATTGAGGTCCACATGAACAGTATATCAAAGGTAAGATACCCTCATTCTTATCATAGAATTGAGGTTTACAAGAACGACATGATATGGCATGATATCATCATCCCATTAAGAATTTCTTATGATATACTCTTTGTATAATCATAAGGGTCGGTATACCATGTTTCTTTAGATTGACATGGCAAAAACTGTGTAATGGGTTTTTAGGGTACAACCAGCTCAGTCGGCCTTGAGGGAATCCAAGGCTACGAGGAGTCTTACGGAGGTCTCTATGACTAACTCGCTAGTCCAAAGGAACGGAATGTCCAATGGAGAGCTTGTATGTCAATGAGAGTTGAGTGTGATCGATAAATCAACATGAAACGTGGGACTATACTCACGGAGTGGAGAATAGTGCCGATATATATATATATATGTATAATATGAAACCATCGGTAATAGAATCAGGATAAAATCAGTTTACAGTAAAATAACGACTTAAGTAAAGTCGTGTATTGAATAATTAACGCCTAACAGAAGGGCGTTTACATATATTGCCAATTTGCAGAATTTCCATTATTTCATTAATTTATCAAAAACACGCCTTTCCTGGGGGCGTTTCTTCAAAGTTGACGACTGCAGAGGCAGGCGTCTCATCATTTACATATTCGACAGGATATAATTATTCTCAGAAATTTATCAAAAACGCGCCCTTGGAAGGGGCGTTACTTTCTAATTCCATTTTACAGAATATGTGAATTTCAGGATTTTAACAGATACACGCCCTAGGAAGGGGCGTTACTTTTCAGATTCACGCCTTGTACTGGGGCGTTAGAATATGGAAAACGACTTTGTCCAAGTCGTGAATTTCAAGGGATTTACGATATTTTAATAAATAATATTTCGAGAGACAGGAGACATGTCATGGCAGTAAAATTTAACAGGAATTTCACAGAGTCATGCAAGATATTAAAAATCAATATTTCATATGTATTGTAATTTTTAAACAGGATCAATTATTAATCACATGCGATTCTTATGAAATTAACGCCTGCGTAGAGGGCGTCAAATATTAAATTGACGACCACTAGCATGGTCGTTTCTTTTAAATTAGCGCCCTAATCAAGGGCGTTTCTTTCAAAATTTTGCAGAAAACGTAATAAAACCTTATAAACAGTATGCATGCCATGCTCATATACGTATGTATAGATATCTTGCATTAATTCTTATTTGGGCTACAATAACTTGAGAAAATCCTACCTTAATTGATAATCTGGAGATCGACGTGAGGTGTTCTGAAACTCCTACGACTTGGCAGCAAGAAAGGGCAGGAAGATGATTGATGAGGATGAGAGAACCTGCAGAAGATATATCAAAGATATCAATCTTCTTTGTAATGGCTTGCTGGAAGCGAAGAAATAAGAACTTACATAAGTTCTTCAGGACGCAGATCTTCTTAACCTGTACAGAAGAGAAGGAGATGAAGAGTCAGTAACTCTTCATATGCTTTTAAAAAAAAAGAGAAGAACGTTCGGTTCTTCACTCACCGTAGCAGACGATCGATAAAATAGGTTTAGGGTTTGTTCGATCAAGACTATTTATAGGATTTTGGAGTCCTAACAAGAGTAGGGTTTGATTGAGGGTAGTATATCCCTAATAGAGTCCTTACTCTAATAGATACTTACTAGATTAGGTTGATCTTCCCTGGATAAGCTCTGGGTTCGAACGGTTCACGAACTGAATTAACGCCTTAGGTCAGGGCGTGTATTCGTTAATTGACGCCTTACTTTAGGGCGTTTCTTAAAAAGCGCCTTGAAAAAGGGCGTTTCGTGTTTTAAAACACGCCCAAGATAGGGGCGTTTCTTTTACTTACCCATTTGGTCGCATGAGAACTGATGACCGCATGTGTGGGCGTCCTTTCTTTAGTAACGCCATGGATAGAGGCATTTCTTTATAAATTAACGCCTTAATAAGAGGCGTTATTTTTAATTTTGTTTTATTTCATCCAATTAACCCTATTCCTTTTATATATTACTTCTGTAATATATATGTTTTAATTCATTTCAATTATTCATTTATTAGGGTTGCTACATTATGTACTAAAAATAAGTTTTACTTGCTGAAGATAATTTTCATGTGTCACTTTACTGCTGGGATAATAAGATAGACTTCTCATGTTGGAATTAACTTTTTATCATACTGAAAATTATTATTTATTATATTAATATGAATACTTCACATGCTAATAATCCTTGTACACTAACATACTAATGAGGTGACAGACATGACTTTATCATGCTGTTTGCCTAAATTTTCTGATAACAAAAATAAATTTTTTATGCTGACAAATATTTTTTATACATTTATTTGTTAATTATTTATTGAGAAAATAGGTTTATCATGTAGAAAACAATTTGTAAAAAGCTTTAGCATGATGAAATTAATTTTAACATGCTAAAATCATCATGACATACTGTAAATGATTTTATCTTACTGAAATTAATTTTTATACATTTATCTACTAATTTCTTGCAAAAAAATATGCAAAAATTAGTTTTAAATACATTTATCATGCTGAAAAATAATTTCCTACCTCAATATGCTGGAGGTAAATTTATCGTACCAGAAATAATTTTTAACATGCTGAAACTAATTTTTATACATTACTTTACTAATAACATGATTATAATAGATTTTTACATGCTAAAAAATAGTTTAAAATAACTTTAATATGCTGAAAAATAGTCTTAACAAGCTAAAATAATTCTAACCCACTGGAATTAATTTGATCATGCTGGAAGTATTTTTTAACATGCTGTAAATATTTTTCATGCATCAATTTACTAATAATATGGCAAAAATATATTTTTTCATGGTAAAAATATTTTTATTCCACAAAATAAATTTTTAACATGCTGAAAAATAATTTCAATATATCAACTTTTGATAACAGATTTTTAGATGCTGGGAAAAATTTTCATTCATTATTTTATCAATTACTTGGTAAAAAATAGATTTTTCACAATGAAAATAGTCATTTAATATTGATTTTTTTAAAGAGGAGTCCAAGTAACTGGACGCCTTCTTAAAAATCATTTTAATACAATTTAAAAAATTTTATAAAGGCATCCAGGCAAGTGGACACCTTCTTGAAATTATTTTAATATTTTTTATGGAGGCGTCTAGACAAGTGGACACCTTCTTGAAATTATTTTAATAATTTTTATGGAGGCGTCCAGGCAAGTGGACACCTTCTTGAAATTATTTTAATAATTTTTATGGAGGCATCTAGGCAAGTGGACGTCTTCATTAAATTATTTTAATATTTTTTTTTCAAAATTTAGGATAGAGGGAGAGTTTGTCTGAGCGCGTCTTAGCTAATGGACGTGCTATATGGACGCGTCCAGATGGCTGGACGTCTCCTTAAATATTATTATATATTTTTACTTTTGAATTCTGGTCAATGTAAAAGCTGTTAAGAACGCGTCTTATCGGGGAGACGTGTTCACTAACGCGGACTGAGTTTTAATAGCCACGGTTTTCTTAAGAAAAAAATGTTAATACCCTTCAATAAAATGCTAATAAATTGATCATTTCTCAATGAAATTTGGGGAAACAGCTATCAATGGAAAGATCATTGAAAAATACACAAGATAGCATACTTTAATTATAGTTTAGCCTGAGCAACACCTACCTTTAGACAAATCTAAAGAAATATCCCCAAATATAAAGAAACTCCTTGATCTTCCAAATCCTCCTTCAAATCTCCACTAATTCTTGCAACAGCATAACCTTAGCCTCCAGGGATGAGTTGAGGGTCGAATGGGGCTCTATTTATAGCCAAAACTTGGCTAATTTTGTCAAGATTTCTCACCTAATTCCACCTAACCCATTAGCTACGAATTAGAAGAAAATTCACATTTATTCTCTTAATCTAGCCTCATTTTGGTGTGAAAACAATGTGAAAATAGCTAGTCCAAGGTGGGCTGTTAGGTAAGGGTTGATTTTTGAGTCAATCTTCAAGAAATGGGGCTATTTTAATCCCTTAAATGTCATATTAAACACATGTTACGAATTTAAGATTATTTATCCTTTATTAAATCCTTTAATGCATTAATCCAACCTATTATAGATTATCCAATGGGCCAATTATGATCTTAATCCATTATATGGACTTTTATTAGGCTTACTATGATTTATCAAAGGGTTAAAGCATTTAATTTCCTATTTACTTAAGTAAATTCAAGTAAATTCAATAAACTAGCTTATTTCATATAGTAAAAATGTAATTTGATTATTTCATAAAAATTTTAATTACATAATGAAATTAAAAATTTATTTCTCATTTTTAATTATCGGGTTTCTACATCCTCCCCCACTTAAAAGAATTTGGTCCTCCAAATTCACATTATATAACTAAAATTCAAAAATTCGAGTAGAAAGGTCGAATTTCTAACCTGAGATTAAATCCGGGTATTTCTTCTTGATGGATTCTTCTAATTCCCATGTTGCTTCCTCGAATCCACGCTTACTCCATTGGACTTTCACCATCGGTATGGCCCGATTCCTCAGTTGGTGCAATTTTCGATCCAATATTTTGATCGGTCTTTCTTCATATGATAGGTCCTTTTGGAGTTTCAATTCTTCAAATTGAATCACATGTGAAGGATCATAGACGTATTTTCTTAACATGGATACATGGAATACGTCGTGTACGTCGGCCAGTTGAGGAGGTAAAGCCAACTTGTACGCCACTTCGCCGATTCTTTCCAGAATCTCGAAAGGGCCGATAAATCTCGGACTTAGCTTTCCTTTGATGCCGAATCTTCTAATTCCACGGGTGGGTGAGATCTTTAAGAAGACATGCTCCCCCACTTGGAATTCAAGGTCTCTCCTCCGATTGTCGGCATAGCTCTTTTGTCGTGATTGAGCGACCTTTAGCCTTTCTTGTATTAACTGGATTTTATCAGTTTTGTCTTGTACAATGTCTGGACCAATCAATCCTTTGTCACCAACCTCGCTCCAACATAGAGGCGATCTGCAACTTCGGCCATATAATGCTTCTAATGGTGCCATTTGAATACTCGACTGATAGCTATTGTTGTAAGCGAACTCAGTCAGCGGTAAGTGCTCATGCCAACTTCCACCGTAGTCTATCATGCAGGCTCTCAACATATCTTCAATAATTTGATTCGTCCTCTCAGTTTGTCCATCCGTCTGAGGGTGAAAAGCTGTACTAAACCTTAGTCTAGTACCCATAGACGATTGTAAACCCTTCCAAAAATGAGAGGTGAATCGCGGATCTCGGTCCGAAATAATAGAGCTTGGAATACCGTGTTACCTTACGATCTCCTTGATATATAAGGTGACTAGAACATCCACGGTCCATTTAATCTTGATAGGTAAGAAATGAGCAGACTTAGTTAACCGGTCCATAATTACCCATATAGCATCGAAACCACTTCGGGTCTTCGGTAATCAAACTATGAAGTCCATACCGATACTATCCCATTTCCATTCCGATATTTCGAGAGGCTTGAGTTTACCAGCCGGTTTGAGGTGCTCGGCTTTAACTTATTGACATACCAATCATCGACTTACGAACTCGGCTACCTCTCTCTTCATGTTCGGCCACCAGAATGTTCTTTTAAGGTCCTAGTACATTTTTGTAGCACCGGGGTGAATAGTATACCTTGACCGATGTGCTTCCTCTAAGATTTTTCCCTTGATAGTAGAACAATCGGGTATACAAGTTCTTCCTTTGAATAATAACCTTCCATCATCAGCCAGAAGGAAATCCGATCGTTGATCTAGTTTCTCTTTAATTTCAACGATCATCGGATCATCACCTTGCTGTTCCTTAACTTCCGAGAGTAACTCAGGTTGGAGTCGAATATTAGCAATAAAGACTCTGTCTTCCTTCTCCTCCATATTGAGGTTTAAGTTGGCCATTTGCTTAAGTAGATGCCATTCTTTAACCATCATGCTCGATAATAAAGCCATCGGCTTCCTGCTAAGTGCATCAGCTACGACATTGCCTTTTCCGGGATGATATTGTATAGAGAAATCAAATTCCTTTAAATATTCCAACCACCGTCTTTGTCTCATATTGAGCTCCTTTTGAGAGAATAAATATTTAAGACTCTTGTGATCAGAAAACACCGTAAAGGCTTCGCCATAGAGGTAATGTCGCCAGATCTTTAAAGCAAAGACCACAGCTGCCAGTTCTAGGTCATGTACGGGATAATTTTCCTCGTGCTTCTTCAATTGCCGTGAGGAATAAGCTATGACCTTGCCATGTTGCATTAATACGCAACCTAGGCCAATTCCAGATGCATCAGCATATACTTCAAATCCTCCTCTTTCCGTAGGTAATGTGAGAATAGGAGCAGTCGTCAGAAAATCCTTCAAAGTTTGAAAGCTTTTCTCGCATTCCTCGGACCATATAAAAGGATTCTCCTTCCTTGTCAATCTTGTTAAAGATACTGCGGTCTTTGAGAAATCCTTGATAAATCTTCGGTAATACCCAGCCAATCCCAAGAAGCTTCGGATTTCCGTCATACTAATAGGCCTTTCCCAGTTCTTTACAATCTCGACCATTGAAGGATCGACGGCAATACCGTTTCGGGAAATTATGTGACCGAGAAAAGAAATCTCCTCCAACCAGAAATTACATTTGCTTAATTTGGCATAATGCTTGTGATCTCCTAATAATTGAAGGGCCTTCCTGAGATGTTCTTCATGTTCTTCCTTGGACTTGGAGTAGATCAAAATGTCGTCAATGAAGATAACCACAAATTGATCGAGGTATGGCCTGAATACGCTGTTCATTAATTGTATAAATGCAGCAGGCGCATTTGTTAAGCCGAAAGGCATAACGGTGAACTCGTAATGACCATACCGACTCCGGAATGCCGTCTTGTGAATATCACTTTCCTTGATCTTCAATTGATGATAACCAGATCGAAGGTCGATCTTTGAGAAATATCGAGCTCTGAAAATCTGGTCGAATAATTCATCAATCCTCGGTAAAGGATATTTGTTCTTGATGGTGAGTTGATTCAATTGTCGATAATCAACACATAATCTCATCGAACTATCCTACTTCTTGACAAATAAGACCGGGGCTCCCCAAGGTGAAGTAATTGGTCGGATAAACCCCTTCTCCAGTAATTCTAATAATTGATCCTTTAATTCTTTCATTTTCACGGCAGACATCCGATATGGAGCTTTAGAAACTGGTGCCGCTCCCAGAATTAAATCAATAGAGAATACCACCTCTCTCTCTGGAGGAATACCAGGTAATTTGTTCGGAAATACATCAGAATAATCCCGAACGATAGGAATGTCCTTTAGAACGGGTTCCGTATGCTTGGTCATTATGATAGAAACTAAGTAACCGGCACAACCCTTCCTTTATAATTTTTTGGCTTTAAGGGCCGAAATGAGAGGTATGTGCTTGGAATGCCTGATACCCGAAAATAGAAGGTCAGGGTAACCCATGAAAGTTACCGTCCCCAACTTGCAATTTACACTAGCTCCATGTGTAGATAGCCAATCGGCACCCAAAATAATATCATATCCTTCCATCTCCATGCATACCAAATTAGCGGGTAAGTTATAACCGCTAATTAGAATTTCACTATCGGGATAGAAATATTTAATCTCCGTTCCCGTTCCAATAGGTGTAGTAATGGTAAGTGTAGAATCTAATGGAACATGCTTCATAAGTAAAAGACCAGCAAATCTTCTATATATAAATGAATGTGTAGCTCCAGTGTCAAATAAGACCGAGGCAGGCTTGCAGTATATGAAAAGAGTACCTTCCACGACTCCTCCTTCCTCGGTAGGTTCCCCATTCATTAGAGCTTGGAGTCTCCCTTGCTTCTTGGCAATAATTGGAAGCTTTGCCGGGGATGGAGCTTGCTCATTAAGAAGAGGGCAATTCGGGATCCTATGCTCCCGACTCCGGCATCGAAGACATGCGCCGAGCTTTCTCCAGCATTCCTCAGCTTTGTGTCCGGGCTTCTCGCAATATTTGCATAATTCCTTTGATGGCGTAGAGAAAGGAATAATTTGTTTGTCGAAAGTCCTCGGCTTTTTGTCCCCTTGGAAATTACGTCCACCCTTGTTGAAATTACGCCCGTCCTTGTTGAAGTTACGCCCATCATTGGGCCTTTTCTTCCCGAAGGAAGGTTTGAAACTTCCGGACCCAGTAACTTGTTCTCTCTTGGCTTCCCTTCCTCGGATGCGATCCGATAACTCCGTTGCATCTTCTAGGAGTTGAGCTCTTCGTACCATATCAGAATATAATCGAATATCCATCGGGGCCAGTTGAGTAATATATTGAGGCTTAAGGCCGTTTAAGAATCTCCTTGCCTTCATTTTCTCGATACCCATGAGATGTGGAGCGTACCTAGATAACCTTGAAAATTGTGCTTCATATTCGACGACCGATAATCCCCTTTGCTTTAAGGCGGCAAATTCAGCGGCCTTCCTTTCTTGCACCCGGTCGGAGAAATACTTGCTATTGAAGTGTTCCACGAACTCTTCCCATAGAATTTGGTCGTGATGTAAAGTAGCCTCGACTGATTCCCACCAGGCACGCTCATCCCTTTGCAGTTGGAAAGTAGCGAGTAGGACCTTTTCCTCGTCGGTACATTGCATTACTAGGAATATCCTCTCGATCTCTTTAATCCAATGTTCGGCCTCGTCTGGGTCCGTAGATCCCGCGAACCGGGGAGGGTTCATGCTCCGAAAATTCCTATGTAGATCACCCGCTCCTCGGTTTGCTCCTCCCTAAGCAACCTGTTGGAGAGCTTGGGTTAAGCCTTGAACGATGCGTTGCATCTCACGCCATTGAGCTCTCTCGGCTGCCATTTGCGAGAATTAACCTGCAACCATAATTACAAGGTTTAATTGTTTTATTCATTTGTTTATGTCTTGATTTCTTTAAAACTAAACCCGTGTTTCTACCCGTGCTTACCGGGAATGTTTAAGTCCTTATCCAAGTTTCTAGATATTGATCTAAAACCTACCCTAAGATTAAGAATGAACCTAAAATTGTGAAACCAAGGATTTTATGTAACCTAGGCTCCGATACCACAAAGACTGTCACGTCCCGACGCGGAATATCGAGGGCGCGACGAGTCGTAAACACGCGTGTCGATCAGAGCATGTACAATTTTATTTCTAAAGTTAGAAATGAACGGGAAAATAATACTTTTATTCCATCAAAATGAAGTTTACATCACTAATTCATAAGCCATGAAGGTAAATTACAAACTTCCAATCCCAAAGTACATCATTCTGGTAAAAACACTAATGATCTACATAAACCTAGGTAAAAAGAAAAATCACTCTCTCACTCTTGTCCATTCCCTTGTTCATTTTCATTTCCTGCAACAATTAACCAAAACGTAGGGTGAGCTAAAAGCTCAGTAGGATTTTATATCACTATGAACCAGGTAATCTTTAAGTATTAACACTTTAAGTAATTTTTGAAGTTGTATCGAGCAGTGTATGAACATGAATGGAATTTCCAAGTAATTGGAATAACAAGATATCAAGAGAAATTTTCAAGTAATGAATTTGAACAAGTAAAGAATTTCATGTAATTGGCCACTTCATGCAAGTCAAGTAAATCAAGTATTTATCGAATAATCATGTAAACAAGTAATCAAATACCAATAACGAAATATGGAATGTCGTATCAAGTAAATCTATCATGCACTTCGGTGCAATGCCACACTGTTGGTCAATCAACTCCCATGGGCACAAGTACTTTCGGGCGCTCCCCCCAGGACCAGACCGGGCCCCATTAATGCCAGGCATTGAGTCATATGGATCAAAAGATCCCAAGTACGTCTAGACATCCACTTTAATGTATATGGCCAATGAATTTCAAGGAATAGGCTATTGTAAATAAGTACAGATCTAGCAAAAAAATCTAGAAGTTTCAAGAAATGTGGACAAAAGTTTTGAGGCATAATGTTTAACGACATTAAGTCGTGGAATTCAAGAACGAACGATAACTAGGAAGAAAATTCAAGTAATTAGAATTATTGTAAATTTCATAGTCTAATCTGATGTGTATTTTTTTTATAATTAAGTGTTTTAGGTAAGAAGTAAATTTTTCAGAATTTGAAATCCTGATTTTTGGTATTTTCTATTTATTTAATATGTATTCATCAATGTACTAGTTATTTGATAAGAAAATAGAGCTTATGTACTAAAAATAAGTTTTACTTGCTGAAGATAATTTTCATGTGTCACTTTACTGCTGGGATAATAAGATAGACTTTTCATGCTGGAATTAACTTTTTATCATACTGAAAATTATTATTTAATATATTAATATGAATACTTAACATGCTAATAATCCTCGTACACTAACTGTGACGACCCAGAGTTCAGGACACCGATATACCGATAACATCGATACACCGACACCAAGAACTGGGGAGGCCACCCAAGAGGCTGATGAGGCCCCTGAAGGGTTAGTGGGGGTTAGTTGAGGAGTATGCATAAATAATTGCGAATCGGGGCGCGCAATACAAATAAGTATTTAAGATTTAAACACCAGTGCGGAAGCAATTTAAAAATAACCAGAGTGATATATGTATAACTAGTCCAGAGTCACAAACACTAGTCCTCAAGGTACAACTACGCGGGGCATACCCCGGCAAAAGTACAACACAAGCCTCAAAAAGGCAGCTCGTGCACAGCTGGCAGCTAGGAACGGTCCCGAAACAGCACACTAAAGTCCGGGAGACGGCGGGCGCGGCTCACCTGAAAGGAGAAGGGTGAGTCACAGCCAGACTCAGTAGGGGTCACGCGGATCCCTACCTCGCACTAAACAAGCGAACATGCATAAATAAAGCAAGTAGAGCATGCATTTAAATAAACACACAGGCAATGGCATGAATAACCAATCACAAGAAAGCTGTAAACTCTAGCTAAGCAAGTATAACAGCTAACACATGCCACTACTACTTAAATGCAAGCGATTAAAGCTAAAACTACCAAATAGAAGGAGCTGCAACTAATCCAAGCAACAAGGAAGGACAACCACTGGAGCAGAAACCAGATGCGTCCACTGACGGCTTACACTGCGTCTCAAGCACTCGCAGTCGACGAAGCGACAAGCTAAGCGCGTAAACAGTACCAAACCAAGTGACCAGTCGGAGTGGCACCCGTCGGTGTCAGTCCACAGTCTCCGACCACGTGTGCACACACTGACTCTAGCCTGAGCCAGGCCCTCTAACTAGTTTTCTCCCTTGGCAGGACGCTACCATTGGCTGGGAGCCCACGGAACTAGCTTACAAACCGTGAATGGGAAACATACCCCTCCGCCATCCTCAAGCGGGTCGGTACTCAACAGACCTTAGGGCAACGACAGTGGCTCCATTGCATGGAAAGAAAAGCTACTCTATTGGTATAAAACACGCCACAATATATTTAAAACAATGCGAATATGGCATGAATATAGAAAGAAGCGCATAACAGATGGGCTGGGAATATATTGCAGCCATCAGGGAAGCGGCGGTCAAAGACCCACGCGCCACATGCAAACGACGGTCGGGGGCCGGCGCGTTACTTCAAGAATGACGCCCCAGTCCCTATCCGTCACTCCCTTCAGGGTTCCAGCTCAAGAGGCACTAAAGGGCTTGTAACGGTGGGGGCCCTGCGCGTTACTTCGAAGCAACGCGTGGGGTCACCGCCGTCACATCCACCCGAGGCTCAAACCACCTATCAGCGTTCTAAATGATAGCAGACGAAGTGACGCCCCGGTCTAGGCGCGTCGGACCGAAACGACGGTCGGCCGACTGGCCGTCGGGCGCATCGCCTGACCAAAACTACGGAAAACAGTTGATGAGTAACGGATGGGAGCCCCACCGTTACTCTCCAAGTAACGCACCCCCAATGGGCCGCTATTTGGAAGTGACGCGTCCGCTATGGACCGTCAGGCAAGTGACGGTTCCTGGCAGGACCGTCACTGCACCTGGGTTACGGGCGGGTACGGTTTATAAACCGAAGCCCTCCCGGACGGCTGAAAACGCCGGGTATCGACGAAAAACCTGATAACCTGTCAAACCACGCATGCTAGACAACAATTTAACATCTAAATCTAGCACATGCAAGGCCTAAAACGCATTAAACTCAAGATTTAGGCTAAAACCCCAAAAATGGAAATATACACATCACGCATGCTACGGGGTGCTAATCATCAAGCAGGCTAAGGGAAACGATCCTAGCAAGATCGAGATTCCATCCCCCTACCTTTCGCAAGCCGAAACCGTCGAACGGGCCGCATGCAAGGAGGAAGAGCCACGGAGCTTCCACGCTCCACCTCGCTCCCACGATCACCGATCCATGCCGAAGTGGACACCCACGCGCACTACTCGACGCGAGGAATCCAACGGTGCCAACCTCGCCTCAATCCGATCTCGTTTCGCCCGAGTTCCCTAGGAGAGGGAGGGGACGATCGTGAGAAGAGAGAGAGGGAGAGGGTGAGAGTGAGATCGACGGGAAGGGAGAGAGAGAGAGAGAGGGAGAGGTTATAAAAAAATAAAAATAAAATAATATATATATAATATAATCATTATATATATAAAAATCTTATTAATATTCAATAACCCTCAATTAGCCCCAAATAAATCCGAAAAATACCAGACAAATTCCTAAAAATCCAGGAAAATAGCCGAAATTCCAGAACAATTAATAGAACAAATACCACGAAGGATCCATTAAGGCACGGGCCTTACAGTCCCTCCCTCCTTACAGAAATTTCGCCCTCGAAATTTACAACAACCGAAAAGGAGGAAACTGAGAAAGGACTTATACCTCACTGGAACAAGAAAGGAAAAAGCTGACGCATCTCATCTTCACGCTCCCAAGTAGACTCGTTACCAGAGTGACGCTGCCAAGCAACCCTTACCAGAGGAATAACCTTATTTCTCAACCGCTGCTCACGACGGTCTTCAATTCGGATAGGAAACTCTGGTGTGGACAAATCAGCAGTCACCTCGGGCCACACTGAATCATCGAGAACATGAGAAGCATCAGACACACATTTCCTCAACTGAGACACGTGGAACACATCATGAATAGCTTGCATGGCCGCCGGCAGTTGCAAACGATAAGCCACTGAACCAATAGCTTCAACAATCGGAAAAGGGCCAACATACCGCGGACTAAGCTTTCCACGCTTCCCAAACCTGGAAACACCTTTCATCGGAGATATTTTAACAAACACCATATCTCCAGGCTCAAATTGTAGTGGACGTCTGCGTTGATCTGCATAACTCTTCTGTCGACTCTGAGCCGTCAACAATCTCTGTCTGATCAGACGAACCACATCAGAACACTGCTGTACCATGTCCGGTCCTGTCAACAGTCGGTCCCCAACATCAAACCAGTTCAGAGGAGTACGACAAGGACGACCATACAGCGCTTCATAAGGAGCCATGCCAATACTGGAGTGAAAACTATTATTATAAGCAAACTCAACAAGTGGCAAATGCTGACCCCACGAACCTTGCCAATCAAGGCAACACGATCTCAGCATGTCTCCAAAGTTTGAATAGTTCTCTCTGACTGTCCATCTGACTGTGGGTGATACGCTGAACTGAAAGCTAACTCAGTGCCCAAAGCTTTCTGGAAACTACGCCAGAAGCCAGAGGTAAAACGCGGGTCACGATCTGACACAAGTGAAACAGGAATTCCATGCAGCGGCACGATCTTCTGCACATAGAGCTCGGCCAATCTCTGCACACTCCAAGTAACTTTAATTGGCAACAATCTGGCGGTTTTCGTCAATCTGTCGACAAGCAGCCAGATTCCATCAAAACATTGAGAAGTTCGAGGCAAACCCACCACAAAATCTGTAGTAACATGGTCCCATTTCCACATCGGAATCTCTAATGGCTGAAGCAGACCACCTGGCTTTTGATGTTCGGCTTTAACTAACTGACAAGTCAAGCACTTAGAAACAAAAATAGCCACGTCCTTCTTCATGCCGGGCCACCAGAACTGTTTCTTCAAATTCTGATACATCTTAGTGACACCAGGGTGAATAGCAAAACGGGAACCATGGGCTTCACTCAGAATCTCATTCCTCAAATCATTATCAAAGGGAATATACAATCTGCCCTGGAAACTGACAACCAGCTCGTCATCAAATTCCACATCATATCTTGATATAACACGGGCCAAATCAGAATCAGCTTGCTGGGCTTCTAAAATCTGCTGATACAAAGCTGAACCCAAAACCAAGCTAGCACAAACTGCCATCTTCGGATCGGCAGGAATCTCTACACACAATGCCTCGCTCGGAAGCTGTTCCCACAATTTCCATTCGTGAAGCAACAAATGGCTGACCTGCACTTTCTGCTCAAAGCATCGGCCACAACATTCATCTTACCTGGCTGATAGGAGAGTGTAAAGTCATAATCTTTCATGTATTCCATCCATCGCCTCTGCCTGAGGTTCAGATCTTTCTGGGAGAAAATATACTGTAAACTCTGATGATCAGTAAGAATCTGAAATTTCTCACCATACAGATAATGTCTCCAGATCTTCAAGGCAAAAATAACTGCAGCTAGCTCTAGATCATGAGTGGGATAATTCCCTTCATGCTGTTTCAATTGCCGAGATGCATATGCGATAACCTTACCATGTTGCATCAGCACTGCACCCAAACCTACTCGAGACGCATCTGTACAAACAAGAAAACCACCCGAGTCGGAAGGCAAAGTCAACACTGGAGAAGAAGTCAATAGCCTTTTCAATTCAACAAAGCTAGCCTCACACTGATCCGACCAGACAAATGGCACATCCTTCCGTGTCAATTTAGTCATCGGTGCTGCAATCTTCGCAAAATCCTGAATGAATCTGCGGTAATACCCAGCCAATCCTAAAAAACTTCGTATCTCCGTGATGGTCCTCGGTCTCTGCCAATTCAAAACGGCATTAATCTTTGCAGGGTCTACTGCCACTCCATCACCAGAAATCACGTGGCCAAGAAAATGAATCTCCCGAAGCCAGAATTCACATTTACTGAGCTTCGCATAAAGCTCGTGATCTCTTAGAGTCTGCAGAACGATCCTCAAATGCTGCACATGATCATCAACAGAGGCAGAATATATCAAGATATCATCAACAAAGATCACCACAAACTGGTCCAGAAATGGACGAAAGATACGTTGCATTAGGTCCATGAAAGCTGCTGGGGCATTAGTCAAACCAAACGGCATGACTAAAAATTCAAAGTGACCATATCGAGTACTGAAAGCAGTCTTCTCCACATCAGATTCCCGGATCCGTAACTGAAAATAGCCAGACCGGAGATCAATTCGTGAAAAGACAGTAGCAGACTGTAACTGGTCAAACAAATCATCAATCCTGGGGAGCGGATACTTATTCTTGATAGTCGCCTGATTCAGCTGCCTGTAATCAATACAAAGCCTCAGGTTTCCATCTTTCTTTTTCACAAACAGCACTGGGGCACTCCACGGAGAAAAACTGGGACGAATATAACCTTTCTCCAGTAACTCTAGTAGCTGTGCACGCAGTACTTTCAATTCAGCTGGAGCCATACGGTACGGCGGCTTTGCTAAGGGGCCAGTACCTGGAATCAGTTCAATCACCATCTCAATCTCTCGCTCTGGGGGCAAGCCTGGCAACTCGTCAGGAAACACATCAGGGAACTCACAGACAACCGAATATCACAAACATCCCGTCGTGGTTTTTCAACAACCACCACTGAAGCAAGGAATCCCTGACAACCTGCGCTAAGCAACCTATAGGCTCGAATAGCAGAAATAACCATACGAGAAGATCGGGATCGAATACCTTGAAAATAAAAGGCTGATTTTCCCTGGGGCTGAAAGTAGACTTTCTTCGATCTGCAGTCAACTACAGCTCCATAATGCTCCAACCAATCCATTCCCAGAATAACATCATAATCTGCCAGCTGCAACGCATACAATCTCGCCGGCAACTGGTGATTATCAATCATCACAGGAGACTCATCCAAACACAGAGGAGTAACCATGAAATCTCCAGAAGGCAATTCCACAAATAACTCACAAGACAGCTCAGAAGTCGGTTCCTCAATACAAGCCATGAAATCCTCAGAAATAAAAGAGTGAGAAGCACCAGAATCAAATAAGACATGAGCTGAATGTCCATAAAGCATAATCGTACCTTCCACAAGATGGGACGCAGCAGCATCAGCTCTTGTCAAATGAGAAACTTTGCCTTTCTGCTTCTTGGAACCAGCTGAAGATTGCTGAGAAGACGCCGACGCTTGAGAGAAAAATTGTTGTGGAGCTTGAGGTGCAGGAGGTCTAAACTGCGGCTGAGGTTGAGACAACTGAGGAGCTTGCAATTGAGTCGGCCTCAGCGGGCAATCCCGAACCACATGACCTGGCTGGTCACACCTAAAGCACACAATAGGAAGAGAACACGGCTGGCCCTTGTGATGACCACCGCATCTCCGACACGTCCACGGCTGACTAGCAGCTGAGCTCTGCCGAGTCTGAGAAGAAGGTGCTGTCGGCTGCTGAACAGAATCTGTACCGGACGGCTGCTGAAAAAACTTCTTCTTCTTCTTGAACCTTTTAAACTTGGGCTTAGAAGGAGAGGAAGCACTGGAAACCTCTGACTGGACCGAAGGAACACCAGGCACGGGCTGTCGGTAAGACTGCTGAACCTGAGCTACCGGCTGCACTGAACCTGCCTGGGGATACCCACCCGGTCTCGCCATCTCCAGCTCTAAAGCTACAGCTGTCTGACACGCAGTATCGAGATCCGCAACACGACTCGCTATCAGCGGCATCTTCAACTCTGGCCTCAACCCACGCAAGAATTGCTGGGTCTTCAAAGCTTCACTGGCCAGCACATGGGGCGCATACTGACCCAATTCCAAGAACTTATTCCTGTACTGAAGCACGGTCATACAGCTCTGGGTCAATTCCATAAACTGATACATCTTATCCATCTGCAAGCAGGCAGGAGTATAGGCACGCTCAAAAGCAGCAACGAACTATGCCCAAGTGATTTGCCGAAGAGGTCTGGATCGAAAGGAAATCTGCCACTCGGCTTTCCACCACGCAATGGATGTACCCTGGAGTTGAAAAGCCGCGAGCATGACTTTCTCATCTTCAGCACACTCCATCGAGACAAACACACGCTCTATCGCGTCCAACCATTGCCTCGCGACTTCTGGATCAGCTTGGCCATCGAAAGCAGGCGGATTGAACATCAGAAATTCCTTCAACGCCTTGCCTCGACTGCCAGGCACTTCAGCTTGAACGATCGGCACTGGAGGAGCAACTGGAACGATAGGAACAGCGGGAACTGCAGGAGGAGGTGCAGAACCGCTATCTTCCCTGGGCGCATCTCGAGGAACACGAGGAGGTCTTCCTCGACGAGGCGGCATAACTATGCTGCCAAAAACACAATCAACAATAAATCCATCAATCATACGGAAAACATCCTATGCCAGCAAGAGACGACAACAGGACTAGCTCTGGACAAAGCGTCAATTCCAATTCTTTACACAAATCCTCAACTTACGCTCTGATACCATCTGTGACGACCCAGAGTTCAGGACACCGATATACCGATAACATCGATACACCGACACCAATAACTGGGGAGGCCACCCAAGAGGCTGATGAGGCCCCTGAAGGGTTAGTGGGGGTTAGTTGAGGAGTATGCATAAATAATTACGAATCGGGGCGCGCAATACAAATAAGTATTTAAGATTTAAACACCAGTGCGGAAGCAATTTAAAAATAACCAGAGTGATATATGTATATAACTAGTCCAGAGTCACAACCACTAGTCCTCAAGGTACAACTACGCAGGGCATACCCCGGCAAAAGTACAACACAAGCCTCAAAAAGGCAGCTCGTGCACAGCTGGCAGCTAGGAACGGTCCCGAAACAGCACGCTAAACTCCGGGAGACGTCGGGCGTAGCTCACCTGAGAGGAGAAGGGTGAGTCACAGCCAGACTCAGTACGGGTCACGCGGATCCCTACCTCGCACTAAACAAGCGAACATGCATAAATAAAGCAAGTAGAGCATGCATTTAAATAAACACACAGGCAATGGCATGAATAACCAATCACAAGAAAGCTGTAAACTCTAGCTAAGCAAGTATAACAACTAACACATGCCACTACTACTTAAATGCAAGCGATTAAAGCTAAAACTACCAAATAGAAGGAGCTGCAACTAATCCAAGCAACAAGGAAGGACAACCACTGGAGCAGAAACCAGATGCGTCCACTGATGGCTTACACTGCGTCTCAAGCACTCGCAGTTGACGAAGCGACAAGCTAAGCGCGTAAACAGTACCAAACCAAGTGACCAGTCGGAGTGGCACCCGTCGGTGTCAGTCCACAGTCTCCGACCACGTGTGCACACACTGACTCTAGCCTGAGCCAGGTCCTCTAACTAGTTTTCTCCCTTGGCAAGACGCTACCATTGGCTGGGAGCCCACGGAACTAGCTTACAAACCGTGAATGGGAAACATACCCCTCCGCCATCCTCAAGCGGGTCGGTACTCAACAGACCTTAGGGCAACGACAGTGGCTCCATTGCATGGAAAGAAAAGCTACTCTATTGGTATAAAACACGCCACAATATATTTAAAACAATGCGAATATGGCATGAATATAGAAAGAAGCGCATAACAGATGGGCTGGGAATATACTACAGCCATCAGGGAAGCGGCGGTCAAAGACCCACGCGCCACATGCGAATGACGGTCGGGGGCCGGCGCGTTACTTCAAGAATGACGCCCCAGTCCCTATCCGTCACTCCCTTCAGGGTTCCAGCTCAAGAGGCACTAAAGGGCTTGTAATGGTGGGGGCCCTGCGCGTTACTTCGAAGCAACACGTGGGGTCACCGCCGTCACATCCACCCGAGGCTCAAACCACCTATCAGCGTTCTAAATGATAGCAGACGAAGTGACGCCCCGGTCTAGGCGCGTCGGATCGAAACGACGGTCGGCCGACTGGCCGTCGGGCGCATCGCCTGACCAAAACTACGGAAAACAGTTGATGAGTAACGGATGGGAGCCCCACCGTTACTCTCCAAGTAACGCACCCCCAATGGGCCGCTATTTGGAAGTGACGCGTCTGCTATGGACCGTCAGGCAAGTGACGGTTCCTGGCAGGACCGTCACTGCACCTGGGTTACGAGCGGGTACGGTTTATAAACCGAAGCCCTCCCGGACGGCTGAAAACGCCGGGTATCGACGAAAAACCTGATAACCTGTCAAACCACGCATGCTAGACAACAATTTAACATCTAAATCTAGCACATGCAAGGCCTAAAACGCATTAAACTCAAGATTTAGGCTAAAACCCCAAAAAATGGAAATATACACATCACGCATGCTACGGGGTGCTAATCATCAAGCAGGCTAAGGGAAACGATCCTAGCAAGATCGAGATTCCATCCCCCTACCTTTCGCAAGCCGAAACCGTTGAACGGGCCGCATGCAAGGAGGAAGAGCCACGGAGCTTCCACGCTCCACCTCGCTTCCACGATCACCGATGCACGCCGAAGTGGACACCCACGCGCACTACTCGACGCGAGGAATCCAACGGTGCCAACCTCGCCTCAATCCGATCTCGTTTCGCCCGAGTTCCCTAGGAGAGGGAGGGGACGATCGTGAGAAGAGAGAGAGGGAGAGGGCGAGAGTGAGATCGACGCGAAGGGAGAGAGAGAGAGAGGGAGAGGTTATAAAAAAATAAAAATAAAATTAATATATATATAATATAATCATTATATATATAAAAATCTTATTAATATTCAATAACCCTCAATTAGCCCCAAATAAATCCGGAAAAATACCAGACAAATTCCTAAAAATCCAGAAAAATAGCCGGAAATTCCAAAACAATTAATAGAACAAATACCACGAAGGATCCATTAAGGCACGGGCCTTACACTAACATACTAATGAGGTGACAGATATGAGTTTACCATGCTGTTTGCCTAAATTTTCTGATAACAAAAATAAATTTTTTATGCTGAAATTTTTTTATACATTTATTTATTAATTATTTATTGAGAAAATAGGTTTATCATGCAGAAAATAATTTTTAAAAAGCTTTAGCATGATGAAATTAATTTTAACATGCTAAAATCATCATGACATACTGTAAATGATTTTATCTTACTGAAAGTAATTTTTAGCACGTTGAAATTAATTTTTATACATTTATCAACTAATTTCTTGCTAGAAAAGTATGCAAAAATTAGTTTTAAATAAATTTATCACGCTAAAAAATAATTTCCTATCTCAATATGTAGGAGGTAAATTTATCATACCAGAATTAATTTTTAACATGCTGAAACTAATTTTTATACATTACTTTACTAATAACATGATAAAAATAGATTTTTCCATGTTAAAAAATAGTTTAAAATAACTTTAATATGCTGAAAAATAATATTAACAAACTAAAATAATTCTAACCCACTGGAATTAATTTTATCATGCTGGAAGTATTTTTTAACATGCTGTAAATATTTTTCATGCATCAATTTACTAATAATATGGTAAAAATATATTTTTTCATGGTAAAAATATTTTTATTCCACAAAATAAATTTTTAACATGCTGAAAAATAATTTCAATATATCAACTTTTGATAACAGATTTTTAGATGCTGAGAAAAATTTTCATTCATTATTTTATCAATTATTTGGTAAAAATTAGATTTTTTCACACTGAAAATAGTCATTTAATATTGATTTTTTTAAAGAGGCGTCCAGGTAGCTGGACGCCTTCTTAAAAATCATTTTAATACAATTTAAAAATTTTTATAAAGGCGTCCAGGCAAGTGGACACATTCTTAAAATTATTTTAATAATTTTTATGGAGGCGTCCAGGCAAGTGGACACCTTCTTGAAATTATTTTAATAATTTTTATGGAGGCGTCCAGGCAAGTGGACGCCTTCATGAAATTATTTTAATATTTTATTTTTCAAAATTTAGGACAGAGAGAGAGTCTGTCTGAGCGCGTCTTAGCTAATGGACGTGCTATATGGACGCGTCTAGATGGCTTGACGCCTCCTTAAATAATATTATATATTTTTACTTTTGATTTTTGGTCAATGTAAAAGCTGTTAAGAACGCGTCTTATGGGGGAGACGCGTTCATTAACGCGGACTGAGTTTTAATAGCCACGGTTTTCTTAAGAAAAAAATGTGAATACCCTTCAATAAAATGCTAATAACTTGATCATTTCTCAATGAAATTTGGGGAAATAGGTATCAATGGAAAGAGCATTGAAAAATACACAAGATAGCATGCTTTAATTAGAATTTAGCCTGAGAGACACCTACCTTTAGACGGATCTAAAGAAATATCTCCAAATATAAAGAAACTCATTGATCTTCCAAATCCTCCTTCAAATCTCCACTAATTCTTGCAACGGCATAATCTTAGCCTCCAGGGATGAGTTGAGGGTCGAATGGGGCTCTATTTATAGCCAAAACTTGACCAATTTTGTCAAGATTTCTCACCTAATTCCACCTAACCCATTAGCTACGAATTAGAAGAAAATTCACATTTCTTCTCTTAAGCTAGCCACATTTTGGTGTGAAAACAATGTGAAAATAGCTAGTCCAAGATGGGCTGTTAGGTAAGGGTTGATTTTTGAGTCAATCTTCTAGAAATGAGGTTATTTTAATCCCTTAAATGTCATATTAAACACATGTTACGAATTTAAGGTTATTTATCATTTATTAAATCCTTTAATCTATTAATCCAACCCATTATGGATTATCCAATGGGCCAATTATGATCCTAATCCATTATATGGAATTTTATTGGGCTTACTATGATTTATCAAAGGGTTAAAGCATTTAATTTCCTATTTACTTAAGTAAATTCAAGTAAATTCAATAAACTAGCTTATTTCATATAGTAAAAATGTAATTTGATTATGTCATGAAAATTTTAATTACATAATGAAATTAAAAATTTATTTCTCATTTTTAATTATCGGGTTTCTACACTTTTGGCTTCCATCCCGGCATTCCGTGGGTGGATGACCTATAATACCCTTTTGGCATAGTCCAAGATAAGGGGGTATGCTGCCGGATTTGCGTTGTAACACCGTTATCACATCCCGTATAGCACGTTTTCCATGCATGTTTCGCATCCCGTCAGTGGAGTCGACATGATAGTCTTATCTCTTTTGCCCCCGAGGCATCCTTTCTTGGCAACTAATCAAGGGTTGTCCTTTGGAAGGACGTAATTAACGTCATAGCCTTTACGGTATGACGGACTCCGGGTCCTGACACGAATATCACAATCGACTGACTGAGTCAGGTCGAGCGCACAATGGATTGTCACTCCGGTGACTGGCACGCCGAATAAGCCCAATAAAAATAAACCCAAACAAAAAAATATCCCCACAAGTCGGGCACGCCCGGTGGGACCTGAGTCTCCCTTCATCTCTTTGCCAAGAGAGGATACCTTCGGGGGCTTACCCCAAGAATGCTGATTGTTTGTTTTTTTGTCTCAGGCGAACGATGACGTTATCCTGACTCACTAGTGTTGGCTTCGGCCCCGCAATCGTAGCCGACCACCCTGAACACGGGTACCTGGCGGTGCCCATGATTTTTGGACATTTCCCACCAACTGTAGGTTTCCCCAACTTCTTGGGGTTGGCCTTCGTTGACATGTTACAAACGAAGTCCCTGGAGACCGTCGAAGAGAAGGTTGCTGAAAAGGTCGAGGCCCCGGAGGCTCGACACTGTGACGACTCGTCCGCGAGTCCATTCCAAGTTGCCAGCTGCATGGTGCATCACATTGTTCACGGGGCCCGCCCCATCCCTGCCAAGAGCTTCGGGAGGCACCGACACCAGAACCCCCGAAGGAAGGTTGATGCTGCTATGACCGGACGTCTCTCCGCATCCGGAA
The DNA here is from genome assembly GCA_022559845.1 of Amorphophallus konjac. NCBI lineage: Eukaryota > Viridiplantae > Streptophyta > Magnoliopsida > Alismatales > Araceae > Amorphophallus > Amorphophallus konjac. Next base: position 226,432,976 of record CM040123.1, on the reverse strand, counting down.
AGTCTATGCTGGTCGGTGGCCTCCGCGTCTTTCTGGATGGGCGCAAGGCTCGAGTGAGCCTGGACCGGGTAATCGCTGCTGTGCCAGTCCGCAACTCCTACTAGGCTCTCGCTGGAAGAAGAGTCGAAGAAGAAGAAGCCGGCCGTCGCGGCCAGGGAATGTTGGCTCTCAAGCCAAGAAGATTCAAGCAGGTTTGGGTCCCCAAAAAGGTCCAACCTGTCCAGCAAGAAGCTCCAGTGCAGTACCACCCCAGATCCACCAGAGCAGAAGAAAACAGCAAGAGGAACCCTATCCCAAGGAAGGAAAAGACAATCGTGGATCTGCCACGCCGAGAAAGCTTTAGGGCCTGCGCCCGACAAGCCAACATCCCCATTGTGGGAAGAAGGTTACAACGGACTGCCGAGAGGGCTCGGTTTGCTTACATTCCTCCGATGAGAGATCAACAACTGTCCCCGACCCCGCACTCGATCTGAGGACAAGAAGAAATGGCCAATATGGTCAGAAGCTATTTTAGGGGGTTGGGCAACCCCTCTTTAGGCCAACAACGGCTGTTGCAGGCTGCCGCAGCTGAAGAAGACCACTGTCCATTAATGACAGTGGGAGGAGAAGAAGATAGGAGGATGACGTCATCGGTTGATGACAATGGATATGAAGACGGCTCTGATGCTCAAGCCGATGACACTATCCCCCGTCAAGGGGAGAAGAAAAGGATCTCTATGTTCGAAAGGCTTACCTTCTCGGGGAATGTCAAGAGGAAGGTTTGGAGATAGAGACACAGGATGCAGATCTTCACATGCAATATGGCTGGGGTAGATGGCCATTATGGAAAACTTCCCGAGGAGCCTCAAGAGTTGGCCTGGCTAGCCGACAGACCGGGGCCGAGCACTCGAAGAGTGGAGGCCGCGAAACAGATGCTGGCAGCGACCCAGGGAAAGCAAGCCCTGCCTCGCCTCCAACAGCATGACAAGGCCGTCATTCTCACAGCAAATGTGATAACGACAGATGAAGAGGAAGATGTCTTGCTTGACATCCTACCTGAGGGTGCATCTGGCGAGACGACAGAGGCCATCCCCAACACAGCAACTATGGATCCAGCCGTACTAATGATGCTCCAAAGGTACCGCCAGGAGATAGAACAGCTGAAGAAGCAATTGACTGAAAGGACAGAGCAGTCCTCCACCTCCAAGCGACCTGATGTGCATGCCGAATCATCAAGGGGAGCCGTCAGCAAGAATGACTTCCCGCCACTCTATACCCCACCTCCGCAGGCGGAGCCAAATTTGGCGACAACTCAACAGCGCCCATCACAACCACTGGCTCCCCCGGTGCTGCCACAGGTGCACCAGCCACCTCCACTGCTGCGTCCTCCTCCACGGGTGACCACCCTGGTCACCCCCTACTTGCAGCCGGCGCATTTCTACCCGGAACCGGTCGACCCAACCACCACGAGCAAGATGATGGTAGAAAGGATGATCGAAATGAAGCTCGCTGAAAGGGATGAAGGTGACTATGTTATATTCGATGCATATAGGGTGCCATATCCACCGCATCATGCTGCTATGTGGCTCCCTCCCGGGATCATCAAGCCACCGAAGTTTGACAAATTCAACGGGAAGGGATCCCCGAAGGAACATATTGCCTACTACATGACCGTCATGGGTGACTTAGCTATCGACGAGTCATATTTATTGAAGTTCTTCGGGTCCTCACTCACAGGGCTCACCTTTGAATGGTACTCCAGCCTCCCGGCCGGGTCGATCAGTGACTGGTCGGACATGCAGAGGAAGTTCAGAGAAAGATTCCATGTTACAGAAAGGGAGGTCACAGTGGTTGAACTCTATTCAACAAGACAGAGGGCAGATGAGACCGCTCTCGACTACATCAAGAGGTGGAGGAACCTCGGAATGAGATGCAAGCGGCCCCCGCACCCGGTGGACGCTGTATAGATCTGCAAATAGAACCTCAGGAGAGAGGTGCTGGAGAAGACGATTGGCATGGAAATCCGGTCGTTCGACCGTCTGAACAATATTGTTGCCGAAGTGGAGGCTTTCTTAGCAAAACCAGCCCCCACACCAAATACTCCTACTGCACAAAAGGGCAAGGCAACAGAATGGCGCCAGGCACCGAAAGAAGCAAATGCCCTTGATATCAAGGCATTTGAACAGCAAAAAGATAAAGCCAAGAAGATAGCTGCTCCTCAGCCAGCCAAGACCGGAGATGGCGAAGAAGGCCCATCCCTCCGGGATAAAATGAAGAAGCCCTACTCTTTCCCAAAGGAGAAGACCAGGATCTTATTTGACTGGGTTACCCAGTATGATAAGGTCACCCTGCCTGAGTCAAGGAGGCCGGAGGACCTGAAGAGAAGAGACAGCCCAAGATTTTGCCCTTACCACCAGATGCTGGGGCATCCAATTGAAGACTGTTATGTTTTCAAGGATATTATCGAAGGCATCGTAAAAAAGGAAGAAATAGAATTGGGGGAGTACAAGGTCGACCCTCCACAACCACATGCGGCACCCGTAAGAAGAGCCGCCGTCAATATGGTCTCTCTGTATCAAGCCTTGCTTGAGGAGACCGCAGAAGCCAGTGCTCAGCATGCATATGAGGCCTGCTTTCTGGCCCCAATAAAAGAACAAGAGGGATGGCAGCAAGTCCCTGCAAGAACCAAGAAAAAGGGGCTACCTCGCCCGACACCGGGGGCACATGTTCGTGGCGTCACACCACGACCCCCTTCACCAGTAACAACACCTGTGTGGACCAATCCGCCAGCAGTTATCCGGATACCTACCCGCAATCGGAGGAGGTAGACTCCATTGTCGGTGGTCAAGAAGATCAGTCCAGAAGCTCAGCAGCTGCAGGACTATATAAATGGGCTAGATGAGTATGTACAGCCCAAGCTAGAACCTTTGCTGGTACTGGATCATCTCCCATGGCAGGAACTGGAACAGCTTTCACTAAAGTAGGAAGGGGAAGCTGACAAGGCATCAGACAAGGATGGCAGCCTGTTCTGGGGGCAAGCACCAGCCAAAGAAAAGAAAAGAAGACAAAGAAGGAAGAGAAAGGCCAGCAAGGCTACAACGGGTGTGACCCTTTCTTGCAACACCCTCTCTGCCCTGTTCAATTTGCCCGGTGAGGAAGATGAAGAAGAGATTTGCTTCACACCCGCCGCTAAGGAAAACCAGGCCGAAGCCGCAAATGCCGCACATGCGACCCGGTCGGGCCGAAGGTGGGGGCGTCAGCCGCCCGCCAACCATAACATTATCTTCAGAGGGGAGCAACCCTACAAGATACCCCCTCCGGAGGTCAAGGGAGTTCAAATCCCTCCTCCATCAGGTTTATACAGCCAAAGTGGGGGCGGCACTCCCGCTCCTTCATTCCTGGAGTTCATAAAGATGTCAAAAGGGAAGCAGCCACGGTGGGAGGTTGAACCGGTAACCGGTGGCAATCGCCCACAACTCCAGCAATCTCCCGAATTGTCAGAAGAGGTAGAAACTCACCTGGCAGCAGCCAGTGAGGAGCAGTCAGGAGGTAATCCCGAGCAAAAGGGTGCATCCTCTGAGTCTGAGGAAGCAGGTCCATCAGGGGCCACAGTCCAAGAATCTGCCAAGCCCAGGTGGGCGGATGAAATGAAGTTATCCAACGTTCGAGCTGGAAGTCGGGTGCTCAAGCTCCTGAAGAAGCTCCCAGCGAGATTCATTGTCTGGCAAATTCTCTCTCTCAGTGACGAGACCCGACAGGCGACCATTACTGCTCTCCAGACGCCTGCCCAATATGAAGCCTACCTAGCTGAGGTACTGCCGGGGGCTAGCATGACCTTCACCCAGGAGGACATGTTGCTCCCCACCACCAGTCACAACAGACCTCTGTATATGAGGGGACACAAAAATGGTCGAGAGCTGAACAGAATCCTGGTGGACCCGGGGGCAGCCGTCAACATTCTACCCTACAGGATTTATGAGAGGCACTACTTCAACGTGCACCTACAAAAGGTCGGGGATATGCGTATTGCCGGCTTCAATCAGAAATGCGAAGTGTCGCTATGGGTAGCAGAGTTCACACTCACCCTAGGGGACTTCGTCACGAAGGTGCAGTTTCATGTCATTGATTCCCGCACCTCATATAAGGCGCTGCTTGGTCGCCCTTGGCTACATGAGAATATGGTGGTACCTTCGACACTTCACCAATGCATTAAATACAACACGGATGGGAGAGAGGAAAGAGTATTTGCTGATCTCCACCCATTCAAAGTATTCGAATGCCACTTGGTAGATGCCCCTCTATATGCAGAATGGTCGCAGAAGGCCCCTGCGGCCAATACCTCTTCTAGCACAATAAAAGACACTTCCAAAGAAGAATGGTTCCCTCCGCCGCCGCGTGGATATATCAAGCCCAAGGTGGTTTCACACATCACTGTCACCGGGGATGTAGGCCGGATAGCGCCTCCCGCCATCTACCCCGAAACTAATGAAGTCAGGGTTGATCAACAGCACGACCACATCGGAGTCTCCGAAGGTCTTACCAAACCAATTCTCAGCCTCGACAATGCTGCTGTCGAGCCTTTCAAAGCATGGGAGGTGACACAGATAGATGGTCCCAGTAGCCTGTTCTACACAGCTGAAGAGCACCCTACACAAGAAGACACTGATTGTCATCTGCCTGAAGACATAGAGAACCCCTCAATACCTATACAGGGGCTGACATTTATGACAAATCAAATGGCCAAGATGTTCCAAAAGCAGCACATCCCTTCCGGCCAGCCTCGTAAGAGGAAAGAGGCATTCCAGAAGCTATGGTACCCTCCGAGCCTGGACAAAGAAATGAGGCGTGTCACTCAGCATCCGGGATTGGGCTTCACCCTCGAAGAATACTATTATAGCGGGCGCTATGAAGTGGACACCATCTCTGCTTTCTACCCAGTGGAGGATAACCCACTGGGGGCAGCTGTTGATGAACACCTGACAGAAGTTGAGTGCATTCAACCAGCCCAGCCAAGAAATTCAGAATCCGAGGCTGTATTCCCCTACCGCTGCTGGGAACAGGTCTATCCAGAAGATACTGCTCTTCAAGCCATATTTGACACAGCTAGCAGCAGTGAGGCTGAAGAGGTGGAAGAAGCAGAGCGGCCTCCCTCCAGTGGCCCTCCTCTACTCATGATGTCGGCACTTCTCAGACCAGTCAGGGAAACTTCCCCCGAGCCTGATCAAGAGACAAATGCTGCTAGAAGAGAAATGGTTGCCTTCACTGAAGGCATGGTAGCTCAGGGGACCGAGATCTCTTCACCCTTTGCCTCTCTAACTTACTGACAAATAATCGCCGGCCCGTGGTGACTGCAATCCTCTCAGCAGGGAGTTGTAGATCATGAATTTATGATTACCCCCTTAAAATTGATGATTTGTTATTTAGCAAGATAATATAGCAAGATAAAAGCGCTAAAGTCGATGATAAAAAAGGGGGTGAAACATGCATTAATAAGATCCGTGATCGCCACTGAGGCCAGAAACATGCCAAGTAATAAGAATATTAAGATGGGGACATGTTACATACCTCAGAAATTTATGAGAGCCAACTATAGGCCGGGATATGAACGCGCTATATCGTCCTAGCGCGTTCTTCAGGTCGCGCTAGGAACATACAGCGCGATATCAGACAGGAAGCGGGCTTGTTCGGATTCGTTCCTTCCTTGCTCCAAGGCCGGCCAAGGTGCAAGGGCTCCACGTATTAGTCTTCTAGTGCCTGCAAGCAATCATAAACAACAAACAAAAGGCCCATTAGATCGAGGTTTTAGTAGAATCTGCCCCTATTCTTAATCAAAAGCATGCAAACGGGGGGCTCGATTACCTGGGGGTTTGGTGATTTTTAAACCCCTATGGATGGGCAAAAGATAGGTGTGGTGTGTGTATATGCATGTATTTTGTAAGAGGAGTGTTTTGAAATCAACATGTAATGCTATGCAAAGATTAAAATTCGTAGATTGGGGAAAGGAAAAGAAGAAAAAGGAATAACATGAAAAGGGCCCCTAAATACTCCCTTGGATGTGCGAGAAGCGAGGATCTATTGATCTGGCATGAAGAACTTCCTCCTCCTCATTAGTATCTCGAGTGGCATCCCCCGAGAACGACGGCCAAAGGGTTCAATTTATAGGAAAGAGGTCAAAAAGCACCCTAGGTCGGAGTTCAATTCAATCTGACGATTTGGCGGCTTAAATTGAGGTAATCTTGCCGATTAATGAGGGGGAAAGGTTCCTGCTAGGTTTAGAAACCTTCCTGGATAAGAGACACAATCAGAAGCTTACCAAATAAGGACTCTGAGTCGAAAGAAGGGAGTCCGGTTCGGAAAGGGCTCTGCCTGATAACGCGTTATACTTCCATAGCGCGTTCATGAAGAACGCGCTATGACGATATAGCGCGATAATTAAAGGCCCACGAAATGATTTAAAAAAGGAGAAATATCCTTTGGGCAACAATTTAATCAAATGTTAATTGAGAATAACATCCAAAGTGGATGCTACAATGATCAAACGTCAAGCAATAACAATTGCTCAAATGATAACTTCAATTAGATCCACCACGCGCTATGAACAAGAAAGCGATAAGAGCGGATAGCGCGGGAATGCCAAACTCGAGACGAGATCCAAGGTATGGAATTGAAATGTTGGGCCAAGAATGGGGAGAAATCCCAAAAAATCAACCAATTAAGGATCAATCGGGGCATTAACTCGGAGAACAAAGAAAATGCTCAATTTATCGGCCAAAATTGGGTGTCTACAGATGCCCCTCCTTGATATCCGCTTTGCAGGGGAGCGAAATGGAGGTGAAACGAAGGCAAAACGGAGACGACACAGAGTGGTAGTGACGGGGAGATGAAGTGAAAATGCAGTGGAGTGGACTGATAAGTGGATATCAAGGAGAAAAAGACACCCATCACAACCGATAAAAGATAGGAATAATCCAGAAAACTCCGAGCTAACCACAAGATCAAGCTAGCATCAGTGACTCCTGCCTAGAATGATAGGCACGGAACAAAGAAAAGGGAGTTGATCAACCTCTTGCACAAAAGAGGCACCCGCAGTGCGTAGCAACTACGAATTTCACTCAATTAGTGGAATAGACGCGAGCCCGGCGGATCCATCGACGCCATCGTGCGGTTCACAGCTAATGAGTGGATCAAAAGAAGGAGGATAAGTTGAATTGGATTGAAAGGGGATAAGCAAATTCTAGGCAAGGGTCACATCGACCAGCGAGATCCAGTGCTCAACTAGGAGCAATCTTTCAAATTCGGAATGGAATTGAATTTCTTTGTTCGAGGACAAAAGTATTATTTATCCTTAATCGAGAAGAAAACTGGACATTCGTGGATGTAAAAAGACATGATGCGTGCAGGGCTAAAATAAAAGAAATCATTAAAACAAATGCCAAGAAAGGACAAAATATAAGATACTCAAGGATAATATTGTTAAATCAAACAGACTCGGGTCAAGAGTTATCCGCAACCACGATGTGCAAGATGAAGTCCATCGTCCCCAAATGTGTCTGACCTAACGGCCTATCCGACGATTAACTGGCATGTTTCTAGATCATCACTATTTTTGGTAGAGGGGAACTCAAATCCCGAAACATACAGAAAACCAGCCGGTCCTCGAGATGATATAATAATGTAAAATAGCATATAGTAATGCAATAAAGGAAGGGATAAGGAAATACTTACCTGATGGCGTGCCACTTCATTTCTTTTCTTTTCCTGAAATACAATGTTAAGCACAAGTAGAACAACTTCAAGTACGTGTAAGCAGGAGAATGCAAATTTTTATTCATCCACAAGCTGCATTTTCTTTTATTTTCTCCCCCCCTTTCTAATTTCATTTTTCCTTTACTTTGATTATCGCGCTATATATACATAGCGCGACATTGTCGCGCTATGAACATATAGCGCGTCATCTACCCGCAGGTTTTCAAAAACCGCCCCCCCTTCTATTATTTCAAACTCACTCTTTTCCCTCTCCCTACTCCCTCTCTCGCCCTCTCACCAGCCTGAAAGTTCCATTGCCCTAATCCGATGGAAGGAGAAGCCCCTCGACGCTCCAAACGGCGTGCCACCCGCGGCCGTCAAAGATCACACCCGGAGGAAGAGCGAACGCCCCCTCCCGTGGAAGAGAACGCCGACTCGGAGGCGACCGTCTCGGCCCGGCTCGAAGGGGACGAAATGGAGATCCCCCCCGATGAAACCGAAGAGGTTGAAGGTGCCCCAGCGGCCGAGGAAGCAGCGACAGAGCCCGTTGGCGGCGTGGCGGCCCGAAAGCGGCGAGTGGTAAGAAAACCGCCCCAATCTTGTTTTCTTTTGATTTTTTCTTGTTTTCCTTTCAGATGTGATAAAAACGGAAGGGGGGATGCCCTCTCAAATCAAAATGTAGGGCAGAATGCCCATGGATTGAAATTGGGGAATGAGGGGTCGCCCCCTACCTGTAGAAGATGAACGCGCTATATCTTCATAGCGCGTTCTTGAAGAACGCGCTATGTCGATATAGCGCGACAAAGAACAACATGCTAGTTTTTTTCTAGTTTCTGATTTTTCTTTTGTTTGATGAACACAAATTGATGCCTTCTTGCTTTTATGTTGTGTGCAGGGTGTGGAGGGTGCAGTCCGTGCCCGGATTTCATGGACATTGGTTCGGGCCGCCTACTCCGCACTACCGGAGTTTCAACGGGCCCGCCTCCGCCGAATGGGCTTCGGGGAGTTCCTGGAGATCGAGGTGCTGAGAGTGGATGTGGGACTGATAAGGGCTCTGAAAGCCAGATGGGACACAGGATGCAAGGCCTTTCTCTTCCCCTGGGGTCATATGATCCCGACTCTAGAGGATGTCACTCGCATCACCGGGCTGCGAGTGCATGGATCAGCAGTGACGGGCTGTACTTACCCCGACTACCGGGAGATGGCGCGCAGACTGCTAGGTTTGGAATTAGAGGGGACTGGCCGGACCTCGCTAGTGTCGAGGATCGCTTTGTAGGAGAGTCTCGGCTTGTTCCACACACAGAGGGAGGTGGGAGAGAGCTTGATGGCTCATGAGAAGAGGTTAGAGGCTGGAGCCAGAGAGAGTTTACGACTGAGGCTGGGCCCACAGGCAGACATGGAGCTGAGGAGGTTTCTCATCTTGATGATAGGCAAGCTGCTTCTAGCGACCCAGGGTGATGCAGTGAGCTGCCGTTTTCTACCCCTACTGGAGGATCTGGACAGAGTCGGACGGTATGCTTGGGGTGCGGCAGTCCTTGCCCACTTTTTTGACAGCTTCGGCATCTCTTCACTCCAGTCTTCACTCAGGGGGGTTCTACCCTCTACTTCAGGTATCTCTCTAAACCTTAAACTCCAATGCTTAAGTTATGCACTTTTCTCTTATATTGATCACATGAGCTTCATTTTAGGTTTGGAGTTATCTATATCTTCCTACCCTCAGGCGCGCTTGGGAGGATCGGGGAGATCTACTGCCCTTGGCCAGACGATGGACCCCTACACGAGATGGCCGATCTCTGAAGGACCAGGTCACCCATATTCAGGAGATGCTAGACATGATGCCCCACATAGAGGTAAGATTGAATTTTGACATTGAATTGAATTATGAGTGGAATCGAGGGCAATGATAAATTGAATTATGCAGGTGGACTGGACTCCCTACCAGAGGGACATTGGGGTGATGCCTTGGGTGGAGGCGGCCATCCCATACTTTGGGAGAGAGATCTGGTTACATGCCCTCAACCTGGTCGAGCCCCTATATCATAGACTGATCATGAGGACACTAGGGCTCCACCAGGCGGTAGTAGAGTTCCCGACCCAGGTGACGGACCCACGACCTGGGCGACATTTTCGAGGCCTCCAGGGGACAGATGACTGGCGGCAGCGAGCTCGAGAGCAGTTGGCAGATTGGAAGAGGCGCGGCCGAGCAGTCCCTGCGGGAGCGGATTAGATGATGCCTATCTCCAGGCCTACTCCCAGGCATACGACAGCCGAGTCTATCAGAGCGCTCGCGGAAAAGTATGCTTTTAATTTATTTGCACTTCCATTATAAAACCTGGTTATTCAATATGTGACCAACATGTGTTATTGCAGTTTGACACAGAGGGGAGACTGGCCATGGTACAGGGACTCCTTGACTCCACAATCCGGCAGCGTGAGGATCTCCAGCATACCGTTGATGAGTTGGTAAGAACCTGTAATTTAGAATGATTTGGATTTGAATTTTAATTAATGGTAATGCTTTCTTTTCAGCGCGAGGAGCTGGAGGCAGTCCGATCCTAGCACGGCGCGTCATCCTCTACTCAGCCCGTCTGCGACCACACCAAGCTAGAGAGCCAGCTCTCCAGTGCAGTGGCTCGGGCAGAGGCAGCCGAGGCCTCCCTTCAGGAGAGAGTAAGCAATCTTGTTCTTTTAATCTTAGTCTTGGAGATTTATCAATTATCAATTATTGATCAAGATTTTGGATGCAAGAACAGGAGCTGCGCGTGGCAGAAGCAGAGCTGAGGCGCCGAGATGCAGAGGAGCTTCCCCGAGATGTGATAGAGCTACGCGCCCTTCTTGGCATGGAGAGGAGCGAGCGACAGAGGGAGAGGGAGGAGCGAGACAGAGAGCGAGTGGAGCGTGAGCTAGAGAGAGTACAGTTGATTACCAGATTGGGAATGGCTGAGCAGCGTGCGAAGGACGCGGAGGATCGTTATCGGCGAGGGCGTGAGCGGGCCCAGCGCGAGGGATACTCCCGAGCTTACTCGAGTACTGATTATTTAGTTACCTCCTCCGAGCACCAGAGGAGGGAAGATGCTGAGAGGGGAGCACAGGGTGACATGGTTTCAGCTTCTCGGGGACAGATGGCTCCTCCTAGGTCTTCGCGGGGAGGACATGAGGAGGCTGAGAGTTCACGTAGAGGGGGAGACCAGGAGGGTCGAGGGGAGAGCTAGAGAGATTGCTGTATCCACTCTTATTTTGTACTCTTTTGATATGTTATAGTAGAATGAGACAGTCTTTGATACTTGTTGCACTTCTTGTGATTTGTTCTTTACTTTGCGTGCCTCTACAAAAGGATGCCATCAGAAATGTAATTTGATTTTTTTGGATTTTTTTCAAAATACGCAAATTTTTATAAGTTTTTGAAAAGAAATTTTTTTTTGAAATTTTGTTTTGGAAATATATGAATTTTTTTGGAATTTTTGACAATGTTCAATTTTTTTTAGAATTTTAGCAATATTCAAATTTTTATGTGGAATTTTTGGCAATATTCAAATTTTTAGAATCTTAGCAATATTCAAATTTTTATGGAGTTTTTGGCAATATTCAAATTTTTATGGAGTTTTTGGCTTAGACCTTTGCTAATGCAGCATCAATGGATGTTTTAAACCACTGGCTAGGGGTTCTTGTTCCTTCCCCTTTTGCTTAAAACTGCCGAAGGGCGTGTATTGGAGGTGGCGCCCTATAACTGACTGCCCTTGATTAACGGTGCCCCTACCAAGGCCATACTCGAGAAACATTCGGTCTTAGAGGGAGAAGAGAAGAATAATTGGAGATAAGCTTTATCCAGGATGGGAGATGTCGGGACTTGAATTCCTTCCAAGGTGTTTCCCCTCAAAGAGGTAGTCTGTTGTGCCGGGGCTTTGTGCCTTTGATTTTTAGACCCTTGACATGCATACGACCAGGGTTTTCCCTGCGATGACTTTGCCACTCTTGACATGCCATAATTCACAATTTTGCTTTTATCGAAATTTTGACTTGATTTTCGTAATAGCCCTTTTGGCAAGATGTATATCATGAAAACTCATATGAAAACTCATATTGATTTTGGGTCAAGACTGCCCCTATTTGAGACTCCTCTCGTATTGGGGAATACCCTGATTGGGTCATCTCATCCGTCGACCTCTTGCCCCTGCATTCTACCGAGTAAAGAAGAGAAAAGACTTTCAGATATACTCATGGGATGGCCGAAGTAGCAACGACGTCTTACAAAAGGAGCCGGCTAAGGACGCCGTGAAGTGTGTGGAATGCCCAGCTAAGGGTTACCCTTAACAAGCAGGGAGAGAATGTTGAATTCCCAGCGCGGGGTTCTTATTAACCAATGGTGCTGCAAAAGCAAGCCTAAAGACTCTTTTGAGAATGATTTAATTAAACAAAAGCCTAAGATAAAGGTCTAAAACACCACTTTTAATTTTGTTAAGAAGCACTTCATTTTGAAAATCATGCGTGAAGCAATGAGATAATGATGCATAAAAATGCATACTTACGCCAATATGTTACCTTGCAACTTTTATTGAAACAGCTGCCAGATGTGATGTTGATCATTGTAGGATTTGTCCTCTTAAAGGGTTTAAAGTGACTTAACAAGAAGGAGTGGTGCTCAGACCAGACTCAGACGAATAAGGAGAAAAGGAAGAGAGATAAGGGCTAGAACTCCCTCACTAAGGTGCAGAGACCCTGATTACGTGGAACAGTCTACAAGAGAAGCGGAAAATTAAGAGGAGGAGTGAGGACTAAAGCCTCGAAAATAGTGGGAGAAAGGGCAGATGCCCAAGGCGGTGGATGTGGGAGAAGTTGGGTCGGACCCATGATCAGGAGGAATTAGGAGAAGAAATTGATAGATGGAAAGAGGCGGGTCCGGTGGGTCCGGAGATAGAGGAGGAGAATCATGACAGGAGGAATCCGGAGGTTCCGGAGGGATAAAATATCGAGGGACGCGGTGCCCTGGGAAACAATAGGGAAAAAGATGATGGAAAAGGAGGAAAAAATGAAGGATGTGATGTCCCGGAGGAGCAGAAAGTTGAATCGGAAGAAAGATGGAGGGTCCGGAGGTTCCGGGGGAATGGAATTAGAAGGGTCAGGATGCCCCGAAAGAAGATAGAAAGAACAAGATGGAAAATCCGGAGGTTCCGGAGGGGGAAGATACCATGGGACGTGATGCCCAAGGAGAAGAGATAAGAACTCCAGAAAATCCGGACGTGAGGGTATGTAGGGGCGCGATGCCCAAAGAGCAGGATCCGGAGGTTCCGGAGGGAGAAGATACCATGGGACGCGATGCCCAAGGTTAAGAGAAAGATCCGAAGGTTCCGGAATAGTGGAATCAGAAGGGGCGTCATGCCCTAAGAGGAGGGATAAAACACCTAGAGGTTCCAGAGAAATAGCAAGAAAGGGGACGCGATGCCCCGGGGAGAGTGGATTAGAAGAGGATGAAGATGAATAAGATGGGAAATGCGGAAGATCTGGAGGTTCCGGAAGGCGGGGAAGATACGGGTCCGGAAACCCGGGAAAGAAGAAGTGCAAATGTATGCGAATGCAATGCAACAGATGCGATGAATGCATGGATGCAACAGAATGCATGAGAAGCAAAGAATATGAAGAACATGAAGGGTGAGAGGATGAGATCCTCCTCCTTACCCTTGGAGTGACCCATGAAGAAGATGTGATAGATAAGAATGTGGATGAAATAGTGGAAAGCCCTTTGGCACTAAGATAACCGCCCCTCCATGGCAGTGAAAGTGTATAGCCAATTGGCCCAATGGATAAAGCAAGAGCCCATGACGAAGCTTCAATCGTGAATGACAACTCCCTTGAAGAGTGAAAAGTAATAGTGTGAGAGAGTTGAACAGTTGGGATAGGAAGCATTGTATTGCCCAGGTGATGAGGGCATCCCTTGCCCCTCCACATTTTCTCCGGACTCGGATTGTTCGTCGACAAGCGCCATTATGTTAGTCATGTATTTTTGAGTCTAGTCATGTAATCTTCACATTTTATTTGAGTCAATATCATGTAATTTTCCCTTTATTTGAGTCATGTACCTAGGTTAGTGAGTCATTTTCCTAAGTATTGTGTCATTAGGTTGGTTTGTTAGGCTAGTGGGCCCAATTCATTGGGCTTGGCCCAAGGGCACCCCTATCCCTTCGGTTATTTGTCATTGAGTCAAATGTCAGGGACTTTTGTAGAAATGTGGGTTGCCTATATATAGGACCCCATTCCCCTCATTTTGAAGTAATGAACAATTGAATGAAAATTGAAATCCACTTCCAAATCCCACTAGATCTCTCTCTCTCTCACTCTCTCTCTCTCTAAGGGGTCCCCCCTCTCTCTCTCTCTCTCCCTCCACCCCAATTTTCGGAATTTTCTCTCTCCTCCCCATTCACCCCTCATTAAGACCTCTCCCCTTCCCCATACACCCATTTAACTCCCCCCCAACCCAAGGTGGCATCCTCCAATCCACACCCCACCTCCCAACCCCCAACTACCCAACACCACTTCCTAAGCACCCCTTCCTCTCCCCAAGGTTGAAGGGGCTCTTCCCTAAGCCCAAATTCAAATTTCCCTCTCCCTAGGGCAGTGCCCTTCCATCTCCCCACCTCCCAAACCACCCAAAGTCGCAGCCCCCCTTCCCCATACCAGCCAAGTTCACCCTCCACCTCTTACTCTCTTGGCCATCCCCTTCCCCACCCCCTCATCTTCTTCTCATTCAGCCTCTGTTTCAGGCAGCAGAGTTGCAGCGACTTGCAGAGGCAGCCACGACCGTCTCTCAAAGATTCAGGTGGCAAGGCCTACATTTCTGGAATCGTCATCGAGATAGCTTTCCAACGGTGGTGGTCTCGCCGGCTTCCGAGTTCGGAGCTGTCCGGAGGAGCGTCATCTTCAACGACTGCGCAATCTGTCCCAGACTGAAGACCAGAGCGATCTTGGAAGCTGTTCTGCGGTCAACCTTGGAGGAATTCGAGCACACTTCCTTCTACAAAATTCTTCTTCGTCTAGTCCTCCATCAGTAGCAGAAAGAACGATGCCAATCGCCTGCCCGAGCTATTTGTTCTGAATTATTTCGTCGGAGTGTGCAGTCTGCCACCAGTGGACTCAGGTTTGACCTGTCTTCATTTATCTGGCCACCATTCTCATCTCCGACCTCGGATTGTGGCCCCGTCAACTTCTGCTCGAAGCTACTCCGACCACGATCGCGTCACCGCCAGTTTCGTTCAATTTGAAGTTCGGGAGCGACCGCAGCGCCTTCTGCAATCCACTGCATCAGTTCTGCATCAGTCCGAAGCAGAGTGTTGCTGTCCTGCTCCAGTCGCCGGTCCGATCAGCCCCGAGGTCCAGAGCTTCCCAAAAAATTCAGGCATCATCCTCTGTCAGTTGGGAAACTTTTGGCGCAGGTTTCGTCAAGATCTGAGCTCTGTGGAATTTGTGGCAGTGACATCACCGGCCCCCTGTCCAACAATTCTGAAGGTTGGCAGAACCGGCGGGGATCGGCAAATCGGGTTTCCTTAGCATAAGTCCCCACCCCGCTTGGCCGGCTGAAGGCCCCTCCCTGCGTGGAGGTAGTATTGGATGTAATAAGATTAATCCCCACCCCAAGATCACCCCTCCTGCGAGAGGTGTAGTGGTGTAATCTTTCCATTTCAGGTTGAAGCGACACCGACGCGGCGTGCGGGTGCATACCCTCGCCTCCCCGCTCGCCCCCGTCTCCGGCCGGAGTCGGCGTCTTCACGCCGGCTAGGTGAGCTCCTGAACATCTCTCATTGCTGTAATGGACTTGCTTAGCTTAGTATTGCTATAGTTACTCCGTCGGCGGTAAGAGAGTGTCCGATTTTAAATTGCTACCCAAATTGAGTGACCACCGCGGGCGAGTTGTGAGAGCATCCACTTAACCCACACCCTTGGTGTGTTGGCCGCCCATGATTTGGGCATCCTAGGCCCATTTGGGGTTCTCCCCAAGCTAGCCAACCATTGGAGCCTCAAGGTCCCGCCTCGGACCCTCTCCAACATCGCCTAGTCGCCATCGGGCACTAGTGTGCGCCATACGGGTGAGCTCGCTAGTGTGAGTCCGCTGCTCAAACTTGAATGCTTGCAAAATAGGTCCATAGGTGGTGTCACATCAAGTGGTATCAGAGCAAGTTCACAACTTGTCTCTATCAAGTTGGTCCTAGGGCATGTCTATGCATTTAGAGTCTTCAAGTGCATCACTCTTGTCCCCTAGTATGGCCACCTCATATCGACCTTACCAATCGGCCCACTCCATAAGTCCAAGCCACCAAGAGATGCCTACCACTAACACCCATAACTTCCCTGGCCATGTCAACTACTTCATGAAAGCCTTGACCTATGCCAATGAGCGGCTTGATAACATATCGGGCCGACTCAACCAACTTGGAGAAAATAGGCCCGCCCCAAGGACGGACGATAGGATGGTCCCTTTCCCACTTCCCACCTTTGATGGAACCTCTCCTAGAGAATATTTAGATTGGGAAGCTACAATGGACCAATACTTCACTTGGTATCATATGTCCGAGGATGAAAAGGCATTGGTTGCCAAAATGCAACTTACCAAACGGGCAGAAACTTATTGGATGCAAATTGTCGGGCTAAAGGTACTTAGAAGGGAAACTCCCATCACCACTTGGAAGGACATGAAGGAGCAACTTAGGGCTAGATATGTTTCCCCCTCATACTCAAATCACCAAGACCTAAGGAGCACTTCAACTCCTTCATCCCCACCTAGCCAACCCATGACCCTAATTCCCCATTCCACATCACTTCCCACCTATCCTACCCCAACCACCACACCAGCACCCTACCTACAAACTCCCACCACAACCATATGTCCACAAACCCAATTGGACCCCGTGTCCACCCATCCACCGAGGCCCATAATGGCCACCACCCCCAAACCCAAAACCCCTCACCAAACCCATACCCCACAAGCCCCCTTGACCACCACCACAAACCCACCATCATCCCCAAAAAGGGACACATCTCCCAAAACAAATCAACCCAAAATCCCTCACCCAACCCACCTCCCGCTTCCTACACCAATCTTTCCCCAACCTAGGCCTCCTCTACTTCCCCTTCCTATCCCAACCCAAGCCCATGCTTGTTCACCACCCCGGGTGTGTCATACGCTAGCTATCACCAAACCACCCCCCATAGATCCCCCTACTCCATTAGCAATAGAAGTTGCAACCCACACACCCACCCAAGTGGAGAAGGATGCCCATCCGGATCCACCTCCCAACATAGAGGAAATCCAAAGGCCAAACAACTCACACACCTCTAGCCTAGCTCCTCTAGAGACACCCAACCTCACCATAGGTAAGTCCATACTCCAATGGCTCAAGAAAGGTTTCACCATTCCTAGTTCACAACCATGCCACCTACCCATGGGATATCAATCCCAAATCATTCCCATTCAGCCACATGTCACTTATCAAACTTCCTATTGTGTGGAAGATTTGGGAGACTTAGTGAACTACCTACATTGGCAAATTCACTTGACCAATATGCTAGCCATGAGACCGTCCGAAACTAACACCATTAGCCTAGCATATCCCACCATTGGCTCCATCACTTCCATCTACACTAATGGCCAAGTTACTAGTGAGATCATCCTCCTTCTTCCCATGGAGGAAGAACCTATCCTATTCCACTCCCCAACCATAGAGATCCCAAGTGCTTTGATCGGCCAACCCATTAGCAACTTTGGCCCAATTATTGAGGAGGAGGACTCACCATTCGAGGACCTTGAGAGCATAGAGTACCCCTACCAAGGTGACCCTTACCATGATCCCTTTAACCCTTTTCTATGGGAGCCTAGATCTCCATGTAACCCACTCACCTTATTCACCACCCACCCTTTCCTACCCCCACCCACCATGTTGGGCCAAGCCCACCTCATCCATGACCCAGGTTACACCATAGGAATCATGACCTTAGGCAACACCCGCCTAGAGATCAAGAAGGTGCCCCACCCTATATCCACCTACCTAGATCCCTTCGACCCTTTTGAGTGGAAGCTCAAAGACCACCCCACCATCCCACATGAGGAAGTCATCTTTGGGAAAGGAATTCATATGTCTTGGCACATCACACCGCTTGGCATGATTAGTCCGTCGGGTACATTCATCCATATCACCCACATGTCAAGAAGAAAACATGAGTGGTCAATATTTGGTTGTAATGGTCCACCATCATTCATCATAAATCTCAAGCATGTTAGGAGCATTCATGGATGTCCGGGTCCTCCAACATTCATCACACTCACTCACAAGAGGGACACCTATGGATGCCCCGGTCCTCCCAAATCCTTCAAAGTCTTCATAACATCAATGCATGATAGGTCTATATGTGGTTGTCCTGGACCCCCTTTGCATACCATACATTGTCAACTCACACCGCATCATAGTACATGGCATATGCATTCAAGCAAGTATCAAGCAACAAGCGGTGGGATTCACAAGAAACGAGCACAAACTCCTAAGCACCACTTTGAGTTCCAAGTTGACAACTTGGCGATGATGGCTTTGGAGTGGCTCTACTTTAGGGTCACCTCCAATCTGAGGGCACGAGGACTTGGACCTTGCCAAGTTCCGAGTGGCTTTGGCAACCAAGCTTATGGGTTGAACTTTCAAAAGGGTTTTGGGATTCTCCCCATTTCTCATGTGGCGGATCCAGCACGCTCTAAGGGCACCGCGGTGGATCCTAGTGAGTGCCTCGAACTTACACCTACCCTTGTGAGAGACACCCTCGGAGTGCCACCACAAATAGCCTGAGAGCCCGACGTGAGCACACAGCGGCAATACTAGGCAAGCAAGATCCCATCGCCAGCATGAGGGTATGACCAAGCCACTTTGTCGAGCTGAAGCGCCGTTCCCCGACTATGGTCGCGGGTTGAGTATGGAGATCGTGGATCACCCAGAGCCGCAGTTCGATGTACTACTTCCCTGGTGGACCCATACTCGACGGGGTCGAGTTTTCCCCACCCCGGGGGTATGATGAGGGCATCCCTTGCCCCTCCACATTTTCTCCGGACTCGGATTGTTCGTCGACAAGCGCCATTATGTTAGTCATGTATTTTTGAGTCTAGTCATGTAATCTTCACATTTTATTTGAGTCAATATCATGTAATTTTCCCTTTATTTGAGTCATGTACCTAGGTTAGTGAGTCATTTTCCTAAGTATTGTGTCATTAGGTTGGTTTGTTAGGCTAGTGGGCCCAATTCATTGGGCTTGGCCCAAGGGCACCCCTATCCCTTCGGTTATTTGTCATTGAGTCAAATGTCAGGGACTTTTGTAGAAATGTGGGTTGCCTATATATAGGACCCCATTCCCCTCATTTTGAAGTAATGAACAATTGAATGAAAATTGAAATCCACTTCCAAATCCCACTAGATCTCTCTCTCTCTCACTCTCTCTCTCTCTAAGGGGTCCCCCCCTCTCTCTCTCTCTCTCCCTCCACCCCAATTTTCGGAATTTTCTCTCTCCTCCCCATTCACCCCTCATTAAGACCTCTCCCCTTCCCCATACACCCATTTAACTCCCCCCCAACCCAAGGTGGCATCCTCCAATCCACACCCCACCTCCCAACCCCCAACTACCCAACACCACTTCCTAAGCACCCCTTCCTCTCCCCAAGGTTGAAGGGGCTCTTCCCTAAGCCCAAATTCAAATTTCCCTCTCCCTAGGGCAGTGCCCTTCCATCTCCCCACCTCCCAAACCACCCAAAGTCGCAGCCCCCCTTCCCCATACCAGCCAAGTTCACCCTCCACCTCTTACTCTCTTGGCCATCCCCTTCCCCACCCCCTCATCTTCTTCTCATTCAGCCTCTGTTTCAGGCAGCAGAGTTGCAGCGACTTGCAGAGGCAGCCACGACCGTCTCTCAAAGATTCAGGTGGCAAGGCCTACATTGCTGGAATCGTCATCGAGATAGCTTTCCAACGGTGGTGGTCTCGCCGGCTTCCGAGTTCGGAGCTGTCCGGAGGAGCGTCATCTTCAACGACTGCGCAATCTGTCCCAGACTGAAGACCAGAGCGATCTTGGAAGCTGTTCTGCGGTCAACCTTGGAGGAATTCGAGCACACTTCCTTCTACAAAATTCTTCTTCGTCTAGTCCTCCATCAGTAGCAGAAAGAACGACGCCAATCGCCTGCCGAGCTATTTGTTCTGAATTATTTCGTCGGAGTGTGCAGTCTGCCACCAGTGGACTCAGGTTTGACCTGTCTTCATTTATCTGGCCACCATTCTCATCTCCGACCTCGGATTGTGGCCCCGTCAACTTCTGCTCGAAGCTACTCCGACCACGATCGCGTCACCGCCAGTTTCGTTCAATTTGAAGTTCGGGAGCGACCGCAGCGCCTTCTGCAATCCACTGCATCAGTTCTGCATCAGTCCGAAGCAGAGTGTTGCTGTCCTGCTCCAGTCGCCGGTCCGATCAGCCCCGAGGTCCAGAGCTTCCCAAAAAATTCAGGCATCATCCTCTGTCAGTTGGAAACTTTTGGCGCAGGTTTCGTCAAGATCTGAGCTCTGTGGAATTTGTGGCAGTGACATCACCGGCCCCCTGTCCAACAATTCTGAAGGTTGGCAGAACCGGCGGGGATCGGCAAATCGGGTTTCCTTAGCATAAGTCCCCACCCCGCTTGGCCGGCTGAAGGCCCCTCCCTGCGTGGAGGTAGTATTGGATGTAATAAGATTAATCCCCACCCCAAGATCACCCCTCCTGCGAGAGGTGTAGTGGTGTAATCTTTCCATTTCAGGTTGAAGCGACACCGACGCGGCGTGCGGGTGCATACCCTCGCCTCCCCGCTCGCCCCCGTCTCCGGCCGGAGTCGGCGTCTTCACGCCGGCTAGGTGAGCTCCTGAACATCTCTCATTGCTGTAATGGACTTGCTTAGCTTAGTATTGCTATAGTTACTCCGTCGGCGGTAAGAGAGTGTCCGATTTTAAATTGCTACCCAAATTGAGTGACCACCGCGGGCGAGTTGTGAGAGCATCCACTTAACCCACACCCTTGGTGTGTTGGCCGCCCATGATTTGGGCATCCTAGGCCCATTTGGGGTTCTCCCCAAGCTAGCCAACCATTGGAGCCTCAAGGTCCCGCCTCGGACCCTCTCCAACATCGCCTAGTCGCCATCGGGCACTAGTGTGCGCCATACGGGTGAGCTCGCTAGTGTGAGTCCGCTGCTCAAACTTGAATGCTTGCAAAATAGGTCCATAGGTGGTGTCACATCACCAGGGGTTGTGGCGTATATGGAGTGTTGAATAGAATAGGCATTCGCCCCTTGTATGGAAGAAAAGGTTCAAGATTTGAAAGTTGGAACAAGAGGTGCCCTTCCCGGCCTATGGGCACAAGCCTACATGGCATCAAAGCTTGACATTCTCTCTTAGTGAGCAGTAGCGGCGACTTGGCCTCTTCGACCATGCTTGGCACAACAACCCGGATCGGCATCCGGCATACAAACTCTTGCATCTTGAATAGCATGGCCATGGCCAAATCTTTCTTTCCCGGCTCTTGATCATCTTCGGCACAAGTATTTACAGAAGGACGCCCGTTCCGAGTAGTAAAGGGGGGTGAAGCGGAGGTGGAAGGTTCCATGGATGGTGGAGGTGAAAGGGTGAGTGGAAGCAAAGGTTCAAACACGTTGAGCTTCTCCCTTTGCTCGGAAGCAGTCGGGGTTGGCTCGAGTGCAAAAAAGGGTGAACCTTGCTCAGGACTAGCCACAGGTAAGGGTAAAGGGTTAAGTAATGGGATAGGGGTCATAGGCATAGTGGACAGCTGAGGTGGCGAACAAAGAGGAGGTGTAATGGAAGGCTTGGCGAAGACTGGCGTAATGGAGGGTAATGGAGGTTCGGTGTAGGCCGGTGGAGTGGAGGCTATTCGAGTGGTTACGGGAGGGGTGAACGGAGAAGGTTTAGTGTGTTGAAAATGCCGGATGGGGCGAGAGGTGTTAGGGATAGGAGACATGTCTTGGTGCAACGACATGGGTTATTGGAGTATTGACCCATCGTCGTAACACCAATTAGTCTCATAAACGGGGAATGTATTGGGGACAGTGGCTTCGTCCTGAGCAGGGTGTTCATCAAGCGGTAGTGGAGGGAGAGGGAAGCGAAGGAAACTCGGAAGGGGTGCCTGCATAGCTTCATCATTGTGCGCCTCAGATTCTTCAATTACCGGTTCTTCATCAGCCGGTTCAAGTGGACACCGTAGTGGGGGCGTATATGTGGGTGGAGGAGTGTAATGGTATTGTGAATGTGGAGATGGAGGGCCATATGAATGAGTGGGGTGAATGGGTGGAGGGCGGACAGTGTCCACTTGAACGTTGAAATCTACCGGCTCTTGCTTGCTTGAAATGCCGATGCCGTAATTGTCTCTCCTGTCCTTCCAATCTTTCTCCATCTTTGTAATGTCGTTCAGAGCGGCGTGGAGGGGATTGACTGGCGTAGGAGGAGGGGGCCGTGGGCTCGTGACCCTCTTTAATTGTTCCTCCAACGAAGTGACTTTGTCGAGAAGAGTTTGTTGGAGAGGTGTGACTTGAGCAACAGAGGGTTGGCAGGGCCTGGAAGGAGGGGCCGCATAAGAAGGCCGTGGAAGGGAATTAATGGGCCGACCCATAGAAGGACCCAGATGGGTCGGGTTGCAAGGAATAAATAGGCCTTGGGGCCGTGATGGAGGAGGAATAGAAGGAGGTGGGCATTGGACCACCCGAGGAGAAGTGTGAATAGGAGATGGGTGATGGGCCACCCGAGTAGGAATGTGAATAGAAGAGGGAAGGGGGTGATGGGCCACCCGCGTAGGATTTGAAGGAGGATGAGATGAATGAGATGCACCCTCAACAACGGCCTTAAGGGCTTGGATTTGTTGAGGGGTGAGATGATCTAATGCATGCAAGATCTGGGAGACCTTCTCATCGTTGGGAGGAGACGGTCCCGTAGGAGTAGTGGCTCGCGATTGAGGCGAGGGACCATGAGATTGGATATTGCCCATGGGTCGAGCAAAACCATAAGAATGAGGACATGGTCCCTTGAAAATATGGTGAGAATTATGACGAACATGTTGAAATTGAGGAGTATAAGATGTGCTAGGTTGTGCATCCTCATTAATATTAAACATGTTATTTTGTCGATCAAGGTAAGCCATTATGCAATCAAAGTTCGAACAAAACAATTTGCAAAGAATCACACAAGTTGGAATGATTACCGTTGATTTCTTTTATTTGAACCTTGGTGAATTAATGATTTTTAACAAATTGATGTGATCACTCAAGTGATGAACCTAGTTTCAAATGTGATTTTCTCCGGTGCCAACTAGGAACACTCTCTCACCATGTATAGGCCAACTAAACTCGGGACTTCAAAGGTACAACCTGCCCGGCGTCCGTGAGAGAATCCACAGGTGCGGGGACTTACGGAGGTCTTGGAAAAGGAATTTCCGGTCCAAAGAGACGGAATGCTCAATGGAGGGTTGTTCCAATTCCAAGAATGGTGTGTGGAATCCTAGTGTAGAGAGAGGAGGTCTCTCAAACCAAATGCAAAGATGAATGCCATGCTATGCAAGAACATCTAAACTAGAACTGATAAATAAAATAAAATATGTAAGTACACAGCAAGAAATATACAAGATGCCACCAGAGATGAACCCCAACAGAAGGTGTACCTGAGAATACCTTCAGGTGATGAACGCACTATATGTCCCCAGCGCGATCTACAGAAAGCGCTATGGACACATAGCACGATAAGCGACAATGGGGAAGGGCTCAAAAATCAAATAAACACACACACTGATGTATTGACAAGCATGCAACTAGAAGCACGAACGTGGTAGCACAAAAAGTCCCACCGTGATCGCCAATTTGTGGATCATGAATTTATGATTACCCCCTTAAAATTGATGATTTGTTATTTAGCAAGATAATCTAGCAAGATAAAAGCGCTAAAGTCGATGATAAAAAAGGGGGTGAAACATGCATTAATAAGATCCGTGATCGCCACTGAGGCCAGAAACATGCCAAGTAATAAGAATATTAAGATGGGAACATGTTACATACCTCAGAAATTCATGAGAGCCAACTATAGGCCGGGATATGAACGCGCTATATCGTCCTAGCGCATTCTTCAGGTCGCGCTAGGAACATCCATCGCGATATCAGACAGGAAGCGGGCTTGTTCGGATTCGTTCCTTCCTTGCTCCAAGGCCGGCCAAGGTGCAAGGGCTCCACGTATTAGTCTTCTAGTGCCTGCAAGCAATCATAAACAACAAACAAAAGGCCCATTAGATCGAGGTTTTAGTAGAATCTGCCCCTATTCTTAATCAAAAGCATGCAAACGGGGGGCTCGATTACCTGGGGGTTTGGTGGTTTTTAAACCCCTATGGATGGGCAAAAGATAGGTGTGGTGTGTGTATATGCATGTATTTCATAAGAGGAGTGTTTTGAAATCAACATGTAATGCTATGCAAAGATTAAAATTTTTAGATTGGGGAAAGGAAAAGAAGAAAAAGGAATAACATGAAAAGGGCCCCTAAATACTCCCTTGGATGTGCGAGAAGCGAGGATCTATTGATCTGGCACGAAGAACTTCCTCCTCCTCATTAATATCTCGAGTGGCATCCCCCGAGAACGACGGCCAAAGGGTTCAATTTATAGGAAAGAGGTCAAAAAGCACCCTAGGTCGGAGTTCAATTCAATCTGACGATTTGGCGGCTTAAATTGAGGTAATCTTGCCGATTAATGAGGGGGAAAGGTTCCTGCTAGGTTTAGAAACCTTCCTGGATAAGAGACACAATCAGAAGCTTACCAAATAAGGACTCTGAGTCGAAAGAAGGGAGTCCGGTTCGGAAAGGGCTCTGCTTGATAACGCGCTATACTTCCATAGCGCGTTCATGAAGAACGCGCTATGACGATATAGCGCGATAATTAAAGGCCCACGAAATGATTTAAAAAAGGAGAAATATCCTTTGGGCAGCAATTTAATCAAATGTTAATTGAGAATAACATCCAAAGTGGATGCTACAATGATCAAACGTCAAGCAATAACAACTTCTCAAATGATAACTTCAATTAGATCCACCACGCGCTATGAACAAGAAAGCGATAAGAGCGGATAGCGCGGGAATGCCAAACTCGAGACAAGATCCAAGGTATGGAATTGAAATGTTGGGCCAAGAATGGGGAGAAATCCCAGAAAATCAACCAATTAAGGATCAATCGGGGCATTAACTAGGAGAACAAAGAAAATGCTCAATTTATCGGCCAAAATTGGGTGTCTACAGGAGTGAGGCAATCAACTCGCCCCCTGAAGTTGCTGGCAAGGTAAACTTGTTGGCAGAACAGTGCATGCACCCATTATCAGCCGAACAAGAAATTTCTGGCAGAACTCAAATAAGTCAAGATGAAGGGATCGAGGTCCTCGACCTTGAAGATGATATACCAGACTTTGTCGACCTCCAGCCTGCACCCCCTGAGATAGAAGACGGGGGTCAAGCAACAGTCGATGAACTGATAGAAGTCAACTTGAGAGATGAGGATGACCCCAGGCCAACCTTCCTTAGCGCCCAATTATCTACCGAAGAACGGGGAATGTATATCCAGCTGCTACAAGAATATCAGGACTGCTTCGCCTGGACCTACAGGGAGATGCCGGGACTAAGCCCCTCGGTCTCACAGCATGAGCTGACCATAAACTCTGGGGTAGAGACAGTGAAACAGCCCCCTAGGCATATGAGGCCAGTGCTCATCACTCAAATATGCAAAGAGGTCGACAAGCTGATTGATGTGGGTTTCGTCGAGGAAAATCAATATACCACGTGGTTGGCTAACATCGTGCCCGTGAAGAAGAAGAATGGACAGATCCGGATATGTGTTGACTTCCAGGATCTGAATAAAGCCAGCCCTAAAGATGACTTTCCAGTGACGATAACGGAGGTCATGATAGATGCAACCACGGGTTATGAGGCCCTATCATTCATGGATGGGTCATCTGGCTACAACCAGATATGGATCGCGGAATGTGACCGGATCCACACTGCCTTCCGGACACCCAAAGGCATTTATCACTACAAAAGAATGCCGTTCGGATTAAAGAACGCCGGCGCAACTTATCAGCGGGCGATGACTAGAATATTTGATGAGCTGCTTTACCATAAGGTCGAGTGCTACATAGATGACCTAGTAGTCAAGACCAAAGAGAAAGAAGACCATCTGCAGGACCTCTGAGGCATTTTCCAGAGGCTAAGGCAGTATGAATTAAAGATGAACCCTATGAAGTGCGTGTTCGGAGTCTCGAGCGGAAAATTCTTGGGTTTCATTGTCAGGTATCGGGGAATTGAAATAGACCCCGCAAAGATCAAAGCGATTCAAGAGTTACCCTCGCCAAGGAATCTCTCCGAGTTAAGATCTCTTCAGGGCCACCTGGCATACGTCAGGCGGTTTATATCCAACTTGTCGGGGCGGTGCCACCCCTTTCATAAACTGATGATGAAGGACGTTCCCTTCTATTGGGACGAGCAATGCCAGCTAGCCTTCGATAGACTGAAAGATTACCTGAAAACCCCTCCAGTGCTGGGTGCGCCAGTGAAAGGACAACCGCTGATCCTCTACATAGCAGCCACACACAATTCTCTGGGGGCAATGCTAGCCCAGAATAATGAAGAAGGAAAAGAACAAGCCCTCTACTATCTCAGCCGAAGAATGGTCAGAACTGAGGAAAGGTACACTTACATCGAGAAGATCTGCCTGGCATTGGTCTTCGCGGTCAAGAAGTGGCGGCACTACATGCTGTCGCACGAAGTTAAGCTGATTTCTAGGGAGGATCCGCTTAGATACATCATGTCTCAGCCGGCCCTCAAAGGCCGCCTAGGCAAATGGGCGGTGATTCTTATGGAGTACGACATCTCCTATGTACCGCAAAGGGCCGTCAAGGGCTAAGCTATTGTAGACTTCTTTGCTGAACATCCAGTACCCGAAGACTGCCCTCTGGAACCAGAGCTTCCTGAAGATGAGACTTTGGAGGTCAGCCAGGTGCGGCCCTCCCTATGGCATCTGTATTTTGATGGTGCCTCCAGAATTGACACCACAGTGACGGGATCGGCCAGAGTCCGCGCAGGAGCAGGCATAGTCTTGAAGTCCCCGGAAGGGGAAGTCATACACACATCCTGCTCAATAAACAAGCCTTGCACAAATAATGAAGCAGAATATGAAGCCCTCATAATCGGGCTACAGATTGCTCTATCCTTGGGGATTCAAATGCTAGAGGCATTCGGGGACTCCATGCTGGTTACAAAACAATTGGAAGGGGAGTTTGAGGTACAAAAGCAGGAGCTCGTCCCTTACTACCTTCTGGCCCTGCGCCTAATGACAAGATTCTACTTCATTAGCATCAAGCACATCAACCGGGGGCAGAATGCTCAAGCCGATGCCCTCGCAAAGCTGGCAAGTTCCTTGGCGGTCCGGCCTAATACGAGCCTGAATATAACAGTCATCAACCGGCGGTAGGTGTCCAACCTGATAGAAGCTCTAGCCGGTGAACAAGCCGATGAAGTAGCAGTTGCTGAAGCAGTCCAGTAGCCCGACTGGCGGGAATACCTCTTGCATTGGTTTCAACACCAACAGCTTCCGAAGGTGAAAGAACAGAGAATGAAACTCCTGAGAGTCAAAGATTCTTATGAGATGAGGAATGGGACATTGTTCTGAATAATGGCAGATGCCCAGAAAAAGGTATTACTTCGATGCTTGTCTCCAGGGGAAGCCAGGTAGGTGATGCAAGAAGTCCATCTCGGATCAGCCGGGACGCACCAGGCCGGTCCGAAAATGAAAATCAAGATAAAGAAATTGGGTTATTATTGGCCCACTATGTTTGATGATTGCTGCAAGTTCACCAAGGCTTGTCAGAAATGTCAAGAGCACGCCAATGTGTCAAGAAGACCTCTAGTGCCTCTACATCCCACCTTACCAAGCTGGCCATTTGCCCAGTGGGGTACAGACGTGGTGGGGCCACTACCAGCATCTTCATCTGGGTGCAAATACATCTTAGCGGCTACGGATTACTTCTCCAGATGGGCGAAGGTAGTAGCACTAAAAGAAGTCACGGGAGAATTAGTTGCGAGATTCTTCCGGCAGAATGTAAGATTTCGGTTCGGGATTCCCAGCCGAATCATCTCCGACAACGGCAGCCACTTCAGAAATCAGAAGGTTTATCAGCTAGCTGACAAATACAAGATTGATTGGAGAACATCGTCTCCCTACTATCTTTAGGCCAACGGGCTTGCAGAGGCATTTAACAAGACGCTATGCACTCTGCTGGCAAAAATTGTCAGGACTGACAGAAGAGATTGGGAAGAAAGAATGTATGAGGCACTGTGGGCTTACCGCACGGTCTACAAGACCCCTACCGGCTGCTCACCCTACTCCCTCGTATATGGGTCAGAGGCCGTGGTGCCGATTGAGCTGGAAATCCCCTCATTACGAGTCGCCATCCAGCATGGATTGGTGGGCGACGAGCAGGTCAATGTAGAAAGAAGATTAGAAGAGCTCGCCGAGCTTGAAGGAAAGCGCCTCCGGGCGCAACAGATTATTCAACTCTATCAAGCCCGCATGGCCCGTGCTTTTGATAAGCTGGTCAAAGGACGGAAGTTTAAAAGGGGGTGACCTGGTGATGGTTAAAAGAAGAGAGGTGATGGCCTTCAACCCCAAGGGGAAGTTGATTGAAAACTGGGTCGGACCGTATGTCATCCACCGAGTATATGAAGGGGGTGCATACATCCTTACGGATCACAAAGGAGTCATCCAATTCTCTCTCCTTAATGGGAAGCACCTAAAGCTGTATCACACGGTTCAACCGGCGCTCCCCGAATGATCTACCTTCACTCTTGGTCTAGTGGCACTCCGCCCCAACCAAGCTACCCTCACCCTTGGTCTAGTGGCACTCCGCCCTGACCAAGCTACCTTCACCCTTGGTCTAGTGGCACTCCGCCCCAACCAAGCTACCCTTATCTTGGTCTAGTGGCACTCCGCCCTGATCGAGCTATCCTTCCTTGGTTTAGTGGCACTCTGCCCTGATCGAGCTACTCTTATCTTGGTCTAGTGGCGTTCCGCCCTAGCCGAGCTACCCTTATCTTGGTCTAGTGGTACTCCGTCCAAGCCGATCTACCCTTATCTTGGTCTAGTGGCACTCCGCCCTAATCGAGCTATCCTTATCTTGGTTTAGTGGCACTCCGCCCTGATCGAGCTACTCTTATCTTGGTTTAGTGGCACTCCGCCCTGATCGAGCTAACTCTTATCTTGGTCTAGTGGCGTTCCGCCCTGATCTGCTACCTTATCTTGGTCTAGTGGCATTCCGCCCAGATCGAGCTACCCTTATCTTGGTCTAGTGGCACTCCGCCCTAACTGAGCTACCCTTATCTTGGTTTAGTGGCACTCTGTCCTAGCCGAGCTACCCTTATCTTGGTCTAGTGGCACTCCGCCCTGATCGAGCTACCCTTATCTTGGTTTAGTGGCACTCCGCCCTAACTAAGCTACCCTCACCCTTGGTTTAGTGGCACTCCGCCCCAACCAAGCTACCCTCACCCTTGGTCTAGTGGCACCTCCGCCCTGATCGAGCTACCTCCGCCCTTGGTCTAAAGGCACTCCGCCCTGACCGAGCTACCTTCACTCTGGGTCCAATGGCTCTTGGTCTAGTGGCACTCCGCCCTGATCGAGCTACACTTACCCTGGGTCTAGTGGCACTTTGACCTGGCCAGACTCGCATAATCCATACATCATTGCCATTACGGGCCCTACGCCCGAATCGGCACAAATCTATCCTTTGCATTAGCATTACCTTCTTGCTAACGAATAAACCCCTTGTTCGGCGCAAGACTCTGTGTCCTAGCCAACCCCCATACATCATTGCCATTACGGGCCCTACGCCCGAATCTGCACAAGTCTATCCTTTGCGTTAGCATTACCTTCTTGCAAACAAATAAACCCCTTGTTCGGCGCAAGACTCCGTGTCCTAGCCAACCCCCCATACATCATTGCCATTACGGCCCTACGCCCGAATCGGCACAAATCTATCCTTTGCGTTAGCATTACCTTCTTGCTAACGAATAAACCCCTTGTTCGACGCAAGACTCCGTGTCCTAGCCAACCCCTGTACATCATTGCCATCATGGGCCCTATGCCCGAGTTGGCATAAATCTACCCTTTGCGTTAGCATTACCTGCTTGCTAACGAATGAATCCCTTGTTCGGCGCAAGGCTTCGCGTTCTAGCCGACCCTGTTAACATCCTTCCGCTACATGAGTTTAAAAAAAAAAGAAGAAAGAAGAGTAGAAAGAGAAAAATGGGGTTAAAAATAAAGATACCCCGCCAGACTTGCTCCTATATTAGGACAAGTGCAAAAATGGCTATAACCCAGGTGTGGCGAAAACCCGAAAGGGCGCTTCAGGCAAAATCGGGTACCCCGCCACATGAAAACCCGAAAGGGCGCGTGGGCAAAAGCAAGAGGGGGCTGGCTTCGGCGAAAACCCGAAAGGGCGCTTAAGTCGGTAAAGTGTAATTTTTTAAAAAAAAATCTTTTATTTTTCCCCCCGATGAAACTCCAAAAAGGACAATCATCAAAAGTCCCACCGGAGATCCTCTAACAAACCATGTTCGACCCTCGTCATCATCGGCGAGATCGGTCGATCTCTACCCCTAACTTGGACCTTCCGTCCTTGTTAATAATCCTACCTTTTGCTTCGGCATGTGACCTATGCTGATGAATAAACCCATGTTCGACCCTCGTCATCATCGGCGAGATCGGTCGATCTCTACCCCTAACTTGGACCTTCCGTCCTTGTTTAATAACCTACATTTGCTTCGGCATGTAACCCTGCTGATGAATAAACCCGTGTTCGACCCTCGTCATCATCGGCAAGATTGGTCGACCTCTACCCTTAACTCGGATCTTACGTCCTTGTTAATGAACCATGTCCTTTGCTTCCACATTTAACCAGTGTCGACGAACTAAACCAAGATTCAACCCTTGTCATCATCGGTAAGGCCAGTCGGCATTCTAGCAGTCAAGTTCTTTTGTACTCCACAAAAAAAAAGAGAGAAAAAAAGAAAAAAATGGGGTTAAAAATAGAGATACCCCCGCCAGGCTTGCTCCTATATTAGGACAAGTGCAAAAATGGCTATAACCCAACTGTGGCGAAAACCCGAAAGGGCGCTGCAGGCAAAATCGGGTACCCCGCCACATGAAAACCCGAGAGGGCGCGTGGGCAAAAGTAAGAGGGGGCTGGCTTCGGCGAAAACCCAAAAGGACGCTTAGGTCAGTAATGTGAATGAAAGATATAAACGAATGAGGAATAGTGATGGTCCATCCTCCGTCCTGAAGACCCTTACAGGGTCGAGGCGGAGTCTTCATCCAATGTCCCACCTATATGTATCTATTTTCTAACCCTTTTCGACCCTTGTCACCATCGGCAAGATCGGTCGCTACCCTTTCTGGTCCTTGTCACCATCGGCAAGACCGTCTACCCTTTTTTTCGGGACCCTTTTGTCACCATCGGCAAGACCGGTTACCCTTTCGGTCCTTGTCACCATCGGCAAGACCGTCTACCCTTTCCGGTCCTTGTCACCATCGGCAAGACCGTCTACCTCTTCGACCCTTGTCACCATCGGCAAGATCAGTCGCTACCCTTTCCGATCCTTGTCACCATCGGCAAGACCGTCTACCTTTTCGACCCTTGTCACCATCAGAAAGATCGGTCGCTACCCTTGCCGGTCCTTGTCACAATCGGCAAGACTGTCTACCTCTTCGACCCTTGTCACCATCGGCAAGATCGATCGCTACCCTTTCCGGTCCTTGTCACCATCGGCAAGACCGTCTACCTCTTCGACCCTTATCACCATCGGCAAGATCGGTCACTACCCTTTCTGGTCCTTGTCACCATCGACAAGACCGTCTACC